>CM071165.1:7500-2745000 GCA_036417725.1 Clanis bilineata
CCTGATTATCCGCTGCGCCACCAGACGCTGCGGTTTGCGCAGCAAGGCGACACAGCGGGCGCTCAGGGACCCGGCCCATACGGGTGAACCGTACAGGGCCATGGACCGCACGACTCCAGCGTACAGACTCCGGCAAGGGTTACCGGGACCTTCGAGGTTCGGCAGCAGGCTTCCAAGCGCGCCCGCTGCCCGCACCAACTTCGGCGACAACATCTCAAAGTGGGCGCGGAAGTCCCACCGGCTACTCAATATCAATCCCAAATACTTCATGGTGGTGCCGATGGGAATCCGCACCCCCTCCACTGTAATGTGGGCCCCTGCAGGTGGCCCACGCCGAGGCCCGTGAAAACACAGGGCCTCGGTTTTCTCCAGGGCCACCGAGAGGCCCAGTCGCCGAATCCTGCCCACCACCTGTTCGGTTCCGAACGAGGCGAGCAGGATGGCATCCTCGAAGCATCCCGACGTCGCTGTCACCAGGGTGTCGTCCGCGTAGCAGACAACAGCGACGCCTCGGGGGTTGGTACCACGGAGAACCCAGTCATAACCGATGTTCCACAGTAGCGGGCCCAGAACTGAGCCCTGTGGAACACCGGCAGACATGGCCCTCCGGTGCCACCCAGCGGCGCCCGGATACACTACATACCTATCAGATAGGTACGAGTGCACCAGACGACGCAAATAAAGTGGCACCATGTGGTACCGCAGTGCCTCATGTATGCAGGCCCAGGGCAAGGTGTTGAAGGCGTTGGCGATGTCGAGCGACACCGCCACCACCACCTTACCCCGGGCAACTGCATTCTCCGCGTGCGCCTTGACCCGCAGAATCGCATGAACCGTTGACCGGCCATGCCGGAAGCCGAACTGGCAATCTGCCAGGTCCGGCCCGGCCTCCTCCAGGTGCTCGACGAGGCGAGCGTGCACAATCCGCTCGAAGAGCTTGCAGACCTCGTCGAGCAACACGATGGGCCGGTAGGCCGATGGCGATTCTACGGGTCGACCCTCCTTCTTGAGCAGGACTAGCTTACCGGTTTTCCACCGGGATGGAAACTGGCCCTGCTCCAGGCACGCGGAGAAGAGGCCGCGGAGCCTCGCTCCCAGATGCTCGACGGCTAACACCCAAGCGCGTCCGGGGATGCCGTCGAGACCCGGGGCGGCTTTCTTGGCCCGCAGCCGAAGCACCGCCACCCTCATTTCTTCGGGTGAAACCTCCGAAATAACCCTTGCCGAATCCAACGACGACGGCGTCGACGAGCGCGACGCCATCGGTGGAGGAGTGACATCCTCCGTGGCCGGGAACAAAGCCGCGACGACCTCCTGCACGAGGTCGCCCCGGAGACTCTGCGTCAGCGGGGGCGCCCATGGGCGGAGCTTTCTCAACGCCACACGGTATGGACGCCCCCACGGGTCGCTGTCGAGAGTGCTCCGGGACTCCGCCTGAGCCGCGGACTTTGCCCTCGCTATAGCCACGTGCAGCGCTCTCTTAGCCTCTCTGTGGAGGCCGTGAAGCAGCCGCTCCTGGTCCTCGTCGCCGGGAAGACGAATCCGGCGACGACGGTGCCTGGACAGCTGACGGAGGGCGGCTACGCAGGACGCGCGCAGCCGCGTGAGCTCCGCCGACCACCAGAACACCTGGCGCTTCTCCGGGAGGCGTCGGACCCGGGGCATGGCAGCGTCGCAGACGCGCGACATCGCCGCCCCGAACCACTTCGCCTCCTCCTCGACCCGTACCGGCCCGTCCGGTACGGGCACCAGCGCCTGGGCCAGAGCGGCCTCCTTCAGGGCCTCAACACCGAAGCGACTTAAAGCCCAGCGTGGGCCGTCCAATCGCGGGACGGTCGGTCCCCCACCCGACCGGGTGGTTGGAGACGAGGTGACGTCGAACCGAATGTATCGGTGATCCGACAACGTCTCCTCGCCCACCAGGACCCTCCAGTCCCGGACACGGCGGGCTAGGGCCGGGGTGGCGAACGTGATGTCCACCACCGAACCGCCGTTATGCCTCACGCACGTGTCCTCGGTCCCGCGACTCACGACGGCCAAGCCGGACGAGATCGCCCATTCCTCCAGGGCCTCGCCGCGCACGTCGGTCGCCGACGAACCCCAAGCCAAAGACTTGGCGTTGAAGTCGCCGGCGACGAGGACGGGGCGAGGCTGACTGTCTTGCACCACCAGGGCCCCCAGCCGAGTGAGGAAATGCTCAAACTCGGCTTGGGATCTGTTGGGGGAGAAATACACTCCCACAATCCAGACCCCCCCCAACAGAACCGCCACACATCCCGAACCCTTCGCTACTTTTTCAAAGGGCTGGGAGCCGGCGGCGCCCCGGGTGATGACGGCCACCGAGCCGTCCAGGTCCCCCGCCCAGTCGTCCCTGGGGGGAACAAAGTACGGCTCGGCGACCACAGCCACTTGTATCGACCACTGCGCGAGGCTTTGGACCAGCAGGTCCTGGGCCCTGGCGCAGTGGTTAACGTTCGCCTGGAGGAATCGTTGCGCCATATTAATGGGCGATCTCCATAGGTGCCACGCTGTGGGACGGGTCCGGCTGCGTCACAACCGCAACGCCTCCACCGCGATTACCGCGGCGGGGACGAGCGGAGGCGACGCAAGCCTTGGCGCCCACCTGGTGCCCCGCGGGTTTACCGGCATTTGCACAGATTGTGCAATGCGGCTCCGCGGAGCACTCTCTAGCCTTATGGCCCGACTGACCGCAGCGATAGCAGAAATCGCTGCGGTCACATTCATCGGTGCAGTGCAACCGTACGTGCCCCCTAAAGAGGCAGCGGAAGCACCGCATGGGCCTTGGCGCCAAAAGCTGGACCCGTGCCGAAACCCAGCCGATCAGGACGCGTCCTGCCCTGACCACCTTGTCCGCGGCCTTGGCTGGGCACCGCACCCAAACCGAGCCAAGACCGGAACGGTCGGGGCGGATCTCCCCGACCTTAATATCATCCGCTGTACATGCGCCCGCCCCTGCGAGGGCCGTCGTGATCATTTCCGGGTCGGCGGACGCGTCCAGCCCGGAAACACGGAGTTCCGCAGTCTTACAGGGGCGGGAGACCCGCACCACCGTCTCCAGCTCTGTGCCGCGGAACACGGCCCTCATGCGGTCAGCGAGTTTGTCCGCTTTCGCCTCGGTCTCCGGGCCGGGTACCTCGTAAAGATACCCGCCCGTGGCCATAAGATGGGCCCGCATTTCGGCTATGCCCAGGTCGGCGAGACGCACATTCGCCAGCACCTCGCGGAGGACCTGGGCATAAGTTACGCCTTTTGCCAGCCCCTCAGGCGACACAGTCAACGAGACTGCTGCCTTACGGGGCAGGCGAACCCTCGGCTCCGGCCGACGCTGCGGCGGCTGGGGCCGCTGTTGGACTTTCATCGCGGTCGGAATACCAAATGCGGGCTGGGGAGCCTTCTTTTTCCCCTTTTTGGCCACCACCACCCAACCCTCATCCAAGGTCGCGGGGGGTGGCAGGAGTGGGCGAGGCGCAGGGGCAGGCTGTGCCTGCTCATGGCCGTGCGTCTTCTTTTTCTTCCCCCCCTTGCGAGACGACTGCTGGAGGGGAGCGTGTGTCGGCACGGCCACTGGGGCGGGTCTGGCCGGGGCGGGCCGAGGCGCGGCAACAGTGGCTTGCCGAGGAGCAGCTACAGGGGCGGGCGGGGCAGATGTTTTGCCCTTGCCCTTACCCTTTCCTTTCGGGCCGGCAGTAACAGCAGGCGGAGGACGAGAAGGCCCAGCCACCGCAAAACATGGGGCCGGAGGCCCCGTGGCGGGGAGAGAGGGCCAATCTCCTCTCTCTCTCCGCTCCTTCGCCTTATCTGCAGCTAATGGGGGCCGGACAATTGGCTCCCGAGGCAGCCGCATAGATAACGCCTCGAGGCGCGCGTCTATAATATTGATCAGACGCCGTTCCAGCTCGTCGAGGCGATCAGCTTGCCCAGATGTGGGCTCCGTTGTGGCCACCGACTGCGCCTGCCCAAGAGACCTCAACGTGGCGAGGACCTCGTCGAGAACCTTCTGTTGGGCCGCCTGAGCGGCCCTCAGCTTGGTTATCTCGCGCACCATCGCCACTTTCTCTATATGCAGCCGAGTCATCTCTGCGGAAGATGTCTCCTCAGCCTTGGAGATCAACTCCTGGGCTGCTAGATTCAGCTCCCGCTGGTACGTTCCCTTAAGATTCCGGGATCGACTTGAAACATCCCGGATGGTGGCCGCTAGCCGTAGGCGCCAGTCCAG
This sequence comes from Clanis bilineata, assembly GCA_036417725.1. Lineage (NCBI taxonomy): Eukaryota > Metazoa > Arthropoda > Insecta > Lepidoptera > Sphingidae > Clanis > Clanis bilineata. Next base: position 11,738 of record CM071165.1, read on the forward strand.
CTGGTCGGCTGGCACCTCAGCGGCCTCCATTGACTCGGCATCGCGCTCGTCTCTGAGAGCCACTTTCTCCGCCGGCCCCTGGTCACTATCACTCGAGATCATGCACTCTGCAAGATCTCGGCGACTCCTCTTCGTCCCCACGGAGACTCCACGCGACCCGGCCACGGATTCGAGACTCGGGGCGCGCGAAGACGCCAGGGAACTCGCTTTGGAGTGCGTATGCTCTTCCTTAGTTACTTGCGCAGAGTCACAAGCAGGCCCCGGGAGAGATATCTTCTCCACACGCACTACGGGATTTTTCTTATTTTTATTTTTTTCATGAGTAAAGGACAACTTCATCTTGTTCCCACGAGTATGGGGGAAATAAAAGGTCCACCCAGGCAGAGCCCCCTGTACCTGGGTAAGCCTATGGTGTAACCCGCCGGAGTGTCGGCCGGTACTCCGACGGGGGTCGCACTAGAGACCGAACTACCCATCGGCCATGCATCCCCTCGCGGTGCGCCGCCGCTTGGGATTCGGGGTGACTTTTTATAGAGGATTTCTCCCTCGCGGTCCGGGCGGTTAAGCCAAGACCCTCGGTCCGGTCGAAGCGCGAGACATGACCACAGACCTCCGAGACCGGATTACGATATTCGACGGTGGCAGTGAAGGAGAGCGTCCCCTCCACTGCCTGCTCGGCGGCGGGTAAGCGCACACCGAGCCCGCCGAGGCCCCCAGGACAGAACCCAGGGGTGTCCCCAAAACCCTCCCCACTAGACGACGGCCGCCGCAACAGGCGACGACCGCCAACCAGCCTCGTCAGGATATTAGCCGTGGTCACGGATGAAAGCAGACGAAAATTCGAAACCGTCTTCATCCGTGACCGCCGTTGCCCAGGGTGCACCACGTGGAGGTTTCCTGACTTCGCACCCCAACCTAACCTTTTTTTTTTTTTTTTGTCGCGGGGAAAAGTGTTTTACCACTGCCGCCGCGCCCGGGGGGGTGGACGCGGCGGGTATGTCGGGTTCGCCGGTCTTACGACCCAGCGCCGTGATGCCCGGGAGAGATGTTCGACATCCGGGCGACGCTGGGCCGAGTCCCTAACAATATATACACCCTACACCGGCAATACCGACTAAAAACCCCGCGGTGGCCTTCTTCGGCGCTTTAGTGGGGCGGTCCCGGGGTATCCAGAGATAGCCTCGGATTGCTACCGGAACCGCCCCTGCGCGGTGCCGCCTTGCGGCCCGTCTCCGATTTGGGGGGGGCTCAGAAGCCCCCGCCGCCGAAGGACGCCCTCGGCGTCTACGGCAGCACGAGGCCGACCGTCCGTGCTGCCGTCCGTCCACCCCAACCTAACCTAACCTAACCTTTTTTTTTTTTTTTTTTTTTTTTTGTCGCGGGGAAAAGTGTTTTACCACTGCCGCCGCGCCCGGGGGGGTGGACGCGGCGGGTATGTCGGGTTCACCGGTCTTACGACCCAGCGCCGTGATGCCCGGGAGAGATGTTTGACATCCGGGCGACGCTGGGCCGAGTCCCTATCACTATTTACACCCTACACCGGCAATACCGACTAAAAACCCCGCGGTGGCCTTCTTCGGCGCTTGAGTGGGGCGGTCCCGGGGTATCCGGAGATAGACTCGGATTGCTACCGGAACCGCCCCTGCGCGGTGCCGCCTTGCGGCCCGTCTCCGATTTGGGGGGGGCTCAGAAGCCCCCGCCGCCGAAGGACGCCCTCGGCGTCAACGGCAGCACGAGGCCGACCGTCCGTGCTGCCGTCCGTCCCGGGGCCGCATGTACAAAAGTACTAAAAGGGGCGCACAGCCCCCCGCTGCACGCCCGCGACCCCGGAAGGCCCCTATTAGTCGCCTCTTACGACAGGCAGGGGATACCGTGGTGGAATTCTCCAAACGCCCCCATTCCACAGGGCGGGAGACGCCGGTCAGTCGTCCACCCGACGTCTCCTTCGTCTCCTTTGGCGGCGGGCGGGATCGTTCTGCTCACGATCCCGCTCGGCGCTCTCCTTCTGCGAGATGACGCGCTCGCAGAAGGAGACCATCGCACGCCATGACCCCCGGCTGCCGACCATGGCGGACACCACGGCCGGCAGCGAGAGGTCGCCTCCGACGACTGCTGTGAGAGCGCTGCGCTCCTCCACCCAGGCTGGGCACTCCTGAAGAGTGTGTTGGGCCGTGTCCTCGCGGCAGTTGCCACAGTGGTGGCACACGGCGGACGCCTCCTTCCCGGCTATGCGACACAGGTACGCACCAAAACACCCGTGCCCCGTCAGTACCTGTGTCAGCCGGAACGTAGGCGCACCGTGGCGCCTGTCCAGCCACTCTTCGAGGACAGGTCGCACTGCCGCGACGGTCCTCAAGCCCGAACTCGGGCTCTCCAGCCTGGCATGCCACTCCTCCACGGCGGCTCTGCGGAACCTGGCCGCAATCTCCCTCGGGGCTAGTCGTTCCCGTTGTTGGGACGCGCCCTCTCGCCAGTGGAATGCTGACGAGAGGGACTTGGCGTCCAAATCCCAAGGGAGAGTTCCGGCCAACACGCAGGCCGCCTCGTGGGAGACCGTGCGGTAGCCCCTGATTATCCGCTGCGCCACCAGACGCTGCGGTTTGCGCAGCAAGGCGACGCAACGGGCGTTCAGGGACCCGGCCCATACGGGTGAACCGTACAGGGCCATGGACCGCACGACTCCGGCGTACAGACTCCGGCAAGGGTTACCGGGACCTTCGAGGTTCGGCAGCAGGCTCCCAAGCGCGCCCGCTGCCCGCACCAATTTCGGCGACAACTTCTCAAAATGGGCGCGGAAGTCCCACCGGCTACTCAAAATCAACCCTAAATATTTCATTGTAGAGCCGATGGGAATCCGCACCCCCTCCACAGTGATGTGGGCCCCTGCAGGTGGCCTTCGCCGAGGCCCGTGGAAGAACAGGGCCTCGGTTTTGTTCAAGGCCACCGTGAGGCCCAGTCGCCGAATCCTGCCCACCACCTCTTCGGTGCCGGAGGAGGCGAGCAGGATGGCATCCTCGAAAGAACCTAACCTAACCTTTTTTTTTTTTTTTTTTTTTTTTTTTTTTTTTTTTTTTTTGTCGCGGGGAAAAGTGTTTTACCACTGCCGCCGCGCCCGGGGGGGTGGACGCGGCGGGTATGTCGGGTTCGCCGGTCTTACGACCCAGCGCCGTGATGCCCGGGAGAGATGTTCGACATCCGGGCGACGCTGGGCCGAGTCCCTAACACTATATACACCCTACACCGGCAATACCGACTAAAAACCCCGCGGTGGCCTTCTTCGGCGCTTGAGTGGGGCGGTCCCGGGGTATCCGGAGATAGACTCGGATTGCTACCGGAACCGCCCCTGCGCGGTGCCGCCTTGCGGCCCGTCTCCAGTTTAGGGGGGGGGCTCATAAGCCCCCGCCGCCGAAGGACGCCCTCGGCGTCTACGGCAGCACGAGGCCGACCGTCCGTGCTGCCGTCCGTCCCGGGGCCGCATGTACAATAGTACTAAAAGGGGCGCACAGCCCCCCGCTGCACGCCCGCGACCCCGGAAGGCCCCTATGAGTCGCCTCTTACGACAGGCAGGGGATACCGTGGTGGAATTCTCCAAACGCCCCCATTCCACAGGGCGGGAGACGCCGGTCAGTCGTCCACCCGACGTCTCCTTCGTCTCCTTTGGCGGCGGGCGGGATCGTTCTGCTCACGATCCCGCTCGGCGCTCTCCTTCTGCGAGATGACGCGCTCGCAGAAGGAGACCATCGCACGCCATGACCCCCGGCTGCCGACCATGGCGGACACCACGGCCGGCAGCGAGAGGTCTCCTCCGACGACTGCTGTGAGAGCGCTGCGCTCCTCCACCCAGGCTGGGCACTCCTGAAGAGTGTGTTGGGCCGTGTCCTCGCGGCAGTTGCCACAGTGGTGGCACACGGCGGACGCCTCCTTCCCGGCTATGCGACACAGGTACGCACCAAAACACCCGTGCCCCGTCAGTACCTGTGTCAGCCGGAACGTAGGCGCACCGTGGCGCCTGTCCAGCCACTGTTCGAGGACAGGTCGCACTGCCGCGACGGTCCTCAAGCCCGAACTCGGGCTCTCCAGCCTGGCATGCCACTCCTCCACGGCGGCTCTGCGGAACCTGGCCGCAATCTCCCTCGGGGCAAGCCTCTCTTGATGTTGGGACGCGCCCTCCCGCCAGTGGAACGCTGACGAGAGGGACCGGGCGTCCAAGTCCCAAGGGAGAGTGCCGGCCAACACGCAGGCCGCCTCGTGGGAGACCGTGCGGTAGCCCCTGATTATCCGCTGCGCCACCAGACGCTGCGGTTTGCGCAGCAAGGCGACGCAACGGGCGCTCAGGGACTCGGCCCATACGGGTGAACCGTACAGGGCCATGGACCGCACGACTCCGGCGTACAAACTCCGGCAAGGGTTACCGGGACCTTCGAGGTTCGGCAGCAGGCTCCCAAGCGCGCCCGCTGCCCGCACCAATTTCGGCGACAACTTCTCAAAGTGGGCGCGGAAGTCCCACCGGCTACTCAAAATTAACCCCAAATACTTCATCGTAGAGCCGATGGGAATCCGCACCCCCTCCACAATGATGTGGGCCCCTGCAGGTGGCCTTCGCCGAGGCCCGTGGAAAAACAGGGCCTCGGTTTTGTTCAAGGCCACCGTGAGGCCCAGTCGCCGAATCCTGCCCACCACCTCTTCGGTACCGGAGGAGGCGAGCAGGATGGCATCCTCGAAAGAACCGGCTGTCGCTGTCACCAAAGTGTCGTCCGCGTAGCAGACGACAGCGACGCCCCGGGGGTTGGTACCACGGAGGACCCAATCGTAGCCGATGTTCCACAATAGCGGGCCCAGTACTGAGCCCTGTGGAACACCGCAAGACATGGCCCTCTGGTGCCAGCCGGCGGCGCCCGGATACACTATGTACCGATTTGACAGGTACGAGTGCACCAAGCGCCGCAGGTAAGCCGGCACCGCGTGGTACCGCAGTGCTTCATGAATGCAGGCCCAGGGCAGGGTGTTAAATGCGTTGGCGATGTCAAGAGACACCGCCACGACTACTTTACCCTGGGCTGCTGCTTCCTCCGCGTGCGCTTTGACCCGCAGAATCGCGTGGACCGTGGATCGGCCCTGCCGGAACCCGTACTGGCAATCTGCCAGGTCCGGCCCGGCCCCCTCAAGGTGCTCGACGAGGCGAGCGTGTATAATGCGCTCGAAAAGTTTGCACACCTCGTCGAGCAACACGATGGGCCGGTAGGCCGATGGCGACTCTGCAGGTCGACCCTCCTTCTGGAGCAGGACCAACTTGCCGGTTTTCCACCGGGACGGAAAGTGGCCCTGCTCCATGCACGCGGAAAATAGGCTGCGGAGCCTCGCCCCCAGATGCTCGACGGCCAGCACCCATGCGCGTCCGGGGATGCCGTCGAGACCAGGGGCGGTTTTCTTGGCCCGCAGCCGAAGCACCGCCACCCTCATTTCTTCGGGTGAAACCTCCGGGATAACCCTTGCCGAATCCAACGACGACGGCGTCGGCGAACGCGACGCCATCGGTGGAGGAGTGACATCCTCCGTGGCCGGGAACAAAGCCGCGACGACCTCCTGAACGAGGTCGCCCCGGAGACTCTGCGTCAGCGGGGGCGCCCATGGGCGGAGCTTTCTCAACGCCAGACGGTATGGACGCCCCCACGGGTCGCTGTCGAGAGTACTCCGGAACTCAGTTTGAGCTGCAGACTTTGCCCTCGAAATGGCCACATGCAGCGCTCTCTTAGCCTCCTTGTGGAGGCCGTGAAGCAGCCGCTCCTGGTCCTCGTCGCCGGGAAGACGGATCCGGCGACGACGGTGCCTGGACAGCTGGCGGAGGGCGACTACGCAGGACGCGCGCAGCCGCGTGAGCTCCGCCGACCACCAGAACACCTGGCGCTTCTCTGGGAGGCGTCGGACCCGAGGCATGGCTGCGTCGCAGACGCGCGACATCGCCGCCCCGAGCCATTCCGCCTCCTCGTCGACCCGTACCGGCCCGTCCGGCACGGGCACCAGCGCCTGGGCCAGAGCGGCCTCCTTCAGGGCCTCAACTTCGAGGCGACAAATTGCCCAGCGAGGGCCGTCCAATCGCGGGACGGTCTGTCCCCCACAACCTAACCTTTTTTTTTTTTTTTTTTTTTTTTTTTTTTTTTTTTTTTTTTTTTTTTGTCGCGGGGAAAAGTGTTTTACCACTGCCGCCGCGCCCGGGGGGGTGGACGCGGCGGGTATGTCGGGTTCGCCGGTCTTACGACCCAGCGCCGTGATGCCCGGGAGAGATGTTCGACATCCGGGCGACGCTGGGCCGAGTCCCTAACACTATATACACCCTACACCGGCAATACCGACTAAAAACCCCGCGGTGGCCTTCTTCGGCGCTTGAGTGGGGCGGTCCCGGGGTATCCGGAGATAGACTCGGATTGCTACCGGAACCGCCCCTGCGCGGTGCCGCCTTGCGGCCCGTCTCCAATTTGGGGGGGGCTCATAAGCCCCCGCCGCCGAAGGACGCCCTCGGCGTCTACGGCAGCACGAGGCCGACCGTCCGTGCCGCCGTCCGTCCCGGGGCCGCATGTACAAAAGTACTAAAAGGGGCGCACAGCCCCCCGCTGCACGCCCGCGACCCCGGAAGGCCCCTATTAGTCGCCTCTTACGACAGGCAGGGGATACCGTGGTGGAATTCTCCAAACGCCCCCATTCCACAGGGCGGGAGACGCCGGTCAGTCGTCCACCCGACGTCTCCTTCGTCTCCTTTGGCGGCGGGCGGGATCGTTCTGCTCACGATCCCGCTCGGCGCTCTCCTTCTGCGAGATGACGCGCTCGCAGAAGGAGACCATCGCACGCCATGACCCCCGGCTGCCGACCATGGCGGACACCACGGCCGGCAGCGAGAGGTCTCCTCCGACGACTGCTGTGAGAGCGCTGCGCTCCTCCACCCAGGCTGGGCACTCCTGAAGAGTGTGTTGGGCCGTGTCCTCGCGGCAGTTGCCACAGTGGTGGCACACGGCGGACGCCTCCTTCCCGGCTATGCGACACAGGTACGCACCAAAACACCCGTGCCCCGTCAGTACCTGTGTCAGCCGGAACGTAGGCGCACCGTGGCGCCTGTCCAGCCACTGTTCGAGGACAGGTCGCACTGCCGCGACGGTCCTCAAGCCCGAACTCGGGCTCTCCAGCCTGGCATGCCACTCCTCCACGGCGGCTCTGCGGAACCTGGCCGCAATCTCCCTCGGGGCAAGCCTCTCTCTATGATGATCGGACGCCCCCTCCCGCCAGTGGAACGCTGACGAGAGGGACCGGGCATCCAAGTCCCAAGGGAGAGTGCCGGCCAACACGCAGGCCGCCTCGTGAGAGACCGTGCGGTAGCCCCTGACTATCCGCTGCGCCACCAGACGCTGCGGTTTGCGCAGCAAGGCGACGCAACGGGCGTTCAGGGACCCGGCCCATACGGGTGAACCGTACAGGGCCATGGACCGCACGACTCCGGCGTACAAACTCCGGCAAGGGTTACCGGGACCTTCGAGGTTCGGCAGCAGGCTCCCAAGCGCGCCCGCTGCCCGCACCAATTTCGGCGACAATTTCTCAAAATGGGCGCGGAAGTCCCACCGGCTACTTAAAATCAAACCTAAGTACTTCATAGTAGTGCCGATGGGAATCCGCACCCCCTCCACAGTGATGTGGGCCCCTGAAGGTGGCCTTCGCCGAGGCCCGTGGAAGAACAGGGCCTCGGTTTTGTTCAAGGCCACCGTGAGGCCCAGTCGCCGAATCCTGCCCACCACCTCTTCGGTGCCGGAGGAGGCGAGCAGGATGGCATCCTCGAAAGAACCGGCCGTCGCTGTCACCAAAGTGTCGTCCGCGTAGCAGACGACAGCGACGCCCCGGGGGTTGGTACCACGGAGGACCCAATCGTAGCCGATGTTCCACAATAGCGGGCCCAGTACTGATCCCTGTGGAACACCGCAAGACATGGCCCTCTGGTGCCAGCCGGCGGCGCCCGGATACACTATGTACCGATTTGACAGGTACGAGTGCACCAAGCGCCGCAGGTAAGCCGGCACCGCGTGGTACCGCAGTGCTTCATGAATGCAGCCCCAGGGCAAGGTGTTGAATGCGTTGGCGATGTCGAGCGACACCGCCACCACCACCTCACCCCGCGCAACTGCATCCTCCGCGTGCGCCTTGACCCGCAGAATCGCGTGGACCGTGGATCGGCCCTGCCGGAACCCGTACTGGCAATCTGCCAGGTCCGGCCCGGCCCCCTCAAGGTGCTCGACGAGGCGAGCGTGTATAATGCGCTCGAAAAGTTTGCACACCTCGTCGAGCAACACGATGGGCCGGTAGGCCGATGGCGACTCTGCGGGTCGACCCTCCTTCTGGAGCAGGACCAACTTGCCCGTTTTCCACCGGGACGGAAAGTGGCCCTGCTCCATGCACGCGGAAAATAGGCCGCGGAGCCTCGCTCCCAGATGCTCGACGGCTAGCACCCATGCGCGTCCGGGGATGCCGTCGAGACCAGGAGCGGTTTTCTTGGCCCGCAGCCGAAGCACCGCCACCCTCATTTCTTCGGGTGAAACCTCCGGGATAACCCTTGCCGAATCCAACGACGATGGCGTCGACGAACTCGACGCCATCGGTGGAGGAGTGACATCCTCCGTGGCCGGGAACAAAGCCGCGACGACCTCCTGGACGAGGTCGCCCCGGAGACTCTGCGTCAGCGGGGGCGCCCATGGGCGGAGCTTTCTCAACGCCACACGGTACGGACGCCCCCACGGGTCGCTGTCGAGAGTACTCCGGAACTCAGTTTGAGCTGCAGACTTTGCCCTCGCAATGGCCACGTGCAGCGCTCTCTTAGCCTCCCTGTGGAGGCCGTGAAGCAGCCGCTCCTGGTCCTCGTCGCCGGGAAGACGGATCCGGCGACGACGGTGCCTGGACAGCTGGCGGAGGGCGACTACGCAGGACGCGCGCAGCCGCGTGAGCTCCGCCGACCACCAGAACACCTGGCGCTTCTCTGGGAGGCGTCGGACCCGAGGCATGGCTGCGTCGCAGACGCGCGACATCGCCGCCCCGAGCCATTCCGCCTCCTCGTCGACCCGTACCGGCCCGTCCGGCACGGGCACCAGCGCCTGGGCCAGAGCGGCCTCCTTCAGGGCCTCAACTTCGAGGCGACAAATTGCCCAGCGAGGGCCGTCCGATCGCGGGACGGTCTGTCCCCCACCCGACCGGGTGGTTGGGGACGAGGCGACGTCGAACCGAATGTATCGGTGATCCGACAACGTCTCCTCGCCCACCAGGACCCTCCAGTCCCGGACACGGCGGGCTAGGGCCGGGGTGGCGAACGTGATGTCCACCACCGAACCGCCGTTATGCCTCACGCACGTGTCCGACGTCCCGCGATTCGCGACGGCCAAGCCGGACGAGATCGCCCATTCCTCCAGGGCCTCGCCCCGCGCGTCAGTCACCGACGAACCCCAAGCCAAGGACTTGGCGTTGAAGTCGCCGGCGACGAGGACGGGGCGAGGCTGACTGCCTTGCACCACCAGGGCCCCCAGCCGAGCGAGGAAGTGCTCAAACTCGGCCAGGGATCTGTTGGGGGAGAAATACACTCCCACAACCCAAACCCCCCCCAACAGGACCGCCACGCATCCCGAGCCCTTCACGACTTTTTCGAAGGGCGGGGAGCCGGCTGCGCCCCTGGTGATGACGGCCACCGAGCTGTCGAGGTCCCCTGCCCAGTCATCCCGGGGGGGAACAAAATAAGGCTCGGCGACCACAGCCACATGTATCGACCACTGCGCGAGGCTTTGGACCAATAAGTCTTGGGCCCTGGCGCAGTGGTTAATATTCGCCTGGAGGAACCGTTGCGCCATATTAATGGGCGATCTCCATCGGTGCGTCTCGGCGGGACGGGTCCGGCCGCGTCACAACCGCCGCGCCCTGACCGCGATTACTGCGGCGAGGGCGGACGGAGGCGACGCAAGCTTTGGCGCCCACCTGGTGCCCCGCGGGTTTGCCAGCACCTGCACAGATTGTGCAGTGCGGTTCCGCGGAGCACTCCTTGGCCTTGTGGCCCGTTTGACCGCAGCGGTAGCAGATCCCGCTACGGTCATGCTCGTCGTTGCAGTGCCTCCGCACATGCCCTCTATACAGGCAGCGGAAGCACCGCATGGGCCTGGCCTCCAAGAGCTGGACCCGTGCCGCCACCCAGCCGATTAGGACGCGTCCTGCCCTAATTACTTTATCTGCGGCCTTGGCGGGGCAACGCACCCACACCGCGCCAAGGCCCGAGCGGTCGGAGCGGATCTCTCCGACCTTAAACTCCTCTTTCGCACTGCCGCCGGCACTAGCGAGGGCCGTCGCAATCATGTCCGGGTCGGCGGACGCGTCCAGCCCGGACACCCGCAGTTCCGCGGTCTTGCAGGGGCGGGAAATACGCACTGCAACTTCTAACTCCGTCCCGCGGAACACGGCCCTCATACGCTCGGCTAGAGCGTCAGCCCTCGCCTCAGTCTCCGGACCGGGTACCTCATACAAGTACCCGCCCGTCGCCATGAGCCGAGCCTGCATCTCGGCGATGCCCAGGTCAGCGAGGCGCACGTTTGCGAGCACCTCGCGCAGAACCTGGGCATATGTCACGCCGCTCGCCAATCCCTCCGGCGTCACTGTAATTGTGACAGCGGCCTTGCGCGGCAGGCGAATCTTCGGTGGATTTGACTGACGTTGTTGCGGCTGAGGCCGTTTTGGTGTGACACCAGCCGCTTGCTGTGGGGCTACAGATGCAGCTTGAGTGGCGTTCTTTTTCGCCCCCTTTTTCTTCTTCACCACCACCGTCCAGCCCTCTTCCATAACCGCAGGGGCTGTCGGCAGTGGACGTGGCGCCGTGACCGGTTGAGTTGGTGGCGAACCACCCTTCGACTTCTTGTTATTCCCCCCTTTGCTGGTAGATTGCTGCGGGGGAATATTTCGCGGCGCAGCCACCGGGGCGGGCCCAGCCGGAATAGGCCGAGATGCAGCATCAGGAGCCTGTCGAGGGCCAGCAACAGGTGGGGGCTGGGCAGTTTTCTTGCCCTTGCCTTTGCCCTTTCCCTTTGTTGGTGGAGCTGAAGGGCTGGCAACGACGGGTTGTACGTTCGATGGCCCTGCGACGTTCGGCAAAGAAGGCCACTCCTCCACCCGACCTCTGGCACTGTCACCAGCCAAAGGAGGCCGAGTGATGGGCTCCGGCGGCAGCCTCATTGCCATTGCCTCTAGACGGGCATCGAGGATGTTCAGAAGCCTGCGCTCGAACTCCTCGAGGGCGGAGCCTGAGCCACTCTCTCGCCTTGATGATTCCGGCTGTGACCCCCCCAGGGACCTGACCGTCGCCATAACTTCTTCAAGCGTTTTACCCTGGGCCTCTTGAGCGGCTTTTAATTTCGCTATTTCCCTCGCCATGGCCGCCTTTTCGGCTTCGAGGCGTGCCACCTCGGCGGAGGGCGTCTCTCTGGATCTTGCCGCCAGCTCGTTGGCCGCAGAGTTCAGCTTCTGCTGAAAAGTCCCTTTGAGGTTACGGGACTTTTGGGAGACTTCCCGTAACATCCCGGCCAACCTCATGTGCCAGTCTTGATATTCATCTGGCATTTCGACAGACTCGACTGGGTCTCCATCGTCGTCATCAGGAGGCCGCATCTTCGCCTCCGGCCCCTGGTCACTGTCGCTGGAGACAGATTCCGTCCTTTCTTTACGACTTCTTTTTGTGCAGGACGAAGTGACACCTAACCCGGCCTCAGACTTGATGGCCGAGACGTGCGCCACTCCCTCTATCGACACCTCCTCCGAACAACCAAGGTCACAAGAGGACCCTGGCATCTTCTCCACTCTTACTACTGGAATTTTGTTTTTATTTAAATTGGACATATTCATAGTGGTCCCACGAGTATGGGGGAAATAAACGGTCCACCCAGGCAGAGCCCCCTGTACCTGGGTAAGCCTATGGTGTAACCCGCCGGAGTGTCGGCCGTTACTCCGACGGGGGTCGCACTAGAGACCGAACTACCCATCGGCCATGCATCCCCTCGCGGTGCGCCGCCGCTTGGGATTCGGGGTAACTTTTTATAGAGGATTTCTCCCTCGCGGTCCGGGCGGTGAAGCCAAGACCCTCGGTCCGGTCGGAGCGCGAGACATGACCACAGACCTCCGAGACCGGATTACGATATTCGACGGCGACAGTGAAGGAGAGCGTCCCCTCCACTGCCTGCTCAGCGGCGGGATGAGCGCACACCGAGCCCGCCGACACCCTCAGGACAGAACCCGAAGGTGGCCCAAATAACCCCCCCAACTGGACGACAGCCGCCACAACACGCGACGACTGCCAACCGACCTCGCCAGGATATTAGCCGTGGTCACGGATGAAAGCAGACGAAAATTCGAAACCGTCTTCATCCGTGACCGCCGTTGCCCAGGGTGCACCACGTGGAGGTTTCCTGACTTCGCACCCCCCCACAACCTAACCTAACCTAACCTAACCTAACCTAACCTTTTTTTTTTTTTTTTTTTTTTTTGTCGCGGGGAAAAGTGTTTTACCACTGCCGCCGCGCCCGGGGGGGTGGACGCGGCGGGTATGTCGGGTTCGCCGGCCTTACGACCCAGCGCCGTGATGCCCGGGAGAGATGGTCGACATCCGGGCGACGCTGGGCCGCGTCCCTAACAAATGCCCTACACCGGCAATACCGACTAAAAACCCCGCGGTGGCCTACTTCGGCGCATGAGTGGGGCGGTCCCGGGGTATCCTGAGATAGCCTCGGATTGCTACCGGAACCACCCCTGCGCGGTGCCGCCTTGCGGCCCGTCTCCGATTTGGGGGGGGCTCAGAAGCCCCCGCCGCCGAAGGACGCCCTCGGCGTCTACGGCAGCACGAGGCCGACCGTCCGTGCTGCCGTCCGTCCCGGGGTCGCAAGTACAATAGTACTATGAAGGGCGCACAGCCCCCCGCTGCGCGCCCGCGACCCCGGAAGGCCCCTATTAGTCGCCTCTTACGACAGGCAGGGGTTACCGTGGTGGAATTCTCCAAACGCCCCCATTCCACAGGGCGGGAGACGCCGGTCAGTCGTCCACCCGGCGCCTCCTACGTCTCCTTTGGCGGCGGGCGGGATCGCTCTGCTCACGATCCCGCTCGGCGCTCTCCTTCTGCGAGATGGCGCGCTCGCAGAAGGAGACCATCGCACGCCATGACCTCCGGCTGCCGACCATGGCGGACACCACGGCCGGCAGCGAGAGGTCTCCTCCGACGACTGCTATGAGAGCGCTGCGCTCCTCCACCCAGGCTGGGCACTCCTCTAGAGTGTGTTGGGCCGTGTCCTCGCGGCAGTTGCCACAATGGTGGCACACGGCGGACGCCTCTTTTCCGGCTATACGACACAGGTACGAGCCGAAACACCCGTGGCCCGTCAACACCTGTGTCAGCCGGAATGTAGGCGCACCGTGGCGCCTGTCTAGCCACTCTCTAAGGACAGGTCGCACTGCCGCGACGGTCCTCAAGCCCGAATTCGGGCTCTCCAGCCTGGCATGCCACTCCTCCACGGCGGCTCTGCGGAACCTGGCCGCAACCTCCCTCGGGGCAAGCCTTTCCCCATGACGGGACACCCCCTCCCGCCAGCGGAACGCTGACGCGAGGGACCGGGCGTCCAAGTCCCAAGGGAGAGTGCCGGCCAACACGCAGGCCGCCTCGTGGGAGACCGTGCGGTAGCCCCTGATTATCCGCTGCGCCACCAGACGCTGCGGTTTGCGCAGCAAGGCGACGCAGCGGGCGCTCAAGGACTCGGCCCATACGGGTGAACCGTACAGGGCCATGGACCGCACGACTCCAGCGTACAGACTCCGGCAAGGGTTACCGGGACCTTCGAGGTTCGGCAGCAGGCTCCTAAGCGCGCCCGCTGCCCGCACCAACTTCGGCGACAACATCTCAAAGTGGGCGCGGAAATCCCACCGGCTACTCAATATCAACCCCAAATACTTCATTGTGGTGCCGATGGGAATCCGCACCCCCTCCACTGTAATGTGAGCCCCTGCAGGTGGCCCACGCCGAGGCCCGTGGAAACACAGGGCCTCGGTTTTCCCCAGTGCCACCGAGAGGCCCAGTCGCCGAATCCTGCCCACCACCTGTTCGGTTCCGAACGAGGCGAGCAGGATGGCATCCTCGAAACATCCCGACGTCGCTGTCACCAAGGTGTCGTCCGCGTAGCAGACGACAGCGACGCCTCGGGGGTTGGTACCACGGAGAACCCAGTCATAACCGATGTTCCACAGTAGTGGGCCCAGAACTGAGCCCTGTGGAACACCGGCAGACATGGCCCTCCGGTGCCACCCAGCGGCGCCCGGATACACTACATACCTATTGGATAGGTACGAGTGCACCAGACGACGCAAATAAAGTGGCACCAAGTGGTACCGCAGTGCCTCATGTATGCAGGCCCAGGGCAAGGTGTTGAAGGCGTTGGCGATGTCGAGCGACACCGCCACCACCACCTTACCCCGGGCAACTGCATCCTCCGCGTGCGCCTTGACCCGCAGAATCGCATGCACCGTGGACCGGCCATGCCGGAAACCGAACTGGCAGTCCGCCAAGTCCGGCCCGGCCCCCTCTAGGTGCTCGACGAGGCGAGCGTGCACGATCCGCTCGAAGAGCTTGCAGACCTCGTCGAGCAACACGATTGGCCGGTAGGCCGATGGCGATTCTACGGGTCGACCCTCCTTCTTGAGCAGGACCAGCTTACCGGTTTTCCACCGGGATGGAAACTGGCCCTGCTCCAGGCACGCGGAGAAGAGGCCGCGGAGCCTCGCTCCCAGATGCTCGACGGCTAACACCCAAGCGCGTCCGGGGATGCCGTCGAGACCCGGGGCGGCTTTCTTGGCCCGCAGCCGAAGCACCGCCACCCTCATTTCTTCGGGTGAAACCTCCGAAATAACCCTTGCCGAATCCAACGACGACGGCGTCGGCGAGCGCGACGCCATCGGTGGAGGAGTGACATCCTCCGTGGCCGGGAACAAAGCCGCGACGACCTCCAGCACGAGGTCGCCCCGGAGACTCTGCGTCAGCGGGGGCGCCCATGGGCGGAGCTTTCTCAACGCCACACGGTATGGACGCCCCCACGGGTCGCTGTCGAGAGTGCTCCGGGACTCTGCCTGAGCCGCGGACTTTGCCCTCGCGATGGCCACGTGCAGCGCTCTCTTAGCCTCCCTGTGGAGGCCGTGAAGCAGCCGCTCCTGGTCCTCGTCGCCGGGTAGACGAATCCGGCGACGACGGTGCCTGGACAGCTGACGGAGGGCGGCTACGCAGGACGCGCGCAGCCGCGTGAGCTCCGCCGACCACCAGAACACCTGGCGCTTCTCCGGGAGGCGTCGGACCCGGGGCATGGCAGCGTCGCAGACGCGCGACATCGCCGCCCCGAACCACGCCGCCTCTTCCTCGACCCGTACCGGCCCGTCCGGTACGGGCACCAGCGCCTGGGCCAGAGCGGCCTCCTTCAGGGCCTCAACATCGAGGCGACTTACAGCCCAGCGTGGGCCGTCCAATCGCGGGACGGTCGGTCCCCCACCTGACCGGGTGGTTGGGGACGAGGCGACGTCGAACCGAATGTATCGGTGATCCGACAACGTCTCCTCGCCCACCAGGACCCTCCAGTCCCGGACACGGCGGGCTAGGGCCGGGGTGGCGAACGTAATGTCCACCACCGAACCGCCGTTATGCCTCACGCACGTGTCCTCGGTCCCGCGATTCACGACGGCCAAGCCGGACGAGATCGCCCATTCCTCCAGGGCCTCGCCGCGCACGTCGGTCGCCGACGAACCCCAAGCCAAAGACTTGGCGTTGAAGTCGCCGGCGACGAGGACGGGGCGAGGCTGACTGTCTTGCACCACCAGGGCCCCCAGCCGAGTGAGGAAATGCTCAAACTCGGCTTGGGATCTGTTGGGGGAGAAATACACTCCCACAATCCAGACCCCCCCCAACAGAACCGCCACACATCCCGAACCCTTCGCTACTTTTTCAAAGGGCTGGGAGCCGGCGGCGCCCCGGGTGATGACGGCCACCGAGCCGTCCAGGTCCCCTGCCCAGTCGTCCCTGGGGGGAACAAAGTACGGCTCGGCGACCACAGCCACTTGTATCGACCACTGCGCAAGGCTTTGGACCAATAAGTCTTGGGCCCTGGCACAGTGGTTGACGTTCGCCTGGAGGAATCGTTGCGCCATATTAATGGGCGATCTCCATGGGTGCCGCGCGGGTGGACGGGTCGGGCCGCGTCACAACCGCTGCGCCCCGGCCGCGATTACCGCGGCGGGGACGAGCGGAGGCAACACAGGCCTTTGCGCCCACCTGGTGCCCCGCGGGTTTGCCTGCACCTGCACAGATTGTGCAGTGAGGCTCCGCAGAGCACTCCTTGGCCTTGTGGCCCGACTGACCGCAGCGATAGCAGAAATCGCTGCGGTCACACTCATCTGTGCAGTGCCTCCGCACGTGCCCCCTGAAGAGGCAGCGGAAGCACCGCATGGGCCTGGGCTCAAGGAGCTGAACCCGCGCCGACACCCAACCTATCAGGACTCGCCCTGCCCTGATTATTTTGTCCGCGGCCTTGGCTGGGCACCGCACCCACGCCGCACCAAGGCCGGAACGGTCGGGGCGGATCTCCCCGACCTTTACGTCTGCCGCCGCACAGTTGCCCGCCCCAGCGAGGGCCGAAGCGACCATCCCCGGATCGGCGGACGCATCCAATCCGGAGACCCGCATTTCCGCGGTTTTACACGGGCGGGAAACATACACCATTGTCTCCAGCTCCGTGCCGCGGAATACGGCCCTCATTCTATCGGCGAGCTTGTCCGCCTTTGCCTCCGTCTCAGGGCCGGGCACCTCATAGAGGTACCCGCCCGTTGCCATAAGACGAGCCCGCATCTCTGCTATGCCCAGGTCAGCGAGGCGCACATTGGCCAGCACCTCACGGATGACCTGAGCATAGGTTACTCCTTTCTCAAGCCCCTCAGGCGACACAGTCAGCGAGACTGCTGCCTTTCGGGGCAGGTGGACTCTTGGCTCCGGCTTGCGCTCCCGCGACCGGGGCCGCTGTTGTCGCGGCGCAGCAACCGGAGCACCTGATGCGGGCTTGGAGGCCTTCTTCTTCCCCTTACTTGTAACTACCACCCAACCCTCATCCAAAGACGTGGGGGGTGGCGGAAGTGGGCGCGGCGCAGGGGCAGGCTGTGCCTGTTCATGGCCGTGCTTCTTCTTTTTCTTCCCCCCCTTGCGAGACGACTGCTGGGGGGGGACGTGTGTCGGCACGGCCACTGGGGTGGGTCTGACCGGGGCGGGCCGAGACGCGGCAACAACGGCTTGCCGAGGGGCAGCTACAGGGGCGGGCGGGGCAGAAGTTTTGCCCTTGCCCTTCCCCTTCCCCTTCGAGGCTGCCGGAGCAGCAACATGTGGGGCACCAGATGGCCCAGCCCCCGCAAAACATGGGGCCAAAGGCCCCGTGGCGGGTAGAGTGGGCCAATCTCCCCTCTCCCTCCGCTCGTTCGCCCTGTCCGCGGCTAAAGGGGGCCGGATGATTGGCTCCCGCGGCAACCGCATCGTTATCGCCTCGAGGCGCGCGTCCAAAATATTAATTAGACGGCGCTCCAGCTCCTCGAGGCGATCCACTCGACCAGATGTAACCTCCGAGGAGGCTACCGGCTGTGCCTGCCCGAGGGCCCGCACCGTGGCGAGGACCTCATCCAACATCTTCTGCTGGGCCACCTGGGCGGCCTTGAGCAGGGCGATCTGACGAACCATCGCCATTTTTTCGACCTCCAGCCGAGTTACCTCAGCGGGAGCCGTCTCCCCGGCCCTGGAAATGAGTTCCTGGGCCGCAAGGTTCAGCTCCCGCTGAAAGG
Source organism: Clanis bilineata (assembly GCA_036417725.1). Lineage (NCBI taxonomy): Eukaryota > Metazoa > Arthropoda > Insecta > Lepidoptera > Sphingidae > Clanis > Clanis bilineata. Next base: position 29,630 of record CM071165.1, read on the forward strand.
TCCCCTTTAAGTTCCGGGACCTGCTGGAGACCTCCCGGATAGAGGCCGCCAACCGAAGGCGCCAGTCGAGCTGGTCAGCTGGCACCTCGGCGGCCCCCCTCGGCTCGACGTCGCCATCTGCTCGGGAAGCTACCTTCTCCGCCGGCCCCTGGTCGCTGTCACTTAATATTGCGCCGTCTTCTCGATCTCGGCGACTCCTCTTTATGCCTGAGGCAACTCCACACGACTCTGGACTCGGGGCGCGCGAAGACGCCACGGAGCTTTCTATTGAGAGCATTTGCTCTTCCTCTGCTGATTGTCCAGGGTCACTTATAGTTCCCGGGACATTCATTCTCTCCAGTCGTACTACAGGTTTTTTTTTAGTTTTAGGAAAATTCAGTATCATCTTTATCCCACGAGTATGGGGGAAATAAAAGGTCCACCCAGGCAGAGCCCCCTGTACCTGGGTAAGCCTATGGTGTAACCCGCCGGAGTGTCGGCCGGTACTCCGACGGGGGTCGCACTAGAGACCGAACTACCCATCGGCCATGCATCCCCTCGCGGTGCGCCGCCGCTTGGGATTCGGGGTGACTTTTTATAGAGGTTTTCTCCCTCGCGGTCCGGGCGGTTAAGCCAAGACCCTCGGTCCGGTCGAAGCGCGAGACATGACCACAGACCTCCGAGACCGGATTACGATATTCGACGGTGGCAGTGAAGGAGAGCGTCCCCTCCACTGCCTGCTCGGCGGCGGGTAAGCGCACACCGAGCCCGCCGAGGCCCCCAGGACAGAACCCAGGGGTGTCCCCAAAAACCCTCCCCACTAGACGACGGCCGCCGCAACAGGCGACGACCGCCAACCAGCCTCGTCAGGATATTAGCCGTGGTCACGGATGAAAGCAGACGAAAATTCGAAACCGTCTTCATCCGCGACCGCCGTTGCCCAGGGTGCACCACGTGGAGGTTTCCTGACTTCGCACCCCAACCTAACCTAACCTAACCTTTTTTTTTTTTTTTTTTTTTTTTTTTTTGTCGCGGGGAAAAGTGTTTTACCACTGCCGCCGCGCCCGGGGGGGGTGGACGCGGCGGGTATGTCGGGTTCGCCGGCCTTACGACCCAGCGCCGTGATGCCCGGGAGAGATGGTCGACATCCGGGCGACGCTGGGCCGCGTCCCTAACAAATGCCCTACACCGGCAATACCGACTAAAAACCCCGCGGTGGCCTACTTCGGCGCATGAGTGGGGCGGCCCCGGGGTATCCTGAGATAGCCTCGGATTGCTACCGGAACCGCCCCTGCGCGGTGCCGCCTTGCGGCCCGTCTCCGATTTGGGGGGGGGCTCAGAAGCCCCCGCCGCCGAAGGACGCCCTCGGCGTCTACGGCAGCACGAGGCCGACCGTCCGTGCTGCCGTCCGTCCCGGGGTCGCAAGTACGATAGTACTATAAGGGGCGCACAGCCCCCCGCTGCGCGCCCGCGACCCCGGAAGGCCCCTATTAGTCGCCTCTTACGACAGGCAGGGGTTACCGTGGTGGGATTCTCCAAACGCCCCCATTCCACAGGGCGGGAGACGCCGGTCAGTCGTCCACCCGACGCCTCCTACGTCTCCTTTGGCGGCGGGCGGGATCGCTCTGCTCACGATCCCGCTCGGCGCTCTCCTTCTGCGAGATGACGCGCTCACAGAAGGAGACCACCGCTCGCCATGACCTCCGGCTGCCGACCATGGCGGACACCACGGCCGGCAGCGAGAGGTCTCCTCCGACGACTGCTACGAGAGCGCTGCGCTCCTCCACCCAGGCTGGGCACTCCTCTAGAGTGTGTTGGGCCGTGTCCTCGCGGCAGTTGCCACAGTGGTGGCACACGGCGGACGCCTCTTTTCCGGCTATACGACACAGGTACGAGCCGAAACACCCGTGGCCCGTCAGCACCTGTGTCAGCCGGAACGTAGGCGCACCGTGGCGCCTGTCTAACCACTCTCTTAGGACAGGTCGCACTGCCGCGACGGTCCTCAAGCCCGAACTCGGGCTCTCCAGCCTGGCATGCCACTCCTCCACGGCGGCTCTGCGGAACCTGGCCGCAATCTCCCTCGGGGCAAGCCTCTCCCGATGACGGGACGCCCCCTCCCGCCAGTGGAACGCTGACGAGAGGGACCGGGCGTCCAAGTCCCAAGGGAGAGTGCCGGCCAACACGCAGGCCGCCTCGTGGGAGACCGTGCGGTAGCCCCTGATTATCCGCTGCGCCACCAGACGCTGCGGTTTGCGCAGCAAGGCGACACAGCGGGCGCTCAGGGACCCGGCCCATACGGGTGAACCGTACAGGGCCATGGACCGCACGACTCCGGCGTACAGACTCCGGCAAGGGTTACCGGGACCTTCGAGGTTCGGCAGCAGGCTCCCAAGCGCGCCCGCTGCCCGCACCAACTTCGGCGACAACATCTCAAAGTGGGCGCGGAAGTCCCACCGGCTACTCAATATCAATCCCAAATACTTCATTGTGGTGCCGATGGGAATCCGCACCCCCTCCACAGTTATGTGAGCCCCTGCAGGTGGCCCACGCCGAGGCCCGTGAAAACACAGGGCCTCGGTTTTCTCCAGTGCCACCGAGAGGCCCAGTCGCCGAATCCTGCCCACCACCTGTTCGGTTCCGAACGAGGCGAACAGGATGGCATCCTCGAAACATCCCGACGTCGCTGTCACCAGGGTGTCGTCCGCGTAGCAGACGACAGCGACGCCTCGGGGGTTGGTACCACGGAGAACCCAGTCATAACCGATGTTCCACAGTAGCGGGCCCAGAACTGAGCCCTGTGGAACACCGGCAGACATGGCCCTCCGGTGCCACCCAGCGGCGCCCGGATACACTACATACCTATCGGATAGGTACGAGTGCACCAGACGACGCAAATAAAGTGGCACCATGTGGTACCGCAGTGCCTCATGTATGCAGGCCCAGGGCAAGGTGTTGAAGGCGTTAGCGATGTCGAGCGACACCGCCACCACCACCTTACCCCGGGCAACTGCATCCTCCGCGTGCGCCTTGACCCGCAGAATCGCATGAACCGTCGACCGGCCATGCCGGAAACCGAACTGGCAGTCCGCCAAGTCCGGCCCGGCCCCCTCCAGGTGCTCGACGAGGCGAGCGTGCACGATCCGCTCGAAGAGCTTGCAGACCTCGTCGAGCAACACGATTGGCCGGTAGGCCGATGGCGATTCTACGGGTCGACCCTCCTTCTTGAGCAGGACCAGCTTTCCGGTTTTCCACCGGGATGGAAACTGGCCCTGCTCCAGGCACGCGGAGAAGAGGCCGCGGAGCCTCGCTCCCAGATGCTCGACGGCTAACACCCAAGCGCGTCCGGGGATGCCGTCGAGACCCGGGGCGGCTTTCTTGGCCCGCAGCCGAAGCACCGCCACCCTCATTTCTTCGGGTGAAACCTCCGAAATAACCCTTGCCGAATCCAACGACGACGGCGCCGACGAGTGCGACGCCATCGGTGGAGGAGTGACATCCTCCGTGGCCGGGAACAAAGCCGCGACGACCTCCTGCACGAGGTCGCCCCGGAGACTCTGCGTCAGCGGGGGCGCCCATGGGCGGAGCTTTCTCAACGCCACACGGTATGGACGCCCCCACGGGTCGCTGTCGAGAGTGCTCCGGGACTCTGCCTGAGCCGCGGACTTTGCCCTCGCGATGGCCACATGCAGCGCTCTCTTAGCCTCCCTGTGGAGGCCGTGAAGCAGCCGCTCCTGGTCCTCGTCGCCGGGCAGACGAATCCGGCGACGACGGTGTCTGGACAGCCGGCGGAGGGCGGCCACGCAGGACGCGCGCAACCGCGTGAGCTCCGCCGACCACCAGAACACCTGGCGCTTCTCCGGGAGGCGTCGGACCCGGGGCATGGCAGCGTCGCAGACTCGCGACATCGCCGCCCCGAACCACGCCGCCTCCTCCTCGACCCGTACCGGCCCGTCCGGTACGGGCACCAGCGCCTGGGCCAGAGCGGCCTCCTTCAGGGCCTCAACACCGAGGCGACTAATTGCCCAGCGTGGGCCGTCCGACCGCGGGACGGTCGGTCCCCCACCCGACCGGGTGGTTGGGGACGAGGCGACGTCGAACCGAATGTATCGGTGATCCGACAACGTCTCCTCGCCCACCAGGACCCTCCAGTCCCGGACACGGCGGGCTAGGGCCGGGGTGGCGAACGTGATGTCCACCACCGAACCGCCGTTATGCCTCACGCACGTGTCCTCGGTCCCGCGATTCACGACGGCCAAGCCGGACGAGATCGCCCATTCCTCCAGGACCTCGCCGCGCACGTCGGTCGCCGACGAACCCCAAGCCAAAGACTTGGCGTTGAAGTCGCCGGCGACGAGGACGGGGCGAGGCTGACTGTCTTGCACCACCAGGGCCCCCAGCCGAGTGAGGAAATGCTCAAACTCGGCTTGGGATCTATTGGGGGAGAAATACACTCCCACAATCCAGACCCCCCCCAACAGAACCGCCACACATCCCGAGCCCTTCGCTACTTTTTCAAAGGGCTGGGAGCCGGCGGCGCCCCGGGTGATGACGGCCACCGAGCCGTCCAGGTCCCCTGCCCAGTCGTCCCTGGGGGGAACAAAGTACGGCTCGGCGACCACAGCCACTTGTATCGACCACTGCGCGAGGCTTTGGACCAGCAGGTCCTGGGCCCTGGCGCAGTGGTTAACATTCGCCTGGAGGAATCGTTGCGCCATATTAATGGGCGATCTCCATGGGTGCCGCGCGGGTGGACGGGTCGGGCCGCGTCACAACCGCTGCGCCTCCACCGCGATTACCGCGGCGGGGACGAGCGGAGGCAACACAGGCCTTTGCGCCCACCTGGTGCCCCGCGGGTTTGCCTGCACCTGCACAAATCGTGCAGTGCGGCTCCGCGGAGCACTCCCTGGCCTTGTGGCCCGACTGACCGCAGCGGTAGCAGACCCCGCTACGGTCACATTCGTCCGTGCAGTGCGTCCGCACGTGCCCCCTAAAGAGGCAGCGGAAGCACCGCAATGGCCTCGGCTCCAGGAGCTGGACCCGCGCCGACACCCAACCAATTAGGACGCGTCCCGCCCTAACAACCTTGTCCGCGGCCCTGGCCGGGCACCGCACCCATGCCGCGCCAAGGCCGGAACGGTCGGGGCGGATCTCCCCGACCTTAATGTCCACCGCTGTGCATTCGCCTGCCCCTGCGAGGGCCGCCGCAATCATCTCCGGGTCGGCGGACGCATCCAACCCGGATATGCGCAGTTCCGCGGTTTTGCACGGGCGGGATACCCGTACAGCTGACTCCAGCTCAGTGCCGCGGAACACGGCCCTCATTCTTTCTGCAAGGGTGTCCGCCCTCGTCTCCGTCTCAGGGCCGGGCACCTCGTACAAGTACCCGCCCGTTGCCATTAGGTGGGCCCGCATCTCAGAGATGCCCAGGTCCGTGAGGCGTACGTTAGCCATCACCTCACGGAGGACCTGGGCATATGTAACACCTTTCGCCAACCCCTCAGGCGTCACTGTCACAGTGACAGCTGCCTTGCGGGGAAGGCGAATTTTCGGCTCCGGCCGGCGCTGCCGCGCCTGAGGCCGCTGTTGTTGCGGCAGCGCGGTGGCCGGAGCACTCGACACGGGCCGGGGAGCCTTCTTTTTGCTCCTCCCTGCCACCAAGATCCAGCTATCGTCCATCAATGCTGGAGGTGGCGGCAACGGGCGAGGCGCAGGGGCAGGCTGAGCCCGTCCAGGGCCGCCCTTCTTCTTTTTTGCCCCCTTCCGTGAGGGGACACTCCGTGGCGCGGTCACTGGGGCGGGCCTGACCGGGGCGGACCTAGGCGCGGCTACAGGGACGGGCTGAATAGCAACTGCTGCAGCGGCAGGTGGGGCTGGGGCAGATTTTTTCCCCTTTCCCTTACCCTTCGAGGCTGCTGATGGAGAAGCAGCAACAGGTGGGGCACTCGATGGCCCCGCCACCGCAAAACATGGGGCCAGAGGTCCCGTGGCGGGCAGAGAGGGCCAATCTCCCCTCTCTCTCCGCTCCTTCGCCCTGTCCGCGGCCAATGGGGGCCGGACGATTGGCTCCCGGGGCAGCCTCAACGATATCGCCTCGAGGCGCGCGTCTAAAATATTAATTAGGCGGCGTTCCAGCTCCTCGAGGCGATCCGCCCGACCAGGTGTGACCTCCGATGAGGCCACCGGCTGTGCCTGCCCGAGGGCCCGCAACGTGGCGAGGACCTCGTCCAACACTTTCTGCTGGGCCGCCTGGGCGGCCTTGAGCAGGGCGATTTGGCGAACCATCGCCATCTTCTCCACCTCCAGCCGAGTTACCTCAGCGGGAGCCGTCTCCCCGGCCCTGGAAATGAGTTCCTGGGCCGCAAGGTTCAGCTCCCGCTGAAAGGTCCCCTTTAGGTTCCGGGACTTACTGGAGACGTCCCGGATACTGGCCGCCAACCGAAGGCGCCAGTCGAGTTGGTCAGCCGGCACCTCAGCGGGCTTCGTCGCCCCGCCATCGCGCTCGGCTATGAGAACCACCTTCTCTGCCGGCCCCTGGTCGCTGTCGCTCGAGATCTCGCCATCCGCACGATCTCGGCGACTCCTCTTTGTTCCTAAGGCGACTCCACACGACCCGGCCACAGACTCGAGGCTCGGGGCGCGCGAAGACGCCAGAGAATTCTCTTTGGAGAGCGTATGCTCTGCTTCTGCTGTAAGCGCAGGGCCGCCAGTCGACCCTGGGAGAGATATCCTCTCAACTCTCACAACGGGGTTTTTGGATTTTTCTTTGGTTTTAGGGAATGACAACTTCATACTGATCCCACGAGTATGGGGGAAATAAAAGGTCCACCCAGGCAGAGCCCCCTGTACCTGGGTAAGCCTATGGTGTAACCCGCCGGAGTGTCGGCCGGTACTCCGACGGGGGTCGCACTAGAGACCGAACTACCCATCGGCCATGCATCCCCTCGCGGTGCGCCGCCGCTTGGGATTCGGGGTGACTTTTTATAGAGGTTTTCTCCCTCGCGGTCCGGGCGGTTAAGCCAAGACCCTCGGTCCGGTCGAAGCGCGAGACATGACCACAGACCTCCGAGACCGGATTACGATATTCGACGGTGACAGTGAAGGAGAGCATCCCCTCCACTGTCTGCTCGGCGGCGGGATTAGCGCACACCGAGCCCGCCGATGCCCCCAGGACAGAACCCAGGGGTGTCCCAAAGAACCCTCCCCACTAGACGACGGCCGCCGCAACTAGCGACGACCGCCAACCAGCCTCGTCAGGATATTAGCCGTGGTCACGGATGAAAGCAGACGAAAATTCGAAACCGTCCTCATCCGTGACCGCCGTTGCCCAGGGTGCACCACGTGGAGGTTTCCTGACTTCGCACCCCAACCTAACCTTTTTTTTTTTTTTTTTTTTTTTTTTTTTTTTTTGTCGCGGGGAAAAGTGTTTTACCACTGCCGCCGCGCCCGGGGGGGTGGACGCGGCGGGTATGTCGGGTTCGCCGGTCTTACGACCCAGCGCCGTGATGCCCGGGAGAGATGGTCGACATCCGGGCGACGCTGGGCCGAGTCCCTAACAATATATACACCCTACACCGGCAATACCGACTAAAAACCCCGCGGTGGCCTTCTTCGGCGCATAAGTGGGGCGGTCCCGGGGTATCCAGAGATAGCCTCGGATTGCTACCGGAACCGCCCCTGCGCGGTGCCGCCTTGCGGCCCGTCTCCATTTTAGGGGGGGGCTCATAAGCCCCCGCCGCCGAAGGACGCCCTCGGCGTCTACGGCAGCACGAGGCCGACCGTCCGTGCTGCCGTCCGTCCCGGGGCCGCATGTACAAAAGTACTAAAAAGGGGCGCACAGCCCCCCGCTGCACGCCCGCGACCCCGGAAGGCCCCTATTAGTCGCCTCTTACGACAGGCAGGGGATACCGTGGTGGAATTCTCCAAACGCCCCCATTCCACAGGGCGGGAGACGCCGGTCAGTCGTCCACCCGACGTCTCCTTCGTCTCCTTTGGCGGCGGGCGGGATCGTTCTGCTCACGATCCCGCTCGGCGCTCTCCTTCTGCGAGATGACGCGCTCGCAGAAGGAGACCATCGCACGCCATGACCCCCGGCTGCCGACCATGGCGGACACCACGGCCGGCAGCGAGAGGTCTCCTCCGACGACTGCTGTGAGAGCGCTGCGCTCCTCCACCCAGGCTGGGCACTCCTGAAGAGTGTGTTGGGCCGTGTCCTCGCGGCAGTTGCCACAGTGGTGGCACACGGCGGACGCCTCCTTCCCGGCTATGCGACACAGGTACGCACCAAAACACCCGTGCCCCGTCAGTACCTGTGTCAGCCGGAACGTAGGCGCACCGTGGCGCCTGTCCAGCCACTGTTCGAGGACAGGTCGCACTGCCGCGACGGTCCTCAAGCCCGAACTCGGGCTCTCCAGCCTGGCATGCCACTCCTCCACGGCGGCTCTGCGGAACCTGGCCGCAATCTCCCTCGGGGCAAGCCGCTCCCGTTGTTGGGACGCCCCCTCCCGCCAGTGGAACGCTGACGAGAGGGACCGGGCGTCCAAGTCCCAAGGGAGAGTGCCGGCCAACAAGCAGGCCGCCTCGTGGGAGACCGTGCGGTAGCCCCTGATGATCCGCTGCGCCACCAGACGCTGCGGTTTGCGCAGCAAGGCGACACAGCGGGCGTTCAGGGACCCGGCCCATACGGGTGAACCGTACAGGGCCATGGACCGCACGACTCCAGCGTACAGACTCCGGCAAGGGTTACCGGGACCTTCGAGGTTCGGCAGCAGGCTCCCAAGCGCGCCCGCTGCCCGCACCAATTTCGGCGACAACTTCTCAAAGTGGGCGCGGAAGTCCCACCGGCTACTCAAAATCAACCCTAAATATTTCATTGTAGAGCCGATGGGAATCCGCACCCCCTCCACAGTGATGTGGGCCCCTGAAGGTGGCCTTCGCCGAGGCCCGTGAAAGAACAGGGCCTCGGTTTTGTTCAGGGCCACCGTGAGGCCCAGTCGCCGAATCCTACCCACCACCTCTTCAGTACCGGAGGAGGCGAGCAGGATGGCATCCTCGAAGGAACCGGCCGTCGCTGTCACCAAAGTGTCGTCCGCGTAGCAGACGACAGCGACGCCCCGGGGATTGGTACCACGGAGGACCCAATCGTAGCCGATGTTCCACAATAGCGGGCCCAGTACTGAGCCCTGTGGAACACCGCAAGACATGGCCCTCTGGTGCCAGCCGGCGGCGCCCGGATACACTATGTACCGATTTGACAGGTACGAGTGCACCAAGCGCCGCAGGTAAGCCGGCACCGCGTGGTACCGCAGTGCTTCATGAATGCAGCCCCAGGGCAAGGTGTTGAACGCGTTGGCGATGTCGAGCGACACCGCCACCACCACCTCACCCCGCGCAACTGCATCCTCCGCGTGCGCCTTGACCCGCAGAATCGCATGAACTGTGGATCGGCCTTGCCGGAACCCGTACTGGCAGTCCGCCAGGTCCGGCCCGGCCCCCTCAAGGTGCTCGACGAGGCGAGCGTGAATAATCCTCTCGAAAAGCTTACAAACCTCGTCGAGCAACACGATGGGCCGGTAGGCCGATGGCGACTCTGCAGGTCGACCCTCCTTCTGGAGCAGGACCAACTTGCCGGTTTTCCACCGGGACGGAAAGTGGCCCTGCTCCATGCACGCGGAAAATAGGCCGCGGAGCCTCGCCCCCAGATGCTCGACGGCCAGCACCCATGCGCGTCCGGGGATGCCGTCGAGACCAGGGGCGGTTTTCTTGGCCCGCAGCCGAAGCACCGCCACCCTCATTTCTTCGGGTGAAACCTCCGGGATAACCCTTGCCGAATCCAACGACGACGGCGTCGACGAGCGCGACGCCATCGGTGGAGGAGTGACATCCTCCGTGGCCGGGAACAAAGCCGCGACGACCTCCTGAACGAGGTCGCCCCGGAGACTCTGCGTCAGCGGGGGCGCCCATGGGCGGAGCTTTCTCAACGCCAGACGGTATGGACGCCCCCACGGGTCACTGTCGAGAGTACTCCGGAACTCAGTTTGAGCCGCAGACTTTGCCCTCGCTATGGCCACATGCAGCGCTCTCTTAGCCTCCCTGTGGAGGCCGCGAAGAAGCCGCTCCTGGTCCTCGTCGCCGGGCAGCCGAATCCGGCGACGACGGTGTCTGGACAGCTGGCGGAGGGCGGCAACGCAGGACGCGCGCAGCCGCGTGAGCTCCGCCGACCACCAGAACACCTGGCGCTTCTCCGGGAGGCGTCGGACCCGGGGCATGGCTGCGTCGCAGACGCGCGACATCGCCGCCCCGAACCATTCCGCCTCCTCGTCGACCCGTACCGGCCCGTCCGGCACGGGCACCAGCGCCTGGGCCAGAGCGGCCTCCTTCAGGGCCTCAACTTCGAGGCGACAAATGGCCCAGCGTGGGCCGTCCGATCGCGAGACGGTCGGTCCCCCACCCGACCGGGTGGTCGGGGACGAGGCGACGTCGAACCGAATGTATCGGTGATCCGACAACGTCTCCTCGCCCACCAGGACCCTCCACTCCCGGACACGGCGGGCTAGGGCAGGGGTGGCGAACGTGATGTCCACCACCGAACCGCCGTTATGCCTCACGCACGTGTCCGCCGTCCCGCGATTCGCAACGGCCAAGCCGGACGAGATCGCCCATTCCTCCAGGGCCTCGCCCCGCGCGTCAGTCACCGACGAACCCCAAGCCAAGGACTTGGCGTTGAAGTCGCCGGCGACGAGGACGGGGCGAGGCTGACTGCCTTGCACCACCAGGGCCCCCAGCCGAGCGAGGAAGTGCTCAAACTCGGCCAGGGATCTGTTGGGGGAGAAATACACTCCCACAACCCAAACCCCCCCCAACAGGACCGCCACGCATCCCGAGCCCTTCACGACTTTTTCGAAGGGCGGGGAGCCGGCTGCGCCCCTGGTGATGATGGCCACCGAGCTGTCGAGGTCCCCTGCCCAGTCATCCCGGGGGGGAACAAAATAAGGCTCGGCGACCACAGCCACTTGTATCGACCACTGCGCAAGGCTTTGGACCAATAAGTCTTGGGCCCTGGCGCAGTGGTTAATATTCGCCTGGAGGAATTTTTGCGCCATATTATTGGGTGATCTCCATGGGTGCCGCGCGGGTGGACGGGTCGGGCCGCGTCACAACCGCCGCGCCCCGGCCGCGATTACTGCGGCGGGGACGGACGGAGGCAACGCAGGCCTTGGCGCCCACCTGGTGCCCCGCGGGTTTGCCTGCACCTGCACAGATCGTGCAGTGCGGCGCCGCGGAGCACTCCTTGGCCTTGTGGCCCGCTTGACCGCAGCGATAGCAGAAACCGCTGCGGTCACACTCATCTGTGCAGTGCCTCCGCACGTGCCCCCTGAAGAGGCAGCGGAAGCACCGCATGGGCCTTGGCGCCAAAAGCTGGACCCGCGCCGACACCCAGCCGATCAGGACGCGTCCTGTCCTGATCACCTTATCCGCGGCCTTGGCTGGGCACCGCACCCAAGCCGAGCCAAGGCCGGACCGGTCGGGGCGGATCTCCCCGACCTTGACATCCAACACTGTGCAACCACCTGCCCCTGCGAGGGCCGTCGCGACCATTTCCGGGTCGGCGGACGCGTCCAACCCGGATACGCGTAGTTCCGCGGTTTTACACGGACGGGAGACTCGAACGACCGCCTCCAGCTCCGTGCCGCGGAACACGGCCCTCATACGCTCGGCGAGGGTGTCAGCCCTCGCCTCCGTCTCTGGGCCAGGTACCTCATATAGGTAACCGCCCGTCGCCATCAATTGAGCCCGCATCTCGCCTATTCCCAGGTCAGCGAGGCGCACATTGGCCAGCACCTCACGTAGAACCTGGGAATAGGTGACGCCCTTCTCCAGCCCCTCGGGCGACACAGTTATGGTCACTGCTGCCTTTCGGGGCAATCGAATCTTGGGCTCCGGCCGGCGCCGCTGCGGCTGGTTCCGCTGTTGTTGTTGCGGCGGCGCAGCGGCCGGAGCGCCCGATGCGGGTTGAGGGCCCTTCTTTTTCTTTTTGTTTACCACCAGCGTCCAAGAGTTATCCATGGATGCTGGTGGTGGCGGCAACGGGCGGGGTTCAGGAGCAGGTTGAGCCGGTGCAGGGCCGCCCTTCTTTTTTGCCCCCTTTTGATGGGGCACACTCTGTGGCACTTTGGCGGCGGTAGGGGCGGGCCCAGGCACGGAGGCCAGGGTGGGCTGAGGAACTAGCGCTGCAGAAGTTGATTGGGCAGGGGAAGATTTCTTCCCCTTGCCTTTCCCCTTTGTTGTTGCCGGCGGAGGGGCAACATGCGGGGCACTAGACGGCCCGGCCACCGCAAAGCACGGGGCCAAAGGTCCCGTGACGGGCAAAGAAGGCCAGTCCTCCTTCTCTCTTCGATCCTTCGCCCTATCCGCGGCTAGAGGGGGACGAAGGACTGGCTCCCGAGGCAACCGCATCGATATCGCCTCGAGGCGCGCGTCTAATATATTTATAAGACGACGCTCGAGCTCCTCGAGGCGATCTTCTCGGGCAGGCGTCGCTGCCGTCGGGGCCACCGGCTGATTTTGGCCGAGGGACCTCAATGTGGTGAGGACCTCGTCCAGTATCTTTTGTTGGGCCACCTGGGCGGCCTTTAACTGGGCGATCTGCCGCGCCATCGCCGCCTTCTCGGTTTCCAACCGAGTCACTTCAGCGGAAGCAGTCTCCTCAGCCCTAGAAACTAGTTCCTGGGCTGCAAGATTCAGCTTCCGCTGAAATGTGCCCTTTATTTTCCGGGACTTGCTAGAAACGTCCCGGATACTGGCCGCCAAACGTAGGCGCCAGTCAGTCTCCTCATCTGGCACTTCAACGGGCTCCAACTCCTCGTCACTCTCGGCCTTGCAAGCTTTCTCCGCCGGCCCCTGGTCAGTGTCGCTCGAGATCAAGCAATCCGCTCGATCTCGACGACTCCTCTTTGATCCCGAGGTGGCTCCGCTCGCCCCGGCCACGGATTCGAGGCTCGGGGCGCGCGAAGGCACCACGGAACGCTCTCGCAGAATCATTCGCTCTTCTGCTGCTGCTGGTCCAGGAACACATACGGTCCCTGGAACGATCACCTTCTCCAAAATAACGACAGGTTTGTTTTTTATGTTTAATTTAGTATCAATTTCCATGTTGTTCCCACGAGTGTGGGGGAAATAAACCGTCCACCCAGGCAGAGCCCCCTGTACCTGGGTAAGCCTATGGTGTAACCCGCCGGAGTGTCGGCCGTTACTCCGACGGGGGTCGCACTAGAGACCGAACTACCCATCGGCCATGCATCCCCTCGCGGTGCGCCGCCGCTTGGGATTCGGGGTAACTTTTTATAGAGGATTTCTCCCTCGCGGTCCGGGCGGTGAAGCCAAGACCCTCGGTCCGGTCGGAGCGCGAGACATGACCACAGACCTCCGAGACCGGATTACGATATTCGACGGCGACAGCAAAGGAGAGCGTCCCCTTCACTGCCTGCTCGGCGGCGGGATGAGCGCACACCGAGCCCGCCGACACCCTCAGGACAGAACCTGAAGGTGGCCCAATGACCCCCCCAACTGGACGACAGCCGCCACAACACGCGACGACTGCCAACCGACCTCGCCAGGATATTAGCCGTGGTCACGGATGAAAGCAGACGAAAATTCGAAACCGTCTTCATCCGTGACCGCCGTTGCCCAGGGTGCACCACGTGGAGGTTTCCTGACTTCGCACCCCACCCCAACCTAACCTAACCTAACCTAACCTTTTTTTTTTTTTTTTTTTTTTGTCGCGGGGAAAAGTGCTTTACCACTGCCGCCGCGCCCGGGGGGGTGGACGCGGCGGGTATGTCGGGTTCGCCGGCCTTACGACCCAGCGCCGTGATGCCCGGGAGAGATGGTCGACATCCGGGCGACGCTGGGCCGCGTCCCTAACAAATGCCCTACACCGGCAATACCGACTAAAAACCCCGCGGTGGCCTTCTTCGGCGCATAAGTGGGGCGGTCCCGGGGTATCCAGAGATAGCCTCGGATTGCTACCGGAACCGCCCCTGCGCGGTGCCGCCTTGCGGCCCGTCTCCATTTTAGGGGGGGGCTCATAAGCCCCCGCCGCCGAAGGACGCCCTCGGCGTCTACGGCAGCACGAGGCCGACCGTCCGTGCTGCCGTCCGTCCCGGGGCCGCATGTACAAAAGTACTAAAAAGGGGCGCACAGCCCCCCGCTGCACGCCCGCGACCCCGGAAGGCCCCTATTAGTCGCCTCTTACGACAGGCAGGGGATACCGTGGTGGAATTCTCCAAACGCCCCCATTCCACAGGGCGGGAGACGCCGGTCAGTCGTCCACCCGACGTCTCCTTCGTCTCCTTTGGCGGCGGGCGGGATCGTTCTGCTCACGATCCCGCTCGGCGCTCTCCTTCTGCGAGATGACGCGCTCGCAGAAGGAGACCATCGCACGCCATGACCCCCGGCTGCCGACCATGGCGGACACCACGGCCGGCAGCGAGAGGTCTCCTCCGACGACTGCTGTGAGAGCGCTGCGCTCCTCCACCCAGGCTGGGCACTCCTGAAGAGTGTGTTGGGCCGTGTCCTCGCGGCAGTTGCCACAGTGGTGGCACACGGCGGACGCCTCCTTCCCGGCTATGCGACACAGGTACGCACCAAAACACCCGTGCCCCGTCAGTACCTGTGTCAGCCGGAACGTAGGCGCACCGTGGCGCCTGTCCAGCCACTGTTCGAGGACAGGTCGCACTGCCGCGACGGTCCTCAAGCCCGAACTCGGGCTCTCCAGCCTGGCATGCCACTCCTCCACGGCGGCTCTGCGGAACCTGGCCGCAATCTCCCTCGGGGCAAGCCGCTCCCGTTGTTGGGACGCCCCCTCCCGCCAGTGGAACGCTGACGAGAGGGACCGGGCGTCCAAGTCCCAAGGGAGAGTGCCGGCCAACAAGCAGGCCGCCTCGTGGGAGACCGTGCGGTAGCCCCTGATGATCCGCTGCGCCACCAGACGCTGCGGTTTGCGCAGCAAGGCGACACAGCGGGCGTTCAGGGACCCGGCCCATACGGGTGAACCGTACAGGGCCATGGACCGCACGACTCCAGCGTACAGACTCCGGCAAGGGTTACCGGGACCTTCGAGGTTCGGCAGCAGGCTCCCAAGCGCGCCCGCTGCCCGCACCAATTTCGGCGACAACTTCTCAAAGTGGGCGCGGAAGTCCCACCGGCTACTCAAAATCAACCCTAAATATTTCATTGTAGAGCCGATGGGAATCCGCACCCCCTCCACAGTGATGTGGGCCCCTGAAGGTGGCCTTCGCCGAGGCCCGTGAAAGAACAGGGCCTCGGTTTTGTTCAGGGCCACCGTGAGGCCCAGTCGCCGAATCCTACCCACCACCTCTTCAGTACCGGAGGAGGCGAGCAGGATGGCATCCTCGAAGGAACCGGCCGTCGCTGTCACCAAAGTGTCGTCCGCGTAGCAGACGACAGCGACGCCCCGGGGATTGGTACCACGGAGGACCCAATCGTAGCCGATGTTCCACAATAGCGGGCCCAGTACTGAGCCCTGTGGAACACCGCAAGACATGGCCCTCTGGTGCCAGCCGGCGGCGCCCGGATACACTATGTACCGATTTGACAGGTACGAGTGCACCAAGCGCCGCAGGTAAGCCGGCACCGCGTGGTACCGCAGTGCTTCATGAATGCAGCCCCAGGGCAAACCTAACCTTTTTTTTTTTTTTTTTTTTTTTTTTTTTGTCGCGGGGAAAAGTGTTTTACCACTGCCGCCACGCCCGGGGGGGTGGACGCGGCGGGTATGTCGGGTTCGCCGGTCTTACGACCCAGCGCCGTGATGCCCGGGAGAGATGTTCGACATCCGGGCGACGCTGGGCCGAGTCCCTAACAATATATACACCCTACACCGGCAATACCGACTAAAAACCCCGCGGTGGCCTTCTTCGGCGCATGAGTGGGGCGGTCCCGGGGTATCCAGAGATAGCCTCGGATTGCTACCGGAACCGCCCCTGCGCGGTGCCGCCTTGCGGCCCGTCTCCAATTTAGGGGGGGGCTCATAAGCCCCCGCCGCCGAAGGACGCCCTCGGCGTCTACGGCAGCACGAGGCCGACCGTCCGTGCTGCCGTCCGTCCCGGGGCCGCATGTACAAAAGTACTAAAAGGGGCGCGCAGCCCCCCGCTGCACGCCCGCGACCCCGGAAGGCCCCTATTAGTCGCCTCTTACGACAGGCAGGGGATACCGTGGTGGAATTCTCCAAACGCCCCCATTCCACAGGGCGGGAGACGCCGGTCAGTCGTCCACCCGACGTCTCCTTCGTCTCCTTTGGCGGCGGGCGGGATCGTTCTGCTCACGATCCCGCTCGGCGCTCTCCTTCTGCGAGATGACGCGCTCGCAGAAGGAGACCACCGCTCGCCATGACCCCCGGCTGCCGACCATGGCGGACACCACGGCCGGTAGCGAGAGGTCGCCTCCGACGACTGCTGTGAGAGCGCTGCGCTCCTCCACCCAGGCTGGGCACTCCTGAAGAGTGTGTTGGGCCGTGTCCTCGCGGCAGTTGCCACAATGGTGGCACACGGCGGACGCCTCCTTCCCGGCTATGCGACACAGGTACGCACCAAAACACCCGTGCCCCGTCAGTACCTGTGTCAGCCGGAACGTAGGCGCACCGTGGCGCCTGTCCAGCCACTGTTCGAGGACAGGTCGCACTGCCGCGACGGTCCTCAAGCCCGCACTCGGGCTCTCCAGCCTGGCATGCCACTCCTCCACGGCGGCTCTGCGGAACCTGGCCGCAATCTCCCTCGGGGCAAGCCTCTCTCGATGTTCGGACACGCCCTCCCGCCAGTGGAACGCTGACGAGAGGGACCGGGCGTCCAAGTCCCAAGGGAGGGTGCCGGCCAACAAGCAGGCCGCCTCGTGAGAGACCGTGCGGTAGCCCCTGATGATCCGCTGCGCCACCAGACGCTGCGGTTTGCGCAGCAAGGCGACACAGCGGGCGTTCAGGGACCCGGCCCATACGGGTGAACCGTACAGGGCCATGGACCGCACGACTCCGGCGTACAGACTCCGGCAAGGGTTACCGGGACCTTCGAGGTTCGGCAGCAGGCTCCCAAGCGCGCCCGCTGCCCGCACCAATTTCGGCGACAACTTCTCAAAGTGGGCGCGGAAGTCCCACCGGCTACTCAAAATCAACCCTAAATATTTCATTGTAGAGCCGATGGGAATCCGCACCCCCTCCACAGTGATGTGGGCCCCTGAAGGTGGCCTTCGCCGAGGCCCGTGAAAGAACAGGGCCTCGGTTTTGTTCAGGGCCACCGTGAGGCCCAGTCGCCGAATCCTGCCCACCACCTCTTCGGTACCGGAGGAGGCAAGCAGGATGGCATCCTCGAAAGAACCGGCCGTCGCTGTCACCAAAGTGTCGTCCGCGTAGCAGACGACAGCGACGCCCCGGGGGTTGGTACCACGGAGGACCCAATCGTAGCCGATGTTCCACAATAGCGGGCCCAGTACTGAGCCCTGTGGAACACCGCAAGACATGGCCCTCTGGTGCCAGCCGGCGGCGCCCGGATACACTATGTACCGATTTGACAGGTACGAGTGCACCAAGCGCCGCAGGTAAGCCGGCACCGCGTGGTACCGCAGTGCTTCATGAATGCAGCCCCAGGGCAAGGTGTTGAACGCATTGGCGATGTCGAGCGACACCGCCACCACCACCTCACCCCGCGCAACTGCATCCTCCGCGTGCGCCTTGACCCGCAGAATCGCATGAACTGTGGATCGGCCTTGCCGGAACCCGTACTGGCAGTCCGCCAGGTCCGGCCCGGCCCCCTCAAGGTGCTCGACGAGGCGAGCGTGTATAATGCGCTCGAACAGTTTGCACACCTCGTCGAGCAACACGATGGGCCGGTAGGCCGATGGCGACTCTGCAGGTCGACCCTCCTTCTGGAGCAGGACCAACTTGCCGGTTTTCCACCGGGACGGAAAGTGGCCCTGCTCCATGCACGCGGAAAATAGGCCGCGGAGCCTCGCCCCCAGGGCAAACCTAACCTAACCTTTTTTTTTTTTTTTTTTTTTTTTTTTTTTTTTTTTTTTTTTTTGTCGCGGGGAAAAGTGTTTTACCACTGCCGCCGCGCCCGGGGGGGTGGACGCGGCGGGTATGTCGGGTTCGCCGGTCTTACGACCCAGCGTCGTGATGCCCGGGAGAGATGTTCGACATCCGGGCGACGCTGGGCCGAGTCCCTAACAATATATACACCCTACACCGGCAATACCGACTAAAAACCCCGCGGTGGCCTTCTTCGGCGCATGAGTGGGGCGGTCCCGGGGTATCCAGAGATAGCCTCGGATTGCTACCGGAACCGCCCCTGCGCGGTGCCGCCTTGCGGCCCGTCTCCAATTTAGGGGGGGGGCTCATAAGCCCCCGCCGCCGAAGGACGCCCTCGGCGTCTACGGCAGCACGAGGCCGACCGTCCGTGCTGCCGTCCGTCCCGGGGCCGCATGTACAAAAGTACTAAAAGGGGCGCACAGCCCCCCGCTGCACGCCCGCGACCCCGGAAGGCCCCTATTAGTCGCCTCTTACGACAGGCAGGGGATACCGTGGTGGAATTCTCCAAACGCCCCCATTCCACAGGGCGGGAGACGCCGGTCAGTCGTCCACCCGACGTCTCCTTCGTCTCCTTTGGCGGCGGGCGGGATCGTTCTGCTCACGATCCCGCTCTGCGCTCTCCTTCTGCGAGATGACGCGCTCGCAGAAGGAGACCATCGCACGCCATGACCCCCGGCTGCCGACCATGGCGGACACCACGGCCGGCAGCGAGAGGTCGCCTCCGACGACTGCTGTGAGAGCGCTGCGCTCCTCCACCCAGGCTGGGCACTCCTGAAGAGTGTGTTGGGCCGTGTCCTCGCGGCAGTTGCCACAGTGGTGGCACACGGCGGACGCCTCCTTCCCGGCTATGCGACACAGGTACGCACCAAAACACCCGTGCCCCGTCAGTACCTGTGTCAGCCGGAACGTAGGCGCACCGTGGCGCCTGTCCAGCCACTGTTCGAGGACAGGTCGCACTGCCGCGACGGTCCTCAAGCCCGAACTCGGGCTCTCCAGCCTGGCATGCCACTCCTCCACGGCGGCTCTGCGGAACCTGGCCGCAATCTCCCTCGGGGCAAGCCTCTCTTGGTGTAGGGACGCCCCCTCCCGCCAGTGGAATGCTGACGAGAGGGACCGGGCGTCCAAGTCCCAAGGGAGAGTGCCGGCCAACAAGCAGGCCGCCTCGTGAGAGACCGTGCGGTAGCCCCTGATGATCCGCTGCGCCACCAGACGCTGCGGTTTGCGCAGCAAGGCGACGCAACGGGCGTTCAGGGACCCGGCCCATACGGGTGAACCGTACAGGGCCATGGACCGCACGACTCCGGCGTACAGACTCCGGCAAGGGTTACCGGGACCTTCGAGGTTCGGCAGCAGGCTCCCAAGCGCGCCCGCTGCCCGCACCAATTTCGGCGACAATTTCTCAAAATGGGCGCGGAAGTCCCACCGGCTACTTAAAATCAAACCTAAATACTTCATAGTAGTGCCGATGGGAATCCGCACCCCCTCCACAGTGATGTGGGCCCCTGAAGGTGGCCTTCGCCGAGGCCCGTGGAAGAACAGGGCCTCGGTTTTGTTCAAGGCCACCGTGAGGCCCAGTCGCCGAATCCTACCCACCACCTCTTCGGTGCCGGAGGAGGCGAGCAGGATGGCATCCTCGAAAGAACCGGCCGTCGCTGTCACCAAAGTGTCGTCCGCGTAGCAGACGACAGCGACGCCCCGGGGGTTGGTACCACGGAGGACCCAATCGTAGCCGATGTTCCACAATAGCGGACCCAGTACTGAGCCCTGTGGAACACCGCAGGACATGGCCCTCTGGTGCCAGCCGGCGGCGCCCGGATACACTATGTACCGATTTGACAGGTACGAGTGCACCAAGCGCCGCAGGTAAGCCGGCACCGCGTGGTACCGCAGTGCTTCATGAATGCAAGCCCAGGGCAGGGTGTTAAATGCATTGGCGATGTCAAGAGACACCGCCACGACTACTTTACCCTGGGCTGCTGCTTCCTCCGCGTGCGCTTTGACCCGCAGAATCGCGTGGACCGTGGATCGGCCCTGCCGGAACCCGAACTGGCAGTCCGCCAGGTCCGGCCCGGCCCCCTCAAGGTGCTCGACGAGGCGAGCGTGTATAATGCGCTCGAAAAGTTTGCACACCTCGTCGAGCAACACGATGGGCCGGTAGGCCGATGGCGACTCTGCAGGTCGACCCTCCTTCTGGAGCAGGACCAACTTGCCGGTTTTCCACCGGGACGGAAAGTGGCCCTGCTCCATGCACGCGGAAAATAGGCCGCGGAGCCTCGCCCCCAGATGCTCGACGGCCAGCACCCATGCGCGTCCGGGGATGCCGTCGAGACCAGGAGCGGTTTTCTTGGCCCGCAGCCGAAGCACCGCCACCCTCATTTCTTCGGGTGAAACCTCCGGGATAACCCTTGCCGAATCCAACGACGACGGCGTCGGCGAACGCGACGCCATCGGTGGAGGAGTGACATCCTCCGTGGCCGGGAACAAAGCCGCGACGACCTCCTGGACGAGGTCGCCCCGGAGACTCTGCGTCAGCGGGGGCGCCCATGGGCGGAGCTTTCTCAACGCCACACGGTACGGACGCCCCCACGGGTCGCTGTCGAGAGTGCTCCGGAACTCAGTTTGAGCTGCAGACTTTGCCCTCGCAATGGCCACATGCAGCGCTCTCTTAGCCTCCTTGTGGAGGCCGTGAAGCAGCCGCTCCTGGTCCTCGTCGCCGGGAAGACGGATCCGGCGACGACGGTGCCTGGACAGCTGGCGGAGGGCGGCAACGCAGGACGCGCGCAGCCGCGTGAGCTCCGCCGACCACCAGAACACCTGGCGCTTCTCTGGGAGGCGTCGGACCCGAGGCATGGCTGCGTCGCAGACGCGCGACATCGCCGCCCCGAGCCATTCCGCCTCCTCGTCGACCCGTACCGGCCCGTCCGGCACGGGCACCAGCGCCTGGGCCAGAGCGGCCTCCTTCAGGGCCTCAACTTCGAGGCGACAAATTGCCCAGCGAGGGCCGTCCGATCGCGGGACGGTCTGTCCCCCACCCGACCGGGTGGTTGGGGACGAGGCGACGTCGAACCGAATGTATCGGTGATCCGACAACGTCTCCTCGCCCACCAGGACCCTCCAGTCCCGGACACGGCGGGCTAGGGCCGGGGTGGCGAACGTGATGTCCACCACCGAACCGCCGTTATGCCTCACGCACGTGTCCGCCGTCCCGCGATTCGCGACGGCCAGGCCGGACGAGATCGCCCATTCCTCCAGGGCCTCGCCCCGCGCGTCAGTCACCGACGAACCCCAAGCCAAGGACTTGGCGTTGAAGTCGCCGGCGACGAGGACGGGGCGAGGCTGACTGCCTTGCACCACCAGGGCCCCCAGCCGAGCGAGGAAGTGCTCAAACTCGGCCAGGGATCTGTTGGGGGAGAAATACACTCCCACAACCCAAACCCCCCCCAACAGGACCGCCACGCATCCCGAGCCCTTCACGACTTTTTCGAAGGGCGGGGAGCCGGCTGCGCCCCTGGTGATGACGGCCACCGAGCTGTCGAGGTCCCCCGCCCAGTCATCCCGGGGGGGAACAAAATAAGGCTCGGCGACCACAGCCACATGTATCGACCACTGCGCAAGGCTTTGGACCAATAAGTCTTGGGCCCTGGCGCAGTGGTTAATATTCGCCTGGAGGAACCGTTGCGCCATATTAATGGGCGATCTCCATCGGTGCGTCTCGGCGGGACGGGTCCGGCCGCGTCACAACCGCCGCGCCCTGACCGCGATTACTGCGGCGAGGGCGGACGGAGGCGACGCAAGCTTTGGCGCCCACCTGGTGCCCCGCGGGTTTGCCAGCACCTGCACAGATCGTGCAGTGTGGTTCCGCGGAGCACTCCTTGGCCTTATGGCCCGTTTGACCGCAGCGGTAGCAGATCCCGCTACGGTCATGCTCGTCGTTGCAGTGCCTCCGCACATGCCCTCTATGCAGGCAGCGGAAGCACCGCATGGGCCTGGCCTCCAACAACTGGACCCGCGCCGCCACCCAGCCGATTAGGACGCGTCCTGCCCTAATTACTTTATCTGCGGCCTTGGCGGGGCAACGCACCCACACCGCGCCAAGGCCCGAGCGGTCGGAGCGGATCTCTCCGACCTTAAACTCGTCTTTCGCACTGCCGCCGGCACTAGCGAGGGCCGTCGCAATCATGTCCGGGTCGGCGGACGCGTCCAGCCCGGACACCCGCAGTTCCGCGGTCTTACAGGGGCGGGAGACCCGAACGACGGTCTCCAGCTCCGTTCCGCGGAACACGGCCCTCATACGCTCGGCTAGAGCGTCGGCCCTTGCCTCAGTCTCTGGGCCGGGTACCTCATACAGATACCCGCCCGTGGCCATGAGCCGAGCCTGCATCTCGGCGATGCCCAGGTCGGCGAGGCGCACGTTTGCCAGCACCTCGCGCAGAACCTGGGCATACGTCACGCCGCTCGACAACCCTTCCGGCGTCACTGTAATAGTGACAGCGGCCTTGCGGTGCAGGCGGATCTTCTGCGGTTCCGGCCGTCGCTGTTGCGGCTGGGGCCGCTTTGGTGTGCCACCAACTGCCTGCTGCGGAGCTACAGGCGTAGCCTGAGAGGCTTTCTTCTTCGCCCCCTTCTTAACCACTACTGTCCAGCCTTCTTCCGTAGCCGCTGGGGCTGGTGGCAGTGGGCGTGGTGCCGGGACAGGCCGATTCGATGTCGCACCGCTCTTCACCTTCTTCTTATTCCCCCCTTTGCTGGTGGACTGCTGCGGGGGAATATTCCGCGGCGCAGCCACTGGTGCGGGCCCAGACGGAGTCGGCCGAGGTGCGGCATTAGGAACGGGTCGAGCGCCAGCATCAGGTATGGGCTGGGCCGTTTTCTTTCCTTTCCCCTTGCCTTTTCCCTTTGTTGAGGGGGGGGCTGAGGCTGACGGACCTGCAACGACGACGGGTTGTGTATGTGATGGCCCCGCGGCGCGTGGTAAAGGAGGCCACTCCTCCATCCGACCTCTGGCACTGTCGCCAGCCAAAGGGGGCCGAGTAATGGGCTCCGGCGGCAGCCTCATAGCCATCGCGTCAAGGCGGGCGTCAAGTATGTTAAGGAGCCGGCGTTCAAACTCCTCGAGAGCAGTGGTTGAACTCTCGCACCTTGCTGCCTCCGGCTGTGCCCCCCCCAGGGACCTGACCACCGCCAAAACTTCTTCAAGGGCTTTGCCCTGGGCCTCTTGAGCGGCCTTCAATTTGGCTATCTCTTTCGCCATCGCCGCCTTCTCAAACTCGAGGCGTGCCACCTCAGCGGCGGGCGTCTCCCGAGACCTCGCCGCCAGCTCATTAGCCGCCGAGTTGAGCTTTTGCTGGAAGGTCCCTTTCAAATGTTTCGACTTCTGGGACACTTCCCGCAACACCCCGGCTAGCCTCATGTGCCAGTCCAGATTTTCTTCTGGCACATCGACGGACTCCGTTGCATTGCCGTCATCATTTTCAGGTGGCCGCATCTTTGCCTCCGGCCCCTGGTCGCTATCGCTGGAGAAGGACTCCGTCCGTTCCCTGCGACTCCTCTTCGTGCTAGACGAAGTGACACCTGCCTCAGACTTGATGCCCGAGACATGTGCCACTCCCTCCATAGGCACCTCCTCCAAGCAACCAAGGTCACAAGAGGACCCTGGCAGCTTCTCCACTCTCACTACAGGAATTTTATTTTGTTTTATATTGGACATATTCATGATGTTCCCACGAGTGTGGGGGAAATAAACCGTCCACCCAGGCAGAGCCCCCTGTACCTGGGTAAGCCTATGGTGTAACCCGCCGGAGTGTCGGCCGTTACTCCGACGGGGGTCGCACTAGAGACCGAACTACCCATCGGCCATGCATCCCCTCGCGGTGCGCCGCCGCTTGGGATTCGGGGTAACTTTTTATAGAGGATTTCTCCCTCGCGGTCCGGGCGGTGAAGCCAAGACCCTCGGTCCGGTCGGAGCGCGAGACATGACCACAGACCTCCGAGACCGGATTACGATATTCGACGGCGACAGTGAAGGAGAGCGTCCCCTCCACTGCCTGCTCGGCGGCGGGATGAGCGCACACCGAGCCCGCCGACACCCTCAGGACAGAACCTGAAGGTGGCCCAATGAACCCCCCCAACTGGACGACAGCCGCCACAACACGCGACGACTGCCAACCGACCTCGCCAGGATATTAGCCGTGGTCACGGATGAAAGCAGACGAAAATTCGAAACCGTCTTCATCCGTGACCGCCGTTGCCCAGGGTGCACCACGTGGAGGTTTCCTGACTTCGCACCCCAAACCTAACCTAACCTAACCTAACCTAACCTAACCTAACCAGTTACGCTCGAAACGCGGCCGGAAACACCACGAAAACACGTGGCTCCGCAGTTAAAAAATCAAAAAAAAAAATAGGTTTTTCTCGTGCGATTTTAATAAGTGAGGTGTCGTTTTGTGCGTCTTAGTGAGCTCTATAAGAAGCAAGTGTTGATGTGTTGGTATCTCTTTTCGCTGAAGTACAAAAAGTGAAAAAGTGTGTCGCAAAAAAGTTTTTTCGATTTCGCTCGGAAAAACGATCGGCGACCCCAAAATTTTATTGTGCTGTCGTGAAGTCCTCGTTGAGCTCTACCAGGCAAAAATCCTTTGCAACTTGTTTGGCTCATAGTCAAGCCGCAAAAGCCAAAAAAACAAGTTGTTTACGTTTTTGAGCCGCGAAACTAGGGCTCCGAGGAACTAGCTGAGTACGGAGGATTTTGCGCGACACTGCGCCGATAAGGGAGGCACTTTGCCCCAAACCGCAGCGCCAACCAGGAAGCCGCAAAATAGGAGAAACTGAAAATTGCCAAAATTTTCAAAGTTTCGTTTGGCCATAAGTCGCGAAAACGATCGGTGACCCTACCATCTAATATCACCATCGGGTAGGCACAATTGAGGCGCATCTTTTGATATCCCACTCGACCGCGCGCGCCTTATAGTTTCGTGGCTTATGGCAAAAAAACAACTTTGACCCGCTAGTGACCTTGGGGAAATAGCAGCGTTGGATGAAAACGAAGTACCCAGAAGAAGGTGCTGATTCAAGGTGAAGCAGAAGACACATCAAGAACTCTAAATCTTGACATATTGTTAGAGCTGTAAGTTCATTTGTAAATTTTTTACGGTTTTTCAAGGTTATCTTGCCTGGAACGGAAAGAACGCTAAAATTTTTTACTCTACTTCAAGCGCCTTAACGAAACATACCATCTTTCTAAGTTTCAGGTCGGTGGCTTGAAAAACCGATTTTTAATAGCATTAACACTGCTAAAATTACTAAAAATAGTAGATAATCAAATATCTCGAAAACGGGAGGAGATAGAGCAGTTTTGACAACAGATTCATAAACTCTTCCGTAGGAAGAGTTTTTGAAGAAAGTTTTCCTAAACATCAGGAACCATATTTGATAAAAATCTCCCCCCACCCCCAAAATTTTTTTAAAAATTTTTAGTGTCAGAAAATTGTAAAAATCAACTAGAAGTAATAGATTAATGAAGTATAACACCCCCACACAGTTTTTTGCCCTGAAGTTTTCCCAAATTTTCCCCCAAAAATAGTTCAATTTACGTCATAACTCCGTTATTACACACAATTTAGAACTCATACTTTAAGAAGTAGAATTAGAATAATATAACAAACCCTTTTTGACAAGAAATTTTCCAAAAAAAAAATTTCCAAAATTTTCCAAAAAATATTTCTCAAAAATAGTGAAAATAGATAGAAGAGGTCTGGACGAGTCATACGAGCCCAAACACGGGTATTTTTCGACATATAGATCCCGAGAAATTGAATTTCTAGAAGTTCTCCCGCCATATTGGCAAAAACTTCAAATCTAGATATCTCCGTTGTCTTGGCAGATAGACTACCCGTGCTTGGGTTCGTTTGAGTTGTCTTAATTAGACCCAACTGATGGGTGACTCTACGTAGAGAAAAACGCTACTATAGAAATTGAATTAAAAATTAATAGGAAATAAATTAAATAACTGACTTACCTGCAAGTGCTCCCCAGGGGACGTGCTGCCCGGGCCGACCTGACCGACTCTACATAGGTAGAGTCAAACAAAATCGGCTGTTGGGCAACAGTAGCCCTCTGGCGAACACTAGGTACTTACCTTACCGTTGATCGGTGACTCCCGGCTGCTACCGCGACCTGGAACAAAAAGAAAAATTAATAA
Organism: Clanis bilineata; assembly: GCA_036417725.1. NCBI lineage: Eukaryota > Metazoa > Arthropoda > Insecta > Lepidoptera > Sphingidae > Clanis > Clanis bilineata. The sequence goes on from CM071165.1 coordinate 55,894, forward strand.
ATTGTTAGAGTGTAACCTTAGAGTAAGTTAGCTTAGAATAGTGTATAAGACTGTGCTTTTTACGAGCACTCGCTGTGCGACAGCAGCGCGATATACGAGCTGCTTCCTTGTAACTTGTGACCCGTCAGCGGAATAACATAACAGACCCCCTACGAGCCATATACACTTGTAGGGATTTATAACTTCGGACGCATTCCCCTAACAATCCTCCTCAGCCCTTAGGATGTTTGGATTCCGTACACCAGCAAAGGAGATGAGGCCGCAACCGAAAACCCCTGTCAGAGGCAGTCCGGGGGAGCCCGGAAGGATGACGGTGGCGGCTGCCCGGCGGAGCCTGGAGGCTCAGATCGAAAGATCTGAGGAAACGGGTATCGCCGGACAGTCGGGACCGAAAACCACCAGGGCCCCCACGGACCCAAAAGACACGGGCAGGAATACGACAGTCTCACCCAGGAACATGTTAACACCGGTTAACAGAATGAAAGAGGCAAGAGCTTGCCTGCTGAAAATCAAGAACCAAATTAACAACAGCCGAAATTTGAAAACGGAAATTCGAACGGATGTTCTTGATGCAGCAGACAAGCTTTATGCACTCATAAAAGAAAGTGAGGCGGAAAAAGGAATAGGAGAAAGAAAGGGCAGCAAAGACTCAGTAGAGCTGAAGAAACATGAAACGGAAATAGGACAGAAAAAGGACAATTACAACAAGGACATACTTCGAAAGCTAGAGGAGCAAAGTAGGATGATTAAGAAAAACCAGGAAGAGTTGGAAAAAATTGGGGAACAAATAAACCAACACAGGGAAGAGTGGAAGGAAGAAAAAAAGGAGGTACGAACTTATGCCAATGTGGCGGCTGGAAAGCGGGTGAGGGAACAGGAGGAGGCAGTTATGCACTCTGTAGTGATTACCGCCGCGGACCAGACCGTCACAGGGGAGGAAGTGTACGAAAAGCTCCGAACCACTCTGAACGCGAGGGAGGAAGGACTCAGGATAGACAATATTAGGAAAGCGAAAGATAGAAAAATCATAGTCGGATGCAAGTCAAAGGAGGAATTGGGCAGGATAAAAGACCGGATCAGAGGAGCAGGAAGGGACTTAAGAATGGAAGAGATGAGAAACAAGGACCCAATGATCGTCTTGAAAGGTGTCCTAAATTACAACAAAGATGAGGACATAGTCAAGGCGATAATCGTCCAAAATAAACACCTCCTGGAGGGAATGAGTGTGGAGAGCTCAAGCCTGAAAGTGAAATTCAGGCGAAGGGCTAGGAACCCACTCACATCCCATGTGGCACTCCAAGTGCCACCGAAGCTGTGGAAGCGATTTTTGGACGAAGGCTCGATCCACATCGATATACAAAGGGTACGAGTAGAAGACCAATCCCCCCTCATCCAGTGCTCGCGGTGCCTGGGCTACGGGCACGGGAAGCGGTTCTGCCGAGACGTGGAGGATGCGTGCAGTCACTGCGGGGGTGCCCACCACAGGTCGGAATGTGCCGACTGGTTGGCGAAGGCGCCACCGACGTGCTGCAACTGCACCAAGGCCAGGATCGGCAGCGCCGATCACAGCGCGTTTAGCCCAGAGTGCCCTGTGAGGAGGAAGTGGGAAAGTCTGGCGAGGTCCGCCGTAGCATATTGCTAAGGTGGATCCCAGGAACCCAGATCAGACGAGTCCTCCAAGAGGCGCGGAATCGACACTCTTCGCTCAGGCCAACCTGCAGAGGAAGCAATTGGCAACAATTGAATTCCTCCAGGAAGCTGAAAAGCGGGGTGTCGGTATAGCGCTACTCCAGGAGCCCTATGTGGGGAGTCAAGGTAGAGTGAGGGACCGCCGGGGAGTGAGGATTTTCCAGGGAGGGGGAGGGCAGGGGGGGATCACCAAGTCAGCCGTTGCAGTATTCAACGATGACTGGGTGGTCACCCAATACCCATCCCTGACCACAAATAACATCGTGGTGGTCAAAATCCAAACTGGAACCCATGGGCTGGCGGTAATCTCATTCTACTTTGAGCCGGACAAACCCATAGGGCCATACCTGGAGCAACTGGGGACGATAGTTGGAAAACTGGGCTCCTGCAGAATCCTCATAGGGGGCGACACCAATGCCAAAAGCATTTGGTGGGGTGCCGCGGACACGGATAGTAGGGGAGAGGAGATGGCAGGCGTGCTGGAAGAACACGGATTGCAGGTGCTCAACGATGGCGAAGCTCCAACGTTTGAAACGGTGAGAGGAGGCAAACTCCTCACGAGCCACATTGACATCACGGCATGCACTTCGGACCTCCAGGACCAGGTGAAGGACTGGACTGTTGATGACTCTATGGCGAGCTCGGATCACAACGCTATAACATTTAGGCTATATAAAAAGAAAGAAACATATAATAAACAAAAACTAAAATCCACCCGAATATTTAATACTAAAAAGGCTAATTGGGCCAACTTTGATGAAAAATTCGCACAATTAGTACAGGAGGAACACATAAATGAAATAGAAATTAATAAAATTGAAGATAAAACACAATTGGACATTAAAATAGAAAAATATATACACACTATTATAGAAACATGCAAGAAAACAATACCTCTCATAAAAATAAAAAACAAAATGAACTTACCGTGGTGGTCCGAGAAACTCGCCAAGATGAAACAGGAGGTCGTCACCAGGAAGCGGAGAATCCGATGCGCAGCGCCGATCCGGAGAGCCAAGGTCGTCGATGAGTACCTGCAATCAAAAGAAAAGTATGAGACAGAAGCCAAGAAGGCACAGATAGAGAGTTGGAAGGAGTTCTGCAAAAAGCAGAACAAGGAGAATATCTGGGATGGGGTGTACAGGGTAATGGGGAAAGTGTTCGGAAAGCAAGAAGACCTGCCATTGACTCGAGATGGTGAAACCCTAAGCGCAGCGGAGTCGGTGAAGTTTCTGGCAGAAACATTCTATCCAGACGACAAAGTTGATGAGGACAACGCAGACCATCAGCGGACTAGAAAAAAAGCTGTGCAAGTAAATGAGAGAGTCGATGATGAACACCATGACAAGCCATTTACACTGGACGAACTATGCGCAGCTGCTAACAGTTTTAATGCCAAGAAAGCCCCCGGAGCAGATGGCCTTACGGCCGATATCTGCAAGCAAGCCGTATATAAGTACCCGGAATTGTACCTTTCGCTGGCAAATAAGTGCCTCGAACTGGGCCACTTCCCGACCATCTGGAAGGAGGCGACGGTCATAGTCCTCCGTAAGCCTGCAAAGGAGGACTACACCAACGTGAAAGCGTATAGACCGATAGGCCTTTTGCCGGTGATGGGTAAAATACTGGAGAAGATGGTGGTGGGGCGAGTGAGGTGGTATCTGTACCCGAGGACTAGCCCCCGACAGTATGGCTTTATGCCGCAGAGGAGCACCGAGGACTCTCTCTATGTACTAATGAAGCATATACGGCAAAAACTTTCTGAAAAGAAAGTTATTGTCGTCGTTTCATTGGATATAGAGGGGGCCTTCGATAGCGCCTGGTGGCCGGCAATCAAAGTCAGACTGTCGGAGGAAGGATGTCCAATAAACATCCGCCGGGTCATAGATAGTTACCTCGAGAGCAGGAAGGTCCAACTAAGGTACTCCGGTGTAGAGTATGAAAGGTGGACCTCCAAGGGATGCGTGCAGGGCTCCATTGGAGGTCCAACTTTTTGGAACCTGCTCCTCGACCCACTACTGTCAGAGCTTGATAGACGGGGCAGTTACTGCCAGGCCTTCGCTGACGACGTAGTGCTTGTATTCGATGGAGCGGTTACGAGCGAGGTCCAAAAACAGGCCAATGCCGCGCTAGCCTATGTGAGGGATTGGGGTGTCATGAACAAACTCAGGTTCGCGCCAAACAAAACAAAAGCAATGGTGATTACGCGAAAACTGAAATATGATACCCCAATCCTTCGTATGGGAGGCGTGGACATTGGTCTCGAGAAGCAGATTAGGATACTGGGCGTCACCATCGACAGTGGACTGACATTCAGCGCCCACGTGTCCGATGTTTGTAAGAAGGCGATTGCCTTCTACAAACATCTGTCACGGGCGGCAAGGTTGCAGTGGGGCCTGAGTCCGGAGGTTATAAAATTGTTATATACCGCAGTAGTCGAGCCGACAATCTTATATGCCGCCAGCGTATGGGCTCCGGCTTCGCGAAAACTGGGCGTGAGGAAGCAGCTCGCTGTCGTACAAAGGGGATTTGCGCAAAAGCTTACGAAGGCCTACAGGACAGTTTCACTCAACTCGGCCCTATTGCTCGCCGGGATATTGCCCTTAGATATTCGTGCAAGGGAAAATGCTTCCCTGTACGAAATCAAAAAGGGCTACTCCCGGCGAGTAATTGGGGATCGAGAGGTGGAACGTCCTGTGGCCTTCGATAAGCTCGAACACCCTGCGCTACGCAGTACTGTGCAATACCGATGTCTGGTGGACGGTGCAGAAGTAGACCAGGTCACAAGTACGGGCCACGTCATATATACGGACGGCAGCAAAATCAACGGAAAGGTGGGCGCGGCATACTCCGTCTGGAGAGATGCTGCCGAAATAAAGTGCAAAAAGCTAAAACTGGAAGCGTTCTGCACCGTCTACCAGGCAGAAATGGTGGCCCTCCACAGGGCGGTGGAAGAGGCAGCGTTGGTCCGGGGGGGACAGTGCAGCATCCTGAGCGATTCGAGGGCAGCCCTCGAAACTGTTGCGGGCGGCTCTTCCCTCCATCCCCTGGCATTCAAAATTAACAAAGCGTTAAGAGCCAGCAGAGAACGCGGCAGAATCGTGCAGTTATTCTGGATAAAAGCCCACGCAGGGACGGAGGGAAACGAGCGCGCGGACGAATTAGCGAAGGATGCTGCACTGAACCTCAAGGTCAAACCATGTTACGATAGATGTCCCGTTTCATTCGTCAAGAGACAGATCCGCATGGAGTCGATTGACGAATGGAACGGGCGCTACGTACAAGGAGAGACCGCCTCGACCACGAAGCTATTCTTCCCGAACGCTGTGGAGGCGCACGGTATCATTAAAAAGATACGCATCGACCCGATTGTGACGCAGGTGTTCACGGGGCACGGCGGATTCTCCGAGTATTTGCATCGTTTCAAATGCAAGGAGAGTCCGTCGTGCATCTGTGACCCTGCGAAGGGGGAAAGCATAGTACATGCGATAATAGAATGCCCTGTATATATACATAGTAGGATAGAATTAGAGATAGAAATGGATATAGAGATTAAGATAGATAATATAAGTAAGATTATGATAGATAAGGAAAATAGAAGTAAGTTTATCGAATATTGTAAGAAAATAGCAATTAATGTAGCAAGTAGAAATAAGTAAGAATAGGTTAGGCTAGATATATAATTGTGATTATATATTGTTAGCAACTGGGTTAAAGTAGATTATAAGATAAACAATAAATAAAGTAAAGTAGATAAGATAGAATAAGATAGAGTAAGGAATTATTGTATGTAAATAAAGAAAATTAAAGAAAGTCGTTCCATTAGGTTAAGAACATAGCTAGGCCAAATAGGCAAAGTAGGAGTAGTAGGGATCCCCAAAGAAGGGAATAGGTGTAGGAGGTAAGTGAACAGAGAGAGACCTAAAGACTCTGACGAAAGTTAGGGGAACGAGAGTGGGGCACAGCGCCCCACATAAAAAAAAAAAAAAAAAAAAAAAAAAAAAAAAAAAAAAAAAAAAAAAAAACCTAACCTAACCTAACCTAACCTAACCTAACCTTTTTTTTTTTTTTTTTTTTTTTTTTTTTTTTTTTGTCGCGGGGAAAAGTGTTTTACCACTGCCGCCGCGCCCGGGGGGGTGGACGCGGCGGGTATGTCGGGTTCGCCGGCCTTACGACCCAGCGCCGTGATGCCCGGGAGAGATGGTCGACATCCGGGCGACGCTGGGCCGCGTCCCTAACAAATGCCCTACACCGGCAATACCGACTAAAAACCCCGCGGTGGCCTACTTCGGCGCATGAGTGGGGCGGCCCCGGGGTATCCTGAGATAGCCTCGGATTGCTACCGGAACCGCCCCTGCGCGGTGCCGCCTTGCGGCCCGTCTCCGATTTGGGGGGGGCTCAGAAGCCCCCGCCGCCGAAGGACGCCCTCGGCGTCTACGGCAGCACGAGGCCGACCGTCCGTGCTGCCGTCCGTCCCGGGGTCGCAAAGTACAATAGTACTATAAGGGGCGCACAGCCCCCCGCTGCACGCCCGCGACCCCGGAAGGCCCCTATTAGTCGCCTCTTACGACAGGCAGGGGTTACCGTGGTGGAATTCTCCAAACGCCCCCATTCCACAGGGCGGGAGACGCCGGTCAGTCGTCCACCCGGCGCCTCCTACGTCTCCTTTGGCGGCGGGCGGGATCGCTCTGCTCACGATCCCGCTCGGCGCTCTCCTTCTGCGAGATGGCGCGCTCGCAGAAGGAGACCATCGCACGCCATGACCTCCGGCTGCCGACCATGGTGGACACCACGGCCGGCAGCGAGAGGTCTCCTCCGACGACTGCTATGAGAGCGCTGCGCTCCTCCACCCAGGCTGGGCACTCCTCCAGAGTGTGTTGGGCCGTGTCCTCGCGGCAGTTGCCACAATGGTGGCACACGGCGGACGCCTCTTTTCCGGCTATACGACACAGGTACGAGCCGAAACACCCGTGGCCCGTCAACACCTGTGTCAGCCGGAACGTAGGCGCACCGTGGCGCCTGTCTAGCCATTCTCTAAGGACAGGTCGCACTGCCGCGACGGTCCTCAAGCCCGAACTCGGGCTCTCCAGCCTGGCATGCCACTCCTCCACGGCGGCTCTGCGGAACCTGGCCGCAATCTCCCCCGGGGCAAGCCTCTCCCGATTCCGGGACGCCCCCTCCCGCCAGTGGAACGCTGACGAGAGGGACCGGGCGTCCAAGTCCCAAGGGAGAGTGCCGGCCAACACGCAGGCCGCCTCGTGGGAGACCGTGCGGTAGCCCCTGATTATCCGCTGCGCCACCAGACGCTGCGGTTTGCGCAGCAAGGCGACGCAGCGGGCGCTCAGGGACCCGGCCCATACGGGTGAACCGTACAGGGCCATGGACCGCACGACTCCAGCGTACAGACTCCGGCAAGGGTTACCGGGACCTTCGAGGTTCGGCAGTAGGCTCCCAAGCGCGCCCGCTGCCCGCACCAACTTCGGCGACAACATCTCAAAGTGGGCGCGGAAATCCCACCGGCTACTCAATATCAATCCCAAATACTTCATTGTGGTGCCGATGGGAATCCGCACCCCCTCCACTGTAATGTGGGCCCCTGCAGGTGGCCCACGCCGAGGCCCGTGAAAACACAGGGCCTCGGTTTTCCCCAGTGCCACCGAGAGGCCCAGTCGCCGAATCCTGCCCACCACCTGTTCGGTTCCGAACGAGGCGAGCAGGATGGCATCCTCGAAACATCCCGACGTCGCTGTCACCAGGGTGTCATCCGCGTAGCAGACAACAGCGACGCCTCGGGGGTTGGTACCACGGAGAACCCAGTCATAACCGATGTTCCACAGTAGCGGGCCCAGAACTGAGCCCTGTGGAACACCGGCAGACATGGCCCTCCGGTGCCACCCAGCGGCGCCCGGATACACTACATACCTATTGGATAGGTACGAGTGCACCAGACGACGCAAATAAAGTGGCACCAAGTGGTACCGCAGTGCCTCATGTATGCAGGCCCAGGGCAAGGTGTTGAAGGCGTTGGCGATGTCGAGCGACACCGCCACCACCACCTTACCCCGGGCAACTGCATCCTCCGCGTGCGCCTTGACCCGCAGAATCGCATGCACCGTGGACCGGCCATGCCGGAAACCGAACTGGCAGTCCGCCAAGTCCGGCCCGGCCCCCTCTAGGTGCTCGACGAGGCGAGCGTGCACGATCCGCTCGAAGAGCTTGCAGACCTCGTCGAGCAACACGATTGGCCGGTAGGCCGATGGCGATTCTACGGGTCGACCCTCCTTCTTGAGCAGGACCAGCTTTCCGGTTTTCCACCGGGATGGAAACTGGCCCTGCTCCAGGCACGCGGAGAAGAGGCCGCGGAGCCTCGCTCCCAGATGCTCGACGGCTAACACCCAAGCGCGTCCGGGGATGCCGTCGAGACCCGGGGCGGCTTTCTTGGCCCGCAGCCGAAGCACCGCCACCCTCATTTCTTCGGGTGAAACCTCCGAAATAACCCTTGCCGAATCCAACGACGACGGCGTCGACGAGCGCGACGCCATCGGTGGAGGAGTGACATCCTCCGTGGCCGGGAACAAAGCCGCGACGACCTCCTGCACGAGGTCGCCCCGGAGACTCTGCGTCAGCGGGGGCGCCCATGGGCGGAGCTTTCTCAACGCCACACGGTATGGACGCCCCCACGGGTCGCTGTCGAGAGTGCTCCGGGACTCTGCCTGAGCCGCGGACTTTGCCCTCGCGATGGCCACGTGCAGCGCTCTCTTAGCCTCCCTGTGGAGGCCGTGAAGCAGCCGCTCCTGGTCCTCGTCGCCGGGTAGACGAGTCCGGCGACGACGGTGCCTGGACAGCTGGCGAAGGGCGGCCACGCAGGACGCGCGCAGCCGCGTGAGCTCCGCCGACCACCAGAACACCTGGCGCTTCTCCGGGAGGCGTCGGACCCGGGGCATGGCAGCGTCGCAGACTCGCGACATCGCCGCCCCGAACCACTTCGCCTCCTCCTCGACCCGTACCGGCCCGTCCGGTACGGGCACCAGCGCCTGGGCCAGAGCGGCCTCCTTCAGGGCCTCAACATCGAGGCGACTTAAAGCCCAGCGTGGGCCGTCCAACCGCGGGACGGTCGGTCCCCCACCCGACCGGGTGGTTGGGGACGAGGCGACGTCGAACCGAATGTATCGGTGATCCGACAACGTCTCCTCGCCCACCAGGACCCTCCAGTCCCGGACACGGCGGGCTAGGGCCGGGGTGGCGAACGTGATGTCCACCACCGAACCGCCGTTATGCCTCACGCACGTGTCCTCGGTCCCGCGATTCACGACGGCCAAGCCGGACGAGATCGCCCATTCCTCCAGGACCTCGCCGCGCACGTCGGTCGCCGACGAACCCCAAGCCAAAGACTTGGCGTTGAAGTCGCCGGCGACGAGGACGGGGCGAGGCTGACTGTCTTGCACCACCAGGGCCCCCAGCCGAGTGAGGAAATGCTCAAACTCGGCTTGGGATCTGTTGGGGGAGAAATACACTCCCACAATCCAGACCCCCCCCAACAGAACCGCCACACATCCCGAGCCCTTCGCTACTTTTTCAAAGGGCTGGGAGCCGGCGGCGCCCCGGGTGATGACGGCCACCGAGCCGTCCAGGTCCCCTGCCCAGTCGTCCCTGGGGGGAACAAAGTACGGCTCGGCGACCACAGCCACTTGTATCGACCACTGCGCGAGGCTTTGGACCAGCAGGTCCTGGGCCCTGGCGCAGTGGTTAACATTCGCCTGGAGGAATCGTTGCGGCATATTAATGGGCGATCTCCATGGGTGCCGCGCGGGTGGACGGGTCGGGCCGCGTCACAACCACCGCGCCCTGACCGCGATTACCGCGGCGAGGACGGGCGGAGGCAACACAGGCCTTGGCGCCCACTCGGTGCCCCGCGGGCTTGCCCGCACCTGCACAGATTGTGCAGTGCGGCTCCGCGGAGCACTCTCTGGCCTTGTGGCCCGACTGGCCGCAGCGGTAGCAGACCCCGCTGCGGTCACATTCGTCCGTGCAGTGCGTCCGCACGTGCCCCCTGAAGAGGCAGCGGAAGCACCGCAATGGCCTCGGCTCCAAGAGCTGGACCCGCGCCGACACCCAACCAATTAGGACGCGTCCTGCCCTAACAATTTTGTCCGCGGCCTTGGCCGGGCACCGCACCCATGCCGCGCCAAGGCCCGAACGGTCGGGGCGGATCTCCCCGACCTTGACGTCCTCCGATGAACATCCGCCTGCCCCTGCGAGGGCCACCGCGATCATCTCCGGGTCAGCGGACGCGTCTAACCCGGAGATGCGCAATTCCGCGGTCTTACATGGGCGGGAGACCCGAACGAAGGTCTCCAGCTCCGTGCCGCGGAATACGGCCCTCATTCGCTCGGCGAGGGTGTCCGCCCTCGCCTCCGTCTCCGGGCCGGGCACCTCGTAGAGGTACCCGCCCGTGGCCATTAGATGGGCCCGCATCTCAGAGATGCCCAGGTCCGTGAGGCGCACGTTGGCCATCACCTCCCGAAGGACCTGGGCATAACCTACTCCATTCGCCAACCCCTCAGGCGACACAGTAACAGTTACTGCTGCCTTGCGGGGCAGGCGAATTTTGGGCTCCGGCCGGCGCTGTTGCGGCTGGTGCCGCTGCTGTTGTAATGGCACAGTGGCCGGAGCACCCGATGCGGGCCGGGGAGCCTTTTTCTTCCCCTTCCTGGCCACCACCACCCAGCCCTCATCCATAGACGTGGGGGGCGGCGGGAGTGGAAGGGGTGCAGGGACAGGCTGTGCCTGTACAGTGCCGCTCTTCTTCTTCCCCCCCTTTTGGAAGGGGAGAGTTTTCGGCATGACCACTTGGGCGGGCCTGGCCGGGGCGGGCCTAGGCGTGGCAGCAAGGGTAGGCCGAGGGACTACAACAGAAGTGGAAGCGGTAGGCGCGGACGTTTTCGCCTTACCCTTCCCCTTACCCTTTGAGGTGGCCGGCGGAGCAGTCGCAGCCGGCAGGGCGCGAGATGACCCAGCCACCGCGACAGGAGGCAATGAAGGCCACAGCTCTCTTTGTGCTCTAGCCCTGTCAGCCGCCAACGGGGGCCGGGTGATGGGCTCCGGCGGCAACCGCATCGCCATCGCCTCCAGACGTGCATCCAGAATATTAAGGAGGCGACGTTCAAACTCCTCAAAACAGTCTCCTGAATTTGCCTCGAGCCTTGCTGAGGACGCCGGCTGCGAACCCTGGAGGGACCTGACAGTTGCCAGGACCTCAGCCAAAATATTGCCTTGGGCCTTCTGGGCGGACTGCAGTTTGGCAATTTCGTTGGCCATCGCTGCTTTCTCCGCCTCCAGGCGGGCCACCTCAGCAGGGACTGGCTCTTCGGCCCTTTTAATGAGCTCACTAACAGCTAGATTCAGCCCCTGTTTGTACGTCCCTTTTAAATTTTTGGATTTTTGGGCTATGTCCCTAATAGTGCCCGCCATCCTTAGGCGCCAATCCTCATGAACGAATGGCGCCTCATTCATCTCCAACGACTCGGCCTCGTCGTCGGTCGCAGCCACGGCGACATGTTTTTCGGCCGGACCTTGATCACTGTCGTCCGAGATCGATTGATCTCGGCGACTTCTCTTGCTGCGCAAGGAGATTCTGTCCGTCTCGACCCCAGACTCTGGAGCCGAAGCGGACTTCACCCCTCCCGCAGCCACCTTATTTGGCATTTGCCTATCTCTTTGTACCTGACCCAGAACGCAAGCGGTCTCTGAGGCAGGCAACTTCTCCGCAACAACAATCGGTATTTTTTTTTGGGTAAATGTTAATTTCATCCTGATCCCACGAGTATGGGGGAAATAAAAGGTCCACCCAGGCAGAGCCCCCTGTACCTGGGTAAGCCTATGGTGTAACCCGCCGGAGTGTCGGCCGGTACTCCGACGGGGGTCGCACTAGAGACCGAACTACCCATCGGCCATGCATCCCCTCGCGGTGCGCCGCCGCTTGGGATTCGGGGTGACTTTTTATAGAGGTTTTCTCCCTCGCGGTCCGGGCGGTTAAGCCAAGACCCTCGGTCCGGTCGAAGCGTGAGACATGACCACAGACCTCCGAGACCGGATTACGATATTCGACGGTGGCAGTGAAGGAGAGCGTCCCCTCCACTGCCTGCTCGGCGGCGGGTGAGTGCACACCGAGCCCGCCGATGCCCCCAGGACAGAACCCAGGGGTGTCCCCAAAAACCCTCCCCACTAGACGACGGCCGCCGCAACAGGCGACGACCGCCAACCAGCCTCGTCAGGAATTAGCCGTGGTCACGGATGAAAGCAGACGAAAATTCGAAACCGTCTTCATCCGTGACCGCCGTTGCCCAGGGTGCACCACGTGGAGGTTTCCTGACTTCGCACCCCAACCTAACCTAACCTAACCTAACCTAACCTTTTTTTTTTTTTTTTTTTTTTTTTTTTTTTTTTTTTTTTTTTTTTTTTTTGTCGCGGGGAAAAGTGTTTTACCACTGCCGCCGCGCCCGGGGGGGTGGACGCGGCGGGTATGTCGGGTTCGCCGGCCTTACGACCCAGCGCCGTGATGCCCGGGAGAGATGGTCGACATCCGGGCGACGCTGGGCCGCGTCCCTAACAAATTCCCTACACCGGCAATACCGACTAAAAACCCCGCGGTGGCCTACTTCGGCGCATGAGTGGGGCGGACCCGGGGTATCCTGAGATAGCCTCGGATTGCTACCGGAACCGCCCCTGCGCGGTGCCGCCTTGCGGCCCGTCTCCGATTTGGGGGGGCTCAGAAGCCCCCGCCGCCGAAGGACGCCCTCGGCGTCTACGGCAGCACGAGGCCGACCGTCCGTGCTGCCGTCCGTCCCGGGGTCGCAAGTACGATAGTACTATAAGGGGCGCACAGCCCCCCGCTGCGCGCCCGCGACCCCGGAAGGCCCCTATTAGTCGCCTCTTACGACAGGCAGGGGTTACCGTGGTGGAATTCTCCAAACGCCCCCATTCCACAGGGCGGGAGACGCCGGTCAGTCGTCCACCCGGCGCCTCCTACGTCTCCTTTGGCGGCGGGCGGGATCGCTCTGCTCACGATCCCGCTCGGCGCCCTCCTTCTGCGAGATGACGCGCTCACAGAAGGAGACCGCCGCTCGCCATGACCTCCGGCTGCCGACCATGGCGGACACCACGGCCGGCAGCGAGAGGTCTCCCCCGACGACTGCTATGAGAGCGCTGCGCTCCTCCACCCAGGCTGGGCACTCCTCTAGAGTGTGTTGGGCCGTGTCCTCGCGGCAGTTGCCACAGTGGTGGCACACGGCGGACGCCTCTTTTCCGGCTATACGACACAGGTACGAGCCGAAACACCCGTGGCCCGTCAGCACCTGTGTCAGCCGGAATGTAGGCGCACCGTGGCGCCTGTCTAACCACTCTCTTAGGACAGGTCGCACTGCCGCGACGGTCCTCAAGCCCGAACTCGGGCTCTCCAGCCTGGCATGCCACTCCTCCACGGCGGCTCTGCGGAACCTGGCCGCAATCTCCCTCGGGGCAAGCCTCTCCCGATGACGGGACGCCCCCTCCCGCCAGTGGAACGCTGACGAGAGGGACCGGGCGTCCAAGTCCCAAGGGAGAGTGCCGGCCAACACGCAGGCCGCCTCGTGGGAGACCGTGCGGTAGCCCCTGATTATCCGCTGCGCCACCAGACGCTGCGGTTTGCGCAGCAAGGCGACGCAGCGGGCGCCCAGGGACCCGGCCCATACGGGTGAACCGTACAGGGCCATGGACCGCACGACTCCAGCGTACAGACTCCGGCAAGGGTTACCGGGACCTTCGAGGTTCGGCAGCAGGCTCCCAAGCGCGCCCGCTGCCCGCACCAACTTCGGCGACAACATCTCAAAGTGGGCGCGGAAGTCCCACCGGCTACTCAATATCAATCCCAAATACTTCATTGTGGTGCCGATGGGAATCCGCACCCCCTCCACAGTTATGTGAGCCCCTGCAGGTGGCCCACGCCGAGGCCCGTGAAAACACAGGGCCTCGGTTTTCTCCAGTGCCACCGAGAGGCCCAGTCGCCGAATCCTGCCCACCACCTGTTCGGTTCCGAACGAGGCGAGCAGGATGGCATCCTCGAAACATCCCGACGTCGCTGTCACCAGGGTGTCGTCCGCGTAGCAGACGACAGCGACGCCTCGGGGGTTGGTACCACGGAGAACCCAGTCATAACCGATGTTCCACAGTAGCGGGCCCAGAACTGAGCCCTGTGGAACACCGGCAGACATGGCCCTCCGGTGCCACCCAGCGGCGCCCGGATACACTACATACCTATCAGATAGGTACGAGTGCACCAGACGACGCAAATAAAGTGGCACCATGTGGTACCGCAGTGCCTCATGTATGCAGGCCCAGGGCAAGGTGTTGAAGGCGTTGGCGATGTCGAGCGACACCGCCACCACCACCTTACCCCGGGCAACTGCATCCTCCGCGTGCGCCTTGACCCGCAGAATCGCATGCACCGTGGACCGGCCATGCCGGAAACCGAACTGGCAGTCCGCCAAGTCCGGCCCGGCCCCCTCTAGGTGCTCGACGAGGCGAGCGTGCACGATCCGCTCGAAGAGCTTGCAGACCTCGTCGAGCAACACGATTGGCCGGTAGGCCGATGGCGATTCTACGGGTCGACCCTCCTTCTTGAGCAGGACCAGCTTTCCGGTTTTCCACCGGGATGGAAACTGGCCCTGCTCCAGGCACGCGGAGAAGAGGCCGCGGAGCCTCGCTCCCAGATGCTCGACGGCTAACACCCATGCGCGTCCGGGGATGCCGTCGAGACCCGGGGCGGCTTTCTTGGCCCGCAGCCGAAGCACCGCCACCCTCATTTCTTCGGGTGAAACCTCCGAAATAACCCTTGCCGAATCCAACGACGACGGCGTCGACGAGCGCGACGCCATCGGTGGAGGAGTGACATCCTCCGTGGCCGGGAACAAAGCCGCGACGACCTCCTGGACGAGTTCGCCCCGGAGACTCTGCGTCAGCGGGGGCGCCCATGGGCGGAGCTTTCTCAACGCCACACGGTATGGACGCCCCCACGGGTCGCTGTCGAGAGTGCTCCGGGACTCTGCCTGAGCCGCGGACTTTGCCCTCGCGATGGCCACGTGCAGCGCTCTCTTAGCCTCCCTGTGGAGGCCGTGAAGCAGCCGCTCCTGGTCCTCGTCGCCGGGTAGACGAATCCGGCGACGACGGTGCCTGGACAGCTGACGGAGGGCGGCTACGCAGGACGCGCGCAGCCGCGTGAGCTCCGCCGACCACCAGAACACCTGGCGCTTCTCCGGGAGGCGTCGGACCCGGGGCATGGCAGCGTCGCAGACGCGCGACATCGCCGCCCCGAACCACTTCGCCTCCTCCTCGACCCGTACCGGCCCGTCCGGTACGGGCACCAGCGCCTGGGCCAGAGCGGCCTCCTTCAGGGCCTCAACACCGAGGCGACTTAAAGCCCAGCGTGGGCCGTCCAATCGCGGGACGGTCGGTCCCCCACCCGACCGGGTGGTTGGAGACGAGGTGACGTCGAACCGAATGTATCGGTGATCCGACAACGTCTCCTCGCCCACCAGGACCCTCCAGTCCCGGACACGGCGGGCTAGGGCCGGGGTGGCGAACGTGATGTCCACCACCGAACCGCCGTTATGCCTCACGCACGTGTCCTCGGTCCCGCGATTCACGACGGCCAAGCCGGACGAGATCGCCCATTCCTCCAGGGCCTCGCCGCGCACGTCGGTCGCCGACGAACCCCAAGCCAAAGACTTGGCGTTGAAGTCGCCGGCGACGAGGACGGGGCGAGGCTGACTGTCTTGCACCACCAGGGCCCCCAGCCGAGTGAGGAAATGCTCAAACTCGGCTTGGGATCTATTGGGGGAGAAATACACTCCCACAATCCAGACCCCCCCCAACAGAACCGCCACACTTCCCGAACCCTTCGCTACTTTTTCAAAGGGCTGGGAGCCGGCGGCGCCCCGGGTGATGACGGCCACCGAGCCGTCCAGGTCCCCTGCCCAGTCGTCCCTGGGGGGAACAAAGTACGGCTCGGCGACCACAGCCACTTGTATCGACCACTGCGCGAGGCTTTGGACCAGCAGGTCCTGGGCCCTGGCGCAGTGGTTAATATTCGCCTGGAGGAATCGTTGCGCCATATTAATGGGCGATCTCCATGGGTGCCGCGCGGGTGGACGGGTCGGGCCGCGTCACAACCGCCGCGCCCTGACCGCGATTACCGCGGCGAGGACGGGCGGAGGCAACACAGGCCTTGGCGCCCACTCGGTGCCCCGCGGGCTTGCCCGCACCTGCACAGATTGTGCAGTGCGGCTCCGCGGAGCACTCTCTGGCCTTGTGGCCCGACTGGCCGCAGCGGTAGCAGACCCCGCTGCGGTCACATTCGTCCGTGCAGTGCGTCCGCACGTGCCCCCTGAAGAGGCAGCGGAAGCACCGCAATGGCCTCGGCTCCAAGAGCTGGACCCGCGCCGACACCCAACCAATTAGGACGCGTCCTGCCCTAACAATTTTGTCCGCGGCCTTGGCCGGGCACCGCACCCATGCCGCGCCAAGGCCCGAACGGTCGGGGCGGATCTCCCCGACCTTGACGTCCGCCGATGAACAACCGCCTGCCCCTGCGAGGGCCACCGCGATCATCTCCGGGTCAGCGGACGCGTCTAACCCGGAGACGCGCAATTCCGCGGTCTTACATGGGCGGGAGACCCGAACGACGGTCTCCAGCTCCGTGCCGCGGAATACGGCCCTCATTCGCTCGGCGAGGGTGTCCGCCCTCGCCTCCGTCTCTGGGCCGGGCACCTCGTAGAGGTACCCGCCCGTGGCCATTAGATGGGCCCGCATCTCCGATATGCCCAGGTCAGTGAGGCGGACGTTGGCCATCACCTCACGGAGGACCTGGGCATATGTAATACCCTTCGCCAGCCCCTCGGGCGACACTGTCACGGTGACAGCTGCCTTTCGGGGCAGGCGAATTTTGGGCTCCGGTCGGCGCTGCTGCGGCTGAGGCCGCTGCTGCGACAGCGCTGTGGCCGGAGCACCCGATGCGGGCCGGGGAGCCTTTTTCTTCCCCTTCTTTGTTACCACCACCCAACCCTCATCCAAAGTGGTAGGCGGTGGCGGCAACGGGCGGGGCGCAGGGACGGGTTGTGCCTGTGCAGGGCCATTTTTCTTTCTCTTCCCCCCCTTCTGTGGGGGGAGAATCGGCCTGGCCGGGGCGGGCCCAGGCGCGGCGGCAGGGGCAAGCCGAGGAGCTGCTGCAAGGGTAGGCAGGGCAGATGATTTGCCCTTGCCTTTCCCCTTTGGGCCAACTGCGGTAGGTAGGGCAGAGGATGGCCCCGCCACGGCAACGGGTGGAAGAGCAGGCCACTCTCCAGCCCGGTCTCTAGCCCTGTCTCTGGCCTCTCTAGCCCTATCGGCGGCCAGGGGTGGCCGAACGATGGGCTCCGGGGGCAGCCGCATGGCTAAGGCCTCGAATCGCGCGTCTACTATATTTAGCAGACGGCGCTCGAATTCGCCCAGGCGATCGCTCCGGCCAGCGGTTTCCCCGGATACGGTCCTGGGCTGTGAACCTCCGAGCGACTTCACAGTATCAAGGAGCTCCTCGAGTACCTTCTGTTGAGCCGCCTGGGCGGCCTTTAGTTGGGCGATTTCTCGCGCCAACGACGCCTTTTCGGCCTCCAGGCGGGCCACCTCGACCGGAGCCGGCTCCTCGGCTCTTTTAATGAGCTCGCTGACAGCGAGATTGAGGCCCTGCTTAAAAGTCCCCTTTAAGTTTTTGGACTTCTGGGCAATGTCCCTTATAGATGACGCCATCCGTAGGCGCCAGTCTTGTTGTACGAAAGGCGCCTCATTCATCTCCGATGACTCGGCTTCATCATCGGATACAGCTACCACCTTTTGGGCAGTAGGTCCGTCATCGCTGTCGCTCGAGATCTGCGTTTCAAGGTGATCTCGGCGACTCCTCTTACCTAGAGAGGAGGATGTCTCCACTCCAGCCCCTAGATCAAGAGCTGGAACAGCCGACATTCCCCTCACAGACACCTTGGTCTGTCCAGGGTCGCAAGCGTCCGCCGGAACAGACAACTTCTCCACTAACACTACTGGGGTTTTTGTTTTTGAGAATGTTAATTTCATGTTTGTCCCACGAGTATGGGGGAAATAAGCGTCCACCCAGCCAGAGCCCCCTGTAGCTGGGTAAGCCTACGGTGTAACCCGCCGGAGTGTCGGCCGGTACTCCGACGGGGGTCGCACTAGAGACCGAACTACCCATCGGCCATGCATCCCCTCGCGGTGCGCCGCCGCTTGGGATTCGGGGTGACTTTTTATAGAGGTTTTCTCCCTCGCGGTCCGGGCGGCTAAGCCAAGACCCTCGGTCCGGTCGAAGCGCGAGACATGACCACAGACCTCCGAGACCGGATTACGATATTCGACGGTGACAGTAAAGAGGAGCATCCCCTCCACTGTCTGCTCGGCGGCGGGATTAGCGCACACCGAGCCCGCCGATGCCCCCAGGACAGAACCCAGGGGTGCCCCAAAAACCCTCCCCACTAGACGACGGCCGCCGCAACAGGCGACGACCGCCAACCAGCCTCGTCAGGATATTAGCCGTGGTCACGGATGAAAGCAGACGAAAATTCGAAACCGTCTTCATCCGTGACCGCCGTTGCCCAGGGTGCACCACGTGGAGGTTTCCTGACTTCGCACCCCAACCTAACCTAACCTAACCTTTTTTTTTTTTTTTTTTTTTGTCGCGGGGAAAAGTGTTTTACCACTGCCGCCGCGCCCGGGGGGGTGGACGCGGCGGGTATGTCGGGTTCGCCGGTCTTACGACCCAGCGCCGTGATGCCCGGGAGAGATGTTCGACATCCGGGCGACGCTGGGCCGAGTCCCTAACAATATATACACCCTACACCGGCAATACCGACTAAAAACCCCGCGGTGGCCTTCTTCGGCGCTTGAGTGGGGCGGTCCCGGGGTATCCGGAGATAGACTCGGATTGCTACCGGAACCGCCCCTGCGCGGTGCCGCCTTGCGGCCCGTCTCCGATTTGGAGGGGGCTCAGAAGCCCCCGCCGCCGAAGGACGCCCTCGGCGTCTACGGCAGCACGAGGCCGACCGTCCGTGCTGCCGTCCGTCCCGGGGCCGCATGTACAAAAGTACTAAAAGGGGCGCACAGCCCCCCGCTGCACGCCCGCGACCCCGGAAGGCCCCTATGAGTCGCCTCTTACGACAGGCAGGGGATACCGTGGTGGAATTCTCCAAACGCCCCCATTCCACAGGGCGGGAGACGCCGGTCAGTCGTCCACCCGACGTCTCCTTCGTCTCCTTTGGCGGCGGGCGGGATCGTTCTGCTCACGATCCCGCTCTGCGCTCTCCTTCTGCGAGATGACGCGCTCGCAGAAGGAGACCATCGCACGCCATGACCCCCGGCTGCCGACCATGGCGGACACCACGGCCGGCAGCGAGAGGTCGCCTCCGACGACTGCTGTGAGAGCGCTGCGCTCCTCCACCCAGGCTGGGCACTCCTGAAGAGTGTGTTGGGCCGTGTCCTCGCGGCAGTTGCCACAGTGGTGGCACACGGCGGACGCCTCCTTCCCGACTATGCGACACAGGTACGCACCAAAACACCCGTGCCCCGTCAGTACCTGTGTCAGCCGGAACGTAGGCGCACCGTGGCGCCTGTCCAGCCACTGTTCGAGGACAGGTCGCACTGCCGCGACGGTCCTCAAGCCCGAACTCGGGCTCTCCAGCCTGGCATGCCACTCCTCCACGGCGGCTCTGCGGAACCTGGCCGCAATCTCCCTCGGGGCAAGCCGCTCCCGTTGTTGGGACGCCCCCTCCCGCCAGTGGAACGCTGACGAGAGGGACTTGGCGTCCAAGTCCCAAGGGAGAGTGCCGGCCAACAAGCAGGCCGCCTCGTGGGAGACCGTGCGGTAGCCCCTGATGATCCGCTGCGCCACCAGACGCTGCGGTTTGCGCAGCAAGGCGACGCAACGGGTGTTCAGGGACCCGGCCCAAACGGGTGAACCGTACAGGGCCATGGACCGCACGACTCCGGCGTACAGACTCCGGCAAGGGTTACCGGGACCTTCGAGGTTCGGCAGCAGGCTCCCAAGCGCGCCCGCTGCCCGCACCAATTTCGGCGACAACTTCTCAAAATGGGCGCGGAAGTCCCACCGGCTACTTAAAATCAAACCTAAATACTTCATAGTAGTGCCGATGGGAATCCGCACCCCCTCCACAGTGATATGGGCCCCTGCAGGTGGCCTACGCCGAGGCCCGTGGAAGAACAGGGCCTCGGTTTTGTTCAAGGCCACCGTGAGGCCCAGTCGCCGAATCCTGCCCACCACCTCTTCGGTACCGGAGGAGGCGAGCAGGATGGCATCCTCGAAACCTTTTTTTTTTTTTTTTTTTTTTTTTTTTTTTTTTTTTTTTTTTTTGTCGCGGGGAAAAGTGTTTTACCACTGCCGCCGCGCCCGGGGGGGTGGACGCGGCGGGTATGTCGGGTTCGCCGGTCTTACGACCCAGCGCCGTGATGCCCGGGAGAGATGGTCGACATCCGGGCGACGCTGGGCCGAGTCCCTAACAATATATACACCCTACACCGGCAATACCGACTAAAAACCCCGCGGTGGCCTTCTTCGGCGCTTGAGTGGGGCGGTCCCGGGGTATCCGGAGATAGACTCGGATTGCTACCGGAACCGCCCCTGCGCGGTGCCGCCTTGCGGCCCGTCTCCAATTTGGGGGGGGCTCATAAGCCCCCGCCGCCGAAGGACGCCCTCGGCGTCTACGGCAGCACGAGGCCGACCGTCCGTGCTGCCGTCCGTCCCGGGGCCGCATGTACAAAAGTACTAAAAGGGGCGCACAGCCCCCCGCTGCGCGCCCGCGACCCCGGAAGGCCCCTATTAGTCGCCTCTTACGACAGGCAGGGGATACCGTGGTGGAATTCTCCAAACGCCCCCATTCCACAGGGCGGGAGACGCCGGTCAGTCGTCCACCCGACGTCTCCTTCGTCTCCTTTGGCGGCGGGCGGGATCGTTCTGCTCACGATCCCGCTCGGCGCTCTCCTTCTGCGAGATGACGCGCTCGCAGAAGGAGACCGTCGCACGCCATGACCCCCGGCTGCCGACCATGGCGGACACCACGGCCGGCAGCGAGAGGTCGCCTCCGACGACTGCTGTGAGAGCGCTGCGCTCCTCCACCCAGGCTGGGCACTCCTCCAGAGTGTGTTGGGCCGTGTCCTCGCGGCAGTTGCCACAGTGGTGGCACACGGCGGACGCCTCCTTCCCGGCTATGCGACACAGGTACGCACCAAAACACCCGTGCCCCGTCAGTACCTGTGTCAGCCGGAACGTAGGCGCACCGTGGCGCCTGTCCAGCCACTCTTCGAGGACAGGTCGCACTGCCGCGACGGTCCTCAAGCCCGAACTCGGGCTCTCCAGCCTGGCATGCCACTCCTCCACGGCGGCTCTGCGGAACCTGGCCGCAATCTCCCTCGGGGCTAGCCGTTCCCGTTGTTGGGACGCGCCCTCTCGCCAGTGGAATGCTGACGAGAGGGACTTGGCGTCCAAATCCCAAGGGAGAGTTCCGGCCAACACGCAGGCCGCCTCGTGGGAGACCGTGCGGTAGCCCCTGATTATCCGCTGCGCCACCAGACGCTGCGGTTTGCGCAGCAAGACGACGCAACGGGCGTTCAGGGACCCGGCCCATACGGGTGAACCGTACAGGGCCATGGACCGCACGACTCCAGCGTACAGACTCCGGCAAGGGTTACCGGGACCTTCGAGGTTCGGCAGCAGGCTCCCAAGCGCGCCCGCTGCCCGCACCAACTTCGGCGACAATTTCTCAAAATGGGCGCGGAAGTCCCACCGGCTATTCAGAATCAACCCTAAATATTTCATTGTAGAGCCGATGGGAATCCGCACCCCCTCCACTGTGATGTGGGCCCCTACAGGTGGCCTTCGCCGAGGCCCGTGGAAAAACAGGGCCTCGGTTTTGTTCAGGGCCACCGTGAGGCCCAGTCGCCGAATCCTGCCCACCACCTCTTCGGTACCGGAGGAGGCGAGCAGGATGGCATCCTCGAAAGAACCGGCCGTCGCTGTCACCAAAGTGTCGTCCGCGTAGCAGACGACAGCGACGCCCCGGGGGTTGGTACCACGGAGGACCCAATCGTAGCCGATGTTCCACAATAGCGGGCCCAGTACTGAGCCCTGTGGAACACCGCAAGACATGGCCCTCTGGTGCCAGCCGGCGGCGCCCGGATACACTATGTACCGATTTGACAGGTACGAGTGCACCAAGCGCCGCAGGTAAGCCGGCACCGCGTGGTACCGCAGTGCTTCATGAATGCAGCCCCAGGGCAAGGTGTTGAATGCGTTGGCGATGTCGAGCGACACCGCCACCACCACCTCACCCCGCGCAACTGCATCCTCCGCGTGCGCCTTGACCCGCAGAATCGCATGAACTGTGGATCGGCCCTGCCGGAACCCGTACTGGCAATCTGCCAGGTCCGGCCCGGCCCCCTCAAGGTGCTCGACGAGGCGAGCGTGTATAATCCTCTCGAAAAGCTTACAAACCTCGTCGAGCAACACGATGGGCCGGTAGGCCGATGGCGACTCTGCGGGTCGACCCTCCTTCTTGAGCAGGACCAGCTTGCCGGTTTTCCACCGGGACGGAAACTGGCCCTGCTCCATGCACGCGGAGAAAAGGCTGCGGAGCCTCGCCCCCAGGTGCTCGACGGCTAACACCCATGCGCGTCCGGGGATACCGTCGAGACCTGGGGCGGTTTTCTTAGCCCGCAGCCGAAGCACCGCCACCCTCATTTCTTCGGGTGAAACCTCCGGGATAACCCTTGCCGAATCCAACGACGACGGCGTCGACGAACGCGACGCCATCGGTGGAGGAGTGACATCCTCCGTGGCCGGGAACAAAGCCGCGACGACCTCCTGAACGAGGTCGCCCCGGAGACTCTGCGTCAGCGGGGGCGCCCATGGGCGGAGCTTTCTCAACGCCAGACGGTATGGACGCCCCCACGGGTCGCTGTCGATCCTCGAAACCTTTTTTTTTTTTTTTTTTTTTTTTTTTTTTTTTTTTTTTTTTTTTTTTTTTTTTTTTTCGCGGGGAAAAGTGTTTTACCACTGCCGCCACGCCCGGGGGGGTGGACGCGGCGGGTATGTCGGGTTCGCCGGCCTTACGACCCAGCGCCGTAATGCCCGGGAGAGATGGTCGACATCCGGGCGACGCTGGGCCGCGTCCCTAACAAATGCCCTACACCGGCAATACCGACTAAAAACCCCGCGGTGGCCTACTTCGGCGCATGAGTGGGGCGGCCCCGGGGTATCCTGAGATAGCCTCGGATTGCTACCGGAACCGCCCCTGCGCGGTGCCGCCTTGCGGCCCGTCTCCGATTTGGGGGGGCTCAGAAGCCCCCGCCGCCGAAGGACGCCCTCGGCGTCTACGGCAGCACGAGGCCGACCGTCCGTGCTGCCGTCCGTCCCGGGGTCGCAAGTACAATAGTACTATAAGGGGCGCACAGCCCCCCGCTGCGCGCCCGCGACCCCGGAAGGCCCCTATTAGTCGCCTCTTACGACAGGCAGGGGTTACCGTGGTGGAATTCTCCAAACGCCCCCATTCCACAGGGCGGGAGACGCCGGTCAGTCGTCCACCCGGCGCCTCCTACGTCTCCTTTGGCGGCGGGCGGGATCGCTCTGCTCACGATCCCGCTCGGCGCTCTCCTTCTGCGAGATGGCGCGCTCACAGAAGGAGACCACCGCTCGCCAGGACCTCCGGCTGCCGACCATGGCGGACACCACGGCCGGCAGCGAGAGGTCTCCTCCGACGACTGCTATGAGAGCGCTGCGCTCCTCCACCCAGGCTGGGCACTCCTCAAGAGTGTGTTGGGCCGTGTCCTCGCGGCAGTTGCCACAATGGTGGCACACGGCGGACGCCTCTTTTCCGGCTATACGACACAGGTACGAGCCGAAACACCCGTGGCCCGTCAACACCTGTGTCAGCCGGAATGTAGGCGCACCGTGGCGCCTGTCTAGCCATTCTCTAAGGACAGGTCGCACTGCCGCGACGGTCCTCAAGCCCGAACTCGGGCTCTCCAGCCTGGCATGCCACTCCTCCACGGCGGCTCTGCGGAACCTGGCCGCAATCTCCCTCGGGGCAAGCCTCTCCCGATGACGGGACGCCCCCTCCCGCCAGTGGAACGCTGACGAGAGGGACCGGGCGTCCAAGTCCCAAGGGAGAGTGCCGGCCAACACGCAGGCCGCCTCGTGGGAGACCGTGCGGTAGCCCCTGATTATCCGCTGCGCCACCAGACGCTGCGGTTTGCGCAGCAAGGCGACGCAGCGGGCGCTCAGGGACCCGGCCCATACGGGTGAACCGTACAGGGCCATGGACCGCACGACTCCAGCGTACAGACTCCGGCAAGGGTTACCGGGACCTTCGAGGTTCGGCAGCAGGCTCCCAAGCGCGCCCGCTGCCCGCACCAACTTCGGCGACAACATCTCAAAGTGGGCGCGGAAGTCCCACCGGCTACTCAATATCAATCCCAAATACTTCATTGTGGTGCCGATGGGAATCCGCACCCCCTCCACAGTTATGTGAGCCCCTGCAGGTGGCCCACGCCGAGGCCCGTGAAAACACAGGGCCTCGGTTTTCTCCAGTGCCACCGAGAGGCCCAGTCGCCGAATCCTGCCCACCACCTGTTCGGTTCCGAACGAGGCGAGCAGGATGGCATCCTCGAAACATCCCGACGTCGCTGTCACCAGGGTGTCGTCCGCGTAGCAGACAACAGCGACGCCTCGGGGGTTGGTACCACGGAGAACCCAGTCATAACCGATGTTCCACAGTAGCGGGCCCAGAACTGAGCCCTGTGGAACACCGGCAGACATGGCCCTCCGGTGCCACCCAGCGGCGCCCGGATACACTACATACCTATCAGATAGGTACGAGTGCACCAGACGACGCAAATAAAGTGGCACCATGTGGTACCGCAGTGCCTCATGTATGCAGGCCCAGGGCAAGGTGTTGAAGGCGTTGGCGATGTCGAGCGACACCGCCACCACCACCTTACCCCGGGCAACTGCATCCTCCGCGTGCGCCTTGACCCGCAGAATCGCATGCACCGTGGACCGGCCATGCCGGAAACCGAACTGGCAGTCCGCCAAGTCCGGCCCAGCCCCCTCTAGGTGCTCGACGAGGCGAGCGTGCACGATCCGCTCGAAGAGCTTGCAGACCTCGTCGAGCAACACGATTGGCCGGTAGGCCGATGGCGATTCTACGGGTCGACCCTCCTTCTTGAGCAGGACCAGCTTTCCGGTTTTCCACCGGGATGGAAACTGGCCCTGCTCCAGGCACGCGGAGAAGAGGCCGCGGAGCCTCGCTCCCAGATGCTCGACGGCTAACACCCATGCGCGTCCGGGGATGCCGTCGAGACCCGGGGCGGCTTTCTTGGCCCGCAGCCGAAGCACCGCCACCCTCATTTCTTCGGGTGAAACCTCCGAAATAACCCTTGCCGAATCCAACGACGACGGCGTCGACGAGCGCGACGCCATCGGTGGAGGAGTGACATCCTCCGTGGCCGGGAACAAAGCCGCGACGACCTCCTGGACGAGGTCGCCCCGGAGACTCTGCGTCAGCGGGGGCGCCCATGGGCGGAGCTTTCTCAACGCCACACGGTATGGACGCCCCCACGGGTCGCTGTCGAGAGTGCTCCGGGACTCTGCCTGAGCCGCGGACTTTGCCCTCGCGATGGCCACGTGCAGCGCTCTCTTAGCCTCCCTGTGGAGGCCGTGAAGCAGCCGCTCCTGGTCCTCGTCGCCGGGTAGACGAATCCGGCGACGACGGTGCCTGGACAGCTGACGGAGGGCGGCTACGCAGGACGCGCGCAGCCGCGTGAGCTCCGCCGACCACCAGAACACCTGGCGCTTCTCCGGGAGGCGTCGGACCCGGGGCATGGCAGCGTCGCAGACGCGCGACATCGCCGCCCCGAACCACTTCGCCTCCTCCTCGACCCATACCGGCCCGTCCGGTACGGGCACCAGCGCCTGGGCCAGAGCGGCCTCCTTCAGGGCCTCAACACCGAGGCGACTTAAAGCCCAGCGTGGGCCGTCCAATCGCGGGACGGTCGGTCCCCCACCCGACCGGGTGGTTGGAGACGAGGTGACGTCGAACCGAATGTATCGGTGATCCGACAACGTCTCCTCGCCCACCAGGACCCTCCAGTCCCGGACACGGCGGGCTAGGGCCGGGGTGGCGAACGTGATGTCCACCACCGAACCGCCGTTATGCCTCACGCACGTGTCCTCGGTCCCGCGATTCACGACGGCCAAGCCGGACGAGATCGCCCATTCCTCCAGGGCCTCGCCGCGCACGTCGGTCGCCGACGAACCCCAAGCCAAAGACTTGGCGTTGAAGTCGCCGGCGACGAGGACGGGGCGAGGCTGACTGTCTTGCACCACCAGGGCCCCCAGCCGAGTGAGGAAATGCTCAAACTCGGCTTGGGATCTATTGGGGGAGAAATACACTCCCACAATCCAGACCCCCCCCAACAGAACCGCCACACATCCCGAACCCTTCGCTACTTTTTCAAAGGGCTGGGAGCCGGCGGCGCCCCGGGTGATGACGGCCACCGAGCCGTCCAGGTCCCCTGCCCAGTCGTCCCTGGGGGGAACAAAGTACGGCTCGGCGACCACAGCCACTTGTATCGACCACTGCGCGAGGCTTTGGACCAGCAGGTCCTGGGCCCTGGCGCAGTGGTTAACATTCGCCTGGAGGAATCTTTGCGCCATATTAATGGGCGATCTCCATGGGTGCGGCGCTGGTGGACGGGTCAAGCCGCGTCACAACCGCCGCGCCTCCACCGCGATTACCGCGGCGGGGACGAGCGGAGGCGACGCAAGCCTTTGCGCCCACCTGGTGCCCCGCGGGTTTGCCTCACGCACGTGTCCGCCGTCCCGCGATTCGCGACGGCCAAGCCGGACGAGATCGCCCATTCCTCCAGGGCCTCGCCCCGCGCGTCAGTCACCGACGAACCCCAAGCCAAGGACTTGGCGTTGAAGTCGCCGGCGACGAGGACGGGTCGAGGCTGACTGTCTTGCACCACCAGGGCCCCCAGCCGAGCGAGGAAGTGCTCAAACTCGGCCAGGGATCTGTTGGGGGAGAAATACACTCCCACAATCCAGACCCCCCCCAACAGAACCGCCACACATCCCGAACCCTTCGCTACTTTTTCAAAGGGCTGGGAGCCGGCGGCGCCCCGGGTGATGACGGCCACCGAACCGTCCAGGTCCCCTGCCCAGTCGTCCCTGGGGGGAACAAAGTACGGCTCAGCGACCACAGCCACTTGTATCGACCACTGCGCGAGGCTTTGGACCAGCAGGTCCTGGGCCCTGGCGCAGTGGTTAACATTCGCCTGGAGGAATCGTTGCGCCATATTATTGGGCGATCTCCATGGGTGCGGCGCTGGTGGACGGGTCGGGCCGCGTCACAACCGCCGCGCCTCCACCGCGATTACCGCGGCGGGGACGAGCGGAGGCGACGCAAGCCTTTGCGCCCACCTGGTGCCCCGCGGGTTTGCCTGCACCTGCACAAATCGTGCAGTGCGGCTCCGCGGAGCACTCCCTGGCCTTGTGGCCCGACTGACCGCAGCGGTAGCAGACCCCGCTACGGTCACATTCGTCCGTGCAGCGCGTCCGCACGTGCCCCCTAAAGAGGCAGCGGAAGCACCGCAACGGCCTCGGCTCCAGGAGCTGGACCCGCGCCGACACCCAACCAATTAGGACGCGTCCCGCCCTAAAAACCTTGTCCGCGGTCTTGGCTGGGCACCGCACCCATGCCGCACCAAGACCGGAACGGTCGGGGCGGATCTCCCCGACCTTGATATCTACTGACGCACATCCGCCTGCCCCTGCGAGGGCCACCGCAATCATCTCCGGGTCAGCGGACGCGTCCAACCCGGAGATGCGCAATTCCGCGGTCTTACATGGGCGGGAGACCCGAACGACGGTCTCCAGCTCCGTGCCGCGGAATACGGCCCTCATGCGCTCGGCGAGGGTGTCCGCCCTCGACTCTGTCTCTGGGCCGGGCACCTCGTAGAGGTACCCGCCCGTAGCCATTAAGTGGGCCCGCATCTCTGATATGCCCAGGTCAGTGAGGCGGACATTGGCCATCACCTCCCGAAGGACCTGGGCATATGTAACCCCATTCGCCAGCCCCTCGGGCGTCACTGTCACAGTGACAGCCGCCTTACGGGGCAGGCGAATTTTGGGCTCCGGCCGGCGCTGCTGCGACTGAGCCCGCCGCTGCGACAGCGCGGTGGCCGGAGCACCCGATGCGGGCCGAGGGGACTTCTTCTTCTTCTTCCCCTTCCTGGCCACCACCACCCAGCCCTCATCCATAGACGTGGGGGGCGGCGGAAGTGGAAGGGGTGCAGGGACAGGCTGGGCCCGTTCATGACCGTGCTTCTTCTGTTTCGGCGCGGCCACTGGAGCGGGCCTGGCTGGGGCGTGCCGAGGCGCGGCGGCAGGGGCTTGCCGAGGGCCAGTTACTGGGGGGACAGGGGCAGCAACGGAGTTTTTCCCCTTGCCCTTGCCCTTTCCCTTCGATGTCGCCGGAGGACCGGTGGCCGGAGCAGCGCGCAGGGCGCTGGATGGACCTGCAGTGGGTGGCAAAGAGGGCCACTCCTCTCTTGGGGCTCTAGCCCTATCAGCCGCCAACGGGGGTCGGGCAATGGGTTCAGGTGGCAGCCGCATTGCCATTGCTTCAAGGCGCGCATCCAGTATGTTGAGGAGCCGACGTTCGAACTCCTCAAAACGGTCATTTCGTCCATCCTCGTGCCCCGAAGAAGGCGCCGACTGCGACCCTCCGAGGGACCTAACTGTTGCTAGGACCTCCTCCAAAGTGTTTCCTTGGGCCACCTGAGCGGCCTTTAATTTGGCAATTTCAGACGCCATTGCCGCCTTTTCAGCTTCCAGCCTTGCTACCTGTGCGGATTGTGTCTCCCCAGCTCTCGCTTCCAGTTCACTGGCCGCCAAATTAAGCTTTTGCTGGTACGTCCCTTTTAAATTCCGGGACCGATGTGATACGTCCCGGATTATTCCTGCAAGCCGTAGGTGCCAGTCAAGCTGATCGACGGGCACCTCGCATGACTCTAGCGACTCATTGTCATCGGCGTCTGGCAGCCGCACCTTCGACGCCGGCGCCTGATCGCTATCGCTCGAGATTTGACAATCAGTCCGATCTCGACGAGGCCTCTTATGAGAGCGAGAGGAGCCCGGCCTGCTCTCAGGCTCAGACAAATGACTCCCTCCTTCTACTATATCTTTGGGAGAATTCCCATCGACATTCTTCGTCTGCCCAGAGTCGCGCGCCCGCGCGGATCTCTGAGCAGCTAACTGCTCCAGCACTACAATAGGGTGTTTTTGTGGTTTTTTAAAAGATTCCATAGTGTTCCCACGAGTATGGGGGAAATAAGCGTCCACCCAGCCAGAGCCCCCTGTAGCTGGGTAAGCCTACGGTGTAACCCGCCGGAGTGTCGGCCGGTACTCCGACGGGGGTCGCACTAGAGACCGAACTACCCATCGGCCATGCATCCCCTCGCGGTGCGCCGCCGCTTGGGATTCGGGGTGACTTTTTATAGAGGATTTCTCCCTCGCGGTCCGGGCGGTTAAGCCAAGACCCTCGGTCCGGTCGAAGCGCGAGACATGACCACAGACCTCCGAGACCGGATTACGATATTCGACGGTGACAGTAAAGAGGAGCATCCCCTCCACTGTCTGCTCGGCGGCGGGATTAGCGCACACCGAGCCCGCCGATGCCCCCAGGACAGAACCCAGGGGTGCCCCAAGAACCCTCTCCACTAGACGACGGCCGCCGCAACAGGCGACGACCGCCAACCAGCCTCGTCAGGATATTAGCCGTGGTCACGGATGAAAGCAGACGAAAATTCGAAACCGTCTTCATCCGTGACCGCCGTTGCCCAGGGTGCATCACGTGGAGGTTTCCTGACTTCGCACCCCAACCTAACCTAACCTAACCTTTTTTTTTTTTTTTTTTTTTTTTTTTTTTTTTTTTTTTTGTCGCGGGGAAAAGTGTTTTACCACTGCCGCCGCGCCCGGGGGGGTGGACGCGGCGGGTATGTCGGGTTCGCCGGCCTTACGACCCAGCGCCGTGATGCCCGGGAGAGATGGTCGACATCCGGGCGACGCTGGGCCGCGTCCCTAACAAATTCCCTACACCGGCAATACCGACTAAAAACCCCGCGGTGGCCTACTTCGGCGCATGAGTGGGGCGGCCCCGGGGTATCCTGAGATAACCTCGGATTGCTACCGGAACCGCCCCTGCGCGGTGCCGCCTTGCGGCCCGTCTCCGATTTGGGGGGGGGCTCAGAAGCCCCCGCCGCCGAAGGACGCCCTCGGCGTCTACGGCAGCACGAGGCCGACCGTCCGTGCTGCCGTCCGTCCCGGGGTCGCAAGTACGATAGTACTATAAGGGGCGCACTGCCCCCCGCTGCACGCCCGCGACCCCGGAAGGCCCCTATTAGTCGCCTCTTACGACAGGCAGGGGTTACCGTGGTGGAATTCTCCAAACGCCCCCATTCCACAGGGCGGGAGACGCCGGTCAGTCGTCCACCCGGCGCCTCCTACGTCTCCTTTGGCGGCGGGCGGGATCGCTCTGCTCACGATCCCGCTCGGCGCTCTCCTTCTGCGAGATGGCGCGCTCGCAGAAGGAGACCATCGCACGCCATGACCTCCGGCTGCCGACCATGGCGGACACCACGGCCGGCAGCGAGAGGTCTCCTCCGACGACTGCTATGAGAGCGCTGCGCTCCTCCACCCAGGCTGGGCACTCCTCAAGAGTGTGTTGGGCCGTGTCCTCGCGGCAGTTGCCACAATGGTGGCACACGGCGGACGCCTCTTTTCCGGCTATACGACACAGGTACGAGCCGAAACACCCGTGGCCCGTCAACACCTGTGTCAGCCGGAACCTAACCTTTTTTTTTTTTTTTTTTTTTTTTGTCGCGGGGAAAAGTGTTTTACCACTGCCGCCGCGCCCGGAGGGGTGGACGCGGCGGGTATGTCGGGTTCACCGGCCTTACGACCCAGCGCCGTGATGCCCGGGAGAGATGGTCGACATCCGGGCGACGCTGGGCCGCGTCCCTAACAAATTCCCTACACCGGCAATACCGACTAAAAACCCCGCGGTGGCCTACTTCGGCGCATGAGTGGGGCGGCCCCGGGGTATCCTGAGATAACCTCGGATTGCTACCGGAACCGCCCCTGCGCGGTGCCGCCTTGCGGCCCGTCTCCGATTTGGGGGGGCTCAGAAGCCCCCGCCGCCGAAGGACGCCCTCGGCGTCTACGGCAGCACGAGGCCGACCGTCCGTGCTGCCGTCCGTCCCGGGGTCGCAAGTACGATAGTACTATAAGGGGCGCACAGCCCCCCGCTGCACGCCCGCGACCCCGGAAGGCCCCTATTAGTCGCCTCTTACGACAGGCAGGGGTTACCGTGGTGGAATTCTCCAAACGCCCCCATTCCACAGGGCGGGAGACGCCGGTCAGTCGTCCACCCGGCGCCTCCTACGTCTCCTTTGGCGGCGGGCGGGATCGCTCTGCTCACGATCCCGCTCGGCGCTCTCCTTCTGCGAGATGGCGCGCTCGCAGAAGGAGACCATCGCACGCCATGACCTCCGGCTGCCGACCATGGCGGACACCACGGCCGGCAGCGAGAGGTCTCCTCCGACGACTGCTATGAGAGCGCTGCGCTCCTCCACCCAGGCTGGGCACTCCTCTAGAGTGTGTTGGGCCGTGTCCTCGCGGCAGTTGCCACAGTGGTGGCACACGGCGGACGCCTCCTTCCCGGCTATGCGACACAGGTACGCACCAAAACACCCGTGCCCCGTCAGTACCTGTGTCAGCCGGAACGTAGGCGCACCGTGGCGCCTGTCCAGCCACTGTTCGAGGACAGGTCGCACTGCCGCGACGGTCCTCAAGCCCGAACTCGGGCTCTCCAGCCTGGCATGCCACTCCTCCACGGCGGCTCTGCGGAACCTGGCCGCAATCTCCCTCGGGGCAAGCCTCTCCCGATGACGGGACGCCCCCTCCCGCCAGTGGAACGCTGACGAGAGGGACCGGGCGTCCAAGTCCCAAGGGAGAGTGCCGGCCAACACGCAGGCCGCCTCGTGGGAGACCGTGCGGTAGCCCCTGATTATCCGCTGCGCCACCAGACGCTGCGGTTTGCGCAGCAAGGCGACGCAGCGGGCGCTCAGGGACCCGGCCCATACGGGTGAACCGTACAGGGCCATGGACCGCACGACTCCGGCGTACAGACTCCGGCAAGGGTTACCGGGACCTTCGAGGTTCGGCAGCAGGCTCCCAAGCGCGCCCGCTGCCCGCACCAACTTCGGCGACAACATCTCAAAGTGGGCGCGGAAATCCCACCGGCTACTCAATATCAACCCCAAATACTTCATTGTGGTGCCGATGGGAATCCGCACCCCCTCCACTGTAATGTGAGCCCCTGCAGGTGGCCCACGCCGAGGCCCGTGAAAACACAGGGCCTCGGTTTTCCCCAGTGCCACCGAGAGGCCCAGTCGCCGAATCCTGCCCACCACCTGTTCGGTTCCGAACGAGGCGAGCAGGATGGCATCCTCGAAACATCCCGACGTCGCTGTCACCAAGGTGTCATCTGCGTAGCAGACGACAGCGACGCCCCGGGGGTTGGTACCACGGAGAACCCAGTCATAACCGATGTTCCACAGTAGCGGGCCCAGAACTGAGCCCTGTGGAACACCGGCAGACATGGCCCTCCGGTGCCACCCAGCGGCGCCCGGATACACTACATACCTATCGGATAGGTACGAGTGCACCAGACGACGCAAGTAAAGTGGCACCATGTGGTACCGCAGTGCCTCATGTATGCAGGCCCAGGGCAAGGTGTTGAAGGCGTTGGCGATGTCGAGCGACACCGCCACCACCACCTTACCCCGGGCAACTGCATCCTCCGCGTGCGCCTTGACCCGCAGAATCGCATGCACCGTCGATCGGCCATGCCGGAAGCCGAACTGGCATTCTGCCAAGTCCGGCCCGGCCCCCTCCAGGTGCTCGACGAGGCGAGCGTGCACGATCCGCTCGAAGAGCTTGCAGACCTCGTCGAGCAACACTATGGGCCGGTAGGCCGATGGCGATTCTACGGGTCGACCCTCCTTCTTGAGCAGGACCAGCTTACCGGTTTTCCACCGGGATGGAAACTGGCCCTGCTCCAGGCACGCGGAGAAGAGGCCGCGGAGCCTCGCTCCCAGATGCTCGACGGCTAACACCCAAGCGCGTCCGGGGATGCCGTCGAGACCTGGGGCGGCTTTCTTGGCCCGCAGCCGAAGCACCGCCACCCTCATTTCTTCGGGTGAAACCTCCGAAATAACCCTTGCCGAATCCAACGACGACGGCGTCGACGAGCGCGACGCCATCGGTGGAGGAGTGACATCCTCCGTGGCCGGGAACAAAGCCGCGACGACCTCCTGGACGAGGTCGCCCCGGAGACTCTGCGTCAGCGGGGGCGCCCATGGGCGGAGCTTTCTCAACGCCACACGGTATGGACGCCCCCACGGGTCGCTGTCGAGAGTACCCCGGAACTCAGTTTGAGCCGCAGACTTTGCCCTCGCAATGGCCACGTGCAGCGCTCTCTTAGCCTCCCTGTGGAGGCCGTGAAGCAGCCGCTCCTGGTCCTCGTCGCCGGGCAGACGAATCCGGCGACGACGGTGTCTGGACAGCTGGCGGAGGGCGGCCACACAGGACGCGCGCAGCCGCGTGAGCTCCGCCGACCACCAGAACACCTGGCGCTTCTCCGGGAGGCGTCGGACCCGGGGCATGGCAGCGTCGCAGACTCGCGACATCGCCGCCCCGAACCACGCCGCCTCTTCCTCGACCCGTACCGGCCCGTCCGGTACGGGCACCAGCGCCTGGGCCAGAGCGGCCTCCTTCAAGGCCTCAACACCGAGGCGACTTATAGCCCAGCGTGGGCCGTCCGACCGCGGGACGGTCGGTCCCCCACCCGACCGGGTGGTTGGGGACGAGGCGACGTCGAACCGAATGTATCGGTGATCCGACAACGTCTCCTCGCCCACCAGGACCCTCCAGTCCCGGACACGGCGGGCTAGGGCCGGGGTGGCGAACGTTATGTCCACCACCGAACCGCCGTTATGCCTCACGCACGTGTCCTCGGTCCCGCGATTCACGACGGCCAAGCCGGACGAGATCGCCCATTCCTCCAGGGCCTCGCCACGCACGTCGGTCGCCGACGAACCCCAAGCCAAAGACTTGGCGTTGAAGTCGCCGGCGACGAGGACGGGGCGAGGCTGACTGTCTTGCACCACCAGGGCCCCCAGCCGAGTGAGGAAGTGCTCAAACTCGGCTTGGGATCTGTTGGGGGAGAAATACACTCCCACAATCCAGACCCCCCCCAACAGAACCGCCACACATCC
Organism: Clanis bilineata; assembly: GCA_036417725.1. Taxonomy (NCBI): domain Eukaryota; kingdom Metazoa; phylum Arthropoda; class Insecta; order Lepidoptera; family Sphingidae; genus Clanis; species Clanis bilineata. The sequence goes on from CM071165.1 coordinate 90,070, forward strand.
CGAACCCTTCGCTACTTTTTCAAAGGGCTGGGAGCCGGCGGCGCCCCGGGTGATGACGGCCACCGAGCCGTCCAGGTCCCCCGCCCAGTCGTCCCTGGGGGGAACAAAGTACGGCTCGGCGACCACAGCCACTTGTATCGACCACTGCGCGAGGCTTTGGACCAGCAGGTCCTGGGCCCTGGCGCAGTGGTTAACATTCGCCTGGAGGAATCGTTGCGCCATATTAATGGGCGATCTCCATGGGTGCAGCGCGGGTAGACGGGTCGGGCCGCGTCACAACCGCCGCGCCCCCACCGCGATTACCGCGGCGGGGACGAGCGGAGGCGACGCAAGCCTTTGCGCCCACCTGGTGCCCCGCGGGTTTACCCGCACCTGCACAAATCGTGCAGTGCGGCTCCGCAGAGCACTCCCTGGCAGCCGGAACCTAACCTAACCTAACCTAACCTAACCTAACCTAACCTAACCTAACCTTTTTTTTTTTTTTTTTTTTTTTTTTTTTTTTTTTTTTTTTTTTTTTTTTTTTTTTTTTTTTTTTTTTTTTTTGTCGCGGGGAAAAGTGTTTTACCACTGCCGCCGCGCCCGGGGGGGTGGACGCGGCGGGTATGTCGGGTTCGCCGGCCTTACGACCCAGCGCCGTGATGCCCGGGAGAGAGATGGTCGACATCCGGGCGACGCTGGGCCGCGTCCCTAACAAATTCCCTACACCGGCAATACCGACTAAAAACCCCGCGGTGGCCTACTTCGGCGCATGAGTGGGGCGGCCCCGGGGTATCCTGAGATAACCTCGGATTGCTACCGGAACCGCCCCTGCGCGGTGCCGCCTTGCGGCCCGTCTCCGATTTGGGGGGGGCTCAGAAGCCCCCGCCGCCGAAGGACGCCCTCGGCGTCTACGGCAGCACGAGGCCGACCGTCCGTGCTGCCGTCCGTCCCGGGGTCGCAAGTACAATAGTACTATAAGGGGCGCACAGCCCCCCGCTGCACGCCCGCGACCCCGGAAGGCCCCTATTAGTCGCCTCTTACGACAGGCAGGGGTTACCGTGGTGGAATTCTCCAAACGCCCCCATTCCACAGGGCGGGAGACGCCGGTCAGTCGTCCACCCGGCGCCTCCTACGTCTCCTTTGGCGGCGGGCGGGATCGCTCTGCTCACGATCCCGCTCGGCGCTCTCCTTCTGCGAGATGGCGCGCTCGCAGAAGGAGACCATCGCACGCCATGACCTCCGGCTGCCGACCATGGCGGACACCACGGCCGGCAGCGAGAGGTCTCCTCCGACGACTGCTATGAGAGCGCTGCGCTCCTCCACCCAGGCTGGGCACTCCTCTAGAGTGTGTTGGGCCGTGTCCTCGCGGCAGTTGCCACAGTGGTGGCACACGGCGGACGCCTCTTTTCCGGCTATACGACACAGGTACGAGCCGAAACACCCGTGGCCCGTCAGCACCTGTGTCAGCCGGAATGTAGGCGCACCGTGGCGCCTGTCTAACCACTCTCTTAGGACAGGTCGCACTGCCGCGACGGTCCTCAAGCCCGAACTCGGGCTCTCCAGCCTGGCATGCCACTCCTCCACGGCGGCTCTGCGGAACCTGGCCGCAATCTCCCTCGGGGCAAGCCTCTCCCGATGACGGGACGCCCCCTCCCGCCAGTGGAACGCTGACGAGAGGGACCGGGCGTCCAAGTCCCAAGGGAGAGTGCCGGCCAACACGCAGGCCGCCTCGTGGGAGACCGTGCGGTAGCCCCTGATTATCCGCTGCGCCACCAGACGCTGCGGTTTGCGCAGCAAGGCGACGCAGCGGGCGCTCAGGGACCCGGCCCATACGGGTGAACCGTACAGGGCCATGGACCGCACGACTCCAGCATACAGACTCCGGCAAGGGTTACCGGGACCTTCGAGGTTCGGCAGCAGGCTCCCAAGCGCGCCCGCTGCCCGCACCAACTTCGGCGACAACATCTCAAAGTGGGCGCGGAAGTCCCACCGGCTACTCAATATCAATCCCAAATACTTCATTGTGGTGCCGATGGGAATCCGCACCCCCTCCACAGTTATGTGAGCCCCTGCAGGTGGCCCACGCCGAGGCCCGTGAAAACACAGGGCCTCGGTTTTCCTCAGTGCCACCGAGAGGCCCAGTCGCCGAATCCTGCCCACCACCTGTTCGGTTCCGAACGAGGCGAGCAGGATGGCATCCTCGAAACATCCCGACGTCGCTGTCACCAGGGTGTCGTCCGCGTAGCAGACAACAGCGACGCCTCGGGGGTTGGTACCACGGAGAACCCAGTCATAACCGATGTTCCACAGTAGCGGGCCCAGAACTGAGCCCTGTGGAACACCGGCAGACATAGCCCTCCGGTGCCACCCAGCGGCGCCCGGATACACTACATACCTATCAGATAGGTACGAGTGCACCAGACGACGCAAATAAAGTGGCACCATGTGGTACCGCAGTGCCTCATGTATGCAGGCCCAGGGCAAGGTGTTGAAGGCGTTGGCGATGTCGAGCGACACCGCCACCACCACCTTACCCCGGGCAACTGCATCCTCCGCGTGCGCCTTGACCCGCAGAATCGCATGAACCGTTGACCGGCCATGCCGGAAGCCGAACTGGCAATCTGCCAGGTCCGGCCCGGCCTCCTCCAGGTGCTCGACGAGGCGAGCGTGCACAATCCGCTCGAAGAGCTTGCAGACCTCGTCGAGCAACACGATGGGCCGGTAGGCCGATGGCGATTCTACGGGTCGACCCTCCTTCTTGAGCAGGACCAGCTTACCGGTTTTCCACCGGGATGGAAACTGGCCCTGCTCCAGGCACGCGGAGAAGAGGCCGCGGAGCCTCGCTCCCAGATGCTCGACGGCTAACACCCAAGCGCGTCCGGGGATGCCGTCGAGACCCGGGGCGGCTTTCTTGGCCCGCAGCCGAAGCACCGCCACCCTCATTTCTTCGGGTGAAACCTCCGAAATAACCCTTGCCGAATCCAACGACGACGGCGCCGACGAGTGCGACGCCATCGGTGGAGGAGTGACATCCTCCGTGGCCGGGAACAAAGCCGCGACGACCTCCTGCACGAGGTCGCCCCGGAGACTCTGCGTCAGCGGGGGCGCCCATGGGCGGAGCTTTCTCAACGCCACACGGTATGGACGCCCCCACGGGTCGCTGTCGAGAGTGCTCCGGGACTCCGCCTGAGCCGCGGACTTTGCCCTCGCTATAGCCACGTGCAGCGCTCTCTTAGCCTCTCTGTGGAGGCCGTGAAGCAGCCGCTCCTGGTCCTCGTCGCCGGGAAGACGAATCCGGCGACGACGGTGCCTGGACAGCTGACGGAGGGCGGCTACGCAGGACGCGCGCAGCCGCGTGAGCTCCGCCGACCACCAGAACACCTGGCGCTTCTCCGGGAGGCGTCGGACCCGGGGCATGGCAGCGTCGCAGACGCGCGACATCGCCGCCCCGAACCACTTCGCCTCCTCCTCGACCCGTACCGGCCCGTCCGGTACGGGCACCAGCGCCTGGGCCAGAGCGGCCTCCTTCAGGGCCTCAACACCGAGGCGACTTAAAGCCCAGCGTGGGCCGTCCAATCGCGGGACGGTCGGTCCCCCACCCGACCGGGTGGTTGGAGACGAGGTGACGTCGAACCGAATGTATCGGTGATCCGATAACGTCTCCTCGCCCACCAGGACCCTCCAGTCCCGGACACGGCGGGCTAGGGCCGGGGTGGCGAACGTGATGTCCACCACCGAACCGCCGTTATGCCTCACGCACGTGTCCTCGGTCCCGCGATTCACGACGGCCAAGCCGGACGAGATCGCCCATTCCTCCAGGGCCTCGCCGCGCACGTCGGTCGCCGACGAACCCCAAGCCAAAGACTTGGCGTTGAAGTCGCCGGCGACGAGGACGGGGCGAGGCTGACTGTCTTGCACCACCAGGGCCCCCAGCCGAGTGAGGAAATGCTCAAACTCGGCTTGGGATCTGTTGGGGGAGAAATACACTCCCACAATCCAGACCCCCCCCAACAGAACCGCCACACATCCCGAACCCTTCGCTACTTTTTCAAAGGGCTGGGAGCCGGCGGCGCCCCGGGTGATGACGGCCACCGAGCCGTCCAGGTCCCCCGCCCAGTCGTCCCTGGGGGGAACAAAGTACGGCTCGGCGACCACAGCCACTTGTATCGACCACTGCGCGAGGCTTTGGACCAGCAGGTCCTGGGCCCTGGCGCAGTGGTTAACGTTCGCCTGGAGGAATCGTTGCGCCATATTAATGGGCGATCTCCATAGGTGCCACGCTGTGGGACGGGTCCAGCTGCGTCACAACCGCAACGCCTCCACCGCGATTACCGCGGCGGGGACGAGCGGAGGCGACGCAAGCCTTGGCGCCCACCTGGTGCCCCGCGGGTTTACCGGCATTTGCACAGATTGTGCAATGCGGCTCCGCGGAGCACTCTCTAGCCTTATGGCCCGACTGACCGCAGCGATAGCAGAAATCGCTGCGGTCACATTCATCGGTGCAGTGCAACCGTACGTGCCCCCTAAAGAGGCAGCGGAAGCACCGCATGGGCCTTGGCGCCAAAAGCTGGACCCGTGCCGAAACCCAGCCGATCAGGACGCGTCCTGCCCTGACCACCTTGTCCGCGGCCCTGGCTGGGCACCGCACCCAAACCGAGCCAAGACCGGAACGGTCGGGGCGGATCTCCCCGACCTTAATATCATCCGCTGTACATGCGCCCGCCCCTGCGAGGGCCGCCGTGATCATTTCCGGGTCGGCGGACGCGTCCAGCCCGGAAACACGGAGTTCTGCAGTCTTACAGGGGCGGGAGACCCGCACCACCGTCTCCAGCTCTGTGCCGCGGAACACGGCCCTCATGCGGTCAGCGAGTTTGTCCGCTTTCGCCTCGGTCTCCGGGCCGGGTACCTCGTAAAGATACCCGCCCGTGGCCATAAGATGGGCCCGCATTTCGGCTATGCCCAGGTCGGCGAGACGCACATTCGCCAGCACCTCGCGGAGGACCTGGGCATAAGTTACGCCTTTTGCCAGCCCCTCAGGCGACACAGTCAACGAGACTGCTGCCTTACGGGGCAGGCGAACCCTCGGCTCCGGCCGACGCTGCGGCGGCTGGGGCCGCTGTTGGACTTTCATCGCGGTCGGAACACCAAATGCGGGCTGGGGAGCCTTCTTTTTCCCCTTTTTGGCCACCACCACCCAACCCTCATCCAAGGTCGCGGGGGGTGGCAGGAGTGGGCGAGGCGCAGGGGCAGGCTGTGCCTGCTCATGGCCGTGCGTCTTCTTTTTCTTCCCCCCCTTGCGAGACGACTGCTGGAGGGGAGCGTGTGTCGGCACGGCCACTGGGGCGGGTCTGGCCGGGGCGGGCCGAGGCGCGGCAACAGTGGCTTGCCGAGGAGCAGCTACAGGGGCGGGCGGGGCAGATGTTTTGCCCTTGCCCTTACCCTTTCCTTTCGGGCCGGCAGTAACAGCAGGCGGAGGACGAGAAGGCCCAGCCACCGCAAAACATGGGGCCGGAGGCCCCGTGGCGGGGAGAGAGGGCCAATCTCCTCTCTCTCTCCGCTCCTTCGCCTTATCTGCAGCTAATGGGGGCCGGACAATTGGCTCCCGAGGCAGCCGCATAGATAACGCCTCGAGGCGCGCGTCTATAATATTGATCAGACGCCGTTCCAGCTCGTCGAGGCGATCAGCTTGCCCAGATGTGGGCTCCGTTGTGGCCACCGACTGCGCCTGCCCAAGAGACCTCAACGTGGCGAGGACCTCGTCGAGAACCTTCTGTTGGGCCGCCTGAGCGGCCCTCAGCTTGGTTATCTCGCGCACCATCGCCACTTTCTCTATATGCAGCCGAGTCATCTCTGCGGAAGATGTCTCCCCAGCCTTGGAGATCAACTCCTGGGCTGCTAGATTCAGCTCCCGCTGGTACGTTCCCTTAAGATTCCGGGATCGACTTGAAACATCCCGGATGGTGGCCGCTAGCCGTAGGCGCCAGTCCAGCTGGTCGGCTGGCACCTCAGCGGCCTCCATTGACTCGGCATCGCGCTCGTCTCTGAGAGCCACTTTCTCCGCCGGCCCCTGGTCACTATCACTCGAGATCATGCACTCTGCAAGATCTCGGCGACTCCTCTTCGTCCCCACGGAGACTCCACGCGACCCGGCCACGGATTCGAGACTCGGGGCGCGCGAAGACGCCAGGGAACTCGCTTTGGAGTGCGTATGCTCTTCCTTAGTTACTTGCGCAGAGTCACAAGCAGGCCCCGGGAGAGATATCTTCTCCACACGCACTACGGGATTTTTCTTATTTTTATTTTTTTCATGAGTAAAGGACAACTTCATCTTGTTCCCACGAGTATGGGGGAAATAAAAGGTCCACCCAGGCAGAGCCCCCTGTACCTGGGTAAGCCTATGGTGTAACCCGCCGGAGTGTCGGCCGGTACTCCGACGGGGGTCGCACTAGAGACCGAACTACCCATCGGCCATGCATCCCCTCGCGGTGCGCCGCCGCTTGGGATTCGGGGTGACTTTTTATAGAGGTTTTCTCCCTCGCGGTCCGGGCGGTTAAGCCAAGACCCTCGGTCCGGTCGAAGCGCGAGACATGACCACAGACCTCCGAGACCGGATTACGATATTCGACGGTGGCAGTGAAGGAGAGCGTCCCCTCCACTGCCTGCTCGGCGGCAGGTGAGTGCACACCGAGCCCGCCGATGCCCCCAGGACAGAACCCAGGGGTGTCCCCAAAAACCCTCCCCACTAGACGACGGCCGCCGCAACAGGCGACGACCGCCAACCAGCCTCGTCAGGATATTAGCCGTGGTCACGGATGAAAGCAGACGAAAATTCGAAACCGTCTTCATCCGTGACCGCCGTTGCCCAGGGTGCACCACGTGGAGGTTTCCTGACTTCGCACCCCAACCTAACCTTTTTTTTTTTTTTTTTTTTTTTTTTTTTTTTTTTTTTTTTTTTGTCGCGGGGAAAAGTGTTTTACCACTGCCGCCGCGCCCGGGGGGGTGGACGCGGCGGGTATGTCGGGTTCGCCGGCCTTACGACCCAGCGCCGTGATGCCCGGGAGAGATGGTCGACATCCGGGCGACGCTGGGCCGAGTCCCTAACACTATATACACCCTACACCGGCAATACCGACTAAAAACCCCGCGGTGGCCTTCTTCGGCGCTTGAGTGGGGCGGTCCCGGGGTATCCGGAGATAGACTCGGATTGCTACCGGAACCGCCCCTGCGCGGTGCCGCCTTGCGGCCCGTCTCCGATTTGGGGGGGCTCAAAAGCCCCCGCCGCCGAAGGACGCCCTCGGCGTCTACGGCAGCACGAGGCCGACCGTCCGTGCTGCCGTCCGTCCCGGGGCCGCATGTACAAAAGTACTAAAAGGGGCGCACAGCCCCCCGCTGCACGCCCGCGACCCCGGAAGGCCCCTATAAGTCGCCTCTTACGACAGGCAGGGGATACCGTGGTGGAATTCTCCAAACGCCCCCATTCCACAGGGCGGGAGACGCCGGTCAGTCGTCCACCCGACGTCTCCTTCGTCTCCTTTGGCGGCGGGCGGGATCGTTCTGCTCACGATCCCGCTCGGCGCTCTCCTTCTGCGAGATGACGCGCTCGCAGAAGGAGACCGTCGCACGCCATGACCCCCGGCTGCCGACCATGGCGGACACCACGGCCGGCAGCGAGAGGTCGCCTCCGACGACTGCTGTGAGAGCGCTGCGCTCCTCCACCCAGGCTGGGCACTCCTGAAGAGTGTGTTGGGCCGTGTCCTCGCGGCAGTTGCCACAGTGGTGGCACACGGCGGACGCCTCCTTCCCGGCTATGCGACACAGGTACGCACCAAAACACCCGTGCCCCGTCAGTACCTGTGTCAGCCGGAACGTAGGCGCACCGTGGCGCCTGTCCAGCCACTGTTCGAGGACAGGTCGCACTGCCGCGACGGTCCTCAAGCCCGCACTCGGGCTCTCCAGCCTGGCATGCCACTCCTCCACGGCGGCTCTGCGGAACCTGGCCGCAATCTCCCTCGGGGCAAGCCTCTGTCGATGTTCGGACGCACCCTCCCGCCAGTGGAACGCTGACGAGAGGGACCGGGCGTCCAAGTCCCAAGGGAGAGTGCCGGCCAACAAGCAGGCCGCCTCGTGGGAGACCGTGCGGTAGCCCCTGATGATCCGCTGCGCCACCAAACGCTGCGGTTTGCGCAGCAAGGCGACGCAGCGGGCGTTCAGGGACCCGGCCCATACGGGTGAACCGTACAGGGCCATGGACCGCACGACTCCGGCGTACAGACTCCGGCAAGGGTTACCGGGACCTTCGAGGTTCGGCAGCAGGCTCCCAAGCGCGCCCGCTGCCCGCACCAATTTCGGCGACAATTTCTCAAAATGGGCGCGGAAGTCCCACCGGCTACTTAAAATCAAACCTAAATACTTCATAGTAGTGCCGATGGGAATCCGCACCCCCTCCACAGTGATATGGGCCCCTGCAGGTGGCCTTCGCCGAGGCCCGTGGAAGAACAGGGCCTCGGTTTTGTTCAAGGCCACCGTGAGGCCCAGTCGCCGAATCCTGCCCACCACCTCTTCGGTACCGGAGGAGGCGAGCAGGATGGCATCCTCGAAAGAACCGGCCGTCGCTGTCACCAAAGTGTCGTCCGCGTAGCAGACGACAGCGACGCCCCGGGGGTTGGTACCACGGAGGACCCAATCGTAGCCGATGTTCCACAATAGCGGGCCCAGTACTGAGCCCTGTGGAACACCGCAAGACATGGCCCTCTGGTGCCAGCCGGCGGCGCCCGGATACACTATGTACCGATTTGACAGGTACGAGTGCACCAAGCGCCGCAGGTAAGCCGGCACCGCGTGGTACCGCAGTGCTTCATGAATGCAGCCCCAGGGCAAGGTGTTGAATGCGTTGGCGATGTCGAGCGACACCGCCACCACCACCTCACCCCGCGCAACTGCATCCTCCGCGTGCGCCTTGACCCGCAGAATCGCGTGGACCGTGGATCGGCCCTGCCGGAACCCGTACTGGCAATCTGCCAGGTCCGGCCCGGCCCCCTCAAGGTGCTCGACGAGGCGAGCGTGTATAATGCGCTCGAAAAGTTTGCACACCTCGTCGAGCAACACGATGGGCCGGTAGGCCGATGGCGACTCTGCAGGTCGACCCTCCTTCTGGAGCAGGACCAACTTGCCGGTTTTCCACCGGGACGGAAAGTGGCCCTGCTCCATGCACGCGGAAAATAGGCCGCGGAGCCTCGCCCCCAGATGCTCGACGGCCAGCACCCATGCGCGTCCGGGGATGCCGTCGAGACCAGGGGCGGTTTTCTTGGCCCGCAGCCGAAGCACCGCCACCCTCATTTCTTCGGGTGAAACCTCCGGGATAACCCTTGCCGAATCTAACGACGACGGCGTCGGCGAACGCGACGCCATCGGTGGAGGAGTGACATCCTCCGTGGCCGGGAACAAAGCCGCGACGACCTCCTGAACGAGGTCGCCCCGGAGACTCTGCGTCAGCGGGGGCGCCCATGGGCGGAGCTTTCTCAACGCCAGACGGTATGGACGCCCCCACGGGTCGCTGTCGAGAGTACTCCGGAACTCAGTTTGAGCCGCAGACTTTGCCCTCGCTATGGCCACGTGCAGCGCTCTCTTAGCCTCCCTGTGGAGGCCGCGAAGCAGCCGCTCCTGGTCCTCGTCGCCGGGAAGACGGATCCGGCGACGACGGTGCCTGGACAGCTGGCGGAGGGCGGCTACGCAGGACGCGCGCAGCCGCGTGAGCTCCGCCGACCACCAGAACACCTGGCGCTTCTCTGGGAGGCGTCGGACCCGAGGCATGGCCGCGTCGCAGACGCGCGACATCGCCGCCCCGAGCCATTCCGCCTCCTCGTCGACCCGTACCGGCCCGTCCGGCACGGGCACCAGCGCCTGGGCCAGAGCGGCCTCCTTCAGGGCCTCAACTTCGAGGCGACAAATTGCCCAGCGTGGGCCGTCCGATCGCGGGACGGTCTGTCCCCCACCCGACCGGGTGGTTGGGGACGAGGCGACGTCGAACCGAATGTATCGGTGATCCGACAACGTCTCCTCGCCCACCAGGACCCTCCAGTCCCGGACACGGCGGGCTAGGGCCGGGGTGGCGAACGTGATGTCCACCACCGAACCGCCGTTATGCCTCACGCACGTGTCCGCCGTCCCGCGATTCGCGACGGCCAAGCCGGACGAGATCGCCCATTCCTCCAGGGCCTCGCCCCGCGCGTCAGTCACCGACGAACCCCAAGCCAAGGACTTGGCGTTGAAGTCGCCGGCGACGAGGACGGGGCGAGGCTGACTGCCTTGCACCACCAGGGCCCCCAGCCGAGCGAGGAAGTGCTCAAACTCGGCCAGGGATCTGTTGGGGGAGAAATACACTCCCACAACCCAAACCCCCCCCAACAGGACCGCCACGCATCCCGAGCCCTTCACGACTTTTTCGAAGGGCGGGGAGCCGGCTGCGCCCCTGGTGATGACGGCCACCGAGCTGTCGAGGTCCCCTGCCCAGTCATCCCGGGGGGGAACAAAATAAGGCTCGGCGACCACAGCCACATGTACCGACCACTGCGCAAGGCTTTGGACCAATAAGTCTTGGGCCCTGGCGCAGTGGTTAATATTCGCCTGGAGGAACCGTTGCGCCATATTAATGGGCGATCTCCATCGGTGCGTCTCGGCGGGACGGGTCCGGCCGCGTCACAACCGCCGCGCCCTGACCGCGATTACTGCGGCGAGGGCGGACGGAGGCGACGCAAGCTTTGGCGCCCACCTGGTGCCCCGCGGGTTTGCCAGCACCTGCACAGATTGTGCAGTGCGGTGCCGCGGAGCACTCCTTGGCCTTGTGGCCCGTTTGACCGCAGCGGTAGCAGATCCCGCTACGGTCATGCTCGTCATTGCAGTGCCTCCGCACATGCCCTCTATACAGGCAGCGGAAGCACCGCATGGGCCTGGCCTCCAACAGCTGGACCCGCGCCGCCACCCAACCTATCAGGACGCGTCCTGTCCTGATAATTCTGTCTGCGGCCTTGGCGGGGCAACGCACCCACACCGCGCCAAGACCCGAGCGGTCGGAGCGGATCTCTCCGACCTGGAAATCTTCTTTCGCACCTCCGCCGGCCGTAACGAGGGCCGTCGCGATCATGTCCGGGTCGGCGGACGCATCCAGCCCGGACACACGCAGTTCCGCGGTCTTGCAGGGGCGGGAAATACGCACTGCACTTTCTAACTCCGTCCCGCGGAACACGGCCCTCATTCGTTCGGCAAGGGTGTCTGCCCTCGCCTCAGTCTCTGGGCCGGGTACTTCGTACAAATACCCGCCCGTCGCCATGAGACGAGCCTGCATCTCGGCGATGCCCAAGTCGGCGAGGCGCACATTCGCCAGCACCTCGCGCAGAACCTGGGCATACGTCACGCCATTCGCCAACCCCTCTGGCGTCACCGTAATTGTGACGGCCGCCTTGCGGGGCAGGCGAATCTTCGGCGGTTCTTGCCGACGCTGTTGCGGCTGGGGCCGCTTTGGTGTTACACCAACCGCCTGCTGTGGGGCTGCAGATGCAGCTTGAGTGGCGTTCTTTTTCGCCACTTTCTTCTTCTTCACCACCACCGTCCAGCCCTCTTCCACGCCCGCAGGTGCTGGCGGCGGTGGACGTGGCGCCGGGATTGGCGGAGTCGGTGGCGAGCTACCCTTCGCCTTCTTTTTACTCCCTCCTTTGCTGGTGGATGGCTGCGGGGGAATATTCCGCGGCGCAGCCACCGGAACGGGCCTAGCCGGAGAAAGCCGAGCTGCGACAATAGGTGCGGCATCAGACGCAGGCCGAGGGACAGCAACAGGTTGGGGCTGGGCAGTTTTCTTCCCCTTGCCCTTGCCCTTCCCCTTTGTTGATGGAGCTGACGGGCCAGCAACAACTGGTTGTGCAAGCGATGGCCCCGCGACGGGTGGCAGAGAAGGCCACTCCTCCACCCGACCTCTGGCACGGTCGCCAGCTAAAGGGGGCCGGGTGATGGGCTCCGGCGGCAACCTCATTGCCATCGCCTCCAGGCGAGCGTCGAGAATGTTGAGGAGCCGGCGTTCGAACTCCTCAAACGCGGCACCTGAATTCTCGCGCCTTGCTGCCTCCGGCTGTGACCCCCCCAGGGACCTGACCACCGCCAAAACTTCTTCAAGGGCTTTGCCCTGGGCCTCCTGAGCGGCTTTCAATTTGGCGATCTCCCTCGCCATCGCCGCCTTCTCAGATTCGAGGCGTGCCACCTCGGCGGAAGGCGTCTCTCGAGATCTCGCCGCCAACTCATTAGCCGCCGAGTTCAATTTTTGTTGGAAAGTCCCTTTCAAATTGCGGGACTTTTGGGACACTTCCCGTAACAACTCGGCTAACCTCATGTGCCAGTCTGGATGGTCAACTGGCACCTCGACGGACTCTGTTGCATCGCCGTCGTCATCGTCAGGTGGCCGCATCTTCGCCTCCGGCCCCTGGTCGCTGTCGCTAGAGACGGATTCGGCCCGCTCTCTACGACTCCTCTTCGTGCAGGACGAAGTGACACCGGCCTCGGACTTGATGCCCGAGACATGCGCCACTCCCTCCATTGGCACCTCCTCCGAACAGCCAAGGTCACAAGAGGACCCTGACAACTTCTCCACTCTTACAACTGGAATTTTATTTAATTTGGACATATTCATGATTGTTCCCACGAGTGTGGGGGAAATAAACCGTCCACCCAGGCAGAGCCCCCTGTACCTGGGTAAGCCTATGGTGTAACCCGCCGGAGTGTCGGCCGTTACTCCGACGGGGGTCGCACTAGAGACCGAACTACCCATCGGCCATGCATCCCCTCGCGGTGCGCCGCCGCTTGGGATTCGGGGTAACTTTTTATAGAGGATTTCTCCCTCGCGGTCCGGGCGGTGAAGCCAAGACCCTCGGTCCGGTCGGAGCGCGAGACATGACCACAGACCTCCAGACCGGATTACGATATTCGACGGCGACAGTGAAGGAGAGCGTCCCCTCCACTGCCTGCTCGGCGGCGGAATGAGCGCACACCGAGCCCGCCGACACCCTCAGGACAGAACCTGAAGGTGGCCCTATGAACCCCCCCAACTGGACGACAGCCGCCACAACACGCGACGACTGCCAACCGACCTCGCCAGGATATTAGCCGTGGTCACGGATGAAAGCAGACGAAAATTCGAAACCGTCTTCATCCGTGACCGCCGTTGCCCAGGGTGCACCACGTGGAGGTTTCCTGACTTCGCACCCCAACCTAACCTAACCTAACCTTTTTTTTTTTTTTTTTTTTTTTTTTTTTTTTTTTGTCGCGGGGAAAAGTGTTTTACCACTGCCGCCGCGCCCGGGGGGGTGGACGCGGCGGGTATGTCGGGTTCGCCGGCCTTACGACCCAGCGCCGTGATGCCCGGGAGAGATGGTCGACATCCGGGCGACGCTGGGCCGCGTCCCTAACAAATGCCCTACACCGGCAATACCGACTAAAAACCCCGCGGTGGCCTACTTCGGCGCATGAGTGGGGCGGTCCCGGGGTATCCTGAGATAGCCTCGGATTGCTACCGGAACCGCCCCTGCGCGGTGCCGCCTTGCGGCCCGTCTCCGATTTGGGGGGGGCTTAGAAGCCCCCGCCGCCGAAGGACGCCCTCGGCGTCTACGGCAGCACGAGGCCGACCGTCCGTGCTGCCGTCCGTCCCGGGGTCGCAAGTACAATAGTACTATAAGGGGCGCACAGCCCCCCGCTGCACGCCCGCGACCCCGGAAGGCCCCTATTAGTCGCCTCTTACGACAGGCAGGGGTTACCGTGGTGGAATTCTCCAAACGCCCCCATTCCACAGGGCGGGAGACGCCGGTCAGTCGTCCACCCGGCGCCTCCTACGTCTCCTTTGGCGGCGGGCGGGATCGCTCTGCTCACGATCCCGCTCGGCGCTCTCCTTCTGCGAGATGGCGCGCTCGCAGAAGGAGACCATCGCACGCCATGACCTCCGGCTGCCGACCATGGCGGACACCACGGCCGGCAGCGAGAGGTCTCCTCCGACGACTGCTATGAGAGCGCTGCGCTCCTCCACCCAGGCTGGGCACTCTTCAAGAGTGTGTTGGGCCGTGTCCTCGCGGCAGTTGCCACAATGGTGGCACACGGCGGACGCCTCTTTTCCGGCTATGCGACACAGGTACGCACCAAAACACCCGTGCCCCGTCAGTACCTGTGTCAGCCGGAATGTAGGCGCACCGTGGCGCCTGTCCAGCCACTGTTCGAGGACAGGTCGCACTGCCGCGACGGTCCTCAAGCCCGCACTCGGGCTCTCCAGCCTGGCATGCCACTCCTCCACGGCGGCTCTGCGAAACCTGGCCGCAATCTCCCTCGGGGCAAGTCTCTCTCGTTGTTGGGACGCCCCCTCCCGCCAGTGGAATGCTGACGAGAGCGACCGGGCGTCCAAGTCCCAAGGGAGAGTGCCGGCCAACAAGCAGGCCGCCTCGTGGGAGACCGTGCGGTAGCCCCTGATTATCCGCTGCGCCACCAGACGCTGCGGTTTGCGCAGCAAGGTAACGCAACGGGCGTTCAGGGACCCGGCCCATACGGGTGAACCGTACAGGGCCATGGACCGCACGACTCCGGCGTACAAACTTCGGCAAAGGTTACCGGGACCTTCGAGGTTCGGCAGCAGGCTCCCAAGCGCGCCCGCTGCCCGCACCAATTTCGGCGACAACTTCTCAAAGTGGGCGCGGAAGTCCCACCGGCTACTCAAAATCAACCCTAAATATTTCATCGTAGTGCCGATGGGAATCCGCACCCCCTCCACAATGATGTGGGCCCCTGAAGGTGGCCTTCGCCGAGGCCCGTGGAAGAACAGGGCCTCGGTTTTGTTCAGGGCCACCGTGAGGCCCAGTCGCCGAATCCTGCCCACCACCTGTTCGGTTCCGAACGAGGCGAGCAGGATGGCATCCTCGAAAGTACCCGACGTCGCTGTCACCAGGGTGTCGTCCGCGTAGCAGACAACAGCGACGCCTCGGGGGTTGGTACCACGGAGAACCCAGTCATAACCGATGTTCCACAGTAGCGGGCCCAGAACTGAGCCCTGTGGAACACCGGCAGACATAGCCCTCCGGTGCCACCCAGCGGCGCCGGGATACACTACATACCTATTAGATAGGTACGAGTGCACCAGACGACGCAAATAAAGTGGCACCATGTGGTACCGCAGTGCCTCATGTATGCAGGCCCAGGGCAAGGTGTTGAAGGCGTTGGCGATGTCGAGCGACACCGCCACCACCACCTTACCCCGGGCAACTGCATCCTCCGCGTGCGCCTTGACCCGCAGAATCGCATGCACCGTTGACCGGCCATGCCGGAAGCCGAACTGGCAATCCGCCAGGTCCGGCCCGGCCTCCTCCAGGTGCTCGACGAGGCGAGCGTGCACGATCCGCTCGAAGAGCTTGCAGACCTCGTCGAGCAACACGATGGGCCGGTAGGCCGATGGCGACTCTGCGGGTCGACCGTCTTTCTTGAGCAGGACCAGCTTGCCGGTTTTCCACCGGGATGGAAACTGGCCCCGCTCCATGCACGCGGAGAAAAGGCCGCGGAGCCTCGCCCCCAGGTGCTCGACGGCTAACACCCATGCGCGTCCGGGGATACCGTCGAGACCCGGGGCGGTTTTCTTGCCCCGCAGCCGAAGCACCGCCACCCTCATTTCCTCGGGTGAAACCTCCGAAATAACCCTTGCCGAATCCAACGACGACGGCGTCGACGAACGCGACGCCATCGGTGGAGGAGTGACATCCTCCGTGGCCGGGAACAAAGCCGCGACGACCTCCTGAACGAGGTCGCCCCGGAGACTCTGCGTCAGCGGGGGCGCCCATGGGCGGAGCTTTCTCAACGCCACACAGTATGGACGCCCCCACGGGTCGCTGTCGAGAGTACTCCGGAACTCAGTTTGAGCCGCAGACTTTGCCCTCGCTATGGCCACGTGCAGCGCTCTCTTAGCCTCCCTGTGGAGGCCGTGAAGCAGCCGCTCCTGGTCCTCGTCGCCGAGAAGACGAATCCGGCGACGACGGTGTCTGGATAGCTGGCGGAGGGCGGCAACGCAGGACGCGCGCAGCCGCGTAAGCTCCGCCGACCACCAGAACACCTGGCGCTTCTCCGGGAGGCGTCGGACCCGGGGCATGGCTGCGTCGCAGACGCGCGACATCGCCGCCCCGAACCACTCCGCCTCCTCGTCGACCCGTACCGGCCCGTCCGGCACGGGCACCAGCGCCTGGGCCAGAGCGGCCTCCTTCAGGGCCTCAACGTCGAGGCGACTAACGGCCCAGCGTGGGCCGTCCGACCGCGGGACGGTCGGTCCCCCACCCGACCGGGTGGTTGAGGACGAGGCGACGTCGAACCGAATGTATCGGTGATCCGACAACGTCTCCTCGCCCACCAGGACCCTCCAGTCCCGGACACGGCGGGCTAGGGCCGGGGTGGCGAACGTGATGTCCACCACCGAACCGCCGTTATGCCTCACGCACGTGTCCGCCGTCCCGCGATTCACGACGGCCAAGCCGGACGAGATCGCCCATTCCTCCAGGGCCCTGCCCCGTGCGTTAGTCACCGACGAACCCCAAGCCAAGGACTTGGCGTTGAAGTCGCCGGCGACGAGGACGGGGCGAGGCTGACTGCCTTGCACCACCAGGGCTCCCAGCCGAGTGAGGAAGTGCTCAAACTCAGGCTGGGGTCTGTTGGGGGAGAAATACACTCCCACAATCCAGACCCCCCCCAACAGAACCGCCACACATCCCGAGCCCTTCGCTACTTTTTCAAAGGGCTGGGAGCCGGCGGCGCCCCGGGTGATGACGGCCACCAAGCCGTCCAGGTCCCCCGCCCAGTCGTCCCTGGGGGGAACAAAGTACGGCTCAGCGACCACAGCCACTTGTATCGACCACTGCGCGAGGCTTTGGACCAGCAGGTCCTGGGCCCTGGCGCAGTGGTTAACATTCGCCTGGAGGAATCGTTGCGCCATATTATTGGGCGATCTCCATGGGTGCGGCGCTGGTGGACGGGTCGGGCCGCGTCACAACCGCCGCGCCTCCACCGCGATTACCGCGGCGGGGACGAGCGGAGGCGACGCAAGCCTTTGCGCCCACCTGGTGCCCCGCGGGTTTGCCAGCACCTGCACAAATCGTGCAGTGCGGCTCCGCGGAGCACTCCCTGGCCTTGTGGCCCGACTGACCGCAGCGGTAGCAGATCCCGCTACGGTCACATTCGTCACTGCAGTGCAACCGTACGTGCCCCCTAAAGAGGCAGCGGAAGCACCGCATGGGCCTAGGCTCAAGGAGCTGGACCCGTGCCGACACCCATCCGATCAGGACGCGCCCTGTCCTGATCACTCTGTCCGCGGCCTTGGCTGGGCACCGCACCCATGCCGCGCCAAGGCCCGAACGGTCGGGGCGGATCTCCCCGACTTTAACATCGACCGATGCACATCCGCCTGCCCCTGCGAGGGCCATCGCGATCATCTCCGGGTCGGCGGATGCATCCAACCCGGATATGCGCAGTTCCGCGGTTTTGCACGGGCGGGATACCCGTACAACTGACTCCAGCTCAGTGCCGCGGAACACGGCCCTCATTCTTTCGGCGAGGGTGTCCGCCCTCGCCTCCGTCTCTGGGCCGGGAACCTCATAGAGGTACCCGCCCGTGGCCATTAGATGGGCCCGCATCTCCGATATGCCCAGGTCAGTGAGGCGGACGTTGGCCATCACCTCACGGAGTACCTGGGCATATGTTATACCCTTCGCCAACCCCTCGGGCGTCACTGTCACGGTGACAGCTGCCTTTCGGGGCAGGCGAAGCTTTGGCTCCGGCCGGCGCTTCTGTGGCAGGGGCCGTTGCTGTTGCGGCAGCGTGTTGGCCGGGACAGCCGATGCGGGCCGGGGGGTCTTCTTTTTCCCCTTCTTGGCCACCACCACCCAGCCCTCATCCAAAGATGTGGGGAGTGGCGGGAGTGGACGGGGTGCAGGGACAGGCTGTGCCTGTACAGTGCCGCTCTTCGTCTTCTTCCCCCCCTTTTGGGAGGGGAGAGTTTTCGGCACGGTCACTGCCGGCGGACCTGGCCGGGGCGGGCCTAGGTGCGGCGGCAGGGGCAGGCCGAGGAGCAACTGTAGGGGCAGGCAGGGCAGATGATTTGCCCTTGCCTTTCCCCTTCGGGCCAACTACGGCAGGCAGGGCTGAGGATGGCCCCGCCACGGCAACGGATGGCAGAGCAGGCCACTCTCTAGTCCGGTCTCTAGCCCGGTCTCTAGCCCTATCGGCGGCCAGGGGTGGCCGGACGATGGGCTCTGGGGGCAGCCGCATGGCCAAAGCCTCGAAGCGCGCGTCCACTATATTTAGTAGACGGCGCTCGAATTCTCCGAGGCGATCGCCTTGGCCAGCGGCACCACCTGATACGGCCTCCGGTATCTGACCCCCAAGGGATCTGACCGTAGCCAGAAGCTCCTCGAGGGTTTTTGCCTGCGCGGCCTGGGCAGCCTTTAGTTGGGCGATTTCTCGCGCCAACGACGCCTTCTCTGCCTCCAGGCGAGCTACCTCAACCGGCGTCGGCTCCTCGGCCCTCTTGATGAGCTCGCTCACGGCGAGATTGAGCCCCTGCTTGAAAGTCCCTTTTAGGTTTTTGGACTTTTGAGCTATGTTTCTTATCGAGGCCGCCATTTGCAGGCGCCAGTCCTGATGCACGAACGGCGCCTCACTTGACTTCGACGACTCGGCCTCGTCGTCTGATACGGCTACTACCTTTTGTGCAGTAGGTCCGTCGTCACTGTCACTCGAGATCGGGGTTTCGTGATGATCTCGGCGACTCCTCTTACCGAGCGAGGAGGATGTGTCCACTCCCGCCCCAAGATCTAAGGCTGGAGCAGACGACAATCCCCTCGCAGACACCTTGGGCAGATGCCCACCATCATTGGACTGCCCAGGGTCGCAAGCGGCCCCCGGAACAGCCAATTTCTCCACACGCACTACTGGGGTTTTAGGTTTTGTAAATGAGAGCTTCATAATGGTCCCACGAGTATGGGGGAAATAAACGGTCCACCCAGGCAGAGCCCCCTGTACCTGGGTAAGCCTATGGTGTAACCCGCCGGAGTGTCGGCCGTTACTCCGACGGGGGTCGCACTAGAGACCGAACTACCCATCGGCCATGCATCCCCTCGCGGTGCGCCGCCGCTTGGGATTCGGGGTAACTTTTTATAGAGGATTTCTCCCTCGCGGTCCGGGCGGTTAAGCCAAGACCCTCGGTCCGGTCGAAGCGTGAGACATGACCACAGACCTCCGAGACCGGATTACGATATTCGACGGTGGCAGCGAAGGAGAGCGTCCCCTCCACTGCCTGCTCGGCGGCGGGTAAGCGCACACCGAGCCCGCCGAGGCCCCTAGGACAGAACCCAGGGGTGTCCCCAAAAACCCTCCCCACTAGACGACGGCCGCCGCAACAGGCGACGACCGCCAACCAGCCTCGTCAGGATATTAGCCGTGGTCACGGATGAAAGCAGACGAAAATTCGAAACCGTCTTCATCCGTGACCGCCGTTGCCCAGGGTGCACCACGTGGAGGTTTCCTGACTTCGCACCCCAACCTAACCTAACCTAACCTAACCTAACCTAACCTAACCTAACCTTTTTTTTTTTTTTTTTTTTTTTTTTTTTTTTTTTTTTTTGTCGCGGGGAAAAGTGTTTTACCACTGCCGCCGCGCCCGGGGGGGTGGACGCGGCGGGTATGTCGGGTTCGCCGGCCTTACGACCCAGCGCCGTGATGCCCGGGAGAGATGGTCGACAAACGGGCGACGCTGGGCCGCGTCCCTAACAAATGCCCTACACCGGCAATACCGACTAAAAAAAAAAAAAAAAAAAAAAAAAAAAAAAAAAAAAAAAAAAAAAAAAAAAAAAAAAAAAAAAAAAAAAACCCCGCGGTGGCCTACTTCGGCGCATGAGTGGGGCGGCCCCGGGGTATCCTGAGATAGCCTCGGATTGCTACCGGAACCGCCCCTGCGCGGTGCCGCCTTGCGGCCCGTCTCCGATTTGGGGGGGCTCAGAAGCCCCCGCCGCCGAAGGACGCCCTCGGCGTCTACGGCAGCACGAGGCCGACCGTCCGTGCTGCCGTCCGTCCCGGGGTCGCAAGTACAATAGTACTATGAAGGGCGCACAGCCCCCCGCTGCGCGCCCGCGACCCCGGAAGGCCCCTATTAGTCGCCTCTTACGACAGGCAGGGGTTACCGTGGTGGAATTCTCCAAACGCCCCCATTCCACAGGGCGGGAGACGCCGGTCAGTCGTCCACCCGGCGCCTCCTACGTCTCCTTTGGCGGCGGGCGGGATCGCTCTGCTCACGATCCCGCTCGGCGCTCTCCTTCTGCGAGATGGCGCGCTCGCAGAAGGAGACCATCGCACGCCATGACCTCCGGCTGCCGACCATGGCGGACACCACGGCCGGCAGCGAGAGGTCTCCTCCGACGACTGCTATGAGAGCGCTGCGCTCCTCCACCCAGGCTGGGCACTCCTCTAGAGTGTGTTGGGCCGTGTCCTCGCGGCAGTTGCCACAGTGGTGGCACACGGCGGACGCCTCCTTCCCGGCTATGCGACACAGGTACGCACCAAAACACCCGTGCCCCGTCAGTACCTGTGTCAGCCGGAACGTAGGCGCACCGTGGCGCCTGTCCAGCCACTGTTCGAGGACAGGTCGCACTGCCGCGACGGTCCTCAAGCCCGAACTCGGGCTCTCCAGCCTGGCATGCCACTCCTCCACGGCGGCTCTGCGGAACCTAGCCGCAATCTCCCTCGGGGCAAGCCTCTCCCGATGACGGGATGCCCCCTCCCGCCAGTGGAACGCTGACGAGAGGGACCGGGCGTCCAAGTCCCAAGGGAGAGTGCCGGCCAACACGCAGGCCGCCTCGTGAGAGACCGTGCGGTAGCCCCTGATTATCCGCTGCGCCACCAGACGCTGCGGTTTGCGCAGCAAGGCGACACAGCGGGCGCTCAGGGACCCGGCCCATACGGGTGAACCGTACAGGGCCATGGACCGCACGACTCCAGCGTACAGACTCCGGCAAGGGTTACCGGGACCTTCGAGGTTCGGCAGCAGGCTTCCAAGCGCGCCCGCTGCCCGCACCAACTTCGGCGACAACATCTCAAAGTGGGCGCGGAAGTCCCACCGGCTACTCAATATCAATCCCAAATACTTCATGGTGGTGCCGATGGGAATCCGCACCCCCTCCACTGTAATGTGGGCCCCTGCAGGTGGCCCACGCCGAGGCCCGTGAAAACACAGGGCCTCGGTTTTCTCCAGGGCCACCGAGAGGCCCAGTCGCCGAATCCTGCCCACCACCTGTTCGGTTCCGAACGAGGCGAGCAGGATGGCATCCTCGAAGCATCCCGACGTCGCTGTCACCAGGGTGTCGTCCGCGTAGCAGACAACAGCGACGCCTCGGGGGTTGGTACCACGGAGAACCCAGTCATAACCGATGTTCCACAGTAGCGGGCCCAGAACTGAGCCCTGTGGAACACCGGCAGACATGGCCCTCCGGTGCCACCCAGCGGCGCCCGGATACACTACATACCTATCAGATAGGTACGAGTGCACCAGACGACGCAAATAAAGTGGCACCATGTGGTACCGCAGTGCCTCATGTATGCAGGCCCAGGGCAAGGTGTTGAAGGCGTTGGCGATGTCGAGCGACACCGCCACCACCACCTTACCCCGGGCAACTGCATTCTCCGCGTGCGCCTTGACCCGCAGAATCGCATGAACCGTTGACCGGCCATGCCGGAAGCCGAACTGGCAATCTGCCAGGTCCGGCCCGGCCTCCTCCAGGTGCTCGACGAGGCGAGCGTGCACAATCCGCTCGAAGAGCTTGCAGACCTCGTCGAGCAACACGATGGGCCGGTAGGCCGATGGCGATTCTACGGGTCGACCCTCCTTCTTGAGCAGGACTAGCTTACCGGTTTTCCACCGGGATGGAAACTGGCCCTGCTCCAGGCACGCGGAGAAGAGGCCGCGGAGCCTCGCTCCCAGATGCTCGACGGCTAACACCCAAGCGCGTCCGGGGATGCCGTCGAGACCCGGGGCGGCTTTCTTGGCCCGCAGCCGAAGCACCGCCACCCTCATTTCTTCGGGTGAAATCTCCGAAATAACCCTTGCCGAATCCAACGACGACGGCGTCGACGAGCGCGACGCCATCGGTGGAGGAGTGACATCCTCCGTGGCCGGGAACAAAGCCGCGACGACCTCCTGCACGAGGTCGCCCCGGAGACTCTGCGTCAGCGGGGGCGCCCATGGGCGGAGCTTTCTCAACGCCACACGGTATGGACGCCCCCACGGGTCGCTGTCGAGAGTGCTCCGGGACTCCGCCTGAGCCGCGGACTTTGCCCTCGCTATAGCCACGTGCAGCGCTCTCTTAGCCTCTCTGTGGAGGCCGTGAAGCAGCCGCTCCTGGTCCTCGTCGCCGGGAAGACGAATCCGGCGACGACGGTGCCTGGACAGCTGACGGAGGGCGGCTACGCAGGACGCGCGCAGCCGCGTGAGCTCCGCCGACCACCAGAACACCTGGCGCTTCTCCGGGAGGCGTCGGACCCGGGGCATGGCAGCGTCGCAGACGCGCGACATCGCCGCCCCGAACCACTTCGCCTCCTCCTCGACCCGTACCGGCCCGTCCGGTACGGGCACCAGCGCCTGGGCCAGAGCGGCCTCCTTCAGGGCCTCAACACCGAGGCGACTTAAAGCCCAGCGTGGGCCGTCCAATCGCGGGACGGTCGGTCCCCCACCCGACCGGGTGGTTGGAGACGAGGTGACGTCGAACCGAATGTATCGGTGATCCGACAACGTCTCCTCGCCCACCAGGACCCTCCAGTCCCGGACACGGCGGGCTAGGGCCGGGGTGGCGAACGTGATGTCCACCACCGAACCGCCGTTATGCCTCACGCACGTGTCCTCGGTCCCGCGACTCACGACGGCCAAGCCGGACGAGATCGCCCATTCCTCCAGGGCCTCGCCGCGCACGTCGGTCGCCGACGAACCCCAAGCCAAAGACTTGGCGTTGAAGTCGCCGGCGACGAGGACGGGGCGAGGCTGACTGTCTTGCACCACCAGGGCCCCCAGCCGAGTGAGGAAATGCTCAAACTCGGCTTGGGATCTGTTGGGGGAGAAATACACTCCCACAATCCAGACCCCCCCCAACAGAACCGCCACACATCCCGAACCCTTCGCTACTTTTTCAAAGGGCTGGGAGCCGGCGGCGCCCCGGGTGATGACGGCCACCGAGCCGTCCAGGTCCCCCGCCCAGTCGTCCCTGGGGGGAACAAAGTACGGCTCGGCGACCACAGCCACTTGTATCGACCACTGCGCGAGGCTTTGGACCAGCAGGTCCTGGGCCCTGGCGCAGTGGTTAACGTTCGCCTGGAGGAATCGTTGCGCCATATTAATGGGCGATCTCCATAGGTGCCACGCTGTGGGACGGGTCCGGCTGCGTCACAACCGCAACGCCTCCACCGCGATTACCGCGGCGGGGACGAGCGGAGGCGACGCAAGCCTTGGCGCCCACCTGGTGCCCCGCGGGTTTACCGGCATTTGCACAGATTGTGCAATGCGGCTCCGCGGAGCACTCTCTAGCCTTATGGCCCGACTGACCGCAGCGATAGCAGAAATCGCTGCGGTCACATTCATCGGTGCAGTGCAACCGTACGTGCCCCCTAAAGAGGCAGCGGAAGCACCGCATGGGCCTTGGCGCCAAAAGCTGGACCCGTGCCGAAACCCAGCCGATCAGGACGCGTCCTGCCCTGACCACCTTGTCCGCGGCCTTGGCTGGGCACCGCACCCAAACCGAGCCAAGACCGGAACGGTCGGGGCGGATCTCCCCGACCTTAATATCATCCGCTGTACATGCGCCCGCCCCTGCGAGGGCCGTCGTGATCATTTCCGGGTCGGCGGACGCGTCCAGCCCGGAAACACGGAGTTCCGCAGTCTTACAGGGGCGGGAGACCCGCACCACCGTCTCCAGCTCTGTGCCGCGGAACACGGCCCTCATGCGGTCAGCGAGTTTGTCCGCTTTCGCCTCGGTCTCCGGGCCGGGTACCTCGTAAAGATACCCGCCCGTGGCCATAAGATGGGCCCGCATTTCGGCTATGCCCAGGTCGGCGAGACGCACATTCGCCAGCACCTCGCGGAGGACCTGGGCATAAGTTACGCCTTTTGCCAGCCCCTCAGGCGACACAGTCAACGAGACTGCTGCCTTACGGGGCAGGCGAACCCTCGGCTCCGGCCGACGCTGCGGCGGCTGGGGCCGCTGTTGGACTTTCATCGCGGTCGGAATACCAAATGCGGGCTGGGGAGCCTTCTTTTTCCCCTTTTTGGCCACCACCACCCAACCCTCATCCAAGGTCGCGGGGGGTGGCAGGAGTGGGCGAGGCGCAGGGGCAGGCTGTGCCTGCTCATGGCCGTGCGTCTTCTTTTTCTTCCCCCCCTTGCGAGACGACTGCTGGAGGGGAGCGTGTGTCGGCACGGCCACTGGGGCGGGTCTGGCCGGGGCGGGCCGAGGCGCGGCAACAGTGGCTTGCCGAGGAGCAGCTACAGGGGCGGGCGGGGCAGATGTTTTGCCCTTGCCCTTACCCTTTCCTTTCGGGCCGGCAGTAACAGCAGGCGGAGGACGAGAAGGCCCAGCCACCGCAAAACATGGGGCCGGAGGCCCCGTGGCGGGGAGAGAGGGCCAATCTCCTCTCTCTCTCCGCTCCTTCGCCTTATCTGCAGCTAATGGGGGCCGGACAATTGGCTCCCGAGGCAGCCGCATAGATAACGCCTCGAGGCGCGCGTCTATAATATTGATCAGACGCCGTTCCAGCTCGTCGAGGCGATCAGCTTGCCCAGATGTGGGCTCCGTTGTGGCCACCGACTGCGCCTGCCCAAGAGACCTCAACGTGGCGAGGACCTCGTCGAGAACCTTCTGTTGGGCCGCCTGAGCGGCCCTCAGCTTGGTTATCTCGCGCACCATCGCCACTTTCTCTATATGCAGCCGAGTCATCTCTGCGGAAGATGTCTCCTCAGCCTTGGAGATCAACTCCTGGGCTGCTAGATTCAGCTCCCGCTGGTACGTTCCCTTAAGATTCCGGGATCGACTTGAAACATCCCGGATGGTGGCCGCTAGCCGTAGGCGCCAGTCCAGCTGGTCGGCTGGCACCTCAGCGGCCTCCATTGACTCGGCATCGCGCTCGTCTCTGAGAGCCACTTTCTCCGCCGGCCCCTGGTCACTATCACTCGAGATCATGCACTCTGCAAGATCTCGGCGACTCCTCTTCGTCCCCACGGAGACTCCACGCGACCCGGCCACGGATTCGAGACTCGGGGCGCGCGAAGACGCCAGGGAACTCGCTTTGGAGTGCGTATGCTCTTCCTTAGTTACTTGCGCAGAGTCACAAGCAGGCCCCGGGAGAGATATCTTCTCCACACGCACTACGGGATTTTTCTTATTTTTATTTTTTTCATGAGTAAAGGACAACTTCATCTTGTTCCCACGAGTATGGGGGAAATAAAAGGTCCACCCAGGCAGAGCCCCCTGTACCTGGGTAAGCCTATGGTGTAACCCGTCGGAGTGTCGGCCGGTACTCCGACGGGGGTCGCACTAGAGACCGAACTACCCATCGGCCATGCATCCCCTCGCGGTGCGCCGCCGCTTGGGATTCGGGGTGACTTTTTATAGAGGATTTCTCCCTCGCGGTCCGGGCGGTTAAGCCAAGACCCTCGGTCCGGTCGAAGCGCGAGACATGACCACAGACCTCCGAGACCGGATTACGATATTCGACGGTGGCAGTGAAGGAGAGCGTCCCCTCCACTGCCTGCTCGGCGGCGGGTAAGCGCACACCGAGCCCGCCGAGGCCCCCAGGACAGAACCCAGGGGTGTCCCCAAAACCCTCCCCACTAGACGACGGCCGCCGCAACAGGCGACGACCGCCAACCAGCCTCGTCAGGATATTAGCCGTGGTCACGGATGAAAGCAGACGAAAATTCGAAACCGTCTTCATCCGTGACCGCCGTTGCCCAGGGTGCACCACGTGGAGGTTTCCTGACTTCGCACCCCAACCTAACCTAACCTAACCTTTTTTTTTTTTTTTTTTTTTTTTTTTTTTTTTTTTTTTTTTTGTCGCGGGGAAAAGTGTTTTACCACTGCCGCCGCGCCCGGGGGGGTGGACGCGGCGGGTATGTCGGGTTCGCCGGCCTTACGACCCAGCGCCGTGATGCCCGGGAGAGATGGTCGACATCCGGGCGACGCTGGGCCGAGTCCCTAGCACTATTTACACCCTACACCGGCAATACCGACTAAAAACCCCGCGGTGGCCTTCTTCGGCGCTTCAGTGGGGCGGTCCCGGGGTATCCGGAGATAGACTCGGATTGCTACCGGAACCGCCCCTGCGCGGTGCCGCCTTGCGGCCCGTCTCCAATTTGGGGGGGGCTCAGAAGCCCCCGCCGCCGAAGGACGCCCTCGGCGTCTACGGCAGCACGAGGCCGACCGTCCGTGCTGCCGTCCGTCCCGGGGCCGCATGTACAATAGTACTAAAAGGGGCGCACAGCCCCCCGCTGCACGCCCGCGACCCCGGAAGGCCCCTATTAGTCGCCTCTTACGACAGGCAGGGGATACCGTGGTGGAATTCTCCAAACGCCCCCATTCCACAGGGCGGGAGACGCCGGTCAGTCGTCCACCCGACGTCTCCTTCGTCTCCTTTGGCGGCGGGCGGGATCGTTCTGCTCACGATCCCGCTCGGCGCTCTCCTTCTGCGAGATGACGCGCTCGCAGAAGGAGACCGTCGCACGCCATGACCCCCGGCTGCCGACCATGGCGGACACCACGGCCGGCAGCGAGAGGTCGCCTCCGACGACTGCTGTGAGAGCGCTGCGCTCCTCCACCCAGGCTGGGCACTCCTCCAGAGTGTGTTGGGCCGTGTCCTCGCGGCAGTTGCCACAATGGTGGCACACGGCGGACGCCTCTTTTCCGGCTATGCGACACAGGTACGCACCAAAACACCCGTGCCCCGTCAGTACCTGTGTCAGCCGGAATGTAGGCGCACCGTGGCGCCTGTCCAACCACTGTTCGAGGACAGGTCGCACTGCCGCGACGGTCCTCAAGCCCGAACTCGGGCTCTCCAGCCTGGCATGCCACTCCTCCACGGCGGCTCTGCGGAACCTGGCCGCAATCTCCCTCGGGGCTAGCCGTTCCCGTTGTTGGGACGCGCCCTCTCGCCAGTGGAATGCTGACGAGAGGGACTTGGCGTCCAAATCCCAAGGGAGAGTTCCGGCCAACACGCAGGCCGCCTCGTGGGAGACCGTGCGGTAGCCCCTGATAATCCGCTGCGCCACCAGACGCTGCGGTTTGCGCAGCAAGGCGACGCAACGGGCGTTCAGGGACCCGGCCCATACGGGTGAACCGTACAGGGCCATCGACCGCACGACTCCAGCGTACAGACTCCGGCAAGGGTTACCGGGACCTTCGAGGTTCGGCAGCAGGCTCCCAAGCGCGCCCGCTGCCCGCACCAATTTCGGCGACAACTTCTCAAAATGGGCACGGAAGTCCCACCGGCTACTCAAAATCAAACCTAAATACTTCATAGTAGTGCCGATGGGAATCCGCACCCCCTCCACAGTGATGTGGGCCCCTGCTGGTGGCCCACGCCGAGGCCCGGTGAAACATAGGGCCTCGGTTTTGTTCAGGGCCACCGAGAGGCCCAGTCGCCGAATCCTGCCCACCACGTCTTCGGTAGCGGACGAGGCGAGCAGGATGGCATCCTCGAAAGTACTCGACGTCGCTGTCACCAGAGTGTCGTCCGCGTAGCAGACGACAGCGACGCCTCGGGGGTTGGTACCACGGAGGACCCAATCATAACCGATGTTCCACAGTAGTGGGCCCAGAACTGAGCCCTGTGGAACACCGGCAGACATGGCCCTCCGGTGCCACCCATCGGCGCCCGGATACATTACGTACCTAGAGGATAGGTAAGAATGCACCAGACGCCGCAAGTAAAGTGGCACCATGTGGTACCGCAGTGCTTCATGAATGCAGCCCCAGGGCAAGGTGTTGAATGCGTTGGCGATGTCGAGCGACACCGCCACCACCACCTCACCCCGCGCAACTGCATCCTCCGCGTGCGCCTTCACCCGCAGAATCGCATGAACTGTCGATCGGCCATGCCGGAACCCAAATTGGCTGTCTGACAGGTCCGGCCCGGCCCCCTCAAGGTGCTCGACGAGGCGAGCATGGACAATCCGCTCAAACAACTTGCAGACCTCGTCGAGCAACACGATGGGCCGGTAGGCCGATGGCGACTCTGCGGGTCGACCGTCCTTCTTGAGCAGGACCAGCTTTCCGGTTTTCCACCGGGATGGAAACTGGCCCTGCTCCATGCACGCGGAGAAAAGGCCGCGGAGCCTCGCCCCAAGGTGCTCGACGGCTAACACCCATGCGCGTCCGGGGATACCGTCGAGACCCGGGGCGGTTTTCTTGCCCCGCAGCCGAAGCACCGCCACCCTCATTTCCTCGGGTGAAACCTCCGAAATAACCCTTGCCGAATCCAACGACGATGGCGTCGACGAACGAGACGCCATCGGTGGAGGAGTGACATCCTCCGTGGCCGGGAACAAAGCCGCGACGACCTCCTGAACGAGGTCGCCACGGAGACTCTGCGTCAGCGGGGGCGCCCATGGGCGGAGCTTTCTCAACGCCACACGGTATGGACGCCCCCACGGGTCGCTGTCGAGAGTACTCCGGAACTCAGTTTGAGCCGCAGACTTTGCCCTCGCTATGGCCACGTGCAGCGCTCTCTTAGCCTCCCTGTGGAGGCCGTGAAGCAGCCGCTCCTGGTCCTCGTCGCCGGGAAGACGAATCCGGCGACGACGGTGTCTGGACAGCTGGCGGAGGGCGGCAACGCAGGACGCGCGCAGCCGCGTGAGCTCCGCCGACCACCAGAACACCTGGCGCTTCTCCGGGAGGCGTCGGACCCGGGGCATGGCTGCGTCGCAGACGCGCGACATCGCCGCCCCGAGCCACTCCGCCTCCTCGTCGACCCGTACCGGCCCGTCCGGCACGGGCACCAGCGCCTGGGCCAGAGCGGCCTCCTTCAGGGCCTCAACGTCGAGGCGACTAACAGCCCAGCGTGGGCCGTCCGACCGCGGGACGGTCGGTCCCCCACCCGACCGGGTGGTTGAGGACGAGGCGACGTCGAACCGAATATATCGGTGATCCGACAACGTCTCCTCGCCCACCAGGACCCTCCAGTCCCGGACACGGCGGGCTAGGGCCGGGGTGGCGAACGTGATGTCCACCACCGAACCGCCGTTATGCCTCACGCACGTGTCCGCCGTCCCGCGATTCACGACGGCCAAGCCGGACGAGATCGCCCATTCCTCCAGGGCCTCGCCCCGCGCGTCAGTCACCGACGAGCCCCAAGCCAAGGACTTGGCGTTGAAGTCGCCGGCGACGAGGACGGGGCGAGGCTGACTGCCTTGCACCACCAGGGCTCCCAGCCGAGTGAGGAAGTGCTCAAACTCAGGCTGGGATCTGTTGGGGGAAAAATACACTCCCACAATCCACACCTCCCCCAACAGAACTGCCACACATCCCGAGCCCTTCGCTACTTTTTCGAAGGGCGGGGAGCCGGCAGCGCCGCGGGTGATGACGGCCACCGAGCCGTCCAGGTCCCCTGCCCAGTCGTCCCTGGGGGGAACAAAATACGGCTCGGAGACCACAGCCACTTGTATCGACCACTGCGCAAGGCTTTGGACCAGCAGGTCTTGGGCCCTGGCACAGTGGTTAATATTCGCCTGGAGGAAACGTTGCGCCATATTAATGGGCGATCTCCATTGGTGCGGCGCGGGTGGACGGGTCGGGCCGCGTCACAACCGCCGCGCCCCGGCCGCGATTACCACGACGGGGACGGGCGGAGGCAACACAGGCCTTGGCGCCCACCTGGTGCCCCGCGGGTTTGCCTACACCTGCACAGATCGTGCAGTGCGGCTCCGCGGAGCACTCCTTGGCCTTGTGGCCCGCTTGACCGCAGCGATAGCAGAAATCGCTGCGGTCACACTCATCCGTGCAGTGCCTCCGCACGTGCCCTCTGAAAAGGCAGCGGAAGCACCGCATGGGCCTAGGCTCAAGGAGCTGGACCCGCGCCGACACCCATCCGATCAGGACGCGCCCTGTCCTGATCGCCTTCTCAGCGGCCTTGGCGGGGCACCGCACCCATGCCGCGCCAAGGCCTGAACGGTCGGGGCGGATCTCCCCGACCTTGATATCTGCCGTCGCGCAGTTTCCTGCCCCCGCGAGGGCCGCCGCGATCATTTCCGGGTCGGCGGACGCATCCAACCCGGATATGCGTAGTTCCGCAGTTTTGCACGGGCGGGAGACGCGAACGACGGTCTCCAGCTCCGTGCCGCGGAACACGGCCCTGATGCGCTCGGCGAGGGTGTCCGCCCTCGCCTCCGTCTCTGGACCGGGCACCTCATAGAGGTACCCGCCAGTGGTCATAAGCCGGGCACTCATCTCCGTTATGCCCAGGTCTGCTAGCCGCACATTTAACAGCACCTCCTTCAAAACCTGGGCATAAGTAGTGCCTTTCGCCAACCCCTCAGGCGACACCGTTATGGTGACTGCCGCCTTGCGGGGAAGGCGAATTTTTGGCGCCGGCTTTGGCTGCTGCACTTGAGACCGCTGTGTCGGCACTGGAGCAGCCGCCATAGGCTGAGGGCCCTTCTTTTTCTTTTTCCCCTTCCGTGCAACCAAATTCCACCCCTCGTCTATCGACAGAGGGGCAGGCGGCAGGGGACGAGGCACCGGAACTGGCTGAGAAGGAATAGGGCCACTCTTCTTTTTGCTTCCCCCCTTGTGTGCAGCTTGCTGGGGGGGAAGCTTCCTCGGTGCAGCGACTGGGGCGGGCCTGGCCGAGGCGGGCCGAGGCGCGGTGGCAGGGGCAGGTCGAGGGGCAACGACGGGGATGGGCTGGGCAGTTTTCTTGCCCTTGCCCTTGCCCTTATCTTGCGTAGCTGCCGGCGGGATGGCGGCAGCAGGCTGGGCATGTGACGGCCCGGCAACTATAAGTGGCAGCGGAGGCCACTCCTCCCTCGGCGTTCTGGCTCTGGCCCTGTCGGCAGCCAGAGGTGGCCGGACGATGGGCTCTGGTGGCAGCCGCATCGACATCGCCTCGAGGCGGGCGTCCAAGATATTGAGGAGCCGATGTTCGAATTCCTCAAACCTACTTGCTGCGGCATCCTTGCGCCCCGACGAAGAAGAAGGCGACGGCTGCGATCCACCAATCGATCTTACAGTCGCGAGGACCTCCTGGAGGATTTCTCCCTGGGCCGCCTGAGCGGCCTTTAATTTGGCGATCTCTCGCGCCATCGCAATCTTCTCCGCCTGGAGGCGCGCCACCTCCGCGGATGGAGTTTCCGAGGCCCTCGTCTCCAATTCGCTTGCCGCCAAATTCAGCCGCTGCTGGAACGTGCCTTTTAGGTTGCGAGACCTATGGGACACGTCCCTTATCATCGCAGCAAGCCGTAGGTGCCAGTCCAGCTGCTCTTCTGGCTCCTCTGCGGCTTCTACCGGCTCAGCCCTGTCATCAGATACGATGACTACCTTCTGAGCCGGCTCTGGCTCACCTTCACTAGAGGAAGCATTTTCCCTCTCAGTATCTTCTCGGCGGCCTCTTTTGGACCGCGATGAACACCGCGATCCACCTTCTGATTCGGATGCCAGGACTGGTGAAGCAGTCCTGGCAATCAGTTTTTTACTGGGCATTAGCCCATCGGACTCCTTCCGGCCAGAGCCGCTTGCGACCCCGGAGGAAGGCATCCTCTCCACAACAACAATCGAATTTTTTAAAGAATTTTTAAGTGAACATTTCATATTGTTCCCACGAGTGTGGGGGAAATAAAAGGTCCACCCAGGCAGTGCCCCCTGTACCTGGGTAAGCCTATGGTGTAACCCGCCGGAGTGTCGGCCGGTACTCCGACGGGGGTCGCACTAGAGACCGAACTACCCATCGGCCATGCATCCCCTCGCGGTGCGCCGCCGCTTGGGATTCGGGGTGACTTTTTATAGAGGATTTCTCCCTCGCGGTCCGGGCGGTTAAGCCAAGACCCTCGGTCCGGTCGAAGCGCGAGACATGACCACAGACCTCCGAGACCGGATTACGATATTCGACGGTGGCAGTGAAGGAGAGCGTCCCCTCCACTGCCTGCTCGGCGGCGGGTGAGCGCACACCGAGCCCGCCGATACCCCCAGGACAGAACCCAGGGGTGTCCCCAAAAAACCCCTCCCACTAGACGACGGCCGCCACAACGGGCGACGACCGCCAACCAGCCTCGTCAGGATATTAGCCGTGGTCACGGATGAAAGCAGACGAAAATTCGAAACCGTCTTCATCCGTGACCGCCGTTGCCCAGGGTGCACCACGTGGAGGTTTCCTGACTTCGCACCCCAACCTAACCTAACCTAACCTTTTTTTTTTTTTTTTTTTTTTTTTTTTTTTTTTTTTTTTTTTTTTTTTTTTTTTTTTTTTTTTTGTCGCGGGGAAAAGTGTTTTACCACTGCCGCCGCGCCCGGGGGGGGTGGACGCGGCGGGTATGTCGGGTTCGCCGGCCTTACGACCCAGCGCCGTGATGCCCGGGAGAGATGGTCGACATCCGGGCGACGCTGGGCCGCGTCCCTAACAAATGCCCTACACCGGCAATACCGACTAAAAACCCCGCGGTGGCCTACTTCGGCGCATGAGTGGGGCGGCCCCGGGGTATCCTGAGATAGCCTCGGATTGCTACCGGAACCGCCCCTGCGCGGTGCCGCCTTGCGGCCCGTCTCCGATTTGGGGGGGCTCAGAAGCCCCCGCCGCCGAAGGACGCCCTCGGCGTCTACGGCAGCACGAGGCCGACCGTCCGTGCTGCCGTCCGTCCCGGGGTCGCAAGTACAATAGTACTATGAAGGGCGCACAGCCCCCCGCTGCGCGCCCACGACCCCGGAAGGCCCCTATTAGTCGCCTCTTACGACAGGCAGGGGTTACCGTGGTGGAATTCTCCAAACGCCCCCATTCCACAGGGCGGGAGACGCCGGTCAGTCGTCCACCCGGCGCCTCCTACGTCTCCTTTGGCGGCGGGCGGGATCGCTCTGCTCACGATCCCGCTCGGCGCTCTCCTTCTGCGAGATGGCGCGCTCGCAGAAGGAGACCATCGCACGCCATGACCTCCGGCTGCCGACCATGGCGGACACCACGGCCGGCAGCGAGAGGTCTCCTCCGACGACTGCTATGAGAGCGCTGCGCTCCTCCACCCAGGCTGGGCACTCCTCTAGAGTGTGTTGGGCCGTGTCCTCGCGGCAGTTGCCACAGTGGTGGCACACGGCGGACGCCTCCTTCCCGGCTATGCGACACAGGTACGCACCAAAACACCCGTGCCCCGTCAGTACCTGTGTCAGCCGGAACGTAGGCGCACCGTGGCGCCTGTCCAGCCACTGTTCGAGGACAGGTCGCACTGCCGCGACGGTCCTCAAGCCCGAACTCGGGCTCTCCAGCCTGGCATGCCACTCCTCCACGGCGGCTCTGCGGAACCTGGCCGCAATCTCCCTCGGGGCAAGCCTTTCCCCATGACGGGACACCCCCTCCCGCCAGTGGAACGCTGACGAGAGGGACCGGGCGTCCAAGTCCCAAGGGAGAGTGCCGGCCAACACGCAGGCCGCCTCGTGGGAGACCGTGCGGTAGCCCCTGATTATCCGCTGCGCCACCAGACGCTGCGGTTTGCGCAGCAAGGCGACACAGCGGGCGCTCAGGGACCCGGCCCATACGGGTGAACCGTACAGGGCCATGGACCGCACGACTCCGGCGTACAGACTCCGGCAAGGGTTACCGGGACCTTCGAGGTTCGGCAGCAGGCTCCCAAGCGCGCCCGCTGCCCGCACCAACTTCGGCGACAACAACTCAAAGTGGGCGCGGAAATCCCACCGGCTACTCAATATTAAACCCAAATACTTCATCGTGGTGCCGATGGGAATCCGCACCCCCTCCACAGTAATGTGAGCCCCTGCAGGTGGCCCACGCCGAGGCCCGTGAAAACACAGGGCCTCGGTTTTCCCCAGGGCCACCGAGAGGCCCAGTCGCCGAATCCTGCCCACCACCTGTTCGGTTCCAAACGAGGCGAGCAGGATGGCATCCTCGAAACATCCCGACGTCGCTGTCACCAAGGTGTCGTCCGCGTAGCAGACGACAGCGACGCCTCGGGGGTTGGTACCACGGAGAACCCAGTCATAACCGATGTTCCACAGTAGCGGGCCCAGAACTGAGCCCTGTGGAACACCGGCAGACATGGCCCTCCGGTGCCACCCAGCGGCGCCCGGATACACTACATACCTATCAGATAGGTACGAGTGCACCAGACGACGCAAGTAAAGTGGCACCATGTGGTACCGCAGTGCCTCATGTATGCAGGCCCAGGGCAAGGTGTTGAAGGCGTTGGCGATGTCGAGCGACACCGCCACCACCACCTTACCCCGGGCAACTGCATCCTCCGCGTGCGCCTTGACCCGCAGAATCGCATGCACCGTGGACCGGCCATGCCGGAAACCGAACTGGCAGTCCGCCAAGTCCGGCCCGGCCCCCTCTAGGTGCCCGACGAGGCGAGCGTGCACGATCCGCTCGAAGAGCTTGCAGACCTCGTCGAGCAACACGATTGGCCGGTAGGCCGATGGCGACTCTACGGGTCGACCCTCCTTCTTGAGCAGGACCAGCTTTCCGATTTTCCACCGGGATGGAAACTGGCCCTGCTCCAGACACGCGGAGAAGAGGCCGCGGAGCCTCGCTCCCAGATGCTCGACGGCTAGCACCCAAGCGCGTCCGGGGATGCCGTCGAGACCCGGGGCGGCTTTCTTGGCCCGCAGCCGAAGCACCGCCACCCTCATTTCTTCGGGTGAAACCTCCGAAATAACCCTTGCCGAATCCAACGACGACGGCGTCGACGAACGCGACGCCATCGGTGGAGGAGTGACATCCTCCGTGGCCGGGAACAAAGCCGCGACGACCTCCTGCACGAGGTCGCCCCGGAGACTCTGCGTCAGCGGGGGCGCCCATGGGCGGAGCTTTCTCAACGCCACACGGTATGGACGCCCCCACGGGTCGCTGTCGAGAGTGCTCCGGGACTCTGCCTGAGCCGCGGACTTTGCCCTCGCGATGGCCACGTGCAGCGCTCTCTTAGCCTCCCTGTGGAGGCCACGAAGCAGCCGCTCCTGGTCCTCGTCGCCGGGTAGACGAATCCGGCGACGACGGTGCCTGGACAGCTGACGGAGGGCGGCCACGCAGGACGCGCGCAGCCGCGTGAGCTCCGCCGACCACCAGAACACCTGGCGCTTCTCCGGGAGGCGTCGGACCCGGGGCATGGCAGCGTCGCAGACGCGCGACATCGCCGCCCCGAACCACTTCGCCTCCTCCTCGACCCGTACCGGCCCGTCCGGTACGGGCACCAGCGCCTGGGCCAGAGCGGCCTCCTTCAAGGCCTCAACACCGAGGCGACTTATTGCCCAGCGTGGGCCGTCCGACCGCGGGACGGTCGGTCCCCCACCCGACCGAGTGGTTGGGGACGAGGCGACGTCGAACCGAATGTATCGGTGATCCGACAACGTCTCCTCGCCCACCAGGACCCTCCAGTCCCGGACACGGCGGGCTAGGGCCGGGGTGGCGAACGTGATGTCCACCACCGAACCGCCGTTATGCCTCACGCACGTGTCCTCGGTCCCGCGATTCACGACGGCCAAGCCGGACGAGATCGCCCATTCCTCCAGGGCCTCGCCGCGCACATCGGTCGCCGACGAACCCCAAGCCAAAGACTTGGCGTTGAAGTCGCCGGCGACGAGGACGGGGCGAGGCTGACTGTCTTGCACCACCAGGGCCCCCAGCCGAGTGAGGAAATGCTCAAACTCGGCTTGGGATCTATTGGGGGAGAAATACACTCCCACAATCCAGACCCCCCCCAACAGAACCGCCACACATCCCGAGCCCTTCGCTACTTTTTCAAAGGGCTGGGAGCCGGCGGCGCCCCGGGTGATGACGGCCACCGAGCCGTCCAGGTCCCCTGCCCAGTCGTCCCTGGGGGGAACAAAGTACGGCTCGGCGACCACAGCCACTTGTATCGACCACTGCGCGAGGCTTTGGACCAGCAGGTCCTGGGCCCTGGCGCAGTGGTTAACATTCGCCTGGAGGAATCGTTGCGCCATATTAATGGGCGATCTCCATGGGTGCCGCGCGGGTGGACGGGTCGGGCCGCGTCACAACCGCCGCGCCCTGACCGCGATTACCGCGGCGAGGACGGGCGGAGGCAACACAGGCCTTGGCGCCCACTCGGTGCCCCGCGGGCTTGCCCGCACCTGCACAGATTGTGCAGTGCGGCTCCGCGGAGCACTCTCTGGCCTTGTGGCCCGACTGGCCGCAGCGGTAGCAGACCCCGCTGCGGTCACATTCGTCCGTGCAGTGCGTCCGCACGTGCCCCCTGAAGAGGCAGCGGAAGCACCGCAATGGCCTCGGCTCCAAGAGCTGGACCCGCGCCGACACCCAACCAATTAGGACGCGTCCTGCCCTAACAATTTTGTCCGCGGCCTTGGCCGGGCACCGCACCCATGCCGCGCCAAGGCCGGAACGGTCGGGGCGGATCTCCCCGACCTTGACGTCCGCCGATGAACATCCGCCTGCCCCTGCGAGGGCCACCGCGATCATCTCCGGGTCAGCGGACGCGTCTAACCCGGAGATGCGCAATTCCGCGGTCTTACATGGGCGGGAGACCCGAACGAAGGTCTCCAGCTCCGTGCCGCGGAATACGGCCCTCATTCGCTCGGCGAGGGTGTCCGCCCTCGCCTCCGTCTCCGGGCCGGGCACCTCGTAGAGGTACCCGCCCGTGGCCATTAGATGGGCCCGCATCTCAGAGATGCCCAGGTCCGTGAGGCGCACGTTGGCCATCACCTCCCGAAGGACCTGGGCATAACCTACTCCATTCGCCAGCCCCTCAGGCGACACAGTAACAGTTACTGCTGCCTTGCGGGGCAGGCGAATTTTGGGCTCCGGCCGGCGCTGTTGCGGCTGGTGCCGCTGCTGTTGTAATGGCACAGTGGCCGGAGCACCCGATGCGGGCCGGGGAGCCTTTTTCTTCCCCTTCCTGGCCACCACCACCCAGCCCTCATCCATAGACGTGGGGGGCGGCGGGAGTGGAAGGGGTGCAGGGACAGGCTGTGCCTGTACAGTGCCGCTCTTCTTCTTCCCCCCCTTTTGGGAGGGGAGAGTTTTCGGCATGACCACTTGGACGCACCTGGTCGGGGCAGACCTAGGCGTTGCGACAGGGGCGGGCCGAGAAGCCGTTGCTGTGGAGACGATTGAGGCAGGAGAAGATTTCTTCCCCTTACCCTTCCCCTTCGGGGCTGCCGGTGTAACTATGGCAGTAGGCAGTGCGCTGGATGGCCCCGCCACCGCAACGGGTGGCAAAAGAGGCCACTCCTCCGTCTGGGCTCTACGCCTATCTGCGGCCAGGGACGGGCGGACAATAGGCTCCGGAGGCAACCGCATTGAAAAGGCCGCAAGGCGGGCGTCCAGAATATTGAGAATTCTGCGCTCAAACTCCTCAAGACGCCCGCCCCGACCATCCTCGCTACTAGGTGGGGGCGACGGCTGCGATCCCTTGAGGGACCTCACCGTCGCCAGCACCTCCTCCAAAGCTCTCCCCTGAGCCGCCTGAGCCGCCTTTAACTGGGCAATCTCGGCCGCCATTGCCGCTTTCTCGGCTTCCAAGCGTTTTACCTCATCTGAGGACGACTCGCCAGCTCTCGCCATCAGCTCACTGGCTGCTTGGTTCAGCTTCTGCTGAAACGTTCCTTTCAGATTCCGGGACTTATGCGATACTTCCCGGATCATAGTCGCAAGCCGTAGATGCCAGTCTAGGTGGTCGACTGGCATCTCTTCTCCCGGTTCTGTGTCTTCATCGGACACAGCGAGCACCTTACTGGCCGGTCCTTGGTCACTGTCGCTTGAGATCGGACCTACTGTCCGATCTCGGTGACTTCTCTTTTTACTGGAGGAAGAGCCGCCCGCTACAATCTTCGGTCGCAGAAATACAGCGGACGACGCCTCCCCTGCCGCCTCCTTTTCGGGTAAATTCCCGGCCCCTTTCGTCTGCCCAGGGGCGTCAGCGGGCTCCGCAGAATTCATCCTCTCCAGGACAACCACTGGATTATTTTGTTTTTTTGGAAAAGAAATTTTCATCTTGTTCCCACGAGTATGGGGGAAATAAACGGTCCACCCAGGCAGAGCCCCCTGTACCTGGGTAAGCCTATGGTGTAACCCGCCGGAGTGTCGGCTGGTACTCCGACGGGGGTCGCACTAGAGACCGAACTACCCATCGGCCATGCATCCCCTCGCGGTGCGCCGCCGCTTGGGATTCGGGGTGACTTTTTATAGAGGTTTTCTCCCTCGCGGTCCGGGCGGTTAAGCCAAGACCCTCGGTCCGGTCGAAGCGTGAGACATGACCACAGACCTCCGAGACCGGATTACGATATTCGACGGTGGCAGTGAAGGAGAGCGTCCCCTCCACTGCCTGCTCGGCGGCGGGTGAGCGCACACCGAGCCCGCCGATGCCCCCAGGACAGAACCCAGGGGTGTCCCTATAAACCCTCCCCACTAGACGACGGCCGCCGCAACAGGCGACGACCGCCAACCAGCCTCGTCAGGATATTAGCCGTGGTCACGGATGAAAGCAGACGAAAATTCGAAACCGCCTTCATCCGTGACCGCCGTTGCCCAGGGTGCACCACGTGGAGGTTTCCTGACTTCGCACCCCAACCTAACCTAACCTAACCTAACCTAACCTAACCTTTTTTTTTTTTTTTTTTTTGTCGCGGGGAAAAGTGTTTTACCACTGCCGCCGCGCCCGGGGGGGTGAACGCGGCGGGTATGTCGGGTTCGCCGGCCTTACGACCCAGCGCCGTGATGCCCGGGAGGGATGGTCGACATCCGGGCGACGCTGGGCCGCGTCCCTAACAAATTCCCTACACCGGCAATACCGACTAAAAACCCCGCGGTGGCCTACTTCGGCGCATGAGTGGGGCGGCCCCGGGGTATCCTGAGATAACCTCGGATTGCTACCGGAACCGCCCCTGCGCGGTGCCGCCTTGCGGCCCGTCTCCGATTTGGGGGGGCTCAGAAGCCCCCGCCGCCGAAGGACGCCCTCGGCGTCTACGGCAGCACGAGGCCGACCGTCCGTGCTGCCGTCCGTCCCGGGGTCGCAAGTACAATAGTACTATAAGGGGCGCACAGCCCCCCGCTGCACGCCCGCGACCCCGGAAGGCCCCTATTAGTCGCCTCTTACGACAGGCAGGGGTTACCGTGGTGGAATTCTCCAAACGCCCCCATTCCACAGGGCGGGAGACGCCGGTCAGTCGTCCACCCGGCGCCTCCTACGTCTCCTTTGGCGGCGGGCGGGATCGCTCTGCTCACGATCCCGCTCGGCGCTCTCCTTCTGCGAGATGGCGCGCTCGCAGAAGGAGACCATCGCACGCCATGACCTCCGGCTGCCGACCATGGCGGACACCACGGCCGGCAGCGAGAGGTCTCCTCCGACGACTGCTATGAGAGCGCTGCGCTCCTCCACCCAGGCTGGGCACTCCTCTAGAGTGTGTTGGGCCGTGTCCTCGCGGCAGTTGCCACAATGGTGGCACACGGCGGACGCCTCTTTTCCGGCTATACGACACAGGTACGAGCCGAAACACCCGTGGCCCGTCAGCACCTGTGTCAGCCGGAATGTAGGCGCACCGTGGCGCCTGTCTAGCCATTCTCTAAGGACAGGTCGCACTGCCGCGACGGTCCTCAAGCCCGAACTCGGGCTCTCCAGCCTGGCATGCCACTCCTCCACGGCGGCTCTGCGGAACCTGGCCGCAATCTCCCTCGGGGCAAGCCTTTCCCCATGACGGGACACCCCCTCCCGCCAGCGGAACGCTGACGAGAGGGACCGGGCGTCCAAGTCCCAAGGGAGAGTGCCGGCCAACACGCAGGCCGCCTCGTGAGAGACCGTGCGGTAGCCCCTGATTATCCGCTGCGCCACCAGACGCTGCGGTTTGCGCAGCAAGGCGACACAGCGGGCGCTCAGGGACCCGGCCCATACGGGTGAACCGTACAGGGCCATGGACCGCACGACTCCAGCGTACAGACTCCGGCAAGGGTTACCGGGACCTTCGAGGTTCGGCAGCAGGCTTCCAAGCGCGCCCGCTGCCCGCACCAACTTCGGCGACAACATCTCAAAGTGGGCGCGGAAGTCCCACCGGCTACTCAATATCAATCCCAAATACTTCATGGTGGTGCCGATGGGAATCCGCACCCCCTCCACTGTAATGTGGGCCCCTGCAGGTGGCCCACGCCGAGGCCCGTGAAAACACAGGGCCTCGGTTTTCTCCAGGGCCACCGAGAGGCCCAGTCGCCGAATCCTGCCCACCACCTGTTCGGTTCCGAACGAGGCGAGCAGGATGGCATCCTCGAAGCATCCCGACGTCGCTGTCACCAGGGTGTCGTCCGCGTAGCAGACAACAGCGACGCCTCGGGGGTTGGTACCACGGAGAACCCAGTCATAACCGATGTTCCACAGTAGCGGGCCCAGAACTGAGCCCTGTGGAACACCGGCAGACATGGCCCTCCGGTGCCACCCAGCGGCGCCCGGATACACTACATACCTATCAGATAGGTACGAGTGCACCAGACGACGCAAATAAAGTGGCACCATGTGGTACCGCAGTGCCTCATGTATGCAGGCCCAGGGCAAGGTGTTGAAGGCGTTGGCGATGTCGAGCGACACCGCCACCACCACCTTACCCCGGGCAACTGCATCCTCCGCGTGCGCCTTGACCCGCAGAATCGCATGCACCGTGGACCGGCCATGCCGGAAACCGAACTGGCAGTCCGCCAAGTCCGGCCCGGCCCCCTCTAGGTGCTCGACGAGGCGAGCGTGCACGATCCGCTCGAAGAGCTTGCAGACCTCGTCGAGCAACACGATTGGCCGGTAGGCCGATGGCGATTCTACGGGTCGACCCTCCTTCTTGAGCAGGACCAGCTTTCCGGTTTTCCACCGGGATGGAAACTGGCCCCGCTCCAGGCACGCAGAGAAGAGGCCGCGGAGCCTCGCTCCCAGATGCTCGACGGCTAGCACCCAAGCGCGTCCGGGGATGCCGTCGAGACCCGGGGCGGCTTTCTTGGCCCGCAGCCGAAGCACCGCCACCCTCATTTCTTCGGGTGAAACCTCCGAAATAACCCTTGCCGAATCCAACGACGACGGCGTCGACGAGTGCGACGCCATCGGTGGAGGAGTGACATCCTCCGTGGCCGGGAACAAAGCCGCGACGACCTCCTGCACGAGGTCGCCCCGGAGACTCTGCGTCAGCGGGGGC
The DNA here is from genome assembly GCA_036417725.1 of Clanis bilineata. Lineage (NCBI taxonomy): Eukaryota > Metazoa > Arthropoda > Insecta > Lepidoptera > Sphingidae > Clanis > Clanis bilineata. The sequence continues at coordinate 131,469 of CM071165.1, forward strand.
GCCCATGGGCGGAGCTTTCTCAACGCCACACGGTATGGACGCCCCCACGGGTCGCTGTCGAGAGTACCCCGGAACTCAGTTTGAGCCGCAGACTTTGCCCTCGCAATGGCCACGTGCAGCGCTCTCTTAGCCTCTCTGTGGAGGCCGTGAAGCAGCCGCTCCTGGTCCTCGTCGCCGGGAAGACGAATCCGGCGACGACGGTGCCTGGACAGCTGACGGAGGGCGGCTACGCAGGACGCGCGCAGCCGCGTGAGCTCCGCCGACCACCAGAACACCTGGCGCTTCTCCGGGAGGCGTCGGACCCGGGGCATGGCAGCGTCGCAGACGCGCGACATCGCCGCCCCGAACCACACCGCCTCCTCCTCGACCCGTACCGGCCCGTCCGGTACGGGCACCAGCGCCTGGGCCAGAGCGGCCTCCTTCAGGGCCTCAACACCGAGGCGACTTAAAGCCCAGCGTGGGCCGTCCAATCGCGGGACGGTCGGTCCCCCACCCGACCGGGTGGTTGGAGACGAGGTGACGTCGAACCGAATGTATCGGTGATCCGACAACGTCTCCTCGCCCACCAGGACCCTCCAGTCCCGGACACGGCGGGCTAGGGCCGGGGTGGCGAACGTGATGTCCACCACCGAACCGCCGTTATGCCTCACGCACGTGTCCTCGGTCCCGCGATTCACGACGGCCAAGCCGGACGAGATCGCCCATTCCTCCAGGGCCTCGCCGCGCACGTCGGTCGCCGACGAACCCCAAGCCAAAGACTTGGCGTTGAAGTCGCCGGCGACGAGGACGGGGCGAGGCTGACTGTCTTGCACCACCAGGGCCCCCAGCCGAGTGAGGAAATGCTCAAACTCGGCTTGGGATCTATTGGGGGAGAAATACACTCCCACAATCCAGACCCCCCCCAACAGAACCGCCACACATCCCGAACCCTTCGCTACTTTTTCAAAGGGCTGGGAGCCGGCGGCGCCCCGGGTGATGACGGCCACCGAACCGTCCAGGTCCCCTGCCCAGTCGTCCCTGGGGGGAACAAAGTACGGCTCAGCGACCACAGCCACTTGTATCGACCACTGCGCGAGGCTTTGGACCAGCAGGTCCTGGGCCCTGGCGCAGTGGTTAACATTCGCCTGGAGGAATCGTTGCGCCATATTATTGGGCGATCTCCATGGGTGCCTCTCGGTGGGACGGGTCCGGCCGCGTCACAACCGCAACGCCTCCACCGCGATTACCGCGGCGGGGACGAGCGGAGGCGACGCAAGCCTTTGCGCCCACCTGGTGCCCCGCGGGTTTACCGGCATTTGCACAGATTGTGCAATGCGGCTCCGCGGAGCACTCTCTAGCCTTATGGCCCGACTGACCGCAGCGATAGCAGAAATCGCTGCGGTCACATTCGTCGGTGCAGTGCGTCCGCACGTGCCCCCTGAAGAGGCAGCGGAAGCACCGCATGGGCCTTGGCGCCAGAAGTTGGACCCGTGCCGACACCCATCCGATCAGGACGCGTCCTGCCCTGACCACCTTCTCTGCGGCCTTGGCTGGGCACCGCACCCATGCCGAGCCAAGACCGGAACGGTCGGGGCGGATCTCCCCGACCTTAATGTCCACCGAGGAACAACCGCCTGCCCCTGCGAGGGCCACCGCGATCATCTCCGGGTCAGCGGACGCGTCTAGCCCGGAGATGCGCAATTCCGCGGTCTTACATGGGCGGGAGACCCGAACGACGGTCTCCAGCTCCGTGCCGCGGAATACGGCCCTCATGCGCTCGGCGAGGGTGTCCGCCTTTGCCTCCGTCTCTGGGCCGGGCACCTCGTAGAGGTACCCGCCCGTAGCCATTAAGTGGGCCCGCATCTCAGAGATGCCCAGGTCCGTGAGGCGCACGTTGGCCATCACCTCCCGAAGGACCTGGGCATAACCTACTCCATTCGCCAGCCCCTCAGGCGACACAGTAACAGTTACTGCTGCCTTGCGGGGCAGGCGAATTTTGGGCTCCGGCCGGCGCTGTTGCGGCTGGTGCCGCTGCTGTTGTAATGGCACAGTGGCCGGAGCACCCGATGCGGGCCGGGGAGCCTTTTTCTTCCCCTTCCTGGCCACCACCACCCAGCCCTCATCCATAGACGTGGGGGGCGGCGGGAGTGGAAGGGGTGCAGGGACAGGCTGTGCCTGTACAGTGCCGCTCTTCTTCTTCCCCCCCTTTTGGGAGGGGAGAGTTTTCGGCATGACCACTTGGGCGGGCCTGGCCGGGGCGGGCCGAAGCACGGCAGCAGGGGCAGGCCGAGGGACTACGGCAGAAGTGGAAGGGGTAGGAGCAGACGTTTTTCCCTTCCCCTTCCCCTTACCCTTTGAGGTGGCCGACGGAGCAGCCACAGCCGGCAGGGCACGAGATGGCCCAGCCGCCGCGACAGGAGGCAGAGAAGGCCACTCCTCTCTTTCGCCTCTGGCCCTATCGGCCGCTAACGGTGGCCGAGTGATGGGCTCCGGCGGCAGCCTCATGGCCATCGCCGCCAGGCGCGCGTCTAGCATTTTGAGGAGCCGGCGTTCGAACTCCTCGAAACGGTCGCCTTGATTTTTTCCGGGCGCCACCGAGGACGCCGGCCGTGAACCCCCGAGGGACCTGACGGTTTCCAGGACCTCGGCTAGAGCCTTTCCCTGGGCCACCTGGGCGGCCTGGAGTTTGGCGATTTCTTTAGCCATCGCCGCCTTTTCCGCCTCCAGGCGTACCACCTCAGCAGGGGCCGGCTCTTCAGCCCTAGAGATTAATTCTCTAACGGCGAGATTCAGCCCCTGCTTAAATGTTCCCTTTAAATTTTTGGATTTTTGGGAGATATTCCTTATAGTTCCCGCCAATCGTAGGCGCCAGTCTTGGTGGTCGACTGGCACCTCGTTCACGTCCGACGATTCGGCCTCGTCGTCGGATAAGGCCACGGCGACGTGTTTCTCTGCCGGGCCCTGGTCACTCTCATCCGAGATCGTGCATGCAACCCGATCTGGACGACTTCTCTTGCTGCGCAAGGAGGGTCTACCCACTTCGACCCCAGACTCTGGAGTCGATGCGGGTTTCACCACCCGCGCAGCCACCGTCTTTGGCATATTGCCATCAATCTCAGCCTGACCCGGACCGCTATCGGATTCCGGGGCAGGCAACCTCTCCACAACTACAACTGGATTTTTTATTTTTGAGAAAGTAAGCTTCATGTTTGTCCCACGAGTATGGGGGAAATAAGCGTCCACCCAGCCAGAGCCCCCTGTAGCTGGGTAAGCCTACGGTGTAACCCGCCGGAGTGTCGGCCGGTACTCCGACGGGGGTCGCACTAGAGACCGAACTACCCATCGGCCATGCATCCCCTCGCGGTGCGCCGCCGCTTGGGATTCGGGGTAACTTTTTATAGAGGTTTTCTCCCTCGCGGTCCGGGCGGTTAAGCCAAGACCCTCGGTCCGGTCGAAGCGCGAGACATGACCACAGACCTCCGAGACCGGATTACGATATTCGACGGTGACAGTAAAGAGGAGCATCCCCTCCACTGTCTGCTCGGCGGCGGGATTAGCGCACACCGAGCCCGCCGATGCCCCCAGGACAGAACCCAGGGGTGTCCCCAAAACCCTCCCCACTAGACGACGGCCGCCGCAACAGGCGACGACCGCCAACCAGCCTCGTCAGGATATTAGCCGTGGTCACGGATGAAAGCAGACGAAAATTCGAAACCGTCTTCATCCGTGACCGCCGTTGCCCAGGGTGCACCACGTGGAGGTTTCCTGACTTCGCACCCCAACCTTTTTTTTTTTTTTTTTTTTTTTTTTTTTTTGTCGCGGGGAAAAGTGTTTTACCACTGCCGCCGCGCCCGGGGGGGTGGACGCGGCGGGTATGTCGGGTTCACCGGTCTTACGACCCAGCGCCGTGATGCCCGGGAGAGATGTTTGACATCCGGGCGACGCTGGGCCGAGTCCCTATCACTATTTACACCCTACACCGGCAATACCGACTAAAAACCCCGCGGTGGCCTTCTTCGGCGCTTGAGTGGGGCGGTCCCGGGGTATCCGGAGATAGACTCGGATTGCTACCGGAACCGCCCCTGCGCGGTGCCGCCTTGCGGCCCGTCTCCGATTTGGGGGGGGCTCAGAAGCCCCCGCCGCCGAAGGACGCCCTCGGCGTCAACGGCAGCACGAGGCCGACCGTCCGTGCTGCCGTCCGTCCCGGGGCCGCATGTACAAAAGTACTAAAAGGGGCGCACAGCCCCCCGCTGCACGCCCGCGACCCCGGAAGGCCCCTATTAGTCGCCTCTTACGACAGGCAGGGGATACCGTGGTGGAATTCTCCAAACGCCCCCATTCCACAGGGCGGGAGACGCCGGTCAGTCGTCCACCCGACGTCTCCTTCGTCTCCTTTGGCGGCGGGCGGGATCGTTCTGCTCACGATCCCGCTCGGCGCTCTCCTTCTGCGAGATGACGCGCTCGCAGAAGGAGACCATCGCACGCCATGACCCCCGGCTGCCGACCATGGCGGACACCACGGCCGGCAGCGAGAGGTCGCCTCCGACGACTGCTGTGAGAGCGCTGCGCTCCTCCACCCAGGCTGGGCACTCCTGAAGAGTGTGTTGGGCCGTGTCCTCGCGGCAGTTGCCACAGTGGTGGCACACGGCGGACGCCTCCTTCCCGGCTATGCGACACAGGTACGCACCAAAACACCCGTGCCCCGTCAGTACCTGTGTCAGCCGGAACGTAGGCGCACCGTGGCGCCTGTCCAGCCACTCTTCGAGGACAGGTCGCACTGCCGCGACGGTCCTCAAGCCCGAACTCGGGCTCTCCAGCCTGGCATGCCACTCCTCCACGGCGGCTCTGCGGAACCTGGCCGCAATCTCCCTCGGGGCTAGTCGTTCCCGTTGTTGGGACGCGCCCTCTCGCCAGTGGAATGCTGACGAGAGGGACTTGGCGTCCAAATCCCAAGGGAGAGTTCCGGCCAACACGCAGGCCGCCTCGTGGGAGACCGTGCGGTAGCCCCTGATTATCCGCTGCGCCACCAGACGCTGCGGTTTGCGCAGCAAGGCGACGCAACGGGCGTTCAGGGACCCGGCCCATACGGGTGAACCGTACAGGGCCATGGACCGCACGACTCCGGCGTACAGACTCCGGCAAGGGTTACCGGGACCTTCGAGGTTCGGCAGCAGGCTCCCAAGCGCGCCCGCTGCCCGCACCAATTTCGGCGACAACTTCTCAAAATGGGCGCGGAAGTCCCACCGGCTACTCAAAATCAACCCTAAATATTTCATTGTAGAGCCGATGGGAATCCGCACCCCCTCCACAGTGATGTGGGCCCCTGCAGGTGGCCTTCGCCGAGGCCCGTGGAAGAACAGGGCCTCGGTTTTGTTCAAGGCCACCGTGAGGCCCAGTCGCCGAATCCTGCCCACCACCTCTTCGGTGCCGGAGGAGGCGAGCAGGATGGCATCCTCGAAAGAACCGGCCGTCGCTGTCACCAAAGTGTCGTCCGCGTAGCAGACGACAGCGACGCCCCGGGGGTTGGTACCACGGAGGACCCAATCGTAGCCGATGTTCCACAATAGCGGGCCCAGTACTGAGCCCTGTGGAACACCGCAAGACATGGCCCTCTGGTGCCAGCCGGCGGCGCCCGGATACACTATGTACCGATTTGACAGGTACGAGTGCACCAAGCGCCGCAGGTAAGCCGGCACCGCGTGGTACCGCAGTGCTTCATGAATGCAGCCCCAGGGCAAGGTGTTGAATGCGTTGGCGATGTCGAGCGACACCGCCACCACCACCTCACCCCGCGCAACTGCATCCTCCGCGTGCGCCTTGACCCGCAGAATCGCGTGGACCGTGGATCGGCCCTGCCGGAACCCGTACTGGCAATCTGCCAGGTCCGGCCCGGCCCCCTCAAGGTGCTCGACGAGGCGAGCGTGTATAATGCGCTCGAAAAGTTTGCACACCTCGTCGAGCAACACGATGGGCCGGTAGGCCGATGGCGACTCTGCAGGTCGACCCTCCTTCTGGAGCAGGACCAACTTGCCGGTTTTCCACCGGGACGGAAAGTGGCCCTGCTCCATGCACGCGGAAAATAGGCCGCGGAGCCTCGCCCCCAGATGCTCGACGGCCAGCACCCATGCGCTTCCGGGGATGCCGTCGAGACCAGGGGCGGTTTTCTTGGCCCGCAGCCGAAGCACCGCCACCCTCATTTCTTCGGGTGAAACCTCCGGGATAACCCTTGCCGAATCCAACGACGACGGCGTCGGCGAACGCGACGCCATCGGTGGAGGAGTGACATCCTCCGTGGCCGGGAACAAAGCCGCGACGACCTCCTGCACGAGGTCGCCCCGGAGACTCTGCGTCAGCGGGGGCGCCCATGGGCGGAGCTTTCTCAACGCCAGACGGTATGGACGCCCCCACGGGTCGCTGTCGAGAGTACTCCGGAACTCAGTTTGAGCCGCAGACTTTGCCCTCGCTATGGCCACATGCAGCGCTCTCTTAGCCTCCCTGTGGAGGCCGCGAAGCAGCCGCTCCTGGTCCTCGTCGCCGGGAAGACGAATCCGGCGACGACGGTGTCTGGACAGCTGGCGGAGGGCGGCAACGCAGGACGCGCGCAGCCGCGTGAGCTCCGCCGACCACCAGAACACCTGGCGCTTCTCCGGGAGGCGTCGGACCCGGGGCATGGCTGCGTCGCAGACGCGCGACATCGCCGCCCCGAACCATTCCGCCTCCTCGTCGACCCGTACCGGCCCGTCCGGCACGGGCACTAGCGCCTGGGCCAGAGCGGCCTCCTTCAGGGCCTCAACTTCGAGGCGACTTATGGCCCAACGTGGGCCGTCCGATCGCGAGACGGTTGGTCCCCCACCCGACCGGGTGGTTGGGGACGAGGCGACGTCGAACCGAATGTATCGGTGATCCGACAACGTCTCCTCGCCCACCAGGACCCTCCAGTCCCGGACACGGCGGGCTAGGGCCGGGGTGGCGAACGTTATGTCCACCACCGAACCGCCGTTATGCCTCACGCACGTGTCCGCCGTCCCGCGATTCGCGACGGCCAAGTCGGACGAGATCGCCCATTCCTCCAGGGCCTCGCCCCGCGCGTCAGTCACCGACGAACCCCAAGCCAAGGACTTGGCGTTGAAGTCGCCGGCGACGAGGACGGGGCGAGGCTGACTGCCTTGCACCACCAGGGCCCCCAGCCGAGCGAGGAAGTGCTCAAACTCGGCCAGGGATCTGTTGGGGGAGAAATACACTCCCACAACCCAAACCCCCCCCAACAGGACCGCCACGCATCCCGAGCCCTTCATGACTTTTTCGAAGGGCGGGGAGCCGGCTGCGCCCCTGGTGATGATGGCCACCGAGCTGTCGAGGTCCCCTGCCCAGTCATCCCGGGGGGGAACAAAATAAGGCTCGGAGACCACAGCCACATGTATCGACCACTGCGCGAGGCTTTGGACCAATAAGTCTTGGGCCCTGGCGCAGTGGTTAATATTCGCCTGGAGGAATTTTTGCGCCATATTAATGGGCGATCTCCATTGGTGCGGCGCGGGTGGACGGGTCGGGCCGCGTCACAACCGCCGCGCCCTGGCCGCGATTACCGCGACGGGGACGGACGGAGGCAACGCAGGCCTTGGCGCCCACCTGGTGCCCCGCGGGTTTGCCCGCACCTGCACAGATGGTGCAGTGCGGCGCCGCGGAGCACTCCTTGGCCTTGTGGCCCGCTTGACCGCAGCGATAGCAGAAATCGCTGCGGTCACACTCATCTGTGCAGTGCCTCCGCACGTGCCCCCTGAAGAGGCAGCGGAAGCACCGCATGGGCCTTGGCGCCAAAAGCTGGACCCGCGCCGACACCCAGCCGATCAGGACGCGTCCTGCCCTGATCACCTTATCCGCGGCCTTGGCTGGGCACCGCACCCAAGCCGAGCCAAGGCCGGACCGGTCGGGGCGGATCTCCCCGACCTTGACATCCGACACTGTGCAACCACCTGCCCCTGCGAGGGCCGTCGCGACCATTTCCGGGTCGGCGGACGCATCCAACCCGGATACGCGTAGTTCCGCGGATTTGCACGGACGGGAGACACGAACGACCCCCTCCAGCTCCGTGCCGCGGAACACGGCCCTCATACGCTCGGCGAGGGTATCGGCCCTCGCCTCTGTCTCCGGGCCAGGTACCTCATAAAGGTAGCCGCCCGTTGCCATTAAGTGGGCCCGCATCTCACCTATTCCCAGGTCGGCGAGGCGCACATTGGCCAGCACCTCACGTAAAACCTGGGAATAGGTGACACCCTTCTCCAGCCCCTCGGGCGACACAGTTATGGTAACTGCTGCCTTTCGGGGCAATCGAATCTTGGGCTCCGGCCGGCGCTGCTGCGGCTGTTGCCGCTGTTGTTGTTGTTGCGGCGGCGCAGTGGCCGGAGCACCCGATGCGGTCTTGGGGCCCTTATTCTTTTTCTTGTTCACCACCAACGTCCAAGAACTATCCATGGATGCTGGTGGTGGCGGCAGCGGGCGGGGTGCAGGGGCAGGTGCAGGTTGAGCCGGAACAGGGCCGCCCTTCTTCTTCTTTTTTGCCCCCTTTTGAGGGGGCACACTCTGTGGCACGGCCACTGGGGCGGGCCCTAGCGCGGCGGTAAGGGTGGGCCGAGCGGCTACAACTGCGGTAGTGGATGGGGTAGGGGAAGATTTCTTCCCCTTGCCTTTCCCCTTTGAAGTTGCCGGCGGAGGGGCAACATGCGGGGCACTAGATGGCCCTGCCACCGCAAAGCACGGGGCCAAAGGTCCCGTGACGGGCAAAGAAGGCCAATCTTCCTTCTCTCTTCGCTCCTTTGCCCTATCCGCGGCTAATGGGGGCCGGAGAACTGGCTCCCGAGGCAGCCGCATCGATATAGCCTCGAGGCGCGCGTCTAATATGTTTATTAGACGACGCTCGAGCTCCTCGAGGCGATCTTCACGTCCTGGTGTTTCCGACGTCGGGGCAACCGGCTGCTTTTGGCCGAGGGACCTCAATGTAGCGAGGACCTCGTCCAAAACCTTTTGTTGAGCAGCCTGGGCGGCCTTTAACTGGGCGATCTGCCGTGCCATCGCCGCCTTCTCGGTTTCCAACCGAGTCACTTCAGCGGAAGCAGTTTCCTCAGCCCTGGAAACTAGTTCCTGGGCTGCAAGATTCAACTTCCGCTGAAATGTTCCCTTAATTTTCCGGGACTTGGTTGAAACGTCCCGGATGTTGGCCGCCAGACGTAGGCGCCAGTCTGTTTCCTCGTCTGGCACTTCAGCAGGCTCCATCTCGTCTTCACTCTCGGCCTTGCAAGCCTTTTCCGCCGGCCCCTGATCAGTGTCGCTCGAGATCAAGCAATCTGCTCGATCTCGGCGACTCCGTTTTGATCCCGAGGTGGCTCCGCTCGGCCCGACCACGGATTCAAGGCTCGGGGCGCGCGAATGCACCACCGAACTCGCTTGCGAGTATATACGCTCCTCCACTGACATTGGTCCAGGAACACACGCGGTCCCTGGGACGATTACCTTCTCCAACACAACAACTGGTTTATTTTTTTGGTTTAAAAGTTTAGGGTTAGTCAATTCCATGCTGTTCCCACGAGTGTGGGGGAAATAAAACGTCCACCCAGGCAGAGCCCCCTGTACCTGGGTAAGCCTATGGTGTAACCCGCCGGAGTGTCGGCCGTTACTCCGACGGGGGTCGCACTAGAGACCGAACTACCCATCGGCCATGCATCCCCTCGCGGTGCGCCGCCGCTTGGGATTCGGGGTAACTTTTTATAGAGGATTTCTCCCTCGCGGTCCGGGCGGTGAAGCCAAGACCCTCGGTCCGGTCGGAGCGCGAGACATGACCACAGACCTCCGAGACCGGATTACGATATTCGACGGCGACAGTGAAGGAGAGCGTCCCCTCCACTGTCTGCTCGGCGGCGGGTTAGCGCACACCGAGCCCGCCGACACCCTCAGGACAGAACCCGAAGGTGGCCCAAATAACCCCCCCAACTGGACGACAGCCGCCACAACACGCGACGACTGCCAACCAACCTCGCCAGGATATTAGCCGTGGTCACGGATGAAAGCAGACGAAAATTCGAAACCGTCTTCATCCGTGACCGCCGTTGCCCAGGGTGCACCACGTGGAGGTTTCCTGACTTCGCACCCCTCGCACCCCAACCTTTTTTTTTTTTTTTTTTTTTTTTTTTTTTTTTTTTTGTCGCGGGGAAAAGTGTTTTACCACTGCCGCCACGCCCGGGGGGGTGGACGCGGCGGGTATGTCGGGTTCGCCGGTCTTACGACCCAGCGCCGTGATGCCCGGGAGAGATGTTCGACATCCGGGCGACGCTGGGCCGAGTCCCTAACAATATATACACCCTACACCGGCAATACCGACTAAAAACCCCGCGGTGGCCTTCTTCGGCGCATGAGTGGGGCGGTCCCGGGGTATCCAGAGATAGCCTCGGATTGCTACCGGAACCGCCCCTGCGCGGTGCCGCCTTGCGGCCCGTCTCCAATTTGGGGGGGGCTCATAAGCCCCCGCCGCCGAAGGACGCCCTCGGCGTCTACGGCAGCACGAGGCCGACCATCCGTGCTGCCGTCCGTCCCGGGGCCGCATGTACAAAAGTACTAAAAGGGGCGCACAGCCCCCCGCTGCACGCCCGCGACCCCGGAAGGCCCCTATGAGTCGCCTCTTACGACAGGCAGGGGATACCGTGGTGGAATTCTCCAAACGCCCCCATTCCACAGGGCGGGAGACGCCGGTCAGTCGTCCACCCGACGTCTCCTTCGTCTCCTTTGGCGGCGGGCGGGATCGTTCTGCTCACGATCCCGCTCGGCGCTCTCCTTCTGCGAGATGACGCGCTCGCAGAAGGAGACCATCGCACGCCATGACCCCCGGCTGCCGACCATGGCGGACACCACGGCCGGCAGCGAGAGGTCTCCTCCGACGACTGCTGTGAGAGCGCTGCGCTCCTCCACCCAGGCTGGGCACTCCTGAAGAGTGTGTTGGGCCGTGTCCTCGCGGCAGTTGCCACAGTGGTGGCACACGGCGGACGCCTCCTTCCCGGCTATGCGACACAGGTACGCACCAAAACACCCGTGCCCCGTCAGTACCTGTGTCAGCCGGAACGTAGGCGCACCGTGGCGCCTGTCCAGCCACTGTTCGAGGACAGGTCGCACTGCCGCGACGGTCCTCAAGCCCGAACTCGGGCTCTCCAGCCTGGCATGCCACTCCTCCACGGCGGCTCTGCGGAACCTGGCCGCAATCTCCCTCGGGGCAAGCCTCTCTCGATGTTGGGACGCGCCCTCCCGCCAGTGGAACGCTGACGAGAGGGACTTGGCGTCCAAGTCCCAAGGGAGAGTGCCGGCCAACAAGCAGGCCGCCTCGTGAGAGACCGTGCGGTAGCCCCTGATGATCCGCTGCGCCACCAGACGCTGCGGTTTGCGCAGCAAGGCGACACAGCGGGCGTTCAGGGACCCGGCCCATACGGGTGAACCGTACAGGGCCATGGACCGCACGACTCCGGCGTACAGACTCCGGCAAGGGTTACCGGGACCTTCGAGGTTCGGCAGCAGGCTCCCAAGCGCGCCCGCTGCCCGCACCAATTTCGGCGACAACTTCTCAAAGTGGGCGCGGAAGTCCCACCGGCTATTCAGAATCAACCCTAAATATTTCATTGTAGAGCCGATGGGAATCCGCACCCCCTCAACTGTGATATGGGCCCCTACAGGTGGCCTTCGCCGAGGCCCGTGGAAGAACAGGGCCTCGGTTTTGTTCAGGGCCACCGTGAGGCCCAGTCGCCGAATCCTGCCCACCACCTCTTCGGTACCGGAGGAGGCGAGCAGGATGGCATCCTCGAAAGAACCGGCCGTCGCTGTCACCAAAGTGTCGTCCGCATAGCAGACGACAGCGACGCCCCGGGGGTTGGTACCACGGAGGACCCAATCGTAGCCGATGTTCCACAATAGCGGGCCCAGTACTGAGCCCTGTGGAACACCGCAAGACATGGCCCTCTGGTGCCAGCCGGCGGCGCCCGGATACACTATGTACCGATTTGACAGGTACGAGTGCACCAAGCGCCGCAGGTAAGCCGGCACCGCGTGGTACCGCAGTGCTTCATGAATGCAGCCCCAGGGCAAGGTGTTGAACGCGTTGGCGATGTCGAGCGACACCGCCACCACCACCTCACCCCGCGCAACTGCATCCTCCGCGTGCGCCTTGACCCGCAGAATCGCATGAACTGTGGATCGGCCTTGCCGGAACCCGTACTGGCAGTCTGCCAGGTCCGGCCCGGCCCCCTCAAGGTGCTCGACGAGGCGAGCGTGTATAATGCGCTCGAAAAGTTTGCACACCTCGTCGAGCAACACGATGGGCCGGTAGGCCGATGGCGACTCTGCAGGTCGACCCTCCTTCTGGAGCAGGACCAACTTGCCGGTTTTCCACCGGGACGGAAAGTGGCCCCGCTCCATGCACGCGGAAAATAGGCCGCGGAGCCTCGCCCCCAGATGCTCGACGGCCAGCACCCATGCGCGTCCGGGGATGCCGTCGAGACCAGGGGCGGTTTTCTTGGCCCGCAGCCGAAGCACCGCCACCCTCATTTCTTCCGGTGAAACCTCCGGGATAACCCTTGCCGAATCCAACGACGACGGCGTCGGCGAACGCGACGCCATCGGTGGAGGAGTGACATCCTCCGTGGCCGGGAACAAAGCCGCGACGACCTCCTGAACGAGGTCGCCCCGGAGACTCTGCGTCAGCGGGGGCGCCCATGGGCGGAGCTTTCTCAACGCCAGATGGTATGGACGCCCCCACGGGTCGCTGTCGAGAGTACTCCGGAACTCAGTTTGAGCCGCAGACTTTGCCCTCGCAATGGCCACGTGCAGCGCTCTCTTAGCCTCCTTGTGGAGGCCGTGAAGCAGCCGCTCCTGGTCCTCGTCGCCGGGAAGACGGATCCGGCGACGACGGTGCCTAGACAGCTGGCGGAGGGCGACTACGCAGGACGCGCGCAGCCGCGTGAGCTCCGCCGACCACCAGAACACCTGGCGCTTCTCTGGGAGGCGTCGGACCCGAGGCATGGCTGCGTCGCAGACGCGCGACATCGCCGCCCCGAGCCATTCCGCCTCCTCGTCGACCCGTACCGGCCCGTCCGGCACGGGCACCAGCGCCTGGGCCAGAGCGGCCTCCTTCAGGGCCTCAACTTCGAGGCGACAAATTGCCCAGCGAGGGCCGTCCGACCGCGGGACGGTCTGTCCCCCACCCGACCGGGTGGTTGGGGACGAGGCGACGTCGAACCGAATGTATCGGTGATCCGACAACGTCTCCTCGCCCACCAGGACCCTCCAGTCCCGGACACGGCGGGCTAGGGCCGGGGTGGCGAACGTGATGTCCACCACCGAACCGCCGTTATGCCTCACGCACGTGTCCGCCGTCCCGCGATTCGCGACGGCCAGGCCGGACGAGATCGCCCATTCCTCCAGGGCCTCGCCCCGCGCGTCAGTCACCGACGAACCCCAAGCCAAGGACTTGGCGTTGAAGTCGCCGGCGACGAGGACGGGGCGAGGCTGACTGCCTTGCACCACCAGGGCCCCCAGCCGAGCGAGGAAGTGCTCAAACTCGGCCAGGGATCTGTTGGGAGAGAAATACACTCCCACAACCCAAACCTCCCCCAACAGGACCGCCACGCATCCCGAGCCCTTCACGATTTTTTCGAAGGGCGGGGAGCCGGCTGCGCCCCTGGTGATGACGGCCACCGAGCTGTCGAGGTCCCCCGCCCAGTCATCCCGGGGGGGAACAAAGTAAGGCTCGGCGACCACAGCCACATGTATCGACCACTGCGCAAGGCTTTGGACCAATAAGTCTTGGGCCCTGGCGCAGTGGTTAATATTCGCCTGGAGGAACCGTTGCGCCATATTAATGGGCGATCTCCATCGGTGCGTCTCGGCGGGACGGGTCCGGCCGCGTCACAACCGCCGCGCCCTGACCGCGATTACTGCGGCGAGGGCGGACGGAGGCGACGCAAGCTTTGGCGCCCACCTGGTGCCCCGCGGGTTTGCCAGCACCTGCACAGATTGTGCAGTGCGGTGCCGCGGAGCACTCCTTGGCCTTGTGGCCCGTTTGACCGCAGCGGTAGCAGATCCCGCTACGGTCATGCTCGTCATTGCAGTGCCTCCGCACATGCCCTCTATGCAGGCAGCGGAAGCACCGCATGGGCCTGGCCTCCAACAGCTGGACCCGCGCCGCCACCCAACCTATCAGGACGCGTCCTGTCCTGATAATTTTATCAGCGGCCTTGGCGGGGCAACGCACCCACACCGCGCCAAGGCCCGAACGGTCGGAGCGGATCTCTCCGACCTTAAACTCGTCTTTGGCGCAACCGCCGGCACTAGCGAGGGCCGTTGCGATCATGTCCGGGTCGGCAGACGCGTCCAGCCCGGACATCCGCAGTTCCGCGGTCTTGCAGGGGCGGGAAATGCGCACTGCAACTTCTAACTCCGTCCCGCGGAACACGGCCCTCATACGCTCGGCGAGAGCGTCGGCCCTTGCCTCAGTCTCTGGGCCGGGTACCTCATACAGATACCCGCCCGTGGCCATGAGCCGAGCCTGCATCTCGGCGATGCCCAGGTCGGCGAGGCGCACGTTAGCTAGCACCTCGCGTAGAACCTGGGCATACGTCACGCCGCTCGCCAGCCCCTCCGGCGTCACTGTTATTGTGACAGCGGCCTTGCGGTGCAGGCGGATCTTCTGTGGTTCCGGCCGACGCTGTTGCGGCTGGGGCCGCTTTGGTGTGGCACCAACTGCCTGCTGTGGGGCTCCAGATGCAGCTTGAGTGGCATTCTTTTTCGCCCCCTTCTTTTTCTTCACCACCACCGTCCAGCCTTCTTCCGTAGCCGCTGGGGCTGGCGGCAGTGGGCGTGGTGCCGGGACCGGCCGAGTCGGCTGCGAAACACTCTTCGCCTTCTTGTTCCCCCCTTTGCTGGTAGATTGCTGCGGGGGAATGTTCCGCGGCGCCGCCACCGGAACTGCTCCAGCTGGAGTAGGCCGAGGTGTGGTGTCAGGCGCAAATCGGGGGCCAGCCACATGTGTGGGCTGGGCCGTTTTCTTGCCCTTGCCCTTGCCCTTCCCTTTTGATGTTGAGGGGGCTGACGGGCCGGCAACGACGGGCACTGCACTCGATGGCCCAGCGACCGGCGGCAGCGAAGGCCACTCCTCAACCCGACCTCTGGCACTGTCGCCAGCCAAAGGAGGACGAATGATGGGCTCCGGCGGTAGCCTCATAGCCATGGCATCAAGGCGGGCGTCTAGGATGTTGAGAAGCCGGCGTTCGAACTCCTCCAGGCCGGTGCTCGGACTCTCGCGCCTTGCTGCCTCTGGCTGTGACCCCCCCAGGGACCTGAGTGTCGCCAACACTTCCTCTAGGGCTTTGCCCTGGGCCTCTTGAGCGGCCTTCAGCTTGGCGATTTCCCTCGCCATCGCCGCCTTCTCAGATTCCAGGCGAGCCACTTCAGCGGAGGGCGTCTCCCTGGACCTCGCCGCCAGCTCATTTGCGGCCGAGTTCAGCTTTTGCTGAAATGTCCCTTTAAGGTGACGGGACTTCAGGGACACTTCCCGCAACACCCCGGCTAGCCTCATGTGCCAGTCCAGATTTTCGTCTGGCACATCAACGGACTCCGTCGCATCACCGTCGTCGTCGTCAGGTGGCCGCATCTTCGCCTCCGGCCCCTGATCGCTGTCGCTAGAACAGACAGACTCCGTCCGTTCTCTGCGACTCCTCTTCGTGCAAGACGAAGTGACACCTGTCTCAGACTTAATGCCCGAGACATGTGCCACTCCCTCCATAGGCACCTCCTCCAAGCAACCAAGGTCACAAGAGGACCCTGGCAGCTTCTCCACTCTCACTACAGGAATTTTATTTTGTTTTTTTAAATTGGACATATTCATGATGTTCCCACGAGTGTGGGGGAAATAAACCGTCCACCCAGGCAGAGCCCCCTGTACCTGGGTAAGCCTATGGTGTAACCCGCCGGAGTGTCGGCCGTTACTCCGACGGGGGTCGCACTAGAGACCGAACTGCCCATCGGCCATGCATCCCCTCGCGGTGCGCCGCCGCTTGGGATTCGGGGTAACTTTTTATAGAGGATTTCTCCCTCGCGGTCCGGGCGGTGAAGCCAAGACCCTCGGTCCGGTCGGAGCGCGAGACATGACCACAGACCTCCAGACCGGATTACGATATTCGACGGCGACAGTGAAGGAGAGCGTCTCCTCCACTGCCTGCTCGGCGGCGGGATGAGCGCACACCGAGCCCGCCGACACCCTCAGGACAGAACCTGAAGGTGGCCCAATGACCCCCCCAACTGGACGACAGCCGCCACAACACGCGACGACTGCCAACCGACCTCGCCAGGATATTAGCCGTGGTCACGGATGAAAGCAGACGAAAATTCGAAACCGTCTTCATCCGTGACCGCCGTTGCCCAGGGTGCACCACGTGGAGGTTTCCTGACTTCGCACCCCCTCGCACCCCAACCTTTTTTTTTTTTTTTTTTTTTATAATACTTCGGCGCATGAGTGGGGCGGCCCCGGGGTATCCTGAGATAGCCTCGGATTGCTACCGGAACCGCCCCTGCGCGGTGCCGCCTTGCGGCCCGTCTCCGATTTGGGGGGGCTCAGAAGCCCCCGCCGCCGAAGGACGCCCTCGGCGTCTACGGCAGCACGAGGCCGACCGTCCGTGCTGCCGTCCGTCCCGGGGTCGCAAGTACGATAGTACTATAAGGGGCGCACAGCCCCCCGCTGCACGCCCGCGACCCCGGAAGGCCCCTATTAGTCGCCTCTTACGACAGGCAGGGGTTACCGTGGTGGAATTCTCCAAACGCCCCCATTCCACAGGGCGGGAGACGCCGGTCAGTCGTCCACCCGGCGCCTCCTACGTCTCCTTTGGCGGCGGGCGGGATCGCTCTGCTCACGATCCCGCTCGGCGCTCTCCTTCTGCGAGATGGCGCGCTCGCAGAAGGAGACCATCGCACGCCATGACCTCCGGCTGCCGACCATGGCGGACACCACGGCCGGCAGCGAGAGGTCTCCTCCGACGACTGCTATGAGAGCGCTGCGCTCCTCCACCCAGGCTGGGCACTCCTCTAGAGTGTGTTGGGCCGTGTCCTCGCGGCAGTTGCCACAATGGTGGCACACGGCGGACGCCTCTTTTCCGGCTATACGACACAGGTACGAGCCGAAACACCCGTGGCCCGTCAGCACCTGTGTCAGCCGGAATGTAGGCGCACCGTGGCGCCTGTCTAACCATTCTCTTAGGACAGGTCGCACTGCCGCGACGGTCCTCAAGCCCGAACTCGGGCTCTCCAGCCTGGCATGCCACTCCTCCACGGCGGCTCTGCGGAACCTGGCCGCAATCTCCCTCGGGGCAAGCCTTTCCCCATGACGGGACACCCCCTCCCGCCAGCGGAACGCTGACGAGAGGGACCGGGCGTCCAAGTCCCAAGGGAGAGTGCCGGCCAACACGCAGGCCGCCTCGTGAGAGACCGTGCGGTAGCCCCTGATTATCCGCTGCGCCACCAGACGCTGCGGTTTGCGCAGCAAGGCGACACAGCGGGCGCTCAGGGACCCGGCCCATACGGGTGAACCGTACAGGGCCATGGACCGCACGACTCCGGCGTACAGACTCCGGCAAGGGTTACCGGGACCTTCGAGGTTCGGCAGCAGGCTTCCAAGCGCGCCCGCTGCCCGCACCAACTTCGGCGACAACATCTCAAAGTGGGCGCGGAAGTCCCACCGGCTACTCAATATCAATCCCAAATACTTCATGGTGGTGCCGATGGGAATCCGCACCCCCTCCACTGTAATGTGGGCCCCTGCAGGTGGCCCACGCCGAGGCCCGTGAAAACACAGGGCCTCGGTTTTCTCCAGGGCCACCGAGAGGCCCAGTCGCCGAATCCTGCCCACCACCTGTTCGGTTCCGAACGAGGCGAGCAGGATGGCATCCTCGAAGCATCCCGACGTCGCTGTCACCAGGGTGTCGTCCGCGTAGCAGACAACAGCGACGCCTCGGGGGTTGGTACCACGGAGAACCCAGTCATAACCGATGTTCCACAGTAGCGGGCCCAGAACTGAGCCCTGTGGAACACCGGCAGACATGGCCCTCCGGTGCCACCCAGCGGCGCCCGGATACACTACATACCTATCAGATAGGTACGAGTGCACCAGACGACGCAAGTAAAGTGGCACCATGTGGTACCGCAGTGCCTCATGTATGCAGGCCCAGGGCAAGGTGTTGAAGGCGTTGGCGATGTCGAGCGACACCGCCACCACCACCTTACCCCGGGCAACTGCATCCTCCGCGTGCGCCTTGACCCGCAGAATCGCATGCACCGTGGACCGGCCATGCCGGAAACCGAACTGGCAGTCCGCCAAGTCCGGCCCGGCCCCCTCTAGGTGCTCGACGAGGCGAGCGTGCACGATCCGCTCGAAGAGCTTGCAGACCTCGTCGAGCAACACGATTGGCCGGTAGGCCGATGGCGATTCTACGGGTCGACCCTCCTTCTTGAGCAGGACCAGCTTTCCGGTTTTCCACCGGGATGGAAACTGGCCCTGCTCCAGGCACGCGGAGAAGAGGCCGCGGAGCCTCGCTCCCAGATGCTCGACGGCTAACACCCATGCGCGTCCGGGGATGCCGTCGAGACCCGGGGCGGCTTTCTTGGCCCGCAGCCGAAGCACCGCCACCCTCATTTCTTCGGGTGAAACCTCCGAAATAACCCTTGCCGAATCCAACGACGACGGCGTCGACGAGTGCGACGCCATCGGTGGAGGAGTGACATCCTCCGTGGCCGGAAACAAAGCCGCGACGACCTCCTGCACGAGGTCGCCCCGGAGACTCTGCGTCAGCGGGGGCGCCCATGGGCGGAGCTTTCTCAACGCCACACGGTATGGACGCCCCCACGGGTCGCTGTCGAGAGTGCTCCGGGACTCTGCCTGAGCCGCGGACTTTGCCCTCGCGATGGCCACGTGCAGCGCTCTCTTAGCCTCCCTGTGGAGGCCGTGAAGCAGCCGCTCCTGGTCCTCGTCGCCGGGCAGACGAATCCGGCGACGACGGTGTCTGGACAGCTGGCGGAGGGCGGCCACGCAGGACGCGCGCAGCCGCGTGAGCTCCGCCGACCACCAGAACACCTGGCGCTTCTCCGGGAGGCGTCGGACCCGGGGCATGGCAGCGTCGCAGACGCGCGACATCGCCGCCCCGAACCACACCGCCTCCTCCTCGACCCGTACCGGCCCGTCCGGTACGGGCACCAGCGCCTGGGCCAGAGCGGCCTCCTTCAGGGCCTCAACACCGAGGCGACTTAAAGCCCAGCGTGGGCCGTCCAATCGCGGGACGGTCGGTCCCCCACCCGACCGGGTGGTTGGAGACGAGGTGACGTCGAACCGAATGTATCGGTGATCCGACAACGTCTCCTCGCCCACCAGGACCCTCCAGTCCCGGACACGGCGGGCTAGGGCCGGGGTGGCGAACGTGATGTCCACCACCGAACCGCCGTTATGCCTCACGCACGTGTCCTCGGTCCCGCGATTCACGACGGCCAAGCCGGACGAGATCGCCCATTCCTCCAGGGCCTCGCCGCGCACGTCGGTCGCCGACGAACCCCAAGCCAAAGACTTGGCGTTGAAGTCGCCGGCGACGAGGACGGGGCGAGGCTGACTGTCTTGCACCACCAGGGCCCCCAGCCGAGTGAGGAAATGCTCAAACTCGGCTTGGGATCTATTGGGGGAGAAATACACTCCCACAATCCAGACCCCCCCCAACAGAACCGCCACACATCCCGAACCCTTCGCTACTTTTTCGAAGGGCTGGGAGCCGGCGGCGCCCCGGGTGATGACGGCCACCGAACCGTCCAGGTCCCCTGCCCAGTCGTCCCTGGGGGGAACAAAGTACGGCTCAGCGACCACAGCCACTTGTATCGACCACTGCGCGAGGCTTTGGACCAGCAGGTCCTGGGCCCTGGCGCAGTGGTTAACATTCGCCTGGAGGAATCGTTGCGCCATATTAATGGGCGATCTCCATGGGTGCCGCGCGGGTGGACGGGTCGGGCCGCGTCACAACCGCCGCGCCCTGACCGCGATTACCGCGGCGAGGACGGGCGGAGGCAACACAGGCCTTGGCGCCCACTCGGTGCCCCGCGGGCTTGCCCGCACCTGCACAGATTGTGCAGTGCGGCTCCGCGGAGCACTCTCTGGCCTTGTGGCCCGACTGGCCGCAGCGGTAGCAGACCCCGCTGCGGTCACATTCGTCCGTGCAGTGCGTCCGCACGTGCCCCCTGAAGAGGCAGCGGAAGCACCGCAATGGCCTCGGCTCCAAGAGCTGGACCCGCGCCGACACCCAACCAATTAGGACGCGTCCTGCCCTAACAATTTTGTCCGCGGCCTTGGCCGGGCACCGCACCCATGCCGCGCCAAGGCCGGAACGGTCGGGGCGGATCTCCCCGACCTTGACGTCCGCCGATGAACATCCGCCTGCCCCTGCGAGGGCCACCGCGATCATCTCCGGGTCAGCGGACGCGTCTAACCCGGAGATGCGCAATTCCGCGGTCTTACATGGGCGGGAGACCCGAACGAAGGTCTCCAGCTCCGTGCCGCGGAATACGGCCCTCATTCGCTCGGCGAGGGTGTCCGCCCTCGCCTCCGTCTCCGGGCCGGGCACCTCGTAGAGGTACCCGCCCGTGGCCATTAGATGGGCCCGCATCTCAGAGATGCCCAGGTCCGTGAGGCGCACGTTGGCCATCACCTCCCGAAGGACCTGGGCATAACCTACTCCATTCGCCAGCCCCTCAGGCGACACAGTAACAGTTACTGCTGCCTTGCGGGGCAGGCGAATTTTGGGCTCCGGCCGGCGCTGTTGCGGCTGGTGCCGCTGCTGTTGTAATGGCACAGTGGCCGGAGCACCCGATGCGGGCCGGGGAGCCTTTTTCTTCCCCTTCCTGGCCACCACCACCCAGCCCTCATCCATAGACGTGGGGGGCGGCGGGAGTGGAAGGGGTGCAGGGACAGGCTGTGCCTGTACAGTGCCGCTCTTCTTCTTCCCCCCCTTTTGGGAGGGGAGAGTTTTCGGCATGACCACTTGGACGCACCTGGTCGGGGCAGACCTAGGCGTTGCGACAGGGGCGGGCCGAGAAGCCGTTGCTGTGGAGACGATTGAGGCAGGAGAAGATTTCTTCCCCTTACCCTTCCCCTTCGGGGCTGCCGGTGTAACTATGGCAGTAGGCAGTGCGCTGGATGGCCCCGCCACCGCAACGGGTGGCAAAAGAGGCCACTCCTCCGTCTGGGCTCTACGCCTATCTGCGGCCAGGGACGGGCGGACAATAGGCTCCGGAGGCAACCGCATTGAAAAGGCCGCAAGGCGGGCGTCCAGAATATTGAGAATTCTGCGCTCAAACTCCTCAAGACGCCCGCCCCGACCATCCTCGCTACTAGGTGGGGGCGACGGCTGCGATCCCTTGAGGGACCTCATCGTCGCCAGCACCTCCTCCAAAGCTCTCCCCTGAGCCGCTTGAGCCGCCTTTAACTGGGCAATCTCGGCCGCCATTGCCGCTTTCTCGGCTTCCAAGCGTTTTACCTCATCTGAGGACGACTCGCCAGCTCTCGCCATCAGCTCACTGGCTGCTTGGTTCAGCTTCTGCTGAAACGTTCCTTTCAGATTCCGGGACTTATGCGATACTTCCCGGATCATAGTCGCAAGCCGTAGATGCCAGTCTAGGTGGTCGACTGGCATCTCTTCTCCCGGTTCTGTGTCTTCATCGGACACAGCGAGCACCTTACTGGCCGGTCCTTGGTCACTGTCGCTTGAGATCGGACCTACTGTCCGATCTCGGTGACTTCTCTTTTTACTGGAGGAAGAGCCGCCCGCTACAATCTTCGGTCGCAGAAATACAGCGGACGACGCCTCCCCTGCCGCCTCCTTTTCGGGTAAATTCCCGGCCCCTTTCGTCTGCCCAGGGGCGTCAGCGGCCTCCGCAGAATTCATCCTCTCCAGGACAACCACTGGATTATTTTGTTTTTTTGGAAAAGAAATTTTCATCTTGTTCCCACGAGTATGGGGGAAATAAACGGTCCACCCAGGCAGAGCCCCCTGTACCTGGGTAAGCCTATGGTGTAACCCGCCGGAGTGTCGGCTGGTACTCCGACGGGGGTCGCACTAGAGACCGAACTACCCATCGGCCATGCATCCCCTCGCGGTGCGCCGCCGCTTGGGATTCGGGGTGACTTTTTATAGAGGTTTTCTCCCTCGCGGTCCGGGCGGTTAAGCCAAGACCCTCGGTCCGGTCGAAGCGCGAGACATGACCACAGACCTCCGAGACCGGATTACGATATTCGACGGTGGCAGTGAAGGAGAGCGTCCCCTCCACTGCCTGCTCGGCGGCGGGTGAGCGCACACCGAGCCCGCCGATACCCCCAGGACAGAACCTAGGGGGTGTCCCCAAGAACCCTCCCCACTAGACGACGGCCGCCGCAACGGGCGACGACCGCCAACCAGCCTCGTCAGGATATTAGCCGTGGTCACGGATGAAAGCAGACGAAAATTCGAAACCGTCTTCATCCGTGACCGCCGTTGCCCAGGGTGCACCACGTGGAGGTTTCCTGACTTCGCACCCCCTCGCACCCCAACCTAACCTAACCTAACCTAACCTTTTTTTTTTTTTTTTTTTTTTTTTTTTTTTTTTTTTTTTTTTTTGTCGCGGGGAAAAGTGTTTTACCACTGCCGCCGCGCCCGGGGGGGTGGACGCGGCGGGTATGTCGGGTTCGCCGGTCTTACGACCCAGCGCCGTGATGCCCGGGAGAGATGGTCGACATCCGGGCGACGCTGGGCCGCGTCCCTAACAAATTCCCTACACCGGCAATACCGACTAAAAACCCCGCGGTGGCCTACTTCGGCGCATGAGTGGGGCGGCCCCGGGGTATCCTGAGATAGCCTCGGATTGCTACCGGAACCGCCCCTGCGCGGTGCCGCCTTGCGGCCCGTCTCCGATTTGGGGGGGGGCTCAGAAGCCCCCGCCGCCGAAGGACGCCCTCGGCGTCTACGGCAGCACGAGGCCGACCGTCCGTGCTGCCGTCCGTCCCGGGGTCGCAAGTACAATAGTACTATAAGGGGCGCACAGCCCCCCGCTGCGCGCCCGCGACCCCGGAAGGCCCCTATTAGTCGCCTCTTACGACAGGCAGGGGTTACCGTGGTGGAATTCTCCAAACGCCCCCATTCCACAGGGCGGGAGACGCCGGTCAGTCGTCCACCCGGCGCCTCCTACGTCTCCTTTGGCGGCGGGCGGGATCGCTCTGCTCACGATCCCGCTCGGCGCTCTCCTTCTGCGAGATGACGCGCTCACAGAAGGAGACCGCCGCTCGCCATGACCTCCGGCTGCCGACCATGGCGGACACCACGGCCGGCAGCGAGAGGTCTCCTCCGACGACTGCTATGAGAGCGCTGCGCTCCTCCACCCAGGCTGGGCACTCCTCTAGAGTGTGTTGGGCCGTGTCCTCGCGGCAGTTGCCACAGTGGTGGCACACGGCGGACGCCTCTTTTCCGGCTATACGACACAGGTACGAGCCGAAACACCCGTGGCCCGTCAGCACCTGTGTCAGCCGGAATGTAGGCGCACCGTGGCGCCTGTCTAACCACTCTCTTAGGACAGGTCGCACTGCCGCGACGGTCCTCAAGCCCGCACTCGGGCTCTCCAGCCTGGCATGCCACTCCTCCACGGCGGCTCTGCGGAACCTGGCCGCAATCTCCCTCGGGGCAAGCCTCTGTCGATGTTCGGACGCGCCCTCCCGCCAGTGAAACGCTGACGAGAGGGACCGGGCGTCCAAGTCCCAAGGGAGAGTGCCGGCCAACAAGCAGGCCGCCTCGTGAGAGACCGTGCGGTAGCCCCTGATGATCCGCTGCGCCACCAAACGCTGCGGTTTGCGCAGCAAGGCGACGCAGCGGGCGTTCAGGGACCCGGCCCATACGGGTGAACCGTACAGGGCCATGGACCGCACGACTCCGGCGTACAGACTCCGGCAAGGGTTACCGGGACCTTCGAGGTTCGGCAGCAGGCTCCCAAGCGCGCCCGCTGCCCGCACCAATTTCGGCGACAACTTCTCAAAATGGGCGCGGAAGTCCCACCGGCTACTTAAAATCAAACCTAAATACTTCATAGTAGTGCCGATGGGAATCCGCACCCCCTCCACCGTGATGTGGGCCCCTGAAGGTGGCCTTCGCCGAGGCCCGTGGAAGAACAGGGCCTCGGTTTTGTTCAAGGCCACCGTGAGGCCCAGTCGCCGAATCCTGCCCACCACCTCTTCGGTACCGGAGGAGGCGAGCAGGATGGCATCCTCGAAAGAACCGGCCGTCGCTGTCACCAAAGTGTCGTCCGCGTAGCAGACGACAGCGACGCCCCGGGGGTTGGTACCACGGAGGACCCAATCGTAGCCGATGTTCCACAATAGCGGGCCCAGTACTGAGCCCTGTGGAACACCGCAAGACATGGCCCTCTGGTGCCAGCCGGCGGCGCCCGGATACACTATGTACCGATTTGACAGGTACGAGTGCACCAAGCGCCGCAGGTAAGCCGGCACCGCGTGGTACCGCAGTGCTTCATGAATGCAGGCCCAGGGCAGGGTGTTGAACGCGTTGGCGATGTCAAGAGACACCGCCACCACTACTTTACCCTGGGCTGCTGCTTCCTCCGCGTGCGCCTTGACCCGCAGAATCGCGTGGACCGTGGATCGGCCCTGCCGGAACCCGAACTGACAATCTGCCAGGTCCGGCCCGGCCCCCTCAAGGTGCTCGACGAGGCGAGCGTGTATAATGCGCTCGAAAAGTTTGCACACCTCGTCGAGCAACACGATGGGCCGGTAGGCCGATGGCGACTCTGCAGGTCGACCCTCCTTCTGGAGCAGGACCAACTTGCCGGTTTTCCACCGGGACGGAAAGTGGCCCTGCTCCATGCACGCGGAAAATAGGCCGCGGAGCCTCGCCCCCAGATGCTCGACGGCCAGCACCCATGCGCGTCCGGGGATGCCGTCGAGACCAGGGGCGGTTTTCTTGGCCCGCAGCCGAAGCACCGCCACCCTCATTTCTTCGGGTGAAACCGGGATAACCCTTGCCGAATCTAACGACGACGGCGTCGGCGAACGCGACGCCATCGGTGGAGGAGTGACATCCTCCGTGGCCGGGAACAAAGCCGCGACGACCTCCTGGACGAGGTCGCCCCGGAGACTCTGCGTCAGCGGGGGCGCCCATGGGCGGAGCTTTCTCAACGCCACACGGTACGGACGCCCCCACGGGTCGCTGTCGAGAGTACTCCGGAACTCGGTTTGAGCTGCAGACTTTGCCCTCGCAATGGCCACATGCAGCGCTCTCTTAGCCTCCTTGTGGAGGCCGTGAAGCAGCCGCTCCTGGTCCTCGTCGCCGGGAAGACGGATCCGGCGACGACGGTGCCTGGACAGCTGGCGGAGGGCGATTACGCAGGACGCGCGCAGCCGCGTGAGCTCCGCCGACCACCAGAACACCTGGCGCTTCTCTGGGAGGCGTCGGACCCGAGGCATGGCTGCGTCGCAGACGCGCGACATCGCCGCCCCGAGCCATTCCGCCTCCTCGTCGACCCGTACCGGCCCGTCCGGCACGGGCACCAGCGCCTGGGCCAGAGCGGCCTCCTTCAGGGCCTCAACTTCGAGGCGACAAATTGCCCAGCGAGGGCCGTCCGATCGCGGGACGGTCTGTCCCCCACCCGACCGGGTGGTTGGGGACGAGGCGACGTCGAACCGAATGTATCGGTGATCCGACAACGTCTCCTCGCCCACCAGGACCCTCCAGTCCCGGACACGGCGGGCTAGGGCCGGGGTGGCGAACGTGATGTCCACCACCGAACCGCCGTTATGCCTCACGCACGTGTCCGCCGTCCCGCGATTCGCGACGGCCAAGCCGGACGAGATCGCCCATTCCTCCAGGGCCTCGCCCCGCGCGTCAGTCACCGACGAACCCCAAGCCAAGGACTTGGCGTTAAAGTCGCCGGCGACGAGGACGGGGCGAGGCTGACTGCCGTGCACCACCAGGGCCCCCAGCCGAGCGAGGAAGTGCTCAAACTCGGCCAGGGATCTGTTGGGGGAGAAATACACTCCCACGACCCAAACCCCCCCCAACAGGACCGCCACGCATCCCGAGCCCTTCACGACTTTTTCGAAGGGCGGGGAGCCGGCTGCGCCCCTGGTGATGACGGCCACCGAGCCGTCGAGGTCCCCTGCCCAGTCATCCCGGGGGGGAACAAAATAAGGCTCAGCGACCACAGCCACTTGTATCGACCACTGCGCGAGGCTTTGGACCAATAAGTCTTGGGCTCTGGCGCAGTGGTTAATATTCGCCTGGAGGAACCGTTGCGCCATATTAATGGGCGATCTCCATCGGTGCGTCTCGGCGGGACGGGTCCAGCCGCGTCACAACCGCCGCGCCCTGACCGCGATTACTGCGGCGAGGGCGGACGGAGGCGACGCAAGCTTTGGCGCCCACCTGGTGCCCCGCGGGTTTGCCAGCACCTGCACAGATTGTGCAGTGTGGTGCCGCGGAGCACTCCTTTGCCTTGTGGCCCGTTTGACCGCAGCGGTAGCAGATCCCGCTACGGTCGTGCTCGTCGTTGCAGTGCCTCCGCACATGCCCTCTATGCAGGCAGCGGAAGCACCGCATGGGCCTGGCCTCCAACAACTGGACCCGCGCCGCCACCCAGCCGATTAGGACGCGTCCTGCCCTAATTACTTTATCTGCGGCCTTGGCGGGGCAACGCACCCACACCGCGCCAAGGCCCGAGCGGTCGGAGCGGATCTCTCCGACCTTAAATTCCTCTTTCGCACTGCCGCCGGCACTAGCGAGGGCCGTCGCGATCATGTCCGGGTCGGCGGACGCGTCCAGCCCGGACACCCGCAGTTCCGCGGTCTTGCAGGGGCGGGAGACCCGAACGACGGTCTCCAGCTCCGTTCCGCGGAACACGGCCCTCATACGCTCGGCTAGAGCGTCGGCCCTTGCCTCAGTCTCTGGGCCGGGTACCTCATACAGATACCCGCCCGTGGCCATGAGCCGAGCCTGCATCTCGGCGATGCCCAGGTCGGCGAGGCGCACGTTTGCCAGCACCTCGCGCAGAACCTGGGCATACGTCACGCCGTTCGCCAACCCCTCTGGCGTCACCGTTATTGTGACGGCCGCCTTGCGGGGCAGGCGAATCTTCGGCGGTTCTTGCCGACGCTGTTGCGGCTGGGGCTGCTTTGATGCGACACCAACTACCTGTTGTGGGGCCCCAGATGTTGCCTGAGAGGCTTTCTTTTTCGCCCCCTTCTTCACCACCACCGTCCAACCCTCTTCAGTGACCGCAGGGGCTGGCGGCGGTGGGCGTGGTGCCGGGACAGGCCGATTTGGTGTTGAACCACTTTTCCCTTTCTTCTTATTCCCCCCTTTACTGGTAGATTGCTGCGGGGGGATATTTCGCGGCGCAGCCACCGGAACGGGCCCAGCCGTAGAAGGCCGAGCTGCCGCAATAGGTGCGGCATCAGACGCAGGCCGAGGGCCAGCAACGAGTGTGGGCTGGGCCGTTTTCTTGCCCTTGCCCTTCCCTTTTGTTGTTGTTGAGGGAACTGACGGGCCGGCAGCGATGGGCTGTGCACTTGATGGCCCAGCGACCGGCGGCAGAGATGGCCACTCTTCCACCCGGCCCCTGGCACGGTCGCCAGCCAAAGGGGGCCGAGTAATGGGCTCCGGCGGCAGCCTCATGGCCATCGCGTCAAGGCGGGCGTCGAGGATGTTGAGGAGCCGGCGTTCAAACTCCTCAAACGCAGAACCTGAAATCTCGCGCCTCGCTGCCTCCGACTGTGCCCCTCCCAGGGACCTGACCACCGCCAAAACTTCTTCAAGGGCTTTGCCCTGGGCCTCTTGAGCGGCCTTCAATTTGGCTATTTCTTTCGCCATTGCCGCCTTCTCGGACTCGAGGCGTGCCACCTCAGCATCGGGCGTCTCCCGAGACCTCGCCGCCAGCTCATTAGCCGCCGAGTTGAGCTTTTGCTGGAAGGTCCCTTTTAAATGTCGCGACTTCTGGGACACTTCCCGCAACACCCCGGCTAGCCTCATGTGCCAGTCAAGATCTTCGACTGGCACATCGACGGACTCCACTGGATCGCCGTCGTCATCATCAGGTGGCCGCATCTTCGCCTCCGGCCCCTGATCGCTGTCGCTAGAGACGGACTCCGTCCGTTCTCTGCGACTCCTCTTTGTGCAAGAGGAAATGACACCGGCCTCAGACTTGATGCCTGAGACATGCGCCACTCCCTCCATCGGCACCTCCTCCGAACTACCAAGGTCACAAGAGGACCCTGGCAACTTCTCCACTCTTACTACGGCTATTTTTTGGTTTTTTAAATTTGACATATTCATCTTAGTCCCACGAGTATGGGGGAAATAAACCGTCCACCCAGGCAGAGCCCCCTGTACCTGGGTAAGCCTATGGTGTAACCCGTCGGAGTGTCGGCCGTTACTCCGACGGGGGTCGCACTAGAGACCGAACTACCCATCGGCCATGCATCCCCTCGCGGTGCGCCGCCGCTTGGGATTCGGGGTAACTTTTTATAGAGGATTTCTCCCTCGCGGTCCGGGCGGTGAAGCCAAGACCCTCGGTCCGGTCGGAGCGCGAGACATGACCACAGACCTCCCAGACCGGATTACGATATTCGACGGCGACAGTGAAGGAGAGCGTCCCCTCCACTGCCTGCTCGGCGGCGGGATGAGCGCACACCGAGCCCGCCGACACCCTCAGGACAGAACCTGAAGGTGGCCCAATGACCCCCCCAACTGGACGACAGCCGCCACAACACGCGACGACTGCCAACCGACCTCGCCAGGATATTAGCCGTGGTCACGGATGAAAGCAGACGAAAATTCGAAACCGTCTTCATCCGTGACCGCCGTTGCCCAGGGTGCACCACGTGGAGGTTTCCTGACTTCGCACCCCAACCTTTTTTTTTTTTTTTTGTCGCGGGGAAAAGTGTTTTACCACTGCCGCCGCGCCCGGGGGGGGTGGACGCGGCGGGTATGTCGGGTTCGCCGGCCTTACGACCCAGCGCCGTGATGCCCGGGAGAGATGGTCGACATCCGGGCGACGCTGGGCCGCGTCCCTAACAAATTCCCTACACCGGCAATACCGACTAAAAACCCCGCGGTGGCCTACTTCGGCGCATGAGTGGGGCGGCCCCGGGGTATCCTGAGATAACCTCGGATTGCTACCGGAACCGCCCCTGCGCGGTGCCGCCTTGCGGCCCGTCTCCGATTTGGGGGGGCTCAGAAGCCCCCGCCGCCGAAGGACGCCCTCGGCGTCTACGGCAGCACGAGGCCGACCGTCCGTGCTGCCGTCCGTCCCGGGGTCGCAAGTACAATAGTACTATAAGGGGCGCACAGCCCCCCGCTGCGCGCCCGCGACCCCGGAAGGCCCCTATTAGTCGCCTCTTACGACAGGCAGGGGTTACCGTGGTGGAATTCTCCAAACGCCCCCATTCCACAGGGCGGGAGACGCCGGTCAGTCGTCCACCCGGCGCCTCCTACGTCTCCTTTGGCGGCGGGCGGGATCGCTCTGCTCACGATCCCGCTCGGCGCTCTCCTTCTGCGAGATGGCGCGCTCACAGAAGGAGACCACCGCTCGCCAGGACCTCCGGCTGCCGACCATGGCGGACACCACGGCCGGCAGCGAGAGGTCTCCTCCGACGACTGCTATGAGAGCGCTGCGCTCCTCCACCCAGGCTGGGCACTCCTCAAGAGTGTGTTGGGCCGTGTCCTCGCGGCAGTTGCCACAATGGTGGCACACGGCGGACGCCTCTTTTCCGGCTATACGACACAGGTACGAGCCGAAACACCCGTGGCCCGTCAACACCTGTGTCAGCCGGAATGTAGGCGCACCGTGGCGCCTGTCTAGCCATTCTCTAAGGACAGGTCGCACTGCCGCGACGGTCCTCAAGCCCGAACTCGGGCTCTCCAGCCTGGCATGCCACTCCTCCACGGCGGCTCTGCGGAACCTAGCCGCAATCTCCCTCGGGGCAAGCCTCTCCCGATGACGGGACGCCCCCTCCCGCCAGTGGAACGCTGACGAGAGGGACCGGGCGTCCAAGTCCCAAGGGAGAGTGCCGGCCAACACGCAGGCCGCCTCGTGAGAGACCGTGCGGTAGCCCCTGATTATCCGCTGCGCCACCAGACGCTGCGGTTTGCGCAGCAAGGCGACGCAGCGGGCGCTCAGGGACCCGGCCCATACGGGTGAACCGTACAGGGCCATGGACCGCACGACTCCGGCGTACAGACTCCGGCAAGGGTTACCGGGACCTTCGAGGTTCGGCAGCAGGCTCCCAAGCGCGCCCGCTGCCCGCACCAACTTCGGCGACAACATCTCAAAGTGGGCGCGGAAGTCCCACCGGCTACTCAATATCAATCCCAAATACTTCATTGTGGTGCCGATGGGAATCCGCACCCCCTCCACTGTAATGTGGGCCCCTGCAGGTGGCCCACGCCGAGGCCCGTGAAAACACAGGGCCTCGGTTTTCCCCAGTGCCACCGAGAGGCCCAGTCGCCGAATCCTGCTCACCACCTGTTCGGTTCCGAACGAGGCGAGCAGGATGGCATCCTCGAAACATCCCGACGTCGCTGTCACCAAGGTGTCGTCCGCGTAGCAGACGACAGCGACGCCTCGGGGGTTGGTACCACGGAGAACCCAGTCATAACCGATGTTCCACAGTAGCGGGCCCAGAACTGAGCCCTGTGGAACACCGGCAGACATGGCCCTCCGGTGCCACCCAGCGGCGCCCGGATACACTACATACCTATCAGATAGGTACGAGTGCACCAGACGACGCAAGTAAAGTGGCACCATGTGGTACCTCAGTGCCTCATGTATGCAGGCCCAGGGCAAGGTGTTGAAGGCGTTGGCGATGTCGAGCGACACCGCCACCACCACCTTACCCCGGGCAACTGCATCCTCCGCGTGCGCCTTGACCCGCAGAATCGCATGCACCGTGGACCGGCCATGCCGGAAACCGAACTGGCAGTCCGCCAAGTCCGGCCCGGCCCCCTCTAGGTGCTCGACGAGGCGAGCGTGCACGATCCGCTCGAAGAGCTTGCAGACCTCGTCGAGCAACACGATTGGCCGGTAGGCCGATGGCGATTCTACGGGTCGACCCTCCTTCTTGAGCAGGACCAGCTTTCCGGTTTTCCACCGGGATGGAAACTGGCCCTGCTCCAGGCACGCGGAGAAGAGGCCGCGGAGCCTCGCTCCCAGATGCTCGACGGCTAGCACCCATGCGCGTCCGGGGATGCCGTCGAGACCCGGGGCGGCTTTCTTGGCCCGCAGCCGAAGCACCGCCACCCTCATTTCTTCGGGTGAAACCTCCGAAATAACCCTTGCCGAATCCAACGACGACGGCGTCGACGAGCGCGACGCCATCGGTGGAGGAGTGACATCCTCCGTGGCCGGGAACAAAGCCGCGACGACCTCCTGCACGAGGTCGCCCCGGAGACTCTGCGTCAGCGGGGGCGCCCATGGGCGGAGCTTTCTCAACGCCACACGGTATGGACGCCCCCACGGGTCGCTGTCGAGAGTGCCCCGGGACTCGGCTTGAGCCGCGGACTTTGCCCTCGCGATGGCCACGTGCAGCGCTCTCTTAGCCTCCCTGTGGAGGCCGTGAAGCAGCCGCTCCTGGTCCTCGTCGCCGGGTAGACGAATCCGGCGACGACGGTGCCTGGACAGCTGACGGAGGGCGGCCACGCAGGACGCGCGCAGCCGCGTGAGCTCCGCCGACCACCAGAACACCTGGCGCTTCTCCGGGAGGCGTCGGACCCGGGGCATGGCAGCGTCGCAGACGCGCGACATCGCCGCCCCGAACCACTTCGCCTCCTCCTCGACCCGTACCGGCCCGTCCGGTACGGGCACCAGCGCCTGGGCCAGAGCGGCCTCCTTCAGGGCCTCAACATCGAGGCGACTTAAAGCCCAGCGTGGGCCGTCCAATCGCGGGACGGTCGGTCCCCCACCCGACCGGGTGGTTGGGGACGAGGCGACGTCGAACCGAATGTATCGGTGATCCGACAACGTCTCCTCGCCCACCAGGACCCTCCAGTCCCGGACACGGCGGGCTAGGGCCGGGGTGGCGAACGTGATGTCCACCACCGAACCGCCGTTATGCCTCACGCACGTGTCCTCGGTCCCGCGATTCACGACGGCCAGGCCGGACGAGATCGCCCATTCCTCCAGGGCCTCGCCGCGCACGTCGGTCGCCGACGAACCCCAAGCCAAAGACTTGGCGTTGAAGTCGCCGGCGACGAGGACGGGGCGAGGCTGACTGTCTTGCACCACCAGGGCCCCCAGCCGAGTGAGGAAATGCTCAAACTCGGCTTGGGATCTGTTGGGGGAGAAATACACTCCCACAATCCAGACCCCCCCCAACAGAACCGCCACACATCCCGAGCCCTTCGCTACTTTTTCAAAGGGCTGGGAGCCGGCGGCGCCCCGGGTGATGACGGCCACCGAGCCGTCCAGGTCCCCTGCCCAGTCGTCCCTGGGGGGAACAAAGTACGGCTCGGCGACCACAGCCACTTGTATCGACCACTGCGCGAGGCTTTGGACCAGCAGGTCCTGGGCCCTGGCGCAGTGGTTAACGTTCGCCTGGAGGAATCGTTGCGCCATATTAATGGGCGATCTCCATGGGTGCCGCGCGGGTGGACGGGTCGGGCCGCGTCACAACCGCTGCGTCTCGACCGCGATTACCGCGGCGGGGACGAGCGGAGGCAACACAGGCCTTTGCGCCCACCTGGTGCCCCGCGGGTTTGCCTGCACCTGCACAGATTGTGCAGTGAGGCTCCGCAGAGCACTCCTTCGCCTTGTGGCCCGACTGACCGCAGCGATAGCAGAAATCGCTGCGGTCACACTCATCTGTGCAGTGCCTCCGCACGTGCCCCCTGAAGAGGCAGCGGAAGCACCGCATGGGCCTGGGCTCAAGGAGCTGAACCCGCGCCGACACCCAACCTATCAGGACGCGCCCTGCCCTGATTATCTTGTCCGCGGCCTTGGCTGGGCACCGCACCCATGCCGCACCAAGGCCGGAACGGTCGGGGCGGATCTCCCCGACCTTTACGTCCGCCGCCGCACAGTTGCCCGCCCCAGCGAGGGCCGAAGCGACCATCTCCGGATTGGCGGACGCATCCAATCCGGAGACCCGCATTTCCGCGGTTTTGCACGGGCGGGAAACATACACCATTGTCTCCAGCTCCGTGCCGCGGAATACGGCCCTCATTCTGTCTGCGAGCTTGTCTGCCTTTGCCTCCGTCTCAGGGCCGGGCACCTCATAAAGGTACCCGCCCGTTGCCATAAGACGAGCCCGCATCTCTGCTATGCCCAGGTCAGCGAGGCGCACATTGGCCAGCACCTCACGGATGACCTGAGCATAGGTTACTCCTTTTTCAAGCCCCTCAGGCGACACAGTCAGTGAGACTGCTGCCTTTCGGGGCAGGTGGACTCTTGGCTCCGGCGGGCGCTGCCGCGACTGGGGCCGCTGTTGTCGCGGCGCAGTAGCCGGAGCACTTGATGCGGGCTTGGAGGCCTTCTTCTTCCCCTTACTTGTAACTACCACCCAACCCTCATCCAAAGACGTGGGGGGTGGCGGAAGTGGGCGGGGCGCAGGGGCAGGCTGTGCCTGTTCATGGCCGTGCTTCTTCTTTTTCTTCCCCCCCTTGCGAGACGACTGCTGGGGGGGGACGTGTGTCGGCACGGCCACTGGGGCGGGTCTGGCCGGGGCGGGCCGAGACGCGGCAACAACGGCTTGCCGAGGGGCAGCTACAGGGGCGGGCGGGGCAGAGGTTTTGCCCTTGCCCTTCCCCTTCCCCTTCAAGGCTACCGGAACAGCAACATGTGGGGCACCAGATGGCCCAGCCTCCGCAAAACATGGGGCCAAAGGCCCCGTGGCGGGTAGAGTGGGCCAATCTCCCCTCTCCCTCCGCTCCTTCGCCCTGTCCGCGGCTAAAGGGGGCCGGATGATTGGCTCCCGCGGCAACCGCATCGTTATCGCCTCGAGGCGCGCGTCCAAAATATTAATTAGACGGCGCTCCAGCTCCTCGAGGCGATCCACTCGACCAGATGTAACCTCCGAGGAGGCCACCGGCTGTGCCTGCCCGAGGGCCCGCACCGTGGCGAGGACCTCATCCAACATCTTCTGCTGGGCCACCTGGGCGGCCTTGAGCAGGGCGATCTGACGAACCATCGCCATTTTTTCGACCTCCAGCCGAGTTACCTCAGCGGGAGCCGTCTCCCCGGCCCTGGAAATGAGTTCCTGGGCCGCAAGGTTCAGCTCCCGCTGAAAGGTCCCCTTTAAGTTCCGGGACCTGCTGGAGACCTCCCGGATAGAGGCCGCCAACCGAAGGCGCCAGTCGAGCTGGTCAGCTGGCACCTCGGCGGCCCCCCTCGGTTCGACGTCGCCATCTGCTCGGGAAGCTACCTTCTCCGCCGGCCCCTGGTCGCTGTCACTTAACATTGCGCCGTCTTCTCGATCTCGGCGACTCCTCTTTATGCCGGAGGCAACCCCACACGACCCGGTCACAGATTCAGGACTCGGGGCGCGCGACGACGCCACGGAGCTTTCTATTGAGAGCATTTGCTCTTCCTCTACTGATTGTCCAGGGTCACTTACAGTTCCCGGGACACCCATTCTCTCCAATCGCACAACAGGCTCTTTTTTTTTAGTTTTAGTTTTAGGGAAATTCAATATCATCTTTATCCCACGAGTATGGGGGAAATAAAAGGTCCACCCAGGCAGAGCCCCCTGTACCTGGGTAAGCCTATGGTGTAACCCGCCGGAGTGTCGGCCGGTACTCCGACGGGGGTCGCACTAGAGACCGAACTACCCATCGGCCATGCATCCCCTCGCGGTGCGCCGCCGCTTGGGATTCGGGGTGACTTTTTATAGAGGTTTTCTCCCTCGCGATCCGGGCGGTTAAGCCAAGACCCTCGGTCCGGTCGAAGCGTGAGACATGACCACAGACCTCCGAGACCGGATTACGATATTCGACGGTGGCAGTGAAGGAGAGCGTCCCCTCCACTGCCTGCTCGGCGGCGGGTAAGCGCACACCGAGCCCGCCGAGGCCCCCAGGACAGAACCCAGGGGTGTCCCCAAAACCCTCCCCACTAGACGACGGCCGCCGCAACAGGCGACGACCGCCAACCAGCCTCGTCAGGATATTAGCCGTGGTCACGGATGAAAGCAGACGAAAATTCGAAACCGTCTTCATCCGTGACCGCCGTTGCCCAGGGTGCACCACGTGGAGGTTTCCTGACTTCGCACCCCTTCGCACCCCAACCTTTTTTTTTTTTTTTTTTTTTTTTTTTTTTGTCGCGGGGAAAAGTGTTTTACCACTGCCGCCGCGCCCGGGGGGGTGGACGCGGCGGGTATGTCGGGTTCGCCGGTCTTACGACCCAGCGCCGTGGTGCCCGGGAGAGATGGTCGACATCCGGGCGACGCTGGGCCGCGTCCCTAACAAATTCCCTACACCGGCAATACCGACTAAAAACCCCGCGGTGGCCTACTTCGGCGCATGAGTGGGGCGGCCCCGGGGTATCCTGAGATAGACTCGGATTGCTACCGGAACCGCCCCTGCGCGGTGCCGCCTTGCGGCCCGTCTCCGATTTGGGGGGGCTCAGAAGCCCCCGCCGCCGAAGGACGCCCTCGGCGTCTACGGCAGCACGAGGCCGACCGTCCGTGCTGCCGTCCGTCCCGGGGTCGCAAGTACAATAGTACTATAAGGGGCGCACAGCCCCCCGCTGCACGCCCGCGACCCCGGAAGGCCCCTATTAGTCGCCTCTTACGACAGGCAGGGGTTACCGTGGTGGAATTCTCCAAACGCCCCCATTCCACAGGGCGGGAGACGCCGGTCAGTCGTCCACCCGGCGCCTCCTACGTCTCCTTTGGCGGCGGGCGGGATCGCTCTGCTCACGATCCCGCTCGGCGCTCTCCTTCTGCGAGATGGCGCGCTCGCAGAAGGAGACCATCGCACGCCATGACCTCCGGCTGCCGACCATGGCGGACACCACGGCCGGCAGCGAGAGGTCTCCTCCGACGACTGCTATGAGAGCGCTGCGCTCCTCCACCCAGGCTGGGCACTCCTCAAGAGTGTGTTGGGCCGTGTCCTCGCGGCAGTTGCCACAATGGTGGCACACGGCGGACGCCTCTTTTCCGGCTATACGACACAGGTACGAGCCGAAACACCCGTGGCCCGTCAGCACCTGTGTCAGCCGGAACGTAGGCGCACCGTGGCGCCTGTCTAACCACTGTCCGAGGACAGGTCGCACTGCCGCGACGGTCCTCAAGCCCGAACTCGGGCTCTCCAGCCTGGCATGCCACTCCTCCACGGCGGCTCTGCGGAACCTAGCCGCAATCTCCCTCGGGGCAAGCCTCTCCCGATGACGGGACGCCCCCTCCCGCCAGTGGAACGCTGACGAGAGGGACCGGGCGTCCAAGTCCCAAGGGAGAGTGCCGGCCAACACGCAGGCCGCCTCGTGGGAGACCGTGCGGTAGCCCCTGATTATCCGCTGCGCCACCAGACGCTGCGGTTTGCGCAGCAAGGCGACACAGCGGGCGCTCAGGGACCCGGCCCATACGGGTGAACCGTACAGGGCCATGGACCGCACGACTCCAGCGTACAGACTCCGGCAAGGGTTACCGGGACCTTCGAGGTTCGGCAGCAGGCTTCCAAGCGCGCCCGCTGCCCGCACCAACTTCGGCGACAACATCTCAAAGTGGGCGCGGAAGTCCCACCGGCTACTCAATATCAATCCCAAATACTTCATGGTGGTGCCGATGGGAATCCGCACCCCCTCCACTGTAATGTGGGCCCCTGCAGGTGGCCCACGCCGAGGCCCGTGAAAACACAGGGCCTCGGTTTTCTCCAGGGCCACCGAGAGGCCCAGTCGCCGAATCCTGCCCACCACCTGTTCGGTTCCGAACGAGGCGAGCAGGATGGCATCCTCGAAGCATCCCGACGTCGCTGTCACCAGGGTGTCGTCCGCGTAGCAGACGACAGCGACGCCTCGGGGGTTGGTACCACGGAGAACCCAGTCATAACCGATGTTCCACAGTAGCGGGCCCAGAACTGAGCCCTGTGGAACACCGGCAGACATGGCCCTCCGGTGCCACCCAGCGGCGCCCGGATACACTACATACCTATCAGATAGGTACGAGTGCACCAGACGACGCAAATAAAGTGGCACCATGTGGTACCGCAGTGCCTCATGTATGCAGGCCCAGGGCAAGGTGTTGAAGGCGTTGGCGATGTCGAGCGACACCGCCACCACCACCTTACCCCGGGCAACTGCATCCTCCGCGTGCGCCTTGACCCGCAGAATCGCATGCACCGTGGACCGGCCATGCCGGAAACCGAACTGGCAGTCCGCCAAGTCCGGCCCGGCCCCCTCTAGGTGCTCGACGAGGCGAGCGTGCACGATCCGCTCGAAGAGCTTGCAGACCTCGTCGAGCAACACGATTGGCCGGTAGGCCGATGGCGATTCTACGGGTCGACCCTCCTTCTTGAGCAGGACCAGCTTTCCGGTTTTCCACCGGGATGGAAACTGGCCCTGCTCCAGGCACGCGGAGAAGAGGCCGCGGAGCCTCGCTCCCAGATGCTCGACGGCTAACACCCAAGCGCGTCCGGGGATGCCGTCGAGACCCGGGGCGGCTTTCTTGGCCCGCAGCCGAAGCACCGCCACCCTCATTTCTTCGGGTGAAACCTCCGAAATAACCCTTGCCGAATCCAACGACGACGGCGTCGGCGAGCGCGACGCCATCGGTGGAGGAGTGACATCCTCCGTGGCCGGGAACAAAGCCGCGACGACCTCCTGCACGAGGTCGCCCCGGAGACTCTGCGTCAGCGGGGGCGCCCATGGGCGGAGCTTTCTCAACGCCACACGGTATGGACGCCCCCACGGGTCGCTGTCGAGAGTGCTCCGGGACTCTGCCTGAGCCGCGGACTTTGCCCTCGCGATGGCCACATGCAGCGCTCTCTTAGCCTCCCTGTGGAGGCCGTGAAGCAGCCGCTCCTGGTCCTCGTCGCCGGGCAGACGAATCCGGCGACGACGGTGTCTGGACAGCTGGCGGAGGGCGGCCACGCAGGACGCGCGCAGCCGCGTGAGCTCCGCCGACCACCAGAACACCTGGCGCTTCTCCGGGAGGCGTCGGACCCGGGGCATGGCAGCGTCGCAGACGCGCGACATCGCCGCCCCGAACCACGCCGCCTCCTCCTCGACCCGTACCGGCCCGTCCGGTACGGGCACCAGCGCCTGGGCCAGAGCGGCCTCCTTCAGGGCCTCAACACCGAGGCGACTTATTGCCCAGCGTGGGCCGTCCGACCGCGGGACGGTCAGTCCCCCACCCGACCGGGTGGTTGGGGACGAGGTGACGTCGAACCGAATGTATCGGTGATCCGACAACGTCTCCTCGCCCACCAGGACCCTCCAGTCCCGGACACGGCGGGCTAGGGCCGGGGTGGCGAACGTTATGTCCACCACCGAACCGCCGTTATGCCTCACGCACGTGTCCTCGGTCCCGCGATTCACGACGGCCAAGCCGGACGAGATCGCCCATTCCTCCAGGGCCTCGCCACGCACGTCGGTCGCCGACGAACCCCAAGCCAAAGACTTGGCGTTGAAGTCGCCGGCGACGAGGACGGGGCGAGGCTGACTGTCTTGCACCACCAGGGCCCCCAGCCGAGTGAGGAAATACTCAAACTCGGCTTGGGATCTATTGGGGGAGAAATACACTCCCACAATCCAGACCCCCCCCAACAGAACCGCCACACATCCCGAACCCTTCGCTACTTTTTCAAAGGGCTGGGAGCCGGCGGCGCCCCGGGTGATGACGGCCACCGAACCGTCCAGGTCCCCTGCCCAGTCGTCCCTGGGGGGAACAAAGTACGGCTCAGCGACCACAGCCACTTGTATCGACCACTGCGCGAGGCTTTGGACCAGCAGGTCCTGGGCCCTGGCGCAGTGGTTAACATTCGCCTGGAGGAATCGTTGCGCCATATTAATGGGCGAT
Source organism: Clanis bilineata (assembly GCA_036417725.1). Lineage (NCBI taxonomy): Eukaryota > Metazoa > Arthropoda > Insecta > Lepidoptera > Sphingidae > Clanis > Clanis bilineata. The sequence goes on from CM071165.1 coordinate 170,530, forward strand.
CTCCATGGGTGCAGCGCGGGTAGACGGGTCGGGCCGCGTCACAACCGCTGCGCCCCCACCGCGATTACCGCGGCGGGGACGAACGGAGGCGACGCAAGCCTTTGCGCCCACCTGGTGCCCCGCGGGTTTGCCTGCACCTGCACAAATCGTGCAGTGCGGCTCCGCGGAGCACTCCCTGGCCTTGTGGCCCGACTGACCGCAGCGGTAGCAGATCCCGCTACGGTCACATTCGTCACTGCAGTGCAACCGTACGTGTCCCCTAAAGAGGCACCGGAAGCACCGCATGGGCCTAGGCTCAAGGAGCTGGACCCTTGCCGACACCCATCCGATCAGGACGCGCCCTGTCCTGATCACTTTGTCCGCGGCCTTGGCTGGGCACCGCACCCAAACCGAGCCAAGACCGGAACGGTCGGGGCGGATCTCCCCGACCTTAACATCTTCTAATGAACAATTGCCCGCCCCTGCGAGGGCCGCGGCGACCATCTCCGGATCGGCGGACGCATCCAGTCCGGAGACCCGCATTTCCGCGGTTTTACACGGGCGGGAGACGCGAACAACCGTCTCCAGCTCCGTGCCGCGGAACACGGCCCTCATTCGGTCGGCGAGCTTGTCCGCCCTCGCCTCCGTCTCGGGGCCGGGCACCTCGTAGACGTTTTTTGACGTATCGCACGCCGCTGTACGACACATACAAACCGAAAATTTGCCCCCCCACTCTTTCTCCATACAAAATTTGTGTACCGAGTCTACCTGGTCAAGTCTAACATTCAAGTAAATCCGATCGATTTTTCGAAATTTCGTTGAATTTACTATAGATTATTATAGAGTGTTATATATCAAATTAAAGGGAAAAATTAGGACTATTATTCGGATTACCTTTTGATTCCTGAAAATTGAAAAATCCTGAAAATTTTCAAAAACTTGTGTTTTTTCCAAATTTTTCATCAAAACTAACATAAATTGTTTTCGATTTCTACATATAGGTGCTAATCTAAAGTTAATATAGTAATTCTGCGTTAGCGCCGTACTTAAATTCCTGAAACTCGGGAATTATTTGCACTTTTTGGTTTTTTGGCTATTTCCAAAATTTTTTGTATCCAACATATACCAACTGGTTGGTATTATAAATATTGCCCACAGAGGCGTATATTTTGGCATTTTTTGATTTTTTAATTTTCAAAAATTTTCACTGATAATTGACTTTTTTCAAATATTTTGACAGTTTTTTGGACATTTTCCAAATTTCTTGTATTGACTGCTACACGGTTTATTTGTGTTTCGTATAGTCCTCGGCGAGCCGCGTTTTTTGACGTATCGCACGCCGCTGTACGACACATACAAACCGAAAATTTGCCCCCCCACTCTTTCTCCATACAAAATTTGTGTACCGAGTCTACCTGGTCAAGTCTAACATTCAAGTAAATCCGATCGATTTTTCGAAATTTCGTTGAATTTACTATAGATTATTATAGAGTGTTATATATCAAATTAAAGGGAAAAATTAGGACTATTATTCGGATTACCTTTTGATTCCTGAAAATTGAAAAATCCTGAAAATTTTCAAAAACTTGTGTTTTTTCCAAATTTTTCATCAAAACTAACATAAATTGTTTTCGATTTCTACATATAGGTGCTAATCTAAAGTTAATATAGTAATTCTGCGTTAGTGCCGTACTTAAATTCCTGAAACTCGGGAATTATTTGCACTTTTTGGTTTTTTGGCTATTTCCAAAATTTTTTGTATCCAACATATACCAACTGGTTGGTATTATAAATATTGCCCACAGAGGCGTATATTTTGGCATTTTTTGATTTTTTAATTTTCAAAAATTTTCACTGATAATTGACTTTTTTCAAATATTTTGACAGTTTTTTGGACATTTTCCAAATTTCTTGTATTGACTGCTACACGGTTTATTTGTGTTTCGTATAGTCCTCGGCGAGCCGCGTTTTTTGACGTATCGCACGCCGCTGTACGACACATACAAACCGAAAATTTGCCCCCCCACTCTTTCTCCATACAAAATTTGTGTACCGAGTCTACCTGGTCAAGTCTAACATTCAAGTAAATCCGATCGATTTTTCGAAATTTCGTTGAATTTACTATAGATTATTATAGAGTGTTATATATCAAATTAAAGGGAAAAATTAGGACTATTATTCGGATTACCTTTTGATTCCTGAAAATTGAAAAATCCTGAAAATTTTCAAAAACTTGTGTTTTTTCCAAATTTTTCATCAAAACTAACATAAATTGTTTTCGATTTCTACATATAGGTGCTAATCTAAAGTTAATATAGTAATTCTGCGTTAGCGCCGTACTTAAATTCCTGAAACTCGGGAATTATTTGCACTTTTTGGTTTTTTGGCTATTTCCAAAATTTTTTGTATCCAACATATACCAACTGGTTGGTATTATAAATATTGCCCACAGAGGCGTATATTTTGGCATTTTTTGATTTTTTAATTTTCAAAAATTTTCACTGATAATTGACTTTTTTCAAATATTTTGACAGTTTTTTGGACATTTTCCAAATTTCTTGTATTGACTGCTACACGGTTTATTTGTGTTTCGTATAGTCCTCGGCGAGCCGCGTTTTTTGACGTATCGCACGCCGCTGTACGACACATACAAACCGAAAATTTGCCCCCCCACTCTTTCTCCATACAAAATTTGTGTACCGAGTCTACCTGGTCAAGTCTAACATTCAAGTAAATCCGATCGATTTTTCGAAATTTCGTTGAATTTACTATAGATTATTATAGAGTGTTATATATCAAATTAAAGGGAAAAATTAGGACTATTATTCGGATTACCTTTTGATTCCTGAAAATTGAAAAATCCTGAAAATTTTCAAAAACTTGTGTTTTTTCCAAATTTTTCATCAAAACTAACATAAATTGTTTTCGATTTCTACATATAGGTGCTAATCTAAAGTTAATATAGTAATTCTGCGTTAGCGCCGTACTTAAATTCCTGAAACTCGGGAATTATTTGCACTTTTTGGTTTTTTGGCTATTTCCAAAATTTTTTGTATCCAACATATACCAACTGGTTGGTATTATAAATATTGCCCACAGAGGCGTATATTTTGGCATTTTTTGATTTTTTAATTTTCAAAAATTTTCACTGATAATTGACTTTTTTCAAATATTTTGACAGTTTTTTGGACATTTTCCAAATTTCTTGTATTGACTGCTACACGGTTTATTTGTGTTTCGTATAGTCCTCGGCGAGCCGCGTTTTTTGACGTATCGCACGCCGCTGTACGACACATACAAACCGAAAATTTGCCCCCCCACTCTTTCTCCATACAAAATTTGTGTACCGAGTCTACCTGGTCAAGTCTAACATTCAAGTAAATCCGATCGATTTTTCGAAATTTCGTTGAATTTACTATAGATTATTATAGAGTGTTATATATCAAATTAAAGGGAAAAATTAGGACTATTATTCGGATTACCTTTTGATTCCTGAAAATTGAAAAATCCTGAAAATTTTCAAAAACTTGTGTTTTTTCCAAATTTTTCATCAAAACTAACATAAATTGTTTTCGATTTCTACATATAGGTGCTAATCTAAAGTTAATATAGTAATTCTGCGTTAGTGCCGTACTTAAATTCCTGAAACTCGGGAATTATTTGCACTTTTTGGTTTTTTGGCTATTTCCAAAATTTTTTGTATCCAACATATACCAACTGGTTGGTATTATAAATATTGCCCACAGAGGCGTATATTTTGGCATTTTTTGATTTTTTAATTTTCAAAAATTTTCACTGATAATTGACTTTTTTCAAATATTTTGACAGTTTTTTGGACATTTTCCAAATTTCTTGTATTGACTGCTACACGGTTTATTTGTGTTTCGTATAGTCCTCGGCGAGCCGCGTTTTTTGACGTATCGCACGCCGCTGTACGACACATACAAACCGAAAATTTGCCCCCCCACTCTTTCTCCATACAAAATTTGTGTACCGAGTCTACCTGGTCAAGTCTAACATTCAAGTAAATCCGATCGATTTTTCGAAATTTCGTTGAATTTACTATAGATTATTATAGAGTGTTATATATCAAATTAAAGGGAAAAATTAGGACTATTATTCGGATTACCTTTTGATTCCTGAAAATTGAAAAATCCTGAAAATTTTCAAAAACTTGTGTTTTTTCCAAATTTTTCATCAAAACTAACATAAATTGTTTTCGATTTCTACATATAGGTGCTAATCTAAAGTTAATATAGTAATTCTGCGTTAGCGCCGTACTTAAATTCCTGAAACTCGGGAATTATTTGCACTTTTTGGTTTTTTGGCTATTTCCAAAATTTTTTGTATCCAACATATACCAACTGGTTGGTATTATAAATATTGCCCACAGAGGCGTATATTTTGGCATTTTTTGATTTTTTAATTTTCAAAAATTTTCACTGATAATTGACTTTTTTCAAATATTTTGACAGTTTTTTGGACATTTTCCAAATTTCTTGTATTGACTGCTACACGGTTTATTTGTGTTTCGTATAGTCCTCGGCGAGCCGCGTTTTTTGACGTATCGCACGCCGCTGTACGACACATACAAACCGAAAATTTGCCCCCCCACTCTTTCTCCATACAAAATTTGTGTACCGAGTCTACCTGGTCAAGTCTAACATTCAAGTAAATCCGATCGATTTTTCGAAATTTCGTTGAATTTACTATAGATTATTATAGAGTGTTATATATCAAATTAAAGGGAAAAATTAGGACTATTATTCGGATTACCTTTTGATTCCTGAAAATTGAAAAATCCTGAAAATTTTCAAAAACTTGTGTTTTTTCCAAATTTTTCATCAAAACTAACATAAATTGTTTTCGATTTCTACATATAGGTGCTAATCTAAAGTTAATATAGTAATTCTGCGTTAGCGCCGTACTTAAATTCCTGAAACTCGGGAATTATTTGCACTTTTTGGTTTTTTGGCTATTTCCAAAATTTTTTGTATCCAACATATACCAACTGGTTGGTATTATAAATATTGCCCACAGAGGCGTATATTTTGGCATTTTTTGATTTTTTAATTTTCAAAAATTTTCACTGATAATTGACTTTTTTCAAATATTTTGACAGTTTTTTGGACATTTTCCAAATTTCTTGTATTGACTGCTACACGGTTTATTTGTGTTTCGTATAGTCCTCGGCGAGCCGCGTTTTTTGACGTATCGCACGCCGCTGTACGACACATACAAACCGAAAATTTGCCCCCCCACTCTTTCTCCATACAAAATTTGTGTACCGAGTCTACCTGGTCAAGTCTAACATTCAAGTAAATCCGATCGATTTTTCGAAATTTCGTTGAATTTACTATAGATTATTATAGAGTGTTATATATCAAATTAAAGGGAAAAATTAGGACTATTATTCGGATTACCTTTTGATTCCTGAAAATTGAAAAATCCTGAAAATTTTCAAAAACTTGTGTTTTTTCCAAATTTTTCATCAAAACTAACATAAATTGTTTTCGATTTCTACATATAGGTGCTAATCTAAAGTTAATATAGTAATTCTGCGTTAGTGCCGTACTTAAATTCCTGAAACTCGGGAATTATTTGCACTTTTTGGTTTTTTGGCTATTTCCAAAATTTTTTGTATCCAACATATACCAACTGGTTGGTATTATAAATATTGCCCACAGAGGCGTATATTTTGGCATTTTTTGATTTTTTAATTTTCAAAAATTTTCACTGATAATTGACTTTTTTCAAATATTTTGACAGTTTTTTGGACATTTTCCAAATTTCTTGTATTGACTGCTACACGGTTTATTTGTGTTTCGTATAGTCCTCGGCGAGCCGCGTTTTTTGACGTATCGCACGCCGCTGTACGACACATACAAACCGAAAATTTGCCCCCCCACTCTTTCTCCATACAAAATTTGTGTACCGAGTCTACCTGGTCAAGTCTAACATTCAAGTAAATCCGATCGATTTTTCGAAATTTCGTTGAATTTACTATAGATTATTATAGAGTGTTATATATCAAATTAAAGGGAAAAATTAGGACTATTATTCGGATTACCTTTTGATTCCTGAAAATTGAAAAATCCTGAAAATTTTCAAAAACTTGTGTTTTTTCCAAATTTTTCATCAAAACTAACATAAATTGTTTTCGATTTCTACATATAGGTGCTAATCTAAAGTTAATATAGTAATTCTGCGTTAGCGCCGTACTTAAATTCCTGAAACTCGGGAATTATTTGCACTTTTTGGTTTTTTGGCTATTTCCAAAATTTTTTGTATCCAACATATACCAACTGGTTGGTATTATAAATATTGCCCACAGAGGCGTATATTTTGGCATTTTTTGATTTTTTAATTTTCAAAAATTTTCACTGATAATTGACTTTTTTCAAATATTTTGACAGTTTTTTGGACATTTTCCAAATTTCTTGTATTGACTGCTACACGGTTTATTTGTGTTTCGTATAGTCCTCGGCGAGCCGCGTTTTTTGACGTATCGCACGCCGCTGTACGACACATACAAACCGAAAATTTGCCCCCCCACTCTTTCTCCATACAAAATTTGTGTACCGAGTCTACCTGGTCAAGTCTAACATTCAAGTAAATCCGATCGATTTTTCGAAATTTCGTTGAATTTACTATAGATTATTATAGAGTGTTATATATCAAATTAAAGGGAAAAATTAGGACTATTATTCGGATTACCTTTTGATTCCTGAAAATTGAAAAATCCTGAAAATTTTCAAAAACTTGTGTTTTTTCCAAATTTTTCATCAAAACTAACATAAATTGTTTTCGATTTCTACATATAGGTGCTAATCTAAAGTTAATATAGTAATTCTGCGTTAGCGCCGTACTTAAATTCCTGAAACTCGGGAATTATTTGCACTTTTTGGTTTTTTGGCTATTTCCAAAATTTTTTGTATCCAACATATACCAACTGGTTGGTATTATAAATATTGCCCACAGAGGCGTATATTTTGGCATTTTTTGATTTTTTAATTTTCAAAAATTTTCACTGATAATTGACTTTTTTCAAATATTTTGACAGTTTTTTGGACATTTTCCAAATTTCTTGTATTGACTGCTACACGGTTTATTTGTGTTTCGTATAGTCCTCGGCGAGCCGCGTTTTTTGACGTATCGCACGCCGCTGTACGACACATACAAACCGAAAATTTGCCCCCCCACTCTTTCTCCATACAAAATTTGTGTACCGAGTCTACCTGGTCAAGTCTAACATTCAAGTAAATCCGATCGATTTTTCGAAATTTCGTTGAATTTACTATAGATTATTATAGAGTGTTATATATCAAATTAAAGGGAAAAATTAGGACTATTATTCGGATTACCTTTTGATTCCTGAAAATTGAAAAATCCTGAAAATTTTCAAAAACTTGTGTTTTTTCCAAATTTTTCATCAAAACTAACATAAATTGTTTTCGATTTCTACATATAGGTGCTAATCTAAAGTTAATATAGTAATTCTGCGTTAGTGCCGTACTTAAATTCCTGAAACTCGGGAATTATTTGCACTTTTTGGTTTTTTGGCTATTTCCAAAATTTTTTGTATCCAACATATACCAACTGGTTGGTATTATAAATATTGCCCACAGAGGCGTATATTTTGGCATTTTTTGATTTTTTAATTTTCAAAAATTTTCACTGATAATTGACTTTTTTCAAATATTTTGACAGTTTTTTGGACATTTTCCAAATTTCTTGTATTGACTGCTACACGGTTTATTTGTGTTTCGTATAGTCCTCGGCGAGCCGCGTTTTTTGACGTATCGCACGCCGCTGTACGACACATACAAACCGAAAATTTGCCCCCCCACTCTTTCTCCATACAAAATTTGTGTACCGAGTCTACCTGGTCAAGTCTAACATTCAAGTAAATCCGATCGATTTTTCGAAATTTCGTTGAATTTACTATAGATTATTATAGAGTGTTATATATCAAATTAAAGGGAAAAATTAGGACTATTATTCGGATTACCTTTTGATTCCTGAAAATTGAAAAATCCTGAAAATTTTCAAAAACTTGTGTTTTTTCCAAATTTTTCATCAAAACTAACATAAATTGTTTTCGATTTCTACATATAGGTGCTAATCTAAAGTTAATATAGTAATTCTGCGTTAGCGCCGTACTTAAATTCCTGAAACTCGGGAATTATTTGCACTTTTTGGTTTTTTGGCTATTTCCAAAATTTTTTGTATCCAACATATACCAACTGGTTGGTATTATAAATATTGCCCACAGAGGCGTATATTTTGGCATTTTTTGATTTTTTAATTTTCAAAAATTTTCACTGATAATTGACTTTTTTCAAATATTTTGACAGTTTTTTGGACATTTTCCAAATTTCTTGTATTGACTGCTACACGGTTTATTTGTGTTTCGTATAGTCCTCGGCGAGCCGCGTTTTTTGACGTATCGCACGCCGCTGTACGACACATACAAACCGAAAATTTGCCCCCCCACTCTTTCTCCATACAAAATTTGTGTACCGAGTCTACCTGGTCAAGTCTAACATTCAAGTAAATCCGATCGATTTTTCGAAATTTCGTTGAATTTACTATAGATTATTATAGAGTGTTATATATCAAATTAAAGGGAAAAATTAGGACTATTATTCGGATTACCTTTTGATTCCTGAAAATTGAAAAATCCTGAAAATTTTCAAAAACTTGTGTTTTTTCCAAATTTTTCATCAAAACTAACATAAATTGTTTTCGATTTCTACATATAGGTGCTAATCTAAAGTTAATATAGTAATTCTGCGTTAGCGCCGTACTTAAATTCCTGAAACTCGGGAATTATTTGCACTTTTTGGTTTTTTGGCTATTTCCAAAATTTTTTGTATCCAACATATACCAACTGGTTGGTATTATAAATATTGCCCACAGAGGCGTATATTTTGGCATTTTTTGATTTTTTAATTTTCAAAAATTTTCACTGATAATTGACTTTTTTCAAATATTTTGACAGTTTTTTGGACATTTTCCAAATTTCTTGTATTGACTGCTACACGGTTTATTTGTGTTTCGTATAGTCCTCGGCGAGCCGCGTTTTTTGACGTATCGCACGCCGCTGTACGACACATACAAACCGAAAATTTGCCCCCCCACTCTTTCTCCATACAAAATTTGTGTACCGAGTCTACCTGGTCAAGTCTAACATTCAAGTAAATCCGATCGATTTTTCGAAATTTCGTTGAATTTACTATAGATTATTATAGAGTGTTATATATCAAATTAAAGGGAAAAATTAGGACTATTATTCGGATTACCTTTTGATTCCTGAAAATTGAAAAATCCTGAAAATTTTCAAAAACTTGTGTTTTTTCCAAATTTTTCATCAAAACTAACATAAATTGTTTTCGATTTCTACATATAGGTGCTAATCTAAAGTTAATATAGTAATTCTGCGTTAGCGCCGTACTTAAATTCCTGAAACTCGGGAATTATTTGCACTTTTTGGTTTTTTGGCTATTTCCAAAATTTTTTGTATCCAACATATACCAACTGGTTGGTATTATAAATATTGCCCACAGAGGCGTATATTTTGGCATTTTTTGATTTTTTAATTTTCAAAAATTTTCACTGATAATTGACTTTTTTCAAATATTTTGACAGTTTTTTGGACATTTTCCAAATTTCTTGTATTGACTGCTACACGGTTTATTTGTGTTTCGTATAGTCCTCGGCGAGCCGCGTTTTTTGACGTATCGCACGCCGCTGTACGACACATACAAACCGAAAATTTGCCCCCCCACTCTTTCTCCATACAAAATTTGTGTACCGAGTCTACCTGGTCAAGTCTAACATTCAAGTAAATCCGATCGATTTTTCGAAATTTCGTTGAATTTACTATAGATTATTATAGAGTGTTATATATCAAATTAAAGGGAAAAATTAGGACTATTATTCGGATTACCTTTTGATTCCTGAAAATTGAAAAATCCTGAAAATTTTCAAAAACTTGTGTTTTTTCCAAATTTTTCATCAAAACTAACATAAATTGTTTTCGATTTCTACATATAGGTGCTAATCTAAAGTTAATATAGTAATTCTGCGTTAGCGCCGTACTTAAATTCCTGAAACTCGGGAATTATTTGCACTTTTTGGTTTTTTGGCTATTTCCAAAATTTTTTGTATCCAACATATACCAACTGGTTGGTATTATAAATATTGCCCACAGAGGCGTATATTTTGGCATTTTTTGATTTTTTAATTTTCAAAAATTTTCACTGATAATTGACTTTTTTCAAATATTTTGACAGTTTTTTGGACATTTTCCAAATTTCTTGTATTGACTGCTACACGGTTTATTTGTGTTTCGTATAGTCCTCGGCGAGCCGCGTTTTTTGACGTATCGCACGCCGCTGTACGACACATACAAACCGAAAATTTGCCCCCCCACTCTTTCTCCATACAAAATTTGTGTACCGAGTCTACCTGGTCAAGTCTAACATTCAAGTAAATCCGATCGATTTTTCGAAATTTCGTTGAATTTACTATAGATTATTATAGAGTGTTATATATCAAATTAAAGGGAAAAATTAGGACTATTATTCGGATTACCTTTTGATTCCTGAAAATTGAAAAATCCTGAAAATTTTCAAAAACTTGTGTTTTTTCCAAATTTTTCATCAAAACTAACATAAATTGTTTTCGATTTCTACATATAGGTGCTAATCTAAAGTTAATATAGTAATTCTGCGTTAGTGCCGTACTTAAATTCCTGAAACTCGGGAATTATTTGCACTTTTTGGTTTTTTGGCTATTTCCAAAATTTTTTGTATCCAACATATACCAACTGGTTGGTATTATAAATATTGCCCACAGAGGCGTATATTTTGGCATTTTTTGATTTTTTAATTTTCAAAAATTTTCACTGATAATTGACTTTTTTCAAATATTTTGACAGTTTTTTGGACATTTTCCAAATTTCTTGTATTGACTGCTACACGGTTTATTTGTGTTTCGTATAGTCCTCGGCGAGCCGCGTTTTTTGACGTATCGCACGCCGCTGTACGACACATACAAACCGAAAATTTGCCCCCCCACTCTTTCTCCATACAAAATTTGTGTACCGAGTCTACCTGGTCAAGTCTAACATTCAAGTAAATCCGATCGATTTTTCGAAATTTCGTTGAATTTACTATAGATTATTATAGAGTGTTATATATCAAATTAAAGGGAAAAATTAGGACTATTATTCGGATTACCTTTTGATTCCTGAAAATTGAAAAATCCTGAAAATTTTCAAAAACTTGTGTTTTTTCCAAATTTTTCATCAAAACTAACATAAATTGTTTTCGATTTCTACATATAGGTGCTAATCTAAAGTTAATATAGTAATTCTGCGTTAGCGCCGTACTTAAATTCCTGAAACTCGGGAATTATTTGCACTTTTTGGTTTTTTGGCTATTTCCAAAATTTTTTGTATCCAACATATACCAACTGGTTGGTATTATAAATATTGCCCACAGAGGCGTATATTTTGGCATTTTTTGATTTTTTAATTTTCAAAAATTTTCACTGATAATTGACTTTTTTCAAATATTTTGACAGTTTTTTGGACATTTTCCAAATTTCTTGTATTGACTGCTACACGGTTTATTTGTGTTTCGTATAGTCCTCGGCGAGCCGCGTTTTTTGACGTATCGCACGCCGCTGTACGACACATACAAACCGAAAATTTGCCCCCCCACTCTTTCTCCATACAAAATTTGTGTACCGAGTCTACCTGGTCAAGTCTAACATTCAAGTAAATCCGATCGATTTTTCGAAATTTCGTTGAATTTACTATAGATTATTATAGAGTGTTATATATCAAATTAAAGGGAAAAATTAGGACTATTATTCGGATTACCTTTTGATTCCTGAAAATTGAAAAATCCTGAAAATTTTCAAAAACTTGTGTTTTTTCCAAATTTTTCATCAAAACTAACATAAATTGTTTTCGATTTCTACATATAGGTGCTAATCTAAAGTTAATATAGTAATTCTGCGTTAGCGCCGTACTTAAATTCCTGAAACTCGGGAATTATTTGCACTTTTTGGTTTTTTGGCTATTTCCAAAATTTTTTGTATCCAACATATACCAACTGGTTGGTATTATAAATATTGCCCACAGAGGCGTATATTTTGGCATTTTTTGATTTTTTAATTTTCAAAAATTTTCACTGATAATTGACTTTTTTCAAATATTTTGACAGTTTTTTGGACATTTTCCAAATTTCTTGTATTGACTGCTACACGGTTTATTTGTGTTTCGTATAGTCCTCGGCGAGCCGCGTTTTTTGACGTATCGCACGCCGCTGTACGACACATACAAACCGAAAATTTGCCCCCCCACTCTTTCTCCATACAAAATTTGTGTACCGAGTCTACCTGGTCAAGTCTAACATTCAAGTAAATCCGATCGATTTTTCGAAATTTCGTTGAATTTACTATAGATTATTATAGAGTGTTATATATCAAATTAAAGGGAAAAATTAGGACTATTATTCGGATTACCTTTTGATTCCTGAAAATTGAAAAATCCTGAAAATTTTCAAAAACTTGTGTTTTTTCCAAATTTTTCATCAAAACTAACATAAATTGTTTTCGATTTCTACATATAGGTGCTAATCTAAAGTTAATATAGTAATTCTGCGTTAGCGCCGTACTTAAATTCCTGAAACTCGGGAATTATTTGCACTTTTTGGTTTTTTGGCTATTTCCAAAATTTTTTGTATCCAACATATACCAACTGGTTGGTATTATAAATATTGCCCACAGAGGCGTATATTTTGGCATTTTTTGATTTTTTAATTTTCAAAAATTTTCACTGATAATTGACTTTTTTCAAATATTTTGACAGTTTTTTGGACATTTTCCAAATTTCTTGTATTGACTGCTACACGGTTTATTTGTGTTTCGTATAGTCCTCGGCGAGCCGCGTTTTTTGACGTATCGCACGCCGCTGTACGACACATACAAACCGAAAATTTGCCCCCCCACTCTTTCTCCATACAAAATTTGTGTACCGAGTCTACCTGGTCAAGTCTAACATTCAAGTAAATCCGATCGATTTTTCGAAATTTCGTTGAATTTACTATAGATTATTATAGAGTGTTATATATCAAATTAAAGGGAAAAATTAGGACTATTATTCGGATTACCTTTTGATTCCTGAAAATTGAAAAATCCTGAAAATTTTCAAAAACTTGTGTTTTTTCCAAATTTTTCATCAAAACTAACATAAATTGTTTTCGATTTCTACATATAGGTGCTAATCTAAAGTTAATATAGTAATTCTGCGTTAGCGCCGTACTTAAATTCCTGAAACTCGGGAATTATTTGCACTTTTTGGTTTTTTGGCTATTTCCAAAATTTTTTGTATCCAACATATACCAACTGGTTGGTATTATAAATATTGCCCACAGAGGCGTATATTTTGGCATTTTTTGATTTTTTAATTTTCAAAAATTTTCACTGATAATTGACTTTTTTCAAATATTTTGACAGTTTTTTGGACATTTTCCAAATTTCTTGTATTGACTGCTACACGGTTTATTTGTGTTTCGTATAGTCCTCGGCGAGCCGCGTTTTTTGACGTATCGCACGCCGCTGTACGACACATACAAACCGAAAATTTGCCCCCCCACTCTTTCTCCATACAAAATTTGTGTACCGAGTCTACCTGGTCAAGTCTAACATTCAAGTAAATCCGATCGATTTTTCGAAATTTCGTTGAATTTACTATAGATTATTATAGAGTGTTATATATCAAATTAAAGGGAAAAATTAGGACTATTATTCGGATTACCTTTTGATTCCTGAAAATTGAAAAATCCTGAAAATTTTCAAAAACTTGTGTTTTTTCCAAATTTTTCATCAAAACTAACATAAATTGTTTTCGATTTCTACATATAGGTGCTAATCTAAAGTTAATATAGTAATTCTGCGTTAGCGCCGTACTTAAATTCCTGAAACTCGGGAATTATTTGCACTTTTTGGTTTTTTGGCTATTTCCAAAATTTTTTGTATCCAACATATACCAACTGGTTGGTATTATAAATATTGCCCACAGAGGCGTATATTTTGGCATTTTTTGATTTTTTAATTTTCAAAAATTTTCACTGATAATTGACTTTTTTCAAATATTTTGACAGTTTTTTGGACATTTTCCAAATTTCTTGTATTGACTGCTACACGGTTTATTTGTGTTTCGTATAGTCCTCGGCGAGCCGCGTTTTTTGACGTATCGCACGCCGCTGTACGACACATACAAACCGAAAATTTGCCCCCCCACTCTTTCTCCATACAAAATTTGTGTACCGAGTCTACCTGGTCAAGTCTAACATTCAAGTAAATCCGATCGATTTTTCGAAATTTCGTTGAATTTACTATAGATTATTATAGAGTGTTATATATCAAATTAAAGGGAAAAATTAGGACTATTATTCGGATTACCTTTTGATTCCTGAAAATTGAAAAATCCTGAAAATTTTCAAAAACTTGTGTTTTTTCCAAATTTTTCATCAAAACTAACATAAATTGTTTTCGATTTCTACATATAGGTGCTAATCTAAAGTTAATATAGTAATTCTGCGTTAGTGCCGTACTTAAATTCCTGAAACTCGGGAATTATTTGCACTTTTTGGTTTTTTGGCTATTTCCAAAATTTTTTGTATCCAACATATACCAACTGGTTGGTATTATAAATATTGCCCACAGAGGCGTATATTTTGGCATTTTTTGATTTTTTAATTTTCAAAAATTTTCACTGATAATTGACTTTTTTCAAATATTTTGACAGTTTTTTGGACATTTTCCAAATTTCTTGTATTGACTGCTACACGGTTTATTTGTGTTTCGTATAGTCCTCGGCGAGCCGCGTTTTTTGACGTATCGCACGCCGCTGTACGACACATACAAACCGAAAATTTGCCCCCCCACTCTTTCTCCATACAAAATTTGTGTACCGAGTCTACCTGGTCAAGTCTAACATTCAAGTAAATCCGATCGATTTTTCGAAATTTCGTTGAATTTACTATAGATTATTATAGAGTGTTATATATCAAATTAAAGGGAAAAATTAGGACTATTATTCGGATTACCTTTTGATTCCTGAAAATTGAAAAATCCTGAAAATTTTCAAAAACTTGTGTTTTTTCCAAATTTTTCATCAAAACTAACATAAATTGTTTTCGATTTCTACATATAGGTGCTAATCTAAAGTTAATATAGTAATTCTGCGTTAGTGCCGTACTTAAATTCCTGAAACTCGGGAATTATTTGCACTTTTTGGTTTTTTGGCTATTTCCAAAATTTTTTGTATCCAACATATACCAACTGGTTGGTATTATAAATATTGCCCACAGAGGCGTATATTTTGGCATTTTTTGATTTTTTAATTTTCAAAAATTTTCACTGATAATTGACTTTTTTCAAATATTTTGACAGTTTTTTGGACATTTTCCAAATTTCTTGTATTGACTGCTACACGGTTTATTTGTGTTTCGTATAGTCCTCGGCGAGCCGCGTTTTTTGACGTATCGCACGCCGCTGTACGACACATACAAACCGAAAATTTGCCCCCCCACTCTTTCTCCATACAAAATTTGTGTACCGAGTCTACCTGGTCAAGTCTAACATTCAAGTAAATCCGATCGATTTTTCGAAATTTCGTTGAATTTACTATAGATTATTATAGAGTGTTATATATCAAATTAAAGGGAAAAATTAGGACTATTATTCGGATTACCTTTTGATTCCTGAAAATTGAAAAATCCTGAAAATTTTCAAAAACTTGTGTTTTTTCCAAATTTTTCATCAAAACTAACATAAATTGTTTTCGATTTCTACATATAGGTGCTAATCTAAAGTTAATATAGTAATTCTGCGTTAGCGCCGTACTTAAATTCCTGAAACTCGGGAATTATTTGCACTTTTTGGTTTTTTGGCTATTTCCAAAATTTTTTGTATCCAACATATACCAACTGGTTGGTATTATAAATATTGCCCACAGAGGCGTATATTTTGGCATTTTTTGATTTTTTAATTTTCAAAAATTTTCACTGATAATTGACTTTTTTCAAATATTTTGACAGTTTTTTGGACATTTTCCAAATTTCTTGTATTGACTGCTACACGGTTTATTTGTGTTTCGTATAGTCCTCGGCGAGCCGCGTTTTTTGACGTATCGCACGCCGCTGTACGACACATACAAACCGAAAATTTGCCCCCCCACTCTTTCTCCATACAAAATTTGTGTACCGAGTCTACCTGGTCAAGTCTAACATTCAAGTAAATCCGATCGATTTTTCGAAATTTCGTTGAATTTACTATAGATTATTATAGAGTGTTATATATCAAATTAAAGGGAAAAATTAGGACTATTATTCGGATTACCTTTTGATTCCTGAAAATTGAAAAATCCTGAAAATTTTCAAAAACTTGTGTTTTTTCCAAATTTTTCATCAAAACTAACATAAATTGTTTTCGATTTCTACATATAGGTGCTAATCTAAAGTTAATATAGTAATTCTGCGTTAGCGCCGTACTTAAATTCCTGAAACTCGGGAATTATTTGCACTTTTTGGTTTTTTGGCTATTTCCAAAATTTTTTGTATCCAACATATACCAACTGGTTGGTATTATAAATATTGCCCACAGAGGCGTATATTTTGGCATTTTTTGATTTTTTAATTTTCAAAAATTTTCACTGATAATTGACTTTTTTCAAATATTTTGACAGTTTTTTGGACATTTTCCAAATTTCTTGTATTGACTGCTACACGGTTTATTTGTGTTTCGTATAGTCCTCGGCGAGCCGCGTTTTTTGACGTATCGCACGCCGCTGTACGACACATACAAACCGAAAATTTGCCCCCCCACTCTTTCTCCATACAAAATTTGTGTACCGAGTCTACCTGGTCAAGTCTAACATTCAAGTAAATCCGATCGATTTTTCGAAATTTCGTTGAATTTACTATAGATTATTATAGAGTGTTATATATCAAATTAAAGGGAAAAATTAGGACTATTATTCGGATTACCTTTTGATTCCTGAAAATTGAAAAATCCTGAAAATTTTCAAAAACTTGTGTTTTTTCCAAATTTTTCATCAAAACTAACATAAATTGTTTTCGATTTCTACATATAGGTGCTAATCTAAAGTTAATATAGTAATTCTGCGTTAGCGCCGTACTTAAATTCCTGAAACTCGGGAATTATTTGCACTTTTTGGTTTTTTGGCTATTTCCAAAATTTTTTGTATCCAACATATACCAACTGGTTGGTATTATAAATATTGCCCACAGAGGCGTATATTTTGGCATTTTTTGATTTTTTAATTTTCAAAAATTTTCACTGATAATTGACTTTTTTCAAATATTTTGACAGTTTTTTGGACATTTTCCAAATTTCTTGTATTGACTGCTACACGGTTTATTTGTGTTTCGTATAGTCCTCGGCGAGCCGCGTTTTTTGACGTATCGCACGCCGCTGTACGACACATACAAACCGAAAATTTGCCCCCCCACTCTTTCTCCATACAAAATTTGTGTACCGAGTCTACCTGGTCAAGTCTAACATTCAAGTAAATCCGATCGATTTTTCGAAATTTCGTTGAATTTACTATAGATTATTATAGAGTGTTATATATCAAATTAAAGGGAAAAATTAGGACTATTATTCGGATTACCTTTTGATTCCTGAAAATTGAAAAATCCTGAAAATTTTCAAAAACTTGTGTTTTTTCCAAATTTTTCATCAAAACTAACATAAATTGTTTTCGATTTCTACATATAGGTGCTAATCTAAAGTTAATATAGTAATTCTGCGTTAGTGCCGTACTTAAATTCCTGAAACTCGGGAATTATTTGCACTTTTTGGTTTTTTGGCTATTTCCAAAATTTTTTGTATCCAACATATACCAACTGGTTGGTATTATAAATATTGCCCACAGAGGCGTATATTTTGGCATTTTTTGATTTTTTAATTTTCAAAAATTTTCACTGATAATTGACTTTTTTCAAATATTTTGACAGTTTTTTGGACATTTTCCAAATTTCTTGTATTGACTGCTACACGGTTTATTTGTGTTTCGTATAGTCCTCGGCGAGCCGCGTTTTTTGACGTATCGCACGCCGCTGTACGACACATACAAACCGAAAATTTGCCCCCCCACTCTTTCTCCATACAAAATTTGTGTACCGAGTCTACCTGGTCAAGTCTAACATTCAAGTAAATCCGATCGATTTTTCGAAATTTCGTTGAATTTACTATAGATTATTATAGAGTGTTATATATCAAATTAAAGGGAAAAATTAGGACTATTATTCGGATTACCTTTTGATTCCTGAAAATTGAAAAATCCTGAAAATTTTCAAAAACTTGTGTTTTTTCCAAATTTTTCATCAAAACTAACATAAATTGTTTTCGATTTCTACATATAGGTGCTAATCTAAAGTTAATATAGTAATTCTGCGTTAGTGCCGTACTTAAATTCCTGAAACTCGGGAATTATTTGCACTTTTTGGTTTTTTGGCTATTTCCAAAATTTTTTGTATCCAACATATACCAACTGGTTGGTATTATAAATATTGCCCACAGAGGCGTATATTTTGGCATTTTTTGATTTTTTAATTTTCAAAAATTTTCACTGATAATTGACTTTTTTCAAATATTTTGACAGTTTTTTGGACATTTTCCAAATTTCTTGTATTGACTGCTACACGGTTTATTTGTGTTTCGTATAGTCCTCGGCGAGCCGCGTTTTTTGACGTATCGCACGCCGCTGTACGACACATACAAACCGAAAATTTGCCCCCCCACTCTTTCTCCATACAAAATTTGTGTACCGAGTCTACCTGGTCAAGTCTAACATTCAAGTAAATCCGATCGATTTTTCGAAATTTCGTTGAATTTACTATAGATTATTATAGAGTGTTATATATCAAATTAAAGGGAAAAATTAGGACTATTATTCGGATTACCTTTTGATTCCTGAAAATTGAAAAATCCTGAAAATTTTCAAAAACTTGTGTTTTTTCCAAATTTTTCATCAAAACTAACATAAATTGTTTTCGATTTCTACATATAGGTGCTAATCTAAAGTTAATATAGTAATTCTGCGTTAGTGCCGTACTTAAATTCCTGAAACTCGGGAATTATTTGCACTTTTTGGTTTTTTGGCTATTTCCAAAATTTTTTGTATCCAACATATACCAACTGGTTGGTATTATAAATATTGCCCACAGAGGCGTATATTTTGGCATTTTTTGATTTTTTAATTTTCAAAAATTTTCACTGATAATTGACTTTTTTCAAATATTTTGACAGTTTTTTGGACATTTTCCAAATTTCTTGTATTGACTGCTACACGGTTTATTTGTGTTTCGTATAGTCCTCGGCGAGCCGCGTTTTTTGACGTATCGCACGCCGCTGTACGACACATACAAACCGAAAATTTGCCCCCCCACTCTTTCTCCATACAAAATTTGTGTACCGAGTCTACCTGGTCAAGTCTAACATTCAAGTAAATCCGATCGATTTTTCGAAATTTCGTTGAATTTACTATAGATTATTATAGAGTGTTATATATCAAATTAAAGGGAAAAATTAGGACTATTATTCGGATTACCTTTTGATTCCTGAAAATTGAAAAATCCTGAAAATTTTCAAAAACTTGTGTTTTTTCCAAATTTTTCATCAAAACTAACATAAATTGTTTTCGATTTCTACATATAGGTGCTAATCTAAAGTTAATATAGTAATTCTGCGTTAGTGCCGTACTTAAATTCCTGAAACTCGGGAATTATTTGCACTTTTTGGTTTTTTGGCTATTTCCAAAATTTTTTGTATCCAACATATACCAACTGGTTGGTATTATAAATATTGCCCACAGAGGCGTATATTTTGGCATTTTTTGATTTTTTAATTTTCAAAAATTTTCACTGATAATTGACTTTTTTCAAATATTTTGACAGTTTTTTGGACATTTTCCAAATTTCTTGTATTGACTGCTACACGGTTTATTTGTGTTTCGTATAGTCCTCGGCGAGCCGCGTTTTTTGACGTATCGCACGCCGCTGTACGACACATACAAACCGAAAATTTGCCCCCCCACTCTTTCTCCATACAAAATTTGTGTACCGAGTCTACCTGGTCAAGTCTAACATTCAAGTAAATCCGATCGATTTTTCGAAATTTCGTTGAATTTACTATAGATTATTATAGAGTGTTATATATCAAATTAAAGGGAAAAATTAGGACTATTATTCGGATTACCTTTTGATTCCTGAAAATTGAAAAATCCTGAAAATTTTCAAAAACTTGTGTTTTTTCCAAATTTTTCATCAAAACTAACATAAATTGTTTTCGATTTCTACATATAGGTGCTAATCTAAAGTTAATATAGTAATTCTGCGTTAGCGCCGTACTTAAATTCCTGAAACTCGGGAATTATTTGCACTTTTTGGTTTTTTGGCTATTTCCAAAATTTTTTGTATCCAACATATACCAACTGGTTGGTATTATAAATATTGCCCACAGAGGCGTATATTTTGGCATTTTTTGATTTTTTAATTTTCAAAAATTTTCACTGATAATTGACTTTTTTCAAATATTTTGACAGTTTTTTGGACATTTTCCAAATTTCTTGTATTGACTGCTACACGGTTTATTTGTGTTTCGTATAGTCCTCGGCGAGCCGCGTTTTTTGACGTATCGCACGCCGCTGTACGACACATACAAACCGAAAAAATTGCCCCCCCACCCACCCTGGTTCCAATCGCTAAGGTGGATTATCAATATTCAAAAATTACAGTTTCAAAAATCTCTCAAATTATTGATCCCACATTCAACCGAGAGGTGTCTTTACACTCGTCACGCTCTCGGGTGTTGATATATTTAACTTTGGACAAACAAATAAAAACCTTATACTTACCATACTTACCAACTTCTTGTTGAGCTACCACGTGGATCCCGCTGATTACACGAAGAATCTTGATTCACGAAGCAAGTTTGTAGACCGAAGCACCTGAAACAAAAATAAAAATTAAATTAATAAGCACTTAACCGAGTTATTAAAAATCGTATTACAACGACTAAAATAGTATTAAAATACTGCTATATACAAACGATACAGTCCTACTGTATAGATAATTTATTAAAATCGACATTTATAGCCTATTACGGCTTATTGACTAGAGAAATTCAGTGACCTAAATTAAAAATATAACTTTATTAGTAAATATATTTGACCGAAAACTTCATACATCTTCGTGAGCACTATACACTCACGAAGAATATTAAACTTTGACGTGTTCCCCAAACTACTTAGCTACAAACCACGAAATGTTTGGTTTCAGGACCCCAGCCAAACAACCACCCATAAGACAACCAAAGACTCCCGAGAAACCTAAATTGAGCCCAGTCGGTACAAAAAAGGGAAGTGTGGCGCAGACTCGACAGAGCTTCGAAAATAGGACTGAGAACCAGGATGACAGTTGGTCAAGCGATACCGCAAGACCAAATCCTGTGACAAAACACACAGTCACCCCAGCAAAAACACCCGCTGAGGGCGAAAATTCACCAAGACCACCAAAAGGGTACAAAAACAGAACTGCGGAAGCAAAAGCCTGCTTAATGAAGATAAAGTCGCAAATTGGTATCAGCCGCAATTTAAAAACCGAAATTAAAATAGAAGTATTGGAGGCGACAGAAATATTATACCGACTGGTAAGGGACTCGGAAGCAGAGAAACAATACAAAGGAAAGGACACAGATAAAGGAACCCAGAAAGAAAAGGATAAGGAAGAGGAAACAAAATCAGAGGAAAAACTGAAGGAAGGAATAGAACAGAGAGAATTCATAGTAAAATTAGAACAACACTCAAAACTTTTGGAAGAGAACACGAAGGAGATAGAAAAACTAAATCAGGAAATAAAGAAGAACCGAGAACAAAAAGAAATTGTAACATACGCGAGTGTAGCAGCCGGCCCTCCTAGAAATCGACACCTAGAGAAAGCTACGGCACTACACTCGGTAGTGATAACATCCAAAGATGAAGACGAAACGGGAGAACAGATATATGACAAAATAAGGAAATCAGTAAATGCAAAGGATGAAGGAATAAAAATAGAAAAGATCAGAAAGGCCAAAGATAGGAAAATAATTATTGGATGTCAAACAAAGGAAGAAATAGGGAAGGTAAAGGAAAGGATAAAGAAAACCGGAGTAGACCTGCAAATGGAAGACATGAGGAACAAAGATCCACTAATAGTGCTAAAAAGTGTGTTGAACTATAATACGGATGAAGACATAATAAAAGCAATTAGAAACCAAAATGAACATCTATTAAGGGACATAAATACAGGAAGAGACACAATGACAGTAAAATTTAAGAAAAGGACGAGGAACCCGCACACCTCACACGTAGTCTTGCAGGTCTCCCCGGAAGTATGGCAACGACTGACGGAGGCGGGGGCGATCCATCTGGATATGCAGAAAGTGAAGGTTGAAGACCAAACCCCCCTTATTCAGTGTTCCCGTTGCTTAGGATTTGGCCACGGGAAACGCTTCTGTAATGAACATGTAGACACTTGCAGTCATTGCGGAGGGGCTCATTTAAAGGCTGCATGTCCAGATTGGATCACCGCAGTCCCGCCCTCGTGTAGTAATTGCCAAAAGGCCAAAGCAGGAAACACTGAGCATAACGCTTTTAGCCCTGAGTGCCCAGTGCGGCAAAAATGGGACGAAATTGCTAGAGCCTCAGTGGCGTATTGTTGAGATTGTTCTAAGTGTGAATGGAGTAATTCTGGTACCGACAAAATCAAAAAAGTTGGCGGAGGTCTTCCACCCGGTGGATAAAATACAAACCAAAGAGCGCGCAAAACACCTGCGAAGAAGAGCCACAGCCGGCCATGTGAATGCCGGACCGGATGATAGAAATCAAGTCACGCCATTCATAACGTACCACCTCAAAATACCGGAAAGAAATTGTAAAGAAAAGAAAGCCTCGCAGTGGAAGACTTCACCAAAGACATTAAGAAATTGTAAAAAACAAGTAATAGCACAAACACGAATTAAAAAAGTATAAAAAATAATACTAGAATATATAATATACAGATTATATATATATAGTATTATGAAAATAGCATAAAAAGGGATAGAATTACAATAAGAAAATAAAAACAGAATATATAAAGAAAACATAGAAATTAAAACCAGAGTGATATAGAGTAGATTGAGAAAAGGGTAGAAAGATGAAGAAATACATGAATAAAAGGTAGACACGATAAATAAAAGATAGAGAATAAATACGTTAAAACCAAGTGACTAGAAGAACAGAAATAAATACTGAAAGAATATATAGATAGTTGAAATAAATATAAAACTAAAACGAGTACAAAGAAAAAAGATACATAAGGACTCTGAAATATTGACATCAGGGGAACTAGAGTGGGGCTCCAAGGGCCTCACACTATTAAAAAAAAAAAAAAAAAAAAAACCTAACCTAACCTAACCTTTTTTTTTTTTTTTTTTTTGTCGCGGGGAAAAGTGTTTTACCACTGCCGCCGCGCCCGGGGGGGGGTGGACGCGGCGGGTATGTCGGGTTCGCCGGCCTTACGACCCAGCGCCGTGATGCCCGGGAGAGATGGTCGACATCCGGGCGACGCTGGGCCGAGTCCCTAACAAATTCCCTACACCGGCAATACCGACTAAAAACCCCGCGGTGGCCTACTTCGGCGCATGAGTGGGGCGGTCCCGGGGTATCCGGAGATAGACTCGGATTGCTACCGGAACCGCCCCTGCGCGGTGCCGCCTTGCGGCCCGTCTCCGATTTGGGGGGGGCTCAGAAGCCCCCGCCGCCGAAGGACGCCCTCGGCGTCTACGGCAGCACGAGGCCGACCGTCCGTGCTGCCGTCCGTCCCGGGGCCGCATGTACAAAAGTACTAAAAGGGGCGCACAGCCCCCCGCTGCGCGCCCGCGACCCCGGAAGGCCCCTATTAGTCGCCTTTTACGACAGGCAGGGGATACCGTGGTGGAATTCTCCAAACGCCCCCATTCCACAGGGCGGGAGACGCCGGTCAGTCGTCCACCCGACGTCTCCTTCGTCTCCTTTGGCGGCGGGCGGGATCGTTCTGCTCACGATCCCGCTCGGCGCTCTCCTTCTGCGAGATGACGCGCTCGCAGAAGGAGACCGTCGCACGCCATGACCCCCGGCTGCCGACCATGGCGGACACCACGGCCGGCAGCGAGAGGTCTCCTCCGACGACTGCTGTGAGAGCGCTGCGCTCCTCCACCCAGGCTGGGCACTCTTGAAGAGTGTGTTGGGCCGTGTCCTCGCGGCAGTTGCCACAGTGGTGGCACACGGCGGACGCCTCCTTCCCGGCTATGCGACACAGGTACGCACCAAAACACCCGTGCCCCGTCAGTACCTGTGTCAGCCGGAACGTAGGCGCACCGTGGCGCCTGTCCAGCCACTGTTCGAGGACAGGTCGCACTGCCGCGACGGTCCTCAAGCCCGAACTCGGGCTCTCCAGCCTGGCATGCCACTCCTCCACGGCGGCTCTGCGGAACCTGGCCGCAATCTCCCTCGGGGCAAGCCTCTCTTGATGTTGGGACGCGCCCTCCCGCCAGTGGAACGCTGACGAGAGGGACCGGGCGTCCAAGTCCCAAGGGAGAGTGCCGGCCAACACGCAGGCCGCCTCGTGGGAGACCGTGCGGTAGCCCCTGATTATCCGCTGCGCCACCAGACGCTGCGGTTTGCGCAGCAAGGCGACGCAACGGGCGTTCAGGGACTCGGCCCATACGGGTGAACCGTACAGGGCCATCGACCGCACGACTCCCGCGTACAGACTCCGGCAAGGGTTACCGGGACCTTCGAGGTTCGGCAGCAGGCTCCCAAGCGCACCCGCTGCCCGCACCAATTTCGGCGACAACTTCTCAAAGTGGGCGCGGAAGTCCCACCGGCTACTCAAAATTAACCCCAAATACTTCATCGTAGAGCCGATGGGAATCCGCACCCCCTCCACAATGATGTGGGCCCCTGCAGGTGGCCTTCGCCGAGGCCCGTGGAAAAACAGGGCCTCGGTTTTGTTCAAGGCCACCGTGAGGCCCAGTCGCCGAATCCTGCCCACCACCTCTTCGGTACCGGAGGAGGCGAGCAGGATGGCATCCTCGAAAGAACCGGCCGTCGCTGTCACCAAAGTGTCGTCCGCGTAGCAGACGACAGCGACGCCCCGGGGGTTGGTACCACGGAGGACCCAATCGTAGCCGATGTTCCACAATAGCGGGCCCAGTACTGAGCCCTGTGGAACACCGCAAGACATGGCCCTCTGGTGCCAGCCGGCGGCGCCCGGATACACTATGTACCGATTTGACAGGTACGAGTGCACCAAGCGCCGCAGGTAAGCCGGCACCGCGTGGTACCGCAGTGCTTCATGAATGCAGGCCCAGGGCAGGGTGTTAAATGCGTTGGCGATGTCAAGAGACACCGCCACAACTACTTTACCCTGGGCTGCTGCTTCCTCCGCGTGCGCTTTGACCCGCAGAATCGCGTGGACCGTGGATCGGCCCTGCCGGAACCCGTACTGGCAATCTGCCAGGTCCGGCCCGGCCCCCTCAAGGTGCTCGACGAGGCGAGCGTGTATAATGCGCTCGAAAAGTTTGCACACCTCGTCGAGCAACACGATGGGCCGGTAGGCCGATGGCGACTCTGCAGGTCGACCCTCCTTCTGGAGCAGGACCAACTTGCCGGTTTTCCACCGGGACGGAAAGTGGCCCTGCTCCATGCACGCGGAAAATAGGCTGCGGAGCCTCGCCCCCAGATGCTCGACGGCCAGAACCCATGCGCGTCCGGGGATGCCGTCGAGACCAGGGGCGGTTTTCTTGGCCCGCAGCCGAAGCACCGCCACCCTCATTTCTTCAGGTGAAACCTCCGGGATAACCCTTGCCGAATCCAACGACGACGGCGTCGGCGAACGCGACGCCATCGGTGGAGGAGTGACATCCTCCGTGGCCGGGAACAAAGCCGCGACGACCTCCTGAACGAGGTCGCCCCGGAGACTCTGCGTCAGCGGGGGCGCCCATGGGCGGAGCTTTCTCAACGCCAGACGGTATGGACGCCCCCACGGGTCGCTGTCGAGAGTACTCCGGAACTCAGTTTGAGCTGCAGACTTTGCCCTCGAAATGGCCACATGCAGCGCTCTCTTAGCCTCCTTGTGGAGGCCGTGAAGCAGCCGCTCCTGGTCCTCGTCGCCGGGAAGACGGATCCGGCGACGACGGTGCCTGGACAGCTGGCGGAGGGCGACTACGCAGGACGCGCGCAGCCGCGTGAGCTCCGCCGACCACCAGAACACCTGGCGCTTCTCTGGGAGGCGTCGGACCCGAGGCATGGCTGCGTCGCAGACGCGCGACATCGCCGCCCCGAGCCATTCCGCCTCCTCGTCGACCCGTACCGGCCCGTCCGGCACGGGCACCAGCGCCTGGGCCAGAGCGGCCTCCTTCAGGGCCTCAACTTCGAGGCGACAAATTGCCCAGCGAGGGCCGTCCAATCGCGGGACGGTCTGTCCCCCACCCGACCGGGTGGTTGGGGACGAGGCGACGTCGAACCGAATGTATCGGTGATCCGACAACGTCTCCTCGCCCACCAGGACCCTCCAGTCCCGGACACGGCGGGCTAGGGCCGGGGTGGCGAACGTGATGTCCACCACCGAACCGCCGTTATGCCTCACGCACGTGTCCGCCGTCCCGCGATTCGCGACGGCCAGGCCGGACGAGATCGCCCATTCCTCCAGGGCCTCGCCCCGCGCGTCAGTCACCGACGAACCCCAAGCCAAGGACTTGGCGTTGAAGTCGCCGGCGACGAGGACGGGGCGAGGCTGACTGCCTTGCACCACCAGGGCCCCCAGCCGAGCGAGGAAGTGCTCAAACTCGGCCAGGGATCTGTTGGGGGAGAAATACACTCCCACGACCCAAACCCCCCCCAACAGGACCGCCACGCATCCCGAGCCCTTTGTAACTTTTTCGAAGGGCGGGGAGCCGGCTGCGCCCCTGGTGATGACGGCCACCGAGTTGTCGAGGTCCCCCGCCCAGTCATCCCGGGGGGGAACAAAATAAGGCTCGGCGACCACAGCCACTTGTACCGACCACTGCGCAAGGCTTTGGACCAATAAGTCTTGGGCCCTGGCGCAGTGGTTAATATTCGCCTGGAGGAACCGTTGCGCCATATTAATGGGCGATCTCCATCGGTGCGTCTCGGCGGGACGGGTCCGGCCGCGTCACAACCGCCGCGCCCTGACCGCGATTACTGCGGCGAGGGCGGACGGAGGCGACGCAAGCTTTGGCGCCCACCTGGTGCCCCGCGGGTTTGCCAGCACCTGCACAGATAGTGCAGTGTGGTACCGCGGAGCACTCCTTGGCCTTGTGGCCCGTTTGACCGCAGCGGTAGCAGATCCCGCTACGGTCATGCTCGTCGTTGCAGTGCCTCCGCACATGCCCTCTATACAGGCAGCGGAAGCACCGCATGGGCCTGGCCTCCAAGAGCTGGACCCGCGCCGCCACCCAACCTATCAGGACGCGTCCTGTCCTGATAATTCTGTCTGCGGCCTTGGCGGGGCAACGCACCCACACCGCGCCAAGGCCCGAGCGGTCGGAGCGGATCTCTCCGACCTGAAAATCTTCTTTGGCACCTCCGCCGGCACTAACGAGGGCCGTCGCAATCATGTCCGGGTCGGCGGACGCGTCCAGCCCGGACACCCGCAGTTCCGCGGTCTTGCTGGGGCGGGAAATGCGCACTGCACTTTCCAGCTCCGTTCCGCGGAACACGGCCCTCATACGCTCGGCTAGAGCGTCGGCCCTCGTTTCAGTCTCCGGGCCGGGTACCTCATACAAGTACCCGCCCGTCGCCATGAGCCGAGCCTGCATCTCGGCGATGCCCAGGTCGGCGAGGCGCACATTTGCGAGCACCTCTCGCAGAACCTGGGCATACGTCACGCCGTTCGCCAACCCCTCTGGCGTCACCGTAATTGTGACGGCCGCCTTGCGGGGCAGGCGAATCTTCGGCGGTTCTTGCCGGCGCTGTTGCGGCTGGGGCCGCTTTGGTGTGACACCAACTGCCTGTTGTGGGGCCCCAGATGTTGCCTGAGAGGCTTTCTTTTTCGCCCCCTTCTTCACCACCACCGTCCAGCCTTCTTCCGTAACCGCTGGGGCTGGCGGCAGTGGGCGTGGCGCCGGGACCGGCGGAGTCGGTTGCGAAACGCTCTTCGCTTTCTTCTTATTCCCCCCTTTGCTGGTAGATTGCTGGGGGGGAATGTTCCGTGGCGCGGCAACCGGGATGGGCCCAGCCGGAGTAGGCCGAACTGCAACAGCAGGTGCGGCATCAGACGCACGCCGAGGGACAGCAACAGGTTGGGGCTGGGCAGTTTTCTTCCCCTTGCCCTTGCCCTTCCCCTTTGTTGTTGGAGCTGACGGGCCAGCAACGACTGGTACATGCGACGGCCCCGCGACTGGTGGCAGAGAAGGCCACTCCTCCACCCGACCTCTGGCACGGTCGCCAGCTAAAGGGGGCCGAGTGATGGGCTCCGGCGGCAGCCTCATTGCCATTGCCTCTAGACGGGCATCGAGGATGTTCAGAAGCCTGCGCTCGAACTCCTCGAGGGCGGAGCCTGAGCCACTCTCTCGCCTTGATGATTCCGGCTGTGACCCCCCCAGGGACCTGACCGTCGCCATAACTTCTTCAAGCGTTTTACCCTGGGCCTCTTGAGCGGCTTTTAATTTCGCTATTTCCCTCGCCATGGCCGCCTTTTCGGCTTCGAGGCGTGCCACCTCGGCGGAGGGCGTCTCTCTGGATCTTGCCGCCAGCTCGTTGGCCGCAGAGTTCAGCTTCTGCTGAAAAGTCCCTTTGAGGTTACGGGACTTTTGGGAGACTTCCCGTAACATCCCGGCCAACCTCATGTGCCAGTCTTGATATTCATCTGGCATTTCGACAGACTCGACTGGGTCTCCATCGTCGTCATCAGGAGGCCGCATCTTCGCCTCCGGCCCCTGGTCACTGTCGCTGGAGACAGATTCCGTCCTTTCTTTACGACTTCTTTTTGTGCAGGACGAAGTGACACCTAACCCGGCCTCAGACTTGATGGCCGAGACGTGCGCCACTCCCTCTATCGACACCTCCTCCGAACAACCAAGGTCACAAGAGGACCCTGGCATCTTCTCCACTCTTACTACTGGAATTTTGTTTTTATTTAAATTGGACATATTCATAGTGGTCCCACGAGTATGGGGGAAATAAACGGTCCACCCAGGCAGAGCCCCCTGTACCTGGGTAAGCCTATGGTGTAACCCGCCGGAGTGTCGGCCGTTACTCCGACGGGGGTCGCACTAGAGACCGAACTACCCATCGGCCATGCATCCCCTCGCGGTGCGCCGCCGCTTGGGATTCGGGGTAACTTTTTATAGAGGATTTCTCCCTCGCGGTCCGGGCGGTGAAGCCAAGACCCTCGGTCCGGTCGGAGCGCGAGACATGACCACAGACCTCCGAGACCGGATTACGATATTCGACGGCGACAGTGAAGGAGAGCGTCCCCTCCACTGCCTGCTCAGCGGCGGGATGAGCGCGCACCGAGCCCGCCGACACCCTCAGGACAGAACCTGAAGGTGGCCCAATGACCCCCCCAACTGGACGACAGCCGCCACAACACGCGACGACTGCCAACCGACCTCGCCAGGATATTAGCCGTGGTCACGGATGAAAGCAGACGAAAATTCGAAACCGTCTTCATCCGTGACCGCCGTTGCCCAGGGTGCACCACGTGGAGGTTTCCTGACTTCGCACCCCAACCTAACCTTTTTTTTATCACTGCCGCCGCGCCCGGGGGGGTGAACGCGGCGGGTATGTCGGGTTCGCCGGCCTTACGACCCAGCGCCGTGATGCCCGGGAGGGATGGTCGACATCCGGGCGACGCTGGGCCGCGTCCCTAACAAATTCCCTACACCGGCAATACCGACTAAAAACCCCGCGGTGGCCTACTTCGGCGCATGAGTGGGGCGGCCCCGGGGTATCCTGAGATAACCTCGGATTGCTACCGGAACCGCCCCTGCGCGGTGCCGCCTTGCGGCCCGTCTCCGATTTGGGGGGGCTCAGAAGCCCCCGCCGCCGAAGGACGCCCTCGGCGTCTACGGCAGCACGAGGCCGACCGTCCGTGCTGCCGTCCGTCCCGGGGTCGCAAGTACAATAGTACTATAAGGGGCGCACAGCCCCCCGCTGCACGCCCGCGACCCCGGAAGGCCCCTATTAGTCGCCTCTTACGACAGGCAGGGGTTACCGTGGTGGAATTCTCCAAACGCCCCCATTCCACAGGGCGGGAGACGCCGGTCAGTCGTCCACCCGGCGCCTCCTACGTCTCCTTTGGCGGCGGGCGGGATCGCTCTGCTCACGATCCCGCTCGGCGCTCTCCTTCTGCGAGATGGCGCGCTCGCAGAAGGAGACCATCGCACGCCATGACCTCCGGCTGCCGACCATGGCGGACACCACGGCCGGCAGCGAGAGGTCTCCTCCGACGACTGCTATGAGAGCGCTGCGCTCCTCCACCCAGGCTGGGCACTCCTCTAGAGTGTGTTGGGCCGTGTCCTCGCGGCAGTTGCCACAATGGTGGCACACGGCGGACGCCTCTTTTCCGGCTATACGACACAGGTACGAGCCGAAACACCCGTGGCCCGTCAGCACCTGTGTCAGCCGGAATGTAGGCGCACCGTGGCGCCTGTCTAGCCATTCTCTAAGGACAGGTCGCACTGCCGCGACGGTCCTCAAGCCCGAACTCGGGCTCTCCAGCCTGGCATGCCACTCCTCCACGGCGGCTCTGCGGAACCTGGCCGCAATCTCCCTCGGGGCAAGCCTTTCCCCATGACGGGACACCCCCTCCCGCCAGCGGAACGCTGACGAGAGGGACCGGGCGTCCAAGTCCCAAGGGAGAGTGCCGGCCAACACGCAGGCCGCCTCGTGAGAGACCGTGCGGTAGCCCCTGATTATCCGCTGCGCCACCAGACGCTGCGGTTTGCGCAGCAAGGCGACACAGCGGGCGCTCAGGGACCCGGCCCATACGGGTGAACCGTACAGGGCCATGGACCGCACGACTCCAGCGTACAGACTCCGGCAAGGGTTACCGGGACCTTCGAGGTTCGGCAGCAGGCTTCCAAGCGCGCCCGCTGCCCGCACCAACTTCGGCGACAACATCTCAAAGTGGGCGCGGAAGTCCCACCGGCTACTCAATATCAATCCCAAATACTTCATGGTGGTGCCGATGGGAATCCGCACCCCCTCCACTGTAATGTGGGCCCCTGCAGGTGGCCCACGCCGAGGCCCGTGAAAACACAGGGCCTCGGTTTTCTCCAGGGCCACCGAGAGGCCCAGTCGCCGAATCCTGCCCACCACCTGTTCGGTTCCGAACGAGGCGAGCAGGATGGCATCCTCGAAGCA
This sequence comes from Clanis bilineata, assembly GCA_036417725.1. Taxonomy (NCBI): domain Eukaryota; kingdom Metazoa; phylum Arthropoda; class Insecta; order Lepidoptera; family Sphingidae; genus Clanis; species Clanis bilineata. The sequence goes on from CM071165.1 coordinate 202,007, forward strand.
TCCCGACGTCGCTGTCACCAGGGTGTCGTCCGCGTAGCAGACAACAGCGACGCCTCGGGGGTTGGTACCACGGAGAACCCAGTCATAACCGATGTTCCACAGTAGCGGGCCCAGAACTGAGCCCTGTGGAACACCGGCAGACATGGCCCTCCGGTGCCACCCAGCGGCGCCCGGATACACTACATACCTATCAGATAGGTACGAGTGCACCAGACGACGCAAATAAAGTGGCACCATGTGGTACCGCAGTGCCTCATGTATGCAGGCCCAGGGCAAGGTGTTGAAGGCGTTGGCGATGTCGAGCGACACCGCCACCACCACCTTACCCCGGGCAACTGCATCCTCCGCGTGCGCCTTGACCCGCAGAATCGCATGCACCGTGGACCGGCCATGCCGGAAACCGAACTGGCAGTCCGCCAAGTCCGGCCCGGCCCCCTCTAGGTGCTCGACGAGGCGAGCGTGCACGATCCGCTCGAAGAGCTTGCAGACCTCGTCGAGCAACACGATTGGCCGGTAGGCCGATGGCGATTCTACGGGTCGACCCTCCTTCTTGAGCAGGACCAGCTTTCCGGTTTTCCACCGGGATGGAAACTGGCCCCGCTCCAGGCACGCAGAGAAGAGGCCGCGGAGCCTCGCTCCCAGATGCTCGACGGCTAGCACCCAAGCGCGTCCGGGGATGCCGTCGAGACCCGGGGCGGCTTTCTTGGCCCGCAGCCGAAGCACCGCCACCCTCATTTCTTCGGGTGAAACCTCCGAAATAACCCTTGCCGAATCCAACGACGACGGCGTCGACGAGTGCGACGCCATCGGTGGAGGAGTGACATCCTCCGTGGCCGGGAACAAAGCCGCGACGACCTCCTGCACGAGGTCGCCCCGGAGACTCTGCGTCAGCGGGGGCGCCCATGGGCGGAGCTTTCTCAACGCCACACGGTATGGACGCCCCCACGGGTCGCTGTCGAGAGTACCCCGGAACTCAGTTTGAGCCGCAGACTTTGCCCTCGCAATGGCCACGTGCAGCGCTCTCTTAGCCTCTCTGTGGAGGCCGTGAAGCAGCCGCTCCTGGTCCTCGTCGCCGGGAAGACGAATCCGGCGACGACGGTGCCTGGACAGCTGACGGAGGGCGGCTACGCAGGACGCGCGCAGCCGCGTGAGCTCCGCCGACCACCAGAACACCTGGCGCTTCTCCGGGAGGCGTCGGACCCGGGGCATGGCAGCGTCGCAGACGCGCGACATCGCCGCCCCGAACCACACCGCCTCCTCCTCGACCCGTACCGGCCCGTCCGGTACGGGCACCAGCGCCTGGGCCAGAGCGGCCTCCTTCAGGGCCTCAACACCGAGGCGACTTAAAGCCCAGCGTGGGCCGTCCAATCGCGGGACGGTCGGTCCCCCACCCGACCGGGTGGTTGGAGACGAGGTGACGTCGAACCGAATGTATCGGTGATCCGACAACGTCTCCTCGCCCACCAGGACCCTCCAGTCCCGGACACGGCGGGCTAGGGCCGGGGTGGCGAACGTGATGTCCACCACCGAACCGCCGTTATGCCTCACGCACGTGTCCTCGGTCCCGCGATTCACGACGGCCAAGCCGGACGAGATCGCCCATTCCTCCAGGGCCTCGCCGCGCACGTCGGTCGCCGACGAACCCCAAGCCAAAGACTTGGCGTTGAAGTCGCCGGCGACGAGGACGGGGCGAGGCTGACTGTCTTGCACCACCAGGGCCCCCAGCCGAGTGAGGAAATGCTCAAACTCGGCTTGGGATCTATTGGGGGAGAAATACACTCCCACAATCCAGACCCCCCCCAACAGAACCGCCACACATCCCGAACCCTTCGCTACTTTTTCAAAGGGCTGGGAGCCGGCGGCGCCCCGGGTGATGACGGCCACCGAACCGTCCAGGTCCCCTGCCCAGTCGTCCCTGGGGGGAACAAAGTACGGCTCAGCGACCACAGCCACTTGTATCGACCACTGCGCGAGGCTTTGGACCAGCAGGTCCTGGGCCCTGGCGCAGTGGTTAACATTCGCCTGGAGGAATCGTTGCGCCATATTATTGGGCGATCTCCATGGGTGCCTCTCGGTGGGACGGGTCCGGCCGCGTCACAACCGCAACGCCTCCACCGCGATTACCGCGGCGGGGACGAGCGGAGGCGACGCAAGCCTTTGCGCCCACCTGGTGCCCCGCGGGTTTACCGGCATTTGCACAGATTGTGCAATGCGGCTCCGCGGAGCACTCTCTAGCCTTATGGCCCGACTGACCGCAGCGATAGCAGAAATCGCTGCGGTCACATTCGTCGGTGCAGTGCGTCCGCACGTGCCCCCTGAAGAGGCAGCGGAAGCACCGCATGGGCCTTGGCGCCAGAAGTTGGACCCGTGCCGACACCCATCCGATCAGGACGCGTCCTGCCCTGACCACCTTCTCTGCGGCCTTGGCTGGGCACCGCACCCATGCCGAGCCAAGACCGGAACGGTCGGGGCGGATCTCCCCGACCTTAATGTCCACCGAGGAACAACCGCCTGCCCCTGCGAGGGCCACCGCGATCATCTCCGGGTCAGCGGACGCGTCTAGCCCGGAGATGCGCAATTCCGCGGTCTTACATGGGCGGGAGACCCGAACGACGGTCTCCAGCTCCGTGCCGCGGAATACGGCCCTCATGCGCTCGGCGAGGGTGTCCGCCTTTGCCTCCGTCTCTGGGCCGGGCACCTCGTAGAGGTACCCGCCCGTAGCCATTAAGTGGGCCCGCATCTCAGAGATGCCCAGGTCCGTGAGGCGCACGTTGGCCATCACCTCCCGAAGGACCTGGGCATAACCTACTCCATTCGCCAGCCCCTCAGGCGACACAGTAACAGTTACTGCTGCCTTGCGGGGCAGGCGAATTTTGGGCTCCGGCCGGCGCTGTTGCGGCTGGTGCCGCTGCTGTTGTAATGGCACAGTGGCCGGAGCACCCGATGCGGGCCGGGGAGCCTTTTTCTTCCCCTTCCTGGCCACCACCACCCAGCCCTCATCCATAGACGTGGGGGGCGGCGGGAGTGGAAGGGGTGCAGGGACAGGCTGTGCCTGTACAGTGCCGCTCTTCTTCTTCCCCCCCTTTTGGGAGGGGAGAGTTTTCGGCATGACCACTTGGGCGGGCCTGGCCGGGGCGGGCCGAAGCACGGCAGCAGGGGCAGGCCGAGGGACTACGGCAGAAGTGGAAGGGGTAGGAGCAGACGTTTTTCCCTTCCCCTTCCCCTTACCCTTTGAGGTGGCCGACGGAGCAGCCACAGCCGGCAGGGCACGAGATGGCCCAGCCGCCGCGACAGGAGGCAGAGAAGGCCACTCCTCTCTTTCGCCTCTGGCCCTATCGGCCGCTAACGGTGGCCGAGTGATGGGCTCCGGCGGCAGCCTCATGGCCATCGCCGCCAGGCGCGCGTCTAGCATTTTGAGGAGCCGGCGTTCGAACTCCTCGAAACGGTCGCCTTGATTTTTTCCGGGCGCCACCGAGGACGCCGGCCGTGAACCCCCGAGGGACCTGACGGTTTCCAGGACCTCGGCTAGAGCCTTTCCCTGGGCCACCTGGGCGGCCTGGAGTTTGGCGATTTCTTTAGCCATCGCCGCCTTTTCCGCCTCCAGGCGTACCACCTCAGCAGGGGCCGGCTCTTCAGCCCTAGAGATTAATTCTCTAACGGCGAGATTCAGCCCCTGCTTAAATGTTCCCTTTAAATTTTTGGATTTTTGGGAGATATTCCTTATAGTTCCCGCCAATCGTAGGCGCCAGTCTTGGTGGTCGACTGGCACCTCGTTCACGTCCGACGATTCGGCCTCGTCGTCGGATAAGGCCACGGCGACGTGTTTCTCTGCCGGGCCCTGGTCACTCTCATCCGAGATCGTGCATGCAACCCGATCTGGACGACTTCTCTTGCTGCGCAAGGAGGGTCTACCCACTTCGACCCCAGACTCTGGAGTCGATGCGGGTTTCACCACCCGCGCAGCCACCGTCTTTGGCATATTGCCATCAATCTCAGCCTGACCCGGACCGCTATCGGATTCCGGGGCAGGCAACCTCTCCACAACTACAACTGGATTTTTTATTTTTGAGAAAGTAAGCTTCATGTTTGTCCCACGAGTATGGGGGAAATAAGCGTCCACCCAGCCAGAGCCCCCTGTAGCTGGGTAAGCCTACGGTGTAACCCGCCGGAGTGTCGGCCGGTACTCCGACGGGGGTCGCACTAGAGACCGAACTACCCATCGGCCATGCATCCCCTCGCGGTGCGCCGCCGCTTGGGATTCGGGGTAACTTTTTATAGAGGTTTTCTCCCTCGCGGTCCGGGCGGTTAAGCCAAGACCCTCGGTCCGGTCGAAGCGCGAGACATGACCACAGACCTCCGAGACCGGATTACGATATTCGACGGTGACAGTAAAGAGGAGCATCCCCTCCACTGTCTGCTCGGCGGCGGGATTAGCGCACACCGAGCCCGCCGATGCCCCCAGGACAGAACCCAGGGGTGTCCCCAAAACCCTCCCCACTAGACGACGGCCGCCGCAACAGGCGACGACCGCCAACCAGCCTCGTCAGGATATTAGCCGTGGTCACGGATGAAAGCAGACGAAAATTCGAAACCGTCTTCATCCGTGACCGCCGTTGCCCAGGGTGCACCACGTGGAGGTTTCCTGACTTCGCACCCCACCCCAACCTAACCTAACCTTTTTTTTTTTTTTTTTTTTTTGTCGCGGGGAAAAGTGTTTTACCACTGCCGCCGCGCCCGGGGGGGTGGACGCGGCGGGTATGTCGGGTTCGCCGGTCTTACGACCCAGCGCCGTGATGCCCGGGAGAGATGGTCGACATCCGGGCGACGCTGGGCCGAGTCCCTAACACTATATACACCCTACACCGGCAATACCGACTAAAAACCCCGCGGTGGCCTTCTTCGGCGCTTGAGTGGGGCGGTCCCGGGGTATCCGGAGATAGACTCGGATTGCTACCGGAACCGCCCCTGCGCGGTGCCGCCTTGCGGCCCGTCTCCTATTTGGGGGGGGCTCAGAAGCCCCCGCCGCCGAAGGACGCCCTCGGCGTCTACGGCAGCACGAGGCCGACCGTCCGTGCTGCCGTCCGTCCCGGGGCCGCATGTACAAAAGTACTAAAAGGGGCGCACAGCCCCCCGCTGCGCGCCCGCGACCCCGGAAGGCCCCTATAAGTCGCCTCTTACGACAGGCAGGGGATACCGTGGTGGAATTCTCCAAACGCCCCCATTCCACAGGGCGGGAGACGCCGGTCAGTCGTCCACCCGACGTCTCCTTCGTCTCCTTTGGCGGCGGGCGGGATCGTTCTGCTCACGATCCCGCTCGGCGCTCTCCTTCTGCGAGATGACGCGCTCGCAGAAGGAGACCATCGCACGCCATGACCCCCGGCTGCCGACCATGGCGGACACCACGGCCGGCAGCGAGAGGTCGCCTCCGACGACTGCTGTGAGAGCGCTGCGCTCCTCCACCCAGGCTGGGCACTCCTGAAGAGTGTGTTGGGCCGTGTCCTCGCGGCAGTTGCCACAATGGTGACACACGGCGGACGCCTCTTTTCCGGCTATGCGACACAGGTACGCACCAAAACACCCGTGCCCCGTCAGTACCTGTGTCAGCCGGAATGTAGGCGCACCGTGGCGCCTGTCCAGCCACTCTTCGAGGACAGGTCGCACTGCCGCGACGGTCCTCAAGCCCGAACTCGGGCTCTCCAGCCTGGCATGCCACTCCTCCACGGCGGCTCTGCGGAACCTGGCCGCAATCTCCCTCGGGGCTAGCCGTTCCCGTTGTTGGGACGCGCCCTCTCGCCAGTGGAATGCTGACGAGAGGGACTTGGCGTCCAAATCCCAAGGGAGAGTTCCGGCCAACACGCAGGCCGCCTCGTGGGAGACCGTGCGGTAGCCCCTGATTATCCGCTGCGCCACCAGACGCTGCGGTTTGCGCAGCAAGGCGACGCAACGGGCGTTCAGGGACCCGGCCCATACGGGTGAACCGTACAGGGCCATGGACCGCACGACTCCAGCGTACAGACTCCGGCAAGGGTTACCGGGACCTTCGAGGTTCGGCAGCAGGCTCCCAAGCGCGCCCGCTGCCCGCACCAACTTCGGCGACAATTTCTCAAAATGGGCGCGGAAGTCCCACCGGCTATTCAGAATCAACCCTAAATATTTCATTGTAGAGCCGATGGGAATCCGCACCCCCTCCACTGTGATGTGGGCCCCTATAGGTGGCCTTCGCCGAGGCCCGTGGAAAAACATGGCCTCGGTTTTGTTCAGGGCCACCGTGAGGCCCAGTCGCCGAATCCTGCCCACCACCTCTTCGGTACCGGAGGAGGCGAGCAGGATGGCATCCTCGAAAGAACCGGCCGTCGCTGTCACCAAAGTGTCGTCCGCGTAGCAGACGACAGCGACGCCCCGGGGGTTGGTACCACGGAGGACCCAATCGTAGCCGATGTTCCACAATAGCGGGCCCAGTACTGAGCCCTGTGGAACACCGCAAGACATGGCCCTCTGGTGCCAGCCGGCGGCGCCCGGATACACTATGTACCGATTTGACAGGTACGAGTGCACCAAGCGCCGCAGGTAAGCCGGCACCGCGTGGTACCGCAGTGCTTCATGAATGCAGCCCCAGGGTAAGGTGTTGAATGCGTTGGCGATGTCGAGCGACACCGCCACCACCACCTCACCCCGCGCAACTGCATCCTCCGCGTGCGCCTTGACCCGCAGAATCGCATGAACTGTGGATCGGCCCTGCCGGAACCCGTACTGGCAATCTGCCAGGTCCGGCCCGGCCCCCTCAAGGTGCTCGACGAGGCGAGCGTGTATAATCCTCTCGAAAAGCTTACAAACCTCGTCGAGCAACACGATGGGCCGGTAGGCCGATGGCGACTCTGCGGGTCGACCCTCCTTCTTGAGCAGGACCAGCTTGCCGGTTTTCCACCGGGACGGAAACTGGCCCTGCTCCATGCACGCGGAGAAAAGGCTGCGGAGCCTCGCCCCCAGGTGCTCGACGGCTAACACCCATGCGCGTCCGGGGATACCGTCGAGACCTGGGGCGGTTTTCTTAGCCCGCAGCCGAAGCACCGCCACCCTCATTTCTTCGGGTGAAACCTCCGGGATAACCCTTGCCGAATCCAACGACGACGGCGTCGACGAACGCGACGCCATCGGTGGAGGAGTGACATCCTCCGTGGCCGGGAACAAAGCCGCGACGACCTCCTGAACGAGGTCGCCCCGGAGACTCTGCGTCAGCGGGGGCGCCCATGGGCGGAGCTTTCTCAACGCCAGACGGTATGGACGCCCCCACGGGTCGCTGTCGAGAGTACTCCGGAACTCAGTTTGAGCCGCAGACTTTGCCCTCGCTATGGCCACATGCAGCGCTCTCTTAGCCTCCCTGTGGAGGCCGCGAAGCAGCCGCTCCTGGTCCTCGTCGCCGGGCAGACGAATCCGGCGACGACGGTGTCTGGACAGCTGGCGGAGGGCGGCAACGCAGGACGCGCGCAGCCGCGTGAGCTCCGCCGACCACCAGAACACCTGGCGCTTCTCCGGGAGGCGTCGGACCCGGGGCATGGCTGCGTCGCAGACGCGCGACATCGCCGCCCCGAACCATTCCGCCTCCTCGTCGACCCGTACCGGCCCGTCCGGCACGGGCACCAGCGCCTGGGCCAGAGCGGCCTCCTTCAGGGCCTCAACTTCGAGGCGACTTATGGCCCAGCGTGGGCCGTCCGATCGCGAAACGGTCGGTCCCCCACCCGACCGGGTGGTTGGGGACGAGGCGACGTCGAACCGAATGTATCGGTGATCCGACAACGTCTCCTCGCCCACCAGGACCCTCCAGTCCCGGACACGGCGGGCTAGGGCCGGGGTGGCGAACGTGATGTCCACCACCGAACCGCCGTTTTGCCTCACGCACGTGTCCGCCGTCCCGCGATTCGCGACGGCCAAGCCGGACGAGATCGCCCATTCCTCCAGGGCCTCGCCCCGCGCGTCAGTCAACGACGAACCCCAAGCCAAGGACTTGGCGTTGAAGTCGCCGGCGACGAGGACGGGGCGAGGCTGACTGCCTTGCACCACCAGGGCCCCCAGCCGAGCGAGGAAGTGCTCAAACTCGGCCAGGGATCTGTTGGGGGAGAAATACACTCCCACGACCCAAACCCCCCCCAACAGGACCGCCACGCATCCCGAGCCCTTCACGACTTTTTCGAAGGGCGGGGAGCCGGCTGCGCCCCTGGTGATGATGGCCACCGAGCTGTCGAGGTCCCCTGCCCAGTCATCCCGGGGGGGAACAAAATAAGGCTCGGAGACCACAGCCACATGTATCGACCACTGCGCGAGGCTTTGGACCAATAAGTCTTGGGCCCTGGCGCAGTGGTTAATATTCGCCTGGAGGAATTTTTGCGCCATATTAATGGGCGATCTCCATTGGTGCGGCGCGGGTGGACGGGTCGGGCCGCGTCACAACCGCCGCGCCCTGGCCGCGATTACCGCGACGGGGACGGACGGAGGCAACGCAGGCCTTGGCGCCCACCTGGTGCCCCGCGGGTTTGCCCGCACCTGCACAGATGATGCAGTGCGGTGCCGCGGAGCACTCCTTGGCCTTGTGGCCCGCTTGACCGCAGTGATAGCAGAAACCGCTGCGGTCACACTCATCTGTGCAGTGCCTCCGCACGTGCCCCCTGAAGAGGCAGCGGAAGCACCGCAACCTTTTTTTTTTTTTTTTTTTTTTTTTTGTCGCGGGGAAAAAGTGTTTTACCACTGCCGCCACGCCCGGGGGGGTGGACGCGGCGGGTATGTCGGGTTCGCCGGTCTTACGACCCAGCGCCGTGATGCCCGGGAGAGATGTTCGACATCCGGGCGACGCTGGGCCGAGTCCCTAACAATATATACACCCTACACCGGCAATACCGACTAAAAACCCCGCGGTGGCCTTCTTCGGCGCATGAGTGGGGCGGTCCCGGGGTATCCAGAGATAGCCTCGGATTGCTACCGGAACCGCCCCTGCGCGGTGCCGCCTTGCGGCCCGTCTCCAATTTGGGGGGGGCTCATAAGCCCCCGCCGCCGAAGGACGCCCTCGGCGTCTACGGCAGCACGAGGCCGACCGTCCGTGCTGCCGTCCGTCCCGGGGCCGCATGTACAAAAGTACTAAAAGGGGCGCACAGCCCCCCGCTGCACGCCCGCGACCCCGGAAGGCCCCTATAAGTCGCCTCTTACGACAGGCAGGGGATACCGTGGTGGAATTCTCCAAACGCCCCCATTCCACAGGGCGGGAGACGCCGGTCAGTCGTCCACCCGACGTCTCCTTCGTCTCCTTTGGCGGCGGGCGGGATCGTTCTGCTCACGATCCCGCTCTGCGCTCTCCTTCTGCGAGATGACGCGCTCGCAGAAGGAGACCATCGCACGCCATGACCCCCGGCTGCCGACCATGGCGGACACCACGGCCGGCAGCGAGAGGTCGCCTCCGACGACTGCTGTGAGAGCGCTGCGCTCCTCCACCCAGGCTGGGCACTCCTCCAGAGTGTGTTGGGCCGTGTCCTCGCGGCAGTTGCCACAATGGTGGCACACGGCGGACGCCTCTTTTCCGGCTATGCGACACAGGTACGCACCAAAACACCCGTGCCCCGTCAGTACCTGTGTCAGCCGGAACGTAGGCGCACCGTGGCGCCTGTCTAGCCATTCTCTAAGGACAGGTCGCACTGCCGCGACGGTCCTCAAGCCCGAACTCGGGCTCTCCAGCCTGGCATGCCACTCCTCCACGGCGGCTCTGCGGAACCTGGCCGCAATCTCCCTCGGGGCAAGCCGCTCCCGTTGTTGGGACACCCCCTCCCGCCAGTGGAACGCTGACGAGAGGGACTTGGCGTCCAAGTCCCAAGGGAGAGTGCCGGCCAACAAGCAGGCCGCCTCGTGGGAGACCGTGCGGTAGCCCCTGATGATCCGCTGCGCCACCAGACGCTGCGGTTTGCGCAGCAAGGCGACACAGCGGGCGTTCAGGGACCCGGCCCATACGGGTGAACCGTACAGGGCCATGGACCGCACGACTCCAGCGTACAGACTCCGGCAAGGGTTACCGGGACCTTCGAGGTTCGGCAGCAGGCTCCCAAGCGCGCCCGCTGCCCGCACCAATTTCGGCGACAACTTCTCAAAGTGGGCGCGGAAGTCCCACCGGCTACTTAAAATCAACCCTAAATATTTCATTGTAGAGCCGATGGGAATCCGCACCCCCTCCACAGTGATGTGGGCCCCTGAAGGTGGCCTTCGCCGAGGCCCGTGAAAGAACAGGGCCTCGGTTTTGTTCAGGGCCACCGTGAGGCCCAGTCGCCGAATCCTGCCCACCACCTCTTCGGTACCGGAGGAGGCGAGCAGGATGGCATCCTCGAAAGAACCGGCCGTCGCTGTCACCAAAGTGTCGTCCGCGTAGCAGACGACAGCGACGCCCCGGGGGTTGGTACCACGGAGGACCCAATCGTAGCCGATGTTCCACAATAGCGGGCCCAGTACTGAGCCCTGTGGAACACCGCAAGACATGGCCCTCTGGTGCCAGCCGGCGGCGCCCGGATACACTATGTACCGATTTGACAGGTACGAGTGCACCAAGCGCCGCAGGTAAGCCGGCACCGCGTGGTACCGCAGTGCTTCATGAATGCAGCCCCAGGGCAAGGTGTTGAATGCGTTGGCGATGTCGAGCGACACCGCCACCACCACCTCACCCCGCGCAACTGCATCCTCCGCGTGCGCCTTTACCCGCAGAATCGCGTGAACCGTGGATCGGCCCTGCCGGAACCCGTACTGGCAATCTGCCAGGTCCGGCCCGGCCCCCTCAAGGTGCTCGACGAGGCGAGCGTGTATAATGCGCTCGAAAAGTTTGCACACCTCGTCGAGCAACACGATGGGCCGGTAGGCCGATGGCGACTCTGCAGGTCGACCCTCCTTCTGGAGCAGGACCAACTTGCCGGTTTTCCACCGGGACGGAAAGTGGCCCTGCTCCAAGCACGCGGAGAAAAGGCTGCGGAGCCTCGCCCCCAGGTGCTCGACGGCTAACACCCATGCGCGTCCGGGGATACCGTCGAGACCTGGGGCGGTTTTCTTAGCCCGCAGCCGAAGCACCGCCACCCTCATTTCTTCGGGTGAAACCTCCGGGATAACCCTTGCCGAATCCAACGACGACGGCGTCGACGAACGCGACGCCATCGGTGGAGGAGTGACATCCTCCGTGGCCGGGAACAAAGCCGCGACGACCTCCTGAACGAGGTCGCCCCGGAGACTCTGCGTCAGCGGGGGCGCCCATGGGCGGAGCTTTCTCAACGCCAGACGGTATGGACGCCCCCACGGGTCACTGTCGAGAGTACTCCGGAACTCAGTTTGAGCCGCAGACTTTGCCCTCGCTATGGCCACATGCAGCGCTCTCTTAGCCTCCCTGTGGAGGCCGCGAAGCAGCCGCTCCTGGTCCTCGTCGCCGGGCAAACGAATCCGGCGACGACGGTGTCTGGACAGCTGGCGGAGGGCGGCAACGCAGGACGCGCGCAGCCGCGTGAGCTCCGCCGACCACCAGAACACCTGGCGCTTCTCCGGGAGGCGTCGGACCCGGGGCATGGCTGCGTCGCAGACGCGCGACATCGCCGCCCCGAACCATTTCGCCTCCTCGTCGACCCGTACCGGCCCGTCCGGCACGGGCACCAGCGCCTGGGCCAGAGCGGCCTCCTTCAGGGCCTCAACTTCGAGGCGACTTATGGCCCAGCGTGGGCCGTCCGATCGCGAGACGGTCGGTCCCCCACCCGACCGGGTGGTTGGGGACGAGGCGACGTCGAACCGAATGTATCGGTGATCCGACAACGTCTCCTCGCCCACCAGGACCCTCCAGTCCCGGACACGGCGGGCTAGGGCCGGGGTGGCGAACGTGATGTCCACCACCGAACCGCCGTTATGCCTCACGCACGTGTCCGCCGTCCCGCGATTCGCGACGGCCAGGCCGGACGAGATCGCCCATTCCTCCAGGGCCTCGCCCCGCGCGTCAGTCACCGACGAACCCCAAGCCAAGGACTTGGCGTTGAAGTCGCCGGCGACGAGGACGGGGCGAGGCTGACTGCCTTGCACCACCAGGGCCCCCAGCCGAGCGAGGAAGTGCTCAAACTCGGCCAGGGATCTGTTGGGGGAGAAATACACTCCCACGACCCAAACCCCCCCCAACAGGACCGCCACGCATCCCGAGCCCTTCACGACTTTTTCGAAGGGCGGGGAGCCGGCTGCGCCCCTGGTGATGATGGCCACCGAGCTGTCGAGGTCCCCTGCCCAGTCATCCCGGGGGGGAACAAAATAAGGCTCGGAGACCACAGCCACTTGTATCGACCACTGCGCGAGGCTTTGGACCAATAAGTCTTGGGCCCTGGCGCAGTGGTTAATATTCGCCTGGAGGAATTTTTGCGCCATATTATTGGGCGATCTCCATAGGTGCCGCGCGGGTGGACGGGTCGGGCCGCGTCACAACCGCCGCGCCCCGGCCGCGATTACTGCGGCGGGGACGGACGGAGGCAACGCAGGCCTTGGCGCCCACCTGGTGCCCCGCGGGTTTGCCTGCACCTGCACAAATCGTGCAGTGCGGTGCCGCGGAGCACTCCTTGGCCTTGTGGCCCGCTTGACCGCAGCGATAGCAGAAACCGCTGCGGTCACACTCATCTGTGCAGTGCCTCCGCACGTGCCCCCTGAAGAGGCAGCGGAAGCACCGCATGGGCCTTGGCGCCAAAAGCTGGACCCGCGCCGACACCCAGCCGATCAGGACGCGTCCTGTCCTGATCACCTTATCCGCGGCCTTGGCTGGGCACCGCACCCAAGCCGAGCCAAGGCCGGACCGGTCGGGGCGGATCTCCCCGACCTTGACGTCCGTCACTACACAGCCACCTGCCCCTGCGAGGGCCGTCGCGACCATTTCCGGGTCGGCGGACGCATCCAACCCGGATACGCGTAGTTCCGCGGTTTTGCACGGACGGGAGACTCGAACGACCGCCTCCAGCTCCGTGCCGCGGAACACGGCCCTCATGCGTTCGGCGAGTGTGTCAGCCCTCGCCTCTGTCTCCGGGCCAGGTACCTCATAAAGGTAGCCGCCCGTCGCCATTAATTGGGCCCGCATCTCACCTATTCCCAGGTCAGCGAGGCGCACATTGGCCTGCACCTCACGTAGAACCTGGGAATAGGTGACACCCTTCTCCAGCCCCTCGGGCGACACAGTTATAGTAACTGCTGCCTTTCGGGGCAATCGAATCTTGGGCTCCGGCCGGCGCTGCTGCGGTTGGTGCCGCTGTTGTTGCGGCGGCGCAGTGGCCAGAGCACCCGATGCGGGCTGAGGGCCCTTCTTTTTCTTTTTGTTGTTCACCACCAACGTCCAGGAGTCATCCATGGATGCTGGTGGTGGCGGCAACGGGCGGGGTGCAGGGGCAGGTGCAGGTTGAGCCGGAACAGGGCCGCCCTTCTTCTTCTTTTTTGCCCCCTTTTGAGGGGGCACACTCTGTGGCACGGCCACTGGGGCGGGCCCTGGCGCGGCAGCAGGGGCGGGCCGAGGAACAACCGCTGCGGTAGTGGATGGGGCAGGGGAAGATTTCTTCCCCTTGCCTTTCCCCTTTGAAGTTGCCGGCGGAGGGGCAACATGCGGGGCACTAGATGGCCCTGCCACCGCAAAGCACGGGGCCAAAGGTCCCGCGACGGGCAAAGAAGGCCAATCTTCCTTCTCTCTTCGCTCCTTCGCCCTATCCGCGGCTAGAGGGGGACGAAGGACTGGCTCCCGAGGCAACCGCATCGATATCGCCTCGAGGCGCGCGTCTAATATGTTTATGAGACGACGCTCGAGCTCCTCGAGGCGATCTTCTCGGGCAGGCGTCGCTGCCGTCGGGGCCACCGGCTGATTTTGGCCGAGGGACCTCAATGTGGTGAGGACCTCGTCCAGTATCTTTTGTTGGGCCACCTGGGCGGCCTTTAACTGGGCAATCTGCCGTGCCATCGCCGCCTTCTCGGTTTCCAACCGAGTCACTTCAGCGGAAGCAGTCTCCTCAGCCCTGGAAACTAGTTCTTGGGCTGCAAGATTCAGCTTCCGCTGAAATGTGCCCTTTATTTTCCGGGACTTGCTAGAAACGTCCCGGATATTGGCGGCCAAACGTAGGCGCCAGTCGGTTTCCTCGTCTGGCACCTCACCGGGCTCCATCTCTTCCTCACTCTCGGCCTTGTAAGTCTTCTCCGCCGGCCCCTGGTCAGTGTCGCTCGAAATCAAACAATCCGCTCGATCTCGACGACTCCTTTTTGACGCCGAGGTGGCTCCGCTCGCCCCGGCCACGGATTCGAGGCTCGGGGCACGCGAAGGCACCACGGAACGCTCTCGCAAAATCATTCGCTCCTCTGCTGCTGCTGGTCCAGGAACACATACTGTCCCTGGAACGTCCACCTTCTCCAAAATAACGACGGGTTTGTTTTTTAAATTGAATTTATTATCATTTTCCATGTTGTTCCCACGAGTGTGGGGGAAATAAACCGTCCACCCAGGCAGAGCCCCCTGTACCTGGGTAAGCCTATGGTGTAACCCGCCGGAGTGTCGGCCGTTACTCCGACGGGGGTCGCACTAGAGACCGAACTACCCATCGGCCATGCATCCCCTCGCGGTGCGCCGCCGCTTGGGATTCGGGGTAACTTTTTATAGAGGATTTCTCCCTCGCGGTCCGGGCGGTGAAGCCAAGACCCTCGGTCCGGTCGGAGCGCGAGACATGACCACAGACCTCCGAGACCGGATTACGATATTCGACGGCGACAGTGAAGGAGAGCATCCCCTCCACTGCCTGCTCGGCGGCGGGTTAGCGCACACCGAGCCCGCCGACACCCTCAGGACAGAACCTGAAGGTGGCCCAATTAACCCCCCCAAACTGGACGACAGCCGCCACAACACGCGACGACTGCCAACCGACCTCGCCAGGATATTAGCCGTGGTCACGGATGAAAGCAGACGAAAATTCGAAACCGTCTTCATCCGTGACCGCCGTTGCCCAGGGTGCACCACGTGGAGGTTTCCTGACTTCGCACCCCAACCTAACCTTTTTTTTTTTTTTTTTTTTTTTTTTTGTCGCGGGGAAAAGTGTTTTACCACTGCCGCCGCGCCCGGGGGGGTGGACGCGGCGGGTATGTCGGGTTCGCCGGCCTTACGACCCAGCGCCGTGATGCCCGGGAGAGATGGTCGACATCCGGGCGACGCTGGGCCGCGTCCCTAACAAATTCCCTACACCGGCAATACCGACTAAAAACCCCGCGGTGGCCTACTTCGGCGCATGAGTGGGGCGGCCCCGGGGTATCCTGAGATAACCTCGGATTGCTACCGGAACCGCCCCTGCGCGGTGCCGCCTTGCGGCCCGTCTCCGATTTGGGGGGGGGCTCAGAAGCCCCCGCCGCCGAAGGACGCCCTCGGCGTCTACGGCAGCACGAGGCCGACCGTCCGTGCTGCCGTCCGTCCCGGGGTCGCAAGTACGATAGTACTATAAGGGGCGCACAGCCCCCCGCTGCACGCCCGCGACCCCGGAAGGCCCCTATTAGTCGCCTCTTACGACAGGCAGGGGTTACCGTGGTGGAATTCTCCAAACGCCCCCATTCCACAGGGCGGGAGACGCCGGTCAGTCGTCCACCCGGCGCCTCCTACGTCTCCTTTGGCGGCGGGCGGGATCGCTCTGCTCACGATCCCGCTCGGCGCTCTCCTTCTGCGAGATGGCGCGCTCGCAGAAGGAGACCATCGCACGCCATGACCTCCGGCTGCCGACCATGGCGGACACCACGGCCGGCAGCGAGAGGTCTCCTCCGACGACTGCTATGAGAGCGCTGCGCTCCTCCACCCAGGCTGGGCACTCCTCAAGAGTGTGTTGGGCCGTGTCCTCGCGGCAGTTGCCACAATGGTGGCACACGGCGGACGCCTCTTTTCCGGCTATACGACACAGGTACGAGCCGAAACACCCGTGGCCCGTCAACACCTGTGTCAGCCGGAACGTAGGCGCACCGTGGCGCCTGTCTAGCCACTCTCTAAGGACAGGTCGCACTGCCGCGACGGTCCTCAAGCCCGAACTCGGGCTCTCCAGCCTGGCATGCCACTCCTCCACGGCGGCTCTGCGGAACCTAGCCGCAATCTCCCTCGGGGCAAGCCTCTCCCGATGACGGGACGCCCCCTCCCGCCAGTGGAACGCTGACGAGAGGGACCGGGCGTCCAAGTCCCAAGGGAGAGTGCCGGCCAACACGCAGGCCGCCTCGTGGGAGACCGTGCGGTAGCCCCTGATTATCCGCTGCGCCACCAGACGCTGCGGTTTGCGCAGCAAGGCGACGCAGCGGGCGCTCAGGGACTCGGCCCATACGGGTGAACCGTACAGGGCCATGGACCGCACGACTCCAGCGTACAGACTCCGGCAAGGGTTACCGGGACCTTCGAGGTTCGGCAGCAGGCTCCCAAGCGCGCCCGCTGCCCGCACCAACTTCGGCGACAACATCTCAAAGTGGGCGCGGAAATCCCACCGGCTACTCAATATCAACCCCAAATACTTCATTGTGGTGCCGATGGGAATCCGCACCCCCTCAACTGTAATGTGAGCCCCTGCAGGTGGCCCACGCCGAGGCCCGTGAAAACACAGGGCCTCGGTTTTCCCCAGGGCCACTGAGAGGCCCAGTCGCCGAATCCTGCCCACCACCTGTTCGGTTCCGAACGAGGCGAGCAGGATGGCATCCTCGAAGCATCCCGACGTCGCTGTCACCAGGGTGTCGTCCGCGTAGCAGACAACAGCGACGCCTCGGGGGTTGGTACCACGGAGAACCCAGTCATAACCGATGTTCCACAGTAGCGGGCCCAGAACTGAGCCCTGTGGAACACCGGCAGACACGGCCCTCCGGTGCCACCCAGCGGCGCCCGGATACACTACATACCTATCAGATAGGTACGAGTGCACCAGACGACGCAAATAAAGTGGCACCATGTGGTACCGCAGTGCCTCATGTATGCAGGCCCAGGGCAAGGTGTTGAAGGCGTTGGCGATGTCGAGCGACACCGCCACCACCACCTTACCCCGGGCAACTGCATCCTCCGCGTGCGCCTTGACCCGCAGAATCGCATGCACCGTGGACCGGCCATGCCGGAAACCGAACTGGCAGTCCGCCAAGTCCGGCCCGGCCCCCTCTAGGTGCTCGACGAGGCGAGCGTGCACGATCCGCTCGAAGAGCTTGCAGACCTCGTCGAGCAACACGATTGGCCGGTAGGCCGATGGCGATTCTACGGGTCGACCCTCCTTCTTGAGCAGGACCAGCTTTCCGGTTTTCCACCGGGATGGAAACTGGCCCTGCTCCAGGCACGCGGAGAAGAGGCCGCGGAGCCTCGCTCCCAGATGCTCGACGGCTAACACCCAAGCGCGTCCGGGGATGCCGTCGAGACCCGGGGCGGCTTTCTTGGCCCGCAGCCGAAGCACCGCCACCCTCATTTCTTCGGGTGAAACCTCCGAAATAACCCTTGCCGAATCCAACGACGACGGCGTCGACGAGTGCGACGCCATCGGTGGAGGAGTGACATCCTCCGTGGCCGGGAACAAAGCCGCGACGACCTCCTGCACGAGGTCGCCCCGGAGACTCTGCGTCAGCGGGGGCGCCCATGGGCGGAGCTTTCTCAACGCCACACGGTATGGACGCCCCCACGGGTCGCTGTCGAGAGTGCTCCGGGACTCCGCCTGAGCCGCGGACTTTGCCCTCGCAATGGCCACGTGCAGCGCTCTCTTAGCCTCTCTGTGGAGGCCGTGAAGCAGCCGCTCCTGGTCCTCGTCGCCGGGAAGACGAATCCGGCGACGACGGTGCCTGGACAGCTGACGGAGGGCGGCTACGCAGGACGCGCGCAGCCGCGTGAGCTCCGCCGACCACCAGAACACCTGGCGCTTCTCCGGGAGGCGTCGGACCCGGGGCATGGCAGCGTCGCAGACGCGCGACATCGCCGCCCCGAACCACGCCGCCTCCTCCTCGACCCGTACCGGCCCGTCCGGTACGGGCACCAGCGCCTGGGCCAGAGCGGCCTCCTTCAGGGCCTCAACACCGAGGCGACTTAAAGCCCAGCGTGGGCCGTCCAATCGCGGGACGGTCGGTCCCCCACCCGACCGGGTGGTTGGAGACGAGGTGACGTCGAACCGAATGTATCGGTGATCCGACAACGTCTCCTCGCCCACCAGGACCCTCCAGTCCCGGACACGGCGGGCTAGGGCCGGGGTGGCGAACGTGATGTCCACCACCGAACCGCCGTTATGCCTCACGCACGTGTCCTCGGTCCCGCGATTCACGACGGCCAAGCCGGACGAGATCGCCCATTCCTCCAGGGCCTCGCCGCGCACGTCGGTCGCCGACGAACCCCAAGCCAAAGACTTGGCGTTGAAGTCGCCGGCGACGAGGACGGGGCGAGGCTGACTGTCTTGCACCACCAGGGCCCCCAGCCGAGTGAGGAAATGCTCAAACTCGGCTTGGGATCTATTGGGGGAGAAATACACTCCCACAATCCAGACCCCCCCCAACAGAACCGCCACACATCCCGAACCCTTCGCTACTTTTTCAAAGGGCTGGGAGCCGGCGGCGCCCCGGGTGATGACGGCCACCGAACCGTCCAGGTCCCCTGCCCAGTCGTCCCTGGGGGGAACAAAGTACGGCTCAGCGACCACAGCCACTTGTATCGACCACTGCGCGAGGCTTTGGACCAGCAGGTCCTGGGCCCTGGCGCAGTGGTTAACATTCGCCTGGAGGAATCGTTGCGCCATATTATTGGGCGATCTCCATGGGTGCGGCGCTGGTGGACGGGTCGGGCCGCGTCACAACCGCCGCGCCTCCACCGCGATTACCGCGGCGGGGACGAGCGGAGGCGACGCAAGCCTTTGCGCCCACCTGGTGCCCCGCGGGTTTGCCTGCACCTGCACAAATCGTGCAGTGCGGCTCCGCGGAGCACTCCCTGGCCTTGTGGCCCGACTGACCGCAGCGGTAGCAGATCCCGCTACGGTCACATTCGTCACTGCAGTGCAACCGTACGTGCCCCCTAAAGAGGCAGCGGAAGCACCGCATGGGCCTAGGCTCAAGGAGCTGGACCCGTGCCGACACCCATCCGATCAGGACGCGCCCTGTCCTGATCACTCTGTCCGCGGCCTTGGCTGGGCACCGCACCCATGCCGCGCCAAGGCCCGAACGGTCGGGGCGGATCTCCCCGACCTTTACATCTGCTGCAGAGCAGTTGCCTGTCCCTGCGAGGGCCGCCGCGATCATCTCCGTGTCGGCGGACGCGTCCAAACCGGAGATACGCAGTTCCGCGGTCTTGCACGGTCGGGAGACGCGTACGTCCGTCTCCAACTCCGTGCCGCGGAACACGGCCCTCATACGTTCGGCGAGGGTGTCCGCCCTCGCCTCTGTCTCGGGGCCGGGCACCTCGTAGAGGTACCCGCCCGTAGCCATTAAGTGGGCCCGCATCTCTGATATGCCCAGGTCAGTGAGGCGGACGTTGGCCATCACCTCCCGAAGGACCTGGGCATAACTTACTCCTTTCGCCAACCCCTCAGGCGACACAGTAACAGTTACTGCTGCCTTACGGGGTAGGCGAATTTTGGGCTCCGGCCGGCGCTGTTGC
Organism: Clanis bilineata; assembly: GCA_036417725.1. NCBI lineage: Eukaryota > Metazoa > Arthropoda > Insecta > Lepidoptera > Sphingidae > Clanis > Clanis bilineata. Next base: position 221,619 of record CM071165.1, read on the forward strand.
GGCTGGTGCCGCTGCTGTTGCGATGGCACAGCGGCCGGAGCACCCGATGCGGGCCGGGGGGCCTTTTTCTTCCCCTTCCTAGCCACCACCACCCAACCCTCATCCAAGGACGCGGGGGGTGGCAGGAGTGGGCGAGGCGCAGGGACAGGCTGTGTCTGTACATGGCCGTGCTTCTTCGTTTTCTTCCCCCCCTTGTGAGACGACTGCTGGGGGGGGACGTGTGTCGGCGCGGCCACTGGGGCGGGTCTGGCCGGGGCGGGCCGAGACGCGGCAACAGCGGTTTGCCGAGGGGCAGCTACAGGGGCGGGCGGGGCAGATGTTTTGCCCTTGCCCTTGCCCTTTCCCTTCGGGCCGGCGGCAACAGCAGGCTGCGGGCGAGAAGGCCCAGCCACCGCAAAACATGGGGCCAGAGGCCCCGTAGCGGGGAGAGAGGGCCAATCTCCTCTCTCTCTCCGCTCCTTCGCCCTATCTGCGGCTAAAGGGGGCCGGACGATTGGCTCCCTGGGCAGTCTCATTGATATTGCCTCGAGGCGCGCGTCTAAGATGTTAATCAGCCGGCGCTCCAGTTCCTCAAGGCGATCTCCTAGATCAGGTGTGGGCTCCGCTGTAGCCGTCGACTGCGCCTGCCCAAGGGACCTCACCGTGGCGAGGACCTCGTCCAGAATCTTCTGTTGTGCCGCCTGAGCGGTCCTCAGCTTGGTGATCTCGCGCGCCATCGCCACTTTTTCTATATGGAGCCGAGTCATCTGAGTGGAAGACGTCTCCTCAGCCCTGGAGATAAGCTCCTGGGCCGCAGAGTTCAGCTCCCGCTGAAAGGTCCCCTTTAGGTTCCGGGACTTACTGGAGACGTCCCGGATACTGGCCGCCAACCGTAGGCGCCAGTCAAGCTGATCAGCTGGCACCTCGGCGGCCTCTCTCGACTCGGCATCGCGCTCGGCTCTGACGATCACCTTCTCCGCCGGCCCTTGGTCACTGTCGCTCGAAATCGCGCCATCTGCACGATCTCGGCGACTCCTCTTGGTTCCCGAGGAGACTCCGCACGACCCGGTCACGGACTCGAGACTCGGGGCGCGCGAAGACGCCAGGGAACTCTGTTTGGAAAGCGCATGCGCCTCCTCAGCAGTCTGCGCAGAGCCAGAAGCAGGCCCCGGGAGAGATAACTTCTCCACACGCACCACAGGTTTTTTGATATTTTTATTTGAATAGGACAATTTCATCTTGATCCCACGAGTATGGGGGAAATAAAAGGTCCACCCAGGCAGAGCCCCCTGTACCTGGGTAAGCCTATGGTGTAACCCGCCGGAGTGTCGGCCGGTACTCCGACGGGGGTCGCACTAGAGACCGAACTACCCATCGGCCATGCATCCCCTCGCGGTGCGCCGCCGCTTGGGATTCGGGGTGACTTTTTATAGAGGTTTTCTCCCTCGCGGTCCGGGCGGTTAAGCCAAGACCCTCGGTCCGGTCGAAGCGTGAGACATGACCACAGACCTCCGAGACCGAATTACGATATTCGACGGTGGCAGTGAAGGAGAGCGTCCCCTCCACTGCCTGCTCGGCGGCAGGTAAGTGCACACCGAGCCCGCCGATGCCCCCAGGACAGAACCCAGGGGTGTCCCCAAAAACCCTCCCCACTAGACGACGGCCGCCGCAACAGGCGACGACCGCCAACCAGCCTCGTCAGGATATTAGCCGTGGTCACGGATGAAAGCAGACGAAAATTCGAAACCGTCTTCATCCGCGACCGCCGTTGCCCAGGGTGCACCACGTGGAGGTTTCCTGACTTCGCACCCCAACCTTTTTTTTTTTTTTTTTTTTTTTTTCGCGGGGAAAAGTGTTTTACCACTGCCGCCGCGCCCGGGGGGGTGGACGCGGCGGGTATGTCGGGTTCGCCGGCCTTACGACCCAGCGCCGTGATGCCCGGGAGAGATGTTCGACATCCGGGCGACGCTGGGCCGAGTCCCTAACACTATATACACCCTACACCGGCAATACCGACTAAAAACCCCGCGGTGGCCTTCTTCGGCGCTTTAGTGGGGCGGTCCCGGGGTATCCAGAGATAGCCTCGGATTGCTACCGGAACCGCCCCTGCGCGGTGCCGCCTTGCGGCCCGTCTCCGATTTGGGGGGGGCTCAGAAGCCCCCGCCGCCGAAGGACGCCCTCGGCGTCTACGGCAGCACGAGGCCGACCGTTCGTGCTGCCGTCCGTCCCGGGGCCGCATGTACAAAAGTACTAAAAGGGGCGCACAGCCCCCCGCTGCACGCCCGCGACCCCGGAAGGCCCCTATTAGTCGCCTCTTACGACAGGCAGGGGATACCGTGGTGGAATTCTCCAAACGCCCCCATTCCACAGGGCGGGAGACGCCGGTCAGTCGTCCACCCGACGTCTCCTTCGTCTCCTTTGGCGGCGGGCGGGATCGTTCTGCTCACGATCCCGCTCTGCGCTCTCCTTCTGCGAGATGACGCGCTCGCAGAAGGAGACCATCGCACGCCATGACCCCCGGCTGCCGACCATGGCGGACACCACGGCCGGCAGCGAGAGGTCGCCTCCGACGACTGCTGTGAGAGCGCTGCGCTCCTCCACCCAGGCTGGGCACTCCTCCAGAGTGTGTTGGGCCGTGTCCTCGCGGCAGTTGCCACAATGGTGGCACACGGCGGACGCCTCTTTTCCGGCTATGCGACACAGGTACGCACCAAAACACCCGTGCCCCGTCAGTACCTGTGTCAGCCGGAACGTAGGCGCACCGTGGCGCCTGTCTAGCCATTCTCTAAGGACAGGTCGCACTGCCGCGACGGTCCTCAAGCCCGAACTCGGGCTCTCCAGCCTGGCATGCCACTCCTCCACGGCGGCTCTGCGGAACCTGGCCGCAATCTCCCTCGGGGCAAGCCGCTCCCGTTGTTGGGACGCCCCCTCCCGCCAGTGGAACGCTGACGAGAGGGACTTGGCGTCCAAGTCCCAAGGGAGAGTGCCGGCCAACAAGCAGGCCGCCTCGTGGGAGACCGTGCGGTAGCCCCTGATGATCCGCTGCGCCACCAGACGCTGCGGTTTGCGCAGCAAGGCGACACAGCGGGCGTTCAGGGACCCGGCCCATACGGGTGAACCGTACAGGGCCATCGACCGCACGACTCCGGCGTACAGACTCCGGCAAGGGTTACCGGGACCTTCGAGGTTCGGCAGCAGGCTCCCAAGCGCGCCCGCTGCCCGCACCAATTTCGGCGACAACTTCTCAAAATGGGCGCGGAAGTCCCACCGGCTACTCAAAATCAACCCTAAATATTTCATTGTAGAGCCGATGGGAATCCGCACCCCCTCAACTGTGATATGGGCCCCTACAGGTGGCCTTCGCCGAGGCCCGTGAAAGAACAGGGCCTCGGTTTTGTTCAGGGCCACCGTGAGGCCCAGCCGCCGAATCCTGCCCACCACCTCTTCGGTACCGGAGGAGGCGAGCAGGATGGCATCCTCGAAAGAACCGGCCGTCGCTGTCACCAAAGTGTCGTCCGCGTAGCAGACGACAGCGACGCCCCGGGGGTTGGTACCACGGAGGACCCAATCGTAGCCGATGTTCCACAATAGCGGGCCCAGTACTGAGCCCTGTGGAACACCGCAAGACATGGCCCTCCGGTGCCAGCCGGCGGCGCCCGGATACACTATGTACCGATTAGACAGGTACGAGTGCACCAAGCGCCGCAGGTAAGCCGGCACCGCGTGGTACCGCAGTGCTTCATGAATGCAGCCCCAGGGCAAGGTGTTGAACGCGTTGGCGATGTCGAGCGACACCGCCACCACCACCTCACCCCGCGCAACTGCATCCTCCGCGTGCGCCTTGACCCGCAGAATCGCATGAACTGTGGATCGGCCCTGCCGGAACCCGTACTGGCAGTCCGCCAGGTCCGGCCCGGCCCCCTCAAGGTGCTCGACGAGGCGAGCGTGTATAATGCGCTCGAAAAGTTTGCACACCTCGTCGAGCAACACGATGGGCCGGTAGGCCGATGGCGACTCTGCAGGTCGACCCTCCTTCTGGAGCAGGACCAACTTGCCGGTTTTCCACCGGGACGGAAAGTGGCCCTGCTCCATGCACGCGGAAAATAGGCTGCGGAGCCTCGCCCCCAGATGCTCGACGGCTAGCACCCATGCGCGTCCGGGGATGCCGTCGAGACCAGGGGCGGTTTTCTTGGCCCGCAGCCGAAGCACCGCCACCCTCATTTCTTCAGGTGAAACCTCCGGGATAACCCTTGCCGAATCCAACGACGATGGCGTCGGCGAACGCGACGCCATCGGTGGAGGAGTGACATCCTCCGTGGCCGGGAACAAAGCCGCGACGACCTCCTGGACGAGGTCGCCCCGGAGACTCTGCGTCAGCGGGGGCGCCCATGGGCGGAGCTTTCTCAACGCCACACGGTACGGGCGCCCCCACGGGTCGCTGTCGAGAGTACTCCGGAACTCGGTTTGAGCTGCAGACTTTGCCCTCGCAATGGCCACATGCAGCGCTCTCTTAGCCTCCTTGTGGAGGCCGTGAAGCAGCCGCTCCTGGTCCTCGTCGCCGGCAAGACGGATCCGGCGACGACGGTGCCTGGACAGCTGGCGGAGGGCGGCAACGCAGGACGCGCGCAGCCGCGTGAGCTCCGCCGACCACCAGAACACCTGGCGCTTCTCTGGGAGGCGTCGGACCCGAGGCATGGCTGCGTCGCAGACGCGCGACATCGCCGCCCCGAGCCATTCCGCCTCCTCGTCGACCCGTACCGGCCCGTCCGGCACGGGCACCAGCGCCTGGGCCAGAGCGGCCTCCTTCAGGGCCTCAACTTCGAGGCGACAAATTGCCCAGCGAGGGCCGTCCGATCGCGGGACGGTCTGTCCCCCACCCGACCGGGTGGTTGGGGACGAGGCGACGTCGAACCGAATGTATCGGTGATCCGACAACGTCTCCTCGCCCACCAGGACCCTCCAGTCCCGGACACGGCGGGCTAGGGCCGGGGTGGCGAACGTTATGTCCACCACCGAACCGCCGTTGTGCCTCACGCACGTGTCCGCCGTCCCGCGATTCGCGACGGCCAAGCCGGACGAGATCGCCCATTCCTCCAGGGCCTCGCCCCGCGCGTCGGTCGCCGACGAACCCCAAGCCAAGGACTTGGCGTTGAAGTCGCCGGCGACGAGGACGGGGCGAGGCTGACTGCCTTGCACCACCAGGGCCCCCAGCCGAGCGAGGAAGTGCTCAAACTCGGCCAGGGATCTGTTGGGGGAGAAATACACTCCCACAACCCAAACCTCCCCCAACAGGACCGCCACGCATCCCGAGCCCTTCACGACTTTTTCGAAGGGCGGGGAGCCGGCTGCGCCCCTGGTGATGACGGCCACCGAGCCGTCGAGGTCCCCTGCCCAGTCATCCCGGGGGGGAACAAAATAAGGCTCAGCGACCACAGCCACTTGTATCGACCACTGCGCGAGGCTTTGGACCAATAAGTCTTGGGCCCTGGCGCAGTGGTTAATATTCGCCTGGAGGAACCGTTGCGCCATATTAATGGGCGATCTCCATCGGTGCGTCTCGGCGGGGCGGGTCCGGCCGCGTCACAACCGCCGCGCCCTGACCGCGATTACTGCGGCGAGGGCGGACGGAGGCGACGCAAGCTTTGGCGCCCACCTGGTGCCCCGCGGGCTTGCCAGCACCTGCACAGATCGTGCAGTGTGGTTCCGCGGAGCACTCCTTGGCCTTGTGGCCCGTTTGACCGCAGCGGTAGCAGATCCCGCTACGGTCATGCTCGTCGTTGCAGTGCCTCCGCACATGCCCTCTATGCAGGCAGCGGAAGCACCGCATGGGCCTGGCCTCCAACAACTGGACCCGCGCCGCCACCCAGCCGATTAGGACGCGTCCTGCCCTAATTACTTTATCTGCGGCCTTGGCGGGGCAACGCACCCACACCGCGCCAAGGCCCGAGCGGTCGGAGCGGATCTCTCCGACCTTAAACTCCTCTTTCGCACTGCCGCCGGCACTAGCGAGGGCCGTCGCAATCATGTCCGGGTCGGCGGACGCGTCCAGCCCGGACACCCGCAGTTCCGCGGTCTTGCAGGGGCGGGAGACCCGAACGACGGTCTCCAGCTCCGTTCCGCGGAACACGGCCCTCATACGCTCGGCTAGAGCGTCGGCCCTCGTTTCAGTCTCCGGGCCGGGTACCTCATACAAGTACCCGCCCGTCGCCATGAGCCGAGCCTGCATCTCGGCGATGCCCAGGTCGGCGAGGCGCACATTTGCGAGCACCTCTCGCAGAACCTGGGCATACGTCACGCCGTTCGCCAACCCCTCTGGCGTCACCGTAATTGTGACGGCCGCCTTGCGGGGCAGGCGAATCTTCGGCGGTTCTTGCCGGCGCTGTTGCGGCTGGGGCCGCTTTGGTGTGACACCAACTGCCTGTTGTGGGGCCCCAGATGTTGCCTGAGAGGCTTTCTTTTTCGCCCCCTTCTTCACCACCACCGTCCAGCCTTCTTCCGTAACCGCTGGGGCTGGCGGCAGTGGGCGTGGCGCCGGGACCGGCGGAGTCGGTTGCGAAACGCTCTTCGCTTTCTTCTTATTCCCCCCTTTGCTGGTAGATTGCTGGGGGGGAATGTTCCGTGGCGCGGCAACCGGGATGGGCCCAGCCGGAGTAGGCCGAACTGCAACAGCAGGTGCGGCATCAGACGCACGCCGAGGGACAGCAACAGGTTGGGGCTGGGCAGTTTTCTTCCCCTTGCCCTTGCCCTTTCCCTTTGTTGATGGAGCTGACGGGCCAGCAACGACTGGTATATGCGACGGCCCCGCGACTGGTGGCAGAGAAGGCCACTCCTCCACCCGACCTCTGGCACGGTCGCCAGCTAAAGGGGGCCGGGTGATGGGCTCCGGCGGCAGCCTCATTGCCATCGCCTCTAGGCGAGCGTCGAGAATGTTCAGTAGCCGGCGCTCGAATTCCTCAAGGCCGGCGCTTGGACTCTCTCGCCTAGATGACTCCGGCTGCGACCCCGCCAGGGACCTGACCGTCGCCAACACTTCCTCTAGGGCTTTGCCCTGGGCCTCTTGGGCGGCCTTCAATTTGGCAATTTCTTTTGCCATCGCCGCCTTTTCGGATTCGAGGCGTGCCACCTCAGCGGAGGGTGTCTCCCGTGACCTAGCCGCGAGCTCATTAGCTGCCGAGTTCAGCTTTTGTTGAAAAGTTCCCTTTAGATGACGGGACTTTTGGGATACTTCTCGTATCATCTCGGCTAGCCTCATGTGCCAGTCCAGATGTTCTGGCACATCGACGGACTCTGTTGTATCGCCGTCGTCATCGTCAGGTGGCCGCGTCTTCGCCTCCGGCCCCTGATCGCTGTCGCTAGAGACGGACTCTGTCCGTTCTCTGCGACTTCTCTTTGTGCAGGACAAAGTGACACCGGCCTCGGACTTGATGCCCGAGACAAGCGCCACTCCATCCATCGGCACCTCCTCCGAACAACCAGGGTCACAAGAGGACCCTGGCAGTTTCTCCACTCTTCGCACCCCAACCTAACCTTTTTTTTTTTTTTTTTTTTTTTTTTTTTTTTTTTTTTTTTTGTTTTTTTTTTTTTTTTTTTGTCGCGGGGAAAAGTGTTTTACCACTGCCGCCGCGCCCGGGGGGGTGGACGCGGCGGGTATGTCGGGTTCGCCGGTCTTACGACCCAGCGCCGTGATGCCCGGGAGAGATGTTCGACATCCGGGCGACGCTGGGCCGAGTCCCTAACAATATATACACCCTACACCGGCAATACCGACTAAAAACCCCGCGGTGGCCTTCTTCGGCGCTTGAGTGGGGCGGTCCCGGGGTATCCAGAGATAGACTCGGATTGCTACCGGAACCGCCCCTGCGCGGTGCCGCCTTGCGGCCCGTCTCCAATTTAGGGGGGGGCTCATAAGCCCCCGCCGCCGAAGGACGCCCTCGGCGTCTACGGCAGCACGAGGCCGACCGTCCGTGCTGCCGTCCGTCCCGGGGTCGCATGTACAAAAGTACTAAAAGGGGCGCACAGCCCCCCGCTGCGCGCCCGCGACCCCGGAAGGCCCCTATAAGTCGCCTCTTACGACAGGCAGGGGATACCGTGGTGGAATTCTCCAAACGCCCCCATTCCACAGGGCGGGAGACGCCGGTCAGTCGTCCACCCGACGTCTCCTTCGTCTCCTTTGGCGGCGGGCGGGATCGTTCTGCTCACGATCCCGCTCTGCGCTCTCCTTCTGCGAGATGACGCGCTCGCAGAAGGAGACCATCGCACGCCATGACCCCCGGCTGCCGACCATGGCAGACACCACGGCCGGCAGCGAGAGGTCGCCTCCGACGACTGCTGTGAGAGCGCTGCGCTCCTCCACCCAGGCTGGGCACTCCTGAAGAGTGTGTTGGGCCGTGTCCTCGCGGCAGTTGCCACAGTGGTGGCACACGGCGGACGCCTCCTTCCCGGCTATGCGACACAGGTACGCACCAAAACACCCGTGCCCCGTCAGTACCTGTGTCAGCCGGAACGTAGGCGCACCGTGGCGCCTGTCCAGCCACTGTTCGAGGACAGGTCGCACTGCCGCGACGGTCCTCAAGCCCGAACTCGGGCTCTCCAGCCTGGCATGCCACTCCTCCACGGCGGCTCTGCGGAACCTGGCCGCAATCTCCCTCGGGGCAAGCCTCTCTCGGTGTTCGGACGCGCCCTCCCGCCAGTGGAACGCTGACGAGAGGGACCGGGCGTCCAAGTCCCAGGGGAGAGTGCCGGCCAACAAGCAGGCCGCCTCGTGGGAGACCGTGCGGTAGCCCCTGATGATCCGCTGCGCCACCAGACGCTGCGGTTTGCGCAGCAAGGCGACACAGCGGGCATTCAGGGACCCGGCCCATACGGGTGAACCGTACAGGGCCATGGACCGCACGACTCCGGCGTACAGACTCCGGCAAGGGTTACCGGGACCTTCGAGGTTCGGCAGCAGGCTCCCAAGCGCGCCCGCTGCCCGCACCAATTTCGGCGACAATTTCTCAAAATGGGCGCGGAAGTCCCACCGGCTACTTAAAATCAAACCTAAATACTTCATAGTAGTGCCGATGGGAATCCGCACCCCCTCCACAGTGATGTGGGCCCCTGCAGGTGGCCTTCGCCGAGGCCCGTGGAAGAACAGGGCCTCGGTTTTGTTCAAGGCCACCGTGAGGCCCAGTCGCCGAATCCTGCCCACCACCTCTTCGGTACCGGAGGAGGCGAGCAGGATGGCATCCTCGAAAGAACCGGCCGTCGCTGTCACCAAAGTGTCGTCCGCGTAGCAGACGACAGCGACGCCCCGGGGGTTGGTACCACGGAGGACCCAATCGTAGCCGATGTTCCACAATAGCGGGCCCAGTACTGAGCCCTGTGGAACACCGCAAGACATGGCCCTCTGGTGCCAGCCGGCGGCGCCCGGATACACTATGTACCGATTTGACAGGTACGAGTGCACCAAGCGCCGCAGGTAAGCCGGCACCGCGTGGTACCGCAGTGCTTCATGAATGCAGGCCCAGGGCAGGGTGTTAAATGCATTGGCGATGTCAAGAGACACCGCCACGACTACTTTACCCTGGGCTGCTGCTTCCTCCGCGTGCGCTTTGACCCGCAGAATCGCGTGGACCGTGGATCGGCCCTGCCGGAACCCGAACTGGCAGTCCGCCAGGTCCGGCCCGGCCCCCTCAAGGTGCTCGACGAGGCGAGCGTGTATAATGCGCTCGAAAAGTTTGCACACCTCGTCGAGCAACACGATGGGCCGGTAGGCCGATGGCGACTCTGCAGGTCGACCCTCCTTCTGGAGCAGGACCAACTTGCCGGTTTTCCACCGGGACGGAAAGTGGCCCTGCTCCATGCACGCGGAAAATAGGCTGCGGAGCCTCGCCCCCAGATGCTCGACGGCCAGCACCCATGCGCGTCCGGGGATGCCGTCGAGACCAGGGGCGGTTTTCTTGGCCCGCAGCCGAAGCACCGCCACCCTCATTTCTTCGGGTGAAACCTCCGGGATAACCCTTGCCGAATCCAACGACGATGGCGACGACGAACGCGACGCCATCGGTGGAGGAGTGACATCCTCCGTGGCCGGGAACAAAGCCGCGACGACCTCCTGGACGAGGTCGCCCCGGAGACTCTGCGTCAGCGGGGGCGCCCATGGGCGGAGCTTTCTCAACGCCACACGGTACGGACGCCCCCACGGGTCGCTGTCTAGAGTACTCCGGAACTCAGTTTGAGCTGCAGACTTTGCCCTCGCAATGGCCACATGCAGCGCTCTCTTAGCCTCCTTGTGGAGGCCGTGAAGCAGCCGCTCCTGGTCCTCGTCGCCGGGAAGACGGATCCGGCGACGACGGTGCCTGGACAGCTGGCGGAGGGCGACTACGCAGGACGCGCGCAGCCGCGTGAGCTCCGCCGACCACCAGAACACCTGGCGCTTCTCTGGGAGGCGTCGGACCCGAGGCATGGCTGCGTCGCAGACGCGCGACATCGCCGCCCCGAGCCATTCCGCCTCCTCGTCGACCCGTACCGGCCCGTCCGGTACGGGCACCAGCGCCTGGGCCAGAGCGGCCTCCTTCAGGGCCTCAACTTCGAGGCGACAAATTGCCCAGCGAGGGCCGTCCGATCGCGGGACGGTCTGTCCCCCACCCGACCGGGTGGTTGGGGACGAGGCGACGTCGAACCGAATGTATCGGTGATCCGACAACGTCTCCTCGCCCACCAGGACCCTCCAGTCCCGGACACGGCGGGCTAGGGCCGGGGTGGCGAACGTGATGTCCACCACCGAACCGCCGTTATGCCTCACGCACGTGTCCGCCGTCCCGCGATTCGTGACGGCCAAGCCGGACGAGATCGCCCATTCCTCCAGGGCCTCGCCCCGCGCGTCAGTCACCGACGAACCCCAAACCAAGGACTTGGCGTTGAAGTCGCCGGCGACGAGGACGGGGCGAGGCTGACTGCCTTGCACCACCAGGGCCCCCAGCCGAGCGAGGAAGTGCTCAAACTCGGCCAGGGATCTGTTGGGGGAGAAATACACTCCCACAACCCAAACCCCCCCCAACAGGACCGCCACGCATCCCGAGCCCTTCACGACTTTTTCGAAGGGCGGGGAGCCGGCTGCGCCCCTGGTGATGACGGCTACCGAGCCGTCGAGGTCCCCCGCCCAGTCATCCCGGGGGGGAACAAAGTAAGGCTCGGCGACCACAGCCACATGTATCGACCACTGCGCAAGGCTTTGGACCAATAAGTCTTGGGCCCTGGCGCAGTGGTTAATATTCGCCTGGAGGAACCGTTGCGCCATATTAATGGGCGATCTCCATCGGTGCGTCTCGGCGGGACGGGTCCGGCCGCGTCACAACCGCCGCGCCCTGACCGCGATTACTGCGGCGAGGGCGGACGGAAGCGACGCAAGCTTTGGCGCCCACCTGGTGCCCCGCGGGTTTGCCAGCACCTGCACAGATTGTGCAGTGCGGTGCCGCGGAGCACTCCTTTGCCTTGTGGCCCGTTTGACCGCAGCGGTAGCAGATCCCGCTACGGTCGTGCTCGTCGTTGCAGTGCCTCCGCACATGCCCTCTATGCAGGCAGCGGAAGCACCGCATGGGCCTGGCCTCCAACAGCTGGACCCGCGCCGCCACCCAACCTATCAGGACGCGTCCTGTCCTGATAATTTTATCAGCGGCCTTGGCGGGGCAACGCACCCACACCGCGCCAAGGCCCGAACGGTCGGAGCGGATCTCTCCGACCTTAAACTCATCTTTGGCACTACCACCAGCACTAGCGAGGGCCGTTGCGATCATGTCCGGGTCGGCAGACGCGTCCAGCCCGGACACCCGCAGTTCCGCGGTCTTGCTGGGGCGGGAAATGCGCACTACACTTTCCAGCTCCGTTCCGCGGAACACGGCCCTCATACGCTCGGCTAAAGCGTCGGCCCTCGCTTCAGTCTCCGGGCCGGGTACCTCATACAAGTACCCACCCGTCGCCATGAGCCGAGCCTGCATCTCGGCGATGCCCAGGTCGGCGAGGCGCACATTTGCTAGCACCTCACGCAGAACCTGGGCATACGTCACGCCGTTGGCCAACCCCTCTGGCGTCACCGTAATTGTGACGGCCGCCTTGCGGGGCAGGCGAATTTTCGGCGGATCTTGCCGACGCTGTTGCGGCTGGGGCCGCTTTGGTGTGGCACCTACCGACTGTGGGGCTCCAGATATAGCCTGGGGAGATTTCTTTTTAGCCCCCTTCTTCTTTACCACCATCGTCCAGCCCTCTTCGATGACAACAGGTGCTGGCGGTGGTGGACGTGGCGCCGGGATTGGTCGAGTCGGTGGCGAGCTATCCTTCGCCTTCTTTTTATTCCCTCCTTTGCCGGTGGAAGGCTGCGGGGGAATATTCCGCGGCGCAGCTACCGGGACGGACCCAGCCGGAGTAGGCCGCGGTGCGGCATCAGTGGCGAGCCGAGGGCCAGCACCAGGTGTGGGCTGGGCCGTTTTCTTGCCCTTGCCCTTCCCTTTTGTTGTTTTGGAGGGAGCTGAGGGGCCGGCAACGACGGGCTGTGCTTGCGATGGCCCAGCGACCGGCGGCAGAGATGGCCACTCCTCCACCCGACCTCTGGCACGGTCGCCAGCCAAAGGGGGCCGAGTAATGGGCTCCGGCGGCAGCCGCATTGCCATTGCGTCAAGGCGGGCGTCAAGGATGTTCAGGAGCCGCTGTTCGAACTCCTGAAGGCCAGTGCTTGGATGATCTCGCCTTGCTGCCTCCGACTGTGACCCCCCCAGGGACCTGAGTGTCGCCAACACTTCCTCTAGGGCTTTGCCCTGGGCCTCTTGAGCGGCCTTCAGCTTGGCGATTTCCCTCGCCATCGCCGCCTTCTCAGATTCCAGGCGAGCCACTTCAGCGGAGGGCGTCTCCCTGGACCTCGCCGCCAGCTCATTTGCGGCCGAGTTCAGCTTTTGCTGAAATGTCCCTTTAAGGTGGCGGGACTTCAGGGACACTTCCCGCAACACCCCGGCTAGCCTCATGTGCCAGTCAAGATCTTCAACTGGCACATCGACGGACTCTGTTGCATCGCCGTCGTCATCGTCAGGTGGCCGCATCTTCGCCTCCGGCCCCTGGTCGCTGTCGCTAGAGACGGATTCGGCCCGCTCTCTACGACTCCTCTTCGTGCAGGACGAAGTGACACCGGTCTCGGACTTGATGCCCGAGACATGCGCCACTCCCTCCATTGGCACCTCCTCCGAACAGCCAAGGTCACAAGAGGACCCTGGCAACTTCTCCACTCTTACAACTGGTATTTTTTGGTTTAAGTTTAAATTTGACATATTCATAATGTTCCCACGAGTGTGGGGGAAATACACGGTCCACCCAGGCAGAGCCCCCTGTACCTGGGTAAGCCTATGGTGTAACCCGCCGGAGTGTCGGCCGTTACTCCGACGGGGGTCGCACTAGAGACCGAACTACCCATCGGCCATGCATCCCCTCGCGGTGCGCCGCCGCTTGGGATTCGGGGTAACTTTTTATAGAGGATTTCTCCCTCGCGGTCCGGGCGGTGAAGCCAAGACCCTCGGTCCGGTCGGAGCGCGAGACATGACCACAGACCTCCGAGACCGGATTACGATATTCGACGGCGACAGCGAAGGAGAGGATCCCCTCCACTGTCTGCTCGGCGGCGGGATGACCGCACACCGAGCCCGCCGACACCCTCAGTACAGAACCTGAAGGTGGCCCAATGACCCCCCCAACTGGACGACAGCCGCCACAACACGCGACGACTGCCAACCGACCTCGCCAGGATATTAGCCGTGGTCACGGATGAAAGCAGACGAAAATTCGAAACCGTCTTCATCCGTGACCGCCGTTGCCCAGGGTGCACCACGTGGAGGTTTCCTGACTTCGCACCCCAACCTGGACCCCAACCTAACCTAACCTAACCTAACCTAACCTTTTTTTTTTTTTTTTTTTTTTTTTTTTTTGTCGCGGGGAAAAGTGTTTTACCACTGCCGCCGCGCCCGGGGGGGTGGACGCGGCGGGTATGTCGGGTTCGCCGGCCTTACGACCCAGCGCCGTGATGCCCGGGAGAGATGGTCGACATCCGGGCGACGCTGGGCCGCGTCCCTAACAAATTCCCTACACCGGCAATACCGACTAAAAACCCCGCGGTGGCCTACTTCGGCGCATGAGTGGGGCGGCCCCGGGGTATCCTGAGATAACCTCGGATTGCTACCGGAACCGCCCCTGCGCGGTGCCGCCTTGCGGCCCGTCTCCGATTTGGGGGGGCTCAGAAGCCCCCGCCGCCGAAGGACGCCCTCGGCGTCTACGGCAGCACGAGGCCGACCGTCCGTGCTGCCGTCCGTCCCGGGGTCGCAAGTACGATAGTACTATAAGGGGCGCACAGCCCCCCGCTGCACGCCCGCGACCCCGGAAGGCCCCTATTAGTCGCCTCTTACGACAGGCAGGGGTTACCGTGGTGGAATTCTCCAAACGCCCCCATTCCACAGGGCGGGAGACGCCGGTCAGTCGTCCACCCGGCGCCTCCTACGTCTCCTTTGGCGGCGGGCGGGATCGCTCTGCTCACGATCCCGCTCGGCGCTCTCCTTCTGCGAGATGACGCGCTCACAGAAGGAGACCGCCGCTCGCCATGACCTCCGGCTGCCGACCATGGCGGACACCACGGCCGGCAGCGAGAGGTCTCCCCCGACGACTGCTATGAGAGCGCTGCGCTCCTCCACCCAGGCTGGGCACTCCTCTAGAGTGTGTTGGGCCGTGTCCTCGCGGCAGTTGCCACAGTGGTGGCACACGGCGGACGCCTCTTTTCCGGCTATACGACACAGGTACGAGCCGAAACACCCGTGGCCCGTCAGCACCTGTGTCAGCCGGAATGTAGGCGCACCGTGGCGCCTGTCTAACCACTCTCTTAGGACAGGTCGCACTGCCGCGACGGTCCTCAAGCCCGAACTCGGGCTCTCCAGCCTGGCATGCCACTCCTCCACGGCGGCTCTGCGGAACCTGGCCGCAATCTCCCTCGGGGCAAGCCTCTCCCGATGACGGGACGCCCCCTCCCGCCAGTGGAACGCTGACGAGAGGGACCGGGCGTCCAAGTCCCAAGGGAGAGCGCCGGCCAACACGCAGGCCGCCTCGTGGGAGACCGTGCGGTAGCCCCTGATTATCCGCTGCGCCACCAGACGCTGCGGTTTGCGCAGCAAGGCGACGCAGCGGGCGCTCAGGGACCCGGCCCATACGGGTGAACCGTACAGGGCCATGGACCGCACGACTCCAGCGTACAGACTCCGGCAAGGGTTACCGGGACCTTCGAGGTTCGGCAGCAGGCTCCCAAGCGCGCCCGCTGCCCGCACCAACTTCGGCGACAACATCTCAAAGTGGGCGCGGAAGTCCCACCGGCTACTCAATATCAATCCCAAATACTTCATTGTGGTGCCGATGGGAATCCGCACCCCCTCCACAGTTATGTGAGCCCCTGCAGGTGGCCCACTCCGAGGCCCGTGAAAACACAGGGCCTCGGTTTTCCTCAGTGCCACCGAGAGGCCCAGTCGCCGAATCCTGCCCACCACCTGTTCGGTTCCGAACGAGGCGAGCAGGATGGCATCCTCGAAACATCCCGACGTCGCTGTCACCAGGGTGTCGTCCGCGTAGCAGACAACAGCGACGCCTCGGGGGTTGGTACCACGGAGAACCCAGTCATAACCGATGTTCCACAGTAGCGGGCCCAGAACTGAGCCCTGTGGAACACCGGCAGACATGGCCCTCCGGTGCCACCCAGCGGCGCCCGGATACACTACATACCTATCAGATAGGTACGAGTGCACCAGACGACGCAAATAAAGTGGCACCATGTGGTACCGCAGTGCCTCATGTATGCAGGCCCAGGGCAAGGTGTTGAAGGCGTTGGCGATGTCGAGCGACACCGCCACCACCACCTTACCCCGGGCAACTGCATTCTCCGCGTGCGCCTTGACCCGCAGAATCGCATGAACCGTTGACCGGCCATGCCGGAAGCCGAACTGGCAATCTGCCAGGTCCGGCCCGGCCTCCTCCAGGTGCTCGACGAGGCGAGCGTGCACAATCCGCTCGAAGAGCTTGCAGACCTCGTCGAGCAACACGATGGGCCGGTAGGCCGATGGCGATTCTACGGGTCGACCCTCCTTCTTGAGCAGGACTAGCTTACCGGTTTTCCACCGGGATGGAAACTGGCCCTGCTCCAGGCACGCGGAGAAGAGGCCGCGGAGCCTCGCTCCCAGATGCTCGACGGCTAACACCCAAGCGCGTCCGGGGATGCCGTCGAGACCCGGGGCGGCTTTCTTGGCCCGCAGCCGAAGCACCGCCACCCTCATTTCTTCGGGTGAAACCTCCGAAATAACCCTTGCCGAATCCAACGACGACGGCGTCGACGAGCGCGACGCCATCGGTGGAGGAGTGACATCCTCCGTGGCCGGGAACAAAGCCGCGACGACCTCCTGCACGAGGTCGCCCCGGAGACTCTGCGTCAGCGGGGGCGCCCATGGGCGGAGCTTTCTCAACGCCACACGGTATGGACGCCCCCACGGGTCGCTGTCGAGAGTGCTCCGGGACTCCGCCTGAGCCGCGGACTTTGCCCTCGCTATAGCCACGTGCAGCGCTCTCTTAGCCTCTCTGTGGAGGCCGTGAAGCAGCCGCTCCTGGTCCTCGTCGCCGGGAAGACGAATCCGGCGACGACGGTGCCTGGACAGCTGACGGAGGGCGGCTACGCAGGACGCGCGCAGCCGCGTGAGCTCCGCCGACCACCAGAACACCTGGCGCTTCTCCGGGAGGCGTCGGACCCGGGGCATGGCAGCGTCGCAGACGCGCGACATCGCCGCCCCGAACCACTTCGCCTCCTCCTCGACCCGTACCGGCCCGTCCGGTACGGGCACCAGCGCCTGGGCCAGAGCGGCCTCCTTCAGGGCCTCAACACCGAGGCGACTTAAAGCCCAGCGTGGGCCGTCCAATCGCGGGACGGTCGGTCCCCCACCCGACCGGGTGGTTGGAGACGAGGTGACGTCGAACCGAATGTATCGGTGATCCGACAACGTCTCCTCGCCCACCAACCTAACCTAACCTAACCTTTTTTTTTTTTTTTTTTTTTTTTTTTTTTTTTTTTTTTTTTTTTTTTTTTTTTTTTTTGTCGCGGGGAAAAGTGTTTTACCACTGCCGCCGCGCCCGGGGGGGTGGACGCGGCGGGTATGTCGGGTTCGCCGGCCTTACGACCCAGCGCCGTGATGCCCGGGAGAGATGGTCGACATCCGGGCGACGCTGGGCCGCGTCCCTAACAAATGCCCTACACCGGCAATACCGACTAAAAACCCCGCGGTGGCCTACTTCGGCGCATGAGTGGGGCGGTCCCGGGGTATCCTGAGATAGCCTCGGATTGCTACCGGAACCACCCCTGCGCGGTGCCGCCTTGCGGCCCGTCTCCGATTTGGGGGGGGCTCAGAAGCCCCCGCCGCCGAAGGACGCCCTCGGCGTCTACGGCAGCACGAGGCCGACCGTCCGTGCTGCCGTCCGTCCCGGGGTCGCAAGTACAATAGTACTATGAAGGGTGCACAGCCCCCCGCTGCGCGCCCGCGACCCCGGAAGGCCCCTATTAGTCGCCTCTTACGACAGGCAGGGGTTACCGTGGTGGAATTCTCCAAACGCCCCCATTCCACAGGGCGGGAGACGCCGGTCAGTCGTCCACCCGGCGCCTCCTACGTCTCCTTTGGCGGCGGGCGGGATCGCTCTGCTCACGATCCCGCTCGGCGCTCTCCTTCTGCGAGATGGCGCGCTCGCAGAAGGAGACCATCGCACGCCATGACCTCCGGCTGCCGACCATGGCGGACACCACGGCCGGCAGCGAGAGGTCTCCTCCGACGACTGCTATGAGAGCGCTGCGCTCCTCCACCCAGGCTGGGCACTCCTCTAGAGTGTGTTGGGCCGTGTCCTCGCGGCAGTTGCCACAATGGTGGCACACGGCGGACGCCTCTTTTCCGGCTATACGACACAGGTACGAGCCGAAACACCCGTGGCCCGTCAACACCTGTGTCAGCCGGAATGTAGGCGCACCGTGGCGCCTGTCTAGCCACTCTCTAAGGACAGGTCGCACTGCCGCGACGGTCCTCAAGCCCGAACTCGGGCTCTCCAGCCTGGCATGCCACTCCTCCACGGCGGCTCTGCGGAACCTGGCCGCAACCTCCCTCGGGGCAAGCCTCTCCCCATGACGGGACACCCCCTCCCGCCAGCGGAACGCTGACGCGAGGGACCGGGCGTCCAAGTCCCAAGGGAGAGTGCCGGCCAACACGCAGGCCGCCTCGTGGGAGACCGTGCGGTAGCCCCTGATTATCCGCTGCGCCACCAGACGCTGCGGTTTGCGCAGCAAGGCGACGCAGCGGGCGCTCAAGGACTCGGCCCATACGGGTGAACCGTACAGGGCCATGGACCGCACGACTCCAGCGTACAGACTCCGGCAAGGGTTACCGGGACCTTCGAGGTTCGGCAGCAGGCTCCCAAGCGCGCCCGCTGCCCGCACCAACTTCGGCGACAACATCTCAAAGTGGGCGCGGAAATCCCACCGGCTACTCAATATCAACCCCAAATACTTCATTGTGGTGCCGATGGGAATCCGCACCCCCTCCACTGTAATGTGAGCCCCTGCAGGTGGCCCACGCCGAGGCCCGTGAAAACACAGGGCCTCGGTTTTCCCCAGTGCCACCGAGAGGCCCAGTCGCCGAATCCTGCCCACCACCTGTTCGGTTCCGAACGAGGCGAGCAGGATGGCATCCTCGAAGCATCCCGACGTCGCTGTCACCAGGGTGTCGTCCGCGTAGCAGACAACAGCGACGCCTCGGGGGTTGGTACCACGGAGAACCCAGTCATAACCGATGTTCCACAGTAGCGGGCCCAGAACTGAGCCCTGTGGAACACCGGCAGACATGGCCCTCCGGTGCCACCCAGCGGCGCCCGGATACACTACATACCTATCTGATAGGTACGAGTGCACCAGACGACGCAAATAAAGTGGCACCATGTGGTACCGCAGTGCCTCATGTATGCAGGCCCAGGGCAAGGTGTTGAAGGCGTTGGCGATGTCGAGCGACACCGCCACCACCACCTTACCCCGAGCAACTGCATCCTCCGCGTGCGCCTTGACCCGCAGAATCGCATGCACCGTGGACCGGCCATGCCGGAAACCGAACTGGCAGTCCGCCAAGTCCGGCCCGGCCCCCTCTAGGTGCTCGACGAGGCGAGCGTGCACAATCCGCTCGAAGAGCTTGCAGACCTCGTCGAGCAACACGATTGGCCGGTAGGCCGATGGCGATTCTACGGGTCGACCCTCCTTCTTGAGCAGGACCAGCTTTCCGGTTTTCCACCGGGATGGAAACTGGCCCTGCTCCAGGCACGCGGAGAAGAGGCCGCGGAGCCTCGCTCCCAGATGCTCGACGGCTAACACCCAAGCGCGTCCGGGGATGCCGTCGAGACCCGGGGCGGCTTTCTTGGCCCGCAGCCGAAGCACCGCCACCCTCATTTCTTCGGGTGAAACCTCCGAAATAACCCTTGCCGAATCCAACGACGACGGCGCCGACGAGCGCGACGCCATCGGTGGAGGAGTGACATCCTCCGTGGCCGGGAACAAAGCCGCGACGACCTCCTGCACGAGGTCGCCCCGGAGACTCTGCGTCAGCGGGGGCGCCCATGGGAGGAGCTTTCTCAACGCCACACGGTATGGACGCCCCCACGGGTCGCTGTCGAGAGTGCTCCGGGACTCTGCCTGAGCCGCGGACTTTGCCCTCGCGATGGCCACGTGCAGCGCTCTCTTAGCCTCCCTGTGGAGGCCGTGAAGCAGCCGCTCCTGGTCCTCGTCGCCGGGCAGACGAATCCGGCGACGACGGTGTCTGGACAGCTGGCGGAGGGCGGCCACGCAGGACGCGCGCAGCCGCGTGAGCTCCGCCGACCACCAGAACACCTGGCGCTTCTCCGGGAGGCGTCGGACCCGGGGCATGGCAGCGTCGCAGACGCGCGACATCGCCGCCCCGAACCACTTCGCCTCCTCCTCGACCCGTACCGGCCCGTCCGGTACGGGCACCAGCGCCTGGGCCAGAGCGGCCTCCTTCAGGGCCTCAACACCGAGGCGACTTAAAGCCCAGCGTGGGCCGTCCAATCGCGGGACGGTCGGTCCCCCACCCGACCGGGTGGTTGGAGACGAGGTGACGTCGAACCGAATGTATCGGTGATCCGACAACGTCTCCTCGCCCACCAGGACCCTCCAGTCCCGGACACGGCGGGCTAGGGCCGGGGTGGCGAACGTGATGTCCACCACCGAACCGCCGTTATGCCTCACGCACGTGTCCTCGGTCCCGCGATTCACGACGGCCAAGCCGGACGAGATCGCCCATTCCTCCAGGGCCTCGCCGCGCACGTCGGTCGCCGACGAACCCCAAGCCAAAGACTTGGCGTTGAAGTCGCCGGCGACGAGCACGGGGCGAGGCTGACTGTCTTGCACCACCAGGGCCCCCAACCGAGTGAGGAAGTGCTCAAACTCGGCTTGGGATCTGTTGGGGGAGAAATACACTCCCACAATCCAGACCCCCCCCAACAGAACCGCCACACATCCCGAGCCCTTCGCTACTTTTTCAAAGGGCTGGGAGCCGGCGGCGCCCCGGGTGATGACGGCCACCGAGCCGTCCAGGTCCCCTGCCCAGTCGTCCCTGGGGGGAACAAAGTACGGCTCGGCGACCACAGCCACTTGTATCGACCACTGCGCGAGGCTTTGGACCAGCAGGTCCTGGGCCCTGGCGCAGTGGTTAACGTTCGCCTGGAGGAATCGTTGCGCCATATTAATGGGCGATCTCCATGGGTGCCGCGCGGGTGGACGGGTCGGGCCGCGTCACAACCGCTGCGCCTCGGCCGCGATTACCGCGGCGGGGACGAGCGGAGGCAACACAGGCCTTTGCGCCCACCTGGTGCCCCGCGGGTTTGCCTGCACCTGCACAGATTGTGCAGTGAGGCTCCGCAGAGCACTCCTTGGCCTTGTGGCCCGACTGACCGCAGCGATAGCAGAAATCGCTGCGGTCACACTCATCTGTGCAGTGCCTCCGCACGTGCCCCCTGAAGAGGCAGCGGAAGCACCGCTTGGGCCTGGGCTCAAGGAGCTGAACCCGCGCCGACACCCAACCTATCAGGACTCGCCCTGCCCTGATTATTTTGTCCGCGGCCTTGGCTGGGCACCGCACCCACGCCGCACCAAGGCCGGAACGGTCGGGGCGGATCTCCCCGACCTTTACGTCTGCCGCCGCACAGTTGCCCGCCCCAGCGAGGGCCGAAGCGACCATCCCCGGATCGGCGGACGCATCCAATCCGGAGACCCGCATTTCCGCGGTTTTACACGGGCGGGAAACATACACCATTGTCTCCAGCTCCGTGCCGCGGAATACGGCCCTCATTCTATCGGCGAGCTTGTCCGCCTTTGCCTCCGTCTCAGGGCCGGGCACCTCATAGAGGTACCCGCCCGTGGCCATAAGACGAGCCCGCATCTCTGCTATGCCCAGGTCAGCGAGGCGCACATTGGCTAGCACCTCACGGATGACCTGAGCATAGGTTACTCCTTTCTCAAGCCCCTCAGGCGACACAGTCAGCGAGACTGCTGCCTTTCGGGGCAGGTGGACTCTTGGCTCCGGCTTGCGCTCCCGCGACCGGGGCCGCTGTTGTCGCGGCGCAGCAACCGTAGCACCTGATGCGGGCTTGGAGGCCTTCTTCTTCCCCTTACTTGTAACTACCACCCAACCCTCATCCAAAGACGTGGGGGGTGGCGGAAGTGGGCGGGGCGCAGGGGCAGGCTGCGCCTGTTCATGGCCGTGCTTCTTCTTTTTCTTCCCCCCCTTGCGAGACGACTGCTGGGGGGGGACGTGTGTCGGCACGGCCACTGGGGCGGGTCTAGCCGGGGCGGGCCGAGACGCGACAACAACGGCCCGCCGAGGGGCAGCTACAGGGGCGGGCGGGGCAGATGTTTTGCCCTTGCCCTTCCCCTTCCCCTTCGAGGCTGCCGGAGCAGCAACATGTGGGGCACCAGATGGCCCAGCCTCCGCAAAACATGGGGCCAGAGGCCCCGTGGCGGGCAGAGAGGGCCAATCTCCCCTCTCTCTCCGCTCTTTTGCCCTGTCCGCGGCCAATGGAGGCCGGACGATTGGCTCCCGGGGCAGCCTCATCGATATCGCCTCGAGGCGCGCGTCTAAAATATTAATAAGACGGCGTTCCAGCTCCTCGAGGCGATCCGCCTGACCAGGTGTGACCTCCGATGAGGCCACCGGCTGTGCCTGCCCGAGGGACCTCACCGTGGCGAGGACCTCGTCCAATGCTTTTTGTTGGGCCGCCTGGGCGGCCTTCAGCATGGCGATCTGACGAACCATCGCCATTTTTTCAACTTCCAGCCGAGTAACCTCAGCGGGAGCCGGCTCCCCGGCCCTGGAAATGAGTTCCTGGGCCGCAAGGTTCAGCTCCCGCTGGAAGGTCCCCTTCAGGTTCCGGGACCTGCTGGAAACATCCCGGATAGTGGCCGCCAACCGAAGGCGCCAGTCGAGCTGGTCAGCTGGCACCTCGGCGGCCCCCCTCGACTCGACGTCGCCATCTGCTCGGGAAGCTACCTTCTCCGCTGGCCCCTGGTCGCTGTCACTTAAGATTGCGCCGTCTTCTCGATCTCGGCGACTCCTCTTTATGCCTGAGGCAACTCCACACGACTCAGGACTCGGGGCGCGCGAAGACGCCACGGAGCTTTCTATTGAGAGCATTTGCTCTTCCTCTGCTGATTGTCCAGGGTCACTTATGGTTCCCGGGACATTCATTCTCTCCAGTCGCACTACAGGTTTTTTTTTTGTTGTTTTAGTTTTTGGAAAATTTAATATCATATTTATCCCACGAGTATGGGGGAAATAAAAGGTCCACCCAGGCAGAGCCCCCTGTACCTGGGTAAGCCTATGGTGTAACCCGCCGGAGCGTCGGCCGGTACTCCGACGGGGGTCGCACTAGAGACCGAACTACCCATCGGCCATGCATCCCCTCGCGGTGCGCCGCCGCTTGGGATTCGGGGTAACTTTTTATAGAGGATTTCTCCCTCGCGGTCCGGGCGGTTAAGCCAAGACCCTCGGTCCGGTCGAAGCGCGAGACATGACCACAGACCTCCGAGACCGGATTACGATATTCGACGGTGGCAGTGAAGGAGAGCGTCCCCTCCACTGCCTGCTCGGCGGCGGGTGAGCGCACACCGAGCCCGCCGATGCCCCCAGGACAGAACCCAGGGGTGTCCCCAAGAACCCTCCCCACTAGACGACGGCCGCCGCAACGGGCGACGACCGCCAACCAGCCTCGTCAGGATATTAGCCGTGGTCACGGATGAAAGCAGACGAAAATTCGAAACCGTCTTCATCCGTGACCGCCGTTGCCCAGGGTGCACCACGTGGAGGTTTCCTGACTTCGCACCCCAACCTTTTTTTTTTTTTTTTTTTTTTTTTTTTTTTTTTGTCGCGGGGAAAAGTGTTTTACCACTGCCGCCGCGCCCGGGGGGGTGGACGCGGCGGGTATGTCGGGTTCGCCGGTCTTACGACCCAGCGCCGTGATGCCCGGGAGAGATGTTCGACATCCGGGCGACGCTGGGCCGAGTCCCTAACACTATATACACCCTACACCGGCAATACCGACTAAAAACCCCGCGGTGGCCTTCTTCGGCGCTTGAGTGGGGCGGTCCCGGGGTATCCGGAGATAGACTCGGATTGCTACCGGAACCGCCCCTGCGCGGTGCCGCCTTGCGGCCCGTCTCCGATTTGGGGGGGGCTCAGAAGCCCCCGCCGCCGAAGGACGCCCTCGGCGTCTACGGCAGCACGAGGCCGACCGTCCGTGCTGCCGTCCGTCCCGGGGTCGCATGTACAAAAGTACTAAAAGGGGCGCACAGCCCCCCGCTGCACGCCCGCGACCCCGGAAGGCCCCTATGAGTCGCCTCTTACGACAGGCAGGGGATACCGTGGTGGAATTCTCCAAACGCCCCCATTCCACAGGGCGGGAGACGCCGGTCAGTCGTCCACCCGACGTCTCCTTCGTCTCCTTTGGCGGCGGGCGGGATCGTTCTGCTCACGATCCCGCTCGGCGCTCTCCTTCTGCGAGATGACGCGCTCGCAGAAGGAGACCATCGCACGCCATGACCCCCGGCTGCCGACCATGGCGGACACCACGGCCGGCAGCGAGAGGTCTCCTCCGACGACTGCTGTGAGAGCGCTGCGCTCCTCCACCCAGGCTGGGCACTCCTGAAGAGTGTGTTGGGCCGTGTCCTCGCGGCAGTTGCCACAGTGGTGGCACACGGCGGACGCCTCCTTCCCGGCTATGCGACACAGGTACGCACCAAAACACCCGTGCCCCGTCAGTACCTGTGTCAGCCGGAACGTAGGCGCACCGTGGCGCCTGTCCAGCCACTGTTCGAGGACAGGTCGCACTGCCGCGACGGTCCTCAAGCCCGAACTCGGGCTCTCCAGCCTTGCATGCCACTCCTCCACGGCGGCTCTGCGGAACCTGGCCGCAATCTCCCTCGGAGCAAGCCGCTCCCGATGTTGGGACGCCCCCTCCCGCCAGTGGAATGCTGACGAGAGGGACTTGGCGTCCAAGTCCCAAGGGAGAGTGCTTGCCAACAAGCAGGCCGCCTCGTGAGAGACCGTGCGGTAGCCCCTGACTATCCGCTGCGCCACCAGACGCTGCGGTTTGCGCAGCATGGCGACGCATCGGGCGCTCAGGGACTCGGCCCATACGGGTGAACCGTACAGGGCCATCGACCGCACGACTCCAGCGTACAGACTCCGGCAAGGGTTACCGGGACCTTCGAGGTTCGGCAGCAGGCTCCCAAGCGCGCCCGCTGCCCGCACCAATTTCGGCGACAACTTCTCAAAGTGGGCGCGGAAGTCCCACCGGCTACTCAAAATCAACCCTAAATATTTCATCGTAGAGCCGATGGGAATCCGCACCCCCTCAACTGTGATATGGGCCCCTACAGGTGGCCTTCGCCGAGGCCCGTGAAAGAACAGGGCCTCGGTTTTGTTCAGGGCCACCGTGAGGCCCAGTCGCCGAATCCTGCCCACCACGTCTTCGGTAGCGGACGAGGCGAGCAGGATGGCATCCTCGAAAGTGCCCGACGTCGCTGTCACCAGGGTGTCGTCCGCGTAACAGACGACAGCGACGCCTCGGGGGTTGGTACCACGGAGGACCCAATCATAACCGATGTTCCACAGTAGTGGGCCCAAAACTGAACCCTGTGGAACACCGGCAGACATGGCCCTCCGGTGCCACCCAGAAGCGCCCGGATACACTACGTACCTAGAGGATAGGTACGAGTGCACCAGACGCTGCAAATAAAGTGGCACCATGTGGTACCGCAGTGCTTCATGAATGCAGGCCCAGGGCAAGGTGTTGAAGGCGTTGGCGATGTCGAGCGACACCGCCACCACCACCTTACCCCGGGCAACTGCATCCTCCGCGTGCGCCTTGACCCGCAGAATCGCGTGGATGGTCGATCGGCCATGCCGGAACCCGAATTGGTTGTCGGCCAGGTCCGGCCCGGCCCCCTCAAGGTGCTCGACGAGGCGAGCATGGACAATCCGCTCAAACAACTTGCAGACCTCGTCGAGCAACACGATGGGCCGGTAGGCCGATGGCGACTCTGCGGGTCGACCGTCCTTCTTGAGCAGGACCAGCTTTCCGGTTTTCCACCGGGATGGAAACTGGCCCTGCTCCAAGCACGCGGAGAAAAGGCCGCGGAGCCTCGCCCCCAGGTGCTCGACGGCTAACACCCATGCGCGTCCGGGGATACCGTCGAGACCCGGGGCGGTTTTCTTGCCCCGCAGCCGAAGCACCGCCACCCTCATTTCCTCGGGTGAAACCTCCGAAATAACCCTTGCCGAATCCAACGACGATGGCGTCGACGAACGCGACGCCATCGGTGGAGGAGTGACATCCTCCGTGGCCGGGAACAAAGCCGCGACGACCTCCTGAACGAGGTCGCCCCGGAGACTCTGCGTCAGCGGGGGCGCCCATGGGCGGAGCTTTCTCAACGCCACACGGTATGGACGCCCCCACGGGTCGCTGTCGAGAGTACCCCGGAACTCAGTTTGAGCCGCAGACTTTGCCCTCGCTATGGCCACGTGCAGCGCTCTCTTAGCCTCCCTGTGGAGGCCGTGAAGCAGCCGCTCCTGGTCCTCGTCGCCGGGAAGACGAATCCGGCGACGACGGTGTCTGGACAGCTGGCGGAGGGCGGCAACGCAGGACGCGCGCAGCCGCGTGAGCTCCGCCGACCACCAGAACACCTGGCGCTTCTCCGGGAGGCGTCGGACCCGGGGCATGGCTGCGTCGCAGACGCGCGACATCGCCGCCCCGAACCACTCCGCCTCCTCGTCGACCCGTACCGGCCCGTCCGGCACGGGCACCAGCGCCTGGGCCAGAGCGGCCTCCTTCAGGGCCTCAACGTCGAGGCGACTAACGGCCCAGCGTGGGCCGTCCGACCGCGGGACGGTCGGTCCCCCACCCGACCGGGTGGTTGGGGACGAGGCGACGTCGAACCGAATGTATCGGTGATCCGACAACGTCTCCTCGCCCACCAGGACCCTCCAGTCCCGGACACGGCGGGCTAGGGCCGGGGTGGCGAACGTAATGTCCACCACCGAACCGCCATTATGCCTCACGCACGTGTCCGCCGTCCCGCGATTCGCGACGGCCAAGCCGGACGAGATCGCCCATTCCTCCAGGGCCTCGCCCCGCGCGTCAGTCACCGACGAACCCCAAGCCAAGGACTTGGCGTTGAAGTCGCCGGCGACGAGGACGGGGCGAGGCTGACTGCCTTGCACCACCAGGGCCCCCAGCCGAGCGAGGAAGTGCTCAAACTCGGCCAGGGATCTGTTGGGGGAGAAATACACTCCCACAACCCAAACCCCCCCCAACAGGACCGCCACGCATCCCGAGCCCTTCACGATTTTTTCGAAGGGTGGGGAGCCGGCTGCGCCCCTGGTGATGACGGCCACCGAGTTGTCAAGGTCCCCCGCCCAGTCATCCCGGGGAGGAACAAAATAAGGCTCGGCGACCACAGCCACTTGTATCGACCACTGCGCAAGGCTTTGGACCAATAAGTCTTGGGCCCTGGCGCAGTGGTTAATGTTCGCCTGGAGGAATCTTTGCGCCATATTAATGGGCGATCTCCATAGGTGCGGCGCGGGTAGACGGGTCGGGCCGCGTCACAACCGCCGCGCCCCGGCCGCGATTACTGCGACGGGGACGGACGGAGGCAACGCAGGCCTTAGCGCCCACCTGGTGCCCCGCGGGTTTGCCTGCCCCTGCACAGATCGTGCAGTGCGGCTCCGCGGAGCACTCCTTGGCCTTGTGGCCCGCTTGACCGCAGCGATAGCAGAAATCGCTGCGGTCACACTCATCCGTGCAGTGCCTCCGCACGTGCCCTCTGAAAAGGCAGCGGAAGCACCGCATGGGCCTAGGCTCAAGGAGCTGGACCCGCGCCGACACCCAGCCGATTAGGACGCGTCCTGCCCTAACCACACTATCAGCGGCCTTGGCGGGGCACCGCACCCATGCCGCGCCAAGGCCTGAACGGTCGGGGCGGATCTCCCCGACCTTTATATCTGCCGTCGCGCAGTTTCCCGCCCCTGCGAGGGCCGCCGCGATCATTTCCGGGTCGGCAGATGCATCCAACCCGGATATGCGCAGTTCCGCGGTCTTGCACGGGCGGGAGACGCGAACGACGGTCTCCAGCTCCGTGCCGCGGAACACGGCCCTCATTCGGTCGGCCAGCTTGTCCGCCCTTGCTTCCGTCTCGGGACCGGGCACCTCATAGAGGTACCCGCCTGTTGCCATTAGGCGGGCCCGCATTTCTGCTATGCCCAGGTCAGCGAGGCGCACATTGGCCAGCACCTCGCGGAGGACCTGAGCATAGGTCACTCCTGCCGCCAGCCCCTCAGGCGATACAGTCAGCGTGACTGCTGCCTTACGGGGCAGGCGGACTCTTGGCTCCGGCCGGCGCTGCTGCGGCTGTGGCATTTGCTGTGGCGGCGCAGTGGCAGGGGCACTAGATGCGGGCCGAGGACCCTTCTTTTTGCCCTTCTTAACAACCACTGTCCAATCGTCGGCCGTAGATGCTTGTGGTGGCGGCAACGGGCGGGGCGCAGGGACAGGCTGGGCCTGTCCAGGGCCGGGCTTCTTTGTTTTCTTTTTCTTTCCCCCCTCGCGAGAAGGTTGCTCGGGGGGGAGTTTTCGCGGCGCGGCCACTGGTGCAGGCCTTGTCGGGGCGGACTGAGGCGCGGCAGCAGGAGCAGGCTCTGAATGAACTACGGAAGTTGAAGGGGTGGGAGTGGACGTTTTACCCTTCCCTTTCCCCTTTCCTTTCACGGCTGCCGGCGGTGCGGCCACAGCCGGCAGGGCGCGAGATGGCCCAGCAACCACGACAGGTGGCAGTGAAGGCCACTCTGTGCGAGCTTTAGCCCTGTCAGCGGCCAAAGGCGGCCGAACGATGGGCTCCGGAGGCAACCGCAACGAGAGAGCTTCGAGACGAGCGTCCAAAATGTTGAGGAGCCTGCGCTCAAACTCTTCAAGACGCTCGCCCCGACCACCCTCGCTTCTCTGGGAAGGCGACGGTTGTGAACCATTGAGGGTTTTCACCGTCGCCAGGACCTCGGCCAAAGCTTTGCCCTGGGCGATCTGGGCGGCCTGCAGCTTAGCGATTTCTTTGGCCATCGCCGCCTTTTCGGCCTCTAAGCGGGCCACCTCCACCGGAGTCGGCTCTTCAGCCCTTTTAATTAACTCGCTCACGGCGAGGTTGAGACCTTGTCGAGATGTGCCCTTTAAATTTTTAGATTTTTTGGCTATGTCCCGAATGGACGCCGCTAACTGCAGGCGCCAGTCATCATACTCGAAAGGCGCCTCCCCTTTTTCCGACGACTCGGCCTCGTCGTCGGACACGGCTACTAATTTTGTATTAGTAGGGCCGTCTTCACTGTCGCTTAAGATTTCTCGTCGACTCCTCTTACCGAGAGATGATACGGCGCTCGCTCCCGCCCCAGAATCTAGAGCCAGAGCGGACGCCGCATCCACGACAATCTCCTTCTTGGGCGTAAGCCCAACATCCTTTGCCCGCCCAGGGTCGCAAGCGGCCCCTGGAACGGACAACAACTCCACACGAACTACAGGGTTTTTTTGTTTGATTTGAGACAATTTCATGTTGTTCCCACGAGTGTGGGGGAAATAAGAGGTCGACCCAGGCAGAGCCCCCTGTACCTGGGCAAGCCTATGGTGTAACCCGCCGGAGTGTCGGCCGTTACTCCGACGGGGGTCGCACTAGAGACCGAACTACCCATCGGCCATGCATCCCCTCGCGGTGCGCCGCCGCTTGGGATTCGGGGTAACTTTTTATAGAGGATTTCTCCCTCGCGGTCCGGGCGGTGAAGCCAAGACCCTCGGTCCGGTCGGAGCGCGAGACATGACCACAGACCTCCGAGACCGGATTACGATATTCGACGGCGACAGTGAAGGAGAGCGTCCCCTCCACTGTCTGCTCGGCGGCGGGTTAGCGCACACCGAGCCCGCCGACACCCTCAGGACAGAACCCGAAGGTGGCCCAAATAACCCCCCCAACTGGACGACAGCCGCCACAACACGCGACGACTGCCAACCGACCTCGCCAGGATATTAGCCGTGGTCACGGATGAAAGCAGACGAAAATTCGAAACCGTCTTCATCCGTGACCGCCGTTGCCCAGGGTGCACCACGTGGAGGTTTCCTGACTTCGCACCCCTTCGCACCCCAACCTAACCTTTTTTTTTTTTTTTTTGTCGCGGGGAAAAGTGTTTTACCACTGCCGCCGCGCCCGGGGGGGTGGACGCGGCGGGTATGTCGGGTTCGCCGGCCTTACGACCCAGCGCCGTGATGCCCGGGAGAGATGGTCGACATCCGGGCGACGCTGGGCCGCGTCCCTAACAAATGCCCTACACCGGCAATACCGACTAAAAACCCCGCGGTGGCCTACTTCGGCGCATGAGTGGGGCGGCCCCGGGGTATCCTGAGATAGCCTCGGATTGCTACCGGAACCGCCCCTGCGCGGTGCCGCCTTGCGGCCCGTCTCCGATTTGGGGGGGCTCAGAAGCCCCCGCCGCCGAAGGACGCCCTCGGCGTCTACGGCAGCACGAGGCCGACCGTCCGTGCTGCCGTCCGTCCCGGGGTCGCAAGTACGATAGTACTATAAGGGGCGCACAGCCCCCCGCTGCGCGCCCGCGACCCCGGAAGGCCCCTATTAGTCGCCTCTTACGACAGGCAGGGGTTACCGTGGTGGAATTCTCCAAACGCCCCCATTCCACAGGGCGGGAGACGCCGGTCAGTCGTCCACCCGGCGCCTCCTACGTCTCCTTTGGCGGCGGGCGGGATCGCTCTGCTCACGATCCCGCTCGGCGCTCTCCTTCTGCGAGATGGCGCGCTCGCAGAAGGAGACCATCGCACGCCATGACCCCCGGCTGCCGACCATGGCGGACACCACGGCCGGCAGCGAGAGGTCGCCTCCGACGACTGCTGTGAGAGCGCTGCGCTCCTCCACCCAGGCTGGGCACTCCTCAAGAGTGTGTTGGGCCGTGTCCTCGCGGCAGTTGCCACAGTGGTGGCACACGGCGGACGCCTCTTTTCCGGCTATACGACACAGGTACGAGCCGAAACACCCGTGGCCCGTCAGCACCTGTGTCAGCCGGAATGTAGGCGCACCGTGGCGCCTGTCTAACCACTCTCTTAGGACAGGTCGCACTGCCGCGACGGTCCTCAAGCCCGAGCTCGGGCTCTCCAGCCTGGCATGCCACTCCTCCACGGCGGCTCTGCGGAACCTGGCCGCAATCTCCCTCGGGGCAAGCCTCTCCTGATGTAGGGACGCCCCCTCCCGCCAGCGGAACGCTGACGAGAGGGACCGGGCGTCCAAATCCCAAGGGAGAGTTCCGGCCAACACGCAAGCCGCCTCGTGGGAGACCGTGCGGTAGCCCCTGATTATCCGCTGCGCCACCAGACGCTGCGGTTTGCGCAGCAAGGCGACGCAGCGGGCGTTCAGGGACCCGGCCCATACGGGTGAACCGTACAGGGCCATGGACCGCACGACTCCGGCGTACAGACTCCGGCAAGGGTTACCGGGACCTTCGAGGTTCGGCAGCAGGCTCCCAAGCGCGCCCGCTGCCCGCACCAACTTCGGCGACAACAACTCAAAGTGGGCGCGGAAATCCCACCGGCTACTCAATACCAAACCCAAATACTTCATTGTGGTGCCGATGGGAATCCGCACCCCCTCCACTGTAATGTGAGCCCCTGCAGGTGGCCCACGCCGAGGCCCGTGAAAACACAGGGCCTCGGTTTTCTCCAGGGCCACCGAGAGGCCCAGTCGCCGAATCCTGCCCACCACCTGTTCGGTTCCGAACGAGGCGAGCAGGATGGCATCCTCGAAGCATCCCGACGTCGCTGTCACCAGGGTGTCGTCCGCGTAGCAGACAACAGCGACGCCTCGGGGGTTGGTACCACGGAGAACCCAGTCATAACCGATGTTCCACAGTAGTGGGCCCAGAACTGAGCCCTGTGGAACACCGGCAGACATGGCCCTCCGGTGCCACCCAGCGGCGCCCGGATACACTACATACCTATTGGATAGGTACGAGTGCACCAGACGACGCAAATAAAGTGGCACCAAGTGGTACCGCAGTGCCTCATGTATGCAGGCCCAGGGCAAGGCGTTGAAGGCGTTGGCGATGTCGAGCGACACCGCCACCACCACCTTACCCCGGGCAACTGCATCCTCCGCGTGCGCCTTGACCCGCAGAATCGCATGTACCGTTGACCGGCCATGCCGGAAGCCGAACTGGCAATCCGCCAGGTCCGGCCCGGCCCCCTCCAGGTGCTCGACGAGGCGAGCGTGCACGATCCGCTCGAAGAGCTTGCAGACCTCGTCGAGCAACACGATGGGCCGGTAGGCCGATGGCGATTCTACGGGTCGACCCTCCTTCTTGAGCAGGACCAGCTTTCCGGTTTTCCACCGGGATGGAAACTGGCCCTGCTCCAGGCACGCGGAGAAGAGGCCGCGGAGCCTCGCTCCCAGATGCTCGACGGCTAACACCCAAGCGCGTCCGGGGATGCCGTCGAGACCCGGGGCGGCTTTCTTGGCCCGCAGCCGAAGCACCGCCACCCTCATTTCTTCGGGTGAAACCTCCGAAATAACCCTTGCCGAATCCAACGACGACGGCGTCGGCGAGCGCGACGCCATCGGTGGAGGAGTGACATCCTCCGTGGCCGGGAACAAAGCCGCGACGACCTCCTGCACGAGGTCGCCCCGGAGACTCTGCGTCAGCGGGGGCGCCCATGGGCGGAGCTTTCTCAACGCCACACGGTATGGACGCCCCCACGGGTCGCTGTCGAGAGTGCTCCGGGACTCTGCCTGAGCCGCGGACTTTGCCCTCGCGATGGCCACATGCAGCGCTCTCTTAGCCTCCCTGTGGAGGCCGTGAAGCAGCCGCTCCTGGTCCTCGTCGCCGGGCAGACGAATCCGGCGACGACGGCATCTGGACAGCCGGCGAAGGGCGGCCACGCAGGACGCGCGCAGCCGCGTGAGCTCCGCCGACCACCAGAACACCTGGCGCTTCTCCGGGAGGCGTCGGACCCGGGGCATGGCAGCGTCGCAGACGCGCGACATCGCCGCCCCGAACCACGCCGCCTCCTCCTCGACCCGTACCGGCCCGTCCGGTACGGGCACCAGCGCCTGGGCCAGAGCGGCCTCCTTCAGGGCCTCAACATCGAGGCGACTTACAGCCCAGCGTGGGCCGTCCAATCGCGGGACGGTCGGTCCCCCACCCGACCGGGTGGTTGGGGACGAGGCGACGTCGAACCGAATGTATCGGTGATCCGACAACGTCTCCTCGCCCACCAGGACCCTCCAGTCCCGGACACGGCGGGCTAGGGCCGGGGTGGCGAACGTGATGTCCACCACCGAACCGCCGTTATGCCTCACGCACGTGTCCTCGGTCCCGCGATTCACGACGACCAAGCCGGACGAGATCGCCCATTCCTCCAGGGCCTCGCCGCGCACGTCGGTCGCCGACGAACCCCAAGCCAAAGACTTGGCGTTGAAGTCGCCGGCGACGAGGACGGGGCGAGGCTGACTGTCTTGCACCACCAGGGCCCCCAGCCGAGTGAGGAAATGCTCAAACTCGGCTTGGGATCTGTTGGGGGAGAAATACACTCCCACAATCCAGACCCCCCCCAACAGAACCGCCACACATCCCGAGCCCTTCGCTACTTTTTCAAAGGGCTGGGAGCCGGCGGCGCCCCGGGTGATGACGGCCACCGAGCCGTCCAGGTCCCCCGCCCAGTCGTCCCTGGGGGGAACAAAGTACGGCTCGGCGACCACAGCCACTTGTATCGACCACTGCGCGAGGCTTTGGACCAGCAGGTCCTGGGCCCTGGCGCAGTGGTTAACGTTCGCCTGGAGGAATCGTTGCGCCATATTAATGGGCGATCTCCATGGGTGCCGCGCGGGTGGACGGGTCGGGCCGCGTCACAACCGCTGCGCCTCGACCGCGATTACCGCGGCGGGGACGAGCGGAGGCAACACAGGCCTTTGCGCCCACCTGGTGCCCCGCGGGTTTGCCTGCACCTGCACAGATTGTGCAGTGAGGCTCCGCAGAGCACTCCTTGGCCTTGTGGCCCGACTGACCGCAGCGATAGCAGAAATCGCTGCGGTCACACTCATCTGTGCAGTGCCTCCGCACGTGCCCCCTGAAGAGGCAGCGGAAGCACCGCATGGGCCTGGGCTCAAGGAGCTGAACCCGCGCCGACACCCAACCTATCAGGACGCGCCCTGCCCTGATTATCTTGTCCGCGGCCTTGGCTGGGCACCGCACCCATGCCGCACCAAGGCCGGAACGGTCGGGGCGGATCTCCCCGACCTTTACGTCCGCCGCCGCACAGTTGCCCGCCCCAGCGAGGGCCGAAGCGACCATCTCCGGATTGGCGGACGCATCCAATCCGGAGACCCGCATTTCCGCGGTTTTACACGGGCGGGAAACATACACCATTGTCTCCAGCTCCGTGCCGCGGAATACGGCCCTCATTCTGTCTGCGAGCTTGTCTGCCTTTGCCTCCGTCTCAGGGCCGGGCACCTCATAAAGGTACCCGCCCGTTGCCATAAGACGAGCCCGCATCTCTGCTATGCCCAGGTCAGCGAGGCGCACATTGGCCAGCACCTCACGGAGGACCTGGGCATATGTAATACCCTTCGCCAGCCCCTCGGGCGACACTGTCACGGTGACAGCTGCCTTTCGGGGCAGGCGAATTTTGGGCTCCGGTCGGCGCTGCTGCGGCTGAGGCCGCTGCTGCGACAGCGTTGTGGCCGGAGCACCCGATGCGGGCCGGGGAGCCTTTTTCTTCCCCTTCTTTGTTACCACCACCCAACCCTCATCCAAAGTGGTAGGCGGTGGCGGCAACGGGCGGGGCGCAGGGACGGGTTGTGCCTGTGCAGGGCCATTTTTCTTTCTCTTCCCCCCCTTCTGTGGGGGGAGAATCGGCCTGGCCGGGGCGGGCCCAGGCGCGGCGGCAGGGGCAAGCCGAGGAGCTGCTGCAAGGGTAGGCAGGGCAGATGATTTGCCCTTGCCTTTCCCCTTTGGGCCAACTGCGGTAGGTAGGGCAGAGGATGGCCCCGCCACGGCAACGGGTGGAAGAGCAGGCCACTCTCCAGCCCGGTCTCTAGCCCTGTCTCTGGCCTCTCTAGCCCTATCGGCGGCCAGGGGTGGCCGAACGATGGGCTCCGGGGGCAGCCGCATGGCTAAGGCCTCGAAGCGCGCGTCTACTATATTTAGCAGACGGCGCTCGAATTCGCCCAGGCGATCGCTCCGGCCAGCGGTTTCCCCGGATACGGTCCTGGGCTGTGAACCTCCGAGCGACTTCACAGTATCAAGGAGCTCCTCGAGTACCTTCTGTTGAGCCGCCTGGGCGGCCTTTAGTTGGGCGATTTCTCGCGCCAACGACGCCTTTTCGGCCTCCAGGCGGGCCACCTCGACCGGAGCCGGCTCCTCGGCTCTTTTAATGAGCTCGCTGACAGCGAGATTGAGGCCCTGCTTAAAAGTCCCCTTTAAGTTTTTGGACTTCTGGGCAATGTCCCTTATAGATGACGCCATCCGTAGGCGCCAGTCTTGTTGTACGAAAGGCGCCTCATTCATCTCCGATGACTCGGCCTCATCATCGGATACAGCTACCACCTTTTGGGCAGTAGGTCCGTCATCGCTGTCGCTCGAGATCTGCGTTTCTAGGTGATCTCGGCGACTCCTCTTACCTAGAGAGGAGGATGTCTCCACTCCAGCCCCTAGATCAAGAGCTGGAACAGCCGACATTCCCCTCACAGACACCTTGGTCTGTCCAGGGTCGCAAGCGTCCGCCGGAACAGACAACTTCTCCACTAACACTACTGGGGTTTTTGTTTTTGAGAATGTTAATTTCATGTTTGTCCCACGAGTATGGGGGAAATAAGCGTCCACCCAGCCAGAGCCCCCTGTAGCTGGGTAAGCCTACGGTGTAACCCGCCGGAGTGTCGGCCGGTACTCCGACGGGGGTCGCACTAGAGACCGAACTACCCATCGGCCATGCATCCCCTCGCGGTGCGCCGCCGCTTGGGATTCGGGGTGACTTTTTATAGAGGTTTTCTCCCTCGCGGTCCGGGCGGCTAAGCCAAGACCCTCGGTCCGGTCGAAGCGCGAGACATGACCACAGACCTCCGAGACCGGATTACGATATTCGACGGTGACAGTAAAGAGGAGCATCCCCTCCACTGTCTGCTCGGCGGCGGGATTAGCGCACACCGAGCCCGCCGATGCCCCCAGGACAGAACCCAGGGGTGCCCCACCCCAACCTAACCTAACCTAACCTTTTTTTTTTTTTTTTTTTTTTTGTCGCGGGGAAAAGTGTTTTACCACTGCCGCCGCGCCCGGGGGGGTGGACGCGGCGGGTATGTCGGGTTCGCCGGTCTTACGACCCAGCGCCGTGATGCCCGGGAGAGATGTTCGACATCCGGGCGACGCTGGGCCGAGTCCCTAACACTATATACACCCTACACCGGCAATACCGACTAAAAACCCCGCGGTGGCCTTCTTCGGCGCATGAGTGGGGCGGTCCCGGGGTATCCGGAGATAGACTCGGATTGCTACCGGAACCGCCCCTGCGCGGTGCCGCCTTGCGGCCCGTCTCCAATTTAGGGGGGGCTCAGAAGCCCCCGCCGCCGAAGGACGCCCTCGGCGTCTACGGCAGCACGAGGCCGACCATCCGTGCTGCCGTCCGTCCCGGGGCCGCATGTACAAAAGTACTAAAAGGGGCGCACAGCCCCCCGCTGCGCGCCCGCGACCCCGGAAGGCCCCTATAAGTCGCCTCTTACGACAGGCAGGGGATACCGTGGTGGAATTCTCCAAACGCCCCCATTCCACAGGGCGGGAGACGCCGGTCAGTCGTCCACCCGACGTCTCCTTCGTCTCCTTTGGCGGCGGGCGGGATCGTTCTGCTCACGATCCCGCTCTGCGCTCTCCTTCTGCGAGATGACGCGCTCGCAGAAGGAGACCATCGCACGCCATGACCCCCGGCTGTCGACCATGGCGGACACCACGGCCGGCAGCGAGAGGTCTCCTCCGACGACTGCTATGAGAGCGCTGCGCTCCTCCACCCAGGCTGGGCACTCCTCCAGAGTGTGTTGGGCCGTGTCCTCACGGCAGTTGCCACAGTGGTGGCACACGGCGGACGCCTCCTTCCCGGCTATGCGACACAGGTACGCACCAAAACACCCGTGCCCCGTCAGTACCTGTGTCAGCCGGAACGTAGGCGCACCGTGGCGCCTGTCCAGCCACTGTTCGAGGACAGGTCGCACTGCCGCGACGGTCCTCAAGCCCGAACTCGGGCTCTCCAGCCTGGCATGCCACTCCTCCACGGCGACTCTGCGGAACCTGGCCGCAATCTCCCTCGGGGCAAGCCGCTCCCGATGTTGGGACGCCCCCTCCCGCCAGTGGAACGCTGACGAGAGGGACTTGGCGTCCAAGTCCCAAGGGAGAGTGCCGGCCAACAAGCAGGCCGCCTCGTGGGAGACCGTGCGGTAGCCCCTGATGATCCGCTGTGCCACCAGACGCTGCGGTTTGCGCAGCAAGGCGACACAGCGGGCGTTCAGGGACCCGGCCCATACGGGTGAACCGTACAGGGCCATGGACCGCACGACTCCAGCGTACAGACTCCGGCAAGGGTTACCAGGACCTTCGAGGTTCGGCAGCAGGCTCCCAAGCGCGCCCGCTGCCCGCACCAACTTCGGCGACAATTTCTCAAAATGGGCGCGGAAGTCCCACCGGCTATTCAGAATCAACCCTAAATATTTCATTGTAGAGCCGATGGGAATCCGCACCCCCTCCACTGTGATGTGGGCCCCTACAGGTGGCCTTCGCCGAGGCCCGTGGAAAAACAGGGCCTCGGTTTTGTTCAGGGCCACCGTGAGGCCCAGTCGCCGAATCCTGCCCACCACGTCTTCGGTAGCGGACGAGGCGAGCAGGATGGCATCCTCGAAAGTACCCGACGTCGCTGTCACCAGGGTGTCGTCCGCGTAGCAGACGACAGCGACGCCTCGGGGGTTGGTACCACGGAGGACCCAATCATAACCGATGTTCCACAGTAGTGGGCCCAGAACTGAACCCTGTGGAACACCAGCAGACATGGCCCTCCGGTGCCACCCATCGGCGCCTGGATACATTACGTACCTAGAAGATAGGTAAGAATGCACCAGACGCCGCAAGTAAAGTGGCACCATGTGGTACCGCAGTGCTTCATGAATGCAGCCCCAGGGCAAGGTGTTGAATGCGTTGGCGATGTCGAGCGACACCGCCACCACCACCTCACCCCGCGCAACTGCATCCTCCGCGTGCGCCTTCACCCGCAGAATCGCGTGGATGGTCGATCGGCCATGCCGGAACCCGTACTGACTGTCTGCCAGGTCCGGCCCGGCCCCCTCAAGGTGCTCGACGAGGCGAGCATGGACAATCCGCTCAAACAACTTGCAGACCTCGTCGAGCAACACGATGGGCCGGTAGGCCGATGGCGACTCTGCGGGTCGACCGTCCTTCTTGAGCAGGACCAGCTTGCCGGTTTTCCACCGGGATGGAAACTGGCCCTGCTCCATGCACGCGGAGAAAAGGCCGCGGAGCCTCGCCCCCAGGTGCTCGACGGCTAACACCCATGCGCGTCCGGGGATACCGTCGAGACCCGGGGCGGTTTTCTTGCCCCGCAGCCGAAGCACCGCCACCCTCATTTCCTCGGGTGAAACCTCCGAAATAACCCTTGCCGAATCCAACGACGATGGCGTCGACGAACGCGACGCCATCGGTGGAGGAGTGACATCCTCCGTGGCCGGGAACAAAGCCGCGACGACCTCCTGAACGAGGTCGCCCCGGAGACTCTGCGTCAGCGGGGGCGCCCATGGGCGGAGCTTTCTCAACGCCACACGGTATGGACGCCCCCACGGGTCGCTGTCGAGAGTACCCCGGAACTCGGTTTGAGCCGCAGACTTTGCCCTCGCTATGGCCACGTGCAGCGCTCTCTTAGCCTCCCTGTGGAGGCCGTGAAGCAGCCGCTCCTGGTCAACCTAACCTTTTTTTTTTTTTTTTTGTCGCGGGGAAAAGTGTTTTACCACTGCCGCCGCGCCCGGGGGGGTGGACGCGGCGGGTATGTCGGGTTCGCCGGCCTTACGACCCAGCGCCGTGATGCCCGGGAGAGATGGTCGACATCCGGGCGACGCTGGGCCGAGTCCCTAACAAATTCCCTACACCGGCAATACCGACTAAAAACCCCGCGGTGGCCTACTTCGGCGCATGAGTGGGGCGGTCCCGGGGTATCCTGAGATAGCCTCGGATTGCTACCGGAACCGCCCCTGCGCGGTGTCGCCTTGCGGCCCGTCTCCGATTTGGGGGGGCTCAGAAGCCCCCGCCGCCGAAGGACGCCCTCGGCGTCTACGGCAGCACGAGGCCGACCGTCCGTGCTGCCGTCCGTCCCGGGGTCGCAAGTACGATAGTACTATAAGGGGCGCACAGCCCCCCGCTGCACGCCCGCGACCCCGGAAGGCCCCTATTAGTCGCCTCTTACGACAGGCAGGGGTTACCGTGGTGGAATTCTCCAAACGCCCCCATTCCACAGGGCGGGAGACGCCGGTCAGTCGTCCACCCGGCGCCTCCTACGTCTCCTTTGGCGGCGGGCGGGATCGCTCTGCTCACGATCCCGCTCGGCGCTCTCCTTCTGCGAGATGGCGCGCTCACAGAAGGAGACCACCGCTCGCCAGGACCTCCGGCTGCCGACCATGGCGGACACCACGGCCGGCAGCGAGAGGTCTCCTCCGACGACTGCTATGAGAGTGGTCAACCTAACCTAACCTTTTTTTTTTTTTTTTTTTTTTTTTTTTTTTTTTTTTTTTGTCGCGGGGAAAAGTGTTTTACCACTGCCGCCGCGCCCGGGGGGGTGGACGCGGCGGGTATGTCGGGTTCGCCGGTCTTACGACCCAGCGCCGTGATGCCCGGGAGAGATGTTCGACATCCGGGCGACGCTGGGCCGAGTCCCTAACACTATATACACCCTACACCGGCAATACCGACTAAAAACCCCGCGGTGGCCTTCTTCGGCGCTTGAGTGGGGCGGTCCCGGGGTATCCGGAGATAGACTCGGATTGCTACCGGAACCGCCCCTGCGCGGTGCCGCCTTGCAGCCCGTCTCCGATTTGGGGGGGGCTCAAAAGCCCCCGCCGCCGAAGGACGCCCTCGGCGTCTACGGCAGCACGAGGCCGACCGTCCGTGCTGCCGTCCGTCCCGGGGCCGCATGTACAAAAGTACTAAAAGGGGCGCACAGCCCCCCGCTGCACGCCCGCGACCCCGGAAGGCCCCTATAAGTCGCCTCTTACGACAGGCAGGGGATACCGTGGTGGAATTCTCCAAACGCCCCCATTCCACAGGGCGGGAGACGCCGGTCAGTCGTCCACCCGACGTCTCCTTCGTCTCCTTTGGCGGCGGGCGGGATCGTTCTGCTCACGATCCCGCTCGGCGCTCTCCTTCTGCGAGATGACGCGCTCGCAGAAGGAGACCGTCGCACGCCATGACCCCCGGCTGCCGACCATGGCGGACACCACGGCCGGCAGCGAGAGGTCGCCTCCGACGACTGCTGTGAGAGCGCTGCGCTCCTCCACCCAGGCTGGGCACTCCTGAAGAGTGTGTTGGGCCGTGTCCTCGCGGCAGTTGCCACAGTGGTGGCACACGGCGGACGCCTCCTTCCCGGCTATGCGACACAGGTACGCACCAAAACACCCGTGCCCCGTCAGTACCTGTGTCAGCCGGAACGTAGGCGCACCGTGGCGCCTGTCCAGCCACTGTTCAAGGACAGGTCGCACTGCCGCGACGGTCCTCAAGCCCGAACTCGGGCTCTCCAGCCTGGCATGCCACTCCTCCACGGCGGCTCTGCGGAACCTGGCCGCAATCTCCCTCGGGGCAAGCCTCTCTTGATGTTGAGACGCGCCCTCTCGCCAGTGGAACGCTGACGAGAGGGACCGGGCGTCCAAGTCCCAAGGGAGAGTGCCGGCCAACACGCAGGCCGCCTCGTGGGAGACCGTGCGGTAGCCCCTGATGATCCGCTGCGCCACCAGACGCTGCGGTTTGCGCAGCAAGGCGACGCAACGGGCGTTCAGGGACTCGGCCCATACGGGTGAACCGTACAGGGCCATCGACCGCACGACTCCAGCGTACAGACTCCGGCAAGGGTTACCGGGACCTTCGAGGTTCGGCAGCAGGCTCCCAAGCGCGCCCGCTGCCCGCACCAATTTCGGCGACAACTTCTCAAAGTGGGCGCGGAAGTCCCACCGGCTACTCAAAATTAACCCCAAATACTTCATCGTAGAGCCGATGGGAATCCGCACCCCCTCCACAATAATGTGGGCCCCTGCAGGTGGCCTTCGCCGAGGCCCGTGGAAAAACAGGGCCTCGGTTTTGTTCAAGGCCACCGTGAGGCCCAGTCGCCGAATCCTGCCCACCACCTCTTCGGTACCGGAGGAGGCGAGCAGGATGGCATCCTCGAAAGAACCGGCCGTCGCTGTCACCAAAGTGTCGTCCGCGTAGCAGACGACAGCGACGCCCCGGGGGTTGGTACCACGGAGGACCCAATCGTAGCCGATGTTCCACAATAGCGGGCCCAGTACTGAGCCCTGTGGAACACCGCAAGACATGGCCCTCTGGTGCCAGCCGGCGGCGCCCGGATACACTATGTACCGATTTGACAGGTACGAGTGCACCAAGTGCCGCAGGTAAGCCGGCACGGCGTGGTACCGCAGTGCTTCATGAATGCAGCCCCAGGGCAAGGTGTTGAATGCGTTGGCGATGTCGAGCGACACCGCCACCACCACCTCACCCCGCGCAACTGCATCCTCCGCGTGCGCCTTGACCCGCAGAATCGCGTGGACCGTGGATCGGCCCTGCCGGAACCCGTACTGGCAATCTGCCAGGTCCGGCCCGGCCCCCTCAAGGTGCTCGACGAGGCGAGCGTGTATAATGCGCTCGAAAAGTTTGCACACCTCGTCGAGCAACACGATGGGCCGGTAGGCCGATGGCGACTCTGCGGGTCGACCCTCCTTCTGGAGCAGGACCAACTTGCCGGTTTTCCACCGGGACGGAAAGTGGCCCTGCTCCATGCACGCGGAAAATAGGCCGCGGAGCCTCGCTCCCAGATGCTCGACGGCTAGCACCCATGCGCGTCCGGGGATGCCGTCGAGACCAGGAGCGGTTTTCTTGGCCCGCAGCCGAAGCACCGCCACCCTCATTTCTTCGGGTGAAACCTCCGGGATAACCCTTGCCGAATCAAACGACGATGGCGTCGACGAATGCGGCGCCATCGGTGGAGGAGTGACATCCTCCGTGGCCGGGAACAAAGCCGCGACGACCTCCTGAACGAGGTCGCCCCGGAGACTCTGCGTCAGCGGGGGCGCCCATGGGCGGAGCTTTCTCAACGCCAGACGGTATGGACGCCCCCACGGGTCGCTGTCGAGAGTACTCCGGAACTCGGTTTGAGCTGCAGACTTTGCCCTCGCAATGGCCACATGCAGCGCTCTCTTAGCCTCCTTGTGGAGGCCGTGAAGCAGCCGCTCCTGGTCCTCGTCGCCGGCAAGACGGATCCGGCGACGACGGTGCCTGGACAGCTGGCGGAGGGCGGCTACGCAGGACGCGCGCAGCCGCGTGAGCTCCGCCGACCACCAGAACACCTGGCGCTTCTCTGGGAGGCGTCGGACCCGAGGCATGGCTGCGTCGCAGACGCGCGACATCGCCGCCCCGAGCCATTCCGCCTCCTCGTCGACCCGTACCGGCCCGTCCGGCACGGGCACCAGCGCCTGGGCCAGAGCGGCCTCCTTCAGGGCCTCAACTTCGAGGCGACAAATTGCCCAGCGAGGGCCGTCCAATCGCGGGACGGTCTGTCCCCCACCCGACCGGGTGGTTGGGGACGAGGCGACGTCGAACCGAATGTATCGGTGATCCGACAACGTCTCCTCGCCCACCAGGACCCTCCAGTCCCGGACACGGCGGGCTAGGGCCGGGGTGGCGAACGTTATGTCCACCACCGAACCGCCGTTATGCCTCACGCACGTGTCCGCCGTCCCGCGATTCGCGACGGCCAAGCCGGACGAGATCGCCCATTCCTCCAGGGCCTCGCCCCGCGCGTCAGTCACCGACGAACCCCAAGCCAAGGACTTGGCATTGAAGTCGCCGGCGACGAGGACGGGGCGAGGCTGACTGCCTTGCACCACCAGGGCCCCCAGCCGAGCGAGGAAGTGCTCAAACTCGGCCAGGGATCTGTTGGGGGAGAAATACACTCCCACAACCCAAACCCCCCCCAACAGGACCGCCACGCATCCCGAGCCCTTCACGACTTTTTCGAAGGGCGGGGAGCCGGCTGCGCCCCTGGTGATGATGGCCACCGAGCCGTCGAGGTCCCTTGCCCAGTCATCCCGGGGGGGAACAAAATAAGGCTCGGCGACCACAGCCACTTGTATCGACCACTGCGCGAGGCTTTGGACCAATAAGTCTTGGGCCCTGGCGCAGTGGTTAATATTCGCCTGGAGGAACCGTTGCGCCATATTAATGGGCGATCTCCATCGGTGCGTCTCGGCGGGACGGGTCCGGCCGCGTCACAACCGCCGCGCCCTGACCGCGATTACTGCGGCGAGGGCGGACGGAGGCGACGCAAGCTTTGGCGCCCACCTGGTGCCCCGCGGGTTTGCCAGCACCTGCACAGATCGTGCAGTGTGGTTCCGCGGAGCACTCCTTGGCCTTGTGGCCCGTTTGACCGCAGCGGTAGCAGATCCCGCTACGGTCGTGCTCGTCATTGCAGTGCCTCCGCACATGCCCTCTATGCAGGCAGCGGAAGCACCGCATGGGCCTGGCCTCCAACAGCTGGACCCGCGCCGCCACCCAACCTATCAGGACGCGTCCTGTCCTGATAATTTTATCAGCGGCCTTGGCGGGGCAACGCACCCACACCGCGCCAAGGCCCGAACGGTCGGAGCGGATCTCTCC
This sequence comes from Clanis bilineata, assembly GCA_036417725.1. Taxonomy (NCBI): domain Eukaryota; kingdom Metazoa; phylum Arthropoda; class Insecta; order Lepidoptera; family Sphingidae; genus Clanis; species Clanis bilineata. Next base: position 265,217 of record CM071165.1, read on the forward strand.
GACCTTAAACTCATCTATGGCGCTACCGCCGGCACTAGCGAGGGCCGTTGCGATCATGTCCGGGTCGGCAGACGCGTCCAGCCCGGACACCCGCAGTTCCGCGGTCTTGCAGGGGCGGGAAATGCGCACTGCACTTTCCAGCTCCGTTCCGCGGAACACGGCCCTCATACGCTCAGCTAGAGCGTCGGCCCTCGCTTCAGTCTCCGGGCCGGGTACCTCGTACAAGTACCCGCCCGTGGCCATGAGCCGAGCCTGCATTTCGGCGATGCCCAGGTCGGCGAGGCGCACGTTTGCTAGCACCTCACGTAGAACCTGGGCATACGTCACGCCGCTCGCCAGCCCCTCCGGCGTCACTGTTATAGTGACAGCGGCCTTGCGGTGCAGGCGGATCTTCTGCGGTTCCGGCCGACGCTGTTGCGGCTGGGGCCGCTTTGGTGTGACACCAACTGCCTGCTGTGTGGCTCCAGATGCAGCTTGAGCGGCATTCTTGTTTGCCCCCTTCTTTTTCTTCACCACCACCGTCCAGCCTTCTTCCGTAGTCGCTGGGGCTGGCGGCAGTGGGCGTGGTGCCGGGACCGGCCGAGTCGGTTGTGAAACACTCTTCGCCTTCTTGTTCCCCCCTTTGCTGGTAGATTGCTGCGGGGGAATGTTCCGCGGCGCCGCCACCGGGACTGCTCCAGCTGGAGTAGGCCGAGGTGTGGCGTCAGGCGCAATTCGGGGGCCAGCAACATATGTGGGCTGGGCCGTTTTCTTGCCCTTGCCCTTGCCCTTCCCTTTTGATGTTGAGGGGGCTGACGGGCCGGCAACGACGGGCACTGCACTCGATGGCCCAGCGACCGGCGGAAGCGATGGCCACTCCTCAACCCGACCTCTGGCACTGTCGCCAGCCAAAGGGGGACGAATGATGGGCTCCGGCGGTAGCCTCATGGCCATGGCGTCAAGGCGGGCGTCAAGGATGTTGAGAAGCCGGCGTTCGAACTCCTCCAGACCGGTGCTCGGACTCTCACGCCTTGAAGACTCCGGCGGCGACCCCCCCAGGGATCTGAGAGTCGCCAACACTTCCTCTAGGGCTTTGCCCTGGGCCTCTTGAGCGGCCTTTAATTTGGCGATTTCCGTCGCCATCGCCGCCTTCTCAGATTCCAGGCGAGCCACCTCAGCGGAGGGCGTCTCCCGGGATCTCGCCGCCAGCTCGTTTGCCGCCGAGTTTAGCTTATGCTGGAAGGTCCCTTTTAGATGTTTGGACTTCTGGGACACTTCCCGTATTATCCCGGCTAGCCTCATGTGCCAGTCCAGATTTTCTACTGGCACATCGACGGACTCTCGTGCGTCGCCGTCCTCATCGTCAGGTGGCCGCATCTTCGCCTCCGGCCCCTGGTCGCTGTCGCTAGAGACAGACTCCGTCCGTTCTCTGCGACTCCTCTTTGTGCAAGAAGAAGTGACACCGGCCTCCGACTTGATGCCCGAGACCTGCGCCACTCCCTCCATCGGCACCTCCTCCAAACAACCAAGGTCACAAGAGGACCCTGGCAGCTTCTCCACTCTTACTACTGGTATTTTGTTTGTTTTTAAGTTAGACATATTCATTGTAGTCCCACGAGTATGGGGGAAATAAACGGTCCACCCAGGCAGAGCCCCCTGTACCTGGGTAAGCCTATGGTGTAACCCGCCGGAGTGTCGGCCGTTACTCCGACGGGGGTCGCACTAGAGACCGAACTACCCATCGGCCATGCATCCCCTCGCGGTGCGCCGCCGCTTGGGATTCGGGGTAACTTTTTATAGAGGATTTCTCCCTCGCGGTCCGGGCGGTGAAGCCAAGACCCTCGGTCCGGTCGGAGCGCGAGACATGACCACAGACCTCCAGACCGGATTACGATATTCGACGGCGACAGTGAAGGAGAGCATCCCCTCCACTGCCTGCTCGGCGGCGGGTTAGCGCACACCGAGCCCGCCGATGCCCCCAGGACAGAACCCAGGGGTGTCCCCAATGACCCTCCCCACTAGACGACGGCCGCCACAACAGGCGACGACCGCCAACCAGACTCGCCAGGATATTAGCCGTGGTCACGGATGAAAGCAGACGAAAATTCGAAACCGTCTTCATCCGTGACCGCCGTTGCCCAGGGTGCACCACGTGGAGGTTTCCTGACTTCGCACCCCAACCTAACCTAACCTAACCTAACCTAACCTAACCTAACCAGTTGCTCCGCGTCCACTGTCGAGTCAACAGCGTTTTCACAACGCTCCGCGAAATAGGTCTCAACCTGCACTATCTGCAACTTGCAATTTGCAGAAACTGCAACATCTGCGTTACCTGCGATTGCTGCCGCCGGTGGAACCTGCATTACCTGCATTTGCTGTGTCAACTTCATCCGCGTAGCCTGCAGAGCCTGCAATACCTGCGCAACCTGCATTTGCTGCCGCCGGCGAAACCTGCATTTGCTGCGTCAACTCCAGCCACGTAGGTTGCAGAGCCTGCAATACCTGCGTTACCTGCATTTGCTGCGGCCGGCGAAACCTGCATTTGCTGCGGCATCTTGAGTTGCGTGGCTTGCGGATCCTGCAAAATCTGCGTTACCTGCACCGCTACATCATCTTTAGCCACGTAACCTGCAGAGTCTGCAATATCTGCGTTACCTGCATTTGCTGCGGCCGGCGAAACCTGCACTTGCTGCGGCATCTTCAGTTGCGTGGCTTGCGGATTCTGCAGAATCTGCGTTACCTGCACCGCTACATCAACTTTAGCCACGGAACCTGCAGAGTCTGCAATATCTGCGTTACCTGCATCTGCGAATACTGCTGGCGGTATCTGCATTACCTGCAATTGCTGCATTATCCTCGCCGTATAGCTTGCGGAACCTGCGTTTTCTGCAACAAAACTTGCAGAATCTTCAAAACTTGCAAAATCTGCGGGATCTGCAGAGACTGCAAAAATCTGCATTACTTGCAATACCTGTACCAACTCGCGGGCAGGAGCCCTCAGTTCCTAAAAAACATCGAAACAGTACACACGTCGTCGGCAGTCCGGTGGCCCTCCTCGGCCGGGGGGCCGCCACGGGCCTCGCCCCGCGCAAGGGCGTTAACTATTAACTATTAAAGTAATCAATCAACAGTGAATTTAACTTTTGATTAGTAAATTGTGAATAAATGAATTGTGTGAATGTTAAGTGTTGCACTAGTGCCACCGACCAGTGACCGTCTGGATTGCAGTGAATAGTGTACCTAAGCGGGTTGCATACCCCATGGCCGTGCTTGTGTAGTGATGTTCTGGAAGTGCCACTGAAAGACACATATCCTGCATTGGCGTTGGATTGGAGCACACAACATTTCAATACATACCAACAGGTACTGTGACCTAGCTATAACCCCTATACCCCGTTTGACTACCTAACATAGGATGCTTATGCATCCCCTACTTCATTGAATATGACAAACACCACGGATTCCGCGAGCGGCACGGCCGAACATGAGGTATATCTAGACGCGGACGCGGGTCTTGACTTTACACCTGGTAGCACACAAGCGGCCCCTTCACACAAATCGGTCTGCGAGGGCCTAGCGATTATACAGAGACTTTCTAAACAAATAATCCAAACCATCAACGCTGGCAAAAGCGTCACATCTGAAAACAAGAAGAAAACCATTCAACTGGCCAGTGAAATCGACGCCATCGCCAAAGAAATCAACTCGACGCAAACGGTTCAGGAAACACTACACTCAATCCGTGAAGACATCAAGGAAACCGTCCGTAGAGAGGTCTCCAAAGCCATCAAACCAACTGGAAGATCTTACGCTGCCGCTGTCGCCTCGGCGCCCCCTGCGGAATCGGTGACATTAGAAAAGCGTGCGCATCCACCCAAGCCGGCCACCAAACCGGCCATTGTTATCACACCCACCAGCGATAAGACCACACGTAAGGAAGCCCTAGACAGCTTTAAAAAGGAAATCTCGTTTCGCGGTTCCGGCTACGCACCCACCAGGGTCCTACCAATCTCTAACAACAAAATACGGGTGGAATTCGAATCCGATCAGCAACGCGACGAGACTCTTGGCAAACTTCAGGACGCCAAGAACATCACGGCCGAGCCGGCTAAGAAACTCAAACCTATGGTAATGCTGAAGGGTATCACCAAGGATATAGAACCTTCCCAGCTTGTTGAAGTCATCTTGGGTCAGAACCCAACAATTAATAGGGCCTGCGACGGGGAAGGCATTGCCTCAAACTTATCCGTCAGGTTCATCCGAAACAACAAGAATACCCAACTATACAACGCGGCGCTACTGGTCTCACCTCGAGTTTGGCGGGCTTTGAACGAACTTGATAGAGTGAACCTGGACTACCAAAGAGTCCACATCGAAAATTTTTGCCCATTCCTCCAGTGCTTCAAGTGCCTTCAATTCGGCCACACCAAGAACCGCTGCACTGCCACCCAGGCGGCACCTTGCAGACACTGCGCCTCGGAAACTCACAACATCGAAAACTGCCCCACCAAAAACACTCCAGACACTATCCGTTGTCATAATTGTCAAACACACAACAAAAAGTATAACCTAAACACAGACACAAAGCACTCACCGACATCCCAGCGGTGCCCGAGAGTCCAGCAGGTCCGTGCAAGAGTCGAGGCGAAAATTGATTATGGTCAACCTGGCATCTAAACAGCCATCGAGTATAAACATAATACAGTGCAACCTTGATAGAAGCCACAAAAGCCAACACGAGTTTCTGCAATACTTCCAAACCAAGAAATATGACATTGCCTTAGTTAGCGAACCTTACGTGGGCAAACAACTGACCATCAAAAATATACCGGGATATGAGATCCACCAATTTCCCGACAACACGCAAGTAAAGGCACTAATCATCGTTAGAAGCCAACTAGGATCCGCGTTAGGACTCAGCCAGTACTCATCCCCCAATCTATCTGTGATCCGTATGACAATCGGAGGTAAACATATACATTTTACTAGCATCTATATCGAACCTCGCTCAGATACTCATAATACAATCGGCAAGCTCAACTATCTCCTGGCTCACACTCGCAACTCTCTGCACGTCATTGGCGGCGATTTTAATGGTTGGCATCAGTCTTGGGGTTCACCTAAATCAAACCGGCGCGGAAATGAAATTATGAAAACAATCATAACTAACGACCTCACACTAGGCAATCAAGGATGTGAACCGACATTTGAAACGAGAACTCATGGCCGTTACCGCTCTTCTATCATTGACTTAACCCTCATATCTGAAAAATTGGCAAACAAATTAAATGACTGGACAGTCTGTGTCGAGGCATGCCCGACATCACAACATAATGCAATCAGATACAGCATATCAACCCAACAGGCACCAAGGAAGAGATGCACTCAGAGCACGTATAAATATGACACCAAAAAAGCCGACTGGGACGAAGTAACAGATGAAATCACAAAACAAATAGAGCTTCAGAAACTTGATCAGGTCAACATTGCAGAACTAAACCCGCAACAGTTGAACAATTACATAACAAACATCACCATGGCTCTTCAAACTGCATGCGACAACAAACTCATAAGGAAAAAGAAAGGTAAACATAAAGCCCCCTGGTGGTCGGAAGAGCTAGAAGAACTCAAACAAAAAGTGATTAAAATACACCACAAAATAGGAGCCCTCAAACGTGGACAACAACCGATCGAAGAAACCTTGGTTGAGCGCGAGATCCTGGCAAAAACTTACGCCGAGGCCCTAAACAAGGCATCCACTGAAAACTTTAAAGAATTCTGCAACAGACAAGATAAAGAAAACGTATGGTCAGTCACTAACAGACTACTCAAATGTGCCCCACCAGTCAAGCCACCATCTACACTCAGAATAAACAACGCATACACCAATTCAGCTCTGGAAACCGCAGAGGCACTCCTGGGTCATTTCTATCCGGATGACACTGATGACAATGACGCTCAAAAAGTGACAAGAGAGCTTTCCAATCACATTCCTGAAACCGACAATGACTCTCAATTCACACAGGATGAGATAATCACATGCCTACAAAATATGAATCCTGATAGAGCTCCCGGCACCGATCATCTAACATCGGACATATGCTTAGCATTCGCCAATAAATACCCTGAATTGATAACGAACATCATGAATCGATGCCTGGATCTATCGTACTTTCCTGAGACGTGGAAAGAGGCATTCGTAAAAATATTACCTAAACCAAGCAAAACAGATTACACAGATATGAAATCATTTAGGCCAATCGGACTGATAAAAGTGCTCGGAAAAACGCTGGAAAAACTCGTAGCTAAAAGAGTCACATATCACTTGAACAAAACAAAACAAATGAACCCACTACAATTTGGATTCAAAGAACAAACATCCACTAACCATGCATTACAAACAGCAATAGACCAAATCAACATCGCTAAGCAAAACAAGGAACTGGTGATTGCGGTGTCACTGGACATCCAGGCGGCATTCGATAACGCTTGGTGGCCAGCTTTGCTGGCCCGACTCCACCACATCAAGTGCCCGAACAACTTATACAAGCTCATCACTAACTATATCACGAATCGGAAAACCCAGCTTAACTACGCGGACGCCACAGCAGAAAAAGTCATGACTAGAGGATGTATCCAGGGATCAGTGCTTGGACCGCTCTTTTGGAACTTAATCCTTGATGAATTACTGGAGATACCACTACCTGATGGGTGCCATATACAAGCGTTCGCTGATGATGTCTTGCTCATAGTCAAACACAGCAAATTGATAGACATCGAAATCAATACTAACCGGGCCTTAGACATCATCACTAAATGGGGGGAATCGGTGAAACTCAAATTTGGACCGGAAAAAACACAAATGATCACTTTTACACCCAAGGCCAAGCACGCTGCAATCAACATGGCAGGCCAGCAGCTCACCTTTCATGAAGATATTAAATTACTAGGGGTGATAATAGATAAAAGACTTAAATTCATCAAACACGTCAATTACGCTATCACCAAGGCACAACGCATATACTTGAGGCTTAGTCAATTTGTCAGACCCACTTGGGGGCTATGCGCAGAAAACATAGACACTATATACAAGCAAGTTATAGAACCTATAATCACATACGCGGCTGGCATATGGGGTGACGCCACCAGATACAAATCTGTCACCAACAAACTAAAATCCTTCCAAAGAAGCTTTGCAATCAAAGCCATCCGTGGGTTCAAAACTATATCTGGTACAGCAGCTATCGCTCTGGCGGACTACGTCCCACTCCATCACAAGATCAACGAAATAACTGAGGTCGAAAGGATCAAGCTGAACAAAGTCACCACCTACCTTCCAAACGATATACATCTTGAATCTGCAGTACAGCCTGGCGAACTTCTTCATCCTTCACTGCGTAAAAACATACAGATTACCTCCATCAGATCCCAATCGGATGTCGATGCACTTGGCACTCAGAATACCATCAAGATCTTTACTGATGGCAGCAAACATGATGGGAGGGTTGGGGCGGCTTTTGTGGTCATCCACCCCGATAACACACAAACCACAAAAATATTTAAACTACATGACAGCTGCTCAGTCTACCAAGCCGAACTGCTGGTCATCTGCGAGGCGTGCAAATGGGTGGCTGATGGTAAACACCAGGAAGTCATTATACTCACTGACTCTAGGAGTGCGACTTGCGAGATAGAAAATATCCACAGCACAAACCCATTTGTGGTATCCATACATAAAATACACCATAGCGTCAATCTTACAGGAAAACTTGAGTTTGCTTGGGTCAAAGCGCACATTGGCATCATGGGGAACGAAGTGGCTGATATGGCGGCCAAACGTGCGGCCGTCTCGCACGACCGATATTACTATACTAGATTCCCCATTAGTTACCCAAAGCTAATAATTAGAAAACAAAGATTAATCGAGAGTAACAACACCTACCATAACGACAAACATGGAGAGCACACAAGAAAAATCTTCCCGGACATTGAATCCATCAAAAAACTACGACAAAAAATTCGACTTGACTTTGCACTCACCCAAATACTCACGGGCCATGGATACCACCGACAATACTTACATCGTTTCAAAATCACCAATACACCCACTTGCCCCTGCAACCCGAGCGTCGTTCAAGACATCGTGCACCTATTACAACACTGCCCACGCTTCGCCGCGGCACGCCAGTCCCACGAGTCAACGTGCAACCACTTTGACATCACACCCTACGACATCAACAAGCTCATCAACAAAGACCCATGTATAGAATCCTTTTGTAAATTCGCGTACCAGATAATAAGCGAATTGAAAAATTACAATCAATAACTCTCACTCACTTAATCTTATTGCCTGGTCGCGATGAGTAACTGCAACTCCGCCGGCCCAGCCCTTCTGGCTGGACCGGTGTAATTTGTATTATTAGAATGTAGGAAAAAAAAAAAAAAAAAAAAAAAAAAAAAACATCCTAATTGATAATAATGCATTGTAACAGTAATTCACCAGATTTGACCACTTATTTTAAATTTATAGACTCATCAGATCTGACCACAAACAACATACAATTTGTTAATTTTAATTTCCATTTTTATTTTCCATTCTCATTTTCTACTTTCCATACTCACTGGTGAATTATTGCTAATTAACATCATTCATATTAATAACTAATTGATAATATAAATTGATTGAAATTGTATACCATTTAAGATAGGGGAAAAAAAAAAAAAAAAAAAAAAAAAAAAAAAAAAAAAAAAATAATAATAATAAAAAAAAAAGAAAAAAAAAATTATAATGAACTTTTTACTTTGCTTTACTTTACTTAACTTAACTTAACTTTACTTTACTTTACTTTACTATACTATATTATTGTAATAACTGTGTGCTCCTTCTATGTCCTTCCTATGTCTTCCTATGTCCTTTATTTCCATCTTCTCTTCCATCTCCTTACCTCTTTCCTTCCTATCCATCGGGTTAGGTTGGGTTCTTCCCCCTAAATTTCACTATTCTCTTTCCATCTTCTATCCATCACTCATTCTCTACCCCTTTCTTACCCTACCTCCTAAACAACACTCCAACTCCCTTCTCTTTCCACACCCACTCCTCCTTTATCCTACCCCTCCTGTTGGGTTAGGTTGGGTCCTTTCCCCTAAATCCCACCATCCTTTCCCCCTCCAAATTATCCCCATTCACACCTCTTAACACCCCTCCACATAAACCTCCACTCCTCTCCCACCCTCACCTCCCCAATGGTGAGATACTGCAGGGGTTTCCAGTATCCCATTAGCAGGGACCCCTGCAGTTCACCAAAGGGGAAAAAAAAAAAAAAAAAAAAAAAAAAAAAAAAAAAACCTAACCTTTTTGTCGCGGGGAAAAGTGTTTTACCACTGCCGCCGCGCCCGGGGGGGTGGACGCGGCGGGTATGTCGGCCTTACGACCCAGCGCCGTGATGCCCGGGAGAGATGTTCGACATCCGGGCGACGCTGGGCCGAGTCCCTAACAAATGCCCTACACCGGCAATACCGACTAAAAACCCCGCGGTGGCCTACTTCGGCGCATGAGTGGGGCGGCCCCGGGGTATCCTGAGATAGCCTCGGATTGCTACCGGAACCGCCCCTGCGCGGTGCCGCCTTGCGGCCCGTCTCCGATTTGGGGGGGCTCAGAAGCCCCCGCCGCCGAAGGACGCCCTCGGCGTCTACGGCAGCACGAGGCCAACCGTCCGTGCTGCCGTCCGTCCCGGGGTCGCAAGTACAATAGTACTATGAGGGGCGCACAGCCCCCCGCTGCGCGCCCGCGACCCCGGAAGGCCCCTATTAGTCGCCTCTTACGACAGGCAGGGGTTACCGTGGTGGAATTCTCCAAACGCCCCCATTCCACAGGGCGGGAGACGCCGGTCAGTCGTCCACCCGGCGCCTCCTACGTCTCCTTTGGCGGCGGGCGGGATCGCTCTGCTCACGATCCCGCTCGGCGCTCTCCTTCTGCGAGATGACGCGCTCACAGAAGGAGACCACCGCTCGCCAGGACCTCCGGCTGCCGACCATGGCGGACACCACGGCCGGCAGCGAGAGGTCTCCTCCGACGACTGCTACGAGAGCGCTGCGCTCCTCCACCCAGGCTGGGCACTCCTCTAGAGTGTGTTGGGCCGTGTCCTCGCGGCAGTTGCCACAGTGGTGGCACACGGCGGACGCCTCTTTTCCGGCTATACGACACAGGTACGAGCCGAAACACCCGTGGCCCGTCAGCACCTGTGTCAGCCGGAACGTAGGCGCACCGTGGCGCCTGTCTAACCACTCTCTTAGGACAGGTCGCACTGCCGCGACGGTCCTCAAGCCCGAACTCGGGCTCTCCAGCCTGGCATGCCACTCCTCCACGGCGGCTCTGCGGAACCTGGCCGCAATCTCCCTCGGGGCAAGCCTCTCCCGATGACGGGACGCCCCCTCCCGCCAGTGGAACGCTGACGAGAGGGACCGGGCGTCCAAGTCCCAAGGGAGAGTGCCGGCCAACACGCAGGCCGCCTCGTGGGAGACCGTGCGGTAGCCCCTGATTATCCGCTGCGCCACCAGACGCTGCGGTTTGCGCAGCAAGGCGACACAGCGGGCGCTCAGGGACCCGGCCCATACGGGTGAACCGTACAGGGCCATGGACCGCACGACTCCGGCGTACAGACTCCGGCAAGGGTTACCGGGACCTTCGAGGTTCGGCAGCAGGCTCCCAAGCGCGCCCGCTGCCCGCACCAACTTCGGCGACAACATCTCAAAGTGGGCGCGGAAGTCCCACCGGCTACTCAATATCAATCCCAAATACTTCATTGTGGTGCCGATGGGAATCCGCACCCCCTCCACAGTTATGTGAGCCCCTGCAGGTGGCCCACGCCGAGGCCCGTGAAAACACAGGGCCTCGGTTTTCTCCAGTGCCACCGAGAGGCCCAGTCGCCGAATCCTGCCCACCACCTGTTCGGTTCCGAACGAGGCGAGCAGGATGGCATCCTCGAAACATCCCGACGTCGCTGTCACCAGGGTGTCGTCCGCGTAGCAGACGACAGCGACGCCTCGGGGGTTGGTACCACGGAGAACCCAGTCATAACCGATGTTCCACAGTAGCGGGCCCAGAACTGAGCCCTGTGGAACACCGGCAGACATGGCCCTCCGGTGCCACCCAGCGGCGCCCGGATACACTACATACCTATCAGATAGGTACGAGTGCACCAGACGACGCAAATAAAGTGGCACCATGTGGTACCGCAGTGCCTCATGTATGCAGGCCCAGGGCAAGGTGTTGAAGGCGTTGGCGATGTCGAGCGACACCGCCACCACCACCTTACCCCGGGCAACTGCATCCTCCGCGTGCGCCTTGACCCGCAGAATCGCATGCACCGTGGACCGGCCATGCCGGAAACCGAACTGGCAGTCCGCCAAGTCCGGCCCGGCCCCCTCTAGGTGCTCGACGAGGCGAGCGTGCACGATCCGCTCGAAGAGCTTGCAGACCTCGTCGAGCAACACGATTGGCCGGTAGGCCGATGGCGATTCTACGGGTCGACCCTCCTTCTTGAGCAGGACCAGCTTTCCGGTTTTCCACCGGGATGGAAACTGGCCCTGCTCCAGGCACGCGGAGAAGAGGCCGCGGAGCCTCGCTCCCAGATGCTCGACGGCTAACACCCATGCGCGTCCGGGGATGCCGTCGAGACCCGGGGCGGCTTTCTTGGCCCGCAGCCGAAGCACCGCCACCCTCATTTCTTCGGGTGAAACCTCCGAAATAACCCTTGCCGAATCCAACGACGACGGCGTCGACGAGCGCGACGCCATCGGTGGAGGAGTGACATCCTCCGTGGCCGGGAACAAAGCCGCGACGACCTCCTGGACGAGGTCGCCCCGGAGACTCTGCGTCAGCGGGGGCGCCCATGGGCGGAGCTTTCTCAACGCCACACGGTATGGACGCCCCCACGGGTCGCTGTCGAGAGTGCTCCGGGACTCTGCCTGAGCCGCGGACTTTGCCCTCGCGATGGCCACGTGCAGCGCTCTCTTAGCCTCCCTGTGGAGGCCGTGAAGCAGCCGCTCCTGGTCCTCGTCGCCGGGTAGACGAATCCGGCGACGACGGTGCCTGGACAGCTGACGGAGGGCGGCTACGCAGGACGCGCGCAGCCGCGTGAGCTCCGCCGACCACCAGAACACCTGGCGCTTCTCCGGGAGGCGTCGGACCCGGGGCATGGCAGCGTCGCAGACGCGCGACATCGCCGCCCCGAACCACTTCGCCTCCTCCTCGACCCATACCGGCCCGTCCGGTACGGGCACCAGCGCCTGGGCCAGAGCGGCCTCCTTCAGGGCCTCAACACCGAGGCGACTTAAAGCCCAGCGTGGGCCGTCCAATCGCGGGACGGTCGGTCCCCCACCCGACCGGGTGGTTGGAGACGAGGTGACGTCGAACCGAATGTATCGGTGATCCGACAACGTCTCCTCGCCCACCAGGACCCTCCAGTCCCGGACACGGCGGGCTAGGGCCGGGGTGGCGAACGTGATGTCCACCACCGAACCGCCGTTATGCCTCACGCACGTGTCCTCGGTCCCGCGATTCACGACGGCCAAGCCGGACGAGATCGCCCATTCCTCCAGGGCCTCGCCGCGCACGTCGGTCGCCGACGAACCCCAAGCCAAAGACTTGGCGTTGAAGTCGCCGGCGACGAGGACGGGGCGAGGCTGACTGTCTTGCACCACCAGGGCCCCCAGCCGAGTGAGGAAATGCTCAAACTCGGCTTGGGATCTAACAATCCAGACCCCCCCCAACAGAACCGCCACACATCCCGAACCCTTCGCTACTTTTTCAAAGGGCTGGGAGCCGGCGGCGCCCCGGGTGATGACGGCCACCGAGCCGTCCAGGTCCCCTGCCCAGTCGTCCCTGGGGGGAACAAAGTACGGCTCGGCGACCACAGCCACTTGTATCGACCACTGCGCGAGGCTTTGGACCAGCAGGTCCTGGGCCCTGGCGCAGTGGTTAATATTCGCCTGGAGGAATCGTTGCGCCATATTAATGGGCGATCTCCATGGGTGCCGCGCGGGTGGACGGGTCGGGCCGCGTCACAACCGCCGCGCCCTGACCGCGATTACCGCGGCGAGGACGGGCGGAGGCAACACAGGCCTTGGCGCCCACTCGGTGCCCCGCGGGCTTGCCCGCACCTGCACAGATTGTGCAGTGCGGCTCCGCGGAGCACTCTCTGGCCTTGTGGCCCGACTGGCCGCAGCGGTAGCAGACCCCGCTGCGGTCACATTCGTCCGTGCAGTGCGTCCGCACGTGCCCCCTGAAGAGGCAGCGGAAGCACCGCAATGGCCTCGGCTCCAAGAGCTGGACCCGCGCCGACACCCAACCAATTAGGACGCGTCCTGCCCTAACAATTTTGTCCGCGGCCTTGGCCGGGCACCGCACCCATGCCGCGCCAAGGCCCGAACGGTCGGGGCGGATCTCCCCGACCTTGACGTCCGCCGATGAACAACCGCCTGCCCCTGCGAGGGCCACCGCGATCATCTCCGGGTCAGCGGACGCGTCTAACCCGGAGACGCGCAATTCCGCGGTCTTACATGGGCGGGAGACCCGAACGACGGTCTCCAGCTCCGTGCCGCGGAATACGGCCCTCATTCGCTCGGCGAGGGTGTCCGCCCTCGCCTCCGTCTCTGGGCCGGGCACCTCGTAGAGGTACCCGCCCGTGGCCATTAGATGGGCCCGCATCTCCGATATGCCCAGGTCAGTGAGGCGGACGTTGGCCATCACCTCACGGAGGACCTGGGCATATGTAATACCCTTCGCCAGCCCCTCGGGCGACACTGTCACGGTGACAGCTGCCTTTCGGGGCAGGCGAATTTTGGGCTCCGGTCGGCGCTGCTGCGGCTGAGGCCGCTGCTGCGACAGCGCTGTGGCCGGAGCACCCGATGCGGGCCGGGGAGCCTTTTTCTTCCCCTTCTTTGTTACCACCACCCAACCCTCATCCAAAGTGGTAGGCGGTGGCGGCAACGGGCGGGGCGCAGGGACGGGTTGTGCCTGTGCAGGGCCATTTTTCTTTCTCTTCCCCCCCTTCTGTGGGGGGAGAATCGGCCTGGCCGGGGCGGGCCCAGGCGCGGCGGCAGGGGCAAGCCGAGGAGCTGCTGCAAGGGTAGGCAGGGCAGATGATTTGCCCCTGCCTTTCCCCTTTGGGCCAACTGCGGTAGGTAGGGCAGAGGATGGCCCCGCCACGGCAACGGGTGGAAGAGCAGGCCACTCTCCAGCCCGGTCTCTAGCCCTGTCTCTGGCCTCTCTAGCCCTATCGGCGGCCAGGGGTGGCCGAACGATGGGCTCCGGGGGCAGCCGCATGGCTAAGGCCTCGAAGCGCGCGTCTACTATATTTAGCAGACGGCGCTCGAATTCGCCCAGGCGATCGCTCCGGCCAGCGGTTTCCCCGGATACGGTCCTGGGCTGTGAACCTCCGAGCGACTTCACAGTATCAAGGAGCTCCTCGAGTACCTTCTGTTGAGCCGCCTGGGCGGCCTTTAGTTGGGCGATTTCTCGCGCCAACGACGCCTTTTCGGCCTCCAGGCGGGCCACCTCGACCGGAGCCGGCTCCTCGGCTCTTTTAATGAGCTCGCTGACAGCGAGATTGAGGCCCTGCTTAAAAGTCCCCTTTAAGTTTTTGGACTTCTGGGCAATGTCCCTTATAGATGACGCCATCCGTAGGCGCCAGTCTTGTTGTACGAAAGGCGCCTCATTCATCTCCGATGACTCGGCCTCATCATCGGATACAGCTACCACCTTTTGGGCAGTAGGTCCGTCATCGCTGTCGCTCGAGATCTGCGTTTCAAGGTGATCTCGGCGACTCCTCTTACCTAGAGAGGAGGATGTCTCCACTCCAGCCCCTAGATCAAGAGCTGGAACAGCCGACATTCCCCTCACAGACACCTTGGTCTGTCCAGGGTCGCAAGCGTCCGCCGGAACAGACAACTTCTCCACTAACACTACTGGGGTTTTTGTTTTTGAGAATGTTAATTTCATGTTTGTCCCACGAGTATGGGGGAAATAAGCGTCCACCCAGCCAGAGCCCCCTGTAGCTGGGTAAGCCTACGGTGTAACCCGCCGGAGTGTCGGCCGGTACTCCGACGGGGGTCGCACTAGAGACCGAACTACCCATCGGCCATGCATCCCCTCGCGGTGCGCCGCCGCTTGGGATTCGGGGTGACTTTTTATAGAGGTTTTCTCCCTCGCGGTCCGGGCGGCTAAGCCAAGACCCTCGGTCCGGTCGAAGCGCGAGACATGACCACAGACCTCCGAGACCGGATTACGATATTCGACGGTGACAGTAAAGAGGAGCATCCCCTCCACTGTCTGCTCGGCGGCGGGATTAGCGCACACCGAGCCCGCCGATGCCCCCAGGACAGAACCCAGGGGTGCCCCAAAAACCCTCCCCACTAGACGACGGCCGCCGCAACAGGCGACGACCGCCAACCAGCCTCGTCAGGATATTAGCCGTGGTCACGGATGAAAGCAGACGAAAATTCGAAACCGTCTTCATCCGTGACCGCCGTTGCCCAGGGTGCACCACGTGGAGGTTTCCTGACTTCGCACCCCAACCTAACCTAACCTAACCTAACCTAACCCCTGAGATCGATATTTCGAAATTTCGTTGATTTTACTATAGATTTTTATATAGTGTGGTACATCAAATTGAAGGGAATTTTAAGGGCTATTATTTTGACAATATCTGGATCCCTGAATTTTCAAAAATCCTGAAATTTTTCAAAAAAAACTTGTGAATTTTCGGCATTTTTCATCAAAAATTACGTTGTTGTTGTTGTTGTTGTTGTTGTTGTTGTTGTTGTTGTTGTTGTTGTTGTTGTTGTTGTTGTTGTTGTTGTTGTTGTTGTTGTTGTTGTTGTTGTTGTTGTTGTTGTTGTTGTTGTTGTTGTTGTTGTTGTTGTTGTTGTTGTTGTTGTTGTTGTTGTTGTTGTTGTTGTTGTTGTTGTTGTTGTTGTTGTTGTTGTTGTTGTTGTTGTTGTTGTTGTTGTTGTTGTTGTTGTTGTTGTTGTTGTTGTTGTTGTTGTTGTTGTTGTTGTTGTTGTTGTTGTTGTTGTTGTTGTTGTTGTTGTTGTTGTTGTTGTTGTTGTTGTTGTTGTTGTTGTTGTTGTTGTTGTTGTTGTTGTTGTTGTTGTTGTTGTTGTTGTTGTTGTTGTTGTTGTTGTTGTTGTTGTTGTTGTTGTTGTTGTTGTTGTTGTTGTTGTTGTTGTTGTTGTTGTTGTTGTTGTTGTTGTTGTTGTTGTTGTTGTTGTTGTTGTTGTTGTTGTTGTTGTTGTTGTTGTTGTTGTTGTTGTTGTTGTTGTTGTTGTTGTTGTTGTTGTTGTTGTTGTTGTTGTTGTTGTTGTTGTTGTTGTTGTTGTTGTTGTTGTTGTTGTTGTTGTTGTTGTTGTTGTTGTTGTTGTTGTTGTTGTTGTTGTTGTTGTTGTTGTTGTTGTTGTTGTTGTTGTTGTTGTTGTTGTTGTTGTTGTTGTTGTTGTTGTTGTTGTTGTTGTTGTTGTTGTTGTTGTTGTTGTTGTTGTTGTTGTTGTTGTTGTTGTTGTTGTTGTTGTTGTTGTTGTTGTTGTTGTTGTTGTTGTTGTTGTTGTTGTTGTTGTTGTTGTTGTTGTTGTTGTTGTTGTTGTTGTTGTTGTTGTTGTTGTTGTTGTTGTTGTTGTTGTTGTTGTTGTTGTTGTTGTTGTTGTTGTTGTTGTTGTTGTTGTTGTTGTTGTTGTTGTTGTTGTTGTTGTTGTTGTTGTTGTTGTTGTTGTTGTTGTTGTTGTTGTTGTTGTTGTTGTTGTTGTTGTTGTTGTTGTTGTTGTTGTTGTTGTTGTTGTTGTTGTTGTTGTTGTTGTTGTTGTTGTTGTTGTTGTTGTTGTTGTTGTTGTTGTTGTTGTTGTTGTTGTTGTTGTTGTTGTTGTTGTTGTTGTTGTTGTTGTTGTTGTTGTTGTTGTTGTTGTTGTTGTTGTTGTTGTTGTTGTTGTTGTTGTTGTTGTTGTTGTTGTTGTTGTTGTTGTTGTTGTTGTTGTTGTTGTTGTTGTTGTTGTTGTTGTTGTTGTTGTTGTTGTTGTTGTTGTTGTTGTTGTTGTTGTTGTTGTTGTTGTTGTTGTTGTTGTTGTTGTTGTTGTTGTTGTTGTTGTTGTTGTTGTTGTTGTTGTTGTTGTTGTTGTTGTTGTTGTTGTTGTTGTTGTTGTTGTTGTTGTTGTTGTTGTTGTTGTTGTTGTTGTTGTTGTTGTTGTTGTTGTTGTTGTTGTTGTTGTTGTTGTTGTTGTTGTTGTTGTTGTTGTTGTTGTTGTTGTTGTTGTTGTTGTTGTTGTTGTTGTTGTTGTTGTTGTTGTTGTTGTTGTTGTTGTTGTTGTTGTTGTTGTTGTTGTTGTTGTTGTTGTTGTTGTTGTTGTTGTTGTTGTTGTTGTTGTTGTTGTTGTTGTTGTTGTTGTTGTTGTTGTTGTTGTTGTTGTTGTTGTTGTTGTTGTTGTTGTTGTTGTTGTTGTTGTTGTTGTTGTTGTTGTTGTTGTTGTTGTTGTTGTTGTTGTTGTTGTTGTTGTTGTTGTTGTTGTTGTTGTTGTTGTTGTTGTTGTTGTTGTTGTTGTTGTTGTTGTTGTTGTTGTTGTTGTTGTTGTTGTTGTTGTTGTTGTTGTTGTTGTTGTTGTTGTTGTTGTTGTTGTTGTTGTTGTTGTTGTTGTTGTTGTTGTTGTTGTTGTTGTTGTTGTTGTTGTTGTTGTTGTTGTTGTTGTTGTTGTTGTTGTTGTTGTTGTTGTTGTTGTTGTTGTTGTTGTTGTTGTTGTTGTTGTTGTTGTTGTTGTTGTTGTTGTTGTTGTTGTTGTTGTTGTTGTTGTTGTTGTTGTTGTTGTTGTTGTTGTTGTTGTTGTTGTTGTTGTTGTTGTTGTTGTTGTTGTTGTTGTTGTTGTGGCTGACGTCACTTTTGATAATAAGATGATTACTCATCTTATTTATCAACTGTGAACACTGAAATTCACTAACTCCCTTTATTAACAGTGCTCAAGAGCACCGTCTAGTCAGGGATGTGGACAGTCCGAGTGCCGGAGCACGACTGTGTCGAATTTGCTCTGAACACTCCTTTTATAGGGTGCAATATTTGCAACTACCTACTCGATACCGAATATCGAATGTTAAAGAAATAATTATAACGATTATTTTAACTTTTTAGAATCTTTTAACGATTCAGCAGTTTAACACTTGTAAAATGAATTAATAACGTGAAATAACAACGGCTTTTTAAATAAGCGTGCGATTTTGCCTCGATATATATAAGTATAATATAAAGGTCGGAGTGAGGGGTGTTAGGTTATTTTCGTTTCGGAATTTCTGGTTTCGGTCTCCACGCTCAATGCCCGCGATAGAAGCTACGCAATAGCTTAAAAAACAGGATATGATTGACAAATTGGTTACATACTTTTTGTGTTAAGGTTAGATGTCAACGCTCTTTGTTTGTCAATAAATCTGTCAAACTAAGATTCACATCAAATAAATTGGGGAATATCAATTAACGAGAATGCTGAGATGGTTGAATTTTGGCGAGTGCGGGGCGCGCGCGGGGCGTGCGTGAGACGCGGTGGTGCGACCGGGCCGGGGGCGAGGGAGGGACTGGTCACGCGACGGTTCAGGAAGGTGACGCACTGCCTGTTCGACCTGGACGGGACTGTGCTCGGTAAATCCTCACTCTTGCTACTCTCCTTGTACCCAACATTCGCCAGCGTTAACATCTGCCGTCTCTAGTTGTAGATATTGTAATGAAAGGTCTATACATTACTATGTATACATATTCCTACTTTAGTACGTTGCATTACTACGGTCGGTATTGAAAACATTCTGTTTACAACGGCTCTATTCTATCTTTATTTTAATTGGACTGTGTTGTGCAGAAATGATCCAAGCCACATTTCTTTTTTACAGCAATATGGTCTATAATGGCTTAGACTTTAGATCATGTTGGCATCAATAAAAAATGTGGGTTGGATCATTTCTGCACAACACGGTCCAATTGTGGTATAAACACTAAATTCCCAGAGTTTCGCCAAGATTCACTCGGTGTAGCTTTACACAATCTTGGAGTCACACCACAGTTTCACACAATCTTGGAGTCTATATGAAACGCAATATTATAGTGATAAGTAAGTAAATCATATTTCCATTTGTGGATTAACGATGGTAGTACACTTAAGTTGCTACTCTACTGGTGGATGCATGAGGTAATTCCGTTGCAGACTCAGAAGTGATGTACCACAAGATGGTGAAGCAGATCTGCGAGAAGTACGGCCGCGTCTACACCAAGGAGATGCAGATACGGGTGCGTAATGTGCTATGAGTTATCTGCCTTCACCATCACCACCAAAGTCGAGGTAGCTAGTCGTTAGATGTAATTATATACCGAACACATCCGAAGATAGTGTTGTCACGATTTAAATTTTACATGATTTTAAGGAAATCGAGCTAATTTTACTGATAAAGATTAATTATATACATATATTTTATAAAAAAATTTAATATGGCATCTCAGGCAGTTCGGACAGTTGGTCGTATAAACTAGCCGAATTAAGTTGCTTCATGTTTATAACAGTGTGCATTCAGTGCGTTCCACTAAGCGTTCACAACGATCAAAATGCTCCTTTAGCCGTTCCACATGACGACCGCGGTCGTTGTGGTCGCGGCGAAAACGTCACTTATGACGTCATGACTTACGCTCACGCGAAGCTCACGACGACCCATCTAAAAAGGTGGGTCGTCGTGGTCGTTGAGAAAATTAGCGGCGTTTTCAAAATTCAATGCATCAAAAATGGCGACCGTTAAGCTTACGTTATTTCATGCGGAAATATATATTTTAGTAGAAGTGAATGTTTCTGCTGTGGATATAAAAAACTAAATTATATTTTTTTTCAATATAAATCGATTTAAACAATAATTAATTAAGTTTATTTTCAAGACTTACAGATTATAACCTAACCTCTTAAATATTTTGCATTCTTTTTATTAACTCGCCGTTTGTATTATTTACCTCCACGCTCAAAACGCTCTATAATCCATTCCACTTGAGTTTACGACAGTAACGCTCACAAGCAAGTGGAACGGGAAAAACCGCGGTCGTGAGCGTGATCGTTGTGAACGCTTAGTGGAACGCACTGATTGTGTTGCACCGGTCTTTTCAATCGGACAGGGTAATCGTTTAGATCATAATTTATAATGTAACGTCAGATGTACGGCGTGACCGACCGCGAGATCTGCGTGACCGTGGTGCGGGACCTGCGGCTGCCGATCTCGGCGGACGAGTTCGAAACGCAGCTCGACTCCATCGCACAGAGCATGCTACCCAGCGCGCCGCTACTCAAGGGTACACCACTCGACACTACACGACACCACGTGACACTACAGGACACTACAACACATACTGACGTGCACTAATGTCCAGGTGCAGAGCGTCTCCTGACCCACCTGTACGACTACGACATCCCTTTGGCGCTGGCGACCAACTCGACGGAGCAGGCGGTGCGGCTGCACGCATGCGCCCGACCACAACTATTCGGCATGTTCCATCACAAGGCAAACACGATACACGTCTCATACTTCCGTAATGTATTGAAGAAGATTGATTCTTGCTAATCTAGGGTCCTGCGATAGAACAGGCTGAAAACCAATGCAGGCAGAGGCAACCATACCCGCCACAACCAACCGTCAAGACATGTCACAAGTCCCTCGAGAAACGGATATACACTGATTGATCCTGAATCGCGATCCACACAAGGTTTATGGATCAATGTAGCAGGTTAAGGTAGTCGCTATGAATGTTCCACCACCAGCATGTTGATGACAGTGAGACAGTAATTTTGTGGACGCGGCGCCTGACCCGCACCTGTACATTATTATTTTAAAACATGAATCGGAAGCGTATAAGTTGATCAGTGTTATATGTATGTAGGTAAGCATCACAGACCCGGAGGTGGACCGCGGCAAGCCGAGCCCCGACATCTACCTGGTGGCGGCGGAACGGTTCCCGGACAAACCCAAACCTAAACAGGTGAACAACTATTACTGTACTTACATCTTAAGTTTATTTTATTTCAATTGTCAACCTATATAATGTTATTTTGTATATTTTTATATAGATAGCGTCAGCTATGTTTTCTCCAACATATTTTATGGTGCATTTCGATAATAATTACCACTATTCCATACTAGATTCCGCATATCTATATATTTATTGCTATTTGCCAATATGTGGGGCTACAACTTTATAATTTATACTGTCATTGCCAATATGTTGTTATTGCCAATACGTCAGTGGCGTAACTACCTCTACAGTGTTGGGGACCCGTGGCAAATTCAATGGATAGAGGTCTTTTCAGCCCGAGACTCCCTATATGGTCACGGCTTTTTCAGTCCGGGGCCTCCTTCCGATTACCGCTGGGCCCTCCTATGGTCGGGGCATTTTGCCGACATGCCAGCCTGTAGTTACGCCACTGTAATAAGTGACGGCAGAAACTGTAATATTTACATGGCAAACGTTAAAATAGTATGTAAAATGATCAAAATGTTCTAATCCCTGAATGTTGCAACGCTACTCAACTCTAACGGCTACTTTTATGGTAATTCGCCAACCAAGGTAGTGTGGTACTAAATGGTTGTTAAATATTTGAGTCGCGTTTAAGTATTCGTGCACAAGTAAGGTACGAGTAAAGTTCTGTTGATAAAGTTCAGTGTTTGGTAACACAGTGCCTCGTGTTCGAAGACTCCGCGGTGGGCGTGGAGGCGGCGCGCGAGGCTGGCATGCAGGTCATTATACAATACCTACTATTCATTATTATGGCGCGTCTCCGATACATGGTTTTCTTAAAACAATTCATAAAAATACATACACAAAACAATGTTTAGTTGAGATGTTTTGAGTGGTAGAGCCACGCTGTAGATAGTTACGGCACGAAAGGGTTTTGATACCATTGTCGCACAGAAAACCGACGAGAAGTGAAGCTCACTGTCGCGTTTCGTTCGGTGAGTGAGATATCCGGTAACCCGATTCCCCCCTCCCAGTCCCAATCCATATTTCCTCCTTTTAAGTTGGCAACGCACCCATGATTATTTTTTGTGTCTTGGTTGTCTATGGGTGAAGATCACTTATCATCAGGATCTAGGGTTTGGCGGGAATTCTGACGGTGCGGGTGGTCGCTTGTTTTAATGATTTCATATTCTAGTCTAAAGTTGTGCTTGTGGTTTAAATGTGATGTGAATCTAAGCAACAAACATCAACGAAGATGGACAGTATGTGGAAGCTTTGAAATAAGTGATTTTGGACGCTTTTTGTCGGGTGGATGGGTCGACCGTGTTCTACTCCTCTGCTGCGAGAAAATCGTCTGAAAAGCATCAAACCGGAAGGAATTAACGCCTAAACTCCAGCAGGGCCTTGAAATCGAACACATCCGATTTCATTGCACTTGTGAAAAATTAGATATAAGCAAATAAAGAAATAAAAAGCACTTAAGACGAGGCTGTATGGGCTAGATCCCTTTGCCTTCCCGAAAGGGAAAATTTACAAAAAAAAAAAAAAAAAAAACCAGGATCTAACTGCATCTTTGTTAGTCTCTGCTATAAAAATATTTTTTCTCTCCTTCTAACAATGGACCATATACAAAAAGGTGTAACGAAACCATTTGTGTATTGTTTTAGTGCAGAAGACTCGTGTTTAGTTTCCGCGTAGTGTGAGAGTGACAGTGTGTACTGTGCTAGTGTGCCTACAGTAAGTGTGGTCGGCAGGTGGTGATGGTCCCGGACCCGCGGCTGCCGCGCGAGCACACGCGGCACGCGACGCTCGTGCTGCGCTCGCTGCTCGAGTTCCGCCCGGAGCTGTTCGGACTGCCGCCCTTCCACGACACGCCGCACGCGACCCACCGACGAGCGAGACACTCACCGCCGTAGACTGCACTACACTGCACTACACCGCACTACACTGCACTACACTGCACTACACTGCACTACACTGCACTACACCGCACTACACATGCGGCACAGATGAGAGAACTGACTTCTTCTTGGAGACTGGCAACCATAGACTAGATTATTATTGTCGGAGGTTGAGGAATTGATAGACGACGCTGTATACACTATAACGGATAACAAAACGCTCAAGGACAATAAACATTTACCACCGGATACTGAAACGTTACTTACGACTACCTACTTACATTGTTTTACGCCATTCAATTTTGACAGATAACCGGCCTCAAATTGTATGATACAAACAAATGTTTGGAGTTGTATTTCAGTATTCGGAGATATGAAAACTATTTGGGTCGGCCCGCCTTGTAGAATCGCAAGTAGTTCGCAATATAATAAATAAATAAATAAATATCACCTCTGCCTACCCCTTAACGGATTCGGGCGTAGGTCTATGTATGTATGTGTCATAGATGTATGTATTTAATAACAAAGTTGCATTACTTAAACTTTGTTAGTGTATAAAGCAATCAATTTTGATTGATAACTGAGCACACCGATGTCCAAACGGTATGCTAAGCGCAGTCCCATTAGATATCTTTGAAACAAAGTATCAATAATTGGGTACTTGACTGTAGTAACCAATATCAATGAATTTCTCTAGAAACATAGATTTATCATCGAAATAACGTATGCAATAGGAATTTATTAAAAAAACTCAAGGATAATTTTATTTTAGTTATTTAAATACTTATTTTTTTATCTGAGGCACGTGACTCTATACACCAATAACGATGCATAATGTCGGATTACTCATTTTTCTTGTTTATTTGTTCCACAAGGGCCTAAGATCTAAGATTCAAAGTCATACAACTTTCAATTTAATTACAACACGGATGTGATCGGCGATCGATATCTGATCGACGAAATAATTATGTGGCCCGTTTTTTTTAGTTTGAAATAAAAAATGTTATTTCCTCAATATCTTTGTTTAAAAGCTATTTTGTATCTATGGTAAAGAACAATGACGTCACCCGTAGCTATAGTTAACAGGTAGCGTTTTGGCGGCAAACTAAATTATACATATTAATTTTTGCTTTTTTTAACTAGATATATGAAAACAAATTATGAAATATTTTTTTACGTGTTAGGACAAACTAATAAATAGCCCCAAAAAAATTTAACGCCAAATAGCCCCATATACTTTTAAAAAAATAGCCACCACCCGAGAAATCGTTTAGATCAGTATCCGGGAGTAGGTAACGTGCAAAAGCATGCCTCTGTGGTACGCTAGAGCTTATTTAGTATTGTGAATCGTCTATGATTCCTATGGAAATATTTTCGCGCTATCTAGCTACGAATAATTTATTGATATATGTACCTAATTGTAGTATTATACCTAATTAACTATTTGTTTTGTACGACATGTATATAAAGCCGCGTCTCCTGTCGAAACATTACAGAAAAACACATATGCAAAACAACGATTTTAGCTATCCTGCTCGTAGAACAATGGACCATAGATAAAAAATACATGTTTTGCGTATGTGTTGTTGTGTAATGTTTCGAGAAAAACTAACGCAGGAGACACGCCTTAAGTAATACACATTGTTTTTTTATTATTAAAATAATGTGAATTTACAATAAAAATATTAATTCAATATTTTATTCGTGTTCGTAATACCATAGTCCGTACAAGGAAGGTTCTTTTTTTCTTAGACCGAGGGCTATACCTAAAAATATAGCCTTGCGTTAGATTTGGATGCTCTAAGGAGAAACACATGCGACTGTTTTTGGGCTGGCTTTAGCTTACAAGTTTGGGGTGAAATCAATCCCGTTACACATCTTCCGTAATCTCAAAGTAAGATACGTTAATTTCTATACTATTTTTGTAAATACGGCAACAAAGAATTGCTTCACGAGAACCGACTCTCCTCCGCCAAATGTGGACCAATTTTCAAAATTCTTGTGTTCGATTGAGCTTATTTCAAGGGTCCCATATAAATTTGGTCACGATCAGATTTGAAGTCGGTCTGTTCAGTTTTTATAAACTTGTGATTATGTAGATACTGCTTTATTCTGTTTAAGTCAAGTTCTATTTTATTTGTGTAAATTACGAGACCATAGAATATATCAATAGACTGACGCGACGTTATAAATATATTGCATTATTATATTGAGTCTCCGTGGCTTGTCGGGCGAGTAGCCGGCTGTGAAGCGAGAGGCCGCAGATTCGTTTCCCGCATTGAGACAAATGTTTGTGTGTCCCATAGATATTTGTTTCGCGTGTGGGTGTTGTGAGACTGAAAGTCTCTCAGTCTCTGACACACGATACAGGTTATACCTAGTGTGGGGTCAGGACTAGGTGTGTGACTAGCGGGTGTATTTATTTATTTATAGTAATAAATATAGCTGACCCGGCGAACTTCGTTCTACCTAACAGTCGATTCTTTAATTTTTTTTATTATGTCTAAAATAAACATAGCCTAAGTTACTCCTTATTACATCGGCTACCTGCCTATAAAAATCCAGTCAAAATCGGTCCAGCCAGAGATTAGCCGGAACAGAGACAAAAACTAAAAAAAAAATATTTTGGCGTATATACCGTATACAATTATATATATATATATATATATATATATATGCATATATACATGTAGATTTCCAGATCGACCTGTTGGAAGCGGCCTGCATCCAGCGACTTCCTGCAACCTTTATCAGGTCGTCGGTCCACCTTGTAGGTGGACGTCCTACGCTGCGCTTGCCGGTATATGGAAATCTTTGGAGGAGGCCTATGTTCAGCAGTGGACGTCCTATGGCTGATGATGATGATGATGATGATGATGATATACATGTAGTACCGGGTAAATCAATTTCCCAATAAAATGCATTGTTTATTAATAATTTCTCTTATTCTTCCTTTTTCCACAATCTCTTAACACCGTACGTTGTTACCGTCTAACCAAAGTCCATTCACTCCCGGTTCATTCCCTCAATCATACTTCCTCGTTCATGCATTCACTCTCAGTTCCATTTCACTCAGACATCACACGTTTCATTCCGACATACATGTAGTACAACGGTTATTTCAATATTACAAACAGACACTCCAATTTTATTTATATGTATAGATGGCGGGGACGCGACACCGCGTGTGAAGGATGTATGCGGCAGGAAAGTGAATGAAACACGTTATTTCGTATAAATATATAATATACAACCGAACCCCTTATCTTGCATCACACTACACATTTATAGTACATACAAATACACAGCTTCAAATATATAATACATACAGTGCTTTAAACATTTATGCAGAAGTTATCTATAACTAGTGCTCGAAATGGACTTTTCACGAAACGGAACGTCGTTTCCCCTGCGTTCCTAAATTCATGGAACGGTACTTTTATGATACGGAACCGTTATCCTCTACCGTCATACTCGGGGACTATGTGAGATTAATTCTCGACAGACTCAAAAAAGGAGGTCCTCAATTCATCTGTATTTTTTAGTATTTATGTTCATCACGTTATATCTCCGCCAAATGTGGACCGATATTTCAAGTTTTTGTGTTCGACAGATCTTATTCCAAGGGTGGTCCCATATAAATTTGGTCACGATCGAATCAATTTTGGAATGAGTCCGTTACGTTTTTAATTTGATCATTACGAAAGGGAACGGTCTATTCACGAAAGGGAAGCCGTCCCGATGCGTTCCCGTCCATTTCGAGTACTGTGTAATCACCCGAATTTAGACACCAGTACCTCCCGAGCCAGAGACCAGAGCAACGGCGCAGCGATGGAGATGTGAGTCGAGAGTCGAGGGTCCCTCTCATCATGTCAACGGTAAATAACCATCTGCCATTTATAAACATAAACATAGATAAACATAAGCTCACGCCTGTATACCCGAAGGGGTAGGCAGAGGCGCACTAGCGAACTAGAACACCCACATTTCGCCGAGCTTAGTTCCGTCCCAGATGTGATAGGGGGCGAGCCTATCGCCATATCGGGCACAAATTCCAGACTCCGGGCTGATATGGAACAATCATATATCACTTTGCCCTCGCCGGGGATCGAACCCGAGACCTCAGGACAGTCGTACCGAAATACAACCACGCCACCGAGGCAGTCAATCATTTATAAACATCAATATTGTAATATTAACAATTATTTTTATTTTACTTCTAAACTCAAGCGGACGCCATTTATAGCGACATATTTCCATACAATCAATTAACCACTTTTTAAAATTCGCTCCACAGATATCGGCCAAGGTCAAAGACCATGCTGCCTAGCCGTTACATACCATAAACTAAAAATATACAAAAGCTTCTATATAACTCAGCTGAATTTATGATGCATAATATATTATATCTCTATACAAATATACAATATTAACAATTTTACAAACAACTTGGCTGTATTGTTTATTAACCTTTGCATCTTATGGGTATTTTTACAATAGAATCTGCAGAATGATTTATTAATCCTGCTAATAAAGTGAGGAAATTTAATGTAGATCCCCAACTTTATTTAAAAATGTAAAGAATATTGACATTGCCAAAATATTGGAATATTTTTAACTGTATCTACATAAGTGTAAACAAAACCTTATTGAAAACGCTCGAATTAGCCGAGATCATTTATTGTATGATATAATTACAATTTTATCTTGTTTTTATAAAATAATATAGTATAATACAAATAGTCATTTCGTGGAACATTTTTCATACTTTCCATTTATATTACTAAATACAAACCTTGTTTAGTTCATTTTAAAAAAACTGAACACAGAACCGAGACCGTCAACGAAACTCAAATAATAATGAGGTAAATAAACTTAACTGTCCTTTCAAGATTTTTCTGTTAACATTTTTTTTCCCAATTGGTCTACGTAGTCTAGATTTACTATCAAATACCGAAACGCCACTTAACTTAAGGGATACTTATGTATATTGTTTTACGGCATACCATTTTGACATAAGGCGGTTTCAAATAACATAAGACCTAAGTATTTGAGTGCTGGTTTCAGTATTGGGAAGTAAGGCTAATCATCCAGAACCAGTGGCGTTCAATCCATATAGACGAAGAGAAACTGTCTACCTGACAACATGCAAATTACATAAAGATATAAATCATCACCGAAAACATATTTTGAAAACACAGCACTCAGTTTATATTTCAAATCGACACAGGGATCATTATGGTGATTATAGTGAAGCAACAATTGGAGAAAATATTTATGCAATTTTTTTGTCTACCCTGATGTGAATGCCTGTAAACGTCACCGCCAAGGGCATTCATGGGCATTTCTGCGAAAAAAAAGTCATTACCGTCGTAATGGTAATGACTCATATGACCACGGTAATGACAAGCCCTTAATAGTATTATAATTAATAATTGTTATCTATGTATATAACTTCAGACATCACCTGTACTGTCCTCTGCATAGCATGGCATGAACGTACAAGTCATGAGACACGTATAAGTATTAATAATGCATGAGAATGTACATATATACATAGATAACAATTAATAATTATAATACTATTATTTATGGGTTTGTCATTACCATTGCCTATACTTAACGACGGTAATGACGTTTTTTGTCGCGGAAATGCCCTCATTCATTTGAAGAAATTCATCGCGGCCTCGATACATTCCCGTGATGAATCTGTTCACTGCCGCCATGAGCCCGTATTCTCAAAAATGATAATAATATCGAAATAGTTATATTTTAAGAACAAGTCGTCAAACAGACAAAATACTTTAAATATATTATGACTTGTGTCAATTTATCTATTTTGTGAATACGGGAAGGATACGTGACGGGGATCAATTAACCGACATTTTAGGTATCGTTTACCCTCAAATCGTGTACATTTTCATTTATCCTATATTATAATTTGTCTGCAATAGTTAGTAAAGTATTCAATTAACAATTCCTATAACTACAGAACTACAGGCAGGCATGAATCTCACAGCGGCGAAGGCTCCATATAACATGACACCCGCCGGCTTACCTTTGTAACCTTTTCTAATAACTAATAGCTACTACAGTAACAGTAAAGGACAAGGAAGTGACGTCGGCTTCCATTGCAAATAGTCACCCTTCGCCATAGGAGTCTTAGATTAGACGCAATACACATAAAACTCTTTTTTAAACCTAGATTATATCTGAGTGTAATTCCGAACATTTGTCTAAAGTTAACCCATTTATGGACGCTGGTCTTTGAGACCGAGGTAGTAAAAATGTCTGCATTCTTATAACAAGCAATAACTTAATGCGTAACAACAAATTAAACTAAACTATAATTTCTAAATTTCAAGTTAAACGAAAAAAAATATAAAAAAATAATAATTTAGTATATAAAATGTACCATCTAAGTATTGTGGCAAGTCACCTCATTATTAGAAATCTCGTACATTGGTGTCCGGGTCTTTATCGTAGTTTCCGGACTCCGGACTGTCCGATGATGATGATTTTGTATATTGAGTTGGTTTTGAATGTTAACCTAACCGTAACTATAAAAGAGATGTCCATAACTATCTTTCACCAATAATGTAGGAAATATTAACACTAAGGGATATTTATATCACACAATATTCTAATATATCTAGCAGTTTATAACTCATAAAAATATATATTATAAATTTTTTTGTAAAATATAATGGTCATTTCGGCCCGTGTCTACCTCTAAGTATTGCATCGACCCCGGTTGTCGTTTTAGTGTTAACCTTTACTAACTAACGCAGACAAACATAACTTAAAAAAGTCCTAAGACATTAGTTTTCAACAGACTTCCAAAGATATCGGGTGACCACAGACTTAAAAAAAAGATAGACAGACCGCTAGGAACATTGAAAGTGAAGCAGGGTTTTAGGCTCATTAGATTTTTCGACACGTAATGGCGGAGAGTGATCGAATGTGCCGAAAACCGTGCTTCACTTTCAATGTTCCTAGCGCTCCGTCCATCTTTATTTTTACGTCCGTGCCTGTGACGTAGGTACGTAAAAATGTACAGATTAATTGAGAACTTATTTTGTGATGTAAGTTGGAAAGTAGATTTCAACTCATATTAGTTTATGTCACTTGGAAGTCGGTTTTTATATTTTGAATCTAGCTTTATATTTGACAACACTCAGTCTGATTTTGTAAATTAGTACAGACACTTGTGTAAAGGTCTTGTGCGTCACCATGTCAGTAAATATCAAATGATTGCACACTTATGCTCGGTTTCTGTTTTTGTCAGACTTCAATAAAAGGAAATATTCTATTCGTCTGTTTTTTCTATGTATGTTCACGATATCTCCGCCAAATGTGGACCGATTTTGATAAAGCTTATTTCAAGGATGGTTCCATATAAATTTGGTCACGATCGGAATTGAAGTCGGTCTGATAAGTTAAAGTTGTGATTATTTGTGTGGGTTCGTTCATGTACATCATCCACAAAGCCTTTTGACTTTGCATCAAATATATTCCGTGACTGTCTCATTAGTTTAATTTACAACATGTCTGTTCTCGGTCGCACGTCAATGAATCCCGGTCTAAATCTAACAGTCTGTCATCTTCCATTAACACGTGTCAATACAATGTCGTGTCGTCAAATACTCGCTACATCCATGATTGTTTTAGGACTTTCGTATTTAAGATCCGCATCACTTCGTACTTTATCCAAAACATCGATCACTTCTCCGCACTTCGTAATTTCATTATTCACACAATAGGTATTTGTAAAGGTTCTTTTGTCTGTTTCATCGGCATCGCTTCTGATGAATCCGTTTTGAGTATTATCCGGTTTGTTTTCATTATCTTTAGATACATCTTCATTAGTTTCATCTCCGCCGTCACTTACATCTGCTTCTGTGTTGGAGTCATCTCGATCGTGTTCGGCGGCGATCTTCACCGCCCTTTCTTCTTGTTCTCTCCGCTTGTTATCTTCTAGCTCCTTCCTCTTCTGTTGGTTCCACCAGGGCATGAACCGCTGGAACATGACGCGCGCCCGATGCTGAGGCTTCAACACCCACGACACCGCCATGTCAACATCCGCAATTCTACAAATTCAAGATCCATATTTAAGAACTTTACTAGTCATTTTAACGCGGTTCTGTCTTCGCTAAAGGTGTTTCTAGATCCACTTTACTGATATGTTTATGCAAACTACATGATTGTTTGAATAATTTGTTAAGCACTCCAGAACTTTCTTTTCTATTAGATTATTTGGAGACAAAAATAGCTTAGAGTTCAAGCTTGTAAAAGGTAAAAAGATTATTTTAAAATGAGATACATTTAATAATAAAAAAAAAACAGAAAGAGAGAGAATGCTAAATAATCGCCCTGTCTGTACGATTTGTAAATGTAATAAATTCGTTTTATAACATGATAGATAAACACTACAATAGTATATTAGTCGTTTGGTTAATTAGTAATTGGATTGAATGACAGATTAGTAGTTTGGTAGATTAGCAGTTGGTAGAATAATAGTTTGGTAGATTAGCACTTAGATAGGTTTAGCAGATTAGCGCTTAGTAGAATAGTAGCTTGGTAAAATGGTAGATGAGTAGATTAGTAGTTTGGTAGGATGGTAGTGTAGACTGTGCGTGTGTGTGTGTATGTTACCTGCGCTGGAACCGCTCCCGGTCCCTCGCGAACCGCTCCCAGTGTCCGGGCCGCGCCTGCCGCGCCGCGAACGCCCACACGCGCATCACGAGCACGCGCGGGGCCGCGGGAGAGAACCGAACCTGCGACCGACGGACAACAGTGTCAGTACAATGTATTTACATCTTTATAAGTACTGGAAATCTTTGTAGGAGGCCTATGTTCAGCAGTGAACGTCCTATGGCTGATGATGATGATGATGAAGTATTGTCACCACATTGGTTTAGTCACATCCCAAGCCGGGAATTCGTCCATATTATTTTTAAATTCGTAAGACGACAAGACTGCCTCGGTGGCGTAGTGGTATTGTGTGCGCGGTACGACTACCGTCCCGAGGTTTCGGATTCGATCCCCGGACTAAAATATTGGGTTTATCTGCTTAGTATCCTTAGTAGTAATATCCTAGAATCAAAAATTGTACTCGCTCCCTATCACATCATGGGACGGAAATAACCTTGGCGGGAGTGGATGCAGTTGCACCCCTGCTTACACTTTCGAAGGTAACTATAACAGACGTGTGTATGTAAAATACGCAGTGCTGACTCTGAGTCACGATGACGCGTCAGTAGTCACTGACGTCACGCGATGACGTGACGCATAACGGTCAAGAATCAAGATTCACATCAGCGCGTGTATTTCTGGAAAACTGTATATAAATAGATAACAGTAGTCTCCAGCTTACACATCGAACTACATTTTATTAATAAACAACGATTCTAGTCTAGTGTCGCCTACTTGAACTAGTGGCGGCGTAATTGGACTGTGGATCTGGAGGTACTAGGTTCAAATCCCAAGACTGGTAAAGCGGTTTTTGTAACACGATTTGACCAAAACTAGATCCCCCAGAAGGGCTTGATCAGAGTGGTCGATCGTGAAAATAAGCCGATTCCTTTCTGCAACACGCTTAAAAAATGTGTTTCATCGATCCCGCATTGGATTGCCAGTTGGATGGAATCATTGCTTTAATACTCTTGGTATTGGCCTCCGACTATGGGTCGCAAAGCTCACAGTCACTCCAGCGAGTTATGGAGAGGGCTATGCTCGGTGTTTCTCTACGCGATCAAATCAGAAATGAGATCCGTAGAAGAACAAAAGTTATTGATAAAGCCCAGCGGATTAGCAAGTGAAGTGGCAGTGAGCAGGGCACATAGCTCGTAGAACTGATATCCGATGGGACAGAAAAGTTCTCGAGTGGAGACCACGTACCGGCAAGCGCAGTCTACGACATCCATCTACAAGGTGGACCGACGACCTAATAAAGGGAGTCGCTGTATGCAGGCCGCTTCCAACAGCTAGCTAGGATAAGGCCTTATAATCCACGGCGTGATTTTCCTTATCCACATTTCCAGTCAAATCCTACAAGCTTCCTATTTATTTTCCAGTCAATTCCCTGCTAGCATTCCTGCCATATCCCGTTCGTTCCCTTTCCTACAAATCACAACCCTTTATCTAAGCCCCATCCTTGTTATTGTGTCCATACCTGCCTGCTTGTTTTCTAGATTGATAGTGTTGTAACATGCTTATTATAATGTACCAAGACCTCGTTGTGACCTGTCATAAGTGCATTTGATATGCCTACGTGACCAATTTTATTTTATTTTATTTATCAGATCGATCTGAAAATCTTTGGGGGAGGCCATGTCCAGCAATGGACGTCCTGTGGCTGATAATGATGAAAGAACAGTATCGAATCTGCATACACGTGCAATTACACATCCAGATTTCAGAATAGATATGTATACACATGCATATGCAGATTCGAAGCTGGTCTATGCGGCAGTCGAATATTGCGATGTATGTAAACACATTTAATATAATTACGTCATTAGTCGGTGGGAATCATCACTCGAAACACATGACTCAGGCAAGATATCGTGACGTCACTTATGTTATTAATACAAAGAGTACTACTGATGTTACGTCACTTCTTGGTAAAGCTTTAATTTCGACCGACTTCAAAAAGAAGGTCCTCAATTCGTCTGTATTTTTTTTATATATGTTACGCGATATCTCCGCCGAATGTGGACCGATCTTCAAAATTATTTTTGTGTTCGATAGAGATTATTTCAAGGGTGGTCCCATATAAATTTGGTCACGATCGGATTTGAAGTCGGTCTGTTAAGTTTTTAAACTTGTGATTATATTATTTTCGTGTCTACATGAGGTCAGTGTGTCGTGGCCGGTATGACCACACGGTTACAGGTTACCATCACGCAATGACGTGCAGTCCCTATAGCCATAGAGACACTGCCTACAGTAGTGAAGGTTTGATATAACACGATTCCTACTGGATCACCTTTTCTGAATCGTCACCAAATAAATAAGGAAAAGATAGCATCGGCTTCCATTTCGAGCATTTTCTTGAACTGAGCAGTTACTAATTAAATAAAAAAAATCACGAACAAAAAGAAATTTTCAAATGAAATAAAAGTTAACGTGTCCAACATGCGATAGGCTCGCCCTCTATCACATCATGGGGCGGCAATTATCTTGGCGAAAAGTGTACATTAATTGCGCATCTTCCTACCCCTTCGGAGACTACAGGCGTGAGTGTGTATGTGCAATTTTAATTGAACCATGACAGTAACGGTCCGGTACAAAGCGGTCGGTATTTATAGAATGTATCGGGAGTCGCGAGTGTTGGCCGGCCGCCAACCATTGTGTACATAACAAATAAATAATTAGAACAATGCGCCCAAATTGTTCTACTGCGACTAAACACTACAACCAGTGATAGGCTCTGATCCAAGATTCGAATTCCAGATAAGATTATATGAGAGAAAGCCTCCGTGGCGCAGCGTGCGAGTAGCCGGCTATGAAGCGAGGAGCATCGGGTTCGATTCCCGTACACAGACAAATGTTTATGTGACCCACAAATATTAGTTTCGGGTCTTTGGGTTGGTATGTTTGTGAAATTTGGGTGTATTTTAAATTATCTATTACTAGCTTTTGCCCGCGGCTACACCAGCGTGAGAGTCTTGACAAACATTCATCCCCCACTACATCCCTTTAGGGGATGAATTAATTCATGCATTATACATTAAACCTTCCTCTTGAATCACTATCTATTCAAAATAACCGCATCAAACTGCGGGAAACGACTTTGTTTTATACTATGTAGTGATATTTCATTAGTCAGTGTCTTCTTGTTTGTACAGAGTACACGTCGCTGATTCCTCGTGTTTATCGTCACGTGCGCGGTGCGTTACACACAGGCGCGTTATCGTCGCGTTATCATCGCGTTTCCATACGTTTACACCACTGCACAGTACACAACATGCAACACCATATCCGAACACGTACTCTTGTGAAACTGTTACAAATACAGATACGGGAGCATGCAGTCTAAATACTGTTATTGTTCGTTTTCTGTTGCAATCCAGACTTTATCAATCGACTTCGAAAAAGGAGGAGGTCCTCAATTCGTCTGTATTTTTTTATGTATGTTACGCGATATCTCCGCCAAATATGGACGGAGTTTCAAAATTCGTGTTCGATAGAGCTTATTTCAAGGATGGTCTCATATAAATTTTGTCACGATCTGATTTGAAGTCGGTCTGTTAAGTTTTTAAACTTGTGATTATTTTTAAAGTCACTCAATAAAAGACACCTCCTCGCCTATAGTTAAACGGACGCGACAGAGAAGCCACGCACACAAACGCGCCTGTACAAAAGTGCCCTACGCACACACACGCCATTACGGCTGAGATCTATAGAACAAACTTCAACGAAGTCTGAGTGAAAAAAACGAACTCAGTATGAAAAATTGTACTTCAGCTTAATTCGAGGCATTTTTTTACAAGAGAAACAGATAAACTATAACAAAGATTTTCTTGTAACAAAAATCACAAGTTTAAAAACTTAACGGACCGATTTCAATACTTATCTGATCGTCATCAAATTTATATGGGACCACCCTTGAAATAAGCTCTATTGAACACAAAAATAATTTTGAAAATCGGTCCATTGGCGGAGGTATCGCGTAACATAGGTACATTAAAAAAAATACAGACGAAATGAGAACCTTCTCCTTTGTGGAATTCGATCGAAAAAGGCTCGACCAAGTTGAAGTTCAATTTAAAAATGACATGATCCTCACGACCGTTGCTTTGTACTCAGACTTAGTCGAAGTTCGCTCTATATGTCTCTAGCCTTAGTATCGATAGATCGAATGAGCCGAAAACCTGCTTCACTTTCAATGTCCTAGATCTCCGTCCATATTTTTTTACGTCCGTGAAGGGAGCCTTCTTGATATAGTGGCAGTATACACCGGCTGTAGACGGGGAGGTTCTGAGTTTCCAGATCGGGCAAGGCGATATTTTAAATTTAATTTTGCCCATAACAAGATTTCCTAGAGGGGGGTTGACATCGGGCAGGCAGCCAGTCGTAGAAACTATGCCAAATTCTTTCTGCAACATTCTAGAAAAGGTGTGGTAGGCAGGTAGAAAAATGTCACTGGGAGCTGGGGGTTATTGTGTCTATGGAATTGCATGTTGCATACAAAAGCATGTCAAGTGTCATCATCAAAGAGATAACTCACGTACCGAATTAACGTAGGTACATACAAGTTACTACACAGATAAAGGCACACGATGCGTCAGTACTACGACGCAGAGGACGCAGTACATCTTCAAAACAATGCAATGATTAATACAAACAAACAGACGAGACTTTGGCGTGAATAACTATCGAGTGCATATTCGAAACGAACACGACTGTGCATTGTTTTAAGTTACAACGTACGTTTTACAACGGTCGCATTAATGTTGCCTATTGTGATAACCCTATTTCATTTTAATTATTTAAAATTCCACCGAACTTAGGGATCGCTCCCATATTACGTCACCCATTTTTTACAATTTCTATTCCCCTGCCCTCCTCGGTGACCACCCGTAGTACATGCCAAGACCCCCCCTCCCTCTCTATTTGTCACGTAGTAATTTACAAATATGGTTTTAAAATATGTTTTTGTCGAAGGAATGTTAAAAAACAAAATATTATGATGTGTTGTCACCCGTGACTTTAAAAACTGGTAAACGCTGCGCGGCATATTCGAATAAAGCTCGAAAAATCACGAGATTTCCCTAGAGGATATTGACTACGTGACGAAAACCTAAGCTAATTTTGAAGACCACCTCCCCCCTGATCGGGTCACCTAATATGGGTACGTTCCCTTATTCGTATATATTTTTAATTTGTCAATTACAGATTCAAGTCATAAATAACACAAATAGAATATCCATAAATAAACATTGATATGTAAGGTTATCTAGCTAGGAGTTAACCGATTACAAGGGTTTTTAGAAATACCCGAATAACCTAATAACCCTACCAATGGGCTGGACATTATGATGATTCAGTGAGGAATACATTACACACGCTTGTGTATTATGATTCATACACTTACGAGGAAATTGTTATGACAGGCTATCTCTGTATATCTTCATGATCACATTTCTTTATGAATTACATATGTTTCCAACATTTTAGCCTGGCTCGGTGATTTAGTTGTATTCCGGCACGTCTACCGTCCTGAGGTATCGATTTCGATCTTCGGAGCGCACAAAGTGATATTGGGTTTTTACACGCATTATTTCAAATCAGTATAAGCCCGGAGTCTGGTATTTGTAAAATACCACGCTTAGTCACAGGGATGGGGGGAAGGGCAGCCGGCAGTCTTAAGTTTTCATCACTTAGTCAATATCTTCTAGGGAAATCTCGTGATTTTTCGAGCTATATTCAAATATGGCGCGCAGCGTTTAGCATTTTTTAAAGTCACAGGTGGCAACACAATCATAATATTTTCGTTTCTAACTTTTTTTAATAAAAAAATATTTAAAATTTATAAATTACTACATGAAACCTAAAGGGGAGGGGGCGTTCTTGGCATGTACTATCGGTGGTCACAGAGAGGGCGAGAGGCATAAAAATTTTAAAAAAATTTTCACGTAATATGGGTACGATCCCCTATGTGTCTATATAGCGGGTGTACTTATTGGTTTTAATACAAAATGCCACGGGTCGAGCTAGTCCGTGTGCCTACCCCTTGGCGACGCAGGCGTGAACTTAGGCATGTTCTAACCGGAAGTGTTAAACAAAACATACCGTTATACAAACAAAGAATCATCCAAACAATAACCATTGTGCATTATTGTTGTGCAACATCATTTGAATGTTTCACCGTTGTGATTATTTTGTGAATGTGAGGTTATATCGCGGTAAAGCCGGGGTGTAGCCAGCTCGACCGGAGTGATACCACTGCCTTACAAACACCGACGTGATACAGCTCTGCGTTTCGTAAGGTCATTAATTTCAAAACCGGGGGCCTATTTTTAATTACCTACCTAATATTTGTCTGATATCATTTTTATTGTAACAGAAAATTACTAAGTACTGCTGGACTGGTTTTCAAAATTATTTAATTTAAAGAAATCTAATAACTCTATTTCTTTCTACCTGCCCTTATCCCGCCTTAATGTGGGGTCGACGCAAGACATTGTTTTAACCATATTGCAGAAAGGATTTGGCTTAGTTTTTAAAACTGGCCGCCTAACTGACGTCAATCCCCCTCAGGGGGAACCAGTCCCGACCAAATTAAATTAGAAAAATCGCTTCGCCGACCTGGGAATCGAACCCAAGACCTCCCGGTCCACAGCCAATAAATGCCACTAGACCAAGGAGACGACACACGGAAATTTTACAGATATCTAATTTATTAGTGGAAAATTATAAGATTTTTTAAGGAAATTCCTGAATTGTAAACAGGACCTTCATATTAAAATGGGGGTCAGTTTGAAGTGGCCAACCGGATGAACTGGATGATGCAAGCAAAGCTGCGGGCAAAGGCTATATTTGATAAGAGTCATTGGTTACCATCAAATTAATATTTATCTTGGAATAATATCAAAGATCATTAAAAAAAACAAATTCTAAAACCATTAATAAATGACATTGCAATGTCGTCCTTAACACAACAACACAAGGTCTAAACGCGAATAGCGTATACATACGACCTTGCTGCGTGGCCTGCGTACTAAACGGGATAACTGTGTCTCTGTCATACACCGAGCGTTAGACAAGGACGATCGTGTATCGAGAAATGTGAGGCAAATTCCGGTACAAGTCAAGGCTGAATGACCCGGGGCCTTTGCTTGTTGACATGTAGGTATTCGTGAAGCTGTATATGCACATTTCCTTTGCCTTATTTGTTTTAAAAATAAAGTTTAAGCGGGAATCCCGATGGCCAACCGTTTGTTTAAGAAGTCTGTAGGAACATAATATTATTTTCGATAAGCATAAATACTGGTAAACATTTTGTACGGGACCGTGACATTACAATTTTAACTTTAAATACCATATACAGAGTTCAAATTTCTTCAGTTCCGTTTGTTTACAAACACTTGCTTCTACAATTTGAACCTTACGCCATATAAGTAGAATTCAAAACAGTTTGTTGTCGTTGTTTCTTGATTACGTGCCATATTGCTTTGGAACTTGGAAGTATGATGCATCACATGGGTTGTCATTTGTCAACTGTAGACACGATATGCGGGAAATGGGGATAACCACTGATACTCATAAAAACCCAACACGTAATTAGTCCGTATTACAAAACGACACTCACTCATGAATCTAGACTTAAAACTAGTTTTCAACAAATAAAACGTTGTTTTAAAACCTGATTTATTACATACATTAACATAGGCAACGCATCTGTGAATCTTTTGCTATTGTAAAGATAACATATCAGGTGAGCCACTTGTAAGTTTAAAATCTTAGAAACCTTTATAAGTTCTACAAAGGCTTTAAAATTGCCAATAAGTCCGTTGACAGAGATATCGCGTAAAGTCCAGTGACGTGCGCGTACATTTCGATCAGGGTAGACAGTGTCTCTGTGGATATGGATTGCACGCCACTGGGCGGATCATACCACTAAAGGCCTATGCACACTGCGTTTTTTAACGACGTGACGCGCTACGCCGTATCAGTGTGTTTGTATCGATACAAATGCGCGTTTACGGCACCACAATTAGGTACTTGACTAATTTTTTTAAATAAACTTATATGAAATTTACTCCATCTAAAATATAGCCCTGAAAAAAGTATTTAAATATTCTCAAAAATTGAAAAGATATAAGCATTTGAAATTTGGTGTAACCTTCAAACTGCTGAAAAGAGAAGTATTAGTAAAATGGCGTCAGTTTCATAACGGCACGTGCATTAGAAAGGGATAGGAAGATGTCCCCACTACGTCCCCACTCTTGCTCATT
Organism: Clanis bilineata; assembly: GCA_036417725.1. NCBI lineage: Eukaryota > Metazoa > Arthropoda > Insecta > Lepidoptera > Sphingidae > Clanis > Clanis bilineata. The sequence continues at coordinate 305,063 of CM071165.1, forward strand.
GCAGAATTTAAAATATGAATTACTGACTCATTTTTCAACCAATTTCGATGCAGATTTTACAGAAGAGTTTCTGTGTTGTTTTATTTGCTAGTACATATAAAAATGTGGACAAAATCAAACATAGTCAAGTACCCATTTCTTTTGACCGTGTGCAAAGGTTTACTGTCTGGGTCTGAATTTTGTTTGAAGTGCGTTAGCGCGCGCCATACGCGCGTAGTCGCGTTAAAAATACGCCGTGTGCATAGGCCCTTATTGGCAAATGTACATAAAATAATATCGATGAACTGATATTCTTACGTCGGATATAATAATCTGCTACATTGGAGTAGTATCATGGAAAACGCAGTGTAATGCGCATTTCACCTGTTCAATATCAAATAATTACCGGAGAGATAAGTTGAGGAATGCGATAAGGGAATTGTTTGAATTGTATGCGGAGTGTACTGGTGTAAGTAGTGTAGAGGACATGGCGGGGGAGGTGAAGACGTGGGGAAGAAGGGGGAAGGGGGCCACATCAAATGTAAGGGCCACTTTCACTCACAGTACGAGCGCGATACGCGAAGATAAAACAGAGTGGCTAGGTGGAGCTTGGAGGTAATCCGAAAATATCAAGAGGATTTTGATCTAAATATTATATAACATAACATAAGCTCACGCCTGTATCCCCGAAGGGGTAGGCAGAGGCGCACTAGCGAACTAGAACACCCACATTTCGCCGGACTTAGTTCCGTCCCAGATGTGATAGGGGGCGAGCCTATCGCCACATCAGAAAAATCTAATATCACTTTGCCCTCGCCGGGGATCGAACCCGAGACCTTAGGACGGTAGTCGTAGCGAAATACAAACACGCCACCGAGGCAGTCACCGAGCACATAATAAAAAAAAAACTAAAAATTTAAAGAATAGACTTAGGCGGAACGAAGTTCGCTGGATCAGCTAGTTTAGTAATATATGATTATGATACATAGACACTATGATAGACCAACACAACAGTGAACAGGAAATATCACAATTTATGACCAGTTTATTTCCTGCTGTGGCTACTCACTGATAAAATACTAATGTAAGAGATGTGTTTCTTTTGTACGCATGTATACCCGAAGGGGTAGACAGGGGCGTACTAGCGAATTAGGAACACCCACAATCCACAGAGATGATTTACTATAGCCATAGCGGACACAAATTCCAGACTCCAAGCTAAAATTTAGTTGAAATGTCAAATATCACTATACTATACTATGGAATTGAACCCGAGATACCAATATTTTTTGAATTTCTATTTGTAATGGCTGTACTATAAAGCTATTAAAACATTTGAAATGAATGTGATATAGAAACCACTTGAGATAAACTTGTGTGTATGTTATCATTTATCATTATGTTGGTATTATTATAACTGTTGCCCACCACAAGTAAATGTTTATTATATTTACATAATGTGGTCATACAGATAGTATGGGAAAATTGGATGAAACTTTTTACTTGGCCAACTTATTTTTTGTGCATAGGTACATAATTAATGCTCGAATGGTAAAACGCTACTCAACTTTAACAGCTTCTTACATTGATTTTGGCCAAACAATTTTGACAGATAAGGCAGATTTAAACAATATAAGGCGACCTAAGTGTATGAGCATTCAGCGGTAAATTAGATAATAACTTTTTGTTTGCTAATTTAGCTAATTGGCATTTTAACTAATACATCAAATTCACGGCTGTATCCCCAAAGAGGTAGGCAAGAGTAAACTAAAGAACTAGAACACACACATTTCAATATGGTCATTTCTGTCCCAACTCCCAAGTCATAGAAATTGCTCTCTTTTGGAATATTTACATGTTATATGTTATCTTATTCGATATCTATAGCCTTGGTGCAATCCAACCTTGACAATGGCAGAATCATTGCATAGGAAGCAATTTATTTTCTTCTTCTTTATTTAAAAAATATGGCCTCCATCAAAGGTTGATGATTTTGCCAACGACAGTGTTTAATAAATCCATTACTCAAAAAATAGCTAGTTAGACATTTAGAAAAAAAACAATTTAAATCAGCAATTTATTTTAAAAGAAGATGACTTTATTTTAAAAGATCTAAGCCTATAACCATATCAGGTACTACTTCCCCACACTGGACTAAGCACTTATTTTGAAAAGTATTTACGCATTTCATTATTTCAAAATGATAGAGGTTACTTTTATCCTCGAAAAATGTAACGGTCCTGTGAAAAACCCACACAAACTAGATCGTGAGTAACAGATAGTAAATGTATTAAATTGACATAGGACATATCTTTTTCTTCTTTCTTTACAAGAATATATCCTCCATCAAAGATTGATTTTGCAAAAAACATTGTTTAATAAAATAAACTGCCTGACTGCCTCGGTGGCATGGTGGTATTTCAGTATGACTACAGTTCTGAGGTCTCGGGTTCGATCCCCGGGTCGGGTAAAGTGATATAGGATTTTTCCCTATCAGCCCGGAGTCTGGAATTTGTGCCCGATATGGCGATAGGCTCGCCCCCTATCACATCTGGGATGGAACTAAGCTCGGCGAAATGTGGGTGTTCTAGTTCGCTAGTGCGCCTCTGCCTACCCCTTCGGGGATACAGGCGTGAGCTTATGTTATGTTATATGTAATAAAATAAATACCTTGCTCAAAAACAGGTAATCAGACATCTTGGAAATCAATTACAAGTTTATAAACTTAACAAACCAACTTCAAAATGTATCCCATCATGACCAAATGTATATGGGACCACCCTTGAAATAAGCTCTATCGAACGCAAAAATAATCTCAATATCGGTCCACATTTGGCAGAGATATGGCGTAACATAAAAAAATTACAGACAAATTGAGGACCTTATCCTTTTTGGAAGTTGATCGAAAATCATAGGACATACCTTTTTAGCAGGCTGGTGTTTCTTCAAAGCCTTCTTCCGTTCATCCACCAAGAGTCCAGTGTTCACATCCGCACTCCGAGCACAGTCCACTTCATCATACAGACTGTCATCCGTCAAGTTACTGACAGTCCTCGACAACGCCTGAGGTAGCTTCATATCACAATCAGAATCTGATTCGTCACTGTCACCAAACACATCATTGGAAGTGTAGCAACTGTCCGGTGAGTCTTGGAACACAATGAACGAGTCCTCAGAGTCACACTCGGAGGTGTTCCGGACTCGTTGTGGGATGTCGGTGAAGACAATTTGGAAGGAGTCGTCACTCGAAGCCGAGGTGCTCCGGAAACGACCGGAGATTTCGTCGAAGTATTCAGTTTCGTGCTGTTTGTCACATTCACATTTTTCTACAGTAATTGGTGTTGGCAAAAGCCTCTCTAATGAATCAGTTTCCAATGAATGGAAAGATGGAGAGTTCTCCACACTGGACTCGTCCAATTGGATTTCTTCTGCAAATAACATATCCTCCTGGATGTCCTGCTTCATCCTCGCCTTCTGACGTTTTTCGACACACAGTCGGTGCGGGTTTTTGAATTTCTTATCTTTAGGTTTTGCAATTGGAATAGATTTTGACGGCTTACTCGGCACTTCCACTGGTGTTGCGGGTACAATGTCTGTTCTAACATTCTTTTTGCTTTGTAACAACGCTTTTAATTTCGACAACTTGTCCTCACAGGAGGACACAACCTGTCTCGTGTTGTCACATTCACTTGTTTCAACTGTCTCACTCACTTCAGGTACTGTTTTTTGTCCCGGGTCTGTGTTTCTATTTACCATTGTTTTCGGCGCGTCCACTTCATAATACTCGTGCTCTTGGTACTGCAGCGGGCTGAAATACTCAATAATGGTGTCATTGGCGAGCCCCACGAAATCCTCAGGCGAGAATGCATCCTCAAAGTGTTCCTCGACATGAGACGCGTCTACGAACACCTTCCTGGGCCGCGCGAGGTACCTGTTGGTGTTCTTCTTGTTGAGGAGCCGCCGCACCCTGTTCAGCTTGTCCTCGCAGCACGCGGCAGCTGTCCCACACTCGGACATGTCCACATTTGCCGCGCTCAGCTCGTGTCCATTTTTGTATTGGTCGCTGGCGCTCTGCCAGCCCGCGTCGGGCGAGCGCGCGCGTCGGAACACCGCGCCCGACAGCGCCGACATCACGCCCGAGAAGAAACTAGCGATGCCTGACAGACGCGAGTACTCCATGTTGGGAGGTTGCGGGGGCTCGTACATGTCCTTCTGGCTGGTCGGCAACGTGTCCGCCAAGTTCTTCTTCAGCGGCTCCGGGATGAGGTGGAGGTTGTGGAACAGATCCTCGCCGAATGCGTGCTTCATTTCGGATTTGTTGCTATCCGTGTAGTAGTTCGCGATGGTGTACATCGGGTCGAGGAAATGCGCGCGCCGATTTCGCCAATCCGCTTGGAAATTCATTATTCCACCTTTAAACACTCACACTGCACAAAAGTTAATAATGTCTGGCGAAGGCCTGTGGGAGAATCTACACTTCAATCTCTTTGTTGTGAGGGATCCTAAATGACTCCAATGGGGATAACACAACGCGTCTCTCACTGCACCGCACTTTGATACACACTTTAGTGGTAAATAACTCATAGATTTGCTTGTTTCGAGGTACAAAACACTGTTGGGCTCCATTGTGGCAAGAATAATAATACGATACACGTCTTTACACTTCGGCCATTTTGTAGAAAATAATTTTAACGCGATGACATTTGCAGATAAATAATATTGTGTCAAAATAGGGTGGTTCCGTGTCGATGTCAATCGATCAGTATGGTGCCTTATCGATTTGAAATTATTAGATTTACTGTGTACGTTAATAAAATCTCCACATTTTATTCAGAATAACGGTTTAATAGTAAAAATGTACCTGTATTATTAATCGCACATAAATGCAAAGAACATTCTTTATGTACTCGTATTCGTCGCACTAAGTCGTAGTTTTTATTTACCTATACCAATTAGATCCAAAATGTTTATAACTATTTACTTAATTATGTTATTCAATTAGTGTACTATTAATGTTGTTGTTCTGTTTGGTACTAATTAGCAGTTCTATTCCTTAATTAATGAATGGCATCATTTTCTGATTTAACAAATATAAAATTATTTTATAAATTAGTTATTAAGTTTACAAAAACAAACATAATTGAATTTACATTGTTTTTATTTAATTTTTCTTTTATTATAGGAAATATATTATTATGGCCTGTAAGTCGTAGATGCGATTGGTTCGGTGGGTCGAGCAAAGTGAATTTTCTAATTTAAGCCCGGGACTGGATCCCTCAGAGGGGGGTTAAAGTCAGGCAGGCAGCCTGTAGTAAAAGCTAAGCCAAATCCTTTCTGCAACATGTCAAAAAGTTTCGCCGACCTCACATTAAGGTGGGATAAGGGCAGGTAGAAAGAAATAAAATGTAATAACTGACACCTCAGCGAGCTTAGACAAGTGGCTTATGCCCTAGTCGAATATAATAAATGTATGTGAATGATATAAGAATACGCTATATGCTGCTTGTCAATCCCGCAGCACGGTCTTGTACATAGATTCATGATAATACCTAATATATGCAATAATCAATTAATGTATGAAAGTGAGATATGTAAATGTATCGTATTTAGTATCGATAATCGAGTAGGTGTTCAAGTACAAGTCACGTAGGCAACGACCTTGCGATCCCTTTTCTGATGCAATAATTGATGTGTTCCCTACACCTAACCTTCTAGAAATATAAATCCTTTTTCTCATTGGATTAAAAACAATGTTTTCCTTAACGCTATTGGTCGAAACCAAAGTATGATAAATATATATGTTTTGTGATTGGTGGTCCGTTCGTAGAGATTAGAAGAACAATAATTATTATTTCCCACTATTTGCACCAAATTATTATAATATTTTTACTAATTATTATTCCATCATATTAATATAATAAAAAAAAAAATTAGCACCAAAGTTATTTTCACATATTAGTGAAATCATTTTTTTTTATTATTTACGCCATCTGTTGAATTATATACGAGACCAACTGGTAACCAGCTGACTATAATAGTCGCGAATCGCTACTAGGGTTGCCAACATTCAGGTATTGGCTGGACATTATCGGCTTTTTGAAGTCCGATTTCAGATATCAATATTTATTGATCATGGATTAAGACGTGTTAATGGCGATTGGAAAGGGAAAGACATTAATTTAATTTTACAAGCATCTATTCAAAAATTTAATTTTTATGTTTTATTTTATTTTATTTAAAAACCTTTACACTATAAGCACCTCTGTGGTCACCAACTATACAAATACGAATTTACTATCATAGACAGAGTCACAAAAAGAATTTTATGTCTCTTTCACAGAACCTACAGTAAAAGAGTCAGAAAACATTATATTTAGTTTAAGCCACGTCTCCTACACTAAAAAATTATACAAAACACCTACACAAAACATGGGATTGCTACACATGTTTATCTATGGTCCATTGTTCTATGAGCGGGAGACAGCGAAAATCATTTTGAGTATGTGTTTCGTGTTTTGTTTCGAGAAAAACTAGTGCAGGAGACGCGTTTAATAATAATAATTAAATTACACTGCACTAATTTTAGTTGACCAGGTCTAAAATTAGCTATATAGTCACTGCCATAACGGGTGATTATAATATTACAACAAACTAGGTATATTATTGAGAGTTGAACCTGCTGGTAAGTGATTACCATCCAACCCATTAAAAAAATAATCATAGGTGCGTGACTGATGAAAGGAATAAGTTGTAAGTTATAAGTTGTGATTAGGGGATCACATTATTATTAGAGGGTTGAGTCTGTGACAATTTTCGGCGATGAGTGACCAAAGCCTCCTTACTTGGACATTTATATTGTACAATATCGTGAATTATGCTTTTGAGCGATTGGTTATGGTATTGAAGATTATGATAAGATCGTAGAAAAATCTGAGCGAAAACTAGTCAGTTGTTATTGGTATCAATACATGGTGAGTATTTTTAGGAAGAACATCATAAGCGCCAAAAATCTAATCTCCAGAGAAACGTGTAAGTATTATCAGAGAGTGCTTCTCTCGTGGTTGATACTTGATACCATATATAGAGGATTCGTGTCTTACTGTGGAGTTAGGAAAGTGTGTATTGCTGTGTGTACATATATATTTGTTTGTAAGGTTAAGGAAAAGTGAGCCTTATATTTATAAACAAAATTATTTCTCAAGTTAACGCGAATATTATACATTAAAATAAAAGTTTAAATGAATTCTATGACGATTTGTTTTTATTTTTAGGTAAAACATTTTGAAAGCTTTACAGCTTTTAAGGTTAATTTAATGGTGCGCTTGGAAGGAAACGCAATTGTGAGATGGTATAGTTTTATTTACCTAAAACTTAATTAATTAACAAAAGTGACTTGCCTTGACCCGGCTTACGAACGGAAGGGGGGAGCATAAACAATTTTATTTCATAGACTAATTTAAAAATATAAGTGTTGCCAAATATTTAAAACACCCCCTCAACATTATATTTTTAACTTTTCATAACAGTATGTACGCTTTAAAAACAAATTATTAACAAAAAAAATATTTTGTTCTTACAACAAACTTATATAATTAAGTGTGAACATAAATATGTATACTTTTATTTAACATTATTACAAGCTTTTAATTTTAAATCTTTGTTTATATTTAACAAACCCTTTTATTTATTTTTCATATTTATGTTAACACACACTTACAATATTTTTCTTATTTATTACTCGATAACAAAAAATATTATGTAAACATTGTATATTTATTAACATTTCTTATATTTTATTTATGTACTGCATGAACTCAACATCTGATTTCTGAATTTTAAGAATAATAATTTACCTAGAGATTTTGTAAATACATCTGCAACATTATTATTTGAGTTTACATATTTTACATCAACAATACCTTGACATACCTTTTCTATTATATAATGATACTTTATATCAATGTGTTTTAATCTTTTGTTACTATCATTATTTTTAGTGATATTTATTACACTTTGATTGTCCTCTAATATTTCTAACTTTATATTTTTATAACCAAAATCTATTAATAAACTTTTTAAATACAGACCTTCTGTAATTGCACAACTGAGAGCAACATACTCAGCTTCACAAGATGATAAAGATACACTGGGTTGTTTCTTAGTTGCCCATGAAATAGGACAATTGAACACATAAAATATATAACCAGACGTAGACCTCCGGTCTTTTACATCACCGGCCCAATCTGCGTCACTGTAACCACATAATTTTTCATTATTATTATCACATTTATATATTAATGACAAGTTAAGTGACCCTTTGATATATCTTAATATTCTCTTAAGACATTTAAATAAAGCCATACTAGCACAATGTACAAATCTACTTAAAAAACTCACTGCTACAGATATGTCAGGTCTAGTACAAGTTGCATAGAGTAAGCTACCTATTAAACTTCTACACTGTTTTTCAATCTCTATATTGTCTGATTCATCTTTAAGTAATATCTCATATTTAAAATTTTGCTCTAATGGCGTAGATACAGTTTTACATTGTAACATGTTATACTTTTTTAATATATTATTCAAATATTTTTGCTGATTTATTACTGTTATACCGTTTTTTATATCTTGTTGAATATTAATTCCCAAGTAATTTGTAGCTATACCTAAGTCCTTCATTTCAAAATTTTTACACAATGAAGTTTTAAAATTATACAATTGAGTTTTATTACTCCCAAAATACAACAAGTCATCTACAAATATTAACACATAAATGGAATTACCATCAGTGTTCCTAAAATACAAACATGGATCATTTTTAGATTTAATAAAATTTTCTTTAAGCATAAAGTCATTGAATTTACTGTTCCAATACCTCGGAGACTTCTTTAAACCATATATTGATTTCTTTAATTTGCAAATATTATTGTTAGGCAATCTCATAAACACAGTTTCATTTATGTCACCATAAAGAAAAGCTCCAGTCACATCCATCTGATATACAGGTTGATGTTTCTGGGTTGCTACAGCTAACATTGTTCGAACAGATGTCAACTTCGCTACAGGTGAATAAGTTAAATTATCACAATTATTTTGTTCGAACCCTCGGGCTACTAAACGAGCTTTATAAACAGTCTTACCTTCTATCTCCTTGGTTTTGAATACCCACTTACTATTTATTATGTTCTGACATGCAGGTACCTCTGTAACTTCTTCCCATGTATTATTTATTTCTAGCGTTTTTAGTTCTTTAATAATAGCTTCTTCCCATAAATTTTTGTCTGGTCTTTGCATGGCTTCCTCATAAGTAACTGGTTCACTATTGCTGAAACTAAGAAAAGTATTATCTGCGTTGTCTTCAGAAACATAATCCTTCAACCACATGGGTGGTTGCCGCTGCCTTTTTGGTCTTTCATTTTCTATAATATTTTCCTCTATAATTTCTTCATCTTCTATTATTGTTTCCTCGTGAAACGAGTTAATTGATCCTTGTTCATTACCACTTTCATATACATCATCTTCGCTAATACTTTCATCTAGATTTTCACATGTCTCAGATTCTTGAATTGTTTCTTCTAGATTTATAGACTGCATAGGTATAACATTATCCTTCAAGTATTCATTATCTTGACCAGTTTCCTTTAAGAACACAATATCTCTTTTAATTTCTACTTGATTTCTTCCTGGCAAATAAACTCGATAACCTTTTGTGTTTTCTCCATAACCAATTACATATCCAATTTCTGACTTACTGTCAAATTTTAAACGTTTCTGGTCAGGTATATGTACTGCCACTTTATGTCCAAATCTTTGTAAATTATTTATGTCGTATTCCTTGTTCCACCATAGTTCAAACGGTGTCTTGTTCTTTATACGACTCGGTCCACTTCTATTTAACACAAAGACTGCTGTGTTAATTGCTTCAGCCCATAGATTTTTATGAAGACCACTTTCGAGTAACATTGTCCTCGCTGACTCAACAATTGTTCTCATTTCTCGCTCCACACAACCATTTTGTTGAGGTGTGTAAGCAATACTCTTTTGATGCTGAATACCAAAAGATTTAAATAATTCTTGCATTTCGTTGCAGCAAAATTCCTTTGCATTATCACTTCTGATAAATTTGATTTTATGCCCTGGATTAAGCTCTGTTTGTTTCAAAAAATCTTTGATATATCCAGTAGATTCACTTTTGTGTTTCAGAAAATATACTTTTCTATATTTAGTATGGTCGTCCTTCAATAAAAGAAAATATTTAGCACCACCAAGTGAGGCTGTCTCGACTGGACCACCAATGTCCATATGTATAATTTCACCAGGCGCTTCTGCCCTGTTTAAACTGGTAATAAAAGGAAATTTGTGTTGTTTACCTTGCAGACATGGTACACACGTCTCGTCTTCACCACATTCATAATTGATGTTACATTTTGACAATATATTTTTCACTTGCTCTATATTTTGGTGTCCAAGTCTTGTATGCCACTCTTTAAGTTGTGAAGTTATTTTACCAACCATAGCAACCTCTGATTTTTGATTGAAATTCATCACATACATGTTTCCCTGCCGTTTTGCTACAGCATGTATACTACCATTCTTCATAAATAAACACTCCATAGATGAAGATACTAATTTGTAACCTTTGTCTAATGCAACACTCATTGAAAATAAGTTTACTTTCAAGTCAGGTACGTATAATACTCCTTTTATCCATGTGTCAATCCATTTTGATTTATCATATGCTTCCAAGTGTACTTCTCCACTTCCATAAGCTTTTATTACAGTGCCGTCACCAATAACAACATCCTTGGGTACTGAAAGTTCTTTGTAATTTAATAAACAGGTTTTGTCTTTACACATATGCTCGGATGCACCGCTGTCAAGATACCAATAATTATTATTCAATGTGTTAGGGGTTATGTTACACACCGACATGACAAATGCGTTTTGTTTTTCCTTATCCTTTTGTTTAAACCAACACTGACTATCGACATGGCCTGATTTTTTGCAATGTTTACAAAATTTCTTGAACTTACAATCCTGTTTAAAATGACCTATTTTTCCACATTTAAAACATTTTCTTGATATTTTATTATTATTACTTTGTGTTTTCAGTGCTATTTGAGATTTATTTTCTTCACTTTCATTTAAATTATACCTTTGTTCTTCAATAAGTAATCTTGCAGTTAATTCCGCTAATGTACGTTTTTCAATTGGTACGGAATCCCAAGCTGAAATGAAATACCGATACTTCGGCCCTAGTGAACTTAATATTTTCGTAATAATCATGCCATCTGCTATAACTCCTTTTGCATGGCGTATTTGCAGTGCTATATCTTCTATTCTTGCTATAAATGTGGCAATACTTTCTTTTTCCGTATATTTAATTTCGAAGAAATTTTGTTGTAACATGTGCAAAGATACTTCTGATTTTTGTTCATATATCACACATAATTTATCCCATATTTGTTTCGATGTATCACAATTTTGTACCTGTAATATTGCTTCAGGGGATAGCCTTGTTACTATGATGCCCTGCGCTTTGGCGTCTAACCTTTTCCATTCCGCCATTTTCTTGTCATCACTGTCCGGTATCACATTGTTTCCAATTACTACATCAAAAGCATTGATAGCTTTTAGTAAAACTTTCACTTGAAACTTCCATGTGTGCCAATTATTTTTGGCTGGACTTAAGAGAATACTTGTACTTTGTTGCGATATGTGCAACCAATCGCCCTCCATCTTGCAAACGTGCACTTTTAATCACTGCTTTACCACAGTTTCCCAAGCTCATAAATATGCGTCTCCCAGCTCTGGGCCCATAACCTTTTAAGGTTAATTTAATGGTGCGCTTGGAAGGAAACGCAATTGTGAGATGGTATAGTTTTATTTACCTAAAACTTAATTAATTAACAAAAGTGACTTGCCTTGACCCGGCTTACGAACGGAAGGGGGGAGCATAAACAATTTTATTTCATAGACTAATTTAAAAATATAAGTGTTGCCAAATATTTAAAAACAGCCTTTGTGGCCAGGAGTCAGACTCGTGATAGAATCCGCATAAACAGTTTTTTTTAAATTTATAAATAGCTTAAAAATCCTTTATACATCCTATTAAACATCTAAACTTCACACTGCACTCTGCATCTTCGTATATAAGATGTTCAAGAGACAGTCGCGCCATGAGTCTTGGTACTGTGAGGCGCGAGACTCCACAGCGCGGAGTCAAGTCCATCCAGTGAGGAGGAGAACACGTGCCGGCGCGAGTACATGAACCACAGCACTAGCAACAGGAAGGCGAACTTCACTATCTTGTCGACGAAGTAACGTCTGGAAGAAATACATTCAAATTCAAAATGTTTATTTATGGTACGCTGTTGTCCGCGACTCCGTTCGCCTTAAATACCTACTTAAAATAATAGTTTTTTAAATAAAGCCTTAATGTTACGTTAGACATTGTTGTTGACAAAAATGGCGTATTTCCATTGCTAGTGGATATGCGTCGCAAGAGAGAGAGAGAGAGAGAGAGAGAGAGAGAGAGAGAGAGAGAGAGAGAGAGAAAGCCATCGGAGTAAGTTAAACTGACATCCTGTGCAGCCTGCGCGCCCTGGGCAGCGTGTCGGGCGACTCCTTGCACACGAACTCCCTGGTGCCGAGCACGTAGTCCCGCAGGTACTCATCAGGGTCGAGGCTGGACATGTCCGTGTAGAACGTCGCGTCGTCCTGCGGGCTCAGCCGGAGACGCAGCGAGCGGTAGTTCTCGTTACTGAAGTCCCACTCCTTGGTCGTGTAGTACTGCAGGATCTCGATTCCGTGGCTGATGCGTTTCTGGAGATTCACCATACTGTCGACGAATATATTATTAACTGAGAAATTATTTAAATTATTTTTCGATTATTTTTTATTATTTTTTTTGGTCCGTGTTACGCAGAAATGATCCAACCCATAAACATACAAATAAAATGTTATTGGTGCCAACATGTTTTGAACCGTTAATAGACCATATTGGTATCAATTTTTTTTGTGGGTTGGATCGTTTCTGCATAACACGGTCCAATTATTATTGTATATATTTACTTTCTTCTATCTACGATTTTCAAGATTCTGTGTTCGATAGAACTGGTGGTCCAATAGCAAATTTATTGTTTTATTTATTTATTGTACATTAAACACAGTGATACAAATTCAACATAGTCCCTGACTCTTTATGATATTACAGTGATACAACTTCAATCTCATATTCTTCAGTCATAAAGAGTCTAATTATATTACAGTGATACAAGTTCAATCCAATACTCTTTAGTCTTAATTACTAGTAGTCACGTTTTGATCAGTTTCGAAGTTGATTTTACGTGACTGCCTCGGAAGGAGGGTAAGGTTTTCCCACTGTTTTTGCGATTTGGAAAATAATTCATTTTTGACTTCCCGAGATTTAACGACGCTGAGTCATGTTTTTTTTAGGGGCTGGCAACCCTTTCTTTCTACCTGTCCTTATCCAACCTTAATGTGGGGTCGAGGCAACACACTTTTCAAGCGTGTTTAGTTTTTACGACCGGCTGCTTAGTAAATATTAAGACACTCACAAGGTCTTCTTCCCCAGCATGAAGAGCAGCGCGTCGAGAAGGTACGCGGGCAGGAGATGCGTCAGCACGAGGCTGAGCTGGTGCGTGAAGCGGTACGACTTGATGGCGCCGCCCGGGTACCACAGCGCCACTGTGTACGGGTACTCGTTCACCCACTTTTCGCCTGCACACATAATATAAGCTCACGCCTGTATACTCGAAGGGCAGGCAAAGGCGCACTAGCAAACAAGAACACACACATGTCGCCGAGTTTAGTTTCAATGGGGAAATTGCACAAAAATCATAACGAGAAAATGTGTTGATAACTCAATAAACAAAACCATGAAATGTGCTATCATGAAAGTAGTATAAAATAATAGATATTTTACAAAATATCCTACATAGAAATTACGTATATTGGAACGTAATTGCAAAACCCAAGTGACGTCATTGCATAAAGAATATAGAACAGTGTTTCCAAGTTGTGGAATGTTTTCCAGTTTTTCCGAAATTGTTGTTGTGTTTAGTATGGTGATTAGTGAATACAATTTCGAAGGCCCTTCTCTTCCTTCTACCTCATTTTTACTTCATTATTTTCCACGTCCTATTTAGCGTGGGGTTTCGTAAGTCATATTTTGACTTCGATAATTTTAATAAATAAATACACCCAACAGTCACACACCTAGTCCTGACCCCACACTAGGTATAACCTGTATCGTGGGTGTCAGAAACTATGAGAGACGCGTGCTCTCACAACACCCAGACCCGAAACAAATATCTGTGGGCCACACAAACATTTGTCTCAATGCGGGAATCGAACCCGCGGCCTCTCCCTTCACAGCGGGCTATTCGCCCGACAAGCCACGGAGACTGTAAAATTATTTGTGCATATTTTAATGTTTTTGTTTCTGGTGTGTTTATTTGTTAGTTCTTTACAATAAATGAAAAAAAAATGACATGCAACCATATCTGTGGATTTCATTATTAAGTTCAGATCAGTCATAGGGATGTACCTTCATACCCATTATCCACCCTAACCATCTCTCAAGGAACGTCGTAAGTCCCTTGAGAGAATTGGATATGCACTAATCCCGGAGTGCGAATCGCACGAGGAGTGTGGCTCACTATGGTACGTTTTAACAACATGTGTACGGTGGTCGCCATCCGGGTGGATACGAATTTCCTACCACATATGTATTTTTAATCCTACCATGTATTTTTAATGTTGATTACACTATTCGTCACTAGATGGCGTTGTGTAATGTTAACATACCCAACTTGATGACCTGGTCCCACGAGATCCTGATCACTTTGGACAGCGTCAGGTTGTAGATTTGGGTTTCTTTAGGCCTGTAAATAAATATTAATAAATTATTACACACACACACACACACACACACACACAGAGAGCGGCGTCAATTCTCAAAATTCAACGCATGCACTGGATACATTGTCACTCTTGTGTTACTCAAATACAGTACCGAATCTAGGTTTTTTCAGAGCGGGGGCAAGCTGCCAATTTGCCTAATTTTGCCGCCTCCCAAATCCCTCCACAGTCAAATATAGCAAAGTTAAACTTTAAGTGGTAGAGCCACGCTGTAGACAGTAACGTATACAGCACGAATGGGCCGGCTCGACCGGGCAGATCCCACTGTCTCATAGAAAACCAACGTAAAGTAGCAGCTCGCTGTCGCGTTTCGTTCGGTGAGTGAGATTTCCGGTGGCCCAATTCTCCTCTCACTTTTTGAATCCCTATTCCCCTCTTTTTCGGTTGACAACTCATCCTTCATACATTTATGTCTTGGGTGTCTATGGGCGGTGGAGAGTACTTACTATCAGGTGACCCATCTGCTCGTTTGCCAGTCGCTGTTATAAAAGTCACCAGTATAAATGCTTAATAATGAAATCTTCATACAATTATTTTAGTTCATCGTATTCCGCAAGAGGCGCCACTAGTCAAATGTATGGAGATAAGTATCAATGTTACTGTGAAGCCAACGGCGTAGCTATACTGTTGGGGGGAGACATGGACTGTTAGGCAAGGGGCCATGGTAACAGTGTTTTCCGCCGTGGTCCAGGACAATTTTATTAGATGCTACACTGCCGTTACTGTAATTAGTAAATAAATAAATACACCCAACAGTCACATAGTCCTTACCCCACACTAGGGATAACCTTTACCGTGGATATAAAGAACTACGAGGAACTCGTCTCATAACACCCATACCCTGAACAAACTGTGGGTCACACAAACATTTGTCTCACCGCGGGAATCGAACCCGCGGCCTCTCGCTTCACAGCCGACTAATCATCCTCTGCGCCACGGTTGCGACCAGTAAAAGAAAATATGACAGGGCATAACTACGAAAAAATTAAGCGTTGCTAATGTATGGAACGAAACCAAAATGGCGACTTTGTAAAAGAAAGATCCTATTAATATAATAGTTAAGCATCTTCTTCATATTACGAAAGTAGTATTATTGTAAATAAAACCAGTGGCGAATTTACACATTTGCCGACAGTAGGCGCTATTTAACTTTTGCCGCCTCTACTGAGATCTGAAATTCCAAACTTTATCCACAATTAATTACACTTTTCTATCAATAAAACTGCAATTTTATGATTCGTGCTATACAATCCTTAATACTTCAACTTTTCTCGTGATTAGTATCATTGAGAACTAGGGTACCGTTATGTCAGTTCTAAGAACTTCGAACTACCTTTGGAAGGTGTCTGAAGACTTCAGAAAAAAATTTGGCTAAATTTGCCGCCCCTTAAAATCTGCCGCCCTAGGCTTCAGCGTACTCAGCCTATTGGCAAATCCGCCACTGAATAAAACACCGTATTTACAATAAAATCAATAAGAATTTATACGTTATTTAATTATCTTATAACACAGTGACAACTTAGATGTAAATAGATCCCGAAATTCAAATGGCGGAACCGGCTGAATAGTAAACACCTATTTTTCGCAGTTATGCCGGGTCTTCTTATTTTTCTTTAGTCATTGGTGAGTCGTGACTCGTGAGCTAAGCGCGCGTTGTTTTCGAGTGCCCTTACTTGTCGAGCGCCGTGACGTATCCGATGAGTATACAAGCGTTGCCCACGACGTCGACCGCGATCGCGTCGGCCGTGTACGAGGGCTCGCAGTGCATCGTCCGGATCACGCCTGACACATACAAAACATACATAGCGATTTTTTTTCTACCTGCCCTTATCCCACCTAAATGTGGGATTTCCTCACGATGTTTTCCTTCACCATTTATAGAAAGCGATAATTCATAATGAAAACACACTTAACATAGAAAATAAAAAGTCATCAGTGCATGGTTTCTCTTGTTGTTCTCGAACCTCCGACGCTCGTCTCGGCAGTACCACTACCGTACCCACAACTGAGCTATCGTTGCTATTTTTGGTTAATTAAAATACTTGAAAACATCATCATAGCTAAAGACGGGACTTTGGAGTACATTTTTGCAACATTTTTTAGTGATGATTGGTCATAACGTAATGTTATATAGCCTATAGCACTCCTCCATAAATGGGCTATCCGACACTAAAAGAATTTTTTAATACGAACCAGTTGTTCCTGAGATTAGCGCGTTCAAACAAATAAACTCTTCAGCTTTATAATTTCACCACCAAAACCACTGCCAAAACCAAAGTTCGGCGAAGATGGACAGTATAATGTGGAATGTACTAGTTCTCTAAATCTCTAGTTCGCCTCTAACTACCCCTTCGAGTTTACAAGCGTGACCTATGTATGTAATTCAGTTGGTAATGTTTTCGATAGATGTCGCTGTATGATTTTACATCGCGCTATGGTTCAGACGACAAACACAGTATATGTGAGTATTTGTTGTATCGCAAAACTGTCACTTGTAATGTCAAAAAAAATTAAAACAATGAATTTTTGAAGATACGTTAATGTTGCATACTTTTGTAATATAAATGTATCATGCAAGAAGCAGGCATAAAGGCATACACGTCTACACGGGCGGTAACTCAGCAATTTAATTTAAGGCACATTATTGAAGTTATACTTCTTTAGGCGCGTTATGAAAAAATGATGAGAGTGAAATTTTCAGATGCGCGCGCATCTGTGACACAAAATTAACAGTATGAAGTTGTCTGCTTAACCGCTCATTAAGTCTCGAAAAAAAAGCTACCAACAAAATAGAAATTGAACCTCGATATTAGTCGCGCATGTTGGTACGCTCGTCACCTCTGATCACTGTTTTCATATTTATAATATTTATCAACATGTTTCTAGTTTATACATTCACAACACGTGTTTTAGTTTCATACAAGTGCGAATTATATATGTGCTAATAAATTATATTCAGTAGTGATTTAAATTGAATATTTTGATTGATATTACTTACTATTTGTGAATATTAGTGAAAAAAATTGTGCTTATATACTTTTTCAAGTGCTTCAATATAATTGAGGTTAACTATCCGTATGTATTATTTATTGATATAAATTAAAAATACTTTTATTTAATATAATTAACACTAAATATTATTAAACAAAGAAGTATAACTTCTCACGCGCGTACATAAGTACACGCACCCATTTTTTTTTTTTTTCGTGCTTCGTAAATCACACCTCATTTGAGTTTGAGGCGAGGGCTGTCGGTCGCTAATTTAGCTCGCGACTTGAGTATGAAATGTGGCTAGTGGCTGTGGCTCACTCGCTTATTTTTCTGAGTAAATGAGGCGCTGAGGTGAAGCGGTTTATTTTTCAAATTCGAGTGACTCTTCAAATTTCCGTGACAATGTAGTTCAACGAGTGGCCTCATGATTGAGGGACCCAAGCCTAGCAGGCATACCACTAGTATTGCGCATAATAGTTCGCGGCAAGGAGCGGTTACTTTAGTTCACATCTCCTCAGCGAACTAGTTCGCTCTACTACTCTACTACGAGGCTAATAATCACAAGTATAAAAACTTAACAGACCGAATTGAAATTCGACGGGGGACCAAATTTATATGGGACCATCCTTGAAATAAGCTCTAAACAAACACAAAAATAATTTTGAAAATCGGTCCACATTTGGCGGAGATATTGCGTAACATACATACGAATTGAGGACCTTCTCCTTATTTGAAGCCGGTAAAAAAATAGGTCATTCGCATGCAATATTTTGTTAACCCGTTAAAAATATTGTTATTTTTTACTTTAAATATTTGGGGAGTAGTGACATTATCATGATTAGCTTGGATCGTGCCGCGGTCTCGCTCACTCTCACTATACAAATAACCCGTGTATAAAATAAGCGTGTGTGTGTATGTGGTCACCTTTCCCGCTGCCGATGACGAGTCCCGTGGGCCCGTTGAGGTTGTCCACCCACCCGGGGATCGGCTCCTTCCACGCGGCCGTCACTGCATCACACAAACATTAAGCTTAATGTGGACTCTTGATTCAGTACTATGTGTTGGTCTGTTGGGTGTATTTATTTATATAATAACGTGAGTTTTTGTATACTCGAAAACATAAAGTAGTATGTTCAGAGCATTCTAGCAAATAGGATATTATCCCTATTAGGAATCAGCTGAAATCAAGCGCTGAGTCACTAGTCTACTGACGCAGTACAGTTAGCTCGAAATAATGCGCGCTCAAAACTCTCATTTGCCATCAGGTGATCCAGTTGCTATTTTGTCAGTATCAACCTAACCTAATGAGCGAGGAGAAAGCGTAAGCTACAGAGACATGGCTATTAGAATAGATAAAAGATTACCTATAGAAGGTCTGGCGATGGCGATGGGGAACTTGCCGCTGAACTCGTCCACCAGGTCCTCGGTCACAGCCTTCGTGTACGAGTATGTGTTAGGCTCTGATGCTATCAGTCTGCAATATAACATTAATAGAGATACTGGTAGTAGGATACTTATTTCCAGCTAACTCTGCCAGTAACCCACGATTTGTGGTTCGCGTTCAGGTATATCAACGATCTTCTCGGGGAGTGATGACTTAGTAGTCAGGTGTGGGGGTACATCATGGTATCTATGGGCCTGCATCGGTCATCCGCTTGTATGGTTGCAGGCCCCTTAATTTGATTCTTCTCTTCCGGAGTGTGAAGATGTAATTAGGCGGCATAATTCTAGTTACCAAAAATAAACTGTCTATCGGTGGACACAATTTTTTTTTTGGACTGCGCTGCACTTAAAACCAGATCATCTAGTATCATCTCCTTGGTCTAGTGACAGCGTATGGTAACCTGGGACCGGGGAGATACTGGGTTCGATTTCCAGGTCAGGCAAGGTGTGTTTTCCTAAAACAATTTCTCACGGACTATACGAGATCGATGAGTGATCGTGACGCATGTGCGGCGCGGTACAGCCGCTAGCACAGTCACCGCAGGGATTGTGTATGAGCATTGAGGAGTGTACTGACTTGGGCTCGAGGTGCTGCAGCGTGTCGTCGTCCATCCACTGGACGAGCTCGATGAGTCGTCGCGGCGCATGCGCGGCGCGGTACAGCCGCTCGCACAGTCGCGGCAGCTCGCACCGACAGTACGCCGTCGACACATGCACGAACGCCTACACGCCATAATAGATGGAATAATGAATGAATACACCCAACAGTCACACACCTAGTCCTGACCCCACACTAGGTATAACCTGTATCGTGGGTATCACAGGTTATGAGAGACTTTCGGTCTCACAACACCCAGACTTGAAACAAATATCTGTGGGACACACAAACATTTGTCTCAATGCGGGGATCGAACCCGCGGCCTCTCACTTCACAGCCGGCTACTCGCCTGCTGCACCACGGTGGCTGCCGTAAATAAAAACGACTTCAAACCCCGATCGTGACGTATTTAGTATGCTATTGTTTGATTTGTAGTTCACTCTATACTTCTTCATCAATTATTGATCACATTTGCCGGATATATCGAGTAATATATCATAAATAAAAAATATGAATTGGT
This sequence comes from Clanis bilineata, assembly GCA_036417725.1. NCBI lineage: Eukaryota > Metazoa > Arthropoda > Insecta > Lepidoptera > Sphingidae > Clanis > Clanis bilineata. The sequence continues at coordinate 325,540 of CM071165.1, forward strand.
GAGTTTCTCCATTTGAAATCCTTTAAAAAGATAGATTTTTGATAAACTTTATTTTTTTCTTATCTATAGAAGACCAAAAACTGGCTGGTTGCAAATCGGGAGGGCCTGGGTTCGGTTTCCAGATCGGGCGGGGTGTTTTTCTAACACGATATTCCCGGGACTGGAGCATCAAGAAGGGGGTTGACGTCAGACTGGCAGCCGGTCGCAAAACTAAAGCCAAACTCTTTCTGCTACATGCTTTGAAAAAATGTGTTACGCCGACACTGCATTGATGTGGAATAAGGGCAGGTGGAAAAAAAGAAAATAGAAGACAAGAATATAAGGTCTCGTACCTCTAAATTCTTCATAGTTTCAGCTAATGTGAGCACTCGGAGGGTCCCCGTGGTGTTCATATTTATGGCATCCTTGAGCTTCTGGTCAAACCTGATGATTAAACAGTTCTTGACGTAGTATCTTTTTACTTGTAATAGTCTAGGGAATCTTTTTTTATAGAAGAGACTGGCAAATGAGGAGGTGTGTCACCTGATGGTAAGTGATCGACCACCCACACAAAAATAATCATGGGAAAGGGAGGGGTGTAATTAGGCCACCCGAAATGTCACTCATCGAATGAATCGCAACAGTGAGCTGCTACTTTACGTCAGTATTCTACGAGGGCATGGTACATAACAGAAGCTCACGCCTGTATCCCCGAGGGGTAGGCAGAGGCACTCTAGCGAACTAGAACACCCACATTTCGCCGAGCTTAGTTCCGTCCCAGATGTGATAGGAGGTGAGCCTATTACCATATCAGGCACAAATTCCAGACTCCGGGCTGATATGGAAAAATCCAATATCACTTTGCCCGACCCGGGGATCGAAACCGAGGCCTCAGGACGGTAGTCGTACCGAAATACAACCACCTCACTGAGGCAGTCTTCTTCTTAAATTAGTCAATCCGGCCTATGCGTGCGGTAGACATTTGTGATAGACAGACATTCGTGAGTTGTGAGTCGACTCGTTGAAGTAGAGGTACATTGTCACGGCAATTTGAAGAGTTACTCTTTCAACAATGACCCGCTTTACCTCAGCACATCATTTACTCACGATCGTAGGCGAACGAGCAGAAGCCGCTACAATTGGGTACTTGACTATGTTTGATTTGATGCACATATTTATATGTAATAGCAAATAAAACTTAAAAGAAAAGCTTCTGCAAAAACTGCATCGAAATTGGTTGAAGAATGAGGCAGTAATTCATGTCGTAAACTGCATATAAAATTAATAAAAAAAATAGTCAAGTACTGTTTTCGTTCTCAGAGTCGGTATGCGTGAGGAACCGAGCACCGCGCACATGTCATCAGTGCACCGCGAGCTCGTTAGGAAATCGACTGTCAAAAACATTCCTGCTCGGGCTGCAGGCTAGTATGAATATCATCATTATCATCACCATAGGACGTCCACTGCTGAACATAGGCCTCCCCCAAAGATTTCCAGACCGACCTGTTGGAAGCGGCCTGCAGCCAGCGAACAAAAAAATATCATAAAAAACATATCATACTACTAGCAAAACATGTTGAGTAATTTCTTCTTTCTTTTTTACAAACATCACTTATCATTAGGTGACCCACCTGCTCGTTTGCCAGCCTCTAGTATAGATAGATAGATAGTAACTCTTTATTGTAGACACACACAGAAAACAGGTTACCTTAAATAACATAAAAACTGTGCCACAAGCGGCCTTATCGCTAAAAGCGAAATGCTGGTGGTAAGATATTCGTATCCACCCGTATGTGACCACCATACACATAGTGTTAAACCTGCCATAGTGACCCACACTCCTTGTGTAGTTCGCGTTCTAGGATCACCCAGTGTATACCCGGTTCTCTCTAGTGGCTTGCAACATGACGGTAATGTTTGATTGCGTTGTGTATAGGGTTTCATCCCTGTATCTATATCGGTCATCCGCCTGTCTTGTCGCAAGTCTCTCGATTTGCTTCTTCCCTCTTTGTATTCAGAGTGTGATAGGCGTGAATAGGCCGACATAATTCTGGCGTCCACCGATAAACCCATTGTGGTCACTGGTTATTTTAGATTACTCTACGCCGCGGCGTAACCATCTTATGGGGGACCGTGGCAAAATATATACAGCCCTTTTCGGCCCGCGGCGTTCCATTACCACATTTTTTGCGCCTCGGGGCTGTTTGAGGTCAACAGATTTTTCGGCCCCAAGCCTCCTTCCGGTCGGCGCGGGTGCCCGTAGCTATTTGCCCGGCATGCCACCCAGTAGTTACGCCACTGGCTCTACGCTTACCATCACGTGTAGTTGTTTGCCGGATAAATAAATAAATAAATAAATAAATAAATACACCCGCTAGTCACACACCTAGTCCTGACCCCACACTAGGTATAACCTGTATCGTGAGTGTCAGAAACTATGAGAGACTTTCGGTCTCATAACACCCAGACTTGAAACAAATATCTGTGGGCCACACAAACATTTGTCTCAATGCGGGAATCGAACCCGCGGCCTTTCGCTTCACAACCGGGTACTCGCCCACTGCGCCACGGAGGCAAATAAAACAATGTTACCTGACACAGGCAGCGCTGTGGAACACAATGTGGCACTGTTCTCTCAGCTCGTCACGATCCTTATCGGACAGGCCCAGGCCGTCGATGGTGATGTCGCCAGCCACGAGGCGCAGCTTCTTGAACGCCTCTGGGTTTTGTTCACGAACCAGCTCAAACACCTGAGTATCAGCACATTTTGAACACTCAATACGTTTGACACTTTGCGAAAGTCCAGAAAGCTTATGTTCAGTACTGACGTCCCATGATTGATGATGATGATGATGAAAGTCGAGAATCACCACGTTGCAAACTTTTTTTATTGTAAGAAAATACTTTGCTTGACTTGGGTATCGAACCCAGAAGCTCCCATTTCCGTTATTCAAAAATTATGGGCCTTACGGAATTTTAAACTTTATCGCTAGATTGCTAACCATCTTATCTTTAAGTGTAGTATCTCATCTTATCTTTAAGGTCCTCAATTCGTCTGTTTTTTATGTATGTTACGCGATATCTCTGCCGAATATGGACCGATCTTCAAAATTCTTTTCGTGTTCGATAGAGCTTATTTCAAGGGTGGTTTCATATAAATTTGGTCACGATCCGATTTGAAGTCGGTCCTTTAAGTTTTTAAACTTGTGATTATTGATACCAAATTTATGAAATACCTTGTCTACTGGCTGATCTTGGAACGCAATCCACACATATGTAGTGGACAAGCTTGTTTTGAAACCATGAGTACGGTGATCGCTATACAGGTAGATACAAATGTCGTACCACCAGCAATTGCATCATACCTTGTTATTGCACAGGTCTCGGAGCCTCTCCTCGCTGGAGAGTCCCTTCTTCTGCCGGAGCAGCAGGTAAATGTAGTTCACGTCAGGACAGCTGCGGAGAAGCTTCTCCACCAGCGACTGGAATAAACAATATGATAAATAAAGACGTCGGCATTTCGTGGCTACCCATGAGAAGAAATGCCGAGACAAACTCAAGGGTTATCGCCTCTTTTAAAGTCCAGATAATAGTTAACGTTGAGATATGCAATGGCCAATGTTAGACCCTGAACGGGTGCTATTTGTGTAGACTCATCTGCTGGGACTGTTTTGTTTGTTTCAACTCGGCTGATCATGGCTGTGGTGACCAGTTGTGATCAGGTGAGTCCTCACCTTTCCCACGAAGCCGGTCCCTCCAGTTATGAAGATGTTCTTCCCGGAATAGAACTCTGGTACTGAGGGCGCCATAGTCACCTTCTGCGAACAAGTAAATGGTAATTATTATTGATTATACAAGCTTTATATTAGCTTCTCTTCTCCAGTATGTATCTATGTAATGGAATCTTTCAACGTCATTTTCACCACGTTTTGTCGTGGTATCGTGACCAGGATCACCAGGATAACAAAAAAATCAAATACGATTAACTGAAAATCAAGTATCTGATAAGACTGTAATTAGGCAATGATAACGCTTTTGCAGAGATTCAAAAATTTGAAAATAAATATTGAAAGTTTAAAAAACACGCTTTTATAACACACCGCACTAAAAAAAATAACTTTTCAATAGGTTTAAAGAGTTTGTTCCAGAGGGATATAAATCATGTAAAAAGCGTGGGGTGCCAAATATAAAATGTTCATCATCATCATCCACAGCATCATCATCCACAGCCCATATCATCCCACTGTTGGTCAAAGGCCTCTCTTTTATGGTGCCATTCACCTCAGTTTTGTGCAGCTCGCATCCAAAATTGAAATATTAAAATGTTACAATATTCTATTGATAGCTATTCATAAAAGTAAAGTATATAATTTTAAAAATGTTGTGAAAGCACCCCACGTTTTTACAATGATTGATATCGCTCTAGAACAAACTTTTTATTCTGAAATAATCACAAGTTTAAAAACTTCACTGACCGACTTCGAATTTACCGATCGTTACCAAATTTATATAGGACCACACTTGAAAAAAGCTCTATCGAACACAAAAATAATTTTGAAAATCGGTCCACATTTGGCGGAGATATCGAGTAACATACATAAAACAACCGACGAATTGAGGACCTCCTCCTTTTTGGGAAGTCGGCCGAAAATTGTTTTTTGGATGCGGTGTGTTTTTTTTAAGTACCTATTATTTATTACAATGCCAATGTTCGAAGTCGTAACTAAGAGCTTTGTTAAACTTTAATCATTATAAAGGTGGTGGGATATGAATCGTCTTACTTCGCTGTAGTTCGAGCTTCGTAGTCCGTAGTGCGTGCCACTGACTGTCTGGCGATTATTGTACTGGCGAGTGGCAAGTGGCGAGTTGGCGACAATTGACAGTACACACTACACTCTGACAATCAACTGCAATTGAGTTATCAATATTAATAACAACGAGTCAAGGAGTGAGGACACTAAACAGTAGACAGTAGACACTATCAATATGGATTATGGATTCGATTTTCAATTCAATTTAATTCTTTATTGCTGATAATACATGTGATCCATATCTGTTAGTGTATCTACAATCAGTTAGGTCCATGTTAGAAATTCCACATAACTAACTATTCTAGATTGTAATTTAAATTCATATTTCATATTTTATCATATATATTCCTGTTAAGAATAATTTTAAGTAAATAATAATAATAAATTCACTCAACAGTCACACACCTAGTCCTGACCCTAGGTAGGTACTAGGTATAACCTGTATCGTGAGTGTCAGAGACAATGAGAGACTTACGGTCTCACAACACCCAGACTTGAAACAAATATCTGTGGGCCACAAAAACATTTGTCTCAATGCGGGAATCGAACCCGCGGCCTCTCGCTTCACAGCCGGTTACTCGCCCACTGCGCCACGGATGCTGTCAATATGGATTGGTATGGGTTCGATTCTGGTGTGTATTCCAATATCTTCTTCTTCTTTTAAAAATTATGGCTGCCACGCATTTACGTTGATTTAGCCAATGTCAAAGTAAGTATAGCAATTATCAGTTTTTACAATGACTATGAGACCCAGATGTATGTAGATTATATCAAGGTCCTGCTGGGATTATGGCGGGAATTCCTTCCAGCGCGGTGCCCCTCAGATGACTTTCACTTGGCGAAACGACCGGACAAAGCCAGCCAACGCACCAAGCAAAACTCATAAAAAAATATCGATTAAAAAGATTCCATATTATACTGTCCATCTTCGCTGAAATTTGGTGCTTAAAACCATATCACATTAAACAACAAACACAACTCCAGACAATAATAATATAAAATAAATTTAGCGATGCTGTCGGAATTCCCGTCAAAATACTTTACATATTTTTTCTATCGGCTCTTATTATACTTCAAAGAGATTTAATATTACTAACTATAGAGGGGCTATGAAGCATGTTTCCGTACAAAAAAAAAATCTCAAACGGCAGCAATGCCGCCTCCTCTCGCCTACGGACATCCGAGGAGTTCGGACGTGTTTTGTGCAAAATTCCTGCGAATCACACGCCGTCACAGCTCAACTTAACCTGGACGGAACAATATTTTCTACTAATTACTCGATAGCAACCATAACAAGTTGACCCCAGCTCAACTTATAGTGAACAGACAGCCGATTTAACGATATTACAAGAGCTATGGATTTTATGTCTGCGAAATATGAAGAGTTCAAGATAAAATTAGATAAAATGGACAAAGAAAGAACGTTGCATTTAGCACAGATAAATGCTCTTGAAAATAGGATAGAACAATTAGAACGCAATGCCCGTAATACAAGTATTGAAATACGAAATGCCCCAAAGAATAAGGTCGAAAACAAAGATGATCTACTGACAATAATAAAAAATATCGGATGTGCAATTAAAACTGATATCGCCGACAGCGACATTAAGGACATATATCGGTATAACTCTTCATCCGTGTCTAAAATGCCTATTGTCGTCGAATTTACAACAGTGTTAAAAAAATAAACTCTCCTAAATGCAGTCAAAAAATTTAGACAGATATCTAAGGACAAACTCACAAGTACGCACGCCAAAATCGCCGGTCCAGTTGAAGTACTTTATATTTCTGAAAGCCTAACCGGTAAAAACAAAAGATTATTCGCAATGGCTCGTAAATTTGCAGCCGAAAATCTGTACAAATATTGTTGGACATCTCACGGCATAGTTTATTTACGAAAAGAAGAGGGTTCCAAAGCCACACGTCTACTCAGTGAAGACGACCTTAAGAATCTGGCTGCTGTCAAATGACTATACATTTTTTGTAAACAGGTTTGCATGCACTGTTATATTTTTCTTTGTTTGTATTTACACAATTTATATAAACCAACACTCACAAACTCATTCAATTACTCTTCTCCAAAGTACATTCTCCTCATAATTACACATTTGTACCTTACAATAAATTTTACACAACCACTTTCAACCATTTTCACCTCAGCGTGTATTTGTGTTTGCTGTTGGATTGAAAATGTCAGTATTTCCAAATCACTCTACAATACCGTCAATTTTAAATTCATACTAACTTTAATGTTCCTAGGTATAAACCAAAGTTTTTTCCACTTGCAAAATGACTCATAATGTTATTTCTGATATTCAAATCGAAATAGACAACACTGCGGTCTCCGAGTCTGCAGCTGTTGAACCTAAAGACTGTGTTAACTTGCTTCATAATACCAAAAATAGTTTAAAAATTATATCACACAATATTAGGAGCATTTATCGTAACTTGGACGATTTTCTAGTACTCCTGAAACGTCTGGGTACTGACTGTGATATATTGATTTTCACAGAATGTTGGCTTTCCAAACATAAACCCCTACCACAACTTGACAATTATAAGTCCCACTGCTCTTCCGACAATTATAACCAAAACGACGGTGTCGTGTTATACGTCCGCAACGGTCTAAGCTATAACGTGTTGGAACCTAATTTTTGTGATGCTAACTGTCTATTATTAAAAATGACAGATTTAGCGATTGTTTGTATATACAGGTCACCTTCGTACAAAACTATTGACAATTTTTTAAGATCGTTAGATTTAACCTTAAAATCTGTTGGTGAATTTAAATCAGTTGCCGTAATTGGTGATATCAATATTGATATTAAACCATTTAATGAAGATCGCAAAAGCCATGATTATTTAAATCTCTTGGCAGAAAATGGTATTCTTCCAGCTCACTCTTTACCTACACGTACTGATAATTGCTTAGATCATGTCAATCTCAAAACCAACCTTATAGCTCAAACCTTGGTTGTTAAAACATATATAACTGACCATTTTCCTGTACTACTAAATTTAATGCTTCCAAAAAAGTTTTATGTCCCCAAATTCAAACAATTAATTAATTATGACAAGGCGTCCTCCAGTATTATTAACATGGATCTCTCATATTTTTTAGATTATGATGACCCTAATCATGCCATTGAAACCCTTATACAAATAATTAAACAGGTTTTAGACAACAACACCACATTACGTAAAGTCCCTAACAGAAAGAATATTCTAAAGTCGTGGCTCACTCCAGGGTTACTTAGATGTATCAAATATCGTGACACTTTGCACAAAAAGCAAAAGAAATCGCCTACAAATGAAGCACTGAGGACCTCTTACTGCAGATACAGAAATTTTTGCAATGATCTTCTAACTAAACTTAAAGAACAATATGAAAGCTCAAAACTAGATTGCTGTGTCAACCCAAAACAAACATGGGATACTATACGTAATATCACTAATACCTCACGTAACAAAAACCCTGCAGAAGAGCTATTAAATATAACTAATGATCCTACGTCATCAGTTGACAAAATAAACCTTTACTTTGCTGAAATCGGTCAGAAACTCGCTAAAAACATCAGCCAAGGCTCTGATACATCTACAATTTCTAACAATTCCTCACACTTATCCTCCTTTGTACTACTCGAAACTGATGCAGTCGAAGTTGAAGCTCTCATTCATAATCTCAAAAATCATTCTTCAACTGGTTGGGATGGTATTCCTGTCGCATTCTTAAAACGTATTACAAGTACTATCAGTCCGATATTAGCTCACATCTTTAACCTTTGTATTAATAAAGGTATCTTCCCGAACAGCTTTAAACGCTCAATAATACACCCTATCCACAAAGGTGGGACCAAAGACTGTGTTGAGAACTATCGTCCAATTTCTGTGCTCACTACCTTGTCTAAATTGCTTGAAAAGATTATTAACACGCGTCTTATGAAATATCTTACTCAAGAGAAGATACTATCAGATTCACAATTTGGCTTCCAACCTAAAAAATCCACAGCCGACGCTGTAATACAGTTGACAAGCCATCTTGCAAGTAATTTAGACAATGGTCGCAAATGCATAGGTATTTTCTTGGACCTAGCTAAAGCCTTCGATACAGTCTCAACCCACCTATTATTGAATAAGTTGGAAAGGATAGGTATACGTGGCCTTCCTCTGCAACTTTTTCAAGATTTCCTAACTAATAGAATACAAACTACGAAGATTGGCAACCACATTTCTACCCCTCTTCCTATAGTATGTGGTGTTCCCCAGGGCAGTGTACTTGGCCCAAGTCTCTTCCTTATTTACATCAACGAACTTTGCAATTATACTCCACCTAATGGGAAAATATTTTCTTACGCAGATGACACTGCACTTATTTTTCAGGGAGAGACTTGGGCCGAAGCACGCTTTTATGCCGAACAAGGTCTTCAGCAAACATTTACATGGCTAAATAACAATCTCTTAACCTTAAATGTTCAGAAATCAAAATATCTAACTTTCTCAATTAATCATTCAACTCAGCCGAATGTCAATAATTTCACTCTCAAAATACATACATGTAACAATAGTAATAAACTAATTTGCCCCTGTTTGCAACTGGAAAGGACCAATAACATAAAATATCTCGGCATTCAGCTTGATAAGTCGCTATCTTGGAACGCTCATCTAGAGCTCCTATCTGCTCGACTACGCAAATTAATTTGGATTTTCAGAAAGTTAAGAAATGTACTCAAACCATTTCTACTAAAAACCGTATATTATGCCCTGGTGCAGTCAATTCTCGGTTATTGCATTCCAGCTTGGGGTGGGGCGTGTAAGACAAAAATGATAGTTGTTGAACGCGTTCAAAGGTCTTTACTAAAGGTAATGTTAAAGAAACCTTTTCGTTATCCTACCGTCACACTTCACAAGGAATCTGGTATCCTCACTGTACGACAATTATATATCCTTTGTACTGTTCTTCGTAAGCACAAGGAACTAACTTATGACCCTAAAATCTGGTATCCTTCTCGGAGAAGAAACAGGATATGTTCTTCCATTCCTCACCACACAGCCTTTTTTGGGCGTCAATTCGCTTTTCTTGCACATCACTTATACAACAAATTTAACAGCCAACTAAATATTTTTCCTAAAACATCTGTGGTATGTAAAGCAATCATTACAAGATATTTGTGAAACCTTAATTATGGTGATACTGAGTCTCTCATTGCTATAGTAACATGAAATAAAGAAACTTGCTCCAGTTTGCTCAATAACAGAACTGCAAATACATACAAGTGCTCTGTGATACATACACACACTACACTCGTACGCATACACACACTCACTCGTACATACACACACACACACACACACACACACACACACACACACACACTCGCACGCACACTCGCACGCACGCATACACATACACTTTTGTTTTGTATTTCTTTTTCCTTTTGTCACATGAATTGTTGTACTGTCTCATGTCGTGGGTGAGTGTCCTGGAGTCCTGAAATACAGGGTTACCCTAGTTTAGGCTCCAGTCCACCACTAATATCATTCTCCTATATATACTTGTTTTTGTAGTTTAGCAACTCACTTGGTGGAAAATAAATAAATTTTTATTTATTATTATTTAATGCCGTCTACCACTTATTACAATGCGAGAGCGGTCATTACAATTGGGTACTTGACTATGTTTGATTTTGTACGCATATTTATATGTATTAGCAAATAAAACAAAAAAGAAACCCTTCTGTAAAAACTGCATCGAAACTGATTAAAAAATGAGGCAGTTATTCATATTTTAAATTCTGGAGTGGGGGCATATTGGAGATATCTGCTATCCCTTTCCAACGCACGTACCGTTATGGCGTGACGTGATTATACTAATACTTCTCTTTCCCGCAATTTGAAGGTTACACCAAACTTCAAAGGCTTATAACTTTTTTATTTTTAGAATAATTCAATATTTCTTTCTGTTCTATATTTTTGACGCCGTAAATTTCATATAAAATTATTTAAAAAAAATTAGTCAAGTACCCAATTCACATCCTAGAATGTTCTGTGAATGTTTATGAATCACGTAAGAATTTTATTGTCTAAACATTATTATGCTGGCACGACCTTGCGCGCGTATGTTTCAAATACGACTGAGTGACTTATGACCACGAGGTCACAACTTTTGGATCACAAGATTCGCGCTGTTGTCCTGTCTATGTACTGCCTGTTATACTTCCATGTATGACATATATTCAACTATTCCCACATAGTTTCAAGATGAAGGGTTGTACCATAAATATAGATTTGGTCACGATCGGATGAGTTTTGATGTCGGTCCGTTAAATTAACCTCTATCGAACACAAAAAGAATCTCGAAAATCAGTCCACATTTGGCGGAGGGGCATTTCCGCGAAAAAAAAATCATTACCGTCGTAATGGTAATGACTCATATGACCACGGTAATGACAAACCCTTAACAGTATTATAATTAATAATTGTTATCTATGTATTATATACATCAATAGATGCCTATTGGTAATTAATAATTAATTAACTATTGGTAATAATTGGTAAAAAGGATTTTGGTAAATATGGAGTTACTATTGTATGACTCTGAGGTACAGAATATTAAGTATGTTTAATATATTGATGTAATGCGTTGAACAATGTTAAATTTTGCCATCTTGACCTCTGAATATGACTCTTGGTCTGTGGGTTAATGAACTAAAAGTGCTAAGTAATAATATGTCCATTTGAAATTTTCGTTGAGTTTGCAAACAACAACTTTTTGCATTAATGCAAGAATTAAATTGTTTTAGTCTTTAGTCACTATTTCAACTGACATCAAAAAGGAGGATGTTTTTAATTAGTCTGTATATTATAAAAAAAAAAACTTTATTGATCACGTAGGCATGTAAAAAAGCACGTATGACAAGTCAACACAAGTAAATTTTGAATTAAGATTAATATAATTTACATTATCTCCCTATAAATTTGAAGACAGGCAGGCAAGTATGGACATAATAACGATGGGATAGCTAAGATAGGGTGATAAGGGGAGATAGGAATAGAGTGTAAGGGAATAGGTTGTATTGGAATGGCATATGGCAGGAATGGTAGCAGTAGAATTGACTGGAAATACTGGAAGCAGTTGGGATTGGTGCGTGAGGCCCTGTCCTAGCTAACCTACCAGCCTTTCTCTAGCCACCTACGGCTGACGACCCGAAGAAATGAGGCAGAAAGAAACTCCGGGCTAATCTCTTTTTTTTTGTCTCTTGTCTTTTTTCTTTTTTTATCATTTGATTTACAAATTGTCAATACAATTATGCACTTTTTATGTACGAGTCAGAGAGATTCAGTATTGATTGACAGCCTCCGTGGCGCAGCGGGCGAGTAGCCGGCTGTGAAACGTGAGGTCGCGGGTTCGACCCCGCACCGAGACAAATGTTTGTGTGGCTCACAGATATTTGTTTCGGGTCTGGGTGTTGTGAGACCGTCTGGGTTTTTCGTAGTTCCTGATACCCACGACACAAGACTCGATCTTAGTGAGGGGGTTAGGATTATGTGTGTGACTGTTGGGTAACACATAACATAACATAAGCTCACGCCTGTATCCCCGAAGGGGTAGGCAGAGGCGCACTAGCGAACTAGAACACCCACATTTCGCCGAGCTTAGTTCCGTCCCAGATGTGATAGGGGGCGAGCCTATCGCCATATCGGGCACAAATTCCAGACTCCGGGCTGATATTGAAAAATCCAATATCACTTTGCCCGACCCGGGGATCGAACCCGAGACATCAGAACCGTAGTCGTACCGAAATACCACCACGCCACCGAGGCAGTCTGTTCTGACTGTTGTCTGACTGTTGGGTGTATTAAATAAATATAATTATGTATATCACAGGGATCACTCGGACACGACCTACTGGATGATTATTTTCGACCGATTTTCCAAAAAGGAGGAGGTCCTCAATTCGTCGGTATTTTTTTTTGTATGTTACTCGATATCTCCGCCGAATGTGGACCGATTTTCAAAATTCTTTTTGTGTTGGATAGAGCTTATTTCAAGGGTGGTCCCATATAAATTTGGTCACGATCGGTAAATTGGAAGTCGGTCAGTTAAGTTTTTAAACTTGTGATTTTTCTGTCTGAAAGAGTATTATTCGAAGTTGAAAGACTATAAATAAAATAAAGTTCAAAAATTAAAACCGATTTAAAGAAGTAAAAAAATATTTTTTTTTACACTGTTGTCTGTCGTCTTCTTGGTCTATTGGCAGTAAGGTCTTGGATTCGATTCCCAGGTCGGACAAAGCGTGGTTTTCGGGACTGGTCCCAGAGGGGGTTGACGCCAGGCAGGCAGCCTGTCCTAAAAACTAAGCCAAATCCTTTCTACGACATGATTGAAAAAGTGTGTTGCGCTGACCCCAAGTTAAGGTGGGATAAGGGTAGGTAGAAAGAAAGGCTCTACTTAGAGTTAGTGCCTTTTCATTTGACCTGCATTGATTCCGGCATCGAGAGTAAGAAGATACTCGTATAAGTATTATTGCCTTTTTCATGTCAGTCTGATTTCTTAAGGTAACGCGAATATTATACATTGAAATAAAACTATTTTATTTGGATTCTACCAAGATTTGTCCGACCCGTGACCAGAGGCTGCAGAACCTTCGAAACGTCGCGTCGGGCCTAAAAATAAAAACAAATCGTGATAGAATCCGTATAAAATAGTTTTATCTCAATTTTAGATGTCAGTTTTTAACCGACTTCAAAAAAGGAGGAGGCTGATTAGGGAAATTCTTTTTTTGTTCAAAAGGGTATACTTTCCAGATGGTCCCATTGGCATCAAGTCAAGTCATGGTATCTGATGATGGGATCCTGGAAAAATCAAGGGCAACCCTCAAATTTTATAGGGACCCAGAATGTGTTTTATATATATTTCCTGAAACTATTCAGGTATATGCGTCTGGTACACATCATCTCATGTTACTGAGCTGATGACGGAAAATATAACTCCTTAACTATTAGGAGTTGGTGGATAATTCTTTCAATATTACACTAAAATAGATAATTAATCATTAAAGTTTAAAAAAACCTGAAAACCGACTAAAAACTAACACTTAAAAGTAAAAAATATCAATTTCTTGCTATCTTTGGAGTCGGTGCCTTTTCATTTAATCTGCTTCGGCTTCAGCACCGATTCCAAAGAGAGTGCGAAATTGTTATTATTTTACTTTTAAGTGTTCGTTTTTGAAGTATTTTTCAGTTTTTGTTATAAAATAAAATAAAAAATAAAAATCTTTATTGATCACGTAGGCATGTAAAAAAGCACTTATGACAAGTCAACACAAGTAAATTTTTAAATTAGGATTAATATAATTTACATTATATATTTGAATTTGACAACAGGCAGGCAAGTATGGACGTAATACGTTAAACTTTAATTATCCGTGATGTATTTTGACGAACTACAAGCGAAGTCGCGAGCGCAGCTAGCTTGATATTTCAGCGGCCACTCTTGCGACACGCGTAATTTCAGTCGCAAAAACATGTGAACATACCGACGGCCTAACGTTTTTTATACCATTGCGTTTAATATGTCGAGCGTGACTGACGAACTGTTTGTGTTTAGTAATAATAAATCGTTGTGATCCCGGAACTAGCTGGTGGTAGGCTATTCATATCCGCCGATAAGGACCACCGTACATCATCACCACTTCAGCCCGAGCACGAAAAACTAATGTAAATGTAAACTCGCTGCGCACTGATGACATTTGATTAATATTTCATACAAATTTCATAGACGCGCATCGAGCACCAATACATTTACGGTTGTCAGAAATTTTCCTGCTCGGGCTGCATATCAATAGTAAGATTATGTTCATGAGCGATATCACAGCAATCGAAATTGTACGTTTTATTGTTTTTATTTTACATGGAGGTTAACTTGTTAACTTGGCTGCTCTAATTTAATGTAAATTATTGAATTTTTTTTCTTATTTTTCTCATTTTGTTATTATTGTTTTGTTATTATTCTCAAAAAGAGCAACGTCTGAGTTTCATGCCCGTTCTTCTCTGGCGAACCAGATTTTCGAACTGGCGGTAGAGTAAACATTTTAGACGGAATCTAAACAATGTGTGACATTTTATGGATTTATATTTATACCTTTTTCAATTATTGTAGTCTGTCGTCTGTATAATAGAGGTGAATAAAATAAAATAAGATATAAATAATTTGTAAAAACGTAGGGCGCTGTCACGACTTCAGTAGACTATATTTTGTAATATTTTATATTTGGTACTCGACGTTTTTAGGGTTCCGAAGCCAAATGGCAAAAAAGGAACTCTTATAGTTTCGCCATGTCCGTCCGTCTGTCTATATGTCTTTCTGACCACTGTTCATCTCAGAGACTATAAGTACTAGAAGGCTATAATATGGCATGAGTATACATATCTATCATATCAAAAAAGTGGTGGAAGAAAATGTTGAAAAATATTTTGTTCTTGGGTGCCACCCCTATATGTAAAGTGGGAGTCTCATTTTTCGACGGACTTCCAAAAAGGAGAAGGTCCTCAATTCGTATGTATTTTTTTATGTATGTTACGCGATATCTCCTCCGAATTTGGACCGATCTTAAAAAATATTTTTGTGTTCGATAGAGCTTATTTCAAGGCTGGTCTCATATAAATTTGGTCACGATCGGATTTGAAGTCGGTCCGTAAAGTTTTTAAACTTGTGATTATTTCTTTGTCTATTCTACACTTGAAATAAGTTCTATCGAACACAAAAATAATTTTGAAAATCGGTCCATATTTGGCGGAGATCTGCTTCCATAAAATATACATATGTACAAAAGTTACGCCTGTATACCCGAAGGGGTAGGCAGAGGCGCACTAATGAATTAGAACACCCACATTCAGGCACAAATTCCAGACTGCAGGCTGACATTTAAAAAATCCAGTATTACTTTGCCCTCACCGGTGACCGAACCCGAGACCTCAAGACGGAAGTCGCACCGAAATACATCACGTCAGCCAGCGGTCAACCCTGCTTCCATACAAAATAAGTTCACGCCTGTATCCCCGAAGGGGTAGGCAGAGGCGCACTAGCCAACTAGTACACCCACATTTCGCCGAGCTTAGTTCCGTTACAGATATGATAGGGGGCCAGTCTATCGCCATATCGGGCACAAATTCCAGACAACCCTGCTTCCAAATTCGGTTAAAAACAGAAACAACCTACCTCGCTATTGTATCCCCGATTGCAAGTTGTGATTGTCGCGTCGTAATCGCTGGTCGCTGTGACGAGTCGGTGCCGAGTGCGTTACTGCTGAAAACTGAATTACATAGTCTGAATTATAGGCGTTGCGGAGGGCGCCCGCCGTTTTAAGGAGCTTGTACATGTGAGGCAAAACGACGCGGTTTTTAAAACGCTTCACGGTTTCTCTTATTTTGTTCTGCATGCACTTATCCCACCTTAATGTGGGGTCGGCGCAACACACTTTTCAAGCATGTTGCAGCAAGGATTCGGCTTAGTTATAACGGCCGGCGCCTCCCTTCTGGAATATATAATATGAATGCTTAGAGTTTAGAGTAATTTTTTTTTTATAGCAGAGCTTGGCAAACGAGCAGATAGGTCACCTGATGGTAAGTGATCTCCACCGCCCATAGACACCCAAGACAAAAAAAATCATGGGTGCGTTGCCGACCTAAAAGGAGGGAATAGAAGGGGTGGGAAGGGGATTGGGAAAGGGAGTGGGGAAATGGGCCACCGGAAATCTCACTCACCGAACGAAACGCGACAGCTGGCACTTTACGTCGGTTTTCTGTGAGACAGTGGTATCTAACCGGTCGAGCCGGCCCATTCGTGCTATAGACGTTACTGTCTACAGCGTGGCTCTACCACTTGGAAAATTTAGACAGTTTGTAGCAAAATCCTATTTTAATTTATTTTGTACGTCTGTTGGTTTGTCGCCGCTCATTTTTAAAATACTCATTTGGCAAAACTTTCATTGGTAGATAGCTGATATTACTAGGAGTAATATAAGCCTAAATCTATTCTCTGAAAAAATGGAATTCGCAGTCGAACTCCACGCGGACCACTTTGTGGGTTGGAACTAGCCTAATCCTATTAATAGTGTAAACTTGAAAGAAGACTGCCTCCGTGGCGTGGTGGTATTTCGATACGACTACGGTTCTGAGGTCTCGGGTTCGATCCTCGGGTCGGGCAAAGTGATATTGGATTTTTCCCTATCAGCCCGGAGTCTGGAATTTGTGCCCGATATGGCGATAGGCTCGCCCCCTATCACATCTGGGACGAAACTAAGCTCGGCGAAATGTGGGTGTTCTAGTTCGCTAGTGCACCTCTGCCTACCCCTTCGGGGATACAGGCGTGAGCTTATGTTATGTTATGTAACTTGAAAGTTTGTGAGGGCGTGTATATTATATTTGTTAGTCTTTCTCGTAAAAATTACTGGATGGATTTGTAGTGTGTAAGCATTATTATATAAGTTAATTGTAACATGTATTAAAACAGTCTACAATAAAGTATTAAACCAACCACACGTCTCTCTACTCTACTCTCTTCCTACATTACATGGCGACCCTGCCATTCGATCGACTTCCAAAAAGGAGAAGGTCCTCAATTCGTCTGTATTTTTTATCTATGTTACGCGATATCTCCGCCAAATGTGGGCCGATTTTCAAAATTCTTTTTGTATTCGATCGAGTTTATATCAAAGGTGATCCCATATACATTTGGTTACGATCGGATTTGAAGTCGGTCCGCTAAGTTTTTAAACTTGTGATTATGATGAAACTTTACAGTTATAATTATACATCAGAATAATCACAAGTTTAAAAACCAAAACGACCGACTTCCAATTTACCGATCATGACCAAATTTATATGGGACCACCCTTAAGCTAAACTCTATCGGACACAAAAAGAATTTTGAAAATCGGTCCACATTCGGCGGAGATATCGCGTAACATACATTAAAAAAAATGACGAATTGAGGACCTCCTCCTTTTTGGGAAGACGATCGATTACACTGGCTAATTTTATCCCGGAAAATAAATTTGTACGCGAAAGGACTCACGGGCAAAAGCTAGTCAAGTATAATAGCAAGTTCCGCGTGGCTGGACGCTTCGCGTTCCCTCGCCTGACGCGGCAGGTTATTATAATTAAAACGATATATGTGTTACTACACATATATCGTTCATATATCGACAGCCTCCGTGGCGCAGCGGGCGAGTAGCCGGCTGTGAAGCGAGAGGCCGCGGGTTCGATTCCCGCATTGAGATAAATGTTTGTGTGGCCCACAGATATTTGTTTCAAGTCTGGGTGTTGTGAGAGCGCGCGTCTCTCATAGTCTCTAACACCCACGATACAGGTTATACCTAGTGTGGGGTCAGGACTAGGTGTGTGACTGTATGGGGTGTATGTATGTATGTATCGAGGTATCGATAGCTATAGAGTATGGGCTTCGTGTGCAATCTTTAATAATCACAAGTTTAGTTTATAAATTAGTAGCGATAGCTCAGTTGGGTGTGGTACGGACTGCCGAGACGAGTGTCGGAGGTTCGAGACCAACCCCAAAATGGAGCATACACCTCTGACATTTCTATGCTAAGTGTGTTTTTATTGTGAAATATCGTTCGCTATAACGGTGAAGGAAAACATCGTGAGGAAACCTGCATACCCGAGAATTTCTTCACAAGACATTCGAAGGTATGTGAAGTCTACCAACCCGCATTAGGCCAGCGTGGTAGACTAAGGCCTAACCCCTCTTAGTAGTAGAGGAGGCCCGTGCCCAGCAGTGGGACAGTAATACAGGGCTAATATTATTTTTTATTAACCAAACGTCATCAGTGCGCAGTGATATGCGCAGCTCGATATGAATTAGATTTTTTTCAATAGCAGAGTCTGGCAAACATGCAAGTGGGTCACCTGATGGTAGCTAATCTCCACCGCCCATAGACGACCAAGACACAAAAAAAATCATGGGTGCGTTGCCAACATAAAGGGAGGGAATAGGGATTGGAAGGAAGGGGCGAATAAGGCCATCGCAAATATCACTCACCAAACGAAACGCCGCAGCGAACTGCTACTTTGCTTTGGTTTTCTCACAAACACGAGACACGGTAATCAAACCGGTAAACCTATAGACTGCCTCGGTGGCGTGGTGTACTTCGGTACGATATATACGTCAGATAGTCCTGGCCGAGGATCGAACCCATTACCTCAGGATGGTAGTCGTACCGCAGTACAACAAAAGTATCATATGTGCGTTGCCAAGCTAAAACGAAGGGAAAAGGGAACGTGAAAGGTAGGGGCGAATTGGGACACCGGAAATTTACCTCACCGAACGAAACACAACAGAGAGCAATTTACATTGGTTTTCTGCATGCAATTGGGACACCGGAAATTTACCTCACCGAACGAAACACAACAGAGAGCAATTTACATTGGTTTTCTGCGAGACAGTGGTATAAAAACCGGTCGAGCCGGCCCATACTTTTAGTTTTAACATGTTTGTAACGGTATTCATACAAATAAATAATTGAATAAATAAATCTATACGTGCTGTAGACGCTACTGTCTACGTGGCTCTACCACTCAAACTACAAAAAAAAACTCTGATCTGATGATCTGCAGGTCGAATCTCTAAGAAACGCCACAACGTTGCGATCGACGCCTCGCTCCCGCAGCGCACATCGTTGAGATCGAAGGAGCGTTCAACGTTGTTGGCTCTTAGAGAATACCATTTTCCATACATTTATGTCAAACGCCTCGCTCGAGAGAGCTAGTTCGCATAAGCGCCGTCATCACGCAGAACGCTAGTGCGTGCGCTTCGTACCTTGCTGAATACAAAAATGAAAACATCGTTACCGCAACGATGCCGCAACGTTGTTTTCACAGATGAAACCTTAGAGAATCGACCTGCTAATCTGACCGATTTCGACGACTGCTAAAGCTCTATGGTATCAATCAAAGATAATCAGTCAACTGTCAAACTATCACTGTACCTGTCTACCGATCATGACAGGCCACACCGATGTTTTTATTCATTTTACTTATTTACATAACTCGATGTTCGTGTAAAAATTTGACATCTAAAGCGTATTTAGAGCGGGTAAACCCCAGTTCTGTGGGGCTGCAGTTCGCTTTGGAGGTCGGTAGTGCTGAGGACTTGCTGGTTGAGGTGACGCCGGATGTGTGCTGCTTGGTGGATGACGCGGACTGTGACGTCATGAGGGTTGTAGGGGGGTGTTACCATGTCGTACCAAGAGGTAAGAATCAGGATGAAATATTTATTAGACGCTAATTCATCAATATAATATTAAAGATATAACGGATCGACTTCAAAATTGAACCACCCTTGGATTAAGCTCTATCGGAAACAAAAAAAACTTGAAATAAAACTATTTTTACGGATTCTATCACGATTAGGTTTTAATAATAATTAAATCTCGCGTAAACTTAAGAAATCAGTATAAAAAAAACCTTACAATAGGTTTACATTTGGTGGAGATATCGCGTAATATACATACCAATAATTTTTGTGTCTTGGGTGTCTATGGGCGTTGGAGATCACTTTCCATCAGGTGACCAATCTGCTCGTTTCGTACAGACAAATTGACTACATAACTCCTTTTTTGAAGGTCTAAAATACGCCTTCGCCTCCTTGATCTAATGGCAGTGTGTATGGGCTGTGACCGTCAACCAGGGGTCTTGGGTTCGATTCCCAAGTCGCGCGGATTTTTTCTAACACGATTTTCCCGAGGCTGGTTGACGTCAGGAAGGCAGAATGTCGTAAAGTACTAAGCTTTGTCAATATGCTCCAAAAAGTGTGTTGAACCCACATCGAGGTGAAATAAAGATGAAAAGATTAGACAGTGATACTGGACCTGATGCTAAGAAGACGACCCTTGATTGTGGTTACCGTCATCCATGACCGAATGTAGCGCATCAATACCACTGTCCCACAGCGAACCGACGTGAAGTGGCAACTCAGCTAATTGAGGTTTACGGTAATTCAAATTCAGTCCTTATTACGTTTCATTTAAAGATGGTAATGCATCGTTTTGGTGTAATTCGTGAATATGGGCGGTGGAGATTATTTGCTATCAGGTGACCCACCTGCTCGCTTACCAATGTCTAATTTAAAAAGGAAGGATAGACAACACAAGCACGAGGATCTACCTCCATCCCGCCTCGATCAACCATCAAGTCAAGCCCCTCGAGAGAAGCGGAGACCGGCTGACCCTGGAACGCAACCACACATGGAGTGTGAATCACTATGTTTATTTAATTTGTTTAATTTCTCATTACAGGCACCAAAAAGACAATGAAACTAATCTCCCCGCTCATGGATCCATATAACAGACAAGGCCATTGCATCTTCTATCTCGACTCGCGCCCTACAGATAGATCGAGAGGCAACACTCGTGACGTCATCAAAGTAAACTTTGACACTCGACTCGCCAACAACAAGCAGACCATGTTAATTCCTAATGACGTCAAACCTTGCCCAGAAGTAGACGAAGATCCTTTCAACGATTGCAAACCAGTTAATTGTGACTCTTATTACAATGGTAAAAAGCCGTATTTCGATAAACGGAGGAAGCGGTGTACTGCTGCGCCTGATTGTGTAGCTGATTCTGGTAACGACATGATAATTTATGATCCAGAGACTAATAAATGTGTTAAAGAAGAAACGATATCTCAGGATGACATTGAGTTTATAAAGTCTTTGAGAGATAACGAGAGGAGAGCTAAAGATGTATTGATTATTAAGAACAGCCGGATAACTACAGAGGTTTATAACGTTACTGCATCAGGTAGTTTATACCCAGATCCAAACAAACTGCACGTAATACCAGCGGTGAAAACGATGGTGAAATGCAAGAAGGTGACAAAAGAAAATTTAATACAATATGTAATGAACAACAAGTACACATTGGTAGTGTTATTCCTAATTGTGTTGATGCAGTGTTGCTTGATATGTACCATGGTTTATTGTCTTACTAAATGCGGGTGTTGTAGCAAAAAGAAGGTTGTGAGCACTTATTTTAATTACCGACAAGACGCTTCGGTTACTACTCCTTTAATTTACACCAGTAATATTGATACGGAGACTACTGAAGCGAACTTCACAAGCGACTCGTCAAACATAGATAAAAGAATCAAATGCTATAAAGCATGCCAGAAAGAGCATGCTAAATATAGTCTTTCCGACGATATACTTACTAAATGCTTGAACCGTCGCAAATGGGACAGGGTTCCAAAATCAGACACGATTCCGGAAAACAACGAAATAGAGTACACCAAAGTTAACTTCGAAGATGAAATGAGAAACGCTAAAATCAGAGAAACCATGATCAGAGACGCTAACGTCAGAGAAGCGAAAACCAGAGATAAGGAAGCGAAGCACAGAGACAACGCACACGCAGTGCAGTGTGATCTGTCAGAAAAGGAAATAAAATGCCACACATATAACTTTAGAAGCGCGGGGAAAACTGACGTATTCGGTAAAAAAGGTTCTAATTCTACGGAAAAAGGAGCACAGGCTCAATTCTCAAACGATTCCATAGACGACTTTCTATCAGAAAGAGGAGTTATATTCTTGGCTGAGGAAAACTCGTTTGAGTCATCTTCACTGGCTAAGTCTTCTATATCAAGTAAGACATCAAAGAACAACGTTTTGAAGAACGTACTGTCTCTTTTATCAAGGAGATCCAAGCCCTCATCAATTCCACGGCGACGGAGGTCCAAAGAAGGCCTAGATTTAGAGCTAATCCACATGTCTTGTGCATCAGAGTTTACATCTAGTAACGATTCAAAAGGAGTAAAGAAGAAAGAGTCTAGAACCTCATTGTAATATTTATTGTTACGTTTTAGATGTAGTTTATTTTAATAAAGTTTATTTTTAGATTTAATTACAGTTTTGTCCTGATCAGAAACAAGTCTTCAAGCCTGTAGCGTGATGTTGAATAATCTCTGATTTATGAAGCACTGCACAGCGCGGTACTTTGCCTACATTCTGAGAAATTCTCTTACATTTAAGTAGAATTACTTTAAATTATTTCCTTTATTTAATTATATCAATATATTCATACAATTAAATAAATGAAATAATTTACACTCAATGCGATATATACCTGTTGTCATACATCCTAAGAATCACAAACATTGTTATTATTATATTCTATTTCTATGATTTATTAATTTAATCAATAAAGTAACAATAATTTTTCTGACTTGCATTTCCCGGGACTGCTTCCCTCTTGATGTCGACCCAAACCAGCCGCGTTAAAAAAAGCCAAATCCTTACTGCATTATTCTTATTAAATTGAGTATTTTGTCAACCCCACATTTTCGGGAATAAATGTGAATAGCGTATGAAACTAAATAAATAAATGCATAAATACATTTAAATAAATAAATAAACTGTTTTAGATTAAAGAGATTTGGAGCAGGGATACAGTTCCAGTCAAATCCTACAAGCTTCCTACTTTATTTTCCCGTCAATCCCCTGCTAGCATTCCTGCCATATCCCGTTCGTTCCCTTTCCTACAAATCACAACCTTTTATCTAAGCCCCATCCTTGTTATTGTGTTCATACCTGCCTGCTTGTTTTCTAAATTGATAGTGTTGTAACATGATTACTATATAAATATATCTACATAGACATTGTTGTGACCTGTCATAAGTGTATGTGAAATGCGCACGTGACCAATAAACATTTTTATTTTATTTTATTTTGTAGGTTACACTACCAATTCTTTAAAATAAGTAATTAATCAACATTTACAATTTTATTTCAATACATAACTAGTGAATAGTGTTGAGTATGTTCTAACTTCTAAGATCCGTACATGGGATGCGGTGCACAGGTGCTGCAGTCGCACGGAGGACACAGAGTGGACGTGGCCTCGGTGGGCACCGTCACGTACCGCCCCGGGGTCACCTGCAACAGACACCGACAGGCCTCACCACGATTCTGATCAATTTTGATGTCTGTTTTAGGGCGACTTGCAGCGTTATTATTAATCTAGAATCTAGATTCTAGAGTTAAACCTATACTTCATTTATCCTACAGCCCACTCCTATCCTTAAATCCTTAAATTTGGGATAAATAGATTCATAGCGGAGCTGCAAGTGGTCCTTAGTGTTTAAAATTTTTATTATTTTATCCGAGCCTGCCAAAGTGGCTGCACTATACGTGATAGTACCTAAGCGTAAACCAAAAAAAATAATTATTGATAGCTTTACTGAATAAAATAATAAATACACCTGCTAGTCACACACCTAGTCCTGACCCCACACTAGGTATAACCTGTATCGTAGCTGTTAGAGACTATGAGACGCATGGTCTCACAACACCCAGACTTGAAACAAACATCTGTGGGCCACACAAACATTTGTCTTAATGCGGGAATCGAACCCGCGGCGTCTTGCTTCACAGCCGGCTACTCGCCCGCTGCGCCACGGAGGCTGTCTTTTTAATTATCAGCCTGCAGTCTAGAATTTGTGCCCGATATGGCGATAGGCTCGTCCCCTGTCACATCTGGGATGGAAATGTGCTCGCCGTAATGTGTGTGTTCTAGTTCTCTACTTCGCTTCTGCCTACTCCTTTGGAGATACAGTCGTGAGTCTATCAGACAGCCCATGTATATCAGACAGCCCCCGTGGCTTGTCGGGCGAGTAACCGGCTGTGAAGCGAGAGGCCGGGGGTTGGATTCCCGCAATGAGACAAATGTTTGTGTTGCCCACAGATATTTGTTTCAAGTCTGGGTGTTGTGAGAGCGCGCGTCTCTCATAGTCTCTGACACCCACGATACAGGTTATACCTAGTGTGGGGTCGGGACTAGGTGTGTGACTGTTGGGTGTATTTATTTAGTTATTATCATCATCATCATCCACAGCCCATCTCATCCCAATGCTGGGCGTAGGCCTCTCGTTTTTGATGCCATTTACCTCGGTTTTGTTTATGTATATATCATCATCAGCTACAGGACGCCCACTTCTGAACATAGGACT
Organism: Clanis bilineata; assembly: GCA_036417725.1. Classification (NCBI taxonomy): domain Eukaryota; kingdom Metazoa; phylum Arthropoda; class Insecta; order Lepidoptera; family Sphingidae; genus Clanis; species Clanis bilineata. The sequence goes on from CM071165.1 coordinate 350,352, forward strand.
CGCCCAAAGATTTCCTGTCAGACCAATAAGAAGCAGCCTGCATCCAGTGAAATATTACTAACTTTACCTTAATTCTTGGGAAGTGAATGTTCCCAATCAGCTTGAATTTCGGCAGTGGACCTCTTGTTACACAGATGCACTGAAATAAACAGATTGTAGAGTGGTAGAGCCATGCCGTAAACAGTGTGTAGTGGCGTCACTTTACTATAATTGGGGGTCACCCACGGACCCCTATGGTCACGGTTTTTTTGGTCAGAGGCGACCTTCCACCCGGCGCGGAGTCCCCCTATGGTCGGGAGCCCGTGCCATGTCACCCTGCAGTTATACACTCTATGTGTGTTACTGTTTACAGCGTGGCTCTAGTGCTATACCATTCAAAAGCTATTATATTTATGTTTTATCCTCTATTTTTGAAAGGATCTCAGACCCACAGATATTGACATGACATTAGCTCTCGCCTGTATCCCCGAAGGGGTAGGCAGAGGCGTACTGGCCAACTAGTACACCCACATTTCGCCGAGGTTAGTTCCGTCCCAGATATGATAAGGGGCGAACCTATCGCCATATCGGGCACAAATTCACAGATATTGTAAGTATAGGAATCGACTAACGTCTCTCGTCACGCTACTATGTTCAAAACCTTTTCAGACCTGTTTTATTTAAAGTAAAGTTATTTGTAGTATTTTAAATAAGACGGTTACTTACCCCAGGCTGTACAAAAATATAATAAAATTAAATATGTATGGAAGAATTATAGAGGTAATCTACGAGTATAACTTGTTGACAAACAAAACTAAATAGCAGTGAGTGGCGTGCAGTCCATATAGACAAAGAGACACTGTCTATCCTGACAACTTGTTATTTCCATAAATAAACAATAAAAATCATGACTACATACAGATTTTAAAAATAGCAATGGTCAGCTTATGTTTTAAATCGACGCGGAGATGATAATAATAGAAATAGTGCCGCAAGAGTTGAAGAAAATTATTGTGCAAGAATATTGTCTATCCTGATCAGAATGCCTATGCACGTCACTGCTAAATAGTACCCAAAATTAGCTGTAATTATAATTATTATACTATAAATACGAGTAATCCATCTGCCTTTATCCCAAGTCAATGTGGGGTCCGCGGATACATGATGCAGGCACATGGACACAAGGGTGTACCCTCATACCGCCACAACCAACCTTCAAGTTATGTCGCAAATCCCTTGGGGAATCGAATATACTAACTGATCCTGGTCACTCATCACTATGGCAGGTTTTAATGCCATGTATACACATCAGTGGTCGCTATCTGGGCGGATATAAAATGATTCGGCTTCGTATTTAAAGATCGGCTAGCGAACGTATGGGACCCATGGGACAACCCATGGGAGTTCCAGTCGCAAGCAAATTATTTAATTCCGTTACCCTACGATTCAAACCTAGGACTTCGCAGTCTACAGTCTATAAATACAATGTTACCGGACTAAGGACTATGCGTATTGTGTATGTAAATAAATGACATTAGAACAAAATTACAAAAAATACTTATACTCACTTTCTGCAAGAAAAATGTTTAAAATAATTTAGTAATTATTATTCCTGAGATCAATATTTTTTATTTATTACAAATAAATATAACATAACTTACTGTTGCAGGCTGGAATACAATGTGTGTAGTATTTAATTACTATTTATTAATGTATTCATTCAAGAATATACAGAATGGTGCCAACATAACGACATTAAATTTGATAATGGGTAACATAGGTATTTTTAAATATCGCCGCACCAACAAAAATACTGGGCGTCTACTACCAAAAACGAAATCCGTAGTTTCAGATGACGGATCGCACGTTTTGGTACTACGAAGTGTTGCGGATCCGCTGACGGATTAAACGACGGATCCGATGTTTTGATTTTGACATTATTGACATTATTACTTTCGTCCGTCCTACTTGACTCTACTATGAAAACAAATGTGACATGAAATACATCGTTTCTTCGTTCGGATCATAACCTCGATTGTACGAAAGCTTTAAACCTGTCGTTCGCTTTTCGTTTTGGTTTCGAAGTCTTCGAAATGGCTAAATTTCTTTTGTATGAAGTTGTAACATAACATAAGCTCACGCCTGTATCCCCGAAGGGGTAGGCAGAGGCACACTAGTGATTTAGTTCCATCCTAGATGTGATAACGGGCGAGCCAATCTCCATATCGGGCACAAATTTCAGACTCCGGGATGATACTGAGTAGAAAAATCCAGTATCACTCTGCCCAACTCGGGGAATGAACATGAGACTATAGGTACATACTGCTTCCTCCCAAAAAATGTTTTCTTGTTTCAGAAGAGAATGATTACAAGACTGCTAACTTGTGAAAGCAGTCGTGACCAACAATATTCCCGAGCATGGAGCAATATACTCAAATACTTGTATTCATACATATGTACTCTCACACCTGTTATCCCCAAATGGGTAGGCAGAGGCGCAACTAGTGCAGCCACTTTTCGGCAATGCTATTTCCGTCGCATGATATGATACTAAGCAGAAAACCCCAATATAATTTTGCCCGACTCGGGGATTGAACCCGAGACCTCAAGACGATAATCTTACTGCTTAAGTGCTTACGCAATACAACTACGCCACCAAAGCACTCAATTTATTATGTATTTAGGAAAATAAAACAACTTTTTTCAATTTTTTTCTATTACATTTTTATTAAGGTCTTTCAACTGCCACAGAATAACACACAATCACACACAAAACTCCAGCAACTCCTTGTTTTCAGCTTCAAGGCGAAGGGCGCAATTAGGTCCGCTTGCATCGCTGGTCGCACTCACTCGTCGTAATCTCCTTAAACTGTTAGGGGAAATAATAAGTAAAATGTTAATTGTTTCAATTTAGATATCGCTATTATTACTCAAAAGAACAATTGTCTACATCAAAACAGGTAACTGTGCACACACACATTCAAAGCACATGCTATGGTAATGGGTAACAATAGGTGTTCATGCATGAATTGATGAATGAATGAAAAGTGCATCCTAATATTATTCCAGTAAGGATATTACCTTCTTCCACTGCAGCATAGATTTCATTGCGCCACCCATGCTATTAACGTGGGACGTCAAGGTCTCCTACAACTGTTTTGATTTAGCCCGCTTCTCCAGGCTATGCACAAAATCACAGCGGGATCGGGGTTTTCCGTCATAAATTGTAATAACGCCTCCATCTGCACGCTCGCAGCAGTCATCTTGAACTGAAATGTTTTGAAAAATAGTCAAAAACATTATACGTTAATCGTATGTATAATGTAAGTAACGATAATCTTTTAATCGTTCAAAACATAGAAGTTGCATTTTGTTATACAGTAACTACATTTAATACAATAGATCAATCGTTTAAAGCGAATAAATAACATTTAATTACACACTTACCAACACGTATTTGTCCAACACAATGAATTCTTCTAGTTAACTTGTCAGTGTCAATCAAAAATTTAAAAATACCAATATTCCACAGATTAAACATTATGCAATAAGATTAGGGCAGATTGCAAAATTAGCAAAAATATTTGTTATTTTGTATTTAATAATTATTTCGAAATATGAAATGATATACCTATTACATAAAACCTAATTAGAGATCTATTTTATATATATTTTTCACAAAAATGTCACAATTTACGGTTTTTGAAGATATACCTCCCTAATCCGACACAACATGTTCATTCGAACGATTGTTTATGGCTCCGAAACTAACGGTGACGGATCCGAAGTAATTTGGTAGTTAGGTTAAATAGGAAGTTCGTCGTTTCTTCTTTTTCGGCCGACGTTTCGGCGTTCGTTTTTGGTAGTAGACGCCCTGTAACGTTAATACTGACGAAATAAATTTTTAGAACAAAACAAATAGCAAAAGTTTGGTTATTAAATGTCACACCATTTATAGTAATATATACATGGGGTATAATGTGCGAAAATCTACATGTAGGCAAAATTCAGTAGGCACGCGGCGCGTGAACCTCGCATCCAAGGCATGCCGGACAAATCCGTTCATATTTGTTATCGACAAAAGTCTTTGACCGCTAATATAAACTGTTTTAGGTAGTCCCGCAATGCTGTACGTCATTGCATGCAAAAATTGAGAAAACTAAAAATCAATCCTGTGGCTAAACCATTTCACGTATTCGATTGATTTTTACTTGACTGCCTCCGTGGCGTGGTGGTATTTCGGTACGACTACGTTTCTGAGGTCTCGGGTTCGATCCCCGGGTCGGGCAAAGTGATATTGAATTTTCCATATCAGCCCGGAGTCTGGAATTTGTGCCCGATATGGCGATAGGCTCGCCCCCTATCACATCTGGGACGAAACTAAGCTCGGCGAAAAGTGGGTGTTCTAGTTCGCTAGTACGCCTCTGCCTACCCCTTCGGGGATACAGGCGTGAGCTTATGTGTGTATGTGTGATTGATTTTTAGTACAAACCCTTGCAAAGTTGTAAGGTATACAGGTACGATTTAATGTCGTTATGGCGACGCCACTCGGTATACCTTTAATTAATTTAATTATATACGCAACAAAATGTAATATAAATAATTTATTTACACAAAATTTATACTTACTCTCGTCTGGAAGAAAAAAGATTTTGGGTTTTTAATAATTTAAAAATTATAAACCACAATACAGTTTAAAATATAGAGAAAATATATAATATACTTAGATTAACATTAAAATAGATCAATATTTATTATTTTATATCATAATAAGATGGTGATACTTACATAATACTGTTGAAATAGAATAAAAATATTAATTAATAATTTTATAGTGATTTAAAATAGTTAATATGATGTCATATAAGATTTAAAATAGAAATGTATATTATTACCGTCCACTGAAACAAAAAATAGAAAATTTCTTAATAATTGTAAATACCAAATAATAAATTTATATTATAAAATACATAATTTACTATAAAAATAATTTTACCCATTGCTAAAATAAAAATAAATTGTATTTTAATAAACAATATTACTAATGCTAATAGTCACCTCCTTGTTGGCCCGGGAGGTGTTGGGTTCGAATCTCAGATCGTGAAACGCAACGATATTTTATATTTTTTAGCTAGCTACAGTCCGCGACTCCGTTCGCGTGGAAATATATTCTGGGATAAAAAGTATCCTATTTGTTAATCTAGGGTGTCAGCTATCTCCATATTAAATTTCATAAATAATTAAATTTCATATTAAATTGGTCCAGCCGTGTGAGTGTGAAGAGGTTACAAACATACACTAAAAACTAAGATTAATCCACGGACGTAAAAAAAGATGGACGGAGCGTTAGGAGCATTGAAAGTGAAGTTTTTCGGTCCATTCGATCGACACGTAATGGCGGCTGATCGAACGAGCCGAATTTTGAAAACCCTGGGCCTGCTTCACTTTGAGTGTTTCTAGCGCTCAGTCCATTTCTTTTTTACGTCCGGTTTAATCCTCTATACGTGTTTGAAATAGTCTGTGTGTTGTCCCGACTGGCATGGGATAAGGGAAAAGTTTCTTAAATCTGGAAATAAGAAAAGTAGGCTCTTTTTACTAACCTCGGTCTGCAATAAAAATACAAAATGATTATAACTATTTCATAGACATGACTGAATATATTTTAATAATTGTTTAAAATATTTAAATATGTGAATAGTTATGTGGTATATAGCTATTAAAACTTACGTAAACTTGCTGCAAAATATTTTCTGATTTAAAATCTCATTTAAAGTTATAATGTAATGATAATATATTAAAAATACGCAAGTGAATAAATATACAACTCAACATGTTGTGTGTATTAGTTGTCGGTGCTGAGAGTCGAATCTGTGACCTCTCGCATTCATGTGCTTGTTTGATACAAGCTACATGCTTGTAAGATTTTTAACTTACCAGACCCTGAAACGAAACGGATAACATAAATCATTATGCTTATCTATAGGAAAAAAACAAAAACACATTATTAATTTTAAAAACTAATACGTACTCCGCCTTTCTGTAAAATAATATGTTCGATTTATTTACGTCTATAGAATATAAATAACGTAAATATTAAATAAAGGAATGGTCATTACCAGAAGCTGAAAAAATTGTTTTATAAAAATTATGTCAATTTTAATCCTGGTTTTAAAATCGTTAAAAAATATGTCATAAACTTTACCGTAAACTGAAAAAAAAATAAAAAAATAGTAAAAACTACATAATAATTACTATTATAATAAATAAATGTAAATTATACATACATTAATCTGCGAAAAAAAATATTTACAATAATATATTATAATTGTTTAAAAAAATCATAGTATTTCTGCAGATGCAATACTCACGATATCCTAAAATAATAAAAATATAATTTTTACAACAAATTCCGATTATAAAAGAGAAGATACGAGTACAATTATTGTTTTAAACTTACATTGGTCTGAAAAAAATAATAAAAATATTAAATTGCTTTTTATTAATTAATATAATTATATTACTAAACATAAAAGAGGTCTTTCAAAAAAAATGATATAAATATTAGTTAGATTTATAATAATACATCCCATTCTCGAGACGTGCTATTTTTGTGACATCAGGTATTTTTACAATAAAAATAAAAAAAATCTGGACCAAATTGTACGGCGTACCAGGGGTGCGTTGTCGTGGAGGGCCCAAATAGCAGTGCCTATATATTTTTTTTATAGCAGACACTGGCATACGTGCAGATGGATCAACTGAAGGTAAGTGATCTCCACCCCCAATAGACACCCAAGACACAAAAAGAATCATGGGTGCGGTGCCAACCTAAAAGGAGGGAAATGAGATTGAGAACCTAAAAGGGAGTGGGGAAATGGGCCACCGGAAATCTGTATCACTGAACGAAACATGACAGCAAGCTGCCACTTTACGTCGGTTTTCTGTGAGACAGTGGTATCAAACCGGTCGAGCCGGCCCATTCGTGCTGTAGACGTAACTATCTACAGCATGGCTCTACCACTCAAAAAGATGTTTTAATTGAAGTAAGATAAAATTAAAACTACACTTACACTTAGCTGGAATAAAATAAACTATAATTATTATCAAATGTTTCACTTCTACCTGCCCTTATCCCACCTTAATGTGGGGCCGGCGCAACACGCTTTTCAAAGCATGTTGCAGAAAATAATTTGGCTAAGGTTTTACGACCTGCCTGCCTGACGTCAACCCCCCCTCTGGGGGATATGATACATTAATGTACAATTTATAAATATTCCTTTTATATTTCTGCTTATAAAAGTTCAAGACTGCCTCGGTAGCGTGTTAGTATTTCGGTACGACTATCGTCCCGAAGTCTAGGGTTCGATCCCCGGGTCGGGCAAAGTCATATTGGATTTTTCCATATCAGCCCAGAGTCTGGAATTTGTGCCCGATGTGGCGATAAGCTCGCCCCCTATCACATCTGGGACGGAACTAAGCTCGGCAAAATGTGAATGTTCTAGTTCGCTAGTGCGCCTCTGCCTACCCCTTCGGGAATACCGGCGTGAGCTTATTTTATGTTATGTGTAATAAAAGTTTAAGACAAAATGCAAAAACCTAGTACTTACAGGTTGCTAGAAATAATTTAAAGGTATTATAAACAATCAAGCATGTAAAAAAAATGTTAAATCATATTTATAAACTATGTTTAATTTATTTTATATATGTATATTGTTTGTGTATAATACACGTTTGTAACTTACCCCCTTTTCCTGGAAAATAATGTATTTTATGAATTATAATTATGTTAAGTGATGCTTATTTATTTTAATTGCTTATTGCATATGATGCTATATTTTTCTTTATTTACCTCAAAATAAGTACACATTAGAGTAATAAAATAATGTCTTACCGACAATATTTACAGCAAAGAACATGAAAAAAGGAAATAGCATTCAATTAATAAATGTCAAATATACTTAGAATAATCATCATCATCATCAGGCATAGGACGTCCACTGCTGAACATAGGCCTCGCCCAAAGATTTCCAGATCGACCTGTAATAATGTAATAACATAATTTCAATTATCATGAAAATAAAAAATAAAATAAACTTACGTATCTATCCTAAAATGATTTTAAATGTTATAGCGTAAATTATATTTTATTAAAAATAGTATTATTAAAAAATAATTCAATTCTTAATTTAAACGCGTTCAATAAATAATATTGTAAAAAATAATTATCTTACCGTAAACTAGAAAAATAAGTGTTTCATACTTTAATTCATAATAATATATATATTTTTTTAATAATAATATGGTTTAATTTCGTAAAATAAATGTATGTAGGAATAAATTAAATATTTTTTTTATTTTATTTGATATTCTTTTTCATTGTAACTAATAGTATTAAATATTCTGCGAGGAAAGGAATCTATGAGGGAAAGGAACGACGTATGTGAGAGAGGGAAGACGAATGGAGGGGACGGTGGTATTAAGACGTGAAGAAGTGTTCTGTGATTGTGAGATATTTAATTAAAAGACGAATAAGTGAAGAAACAAGTTGGTTTTTATTTGCTTTCTACGAGCCTATCCCACAATTCTCGTCCGGGATATTCGCGGCTGGTACCCGAAGGAATGGATGTTGAGATAATCAAAATGGCTCATGGAATGGGACACTTTGGAAAGAAGAAAGTAAAAGACATTGTCGAAAAAGATTACTTTATTTGCAAATTAGATCAGAAAATTGAAAAAGTCATCTCCATGTGTGTACCTTGCATATTGGCCAACCGTAAGTTAGGAAAGAAGGAGGGACTGTTAAGTCCGATCGACAAAGGAGAGCTTCCTTTAGATACTTTGCACTGTGACCATGTGGGGCCGCTAGATGAAACTAAAAAAATGTACAAATACATACTAACAGTAATTGATGCATATACTAAATTTGTTTGGATATATCCCGTAAAGACATTGACTTCTAAAGAGACTGTTGATAAACTGAAATTGCATCAAAAGGATTATGGCAATCCCCGGCGGATAATAACAGATCGGGGTACTGCTTTTACTGGGAAAGAGTTTGTTGATTATTGTGCTGAAGAAGAAATTGAGCATATAAAAGTGACAACAGGCATCCCACGAGGGAATGGTCAAGTGGAGCGTATGAACCAAATTATAATCTCAGTCCTGGCCAAGTTATGCATTGAGGAGCCTGTACACTGGTACAAGCATGTCAGTAGACTACAGCGCGTCATTAATAGTTCCTATCAACGATGTATCAACACCTCACCATTTAAGTTGTTGACTGGAGTTGAGCTGAAACAGAAAGAAAATATTAAGATAGTGGAGTTATTAGAAGAAGAAAATAGAATTGAATTTACTGGAAAAAGAGAAGAATTAAGAAGAGAAGCAAAAATACAGATTTTAAAATTACAGGAAGAGAATAGGAAGTCATTCAATAAGAGTAGAAAGAAGGGTCGGATTTACAATGTAGGAGAGTTAGTTGCTATACAGCGAACACAGTTCGGGACTAATTTAAAAATAAAACAAAAGTTCTTTGGTCCATATAAAATTATTAGGAAGATAGGTAAAGATAGGTATGAAGTAGAGAAAGTTGTTAACAGTAATGAAGGTCCTAAAAAGACAACCACAGCGGTAGATTATATGAAAAGATGGCTTTAATTGAATGATACATCCTATATATAAAAAAAAAAAAAACAAGTTATACTTACCCTACCAGTGAAGACGCCCAACTTACCATTTTATTTTGAATAAAGTGTGTTAAGTTAACAAGTAGATACCTGGTAAATTTCACATGTTGGTCATTTGTTTTGCCATGTAGTAAGATTAATAGACTGTTTAGATTGTTATGTTGTTATAAGTTTGCGACTAAATATTAAGTAAGAAGTGGTTCAGTTGTTTTGTGTTCTTTTCACAAAGTTAAACTAAATTGTAATTAACGTAAAGTTTTGGATATAGCTAAGTTGTTGTATTAGTAAAAAATAAACTAGGTGTGAAAGGCAGTGTGCATGAATAACTTTAACATTGTGGTAAATCATAAAAAAAAAAACTTTTGCATAGAGTTAGATGTGAGAAATAAGTCATTGTTTAGTTGAGAAAAAATTATTTGTACAGTCAAAAACATAAGTGTAAACTGTAGTAAATGTTTAGGAATTCTTGTCTGGGTAAAAATTATTGTTGTATTTTCTAACCTTTTAGTACCTAGCACCAGTCTGGGGGCAGACTGGGAGCAGAATGGCCGAGTGTAGGAATAAATTAAATATTTTTTTTATTTTATTTGATATTCTTTTTCATTGTAACTAATAGTATTAAATATTCTGCGAGGAAAGGAATCTATGAGGGAAAGGAACGACGTATGTGAGAGAGGGAAGACGAATGGAGGGGACGGTGGTATTAAGACGTGAAGAAGTGTTCTGTGATTGTGAGATATTTAATTAAAAGACGAATAAGTGAAGAAACAAGTTGGTTTTTATTTGCTTTCTACGAGCCTATCCCACATGTATTTTCTTTTTATAAGAGTCCATCTCGTAATTGCCTACTTACCACGTTCTGTAAAGTAATATCAGAAACATATTAATATAAAAAAAATACATAAAATAATATTTGTATGATTTTTATTGATCTATATTTAATCATATTTTTGACTAAATTTAAATATAGCCATAAAAATATAAAATAAATAAGTGATGCTTAATTTTGAAGATAATTTGTTCTTCTCTATCATGCATGAAAAAGTTTGAAAATGAAAGAGACAAAACACTACTTATGCACTGCTTAAACATTATTGTAAAAATACTCCTTTATTTTTTTATAAATGTTTGGATTACAATTCTACTGGAAATAAGTTTCAATGTTCTCATTTACCTCAGGCTGGAAGTAAAGAAACTTATATATAAAAATAAATAAATTTGAGAAAGTTGACAAATAAAATGAAATTATACATACAGTGGTCTGAAAAGAATAAAATTATAATTGTATAATTTTGTTTATAGATATTCATTCAAAATTTTATGCAATATGAGCTACTATTAAGCTATTTATTTTTATGCACTCACATCATTGGGCTGAAACAGAATATTTTTTTAAAGTTATTGTAATCGTTTCAAATATAAAATAATTTAAATTATTACAAAATTCTTCTAAAACGGCCCCTTACCCCTAGCTGCAAAATAATAAAAAAAAATGGTTTAATAATTTTCGGTTTCATAAATAGGTTTGACATTTTATATTATGATAAATCCTGCATATTTAATATTTTTTTTGCATTTATTATTGACTGTTAGCAGATTATGAGTAATAATAAAAAAATATTTTTTTAGCAAATAAGTCTTACTTACAGTCAGCTTAAAGACAAATAATTTATTAGAGATTAGTACTATTTAAATATTATATCCAAAATTATCTGTGTACATAATATTATATATAGTGAGTGTACGATGCTTAAATATGGTTACGAATATTTCTTCGGAAAACAAACTACCGCTGTAGAACAAAATTCTAAGATATTTTTTCTACTTTTAAGTTAATTACTATTAGGGCGACTTGGACCACTATTACTAACCTACAGTTAGTCCTAGCCTCAGCTTAAATTGAAAATGAAATATATGAAGGGCATGTAATTCATTACATGTAATGTACTACATGCAATTACAGATAATAAATTATGACATTTAATTAATTACATGTCCTTCATATATTTCTATTTCAATTTAACTTGAGGTTAAGGCTAACTGTAGGTTAGTAATAGTGGTGCAAGTCGCCCTTAAAGGGTTATATTTTTTTTAGTTCATCTAAAACCTGCAATTTACTGTACTCACAATTGCTTGTTCCAACTGAAACAGGTAAAGAAAGATTATATAAATAATTTAAAGTAGGTTAATATGTAGGTACTAAGAAGAAATATCCCCAATGGGTTAACATTAGGCAGGCAGCCAGTTGCCAAAATTAGGTAGATTTTTTTCCACAACATGCTTGAAAAAGAGTGTTGCGCGCACCCAACATTGAGGACATAAGGGAAAGAAAGAAAGTACTAAAGATAAACCTTTTAAACTTGAAAGTTGAAACAGTACAAAAATAAAGACATTAGGGGTTTTTAGGCTGTTGCCTCCCAGATCTAGTGGCAGCACATATGGGCTGTGTACTGGGAGGTCGTGGGTTCGATTCCCAAGTCGGGCAAAGCGAATGTTTTCATTTAATTTGCTTGGGACTGGATCCCTCAGAAGGGGTTGGCGTCAGACAGGCGGCCGATGGTAAAAACTTAGCCAAATCCTTTCTGCAACATGCTTGAAAAAGTGTGTTGCGCCGACCCCACATTAAAGTGGGATAAGGGCAGGTAGAAAGATGGGGTTTTTAGGCTGTAAGAATTTGTACCTAGACCCTCATCTATCAGCGAAAGTCGGCTGTACCTACGGTAAAACCAGACCTAAATGGGGTGGTTATTAAATTAGTATTACATACGTACCGTGGTACCGTTGCCTCCAGCCTGGAAGAGTATACATTTAAATGAATTCTTTATCAAAACTTATCGTCTCGAACACAAATACTGTATTTAAAGGTATAAACCTATAGTCACGAACGTAAAAAAAAGAGAGGTAAGTGAGGCAGGATTTTCGGCACATTCGATCTATCGACACGTATTGAAGGCGACTAATCGAATGTGCCGAAAACCCTGCATCACTTTCAATGTTCGTAGCGCTCCGTCCATCTTTTTTTTCATCCGTGAATATATTAGTTAAAATGCATTTTAAGCCCATAAAAAAGAACTTCAAACTTGAAATAGTTGATCGAAATCGACCATGTTTTTACTATCGAACGTTTATAAACTCCATTAATATGAATAAGACCGATAGAAATTAACTCTGGTGATATTGTCTATCGCTTCGTCTATGTGGAAATATCCCTAGGGAACCGTTTATTTCCCGGGATAAATTTACCCTTTGTGTTATTCTAATGTATAATATATTACCAGAGACTTTTAGTAGTATACATATAAGTCAATGTATATAACTGTAAACTTTCATCGAAATCCATTTAGTAGATTTTGTATGTAAGAGTAAATTAGAACAATTAAAAGTTTCAAATTATTTACTCACTGCATCAGATGTATCAGAACCTGTCTGAAAAATAAATAAATACATTCAACAGTCACCCACACAGACCACAGTTCTAACTCCGGACTCCTGAGTGTCCTGACGCTACGCTTGGTAATAAGTAAGTAACTAACCACGGAAGTAAAAAAAGATGGACGGAGCGCTAGGAAGGAGGCAGGGTTTTTGGCGCATTCGATCTTTCGACACGTAATGGCGTTTGTGAGCGTGGGGCACTTTTGTACAGGCGCGTTTGTGTGCGTGGCTTCTCTGTGGCGTCCGTATAACTATAGGCGAAATGGTGTCCTTTTTTTTATTTACAGCGTAATGGACCAAGGCCTAGGCTCTCTCTCTCTCTAATTAGTAGAGGAGGCTCGTGTCACCCGGTCAGAAGTGGGATAGTTCTTACAGCACGAGTTCAGAATTGGGATATTACTTACAGCACGAATTCAAAAGTGGGATAGTACTTACATCACGAATTCAGAAGTGGGATAGTACTTATATCACGAATTCAGAAGTGGGATAGTTCTTATAGCACGAGTTCAGAAGTGGGATAGTACTTACATCACGAATTCAGAAGTGGGATAGTACTTACAGCACGAATTCAGAAGTGGGATAGTACTTACAGCACGAGTTCAGAAGTGGGATAGTATTATTATTGTACTTACTGCGGCTCCGTCGGTATCCCCCGCGGGTGTCCCGGCGTCTCCGCCGGCCGGGCTGGCGGCGGGGTCTGCGCCCGCGGGAGACGCCGCCGCGTCTGCGGCAGGAGCGGCTGTGGTCGCGTCACCTCCAGCAGTCGTCTCCTAGTCATCGGGTTTTACCACAATAATAATGACATAAAACATAACATAACATAAGCTCACGCCTGTATCCTCGAAGGGGTAGGCAGAGGCGCACTAGCCATCTAGTACACCCACGTTTCGCCGAGCTTAGTTCCGTCCCAGATGTGATAGGGGGGGAGCCTATCGCCATATCGGGCACAAATTCCAGACTCCGGGTTGATATGGAAAAATCCAATATCACTTTGCCCGACCCGGGGTCGAACCCGAGACCTCAGGACGATTACTTCAGTTGTACCGTAATACAACCACGCCACCGAGGCAGTTTTGTTCATGTTATTGTATACATAACATTACTTACTTCCTGAAAAGTAAAATTACAGTAAATTAATTTGCAATTAATTTTAAATATTTTAATATTAACATCAGGTTTTAACTTACCGGCTGAAAATGAAACGAACAATATAATGACTAGTTGCTCTTTAACTTAGCCAAATAATAAACAGATAGATTGATAGTAAAATAAAAGCTGAATAAAGTTTATTTCTTTCTATCTGTAGCGGAGCTACTCGTTTAATATTTACTAATTGTTTACACGCGGTTGTAACAATTGGAAACCTAACACTAATCTTATATCTAAATACTTACAACTAAACTTACAGCTAAACTTATACCTAACCTTACAGCTAAATTTATATCTAGTAAACTTAAATCTAATACGTTAACTATTTTCTGTTATTCAAAATTGTATAATAATATTTAGTTAGTATTAAATAAATAATGTTCAACAAACAGCTGGACAACATAATTGCATATTCGTACTAGCTAATGCTGTCGTACAACCGGTTTGGAACTTCGGCTCGCCGCCGCGCCGTCGCCGCGCCGAGGGACACGCTCCCTGCCGTGCGGCGACCGGCGCGTGCGAACCAATTCAAAATTCAACGGCAGTCCGCTCCAAACCGCTTGTGACGCGAGACGCATGACACTCTGCTTTCTTACTCCGCTAGCTATCAGCTGATCCGCGCTAGTTATACGTATTTTATGTTGCCTATGCTAAGACTATTGTGCTTTCTGCTTTCCGCTTTTGTCTTCACTCCTTCTATATTTCCTGTGCCGTGCTAATAAACTTTTCGTGATCGTATTCTGGACTGATTTATTTACGACGACCCGGCATAGTTTAAAGGTACTTCGATTCCTTCCTACATTTGGTGACCTTTTATTAAATTGGGGACTTCCTACACTGGTTCCCACATTGGTACCCACATTGGTGACCCCGAGAAGAGCACATTATTATGAGCGGGAATGACATGGACGCGCCAGGCACAGCTGCTCCACAAGATGGCGACCATGTCACCATGCGGCGCGTGAAGAAAATGCGCCCGTGCCAACCAGCTGTACGCAACGAGGCGGACGACGATGAGGATTCAGCACCACCATCAGTGCCCAGACGTAGATTCAACCTAAAGGTGCCACCATTTTCACCGGATGACCCGGAGATATGGTTCGCACTGCTGGAGAGCCAATTTGCGAACTTCAGTATCACTGATGACGCCACGAAGTTCACGCAAGTTACCATTAACCTCGACGTGTTGCACGCGAAGGCAGTTAAGGACGTCATCGTCAACCCCCCAGCTCGGAACCGGTACGAGAAGATCAAGACGGAGCTGATTCGTCGACTATCCGCGTCGCACGAGAAAAAGGTGAGGCAATTGCTGACACACGAGGAGTTGGGCGACCGGAAACCGTCGCAGTTTCTGCGCCACCTGCAGGACTTGGCTGGACCCTCGGTGCCATCAGATTTCATAAAGACCATCTGGTGCCAACGCCTGCCCAGCAACGTGCAGACGGTGTTGGCGTCACAACCAACACTCTCATTTGAGGAGCTCGCCGATCTCGCTGACAAAATTCAGGAGATTGTCACACCGTGCAGCGTTGCAGCGACTTCGTGCAACTCTTCCCAGAGCAGCGGCCCATCGAGTGAAATCGCCGAGTTGAGGAAGATGGTCGAACAACTGGCTCTGAAGCTCGACGAGACCAGCCGCGCGTTACAGCGGTATCCCGACAGATCCAGGCCTAGGCAGCATCCTTCTGCGAATTACCGTTCCCGATCCCACCAGCGGCGAAGATCCCGGTCAAACTCCAACTACCGAAAACACCCGCTGTGTTGGTTCCACTATAAGTTCGGTGACGAAGCACGTAAATGCGTTAAACCGTGCAACTATTCGGGAAAAGTGTAGGGCAGTCTGTGTTGGCGACCGACGGCTGCCCTCCTAGTGGTCGCTTATTCGTAACGGATAAACGGACAAAAATCAATTTTCTAATTGACACGGGTAGTGATGTGTGTGTTTTCCCCCGTGCATTAGTTAAAGAGTCTCGTGCAAAAACTAATTTCGATTTGTGTGCTGCTAACGGTTCTGTCATAACTACCTACGGCTATATTAATTTTTTATTAAATATAGGCTTACGCCGTGACTTCCCCTGGCGATTTATTGTAGCCGATGTAACCCGGGCGATAATAGGTGTGGATTTTTTATCTCACTACGATTTAATTGTAGATATTCGAAACCAACGGCTTGTCGACGGACATACAATGCTCGCTGCCTCGGTTTCACTTGCCAATTGTGTTGACGATGTTTCTTCGGTGAAGGTTGTATCTGGTGATTCGGTGTATCATGCCATTCTAGCACAGTACCCCGAGATCACCCGACCTCCCGGCACTATTAATAATAAAAATGTTTCAGCGCACAAAACACTACATTACATCCGCACCACACCGGGACCACCTGAATGCTGTACACCTCGAAGGCTCGCGCCTGATAGGCTAAAAATTGCAAGGGCCGAGTTCGAGGCAATGTTGCAGATGGGCACCTGCAGACCCTCACAGTCTCCGTGGGCATCCCCTTTGCATCTTGCCCCAAAGAAGGATGATTGGCGTCCCTGTGGGGATTACCGCAGGTTAAATGCACGCACTATTCCGGACAAATACCCTATCCGCAATATTCAGGACTTTTCTCACAGTCTAGCTAACTGCACCATCTTCAGTACCCTAGACCTGACGAGAGCCTACAACCAAGTGCCCGTAAATCCAGCTGACATAGCCAAGACAGCCATCACAACACCTTTCGGCCTATACGAGTTTCCGTATATGACGTTTGGCCTTCGCAACGCTGGTCAGACGTTTCAGCGGTTTATCGATGAGGTGTTGCGAGGGCTAGACTTCATATACTGTTATATCGATGACATATTGATATTTTCAGCTGACCAAGAAACCCACGAAAATCATCTACGTGAGGTATTCGGCAGATTGCGAGATTTTGGCGTCGTGTTAAACCCCAGTAAGTGTGTGTTCGGTGCTCCAGAAGTAAATTTTCTGGGGTATAAAATATCAGCGAATGGCACTCAACCCTTGCCAGAAAAGGTAGAGGTAATCAAAAACTTCCCACAGCCCAAAACCGTGAAGGAGTTGCGTAGGTTCTTGGGCATGTTGAATTTTTACCGCCGATTCATCCCGAAAGCAGCCCAACATCAAACTCCACTGAACGCACTCCTGACAGGCTCAGTAAAGGGCTCACATCCAGTCACCTTCGGGGAGAAGGAACTGGAGGCCTTCGAAGCGTGCAAGCAGGGTCTATGCCAAGCTGCTATGTTGGCGCACCCTGATAGCAACGCTCAACTAGCCCTTGTAACGGATGCTTCTGACTCATCCATAGGGGCAGTCTTGCAGCAGCTGAAGTTGAATGCTTGGCAACCCCTCGCGTTCTTTTCACGAAAGCTCAGCCCAACTCAGACCAAGTACTCGCCATATGACCGAGAATTGTTAGCCATATATGAGGCAATAAAACATTTTAGGCATATGGTCGAGGCTCGTGAGTTTGTGATTTACACCGATCACAAGCCGCTTACGTTCGCCTTCACATCCAGGAAGGACAATTGTTCGCCCAGGCAGTTTCGCCACTTAGATTTTATATCGCAGTTTTCGACAGACGTCCGACACATTTCGGGCAAGGACAATGTGGTTGCTGACCCGTTGTCCAGAGTAGAAGAGGTCGTGCAGCCAGTTGATCCCGAAACGTTGGCAACTGCTCAAGACAGTGATTCGGAGTTAAAACAACTGCTCAATGGATACACGTCTCTGCAACTGAGTAAGGTAAAACTGCCTGGCACGAATACTGCGTTGTTTTGTGACGTAAGCGGCTCCGTTCCCAGACCTTACGTTGTCCAGATGTACAGGCGACAAATCTTTGACTCGCTTCATAGCCTGAGTCACCCGGGAGCCAGAGCTTCCGTCAGGTTAGTGAGCGACCGGTACATCTGGCCAGGCATCCGCAAGGATTGCCGCGAATGGGCTCGCAGTTGTCTAGCGTGCCAACGGTCCAAGATAACGAGGCATGTCTCTGCCCCGTTAGGTACTTACGATTTACCAAAGGGCAGATTCCAGGTCATTCATATCGACCTGATCGGTCCTTTGCCACCTTCCTTAGGATATAGGTATTGTCTCACTGCCATCGACCGTTTTACTCGTTGGCCTGAGGCGATACCGATTGCCGACATATCCGCCGAAACTGTGGCAAAGTCTCTGTTGAGTGGGTGGATTTCCCGTTTCGGATGCCCCGTAAAAATCGTAACTGATAGAGGACGACAGTTCGAGTCTTCGCTATTTAAAGTGCTGTCCCAGACCATAGGCTTCGTTCACAGCCACACAACAGCTTATCATCCTGCGTCGAACGGCATGGTGGAAAGGTTCCACCGGCAGCTTAAAGCTGCCATAACCTGCCACGCAGATAGCTGTTGGGTTGAATCACTCCCGTTAGTTTTGTTAGGGATAAGGACAGCCTTTAAAGAGGACCTTAACTCGTCCTCCGCTGAGTTAGTTTACGGGGAGACATTACGTCTTCCGGGAGACTTTTTTCTCCCACCTGAAAACGAGCCACATGATCTAACGGACTATGCAGCTCGTTTGCGCGCTCTAATTAATAAATTAAAGCCTCCTCCTGCATCACGACATGGGAATCATCGTTCCCCGTTTGTGTTTAAAGACCTGGCTACATCTTCACATGTCTTCCTGCGCGATGACACTGTAACTGGTTCACTCAAACCTGCTTACACAGGACCTCATGAAGTCCTACAAAGGGGAGAGAAAGTGTTTAAAATTGTGTACAAAGGTAAAACAGTCACAGTTTCCATAGATAGGTTAAAACCCGCCTACTCGATACAGGACTCACCAAACACACAAACTAACACTCAACACTCACACACAAACACAAACGTTCACACACCACATACACACAACCATATATCTAAACACACCCCTCATAAATGCACACCTGATGCCGAAGACAATATCGTCAAAACTACCAGGTCAGGGCGTAGGGTAAAATTCCCCAACTATTATCGCCCGTAGGTCGGTCTCAAGGGGGGGAGTGGTGTAGCGGAGCTACTCGTTTAATATTTACTAATTGTTTACACGCGGTTGTAACAATTGGAAACCTAACACTAATCTTATATCTAAATACTTACAACTAAACTTACAGCTAAACTTATACCTAACCTTACAGCTAAATTTATATCTAGTAAACTTAAATCTAATACGTTAACTATTTTCTGTTATTCAAAATTGTATAATAATATTTAGTTAGTATTAAATAAATAATGTTCAACAAACAGCTGGACAACATAATTGCATATTCGTACTAGCTAATGCTGTCGTACAACCGGTTTGGAACTTCGGCTCGCCGCCGCGCCGTCGCCGCGCCGAGGGACACGCTCCCTGCCGTGCGGCGACCGGCGCGTGCGAACCAATTCAAAATTCAACGGCAGTCCGCTCCAAACCGCTTGTGACGCGAGACGCATGACACTCTGCTTTCTTACTCCGCTAGCTATCAGCTGATCCGCGCTAGTTATACGTATTTTATGTTGCCTGTGCTAAGACTATTGTGCTTTCTGCTTTCCGCTTTTGTCTTCACTGCTTCTATATTTCCTGTGCCGTGCTAATAAACTTTTCGTGATCGTATTCTGGACTGATTTATTTACGACGACCCGGCATAGTTTAAAGGTACTTCGATTCCTTCCTACATTTGGTGACCTTTTATTAAATTGGGGACTTCCTACACTGGTTCCCACATTGGTACCCACATATCTTTCTTCTTTTTTCTGTCTAACTCTTTATTGTAGACACACACAGAAACAGGTAACATTAAATAAAATAAAAACCGTGCCACAAGTGGCGGCGTTATCGCTAAAAGCGATCTGTTCCAGGCAACCATAGTTCCCAATAATGTTTTATGGGAGATATTGACAAATTAGCAGATGGGTCATTTGATGGTAAGTGATCTCCACCGCCCAGACAGCCACGATAACAAAAGAATAATGCTGTTACTAACTTTAAAGAAAGGGATTGCGAAGGGGGGGAGTATTTTGTGCTTGCGGTAATCGCTCACCGTCCAAATGCAACAGCAAGATACGCTCCAGTTATTTTCAATTTTATTAATCGAAAACCTGATCGTTTTCTGTTTATATATTTGGGTATTTTATTATAGTCAGCAACTCCCTAAACGGGGTCGACGTCAGGCAAATATTCAGTCGTAAAACAAAGCGGATTCCTCTCTGCAGCTTGCTTGGTCTAGTGGCAGCGTATATGGGCTGTAATTGCTGTAAACCCGGCCTTGGATTCGATTCCCAGGTCGCGTGCACATTTTTCTAACACGATGTAGGTGCTTAATGCTGACACCGCGCAATGTGTCGGGACGTCGTGGGCGCTGCGTCGTACCACGACAGTCTTAGGTTCGACGCGACACGAGTGTACACGCGTACTCAATTGTTTTAATTTAATATTTTCATTAAATAAATATATAAAGTTATCTTTACTCGAGCGTAGTCATTTCACCAAACATCTAAGACTCACACCTTCTATAAGTAGCACTATAGGCCGCTACAACGATACCTATGTCCGGAATTGGATCCCCCAGAGGGTTCACGTCAGGCAAGCAGGCGGTCGTAAAACAAAGCTGAATCCTTTCTGCAACATGCTGAGCTAACCCCACAGTAGGGGGATAAGGTTAGACAGAAGACTGAAGTTTCATTATTATTATAATAATATAATCACCCTTGAATGAACAGCCACCAGCCAGATGGTGATTTGGTACAATATGTATATCAGCATATTGTTAACTCTGAAATAATTAAAAAAATAATGTTATGAATCTGAATTCTCCGCAGGTACAATGGGACTGACATACCATTGTTGGGTAAAAGTCCCTAAAAAAAGAGATTAAAAAAAATAATCTGAATTCTGCTGGTGGTAGGATATTCGTATCCGACCGGATGGCGACCACCGTACACATGGTGCTAAAACCTGCCATAGTGACCCACGCTCCGTGTGTGGTTCGCGTTCCAGGATCAGTCAGTGTACTTCTGGTTCTCTCGAGGGGCTTGCGGCATGACTTGAGTCCACTCGGATGGAGACGGGTATGGGGGTATTCCTGTATCTGCTTCGGTCATCCGCCTGTGTTGTCGCAAGCCCCTCGATTTGCTTCTTCCCTCTTCGGATTCGGAGTGTGAAGAAGCATAAATAGTCCGGCATGATTCTGACAACCACTGATAAACACGATGTTTGTCAGTGGTTGCTAGTTTTTTTGGACTGCACTACGCTTACCATCAGGTGCAGTGTAGTCACTTTGCCGTGCCTGGATAAAAAAAAGAATCACGCAGAAAATACCTATGCTTACAAATAAATTATTTTGATTTGATTTGATTTGCATGAAACGTCAAAATAAAAAGAAACTGTTGGTTGGTTTGGGTGGTAATCACTTAACATCACTTAAAATGTTATAAAAAAATACTAAGCAAAGTAGATATATAGATTATTTTTTATCCGAGCGCGGCAAAGTGACCAGGGGCGTGAGTATAATTTTGAGGGCCCGTGGCAGTCATTGGATGGAAGTCTTGTTAGCCAGAGTCTCCCTTGATGGTCACGGCCTTTTCAGTCCGAGGTCTCCTTCCGATCATCGCTGGGGCGCCCTATAGTCGGGGCCCGTGGCATTTTACCGACCCTGTAGTTCGGCCACTGAATGTGACTACACTAAACCTGATGGTAAGCGTAGTGCAGTAAGTACAAATAAATGACGACATAAAATGATTTATCAGTGGTCTTTTCACCTTCTTTATTTAAAAAAAATATGATGATGGAATTGATGTTAACATAAGCTCACGCCTGTATCCCCAAAGGGGTAGGCAGAGGCGTATTAGCGAACTAGAACACCCACATTTCGCCGAGCTTAGTTCCGTCCCAGATGTGATAAGGGGCGAGCCTATCGCCATATCGGGCACAAATTCCAGACTCCGGGCTGATATGGAAAAATCCAATATCACTTTGCCCGACCCGGGAATCGAACCCGAGACTAATTATTTTACGTAGCGGCAAGCGAAAAGTCAACAAATGAATGGTCGACTCTCCGAAGAGGGAAGAAGCAAATCAAAGAGCCTGGGATAGGACAAGCGGATACGGAAGCATGAATGCCACAGTGCCGTATAATGTTTGTACGCGGTATTACTTCCGTCCTGAGGTCTCGGGTTCGATGCCCAGTAACATTTGTTATTTTTTTACTCATTATCGGTGCAGAGTACGTAATTTGTGATATGGCCATAGACTTGCTCCCTATTACATCTGGGACGGATATGAGCTCGGCGAAAGTGTTCTAGTTCTCTAGTTCGCGCCTGAATGCCATTTCGGGGATACAGGCGTCAGCTTATGTATTATTCGACAACCTCCGTGGCGCAGCGGACGAATAGCCGGTTGCGAAGCGAGAGGCCGCGGGTTCGATCCCCGCACCGAGACAAATGTTTGTATGGCCTACAGATATTTGTTTCGGGTCTGGGTGTTGTGAGACCGAAAGTCTCTCGTAGTTCCTGATACCCACGATACAAGACTCGATCTTAGTGTGGGGTCAGGACTATGTATGTGACTGTTGGGTGTTATTTATTATTATTTTATTATTTATTATTCGACATGTATCAATAGCCACCGTGGCGCAGCGGTCTGGTAGCCGGCTGTGAATCTCGAGGCAGTGGGTTCGATCTCCGCACCCAGACAAATGTTTATGAGGCCCACAGATATTTGTTTCGGGAGTGGAATCTCGTAGTTCCTGATACCTACGATACAGGTTATACCTAGTGTGGGGTCAGGACTATGTGTGTGACTGTTGGGTGTATATGTTTATTATATCGAATATTTCAAAATATTACCTGAAAGTGCACAATACAAGTCTTGCTCGAGTTATCCAAACTAATAGAACGTTGCGTAAATAATAAAATATCGCATATTTTACGATCTTGGAACCGTAACTTTGTAACGCAAATATTCAGACAATTTTACACTATAACGTAACATAAGCTCACGTCTGTATGCCCGAAGGGGTAGGCAGAGGTGCACTAGCGAACTAGAACACACACATTTCGCCGAGCTTAGTTCCGTCCCAGGTGTGATAGGGGGCGAGCCTATCGCCATATCGGGACAAATTCCAAAGTCCAGGCTGATATGGAAAAATCCAATATCACTTAGCCTGACCCGGGGATTGAATCCGAGACCTCAGGACCGTAATCGTACCGAAATACAACCACGCTACCGAAGCAGTTTTACACTATAACACTAGCTTTCCTCGCGGCCCCGCCTTTATAAAAGGTTTAGGTACCACCCAGTGATGGATTTGCAATGTTGGCTGCCATAACGGCCCTTTTAACATTAATTTTAACCAACTCAAAAAAAGGGTAGTGCGCTCCATTCCAGTCTCCGTGTTTTATGGGTTTATTGGCAGCACGTATGGGCTCTTCACCGGGAGGTCCTGTTTTCGATTCCCAGGTCGGAAGCGATGTTTTTTTTAATTTGAATTGCCCGGGACTGGATCCGTAGATGAGTTGACGTCAGGCAGGCAGCCGTAAAACTAAGCAAAATCCAAAGACATTCAACAGTATATACATAGATGGGGCAACAGCACAAAACTTGTGATCCAAAGTTATGACCTAGAGTTCATAAGTCGCTCAGATTATTTAAAATATACGCGCGCCAGGTTGGCCCGCGTAATAATATTGACAGAATAAACTTGTGCTGCCTCCGTGGCGTGGTGGTATTTCGGTACGACTACGGTTCTGAGGTCTCGGGTTCGATCCCCGGGTCGGGCAAAGTGATATTGGATTTTTCCATATCAGCCCGGAGTCTGGAATTTGTGCCCGATATGGCGATAGGCTCGCCCCCTATCACATCTAGGACGGAACTAAGCTCGGCAAAATGTGGGTGTTCTAGTTCGCTAGTACACCTCTGCCTACCCCTTCGAGGATACAGGCGTGAGCTTATGTTATGTTATGTAATAAACTTGTCCTACGTGATTCTTAACCATTCACAATCGTCCTCGCATTGTAATTTTTGAGTGGTAGAGCCACGCTGTAGACAGTAACGTCTACAGCATGAATGGGCCGGCTCGACCGGTTTGATACCACTGTCTCACAGAAAACCGACGTAAAGTGGCGGCTTGCTGTCGCGTTTCGTTCGGTGAGTGAGACTTCCGGTGGCCCATTTCCCCCCTCCCTTTCCCAATCCCTTTTCCGTCCCCTTTCATTCCCTCCTTTTAGGTTGGCAACGCAGCCATGATTCTTTTTGTGTCATGTGTGTCTATGGGCGGTGGAGATCACTTACCATCAGGTGACCCATCTGTTCGTTTGCCAATCTCTGCTATAAAAAAAAAAATGGTTGATGGCGGTACTGAAGTTTGAGATCAATTTCTTTGTACGGAATCTTGCTTGATAGCGTCTCTATAGTTAGTAATATTCAATCTCTTTGGACAAATCCTTTCTGCAACATGCTCGAAAAATTATGTTGCGTCGATCCCACATAAATGTGGGATAAGGCAGTGGCGGATTTGCCAACAGGCTGAGTAGGCTGAAGCCTAGGGCGGCAAATTTGGCCAAATATTTTTTGTTTAAGAGGCATTTCACATTTTATGCGAGATTTCCAAGATTTTGAGCGCCTAATTTACCATGATAAGAACGGGTTGAATACCATTGAATACATTCGAAATATAGATCGATTCTTTTTGTTGACGTATTGTTTAAAACATTTACTAATACTACTTTGATTTTTTAGTAGCGATTAATCTCCCGTACCTTGTTTCTTGAAAATAACGAAACAGGTCATCTTCAGGCTCCTAATTTTCTTATTAAAAGTCATTAAATGGACACGAGAAAAATCCTAGATATCAGGCATATAAAACTGTTGACGTTTGGTTGACAGAATATCGATAATTAATCACACTGATTGTAAAAAAAAATAAAGACTGTGACGATTTTTACGATTTATATCCGAAGTTTATCGCGAGTTTTTGCAAAGAAGAAAAGCAAATTACAAGAAACAATCTGTACCAAAATAAACTTTGTTTTATAAACAACCTAATTTTGTAGGTCAATTGGAAATATTTTTATTGATGACTTTTTTATTACAAAAAATACATCGCACAAAATTGCAATGAATTTGCGTTCGGAAATCAGTCGCGCGCCAGCGCTCGTCGGAGTAGGACCTGTGTCGATTTTTTTCCTGCTGCTCCCGAATGCTATAGAATTCGTAATTACAAAATATACCACAACTGATAGGTTTTGATCCATGAGAGTTTATTTTTTTTTTAGTACGTTATGTATATCATTTTAATTATTGTACCTCATTGTACTGTAATTGCATTTTATTAACAGACTTCAAAAAAAGGAGGAGGTTAACAATTCGTCTGAGTCTTTTTTTGTTATGTATGTTCCCCGATTACTCGAAGACGCCTACGGCGATTCGTGAAGTTATTTTTTTGTTGAAAAGAGTATACCTTCCAGGTGGTCCCATTGGCACCAAATCAGGATCTGATGATGGGATCCTATAAAAATCGAGGGCAACCATCAAACTTTATAGGGACCCAAAGTGTGTTTTATATATTTTCTAAAACTATATTGGTATTTGCGTCTGGTACTCATCATCTCATGTTGCTGAGCTGATGATGTAAATTATAACTCCTTAACTATTAAGAGTTGGTGGATAATTCTTTCAATATTACACAAAAATAGATAAAAAATAATTAAAGTTTAACAAAAACTGAAGCGCGACTTCAAAATTTTTAAGATTTGAAGACATTTTAGGTGTTCATTTTTGAAGTTTGTTTTGTTTTGAAGGTTTTCAGTTTTTGTTATAATCACCATCGAACTAATATAAATGCGAAAGTTTGTGTGAGTGTATGTGTGTGTGTGTATGTTTGGTACTCTTTCACGCAAAAACGACTAAATAGATTTTGATGAAATTTAGTATGGGAGTTGCTGACATCCTGGATTAACACAAAGTCTCCTTATTTTTTAAATCAACCCCTATTGGGATAAAACCCCGCTTAATAGATTTTGATGAAATAGCAGATTTGATAAAATAAGGATACCTTTGACCCTAGGGCCTCAAATGGAGTTTAAATCAACCCCTAAAGGCATGAAATATGGGATGAAATTATATATAGGAATTCAGATACCGCTGATCAAACTGATTTTGATGAAAGTTTAGCCCTAGGATCAGACAGAGGTTGTGATTTTTTTTACCCCAAAAAGGGATAAAATAGGGTTTGAAATTTTGATTTTTTTATCTTTGATCTTTAGTGCTACATATTCTGTCTTATTTTTTTTTGTTCTCTCCCACACACTGTTGCCTGAGACATTGGCTAAATAAAGTTTATTTTATTTCTTTCTTTGAGTTCAAAATCAATATCTGGGTTGCCCCGTAATTTTCAACGCCGGATCTGGTGTCAAACTGAAAAGGTGGACGCCCTTTTTATTTTTCTTTGTTTTTGACCCGATTTACTTCAAAATCGATATCTGGGCTACCGAGTAGGTTCGGAGGGGCGGATATGGGGTCACTAAACGATTTTAAAATGGTACACAATTCGTAAAATATTCAATATGACTCAGAAAATATGGTAATGCCATCTATTGATAAATTTGAAAATTACTTTCAGGCTATAAAGAACTCCCAACAATCGCACACACAGAACAAAAATATCCGTATCTTTTGATAGAGTTGGCCTATTTAAATAAAACAAAGTCAAAATGTTAATCCAAGATGTGGTCTACGATTTTCTATCCAGTTCCGTAAAATTACTTTGGTGGTTTTCATTTGATACGTGGTGAAACATACAGACAAACAGTCAAAAATTCTAAAAATGATAATAATGTGTTCTATTACTATTCTTGAACCCCCCAATTAGTTTTTTTGGAAATCTAAGCAATGTACAGACGCGCGATATTTACATTCTTATTATATGTATTGATGATTTTTAGCGCCGTCATTACGAAGTCCATATGTTATTAGAATAGTCAGTTTTGTTGTTCACATATATCATAACATCATCATAACTATATATACACACCTGCAAATGGCTTCATCTATTTCGGAAACACGAAGATGTAATAATGATGATGGTGATATAAATCCGTTATTTTGTTTAAGAAAGTTGGTATCAATAACATTTCCACATATACGGAGGACAATTAAAAGCATAATAGTAATGTTAAAAGATAAAAATTGAACCTAATTTTGTCAATACCTTTTCGGGAAATATATATATAAATTTAATTTAATATTACGCTATGTTGTAATAAGACTGGCTTGTTTTAGTATCCATCTACATATTCTATATAATAGTTTACAATATTACATTATGATAAATAATAAAATTAAAATTCGGATAACTCGAGTTCAGTGAAATGCAAAAGTATCAAAATGTTTTAGTCGCGCCATGATCCCTTATCTTCACTTTTGGTCGATTCGAACGAACTTCGTGAGTTATTTACCTAATCTGGAGCAGTCGCATTTTGTGAAATGGCTCTTAAATTAACAAAAATAAAAAATAAACTTTATTACAATAATAATATAATATTAACCCTGTAATATTACTGTCCCACTGCTGGCCACATTATTATACACAGGGAAAAAGAAAAAATAACATATTTGTCGGAGGGCCAACGCTAACGTTGTTTTTTAAAAATGGTGACGTCAGCATGGCTGACGTCACTTTTGACAATAAGATGATTACTCATCTTATTTATCAACTGTGAACACTGAAATTCACTAACTCCCTTTATTAACGGTGCTCAATAGCACCGTCTAGTTAGGGATGTGGACAGTCCGAGT
Organism: Clanis bilineata; assembly: GCA_036417725.1. Lineage (NCBI taxonomy): Eukaryota > Metazoa > Arthropoda > Insecta > Lepidoptera > Sphingidae > Clanis > Clanis bilineata. The sequence continues at coordinate 378,383 of CM071165.1, forward strand.
GCCAGAGCACGCCTGTGTCGAATATGCTCTGAACACTCCTTTTATAGGGTGCAATATTTACAACTACCTACTCGATACCGAATATCGAATGCTGAAGAAATAATTATAACGATTATTTTAACTTTTTAGAATCTTTTAACGATTCAGCAGTTTAACTATTGTAAAATGAATTAATAATGTGAAATAACAACGGCTTTTTAAATAAGCTTGCGTTTTTGCGCCGATATATTATATAGCGTATTTCCGATCTCAGTAGAGGCGGCAAAAGTTAAATAGCCTACTGTCGGCAAACGTGTAAATCCGCCACTGGGATAAGGGCAGGTATGAAACAGAATAAAACACAATATACAAACATATACAATATACATTTATTGTGTACATAATATCAGGCATCAGGTAGTTTATTGTTCATCTGTCTTCTCTTTGTATGTGACAACACCCTTAGCTATCATTTCTGGTATTTCCACCGCCAGCCACGGACCAAGCTGGAAAAAATAGTTTTTTTTAACAAATAGAACAAAGGAAATAAAGAAATATATTGATTTGAAATAAAAGTTAATAATATATCCTATATTGATTTGAAATAAAACAATATATCCCTGTAATATTACTGTCCCACTGCTGGGCACGGGCCTCCTCTACTAATGAGAGGGGTTAGGCCTTAGTCTACCACGCTGGACTAATGCGGGTTGGTACACTTCACATACCTTCGAAATTCTTGTGAAGAAATTCTCAGGTATGCAGGTTTCTTCACGATGTTTTCCTTCACTGTTATAGCAAGCGATAATTCACAATGAAAATACACTTAACATAGAAAAGTCAGAGGTGTATGCTTTTGGGGTTGGTTTCGAACCTCCAACTGAGCTATCGCTGATTATCACAATTTGGTTTTATTTTAAATCCGACGTTTCGAAGGTTATAACGTCGGGGTAAAATAAATTCAAAGTGCTATAAAATCCGTTAAAACAAGTTTCATTTCATAACATAACATAAGCTCACGCCTGTATCCCCGAAGGGGTAGGTACTAGCGAACTAGTACACCCACATTTCGCCGAGCTTAATACTGTCCCAAATGTGATAGGGGGCGAGCCTATCGCCATATCGGGCACAAATTCCAGACTCCGGGCTGATATGGAAAAATCCAATATCACTTTGGCCGACCCGGGGATCGAACCCGAGACCTCGGGACGGTAGTCGTACCGAAATACAACCACGCCACCGAGGCAGTCATAGATAGAGTCATAGAGGCAGTGCTATAAAAAAGTAATAATATACAAACCCCGAGCGCCATCGCGTGCGCTATTCCAAATTTGGGCACATTCCTGGCCCACAGCGGCTTGAAGTGGTCCGTGAGACATATCTTGCCGCCGCGGTACATCTTCGCGGTCTTACCGTCGAGCGCAGGCAGCGCTATCTCCGGAGCTGTAGTTGGGTATGTTACTGGAATCTGGAAATATTACATTGTTTTATTTTTGGCTAAAATGTTTTATCTGTCGCCTCCATGGTCTAGTGGCAGTACATATGGACTGCCGACCAGGAGCTCGTGGGTTCGATTCCCAGGTCGGGCAAAGCGAATTTTGTAATTTAATTTGCCCGAAACTGGATTCTTCAGAGGAGGTTGACGTCAAGCAGGCAGTCAGTCGTAAAAACTTAGCCAAATCCCTTCTGCAACATGCTTGAAAAAGTGTGTTGCGCCGACCCCACATCAGGGTGGGATACGGGCAGGTAGAGAAGTGTCTATAGGTCGTGGAGATCACTTGATATCTGTGGGATATCCCTGCTAAAGCAAGTCGCGAGCTACATCGAGTTATTTCATATTATTGTCTAAAATTGTGTTTGTTATTTAAAAGTGATGTGGTTTTGTGCGCTAAACTTCTACATGTGATATTGTTGTAATCGCTACTTAACCTGTTGGAGGCGGCACATATACACATATTATGTTACATAAGTGTCTCGGTTACTGGTGGCAGACACATAATAATAATCAACAAATCTTTATTCAATCAAAAAAATTTAAATCCATTACGATATTATCAATCTCTATAAAAATCATAATACTCACATCAAACTCCAGATCAAACTCATATTTGAGAAGGTTGTGTATGTACCAGCACTTGCCGAACCACCGCGTCCCTGTCTTGTCCGACTCCAGCCGGAACCAGTCGTTGTCCGCCTCCTTATTGTTCTGAACATACTGTGGACACAACATTCACATATGGACATGCATCGACTGGGAATTCTACGATCTGACATACTAGTTATACATAAAAAAATATCTTCGAAAGAATAGGCAGGGGTGGACTAGCGGACTAGAAAACTCATATTTTGGTGGGGCAAGAGCAAAATTTGATGTGGCTGAATAATATTTCACGAGCCATTCCCCATTTGGGTGACTGGTTTTGGCATCACCACTTACAGGCCAGTTCATGGAGGCCGGAGATCATCTCTCCAACTTTGGGAGGGCCACTCAGTGCTTCACTCCCACTCTCTATCCGCTGCCTCTTTTGTGACATAATTATTCACAAAATGAAGAAATGGAGTCCCAAAGTCCCCTGGTAGTAATGGTACAATCAGGTTATGTTTGGGTCACCCAGTTTTTTTTTATAGCACTGACTGGCAAAATAGGTCACCTAATGGTAAATGATCTCCACCGCCTCAACATTACATTCATGTGTTAAAAGTACTTTTAATCTGTTGACTGTTCTTGTATTGCTCTTAAAATACTCTTACAGAAGATTTATACTTCTATGCTGCTGATTAAGCAAAGTGAAAGCTGTTAGACTATTTGATTTACAAAAATGCTTTTTACCCAATAATTATCAAATATTCATTTGAACCTTAAATAATAACGCATTATAACAGCTGTGAATCATAAAAAAATAGATAAAATCAACTGCTACTTATGAGAAGTTTATAAAAATTGCTTTGTTGACGTCAAATCTCGATGTTATTTTTTAAAGAATAAATATATAAAAAGGAACATTTACAGTAAAAATAATATCAGACAGAAGCCTTTAACTCTTTTTTATGTAATATTGTCCAGAAAACTGAATACTTACCTTAATCAGAGCCTGATATTCCTCTTTTAGTCTGTTCACCCATAATTCTTTATCTCTTGGACCAGCTTTCGTTTGCAGCAGTGGTATACTGCTCAATGTCTTCCGTGTACCTTCGTCTACCATTTTTAGATGTTATATCATGTTAGTTTATTAATTATATGGACAAAAACATGCGTAAAGCTTTTGTGTACAATGTGTACTTTATATGTCAAAGTGACAGTCTACGTGTCAGGCACAGATTAATTACGTTATTGCAAATCATTCCCAGGAAATAAGATCGTAAAGTTTTATTTACGCCTCTAGGGATCACTGCCATGTGCCAGCATAGTAATAATAATATATATAAATAAATGTAAGACATCATACCATAATGATATATTTACATATACAGTTATTTTCGACCGGCTGTATAATTTAGTTCATCACTGCGTGACAATCTGTGACATAGACTGGTAGAGATGTTCACGTTAATTTAAAAACTCATATCGAAATTTTGGATGATCAAATAATTAATAACAGTCTTTAATTAAGAATAATCGTAGTTTTTTGAAATACACAATGACATTTATTCAAATTTTCAAATTCAAATTCAAATTCAAAACATTTGTTTATGAGATCGGGTATAATTGGTCTTAAAAAATATAAGTACAGCCGAAATCTGCTACTAGAGCATATAAATACTTTAAAAAATATATCTATATATTTATCAAAACAAATTGAAACTTTTTGGAAAGTTCCTGATTATATTTGCAATCAGTGTAAAAAATTACTAACAATATGGTCCTAAATTGTATTTTGATATCAAAACCAGTGGCGTTTTGGCGTCAAATAATTAAGAACATGGAGAGGATTACTAGGTTGCGTTCACGAGCCAAACATCCACATTAGAAGACAAGAATAATAGAAAAATTTAGATTACTTTAGATCAAACCACAAAATGTGCGACGCGATTCGACAGTCCGTTACTGGCATTGTAGGTATTGTATATGTAATTTATTTAATTTACACATACAACGTGAAAATATGCATTTAAAATAATATAATAGCGATACAAAAAATATACTTATTTAGTTTTAAACACATCGAGTTGATATTACTCATAATTGCTCTAACATAATATAAGCTCACGATAATATCCCCGAAGGGGTAGGCAGAGGCACACTAGCGAACTAGAACACCCACATTTCGCCGAGCTTAGTTCCGTCCCAGATGTGATAGCGGGCGAGCCTATCGCCATATCGGGCACAAATTCCAGACTCCGGGTTAATATGGAAAAATCCAATATCACTTTTCCCGACTCGGGGATCGAACCCAAGACCGCAAAACCGTAGTCGTACGGAAATACCACCACGCCACCGAGGCAGATTGCTGATATAATATAGCAAAGTGTCAGTGGTCTACGAAAAGCCGGGGCTACTCTTCATACAATTTGCATGCAGGTATAATTACATATAACTACAACCATACAGTTAGTAGAATATCCATAGTATGATAAAGAAAGAACGAGGATTTGAAAGCCCCGCATAAGCCAATGAGTGCGAGGGAGAGTTGTTAATGTGTGAAATCGCTGCGTTTACGCGGCGTCGCTGCTGGTCGGCCTGCCAGCTGACTATTCGACCATCACGTGTGCTTATCGCGCGTTTTTTAAAATTGTATAAACAATATTTTAGTTACTTAAAGTCCATTTAAGTATTTCAAATTATGTTTATCCTTGCGTATTCGGTATTTCTTATTACCAATACCGGGAAATCCGAGATTTTTGGTTTCTATAGCAGCCTCTGTTCAAAACTTTATTTTTGAGTGGTAGAGCCACATTGTAGACAGTAATGTCTATAGCACGAATGGGCCGGCTCGACCGGATAGATACCACTGTCGCACAGAAAACCGACGTAAAGTGCCAGCTTGCTGTCGCGTTTCGTTCGGTGAGTGAGATTTCCGGTGGCCCATTTCCCTATTCCCTTTCCCAATCCCTCTTCCCTCTGCTTCCATTCCCACCTATTAGGTTGGCAACGCACCCGTGATTCTTTTTGTGTCTTGGGTGTCTATGGGCGGTGGAGATCACTTAACATCAGGTGACCCATCTGCTCGTTTGCCAATCTCTGCTATAAAAAAAAATCAATATAAAAATAAACATTGCTTAGTAAGTTATATCGATATACGGAAAAAAATATCGATATCTTTCACATCCTTATTTTTATTGATTAATTTATTTGACGTTTCTGGTGATAAATACAGTTTTCAAAAACAAAATAATTTTGCATTAACGCATCTTATTTGTATTTAATCGGAATGAAATTAAAAACTGCGTTTGTTTCCAACAGCTGAATTTTTTTTATTAGGCGGAAGAACTAGGAAGTGAAATTGGTAAGCCGCATAGTTTTTTTATATTGCGAATTTGCCTGATTTTTTTGTGATTTGGCCCAGATATTCACTATTGAATAATACAATATGCACGTAAGTCATATTCTTGCATAAATTGCATAAATATTGTTCTCAAACAAACCTGCTATCAGGCAACTTTTGTCGTATTTTTAGAAAGTATATTTTTATTATAGTCCCTATATATTTCATTTTAAATAAAATATGTTATTTTTGTAATCATTACAATGCTGTATTTTCGGATTTTTTAGATCTTAGATATTACTTTTAGACCAATTTTTCGATTTTAGATTTAAAATAAAAACCCGAGCGATGCTTTTTTTAAATAGCTTTTTTGGCAAGATTTTTATTCTTTATTTGGGTTAAAATAACAAATTGTCAGGGTAGACAGTGTCTCTTTGTCTATATGAACTGCACGCCACTGACTATGACTGTACTAACAATAATAGTAGTATGTATCTTACTGTAAGATCAGTATTGTATGACTTAGGAGTTAAATAAATCTTATCCCACCTTAATGTGGGGTTCGCGCAACACACTTTTTCAAGCAAATTGCAAAGAGGATTTGGCTTCGCTTTTATGACCGGCCGCCTGCCTGATGTCAACCACCTGTGAGGGATCCAGTCCCGGGCAAATTTAATTATAAAAATTACTGTGCCCAACCTGGGAATCGAACACAGGACCTCCCAATCCACAGCCCATACATGCTGCCACTAGACCAAGGAGGCGACTAAGGAGTTAAATAAATAAAGACACCCAACAGTCACACACCTTGCCCTGACCCCACACTAGGTATAACCTGTATCGTGGGTGTCAGAGACTATGAGAGACTCAAGCTCTCACAACATCCACATGCGAAACAAATATCTGTGTCACACAAACATTTGTCTCAATGCGGGACTCTCGCTGACAGATGGAGGCTGTCGAAGTTGAGGCTTGTGTAATAATTTTAGATCCAAAATGGGTTCGGAGCAGTCGTCGGTGCCTCAGAAGAAGCAGTCACAGAGACTTCCTGTCCGCAGAGGATATACCATAGCTGTGTCCAATGCACAAGGTAATATGTTACATTTTTTCTTTTCACCTTCTATTATCCCATTCCACAGCCTCCGTGGCGCAGTGGGCGAGTAGCCGGCTGTGAAGTGAGAGGCCGCGGGTTCGATTCCCGCATTGAGATAAATGTTTGTGTAGCCCACAGATATTTGTTTCAAGTGTGGGTGTTGTGAGAGCGTGCGTCTCTCATAGTCTCTGACACCCACGATACAGGTTATACCTAGTGTGGGGTCAGGACAAGGTGTGTGACTGTTGGGTGTATTTATTATTTATTTATTTATTCAAATGTGGGGATGGTGCAACACTCTTTTCACAACACAAATTGTTAAACATGTACAACCTTTTTTTTCTCGCTTATCCCACCTTAATGTGGGGTCGGTGCAACAATTTTTTTCAAGCATGTTGTAGAAAGGATTTGCCTTAGTTTTTATGATAGGCTGCCTGTTTGACGTGAACCCGCATCTGGGGATTCCAGTCCCGGGAAAATAGTATTAGAAAAACACCACATCTGACCTGGGAATCTAACCCAGGATTCCCGGTTTATAGGGCATACTCTGCTAATAGAACAAGGAGGCGATAACATCAACATTAAACATAACGCGACCTTATAATATATGCATTTTGCAGTAAGAATGTAGCTTGATTTTTATAACAGACATGTGGTGGGTAACGATGGGCTGCAATGTTGAGACAAATTTCTTTTGCCCTGCCCTGTTCTGTTTCAAAAATCGTAATTGAGCTATTATAGTTCGTTAGTGCACCTCTGCCTACTCCTTCGGGGATACAGGCGTGAGCTTATGTGTATGTATGTGCGTATTAATACAATAATACTCTTTTTACAGACGGTTCAAGGAGCGACACCACCACAAGTGGCAACAACTCGCCCGGCGCGAGCGTCTGTTCAGATTCTGAGCTACCGTACATCTCGTACACAGTGGACAGGCCTATTGGTGGTCAGTATACTATATAGCAATATGCAGAGTGGCGCCAACATAACGACATTAAATTTGATAATGGGTATTTTTGAATTTCGCCGCACTAATAAAAAACTAAGGTCGATACCGATAAAATAAATTTTTAGAACAAAATAAATAGCAAAATTTCGGTTACTAAATGTCACACATTTTATACTGTGTAAAACCGGTATAATGCGCGAAAATCTACAAGTAGGTAAACTTCAGTAGGTACGCGGCGCGTGAACCTTGCATTCAAGGTATGTTCGACGAGTTCGTTCATGTTTGTTATCGACAAAAGTTGTTGTCCGATAATATTAGCTGTATAATCGTACAATAATTGGACCGTGTTGTGCAGAAATGATCCAACACACATTTTTTATTGATGCTAACATGATCTAAAGTCTAAGCCATTAAAGACCATATTGCTGTAAAAAAGAAATGTGGCTTGGATCATTTCTGCACAACACGGTCCAATTGACAAAACTAAAAATCAATTCTGTGGCTAAACTATTTCACCTATTCTTGAGTGGTAGAGCCACGCTGTAGACAGTTACGTCTATACTCTATAGCACGAATGGGCCGGATCGACCGGTTAGATACCACTGTCTCACAGAAAACCGACGTAAAGTGGCAGCTTGCTGTCGCGTTTCTTTCGGTGAGTGAGATTTCCGGTGGCCCAATTCTCCCCCTCCCTTCCCCAATTCCTTTTACCTCCTCTTCCATTCCCTCCTTTTAAGTTGGCAACGTACCCGTGATTCTTTTTGTGGCTTGCGTGCCGATGGGCGGTGAAGATCACTCGCCATAAGGTGACCCATTGGTTTGTTTGCCACTCTGCTATAAAAAAAAATACAGGCGGATGACATGCATGCAGATACAGGGATACCCCCATACCCATCCCAATCAACCATAAAGTTATGCCGCAAGCCTTTCGGGAGAACCAGAAGTACACTGGCTGATCATTTTCTTGCCTTTTCTTCTCTTGCGAACCAATCTTCCGAACGGTACGTAACTTTCCTTGGCGGTAGATTAAAATTTTAGACGGAATCTAAATAATGTGTTATATTTTATGGATTCATATTAAAGGTTTTGATCCTGGAACGCAAGTCACATAATTATGGAGTGTGGGTCACTATAGCAGGTTTTAGCACCAAGGCTGAGATCTATAGAGCGAACTTCGACTAAGTCTAAGTCAAAGTCACGAACTCAGTGAGGATTTTTACTAAGACCGAGTCATTTTTTACAAGAAAATTTTTGCTTAGTGTCTGTCAGTCTGTTTTTCTTGTAAAAAATGACCCGGACTAAGTCAAAGTTCGATTTAACAATTACAAATCCCCCCTGAGTTCGTGACTTTGACTTAGACTTAGTCGAAGTTAGCTCAGCCCAAATGTTATCAACAGATTCCCCAAAAACCGTGTCCAAGAACGTCCGCAACGAGAAGCGTTCGTTGAACCGTCACGTGAGTAGCGCGCGTCGAGCTCGTCGCCACACGAGCAGCGCGAGCAGCAGCAGCACCCCGCGCGACATCGTGGTGGTGAAGCGCGCCGCGGAGACGCCGCACGCTGAACATCTCGCCAGGCTGCAGGTGGGGTATACAGGGTGTGTTATATGTACAGTAGTGTATACAGGGTGTATTATATATAATATACAGTAGTGTATACAGGGTGTATTATATATAATATACAGTAGTGTATACAGGGTGTATTATATATAATATACAGTAGTGTATACAGGGTGTATTTTCTTATACCGGATGTTTCATAAAGTTTGTACTAATAAGAATTCCACATATGAGGAGAACGATTAACGGCAGGTTTCGATAAACGATCTCAGTTTAGAGTGCAGATAGATCGCGATTATGAACCAATCAATACAAGTCATTTATTTATTTATTTATTTACACAAGTAACTTACAGACAAATCCAATTCTTCATAAGGCAAAGCTAAGGTAGGCCAAACAAACTGTTCTTATTGGCTAATTTTTGTAATCCATCTGCATATCGAACTGAGATTGTTAATTGAAACAGGACGTTAAAGTGCAATGGTTGAGTTAAAAAATAAAAATGACACTTAATTTTTTTTAATCAATTGCTAAGCATGGGAATTTTAAAACCAGAATACAATCTGTAAATCATCGCAATTACTATAAGAATGGCTTTGTGTATGCTAAAAATAAGTAATTACCCCATAGGTGCTGTATAAATGTATTACAGCGGACCCAATGAGCCAGAAAAAAATTTTTCGTCAAAAATTCAAGTTTCCACTTTTCTAAATCTATGAGCCTTGCAAAATTTTAAACTTTACCGCTAGATTACAGTATATATACAGTAGTGTATACAGGTTGTATTTTTTATACAGGGTGTTTCATAAAGTTAGTATCCATAATAACTTCACTTAAAGGGTGGATGGCTAGCAATCTGGCGGTAAAGTTTAAAATTTCGTAAGGCTCATAGTTTTGGAATAATGGAATGGAATGGAATTTGAATTTGTAATGAAAAACTTTTTTCTGGCTCACTGGGTCAGCTGCAGTACATTTACAAACGACCTATGGGGTAATGAATTATTTTTAGCATACACAAAGCCATTATTTTGCTATTTGCGATGATTTACAGGTCACATTCCGATTTTAAAATTCCCATGGTTAATATTGATAAAAAAAAATTAAATATATTTTTATTTTTTAACTTTACCATTGCACTTGAAATCGCTCTCCATGTATGTAGAATTATTATAGGTACCAACTTTATGAAACACCCTTTATACTTTATATACAGTAGTGTATACAGGCTGTATTTTTTATATATACAGGATGTTTCATAAAATTTAAAAACTTAACGGAACGACCTCAAATCCGATCGTAACCAGATTTATATGGAACCATCCTTGAAATAAGCTCTATTAATTACAAAAATAATTTTTAAAAACCGGTCCACATGTGGCGGAGATATCGCGTAACATATAGTTTACACTACTTAAGAGGTACAGCTGTGATCTGTATTGTCTGCAGGAAATCCCAACGTTCCTGCCCATAATGCGAGGAACACTCGGCCTGCCAGGAGCCAGGGATCCTGAAGTATTGGAAGGTATTTATTCATTTAAACAATTTTAACATTAACATTAACATAAGCTCACGCCTGTATCCCCGAAGGGGTAGGCAGAGGCGCACTAGCGAACTAGTACACCCACATTTCGCGGAGCTTAGTTCCGTCCCAGATGTGATAGGGGGCGAGCCTATCGCCATATCGGGCACAAATTCCAGACTCCGGGCTGATATGGAGAAATCCAATATTACTTTGCCCGACCCGGGGATCGAACCCGAGACCTCAGAACCGTAGTCGTACCGAAATACCACCACGCCACCGAGGCAGTCAAACAATTTTAAAACGGCTTGTAAACCAATTACTCTAAAATGAACACATTCGTACAAACTAATAATATTACAAAGGCATGACAATGTATGTCTTGCTTTATCTTTCTTTCCTGTTTCGATTCCCAGTGAAGGCAGTCATATTGGATTTTTCCATATCAGCCCGGAGTCTGGAATTTGTGCCCGATATGGCGATAGGCTCGTCTGTCACATTTGGGACGGAATTAAGCTCGGTAAAATGTGGGTGTACTGCATAATGATTTTTGAGGTGTACACAAATAGATTATACATTGAAATAAAACTTGTTTAATAAAATCTGGTTTTGCAAACCAAAATTGCCAAAATTTTTTTTTATTATCGAGGCCGGAAAACGAGCAGATGGGTCACCTGATGGTAAGTGATCTCCACCGCCCATAGACACCTAAGACACAAAAAGAATCATGGGTGCGTTGCCAATTTAAAAGGATGGAATGGAGGAGAGGGAAAAGGGATTGCGGAGGAGGGGGGTGTTACGTCGGTTTTCTGTGAGACAGTGGTATCTGCCCGGTCGAGCCGGCCCATTCGTGCTGTAGACGTTACTGTCTAATCCGTGGCTGTAGAAAGAAAAATATATTTATTGGTTTACAAGTTGGATGGTTATCCTAGTTGTGAACAGTTTAATATATATCGCATATATTGAATAAGCTCACGCCTGTATCCCCAAAGGGGTAGGCAGAGGCGCACTAGCCAACTAGTACATCCACATTTCGCCGAGCTTAGTTCCGTCCCAGTATCGCCATATCGGGCACAAATTCCAGACTCCGGGCTGATATGGAAAAATCCAATATCACTTTGTCCGACCCGGGGATCGAACCCGAGATGTTATGTTATGTTATGTGAATATTTAGATATTCAACAAACGAAAAAGCAATATAAAAACATAAGAAAAATAAACAAAGGAGAAATAAAACAATTAGGTATGCATCTACATATCACGGTATCACACGTCGTGATGAGAGCATATCCCATCACAACTGCACCAAAAGGAACCAGATCAGCAAATCTACTAATATCTCTACCACTCAAACTGGCTTTATACATTTGCGTCGCACATTTTCTCATGTAACATTTGTGTTTTGGCGGTTGTCTGCCTCTGAGGTACAGATGTGTACAGGTTTGGACTACAAGCCGTGGTCTCGCCTCACATCTCGCCTGCAGGCTCATCTCGCCGCGTGCGCTCATCCTCTCGCCGCCGACGAACTCGCTATAGTCACCAAAATTAAAGAGGTCAGTGGGAACTGGCACCTACTAGTTGTTCTTAATCCAGGGGAGTTACCACCACCTCTCATAGCAGTATTATTATAGACTTACTACGTTTTTTTTGTACGTGAATCGGTACAAGTAAGATTATAATAATATTGCTATAAGAGATGGTGGTAACCACCTCTGGTCTCCTGTACTAGCTTTTTCGAAACAAAACACTAAAATATGCAAATCAACGATTTTAGCTGTCACCTGCTCGTAGAACAATGGACAATAGATAAAAAATGCATGTATTGTGTAGGTATTTTGTTTAATGTTTTAGTACAGGGGATTACCATCACCTCTTATAGCAGTATTATTATAATCTTACTTGTACCGATTCCCATACACAACAAACGAAGAACGATTATAATAATACTGCTATAAAAGGTGGTGGTAACCCAGGTGACCCGGTTTTACACTTATCCTATCCCCAATGGATCGAACCCGCTGCGTCTCGCTTTACAGCCGGCTACTCGTCCGACAAACCACGTAATACATAAAATAACGTTAAAAATGTTATAACGGCATAAAATACCGTTTAAAAGTTGTATAACTGCTTAAAATGCGATGAAAATGTGGTATAAGGACTTAACGTACCGTAGAAAATGTTTTATAACGGCATAAAATACCGTTAAAAATTTTGTATCGTTATATTGTGTCGTTGATACAGACAATGTTGAAAGAATAACGTTATTGTATTCAACGTTATTTCTATAGCATTTTTCGTGAAATGAAATACCGTTAACAATTTTGGCATCGTTATCACATGTGCTTGACGTTGCTTGGTGATTTTCAATAAAAAATTGGCCAGCTTAGCTCTACCACTTGCGTTTTGTTATTTTTAAATATCCTATTGTTATACAAAAACCTGTGTTCCAAAACTGATATATAAAAATAATAAGTGGCAACGTCGCGATGTAAATTACGTTAAAAATAACGTGAATTACTATCGTTATAACAATAACGGATATTTATTTTACATAATGATTTCTTAGGTTTACGCGAATTTTATTCATTAAAATAAAAGTAGGGGTATTTTTACGGATTCTATCACGATTTGGTTACGTAATAGAATCTGAAAAATAGTTTTATTTCAAGGTATTTGTTTTGTAACATATCTCTAAAGTCGCTGGATGCAGGCCGATTCCAACAGGTCGATTTGTAAATGTATGGGGGAGGCCTATGTTCTTTGGACGTCCTATGGCTGATGATGATGATGATGATGATATGCCTCCGTGGCGCAATAGGCGAGTAGCCGGCTATGAACCGAGAGGCCGCCGGTTCGATCCCTGCACCGAGTCTAATATTTGTGTGGCCCACAGATATTTGTTTCGGATCTGAGTGTTGTGAGAGCGTGCGTCTCTCTAGGTTCCTGATACCCACAACACAAGACTCGATCTTAGTGTGGGGTCAGTACTATGTGTGTGACTATCTATATCTGTTATACTATCTATATCTATTTATTTATATCTCAGACGGAAGCGGAGACGTCCCGGCTGCACTCGGCGGTGGTGGAGCGCCAGCGGAACAACGCGCGCCACGCCGAGAGACTCGCGCGGGCGCACCAGCTCGCGCAACATCTCTCGCGATCCAGGTCGCTGCTTGAACAGGTATAATAAATAATCACAAGTTTCAAAACTTAACGGACCGACTTCAAAACCGGTCGTGACCAAATTTATATGGCACCACCCTTGAAACAAGCTGCTTCGAACACAAAAAGAATTTTGTAAATCGGTCCACATTTGACGGAGATATCACGTAACATACATAAAAAATCTCAAGGAATTGAGGACCTCCTCCTTTTTGGGAAAGCGGTCGGTAAATACACCCGCTAGTCACACACCTAGTCCTGTCCCCACACTAGGTATAACCTGTATCGTGGGTGTCAGAGACTATGAGAGACGTGCCAACTCACAACACACACACGCGAAACAAATATCTGTGTGACACATAAACATTTATCTCAATGCGGGAATCGAACCCGCGGCCACTCGTTTCACAGCCGGCTACTCGCCCGACAAGCCACGGAGGCTGTCTACACACTTAGCCGCGTCTGCACTAAAACATTACACAAAACATGGAATTTCTAAAAAACTGTCTATGGTCCATTGTTATCTGAACAGGAGACAATGAAAAACATTGTTTTGTGTAGATGTTTTTAGTGTTTTGTTTCGAATAAATATGTGTAGGTGACGCGGCTTTACAGACATACAGATAACAAAAATATTATAGATCTTTCTTTCTACCTGTCTTTAACTCGCCTCAATGTAGACTCGGCGCAACATATTTTTTCAAGCATGTAGCAGCAAGGGTTCGGCTTAGTTTTTACAAATGAGCACCTAGTCTTGACCCCATACTAGGTATAACCGTGGATGTATCGTGGTTATTGTGGATATCAACTATGAGAGACTCGGTCTCAACACTATTTTGTCTGTGTCCTGGAATCGAACCCGCGACCTCGCTTCAGCTGGCTACTCGTCTGACAAGCCACGAGGGCCGGCACATTTAAGTTATGGATTCATGAATGATTTGATTCACAGACATTACAAGACATCGAAGAGTTAAACAACCTTTTACCAGAAGACAAGAGGTTAGAGCCGTTTGTATGGAGCGAGACGGCCGACACGCGATGAACCTCACTAAATAAGGGGGGACTACCCACATGTATCCAGAAATACCCAGAAACAAGAGAAGAATAAGGACTTGGCATAACTACGAAATAATTAAGCTTACCTAATGGAACGAAACCAAAATGGCGACTTTGCAACAGAAAGATCCCAGTAATATAACAGTTAGGTATCTTCATACTCCGAAATTAGTATTATTGTAAATAAAACACCGTATTTATAACAAAATCAATAAGTATTTATACGTTATTTAATTCTTATAACACGGTGACAACTTACATGTAAATAGATCGCGAAACTAAAATGGCCGAACCGGCTTCAAAGTAAACACGTTTTTGTTCGTAGTTATGCGAAGTCAGATCGCTGAGTCTTGTCAATGAGTGATAATAAAATATGTCATACTGATGTTTGTTTCATTCAACTTGAAAAATGGGGACTATGAGACTATCGTGGGCACGGGTGTAGCCAGGGGGCTGACTTGACAGTTGACACTTGATTCGAATTTGACTTCATTTAGTGACTTGAGATTACACCAAAATCGACTTAAAAAGTGCGCTAATGTTGCATTAGATTCGAGAACTTGTCATTTGGTCATTTTTATCGTGACATTAGTTCACTTTTTAACTGTATTAAGTTGGATTTTAAGGCTGAGATAAAAGAATTTGTGTTATTAATATAAAACAGATCTATAGAGCTTCGACTAAGTCTAATTCAAAGAAACGAACTCAGTGAGGATTAGGAATTTTTAAATCGCACTTTGACTTGGTCCGAGTAATTTTTTACACGAAAAGAGTTAGTTTCTTTGATTCAAGACAGTCGAAGTTCACCCTATAGATATCACCCTATCACTAACGGCCGGTTGCAATAAACAATCTCAGTTCGAATGTGCAAATAGATTACAAAAATTAGCCAATAAGAACACAATTTATAATAATAAATTTATTTCCATAGACAGTATTACATTACTCGACTGCCTCGGTGGCGTAGCGGTATTTCGGTACGACTACGGTTCTGAGGTCTCGGGTTCGATCCCCGGGTCGGGCAAAGTGATATTGGATTTTTCCATATCAGCCCGGAGTCTGGAATTTGTGCCCGATATGGCGATAGGCTCGCCCCCTATCACATCTGGGACGGAACTAAGCTCGGCGAAACGTGGGTGTACTAGTTCGCTAGTGCGCCTCTGCCTACCCCTTCGGGGATACAGGCGTGAGCTTATGTTGTGTTATGTTTTAGAATTACATTAAACACAACAAAACACTCCACACTGGGCTAAGCCTGTCTCGTGGAGAGTTTTTTTAGAGTAGTATATATGAGAAAATTAAAACATTATTATATACACTGAAAGAGAGACATGACGTGTAATATCTAATTCTAGTAGGAATGATATTATAATCATTTAGTAATTTTGAGGATATCTTGGGTATATCGGTAGGACCAGTTTAATAACTCCGTGGTTAAGTTTCTTTTTACTTTGAAATTTTGATTTTGAATTTGAACATGACTCCGTCAAATGAGTTGATTTGATTGGTTCATAATCGCGATCTATCTGCACTTTAAACTGAGATCGTTTATTGAAACCAGCCGTAAATAAAATCGAATCGAATGTCAATAGTTACCCACCTGTTTCGTGGGTATCAACTACGAGGGACTTACGGTCCTACAACACCAACCTGAAACAAATATCTGAACACAAACATTTGTCTCGGTGCGGGAATCGAACCCGCGGCTCTCGTCTCACAAGTGATCACCCGCCGCTGCGCCACGGAGGCTATCAAGTGTCAACAACGAAGTATATTTCCTCAAATCAAATAATGTATGTGCTTATTTAAAAAGCTGCTTATTTTGTTTGTTTAATTTAACTGCTTATTATTATTAATTTCTCTCTCCAGACCAACCTGTAACCTATCTTACCGGTCTTTATGTATGAATAATCTTTAGGTACGATCCGTTTCCCCTTCATACTTCCAACCTGGATTAGGATAGACAAAAATATGTATTAAATGGAAATTGCAGTAAAAATAAATAAAAAAAAAACAGTAAAAAATAAAAACCTACTTAAACAGGTCCCTTGACTAAACTTACACACTGTACACGCACCAAAATTGTAACGAGAAGTTGTGATAGTAAATTAATAAACAAAACCGTAAAAATTAATGCTATGATGAAAGTAGTATAAAATAATTGATAACATAACATAACTTAAGCTCACGCCTGTATCCCGAAGGGGTAGGCAGAGGCGTACTAGAGAACTAGAACACCCACATTTCGCCGAGCTTAGTTCCGTCCCAGATGTGATAGGGGGCGAGCCTATCGCCATATCGGGCACAAATTCCAGACTCCGGGCTGATATGGAAAAATCCAATATCACTTTGTCCGACCCGGTGATCGAACCCGAGACCTGAGAACCGTAGTCGCACCGAAATACCACCACGCCACGGAGGCAGAGCAAATAATTGATACTTTACAAAATATCTTAATTATAAATTACGAATAATAGAACGTCATTGCAAAACCCAAGTGACGTTATTGCACAAAGTAGTGGTTCCAATACTTTCCAGGTTGGGGTGGGATTTCCAATTTTTCGGAAAATTGTTGTTGTGTTTATGGTGATTGATGAATAAGATTTTGGAGGGATTTTGACGGGAAGTCTGACATGGTGGGCTTCGCTTGTTAAAATTATTTCATATTATTCTCTAGAGCTGTGTTTATTGTCTTTAAGTTGTGTGGTTTAATGTATCAAACTTCAGTGAAGATGGACGGTATAATGTGGAAAAATTTTAACCGGTGATCTTTGATGAGTTTTGCTTGGTGCGGTGGCTGGCTTTGTTCAGTCGATTCGCCGAGTGAATGTCATCTGAGGGGCACCGCACTGGAAGGAATTACCGCCATAATTCCAGCAGGACCTTGAGATCATCCACATCTGGGTCTCATGGTCATTGTGAAAACATAATTGCTCTATTTACCTTGACATTGGCTAAATCATCGCTTATGCGTGGAAGCCATTATTTTTAAAAGAAGAAGAAGAGATTTCGGAGTTCTCTTCCCAAATAACTCTCTTCTGGGAACCCTCCCACATAATCGCTCAGGATAATTTTATTGGTATTAAATATCTGTATTTTTTTCAATTACACAAATTAATTTAATGTTAGCATATAACGTAAATAGCTTGCTGACTTATTTAGTAACGAAAAGCTGTTAACACATTTGTTAACTGCTTTTCGTTTAAACGTCAACTACAACTCCAACATTATATTATACTTAACAATCGTGCGGACAGATGTCGCTGTACGGTTTTACATCGCGCTATGGTTCACATCACGACTACAGTATATCGTAGATGTTACTATGCAATTCATTACAAGTTTATTCCAACAAAATGATAACGGCAAAAACCGTATCTATTAATTTTTGATAATACGTTGTTTGTCGACGTATTTTGTAACGGCGACTTCCATCACTATGCCCTTTACTTATATTTAAGCGCTGCTTATCTTTAACGATAGGTTGTCCCTTTCATTTTTAAACAATGTAACGCAAGGAAAAAAGTGACAGGCTATTCTTAGCGAAAAGCGACAATGTTTTTATAAGTAAGGCCCTATGGGCCGGTTTCAATCAAGTGGTAGAGCCACGCTGTAGACAGTAACGTCTATAGCACGAATGGGCCGGCTCGACCGGTTACATACCACTGTCTTACAGAAAACCGACGTGGCTATGGGGGTCGCTCAGTGTATCTTGTATGTCACTTTGTCCTATATTATTAGATATCTATTGTTATCATGGTTTAGCTGCTCTAATTAAGGTCTTTCTGTATCTGGTGCTGTACTGTAAATTGGTGTTAAAAAGAGCAACGTCAGAGTAAATTGCTTATTATATTTAATACGCTTATTTGCTTATTTAGAAATAGCACTATTTGTTAATTGGATACAGGCGTGAGCTTATGTTATGTTATGTTGTTAATTGGACCGTGTTATGCAGAAATGATGCAACCCACAAAAATAAAAATAAAATGTGATTAATGCCAACATGTTCTAAAACATTAATAGACAATTAGAGTGAGGGGTAGAGCCACGCTGTAGACAGTAATGTCTATAGCACGAATGGGCCGGCTCGACCGGTTAGATACCACTGTCTCACAGATAACCGACGTGAAGTGGCAGCTTACTGTCGCGTTTCGTTCGGTAAGTGAGATTTCCGATGGCCCATTTCCCCATTCCCTTTCCCAATCCCTTTTCCGTCCCCTTCCATTCCCTCCTTTTAAGGTTGGCAATGGACCCATGATTCTTTTTGTGTCTTGGGTGTCTATGAGCGGTGGAGATCACTTACCATCAGGTGACCCATCTGCTCGTTTGCCAATCTAAGCTATAAAAAAACAAATTGGCGCCAACCATTTTATTTTCCTTTTTTGTGGTTTGGATCATTCCTGCTTAACACGGTCCAATTGCTTTTCATTTAAACGGCAATTTTATTACAACCAAACATTTTATATATTTAATAATCGCGTCGATAGATGTCGCTGTACGATTTTACATTGCACTATGGTTCGTATTACGAACATCCTATATATGAGTTACTTTAATATCGGCCTGATGTCGTTTGCCAACAATCGATTACATTTTTTTAATTTTTGGTAATACGTTGTTTGTCGACGTATTCTTAAGTGTTTGACACATCAATATAATATAGATGTATTCTTAAGTGTTTGATACATCAATATAATATACCCTAGATGCACAGTTCTTTGCAAATATCTTCCTGAAAAGTGGTCTCATGAATAAAACAAAGAAAAAATCACAAGTTCTAATTAAATCAACACAAATATAACCCAATGCTATGCACGTATATAATCAGACTTGGGCTCCTCACTCGTGAGTCAACTCGTTGAAGCGCGTAGTAACGACAATTTGAAAGAGTTCTTCGAATTTAAACAATGAACCGCATCACCACAACACCTAATTAATGCCCAACATGTACCAACCCGCATTAGGCCAGCGTGGTAGACTAAGGCCTAACCACTCTCATTAGTAGAGGAGGCCCGTGCCCAGCAGTGGGACAGTAATATTACAGGGCTAATATTATGTACCTACCTAATAGTACTATTACTATTTACAAATCAAAATTTTATATTTTATAGCAACACTTTAAACAGTTTAACCTCACGAGCCATAGCCGATAGTTGAACTTTAAACTTGAGGCGCGACCCGCAAGTAGACGCGGCGATGCGCAACGTAAATTACATTTCATAGTTCATACTTCATACTCGAGTCACGAGGAAACGACCCATACCGGCAACTACAGTTCAAACTCGAAACACGTCGCGCGCCTCACGAGGAAATGACTTAGGCCGCCAACATTTCTTCAAATTCAAAGCGTTTCGCGCGACTCCCGAGGACGACCCATAGCCGCCAACTACATTTCGAATTTGAGGTGTAGGCGTTTACCTCGTTTCAAACCTCATGGCTCATATTGTACTTAGTTGAATGAAGTCGACCAATCAAATCCTAATTTATCATTGTTCATTTTAAGTTTAGTTTTATTTTTTTGTTTTATATAAACATGTACTTGGTATTTTGTGGGAGTTCTCTGCATATTATCTGTAATTTACTTATAAAACTATTTTGTTTATGAAGTAAATATTATTCAATGCCATCTGGCGTCTCTGTAGCGTTTTTGCGTAATTATCATAGAGGGCGCAAAATCATTGATAATATTAATCTATATGAAGTCAGTTGAAAGGTAAATTACTGGTAATAATAAAAATAATGGGGGTGTAAGAATACCTTTTAAAAATAATATCTATATTTATTTGACAGCCTCCGTGGCGCAGTGGGCGAGTAGCCGGCTGTGAAACGTGAGGTCGCGAGTTCGATTCCCGCACCGAGACAAATGTCTGTGTGGCCCATTGATATTTGTTTCGGGTCTGGGTGTTGTGAGACCGAAAGTCTCTCGTAGTTTCTGATACCCGCGATACAGGTAACACCTAGTGTGGGGTCAGGACTATGTATGTGACTGTTGGGTGTATTTATTATTATTATTTATTTATATTTCATTATTTTTACCTACCCTTGTCCCCTGTGTAGGTCGGTGCAACTTCCTTTCAACGAAACGAATCGGTTTAGTTTTTATGACCGGCTACCACAGTCTCACGTATATATAATATACAAATATTTTTCTCTCAAAATTTGCAGTAGGATTATTTGAAATTTAAAACTAAATCAATAACTAAGTTTCGATTAACAAAAGTTTTGGTTTTATATAGGTTATTAAACTGCAAGACAGATGGCACTGTTTCATCATCTTCATTTTTATGCAAAAATAACATAACATAACATAAGCTCACGCCTGTATCCCCGAAGGGGTAGGCAGAGGCGCACTAGCGAACTAGAACACCCACGTTTCGCCGAGCTTAGTTCCGTCCCAGATGTGATAGGGGGCGAGCCTATCGCCATATCGGGCACAAATTCCAGACTCCGGGCTGATATAGAAAAATCCAATATCACTTTGCCCGACCCGGGAATCGAACCCGAGACCTTAGAACCGTAGTCGTACCGAAATACCACCACGCCACCGAGGCAGTCAAAAATAAAACTCCCCAAAAATCTTTCAAAACCTTAAGTATGTATAAATAAAAAACAAAACTTAGCAAAATGAAATATGATGATTTTATTTTCGAAATTAGTGGATTTGATCAATCGTCTTTATATTCCAGGTGTGACATCAAAGAATGTTAAAAACTGCGTAGACTGCCTCGGTGGCGTGGTTGTTCGGTACTACTATCGTCCTGAGGTGTCGGGTTCTAGTTTGCCTACTCCTTCGGGGATACAGGCGTGACCTTATGTCATGTTAGTTAATGTTAAAAATATAATATATATTATTATGTAGTTGATTAAGTGATGCAACGGTGTTGGTGTCTTCTTCACGACTTGAACAATGGCGCTAGTAGCTAGACAGTACAACAACACCTCAAACGAGTCACACTTCTTACTCGGTTCATTTGGATGAATGAAGTACTCGTCCTCAGATTTAATTGACGAATTACCCATGTATGTATAACGTGTAATAAAGTAGCTTTTTAAACGAGTTGATCAAACGTTCTTAAATTTGAATTTTTAAATTTAGAATTCTATCGACGTCCGACTGTAGGCAAAAGGAGTGTTTAAGCACTTCTTTGCTGTCCCATTTTCCGAGCGTCAACTGTGCATCTAGGTAAATAATATATCGATGGTTTGACGGGTTGACCATTGTTGACGTTTGTTAAATAAATTGGGTACTCCACTAATTTTTTATATTAATTTTGTATGGTATGGAATTTACGTCATCTAAAATATATAATTATAGAATAGAAATAAAAATAAATATTAAAATATTTCCAAAACTATAAAAGATTCTTTGAAGTTTGGTGTAACCTTCAAATTGCGGGAAAGAGAAGTATCAGTATAATCACGTCACGCCATAACGGTACGTGCGTTGGAAAGGGATAGCAAGATATCTCCACCTACCCCCACTGCAGAATTTAAAATATGAATTATTGAAATAAAACTATTTTTACGGATTCTATCACGATTTGGTTTTAATTTTTATTCCCGATGTTTCAAAGGCCTTGAATTCTTCGTGGTCACGGGTTGGACTGAGATGTCATTTGTCCAAGAATGTTAGTGTTACAAAATCTACCTTCATTTTCAATGAAATTTTCAAGTCGTGTTAGAATCCGTAAAAATAGTTTTATTTAAATTAATTCGCGTAAACCTAAGAAATCAAATTACTAAGTAATATGTCTATGTAAGTATAACAGTCGTCTACCGCATGTTGAATTACAACTTAATACGTGCTTCCAAAAATCAATCAAATATGTGATTTATGGTATATTATTATATCGATGGATTTATGACCTAATTTACATCAGTACAACCGGCTAACGGTAAAACTTGAAGTAAAATTCCATAAAGTTTGTTACGTGAACCATAGTGAGATGTAGAACCGTACAGCGCCATCTATTATCTATTACACGTATCTCCCCATTTCCCAGTATAATAATATAATAATATAATAAAATCTTTATTCAGAAACCAACGTTTTGTCGAAACAATGCAAGGTTGGAGCCCTCTATTAAGTAAGAGAATACTTGTGCCAGAAGACTCCGCTCCTCCATATAAATAACATACATAGCTAATATTTTATAAAATTAACGTCTTTACAGTGTTATGAAATTTTAAACATAAAAATGTGTGTGTGTGTGTGTGTGTGTGTGTGCGTGCGTGCGTGCGTGCGTGCGTGCGTGCGTGCGTGAGTGAGTGCGTGCGTGCGTGCGTGCGTGCGTGCGTGCGTGCGTGCGTGCGTGCGTGCGTGCGTGCGTGCGTGCGTGCGTGCGTGCGTGCGTGCGTGCGTGCGTTTATGTGAGTTTATGCCAGCGTACATGTATGTTTCTGTCTTTAGTATATAGGATATATAAATATTATTCCATAACTTGTAAAAGTGCCTCTGTGTCGTCATAGCCTATATTGTGTAACCATTTTGTTACGGTATTTTTACATTCATATTGTTTCATTGAATACATATTCAGGCTTTTGTTCAGTTTATTGTATATTCTAGCAGACATTTTGTAATATTGATTACTAGCAAATTTGCTCTTCACTGCATTTGTCACAACTACATTGTCTTTACGTCTTTTGCACTCAATATTTAAGTCATAAATAAGTGTTTTATGTCTTTTTAAGACTGTCCGTAATATGTACAGTCTTCTTACACTTAGTATTTTGCTTTCAGAGTACAGCTTATCTGTAGGATATCTGAATGGCCTGAAAAACATGACCTTTATCAATGCTCGTTGCGCTCTTTCCAAATCTAGAAATCTAGTTTTTGCAGCACCCCCCCAAATAGGTATGCAATATCCTAAAACGGACTGGGCCAGTGCTATGTATACTTTATTTAACAACATTGCTGTGGCAACATGTCTGAGAGTCTTGAATATCCATATAAGCTTTCTTATTCTATTACTAACTGTTTCCAGCTGTGAAACCCATGATACCAGTAGTTCTATACAGTGGCGTATCTACGGGTAGGCGAAGTGGGCCCTCGTCCACGAGCTCGCATTTAAAAGGGCCTCGTGAAGCCCATTTTATGATAATTGGGTACTTGACTATGTTTCAATTTATTCACATTTTATATGTAATAGCAAATTAAAAAAAAAGAAACCCTTATGTAGAAAAAGCCTCGAAATCGGTTGAAAAATGAGTTAGTAATTCATATTTTAAATTATGCAATGAGCAAGAGTGGGGACGTGGTGGCGATATCTTGCTATCCCTTTTCAACGCCCGTACCGTTATGGCCCTGACGTGATTTTACTGATACTTCTCTTTTCCGCAGTTTGAAGTTTACATAAAATTTCAAATGCTTATAACTTTTGTTTTTAGGAATATTTTAATAATTCTTTCAGTACTATATTTTACATGGCGTAAATTTCATAAAAGACTAATAAAAAAAATTAATCAAGTAGCCAATAGAGTGCTCAATATTGGACACTGTCAAATGGAAGTCGGTTGGTACTGTGATAAAACTGGCTGCCAATAGATGTCGCTGCACGGTTTTACATCGCGCTATGGTTCACACGACACACGTAGTAGAAATAATATTGTATCTGATCAATTTTTAACCGGCTCATCAGTAACGGATGTTACTGTTGACGCAGAAAGGATTTGGCTTATATTTTTTGGTGATACGTTGTTTTATACATTCAACGTATTGTATATATTTACTATCATACCCTCTGGCGAAGTTTGTAGTTCGTACCGCGGCCTATTGGCCGACGAATGTCTTATTCATTTTTGGCTAAATTTGCTAGCCCTTTGCCCAATATGTTCCAAGTTCCAACAGTGTTCATCAGTGTTGCCAGATGGTCAGAGCGATATTACGGTAAATACTGGGTCAAAATTACCTTAAAATACGGTGTTTCAGCCAAAAGAAATACGGTAGAATTACGGTATAAATTTTTATATTATCGGCTTTATTTATCGGGTAAAATAACATAAGTTACTTTGTTATTTTTGAAACGAAGACAATTTCCTAACGATTTTTAAAAACAATCAATACATTTTTAACATACTATATTAAAAAAAATAAAATTCGTGTATAGTCCAATTGCTAATTAAACGGAGTAAACTGACAGATCGAAATGTCACTTTCTAAAATAATGTTGCTTACTTTCAAAACGTAGTGATTGATCTAGTTTCATTCTTATCATTCAAAGAAACAATAATTCAGCACTAGTTCGCAAAATTAGAATTTTATTGCGTATTTTTGACATTTCAGCTTAACCCTTCCACTAAATGTCTGTGTGAATAATGTTGCGTAAATAATCACAACAGATACGTGAAACAGTAACAATGAAAATTACAAAAAATATTTTTATTATTTGAGAAAAATTATGTTCGGCACATTCATAGCTTTTGTAAGTTTTGTTTATAATCAACCTGACTATATGAATGACTATAATTCCAGTAAACATGCCGTAATTTACCAAGTAGTGATTTACTTTGACTATAATTCAGAAGACATGCAGTACTTATCACACATTAGGCAGGAATTACGACTTTAAGTTGGACTGTAGAAAATGAAAGAATGAAATGGTTCACTGAATTGAAATGTTTAAATAATGTTAATCTTTTTACCGCAGCACTGTTTAAATTTCATGAAAAAGTGGCAACATTCGAAATGTCAGTTTACTCCGTCTAATTAGCAATCCTACTATAGATAGTTACGGGCGGCTCGGCCTCCGGTGGCCCATACGCTTATGTAACATATTTATGTGACGCCTCCGACGGGATTAATTATCATGGCAAATAGTATCGTTCATATAATTGGTTTACTTTTAACATATTTTTTAGATCTGCTGCTGCTTTAAGCGAAAATAAAAAATTGGCTTCCGGAAATATGACACACACACAACATGAAATGCTGTTGCATTAAAACCCTACTGCCAATAAGTTATAATAAGTACATTCTTTCTTTTCTTTCTGCCTGGCGTTATCCGGGCCAGGTGCCATGGTCCGCCTTCCTACTTAAACGCTTCCACGTTATAAAAGTACTATCATAATTTTTTTTGATAAATACAAATAATATAATATGATTAATATTAGCATTTTTATGCTTTTTGACGGCTATTATAGTAGTGAGTGGCGCATCCCAAAAAATACGGTAACTTTCATACACCGTAATTTATGACTACTGTAGGTGGCAGATTTGAATTCAAAATTCTAGACATCTGATGAACTTGAAAATTTGAAATGTTTTGACAATACAACAATTTTGACTAAGGACCGATGAAAATACATTAAAAAATCCTCCTATCCTTACCAGGATAACCTGAACAAAAAAAAATAGAAAGCGGCCAAGTGCATGCTGCATATCTTTCTACGCACAGTACAGAAGTATGGTTTAATGTTAGTTACAAGTGGTAGAGCCACGCTGTAGACAGTAACGTCTATAGCACGAATGGGCCGGCTCGACCGGTTAGATACCACTGTCTCACAGAAAACCGACGTAAAGTGGCAGCTTGCTGTCGCGTTTCGTTCGGTGAGTGAGATTTCCGGTGGCCTATTTCCCCACTCCCTTTCCCAATCCCCTTCCCTCCCATTCCTTTCCCTCCTTTTAGGTTGACATCTCACCCATGATTCTTTTTGTATCTTGGATGTCTATGGGTGGTGGAGATCACTTACCATCAGGTGACCCATCTGCTCGTTTGCCAATCTATGCTATAAAAAAAAAAAGTTACTTTTCGACCGCCTTCCGAAAAGGAGAAGGTCTTCAATTCATCTGTATTTTTTTATGTATATTATGCGATATCTCCGCCAAATGTGGACCGATTTTCAAAATTCTTTTTGTGTTTGATAGAGCTTCTTTCAAGGGTGGTCCCATATAAATTTGGTCACGAATCACGATCGGATTTGAAGTCCGTCTATTAAGTTTTTAAACTTGTGATTATATTAGACATAATTTTTAGTAGACTCGTCTCAGTACCGTATACCGGTATTGCGGTAATACTACCGTCCTAAGATCTTGGGTTTGATCTCCGGGTTGGGCAAAGTGATATTAGATTTTTCAGTATCAGCTCGGAGTCTGGAATTTGTGCCCGATATGGCAATAGGCTCGTCCCCTATCAAGTGTGTGACGGAACTAAGCTCTGCGTCTTCTCCATTTGATTTGGAGTGATAAAACTGGCTGCCAATAGATGTCGCTGCACGGTTTTACATCGCGCTATGGTTCACACGACACACGTAGTATAAATTATATTATAATCTAATTGCATTTCACCGGCTCAACAGTGACGGATGTTACTGTTGACGCAGAAAGGATTTTGGTTTATATTTTTTGGTGATACGTTGTTTGTTATACTCAACGTATTGTTTATACAATTTGTAGCTTTCCATCCATCCTCTCCACATGCCTAAACTCCTCATCATTCCTTTATCAATTCTAGTCACCACATCATCCTTCAGCTTAGCAATCCCTTATGCTTTTCTTAAAAAAAATTGCTGACGTATTCACCATCTAGATTCTAGACACCCCACCTCCCATGTCATCAAAAATAAGAAAAGAAAAGCCCCCTTAGGAGTGGTTCTCCTTTTTTACTACGCGGAAACTACGACGAACTGAAAAAATTTTGGAGAAACCAAAAACTTCTATGTATACTACTAGACTGGCTGTTCGGTACATAGAATTTGTGCACTAAGTACTAACGCTGAGATCTATAGAGCGAACTTCGACTAAGTCTAAGTCAAAGTAACAAACTCAGTGAGAATTTTGACTTAGTCCCAGTCATTTTTTACAAGAAAATCTTTGCTTAGTCTGTCTGTCAGTCTGTTTTTCAAAAATGACTCAGACTAAATAAAGGTTTGATTTATCAACTCCAAATCCTCATTGAGTTCGTTACTTTGACTTAGTGTTAGTCGAAGTTCGCTCTATAGATCTCGGTCTAAGTTTCCGTCAATTGACCGCAACTCTATATAGAAATCTGTTCTTTTCTTTAGCCGTCAAACGTCAAACACCTGCCGTAATGTGAGATAATTTTACTGCTAAACAGCTTGCCTAGTAATTCATAAAAGTCTTTGGGAGAAACTGAAAAGTTTTCAGAATCGATTCCGAGAATTTAGAAAACTCGTACTAAGGGTACACAGGAGATAATTAAATTCTTTTGTGTAGGTGATTTTTGTGTTTTCGAAAAAACAAGTGCAGGAGACGGTAAGGCTTACGATTTACATTAAGCTAATCCTAATACAAATTCGTTCTATAAGAGAAGGTACTTATCAGCCTTTCTGGGGCCCCGTGGGCCGTGAGGTCAGCCAGATAGTAGTGCAAACAATTCTTCGGAACATACCCAGTGGTATCATCATCACTGCTGGACATAGGCGGTTTGCCAGATTGCGCCGGCCTTGGCGGTCCTCCGCCTTCCTCATCCAGCCGCTTCCTGCTACGTCCCGCAGGTCATCGGTCCAGCGGGCACGAGGTCGGCCTATGCTGCACTCGGATAGACGTGGTCTCCACTCCAAAATCTTTCGGCCCCAGCGTCCGTCGTTGCGACGGCACATGTGACCAGCCCACTGCCACTTCAACTTGCTAATACGGCGGGCTATGTCGGTCACTTTAGTTCTCCGACGTATGTCCTCGTTCCAAATCTTATCCATCAGAGAAACTCCTAGCATAGCCCGCTCAATAGCTCGTTGCGTGACCTGGAATCGGTGTATAAGGCCCTTCGTTAGAGTCCACGTCTCAGCGCCGTACGTCATAACCGGTAGGACGCACTGGTTAAATACTTTTGTCTTTAGGCATTGCGGTAATGGCGACGTAAATATGTGACGCAACTTTCCGAATGCTGTCCATCCCAAGCGGATTCTATCGGCTTCAGCATCGAAATTGTTTTTCCCCATGGTATAAACGATCACAAAGAGATGCAACATGTCTTCGCAACGCTAGAAGCCTTTCCGACGTTCATCTTGGATACTGTCAAATGGAAGTTAGTACTGTGATAAAACTGGCTGCCAATAGATGTCGCTGCACGGTTTTACATCGCGCTATGGTTCACATGACGAACGCAGTATAAATAGTATTGTATATATAACTATAAATACCCGATCCTCGATCCGACCCGACCCGATCTTCTTTTCGCCAGGGCAAGTACGGATGGCTATCCGTCGGACAAAACCGAGGAAGGCGCCCGGCGATGATGGCATCACCAACAGCGCGCTACGTCACCTGCCCCACAAGACTGTGGCGGCATTGACGCGCCTGTTCAATGGCATCATGCGCACGGGCCACTTTCCGCAACGGTGGAAATCCGGCAGTCATCATGCTGCCCAAGGCGAAGAAGAACGTCCTCAAGCCCGAGAGTTATAGGCCGATCACACTGCTGCCTACGACCTCCAAAGTGTTCGAGTTTCTCCTGTTCGAGTTTCTCCTGCTTTGTCACGTCAAGAACAGTACGGATTCCGCGCTGGACACAGCACCACGCTGCAATTGACCAGAGTACTGCATCACCTCACTACGGCCAGAAACAACAGTGAGTGCACCATATCAGTATTCCTGGACATGGAGAAGGCGTTCGACCGCGTCTGGCACCAAGGCCTCGTTTACAAGGTCTCGACGTCGGACGCGCCCCGTCGAATCACAAGATTGATCCAATCGTTCCTGAAGGACCGAAGATTCCACGTCATGGTTGAAGGTGCTCTTTCCCAAGAGCGCCCCGTCGCCGCCGGCGTACCTCAAGGAAGCTGCCTGTCGCCGATCCTGTATTCCCGATACACCGACGACATCCCTGTGGTGGACGACGTCCAGATAGCGCTGTACGCTGACGACACGGCGTACTTCGTGTCAACACCGTCCGCCAGATTCGCCGCCACGAAGATCCAGCGCACACTGGACCGCCTACCCGAGTGGCTCGCCGCTTGGAGGATGTCCGTGAACGTCGGGAAGACACAGGCCATGCAGTCGAGAGGTACGAAGAAGGCGATCAAACCTGCGAAGCCACTGCGATTGTTCGACCAAGAGATACCTTGGGCCCCCAAGGTCAAGTATCTCGGCGTCACAATCGACAAGAATCTTCGAATGTCTCAACACGTGAAGGAGATCATCCACCGCTCAACCATAGCGATGACGAAATTGAGGCCCATACTGCAGTCGAAGATACCTCTGCGTGCGAAGATTGGAGTGTACAAGTTGTACATCCGCTCGCGCCTCACGTATGCGGCGCCGGCATGGTTCGCGCTGACTGGACCTGTCTCCAGAAAGCGCCTGCGGTGCGTCCAATCCAAGACGCTCCGCACCATCGTCGGCGCGCCGCACTACGTCAGGAACTCCACGATCCAGAGGGATCTTCGAATGGACAGCCTGGACGATTTCGTCCAGCGGCTCGCCAAAAGGATGTTTGAGCGCGCGGACGCCTCACCCTGGCCTCACCTCCAGAACCTGGCTCCGCTGCACGCTCGACCTCCGGACGGGAAGCCGCTACCTCGTGATCTCCTCGCGTAATCTACGCGAAGCTGCTGCAGCCGCCGCAGCTACCAGAACTGCGGCGACACTCACACACACACATCCACACACCACACTACACACACCACACTCCCTTCATGGTGTCGCTTCGAGGAACTCGTGATCATGATCTTCACCAACGTCGTCTGCTGCTGATCGCCTAAGCTGGGCTTCCCCAATGGGTTCCACCTGGCTGGGTTTGATATCGCGTAGACGGCAAGAAGAGGAGATCACGAGTGCCCCTCAGCGTACACCATCCAACCAGACACCATCGCGCTTCACGCGACCTCCCGTGACCGATCCGTATTTGCGGATCGCGAGGAAAATCACAATCAGAGGGCTACGCCCTGATATTGTAACCACCGGCTGCCCCATCCCAGGGGTGACCGTGTGACGACCACGTTCTATAAATAAAATCAGAAAGGATATTCGGCGTAATATCTTTTGATTTTGGCTTAGTTTTTTTTTTTGGATGATACGTTGTCTGTCATAATTCAACGTATTGTATATCTACTATATAAAAATAAGTCGGGTTTTCCTTCCTGACGCTAAAACTCCAGAACGCACGAACCGATTTCCACGGTTTTGCATTCGTTGGAAAGGTCTCGGGCTCCGTGAGGTTTATAGCAAAGAAAATTCAGGAAAAATTTCAACAGAAAAGCGGGAAAATCTTTTTTCACATACAGCACCATCTCTGATACATAGCATGTACTACAAACCAATATTTTAAGTAGATGGCGCCGGTGCGTGAAAAAAGATTTTCCAGATATTAGAGATTTCACAGACGGGGTGACAATCGAGCAGACAGATGGGGTGACCGACTGGGTAACAGACAGGTGACAGATTGGGTGACATACAGGGTGACAGACGGGTGACAGACGGGGTGACAGACGGGGTGACAGACTGGGTGACAGACGGGTGACAGACGGGGTGACAATCGAGCAGATAGATGGGGTGACCGACGGGTTGACCGACAGGGTGACTGTAGGGGTGACCGACGGGGTGATGGACGGGGTGACTGACGGGGTAACTGACGGGGTGATGGACGGGGTAACTGACGAGGGTACTGACTGGGTGACTGACGGGGTGACTGACGAAAACGGACCAAAGTAGATCATCTCATTACCTCCTTTAGAATTATTGGATTATAGGTGCCTACAACTCATTCTTTCAACCCTCTCTCTCCTACGCAGACGAAGTTGCGCGGGGCAGCTAGTATATGTATGAAAATTAAAAGGAGACGGGGATCTTTGGAGTTTGGGCCAAAATTAAATGAGTTGAGGTATAGCTTAAAAAATAGTAATTTTTTCTATTTCAAAATATTAAAAAATCTGCCCAATTCACAATCTGGTAATTGAGATATCTGTATATTGTATAATAATTAAAGGACACTACATATTTAAATAGAATCTATTAAAGTGAATGAGTTAAAAAGATATAAAAAAATATATAATGCTAGATCCGGATGATTAATTCAAGGAAAAATAAATAAAAACTTCTATTAGTCCTTGTTGTGTCATATATGTTGTATAGCTATACCAATGTTTGTGAACCACAAAACTGCAGTGTTCAAGTAGTCGCATTAAAACATTCATCAAGCAAGCACGCATTTCTTTTCAAATAAATCTTGACAAACAACAATCAACCTTAATACAATCATCATAGTGGTCATAATCGAGCTGGATTTTTATGAAGTAAACAAGTTATCGAAGCGACCGGCCGGCCGACGAGAACAATAGAAGCCGCATTCCTTGCGATTTATTTTTCTATTGAAATAAAAAGGTGCAATGAGTACACCAACCGAGTTAACTAATGTTTTAGAAGATACGGCTGCATTATTACAGAAAACACAAATCAATTTGAAAAAATGTCCTAAGTCTAGATTGACGAAAGGATATGTTGAAGCAAGAATAAAATGTATAGAACAGTATTGGAACACTTTTAAAGAAACTCATCAACAATTAGTGAAAATAACGCCTAAGGAACAAAAACAAGTTTTGCCGTATTTTGTAAACGAAGACTATTTTATTTATGAAGATTTATATCTCATATTATTGGCCGATTTGCAAGATCTTTTGTCGACATTACATACAGCGTCCGCGCACGGAACATCGGGTATGTCGCAGCAAAGCAATGCAAATACTAATATTATGAACAACGATCAACTCGTTAGGCTGCCGAGGATACAATTACCGATTTTTAGTGGTAGTTTTGAAGATT
This sequence comes from Clanis bilineata, assembly GCA_036417725.1. Taxonomy (NCBI): domain Eukaryota; kingdom Metazoa; phylum Arthropoda; class Insecta; order Lepidoptera; family Sphingidae; genus Clanis; species Clanis bilineata. The sequence continues at coordinate 410,835 of CM071165.1, forward strand.
GGCCTACGTTCCAAGATTTATTTATTTCGTTGGTGCATAAAAACACGGCGATTAGTGACGTACAAAAGTTGCATTATTTGAAGAGCAGTGTCACTGGAGAAGCCAGGACATTATTGAAGTCGATTCAAATAACACAAAGTAATTATAAACAAGCATGGAGTGTTCTCAAGTCAAGGTATGGAAATAAAAGATTGATTGTCAACTCCGTCTTGACGAAGTTGTTCAATCAAAGAAAAATTAGTTCTCCTTCTGCAAATCAAATAAAGAATTTATTAGACAACACAACAAATTGTTTGGACAATTTACAAAATTTAAACATAGCTACAAACTCATGGGATCCTATAATTATATTTCTTGTGATACAGAAATTGGACCCTGAGTCTCTTAAAGATTGGGAACGAAAAGCTTACACAAAAGATGAAGATCAATTACCTACCTGGAATGATTTGAAGGATTTCCTGCAATCAAGATACTGTACATTAGAAATTGTTATGTCAACATCGGGCAAACGTGATAAACCTGTAAAGGAACAGTTACACCACGTTACTGCTACATCCACAACGTCACCATCGTCAGCGGAAAAAATATGCGTGCTATGTAAAGAAAAACACACTTTATGTCATTGTAAGAAGTTCACCACACTGCAACCTACTGAAAGAAGTGAATATGTTAAGACAAACAAACTTTGTTTCAATTGTTTGGTACCAGGACACTCTGCACATCAATGTAAATTACAGATGTCCTGTCGTATATGTAGTCGACGTCATCACACTCTTTTACACCGACATCAGGATTCTGCTTTTTCGGAACAAACTGAGGACACTAAACAACCGAAAGCATTTCATCACAGTGTAGAAGAGAAAGAAGAATTAGTAACCAGCGCGATTACATCACATCACAGTGCCACTCAATATACAAATCAAGCACTACTAGCCACGGCAACAGTTTTAGCAAGGAATGAGCATAACCACGCTGTTGTTCTACGTGTACTGGTAGACCAAGGTTCGCAGGCATCATTCATAAGTGAAAAGGCGACGCAATTGCTCAAATTAACAAGGCAGCCAGCAAGAGGAAGTATCATTGGGGTGGGATCAACCAGAACCAACGTCGATCACATGGTGCAGCTAAAGATTAGTTCACGTTGGAATCCAAGCTTCGAGATCAACATACAGGCATATGTTATGAGTAAACAGTTGACCACGAAAATCCCCTCCAAAGCTGTGACTGTCACACATTGGCCACACCTGAAAGGTCTCAACCTGGCAGATACAAACTATCACAAACCAGGTTCTATTGATTTGCTTTTAGGTGTTAAAGAGTATGCACAGATTGTGCAACAACAACTCGTCAAGGGTCCTCCCGGTTCTCCATGTGCTCAAAAAACAAGCCTCGGATGGATCTTATTCGGCGAAATCAACACTAAGGTACAAGATGAATCTTTTCTGGTCCTTCATCATCAAGTAGATGTAGATAACATGTTGAAATCTCTTTGGGAAATCGACACTGAAATCAAAAGAAAATTAACAAGTGAAGAAAAGCTATGTGAGACAATATATGAAAATACTCATGCAAGAAATGAAGATGGAAAATACATAGTAAAGTTACCTTTTAAAATCAATAAACCTGTTTCACCTGATGGAAATACAAGAGAAATAGCAAGAAATAGGTTACTACAGATAGAAAGAAGATTTAGAAAAGCACCTAAACTTAAAGAAGATTATAAAAAAGCTATGCAAGAATATATACAATCAAATTATATGGAAGAAATACAGGAAAATCAAACAAAGAAAAGAAGTGCAGTGTACTTACCTCACCATGCTGTGGTCCGTGCAGACAAAGAATCCACGAAGACACGCATTGTGTTTGATGCTTCAGCTAAGGGCTCGAACTGCGTCTCACTCAATGACGAACTGCTTGTAGGTCCTCAATTGCAAGATGACCTCAGAGATATAGTTATGAGATCAAGATTACATCGTATCTGCTATGCTGCTGATATACAGAAAATGTACTTACAAATCTTGCTCTTTGAAGAAGATGCCGATAGATACCAACGTCTTTTATGGAGAGAAGATGAGTCAGATCCTATAAAAGAATACCGTATGGCTCGTGTCACGTTCGGTACGGCGTCAGCACCTTATTTAGCAGTAAGAACTCTTCAGCAAGTGGCCAAAGATGAAGGTCAAAACTATCAGAAGGCGGCGCGTATCATCAAATCGGATTTTTACATGGATGACCTAATGTCTGGTGATGACACTGCAGAAAAAGCTATTGATGTTGCTCAAGAAGTAGATAATATTTTAAAAAGAGGTGGATTCATATTATCTAAATGGTGCTCCAATTCACCAGAGTTTATGCAATCTATAGAACCAAGTAAAAGGACAACTCGAGCACATTTGAATTTTAAAGTAGACGGAACCGTGCAAGCCTTAGGATTGATTTGGAACCTAGGCACAGATCAATTTCATTACAAAATAAATTTAGCGTCGATGTCAGAACAAATGACAAAAAGGAAAATCTTATCGGATATTCAGAAACTGTTTGATCCCCTGGGATGGATTGCTCCGAGTTTAATCTTGGCCAAAATACTTATACAACGGTTATGGCTTGAGAAGGTTAGCTGGGATGACGAAATAAGCAAACCAATAGTAGACGAATGGATGACTATCCGTAAAGACTTTGAAGAAGTTGATAAAATCCGAATAGACCGATGGCTTGATACGCTAAGTACTGAAATGAAAAATGTTGAAGTCCATGGCTTCAGCGACGCCTCCATGCGAGCCTATGCAGCAGTCGCTTATATTAGAGTAAAGATGCAAGATGGTTCGGTGTCTACAAAATTGCTAGCTGCAAAAACTAGAGTGGCACCCCTAAAAACCATTTCCTTACCGCGTTTGGAGCTGTGTGGAGCGCTGTTGCTATCGAAGTTGCTTAAGCAAATAGAACACGCCATGCAAATACCTCCGTCAAACATTTATGCATGGACAGATTCATCAATTGTCCTTGCATGGTTAAGTGGTGATCCCCACAAATGGAAAATATTTATAGCAAACCGGGTAGTGGAGATAATTGAGAATGTAAACAACAACCGGTGGTTTCATGTAGCATCTGAAGACAATCCTGCAGACATTGGATCTCGAGGTATGTTATTAGCAGATCTGAAAGAAAATGATTTATGGTGGAAGGGTCCAGCGTGGCTCTCTGAAAAAGAAATAAGATTAGAACAAGAAAATGTATCTACAGATTTAGAAAAGAAAACAGATAAAATACAAGTGAATTTAAAGGTCCAAGAAGAACAAGTTATCACGTCACAATTTAAGGAATTTGATAATTTACAAGAACTAATCAAGGTTATAACCTATTGCCGAAGATTTTTAAATTTTAAAAGAAGCGTTGAAAGTATAGAAGGTAGTTTTACAACAAAAGAATTAGAAAATTCTTTAATGAAATGTATACAATTAGTTCAAGAAGAAGAATTTAAAGATGATTTAGAAAGATTAAAGCAATATAAAAATGTAAAAAAAGAAAGTAAAATAAAAACCTTGATTCCTTACCTTGATGGAGACGGTATTCTCAGGGTGGGCGGTCGACTCCGCAATGCAGAGTTGGATGAGCAGGTCAAACATCCTATAATCCTTGGCAATAATAACAATTTGGTGCCATTGATTATCGCTGACGCGCATACACACACTTTACATGGTGGTGTTCAACTTATGCTAAGTTACTTAAGCTCGAAGTACTGGATTTTCCGGGGTAAGGCGCTCGTAAAATCCTGTATACACAAGTGTCTTGTATGTGCTAAGCTTAGAGCGGTAGCCAGAACGCAGATCATGGGAGATCTACCCAAAGTAAGAGTAACTCCTGCTCGAGCTTTCTTAAATACTGGAGTTGACTTTGCAGGCCCATTTCAAATTAGTATGTCCAAAGGAAGAGGCATCAGAACTCAAAAGGCATATGTCTGTGTATTTATATGCATGTCAACGAAAGCTATGCACCTGGAGTTGGTTGGTGACTTATCGTCAGAAGCCTTTATCGCTGCATTTAAGCGCTTTGTCTCCAGAAGAGGAAAATGCAGCCATCTGTATAGTGACCAAGGCCGAAACTTTGTTGGCGCCGATAAAGAGTTGAGGGCTGCATGGAAAGAAGCTAACCTGGTCTTTGAAGGCGATATATCTAACAAATTAGCACTAGAAGGAACACAGTGGCATTATATACCGGCTTATTCACCAAACTTTGGAGGCTTATGGGAGGCAGGTGTAAAATCTGTCAAATATCACATGAAACGTGTGCTCAGTACCCATCTCACGTTTGAAGAAATGACCACAATCCTATGTCAAATAGAGGCTTGCCTCAATTCCAGGCCACTGTATCCCATCAATGACAAGGACTCTGACTGTATAGAAGTATTAACACCTGGACATTTTCTAATTGGTGAAGCTCCTATTGTAGTACCGTCACCAGACTTTAAACATACAAACATCCACTGTTTGTCCCGTTGGCAATATACTCAAAAACTTCTAGGCGATTTTTGGCGACGTTGGCACCAAGAATATTTAACCAGATTATAACAACGTCCCATTTGGTTAAAGAAAAGGGAAGAATTCAATATCGGCGACATCGTTCTAATTAAGACTGATGGATTACCGCCTGGTAAATTTTTACTGGGTCGTGTTCTAAACAAACATCCTGGAGAAGATGGTATAACCAGGGTGTATAGTATAAAAAGCGGTAACAATGTTGTCAAGAGATGTGTTACTAAATTATGTGCATTACCAATCGATACTAGTTAAATTGTAAGCTAGGTTATTTTTATGAATATGTATGGTACTGGTATTTATTTTCAACTTTTAAATTTAGCATGAAGATAATAGGTTAATAAAGTAAAAAAGGAACTACGTCCTTTGGTGGGCGGAATGTTGTGTCATATATGTTGTATAGCTATACCAATGTTTGTGAACCACAAAACTGCAGTGTTCAAGTAGTCGCATTAAAACATTCATCAAGCAAGCACGCATTTCTTTTCAAATAAATCTTGACAAACAACAATCAACCTTAATACAATCATCAGTCCTTTTCTATTTAGTGTTGTACTTGAAGTCACGACGGCGAAAGTGCAGGAGCAACCACCGTGGGTGCTCATGTACGCTGATATAGCATTGGTAGATGAGGATAAACAGCGCCTGGAGCAAAGGGTGAATCTGTGGAAAGGGACGCTTGAGAACGGCGGTCTGAAACTCAACGTGGTGAAGACCGAGTACATGGGCTGCGGGAGAGCAGACCCAGATGGTGTCCGGATAGAAAACGAGCTTGCCGTGAAACGGACAAGTTTAAGTACCAAGGATCTGTACTGCGCGAGTCAGGTGATATCGATTCCGACGTCAAGCCTCGAATTGGCGTCGCTTGGGCTAAGTGGCGAGAGGTCACGGACGTCACATGCGAGTTGCGACGGAAGATGCCGATGAGACTTAAAGGTCTCATATACAAGACCATAATTCAGCCAGCCAGTACTTCTGTATGGGTGCGAGACGTGGCCTGTTCTTAAGCGGCATGCTAAGGAACTCCACGTCGTGGAAATGAAGATGCTGCGGTGGATATGCAACGTTACACGACTCGATCGAATACGTAACGTGTACATCCGCGGTAGTCTTGGTGTCCGCGACGTGACGGATAAACTACAAGAATGTCGCTTGCGAGGAAGAAGTGCACGCACGGAGAAGTGACTACACTGCACCTGATGGTAAGCGTAGTGCAGTCCAAAAAAACCCGCGACCACTGACTAACAATGAGTTTATCAGTGGTCGCCAGAATCATGCCGGCCTATTTATGCTTCTCCACACTCCGAAACCGAAGAGGGAAGAAGCAAATAGAGGGGCTTGCGACAAGACAGGCGGATGAGCGATGCAGATACAGGGATACCCCCGTACCCGTCTCCACCAACCATCAAGTTATGCCGCAAGCCCCTCGGAGAGAACCAGAAGTATATGGTAGAAGGTATGGTCACGTTTTGATAACAAGTACGTTGGACGAAGTGTCTGGACCAGATCGTACCAGAGGCACGTCCCCGCAGACGATCCAAGAAGCGCTGGCTGGACGTTATGGTGGATGATATGAGAGTCAATGGTCTTATTGTGGAGGATGCTCAAGATCGGGCTCAGTGTAAGTAGGAAGGCGGACCCTGGCACTAGGCCGTGTATTGCCAGACAAAAAGACAAAAGTTGTCGATAGATGGCGCTGTACAGTTTTACATCGCGCTATGGTTCACGCAACGAACACAGTGTATAATATTGCACATTATAAAGTACGTATGATTGCGTAAAATTAATTACTGTCACTACTGTTGAATATCTTATATATTTTTGGGAGTACGTTGTCAATTGTCAACGTACGTTTACTTACATTAGTTTATGCCCTATATCAAACTTACAACTTACAAGTTACAGGCTACATTGGGCTACATCGGATGTAGTACATACCCGAAGGGGCCAGCACCAGCAGAGGCGCACTAGAAACACCCACATTTCACCGAGCTTAGTTCCGTCCCAGATGTGACAGGGGGCGAGCGCGAGCCTATCGCCATATCTAGCATAAATTCCAGACTGGTGCTCAACGCAGGGATCGAACCCGAGACCGTGTTGTTAGATGATCTCTCTTATATGACGCATCACGCAAAATTGCGCGGGTCAGCTAGTAATTAATAATATATATTTTTTATAGCAAACGAGCCGGTGGGTCATCTGCGTCAAAAATGTGTTTATTTAAATCATATTAGAAACCTCTAAAATTATCAGTATTTCTCTACTATAAAATAAAATAATATTAGCCCTGTAATATTACTGTCCCACTGCTGGGCACGGACTCCGCTACTGATGAGAGGGGTTAGGCCTTAGTCTCCCACGCTGGCCTAATGCGGGTTGGTACACTTCACATACCATCGAAATTCCTGTAAAGAAATACTCAGATATGCAGGTTTCCTCACGATGTTTTCCTTCACCGTTATAGCAAGCGATATTTCACAATGAAAATGCACTTAACATAGAAAAGTCGTCGGTGTATGCTCCATTTTGTGGTTGGTCTCGAACCTCCGACACTTGTCTCGGCAGTCCGTACCATTCTCAACTGAGCTATCGCTGCTACATTGTCTACTATATTATGCATGTATTATACATATAAATCTTTCTCTTGAATCACTCTATCTAAAAACCAGCATCAAAATCCGTTACGTGGTTTTAACGATATGAGCATACAGACAGATAGACAGCAGAAAGGGCATTTCTTTTATCTACCGACTTCCAAAAAGGAGGAGGTCCTCAATTCGTCTGTATTTTTTATGTATGTTACGCGATATCTCCGCCAAATGTGGACCGATTTTCAAAATTCTTTTTGTGTTCGATAGAGCTTATTTCAAGGGTCCCATATAAATTTGGTCACGATCGGATTTGAAGTCGGTCTGTTAAGTTTTTAAACTTGTGATTAGACCTCTATGTAGTGATACGGATTAGCTAACCCTTTAAATGTTATGATTGAGAGATATATTACCAAGTTATGATGTAAGATACCTTGACCAACTGTGATTGAGTGAGAGGTTGAGTGGACAGGCAGCCGACAGCTATCTCGCTTACTTCCTATACAACGTCAATTTTCGGCTGACTTCCAAAAAAGAGGTCCTCAATTCGTCTGTATTTTTTTATGTATGTTACTCGATATCTCCGCCAAATGTGGAATGATCTTCAAAATTCGTGTGTTCGATAAAGCTTCTTTCAAGAATGGTCCCATATAAATTTGATCACGATCGGATTTGAAGTCGCTCCGTTAAGTTTTTAAACTTGTGATTATAGTTTTTAGTATAGCAGAGATTGGCAAACGAGATATGTTTTCGAGAATATATTTTCTAAATGGCCTATCATTTAAAATTTGAAAAGGAAATTGATACCCTGTAAAATATTTATTTCTTTTCTTTTTTATAGCAGAGACTTGCAAACGAGCAAATGGGTCACCTGATGGTAAGTGATCTCCACCGCCCATAGACACCCAAGACACAAAAAGAATCATGGGGCCGTTGCCAACCTTTTTTTTTATACCAGAAATTGGCAAACGAGCAAATGGGTCATCTGATGGTAAGTAATCTCCACCGCCCATAGACACCCAAGACACAAAAAGAATCATGGGGCCGTTGCCAACCTTTTTTTTTATACCAGAGATTGGCAAACGAGCAAATGGGTCACCTGATGGTAAGTGATCTCCACCGCCCATAGACACCCGAGACACAAAAAGAATCATGGGGCCGTTGCCAACCTTTTTTTTTATACCAGAGATTGGCAAACGAGCAAATGGGTCACCTGATGGTAAGTGATCTCCACCGCCCATAGACACCTAAGACACAAAAAGAATCATGGGGCCGTTGCCAACCTTTTTTTTTATACCAGAGATTGGCAAACGAGCAAATGGGTCACCTGATGGTAAGTGATCTCCACCGCCCATAGACACCCAAGACACAAAAAGAATCATGGGAGCGTTGCGAACGTAAAAGAAGGGAATAGAACGGGGGGAATGCTATTGCGAAAGGAGCGGGGAAATGGGTCACCGGAAATCTCACTGACCGAACGCAACGCGACAGCAAGCTGCCACTTTCCGTCGGTTTTCTGTGGTATCTGCCCGGTCGAGCCGGCCCATTCGTGTAGACGTTACTGTCTACAGCGTGGCTCTACCACTCAAGACAGACTAAGAAAATCCTTGCTTAGTCTGTCTGTCAGTCTGTTTTTCTTGTAAAAAATGGTTCGGACTAATTCGAAGTTCGATTTAATAATTCCAAATCCTCACTGAGTTCGTTTCTTTGACTCAGACTTAGTCGAAGTTCGCTCTATAGATCTCAGCCTTAGAATATTACTGACGTGATCTATCTTTTTGTATGGAAACTTGCTTGATAACCCCTCTACAGGGTGTTTCATAAAGTTGGTATCAATAACAATTCCACATACAGGGAGAACGATTTAAAGTGCAATAGTAAAGTTAAAAAATAAAAAATAATAATAATATAATAAAATAATATTAGCCCTGTAATATTACTATCCCACTGCTGGGCACGGGCCTCCTCTACTAATGAGAGGGGTTAGGCCTCAGTCTACCACGCTGGCCTAATGCGGGTTGGTAGACTTCACATACCTTCGAAATCCTTGTGAAGAAATTCTCGGGTATGCAGGTTTCCTCACGATGTTTTCCTTCACCGTTATAGCAAGTGATATTTCACAATGAAAATACACTTATCATAGAAAAGTCAGAGGTGTATGCTCCATGTTGGAGTTGGTTTCGAACCTCCGACACTCGTCTCGGCAGTCCGTACCATTTCCAACTGAGCTATCACTGCTATTAAAAAAAAAACAAAATTGAATTTAATTTTTGTAATCAACATTAACCATGAGAATTTTAGAATCGGAATGTGACCTGTAAATCATCGCAAATAGCAAAATAATGGCTTTGTGTATGCTAAAAATAATTCATTACCGCATAGGTCGTTTGTAAATGTACTGCAGCTGACCCAGTGAGCCAGCAAAAAGTTTTTCATCACAAATACAAGTTTCCATTATTCGAAAACTATGAGCCTTACGAAATTTTAAACTTTACTACAAGCTAGATTGGTAGCCATCGTCCTTTTAAGTGAAGTGATTATAAATAAAATAAAATAATAAAAATCTTTATTGATCACGTAGGCATGTAAAAAAACACTTATGACAAGTCAACACAAGTAATTTTTTTTATTAGGATTAATATAATTTACATTATATATTTGAATTTGACGACAGGCAGGCAAGTATGGACATAATAACGATGGGATGGCTAAGATAGGGTGATAAGGGGAGATGGGAATAGAGTGTAAGGGAATGGGGTGTATGGGAATGGCATATGGAAGGAATGGTTATTTAATTATGGATACCAACTTTATGAAACACTCTGTATACTTAGTAATACATCTCTTTGCTTCCAATCAAATATGCTATTTCTTCAAATCAAACGTCTTTATTACTCAAGCTATTACGATTGAGTTCATATGAAAGTACTTCTTTGCAAACAAAAACAAAAGTTAAGGTGAAAGACCTCAATTTAGTATATATGTTAATTAGTTACATTTAAAAATATTACCAAATCGTTAGAAGTATATTAAGCATGATAAAATTAGAGTGGTAAATCTGCATTTTTATTTATTTAGCATTATTATTATTATTTATTTATTTATTATTATTATTATGGGACCCTAGAAAAATCGAGGGCAAGCCTCAAATTGTATAGGGACCCATAGTGTGTTTTATATATTTCTTAAAACTACTCAAGTATTTTCGTCTGGTACACATCATCATCACATGATAGCCGATGGGGCAGAAAAGTTTTCGAGTGGAGACCACGTACCGGCAAGCGCAGCGTAGGATGTCCACCTACAAGGTGGACCGACGACCTGATAAAGGTTGCAGGAAGTCGCTGGATGCAGGCCGCTTCCAACAGGTCGATCTGGAAATCTTTGGGGGAGGCCTATGTTCAGCAGTGGACGTCCTATGGCTGATGATGATGATGATGATGACACATCATCTCATGTTGCTGAGCTAATGATGGAAAATGTAACTCCTTAACTATTTGGAGTTGGTGGATAATTCTTTCAATATTTAACTAAAAATAGATAAATAATAATTTAAGTTTAACAAAAACTGACTTCGAAAACGAGCACTTAAAAGTAAAAAATAACAACAATTTCCTACTCTCTTTGGAGTCGGTGCTGAGGCCGAAGCAGATTAAATAAAAAGGCACCGACTCCAAAAGAGAGTAAGAAATTGTTTTTTTACGTTTTTGAAGTCGGTTTTCAGTTTTTCACAACATAAGCTCCCGCCTGGATCCCCGAAGGAGTAGCCAGAGGCGCACTAGCGAACTAGTACACCCACGTTTCGCCGAGCTTAGTCCGTCCCAGATATGATAGGGGGCGAGCCCATCGCCATATCGGGTTAAACATTGTTAAAATTTAATTTTGTGTGGCCCACAGATATTTGTTTCGCATGTGGATGTTGTGAGAGCTTGAGTCTCTCATAGTCTCTGACACCCACGATACAGGTTATACCTAGTGTGGGGTCAGGACTAGGTGTGTGACTGTTGAGTGTAATAAAAAAAATATTTATACGTGAAGGGTTATATTATTAGATATACACAAAACATTTGTGTCTATGGATTATCAACGCAACGGCGCGGCGTGTTGTGTTAAATGTTTCATTTTAATATTAGATTTAGGGTTGCTACACATCGATATATTATTTACCTAGATGCACAGTTGACGCTCGGAAAATGGGACAGCAAAGAAGTACTTAAGCACTCGTTTTGCATACAGTCTGACGTCGATAGAATTCTAAATTTCAAAATTCAAATTAAAGAACGCTTGCTCATTTCGTTTAAAAACCTACTTTATAACACGTGCTTAGGGCTATATTTGTGTTGATTTAATTACAACTTGTGATCGTTTTCTTTGTTTTATTTCTGAGACCACTTTTTAGGAGGATATTTGCAAAGAACTGTGCATCCAGGGTATATTATATTGATGTTGCTACATCACAATAATCTATACTAACTTTATATAGCTTAAGAGTTTGTTTGAACGCGCTTATCTCAGGAACTACTGGTTCCAGTTGAAAAATTATTTTAGTGTTGGTCGTCTCCTTGGTCTAGTGGCAGCATGTATGGGCTGTGGTTGGGGAGGTCGTGGGTTCGATTCCTAGGTCAGGCAAAGCTAATTTTCCAATTTCATTTACCCGGGACTGGATCCTTCATAGGGGTTTGACGTCAGGCAGATGGCCGGTCGTAAACATTAAGACAAATCATCTCTGCATATCCCTTGAGTTTGTTTCGGCATTTCTTCTCAGGGATAGCCACGAAATGCCGACGTTATTAATATTTTTGCAATATATACTCGTAATTGACATGTAAAAGTGATATAAAATATCATATTTGCAGAATAAATGATTTGAATTTGAATTTGCAACATGCATGAAAAAGTGTGTTGCGCCGACCCCACATTAAGGTGGGATAAGGGCAGGTAGAAAGAAAGATGTCGGTTAAATACTGACAACCCTACACATGTACAATAGCCGATGTATTCACACGCAGTATAATATTGCACGCATTGTTGTCGCTCGAAGTTTGTAACTTCTCATTCGTCACCGAGTTACTAAAGAGGTCACATTCTGTAGGTCACGTATTGGCATCGGGTTTTTGTCTGTCTACTTAATAAAGCATAAACAATGAAGGGTATTCTTTCTAAATAATGCAGGGTCGGTGCAACACATTTTTTGACTGACTTCCAAAATGGAGGAGGTCCTAATTCGTCTGTATTTTTTTGTGTATGTTACGCGATATCTCCGCCAAATGTGGACCGATTTTCAAAATTATTTTTTTGTTCAATAGAGCTCATTTCAATGGTCCCATATATTTGGTCACGATCGGATTTGAAGTCGGTCTGTTAAGTTTTTAAACTTGTGATTATTCAAGCATTTTGCAGAACGGGTGCTGCTTGTGGGGACTAGTCTGCCTGGACTGTTTTGTTTGCTTGTGTCTATTCAACTTGTCGCGGCTATGGGGGTCGCTCAGTGTATCTTGTATGTTACTTTGTCCTATTTTCATCATCATCATCATCATCAGCCATAGGACGTCCACTGCTGAACACAGGCCTCCCCCAAAGATTTCCAGATCGACCTGTTGGAAGCGGCCTGCATCCAGCGATTTCCTGCGACCTTATGTTATGATCGTCACACTCTGAAGCGGGGACAGATACTGAGAAGAAAAACCCGATATTATTGCTTCGCCGGGGATCGAACCCGAGACCTCAGGATGGTGATCGTTTCGCACACGTAATGCCGGGAACACAACAACCGAGCGAAGGCAAAATAATGTTCGCGAAGGGCTCTAGCGATGGATCGAACGATTCCGAACATTCGCGAATCTTTGTTATCAACCGACTTTAACAAAAGGACCTCCTCCTTTTGTTAAAGTCGGTTGATAACAAAAATGAATGAAGCTGAGCAAATGGCTAAGAATATTCTGTCACTTTTTTCCTTGTGTCACATCGTTTGAAAATAAAAGGGACAGGCTATTCTTTACCAATTGCTCAGTTAAACTGTTTAAAGGAAGGCCCTATAACTACAATATTTTGTAATAAAATTAATTTTTTACGGATTCTATTACGATTCGTTTTAATTTTTCGACCGACTTCCACAAAAGGAGGAGGTCCTCAATTCGTCTGTATTTTTTTTAATGTATTTTACTCGATATCTCCGCCAAATGTGGACCGATTTTCAAAATTCTTTTTGTGTTCGATAGAGCTTATTTCAAGGGTGGTCCCATATAAATTTGGTCACGATCGGTAAATTGGAAGTCGGTCAGTCTTTAAACTTGTGATTATTATTGCGTTCACCCATTATTCAAGACAATTAGTCGAGGCAGTCACGCAATGATTACCAGACACTTTTTATTGAGGATACATACAAAGTATTTTATTTTCCGAAAGATAATCTGCGTCACGCTTGTTGGTGCGTGTTTAAGGTAGGTTTAGACTAAACAAACATTTATCTTTTTCAATCGTTAGCTAAACACCGTCACCTGTGATTTTATAGTAGAGAAATACTGATAATTTTAGAGGTTTCTAATGTGATGTAAATAAACACATTTTTGACGCAGATGACCCACCGGCTCGTTTGCTATAAAAAATATATATTTTTAATTACTAGCTGACCCGCGCAATTTTGCGTGATGCGTCATATAAGAGAGATCATCTTACAACACGGTCTCGGGTTCGATCCCTGCGTCGGGCACCAAGCCCGGAGTCTGTGCCAGATATGGCGATAGGCTCGCGCTCGCCCCCTGTCACATCTGGGACGGAACTAAGCTCGGTGAAATGTGGATGTTTCTAGTGCGCCTCTGCTGGTGCTGGTGCTGGCCCCTTCGGGTATGTACTACAGTACTACATCCGATGTAGCCCAATGTAGCCTGTAACTTGTAAGTTGTAAGTGTGATATCTTGTCATTGGTTTTGAGTGGTAGAGCCACGCTGTAGACAGTTACGTCTACAGCACGGATGGGCCGGCTCGACCGGTTTGGTAACACTGTCTCACAGAAAACCGGCGGCAAATTGGCAGCTCGCTGTCCCGTTTCGTTCGGTGAGATTTCCATTAGCCCAATTCCCTCCTCCCTTTCCGAATCACTTTTCCCTCCCCTTCCATTCCGTCCTTTTAGGTTGGCAACCATGACTCTTTTTGTGTCTTGGGTGTCTATGGGCGGTGGAGCCCACTTACCATCAGGTGACCCATCTGCTCATTTGCCAATCTCTGCTAAAAAAATAGTCACCTACAATAAGCAGTTCGCATTCCAGGATCAGCCTGTGTATATTCAGTCCTTCCGAGCACTTGCGACATATTTAATGTAACTTGATGGTTAATTGGGGCAGAATTTTTAGTTTAACTTTACCGGTGGAAATGTATGAAACGAGGCAAAAGAGGTGTGTCAGGATCAGTGGCGGAATTGGGTATTTGACATTTTTTTTTATTAAATTAATATGAAATTTACCGTGTCTAAAATATAGAACAGAAAGAAATATTGAAATATTCTAAAAAATAAAAAAGTTATAAGCCTTTGAAGTTTGGTGTAACCTTCAAATTGCGGGAAAGAGAAGTATCACTGCATACCGTTATGGCGTGACGTGATTATACTGATACTTCTACTTAACACATAACATAAGCTCACGCCTGTATTCCCGAAGTGGTAGGCACAGGTGCACTAGCGAACTAGAAAACCCACATTTCGCCGAGCTTAGTTTCGTCCCAGATGTCATAGGGGACGAGCCTATCGCCATATCGGGCGCAAATTCCAGACTCCGGGCTGATATGGAAAATCCAATATCACTTTGCCCTCGCCGGGGATTCGAACCCGAGACCTCAGGACCGTAGTCATACCCAAATACAACCTCGCCACCGAGGCAGTCGATAGGCAGTCGATAACTTATAATTGTGTAAATAGTCACGGGCGGCTCGGCCTCAGGTGGCCCGTACGCTTATGTAACATACATATATACATGTTCCGCCTCCGACGGGTTAATTATCCTTGTTATGTTATGTTATGTTGTGTTATCCTCACGCGGGCAAACCAGCGGGCAGAATCTAACTATATTAACAAACGTATAAATCCTAAGCGCAGTTAAATGAGAACCAAACTCGTTGTATAAGCCACAAAAAGTTTATTTCACAACGCATTGCGAGTTGCGACGGCGAGGCTCCGTTCAACTCGCGAGTCGCGCAATACCTTACCAGTTGCTCGTACTATTCGGTGGTTACTAGTCGTGCCTTGTGTTACTAAATATACTCGGTAAGTGGCTTTAAATATTGTTAGTATACTGCGGCCTGAGCAGGAAAATTTCTGACAACCGTAAATGTTTTCGAACTCGATGCGCGTCTATGACATTTGTATGAAATATTAACCAAACGTCATCAGTGCGCAGCGAACTCGAATACATTGACATTTACATTAGTTTTTCGTGCTCGGGCTGCAGATTTCTTAAGTTTACGCGAATGTTATACATTGAAATAACAAATAAATGTCCGACCCGTGACCAAGATGATAGCAAAGCCTTCGAAACGTCGGGAATATAATCACAAGTTGAAAAACTTAACTGACCGACTTCCAATTTACCGATCGTGACCAAATTTATATGGGACCGCCCTTGAAATAATCTCTATCGAACACAAAAATAATTTTTAAAAACGGGCCACATTTGGCGGAGATATCGAGTAACATACATAAAAAAAATACAGACGAATTGAGGACCTCCTCTTTTGTGGAAGTCGATCGAAAAATTAAAACGAATCGTGATAGAATCCGTAAAAATAGTTTTATTTCAAAATATTTTAGTTATAGGCCTTACTTTTAACAGTTTAACTGAGCAAATGGTAAAGAAATAGCCTGTCCCTTTTATTTTCAAACAATGTGACACAAGGAAAAAAGTGACAGGTTATTCTTAGCCATTTGCTTATCTAAACTGTTTTATAATTAAGGACCAAGAAGCGCGTTTTTTTAAGTAAGGCCCTATGTAAGAATACCTTGTGCCTTTCATTTTCAAATAATGCCTGCCTCGGTGGCGTGGTGGTATTTCGGTACGACTACGGTTCTGAGGTCTCGGGTTCCCCGGGTCGGGCAAAGTGATATTGGATTTTTCCATATTAGCCCGGAGTCTGGAATTTGCGCCCGATATAGCGATAGGCTCGCCCCCTATCACATCTGGGGCGGAACTAAGCTCGGCGAAATGTGGGTGTTCTAATTCGCTAGTGCGCCTCTGCCTACCCCTTCGGGGATACAGGCGTGAGCTTATGTTATTATATGTTATTTTCAAATAATGTGACAGACTATTTTTAAAGACAAGATAAGCAGAAATGTTTTATAAGGTTGTTTATAACGTTTTAATACGAAGGCGAAGACTTTAAGGATGAAATCTATAGAGCGAATTTCGACTAAGTCTAAGTCAAAGAAACGAACTCAGTGAGTAGTTGGAATTTTTATATCGAACTTTGACATAGTCCAAGTTAAGAAAAACAGACTGACAAATAGACTAAGCAAAGATTTTCTTGTTAAAAATGACTCGGACTAAGTCAAAATCCTCACTGAGTACGTTACTTTGACTTAGACTTAGTCGAAGTTCGTTCTATAGATCTCAAACAGACTCTTGCTTACGAAGTACAATTAATCACAAGTTTAAAAACTTAGCAGACCGACTTCAAATCGTGACCAAATTTATATGGGACCACCCTCGAAATAAGCTCTATCAAACACAAAAATAATTTTGAAAATCGGTCCACATTTAGCGCAGATATCGCGTAACATAAAAAAAATACAGACGAATTGAGGACCTCCTTTTCGGAGATCGGTCGAAAAATATCACAACCCAGTTGCATCAACCAATGTCGTAAGAGCCCTAATAGTCTAATAGTAGCAAACGGCCTTCAGAGGTCAAAATAAAGAGGTCAGTGTACTCACAACGAAGTCTACGAATCCAAATATTAAGGACTATATTTTACACGCGGCTCTGTCTGATTGAGGCTGAGATCTATAGAGCGAATTTCGACTAAGTCTAAGTCAAAGAAACGAACTCAGTGAGGATTTTAAATTGTTAAATTGAACATTGACTTAGTTCGAGTCATTTTTAACAAGAAAATCTTTGCTTAGTCTGTCTGTCAGTCTGTTTTAGTTGTAAAAAATGACTCGGACTAAGTCAAAGTTTGATTTATAATTCCAAATCCTCGCCGAGTTCGTTTCTTTGACTTAGACTTAGTCGAAGTTCGCTCTATAGATCTCAGCCTTAGTCTTTCTTTCTTTCTACCTGCCCTTATCCCACCTTAATGTGGGGTGTGCGCAACACTTTTTCAAGCATGTTGCAGAAATGATTTGGCTATGTTTTTACGACGGGCTGCTTGCCTGACGTCAAGCCCCTTTGAGGGATCCTGTACCGGGCAAATTAAATTAGAAAATTCGCGTTGCCCGACCTGGGAATCAAACCCACGACGGTTCACAGCCCATATAACTTCCACTAGACTAAGGAGGCGACTCAAGAGTCATAGTAGTGATAAAAATAAAAAGGTAAAAAAATCGCTTTTATAACATACGACACAAAAAAATACTTTTCCAGAGGTCCTGAGGTCTCAGGTTCGATCCCGGGTCGGGCAAAGTGTTATTGGATTTTTCAATATCAGCCCGGAGTCTAGAATTTGTGCCCGATATACCGATAGGTTTGGCCCTATCACATCTGGGACGAAACTAAGCTTGGCGAAATGTGGGTATTCTAGTTCGCTAATGCATCTCTGCCTACCCCTTCGGACATACAGGTGCTTACAACTTTTATGTTTCTTTGTGCATTAGCTTCGCCATTAGTACCGATTTATCTTACGTTGATTTTAAGCTTGTAAAAACCCAGTTTTTGCTATACTTTGCAAATTTTTTCATCAATACATAAGTAATCAAACAATATTTCAACATGAATAATACTAGCTATATTCCTGACTCCGCTCTCGTAATCCATTACAGATAGTAACGGCTACAGAGTCAATGAGCCGGCTCGACCGGCTTGATACCACTGTCTCACAGAAAACCGACGTAAAGCGGCAGTTCGCTGTTTGAGTGTTGCTTTTCGTTCGGTGAATGAGTTTCCACCGTTTCCCAATCCCTATTTCCCTCCCTTTAGGTTGGCAACGCGCCCATGATTATTTTGTTACTTGCGTGTCTATGGGCGATGGTGACCCATCTGCTAGTTTGCCAGTCACTTTATAGATCTTTTCCTAAGCCGTAAATTGACACTCGCTGTAATGAGGCACAATTTTACTTCTAAATAGCTTGTCTAGTATACATTGAAGTGTGAGTTATGTACATGAAAAACTAAATTAATACTTTCTTTTGAAGTCGGTTAAAATATATAAGCAGCGATAGCTCAGTTGGGAATGGTACGGATTTCCACAGGTATTTCGAAGGTATTTGAAGTCTAGCAAACCGCATTAGGCCAGCATGGTAGACTAAGGCCTAACCCGTCTCATTAATAGAGGAGGCCCGTGCCCAGCAGTGGGACAGTAATATTACAGGGCCGATAAAGGTGTAATATCAGGTCAATGACCGTTTTTGACCCCATTAGAATTGACTTAACTATTTTAACCGTTAATATGTTTAATTATTATAATATTATTATTAAAATATAAGTGATTATGGCTTTATTTAATAAAGATTTACGAACCATGAAATAAGTTATTACAAGCTTTTCATTTTAGGGCGACCATTAGTTTTAACCGACCCCAATAGAAAGAGGTACTCAATTCCTTTGTGTGTTTTCGACCGACTTCAAAATAATCACAAGTTTAAAAAATTAACCGAACGACTTCAAATCCGATCGTAACCAAATTTATATGGGACCACCCTTGAAATAAGCTCTATCGAACACAAATAACATATAACATAACATAACATAAGCTCACGCCTGTATCCCCGAAGGGGTAGGCAGAGGCGCACTAGTCAACTAGTACACCCACATTTCGCCGAGCTTAGTTCCTTCCCAGATGTGATAGAGGGCGAAAACACAAATATAATTTAAAAAATCGGTCCACATTTAGCGGAGGTATCGCGTTACATATGTACATTTTTTTTACGATAAATAAACGATTTAATTCGATCTTTCTTTCTAACATTCCTTTATCTTTCTTTCTTCTCATAAATGTAAATCTGTGATGGTAATTTGAAGTCGTTATTTAAGTTTATTCGACTTTGATTACAGTATATTGATTAATTGATACATGTGTGTATGTATGTGATATTATTTGATATGCACGCCAATGTGCATTGAAGAAGTAGCGAATGTGTACTCCGGTTACATAAGTCTATATCAAAATAAATATCACACATTTCAGGGTCGTGCACCTAAATTAGTACCGGTTCAATTCCGCACGTCGGATGCCTAAAATAAATAAATATCACCCAATAGTTACTGACTGCCTCGGTGGCGTGGTGGTATTTCGGTACGACTACGGTTCTGAGGTCTCGGGTTCGATCCACGGGTCGGGGAAAGTGATATTGGATTTTTCCATATCAGCCCGGAGTCTGGAATTTGTGTCCGATATGCCGATAGGCTCGTCTATCACTTCTGGGACGGAACTAAGCTCGGTGAAATGTGGGTGTTCTAGTTCGCTAGTACGCCTCTGCCTACCCCTTCGGGGATACAGGCGTGAGCTTATGTTATGTTATGTAGTGACACACATTAGTCCTTAGTCTGATATCTATAGAGCGAACCTCGACTAAGTAAGAGTTAAAAAATGAATTTATTGAAGATTTTGAAATCTTGTCTTTTTCGGCCTTAACGAGATTTTCATCATGCGGAATGGTGACATCAACAAGTATTGCCCGACGCGCTAATCGATCTACTACCTCAATATCAGGCTTATTGGCAACAATAGTCCTGTCGGTAATAATAGATCGATCCCAATACAGTGTTGCATGTCCATTTTCAAAAAGTGGCTGACGCACATATTTATTTATTTATTTATTTATTTAATTTTTCCGAAGACTCACGGACTAATTACAAAGTAGGTAGCTTGAAAGTAGATGTACATATCGCCATTTAAAAGCCTCCACATATAAAATTAATAAATTTCTAGTGGTAGAGCCACGCTATAAATAATTACGTCTACAGCACGAATGGGCCGGCTCGACCGGTTAGATACCACTGTCTCACAGAAAACCGACGTAAAGTGGCAGCTTGCTGTCGCGTTTCGTTCGGTAAGTGAGATTTCCGGTGGCCCATTTCCCCACTCCCTTTCCCAATCCCCTTCCCTCCCCTTCCATTTCCCCCTTTTAGGTTCAACGCACCCATGATTCTTTTTGTGTCTTGGGTGTCTATGGGCGGTGGAGATCACTTACCATCAGGTGACCCATCTGCTCGTTTGCCAATCTCTGCTATAAAAAAAATATATATATTACAAAAAAAGCTACATCCTACCCACACAAATAAAATTAAGTTAGTATAGGTGCAAAAAAGCCGTGTTGGAATATAAGAATCTTACAACAATCTGAGAATCGAATCTAGTACCTCTCGGTGACAGCCCATAAATGCTGAGACTAACGTAGACCAACGAGGTCCCTTAGCATTGTACATCTCAAACAAAAATACAAACCTATAAGCATGGATGTAAAAAAACGATGGACGGAGCGCTAGGAACATTGAAAGTGAAGCAGGATTTTCGGCCCATTCGATCAGTCGCCGCCATTACGTGTTGATAGATCGAATGTGCCGAAGACCCTGCTTAAGGTGTTGAGGTATTATTATTATCACATTATATATATAATGTGATATATATACTGTGATAATAATAATACCTCTACACCTCAATGAAATTTTAATTGTTACAAAATATATTCTGACATTTAAAACAAAACTTTACATACAAAAAAAAAAAAATTAGCTTTTGAATTTATGATTAATGTACTAATTATATAAAATATTTGTAATATTCACACACCATTGTTATGGTAGAATGTACTTGGACTATTTATAAGCACTATCACAATGTTACTACAGTCTGGTGAATAAATGATTTGATTTGATTTGATTCACTTTCTATGTTCCTAGCGCTCCGTCCATCATTTTTTTACGTCCATGCCTATAAGTACAGATTATATTGGACTTTACCGTCAGTATGATCAGTTGAACATAATAGAATTATAAAGAAATAATGACGATAAAAACATGTAATTACGTTACATGAATTCATGGGAAAAATCCATAAACAAACTAAAGAGTCGTTCAAACTGCTCGCTCAGTGTGTTCTATCATCTGTATCACGGGGAATGCTGCGAAGAATTGTTCAACCTCATCCCTCCCTCTCCCTTCCTTAACAGAACCACGCGTGCCGGCTTGCGAAACCACATCTTCGCGGTTTCTACCATCTCGGCCCGAACTAAGAAGTTCGGTAACTCCTACCTTTGCCGTACCGTGAAACTGTGGAATAGTTTACCGGCATGCGTATTCCCTCCCTCCTACAACATGGGGTCCTTCTAACGGAGTGTGAAGAAGCAATTATGCAGGCCGGCATGATACTGGTCGCCACCGATGGACACAAGGTCTATAGGTGGTGGCTGGTATTTTTGGACCGCACATCGCTTACCATCAGGTGTTGTGTGGTCACTTTGCCGTGCTCGGATGAAAAAAAAAAAAAAAACTACTCAGGCTGAGATCTATAGAGCGAACTTCGACTAAGTCTAAGTCAAAGTAACGAACGAACGCCTGAATGGTCAAACGCTACTCAACTTTAACGGCTTTTACATTGATTTTCGCCATACAATTTTGACAGATAAGGCGGCCTTAAACGATATAAGGCGACCTTAAGCGTTTGAACATTCGGCGGTAAGTGGGGATTTTGACTTAGTCTGAGTCTTTTTTTTTTTTTTATAGCAGATATTGGCAAACGAGCAGATGAGTCACTTGATGGTAAGTGATCTCCACCGCCCATAGACACCCAAGACACAAAAATAATCATGGGTGAGTTGCCAACCTAAAAGGAGGGAATGTAATGGGAGGAAAGGGGATTGAGAAAGGGAGTGGGGAAATGGGCCACTGGAAATCTCACTCACCGAACGAAACACGACAGCAAGCTGCCATTTTACGTCGGTTTTCTGTGATTTTTTACAAGAAAATCTTGCTTTGTCTGTCAGTCTGTTTTTTTTTGTAAAAATGGTTCGGACTAATTCTAAGTTAGTTTTAAACATTCCAAATCCTCACTGAGTTCGTTTCTTTGACTCAGACTTAGTCGAAGTACACTCTGTAGATCATTTGTCGACCAACTTCCAAAAAGGATTCGTCTGTATTTTTTTATGTATGTTACGCGATATCTACCGAACGTGAACCGATCTTCAAAATTCTTTGTGTTCGATAGAGCTTATTTCAAGGGTTCATATAAATTTGATCACGATGGGATTTGAAGGCGGTCTTAAGTTTTTAAACTTGTGATTATTTAACGTCATGATATATCATGGCGGCTACTGTTAAGGCGCGTCTTCTGCACTCGTTTTTCTCGAAACATTACATAGAAACATATACACAAAACAACGATTTTAGCTGTTACCTGTAGCCCGAGCACGAAAAACTAATGTAAATGTAAGAATAGTTTTATTTCAATGTATAATATTCACGTAAACTTAAGAAATCAGTAATGTAAATGTATTCGAGTTCTCTGCGCGTCTATGAAATTTGTATGAAATATTAACCAAACGTCATCAGTGCGCAGCGAACTCGAATACATTTACATTTACATTAGTTTTTCGTGCTCGGGCTACAGATGACTGTAGTGTATAGAAGTATAATATTGTAGAAGTGGGTAGTTACGCGCTCACGGCATGTCATGTACGCATTTAAGAAATAAAACAGTTAGCAACCGACCGCTGTGTTTAACTCGCGTTACACGTACACCACATTGGCGACGAGGCGGATTTTTTTTGGTACCTACCACGCGTGTGAGATATAGAACAAGTGCAAAATGCCCATTGGAAAAATTGAACCCTTTGATTTATTTTCGGGACAGTGGACATCATATGTTCGCCGGGTAAAGCAATATATACTACTGAACGAGATTAAAGAGGAATTAAAAGTAGCCACGTTAGTTACAATAGTGGGTGAACGGACTTATAACCTCATGTGCGATTTGTGTTCGCCGATTGTTCCGGAAGAAAAAACATTTGCTGAACTCGTGGAGATTGTGAAAAATCATGTCGAACCACAACGTTCAGAAATAGCAGAGAGACAAGTATTTCGAGAACGTAAGCAGAAAATGACGGAGACACTAACGGAATTCCTACAACAACTTAAACATTTGGCTACTACGTGCAATTTTGGAATAAATTTGGAGGAAAATCTACGAGATCAATTTGTAATAGGAATATCAAGCGTGGAGATCAAATCTCGAGTGTTAGGTGAACGAGTGTTGACGTATAAAAAAGCGGTGGAATTAGCGTTAGGCCTAGAGGCTGCTGAGAAACATGTCGAAAAAGTAAACGGACGCTGCAGTACGGGCAGCGCAGATGTGTCGAGCGGCGGGAGCAGCGGGTGTGGCGCGGGTGGCGGAGGAACGGGCGTCGGCTCAGGCGCGGCGGGCGAAGGCCTGCATGCCGTGCGCGGCGCGGCCCCGGCCACTCCGGCCGCAACACGCCGCGACACCGGCGGCAACGGGTGTTGGCGGTGCGGGAAATGGCATAACCCAGATAAGTGTCGGTTTAAAAATTATACTTGTGATAAATGTCAAACAAAGGGGCATCTAAAAGTTATGTGTAAAACTAACGAATCTAAATTTAAGAATAAAAGGCACAATTGTATTTTAGATAATGATTCAGACGTAGATATGTATAACATACGAGCGTATTCGGTAAGAGACAAGCCATATTTTGTTCAGGTTAAAATTGGTAGTAAATTATTAAATTGTGAGTTAGATACCGGTAGCAAAATTTCAGCCATTAGTGAGAATTGTTACAAAACGATGTTTGAAGAGTATTTTATACACAATGATGAAATAAAACTTTGCTCTTATTCAGGCTCTCGGATCGAACCGATAGGCTATATTCTGGTGAGTGCTACCATTAATAACGTAACTCGAGACAATTTAAAAATTTATATAATAAAAAATGGTGGTCGTCCATTAATAGGTAGATGCTGGATACGAAGCTTTAATATAAATCAATTGTGTGTTAATAATATTGTACAAGACAGTACCGAATATCGCCAACCAATTATTCACGAATTAAAAAAAGATTTTCCTTCCGTTTTTCAGGATAAACTGGGGACATGTAAAAAGGAGATTCGTTTGCAGCTCGTAGATAAGGAACCAGTTTTCGTGCGGGCCCGCAGTGTTCCCTTGGCACTGCGAGCGGCGGTGGAGAAGGAGCTGGTACGATTGGAGCGTGAAGGATCTATTTATCCAGTGGAACATTCCGAATATGGGACTCCCATAGTGCCGATAGTCAAGTCATCAGGTGATATTCGCATTTGTGGTGATTATAAAACAACTATTAATCCTAAATTAAAAATGGATCACTATCCCCTGCCTCGTATTGACGAGTTGTTTTCGGCGTTAAGTGGCGGTCAGGAATTTTCCAAAATAGACCTTACAACGGCATATATGCAGGTTCCTCTCCACCCGGACTCGCAGGCTTGTACAACAATTTCCACACATGTAGGGACATTTGCATTTCGACGTACACCTTATGGGTTGAGTTGTGTACCAGAAAAATTCCAGAAAATAATGGAGGAAACACTGCGTGGCTTACCAAATACAGTGGTTTTCCTAGATGATATTTGTGTCACCGGAAAAGACAGAGATACGCATATAAGAAATCTTCGAGCTGTAATCGAGAGGTTATCGCATATGGGTTTAACGGTAAAAATTAATAAATGTTCCTTTTTACAAGAAAGTGTGTCATATCTTGGTTTTATTATTGATAAAAATGGCTTGCATCCGGACATGACTAAAGTGGAGGCTATTGTAAATGCACCACGCCCCACTAATGTGACACAATTAAAAGCCTTTTTAGGTTTAATTAATTATTATGGCAAATTTGTTCCAAATCTTAGTTCTGTACTCCATCCCTTATACAAATTACTGAAAATGAATATTGAGTGGCACTGGACTGAGTGTTGTGAAAATGCTTTTACAAAGATAAAAAACATATTAGCGAGCGATAAAGTATTATGTTATTACGATCCGTCATTGCCTTTGGTCTTAGCAGTGGACAGTAGTGCGTACGGAATAGGAGCGGTTTTAGCGCATCGATTTCCCGACGGATCCGAGCGGCCGGTCAGCTGTGCATCAAGGACACTGACTGTTACGGAAACAAATTACAGTCAGTTAGATAAAGAGGCGCTTGCAATTGTTTATGGCATACAAAAACATCATCAATTTCTTTTTGGTCGTAATTTTACTCTAAAAAGCGATCACAAACCCCTCGTTTATATTTTTGGTCCAAAAGGTGGCATACCACAAACCGCCGCAAGTAGACTTCAACGCTGGGCGGCTAAACTCGCCGCCTACGATTTTAATATTGAATATGTTAGCTCGAAAAATAATGGAAATGCGGATGCGCTGTCACGATTGCCTCTAACAGAAAATAATGAGAAATATAGGGAGGACGTTTTAAAAAATAATTATTTATTGTTTGTTGACGATACATTGCCCATTAGTTATAAGGAAATAGGATCTGAAACAAAAAAGGATAAATTATTGAGTCGAGTTTATGGTTATATAATGTTTGGTTGGCCCGAGAAATGTGATATAGAAGAGGTAAACCCTTTTTACTATCGTCGAAATGAGTTGTATGTCGAACACGGTTGTATTTTATATAAGTACAGGTTAGTTATACCACAAAACTTACAACAAGCAATTTTATGCGAAATACATGAAGGACATTTAGGGATTGTAAAAATGAAGTCAATCGCTAGAAATTACGTATATTGGCCCACAATAGATAAAGACATTGAGTTGTTAGGACAAAATTGCAACGCATGTCGTAGTGTACGCGATGCGCCTCCCCGTAGCTCAATACATCCGTGGGAGTACCCAGCAGGGCCGTGGCAACGACTACATGCTGATTTCGGACAATTGGCGGGTAAATATTATATTATCATGGTCGATGCGTATAGTAAGTGGGTAGAAGCCGAGGAGATACGAAGTACGTCCGCTTATGAAACAATAAGGTACTTTAGAAGTGTATTTGCGAGGTTTGGACTACCATTACAACTTGTAACCGATAATGGGCCACCTTTTCAAAGCGCGGAATTCAAGGAGTTTTGTCAGAAAAATGTTATTAGGCACACTACGTCATCCCCATATAGGCCTCAAGGAAATGGAGCTGCGGAAAACTCAGTTAAACTGATTAAAAATACATTGAAAAAAGCTATGTATGAGGGTAAAGATTTAGTCACAAGCTTAAATAGGTTTTTGATACAATACCGAAATACAGAGCACTCAACCACGGGAGTAGCTCCATCCGTTGCTTTACTAGGTCGTAGATTACGTACTAGGTTAGATGCCCTACGTCCAAATACGAGTAATAAGGTTCGGGAAGCACAAAATAAACAAGCGGAAGCAGCCAGCGGGGCTGAAAGAGATTTTAATGTAGGAGATAAGGTTCTTGCGAGAGATTATTCCAATAAAAAGGAGAAGTGGACGGAAGGTTGCATTACAGAAAAAACGGGCCCAGTCTCATATAAAATTAATTTAGAAAACGGTATCAGCTGTAGAAGACATACTGATCAATTACTGCCAGTTAAGAAAAGTAGATTTTCTTTTACATGGGAACCGGACTCCGCTATTGATACCGGAGGCAATGATATATCGACTAATTTAAATGACCCGCGGAACTCTATTACTAAAGATTCTGAGATGATAAACGGTGAGAAAAAACAGTCGGAAGCGTCAATGTTGTCGGCATCGATACGTACTTCCACGGTACCAGTAACAGTGTCACTGCCTAATGAAAATCTTGTAGCGGCAGCTGTATCAGCCCCTCAGCAATATCAGTCTCCAGGGCCACTCAGTGAGCGCGCTAAGCGAGCTGCTAGACGAGATAATCTAAAGAAAAAACAGATGGATTAAAAAAAAAAAAAAAAAAAAACAATCCAAATTATGTATTCACGATTATTATTTAGTATGTAAGTTTGTATGGAAATTGTTAACACAGAGATGTTTTTATATACATACATACATATATATATATATATATATATATATATATATATATATATATATATATATATATATAAGTTAGTATTAAATTAACGCTATAAGTACATCATTGTTAAATTAGGCAACTATTAAAAATTGTTTTTTTTGTTAAGTCGGTGGAGGGAAAAGAGTAAGAGTATATAAGTAAGTCAAGGTAAATTGTAATTATATTGTAGGAGGGAGATGTGTAGTGTATAGAAGTATAATATTGTAGAAGTGGGTAGTTACGCGCTCACGGCATGTCATGTACGCATTTAAGAAATAAAACAGTTAGCAACCGACCGCTGTGTTTAACTCGCGTTACACGTACACCACAATGACGTTTGGTTAATATTTCATACAAATTTCATAGACGCGCATCGAGTTCGAATACATTTACGGTTGTCAGAAATTTTCCTGCTCAGGCCGCTGATGGTAGAACAATGACCATAGATAAAAAATACATGTTTTGCGTATGTAACGCGGCTTTACATGAAGCTTGTCTTGACGTTTGAATAGTTCTGCTAATGTATGACGCATGCTGTGTAATTGTATGAAAAATTACAAAGAACGTTATTATTATAATAACTGCATTGATGCAAGACGATTTTAAAAGAATAATAAAGACTCACTCCTATATGCCAAAAAGGGTAGACAGAGGCGAACTAGTAAACTAGAACTCGCCGAGCTTAGTTCCGTCCCAGATGTGATAGGGTCGAGCCTATCGCCATATCGGGCACTAATTCCAGACTCCAGGCTAATACTAAGGCTGAAATATATAGAGCGAATTTCGACTAAGTCTAAGTCAAAGAAACGAACTCAGTGAGGATTTGGAATTGTTAAATCTAACTTTGACTTAGTCCGAGCCATTTTTTACAAGAAAAATAGACTGACAAACATACTAAGCAAACATGTTCACGTAAAAAAATAAATAAATACACCCGCTAGTCACACACCTAGTCCTGACCCAACACTAGGTATAACCTGTATCGTGGGTGTCAGAGACTATGGGAGACGCACGCTCTCACAACACCCACACTTGAAACAAATACCCGTGGGCCACATAAACATTTGTCTCAATGCGGGAATCGAACATGCGGCCTCTCGCTTCACAGCCGGCTACTTGCCCTCTACGCCACGGAGGATGTCAATGACTAGGACTACGTCAAAAGTTCGATTTAAAATTCCAAATCCTCACTGAGTTCGTTACTTTAATTTAGACTTAGTCGAAGTTCGCTCTAGACTTCAGCCTAAGTAAAAAACTCAACATCACTTTGCCCTCACCGGGGATCGAACCCGAGACCTCAGGAACTCTACCACTACGTCATTGAGCTTGTTGACGGTGGTTAACGCTAAATAATCTTATAGTACTTTGCTTATAGTAATATTGTACACCTTCGTTGCAAAATGCACTTTCCATGGCGGCCTTGCGCCGCTCTCATTGCTAGCGTACACAATATTATGAAATAAGCAATGTAATCTCTAACTTAATAAATATTTCCTAATTGAATACAGTTAATACGTAACTAGGAATTTGTGCGGTGTGCCCGATATGGCGATACGAGACTGTCCCGCCCACACACCCGCCCCTGTAACTCCTGTAGGCCAGGATCAACAGTGGCACGCATTTTACGACACCGAGCAATAAAGCTCGGCGAGTCTCAGAGAATGCAAAATTGTCTTCATCCCGCAACGAAATTAATCAAACAGAAAGATAGGGAGAAGTTGGAATTATAAGGTTTCCACTTCCCTCCGTAAAAATGCAGGAGACAATGTAATGAACTAAAGAGGCATTAGCCTCATACATAGGGATATTTACAACTGGAGAGGCCAGATGTAAAGCACCACGGAAATAATTTTAGTTGGTCCTATCATGCGAGCTGTTAAACTTGATTCCAATAATGGGTATGGCAAAAACGCCGGAATGCACGGAAATTCGTCCTAGTTTCCACAGTAAGGATATAACCGATATGGCGATAGGCTCGCTTTGTTATGTGGACTCCGTTTACCACACCGTGCTTCAAAAACAGTGGATAAATGTTAGCTGATGGAAGGATTTTCGTATCGGCCACCACCGTACACATGGTGCTAAAACCTGCCATAATGACCTACATTCCGCGTGTGGTTCGCGTTCCAGGATCAGCCAGTGTACTTCCGGTTCTCTCGAGGGTTTGCGGCGTGACTTGATGGTTGGTTGAGACGGGTATGGGGGTATCCCTGTATCTGTATCGGTCATCCGCCTGTCTTGTCGCAAGCCCCTCGATTTGCTTCTTCCCTCTTCTGATTCGGAGTGTGAAGAAGCATAAATAGGCCGGAATGATTCTGAAGATCACTGATAAACGCAGTGTTTGTCAGTGGTCGCTAGTTTTTTTTAGGACTGCACCACGCTTACCATCAGGTTCAGTGTAGTCACTTTGCCGTGTCAGGATAAAAAAATGCGTGACATGAATGCCAGCTATAAGTCTAGCCAGCCTAGCTTCGGAGCTAGGCACCACAAGCGCAGGATCTTCCTCCACAGGCTTCTCGAAGCAACCTCGGTGTATTGAGGATTTAAGCCCGTTGTGCAGCAACGCCTTCGCATTCCACGATGACGTGGGCAACTATGTCATCGACTAACAGCATCCCCTACATAGGGGGCTGTCAGTCATACCTAGAACATACAAATGCTTATTAAGACGGCAGTGACTAGTATGGTACTTACGCCTATACGCATTTTTTTCCCCCGGGGAATCTATTTACAGATCTCTCCATGCCGGGGCATGGAGGTATGTCGGACTCACCAGCCCTAAAGCTGTCCTACCGACTAAACCCCGCGGTGTTCCTCTCTCTCCCTATTACGAAGGTCACGGGGTACGCAGTTGCATTCAGCCGCAACCTCCGCAGGAGTCGGCCCTTCAGCAGGGCCACTCGCGGTCTGAGGACTGCTCAGACGGAGCGCAGTCATAAGCGCGTTCGACGCTACCTTATTACCTACCTTACAGGCCTTATTGCAATGCGAGCTGGTCTAGACATCCGCCACCAGCAGCCCAGTTCACGGAGGCCGGAGGTCATCCCTCCGGCAATACGCATAGGGGTATTACATCTGAGACGGAACTACGCTCGGCGAAATGTGGGTGTTCCATTTCGCTAGTGCACCTTTGTCTACCCCTTCGGGGATACAGGCGTGAGCTTATGTTAGTTACGTAAGTTAGTTAGTCTCACTGTGGAGGATGCTCAAGAACGGGCGAAATCGAAGCGTTTTAGTAGGAAGCCGGACCCTGACATTATGCCGGGAAAAAAACAGGCAAAAAGAAAGATTATTTCAAGATTATTTTTGTGTTTCACAGATGGCCTTATAATATAGATCAAGATCTGTAGCCCGAGCACGAAAAACTAATGTAAATGTAAACTCGTTGCGCACTGATGACATTTGATTAATATTTCATACAAATTACATAGACGCGCGTCGAGTTCGAATACATTTACGGTTGTCAGAAATGTTCCTGCTCGTGCTGCTGAAGAAAGAGTATGGAGTAAACTCCATAACCAACAACGACATAGACGTAGCTATTGTAGTTTTGAATTTTTAGGGTTCCGAAGCCAAATGGCAAAAAAGGAGCCCTTATAGTTTCGCCATGTCTGTCTGTCTGTCTGTCTGTCTGACCACTGTTTATCTCAGAGACTATAAGTACTAGAGTGCTGTAATTTGGCACGAGTATACATATCTATCAAACTAAGAAAGTCGTGGAATGAAATCTAAGAAATATTTTTTTAGGGTGCCTCCCCTACATGTAAAATGGGGGTAGCATTTTTTTCCCGACTATCTTATGGTGTGGGGTATCGTTGGATAGGTCTTTCAAAAACAATGCGGGTTTGCAAAAAACATTTTTCGATTGGAAACTCTGTTTGCAAAACATTAAGGTTTAAAGTGACAATTTTTGGTGGAGTAGGGCGTCCCCCCACTCTCTATTTCCGAAACGTTAGGTTTTGGATACGTGAAAAAATTCAAAGTAATAGCATATATCATAGAAAGAAAGAAAGAAAGAAAGAAAGAAAACATTTATTGCTGGTACAATACTAAACATAAAACAACTTTACTAAGAGAAAAAAAAATTAAATTTAAAAAATATAAATATAAATATTTCAAATGAAAACTATAGCGGTTAAGCAGGCTTTAAAAGTTAATCAGCAATAGACAAACAAAGGAAAAAAGAAAAAATTGTACAAGTTATTTTCAATATAACTTATATGAAGTTGTTAGTTATGTAAAACAGGTAGTAAATATGAGTTTATGGACTATACACTGAAAATTATATCTATTTAAATTATATCTAAGTAACAGTTAGGTACCATTACTTCGGAACCCTGTACTGTGCGTGATCAGTAGCCCGAGCACGAAAAACTAATGTAAATGTAAATGTATTCGAGTCCGCTGCGCACTGATGACGTTTGGTTAATATTTCATACAAATTTCATAGACGCGCATCGAGTTCGAATACATTTACGGTTGTCAGAAATTTTCCTGCTCAGGCCGCAGTATGCAGCATACACTTGCCCGTTTTTTTTGTTAAACTTTATTTAATAGTTATACGTTATATTCCGTGATGTAATATCATTGTAACATTATTTTTACGCATGTGCAGCCTCAACCTTTGTCAGCTTATTATTATCTACTAATTGTACATTTGTTAGTGGTTTTTTCTAACTTAATTTACTTTGTAGACGTCAGACAAACAGCTGGTCATAATTAAACAGATAATTTTTTGCAAAATGAATAAAAGTATAAGCGTGATAAAGTATTAGGTCCTGAAGAAGAAAACCGGTCTCAGCGCTGTATGATATCGGACATTTTGTTGTGTTTAAAGATGTATTTTTTAATAGAAGAGTCTGGCAAACGAGCAGATGGGTCACCTGATGGTAAGTGATCTCCACCGCCCATAGATACACGTGATACCAAAAATGCGTGACTTTTGCTTGTGTGATTGCGAAGGGGACGGGGGGATATGGACCACCGTAAATGTACCTCATCGAACGAAACCGGACAAGTTATCACGTCGGTTTTGTGTGAGATGGTATGAGGCCGGTCGAGCTGGTTCCTTCATGCTGTACATACTGTCTACAGCATGGCTCTACCACTCAAAAATTGGATCCTGTGCAAATCTATATCTGATTACCTTTTTTGGGAACTGTTGTGAATTCACGGAACATCCGCTTGCGTTTCTCAAGTATTTGTTTTAAATAACCTTGAGAATAATAAGAAAGAGCTAGAACACTAACATTGTGACTAGAATATATTAAATACTTGTACAAAAAGCAACGATAGCTCAGTTGAGAGTGGTACGGACTGCCGAGACGAAGGTCGGAGGTTCGAGTCCAACATGAGCATGAGTCCAAACATCGTGAGGAAACCTGCATACTCGAGAATTTCTTCACAAGAAATAAAACCTGCATTAGGCCAGCGTGGTAGACTAAGGCCTAACCCCTCTCATTAGTAGAGGAGGCTCGTGCCCAGCAGTGGGAGAGTTATATGGTTATGGGATTCTTTATTTTATAAGTTTATTTCATATTTAAATATGTATAACTACAAAATTGTAAAGTTACAAAACAACTTGTACTGCCGGTTCCCTCGAGGGGCTTGCGGCAGGGCTTGATGGTTGGTTGAGACGGGTATGGGGGTATCCCTGTGTCTGCATCGGACATCCGCCTATCTTGTCACCAGCCCCTCAATTTGCTTCTTCCCTCTTCGGAATCGGAATGTGAAGAAGCATAAATAGTCCGGCAAGATTCTCCAAAAAGTCCAAAAACTAGCGACCACTGATAAACAATGGGTTTATCAGTGGTCGCTAGTTTTTTGGTCTGCACTACGCTTACCATCAGGTGCAGTGTAGTCACTTTGCCGTGCCCGGATAAAGAAAAATCTACTTCTAAGCTCTATTTTTTTTGAGCACGTTGCAGAATGAATTTGGCTTAGTTTAACCAGCAACTGTCTGAGTAAAATCCTCTCTAGGGATACCACGTCGCCATGAGGTGCTTAGTATTAACGATTTGTATTTGTTATTGTGATAGATATGTCATGCGAGGGTTTCTCGGAATCGGAGCTGGGTTCGATGCCGGACCGGATCGCCGGCACCTTCGCCGGCACCACAGTCCTCATCACAGGCGGCACCGGTTTCATGGGCAAGGTGCTTGTTGAGAAACTGCTCAGGTAAATACACACACACTCTCTCGCTCTACCTCTTTCTCTCTCTCTCTCTCTCTATATATATATATATATATCTCTTTCTCTCTATGACAGAAGTAAAAATAATTAACATAAGCTCACTCCTGTATCCCCGAAGGGGTAGGCAGATGCGCACTAGCGAACTAGAACACGCACGTTTCGCCGAGCTTAGTTCCGTCCCAGAAGTGATAGGGGGCGAGCCTATTGTCATATGGGGCACAAATTCCAGACTCCGGGCTGATATGGAAAGTCCAATAGAAGATCCATATATGGAAGACCCCACTTAAAGGAGGGATAAGGGCAGGTAGAAACAAAGAAGCTCCAACTTTTAAATTTTAATTTGTCAACAGGAAATGTACAGACATCTGCCACATATTGCTGTTGGTGCGGACGAAGAAAGGAAAAACGCCGAAACAGAGGCTCGAGGAAATTTTCAATGGAGAAGTAAGTTTTAGGTTTACGCGAATGTTCATTGAATATTCATTGAAATAAAACTAGTGTTCCATCCAACAAGGAGAAGGTCCTCAATTCGTCTGTATTTTTAATGTATGTTACGCGATATCTCCGCCAAATGTGGACCGATTTTTCAAAATTCCTTTTGTGTTCGATAGAGCTTATTTCAAGGGTTGTCCCATATAAATTTGGTTACGATCAGATTTGAAGTGGGTCCGTTAAGTTTTTAAACTTGTGATTATTTTCATATTAATTTTCAAAGCACAATACAATTAAAATTTCACGTGATGGTACTGTTTTTTAACATTAAGTAATAAGATTAGTGTGCCTTCCTCACTGCACGCTTGCTTAAGCATCTGCTCGGATGCTGTATGTATGTCAAGGTGAAATGACGTTTCATAATACAGCTGACGGTAACCGTTATGTAAGAAAGTACTTTAACTCAAATATTTGACGAATTTTGACATAATTGGTACGTGACTTTTATTAATTTATTTTATACGATATTTACGTCATCTTAAATATAGAACAGAAAGAAATATTTAACTAATCCGGGAATCGAACCCTAGACCTTAAAAGTCACACCGCGCACTACTACGCCACAAAGGTATTCACCATTAAAATGTTCTAATTGGGTACATGACTATGTTTTATTTTATACGCATATTTATATGTAATAGCAAATAAAACAAAAAAGAAACCCTTCTGTAAAAACTGCATCGGAATTGGGTGAAAAATGATGCAGTAATTCATATTTTAAATTCTAGAGTGGAGGCATAGTGGAGATATCTTGATATCCCTTTCCAACGCACGTGCCGTTATGGGAGTGACGTGATTATACTGATACTTCTCTTTCCCGCAGTTTGAAGGTTACACCACACTTCAAAGGCTGACAACTTTTTTATTTTTGAGAATACTTCAATATTTCTCTTTGTTCTATATTTTAGACGACGTAATACATAAAAAAATAATCAAGGACTCAATTGAAGGTTAATTTTAATTGAAGGTCAGGTGACCTACCTGCTCGTTTTCCAGTATATAACAAAAGCTCTATGCTACAGTCCTGAAGCTAAAATGCCATTAAGTGAATAAAGCTAATTTTGGGATGTCACCAAAAAACGTGGAAAATGGTCCCTAGAGATTTCATAGACTTATGGTTATTTTTAATCTTAAAGTTAACAAGTTAATATATTAAATATATCAAATGAAATCAAATTTTTCAAAATATTTATTGAATCCATGAAACGTTAACATTTAGATTCCGTCAAAGTTCCTCTACCTCCAGTTCGGAAGGCCGTTTCGTCAGAGAAGAACGGGCAAGAAACTCTGGCTCTTTTAAAATACATACAAACTAGACGCCTTTTTCCCATAGAGGTAGGCAGAGACAACGGATTTCCACTTGCTACGATCCTTACACACCTCCTTCGCCTCATTCAGTCTCATTACATTTTTCATGCATGCACGTCGGTTTAGGGTACTTTTATCTTGACTTTTAAAATATACTCTTATAAACGCCACAGTCTAACAAACCTCTTTGGATAACATTTTCCAAGTTTTTGGACACATCTCAAAATTAGGTTTATATACTCACTAGTGTTTGGACAAGTACCGTTTAACGGCCGGTTTCAATAAACAATCTCAGTTCGAATGTGCAGATAGATTACAAAAATTAGCCAATAAGAACACAGTTTGAACATGACTCCGTCAAATGACTTGATTTGATTGGTTTATAATCGCTATCTATCTGCACTCTAAACTGAGATCGTTTATTGAAACCGGCCGTAAGTAAAACACCGCTTTTTTATTATTTCAAATGTCATTATAACCATCTCTCTCGCACTCACAGTAGATATTTTCCGTTCTCTTCTGTTCCCTTTAAATATTTCCAACATATTCATTTCGTCAGATGGCGGTAAAGTTTTCAACACTTAACTTACGAAACTATGAAGTGATGCGTTAAGTATAAATACTTGCTCACTTATGACGCAGTTTACATCATTATTATGCTCTAAAAATTATTGAAGTAACATAGTAACTAACTGTGGTAAGATTAAAATAATAATAATAAATAATTTGAGTGGTAGAGCCACGCTGTAGACAATAACGTCTACAGCACGAATGGGCCGGCTCGACTGGTTTGATACCACTGTCTCACAGGAAACCGACTTAAAGTGGCAGCTTGCTGTCGCGTTTCGTTCGTTGTGAGATTTCCGGTGGCCCATTTCCCCATTCCTTCCTCAATCCTTTTCCCTCCTCTTCCATTTCTCCATTTAGGTTGGCAACGCACCCATAATTCATTTTGTGTTTTGGGTGTCTATCGGCGATGGAGATCACACCATCAGGTGACCAATCTGTTCGTTTGCCAGTATATGCTAAAAAAAAAAATTATATTAACATAAATGCAAACTTTGTACATTACGTCGACTTTTTGTGAGACAGTGGCATCAATATATTATACCCTAGATACACAGTTCTTTGCACACATCCTCCTAAAAAGTGGTCTCAGAAATAAAACAAAGAAAATGATCACAAGTTGTAATTAAATCAACACAAATATAACCCTAAGCACGTGTTATAAAGTAGGTTTTTAAACGAAATGAGCAAGCGTTTTTTAATTTGAATTTTGAAATTTAGAATTCTATCGACGTCCGACTGTAGGCAAAACGCGTGCTTAAGCACTTCTTTGCTGTGCCATTTTCCGAGCGTCAACTGTGCATCTAGGTAAATAATATATCGATGGACAGTGGTATCAAACCTGTCATACCATTCGTAATTTAGACGCAAAGACATTCAACAGTCTATAGACGGGCCACAGCGCAAAACTTGTGAATCAAAAGTTATGACCTAGTGGTCATAAGTCGTTTAGTTTATTTGAAATATACGCGCGCCAGGTCGGCCAGCGAAATAATATTGAGAGCATATATTTATCTTACGTGATTATTAACCATACAAAAAATATTCTCGCACTGTGATAAGCGGTTGATGACGGTACTGAAGTTTGAGATCAATTTCTTTGTATGGACACTTACTCACTCTTATAATATTTACATTTATCACTCACATTTCATATTATAATCATATTTTAATAAGCATATATGACTGTGTATTTTGATAATCATTGTTTTTGTTGGGATCCGTGAGGGATTTTTTTGGCCCTGGCAGAATACCAGTGTCAGGTAGATACCTACTTCTACTTGGCGAATACTGAGCCTGTGGCCTTTTTAGTCATGTCTCGGGCACGGATGGTGTAGGATATGAGCACGTTCATGATGTTTTTTTTGGGTGCTATTTTTTTTTTTTACTTTACGAATAATATTTACCACGTATAACTAACAAATTTGTTACCTCTTAGTGTTACATATTCTGTCTTTTTTTTGTGTTCTCCCAATTATTGTTGCCTGAGACATTGGCTGAATAAAGTTTCTTTCTTTCTTTCTTTCTTGATAGCTATCTCTTTGAAATAAAACTATTCTTACGGATTCTATCACGATTATGTTTTAATTATTATTCCCGACGTTTCGAAGGCTTTGCAGTCTTCGTTGTCACGGGTCAGACTGAGAATAGTTTTATTTCAATGTATAATATTAGCGTAAACTTAAGAAATCAGCTATCTCTTTGTTTAGACGTTACTATCTGGAGAGTATTTTCAATTCCTCAGTATTTTATGTACATAGATTTGATATTTTTAGTAAATTAGTTAGACTGTCTTGGTGGCGTGGTGGTATTTCGGTACGACTACGGTTCTGAGGTCTCGGTATTGGATTTTTCCATATCAGCCCGGAGTCTGGAATTTGTGCCCGATATGGCGATAGGCTCGCCCCCTATCACATCTGGGACGGAGCTAAGCTCGGCGAAATGTGGGTGTTCTAGTTCGCTAGTGCGCCTCTGCCTACCCCTTCGGAGATACAGGCGTGAGCTTATGTTATGTGTTATTATGTAGTAAATTAGTATGGATTATTCGATTGAATTCCAAAAAGGAGAGGTCCTCAATTTGTCGGTATTTATTTATGTGACTGCCTCGGTGGCGTGGTGGTATTTCGGTACGACTACGGTTCTGAGGTCTCGGGTTCGATCCCCGGGTCGGGCAAAGTGATATTGGATTTTTCCATATCAGCCCGGAGTCTGGAATTTGTGCCCGATATGGCGATAGGCTCGCCCCCTATCACATCTGGGACGGAACTAAGCTCGGCGAAATGTGGGTGTTCTAGTTCGCTAGTGCGCCTCTGCCTACCCCTTCGGGGATACAGGCGTGAGCTTATGTATGTATGTATGTATTTATGTATGTTACGCGATATCTCTGCTAAATGTGGATGCATTTTTAATATTCTTTTTGTGTTCGATAGAGCTTATTTCAAGGGCAATTCTATATAAAGGTCATGATCGGATACGTTTTGAAGTTGGTCCGTTAAGTTTTTATACTTGTATTATTATGTTTATGAAGATTTGTTTTATCCGCCTCTTCTAGTCTATATGGACTGTGGACTGAAAGGTCTTGGGTTCGATTCCTAGGTCGAGCGTGGTGGTTTGGGGAAAAGTGTGTTGTGCGGACCCCACATTAACAATATAAGCCCTGTAATATTACTGTCCCACTGCTGGGCACGGGCCTCCTCTATTAATGAGAGGGGGTTGACCTTAGTCTACCACGCTGGCCTAATACGGGTTGGTAGACTTCACATACCTTCGATATTCCTGTGAAGAAATTCTCGGTATGCAGGTTTCCACACGATGTTTTCCTTCACCGTTATAACAAGCGATATTTCACAATGACACACTTAACAAGAAAAGTCAGAGGTGTATACTTCATTTAGAAGTTGGTCTCAAACCAACGACACTTGTCTGCACCATTCCCAACTGAGCTATCGATGCTGGCCCCACCTTAAGGTGGGTTAATGGCACGTAGAAAAGAAGAAAGAAAGAAAATTCTGTTTTTTGTGCCGCTTGCTTTAACGATGAAGGTATATTTCTCCACAAGAATTTTGAAGGTATGCGCAGTGTACCGCATTACAGCATGGTAGACTAAGACCTAACTCCTCATTATACGATATCATAATAATATAATGATATCATATAATATTATTTATATCATATACCGCATCATCATCATCATCATCATCATCAGCCATAGGACGTCCACTGCTGAACATAGGCCTTCCCCAAAGATTTCCAGATCCACCTGTTGGAAGCAGCCTGCATCCAGCGACTTCCTGACACCTTTATCAGGTCGTCAGTCCATATGGAGAGGGCTATGCTCGGTGTTTCTCTACGTGATCAAATCAGGAATGAGGAGATCCGTAAAAGAACGAAAGTCACCGACATAGCCCAGAGGATTAGCAAGTTGAAATGGCAGTGGGCAGGGCACATAGCTCGTAGAACTGATAGCCGATGGGGCAGAAAAGTTCTCGAGTGGAGACCGCGTACCGGCAAGCGCAGCGTAGGACGTCCACCTACAAGGTGGTCCGACGACCTGATAAAGGTTGCATATACCGCATAAATCCATATAAAAAATAAAATGTCAAAATGAGTTGTACTATAATCTCGTAAAATTGAGAAAAAAAAGGAAAGTCAATTGATGATGAAAAAAAATCCCGGAGTTTCTTTCCGTCTTTCTTCTACGGGTCGTCATCCGTAGGTAACTAGAGAAAGGCTGGTTGGTAGGTTAGCTTATAGTCTTGGGCCTTATAGTCCACAGCGTGATTTTCCTTATCGCTACAAATCCTACAAGGTTCCTATTTTATTTTCCCGTCAATTCCCTGCTAGCATTCCTGCCATATCCCGTTCGTTCCCATTCCTACAAATCACAACCCTTTATCTAAGCCCTATCCTTGTTATTGTGTCCATACCTGCTTGCTTGTTTTCTAATTGATAGTGTTGTAACATGATTATTATATAAATGTATCTAGACCTTGTTGTGACCTGTCATAATTTCATGTCATTTGATATGCTTACGTGACCAATAAACATTTTTATTTTATTATTAGTAGAGGCCCAAGATCAGAAGTGGGATAGCACCACTACGGGGTTAATTTCATTATTATATCCCCTTTCTGCAGTTATTCGAGAAAGTCCGCACGATGTATGGTGGCGTGGACCCTCTGATGGAGAAGGTGTCCATCGTGAGCGGAGACGTGGGCGAGCCTGATCTCGCGCTCGGGGCTGAGGATCGGGAGAGGATCGTGAACGATGTAGACTATATCATACACGCGGCTGCGACTATCAGGTGAGGTGGGGTCACTCAGTGAGCCATTGTATTGTATTTTTTGTATGTTTGTATTTGTATTTTTTTAATTTATTTATTTCATACAAAACAGGTTGCAATCATTGATACACAATTATTACTATAAAAATTCATTTGTATGTATTTTCTTGGTGGTTTAGCTGCTTTAATTTATATATGTTTTTGGTACTTTATAAGCAATTATTGTCAACTGGCATTTAAAAGAGCAACGTGAGAGTTT
This sequence comes from Clanis bilineata, assembly GCA_036417725.1. Taxonomy (NCBI): domain Eukaryota; kingdom Metazoa; phylum Arthropoda; class Insecta; order Lepidoptera; family Sphingidae; genus Clanis; species Clanis bilineata. The sequence goes on from CM071165.1 coordinate 451,216, forward strand.
CTTGCCCGTTCTTTTCTGTCGAAACGGCCTTCCGAACTGGCGGTAAAGGAACTTTAACGGAATCTAAATAATGTAGTAACATTTCATGGATTTAATAAATATTTTAATTTTTTTATTTTGATTTTGGTGAAATGTTAATGGGTTCCAGGACCTGCAGGTCGATTCTCTAAGAAACGCCACAATGTTGCGATCGACGCCTCGCTCCCGCAGCGCACATCGTTGAGATCGACGGAGCGTCCAACGTTGTCGGGTCTTGGAGAATATCATTTTCCATAATTGAAACGCCTTGTTCGAGAGAGCTAGTTCGCATAAGAGCCGTCATCACGCATAGCACTAGTGCGTGCGCTTTGTACCTTGTTGAATACAAAAATAAAAACATCGTTTCCGCATTGATGCCGCTACGTTGTTTTCACAAATGAAACCTTAAAGAATCGACCTGCAGTAGGCCCGGTTCTTCCGAAGAACTTGCGTTATAATTATTTAGTACTTCTTGTCACTTCTGTGCTATATCTCGTTCCCTTTTCCACTAACCATGACCTCTTATAGTCTATTCCTATCTCCCCATAACATCTTAGCTTAGCCCTATCCTTATTATTGCATCCACACCTGCCTACTTGTTTCAGAATCGATTTTTTTTATAGCAGAGACTGGCAAACGAGCAGATGGGTCACTTGATGGTAAGTGATCTCCACCGCCCATAGACACCCAAGACACAAAAATAATCATGGGTGCATTTCCGACCTAAAAAGATAAAATGGAAGGGGAGGGAAAAAGGGATTGGGCAAGGAAGGGGGGAAATGGGCCACCGGAAATCTCACTCACCGAACGAAATGCTACAACAAGCTGCCATTTTACGTCGGTTTTCTGTGAGACAGTGGTATCAAACAAGTCGAGCCGGCCCAATCGTGCTGTAGACGTTACTGTCTACAGCGTGGCTCTCCAACCCAAATCGATAGCGTCTATTTTATTTTATGACTTGATGGTTGGTTGTGGTGGATATGGAGGTACATTATGTCCTTGCCTGTATCGGTCATCCGCTGATGCACTCAGAAGCCTCTCGATTTACTTTTTACATTTTCGAAGGATAAAAAAGGATTTCATTGATATAATAATGGAATTCATAATATAATGATTCATGTAATGATTTCAGATTTGATGAGGACTTGAAGAAAGCTGTTTTGCTGAACGTGCGAGGCACCAAGCTCATGCTCGAACTAGCCAAACAGTGTAAGAAGCTTAAGGTAGGTAAACACAAATCTTTCTACCTTTTTTTTTGTTTACGCGGGGAAAACGATTTATCGCTACCAACCCACTCCGGGTGAAAGTGGAATGGTTATGTTGGGCTCGCCGGTCTTACGACCCAGCATTTAACCACCTGGGAAAGATGATTGACATCCAGGCGATCGCTGGGACGAGTCCCTGACACTATTTACACCCTATACCGGAAATACCAACCAAAATCTTTCTACCTGCCCTTATCCCACCTTAATGTGGGGTCGGCGCAACACACTTTTTCAAGCATGTTGCAGAAAGGATTTGGCTAAGTTTTTACGACCGGCTGCCAGCCTGACGTCAACCCCCTCTGGGGGATCCAGTCACGGGAAAATTAAAATTGAAAATTCGCTTTGCCCGACCTGGGAATCGAACCCACGACCTCCTGGTCCACAGCCCATACATTCTGCCACTAGACCAAGGAGGCGACTTAAGAGAAACACAAATAATGAAAAAAATCTAAATTGTGTACCATTTAGAATTTGAAACGAAATATCGATACCCCGAAAACGATTTTTTTATAGCAGAGACTTGCAAATGAGCAGATGAGTTACCTGATGGTAAGTGATCTCCACCGCCCATAGACACCCAAAACACAAAAAGAATCATAGGTGCGTTGCCAACCTAAAAGGAGGAAATGGAAGGGGAGGGAAAAAGGGATTGGGAAAGGAAAGGGGGAAATGGGTCATCGGAAATCTCACTTATCGAACGAAACGCGACAGCAAGCTGCCACTTTACGTCGGTTTTCTGTGAGACAGTGGTATCAAACCGGTCGAGCCGGCCCATTCGTGTTGTAGACGTTACTGTCTTAAAATTATTTTCATAGACATTAGACATTAGATCTTTGGGGGAGGCCTATGTTCAGCAGTGGACGTCCTATGGCTGATGATGATGATGATGAAGACATTAGACGAAGGATTGAGCTGCATTTTACAAAATACACAACAAAAAAATTTTGCGGATAGTGAATATCTTTCGCCTTAACTTAAATGCAATTTATATGGCATAATTTGTTTGCATGTTTCCTTTATTCAATAATTCAAATAAATAATCACCATCTATGGTCAACATAGCAGCGATAGTTCAGATGGGAAAGACAAGTGTAGGAGGTTCGAGACCAACCCCGAAATGGAGCATACAATTCTGACTTTTCTATGTTAAGTGTATTTCCATTTTGAAATATCGCTTGCTATAACGGTGAAGGAAAACATCGTCAGAAAACCTGCATACCAGAGAATTTCTTCACAGCAATTTCGAAGGTATGTGAAGTATACCAACCCGCATTAGGCCAGCGTGGGACTAAGGCCTAACCCCTTTTGTTAGTAGAGGAGGCCCGTGCCCAGCAGTAGGACAGTAATATTAATTATTAAAGGGCTAATAATGTTATTATTATGGTCAACAGTCTGAAACTGTATTCCATATAAGTACCGCTGGTGGTAGAATATTCCGCCCGGATAGCGACCACCGTCCACATGGAGATAAAACCTGCCAAAGTGACCCATACTCCTCATTTTTCGTGTTATTAATAAATAATCAATAAAAACATTCCTTTCATTAAGTTTGATAACACCAGCTAATTTGGGACGGAAATGAGCACGGCGAAATGTGGGTTTTAGTTTTCTAGTTCGCCTTTGCTACCCGGGGATACACGCGTGAGTCTATGTATTAAATCATCATTTTAATATTCCAGCTGTTCGTCCACATATCGACTTCATACTGCCACCTCCATGAGAAGCTCCTTGAGGAGAGGCCGTACCCCCCTCCCGCCGACCCCCACCACATCATCCAGGCGGTGGAGTGGATGGATGAAGAAACTATAACAGCGATCACTCCCAAGTAAGTTCTTTCTACCTGCCCTCATTCTACCTCAATGTGGGATCAAGTCGCAGAAAGGATTCGGCTTAATTTATTACTACTGGATGCGTACCTGATTTCATCCCCTTCCTGTGGGATCCAGTCCTGGAAAAATCGTGTTAGAAAAAACTCCGCACAACCTAGGAATCGTGCCCGGGACCACCCAGTTCACAGCCCATTTACACTGTCATCTGTACTCGAAATGGACTCCATTCGAAAAACTACAGTTCCCTTTCGTAAAAAATTCTCTCAGAGTTGCCTTTCGTAAAAATTAAATAATCGTTCCGTTTTATGAAAAAAATGGAGTCCTTCTTCTGGAACTCAAAAAGCTGGAACGTAGGGAAAAATCCGTTCCCGCTCATTAAATTGTCCATTTTGAACACTGACTGGCAGAGACTGACTAGACCAAAAATGCGATAATATTTTGTACATTCTTTCTTTCTACCTGCCCTTATCACACCTAAAAGTGTGGTCGGCACAACAATTTTTCAAGCATATCACAGAAGGATTTTTGATTTTATAACCGGCTACCTGCCTGACGTCAATCTCCATCTGGAGCTCCAGCCTCGGGAAAATAGTATTAGAAAAACATCACGTCCGACTTGGGAATCGAACCCAAGACCTCCTAGTCCACAGTCCATAAATCAAATCAAAATATTTATTGAATCCATAAAATGTTAAATATCATTTAGATTCCGTCAAATTTTAACTCTACCGCCTGTTCGGAAGGCTGTTTCGCCAGAGAAGAACGGGCAAGAAACTCTGACGTTGCTCTTTTTAACACCAATTTACAGTCAGTTACTAATACAATAGATATACACTGCTATTAGAACAGAGAGGCGACAATATTTTGTAAACCCCATTATTTCTGTCCACAGAGTCCTGAACAAGCTGCCTAACTCATACGCATACACCAAGGCACTCGGCGAGGCTCTGGTGGTAGAAGCGATGGAACACATACCGGCCCTGGTGCTCAGACCTTCTATAGGTGAGGATGTCAATGGCTCCAATACAAAAATATATTTAAAAACATTTATACAGGCTACGTTCTGTGGTCTCGGGTTCGATCCCCGGCGAGGGCAGAGTGATATTGGGTTTTTCAATTGAGTAGCCTCCTCAAATAGGACAGCCTTTGTGGCTTGTCGGGCGAGAAGCTGCCTGTGAAGCGAGTGGCCGCGGGTTCGATTCCCGCACCGAGACAAATGTTTGTGTGGCCCACAGATATTTGTTTCGGGTCTGGGTGTTGTGAGACCGAAAGTCTCTCGTAGTTTCTGATACGACACAAGACTCTAAGACTCAATGTTGGGTCAGAACTATGTGTGTGACTGTTGGGCTCTATTTATTTATAAATATCAACCTGATGTTTGCAATTTGTGTCCGATATGGTGATAAACTCGCCTCCTATCACAGCTGGGACAGAACTAAGCTCAGCGAAATGTGGGTGTTCTAGTTCGCTAGTGCGCCTCTGCCTACCCCTTCGGGGATACAGGCGTGAGCTTATGTTATATATTTTATGTTTCCAGTGATCCCAATCTGGCAGGAGCCAATCCCTGGATGGACTGACAACATCAACGGTCCCACGGGTCTGCTTATCGGTAAGAATATTATAAATAATTGACGGTCTCATCTCTCTAATCATAAATATCAGCCCTGTAATACTTCTATCCCACTTCTGATGTCGGGCCTTCTCGACTACTGAGAAGGGTTCGGCTTTAGTTTACCACGATGTAAATTTATTTTCCTTTCTTACTTCTTTCTTTATGTAATGCGGGGTGGTGACCTTGGTCTCCACCCTTCAGACACCCATACCACCAAAAAATAGGTGCTTTGCCAACACTAATGTAAGAGTATAGGGATTGGGAAGAAGAGGGGATTGGGTCCACCAAAAACGAACGCAACAGAACTGCCACTTTACGTCGGTTTTCTGTGAGTTATCAAACTGATCGAGCTGGTCTATTTGTGTTGTATACATTACTGATAACAAGACTGTTTTTGGGTGCTAGAGCCATACGGTATACAGTTACGTCTACAGCACGAATGGCCGGCTCGACCGGTTTTATATCTTCTCAGATAAAACCGACGTAAAGTGGTAGTGCGCTGTCGCGTTTCGTTTGGTAAGTAAGATTTCCGGTGGCCAAATTCCCCCCTCCCTTTCCCATTACCTATTCCCTTCCTATTCAGTTGGTAACGCACCCATGATACATTTTTCGACTGACTTCCAAAAAGGAGAAGGTGCTCAATTCGTCTGTCTTTTATGTACGTATGTTACGCGATAACCTGCATACTCGGGAATTTCTTCACAAGAATTTCGAAGGTATGTGAAGTCTACCAACCTGCATTAGGCCAGCGTGGTAGACTAAGGCCTAACCCCTCTCATTAGTAGAGGAGGTCCGTGCCCAGCAGTGGGACAGTTATATTACAGTGCTGATGTTAATTAATTAATGTTACGCGATATCTCCAAATGTGGACCGATTTTCAAAATTGTTTTTGTGTTCGATAAAGCTTGTTTCAAGGGTGGTCCCATATAAATTTGGTTACGATCGGATTTGAAGTCGGTCTGTTAAGTTTTTAAACTTGTGATTATTCTTGTACCAATGATACATGTCTTGGTTGTCTATGGGCGGTGGAGATCACTTACCATCAGGCGACCCATCTGCTCGTTTGTCAGTCTCTGCTATAAAACTGTCTACAGGATTGCTACCACTCAAAACTTGTTTCTAGGTGCTGGTAAAGGAGTACTCAGATCAATGTACTGCAAGAGTAACAGCTATGCTGATTATCTTCCTGTAGACGTGTTTATCAACGGAATCCTGATCTGTGTGTGGAACTATGTAGAATATGGGTACGTAAAATGTTCTACAGGTTATAATGATTTTTAGGGTTCCGAAGTCAATTGGCAAAAATTGAACCCTTACTAGTTTCGCCATGTCCGCCCGTTCGTCTGTCTGACCACGGATTATCTCGGAGATGATTAGTACTAGAAACCTGTAATTTGACATGAGTTTACATGTTAATTAAATTGATAAAATGGTAAAACAAATGTTTGAATTTGTTTTAGGTTGCCTCCCTTACATGTAAAGTGGGAATGACAGTTTTCTCCACTATCCTATGGTATGAGTATCGTTGGATAGGTCTTTCAAGAATTGTACATAAGCTCACGCCTGTATCCCCGAAGAGGTAGGCAGAGGCGTACTAGCGAACTAGAACACACACATTTCGCCGAGCTTAGTTCAGTCCCAGATGTGATAGGGGGCGAGCCTATCGCCATATCGGGCACAAATTCCAGACTCCGGGCTGATATGGAAAAATCCAATATCACTTTGCCCGACCCGGGGATCGAACCCGAGACCTCAGAACCGTAGTCGTACCGAAATACCACCACGCCACCGAGGCAGTCCTAGCTAACCTACCAGTCTTTTTCTAGCTACCTACGGATGACGACCCGAAGAAGAAAGACGGAAAGAAACTCCGGAATACCCACGTCACCAAGAAAATTTCCATTCCAGATGTGATAGGGAGCGAGCTTATCGCCATATTTTTTTTTAAATACACCCGCTAGTCACACACCTAGTCCTGACCTCACACTAGGTATAACCTGTATCGTGGGTGTCAGATACTATGAGAGACGCACGGTCTCATAACACCCACACTTGAAACAAATATCTGTGGGCCACACAAACATTTGCCTCAATGCGGGAATCGAACCCGCGGCCTCTCGCTTCACAGCCGGCTATGTATGGACCACTGCGCCACGGAGGATGAATCGGGTACAAATTCCAGACTCCGGGCTGATATGGAAAAATCCAATATCACTGCCCGATCCGGCGAGCCTATCGCCATATCGCATATTATTTTCATAGTTTGACTAAACCGCCTCGGTGGCGTGGTGGTATTTCGGTACGACTACGGTTCTGAGGTCTCGGGTTTGATCCCGAGTCGGGCAAAGTGATATTGGATTTTTCCATATCAGCCCGGAGTCTGGAATTTGTGCCCGATATGGCGATAGGCTCGCCCCCTATCACATCTGGGACGGAACTAAGCTCGGCGAAATGTCGCTAGTGCGCATATGTCTAACCCTTCGGGGATACAGGCGTGAGCTTCTTTTGTTTGACTAAATTCATTCAACTGTGGGTTTTTCCAGTGACAAGGCATCGAACGTGATAAACTTCACGTCATCAGCGGAGATCAAGGTGACCTGGTCGGAGATGATAGACGCGGGCAGAGAGATCATTATGACGAGGATACCACTCAACGGAGTCGCGTGGTAAGACATATCTAATTCTAGCAATGTATCTATCCGCTTTTAAAACAAATGGTAGGGGAGACCGTAGTACATCGACCTCCACTCATCTGATAACAGGATCAGACATATTATAATCAACCGACTTCCAAAAAGGAAGAGGTCCTCAATTCGTCTGTATTTTATGTATGTTACGCGATATCTCCGCCGAATGTGGAACGATTTTCAAAATTCTTTTTGTGTTTGATAGAGCTTCTTTCAAGGATGTTCCATATAAAGGTCATGATCTGATTTGAAGTCGGTCAGTTAAATTTTTAAACTTGTGATTATAAGTGATCGTTTTTGAAGTCGGTTTTCAGTTTTTGTTAAACTTTAATTATTATTTATCTATTTTTAGTGTTCAGTAGCCTGTAATATTGAAAGAATTATCCACCAACTCATAATAGTTAAGGAGTTATATTTTCCATCATCAGCTCAGCAATATGAGATGATAAGTACCAGAAGCAAGTACCTGAATAGTTTTAGGAAATATATAAAACACATTATGGGTCCTTATAAAATTTGAGGGTTGCCCTCGATTTTTCTAGGATCCCAACATCAGATCTGACTTGGTGCCAATGGGACCACTTGGGAAGTATACCCTTTTAAACAAAATAATAATTTATCGAGTCTGCTCAGGGGGGTTACCACCACCTCTTATAGCAGTATTATTATAATTTTACTTGTACCGATTCCCATACAAAACAGACGAAGAACGATTATAATAATACTGCTATAAGAGGTCGTGGTAACCCTGCAGGCGTTTTCGAGTAATCGGGGAACATACATAAAAAAAATACAGACGAATTGAGGACCTTCGTTTAGGAAGTCTGACAAAAGTCGGTGTTTAATGTTGCCATTATATCATTCAGGTACCCCGGCGGTTCCATGAAGCACTCTCGTCTGCATCACAACATCTGCGCGCTGTTCTTCCACTGGATCCCCGCCATCATAGTGGATACATTACTGTTCTGTCTCGGATACAAACCAGTGTGAGCTTCAGCTTTTTATTACTAGCTTGTCATACTGATTTCTTAAGTTTACGCGAATATTATTATTATTATTTCGATATACGTTACGTACTGCCTCGATGGCGTAGTTGTATTTCGGTATGACTACCGTCACTACCATCGGGCAAAGTGATATTGGATTTTCCATATCAGCCCGGAGTCTGGAATTTGTGCCCGATATGGCGATAGGCTTGCCCCCTATCACATCTGGGACAGAACTGAGCTCGACGAAATGTGGGTGTACTAGTTCGCTAGTGGACCTCTGCCTACCCCTTCGGTGATACAGGCTAGGCGTGAGCTTATGTTGCTAGCATTTACCCGCGACTTCGCTCGCGTAAAATTTTAGGCCTCAAGGGAAAAGTTTTGGATTGTCGAAACGAAACGGAACGAAGTAATGACTAATGATAATTTTATATGCCCTATTTTAATGGTTAAGTATAAAATCGTAAAGAAAATCAATATGGCGGCTAGTTTTGGCACCGGATACATTCTTCGGAACTGGTGACTCAGATATCGTTATTGATGTTTATAATATAATATTAGCCCTGTAATAATACTGTCCCTCTGCTGGGTACGGGCCTCCTCTACTAATGAGAGGGGTCAGGCCTTAATCTACCACGCTGGCCTAATGCGGGTTGGTAGACTTCACATACCTTCGAAATTCCTGTGAAGACATTCTCGTGTATGCAGGTTTCCTCACGATGTTTTCCTTCACCGTTATAGCAAGCGATAAATCACAATGAAAATACACTTAACATAGAAAAGTCAGAGGTGCTCTTTTTTGGGGTTGGTCTCGAAGCTCCGACACTAGTCTCAGCAGTCCGTACCATTCCCAACTGTGCTATCGCTGCTTCGTCGGTTAAAATAGGTACCTAATGTTATGATTACTTTATTGTGTACGTAACTACTAATATAAGTAGTACGTGCTTCGGGGATAGCACGGTATCGGATGGCCGAGTGTTATGATTTCGGATAATTGTCGTGATTTAGTACACGATGTTGAAGGGTAGTATGTTAATTATATTTATTTCAACTACCCTCTAAGTAATTCATAATATTTGTAGAAGGTAATTCTTTATAAACTAAAGCACAAGGTATAAAAGAGCGGGAGCTATCATCATTGAGTTAGTCTCCCTTTGGAGCTCGAAGTGTACACAACTAGTTTGAGATATACAGTACAGTTGTGTAGCGAATATAGTGCATATAAGAGGCACGTTTTAACCAAGTCTTTTACACTAACTATGCATAATTTTCTACATTCCAGTTTATGCCGCGTCCAGCGACGTATCACCAAGGGTTTCGAAGTGTTTGAGTACTACACCAACAACCAGTGGGACTTCAAATCCGACAACGCTCAGACTGTGAGACAGAGGCTCAATGCGCGAGAGCGGAGGGATTATAAAGTCGATGGTATCGGTACGTATTGTTGAAATAAAACTATTTTCGGCCGATTTCCCAAAAAGGAGGAGGTCCTCAATTCGTCGGTTTTTTTATGTATGTTAGGATATCTCCGCCAAATGTGGACCGATTTTCAAAATTATTTTTGTGTTCGATAGAGCTTATTTCAAGGGTGGTCCCACATAAATTTGGCCACGATCGTCATCATCATCATCATCATCATAATATACATTACAATACAATACATTACGACTGTCAGGTGTACCTATTTGTTTAACAATGGCGATGGGTCCATACAATCCGATTCCTACCCTTTTCCAAATTGTGGTCTCTTATATAAATCTTATCCAGCCCGCCTAGCATGCGCGCCACAAGATATGCCGATAATCGACTGTCGAGATGTTGTTTACATGTTGTTTACAATATTGTATGAAAATAAACGAGGACGCATGTTAGTGTCCGTAGACAAATATAGAAAACCGGTTCTAACATGACAATATGCGTAGACAAAATGCTCTCGTGGTGCGCATGCTAGGCGGGCAGGTATTAACTAGATAAGAAACTACCACCGGCTTTCCTTTTGAAATTTTTCACCCCTCGCCACGGTTGTTTAATAAACATGATGTTTGTATTACAGGTTTGGATATATCGAAATATTTCGAGGACTGCATCCACGCGGCTCGAATCTATATACTGAAGGAATATGACGATACAATACCAGCTGCTAGGAGACACATGAAAGTGTAAGTATACATATAATAATAATGATCCCTGTAATGTTACTGTCCCACTGCTGGGCACGGGCCTTCTCTAATAATGAGAGGGGTTAGGCCTTAGTCTACCACGCTCGCCTATGCGGGTTGCTTCACTTCACATACCTTTGAAATTCTTGTGGAGAAATTCTCGTGTATGCAGGTTTCCTCACAATGTTGTCCTTCACCGTTTTAGTAAGCGATAATTCACAATGAGAACACAGTTAGAGGGGTGTGCTCTTTTTTGGGGTTGGTCTTGAACCTCCGACACTTGTCTCGGCAGTCCGTACCATTCCCAACTGAGCTATCACTACTCCAGTATGCTGAGTATATGTACATACATACTCTAGGGAATTCTGACAGGGCGGGAGTCGCTTGTTAAAATTATTTCATATTATAGTCTAAAGTTGTGTTTGTTGTTTAAAAGTGATGTAGTTTTATGCACTAATCTTTAGCGAACATGGATTATAATATGGAAACTTTTTAATTAGTATCGCACTTTAAGAAATTGCCACCAAAAATTCAGTAAGACGGTTTAACTGAGCAAATCATCGATATATTATTTACCTAGATGCACAGTTGACGCTCGGATAATGGGACAGCAAAGAAGTGCTTAAGCACTCATTTTGCCTACAGTCGGACGTCTATAGAATTCTAAATTTCAAAATTAAAATTAAAGAACGCTTGCTCATTTCGTTTAAAAACCTACTTTATAACACGTGCTTAGGGTTGTATTTGTGTTGATTTAATTACAACTTGTGATCGTTTTCTTTGTTTTATTTCTGAGATCACTTTTTAGGAGGATATTTGTAAAGAACTGTGCATCTAGGGTATAATATATTGATGGAGCAAATGGTAGAGAATAGCCTGTGCCCTAATAAATACAATGTGACATAAGGAAAAAGTGACAGGCTATTTTTAGCCATTTGCTCAGCTAAACTGTTTTTTTAAGTAAGGCTAAATGCTAAGGCTAGATGTCTTTAAGACCAACCCGTGACCATGAAGACTGCAGAGCCTTCGAAACATCGGGAATAAAAATTAAAACCAAATCGTGATGGAATCCGTAAAAATAGTTTTATTTCAATGTATAGCATTCGCGTAAACTTAAAAAATCAGTTTGTGATTTGGTTTCAGGATGTGGTGTGTGGACCTCATCACCCGTCTACTGTTCTGGGGTCTCATGATATACTGGTTCAGCGGCTGGCTCTCATCGTTCTACAGCTTCATGACGGACACGCACGAGACGCCCACCGCTGTCACTATCGACGCGTGACGCGTGTTCTAAATGCCGACTTAGTTACCACTTTCAAGTATAGATGGCGCTGTTTTCAATTATCCTGTTATACGCGTTCTAAATACCTATGTAGTTACTACTTTCAAGTGTAGATGGCGCTGCTTACAATTAACCTGTTATTCGCATTCTAAATACCGACGTAGTTACTACTTCCAAGTGTAGATGAAGCTGTTTACAGTTATCTTTCTGTCTTTAAAATAATACAATTATTAGTGAATAAGATAGAACGATGTTTTCTTAAAATTGACCATAGTAGAAAGAGACAAAGCGGCTGTGTGGCTAATATCTCTATTTGAAACTTTTTTTTTATTGCCATTCCATGCCTATGAACGTAGAAAGGCAACGACACAGGCCCCAAGTTGCTTTGTCTCACACTTTTGTGGTCAATATTTAGTTTGATAGTCGTAGATCCGTTAATTCTCTTTCTATGGTAAAGACCATCTATAGATAGCATTATAAGCACAGTGGCTCCGTCATATTACGAGTTACGACTATTGAATACAGATGGCGCTGTTTTTAATTTTACTATTTTGTAGTTTATAAGTATCTTCAGACTGTTAGGTGGATTGTATATTAGTTTAAGTATTTTTATATAAAAAGAACAGTTCTGATCCCCTCACTGATTCTTCAACGCCCAGTCCAAGCATTTTATCCCCTACATCCAAATCTTTGTAGAGCATTATAGTTTTAACCCATATCTGGGTTTTAATAGACAAACATAACATAAGTTCACGCCTGTTTGCCCGAAGGGGTAGGCAGAGGTGCCCTAGCGAACAAAAACACCTACATTTCGCTAAGCTTAGTTCCGTTCTAAATGTGATTGGGGGCGAGCCTATCTCCATACCGGTCACAAATTCCAGACTCTGGGCTGATACTGAAAAATCGAACCCGCGACCTCAGGACGATAGTTAGCACCGAGCTGTGACCGAGGTTTTAATAGAGACATTTATAATTTGTATTAATACGTATTTTGACAAATAATTATTAAATATTTACTGCTTTGGTGGCGTGGTTGTATTTCGGTACGACTACAGTCCTGACGTCTCGGGTTCGATCCCCGGCGAGGGCAAAGTGATATTGGATTTTGAATTTGTATCTGATATGGCGATAGGCTCGCCCCTATCACATCTGAGACGGAACTAAGCTCGGCGAAAAGACGGTCTTCTAGTTTGCTAGTGCACCTCTGCCTTCCTCTTCGGGGTCACAGGCGTGAGCTTATATTATGTTATTATCAAATCTTGCGTGAAGGTTGAAATGCGGCAATAGCCCGCGAAATTAAGATTAGTTTTTTGTTTGCAATCTTTCGACTGTAAAGTGTCATTTTTTTAATTAGGACCTCAGATCTGATTACACACATAATTAAATAAAGGTAGGTATGACATAATTACTTCTACGTGTTCACTTGCATTAGCGGACTACCTGCTTGCTCTGAACAAAATGTATAAAAAAAAATACAAAGAACATAGATGGGACCACAGCACGAAACTTGTGATCCAAAAGTTGTGACCTCGTGGTCATAAGTCACTCAGTCGTATTTGAAACATACGCGCGCAAGGTCGTGCCAGCGTAATAATGTTTAGACAATATTGTCTTACGTGATCCTCTGATTCACAGAACATTCTAGGGTGTAAATTGTGATAAACCCCCTAGCATTGTAATTTTTTTTTACACCCAAGAGTCCCACACATAGTCCTGCGGGTTTAGACAAGTGGCTAAGGCTCAATTGCACCACTATTATTAACCTAGAGTTAGTCCTAACCGCAAGTTAAGTTACATGTCATTCATACATTTTCTGTCAATTTAGCACGCGTTTAGGACTAACTCTAGGTTAATAATAGTGGTGCAATTGAGCCTTATGCGTTAGTCGAATAGAAAAGTCTAATTGAATAAATGTATGGAAATGACATAAGAGTACGCCGCATGTAGCGTACTCTTATGTCATTCCCATACATTTATTTTATTCGATTAACGCATAAGCCACTTGTCTAAACCCGCTGACCCCACACTAAGATCGAGTCTTGTGTCGTGGGTATCAAGAACTACGAGAGACTTTCGGTCTCACAACACCCAGACCCGAAACAAATATCTGTGGGCCACACAGAGATGGCGTTACTATTGTATTGGTATTGGTATTGGTTGTGGGCTCCTTTTTCCGTACTTAGTTCGTTTAAGAATCGAACCATTGTGCGTATCTTTAATGCCAGCTAGAGATCTAGCCAGCCTAGCTCCGACCAGAAGCGCAGGATCCTCCTGGTGTCTCCACAGGCTTCTCGGAGCGACCTCGGTGTATTGAGGATTTCAGCCCGTTGTGTAGCTACACCTTCGCATTCCAGGATGACGTGGGAAGCTGTTTCATCGGCTAACAGGCATCCCCTACATAGGGGGCTGTCAGTCATACCTAGGACATATAGATGTTTGTTAAGTGGGCAATGTCTAGTAATCATCCCTACGACTATACGTAGGGACGGCCTGTCTAAAGACAACAGTCGTTTAGTTATGGCGTTACTAATGTTACAGTTCTTTTTTGTATGGAAACTTGCTTAATAGCCTCTATAGTTAGTAACATTAAATCTCTTTGATCAGTTAATTAAAATAATTTACATTTAATCAAATATTAACAACTCATTTATTGCGGTTAAAAATAAAATTAAAAGAAAACTGCATTCAATTAAGGTTTTGCGATAAAAATCATGATTGATACGTGGAGTAATATCAATTAAAATTTTAAACTGCCTCTGCCCGACTGCCTCGGTGGCGTGGTGGTATTTCGGTAGGACTACGGTTCTGAGGTCTCGGGTTCGATCCCCGGGTCGGGCAAAGTGATATTGAATTTTTCCATATCAGCCCGGAGCCTGGAATTTGTGCCCGATATGGCGATAGGCTCGCCCCCTATCACATCTGGGACGGAACTAGTTCGCTAGTGCGCCTCTGCCTACCCCTTCGGGGATACAGGCGTGAGCTTATGTTATGTTATGTAAAATTTTAAATAAAATGTTCCAAAATGATTGTGAGAAAATGAGATTTTGGCCCTTTTATAGCTTCTGTAAGCTTTCTTGATAATTAAATAACATTAAAAATTCTTGATAATTACTATGATTATAATTCATAAACATAACATAAGCTCACGCCTGTATCCCCGAAGGGGTAGGCAGAGGTGCACTAGCGAACTAGAACACCCACATTTCGCCAAGCTTAGTTACGTCCCAGATGTGATAGGGGGCGAGCCTATCGCCATTTCGGGCACAAACTCCAGACTCCGGACTGCTATGGAAAAATCCAATATCACTTTGCCCTCGCCGGGGATCGAACCCGAGACCTCAGGACGGTAGTCATACTGAAATGCAACTACGCCACCGAGGCAGTCATTATAATTCATTCATATAATTCATAAGATATACAGTAACTATATGCGCTACATGGACGTAAAAAAAATGGACGGAGCACTAGGAACATTAAAAGTGAAGCAGGGTTTTCGTCACATTCGATTAGTCTTATGCAATGTGTGTCAAATTATAAAATGCTATTCCTAATATTATTACCGACCTCCCACTACCAATGTTTAAAACAAGATTAAAAAATTGGTTACTGGATAAATCTTTTTATACAGTGGGAGATCTATTTCATTTATGAGTGTGACTAAAACATAAACATAATTCAACTTATAATAACAAACGAGTAGGTAAAATAATAATATATTTATTTGATATGATGACATTTGTAAAATATATTAAATGTATTTCTAGTGACGTTAAAATAATAATAATAACATCGTTAATGTAAAATTTCATATGCTGAGTTATATCGGCTAAATAGAGGAAACTTTAGTTTAATAAGACCAAAGTGTAAATCTATTTTCTGTGAAATAAATAAATAAATAGTCTGCGTCACTTTCAATGTTCCTAGCGCTCCGTCCATCTTTTTATTACGTCCGTGATGATCAAATAATTTTTCGTCATTATAACAAAATGTCGATTTTCAATTACCAAAAAATACAAAACAAAATGCAAGTTTCGTGGGCTAGCGCTGATGTTTCGCTATAATATTATGAATGTGCAGTTTCTTTTAAAAACGTAGCGTAATATAGTATTTGTAAATATTTTTGTATGTCATAAATAAAAATTTATTTCTATTAATCTTTGGTTTCATTTTTCACCTATAGTCTGATTGCTAATTAAACGGAGTAAACTGACAGATGAAATGTCACCTTTCAAAATAACGTTGCTTACTTCAAAAACATAGTGATTGACTTATTATATAACTCAGCACTACAACACTACACTACACAACATATAACACAACACAGATTACAAAATTAGAATTTTATTGTCTATTTTCAGAAATTTCAGCTCAACCCTTCGACTAAATGTCTGTGTCAATCATTTTGCGTGATAATCACAACAGATACGCTAAATGTTAACAATGAAATTTACAAATATTACTTTTATTATTTGAGAAAAATTACGTTCGCACACTATTGTAAGTTTTGTTTATAATGAACCATGACTATAATTCCAGTAGACATGCCATAACTTAGCATGTATTAATTTATTATGACTATAATTCAGTAGACATGCAGTACTAATCAAACATTAGGCAATAATTACGACTTTGAGTTGGACTTTAGAAAATGAAAGAATGAAATGGTTCACTGAATTGAAATGTTTAAATAATTTTGATCTTCTTACCGCAGCACTTTAAATTTCATGAAAAAGTGGCAACATTTGAAATGTCAGTTTACTCCGTTTAATTAGCAATCCTACTATACCTGCCGTTATCCCACCTTAATATGGGGTCGGCGCAGCACACTTTTACAAGCATGTTAAAAAAAGGATTTTACTTATTTTTTTACAGTGCTGTCTATCTGACGTCACACCATCCTGGAAATCCAATCCGGGGAAAATCCCGAGAAAATTCCTGGGATTTGAACCTCGGACTGCCTCGTCCACAGTACATGAATATTGGTTAAGGTGGCGTTTGATATTATCTATAATATACTCTCTGTGACGCCTCCTTGGTCTAAAAATATAAAGAAAGAAAGAAATAAATAAACATAAGCTAACATAAGCTCATGCCTGTATCGCCGAAGGGGTAGGCAGAGGCGCACTAGCGAACTAGTACACTCACATCGCCGAGCTTAGTTCGGTTCCTTGGTCTAGTTGCAGTATATATTGGCTGTGGACCGGGATGTCCTGGGTTCGATTCCCAGGCCGGGATAAGCGATTTTTCTCAATTGATTTGCCCGCGATTGAATCTCAAATACTTGATGTCAGGCAGGCAGCCAGTCGTAAAAACTTAGCCAAATTATTTGTGCAACATGTTTAAAAAGTGTGTTTCGCCAACCCCACATTAAGGTGGGATAAGGGAGGTAAAAAGAAAGAAAATATATTTTACCCGACTGCTTCGAAAGGTGTTTTTTATAAATTTAAAGAGGTCGACCGCCGCGGTGGTGTAGTGGTATTTCGTGCGCAGTATGACTACGGTCCTGAGGTCTCAGGTTCGATCCCTGGGTCGAGCAAAGTGATATTGGATTTTGCCATATCACCCCGGAGTCTGGAATTTGTTCCCCATATGGCGATAAGCTCGTCTATCACATCTGGGACGGAAATGGGTTCGGCGAAATGTGGGTGTTCTAGTTGGCTAGTGCGACTCTGCCTACCCCTTCTGAGATACAGGCGTGAGCTTTTGTTATATGTCTGTTCAGTATCAGCCCGAAGTCTGGAATTGGTGCCCGATATGGCGACACTCATACATCACATCTGGGACGGAAATGGGTTCAGCGAAATGTGGGTGTTCTAGTTTAGTAGCTCGCTTCAGCCTACCCCTTCGGGGATACAAGCATGAGTGTATGTATGTAAATAGATCTTATAGTAAGGCAGTGGTAGAGCCACGCTGTAGACAATAACGTCTACAGCACGAATGGAATCGACAGTTTTGATACCACTGTCTCACAGAAAACCGACGTAAAGTAGCAACTTGCTGTCGCATTTCGTTCGGTGAGTGAGATTTCGGGTGGCCCATTTTCCCGCTCCCATTACCAATACCTAATTTTTGTATCTTGGGTGTGGTATCACTTACCATCAGGTGACGCAGCTGCTCGTTTGTCGGTCTCTTTAAAAACCTCCTCCATTTTCCAGGTCGGGTAAACAGTGTTTGTTACGTTTTTTGCGGTTAGTGCGTCATAATAAAGTGTTGCAAAAGTTTCCGACGGTTCGTTAGGTATTTATGCGCAAGGGATCATTATAAATATTCGTATAGGGCGACGTCACAGTGATAGCTATAAGTAATTTCATATATACACAAACCCAAGCCTGTATAACCAAAATTGTAGAGGCTAACTAGCTAACTAGACCTCTCATATAAAACATACATACATACATAGACTCACGCCTTTTTCCCATAGGGGTAGGCAGAGACAAGGGATTTCCACTTGCTACGATCCTTACACATTTCCTTCGCCTCATTCAGTCTCATTACATTCTTCATGCATGCACGTCGGTTTAGGGTACTTTTAACTTGACCTTTCTCGAGTATATCTCTGACCAAGTCAGAGACCTCAGTCTTCCCCTTCCAACTCTACCATTCACACTTGCCATATATATTCACTTGCCAACCTCTTTTCATATATAAATAAATAAATAATAAATACACCCAACAGTCACATACATAGTCCTGACCCCACACTAGGTGTAACCTGTATCGTGGGTATCAGAAACTACGAGAGACTTTCGGTCTCACAACACCCAGACCCGAAACAAATATCTATGGGCCACACAGACATTTGTCTCGGTACGGGAATCGAACCCGCAACGTCACTTTTCACAGCCGGCTATTAGACTGCTGCGCTGCGGAGGCTGTACGGAGGAGGATATATGTATCGCCGAGCTCATTTCCGTCCCAAATATGATATAAAAGCCTATCGCCATATCGTGATACTGAATAACCCAATATCACTTTGCCCGACCCGGGGATCGAACCCGAGACCTCAGGACGGTAGTCATACCGAAATACAACAACGCCGCCGTGGCAGTCCGAGAGCAAGCCTAAGGAGATAATATTGTCTATATGATTCTGATATTTTTTTTATGAAACAGACACGCCTAGCGTGCCGCGTCGTGCCGCTGTACTGAACTACTGAGAAGTGAGTTGTCAAAAATAAAAAAAATAAAAATCATTTATTGAATCCATGAAATGTTCAAACATTATTTAGATTCCGTCAAATTTTAACTCTACCGCCTGTTCGGAAGGCTGTTTCGCCAGAACGGGCAAGAAACTCTAACGTTGCTCTTTTTAACACCAATTTACAGTCAGCTAGTAATAAAGTACAGCACCAGATACAGAAAGAGCTTGAATTAGAGCAGCTAAACCATGATAACAATAGTATAGTACATCTAATAATATAGGCCAAAGTAACATACAAGATACACTGAGCGACCCCCGTAGCCACGGCAAGTTGAATTGACACAAGGGAAACAAAACAGTCCAGGCAGACCAGTCTCCACAAGCAGCACTCGTTCACGAGTATGACGCATGTGCCAGCCATCGACCTCCTCAACCATGTTGCGAAGAAGTGATCGACCCGGCACACGACGCCGCCACAAGCATAGACCTTAAGTAAGCAAGTACGCCACAATACAACACCGCCGCCACGAAAGCCACACAGCATCACTTTAAATAAAACTTATGAATAAACTAATAAGGCTCCCTGAAACAGCAACTGGTTATACTCCTAAGTCATTCCTGGCTACTGACGAATAAGCTAGACTACATATGTGCTGTTACTTTATTTTTTTTATTTTTTCCATCGCATTATAACTAAGTTTATTCTACTTGTCTATGCATGTTGTTATTGTTATTTATACTTTTATAGAATAAAAATTGTTTGTCACTTACTTAGCAAGCATCCGTGATACTCACTCGCTAGGCCCTGGCTGAAAATCAGTGTCAGGTAGACTTTGCTACCTGGCGAATGCTGAGCCTGGACTTTTTGTCCATTCCAGGAACACAACAAAGTGGATGTTGTTTTAAGGTGTCCCGATCACCACTAGCTATAGCCTGTTTTTATTGTTGTTTTTTATATAACTCTTCCTGGCTTCTTTGTTTCTCGCAATTTTATACAATGTATATTGATTATTTATTTATACGTATTTGTGTCCTTGTCGAAATGGTCTAATAAATCTTTTTTCTATCTTTCTTACATTGATTTGTTATATCGCATTTAGTGGGACAGCGACCGTAGGGCCGATTCAAACCTGTTCTCTCAATCCTTAATTCATGTTTTACTTGTAATTATAGACAATGTATATTGATTATTTATACGTATTTGTGTCCTTGTCGAAATGGTCTAATAAATCTTTTTTCTTTCTTTCTTTCTTTCTTACAATGATTTGTTATTATTGTTTATAGCAGAGATATCGAATATAGTAAGAATATATATATATAGTTATATCGCATTTAGTGGGACAGCCACCGTAGAGGCCGATGCAAACCTGTTCTCTCAATCCTTAATTCATGTTTTACTTGTATTGAATAGTCGTCGATACATAATATTTGCTTTAACATTAAGCTGTAAGAAATATTTGTTTAAATTGGGTACTTGTCTA
Organism: Clanis bilineata; assembly: GCA_036417725.1. Lineage (NCBI taxonomy): Eukaryota > Metazoa > Arthropoda > Insecta > Lepidoptera > Sphingidae > Clanis > Clanis bilineata. The sequence goes on from CM071165.1 coordinate 471,675, forward strand.
TGTTTGATCTTATACACATTGAACTTCAGCGGCCTGAGCAGGAAAATTTCTGACAACCGTAAATGTATTCGAACTCGATGCGCGTCTCTGACATTTGTATGAAATATTAACCAAACGTCAGCAGTGCGCAGCGAACTCGAATACATTTACATTTACATTAGTTTTTCGTGCTCGGGCTACAGTTGGTCTATTTTGGTTGGGTGGTTTGGACTGCCTCGGTCGCGTAGTTGTATTTCGGTATGACTACCGTCCTGAGGTATCGGGTTCGATCCCCGGGTCGGGCAAGTGATATTGGATTTTTCCATATCAGGCCGGAGTCTGGAATTTGTGCCCGATATGGCGATAGGCTCGCCCCCTATCACATCTGGGACGGAACTAAGCTCGGCGAAATGTGGGTGTTCTAGTTCGCTAGTGCACCTCTGCCTACCTCTTCGGGGATACAGGCGTAAGCTTATGTTATATTTTGGTTAGTACATCAGTTACTCCTGTCTTGGCTCTTATGTCTACATTCCTTTTTCTATCATTTTAATGCCGATCCTACTTCTCTCTATAACTCTTTGTCAATTTCCTAGCATATTCCTGTGGTGTTTTGAAAGTGACCACAGCTCTTATGTCTAGTATATTCCTATTTCTATCCTTTTAATGCCGATCATACTCTCTATAGCTCTTTGTCAATTTCCTAGCATATTCCTGTGGTGTTTTGAAAGTGACCACAGCTCTTATGTCTAGTATATTCCTATTTCTATCCTTTTAATGCCGATCATACTCTCTATAGCTCTTTGTCAATTTCCTAGCATATTCCTGTGGTGTTTTGAAAGTGACCACTGCTCTTATGTCTAGTATATTCCTATTTCTATCCTTTTAATGCCGATTATACTCTCTATAGCTCTTTGTCAATTTCCTAGCATATTCCTGTGGTGTTTTGAAAGTGACCACAGCTCTTATGTCTAGTATATTCCTATTTCTATCCTTTTAATGCCGATCATACTCTCTATAGCTCTTTGTCAATTTCCTAGCATATTCCTGTGGTCTTTTGAAAGTGACCACAGCTCTTATGTCTAGTATATTCCTATTTCTATCCTTTTAATGCCGATCATACTTCTTTCTTTAGCTCTTTTTCAATTTCCTAACATATCCCTGAGGTGTTTTAAAAGTGACCATATTTAACAGCATGTGATGCAAGAATGCATGTATTAAAAACTTTTCATTTTATTCCTATTAAGTTATAATTACTAATTATTATCCTCATTTATTTCAATTAATTTTTTTTACATTTTTAAATATAAATAATATAAAAATAAATACATTTAAAAATATAAAAATAAATAAATATCATCCTCCCGATGACGAGGCTTGAGACCCAAGCCACCGGTGGTTAGGGGCTCAGAGTAAGGAACCGCCTCACAATGCGGGCCGTGTCCAATAACACTGCCTTCTGTATCTGGCTCTTGACCCAACGCCCGATCGAGAGCCTCTTAAGGTAATTACTAATTATTATTGTGTTCATTCGTATTTTAGTTATTTATTGCATAAATTATTATATTGTTCAAATTATTAAAATAGGTAAATTTATTGAAATTAAACTATTTTTACGGATTATATCGGGTCATATCGGGTTACGGGTCAGACTGACCCGTGACCACGAAGGCTGCAAAGCTTTCGAAACGTCGGGCATAAGAATTAAAACCAAATCGTGATAGAATCCGTAAAAATAGTTTAATTTCAATGAATAACATTCACGTAAACCTAAGAAATCATTAGGTAAATTTAAATCAAATAAGCTGTATGCAACTGTAATGGCAGTTCACACTGTACCTTTACCATAAATTATTTTTTTACTTGCAAAAATGTATTGAAAACTGTCGATGGTGTTATGAATAAATAAAATAACATAACAACATAAGCTCACGCCTGTATCCCCGAAGGGGTAGGCAGAGGCGCACTAGCGAACTAGAACACCCACATTTCGCCGAGCTTAGTTCCGTCCCAGATGTGATAGAGGGCAAGCCTATCGCCATATCGGGCACAAATTCCAGACTCCGGGCTGATATGGAAAAATCCAATATCACTTTGCCCGACCCGGGGATCGAACCTGAGACCTCAGAACCGTAGTCGTGCCGAAATACCACCACGCCATCGAGGCAGTCGTAATTATTTTATAATTACTAGCAAATTATGTGTCAGAGGTTATTATTAATATCATCACGCAATCAGATAGTGTAGGAAAACTTGTATTTAATAGACATACGTACAATATATGGTAGTTGATTCCCCACCATTGCTGGTGGTAGGATATTCGTATCCGACCGGATGGCGACCACTGTACCGAAAAGATTCAACAGTATATAGAGGGGACAACACAAAACTTGTGATCCAAAAGTTATGACTTAGTGGTCATAAGTCGCTCTCAGTTTATTTGTAATAACATAACATAACATAAGCTCACACCTGTATCCCCGAAGGGGTAGGCAGAGGCGCACTAGCGAACTAGAACACCCACATTTCGCCGAGCTTAGTTCCATCCCAGATGTGATAGGGGGCGAGCCTATCGCCATATCGGGCACAAATGTCAGACTCCGGGCTGATATGGAAAAATCCAATATCACTTTGCCCGACCCGGGGATCGAACCCGAGACCTCAGAACCGTAGTTGTACCGAAATACCACCACGCCACCGAGGCAGTCATTAAATTTGTAATAAATAACACCCAACAGTCACACACATAGTCCTGACCCCACACTAAGATCGAGTCTTGTGTCGTGGGAATCAGGAACCTAGAGAGACTTTCGGTGTCACAACACCCAGACCCAGACCCGAAACAAATATCTGTGGGCACAAACATTTGTCTCGGTGCGGGGATCGAACCCGCGGCCTCTCGCTTCACAGCCGGCTACTCGCCCGACAAGCCACGGAGGCTGTCAATATACGCGCGTCAGGTCGGCCAGCAAAATAATATTGAGAGAATAAACTTATCTTGCAGCAGCGATAGTTCAGTTGGGAATGGTACGGACTGCCGAGACAAATGTCGGAGGTTCGAAACCAACCCCGAAATGGAGCATACACCTCTGACTTTTCTATGTTAAGTGTATTTTCATTATGAAATATCGCTTGCTATAACGGTGAAGGAAAACATCGTGAGGAAACCTGCATACCCGAGAATTTCTTCACAGAAATTTTGAAGGTATGTGAAGTCTACCAACCCGCATTAAGCCAGCGTGGTAGACTAAGGCCTAACCCCTCTCATTAGTAGAGGAGGCCCGTGCCCAGCAGTGGGACAGTAATATTACAGGGCTAGTATTATAAACTTATCCTACGTGATTATTAACCATTCACAAAATATTCTAGGGTGTAAATTGTAATAATCGCCCTCGCATTGTAATAACTGCCTCGGTGGCTAGGTTGTATTTCGGTACGACTACCGTCCTGAGGTCTCGGGTTCGATCCCCGGGTCGGGCAAAGTGATATTGGATTTTTCCATATCAGCCCGGAGTCTGGAATTTGTGCTCAATATGGCGATAGGCTCGCCCCTTATCACATCTGGGACGGAATTAAGCTCGGCGAAATGTGGGTGTACTAGTTGGCTAGTGCGCCTCTGCCTAGCCCTTCGGGGATACAGGCGTGAGCTTATGTTATGTTATGTGTTTTATTGTGGTAGAGCCACGCTGTAGACAGTAACGTCTATAGCACGAATGGGCCGGCTCGATCGGTTAGATACCACTGTCTCACAGAAAACCGACGTAAAGTGCCAGCTTGCTGTCGCGTTTCGTTCGGTAAGTGAGATTTCCGGTGGCCTATTTCCCCACTCCCTTTCCCAATCCCCTTCCCTCCCCTTCCATTCGCTCGTTTTAGGTTGGCAACGCACCCATGATTCTTTTTGTGTCTTGGGTGTCTATGGGCGGGGGAGATCACTTACCATCAGGTGACCCATCTGCTCGTTAGCCAATCTCTGCAATAAAAAAAAAAAAATGCATTGTAATAAATAGTTGATGGCGGTACTGAAGTTTGAGATCAATTTATATCGCGGAGATATCATGTAACATACATAAAAACACAGACGAATTGAGGACCTTCTCCTTTTTGGAAATCGGTGGCTAAGAATTTCGTTTTTTCCTATTGAAGTACGGAACCCTTAAAATCAGTTAAAAATCTCAATCGATGATTTTAAATTCGCAACATTAAAATTACGTTCTCAGCCGCCGCGTATTGCCCAATAACCGGTATCGGACGGGTCAAGTTGAACCGGGTTCGGTTCCGCGGCAATTACATGCGCCGATGGATTTTGGAAATGATTTTTGTGTACTTTACCGGTAAGCAGCGATAGTTCAGTGATGGTATACTGAGACGAGTGTCGCACGTTCGAGACCAACTCCCAAATTGGAGCATACATCTTTGACTTTTCTATGTTAAGTGTATTTTCTTTCTGAATTATCGCTTGCTATAACGGTGAAGGAAAACATCGTGAGGAAACCTGCATACCTGAGAATTTCTTCATTGGAATTTCGAAGGTATGTGTAGTGTACCAACCCGCATTAGTCCAGCGTGGTAGACTAAGGCCTAACCCTTCTCATTAGTAGAGGAGTCCCGTGCCCAGCAGTGGGACAGTAATATTACAGGGCTAATATTGTTACTGGTAAGCAGCGATAGTTCAGTGATGGTATGCACATCTGAGACGGAACTAAGCTCGGCGAAATGTGGGTGTACTAGTTCGCTAGTGCGCCTCTGCCTATCCCTTCGGGGATACAGGCGTGAGCTTATGTTATGTTATGTTTATGTTTTATCCGGGATGCAGGGATTAGGAAAAATATTGAGAACCTCCTCTTTGACGTCGGTTAAAAGGTAAACATTTCTGTATTGTACGTCAAGAATAATAAAAAAATTGAACAAAAACTCCGTGTTTATTTTTGGAAAATAATTTGTTATCCTTGCAAAACAATATAATACAACTTTTGATTTTTTCAGGATATCAATTATAGAATTCGAGGTCGACACCAAAAAGGAAAGGGATATTGAAAGGATTGTGCTAAAAGATTGTGATTGACTGATTAATTAATTAATTAATCAGCCTGCCTCGGTGGCGTGGTTGTATTTCGGTACGACTGCCATCCTGAGGTCTCGGGTTCGATCCCCGGGTCGGGCAAAGTGATATTGGATTTTTCCATATCAGCCCGGAGTCTGGAATTTGTGCCCGATATGGCGATAGGCTCGCCCTCTATCACATCTGGGACGGAACTAAGCTCGGCAAAATGTGGGTGTACTAGTTGACTTGTGCGCCCCTGCCTACCCCTTCGGAGATACAGGCGTGAACTTATGTTATGTTAATTGATTAAATGAGTCTTTTTTTTTGTTCTCCCATTATTGTCCGAGACATTGGCTGAATAAAGTTTATTTCTTTCTTTCTAAATATATTTCAATTTCGCAAGAGGTAGAACTTTCCTGTAGACATTTGTTTGGCACTCACACGATGACAGCCTACGAATATCATCCTGACTCCCTCTTCAATGAAATCACAAGCATCTTTCTGCGCGCTTGCTTTCGTACTTAAGTGTAGGCTAGCGACTCGCGTACTTAAGTGTCGCTGGTTTTATAATCGTTTCTTCCTACCTGCCCTTATCCCACCTTAATGTGGGGTCGGCGCAACACGTTTTCAAGCATGTTGCAGAGAGGATTTGGTTTAGTTTTTACGAACAAACTAAATTACACAAAAATGTAATACACTATTACATACCGAACTTTGTAATTTTCCTTATTATGTTTTCCAAATAACATAAATTCGCGCCTGTATCGCTGGGGTAAGCAGAGGCGAACTAAAAGTTTAACACATTGGACCTTACTATAAAAACAGTTTAACTGAGCAAATGTTAAAGAATAGCCTGTCCCTTTTATTTTCAAACGATGTGACAAGGAAAAAAGTGTCAGGTTATTCTTTACCATTTGCTCAGCTAAACTGTTTTTATAGTAAGGTCCAATGTGTTAAACTTTTAGTTCGCCTCTGCTTACCCCAGCGATACAGGCGCGAATTTATGTTATTTGGAAAACATAATAAGGAAAATTACAAAGTTCGGTATGTAATAGTGTATTACTTTTTTGTGTAATTTGGTTTGTTCCGAATGCTTTGGGACTGTCCCGTCTTAGTACATCTGAGATGCGTCAGAGGTTTATTTATTTAAGATATAGAATAGACTGCCTCAGTGGCGTGGTTGTATTTCGGTACGACTACCGTCCGAGGTATTGGGTTCGATCCCCGGGTCGGGCAAAGTAATATTGGATTTTCACGGTGGTCGCTTGTTTTAATGATTTCATATTCTAGTCTAAAGTTGTGTTTGTTGTTTAAATGTGATGTGCATTTATACGATAAACATCAACGAAGATGGACAGTGTATGGAAGCTAAAATAAGAGATTTTGGACGCTTTTTGTCTGGTGGATGGGTCGACCAAGTTCGGATCCTCCGCTGCGAGAAAATCGTCTAAAAAGGAGCAAATTGGAAGGAATTGACGTCAGAACTCCAGCGAATTGCAGCAGCCTTGAAATTGACCACATCAGATGTCATTGCATTTGCGAAAACTTAGATATAGGAAACAAAGTTAATACAATATTAAAAAGTATGCGGCTGAAGGACTTTGTATCCATGACTATGAACAAGTTAAAAAAATACACATTTACACACACATTAGCACATGTATTAAACACCATTTATACAAAATTTCTGTCCCTGCTGTTGAACAGCGATGGATTTAAACAGCCAACTTATAATAGAATTACCGTCTAGGTTAGTTAACACTCAATGACATTAATGATTTTCTTTGAAACTAGTTAAATAATATAACCCTGTAATATTACTGTCCCACTGCTGGGCACGGGCCTCCTCTACTAATGAGGGGTTAGGCCTTAGTCTACCACGCTGGTCTAATGCGTATGTGAAGATTCTTTGTGAAGAAATTCTCGGGTATGCAGGTTTCCTCACGATGTTTTCCTTCACCGTTGTAGCAAGCGATAATTCACAAAGAAAACACATTTAACATCTATAGAAAAGTCAGATGTATGCTCGATTTTTGGGTTGGTCTCGAACCTCCGACACTCGTTTCCGTAGTCCGTTCCATTCCCAACTGAGCTATCGCTGCTTTTAACTAGTTTAAAACAAAACAAATAACTATTAAAAAAAAAAACTAACCTCCTTATTCATAATAACTTAGTAGAGCGTAATAGGACCGCAATAGTACGTGTCATAAAAATTGTATTCATAATCGTTCAATAGCGTTAAAACGTTCCAACGTTCGATAGTGAAAACATGGCCGATTCCGATCAGCTGTTTCAAGTTTGATGTTCTTTCTTAATGACATTAATTTTGTTATAGTCTAGGACCCCATTTGGGTTGATTTATTTTTTATTGATTGTTTCTAGCCAAGACTTCTCATTTGTTTCGATGCTTGCCAGAGATAAAAATAATGTTTTTTCTGTAACCAGCAACATTGTATTCGATAAACATATTTTAGTTCTCTTTTAGCTTAAGTAGGCTACAGTAGGTTATGCTTTCGATAAGATTTTTTGAGTGGTAGAGCCAAACTGTAGACAGTAACGTCTACAGCACGAATAGGCCGGCTCGACTGGTTGGATACCACTGTCTCACAGGAAATCGACGTAAAGTGGCAGCTAGCTGTCGCGTTTCGTTCGGTAAGTGAGATTTCCGGTGGCCCATCCCCCCCTTTTCCCAATCCCTATTCCCCCCCCTTCCATGTCCTCTTTTTAGGTTGGCAACACACCCATGATCTTATTGTGTCTTGGGTGTCTATGGGCGGTGGAGATCACTTACCATTAGGTGACCCATCTGTTCGTTTGCCAGTCTCTGGTATAAAAAAAACAGAGACCAGTATTTCATTATGAATAAGAGGGACAGACTTTAAATAATGAATTAATAGTTCACAGTGTAATTAAAACAACGTTGTAACAAAGTAACATGAAATTACAGTCGGCGGATATCCGCCAAGCATTACAGCTAAGCAATTTAAAGTATTATATTGGTTAATTGGTCACTTGACTATAGTAACCAATATCAATGAAATTCTGTAGGAACATAGATTTATCATTGAAACAACGTATGCAATAGGATTTTATTAAAAATACTCCAAGGATAATTTTATTGTCGGCCGACTTCCCAAAAAGGAGGAGGTCCTCAATTCGTCGGTATTTGTTTTTTATGTATGTTACTCGATATCTCCGCCAAATGTGGACCGATTATCAAAATTCAAATTTGTGTTCAATAGAGCTTATTTCAAGGATGGTCCCATATAAATTTGGTCACGATCGGTAAATTGGAAGTCGGTCAGTTAAGTTTTTAAACTTGTGATTATTAGTAATTTAAATACTTAATTTTTTGTCTTATTTTTATCTTATTATATGACTGCCTTGGTGGCGTGGTTTTATTTCGGTACGACTACCGTCCTGAGGTCTCGGGTTCGATCCCCGGCGAGGGCAAAGTGATATTGAATTTTTCCATATCAGCTCGGAGTCTGGAATTTGTGCCCGATATGGTGATAGGCTCGTCTATCACATCTGGGACGGAACTAAGCTCGGCGAAATGTGGGTGTTCTAGTTCGCTAGTGCGCCGCTGTCTATCCCTTAGATTTGCGTGAGCTTATGTATTAATGCATCAAATTATAATTTATTTTATAGTGTCAGTAACTAAATATTCTTTATTATGTCTGGAAATAAAATAAATCATTTTGGTTGTTGTTTGAGATTTGTAAAAAACAACTAACTTGTCTAACGTGCTAAAGACTTGCCACACCGCGAGATAAGCTATACGTAAGCTTCATTATATTCTTTCTTTCTACCTTTTTATTCCTTTTTTTTAAACGGAGAAATTTATTTACGGATTTCTCCGAGACAGAGCTCAGCCTTTTCTAACCTTAAATAGTCACGGGCGGCTCGGCCTCCGGTGGCTCATACGCTTATGTAACATATATATGTGCCGCCTCCGACGGGTTATGGGGTCGGCGCAAAACACGTTTTCAAGTATGTTGCAGGAATGATTTGGCTTAGGTTTTACGACCGGCTGCCGCCCTGACATCAACCCTCATCTGGGGGATCAAGTCCCGGAAAAATAGTGTAAAAAACACTACGCCCGACTTGGGAATCGAACCTGTGGCAAATGTGAAAAAGTGGCAGCATAAATGGACTGAGGACCGGGAGATCCTGGCTTCGATTCCCAGGCCAGGTAAAATTATTTTTCTACTTTAATTTGCCCGGGACTGGATCTGTAAGAGGGGGTTGACGTCAGGCAGGCGACCGGTAACAAAAACTAAGGCAAATCCTTTCTGCAACATGCCTGAAAAAGTGTGTTGCGCTGACCCAACATTAAGGTGGTCATTAGGTCACCTGATGGTAAGTGATCTCCATCGCCCATAGAGTCCCAAGACACAAAAATAATCATGGGTGTGTTGCCAACCTAAAAAAAGGGAGGGATTGGGAAGGTGAGGGGCGAATTGGGCCACTCAATCTCATCCCATGAACGAAACGCAACAGCGAGCTGCCTTTAAGTCTGTTAAAATGAGAAAAAGCTGAGCTACTTAAGCTAGATTAGCTTCGTTTAATAGCTTGCAGTGTAGCCTGCACTTTATCTATATGAATTATATGAATATACTATTTTTTTTATATGAATTTTATCGAAATAAAATTATTTTTACGGATTTTATCACGATTTAACGATTTTATCACGTGATAAAATCCGTAAAAATAATTTTATTTCAATGAATAGCATTCGCGTAAACTTAAGAAATCAGTATGAATTTTATCGTTCCACCCAAAGAGAGCTTTATATAAATAAATAAATACACCCAATAGTCACATACATAGTCCTGACCCCACACTAGGTGTAACCTGTATCGTGGGTATCAGAAACTACGAGAGACTTTCGGTCTCACAACACCCAGACCCGAAACAAATATCTATGGACACAGACAATTGTTTCGGTGCGGGAATCGAACCCGCGACCTCACGTTTCACAGCCGGCTACTCGCCCGCTGCGCCATGGAAGCTGTCTCGATCAATATAATCTCAATCAATATCAATGAATAAAATGTCATACAGATCATATTTATTTGGGAAATTTAAAGTGGAAGGGCCCAATTCCCTCCCTCCCGTTCCCAATACCTATTGTTCAAGCTACTTCCAAAAAGGAGAAGGTCCTCAATTCGTCTGTATTTTTTTGTATGTTACGTGATATCTCCGCCAAATTTGGACCGATTTTCAAAATTATTTTTGTGTTCGATAGAGCTTATTTCAAGGGTGGTCCCATATAATTGGTCACGATCGTATCAATTTTGAAGTCGGTAAGTTAAATTTTTAAACTTTTGATTGCGTCTTGATTTTCTATGGTCGCTGGAGATCACTTACTACCAGGTGACCAAACTGCGCGTTTGCCACTCTGCTATAAAAATACAACTCTGACGTCTCATTTGGAGGTTTGAAAACTGGTTTCAAGATGTTATTCTTTATAAATCGATGAGATTGTTCTGTTTATACGTTTTAAATGTATTGCAACGGTGTCTTAGTGAATTTATATGTATTTACGTGCATAAGCTCACGCATGTATCGCAGAAGAGATAGACAGAGACGCACTAGCGAACTAGTACATCCACATTTCGCCGAGCTTAGTTCCGTCCCAGATGAGATAGAGTCTATCTCCAGACTAACAAATTCCAGACTCCGGATAGATACTGAATTAAAAAAAAAAACATTTTTCCCGACCCGGGATCGACCCACAGACCTCAGGACGGTAGTCGCACCGAAATACAACTACGTCATCGAGGCAGTCACATATGAGTTTTAGTTTTTTTTATCATCATCATCATCATCAGCCATCACGTCCACTGTTGAACATAGGCCTCCCCCAAAGATTTCCAGATCGACCTGTTGGAAGCGGCCTGCATCCAGCGACTTCCTGCGACCTTTATCAGGTGGTCGGTCCACCTTGTAGTTGGACGTCCTACGCTGCGCTTGCCGGTACGTGGTCTCCACTCGAGAACTTTTCTGCCCCATCGGCTATCAGTTCTACGAGCTATGTGCCCTGCCCACTGCCATTTAATTTTTTTTATAATTCAATATAATTTAATGACAAATGTAACTTAGGCTGAGATCTATAGAGCGAACTTCGATTAAATCTAAGTCAAAGAAACGAACTCAGTGAGGTTTTGGAATGTCTTAAACCGAACTTAAGTCCGATTTATTTTCCGACCGACTTCCCAAAAAGGAGGAGGACCTCAATTCGTCGGTATTTTTTTTTATGTATGTTACACGATATCTCCGCCAAATGTGGACCGATTTTCAAAATTCTTTTTGTGCTCGATAGAGTTTATTTCAAGTGTGGTCCCGTATAACTTTGGTCACGATCGGTAAATTGGAAGTCGGTCAGTTAAGTTTTTAAACTTGTGATTATTACAAGAAAAACACTGAGAAACAGACTAAGCAAAGATTTTCTTGTAAAAAATGACTCAGACTTAGTCGAAGTTCGCTCTATAGATCTCAGCCTTAGTGTGGGGTCAGGATTATGTTTTTTTGAAGTTATACTTCTTTAGGCGCGTTATGAAAAAATTATGAGAGTGAAATGTTCAGATGCACGCGCATCTGTGACACAAAATTAACAGTATGAAGTTGTCTGCTTAACCATTTCTGCTTATATACTTTTTCAAGTGCTCCAATATAATTGAGGTTAACTATCCGTATGTATTATTTATTGATATAAAAATCCTTTTATTTAATATAATTAACACTAAATATTTGCTAATATTTTTTTTATATTTGCTATTAAATTGAAAAAATAATAAATATTTATAAAAATAACTAAATAAATTTAATGAAATTTTTTTGTTGATTATCCTTTTCCAATCCTTCTATTATTTTATTGTAATTAATTATTTGCATGCAATTAAAAACTATTTTTTAATGATGGCAAAGAAGTATAACTTCTCACGCGCGTACATAAGTACACGCACCCATTTTTTTTTTATTAGGAGAGACTGGCACACGAGCAGATGGGTCACCTGATGGTAAGTGATCTCCACCGCCCATAGACACCCAAGACACAAAAGGAATCATGGGTGCGTTGCCAACCTAAAAGGAAGAGATGGAAGGGGAGGGAAAAAGGGATTGGGAAAGGAATGGGGGAAATGGGCGACCGGAAATGTGTGTTACGGTTGGGTATTATCATGGACGTAGAAAAAGAGGACATACATGGGGGGGTCAGGATTCTGTGAGCCGACCCAGACGTACTGTAGACGTAATTCCTACAGCGCCAAAGGGAAAGGAAGGGGGGAAATTGGCGACCGGAAATGTGTGTTACTGTTGGGTATTATCATGGACGTAAGAAAAAGAGGACATAGCGCTAGTGTGGGGTCAGGATTCTGTGAGCCGACCCAGACGTAATTTCTACAGCGCCAAAACGCCTATAGTATTACAATGCCAATACGCCTCTTTACTTTCAATGAATGTCAGTGTTACGTCAAGTGACGCCTGACGTGAGGGCACGTCCGTTGTGCAACCCGCGGTGCGATGTCAGCACTCAGCAGTCAGCAGTACTCGCGAGTCAACAGAGTGCGACACACGATCTGTCAGTCGTCTCGCTCGTCCGCGTCGTGTCCCTGTGCGTGTTGTGATTCACAATTAAATCGGTATGTAAACATTTACAATTAAATTATTTTTTATAATTACTTCTTAAAATGTGAGTTGAATTAATAATTTATTTTCGTATTTTATCCGACGATATAATTAATATTAAGAAAATATAAACGATTTACAATTAAATCGGTGGGTAATTAACAACTAAATTAAATGTTTTTAAATAATTGTTTCTTAAATTTACATTAACGTGAAACAAAAAAATATTTACTTCATTATCCGAAAATATAATTATAAAATTATTCGTATAATTTATTGTAAATATTTGAAAATTAATTCTTGTGTTGTAATTAATTCGGATTTTGTTCCGATTTGTCAATTAATGTATACATCAAATATTTTTATTGGTATATTGGAAAAAATATTTTGTATATTATAATCTACTAATTAAAAATAATTTAACTAAATACGCTTTTAAAAGTTGTGACATAATGAACTAATGTCACGGTACGTGATTTTTACAATACATTTATTTAAATAAAGTAAAAATGTGGCAATAAATAAAACGTTATTAAGAAATAACAGACTGCGTCGATGGGGTAATTGTGTTGCGTGCGACTACCGTCTTGAGGTCTCGGATTCGATCCCCGAATCGGGCAGTGATATTGGATTTTTCAGTATCAGCCCGGTGTCTGAAATTTGTGCCCGATATGGTGATAGGCTCGCCCGCTATCACATTTGGGACGGAACTAAGCTCGGCGAAATGTGGGTGTTCTAGTTCGCTATTATTTTCTATTTACAGGCACATATATACATAAGGTCACGCCTGTTTTCCCGAAGGGGTAGGCAAAGGCGTACTTGCAAACTAGACCACCAACATATCCCGAGCAGATGTGATAGGGGGCATGACTATCGCCATTTTTTTTTCTACCTGCCCTTATCCCACCTCAACGTGGGATCGGCGCATCACACCTTTTCAAGTATGTTGCGGAAATTATGTGGCTTATTTTTTGTGACCTGCCTGGGGATCCATTCCCGGGCAAACCAAATTAGGAAAATAAATTTGGCCGACCTGGGAACCGAACCCATGACCTCCCGATCCACAGCCTATATAGACACTAGACCAAGGAGGTCACTTCACGATCTATTGTCATAACGAACACAAAAAGAAAAACCCACTTGCTCGACCCGGGGACCGAACCCAAGATTTGAGGGTAATAAATACAATGACGCAATTAATGATGATGACTGCCTCGGTGGTGTGGTGGTATTTCGGTACGACTACGGTTCTGAGGTCTCGGGTTCGATCCCCGGGTCGGGCAAAGTGATATTGGATTTTTCCATATCAGCCCGGAGTCCGGAATTTGTGCCCGATATGACAATAGGCTCGCCCCCTATCACATCTGGGACGGAACTAAACTCGACGAAATGTGGGTGTTCTAGTTCGCTAGTACACCTCTGCCTATCCCTTCGGGGATACAGGCGTGAGCTTATGTTATGTGTGTTATTGATCATTAATAAACTACGTCGAAGCCCTATCACAATAAAAAAAAAAATTAAAAACAATATTGTTGACCAAACAGGACCACCTTTCGAATCTCGAGAACGCTCGATTTCCTCAACGCGGATCGAATGAACAAGGTCGAACTTTATTATGGAAACCTCTAAATAATAAATAAATAACACCAACAGTCACATACATAGTCCTGACCTCACAATAAGATCGAGACTTGTGTCGTGGGTACCAGGAACCTAGAGAGACTTTCGGTCTCACAACACCCAGACCCGAAACATATCTGTGGCCCACACAAATATTTGTCTCGGTGCGGGGATCGAACCCGCGCCTCTCGCTTCACAGCCGGCTCGGCCGCTGCGCCACGGAGGCTGTCTAAAGTTTACAACAAATAATTCAAACAAATATGAACGTGTTGGTTAAGAGCCATTTCACAAAATTCGACTGCTCCAGATTAGGTAAATAACACGCGAGGCTCGTTCAAATCGACAAAAAATGAAGATAAGCTTAGAGCATTTAGGACTGGAGACGCCACTCATAGCATTTCCCCTCTGCCGAGGTACAAGATTCAAAAATCTAACACGTTTATAAAAACTGCTTGTGGAATCGATTCAGTCATTGTCACAATCGTTTTCACTGCGGATCGTCCTGTATCGTACTCCGTTAAAAATGACAGTTTGCGCAGTTATCACGTACAAAAAAAGTACAATACCTCCAGGTGACAAAAATATGGAGTTATATTTCATATGTGACTATTTTAGAAGTAATCTATTTCCATTTCACATTTCCATTTTTGTAATAAATATTACGTAAAATCGAAATACATAATCGATTATCAATTGTATACGGAGCAATCGAATAACCACATCGCCTCACAATTTTATAGTGATGTAGTATGGTGTTTAGAAAATCGACATCGATGAAATATGTTGTTTTAATATTTACCTGTTGAACATCATGTTTAGCTACGATATTAAGTATAAGGATGGTCAAACGCCTATCCGGTTTAACAATTTTTTTTAAATGATAGGAAGCTCCATAATACCTTTTTATTGGGTATAATGATTTTTTAAGGATTTATATATCAGGTGCTATTAAGTATTTTCGTTTATAGATTAAATTTCTTACATAACAATTCTTCATTTTTATAAAAGTTTGAATTTATATTCAGACTATCGATACAACTATCGACTGTAAATATCGACTGTAGTCTGTCCCTAATCGTTATTCCTCCCCCTGCCCCCACAAAAATTGACAGACTTTTTTCCTCAGACTATAGGCTCTTTGGCGTCTCCAGTCATATATGCTCTAAGGAAGATAAGGGATCATAGCGCGACTAAAACATTTTGATACTTTTGCATTTCACTGAACTCGAGTTATCCGATATATTTTATTTACCAAAGAATTATTCGAGTTACAGATTTTTAACCGACTTCAAAAAAAGGAGGAGGTTAAGGCTGAGATCTATAGAGCGAACTTCGACTAAGTCTAAGTCAAAGAAACGAACTCAGTGAGGATTTGGAATGTTTAAATCGGACTTTGATTTAGTTCGAGTCATTTTTTACGAGAAAAACAGACTAACAAACGCACAATGCAAAGATTTTCTTATAAAAAATGGCTCGAACTAAATCAAAGTCGGATTTAAACATTCTGAATCCTGACTAAGTTCGTTTCTTTGACTTAGACTTAGTCGAAGTTCGCTCTATAGTCCATCTATCTATCTATATGGCCTATATATCTCAGCCTGACAATTCGTCGGAATATTTTTTTTTATGTATGTTCCCCGATTACTCGAAGTCGCCTGGGCCGATTCGAGAAATTATTTTTTTTGTTTAAAAGGGTATACTTCCGAGGTGGTCCCATTAGCACCAGGTCAGGATCTGATGATGGGATCCTAGAAAAATCTAGGGTAACCCTCAAAATTTATAGGGACCCATAGTGTGTTTTATATTATTCCTAAAACTATTCAGGTATATGCGTCTGGTCCTCATCATCTCATGTTTCCGAGTTGATGATGGAAATATAACTCCTTAACTATTAAGAGTTGGTGGATAATTCTTTCAATATTACACAAAAAAAGATAAATAATAATTAAAGTTTAACAAAAACTGAAAACCGACTTCAAAAATGAACACTTAAATGTGTAAAATAACAACAATTTCTTACTATCTTTGGAGTCGGTGCCTTTTCATTTTATATGCTTCGGCCTCAGCACCGACTCCAAAGAGAGTAAGAAATAGTTATTTTCGACCGACTCCCAAAAAGGAGGAGGTCCTCAATTCGTCTGTATATTTAAGTATGTTACTCGATATCTCCGCCAAATGTGGACCGATTTTCAAGATTCTTTTTGTGTTGGATAGAGATTATTTCAAAGGTCTCATATAAATTTGGTCACGATCGGATTTGAAGTCGGTCCGTTAAGTTTTTAAACTTGTGATTATGTATAAAACTTGCTTGATACCCCTCTATCATCATCATCAACAGCAGCAGCCATAAGTCTGTTCAGCAGTGGACTCCTATGGCTGATGATGATACCCCTTGACATAAAACTATTTTTACGGATTCCATCCGTCGTTTATGTTCCGATCTACGCAGTACGAGCTCACGGTGTCTTGAGGTGTCTTGAAAAGACCATCTGCCACATCTCAAGACACCGTGAGCTCATAGTTGTTTTTGCGGCGATTTCTTACATTTAGTGCCATCGGGCCTGGTAGTCACGCTCAAGGTCTGTGCTTGTGGCGGCGTCGTGTGCCGGGTCGATCACTTCCCTGCAACATGGTTGAGGAGGTCGATGGCTGGCACATGCGTCATACTCGTGAACGGGTGCTGCTTGTGTGGACTGGTCTACCTAGCCTGTTTTTAATTATCTCAACTAAATTCACCGTGGCCGTGGGGTCACTCAGTGAGCCATTATATTGTATTTTTTGTATGTTTTTATTTGTATTTTTTTTTATTTTATACAAAACAGGTTGCAATCATTGATACACAATTATTACTACAAAAATTCATTTGTATGTATTTTCTTGGTGGTTTAGCTGCTCTAATTTATATATCTTTTTTGTATATGGTACTTTATAAGCAATTATTGTCAACTGGCATTTAAAAGAGCAACGCCAGAGTTTCTTGCCCGTTCTTCTCTGGCGAAACGACCTTCCAAACTGGCGGTAGAGGAACTTTGACGGAATCTAAATAATGTAGTAACATTTCATGGATTCAATAAATATTTTGATTTAATTTGATTTGATTTGATACTGCGGAGATCGGAACATAAACAGTTAGCTTTTTTAATTTGGTCACGATCGGATTTGAAATCGGTCCGTTAAGTTTTTATTTTGTATGGGAACTTACTTAATAGCCCCTCTATATTCAGTAATATTGAATCTGTTTATTACTCATCATAACTTCTCAATGCCTTAGTACTTACATCAAGTGTGCAGTTAACTCGTTAATTATTTTGTTTGTTTACAAAAATACACACACTCACGCCTGTATCCCCGAAGGGGTAAGCAGAGGCGCACTAGCGAATTAGAACACCTACATTTTACCGAGCTTAGTTCCCTCCCAAATGTGATAGACAAGCCTATCGCCATATTAGGCACATATTTCAGATTCCAGGTTGATCCTGAATAGAAAAATCCATTATCACTGTCCGACCCGGGGATCGAATCAAATCCCAGTACCTTCTTCTTATAAATAAATAAATAAATAACATCCCACAGTCACATACAGTGGGAATCAGGAACTCTGAGAGACTTTCGGACCCGCTGCGCCACGGAGGCTGTCTAGTAAATTTTAACAAGTTAAATTATAACATAGCTTAAATATTTACTAGTTAATTATACACAAAATTGGCTCAGAAAAATAAGAAAGCAATTTCATTATCATATGTAACTTTCTTCTTCTTCTTTTAAAAATAATGGCTTCCACGCATATGCGGTGATTTAGCCAATGTCAAGGTAAATAGAGCAATTATGTTTTCACAATGTTTTCACAATGACCATGAGACCCAGATGTGGATGATCTCAAGGCCTTGCTGGGATTATGGCGGTAATTCCTTCTAGTCCAGTGCCCCTTAGATGACCTTCACTCGGCGAATCGACCGAACAAAGCCAACCAACGCACCAAGCAAAACTCATCGAAGATCACCGGTTAAAATTTTTCCATATTATACTGTCCATCTTCACTGAAGTTTGATGCATTAAACCACAAACTTAAAACCAACAAACACAGATCTAGAGAATAATATGAAATAATTTTAACAAGCGACCCACCCTGTCAGACTTCCCGTCAAAATCCTATGTAACTTTATTCTTTGGATAGGTCGCTGACCAACGGGTAGGTAAAAACCCCGTGGTATTTTCCTATCGACGAGCCCGCCTAGCATGCGCGCCACGAGAACAGTTTGTCTATGCTTTTTATCGTGTTATAAATTATAGGTTTCTTCTCGGATAAACATCCAAGCGCGAGTAAATATCCATAAACACCCGTTTCTACTAAGAATTTACTGCGCATGACTTTATAGTTTTTTGGAAATGTTATGATTGTTTGAAGTTATAAACTAAATCAAACATTAAATTAAGCTTATGCATAATTTATACTTATAACTTAACTTACCACAAAGTTAGTTTTCGTGTGTTTCTACATAGATTTTATACATATGTGTTAGTGTCATTCATATTATTAAATTAATGAGGGTATCGATACGGATATTAGGTACATAATGACGGTACCCACAGTAATATTATTAAGGTTGGTGGGTAGACATATCAGTTGCACCCAATGGTGGAGCGACAGCTGAATATAAGGGCTGGTCATGACATTTGGGAGTCAGTTCTTGTTCACAAATTAACTAATGGATAGCACGCCGAAGCTATGCCAGTTTGTCATATGAAAGCTATGTATAAAAGCTTTCTCCGGTTATAATCCTTACTAAATAATAAAAGTGAAAGTAACTCTGTCTGTCTGTCTGTCTGTCTGTCTGTGGCGTTTTCACATCTAAACCGCTGAACCGATTTTGATGAAATATGGTATATGGGTACCTTTAACCCCAAGGACGGATATAGGGTACTTTATTTTTTTTAAATCAACCGCTAAAGGGATGAAATAGGGGATGAAAGTTTGTATGGGAATTTTGGAACCGCTAAATGGATATTGATGAAATTTGGTATGAAGATACATTTGACCCTAGGGATTCAAATGGGGTACTTAATTTTTTTTTATCAACCCCTAAAGGGATGAAATAAGGGTTCAAAGTTTGTATGGGGATTTTAGGTCCACTAAAGGGATTTTTATGAAATTTAGTATGGGACAGTGGATACCTTTGAGTTTAAGGATACCAATGGGCCACTTTTTTAAATCAACCCCTAATGGGATGAAATAGGGGATGAAAGTTTGTATGGGAATTTTAAGCCCACTTAATGGATTTTTATGAAATTTGGTATGGGATAGTGCAATACCTTTGAGTTTAAAGACACAAATGGGCAACTTTTTTAAATCATCCCCTAATGGGATGAAATAGGGGATGAAAGTTTGTATGGGGATTTTAGGTCCACTTAATGGATTTTTATGAAATTTGGCATGGGATAGTGGATACTTTTGAGTTCAAAGACAAAAATGGGCTACTTTTTTAAAATCAACCCCTAATGGGATGAAAGTTTTTATGGGAATCCAGAAACCGCTGGAACGGATTTTTAAGAAAGTTGGTATGAGGATAGTTAGATAGATAGTAGTGCTAAGGATAGAAATGGGGTGTGATATATTTTTATACTACAAAGGGATGAAATAGGGGTAGAAAATTTGTTTTTTTGTTTTTGGGCCGGTTGACTTCAAAATCGATATCTGAGTCACGCCGTGGTTCAGAACGACAGAACCGCTGTCAAACCTATCAAATGCGGCCGCCATTTTGTTTTTCCTTATTTTTGGGCCGATTGACTTCAAAATCGATATTTGAGTCACGCCGTGGTTCAGAACGACAGAACCGCTGTCAAACCTGTCAAAAGTGCCCACCATTTTGTTTTTCATTGTTTTTGGGCCGATTGACTTCAAAATCAATATCTGAGTCACGCCGTGGTTCAGAACGACAGAACCGCTGTCAAACCTGTCAAAAGTGGCAGCCATTTTGTTTTTCTTTGTTTTTGGGCCGATTGACTTCAAAATCAATATCTGAGTCACGCCGTGGTTCAGATTGACAGAACCGCTGTGAAACCTGTCAAATGCGGCCGCCATTTTGATTTTCATTGTTTTTGGGCCGATTGACTTCAAAATCGATATCTGAGTCACGCCGTGGTTCAGAACGACAGAACCACTGTCAAACCTGTCAAAAGTGGCCGCCATTTTGTTTTTCTTTGTTTTTGGGCCGATTGACTTCAAAATCGATATCTGAGTTGCCCCGTGGTTCTAAATGACAGAACCGCTGTCAAACCTGTCAAAAATGGCCGCCATTTTGTATTTCTTTTTTTCTGGGCCGATTGACTTTAAAATCGATATCTGAGTCGCCCCGTGGTTCCAGACGATAGAACCGCTGTCAAACCTGTCAGAAGTGGCCGCCATTTTGTTTTTCTTTGTTTTTGGGCCGATTGACTTCAAAATCGATATCTGGGTGGCCCATATTTGGACTAAAACGACAGGGCGGATCGACAAATCAAAAGTTTTTTCCGTTGGCCCTACAAAATACGCGTACGGAGCCGCGGGCAAAAGCTAGTAGTAGTAAGTGATCGTATATAGTGAAGTATAGTGAAGTCCTGACAAATGGTTGCTATTGAAGCATTCGTATTGTGAAAGTGCTAATATACGAAAAAAAAGTTATAGTTACTATAAAGCAAGTATAAGCAAAAAAAAATAAAAAATAAATGCGCAGTAAATACTCAGTAGAAACGGGTGTTTATGGATACTCGCGCTTGGATATTTATCCGAGAAGAATCCCATCACTAGTTATAACAGGTTTTCTATTTGTCTACGGACACTAACATGCGTCCTCGTTTATTTTCATACAATACTGACGCGGCGATCTTCGTACCGCCTAACAGATTCTTTAATTTTTTTAATTTTTTTAATACTTATTCGGCTATTCGGAAGGTATAATTATTGCCAAATATTGACATTAATATTTATACGATACTAACGTCACTTCATTGTTTTGCCTTCCCGTAACCCTTCACTAACACTTAAACTTTATGGTATGGTATTAAAGTTCAAATTGACTTTTAAGTATTATTACGAATCGATTGTTTGACTGCCTCGGTGGCGTGGTGGTATTTCGGTATGACTACGGTTCTGAGGTCTCGGGTTCGATCCCCGGATCGGGCAAAGTGTTATTGGATTTTTCTATATCAGCCCGGAATCTGGAATTTGTTCCCGATATGGCGATAAGCTCGCCCCCTATCACATCTGGGACGGAACTAAGCTCGGCGAAATGTGGGTGTTCTAGTTAGCTAGTGCGCCTCTGCCTACCCCTTCGGGGATACAGGCGTGAGCTTGTGTATGTGTGTGTATGTTGTATGGGAGTATAGAAAAGTGTTGTTTTTAGACTTTTTCAGGTAAATTTTCAAACTTTTCTCTCTGTAAGAACCATCCTCGTACTACAAGGATTTTCTAAAAAAATTAATTAGTGAAATCGGTTCAGCTGATCTCGAGATTTGCGCTTAGCAACACATTCAGCGATTAAATTTTATATTATAGATTGTAGACATCTCGACAGTCGATTATCGAGATATATCGTGACACCCATGCTAGCCTGGCTGGCCAACTATTGAGCGACGTGTACAATATTACAACTTCAGTACCGCCATCAACTATTTATTACAATGCGAGGGCGATTATTACAATTTACACCGTAGAATGTTCTGCGAATGTTCAAGAATCACGTAAGACGATTTTATTGTATAAACATTTTGAAGCTGGCACGACCTCGCGCGCGTATGTTTGAAATACGACTGAGCGACTTATGACCACTAGGTCATAACTTTTGGTTCACAAGTTCCCCACTGTTGTCCCGTCTATGTACTTACTGTTGAATGTCTTTGTTTACAGTCGCCTCCTTGGTTTAGTGGCAGCATGTACAGGCTGTGGACCGGGAGGTCCTGGGTTCGATTCCCAGGTCGGGCAAAGCAAATTATCTAATTTAATTGGCCCGGGACTGGATCTCTCATAGGGGGTTGACGTCAGGCAGACGACCGGTCGTAAAAACTAAGCCAAATCCTCTCTGCAACATGCTTGAAAACGTGTGTTGCGCACATTAAGCGGGGATAAGGGCAGGTAGAAAGAAAGTTTACAGTAAAATAAAATTTATAATTCCATTTTAGTCCCCTAAATTTACCTTAATTCGCTGATAATTGGCGATGCTGATTTGAAAATTATCTATAGATAACAAAATATGTAGGCTTATTTTTTAAATTATTGTTCAGGTAGAGATGAATTTTAAAAAGGCTTTATGGTAGATAGTCACGGTCTGCACGGCCTCCGGTGGCCCATACGCTTATGTAACATATATATATATATGCCGCCTCCGACGGGAGGAACAAGATTTTGAAGGGCCATGTGCCTTATGTATGGGCAATAGAGACGCTATTAGCTTGACCTGTATATATTTTTTATTTACGTCAAAGTATACTTCATTACACATAACGTTAGCTCACGCCTATATCCCAGAAGGGTTAGGCAGAGATACTAGCGAACTAAAACACCCACATTTCGCCGAGCTTAGTTCCATCCCGATGTGATAGGCGAGTCTATCGGCATATCGGGCACAAATTCCAGACAGGCTGAATACAAAAATCCAATATCACTTTGCTCGACCCGGGGATCGAACACGAGACTCAGGACCGATAGTCAGACCGAAATACTACGCCACCAAAGATTAAAAAACGGTTAAAAGTGTTTAAAATTGCGAGCAAAGTCACGAGTTAAGTTAATATAACCACAAGTTTAAAAACTTAACGGATCGACATCAAATTCGATCGTGACCAAATTTATATGGGACCACCATTGAAATAAGCTCTATCCAACACAAAAATAACTTCGAAAATCGGTCCACATTCGGCGGAGATATCGCGTAACATACATAAAAAAATACAGACGAATTGAGAACTTCCTCCTTTTTGGAAGGCTTTTATGTAGAGACTAGCAAATGAGAAATTGGGTTATCTGATGGTAAGTGATTCTCTCCGCCCATAGACACTTTTTCTTTCTACCTGCCCTTATCCCACCTTAATGTGGGGTCGGCGCAACATACTTTTTCAAGCATGTTGCAAAGAGTATTATTTTAATGTTTTTCCAATCTTTAAATTTCAATTTAGCTGCTCTAATTTAAGGTCTTTCTGTATCTGGTGCTGCACTGTATTAGTAGCTGACTGTAAATTGGTGTTAAAAAGAGCAACGTCAGAGTTTCTTGCCCGTTCTTCTCTGGCGAAACAGCCTTCCGAACAGGCGGTAGA
This sequence comes from Clanis bilineata, assembly GCA_036417725.1. Classification (NCBI taxonomy): domain Eukaryota; kingdom Metazoa; phylum Arthropoda; class Insecta; order Lepidoptera; family Sphingidae; genus Clanis; species Clanis bilineata. The sequence goes on from CM071165.1 coordinate 495,229, forward strand.
GTTACAATTTGACGGAATCTAAATGATGTTTAAACATACTGATTTCTTAAGTTTACGCGAATATTATACATTGAAATAAAACTAAGAATCTGTAAAAATAGTTTTATTTCGATGTTTTAACGTTTTATGGATTCAATAGATATTTTAATTTGATTTAAAGGCAATACCGATCGGGAAAGGTAGGGGCAATTGTGCCACCGGAAATCTCACTCACCGAACGAAACGCGACAGCAAGCTGTCACTCTAAGTCGGTTTTTTGTGAGACAGTGGTATCAAGAATTCCAGACAGCCTCCGTGGCGCAGCAGGCGAGTAGTCGGCTGTGAAGCGAAAGGCCGCGGGTTCGATTCCCGCATTGAGACAAATGTTTGTGTGGCCCACAGATATTTATTTAAAGTATGGGTGTTGTTAGACCGAAAAATCTCTCATAGTCTGACACCCACGATACAGGTTATACCTAGTGTAGGGTCAGGACTAGGTGTGTGACTAACGGGTGTATTTATTTATAAAAAAAAAATAACATCGAGCCGGCCATTCGTGCTGTAGACGTAACTCTATAACCTGGCTCTACCACTCAAACTTTCACACATGTGCATAGAAAACGATTTTTTTCCAAATCCGGTACATCGACCTTCGTAGTTGATTAAATCATACGTAACCTTCTGCGCTCAAAATGAGCAATACGTTATTTGTTTACGCACAAGACCTTGGATGTTTAATTCTTAATTTGCTAAATGACTAATATATTTCTAAACGCTTTCACATATGCTATACACGCTCTAAAACCACAGACGTACAAAAAAAAATGGACGGAGCGCTAGGAACATAAAAACAAAACATATAAAATAAAAACATAAAGATCTTTATTGATCACGTTGGCATGTAAAAAAGCACTTATGACAAGTCAACACAAGTAAATGTTTAAATTAAGATTAATAAAATTTACATTATAGAGGTATATTTGAATTTGACGACAGGCAGGCAATTATGGACATAATAACGATGGGATGGCTAAGATAGGGTGATAAGGGGAGATAGGAATAGAGTGTAAGGGAATGGGTTATATGGGAATGGCATATGGCAGGAATGGTGGCAGGGGATTGACTGGAAATACTGGAAGCAGTTGGGATTGGTGCGTGAGGCCTTATCCTAGCTAACCTACCAGCCTTTCTCTAGCCACCTACGGATGACGACCCGAAGAAGAAAGGCAGAAAGAAACTCCGGGCTTATTTTTTTCATCATCAATGATCACCATTTCTATTTTTTTGTCTTTTTTCCTTTTTTAATAATTTGATTTACAAATTGCCGATACAAATACATACATTGAAAGTGAAGCAGAGTTTTCTGCCCATTCGATCTATCTGACTCTGACTGAGTGTGTTATAAGTGTTAATGTGTACGTAGGGCACTTTTGCACAGGTGCGTTTGTGTGCGTGGCTTCTCTGTGGCGTCTGTTTCACTATAGCCGAGATGGTGTCCTTATTTTTTATACGTCCATGTCTAAAACTAAATTAACGGTCCAACTTCAAAGTTTATTCGATTGTGATATATGGAACCACCCTTGGAATAATAATAATATAATATTAGCCCTGTAATATTACTGTCCCACTGCTGGTCACGGGCCTCCTCTACTAATGAGTGGTTAGGCCTTAGTCTACCACGCTGGCTTAATGCGGGTTGCACACTTCACAGACCTTCGAAATTCCTGTGAAGAAATTCTCAGGTATGCAGGTTTCCTCACGATGTTTTCCTTCGCCGTTATAGCAAGCGATATTTCACAATGAAAACACACTTAACATAGAAAAGACAGAGGTGTATGTTCAATTTTGGGGTTGGTCTCAAACCTCCGACACTCGTCTCGGCCGTCCGTACCATTCTCAGTTGAGCTATCGACCTTTAGCTAACCTCGGAATCATCATCATCATCATCATATCAGCCAGAGGACGCCCACTGCTGGACATAAGCCTCCCCCAAAGATTTTCAGATCGACCTGATGGAATAAGCTTCTTAAAATAATCTCGAAATCAGCCCATTTTTGGCGGAGATATCGCGTAAAATATATTTAAAAGATATACATACAATTTGTTTGCCGTTTTTGAAGTTGGTTGAAACGGACACTTATACTAAGATTATACTGCTTACTTCCAATGTTCTTAGCGCTCCGTCCCTATTTTTTTAACGTCCGTGCCCTGAGATTTGCTTCTTCCCTCTTCGGAGTGTGAAAAGAGCTCATGCATGACTTGTAAAACCTCCGGCTCTTTTGTTATACATTATAATATTAAAGTAGTTATCTTAAATTAAAATTTCACCTTCACCTTATAATCATAAACAGATTACTTGCAAAATCGCGAAATGGTAAGGTCATTTTGCCAAAATTATTTAATACTGTTATGTATTTATTAGCATTGATTTAAGCTAGCTTAGAGGAAATAAGCTTTTGCCCGCGGCTTCGTTCTTGATATAAAAGTTTTACTGCATTTTTTTAGCAGACTGGCAAACGAGCAGGTGGGTCACCTGATGGTAAGTGATCTCCACCGCCCATAGACACCCAAGATACAAAAGGAATCATGGGTGAGTTGTCAAACTAAGAGAAAGAAATGGAAGGCGAGGGAAAAGGGGATTGGGAAAGGAAGGGGGGAAATTGGCCACCGGCAACCTTACTCACCGAACGAAACGACAGCAAGCGGGCACTTTACGTCGGTTTTCTGTGAGACTGTGGTATCAAACCGGTCGAGCCGGCCCGTTCGTGCTGTAGACGTTACTGTCTACAGCGAGGCTCTACCACTAGTCGTGCTTCGTTGGCGTGGTTGTATTTCGGTACGACTACCATCCTGAGGTCTCGGGTTCGATCCTCAGGTCGGGCAATGTGATATCAGATTTATCCATATCAGCCAGGAGTCTGGAATTTGTGCCCGATATGGCGATAGGCTCGCTCCTATCACATCTGGGACGGAACTAAGCTCGCCGAAATGTGGGTGTTCTAGTTCGTTAATTCACATCTGCCTACCCCTCCGGGGATACAGGCGTGAGATTATGTGAGGCAACCTTGTAGATTAGCTGCTCTAATCTAATTTAATGGAATATTTTTTATGATTGATTGTTTGTTTATTAATCATCATCATCATCATCAGCCATAGGACGTCCATTGCTGAACATAGGCCTCCCCCAAAGATTTCCAAATCGACCTGTTGGAAGCGGCCTGCATCCAGCGACTTCCTGCGACCTTTATCAGGTCGTCGGTCCACCTTGTAGGTGGACGTCCTACGCTGCGCTTGCCGATACGTGGTCTCCACTCGAGAACTTTTCTGCCCCATCGGCTATCAGTTCTACGAGCTATGTGCCCTGCCCACTGCCATTTCAACTTGGTAATCCTCTGGGCTATGTCGATGACTTTCGTTCTTATACGGATCTCCTCATTCCTGATTTGATCACGTAGAGAAACACCGAGCGTAGCCCTCTCCATAGCGTGCTGCGTGACTGTGAGATTATTGTTAATATCTGATTGTAACCTGCTTACTGTAACTTTATTCTCAAAAAGAGCAACGTCAGAGTTTCTTGCCCGTTCTTTGGCGAACTAGCCTTCCGAACAGTAGCCCGAGCACGAAAAACGAATGTAAATGTATTCGAGTTCGCTGCGCACTGATGACGTTTGGTTAATATTTCATACAAATTTCATAGACGCGCATCGAGTTCGAATACATTTACGGTTGTCAAATTTTCCTGCTCAGGCCGCTGGCAGTAGAGTACAATATTTTAAAATGTTTGATGATGAATCTAAAAAAAAATGGAAACATAATAAGGAAACTAACCAAACTAACAAAGTTCGGAATGTCATTAACCGAGTTCAAAACGAACGAGTCTCAAATCGTGTTGAGCTTTGTTTTTTTACATACCGTATTGCAACGATTGCATGTTTTTATGGCTTTATTGTTCTTTTTTATGGTTGTATATTGTATATTGTTGTAATATTGTAGACTTTTTTTTGTAGCAGAGACTGGCAAACGAGCAGATGGGTCACCTGATGGTATGTGATCTCCACCGCCCATAAACACCCAAGACACAATAAGAATCATGGGTGCGTTGCCAACCTAATAAGAGGAAATGGAAGAGGAGGGAAAAGGGATTGGTAAAGGGAAGGGGGAAATGGGCCACCGGAAATCTCACTCACCGAACGAATCGCGACAACAAGCTGCCACTTTACGTCGGTTTTCTGTGAGACAGTGGTATCTAACCGGTCGAGCCGACCCATTCGTGCTGTAGACGTAACTGTCTACAGCGTGGCTCTACCACTCCAGACACTTGTAGACAACATTTCGACTGTCGATTATCGCGATATCTCGTGGCTCGCTGGCTAGGCGGGCAGGAGGCAACGATATCTGCCGATCCGTTCTGTCAACGCGTAATCGCGGCGACTGAGTGTGTTTGTGTACGAAGGGCACTTTGTAGAGACGCGTTTGTGTGCGTGGGTTATCTGTGGCGTCCGTTTAATTAGGTACTTCACTATTTTTTAAAAGTACACAGGGCTATTTATTAGTTTGTCCTAAACATGTAAAAAAATACTTCGTAATTTAAATATATTTAGTTTAAAAAAGCAAAAATTAATTTGTGTAATTTAGTTTGCCGCCAAAACGCTACCGGTTAACTGTAGCTACGGGGACGTCATTGTTTCTTACCGTAGATACAAAATCGCTTTTAAAAAAGATATTAAGGAAATGACATTGATTTTTGATGATTTCAAACTAAAAAACATGGGTCAGATATTTCGTGCGTTGAAATTAAGTTGAGATTTAAATAAAAATACGAAAACAAATTGCCAAATAACCTGGCAGTATAACCTTGGATCTTAGGTTTCAGGCTCTTGTGGAGCAAATAAACAAGAAAAATGAGTAATCTGACGTCATGCATCGTGATTGGTGTTTACAGTCACGTGCCTCACAGATAAAAAATGAAGTATTTAAATTATTAAAATAAAATTATCCTTGGAGTATTTTTAATAAATTCCTATTGCACACGTTATTTCGTTGATAAATCTATATTTTTACAGAAATTCTTTGATATTGGTTACTATAGTCAAGTACCCAATTATAGGCGATACGGTGTCCTTTTTTTTATACGTTCGTGGTTTGGACATTTTTTTTTTAGATAGATCAGCGATTTTTAGTTCACTAAATTTTTGCACAGGATCTACTTTCAAGGCAATCTAAAACAGTTGATACCTAAAGCCACTTCTCTGGAAACATTACACAAAAATTAAGGATTTTTGTTATTGTGGGTTCTTGCATCCTACAATGCCATTTTACCTTTTAATCATTATTTTGGTAATTACATCTCCAGTGGTATTGAGTATGCGTGAATCCATATAAATACGAATATTAATTGTATCGACAATTTGTAAATCAAATTATTAAAAATGGAAAAGAAGACAAAAAAAAAGAAATGGTGACATTTGATGATGAACAAAATAAGCCCAGAGTTTCTTTTTGCCTTTCTTCTTCGGGTCGTCATCCGTAGGTAGCTAGAGAAAGGCTGGTTAGCTAGGTTAGCTAGGATAGGGCCTCACGCACCAATCCCAACTGCATCAAGTATTTCCAGTCAATCCCCTGCCACCATTCCTGCCATATGCCATTCCCATACAACCCATTCCCTTACACTCTATTCCTATCTCCCCTTATCACCCTATCTTAGCCATCCCATCGTTATTATGTCCATACTTACCTGCCTGTCGTCAAATTCAAATATATAATGTAAATTATATTAATCCTAATTTAAAAATTTACTTGTGTTGACTTGTCATAAGTACTTTTTTACATGCCTACGTGATCAATAAAGATTTTTATTTTTATTTTATTAAATACATACGCTGGATGCAGGCCGCTTCCAACAGGTCGATCTGGAAATCTTTGGGGGAGACCTATGTTCAGCAGTGGACGTTCTATGGCTGATGATGATGATGATGATGATGATGATGATGATGAAATACATACGCAAAACAACGATTTTAGCTGTCTCCTGCTCGTAGAGCAACGGACCATAGACAGAAAATTGAAGAGATACCATGTTTTGTGTTATGTTTTAGTGCAGGAGCCACGGTTTTACCACTCAACGACTTGTCGATAACAAACATGTGCGGACTTGTCCAGTGCGACTCGGATGCGAGCGCCGCGCCGTGTACCTACTGAAGTTTACCTACATAGGTATATGTAGATTTGTTCGCACATATTACCGTTTTTACAGAGTATAAATGGTGGGGCATTCAGTAACCGAACATGTGCTATGTATTTTGTTTAATTGTTTTTTCCAGTGTACCTCTATATTTTATTGTTGCAGGGAGATATTTATGTTACTCATAATAGAATTTAATTTCGTAGGTTGGCGCCACTCTGTATACATTATGGCCCTTACTTATAAAAAAAATTCGCTTATTTTTTCGCTAAGAATAGCCTGCTGCCTGTCACGTTATTCCTTGCGTTACATAGCCGGCTGTGAAGCGAGAGGCCGCCGGTTCGATTCCCGCATTGAGACAAATGTTTGTGTGGCCCACAGATATTTGTTTCAAGTCTGGGTGTTGTGAGACCGCACGTCTCTCATAGTCTCTGACACCCACGATACAGGTTATACCTAGTGTGGGGTCAGGACTAGGTGTGTGACTAGCGGGTGTATTTATTTATTATTTACATTGTTTAAAAATTAAAGGGTCAACCTATGTTTAAAGATAAGCAGCGCTTAAATATTTTTATAATTAAACTATTTCGTTAATGTAGATGCGCAATGAATACCTTAGAATGCATACATACATAAGCTCACGCCTGTATCCCCGAAGGGGTAGGCAGAGGCGTACTAGCGAACTAGAACACCCACATTTCGCCGCGCTTAGTTCCGTCCCAGATGTGATAGGGGGCGAGCCTATCGCCGTATCGGGCACAAATTCCAGACTTCGGGCTGATATGGAAAAATCCAATATCACTTTGCCCGACCCGGGGATCGAACCTGAGACCTCAGAACCGTAGTCGTACCGAAATACCCCCACGCCACGGAGGCAGCACCTTAGAATGTTTGTCCCTAATCGACCACGGCGTATCAAGGATCCTATTAAATAAACTTGTTAAGGCATAATTTTAGTCGAGGTAAGCAAATATTTGTCTTTCCAACACGACCTCGGACTTTAATGTTAGCGCATTAAAGAATAATTAACAAAAAACATTTTTACTTAATCATTTCATGTTTTTATATAGTTAAGCTTACATTGTTCGATTTTTTAACCAAGACATGTGACTTCACACGATAAAAACAACTTAATGGACCGACTTCAAATCCGATTGTAATCAAATTTATATGGGACCACCCTTGAAATAAGCTCTATCGAACACAAAAGGAATTTTGAAAATTGGTCCACATTTGGCGGAGATATCGCGTAAAATACATAAGAAAGACGAATTGAGGACCTTCTCCTTTTTAGAAGTCGGTTGCAAAACAGTAACCCGTGTCAAGGCTTTGGTCCATCAATATATTATATAGCTAGATGCACAGTAGACGCTCGGAAAATGGGACAGCAAAAGAGTGCTTAAGCACTCTTTTTTCCTACATATATCGCAGAATGTTCACACACTCAAGGTCGCCTTATGTCGTTTAAGGCCGCCTTATCTGTTAAAATTGTATGGCTAGAATCAATAAAAGAAGCCGTTAAAGTTGAGTAGTGTTTGGCCATTCGGGCGATAGACGCCGAGAGAATTTGGAGACGGGGATCTCTGGGCCAAAATGTAATGAGTTGAGATATGGCTCAAAAATAGATTTTTTTTTTCTATTTAAAATATAAAAATAAGTGCCCAATTTACAATCTAGAAAATGAGATATCTGAAAAATAAGTAAAGAACACTATTAAAATATAACCGATTAAATTAATCGATTAAGATGAATGAGTTGAAAATATATAATGCTAGATCCGGATGATTAATTCAAGGAAAATAATTAAAAACATTATGACTAACATAATAAACGATTTTAAAAAATAAAATAGTGACTGAATGACTTGGCGGCAAGCATTCAGACCTTAGCTGGTTCCTTGTGGACTAAAAAATCTATGAATTGACATTTAATAATAGTTTTCATTGGTCGTTCGTATTGTTTTGTGCGTGTGCATTTTGGGTGTTTTAATTTTCTATTAGAAAATTGCCTCAAGAAATGGACTGCCTCAATGGCGTGGTGGTATTTCGGTACGACTACGGTTCTGAGGTCTCGGGTTCGATCCCCGGGTCGGGCAAAGTGATATTGGATTTTTCCATATCAGCCCGGAGTCTGGAATTTGTGCCCGATATGGCGATAGGCTCACCCCCTATCACATCTGGGACGCAACTAAGCTCGGCGAAATGTGGGTGTTCTAGTTCGCTAGTGCGCCTCTGCCTACCCCTTCGGTGATATAGGCGTGAGCTTATGAGCTTATGTTAGAAAAATGATGCTTAGCCAGTATAAATATTATGTTCCTGAAAATAATTGGCTTTGTGATCAATATTTAGTTATCGAAAGTGGTGTTCGAGTTCGCCTTTGCCTACCCTTGCGGGGATATAGGCGTGAGCTTATGTTATCTACATTAAAACATATCAATAGGTAAGGTAAAATTTGCACTTATAAACACAGCTGTTTGCGTATAGTTTGCTTCATAACCTTACTTTTATCGACCGACTTCCAAAAAGGAGTAGGTCCTCAATTCGTCTGTATTTTTGAAGTTATACTTCTTTAGGCGCGTTATGAAAAAATGATGAGAGTGAAATTTTCAGATGCGCGCGCATCTGTGACACAAAATTAACAGTATGAAGTTGTCTGCTTAACCGCTCATTAAGTCTCGAAAAAAAAGCTACCAACAAAATAGAAATTGAACCTCGATATTAGTCGCGCATGTTGGTACGCTCGTCACCTCTGATCACTGTTTACATATTTATAATATTTATCAACATGTTTCTAGTTTATACATTCACAACACGTGTTTTAGTTTCATACAAGTGCGAATTATATATGTGCTAATAAATTATATTCAGTAGTGATTTAAATTGAATATTTTGATTGATATTACTTACTATTTGTGAATATTAGTGAAAAAAATTGTGCTTATATACTTTTTCAAGTGCTCCAATATAATTGAGGTTAACTATCCATATGTATTATTTATTGATATAAATTAATGACAAAGAAGTATAACTTCTCACGCGCGTACGTAAGTACACGCACCCATTTTTTTATTTATTTATGTTACGCGATATCTCCGCCGAATGTGGACCGATTTTCAAAATTATTTTTGTGTTCGATAGAGCTTCTTTCAAGGGTGGTCTCATATAAATTTGATCACGATCGGATTTGACGTTGGTCCGTTAAGTTTTTATTTAAGTCAAAGTGAGGCTCATAACTCTATTCTCAGATTACAAAAAGTCGCCAAATTTTCAGTAATGATCTCATAATATACTATCTATTAATTGACACCACTTTCGTCGTTTTACAATCTGGGCTCAAGATTGTATGGAAGCGTTTCCGTCTCCTTTGAAAGTACAAATTTAAGAATGCTTGCTTGCTAATTTAGTTTAATAAGCTACTGTATGACACGTGCATATGGTTATATTTGTGTTGCTTTAATTGTGATATTTTTCTTTGTTTTATTCCTAAGACAACTTTTAACTGACTTCAAAAAAAGGAGGAGGTTACAATTCGACAGTTTTTTTTATGTATGTTCCCTGATTACTCGAAGACGCCTGGGCCGATTCGAGAAATTCTTTTTTTGTTTAAAAGAGTATACTTTCGAGGTGGTTCCATTGGCACCAAGTCAGGATCTGATGATGGGATGCTAGAATAATCGAGGGCATCCCTCAAACTGTATAGGGACCCATAGGGTGTTTTATATATTTCCTAAAACTATTCAGGTATTTGCGTCTGGTACACATCATCTCATGTTGCTGAGCTGATAATGAAATATATAACTCTTTAACTATTAGGAGTTGGTGGATAATTCTTTCAATATTACACTAAAAATATATAAATAATGATTAAAGTTTAACAAAAACTTAAAACTGACTTCAAAACCGAACACTTAAAAGTAAAAAATAACAACAATTTCTTACTATCTTTGGAGTCGGTGCCTTTTCATTTAATCTGCTTCGGCCTCAGCACCGACTCCAAAGAGAGTAAGAAATCGATATTTTTTACTTTTAAGTGTTCGTTTTTGAAGTCGGTTTTCAGTTTATTTATAAGAATATTTGCAAAGAACTGTGCATCTAGGGTTTATTTTATTGATGCTTCGGTCATATAAGAAAAGCTTTAAACCAACAAGGACATTCAATAAAAACCAGGAACTTACATAATTTATTGATATGTAAACAAGTGGTAAACAGTTATGTTATTTAAGGAAGTGAATTGTATTGATGTTAAGGACACTGCGGCTTTGACCGTCAGATCTAGTTCTATGACTTACAAGGAGATTTAGGCTCAGATCTATAGAGCGAACTTCGACTAAGTCTAAGGCTTTGCAGTCTTCGTGGTCACGGGTTGGACTGAGATGCCATTTTTCCAAGAATGTTAGTGTTACAAAATCTACCTTCATTTTAAAATTATACAAATTAAAAAAGCTAACTGTTTATGTTCCGATCTACGCAGTACGAGCTCACGGTGTCTTGAGATGTGGCAGCTGGTCTTTTCAAGACACCTCAAGACACCGTGAGCTCGTGCTGCGTAGATCGGAACATAAACGACGGATAGAATCCGCAAAAATAGTTTTATGTCAAGGGGTATCATCATCAGCCATAGGAGTCCACTGCTGAACATAGGCTTATGGCTGCTGCTGTTGATGATGATGATGATAGAGGGGTATCAACCAAGTTCTATAGAAAATCACAAGTTTAAAAACTTTACGGGCCGACTTCAAATCTGATCGTAACCAAATTTATATGGGGCCACCCTTGAAATAAGCTCTATCGGACACAAAAATAATGAAAATCGGTCCACATTTGGCGGAGATATCGCGTAACATACATAAAAAAAATACAGACGAAATGAGGACCTCCTCCTTTTTGGAAGTCGGTCGAAAATAATCACAAGTTTCACAAAAACGGTCCGTTAAAGACCGACTTCAAAACTTTTTTGATTGTGACCAAATTTATATGGAACTACCCTTGGAATAAGCTCTATCGAACAGAAAAAAGAATATTTCAAAAGGAGGGAGATAAGAGTTAAGTTTTTATTTTTGGTTTTGGCGGGAATTCTGACGGTGCGGGTGGTCGCTTTTTTTTTTTTTTTTTTTTTTTATTGGCATTAGAAGGTAGACGAGCAGACGGCCCACCTGATGGTAAGTGGTTACCGCCGCCCATGGACATCGGCAATGTCAGGGACACAGCCAAGTCGCTGCCTACTGTGAAAAATGCTTTTTTAAGCCTCGTTTGAAGAAGGACATGTCATAGCGCTGAGGAAACACCGAGGAGGGAAGTTCGTTCCAGAGTTTGCAGATGCGTGGGAAAAAAGATCTCTGGAAACGCACTGTGCTGGTAGTTGGTGGTTCCAGGTAGAATGGGTGAACTTTCCTCCGGTGACGAGTGGTGCGATAGTAGAAAGGAGACGATGGAATCATCTCGAACAGTTCCTCAGAGCACTCACCATGGAACAGTCGGTAGAGCACGCAGAGAGATCCGATATCCCTCCGCATGGCCAACGGTTCTAGACCATCCGAGAGGCTGGGGCTGTCGATAATTCGAGCGGCTCGCCTCTGTAAGGAGTCAAATGGAAGCAGTTGGTATTTGGGTGCTCCAGCCCAGAGATGTGAGCAGTACTCCACGTGAGGCCGGACCTGTGCTTTGTAAAGCACAGATCGTTGACTCGGCGTGAAGTACCGCTTGGCCTTGTTGAGGACACCCAGTTTTTTAGAGGCAAGTTTAGCTTTGCTTTCCAGATGATCCCTAAATTGGACACATAACACACACATGGACTCCGCCCGAAAGCTCAACCCCTAAAATATCAAGGCTCTTGGAGGCTTGAAGGGGTACTCCTTGGAACTGTGGCGCCATGACAAAAGAGTCCTTCTTCGCGGTGAACACGCAAACCTGTGTCTTCGTGGGGTTGAATTGGACTAAGTTCAGACGACCCCACTCGGAGACCCGCCCCAAGGAGGTCTCTACTTCCGACACAAGTTTCAATCGCCTGTCCTGCAATAAGCTTCGTGGGGTGCTCTGCTGGCCGGTGTATCGCGCATCACCCGTGCTATCATCCGCATAACAATGCATATTCTCGATTGAGAGCATGTCATTGATATGCAGGATGAATAGCGTCGGGGAGAGCACTGAACCTTGAGGGACACCAGCATTCACTGATATGGCCTCAGATATACTGCCGTCAATGACGACTTTAATTCTGCGGTCATCCAGGAAGCTGGCGATCAGTGGATTGCAGAGCCCCTCGGGGATACCATAGGAGGGCAGCTTTGATAAAAGGGCTTTATGCCAGACCCTATCGAAGGCCTTTGCGATATCGAGGCTCACCGCCAGAGCCTCACCCTTACTCTCCAGAGCTTCTGCCCAGCGGTGAGTGAGGTACACAAGAAGGTCACCAGCTGAACGACCGTGACGGAAACCATATTGACGATCGTTAATCAGCTGGTTCTCCTCAAGGTACCCCAGGAGCTGGGCATTGATTATACGCTCCATTACCTTGGAGAGCAAGGATGTGATCGCTATAGGCCTGTAGTTCGAAGGATCTGACCGATCGCCCTTTTTGGGAATCGGATGGATATGAGCTACCTTCCACGAGTATGGGACCGTGCAAGTACTACAGGAAAGACGATATAAACGCGTTAGTACAGGAGTCAACTCGGGGGCGCATGTCTTCAAGACCACTGCAGGGATGCCATCAGGTCCACTCGACTTGCGGGTATCGAGGAGCCTCAGTTCCCGCCTGATAGCACGTTGTGTAATGCGTATTTCAGGCAGGGAACTCTCACACTGTGAGATGTTTGGTGGAGTGGCTCCCCCGTCATCCAATGTCGAGTTAGAGGCGAAGAGTTTAGCTAAGAGATCTGCCTTCTCTTTCGCACTCCAGGCCTGATTTCCGTCTGGTTTTTGCAGTGGTGGGAGACTAGACCGGCAGAAGTTGCCCTCGGCAGCTTTGGCGAGCGACCAGAATGCCCGGCTTCCGCAGGGGTAACCTTTTAGTCGCTCACCAATTCTGCCAACATGGTTTGCCTTTGCCCTGGCGATAGCCTTCTTGCTAGACCTAGAGGCGGCATTATACAACCGCCTCTTCTTTCCAGCATCGGGGTCATGACTGATTTTGGCGTTGGACCATTCTGCGTACGCAGACCTTTTGAGGCGCGTAGCATCCGCACTGGCTTTATTGTACCAGGGGGAGCTGCGGCCACTGACGGGTACCTCAGAGTGAGGAATAAAAAGTTCCATTCCCTGAAGCACCACGTCAATAACAAGGTCTGTGCACTCGTCTATGATGCTGGAAGAGAAGCAAAGCCGCCTCCATGGGAAAGATGCATAAAACTCACGCAATCCATCCCAATCTGCTGACTTGTACTGCCAGACTCTACGAGACCCGTTCGCTTGTTTTAATGATTTCATATTTTAGATGTGTATCTAAGCCATAAACATCAACGAAGAGGCACAGTATGTAGAAGCTTTGAAATAAGTGATTTTGGATGCTTTTTCTTTTTTTTTTTTTGGTCGACCATGTTCGATTCCTCCGCTGCGAGAAAATCGTCTAAAAAACATCAAACTGGAAGGAATTGACGCCAAAACTCCAGCAGGGCCTTGAAATCGAACACATCAGACTTCATTGCACTTGCGAAAACTTAGATGTTTGAAAACGATTTCCCTAACTTGACATTGGCATAATGTATTTCAAGTGCCAAAAAAAAACAAAAAAAAGATTTTTATTTGATATCTGTCGAAAAAGGAAGGTCCTCAATTCGTCTGTTTAATTTTATATATGTTACGCGATATCTCCGCCAAATGTGAACGGATTTTCAAAATTCTTTTTGTGTTCGATAGAGCTTATTTCAAGGGTGGTCCCATATAAATTTGGTTACAATCGGATTTGAAGTCAGTCTGTTAAGTTTTTAAATTTGTAATTATTTTTTCATTTTAACTTATGAAGAAAGAGCAGACAGCCCACCTGATGGTAAGTGGTAGCGGTTACCACCGCCCATAGCCATCGGCAATGCCACGGACACAGCTAGCAAGACATATTATTTCAAGGGTGGTCCCATATAAATTTGGTTACAATCGGATTTGAAGTCAGTCTGTTAAGTTTTTAAATTTGTAATTATTTTTTCATTTTAACTTATGAAGAAAGAGCAGACAGCCCACCTGATGGTAAGTGGTAGCGGTTACCACCGCCCATAGCCATCGGCAATGCCACGGACACAGCTAGCAAGACATATTATTTCAAGGGTGGTCCCATATAAATTTGGTCACGATCTAATAAATTTTGAAGTTGGTTGGTTAAGTTTTTAACTTGTGATTGTTGTGAATACGGTAGAAAATGAGCTCAAACGTCAGTAAAGCCATCATATTAATAATAAATACACCCAACAGTCACACACATAGTCCTGACCCCACACTAGGTATAACCTGTATCGTGGGTATCAGAAACTACGAAAGAATTTCGGTCTCACAACACCCAGACCCGAAACAAATATCTGTAGGCCACAAAGACATTTGTCGCGGCGCAGGAATCGAACCCGCGACCTCACGATTCACAGTCGGCTACTCGCCCGTTGCGCCACGGAGGTTGTCATTCATATTACAATGTGAGGACGCTTATTACAAGTAACGACTATTCTCAGTATTATCGATTATGGTCACTGCACGTGTATTGATTTATTACATCACGTGGTTACATATATACTTATACATAATAACAATTATGTTTATGCAATAGGCGCTGTGTAAAATCATATATACATTTTGCTATAACTCGCCACACTTGGACCGACGACCTGCGGCCTGAGCAGGAAAATTTCTGACAACCGTAAATGTATTCGAACTCGATGCGCGTCTATGAAATTTGTATGAAATATTAACCAAACGTCATCAGTGCGCAGCGAACTCGAATACATTTACATTTACATTAGTTTTTCGTGCTCGGGCTACTGATAAAGGTCGCAGGAAGTCGCTGGATGCAGGCCGCTTCCAACAGGTCGATCTGGAAATCTTTGGGGGAGGCCTATGTTCAGCAGTGGACGTCCTGTGGCTGATGATGATGATGATGAATAGGCGCTAGAGCTCAGTGGCGTGCGGTCAATATAGACAAAGAGACACTCTACCCTGACAATTTCATTTTGCACAACCCGGGGATCGAACCCGAGACTTTAGAAAAGAAAATTATTAAATGACTGCCTCGGTGGTTTGGTTGTATTTCGCTACGACTATCGTCCTGAGGTTTAGGGTTCGATCCCCGGCGAGGGCAGTGATGTTGGATTTTTCCATATCAGCCCGGAGTCTGGAATTTGTGCTCAATATGGTGGTAAGCTCGCCCCCTATCATACCAGGGACGGAACTAAGCTCGGCGAAGTGTGGGTGTTCTAGTTCGCTAGTTAACCTCTGCCTATCCCTTCGGGGATACAGGTGTGAGCTTATGTTATTTTTTATTGCGAACAATCTTTTCAATACGGAACCCTTCACTGTGTTTTAAGTTTTATTTCATCATATTGTGTAAATAAAGTATTTTCAAGTGAAAGGCGGACAACTTTTTATTATTAAAAATAAACGGTCGATCACTTATTTGCATGTAACAAGTAAACTTGATTTTTAATCAAATTGTAAATATACTGATTTCTTAAGTTTACGCGAATATTATACATTAAAATAAAACTATTTTTACGGATTTTATCACGATTAGGTTTTAAATTTTTATTCCCGACGTTTCGAAGGCTTTGCACGATCTCACGGTGTCGTACTGCGTAGATCGCAACACAATTAATTAACCTTTTTTAATTGTGTATAATTTAAAAATGAAGGTAGATATTGTAACACTAACCTTTTTTGGACAAATGACACCTCAGTCTGATCCGTGACAACGAAGACTGCAAAGCCTTCGAAACGTCGGGAATAATAATTAAAACCTAATCGTGATAGAATCCGTAAAAATAGTTTTATTTCAAGGAGGAGGTCCTCAATTCGTCTATATTTTTTATGTATGTTACTCGATATCTCCGCTAAATGTGGATCGATTTTCACAATTATTTTTGTGTTCGATAGAGCTTATTTCAAGGGTAGTCCCATATAAATTTGGTCTCGATCGGTAAATTGGAAGTCGGACAGTTAAGTTTTTAAACTTGTGATTATTTCTTTTGATTTTCCGGGGATTGGAACCTCCAGAGGGAGTAAAAGTCAGGTAGACAGCCGATCTTAAAAACTAAGCCAAATCCCTTCTGCAACATGCTTGCAAAAGTGTGTTGGGCCAAATTCACATTGTGTATTCTTGGCGGCGTAAATGTATATAAAGAGATATTGAATTTGTGCCCGATATGACGATAGGCTCGCCCCCTATCACATCTGGGACGGAACTAAGCTCGGCGAAATGTGGGTGTTCTTCGCTAGTACGTCTTTGCCTACCTCTCCGGGGATACAGGCGTGAGCTTATGTTATGATAAAATTCAAAGATAAATTATTTTTTACGTCAGTTTTTAAGTTTATACAACATTATTTTTTGGGGGTTGATTATGTGCTCTCATAAAAGAAGGAACTCTGAGCGCCAAATTTTTTTTGGTAAGTTATCCCACTTTAATGTATGGTCAGCGTAACACATTTTTTCAAGCACAATGCCAAAATGACTCGGCTTTAGTTTACGATCGGCTTGATATCAACCCAGGAGATCCAGTGCCGGTCATATCGTGTTACAAAAACATCCATCTGGGAATCGAACCTCGGACCTCCCGATACGCAAACCAAACAATGACCAAGAAGTCGATAACTACGCCACTAAAGTAAATAAAGTAAAATATTTTATGAAGCATAATAATCATTGAGCAATAATAATATGTTATATCCACTTTAGTTACCGTGACGTCATACCCATATATTTCTCAACATAACTTGATTTTTACAGAGTGTTATATTGTACATCATTATATACATAGGCTGAGATCTATACAGGGTGTTTCATAAAGTTGGTATCCAAAATAACTTCACTTAAAGGGAGGATGGCTAGCAATCTAGCTGTAAAGTTTAAAATTTCGTAAGGCTCATAGTTTTGGAATAATGGAAACTTGAATTTGCGATGAAAATCTTTTTTCTGGCTCACTGGGTCAGCTGCAGCACATTTACAAACTACCTATGAGGTAATTAATTATTTTAAGCATACACAAAACCATTATTTTGCTATTTGCGACGATTTACAGGTCACATTCCTATTTTAAAATACCCATGGTTAATATTGATTATTTTTTTTTTTTTTTTTTTTTTTTACTTTACCATTGCACTTGAAATCGTTCTCCCTGTATGTGGAATTATTATAGGTACCAACTTTATGAAACACCCAGTAGAGCGAACTTCGACTAAGCCTAAGTCAAAGTAACGAACTCAGAGAGGATTTTGACTTAGTTCGAGTCATTTTGACTGCCTCGGTGGCGTGGTGGTATTTCGGTACGACTACGGTTCTGATATCTCGGATCGATCCCCGGGTCGGGCAAAGTGATGTTGGATTTTTCCATATCAGCCCGGAGTCTGGAATTTGTGCCCGATATGGCGATAGGCTCGCCCCCTATCACATCTGTTCTAGTTAGTTCGTTTAGTTCGCTAGTGCGTCTCAGCCTACCCCTCCGGGGATATAGGCGTGAGCTTATGTATGTATGTGTTCGAGTCATTTTTTACAAGAAAATCTTTTTAGTCTGTCTATCAGTCCGTTTTTTTTGTAAAAAATGACTCGGACTAAGTCAAAATTCGATTTAACAATTCCAAATCCTCACTGAGTTCTTAATCTAAGTAATATAAAAAAATACATTTACAAATATAAAATTATTATATTAATGTATTATTATTATACCTCATTTATTTCAATTAATCTTTTTTTAAATTTTTAAATAACACATAACATAACATAAGCTCACGCCTGTATCCTCGAAGGGGTAGGCAGAGGCGCACTAGCGAACTAGAACACCTACATTTCGCCGAGCTTAGTTTCGTCCCAGATGTGATAGGGGGCGAGAGCCTATCGCCATATCGGGCACAAATTCCAGACTCCGGGCTGATATGGAAAAATTCAATATCACTTTGCCCGTCCCGGGGTTCGAACCCGAGACCTCAGGACGGTAGTCGTACCGAAATACAACCACGCCACCGAGGCAGTCATTTTTAAATATAAATGATATAAAAGAAAATACATTTAAAAATATAAAAAAATACATATCACCCTCCCGATGACGAGGCTTGAGACCCAAGCCACCGGTGGTTAGGGGCTCAGAGTAAAGAACCGCCTCACAATGGGGGCCGTGTCCAATAACACTGCCTTCTGTATCTGGCTCTTGACCCAACGCCCGATTGGGAGCCTCTTAAGGTGTTGGTCGAGGCTCTTTACTATCAACCCATTAGCGGTAACGACTATCGGGATAATGATTGTTGATTCCACATCCTACATGTCGGAAATCTCGTGTGCCAGATCTAAGTATTAAGACAACTTGTCTTTTTCGGCCTTAACTTGATTTTCATCATGCGGAATGGTGACATCAACAAGTATTGCCCGACGCGCTAATCGATCTACTACCACAATATCAGGCTATTATTATTTATTATTATGACGATAAGTCCGACAGGTTTGACGTCGCTTGTTAAAATTATTTGATATCATTGTTTGGTGTTTGTTGTTTTAAAGTTATGTGGTTTACGCAACAAACATCAGCGAAGAAGGACAGTATAGTGTGGAAACTTTTTATTGTTTTGCGTTTGGTGAGTGTTGGCTGGCTTTGTTTGGTCAATTCGTTGAGTGATGGTCACCTAAGGGTCATTGCACCACAGCAGGACCTTGAGATCATCCAGATCTGGGTCTCACGGTCATTGCGAAAATATAATTGCTCTATTATCTTTGACATTGGCTAAATCATCGCAAATGGGTGGAAGCCATTATTTTTTAAAGAAGAAGCGAGAGGCCGCGGTTTCGATCCCCGCACCGAGACAAATGTTTGTGGCCCAAAGATATTTGTTTCGGGTGTGTTTTGTGAAAGCGTGTCGGTTAAAAGACGTCACTACGTTATTAGCTTCTTTAGCGTAGCTCGCGCTGTGACTGTGCCCTTAAGCCCATATTAAACAACAGTGTTTACATGAGGTGATAAATAATCAGCAATATTTACCTTCATAAAGACTTCGCGTTGAATGTGTGTGACCTTATCAACAACCGGTTTCTATACTTAACATAGATATAAATGGAATAGACGACGCAGACTGTCGCTCCCTTCGTCCAGTAACAGCATATAGGCGGTGGACCGGAAGGTCACGGTGTCTATTCTATAAAACGTTATCGGATGAACGATATCGGACCGCACAGATCCTCCAGAGGGGTTTGATGTTAGGCAGGCAGCCGGTCGTAAAAACGTAGCCAAATCCTTTATGCAACATGCTTGAAGAGTGTATTGCGCCGACCCCATATTAAGGTGAGATAAGGGCAGGTAGAGAGAAAGACTCTACCCATCGATATATTATTTACCTAGATGCACAGTTGACGCTCGGAAAATGGGACAGCAAAGAAGTGCTTAAGCACTCGTTTTGCATACAGTCGGACGCCGATAGAATTCTAAATTTCAAAATTCAAATTTAAGAACGCTTGCTCATGTCAATTAAAAAGCTACTGTATAACACGTGCATAGAATTATATTTGTGTTGATAGAATTAGAACTTGTGATCTTTTTCTTTGTTTTGTTCCTGAGACCACTTTTTAGTAGCATATTTGCAAAGAACTGTGCATCTAGGGTATATTATATTAATGACTCTACCGCATAGAATAATATAGATGCACGTGGATCAAATAAATGTCAAACACCGAAGAGTGGGCTGTCAAACGGTTTACAGCATAGTATTCTCCGAAACGAAACTTATAGCACCGATATCGGTCGGACACGTGAGCCACATAGAATAGCAAAACGTCCGAAACGAAGTCTGCAACTGCGGATTTCGTTTTACAAATAGGGCTCGATTCCCAGGGGGGTTCGCCTCCGCCTTCCTCTCGCCTTCCTCTTATGCATGCATGAAGAATGTAATGAGACTGAATGAGGCGAAAGAGGTGTGTAAGGATCGTAGCAAATGGAAATCCGTTGTCTCTGCCTACCCCTATGGGAAAAAGGCGTGAGTCTATGTATGTATGTATGTTATAGCAGTATTATTATAATCTTACTTGTTTTTTTTGTACGGAAATCGTTACAAGTAAGACTGCCTCGGTGGCGTGGTGGTATTTCGGTACGACTACCATTCTGAAGTCTCGGGTTCGATCCCCGGGTCGGGCAAAGTGATATTATATTTTTCCCTATCAACCTGGAGTCTGGAATTTGTGCCCGATATTATGATAGGCTCGCCCCCTATCACATCTGGGACGGAACTAAGCTCGGCGA
This sequence comes from Clanis bilineata, assembly GCA_036417725.1. NCBI lineage: Eukaryota > Metazoa > Arthropoda > Insecta > Lepidoptera > Sphingidae > Clanis > Clanis bilineata. The sequence continues at coordinate 515,790 of CM071165.1, forward strand.
AATGTGGGTGTTGTAGTTCGCTAGTGCACCTCTGCCTACCCCTTCGGGGATACAGGCGTGAGCTTATGAAGTGGTGGTAACCCCCCAGGACGGGCGAAGCGATTTAATAAATAAATAACACCCAACAGTCACGCATATAGTTCAGACCCCACACTAAGATACGAGTCTTGTCTCATGGGTGTCAATAATTTTACAAGAATAATCACAAGTTTAAAAAATTAACGGACCGACTTTAAAAGTTATCCGATCGTGACCAAATTAAATGGGACCACCCTTGGAATAAGCTCTATCGAACACAAAAATAATTTTGAAGATCGGTCCACATTTGGCGGAGATATCGCGTAACATACAATGCGTTTCCAGAGATCATTTTTCCCACGAACCTGCAAACCCTGGAATGAACTCCCTTCCGCGGTGTTCCCGCAGCGCTATGACATGTCCTTCTTCAAACGAGGCTTAAAAAAGCATCTAAATTTGAGTGGTAGAGTCACGCTGTAGACAGTAACGTCTACAGCGCGAATGGGCCGGCTCGACCGGGTAGATACCACTGTCTCACAGAAAACCGACGTGAAGTGGCAGCTTGCTGTCGCGTTTCGTTCGGTGAGTGAGATTTCCGGTGGCCCATTTCCCCCCCTTCCTTTCCCAATCCCTTTTTCCCACCCCTTCCATTTCTTCCTTTTAGGTTGGCAACGCACCCATGATTTCTTTTGTGTCTTGGGTGTCTATGGGCGGTGGAGATCACTTACCATCAGGTGACCCATCTGCTCGTGTGCCAGTCTCTGCAAATATAAAAAAAAATCTACACGGTAGGCAGCGGCTTGGCTGTGCCCCTGGCATTGCCGATGTCTATGGGCGACGGTAACCACTTACCATCAGGTGGGCCGTCTGCTCGCCTGTCTTCGTTGGTACATACATAAAAAACAGCTCTATCGAACACAAAATCTTTAAAATCCGTCCACATTGTAACGTTGTACATGTTCCGAGCGTTAAATGCAAATATACCTTTAGAATTAACGCATTTATGAGCAGGGCTAGCAGTTGTTACAATAACCTTATAGTCCAATTGCTAATTAAATGGAGTAAACCGAAAGATCGAAATGTCACTTTTCAAAATAATGTTGCTTACTTCCAAAACATAGTGATTGATCTAGTAACATTTTTATCATTCAAAGAAACAATAACTCAGCACTAGCTTGTAATATTTTAATTTTATTGCGAATTTTTATAAATTTCACCTTAATCCTTCGACTAAATGTCTGTGTAAATAATTTTGCGTAAATAATCACAACAGATACGCGAAATGATAACAAAGAAAAACACATATTACTTTTATTATTTGAGAAAAATGACGTTCCGCACATTCATAGCTTTTGTAAGTTTTGTTTACAAAGAACCATGACTATAATTCCAGTAGACATGCCATAACTTAGAATGTAGTAATTTACTATGACTATAATTCAGTAGACGAGAAGTACTAATCACACATTAGGCAGTAATTACGACTTTGAGTTGGACTTTAGAAAATGAAATAATGAAATGGTTCACTGAATCGAAATGTTTAAATAATCTTGATCTTTTTACCGCAGCACTATTTAAATTTCATGAAAAAGTGGCAACATTCAAAATGTCAATTTACTTAGTTTACTTAGCAATTTTACTATAGAATCATAAATCCGGCTATTGATTTATTTAATATGTCAGCGTATTGCTTGAAGCGCCATCTGAGCAACAACAGCATTACTTGAGTGGTAGAGCCATAGACAGTAACGTCTACAGCACGATTGGGCCGGCTCGACCGGTTTGATACCACTGTCTCACAGAAAACCGTTGTAAAGTGGCAGATTGCTGTCGAGTTTCGTTCGGTGAGTGAGTTTTCCGGTGGCCCATTTCCTTCCCTTCTTTTCCCAATTCCTTTTTCCCTCCCCTTCCATTTCCTACTTTTAGGTTGTCAACGCACCCATGATTCTTTTTGTGTCTTGGATGTCTATGGGCGGTGGAGATCACTTACCATCAGGTGACCCATCTGCTTGTTTGCCAGTCTCTGCTATAAAAAAACATGTTTTTTACTCAATAAATCTCATAACCTTGAAATAAAACAATTTTTACGGATTCTATCACGATTCGGTTTTAATTTTTATTCCCGACAAATTGAAATCGTGATAGAATCCGTAAAAGTAGTTTTATTTCAATGTATAACATTTGCGTAAACTTAAGTAATCAGTAAATCTCATAACCAAAAGTGTTAATACAACTAACGACCGGTCTCAATAAACGATCTCAGTTTAGAGTGCAGATAGATCGAGATTATGAACCAATCAAATCACGCCATTTGACGGAGTCATGTTCAAACTGTGTTCATGTTGGCTAATTTTTGTAATCTATCTGCATATTCGAACTGAGATTGTTTATTGAAACCGGGCGTTAACCTGTAAAAATAATACCTGTAATTTAATGTCCGTCTATCTAACCATCTAATCCAATTGATTAGACGTATGTAAATGTATTTACATAGTTATTTACATCGTTTAGGTATGTATATAGTTGTTAAAACTTCTAATAAGCTTTAATTTGCATATTGCTTAAATTGTACTGTAACCTAGCTGTCAGTTTTTCTGTGAGAAGAAAATAAATAAGATAAAATAATCGTGTATGAGTTTGTTACTGAGATATCAGGGACTTACGTGTCTCGGCCACCGCTACCTGGCTTTGTAGGTTTTCTTTCTGGGGGCCCCTTCTGGTCAGCTTTGTTGGACGTAGTGTGCTTTTGCTTGCTGATTCACTGGCTTTGATCGCGTTACACAAATATACTAGTTTCGATGTTAATTTGATAGTTGCGTGCGCGCACTTTGATACGTTTCGAACCATGACCGTTGCGAGATTCGGATAGGAAGGAGAACGGTAACGTGAACGGGTGCTACTTGTGTTCTGACTTTATTACATTCATTAATTTTATCCATCGGTTTAGTTTGGCGATTATTCGCCGTGCCTGTGGGAGTCGCTCAGCAATCGAAATTGTACGTTTTATTGTTTTTATTTTACATGGAGGTTACCTTGTTGTAGTTTGGCTGCTCTAATTTAATGTAAATTATTGAAATTTTTTGTTTTCTTATTTTGGTTGTGTATTAATATCTGACTGTAAACTGGTTATTATTCTCAAAAAAAGCAACGTCAGAGTTTCTTGCCCGTTCTTCTCTGACGAACCAGCTTTCCGAATTGGCGGTAGAGTAAACATTTTAGACGGAATTTAAACAATATGTGACATTTTATGGATTCAATAAACGATTTGATTTGATTTGATTTGATTTAACGGATTGCAGGTGGCAGCACTCGTTGCTTGTTGTAATGTTCCAGAACACGCAGTATGACATCCCATTGTTACAAAAATAATAAAGAAATGCGGAAATAATTATTTGAAATGGTTTGTGCTAACAACTAAAAGTACGGAACAATCGTATTGTCTTGAAGTAGGTCCTTAAGTTTTTAAATTTGTGATTATTGTAACCTTACTAATATCCTTCAGAAAGGTTACATTATAAATGCAGACTGCCATTAACATTGTAAATACATTATAATACATATATAAGTAGTACTATCAATACTATGATTATAAACAGAAAATAATTGTTTTTTGTATTTTTGTTCGTAATGAAATCTACGAGAGTCGCCTCCTTGGTCCAGTGGCCGCATATGACAGCGTCCGTAGCGCAGCGGGCGAGCAGCCGGCTGTGAAACGAGAGGCCGCGGGTTCGATCCCAGCACCGAGACCAATATTGTGTGGCCCACAGATATTTGTTTCGGGTCTGGGTGTTGTGAGACCGAAACTCCCTCTAGGTTCCTGGTACCCACGACACAAGACTCGATCTTAGTGTGGGGTCAGGACTATGTATTCAGGTATTTGCGTCTGGTACTCGTCATCTCATGTTGCTGAGCTGATGATGGAAAATATAACTCCTTAACTATTAGGAGTTGGTGGATAACTCTTTCAATATTACACTAGAAATAGATAAATAATAATTAAAGTTTAGCAAATACGAAAAACCGACTTCAAAAACGAACACTTAAAAGTAAAAAATAACAACAATTTCTTACTCTCTTTGGAGTCGGTGCCTTTTCATTTAATCTGCTTCGGCCTCAGCACCGACTCCAAAGAGAGTAAGAAATTGTTGTTATTTTTTACTTTTAAGTGTTCGTTTTTGAAGTCGGTTTTCAGTTTTGTTATTTTTTCATTTCTATACACCTACATTGTTTCGTCTCTGCATCACCCTCAGGTAGACTGGTAGAAAATGTCTTAGGCATTAAGTCCACCTTTATACCTCTCCTTGTATAAATAATATAATAATAATAATATTAGCCCTGTAATACTACTGTCCCAATGCTGGGCACGGGCCTCCTCTACTAATGAGAGGGGTTACGCCTTAGTCTACCATGCTGGCCTAATGCGGGTTGGTAGACTTCACATACCTTCGAATTTCTTGTGGAGAAATTCTCGGGTATGCAGGTTTCCTCACGATGTTTTCCTTCACCGTTATAGCAAGCGATATTTCACAATAAAAACACACTTAACATAGAAAAGTTAGTGGTGTATTCTACATTTTGGCGTTGGTCTCGAACCTCCGACACTTGTCTCGGCAGTCCGTACCATTCCCAACTGAGCTATCACTGCTACATATCCATGTATATAAATTTTAAATATTTTTTTTTTTTTAATAAATAACACCCAACAGTCACATACATAGTCCTGACCCCACACTAAGATCGAGTCTTGTGTCGTGGGTATCAGGAACTATGAGAGACTTTCGGTCTCACAACACCCAAACTCGAAACAAATATTTTTAGGCCATACAAACATTTGTCTCGGTGCGGGGATCGAACCCGCGGCCTCACGTTTCACAGCCGGCTACTCGCCCGCTGCGCCACGGAGGCTGTCAGAATAAAATAAATAAAAAATGTACAGTTTCCACGCAAACGAAGTCGCAAGCAACAACTAGTAGATATATAACGGATCCTAGCAACGTCATTTTTACCGATTTTAAAACGTCTGATTGCATTAATTTACATACGCTGGGTCCGATGACAATTCAATAATCTGAACTTTGTCTTAATGTCCTGACCCGGATTATAAAGGTAACTAAATGCAGTCTATTGCACAATAACATAACATAAGCTCACGCCTGTATCCCCGAAGGGGTAGGCAGAAGCGCACTAGCGAACTAATACACCTACATTTCGCAGAGCTTAGTTCCGTCCCAGATGTGATAGGGGGCGAGCCTATCGCCATATCGGGCACAAATTCCAGACTCCGGGCTGATATGGAAAAATCCAATATCACTTTGCCCGACTCGGGGATCGAACCCGAGACCTCAGAACCGTAGTCGTACCGTAATATCACCACCGAGGCAGTCAATTAATTTAAATTTTATGTTAATGAGCTGTGATAGTTATCATTAATTTAGTATTACATAAATATTTTATATGTATTCAAATAAGATTTAATATCTTATGTGCGTGTATATTAATTATGTTGTTAATTTATGTGACCTCATACAGAACAGACCTTCGGGCAATTGTCAAGGTAAAACACTTGACACTGCCGTTTTGCTAAAATAAAAACTATTAACCTACTTATTGGTGCTTATGCTGGTGCCAAAGCACCTTATATAAATATAACATGACATAAGCTCACGCCTGTATCCCGAAGGGGTAGGCAGAGGCGCACTAGCGAACTAGAACACCCACATTTCGCCGAGCTTAGTTCCGTCCCAGATGTGATAGGGGGCGAGCCTATCGCCATATCGGGCACAAATTCCAGACTCCAGGCTGATATGGAAAAATCCAATATATCTGCCCGACCGGGGGATCAAACCCGAGACCTCAGAACCGTAGTCGTACCGAAATACCTCCACGCCACCGAGGCAGTTATATAAATATTTACGGACTTATATTTAAGGCTGAGGTCTAGAGCGAACTTTGACTAAGTCTAAGTCAAAGGAACGAACTCGGGGACGTTTTATCTACTGACTTCCCAAAAAGGAGGAGGTCCTCAATTCGGATGTATTTTTTATGTATGTTACGCGATATCTCCGCCAAATGTGGACCGATTTTCAAAATTCTTTTTGTGTTCGATAGAGCTTATTTCAAGGGTGGTCCCATATAAATTTGGTCACGATCGGATTTGAAGTCGGTCCGTTAAGTTTTTAAACTTGTGATTATTCTTGTAAAAAATGGTTCCGAATAAATCGAAGTACGATTTAAAAATCTCTAATCCTCACTGAGTTCGTTTCTATGACTCAAGTTCGAAGTTCACTCCATAGATCTCAGCCTAAGAATAGCTGTCCCTTTCATTTCCATACAATGTGACGTAAGGAATAATCATTAGTTTAAAAACATATGGACCGACTTCTAAATGTATCCGATTGGGACCATTTATATGGGACCACACAAGCAGCGATAGCTCAGTTGGAAATGGTACGGACTGACGAGACAAGTGTCGGAGGTTCGAGACCAACCCCAAAATGGAGCATACACCTCTGACTTTTCTATGTTAAGTGTATTTTAATTGTGAAATATCGCTTGCTATAACGGTGAAGGAAAACATCATGAGGAAACCTGCATACCTGAGAATTTCTTCACGGGAATTTCGAAGGTATGTGAAGTCTACCAACCCGCATTAGGCCAGCGTGGTAGACTAACGCCTAACCCCTCTCATTGGTAGAGGAGGCCCGTGCCCAGCAGTGGGACAGTAATATTACAGGGCTAATATTATTATTATTATTATTATTATTATATGGGACCACCCTTAGAATAAGCTCTGTGGAACGCAAAATCTTCAAAGTCGGTCTATATTTGGCGGAGATATCGCGTAACATACATAAAAAATACAGACGAATTGAGGACCTTCTCCTTTTGAAATCGGTCGAGAAACATAGATAAATTAAGTATGTACTTCCTTTTGATAGCCTCCGTGGCGTAGCGGGCGTGTAGACGGCTGTGAAGCGAGAGGCCGCGGGTTCGATTCCCGCATTGAGACAAATGTTTGTGTGGCCCACAGATTTTTGTTTCAATTCTGGGTGTTGTGAGACCGTGCGTCTCTCATAGTCTCTGACACCCACGATACAGGTTATACCTAGTGTGGGGTCAGTAGCCCGAGCACGAAAAACTAATGTAAATGTAAATGTATTCGAGTTCGCTGCGCACTGATGACGTTTGGTTAATATTTCATACTTTCATAGACGCGCATCGAGTTCGAATACATTTACGGTTGTCAGAAATTTTCCTGCTCAGGCCGCAGGACTAGGTGTGTGACTGTTGGGTGTATTTATTATTATTTATTCTTTAAGTCTGTCGAAAACTATCACATTATCCTTGCCAGGAATCGAACCCGAGAACTTAGGAGGTTAGTCGTATCGCGCACGCAATACCACCACCACCCAGGCAGTCACTTAAGGTCGCTGTATTATCAATAAAGGTACACAAAATATTACCATTTACTTTTAAAATCGTTCTTGACATCCTTTCGTAAGTGATTCACGCCAAAATACGGAGAACAAGCGAGTTTTAGCAAAATTATACTTAATTATTATATTTATGCGTAATTTGTTTAACTGCCACAAAATTTTCCCACAGGAAATTGACGTCAGGCAGGTGGTTCGTCGAAAAACTAAACAGAATGATAAATGTCATAAACACAAGTTTAAAAACTTAACAGATCGACTTCAAATCCGATCGTGAACATATTTATATGGGACCACCCTTGAAATAAGCTCTATCGAACACAAAAAGAATTTTGAAAGTCGGTCCACATTTGTCGGAGATATCGCGTAACATACATAAAAAAAACAATACCGATGATTTGAGGACCTCCTCCTTTTATGGAAGTCTCGAAAAATGACTCGAACTAAGTCGAAGTTAATTACAAATTCTCACTGAGTTCGTTTCTTTGATTAAGATTTAGTCGAAGTTCGCTCTATAATTCTCAGCCTTAATCTAGATGTTTTTGTACCTACACTGAGTGTCTGTGACGTAGATAAATTTTATTTTTAGATTAATATCGACATTTCGTTGTACACGCTTCACGTTTGCATTCAAATTGTATAGATATGTTTTTACTCGTGAGATATTGTTATTAAATCTTTTATCTCTTATTCTATTGTTATAATAGTAACTGCTGGTTTTACTAAAATAACATAACATAACATAAGCTCACGCCTGTATCTCCGAAGGGGTAGGCGGAGGCGCACTAGCGAACTAGAACACCCACATTTTGCCGAGCTTAGTTCCATCCCAAGGAAAGGAAGGAACTGAAGCTAGAGCGCACCATACGCCTGTCTTCTATCTGCCTTCAACGAGTACTCCAATACTTCGGACATGTCGCGCGAAGAACTGCTGACAATATGGAGAAACTTATAATAACCGGGAAAATTGAAGGCAAACGACCGAGAGGAAGGAACCCTAAACGCTGGTCTGACCAGGTGTCTGAGCAACATGAAACGCTAGTCAACGTCGCTATCTACCAGGCTAAAGACCACCTTAAATAGAAAAAAACCATCGAGGGAATCCTTGCACGGAATCACGATCCTCAACAATCATGAGGGAACGATAAAGGAGGAGGAGTTCCATCCCAGACGTGATTGGGGGCGAGCCTATCGCCATATCGGGCACAAATTCCAGACTCCGGGCTGATATGATAAAATCCAATATCACTTTGCCCGAGACCTCAGAACGGTAGTAGTACCGAAATACCACCGCGCCACCGAGGCAGTCCTAAAATAAATAAATAAATAACACCCAACAATCACACATACAAGTCTGATCCCACACTAAAATACTATTCTTGTGTCGTGGGTATCAGGAACCTAGAGAGACTTTCGGTCTCACAACACCCAGACCCAAAACAAATATCTGTAGGCCACACAGACATTTGTCTCGGTCCGGAATTGTGTACTTGACTATATTTTTTTAATTAATTTTATATGAAATTTACGTCGTCCAAAATATAGAACAGAGAGAAATATTGAAATATTCGCAAAAATAAAAAAGTTATAAGCTTTTGAAGTTTGGTGTAACCCAAATTGCTGGAAAGAGAAGTATCAGTATAATCACGTCACCGCCATAACGGTACTTGCGTTGGAAAGGGATAGCAAGATATCTCCAATATGCCCCCACTCCAGAATTTAAAATATGAATTACTGCCTTATTTTTCAACCAATTTCGATGCAGTTTTTACAGAAGGGATTTATTTTTCGTTTTATTTGCTATTACATACATATGTGTATAAAATCAAACATAGTCAAATACCCAATTGAACCCGCGGCCTCTCGCTACTAGCCCGCTTCTTGTGTCAATGAATAAAGCTCTGCAGGATTACCACCACCTCTCATAGCAGTAGCCCGAGCACGAAAAACTAATGTAAATGTAAATGTATTCGAGTTCGCTGCGCACTGATGACGTCTGGTTAATATTTCATACAAATTTCATAGCGCGCATCGAGTTCGAATACATTTACGGTTGTCAGAAATTTTTCTGCTCAGACCGCAGTATTATTATAATCGTTCTTCGTCTGTTTTGTATGGGAATCGGTACAAGTAAAATTATAATAGTACTGCTATAAGAGGTGGTGGTAACCCCACAGAACAACGTTAGTAGTTATTTCAAAATCGCCTCGAATGTGGCTTTTAAAAACATAATACTATTATGTAAACCGCTTTCGTTATGACACCCGTGATGAGCAGCTAGTATTCACCAACCACCGAAATTAATCATGATTTTCGAATTCCTTAAACAACTTTCTATAGTTTTAGCTCAATCGAGAGTCGGCATAATTTACCACGTTTCAAATATTTCGCAACAACTTGGTCAATAGGCTCGAAATAACCACACGTATACACCGATACTGCCTCGGTGGCGTGATGGCATTTCGGTACGACTACGGTTCTGAAGTCTCGGGTTCGATCCCCGGGTCGGGCAAAGTAATATTGGATTTTTCCATATCAGACCGGAGTCTGGAATTTGTGCCCGATATGGCGATAGGCTCGCCCCCTATCACATCTGGGACGGAACTAAGCTCGGCGAAATGTGGGTGTTCTAGTTCGCTAGTGCGCCTCTGCCTATCCCTTCGGGGATACAGGCGTGAGCTTATGTTATGTTATGTTATACACCGATAATGATTGGATCATAACGGCGTACCGACCAACAATAATCACCAGTTCAAAAACTTAATAGACTCCAAAACTTATTCGATCGTGACCTTTATTCACCGACTTCAAAAAAGGAGAAGGTCCTCAATTCGTCTGTTTTTTTATGTATGTTACTCGATATCTCCGCCGAATGTGGACCGATTTTCAAAATTCATTTGTGTTCGATAGTTTCTTTCAAGGGTATATATAAATTTGGTTATGGGAATCTTGAATATCGGTCCAAATGGCGGAGATATCGCGTAACATACATAAACATACAGACGAAATGAGGACCCTCTTTTTTTGCGTCGAAAATATTCGTCCTCGGGCCGCTGTAGATATAACTGTCTACAGCGAAGCTCTACCACTTATGATTAGGACAGATCTATAGAGCTAACTTCGACTAATTCTGAGTCAAAGACACGAACTCTGAGGATTTGGATTTTTTAAATCGAACTTCGACGTAATTTGAGCCATTTTATACAAATAAAACTGACAGACAGACTAAGAAAAACAATTTTTGTAAAAAATAACTAGGACTGAGTCAATGTTCGATTTAAAGAATCCAAATTTTCAAAATTTCTTTCCAAATTTCCAAATTTCTACCTACTTATTATTAATAATCTAAATATTGTAACTAAAACTTATATTTAAAATTGTTTTTGCTGTACTTTTAGACTGTTATGTTTAGGTAAATGTCGTTTGCATCTGTAATTGTAAAAGTAACACTCTACCATGTTAATGTACTTAATCTGTGTAATGTTTCAATGGTGTTGCTTAGTTGATGCAACTTAAATAAATAAATACTCACTGAATTAGTTTCTTTGACTCAGACTTAGTCGAAGTTCGCTCTATAGATCTCAGCTTTAGACTCGTGAGACTTTAATGCCTAGTAATTAAATGGTAATAAAAACTTAACTTGATTCTTGGACTTTAAACTGTATTTGTAAATAGAAGTACTGACTAAATTTTGTAGTGGTAAAAGATGGTCAAGTGTGAGACGAACAGTGCAGGGTTCCGTGAGGTATGATAGAGAAATAGATAAGCTCATGCCTGTATCCCCGAAGGGGTAGGAGGCGCACTAGTGAACTAAAACATCCAAATACCGCCGAGCTTAGTTCCGTCCCAGACATGATAGGGGCGAGCCTATGGCCATTTCGGGCACAAATTCCAGACTCCGGGCTGATACTGAAAAATCCAATATGATTTTGCCCTACCCTAAAATCAAACCTGAGACATACCACTACGCCACCGAGGCAGTAAATAATATTTAAAAAATCAACAATCAGTGATTTTATTTAAACGCGTTGCAGAAAAGATCCGGCTTTAGTTTTGCGACCGGCTGCTTCCATCAGCTTAGGGGGATCCAGTCTTCGTAATCGTCTTAAAAAAACAGCTTTGCCTGACCTGGGATTTGAAGCCAGGACTTTCCGGTCCACAACCCATGAATCTTGGGAGTTTATTCATTACTAGCTTTTGCCTACGACTCCGTTTCATGTGGAAATTAAAAAAGTAGCCTGTGTCTAAATCCAGGGTATCAGCTACCTCCATACTAAATTTCATCAAAATTGGTCCAGCTGTTTGGGCGTGAAGAAGTAACAAACATACATGTTGCTGATGGTAGGATATTTGTATCCGCCCGGATGGCGACCACCGTACACATGGTGCTAAAACCTGCCATAGTGACCCACACTCCGTGTGTGGTTCGCGTTCCAAGATCAGCCAGTGTACTTCCTGTTCTCTCGAGGGACTTGCGGCATGACTTGATGGTTGCTTGGGACGGGTTCGTACCCGTCCGACACAGGGATACCCCCGTGGATACCTCCCTGCATCGGTCATCCGCCTGTCTTGTCGCAAGCCCCTCGATTTGCTTCTTCTCTCTTCGGATTTGGAGTGTGAAGAAGTATAAATTGGCCGCCATGATTCTGGCGACCACTGATGAACCTATTTGCCAGAGGTCGCTAGTTTTTTTGGACTGCACTACGCTTACCATCAGGTGCAGTGTAGTCACTTGGCCGTGCCTTGATAAAAAAAAACACATTCGCAAACTTTCGCCTTTATAATTTTTTTTCTACCTGCCCTTATCCCATCTAAATTTAGGGTCGGCGCAACTCACTTTTTAAACGTGTTGCAGAGAGGATTTGGCTTAGTTTTTATGACCGATCTCCTGCCTGACGTCAACCCTCTATGAGGGATACAGTCCCGGGCAAATTAAATTAGAAAATTTGCTTTGCCCGACCTGGGAATCGAACCCAGGACCTCCCGATCCATAGCCCATACATGCTGCCACTAGACCACCACTTAAAGTGTGTTGCGCCGACCCCACATTAAGGTGGGATAAGGGCAGGTAGAAAGAAAGATTATTTACTAAATTAAAAATATTTATGTATTAAAGAATTATATGTTGGTAAATATAATTTATCTACAGAACCCTAAAATCGCTTTTTCTACAATACACTCTGACGCATGTTATAATTGAATAGCTTCTCTGAAATTACTCATTAATTGCCACGTCTCTATGATATGAGCAGTAAGGTTGCAAATTGAATGGCAGGGATTATTTGAAAGGATATTGCGGCAATGGAAAATCCAGTCATTCCATACGTCACTCACCATAGAGTATAGATATACGAAATCATTATTAACATACACATATAAAGCTCACGCCTGTATCCCCAGAGGGGTAGGCAGAGGCGCACTAGTAAACTAGACCACCCAAATTTCGCCGAGCTTAGTTCCGTCCCAAAATCCAATATCTTTTTTTCGGATCCTAGGATCGACCGAGACCTCAGGACGATAGTCCTATGGTGCCGGCAAAACCACTACGCCACCGAGGCAGTTTTTTAGGAAAAATGCTTACAACTGCTTTTCGCCTTAGAAAAGACTTAAACGCGTTTTAGAATTTGACGCTTTGGAATAAACGACATATTGAAATTATTACCTATTGCCGTGCAGAGTGTGGTCTTATGGAGGATGTTCAACACTTGTTAATGCAATGTGTCAGGACGAGGTCTTTGAGAGATACTGTGATAAATGAATTTAAAATTAACTTTTTGGACATTGTGACCTACCAAAGTATATTTTCGGAGCCTTTATCTGGGGCAGCTATAGCTGTATATAAATTTGTAGGAAATAACATGACGCGCTAATCGATCTACTACCACAATATCAGGCTTATTGGCAATAATGGAGGGGCTAATATTATTACATAACATAACATAAGCTCACGCCTGTATCCCCGAAGGGGTAGGCAGAGGCGCACTAGTGAACTAGAACACCCTCATTTCACCGAGCTTAGTTCCGTCCCAGATGTGATAGGGGGCGAGGCTATCACCATATCGGGCACAAATTCCAGACTCCGGGCTGATATAGAAATCCAATATCACTTTATCCGAACCGGGAATCTAACCCGTGACCTCAGAACCGTAGTTGTACCGAAATACCACCACGCCACCGAGGCAGTCATGTTATTATTATTATTTAATATTAGTTGGATAACACAAGTGAATAGATTAAACTATATATGTGGGGATTTGATTTATGGGAAGTAGTATTAGATCTACCGCCCGACCTGGGAATCGAAACCCAGAGGTCCCGTTCACATCGCCTTTGTACTTGTAAGTACAGTACACCCAACAGTCACACACCTAGTCCTGACCTCACACTAGATATAACCTGTATCGTGGGTGTCAGAGACTATGAGAGACGCGCGCTCTCACAACACCGAGACTTGAAACAAATATCTGTGGGCCACACAAACATTTGTCTCAATGCGGGAATCGAACCCGCGGCCTCTCGCTTCACAGCCGGCTACTCGCCCGACAAGCCACGGAGGCTGTCAAGTACAAATCAAGTTACAGTAATTATAATAAAGGCCAGAGTTTGTGTACGTTTGTATGTTTGCTACTCCTTCATACATATACGGCAATAATAAAAAATCTACATGAAAATTATAACGAGAAAGTGTTTGATAAATCAATAAACAAAAGCTTTAAATGTGCTGTGATGAAATTTAATTAAGAGTGGTAGCCACGCTGTAGACAGTTACGACGCAGTTTTACGCGCGCTCTCACAACACCCACACTTGAAATAAATATCTGTGGGCCACACAAACACTTGTCTCAATGCGGGAATCGAACCCGCGGCCTCTCGCTTCACAGCCGACTACTCGCCCGACAAGCCACGGAGGCTGTCAAATTGGTGAATCAGTCAGCCAATCAATACAACAGTTATTAAACAATCAATCGGTCTATCAATCATCAATCATGCAGTCCATCAATCAATCACTAAATCAGCCAGTCGAATAGTAAATCTATCAGCTGGGACAAGTACTTTTATACATAATATATACACATAATCAGGTTATATAACAAAATATTTTTTATTGTTTTGTGTAAATCATATTATATTACCATGCTTAGCATATTGTTATGCGAATATATAATTATATATTTATGACATGCGAAAGGTCATGGGAACGAATAATTGCTGGGTTTAATTAAATACGAAGGTATACAAGATATACGCCATAAAATTTTATCACTAACTGTTGTGCCCGGTTTTGTCCGCGTAGAAATACCGCATGGATATTGCATATTATCCAAGATACAAGTAGGCTATGTGTTATTTTGATGTATCTATAGCACGATAGCTAATTAAACGGAGTAAACTGACAGATCGAAATGTCACTTTACAAAATAATGTTGCTTACTTCCAAAACATAGAGATTGATCTAGTTCAATTTATCATTCAAAGAAACAATAACTCAGCACTAGCTTGAGAAATTAGAATTTTATTGCCTCGCCTCTTTGACTGCCTCGGTGGCGTGGTGGTATTTCGGTACGACTCCTGTTCTGAGGTCTCGGGTTCGTTCCCCGGGTCGGGCAAAGTGATATTGGATTTTCCATATAAGCCCGGAGTCTGGAATTTGTGCCCGATATGGCGATAGGCTCGCCTCCTATCACATCTGGGACGGAACTAAGCTCGGCGAAATGTGGGTGTTCTAGTTCGCTAGTGCGCCTCTGCCTACCCCTTCAGAGATACAGGCGTGAACTTATGTTATGTTAATTTTATTGCGTATTTTAGAAATTTCATCTCAACTAAATATCTGTGTAAATAATTTTGCAGAATACCACAGAATACTTACCTTCTTTATTAGTTATTTTTAGTGTTTATTAGTTTTGAGTGGTAGAGCCACGCTATAGACAATAACATCTACAGCACGAATGGGCCGGCTCGACCGGTTTGATACCACTGTCTCACAAAAAACTGACGCAAAGAGCTAGCTCGTTGTCGCGTTTCGTTTGGTGAATGAGATTTCCGGTGGCCCAATTCTCTCCCTCCTTTTCCAATCCCAATTTCTCTCCTTTTAGGTTGACAACGGGCTCATGATTCTTTTTGTGTCTTGGATATCTATGAGCATTTGGAGATCACTTACCATCAGCGGCCTGAGCAGGAAAATTTCTGACAACCGTAAATGTATTCGAACTCGATGCGCGTCTATGAAATTTGTATGAAATATTAACCAAACGTCATCAGTGCGCAGCGAATTCGAATACATTTACATTTACATTAGTTTTTCGTGCTCGGGCTACAGGTGACCCATCGTTTGCCAGTCTCTGCTATAAAAAACAAAAATAAAACAAAATATTTCTTTTCTTTCTTCCTCCCTTATCCCTTAATGTGGGGTCGGCGCAACACACCTTTTCAAGCATGTTGCATAGAGGATTTGGCTTAGTTTTTACGACCTGCCTACCTGACGTCAAACCCCTCTGAGGGATCCAGTTCCAGGTAAATTAAATTAGAAAATTCGCTTTGCCCGACCTGGGAATGGAACCCAGGACCTCCCGGTCCATAGCCCATATATGCTGCCACTAGACCAAGAAGCAATATTTCAATGTACAGTATTCATGTAAACCTAAAAATCTTTCTGTTCTTCCAGATATGACAACTGTGATAAAAGATGCGATGGAAACGAAGCAAGGCGGTGACATCACATACATGGATATGGTTGATGAGAAGGTGGACCTCGGAGAGTCGCAGATACAGAAGCTGTTCTCAGGGTCTACTGTGCTGCTCACGGGAGGCACCGGCTTCCTCGGGAAACTGATGGTGGAGAAGCTATTAAGGTATGTTAATATTATTCATCTCGTGAACGGTCACCCGTGACTCACGGTCACATAGTGTGTCCCCGCGTGGATCACATCGTGAGTCATGAGTCGTGAATCTGGAGTCACTGTCATGAGCCACATCCATAGCAAGCTGATGGTTGAGAAACTGCTGAGGTGCGTTAATATCGTAGATCACCTCATGAGTCACATCGTGAGTCCCATATTGTGTCCTCTTGTGGATCCCGTCGTAAATCCCTTCGTTGATACCTTCCTTAGTCCCCTCATGAATCACGTCGTAAAATTCTGATGAGGCACTGTTAGGATTCACTATCATGAACCATCTCCGGAGCAAGCTGATGGTCGAGAAACTCCTATGGTACGTCGACGTTGTGGATCATCTCATGAGTCACGTCGTGAAATCTAAATCAAAGAAATCCAAATCCTCATTGAGTTCGTTTCTTTGACCTTGACTTAGTCGAACTTCGTTCTATAGATCTCGGCTTAAGAGTGTCAAATGAAAGCCAGACAAAATCAGGATCACCAAGTCAGGATCTGATGATGGGATCCTAGAAAAATCTAGGGCAACCCTCAAATTTTATAGGGACCCATAGTGTGTTTTATGTATTTCCTAAAACTATTCAGGTATTTGCGTCTGGTACTCGTCATCTCATGTAGCTGAGCTGATGATGAAAAATATAACTCTTTAACTATTAGGAGTTGGTGGATAATTCTTTCAATATTGCACTAAAAATAGATAAATTTTCTTGAGTGGTAGAGCCACGCTGTAGACAGTAATGTCTACAGCACGAATGGGCCGGCTCGACAGGTTAGACACCACTGTCTCACAGAAAACGACGTAAAGTGCCAGCTTGCTGTCGCGTTTCGTTCGGTGAGTGAAATTTCCGGTGACCCATTTCCCCCCTCCCTTTCCCAATCCCTTTTCCCTCCTTTTAGGTTGGCAAAGCGGCAATGATTCTTTTTGTGTCTTGGGTGTCTATGAGCGGTGAAGATCACTTACCACCAGGTGACCCATCGGCTCGTTTGCCAATCACTGCTATAAAAAAATAGATAAATAATAATTAAAGTTTAACAAAACCTGAAGTTTAACAACGCCTGAAAACCGACTTCAAAAACAAACACTTTAAATTAAAAAAATGTTATATAAAACATAATTTAAAACACATCTTCCATTATGTAATTACTACCCGTTTTACATAAGTATTTATATACAATAGAATTAGGTAATTGACTATTTTTATTTTATTTTATTTTTATTTAAGATCGCCAAGGGTGTACAAAAAAACTTAAATAACCAACTCTTATATCATTGCTCCAAGTTACAGGCAACCATGCATATTAACCATGCAATATAACCATGCATTTACATATAATAGTAATTAAACTAAAAAGTAACCCTTCTGTAAAAACTGCATCGAAATTGGTTGAAAAATGAGGCAGTAATTCATATTTTAAATTCTGGGGTGGGGCCATAATGGATATCTTGCTATCCCTTTCCAACGCATGAACCGTTAAAGCGTCGACGTGATTATACTGATATTTCTCTTTCCTACAGCTTAAAGGTTATATCAAACTTCAAAGGCTTATAACTTTTTTATTTTTTAAGATTTTTCAATATTTCTTTCTGTTCTATATTTTAGACGACATAAATTTCAAAGAAATAAAAGTAATTAAAAGTAAGACTGCCTCGGTGGCGTGGTGGTATATCGGTACGACTACGGTTTTGAGGTCTCGGGTTCGATCCCCGGGTCGGGCAAAGTGATATTGGATTTTTCCATATCAGCCCGGAGTCTGGAATTTGTGCCCGATATGGCGATAGGCTTGCCCCCTATCACATCTGGGACGGAACTAAGCTCGGCGAAATGTAGTATTCTAGTTCGCTAGTTTACCTCTGCCTACGTCTTCGAGGACACAGGCGTGAGCTTATGTTATGTATGTAGGTTAGTAATAGAGGTGCAAGTCGCCCTAAGTGTATCTTGTATGTTACTTTGTCCTATATTATTAGATGTCCTATACTATTGTTATCATGGTTTAGCTGCTCTAATTCAAGCGCTTTCTGTATCTGGTGCTGTACTTTATTAGTAGCTGACTGTAAATTGGTGTTAATAAGAGCAACGTCAGAGTTTCTTGCCCGTTCTTCTCTGGCGAAACAGCCTTCCGAACAGGCGGTAGAGTTCAAATTTCACGGAACCTAAATAATGTTTGAACATTTCATGGATTCAATAAATGATTTTGATTTTGATTTGATTTTGTAGTTATTGTTGATACCAACTTTTTGAAACATCCTGTATAACAAACAGTCCACAGAGTACAACACGGGACGTGACTAATTCTATTGATCCACACTCGCACGAACGACTATAAAAGCATTTCAATTAGATAGATACAGCGCCGTATTTAGAGCGATTGGGGGACATAAACTATGTTCATTTTCATCTTTATCTTTTTTACATTTTTAAAAATAAATAAATAAATACACCAGCTAGTCACACACCTAGTCCTGACCCCACACTAGGTATAACCTGTATCGTGGGTGTCAGAGACTATGAGAGACTATCGGTCTCACAACACCCAGACTTGAAACAAATATCTGTGGGCCGCACAAACATTTGTCTCAGTGCGGGAATCGAACCCGCGGCCTCTCGCTTCATAGCCGGCTACTCGCCCACTGCGCCACGGAGGCTGTCAAAAAATAAAATGAATCTTTATTGCTGTAAAAGTTATTACATAACTAATAATAATACAAAAAATACATTAATATAAAAAAATTTCACGCTTCCATTGGATCCAAGCCACCGGCGGTTAGGGGCTCAGAGTGAGGAACCGTCTCACAACGCGTGCCGTGTCCAATAATTTTACTACCGGCTTCCTGCCTGACGTCAACCCCCTCTGAGGGATCCACTATGAACACATAAACGCATGCCTACATCCCCGATGGGGTAGGAAGAGGCGCACTAACGAGCTAGAATACCCACATTTCGCCGAGCTTAGTTCCGTCTCATATGTGATAGAGGACGAGGCTTTCGCCATATCGGGCACAAATTCCAGACTCCGGGCTGATATAAAAAATCCGATATAACTTTTCCTTACCCGGGGTGTCAACCCGAGACCTCAGGACGGTAGCACTGCTACCGTTGCAGTACCGAAACGAACGCCACGGAGGCAGTCAGGCAATTAATTATAAAATATGTTCTAATTTGACTGCCTGAGGTCTCGGGTTCGACCCCCGGGACGGGCAAAGTGATATTGTGATATAATCAGTTTCAGCCCGGAGTTTTAATTTGTGCCCATTATGGCGATGAGCCCTCTCAATAGGAAACGAGCTCGGCGAAATGTGTGTTCCAGTTCTCTAGTTCGATCCTGCCTACCCCTTCAGAGATATAGGCGTGATACTATGTATGTATGTTTACATTAACGTCTGTGTGTTAAGAATTAATACACTTAAGTGATGAATGGTAATCGTATTGATTTAGAATTGACACGAAGGTGTCAATTATGTATGCAAACACAAGTCTATTTCACCAGGACGATCTACAAACGTCTAGGATTTTGACGGGAAGTCTGACAGGGTGGGCGTCGCTTGTTAAAATTACATAACATAACATAAGAGTGAGTGGTAGAGCCATGTTGTAGACAGTAACGTCTACATCACGAATGGACCGGCTCGACCGGTTAGACACCACTGTCTCATAGAAAACGACGTAAAGTGCCAGCTTGCTGTCGCGTTTCGTTCGGTGAGTGAGATTTCCGGTGGCCCATTTCTCTCCCTCTCCCTTTCCCAATCCCTTTTCCCTCCTCTTCCATTCCCTTCTTTTAGGTTGTCAACGCACCCATGATTCTTTTTATGTCTTGGGTGTCTATGGGCGGTGGAGACTTACCATCAGGTGACCCATCTGCTCGTTTGCCAATCTTTGCTATAAAAAAGCTCACGCCTGTATCCTCGAAGGGGTGGGCAGAGGCGCCCTAGCGAACTAGAACACCCACATGATATTCCATATTATTCTTTATTATCTGTGTTTGTTGTCTTTAAGTTGTGTGGTTTAATGCATCAAACTTCAGTGAAGATGGGCAGTATAATGTGGAAACTTTTAACCGGTGATCTTGGATGAGTTTTGCTTGGTGCGTTGGCTGGCTTTTTTCGGTCGAATCGCCGAGTGAAAGTCATCTGGGGGGCATCGCACTGGAAGGAATTACCGCCATAATCCCAGCAGGACGTTGAGATCATCCACATCTGGGTCTCATGGTCATTGTGTAAACATAATTGCTCTATTTACCTTGACATTGGCTAAATCATCGCATATAGCCATTATTTTTAAAAGAAGAAGAAGACAAAAGGAAACGTCTATAGTTAAAACCAGATTAGTCCAGTAATTCTTAACCAGTCGTCCATAGAAGCACCCGAAGTGATCCGAGAAGGCATCCAAAAAATATAATAATAATAATAACACTCAAAACTTACACACATAGTCCTGACCACACACTAAAATCGAGTCATGTCACTTGTGTCGCGGGTATCAGGAACTACGAGAGACTTTCGGTCTCTCAACACCCAGACCCGAAACATATCTGTAGGCCGTACAAACATTTGTCTCGGTGCGGGAATCGAACCCGCGGCCTCTCGTTTTTCACCGAGGCTGTTGAGTAAGTAACAACGATTTAAGGCTGAGATCTATAGAGCGAACTTCGACTAAGTCTAAGTCAAAGTCACGAACTCAGGGGGATATGTATTTGTTAAATCGAACTTTGACTTAGTCCGACTCATTTTCATAAGAAAAACAGACTGGCAGACAGACTAAGCAAAGATTTTCTTGTAAAAAATGACTCGGACTTAGTAAAACTATTCTTACGGATTCTATCATAATTATATTCTAATTAATTCTAATCTAATTAATTATATTCTATTCCGTAAGAATAGTTTTATTTCAATGTATAATATTCGCGTAAACTTAAGAAATCAGTAAATTAAATAAATAAAAAATATTGACGGAGATATAAGCGATGATTTTTAGATTTTTCAAGATTATTTTTGTGTTCATTAGGGACTTTTTTTTTACCTCTTCCCCCCCCCGTAGTATATGCCAAGACCCCCCCCCACCGCTCTAGTTGTCACGTAGTGATTTATAAATATGTCATTAAATAATTTTTTGACGAGGAAAAGTCAAAAAAAACAAAATATTATGATGTGTTGTACGACCTGGGGTTACTATTATCTCTTGTAGCAATATCATTATAATCTTACTTCTACCGATTCCCGCACAAAAAAAACGTAGTAAGACTATAATAATATTGCTATAAGCTACTGAGGTGGTGGTAACCCCCCTGTGATACAATAACAATATTATATGACTGATAATAAATATCAAAATATGTATATATATACAGTGTGTTTCATAAAGTTGGTATCCATAAAAGGTACACAGATTGAGATTCTGTCTAACAACATATCCGTGAAGAGAAAAAAATTTTATCACGCGATTTCGAATTTGTATACGTTTCATACTTAATATTTGTGGAATAATAAATCGTGCAACCCTAATCAGCTGACTTCATTGACGACGCGACGCGCGGTGTAGGTACTTACACCACAGAGCGCTTGTACTCCAACAGATAGCACGGGCGGTGACGCCGCGGCAGCTTGGTGGCTTTCTATGAGGATTATTTTTTTATTAAATGTAATTTATTTCCTTCAATAGAAAAGAATCGTCATGTACTGAGTTTGAACAATGTATTAAAAGATTAGTAGTGTAATTGTCCACTTACCACATGTTGCATTTCGTGCAGCAAGAACTTTGCACTACACTTTTCTATGAACACTTACTTCACAAATAGGGTTCGAAATGAGCTCCTCCTTTTTCCAAACACTTAATTATTCTGTGGTATATCAAGGACCTAGTGTTTCTTAACATTTGTGGGGTTACTGATTCAAAAGCGGATTTTGATGAAACGTGTCTCGATGAAACGCCACCGATACAGCTCCCGACCCCTACGACAGCTACCCCCAGCAGCACCGACACATAAAATCATTTCATAGTACTCGCTATTCAAATACACACTCGATTGCGACATTTTTATAAAAGTTGAGAGCGACTTCACAACTTTACGGTTAGTTAGCAACTGCCGAAATGAAGGTACATAATTTTCAATATGGCGGTAGAGTTCAACAAGGCATAATTAAGAAACCCCGATAGGCTACTATGAACTGAAGAAGAAAAAAAACATCCAACGGAAATTTAAAAAAACTTCTTGATACGTTTTTATTTATCCGCATCAAGCATCATTAAAAAAAAGTCAGTATTATAGGATAAAAATCAACATTAACTACAATTACAAAATTATGCAGAACCATTTTATCTATTTTCATAATTTTTTAGCGTTCTGTCGTGTAGTGTGTTTTTATTGACGGCGAAAAGTTTGCCGACAAGGAATGCGCCGGCTTCCTATCAAAGGATTGCCGCACGTAGCGGCGCATTGGCAAAGAGTTAAAAAAGTGCCGCGGAAATATGGCAGTTCGAACATAGTGATGCTTCAGTATGATCTATTCGGATAATCATTAGAACTAGGTACTAAATATTCGAATAATTTTAATGGAAATTAATACTACCTTCAGGTAGGTGAAAAAAACCCTGTATGAATGCTTAACCGAAGTCCAGGTTTTGGGTAAAGTTATTGCAATCACCACATTATTCGTATCAGCTCAGAAAATAAAATAGTTCGTAAAGATTAAGACAATGCATCATATTCATACAAGTAAAAGTTGTACTTCATTTGTAGAAAGCGAAAATTACGATAAGTACGGATGTAAATTTTAATTAGAATAATGAATTAACTTTGGTATTAAATATTGAATCATTCAAATCGATTGAATCAATCAATTCATTGCATATTTAATAATTATCAACCGCCCATCCCTAGCGCGGTAATACAGGCAATACTCAAAAGACACAGCTACCGCTTTTGAAATATGTGCCGCTAATGTCTGATTGGCGATAAACTACCGACTTTTCTTTGAGTTCTTGCGACAGTCCACGTGGACTTCATAGGTATAGCAAGAGACAGTGACCTACCCCTCTGCGCACGCGACTAACAAAGAGTAGTGAATGTTCATTGTGAAATATGGGCGATTTGATACATGCCTAATTAGTTTAGACATGTAGAGGTGCTTTAAAATGAAAGAAGTGAAAAGTTGATCAATATTTTGTTGTCACTAAGCAAGAGTAATATTATAATTTACGCATTTACTTTAAAAAAATATTCGTATAAATTTTAAGTATGTAAAATACTTCAATTTTAGTCATCGCGCACAAAACTAAATCGTTCCATTCGTTCATTTCGTTAAGTTAGTAAAGTTTTGTGTGCAGGTTTAGACACATCTAGTTTTATTTAGTCTTTGTAACCATGTGTTGTTGACCGCTGCCAGCTGATCTAGGGTCATCACAACGAAAGATTTCATATTATTTTCGAAGTCTGATTGCTCAGTAACTATAAGGCCTATGGAGTTTTTAACTTCACGAAAAAGTTGCCAATCACCGGCTCTATGTGTGGACTTTTTATGGGTACCAACTTTATGAAACACCCTGTATATATATATATATATATATATATATATATATATATAAATATATATGATTAATGAGAGTGTAAAATAATTCATGATAATATTAATGTTAGTATAATGTAATTAAAATATAATAATCATAAAATAAGAAATAAATTGTAATTAATGAAATGATATAATAAAAATAAAATATGTCGGATGGCCAACGCTAACGTTGTTTTTAAAAACGGTGACGTCAGCACGGCTGACGTCACTTTTGATAATAAGATGATTAGTCATCTTATTTATCAACTGTGAACACTAAAATTCACAAACTCCCATTATTAACGGTGCTTAATAGCACCGTCTAGTCAGGGATGTGGACAGTCCGAGTGCCGGAGCACGACTGTGTCGAATTTGCTCTGAACACTCCTTTTATAGGGTGCAATATTTGCAACTACCTACTCGATACCGAATATCGAATGTTGAAGAAACAATTATAACGATTATTTTAACTTTTTAGAATCTTTTAAGGTTTCAGCAGTTTAACAATTGTAAAATAAATCAATAACGTGAAATAACAACGGCTTTTTAAATAAGCTTGCTATTTTGCGCCGATAAATACATATGTAAGTAACAGAACTCAAAATTGCCATAAAATCAATAATGGCAGGTGTAAAAGAAATCAATAAAAAAAAACCCTGTGAATTTAAAAAGTGCTAAACATTGCGCGCCATATTTAAATATACCTCGAAAAAGCACGAGATTTCTCTAGGAGATATTGACTAGTGACGAAACCCTAAGACCCTTCTCCCGCCATGTGACCAAGCTTGGTATTTTTACGGATCACGTTATACGGGTACGTTCCCTAATGGCCAGTAAAGGTCAGCGCAACACACTTTTTCAAGCATGTTGCAGAAAGGATTTAGCTTAATTTATACTACCGGCTGCCTGCCTAACTTACATACATACATACATAATATCACGCATATATCCCATAGGGGTAGGCAGAGACTATGGATTTCCACTTCGCCCGATTCTGACACACTACTTTCGCTTAATCTACTTTCATCAATCTCTTCATACATTCACGTCGGTTAAAGGTACTTTTTATCTTTTCTTTAGTTAGTATATCATCAACTTATTATTGTAATGAACTTCACTCAACTGCCTCGGTGGCGTGGTTATATTTCGGTACGACTACCATCCTGAGGTCTCTGATTCGATGCCCGGATCGGGCAAAGTGATATTAGATTTGTGAAGTTATACTTCTTTAGGCGCGTTATGAAAAAATGATGAGAGTGAAATTTTCAGATGCGCGCGCATCTGTGACACAAAATTAACAGTATGAAGTTGTCTGCTTAACCATTTTTGCTTATATACTTTTTCAAGTGCTCCAATATAATTGAGGTTAACTATCCGTATGTATTATTTATTGATATAAATTAAAAATACTTTTATTCAATATAATTAACACTAAATATTATTAAATTATTAATGTTAAATACTTATTATTGGTCATTTAATATTTACAAAATAAAGAAATAAATTTAATAAAACATTTAATATAAAGTTTGTGATAAAAATTAAAATTGAATATCAAATTACAATATTAATTTTTAATATTTGCTATTAAATTGAATAAATAATAAATATTTATAAAAATAACTAAATAAATTTAATGAAATTTTTTTGTTGATTATCCTTTTCCAATCCTTCTATTATTTATATTAGCCTGGAATTTGTGCCCGATGTGGCGATAGGCTCGCCCCTATCACATCTAGGACGGAACTAAGCTCGGCGAAATGTGGGTGATCTAGTTCGTTTGCCTGACTTAATCGCCCTTAATGAAGGACTGAATGTCCTTCAAGGATACAATTTTTTTTTAATTTTGACCACCCAATAATTTCCCAAGTCCGTTCATGTGACGGTATTTTTTTGGCAATTTTCGAGTAACTGTAAACAGTGTGTACTGTTAACGACCTTAAATCTATCAAAATACAGACGACTTGTCGTTTGAGAGCTTTCGATCACGTATTGAGAGGATGTCGGTTCAAAACCCAGATTTTTTTGGAGGTATTTGACTGCTACGATGGCGTAGTTGTTTGCGGGGCGACTAACGATCTGAGGCCTCGGGTTCGATCCCGGGTCAGGTATATGAATATATGATTTCTGTCTAGAATTTGTGCCCGATTCGGTGATAGGTTCGCCCCCTTATTACATCTGGGGCGGAAATAAGCTCGGTAATTTTGTATTTATAAAAAAAAATGGCGCGAGCATATTGCTTGTCTACCTGCACTTATCTCACCTGAAATTGCAGAAAGGATTTGTCTTAGTTTTTACGACCGGCGTTAAACATCAACCCCTTCAATCTAGGCCTGAGCAAAGCAAATTAGAAATATCGCTTTGCTCGACCTTAATTGAACCCGGGACCTTCCGTTCTACAGCCCATATATGATGCCACTAGACCAATGAATAGATGTATAATATATTCTTAATTACGGTAAGTATAGTATTTCAAAGGAAGTATAAATAATTCATTGATCTTTTCAACACAATTTGTATATTTTAATCAAAAATACATGACACGACTCTATTGCCATAACAAAACGATTCAAATTACAATATTAAAGTTAGTTGTTACTAGTTTTATTATACAGTTTTGTATTCTATAATTAGGTAGAGTTTAATGTCACACGTCGTGTTATTTATGTCAATAACAATGACTTGTTTGATAAATTATAACCGACTAGCTTGGGCACATGAATCCATTCACGTGGAACATTTTTAGCCTATGTGTTATTCTGATGTATTATTTAAACAACTGTAAAGTTACATCAAAATCCGTCTAACAGTTTCTGCGTGAAAGAATTGGGTATTTGAATATTTTTTTAAAAGTATACAGCGGCCTGAGCAGGAAAATTTCTGACAACCGTAAACGTATTCGAACTCGATGCGCGTCTATGAAATTTGTATGAAATATTAACCAAACGTCATCAGTGCGCAGCGAACTCGAATACATTTACATTTACATTAGTTTTTCGTGCTCGGGCTACTGGGCTAGTTTATCATAAACATGTAAAAAAATATTTTGTAATTTATTTTCATATATTTAGTTAAAAAAGCTAAAATTAATACGTATAATTTAGTTTGCCGCCAAAACGCTACCTGTTAACTGTAGCTACGGGTGACGTCATTTATTCTTACCATAGATACAAAATAGCAAATAACATTTATGATTTCAAACTAAAAAAAACGGGTCGGATATTTCATCGATCAAATATCAATCGTCGATCACATTCGCGTTGAAATTAAGTTGAGATTTAAATAAAAATACGAAACAAAATTACCAAATAGCCTGGCAGTATGACTTTTGATCTTAGGTCTTAGGCCCTTATGGAGCAAATAAACAAGAAAAATGAGTAATCTGACATCATGCATCGTGATTGGTGTTTACCGTCACGTGACGCACAGATAAAAAATTAAGTATTTTAATTACTAAAATAAAATTATCCTTGGAGTATTTTTAATAAATTCCTATTTAGATGATAAATCTATGTTCTTACAGAAATTCATTGATATTGGTTAGTATAGTCAAGTACATAATTACAAACACACCCACACTCACAGACTTTTACGTTTATAATAGTAACTGTGATCCGCGATTCCTTTCGCGTGAAAACTTATTTTCCGGGATAAAAAGTAGCCATGTGTTAATCCATTGTATCAGCTACCTCCATACCAAGTTTCATCAAAATTGGTCCAGACGTTTGAGCGTAATTAAGTAACGAACACTCTTTCGCCTTTATAATATTGGTTACTCGGACTGTAGAACGCAAAAAAGGCTTTTTTTTATAGCAGAGACTGGCAAACGAGCAGAGGGGTCACCTGATGGTAAGTGATCTCCACCGTCCATAGAAACCCAGGACACAAAAAGAATCATGGGTGCGTTGCCAACTTAAAAGGAGGGAATGGAAGAGGTGAAAAAGGGATTGGGAAAGCGCGGCGGGTAAATGGGCCACCGGAAATCTCACTCACCTAACGAAACGCGACAGCAAGCTGCTACTTTACGTCGGTTTTCTGTGAGACAGTGGTATCTAACCGGTCGTGCCGGCCCATTCGTGCTGTAGACGTATTTTTTTAAATCATTAAATAAATAATAAATAACACCCAACAGTCACATACATAGTCCTGACCCTGACACTAAGATCGAGTCTTGTGTCGTGGGTATCAGGAACTACGAGAGACGCACGCCCTCACAACACCCAGACCCGAAACAAATATCTGTAGGCCATAGAAACATTTGTCTCGGTTTATCTAATTGGGTACTTGATTTTTTTTTTAAATTAATTTTATATGAAACATACGCCATTTAAAATATAGTACTGAAGGAATTATTAAAAAATTCTTAAAAATAAAAAGTTATAAGCATTTGAAATTTAGTTTAACCTTCGAACTGTGGGAAAGAGAAGAATCAGTAAAATCACGTCAGGGCCATAACGGCACTTGCGTTAGAAAGGGAGAGCAAGATATCCCCACTACGTCCCCACTCTTGCTCATTACAGAAATTAAAATATGAATTACTGCCTCATTTTTCAACTAATTTGGATGCAGATTTTACTGAAGAGTTTCTTTTTTGTTTTATTTGCTAGTACATATAAAAATGTGTACAAAATCAAACATAGTCAAGTACCCAGTTGCCTACAGCGAGGCTCTATCACTCAAAAACTTCTTCTAACTAACTTGTTTGTTGTAAGAAAGTTATGTCTATTCACTAGAGTAGTACAGACTCATAAGGAGCGGTTGCGAAACAGCCAAGGTCCTACGTGATACCGGAGCGGATGCGCGGCCCATACTGATGGAATTTACGTCATCCATCAGACAATATAGCGATAGCTCAGTTGGGAATGGTACGGACTGCCGAGACAAGTGTCGGAGGTTCGAGACCAACCACAAAATGGAGCATACACCGACGACTTTTCTAGTTTAAGTGTATTTTCATTGTGAAATATAGATTGCTATAACGGTAAAGGAAAACATCGTGAGGAAACCTGCATACCCGAGAATTTCTTCACAGGAATTTCGGAGGTATGTGAAGTGTACCAACCCGCATTAGGCCAGCGTGGTAGGCTAAGGCCTAACCGCTCTCATTAGTATTATTTTAATTAATTTAATAGAAAATGGCTTAATAGCCTCTATGTATGTAGTATTAAATCTCTTTGAGTTTGGTCCATCTTTTTACTCTAACGCGAATTGCAAGATCGTATTGCTCAATTCGGCGTAATTTATTGGAAAATAATTTATTCCTTGCAACAATGAACACACTTGCTACACGTAGTCGCTTCCTTGGTCTTGGTCGTGGGTTTAATTCCCAGGTCGGGCAAAGCGAATCTTTTTTTATGTTTTTATAGCAGTAATTGGCAAACGAGCAGATGGGTCATCTGATGGTAAGTGATCTCCACCGCCCATAGACACCCAAGACACAATGGGAATCATGAGTGCGTTGCTAAAGAGAGGGAATGGAAGGGGAGGGAAAACGCATTGGGAAAGGGAGCGGGGAAATGGGCCACCGGAAATCTTACTCACCGAACGAAACGCGACAGCAAGCTGCCACTTTACATCGATTTTCTGTGAGACAGTGGTATCTAACTGGTCGAGTCGGGATATTCGTGCTGTAGACCTTACTGTCTACAGCGTGGCTCTACCACTAATCTAGTTTAATTTGTCCGGGACTGTATTCCCTAGGGGGTTGCTGTCAGACAGGCAACCGGTCGTAAAAACATAGCCAAATCCTTTTTGCAACAAGCTTTAAAAAGTGTAAGGAACAATCTTGCCTCTTTCTACCTGCCCTTTTCCCACCTTAATGTGGGGTCGGCGCAACACACTTTTAAAAGCATGTCGCAGAAAGGATTTGGCTATGTTTTTACGACCGGTTGCCCGTCGACGTCCTGTCGCATGTATCAAACTGTAACTAATGACCATTTGGTCACAAGTTTTGTATCACCAGTTTTGTGGTGATGCCCCGTCTAGGATTACTGTTTAATGTCTTTGTTTAAAGCTGATGGGTTGTTAAATCCCCTAGGATTTGAACCTGAGACCTTCACAGCCGCTGCTAAATGTAATACGCATTAACATTGAGAAACCCGAGTTACAAATGCGGAAATATTGCAGCATTATAGTGAATTGAATTTTAACTGTCTCATTGAGTTAGATTTAACAAAGAACTTAAGAAGCAACTAATATTCTCCACGTTGCGGAATTGGGTACTTGATTAGGTTTGATTTTGAACACTTTTGACTGCCTGCTTCGGTGGCGTGGTGGTATTTCGGTACGACTACGGTTCTGAGGTCTCGGGTTCGATCCCCGGGTCGGGCAAAGTGATATTGGATTTTTCCATATCAGCCTGGAGTCTGGAATTTGTGATTTGTCCCAGATGTGATAGGTGGCGAGCCTATCCCGATATGGCGATAGGCTCGCCACCTATCACATCTGGGACGGAACTAAGCTCGGCGAAATGTGGGTGTTCTAGATGGCTAGTGCGCCTCTGCCTACCCCTTCTCGGATAAAGGCGTGAGCTTATGTTATGTTATGTTATGTTATGATTTTGAACATATTTTTATATGTACTAGTAAATAAACCAAAAAAGAAACTCTTCTGTAAAATCTGCATCGAAATTGGTTGAAAAATGCGTCAGTTATTTATATTAACATCCCTCAATGTATAAGCAACAAATATATTCATCTTGATCTTCATATGACTACAGTCAAGCAAGAAATAGCCCATTTCAGTAACAATTATCAGAGGAGACTCTCACAGCATGTAAATAACTACGCTCTGGCACTGAGTGGAGAAGGCGGTCTACATTATGTGAGACTAAAACGTAAAGATATCCCAAGTCTGAATAACGGATTCCATACAAAGTGATGTGAGAAAGTGTTGGAAATAAGTTCCAACAAGAAACCTTCCTCTTAAAACATTCGACAAAATACTGATTTGAGTACCTAAATCGGCCATAAGAATGGCTTATTGTTAGAAAAACAGATTGCCATGTAGCAGTATACATAAATAAAAAAAAAAAAAAAAAGTTAGTTATATTTTAAATTCTGCAATGAGCAAGAGTGGGGATGTAGTGGGGATATCTTGCTATCCCTCTCTAACGCACGTACCGTTATGGCCCTGACGTGATTTTACTAATACTTCTCTTTTCCCCAGTTTGAAGGTTACACCAAATTTCAAATGCTTATAACTTCGTTATTTTTGAAAATATTTCAATAATTCGTTCAGTGTTATATTTTAAATGGCGCCAGTTTCATATAAAATTAATTTAAAAATATTTGTCAAGTTCCCAATTGTCATGATTTTTTTTACTGATGTGTAATCCGATTTTCGACAGACTCCAAATATTTTTTTTTAAATTTATTTATACATTTCATATACAATGTATATACATACATACATACATACACACTCACGCCTGTATCCCATAGGGGTAGGCAGAGACAATTGAGCGCCACAAGCTACGATCCTGACATTTGATCCATATAGGATCGCGTCGGGCGCCCTCTTCTGGCCCTACCATTCACTTTAGCACGATAAATACCTTTCGTAAGTCGCCTTTCATCCATCCTCTCTACATGTCCAACCACCTAAGCTTCCCTTTCTCAATCCTAGTCACCACATCATTCTTCAACTTACAACAATCCCTTATCTTGCTATTCCTCATACGATCGGCAAGGGTGACTCCACACATACTTCGCAGGGAACGCATTTCCACCGCATTCACTCGACTTTCATGCTTCTTCTGCCAGACCCAGCACTAACTTCCATATGTAAGCGTCGGTATCAGCACTCCATTGTGGACAGCCATTCGTGCCTTTTGCGACACTGCCTGGCTACCCACTATGGAACGCAAGGCACCGTTCACTTTATTATATACAATGTATATAGGCGGACTTAATGCCTAAAGAATCAAAGTTTAAACTTAACGGACCAAATTTCAAGTCCGATCGTGACCAAATTTATATGGGACCACCCTTGAAAGAAGCTGTATTGAACACAAAAAGAATTTTGAAAATCGGTCCACATTTGGCGGAGATATCGCGTAACATACATAAACAAAAATACAGACGAATTGAGGACCTCCTCCTTTTTGGAAGTCGGTCGATAAAATACAGATGAAATGAGGACCTCCTCCTTTTGTGGAAGTCGGTCTAAAATTGATCTCAAACTTCAGTACCGCCATCAACCACTTATTACAATGCGAGGGCGATTATAACAATTTACATCCTAGAGATAAAATAAAAAAATTTATTGATCATGTAGGCATGTAAAAAAGCACTTATGACTAGTCAACACAAGTAAATTTTTAAATTAGGATTAATATAATTTATATTACATATTTGAATTTGACAACAGGCAGGCAAGTATGGACATAATAACGATGGGATGGCTGAGATAGGGTGATAAGGGGAAATAGGAATAGAGTGTAAGGGAATGGATTGTATGGGAATGGCATATGGCAGGAATGGTGGCAGGGGATTGACTGGAAATACTGGAAGCAGTTGGGATTGGTGCGTGAGGCCCTATCCTAACCTAGAATGTTTTGTGAACGGTTAAGAATCACGTAAGATAAGTTCTCTCAATATTATTACGCTGGCCGGCCTGGCGCGCGGATATTTGAAATAAACTGAGCGACTTATGACCACTAGGTCATAACTTTTGGATCACAAGTTTTGTACTGTTGTCCCGTCTATATACCTCTACTGTTGAATGTCTTTATCCGATAAAGTTTTATAGAATAGACACCCAGTACTATGTGACTGTTGGATGTTATTAATATTTTGTTAATTTGTTTCAGATGCTGTCCAGATCTAAAGACACTGTACCTTTTAGCCAGACCAAAGAAGAATAAAGACATACTAAAACGTCTACAGGAACAATTTGATGATGCTGTGAGTAACTTCATAAAACGTAATTCTAACTTAACCATTCTCATTAGTAGAGGAAGTACGTGGACAGAGTGGAGGTAAGTACCTACACTCTGTCCAAATAAAAAAAAATAACATGCAAAGCCGTGGCGCGTCGCTAGTTTAAGAATATAGGTAAGTTAGCTATATTCTTAAAGCTTTGCACGTTTTTTTTATAGCACAAACTGGCAAACGAACAGATGGGTCACCTGATGGTAAGTGATCTCCACCGCCCATAGACACCCAAGACCTAAAAGGAATCATGGGTGCGTTGCCAACCTAAAAGGAGGGAATGGAAGAGAAGGGACAAGAGATTGGGAAAGGGAGGGGAGGGAGAAATGGGCCACCAGAAACCTCACTCACCGAATGAAACGCGACAGCAAACTGCCACTTTACGTCGGTTTTCTGTGAGACAGTGATATCAAACCGGTCGAGCTGGCTCATTCGGGTTGTAGACGTTACTGTCTACAGCGTGGCTATACCACTCAAACCGTCAATAAGTAATTTTAGTAGTGATAGAGTGGTGGTAGTAGCCCAATTCCCCCTCCCTTTCCCAATCCCTTTTCCCTCCCTTCCATTCCCTCCTTTTAGGTTGGCAACGCACCCATGATTTTTTTTGTGTCGTGGGTGTCTATGGGCGGTGGAGATCACTTACCATCAGGTGACCCATCTGCTCGTTTGCCAATCTCTGCTATAAAAATGTTTTTTTTTTCAGTTATACGACAAATTAAGGAAAGAGAGACCAAATTTCATACAGAAGATCGGCATCATTGAAGGAGACGTGGGCGCTGTGAACTTGGGGATGTCCCCCGAGGACCGACAAAAGGTTATTAACGAGGTAACCAAATATTACAATCAAATGTCTACCCATTTTTTGACCGACTTCAAAAAAAGGAGGTACCCAATTCGTCTGTAGGTTCAAAATGCAATTAGATTAGTATTACATAGAGCTTATTGTGTGATAGAAATACCCATACAAAGGTAACACATAACATAACATAAGCTCACGCCTGTATCCCCGAAGGGGTAGGCAGAGGCGCACTAGCGAACTAGAACACCCACATTTCGCCGAGCTTAGTTCCGTCCCAGATGTGATAGGGGGCGAGCCTATCGCCATATCGGGCACAAAGTCCAGACTCCGGGCTGATATGGAAAAATCCAATATCACTTTTCCCGACCCGGGGATCGGACCCGAGACCTCAGGACGGTAGTCATACCGAAATACAACCACGCCACCGAGGCAGTCAATTTGGTCACGATCAGATAATGTGATGATGTGCCGGGTCGATCACTTCCCTGCAACATGGTTGAGGAGGTCGATGGCTGGCACACGCGTCATACTCGTGAACGGGTGCTGCTTGTGGAGACTGGTCTGCCTGGAGTGTTTTGTTTCCCTTGTGTCAATTCAACTTGCCGTGGCTATGGGGGTCGCTCAGTGTATCTTGTATGTTACTTTGTCCTATATTATTAGATATCTATTGTTAGTTTAGCTACTCTATTTCAAGCTCTTTCTGTATCTGGTGCTGTACTGTATTAGTAGCTGACTGTAAATTGGTGTTAAAAAGAGCAACGTCAGAGTTTCTTGTCCGTTCTTCTCTGGCGAAACAGCCTTCTGAACAGGCGGTAGAGTTAAAAGTTGACGGAATCTAAATAATATTTGAATATTTATGGACTGCCTCGGTGGCGTGGTGGTGTTTCGGTATGACTACGATTCCGAGGTATCGAGTTCGATCCCCGGCTCGGACAAATTGACATTGGATTTTTCCATAGAAGCCCGGAGTCTGGAAATTGTGCCCGATATGGCGGTAGGCTCGCCCCCTATCACATCTAGGCGGAACTAAGCTCGGCGAAATGTGGGTGTTCTAGTTCGCTAGTGCGCCTCTGCCTACCCCTTCGATACAGGCGTGAGCTTATGTTATGTTATGTTATTTTATGGATTCAGTAGATGATTTGATTTGATAAGTTTTGAAGCCGGTCCGTTGAGGCTTTAAACTTGTGATTTTTATTTATTTAATTTACGCTTCAAATCGTTCATCCTGCATGTATTGTTATTGGTACAAACTTTTTGCATCACTCAGTACATCATCATCATCATCATCATCAGCCATAGGACGTCCACTGCTGAACATAGGCCTCCCCCAAAGATTTCCAGATCGACCTGTTGGAAGCGGCCTGCATCAGTATATAAGTGTCTTTATTTTTTTAGCGTGATCAGGAGTGCGTCAGTCAAGTATAAATAATCAATGTAAAGTATACTTCGTTTGTTTTTAGAGTTCCGAAGACAAATGGCAATAATCACAGGTTTAAAAACTTAACGCACCGACTTCAAATCCGATCGTGACCAAATTTATATGGGACCATCCTTGAAATAAGCTCTATCGAACACGAAAATAATTTTAAAAATAGGTCCACATTTGGCGGAGATATCGCGTAACATACATAAAAAATACAGACGAATTGAGGACCTTCTCCTTTTTGGAAGTCAGTCAAAAATGTAAATACTGTCTAATAAACTCTATTTTCGTCTCGGTGGCGTGGTTGTATTTCGGTACGATTACCGTCCTGATGTCTCGGGTTCGATCCCCGGGTCGGGCAAAGTGATATTGGATTTTTCCATATCAGCCCGGAATATGGAATTTGTGCCCGATATGGCGACAGGCCTATTACATCTGGGACGGAACTAAGCTCGGCGAAATGTGGGTGTACTTAGCTAGTGCGCCTCTGCCTACCCCTTCAGGGATACAGGCGTGCTTATGTTATGTAAATTATATTTTGACGTGACAAATGTCTGTGTGGCCCACAGATATTTGTTTCGGGTCTGGGTGTTGTGAGAGCGTGCGTCTCTCTAGGTTCCTGATTCCCACGACACAAGACTCGATCTTAGTGTGGGGTTAGGACTATGCGTGTGACTGTTGGGTGTATTTATTTATTTATATTTAAGTAACAGTGACCCTTCGGAACCCTGTACGTGCGTGATCAAATATGCATTTTCCCGGTTTTTTTACATTGACGTCAGCACAATTTGCGACGATAATTAAATATTAGTTAATTTACATACTTTATAACAACAAGTTATCTATAAATAAATATTTTTGTTAAAATTACAATGATGTTTATTTTTTCGAGAAACTCGTTATGACTGCCTCGGTGGCGTAGTTGTATTGCGGTACGACTACCGTCCTGAGGTCTCAGGTTCGATCCCCAGGGCAAAGTGATATTGGATTCTTCCATATCAGCCCGGAGTCTGGAATTTGTGCCCGATATGGTGATAGGCTCGCCCCCTACCACATCTGGGACGAAACTAAGCTCGGCGAAATGTGGGTGTTCTAGTTCGCTAGTGGGCCTCTGACTACCTCTTCGGGGATACAGGAGTGAGCTTATGTATGGATGATGCAAGAAGGATTTGGCTTAGTTTTCACGACCGGCTGCCTGACGTCAACCCCCCTCTGGAGAATCCAATTCCGTCCAAATCGTGTTAACAAACTGTTTCGGGTATGGTAATTTAGCGTTATTGTTTCCTCAAAATGTAATTATACAAAAAAATATCTGCGTAGATCTTAATGTTTACCAAAACACGTGTCATAATAAAATATTTGGAAACCGTTGCAAATTTATAAACGTAGGTAGGTATATTGTAATTTTAGTATATGCGAAATGCTGTTAAGTGTATTATCGATAATTTTTGAAACCAAGATGTCTGACTAGCTATTTTTTTGAGTAATGGATTTATTAAACACTGTCGTTGGCAAAATAAATAATAAATAAATACACCCAACAATCACACACCTAGTCCTGACCCCACACTAGGTATAACCTGTATCACGGGTGACAGAGACTACGAGAGACTTTCGGTCTCACAACACCCAGACTTGAAACAAATATCTGTAGGCCACACAAACATTTGTCTCAATGCGGGAATCGAACCCGCGGCCTCTCGCTTCACAACCGGCCACTCGCCCACTGCGCCACGGAGGCTGTCTAAAAAAATCAACCTTTGATGGAGGCCATATTTTTTAAATAAAGAAGAAGTATATTTTCCACCGTCTTCCAAAAAGGAGGAGGTCCTCAATTCGTCTGTATTTTTTTATGTATGTTACGCGATATCTCCGCCAAATGTGGACCGATTTTCAAATTCTTTTTGTGTTCGATAGAGCTTCTTTCAAGGGTGGTCCCATGACTTTAAAAGAGGCTATAACCCTTGCGTTTGTTTCGGCATTTCTTCTCAGGGATAGCCACGAAATGCCGTCATCATTATTTTTTCAATATATACTCGTAACTGACATGTAAAAGTGATATGAGATATCCTATTTGCAGAATAAATTATTTGAATTTGAAAAACATATAAATTGGTCACGATCGGATTTGAAGTCGGGCCGTTAAGATTTAAACTTGTGATTATTAAAGCAATCAAAAGCAAAATGGCTCGGACTAAGTCGAAGTGTGGGGTGGGTAGTCCCCCATAGTGGGTAGTGTGAGATCAGGGGACCCGACTCTTAACACTCGATTTGAATTTGACTTTCGACTTTGGGATTTTGACGGGAAGTCTGACAGAGTGGGCGTCGTTTGTTAAAATTATTTCATATTATTCTCTAGAGTTGTGTTTGTTGGTTTTAAGTGTTGTGGTTTAATGCATCAAACTTCAGTGAAGATGGACAGTATAATGGGGAAAAATTTTAACCGGTGATCTTCGATGAGTTTTGTTTGGTGCGTTGGCTAGGTTTGTTCGGTCGATTCGCCGAGTGAAGGTCATCTGAGGGACACTTGTCTGGAAGGAATTACCGCCATAATCCTAGCAGGGCCTTGAGATCATCCACATCTGGGTTTTATGGTCATTGTGAAAACATAATTGGTCTATTTACCTTGACATTGGCTAAATCACCGCATATGCGTGGAAGACATTATTTTTAAAAGAAGAAGAAGATTCGATTTCATTTAGTGACTTAAAATCACACTGAATTAGACTTAAAAAGTGCACTAATGTCACGTTAACAATTACCAAATGATAAGTTCTCGAATCTAATGCATTATTAGCGCAGTTTTAACTCTATTTCGGTGGATTTGTAAGTCAATAATCACAAGTTTAAAAACTTAACTGACCGACTACCAATTTACCGATGATCAAATTTATATAGGACCACCCTTGAAATAAGCTCTATCGAACACAAAAATAATTTTGAAAATCGGTCCACATTTGGCGGATATATCGAGTAACATACATAAAAAAATACAGACGAATTGAGGACCTCCTCCTTTTTGGGAAGTCGGCCGAAAAATGAAACCGAATCGAAGTCGAATTCGAATCCGTGATAGCCTCCGTGGCGCAGTGGGCGAACGGCCGGCTATGAAGCGAGAGGCCGCGGGATCGATTCCCGCATTGAGGCAAATGTTTGTGTGGCCCACAGATATTTGTTCAAGCGTGGGTGTTGTGAGACCGAAAGTCTCTCATAGTCTCTGACACCCACGATAGAAAGAAAGAAAGAAAGAAATAGTTTATTTGTGAAAGCACATACAATATTAGATTATACAAAAAATAATAATAATAATAATAATAATAATAAGCCCCCTAAAACCCAACCACACGTCCTGATCGAACACCTGATCACGTGGGGGGCGGGCAACACACAACTTAAATCACTGGTGTGGCTAACGTGGCAATGGTAACCCATTTAACATGGAGACTCGTTCGAAAAAGAAAATGAGAGGACCGCTTCCCGGGGGCGATCGCCGGGGCACACCTGGAGCTGACGCTGGGTGTTTCAGCATACGATCCGTCAGCGGTGAGGAGCTGAGCAGGCGGGCTCCCACCGGGTTACCCGAATATACTACAGCCGATAACGACCAACTTGACAGACTGACAGACAGTAGAACAAATAGCCCAATAGAACCTTACAGCCCAAGTACGGTATCATATGCACCATCAATTCGTTCATCACCATCAGTCCCCTCGTCGCCACTGTCAAATAATACTAGAGACACAACTACACCAGCATTGGATGTTGCGCGGGCTGCAAATGCATTTTTACCCGCGTCCACCAAAGCTGGAAAACCTAGAGTACGCATGTCATGGAGCAAAGATGTAAACCTATTTATCATGCGTACTTATTACTATATTACAAAATTAGGAACAGATATGACAACCTACCGAAAACAGCTACACGAATGTTTCTCACGTCAATATCCAGATGTTAAAGTTACAGAACAGCGAGTATCAGACCAAAGACGAGCAATAGAACGAAATAAGCTACTCTCCACAGATATACTAGATCAACTAAAAGAAGAAGTGAGAAGACAGTTACAGAACGAAATAGATAGCACAGGAAATATTGATGTCATTACCTCATCAAGCCAAACTCAATACCAGTTACAGTCAATAACACAGCAGACAAAAGCAATAATACATTCAGAATCAGAAACACAAAATCCTTCATCATGTCATTATCATATCACACAAACATCACACACATCCACACAGACTGATACAATTACCTTCACACTAGAAAATGATATTGAGACCCTGATGGAAACTAATCCTACAACAGACACATACATACAGGAAATGCAAGAAAAATTCACAACATCCCTCACATTGTACTCCGGGCTGGATCCAGCAGCTCGCCCAAAATTACCCAAACTACGATACAGTCCAAAACTTAATCATCTTTTAGAAATATTTAATCGAAATATCTTAAACCAGTTTATCACAGAAGATACAAAGCTTGCAGATATTCACACGCTTATTTACTGCAGCGCAGTAGTAATATCAGAGGAACTTGGCCACAAAATTGATGAACACACTACAAGAAACAACAGAGCAAAATATAACAATAAACCCCCATGGCAACAACGTCTTGAAAAGGATATAGAAAAGCTCAGAGCAGATTGCGGAAGACTCACCCAATACATAAACAACAATAGATCAAAGAAAGTAGTTAAGAAAGTAGAAGAGATATTTAAAAATAAAAAGACTCACACTAGGCATGACAGTAATAATAATAGACCGGAAGAGTATCTAGATACACTGAAACAACAATTAGCACTTAAAGTAAATAGACTAAAACGTTATAAGAAAGCTCAACAGCGTAAAAACGAGAACATTTTATTTGCTACGAATGAAAAAACATTTTACCGTAACTTACGTAAACCATGCATAGACACCAATGACAACACTAGGAGCATACCATCCAAGGAGGACTTAGAAACATTTTGGGCAGAAATATGGGAGGAAGAAACGGAACACAATGACAAGTCAGACTGGATAAAAGAAGAAGAAAACAAATGGATTGCAATAGATGAAATGGAATTTGAGGAGATTACGGAACTTGACATAAAGCTTATTACATCTAAACTACATAATTGGAAATCACCCGGCATCGATAAAGTACACAATTTTTGGTTCAAAAAATTACATTCTTTACACAGAGCAATAGCTACAAATTTAACAGATATAATCTTAGGTAAACAGGCTATACCATCATTTATTGCAACTGGAATAACATATATGATCCCGAAAGATAAAATGACATCAGAACCCTCCCAATATAGACCAATCACTTGCCTTCCAACAATATATAAAATCCTAACAGCTGTTATCTCACATAAAATAAATAAACACATTGAGCACTATAATATTATAGCAGAGGAACAAAAGGGGTGTAGGCGGGGCCATATGGGATGCAAGGAACAACTCGTGATAGACTCAACCATTCACAAACATGCCACTTCGAAAAATAGAAATATACACTGTACCTATATAGATTATAAAAAAGCTTTCGACAGCATACCGCATTCTTGGTTGATAAAAATACTTAAGATATACAAAATAAATAAAAACATAATAGAATTTCTACATAACATTATGACACAATGGAAGACTACATTGCATTTAAATAATAAATGTAATACTGTTAGAACGAGGGAGATAAACATCAGGAGAGGAATCCATCAGGGCGATTCCTTGAGTCCCTTGTGGTTCTGCCTTGCCTTGAACCCACTTTCACACCAATTGCGACGCACCGGAGCCGGGTATAAATTACAGCATGGTACTGAAGAAACAATCATTTCTCATCTCATATATATGGATGACATCAAATTATACGCAAAAACTGAAAGGGACATGAAGAAGTTAATAGATGTTACATCCAATTTTAGCACAGATATTAATATGCATTTTGGCTTAGATAAATGTAAAACACTTCATATAATAAAAGGCAAAATTCGACCCGGTGATTACGCAATAAATGACTCTGAGATGATTACAGCAATGGAAACATCAGATTTGTATAAATATTTAGGATACAGACAGTTAAAAGGTTTGAACCATACAGATATTAAACACATTTTATCTACAGAGTACCAAAAAAGGATCACAGTCTTATGCAAAACTCAACTAACTGGCAAACATCTCATCAAAGCAATTAACACTTATGCAGTTCCCATATTGACCTACTCATTTGGAATAATAAAATGGACAAAAACTGACATAGACAAATTAGAACGAACTACAAGAACAACACTCACAAAACATAAACATCTTCATCCCAAATCAGCAATAGAAAGACTAACCGTCAAAAGGCAAGAGGGAGGCAGAGGCCTCATAGACATTCAAAATCTCTGGCAAAAGCAAATATACAAATTAAACACATTCTTCCATCAGAAATCTCATACTAGTAACATACACAAGGCCATAGTCAACAACGATCATAACTTTACTCCATTAAATTTAAACGAAGAGACTAATTTAGAAAACCCTAATAATAACGACCCGCAGCAACAAAAAATAGAAAACTGGAAGAAAAAAGTATTACATGGTAGACATCCCCATGACTTACAACAAACACACATAGACTCAATAGCATCAAACAAATGGCTCAAAATTGG
Organism: Clanis bilineata; assembly: GCA_036417725.1. Lineage (NCBI taxonomy): Eukaryota > Metazoa > Arthropoda > Insecta > Lepidoptera > Sphingidae > Clanis > Clanis bilineata. Next base: position 557,467 of record CM071165.1, read on the forward strand.
AAATCTCTTTCCGGAAACAGAAGGTTTTATCATAGCTATCCAGGATCAAGTAATTAATACTAAAAATTATAGAAAATATATAATAAAGGATCCTACTATTACAAATGATAAATGTAGAAGATGTCACACTCAACCTGAAACAGTCCAACATATCACCGGAGCATGCACTAGTCTAACACAAACCGATTACACACACAGACATAACCAGATAGCAAACATCATCCACCAAACACTCGCAATAAAACATACTCTCATACCAAACACAAACACACCATACTATAAATATAACCCTGTAAATGTACTAGAAAATAACACCCACAAACTATATTATGACCGTGCTATTCTTACTGACAGAACCATCCATTATAATAGACCGGATATAACACTGCAAGATAAAACTAACAAAACCACATACCTTATTGATATCGCCGTCCCAAACACCCACAACATTCAAAAATCAATTACAGAAAAAATTAATAAGTATGCTGATCTTAAAGAGGAAGTAGCAAGAATATGGAAACAAGATAAAGTATATGTAGTGCCTATTGTCCTATCGACTACAGGAATTATTCCGAAGCACCTGCACCACAGTCTACGACTATTAAATTTAAACACATCAATTTATATATCCCTCCAAAAAGCAGCTATACTAAATACTTGCCGAATTGTGAGGAAATTCCTGGAAATTGACGAGAACGAAACTGCAACATCATAACTACATACACCTATTACTTAAATAAGAAAAATTACATCGACACACATAAAATACCACACGCTGCATTTACTTGGCAATTGCCCGTAAATGTAGCTAATACCAGCGTAAAAGCTGAGAATAAAGTAGTTCCATATAAATAATAATAATAATAATATGGCAACACTAGAAGTCACTTGGTACAAGATCTAAAAACATTTACAAAATAATTATTTTAAGATATATAGTATTCATAATTTTATTTTTATATTACGTATTTTCGAAAAATCATCCTGTTTGAACAATAATTAAGTGAAATTTTGAAGAAATCTTTATAATGTGCAAAAAACAGATCAATGACAGTGACAGTGTCATTTAAATGTATTTAAGATCAGTTTTAGAAGGAAAAATCAGCTAAAAATGAACCAAAATTATGTATTTCCAATCCAAAATGTATCAAGATGATATTACGAGCCAGGACACGCGCACGCAGAAGATCCTCCACCAGCTCGTCGAGCTCCGCGTCGTGGGCGTCGGCTTCGGAGGTGTTCGAGCCGTCGCCGGATAACGACGCGTCGAGCCTACAAGACGAGCTGCAGTCGTCCCCGCCGCCACTAACACCTGTGCGACGAAGAGGACGGCGACCCCCTCCTCCGGCGGGCTTGGGACCAGCGGGGCCTTGTGTCCCGCCTACGGCCCCCGTTACCGGTGGAGTAGTGCGCCGCATGAGATGGACATCTAGCATCAATGAAAATGTCATGCGGGCCTACTATGGGGCGACAGAAGGAGGAACCAAACTCACAGCGTACCGTGCCAAAATGCTTGCTCTGTTTCAGACCCTTGAACCAACGCTTGATGTATCGACTCAACGTTTATCGGATCAAGTGAGGTTCATCCAGCGACGTAAGTTGTTGGATGATGCCGTACTTGAGCGATTGCGCGCAAACTTACATAATATTGTCCAGGTTCCTATCACCACGGCTCCTGTTGAAGAAAGAACAGATAACGCACCTATATGCACCTCTGACCCAGATCCAGAGTTAGTGGACAATTTGGACAATACAGTAAGTTCCCAAGATATACAGTGTTTGAGAAGGGCTTTGGAAGATGCGATTTTGGAATTTAATTCTATTTCTGCGTCCAGTAGACCTCGGATACCGCGTTTGCCAACGCACAGACGTAATTTGGCACTAGTTGGGGCACTAGACTCCATACTTTCCACATACATGGAGTCTAGTTGCGACCTTGTTGGCACTCATTCGATCCTGTACTGCGCGGCCGTCGCGGTATGTCGCGTGGCTAACGTAAAGTTTCCCAGTGAAAACAGAGTCACGCGGGATGCCGTGATTGTCCCGGCCTGGCAGCGCAGGATCGAGGAGCGTATCGGCAAGGCCCGCACTCTAATCGCTAAATTAATTTGCTTCAGGGAAGGCAATGATAGGCCCAGAGTCATGCGTTTTGTGACACAGGCCTTTTCTGGGACCAACATCAGGCCCAGAGATTATAGGGTTTGTGTCGCAGAACGCATAGATTTCCTGAAGCAAAAAGTCTGTGCTTGGGCGAACCGTATCCGACGATTTAGGATGCGCTGGGATAGATTCCAACAAAATCGCACTTTTCAAAGAGACCAGAAAAGAGTGTATGGATGTTGGGAGCGCTCTCATGTTCTAGGAGATCGGCGGCCGCCGGATGTGCTTGATATGCATACATATTGGGCAAGCATTTGGTCGTCGCCGGTCTCTTACACTGAAGGCGCCTGGCTCAGTGTCGTGGAGCGAGCCTGCGAGTCAATACGAACTATGGAGGCCATTTCAATCAGCCCAGAAGACGTTTTGTGTGCAATCCGTCCGTCCCACAACTGGAAAAGTCCCGGGCCGGACGGCCTGCACAATTTCTGGTTGAAATGGCTTCCTAGCACGCATGCTCGTTTAGCGACGCAGTTCCAGGACGCACTTGAGAATAGATCTCTCCCATCGTTTATGACGACAGGTGCCACATACCTCTTATATAAATCTGGTAATACCACTGACCCAAAAAATTATAGGCCTATAACTTGCTTGCCCACCATCTACAAATTACTGTCCTCAATTATAAGATTGAAAATATCCAACCACATTAACAATAGTAACATCATGTTTTCAGGTCAAACAGGCTGTAAAGTTGGGTCACGTGGTACAAAAGAACTCCTTCTCGTAGACATGTCCATATGTCAGCAAGTTCGTCGCAACAGGAGGAATTTATCGGCTGCCTGGATCGACTACAAAAAAGCCTACGATTCAGTGCCTCATACATGGCTCATGAGGGTGCTAGATTTGTATAAAATAGATACAAATCTATGCGCCTTTCTGGAGGCTTGTATGAGGCAGTGGACAACGGTTTTAAATTATCCAGGTGGTGCGAGTACTCCTGGTTGTGATGAACCAATTAAGATTGAGCGGGGTATATTCCAGGGTGACAGTCTGAGTCCCTTATGGTTCTGTCTGGCCCTGAATCCTCTTAGCACTTTGCTGCTGGATTCCGGACTAGGCTACCGTCTTCGTAGAGGGGGAGAGCCAATATCCCACTTACTATACATGGATGACCTCAAACTGTTCGCACCCAAGAAAACTGATTTGATGGAGTTGTTGAAAATAACTAAAAGTTTCAGCAACTCTATCAATATGGAGTTTGGTGTGGATAAGTGCGCGGTTATCCATGTGGAGCGTGGTGGGAATATAGTCTCTGATGACATCCATCTCTCAGAGACTATACAGCTTAGATCTCTCTCCGAAACGGAAACCTACAAATATTTGGGTATGTCTGAAGCGTTAGGTATATCGAGTGCAGATGTAAAACAATCAGTAAAGGAACGTTTCTTTGGTCGCTTGACAAAAGTACTAAACAGTCTTTTGTCGGGTGGCAACAAGATTCGTGCCTTTAATGGTTGGGTTATGCCTGTACTGATGTACTCTTTCGGCATACTCAAATGGACTCAGACCGAGTTAGATACCCTGGATCGAAAGGTCCGGACTCTACTAACTGCACACCGAATGCATCATCCACGATCGTCTGTTATGAGATTGTATATCCCGCGGAGATGCGGGGGCCGAGGTTTACTTAATGCCAAGGACCTGCATAATCGCGAGATATGCAATCTCAGGAATTATTTCCTCCGTAGCGAAGTGGTGATGCATAAGGATATGGGCTTGGTAGACAAAGGATTCACTCCGCTCTCACTGGCAAATGAGAATTGGCGGGCACCTGTGGTACTGAGTACCGGGGATCGCAGGGAGGTATGGAAGAGCAAACAGCTTCACGGACGATTCTATCGAGCTCTCAATGGGCCCGATGTCGACCAACTTGCTTCCGTGTCTTGGCTACGTTTCGGTAACCTATTTGGGGAAACCGAGGGTTTTGTCTTTGCAATTATGGACGAAGTTATCAAGACGAACAACTATAGGAAATACATCATAAAGGACGGTACGGTCGACATCTGTAGGGCATGTCACCGACCCGGAGAGTCCATTAGGCATGTTATTTCCGGTTGTTCGTATCTTGCTAACGGCGAGTACTTACATAGACATAACCTAGTAGCCAAGATCATACACCAGCAACTTGCTCTTCGATACTACCTTGTGACTTCTGAAGTACCATACTACCAATATGTGCCGCAGCCAGTTCTTGAAAATGGACATGCAACACTGTATTGGGATCGATCTATTATTACGGACAGGACTATTGTTGCCAATAAACCTGATATTGTGGTAGTAGATCGATTAGCGCGTCGGGCAATACTTGTTGATGTCACCATTCCGCATGATGAAAATCTCGTGAAGGCCGAAAATGACAAGATGTCTAAATACTTAGATCTGGCACACGAGATTTCGGACATGTGGGATGTGGAATCAACAATCATTGTCCCGATAGTCGTTACCGCTAATGGGTTGATAGCAAAGAGCCTCGACCAACACCTTAAGAGGCTCTCAATCGGACGTTGGGTCAAGAGCCAGATACAGAAGGCAGTGTTATTGGACACGGCCCGCATTGTGAGGCGGTTCCTCACTCTGAGCCCCTAACCACCGGTGACTTGGGTCTCAAGCCTCGTCATCGGGAGGGTGATATTTATTGTTTTTTATATTTTTAAATGTATTTTTTTTTAACTTATATTTAACAATGTAAAAAAAGAATAATTGAAATAAATGAGAATATAATAATAAAACAACGATTTTTATTATGTGCATATCACAAAAAACGATACCGGTTATACCTAGTGTGACTTGACTGTTGGGTGTATTTATTTATTATTTATTATTTAATCGAGTCTCACGAGTCAGGGGGCAGGACTATGTGCGTGACTGTTGTATGTATTTCGTCCTTAATACTCTGACCTTGTTTGCAAATTATGGTCAAACGTAGACAGCAAACCGAACAAGGTGTGGTGCATTTTTTTGTAAGTTGTCGGTACCTCGTCTCTGTATTATTCAATGAAAGTCTTACTTTGAGGTCCGTAATGTTCTTAATAACACTCGTTTTACAATAAATCTTCTTAATATTATTCTATAACTACTTTTACAATACGCCAGTGTCCTTGATAAGAAATCACACCGAAAAGTGAAAATGTCAATGTACGTCCATGCGATTTGTTCTCGTTAATAAATATTGTAACAATCATTACTTCAGTACGTTTTATAACTTATACATTTTATAATTTATAACTTAAAACCAATGTTACTACAGTTTCCACTGTTATGTCGATACGTAAGGTATGTAAGCTGGTGGCAGGATATTCGTATCCTCTCGGATGGCGACCACCGTACACATGGTGCTAAAACCTGTCATAGTGACCCACACTCCGTGTGTGGTTCGCGTTCCAGGATCAGCCAGTGTACTTCTGGTTCTCTCGAGGGGCTTGCGGCATGACGGCATGACATTATCTGCATCGATCATCCGCTTGTCTTGTCGCAAGCCCCTCGATTTGCTTCTTCCCTCTTCGGATTCGGAGTGTGAAGAAGCATAAATAGGCCGGCATGATTCTGAAGACCACTGATAAACACAGGGATTGTCAGTGGTCGCTAATTTTTTTGGACTGCACTACGCTTACCATCAGGTGCAGTGCAGTCACTTTGCCGTGCCCGGATAAAAAAGAAAAATAAAACAGCTCGCAGTTGAATTTGCACTGACTATTTATTCAACGTGTGAGTTGTGACGTGGGTCTGGGCTCAGCCACGACACCTACCGTACTTATGTATAACTAAACACAACCATTTTTTTTATAAACTCACGCCTGTATCCCCGAAGAGGTAGGCAGAGGCGCACCAGCCAACTAGTACACCCACATTTCGCCGAGCTTAGTTCCGTCCCAGATGTGATAGGGGGCGAGCCTATCACCATGTCGGGCACAAATTCCAGACTCCGGGCTGATATGGAAAAATCCAATATCACTTTGCCCGACCCGGGGATCGCACCCGAGACCTCAGGACAGTAGTACCGAAATACAACCACGCCACCGAAGCAATTATTTAATTAAAGCTCAGTGTATCTTGTATGTTACTTTGTCCTATATTATTAGATATTTATTATTATTATGACTGCCTCGGTGGCGTAGTTGTATTTCGGTACGACTATCGTCCTGAGGTCTCGGGTTCGATCCCCGGGTCGGGCGAAGTGATATTGGATTTTTCCATATCAGCCCGGAGTCTGGAATTTGTGCCCGATATGGCGATAGGCTCGCCCCCTATCACATCTGGGACGGAACTAAGCTCAGCGAAATGTGGGTGTACTAGTTCGCTAGTGCGCCTCTGCCTACCCCTTCGGGGATACAGGCGTGAGCTTATGTTTATGTATTTATTATTATCATGGGTTAGCTGCTCTAATTTAAGGTCTTTTTGTATCTGGTGCTGTTCTGTAAATTGGTGTTAAAAAGAGCAACGTCAGAGTTTCTTGCCCGTTCTTCTCTGGCGAAACAGCCTTCCAAACAGGCGGTAGAGTTAAAATTTGACGGAATCTAAATAATGTTTGAACATTTTATGGATTCAATAAATGATTTGATTTGAAATTACGAAGAAATTTAACACAACATCATCATCATCATCATCATCATCATCAGCCATAGGACGTCCACTGCTGAACATAGGCCTCCCCCAAAGATTTCCAGATAGACCTGTTGGAAGCGGCCTGCATCCAGGGACTTCCTACATACACTGTTTAAATTGTTAAATTATGATTGTCAAAAGGTGGAAATAATATTCCATGGAGCTGCTACAGTGCGTTTCGACGAGCCTTTGAAGTCAGCCGTGGAGATCAACGTGCGAGGGACCAGGGAGATGTGTCAGCTCGCCAGGGCTTGCGGGAAACTCAAATCTATGGTCCATATCTCTACTGCCTACAGGTACTACCAGTTTTTGCAAGCCAACTGCAATTGCCTTGCACATGTTTGATCCCTCAGCGGAATGTGGGTGTTCTAGATCGCTAGTTCGCGTCAGTCTGCCCCTTCGAGGATTTAGGCGTGAGCTTATGTTATAAATACACCCAACAGTCACACATCTAGTCCTGACCCCACACTAGGTATAACCTGTATCGTGGGTGTCAGACTATGAGAGACTTTCGGTCTCACAACACCCAGACTTGAAACAAATATCTGTGGGCCACACAAACATTTGTCTCAATGCGGGAATCGAACCCGCGGCCTCTCGCTTCACAGGCGGCTACTCGCCCACTGCGCCACGGAGGCTGTCGATGTTATTTATGTGGATTTCTTAGGTTTAAGCGAATGTTATTCATTGAAATAAAACATGTTTTACGGATTCTATCGGAATTTGTTTTGTATTTATTTTTATTTTTTGTCCAGGTAAGTTTAAAAGCTTTACAGCCTTCGTGTCAGTTGTCAAAAATGTTAATATTACAATAACATTTTAAAATTGTAGAAAATTTTAAAATGTTATTGTAATATTAACATAATAAAATATATAATATAATAAAATATAATATAATAAAATTGTAGAAAATTTTAAAATGTTGTTACTCACGGTTCGAAAAATAAAATAAATACAAAACAAATCGCGATAGAATCCGTAAAAAATAGTTTTATTTAAATGAGTAACATTGGCGTAAACCTAACAAATCATTATAACAAGCTCACGCCTGTATCCTCGAAGGGGTAGGCAGAGGCTAACTAGCGAACTAGAACACCCACATTTCGCCGAGCTTAGTTCCGTCCCAGGTATGATAGAAACCTGTCGCCATATCACAAATTCCAGACTCCGGGCTGAAGCTAAAAATCCAATATCACTTTACACCACCCGGGGATCGAACCCGAGACCCCAGGACGGTAGTCATACCGCGCAGGCAATACCACTACTCCACCGAGGCAGTCCATGTCTAGGATATAGAATAAGGAAACGGCGTAGTTATATTACGTTTTGGTTGCGTCCTGCGGCCTGAGCAGGAAAATTTCTAACAACCGTAGATGTATTCGAACTCGATGCGCGTCTATGAAATTTGTATGAAATATTAACCAAACGTCATCAGTGCGCAGCGAACTCGAATACATTTACATTTACATTAGTTTTTCGTGCTCGGGTTACTGGGGTCTCGGTTCGATCCCCGGGTAAAGTATAACATTTTTGAGGCTTTCTGCTCAATGGGCTTAGCCAATTTCCTTATGTGTTGTCGAATATAATAAATGTATGAGAATGACATAAGAGTACGCTTTAAATAGCGTATTCTTATGTCATTCTCATACATTTACTATTCTAATCGACTAACGCATAAGCCACTTGGCTAAGCCCACACGAGAGAGAGGATACGAGACAGGACATCACTTACTATGACGTGATCCCACCTGCAGGGTTACCACCATCTCTTATAGCAGTATTATTATAAACGTATTTCGTTTGTTTTGTATAGGAATCGGTACAAGTAAGATGATAATAATACTGCTATAAGAGGTGGTGGTAACCCCCCTGCTCGTTGATCATAAAGTCTCTATATTGGGACTACTGCCCGTATCATCAATTTACCCAAATAAAACTTTCTGTTCCAGCAATTGTCCACTGAACGTTATAGATGAGAAATTCTACGTGAGCCCCCTCCCTGGAGACAAGCTGATTGACCTGGTGGAAACTATGGACGAGAAGATTATCAACAATATTACACCAGGGTAAGGATCCTTCTTCGTCCACTACCTGCCATCATCAGATGACTTGCTATGACGATTAACAGTTCAACAGTTGATTGAGTGGTAAAGCCACGCTGTGGACAGTAACGTCTACAACAGGAATGGGCCGGCTCAACCAGTTTGATACCACTGTCTCACAGAAAACCGGCGTAAAGTGGCAACCTGCTGTCGTGTTTCGTTCGGTGAGTGAGATTTTCGGTGGCCCATTTCACCCCCCTTTCCTTTCTCAATCCCTTACATCTTCCTTTTTGGGTTGGCAACCCACCCATGGTTCTTTTTTTTGTCTTGGGTGTCTATGGGCGGTGAAGTTTACTTACCATCAGATGACCCATCTGCTCGTTTACCAGTCTCTGCTATAAAAAAATTAATAGACTCAATACCTTGTTGGTGGATAGCGTCCAGTCTGTCGTCGATTTCTGGACTAGATCGTACCGTTTTTGGCACGGTTGTGGTGGGACATATATTATCATCCACATGTTTGGGTGATCTGATAATTGATATTTAATAATTAGGTACAGACATACATAGATATTTGACAGCCTCCGTGGCATAGCGGGCTAGTAGCCGGCTGTGAAGCGTGAGGCCGCGGGTTCGATCCCCGCACCGAGACAAATGTTTGTATGGCCTACAGATATTTGTTTCGGGTCTGGGTGTTGTGAGACCGAAAATCTCTCGTAGTTCCTGATACCCACGACATAAGACACAATCTTAGGTTATACTTAGTGTGGGGTCAGGACTATGTATGTGACTGTTGGGTGTTATTTATTTATTATTTATTTAATTAGATATATGTTTCCATGTCTTGTACCTGTACGCCACCACACTTGTGTCAATAAATAATTCTTTCTTTCTTTATTTCTTTCTTTCTTTCTTTCTTTCTCTCTTTCTTTCTTACCCGGGGTGCGTCTACGTGGACGTCCCAAAAAGCGCTGGTGGAGACAATGGTCTCTCTTTGGAGTAGTGGAAGTGTTTAACTAGGAAGGCGGAACCTGGTATTAGGCTGGGAAAAAAAAGGCAGAAAGAAAAAGCAAGAAAATAGAACGAAACAAAATAGTCAAAAAACAAAACAATAAAAACCGAAAAGAAACATGATTGTGCCAACTCTAGGCGATGCTCCCGATGACTAAGACCTGCCTAAATTAAAGAAATAAAAAAATAGTGTTAAATCCTTCCACATTGTCCCATTCGCATTGCGTGAGTCGCGTTCTAGGATCAATTAATGTATATCAAGTTCTCCCGAGGGTCTTGTGACATAGCTTAATGGTTGGTTATCGTAGGTTATTGTGGGGGTACATGTCTTTGTTTCCATTGCTCATCCACGTGTCTTGTCGCAGACGCCTTCATTTACTTTTTCCTTCTTCGGAGTATGAAGAGACATCATGTATGATTCTGATGACCGATAAAACCATTGTTTGTCGATGGTCGCTGTTTTTGGACTGCGCTTACCATCAGATGTATAGTCACTTGGATAAAAATGTATGCTTATTTTACAGGCTTCTTGGAGACTTCCCTAACACATATGCGTACACGAAAGCAGCTGCGGAAGATATTGTCCAGAAATACTCCAAGGGTCTGCCTTTTGCGCTCTTCAGACCGTCTATTGGTAAGGATTGGGCGTTGGGCGGTTTAAAGAATATAACTTATTCAGTGGCGGAACTATGGGGTGGCAGGGCTGGCAAAATGCCACGGGCCCTCAGCCCGAGGTGCCGCGAGCTTATGTGTGTTTTTAACTAATTCAGGTGATTTTTTTAAATTTCAATCACAACGTGACGATTTTTACGGGGGCCCCATCCAATGAATTTGCCACGGGCCTCAGATGGTATAGTTACGCCACTGACCTTATTAGAAACAATAACGATTTTCAAGCACTAATATGAACAGACATGTTAAGAACTTGAGACGCTTTTTCAACGATGGTTGAAAAAACTTTCGTCCGAATAAGGCCATAATAACAGCGACTGAACAGTCAGTTGATAAATGACTCAGGAATACTAGTCCGCGTATAAATTCATATTACTAAGGCTCAATTGCACCACTATTATTAACCTAGAGTTAGTCCTAACCGCAAGTTAAGTTACATGTCATTCATACATTTTCTGTCAATTTAGGTTGCGGTTAGGACTAACTCTAGGTTAATAATAGTGGTGCAATTGAGCCTTAAACTATTTTTTTGACAGCCTCCGTGGCGCAACGGGCGAGTAGCCGGCTGTGAAGCGAGAGTCCGCGGGTTCGATTCCCGCATTGAGACAAATGTTTGTGTGGTCCACAGATATTTGTTTCAAGTCTGGGTGTTGTGAGACCAAAAGTCTCTCATAGTCTCTGACACCCACGATACAGGTTATACTTAGTGTGGGGTCGGGACTAGGTGCGTGATTGTTGGGTGTATTTATTTATTTATTTTTGTTCCAGTAATTGGCACATCAAAAGAGCCTGTCGCTGGTTGGATCGACAATGTCTATGGACCTACCGGTGTAAGTTACTTCATTTTTATATGTATTATTTTCATCTTCTCAAATGTCATTTTATTTCCTTATATTTCCAAATTGGTAGGGTAGATAGGGTTATCCTGTTTTTTCGGATTGCACGTCACTGATTCTCATACAACTTTTTCTACCCCGTGTGGTTGAATTAATTGGTTGAAGGGGTAGGCAGAGATGCACTAGCGAACTAGAACACCCATATTTAGCTGAGCTTAGTTCCATCCCAGATGTGATAGGGGGCGAGCCTATCAACGTATCGGGCACAAATTCCACACTCCGAGCTGATACGGAAAAATCCAATATCGCTTTGCCCGACCCGGGGATTGAACCCGAGACCTCAGGACGGTAGTCGTACCGAAATACATCCATGCCAAAGGCAGTTGTAGTAAAGAATACCCGAAATTAAACTATCATAGCTTAAGTTCCACAAAAATACAAAAAGAACCATTTACAAGAGGAAGAAGCAGCTTCCATAATCCCAAACCATATTCCAGGTGGTAGTTGGCGCGGCAGTGGGCCTCCTACACGTTTTGAACTGCAACCCCACTGCAGTGGCGGATCTGGTGCCAGGGGACATGGTGGTGAACGCCTGCATAGCCGCCGCGTGGAAGGCTGCCAAGGAATACCCTGGGAACCATGAGGATGCACCACCTCCAGACTTACCACCGCCTATCTATAACTTCGTGTCTTCGGAACAGCAACCTCTGACTTGGAGTAAGTTGAGTGGTAGAGCCACGCTTTGAGTGGTAGAGCTACGCTGTAGACAGTTACGTCTACAGCACGAGTAAGCCGACTCGATCGGGCAGATACCACGATCTCACAGAAAACCGACGTAAAGTGGCAGCCTGCTGTCGCGTTTCGTTCGATGAGTGAGATTTACGGACGCCCCCTCCCCAATCCCTTTTACCTCCTCTTCCAATCCCCTTCTTTTTGGTTGGTAACACACCCATGAGTATTTTTGTGTCTTGAGTGTTCATGGGCTGTGGAGATCACTTGCCATCAGGTGCTCTATCTGCTCATTTACCAGTAAAAAAGTTGGAGTTTTCAAAAGCTTATCAGTGCCACAATACAAACACACTTTTCCAAGCCTGTTGCAGAAAAGACTAGGCTTAGTTTTTAACGACCGGCTGCCTGTCTGACGTCAACCCCCTCAGGGGATACAGTCTCGGGCAAATCGTGTAAGAAAACTGCCCGACCTGGAAATCGAACCTTTTAACTTCAACCGAGTTTTGGGTGTCTATAGGCAGTGGAGATCACTTACCATTAGGTGACCCATCTGCTGTTATAAAAAATAACCTCCTTGGAGCTCTGTCATTCATAAATGAAATTCTTTCCAGGTAAATTCATGAAATACACAGAGGTGTACGGTCTAGAAGTCCCCACTATACAAGCGGTGTACTACTACCTCTTCCGGCTTACTCCTTCTAGATTCATCTACACACTGTACTGCTTTTTCCTGCATTGGATTCCTGCATACATCATTGATGGCATCGCCGTCCTCATTGGGAAGAAACCTATGTGAGTATAGTATGTATACCCCAGGGAGGTTGATGCCAGGCAGACAAAACTCATGGAAACTAAGCCGAATCATTTCATAAATAAGCTCGAAAAGTGTGTTGCGCTGATCCCACTTTTAGATGGAATAGGGGCAGGTAGAGAGAGATTGGTAAAAAAGCAAAAAGCTCTAACTGGGCGTTTTGGAGGAAAATATGAGAGCCAGTTGTTGAGGTTGAGGTGGTTTGGGCATGTGGAGAGGATGGATGAAAGGCCACTTAGGAAAGGTATTTATCGCGCGAAAGTAAATGGAAGAGTCAGAAGAGGGCGCCCGAGGAGAACATACATGGCCCAAATAAGTGATCTTCTCCGAAAAGGGCTAGTGAGGAGTACCCTCAACCAGCGGAAATGTATGAAAAGATGCATGAATGTGGAAGAGGCAAAAGAGGTGTGTCAGGATCGTAGCTTGTGGCGCTCAATGGGATACAGGCGTGAGTGTGTGTTTGTGTGTGTGTGTGTGTATATGAGAGCCAATGGTCTGTGGAGGATGCTCAAGATCGGGTGAAGTGGAAGCGTTTAAGAAGTCCTTCCAACACACCTTTGCAAGTATGCTGTAGAAAGGATTCAGCTTAGTTTTTACGGCCGACTGCCTGCTTCAGGTGAGCGGAGACAACCTCTCCTTCGGGGTAGGCAGTTCTGGACATATCATATAAAATCACCCAAACTCGAGAATTGATCTCAGAGCCTTCCGTTCACATCTTCAATATGCTGCCACCAGCCCAAAGAGGCGACAGAACTACAACCAGGGGGTTACCACCTCTTATAGCAATATTATTACAGTCTTGCTTGTTCCGATTCCCGTCCGAAAAACGTAGTAAAATTATGATAATACTGCTATAAGAGGTGGTGGTAAACCCCCCAGTACCACCACAATTTACAAATCCCATTGATTTCAGGTTAAGAAAAGCGTACAAGAAAATAAGCAAATTCTCTGACGTCATCGGCTACTTCGCTACACGAGAGTGGAAATTCCATAACACCAACACCCAGGAGTTGTTCAAAGAGCTGTGTCCCGCTGACAAGGACATCTTCGACTTCGACATGAACACACTGGACTGGAGTTCATACTGCTACAACTACATCAGAGGCATCAGGATCTACCTCCTCAAAGATCCTGTGGACACCATACCAGATGGCATCAGAAAACATTACAAATTGAAGTACACGCATTACTTCTTCTGTGCTGTTCTCTTTTGTGTACTTTTGAGGGTAGTTTGGTATTTATTTAGCATGGTTTTAGTATAAGACTTAATATAGTAAATAGCTCAAGGGGATATCAATTTTGAGCCCAGAAAATGAAGGTCCACTGATGGGCTTGTCTAAGTAGAGCAAGAAGTTGTATATAAAAATGCTATTGCATTCACATGTAGAATAAATGGAAATTAAGTTAACTTAAAAATAAAACGGTGTGAGCTGAGCACTCGACAGAAGTGAAAACTTCAATAACGCAAGCTTAATAATTCATTTTTTTTTATAGATGCTAGGCGTTTGTTTATTATGCCGATTTTAATTATAAAGCAATTCGTCGTTTTGCACTGAATCGATTTTAGATTATATAGTAGGATTGCTAATTAAATAGAGTAAACTGACATTTCGAATGTTGCCAATTTTTCATGAAATTTAAATAGTGTTGAAAATATCGAAAATATCGATAAAAAGATCAAGATTATTGAAACATTTCAATTCAGTGAACCATTTAATTCTTTCATTTTCTTAAGTCTAACTCAAAGCCCGTAATTCCTGCCTAATGTGTGATTAGTACTGCATGTCTACTGAATTATAGTCATAATAAATTACTGCATGCTAAGTTATGGCATGTCTACTGGAATTGTAGTCATGGTTCATTATAAACAAAACATACAAAAGCTATGAATGTGCCGAACGTAATTTTTCTCAAATAACAAAAATAATATTTGTAATTTTCATTGTTATTATTTGGCATATATGTTGCGATTTTTTACGCAAAATTATTAACACAGACATTTAATCGAAGGATTAAGCTGAAATTTCAAAAAATACACAATAAAATTCGAATTTTTCAAGCTAGTGCTGAGTTATTGTTTCTTTGAATGATAAAAATTGAACTAGATCAATCACCATGTTTTGAAAGTAAGCAACATTATTTTGGAAAATGACATTTCGATCTGTCACCTTACTCCGTTTATCTTCGCAATTGGACTATAGTGACTTTGCCATGACGTGACAATAGCGGTTTAAACGTCATTCCATGACATGTACAAGAAATGTAAATATTTTATGACACAACGATTCTGTAGAAGCCTAGGGTAGAAGCAAATTATATGACATTTGGGTGGATGACTATTTTTAAATCAATAATGATTCTAGAACATTCACAGAACATTCTAGGGTGTAGGTAAATTGTTATAAGCGCCCTCGCATTGTAATAAGTGGTAGATGTCGTTAGTGACGTTTGAGATCAATTATTTTTATGGAAATTTGGAGTGGTAGAGCCACGCTGTAGACAGTTACGTCTATAGCACGAATGGGCCGTCTCGACCGGTTAGATACCACTGTCTCACAGAAAACCGACGTAAAGTGCAGCTTGCTGTCGCGTTTCGTTCGATGAGTGAGATTTCCGGTGGTCCATTTCCCCCCTCCCCTTCCCAATCCGTTTTCCCTCACCTTCCATTTCCTCTGTTTAGGTTGGCAACGCACCCATGATTCTTATTGTATCTTGGGTGTCTATGGGCGGTGGAGATCACTTACCATCAGGTGACCCATCTGTTCGTTTGCCAGTCTCTGCTATATAAAAAAAAACTTGCTTGATAACCCCTCTATAATTAGTAATATTAAATCTCTTTGGTTGTAATGAACTAATCAGTATTTTTTTTTTAATAAATATAACACCCAACAGACACAAATAGTCCTGACCCCACACTAAGATCGAGTCTTGTGTCGTGGGTATCAGGAACTACGAGAGACTTTCGGTTTCACAACACCCAGACCCGAAACAAATATCTGTAGGCCATACAAACATTTGTCTTGGTGCGGGGATCGAACCCGCGGTCTCTCGCTTCACAGCCGGCTACTCGCACACGGTGCCACGGAGGCGGTCGTATTGTAAAAATAGTCATCAGCTTAAATCTTAGACAAAAGAAAGAGCAAGAGGCATAACTACGTTAAAAATTGAAGCGTGCTTAATGTATGGAGTAAACATCAATATAATATACCCTAGATGCACAGTTCTTTGTAAATATCCTCCTAAAAAGTGGTCTCAGAAATAAAACAAAGAAAAATATCACAAGTTCTAATTCAATCAAACACAAATATAACCCTATGCACGTGTTATAAAGTGGCTTTTTAAACAATGTGATCAAGCGTTCTTAAATTCGATTTTTCTAATTTAGATTTCTATCGGCGTCCAACTGTAGGTAAAACTAGTGCTTAAGCACTCCTTTGCTGTCCCATTTTCCGAGCGTCAACTGTGCATCTAGGTAAATAATATATCGATGGGAGTAAAAATAAAATGGCGACTTAAAGAAAAAACCCGTTAATATAACAGTTAGGCATCTTCTTCATAAAGTATTTATACTTTATTTAATTCTTATGGCACGGTGATAACTTACATGTAAATAGATCGCGAACTAAAATGGCGGAACCGGCTTCAAAGCAGTGGCGTAAGTATAGTGTTGGGGGCCCGTGGCAAGTTCATTCGATGGTCGTCTTTTCAGACCAAGATTTTTTTTTAATTTTATTTTATTTGGAAAATATACAGTACAATTATACAAACAACATTAAAGTAATAAAACTAATACATAGACCAGTAAAGTTTCCACAAATATTAATGTTAGAAAAGCCGCAATGTCAAAAAAATGATCAAAATTAGTACAGGAGATAAAACCAAAATACAACATTATGATTAGTAATAACAAAATTAAGTTAAATATATTTTAGTATATTATTTTTAAACTTTAAGTGGGAGCCTGTAAATAAATCTACATGAGAAAGCTTTCTGTTATACTCATTACAAACTCTGAAGATAAATGTGTTTTGAGCATAATTAGTTCTTACATGGGGAAAGATTCGCTATATAGTCACGGTTTTGCGATCTGAAGCCTCCTTCCTATCACCACTGGGGCCCCCTACGTTGGGGGTCCGTGGCATTTTGCCGACATGCCACCTTGTAGTTACGCCACTGCTTCAAAGTAAACACGTATTCTTCTTAGTTATGCCAAGTCCTCTTATTTTTTCTTTAGTCATTAATCAAACTTTAGTCAGGCTGAAATATAGTCGTTTTTTAATGTATTATATTTAAGTAAATAGAAATTAGTTTATAACATAAACATAACATAACATAATTTCACGCTTGTATCCCCGAAGGGGTAGACAGAGGCGCACTAGCGAACTAGAACACCCACATTTCGCCGAGCTTAGTTCCGTCCCAGATGTGATAGGGGGCGAGCCTATCGCCATATTGGGCACAAATTCCAGACTCCGGGCTGATATGGAAAAATCCAATATCACTTTCGAACACTTTCACTTTCGGGGATCGAACCGGAGACCTCAGAACCGTAGTCGTTCCGAAATACCACCACAGCACCGAGGTAGTCTTACCTACCGACTTCCACAAAGAAGGAAGGTCCTCAATTCGTCTGTTTTTTTTTATGTATGTTACTCGATATCTCCGCCGAATGCGGACCGATTTTCAAAATTATTTTTGTGTTCGATAGAGCTTATTTCAAGGGTGGTTTCATATATGGTCGCGATCGGTAAATTGGAAGTCGGTCAGTTAAGTTTTTAAACTTGTGATTATTTTCATCCCTTCAGGCGATAGAGCCTAATACACTGACCGTAGAGATTGCTTTTCTGAGTGGTAGAGCCACGCTGTAGACAATTACGACTACAGCACTAATGGACCTAAAAACTGACAGTAACAGCTCGCTGTTGCGTTTCATTCGTTGAGTGAGATAAAAGGTGGCCCAAATCCACCTCCTTATCCCAACTCCTATTGGCAATAAATAAATAACACCCAACAGTGACAAACATCATCCTGACCCCACACTAAGATCAAGTCTTGTGTCGTGGGATCAGGATCTACGAGAGACGCGCGGTCTCACAACACCCAGACCCGAAACAAATATATGTAGGCCATACAAACGTTTGTCTCCGTGCGAGGATCGAATCCGCGGCCTCTCGCTTCATTCGCCCGCTGCGCCACGTAGGCTGTCGAATACACCCATGATTCTAATATGATTGAAACTGAATTCGAGAGTAAGCAGGCTCTTGATTCTTCTCACTTCGACATCGCCTTCGGTTTCATTTACACAATCTCAGTTCGAATGTGCAGATAGATTGCGCTAATGTTGCATTATTCGAGAACTTGTCATTTGGTAATTTTTAACGTGACATTAGCGCACTTTTAAACTTTCGGTGGAAATTTAAGTCACTAACGGCCGCTTTCAATAAACGACCTAAGAGAGTGCAGATAGATCGCGATTATGAACCAATCAAATCAAGTCATTTGACGGAGTCATGTTCAAACTGTGTTCTTATTGGCTAATTTTTGTAATCTATCTGCACATTCGAACTGAGATTGTTTATTGAAACCGGGCGTAAATGGAATCAAATCAAGTGTCAAAAGTTACCATACTGTAGCCCGAGCACGAAAAACTAATGTAAATGTAAATTTATTCGAATTCGCTGCGCACTGATGACGTTTGGTTAATATTTCATACAAATTTCATAGACGCGCATCGAGTTCGAATACATTTACGGTTGTCAGAAATTTTCCTGCTCAGGCCGCTGTTCTCTAGTTCACTTCTGCCTATCCTTCTGCATACAAGCGTGAAGGGTATGTGTAGAACCTCCCTTTTCGAAGTGGATTAAAGGTTTGGTATATATTTGTAAAGTATATTAAGTGATTGCTCATTTTGTAGTATTAAGTACGTATTCAAGTGATATAGATGTTATAAGGATTTTGGAAATATACATTTTTTTGGTATGTGTGTATTTTTATGACCTCTTTTTTCCACAATAGGACACATTGATCCAAAGTATCATATAACGCATCATTCGTATAAGAGCTTTTTCAACAAATGTGTGGGCGACGCAAAGGATGTTATTGTGTTCCCCCAAATTTGTTGCTGGATTGCGTAGGTTTCAAATGCCAGTGAAACAAGATGCGATGGGAAATACGTTTATTCGTCTATACCAGAAACAATATTTACATATGTAATACAAGACGTCAAATAACATTAATTCTTGCTGACTACTTGCTGTTACTTGCTGACTACTTGCTGGTCGGCTTACTCAGCTACACCGATCTATTGGGTGAACACAGCTGCGTTACGAACCCAAGTGGCGCTGCCGGCCAGCGTCGCTATATTTCACCCGCAGCAACGGCTCGGCAGTCGACGTTAGGTGCGCCGGCTGTATGCGGCGAATTGGCCAATCGGGGCGCGCAGCGTGCCCTACCTCGCGGCGGCGGGACGAGGGGGCACGTGCCGTACCTCGTGCCCCCTCGTCCCGAGCGAGAGGGTTGACATCCGATTTGGGCGTCCCGCTCCCACACTATAAAATTATTGGTGATAAAGCAAAGGAAATTATTAAACTTCAATTCTTCATCCTGCACAAAATGCGTGCTAATATAGCTGTTCAAACGTCGGTGTTTTTTAAAAGCGGCGTTAAAATAGCAATATTGCTTTCAACCTGCGCTTATTCCTCGATATGGGGTAGGCACAACACAACTTTAAAGATTTTGTCAGAAAAAATCGGCTTGCTTTTTACGACCTTCCTGCCGTCAACTACCTCTGGAGGTTCCAGTTCCAGGAAAATCTTTCTTACTACCTGCCCTTATCCCACATTAATGTGGGGTCGGCGCAACACAATTTTTCAAGCATGTTGCAGACAGGATTTGGCTAAGTTTTTACGACCGGCTGCCTGACGTCAATCCCCTCCTCGGGATTCAGTTCCAGGCAAATAAAATTCGAAAATTTGCTTTGTCCGATCGAATCGAATCCACGACCTCCAGGTTCACAACCCATGATGCTGCCACTAGACAAAAAAGGCGACCCAGTCAAGCAAATCGAATTGGAAAAATTGAGCCCGACCTGGGAATCGAACCCACGACGTCCCGGTACAGAACCCATATATAGACTAAGGACATAGACAAAAAAAATATCAAAATTGCAAAATATATATTTATTTAAAATCAAATACATATTCTTTGGTTTAACATAACATGGAATAAACACAAAACTCCGTCATTTTTAAAAATATACGTAAATGTAACAAAGTGATTGAACAATGAAAATGCCGATGGGGCAGAAAAGTTCTCGAGTGGAGACCACGTACCGGCAAGCGCAGCGTAGGACGTCCACCTACAAGGTGGACCGACGACCTGATAAAGGTCGCAGGAAGTCGCTGGATGCAGGCCGCTTCCAACAGGTCGATCTGGAAATCTTTGGGGGAGGCCTATGTTCAGCAGTGGAACATCCTATGGCTGATGATGGTGATTAAACAAAGAAAAACTAAAATGCAATAAAACATAACATAACATAAGCTCACGCCTGTATCCCCGAAGGGGTAGGCAGAGGCGCACTAGCGAACTAGAACACCCACATTTAGCCGAGCTTAGTTCCGTCCCTGATGTGATAGAGGGCGAGTCTATAGCCATATCGGGCACAAATTCCAGACTCCAGGCTGATATGGAAAAATCCAATATCACTTTGCCCGAACCGGGGATCGAACCCGAAACCTCAGAACCGTAATCGTACCGAAATACTACCACGCCACCGAGGCAGTCTAAAATGCGATAGTTATGTTAAAATATTACGAAAGCGGAATTTACATTAGGAAGTTAGTTTCATCAAAGACTATTCCAGAAAATTAGGGAAGAAGCTAATCATAGCCTATATTAGGTTGAGTGGTAGAGCCACGGTGTAGACAGTAACGTCTACAGCACGAATGGGCCGGCTCGACCGGGCAGATACCACTGTCTTACAGAAAACCGACGTAAAGTGGCAGCTTGTTGTCGCGTTTCGTTCGGTGAGTGAGATATCCGTTGGCCCATTTCCCCCCTACCTTGCCTTATCCCTTTTCCCTTCCACCCATTCCTTCCTTTTCGGTTGGCAACGCGCCCATGATTCCTTATGTCTTGGGTGTCCATAGGCGGTGGCGATCACTGGTCATCAGGTGACCCATCTGCTCGTTTGCCAGTCTCTGATATATATATCAGAGACTGGCACCGCCCATAGACACCCAGACCAGAAGCAGGGATGCATTGCTAATCTCAAGGAAAGGAATAAGGAATATTAAACATAGTCCAATTGGGTATGACACGGACTGCCAAGACGAGTGTTCAAGGTTCGATACCAACGCGAAAAGAGCATAGAGCTCCAACTGTTTGTGTTAGATAGAGCTTATTCCAAGGGTGGTTCCATATTTTGGTCACGATCGGATCAAGTTGTAAGTCGGACGGTTAAGTTTTTGAAGTTATACTTCTTTAGGCGCGTTATGAAAAAATGATGAGAGTGAAATTTTTAGATGCGCGCGCATCTGTGACACAAAATTAACAGTATGAAGTTGTCTACAGTATGAAGTTGTCTGCTTAACCGCTCATTAAGTCTCGAAAAAAAAGATACCTACAAAATAGAAATTGAACCTCGATATTAGTCGCGCATGTTGGTACGCTCGTCACCTCTGATCACTGTTTTCATATTTATAATATTTATCAACATGTTTCTAGTTTATACATTCACAACACGTGTTTTAGTTTCATACAAGTGCGAATTATATATGTGCTAATAAATTATATTCAGTAGTGATTTAAATTGAATATTTTGATTGATATTACTTACTATTTGTGAATATTAGTGAAAAAAATTGTGCTTATATACTTTTTCAAGTACTCCAATATAATTGAGGTTAACTATCCGTATGTATTATTTATTGATATAAATTAATGACAAAGAAGTATAACTTCTCACGCGCGTACATAAGTACACGCACCCATTTTTTTTAGGTTAAGTATATTCGTTGTGATATCGCTTGCTATAACGGAGAAGGAAAACGTCGTGAGGAAACCTGCATACCCGAGAATTTCGAAGGTATCTGAAGTTTACGAACCCGCATTATAGCGTGGTACACTAAGCCCAAACCCCTCTCATTAGTAGAGGAGGCCCGTGCCCAGCAGTGGGATAGTAATATTACATGGCTAATATTAGGAGGGGGAAATTATTCACTGAAAATTTCACCGAATCAAACGTAACAACGCCTATATATCGCATTGGCATCTCTCAACGTTTACTATGATTAAGACTTTAAGGCTGAGATATATAGAGCAAACTTCGACGAAGTCTGAGTCAAAGAAATGAACTCAGTGAGGATTTGGAATTTTTAAATCGAACTTCCATTAGGTCCGGGCCATTTTTTACAAGTAAAACACCCTGACGGATTAAACAAAGATTTTCTTGTAAAAAATGACTCAGACTTAGTCGAAGTTCCAGATCTTCACTGAGTTCGTTTCTTTGACTCAGACTTAGTTGAAGTTCGTTTATCTCAGACTAAAAAGAGCGATAACCCTTGAATTTGTTTTGCATTTCTTCTCAGAGATATCCATAAATAATTAGAATTTAATTTCTCAGCATGATTAATAATCTGATATAATAATATTCATTTTATTGTCTTAAAATTAACTTAAAACTTAACTACACTTATACATTATGAGCCTACTTATAAAAACATTTTCGCTTATCTCTAAGAATAGCCTGTCACTTTCTTCCTTGCGTTACATTGTTTAAAAATGAAAGGGACAACCTATGGTTAAAGATAAGCAGCGCTTAAATATTTTTATAAGAAAGGGCGATATATTTTTATACCTCCATTACATTTGTAAGTATTTCCTAACGTGCCTTACTTAATTTACAAAAATAGACTTACAATGTTTGAATTACAATTAGGTACTTGACTTTGTTTGATGTTATACACATATTTATATGTAATAGCAAATAAAACAAAAAAGAGACCCTTCTGTAAAAACTGCATCGAAATTGGTTGAAAAATGAGGCAGTAATTCATATTTTAAATTCTGTAGCCCGAGCACGAAAAACTAATGTAAATGTAAATGTATTCGAGTTCGCTGCGCACTGATGACGTTTGGTTAATATTTCATACAAATTTCATAGACGCGCATCGAGTTCGAATACATTTACGGTTGTCAGAAATTTTCCTGCTCAGGCCGCTGGAGTGGGGGTATAGTGGAGATATCTTGCTATCCCTTTCCAACGCACGTACCGTTATGGCATGACGTGATTATACTGATACTCTTTCCCGCAGTTTGAAGGTTACACCACACTTCAAAGGCTAATAACTTTTTATTTTTGGGAATATTTCAATATTTCTTTCTGTTCTATATTTTAGACGACGTAAATTTCATACAAAATTATTTTTTTTAAATTAGTCAAGTGCCCAATTATACAAGTTTGCTTAAGTATCTTACTATGTAATAATGAGGCTTTAGTCACGTTAAAGCCTTATTTAAACGAGGAGAGTCTATAACGAAACAGTATAATTTAAAGCACATTTACGCTTGTTATTCTCGATGGGGTAAGCAGAGGCGCAAATATATCCAGCCATAAGCAAAATTGCCTTAAAACAGTTTTAACCGAAAGAATACTATGATAATAAAAAGAAAGAATATTGTTGTAATATTTTACGAAGTCGATAGAAACGTGAAAAACATGGTTCAGATAATTATGGTCATGGTTGAGATAATTATGATAAGATTTATTTTCAATAACCCTTGAGTTACTTTCGGTACTTCTCAGGGATAGCCACGAAATGACGACGCCATTATTACCTTATCATTATCTTAAAATCAATATACTCGTATTCTAATTGACATGTGAAAGTGGTATAAAATATCCTATTTGCAGAATATACGATTTGAACAAACTCTCCTCGTAAGGCTTTTACTAGAATGTTCTAGAACAGAAGTCTATATTAATGGACTACGGAGAAGAAGATCTGCATGTAGTAGTAGATGAAGTAAGCGCAGAGCATCGCCAGCATCACTTGGACTGACTTGTCGAGGTAATATAGTCTGTGGAGGAACAAATATTTTATATTACAATACATACCACGCCTATACCCTCGAAGGGGTAGGTTACCAACATAACATAAGCTCACGCCTGTATCCCCGAAGGGGTAGGCAGAGGTGTACTAGCGAACTAGAACACCCACATTTCGCCGAGCTTAGTTCCGTCCCAGATGTGATAGGGGGCGAGCCTATCGCCATATCGGGCACAGTTACCAGACTCCGGGCTGATATGGAAAAATCCAATATCACTTTGCCCTCGCCGGGGATCGAACCCGAGACCTCAGAACCGTAGTCGTACCGAAATACCACCACGCCACCGAGGCAATCGGTAGGTTACCGAACTAGAATTACTCCAGTTCGCACCCTCATTTCCGTCCCAGATGTGTAACCCGTCATTAGTAGAGAAGACCCAATATCAGAAGTGGGATAGGTAGTAACAGAGCTGATATTATCAATAATAAATCGAATAACGAGACGAGTAAGGCGCTCCCTTGATGGTACTACGACCTATGACCCCCACCCCAATACCCCAACCCCACCGACACTCCAACAATGACAATACCACCCAAAAGAATACGAAAGCACTGAGTGCCATTGCACTGCGTTCGTCATACATTACATGTTGTCTCATAATAATAATATTAGCCGTGTAATATTACTGTCCCACTGCTGGTAACGGGCTTCCTTTACTAACGAGAAGGGTTAGACCTTAGTCTACCACGCTGGCCTAATGCAGGTTGGTAGACTACACATACCTTCGAAATTCTTGTGGAGATATTCTCGGGTATGTAGGTTTCTTCACGATGTTTTCCTTCACCGTTATAACATCTCCATATCGGGCATATATTGCAATTGATAGAGTCACGCTATAGATAGTCACGTCTACAGCAGGAACGGGCCGGCTCGACCGGTTTGATACCACTGTCTCACAGAAAACCGTCGGTAACTGCAGTTCGCTGTCGCTTTTCATTCGATGAGTGAGATGTCTGGTGATCCAATCCCGCCTTCCCTTTACCAAGCCCTATTTCCCACCATTTAGGTTGGCAACGCACCCATGATTCTTTTTGTGTCTTGGGTGTCTATGGTCGGTGGAGATCCCTTACCATCTGCTCGTTTGCTAGTCTCTGTTATAAAAAAAACAAATTCCAGAATCGGGGCTGATACTGAAAAACCTCTATATCATGTTACAACCCGGGCATCGAACCCGAGACTTCGGAACGATAGTCTTACCGCATGCAATACAGCATGGTAGACTAAGGCCTAACCCCTCATTAGTAGAGGAGGCCCGTGCCCAACAGGGGACTGTAATATTACAGGGCACAGGAGTCAACAGGAGTGTTTTTCGGTGGTCTGGCTTTACCATCTGATGTAGCGATAAAAAAAGGAAAATCACAAAAAGCTTACTGTTTCTGTAGTCTTCTGGCCTGTGGTAGGGTCGCAGGGTCTTCCTTGCAACAGTACTCCCGCGCTCCCTTTATGTAGTTCTTTATGTATGTACTCCAATTCACTTCCTGTAGACAAATTGAAGGTTAGGGAATGTTGAAGGATGGGAGGAGTTGAGTTGTTAAGCCACGCTGAAGCCAGTAACGTCTACAGCACGAATCAGCCGGCTCGACCGGTTTGATACCACTGTCTCAGACAATTGACGTATAGTGGCAGATTGATGTTGCATTACTTCCGGTGACCCAAATCCCTTTTCCCTTAAGAAAGTTGGCAATGCACCGCTGATTCTTTTGAAAGAAAGAACTTAATTTCGCCAATGTCTCGGGAAACTTTTTCTTTCTACCTGCCCTTATCCCACCTTAACGTGGGGTCGGAGCAATACACTTTTTCAAGCATGTTACAGAAAGGATTTGACTAAGTTTTTACGACCGGCTGCCTGCTTGACGTCTACCCCCTCTGAGGGATCCAGTGCCGGGCTAATTAAGTAAAATAATCACAAGTTTAAAAATCTAACTGACCGACTTCCAATTTACCGATCGTGACCAAATTTATATAGGACCACCCTTGAAATAAGCTCTATCGAACACAAAAAGAATTTTGAAAGTCGGTCCACATTTGGCGGAGATATCGATAACATACATAAAAAACGACTAATTGATGACCTTCTCTTTTTTGGGAAGTCGGCCGAAAAATCGCTTTGCTCGACTTGAGAATCGATCCCAGGACCTCCCGGTCCTGAGCCTATATAACTACAACTAGACCAAGGAGGCGACGATGAGAGAAATTTCCGGTAGCCCAATTACACCCCCTCCCTTTTCTAGTCCCTATTTTTCGACAGACTTCCAAAAAGAAAATGGTCCTCAATTCGTCTGTATTTTTTTATGTATGTTACGCGAAATCTTCACAGATTGTGGACCGATTTTCAAAATTCTTTTAGTGTTCGATAGAGCTTATTTCAAGGATGGTCTCATATAAATTTGGTCACGATCGGATTTGAAGTCGGTCCGTTAAGTTTTTAAACTTGTGATTATCAACGTTGGCACCTATCATTCTCTTGGTATCGCTGGTGTCTATGGGGATGGAGCTCATTTACCATCAGGTGACCTATGCTCGTATTTCAGTATCGGCTTAAAAAAAAAACAAAAAACATTATTTAGTATATATTTTATAATGTTACCTGTATATCTGTGTAAAATATCTTGTTGTCTTCTTCTGAGATATCCTTCCGAAGCGCCAAGAAGTTGTCGTTCTTGAAGTGCCACTCCTTAGTGGTGTAGTACTGAAGCACTTCTAATCCGTAGTTAATTCGCTTTTGCATCTTCACCATACTGGAAAAAAAGTCAGTTTATTCTAGTGAATCAATTTAAATTGTTAAGTAATTAACATTTTATGTTCATACAGAGTGGCGTCAACCTAACGACAACGAACCATCAAGTCATGTTGCAAGCCTTTTTAGAGAGCCTGATAGCTGATTCTATCTACCCATATAAGGAGTATCACTGTGGCAATTGTGTACGGTGATGTATCCATATCATATATATCCTACCACCAACAAAATAAGGCTAATCCTATTTCTTGAGGTCCATTTGTAACCACAATGTCTTCTTTAGGCTATGAAAGAGACCACAAAATACTTACAATGTCTTCTTCCCCATGAGAAACATCAGCAGATCCACAAAGTACGCGGGCAGTAGATGTGTGAAGAACAGAGCGATCTGATGCTGCAGACGGGAGGTCTTCGGAGAACCGCCCGGGTACCACAGACACACTGAGAATGGATACTCTTGGACGTGGACACGACCTGATGGAAATGAGGCATTGATTGGTAACGGAGCAGGACGCAAGCAAATAAGAGGGTGATGGCAAAAGGGCGAAGGGGCTAGAGAGCAAGGCTAGAGTGGGGGAGCCACGAAATGAGGTGACATGGCAGCAGAGAATCTGGACACTCAAGCACGTGGACATAACATGATTAAAATATTCAAAAGGAGTAAAGGGGCAGGTGGTATTGGTCAAGAGGCTAAAGGCGATGAAGCAAGGGTGGAAAAGCCAGGGGACAAGGCGTTAAGGGAACAAGTAAGCATGAGAGAAATTATCAAGGGGAGAATGGACACTTTTACATATGGACATGACCTTAATAGTCAATCGATGTGGACTAAAGCCGAAAGGTCCGAAGTAAGCGAGTTACAGTCCGGAGGAAATGAGGTAAGGGACAAAAGGTGCAATGGGGAAGATGGATAGGAAAGAGCGGATAAGGAGACAAGGAATCAAGAAATCGAAAGAATCAAGATGCTAGAGAGCAATTGGGAACATGGGGTAATGAAAAAATTAAACCTCTAAAGGCTCGAAAATTCAAAATAAGTGTTTTTCAGGTGTCTGCCTTGGTGTAAATATTACATTTCGTAAGGTAAGTGAAACACTCCTTCCCACTATTTTCCACAGTAGGAAGTGGCTTAGGCCTTGCTTTGTATTAATCTCTATTGGTCATGGTAATCACTTACCACACTTGGGCCGTCTGTTTACCTGCCTTCGTAGTGAATGATAGAATAATGCTAAAACTTACCCATATCCAGCGCTTCTCCCCACGTGATGGGGTTTATTCCAGATTGTGTTATATTGCAGATACGGACTTCTTTTGGTCTGAAATGAAGACATTTTTATTTTAAAAAATAATAATTATAATAATCTATATTGTCTCTGATCTAGTAGCAGCGTAGATATATGGAGGTTCTGGGGTACGCAAAATGATTTTTCTAAATCAATTTTCCTAGAACTGTATAGTGACGTGCACAGGCATTCAGATTGGGGTAGACAAAAATATTACCAATATTGCACCATCACGACCATCGCCATTATTATCATTGATCTATTAATTTAAAATACAAGCCCAGTGTAAAAATTGTGAAAACGTGAACCAAAGTATTTAATTGATTTTTCCTTTATTAAAATTGTTAGAAAAGACAGTGTCTTTTTGTCTGTATAGACTGCACGCCATTGGAACTGGATCCCTTAGAGGGGTTTAACGTCAAGTAGATGGTCGGTCGTAAACTAAGGGCGTTTTTAATTGGCAGAGCATATACCGTGTTTACTTCGATACTGAATGTGACTGAAGCGTCATGCTCTCCTATGTAATCCTTTTTTGCTTTGACAAACTTTCTTTCTTCTTTAGTTATGTAACATAACATAACATAAGCTCACGCCTGTATCCCCGAAAGGGTAGGCAGAGGCACACTAGCGAACTAGTACACCCACATTTCGCTGAGCTTAGTTCCTTCCAGATGTGATAGGCGAGCCTATAATATCGGGCACAAATTCTAGACTCCGGGCTGATATGTAAAAATCCAATATCACTTTGTCCGACCCGGGGATCGAACCCGAGACCTCAGTACGGTAGTCGAACCGAAATACCACGCCACCGAGGCAGTCTTTAGTTTTGTATTGACTATATATCTCTCAAATCGAGCCGACTTTTCTCGAACGAACGTTACATAGCCGAGCGTGACGGCTCAGTCTCAATCAATATCCACAAAATAAAATGCTCAGCGCGCTTAAAGAAGTTTTCAATAAACTCACTTGTCTACCCCGGTGGTGTACCCGAGTATGACGCACGCGTTGACGGCCATGTCGACTGGCACCACGTCCGCCAGCAGCGAGTCGTTGCAGTGCATCGTGCGGATCACGCCTGGAATTAAATGCGATTTAGCGGCATCTGTTGCTCAGTTTTATAACTATTTGATAAGTAACGCCATCTATTTTTAAACTTGGGATTATTTTTTTCCCATTGGCACCAAGTGAGTATCTGATGATGGGATCCCAGAAAAATCGAGACAACCCTCGAGAGCAACATTTTATAGGGACTTATAGTGTATTTTATATATTTTCTGAAACTATTCAGGTATTTGTGTCTGGTGCTCATCATCTCATGTTGCTGAGCTGATGATGGAAAATATAACTCCTTAAGTTTTAGGAGTTGGTGATTAATTATTTCAATATTCTAGGCTCATATAGACCGCTACTTATGTTCCTTTGAGCTATTCAGGTGCGATGATGATGGAAGGTAAAACTCCTTGTTAGTTAGGAGTTAGGATTTAATTCTTAAAGTACGTAGTAAGTAGTCTATCCGACAAATATTTTGGTGATTGCGTTGGGAGTCTCATTTTTATGCTGCTGAACACTAATGGATACTAAAAATATATAAATAATTTAAAAGACCCCAAAGAGAATATGAAATTGTTGTTACTTTTTACTTTTAAGTGTTCATTTTTGAAGTTGGTTTTCAGTTTTTTCAACTTTAATTATATTCGATAGAGCTCATTCCAAGGGTGATCATCATATACATTTGGTCACGATTGGATAAATTTTGAAGTTGGTACGTTAAGATTTTAAATTTGTGATTATTTAACACACACACATAAGCTCACGATTATATCACCAAAGGGGTACACAGAGATGAACTAGAATACCTATATTTCGCCAAGCACATTCCCGGCCTAGATGCGAGCCTAACACCAGATCAGGCACAATTTTTTAAAATTAGTTTATAAAGAAAAACTTAGCTTGTCAATGTATTTGAAAAAAATCTAGTATTACCTTTTCCAGCGCCGACCAGAAGTCCTGTAGGTCCATTTAGATTGTCGACCCAACCAGGGAGCGGCTCCTTGTGTGCTGCGGTCACTGTGATCACAAAATATTGGTTACAACGTTATCTACCAGTCGAACTGAATATTGACTTATTCCGTACAAGCACTGGCACGGTAAAGCGGTTACTGAATGGTAGAGTTGCATTATTAAATTTTTTTGTAAGGTTCTTGTTTTCCAACACGGCCATTTTCCAACTGTACCAATTTAATTTGAGAAGGTCCAATAGGATGAAGCTATTTTAGTAATGATTAATTAATTTTATATGTGGAGACTTTTAAATGGCAATAAGTAATATATTGTTAAGCTACCTATTTTGTTATTGGTCTTTAAGTCTTCTGTAAAATTAAATAAATAAATAAACTACTTTAAGTGGTAGGCATTTGAACATTAACGTGCATAGATCAAGGCAGACAAAAATCTTACACAATTATTTTCTGCAACAACATCATAGTGATTATTATCTCTGTGTGGATTTAAAACAATCTGAGCATTGCTATTTAGAAAATCTGTATTTAGTCATAATTTTATTCTTTATTTATGGTCAAATTGTTAGGGTAGACAGTGTCTCTATGTCTATATCAACTGCACGCCACTGCATTTGGGTTCTTGAATATGTTTGATTTTATACATAATTTTATATGTACTAGCAAATAATACAAAAATGACTCATTCATATTTTTAAAATTTGAAATGAGCACAGTGGGCGCGTTATGGGGATATTTTACTATCCCTTCCCCATTCTCGTACCAGTATGGCCGTGACGTCAGTATACTGATGCTTTTCTTTTTTTTACACCAAGTAAGTATCCATTTACTTATAGACTGGTTGTCTTACATGTAGATGAATTTTTATAGTGTTTCGAAAAAAACCAAAGCAAAAGCCTAAAAAAGCGTCTTCATTTGAACCAATTACCAAAGAAAACATAAGAGGACCCGGCCTAACTACGAAAAATATGTGTTTACTAAGAAGCCGGTCCGCCATTTTAGTTTCGCGATCTATTTACATGTAAGTTAATTATCTTAATAGTACAGAGATGTGTAATTAAAGCACATTAAAATTGTATTTGCCTTTAATCGATTTGTTACATTGCTAAGTCTGTCACGATTGTTATGTAACATAACATAACATAACATAAGCTCACGCCTGTATCCCCGAAGGGGTAGGCAGAGGCGCACTAGCGAACTAGTACGCCCACATTTCGCCGAGCTTAGTTCAGTCCCAGATGTGATAGGGGGCGAGCCTATCGCCATATCGGGCACAAATTCCAGACTCCGGGCTGAAATGGAAAAATCCAATATCACTTTGCCCGACCCGGGGATCGAACCCGAGACCTCAGAACCGTAGTCGTACCGAAATACCACCACGCCACTGAGGCAGCATTGTTATGTATTATATTGTAAATGCACTGATGTATACAAACGTTGGTAACTCTAATAAAAATTTAAAAAAAGTTGTCACCGTGTCATAAGAATTAAATAACGTACAAATATTTATTGATTTTATTGTAAATATGGTGTTTTAAACATTAATACTAATTTCGGAATATGAACAAGATGCCTAACTGTTATATCAATGGGAACTTTCTTTCTTAAAGTCGTTGGTTTCGTTCCATACATTAGCAACGCTTAATTTTTTCGTAAGTATGCCCTGTCCTCTATCTTTTTTTATCTAAGATTTAAGCTGGATATTTTAACATTTAGTTCGTGGACTCACCGATAGATGGCCGCGCGATACAAATCGGGAATTTCCCGGCGTGTTGCGATACCAAGTCTTCTGTCAGTGATTTTGTGTAAGCGTACGTGTTTGGCTGCGGATCGATCAACCTGAAACAATGGGTTTGAATCCCGGGTGAAGACTACTTCCTGGTACGGAGGGTTCAACTCATCATCATTATGTTCTTTATTATTATCATATAAAGTACAAAAAATCACTTGATTTTATAAATCAATTTCCTAATTTTTTATAGATTAATAAGTACTTAAAATTTACTTAAATTTTTTTAAAGGTTATTAATCAATTTCCTACGAGTCATATGAAATTTTAAACTTTACCGCTAGATCATTAGCTACCCCCTTTATGAGTGTAGTTATTATTGATTCCAACTTTATGAATCATAACATAACATAAGCCCACTTTGCCCTCGCCGGGGATCGAACCCGAGACCTCAGGACGGTAGTCATACCGAAATACAACTACGCCACCGAGACAGGCAGGCACTTTATGAATCACTTTGTATACAACTTTAATATGAAACATGCAAAAACTCTTACTTAGGCTGCATGTGTGTGAGGAGCTGATCGTCCATCCAGCTGGCGCAGTGCATGACGTGCTGCGGCCTGTGAGTGGAGGGATACAGCTTCTCTTCCAGGAGGTCCAGCTCGCAGCGGCAGTAGGACGTCGACACGTGGATGAAAGCCTGAAAGGACATACACTTTTACTAAGGGGTAGGTCTTCCGGTTCTTTTTTTATGGCAGAGACGATGACGAGATTTTATCAGGAAATGAGGCAGTCATTTATTATTTTTGATGTTTGATGATTGCAATGAGCAAGAGTGGATACGTAGTGGGGATATCTTGCTATCCCCTTGCAACGCTTGCACCCTTATGGCCGTGACGTGAATATACTCATGTTTCTCTTTTGTTTGAAGGTTATACCAAAATTTAAAGCATTATAACTTTTTATTTGTGAGAATATTTCAATATTTCTTGATCTTTCTTTCTACCTGCCCTTATCCCACCTTAATGTGGGGGCGGCGCAACACACTTTTTCAAGCATATTGCAGGAAGGATTTGACTAAGTTTTTACGACCTGCCTGCCTGACGTCAACCCCCTCTGAGGTTCTTATTATATTTCAATATTTCTTGCTGCGATTGCCTCGGTGGCGTAGTTGTATTTCGTTATGACTACCGTCCTGAGGTCTCGGGTTCGAACCCCGGGTCGGGCACGTGATATTAGATTTTTTCTATATCAGCCCGGAGTCTGAAATTTGTGCCCGATATGGCGATAGGCTAGCTCCCTATCACATCTGGGACGGAACTAAGCTCGGCGAAATGTGGGTGTTCCAGTTGGCTAGTGCACCTCTGCCTACCCCTTTGGGGATACAGGCGTAAGCTTATGTTATGTTCTATTTTGTTTGAAGGTTATACCAAACTTCAAAGCATTATAACTTTTTTATTTTTGACAATATTTCAATATTTCGTTCTGTGATATTTTTATATTATTAAAATAACAATAAGTTAGCCAACTACCCAACAGTCTGGGCACAAACTCCGATCTGAATTAACATAATACTACTTTCACAAATTAAATATTTTAATCAAATTTACCTCAAGGTTTTTGACTCCTTCAGCTAAATCCAATACTTTCTTGGTACCGACTGTGTTCATATTGACAGCGTCTCGGATGAACATGTCGAATCTGGAAACATAATAGTTATAATAAAACAGTATAAGCAGCGATAGCTCAATTGGGAATGGGACGGACTGCCGAGACAAATGTCGGAGGTTTGAGACCAACCCCAAAAAAAAAAGCACACACCTCTGATTTTTCTATTTTAAGTGTGTTTTCTTTATGGATTATCGCTTGCTATAGCGGTGAAGCAAAACATCGTGAGGAAATCTCCATATCCAAGAATTTCTCCACAAGAATTTTGAAGGTATGTGAAGTGTACCAACCCGCATTAGGCCAGCGTGGTAGACTCAGACCCCTCTCATCAGTAGAGGAGGCCCGTGCCCAGCAGTGGGACAGTAATATTACAGGGCTAATATTATTAATGAAACAGTAATGTAGTAGATAAGAATAATAATTGAAGTCAGCTCGGACGGTTTTAGGAGTCCTGTTGAAATAAACACAAAAGCAATTACCTGACACAAGCAGCACAGTGGAATATGATTTGACATTCGTTGTGGAGTAGCTCTCTATCAGCTGGTGATATGCCCAGGTCTTCAGATAGGATGTCTCCTGGTATGACATGCAGCTTCTCCAGACTCTTGGGACATTCCTTGTGGACTCTGTCGAATACCTGGAACAAAGAGATAAGATAAGATAAATAAATAACACCCAACAGTCACACATAGTCCTGACCCCACACTAAGATCTCTTGTGTCGTGGGTATCAGGAACTACGAGACTTTCGGTTTCACAACACCCAAACCCGAAACAAATAAAATAAATAAATAAAATAAAAATGTTTATTGGTCACGTAGGCAAATCAAATGTACTTATGACAGGTCACAACAAGGTACATACATTTATATGTCGGAGCTTAGATATGTCGGAGTGATGATAATATCACAAAATTGAATGTCAAATTGACTACCTGTATTCAACAATCTATGCTGATAATTTTAAATAAGTTGCTGATTTGTCTAATATGCCTTTAGACAAGAGTTATTCAAATATTGATTTCTTAAGTTTACGTGAATATTATACATTGAAATAAAACTATTCTTACGGATTCTATCACGATTAGGTTTTAATTATTATTCCCGACGTTTCGAAGGCTTTGCAGTCTTCGTTGTCACGGGTCAGACAAAGCAAAGCAAAGCAAAGCCTTCGAAACGTCGGGAATAATAATTAAAACATAATCGTGATAGAATCCGTAAGAATAGTTTTATTTCAATATTCAAATATTTTAAAATAAGTTAGTGATTTGACAACCGGCACTTTTTTTGTTGTTGCTAATGTTTTATACTTGTTGCTGGTTGGACCTATGTACTTCATACTTTATAATATCAACTGACTTGATTACTGGTGCTTTTATCTTGTCGAAACGTTTTGAGATCCATGATTGGGGACGTTTCGACATGTTATTACGTTGCTGCTTTGACTAATGCAATTTAAAATAAGTCACTGATTTGACTGGTAGTTGTTAAAATAGAATTGCTGTTTTGATCTCGATTTAATGGATATGGATTTTCTGTTGACTTGTGGTGGTGCGCAGGAGGGAGTGGAGTGACCGAATCTTAATATAAGGAAGAGACGGGCACGCCTTCGGCGCACTTTATTGTAGTAAAATCCATTGTTATTACATTTGATTGATTGTTGTAAGTTTAGTAGTGATGAAGTGATAATTGTATTCATCGTTATTATCTTCCTAACTACACTTTGTGTTGCTGAGGGAGTTTCTTTCGCCGTTTCTTCTTCACAGCTATAACACGTTCCGAACGGTAGTAGAGATTAAAATATACAGATTTGGACAGAAAAAGCAAATCTATTATTAAAGACTCCTACCTCACTCCGAAATATATAATAATCATGTCACAACACTATCAATTTAGAAAACAAGCAGGCAGGTATGGACACAATAACAAGGATGGAGCTTAGATAATCACAAGTTTAAAAACTTAACTGACCGACTTCCAATTTACCCATCGTGACCAAATTTATATGGGACCACCCTTGAAATAAGTTCTATCGACCACAAAAAGAATCTTGAAAATCGGTCCACATTTGGCGGAGATATCGCGTAACATACATAAAAAACCGACGAATTGAGGACCTACTCCGTTTTGGGAAATCGGTCGATAAAAGGAGAAATTAGATAATATATGTGGGCCACACAAATATTTGTCTCGGTGCGGGGATTGAACCCGCGGCCTCTCGCTTCACAGCCGGCTACTCGCCCGCTGCGCCACGGAGGCTGTCTGAGGCTGATTTAATATTACCAACGATAGAGTGGCTATCTAGCAAGTTTCCATACAATAATCACAAGTTTAAAACTTAACGGACCGACTTCAAAATTGATCTGATCGTAACGAAATTTATGAAACCACCCTTGAAATAAGCTCTATCGTAAAATTAAAAGAATCTAGATAATCGCTCCACATTTGGCGGAGATATCGCGTAACATACATAAAAAACAGACGAATTGAGGACCTCCTCCTTTTTGGAAGACGGTGGAAAATGGACATGACATAACATAAACTCACGCCTGTATCCCCGAAAGGGTAGGCAGAGGCGCACTAGCGAACTAGAACACACACATTTCGCCGAGCTTAGTTCCGTCCCAGATGTGATAGAAGGCGAGCCTATCGTCATATCGGGCACAAATTTCAGACTCCGGGCTGATATGGAAAAATCCAATATCACTTTGCGCGACCCGGGGATCGAACCTGAGACCTCAGAACTGTAGTCGTAGCGAAATACCACCACGCAGGCAGTCGAAAAATGGAGTGATTATATTCCAACCCGAAGTTGCAACTCACCCGATAATTCAAGAACTCGTCGAGCCTCTCTTTGCTCGCGTGCCCTTTCTTCGGCCTCATGAGGATGTAGATCATCTTGAGGTCCGGACAGCACCGGAGAAGCTTCTCCACCAGAACCTTCCCCATGAAGCCCGTGGCTCCGGTGATGAATATGGATTTATTCGCGTAGTACTCCGCTACGCTCAGCGACCGCGTCATCTTGAGATTTTGATCTGTGGAAGAAATAATTTTTAAGTCATTTTTAGTGGACAATTGCTAATCCAATTAGCAAGTTGAAATGGCAGTGGGCAGGGCACATAGCTCGTAGAACTGATAGCCGATGGGGCAGAAAAATTCTTGAGTGGAGACCGCGTACCGGCAAGCGCAGCGTAGGACGTCCACCTACAAGGTGGACCGACGACCTGATAAAGGTTGCAGGAAGTCGCTGGATGCAGGAAGTCGCTGGATGCAGGCCGTTTCCAACAGGTCGATCTGGAAATCTTTGGGGGAAGCCTAGGTTCAGTAGTGGACGTCCTATGGCTGATGATGATGATGATTTAGTGAACATGTCATCCGACCCAGGAATAGAACCCGAGACATTGGAGCGGTCAATATTAAATTTATTATTCAATCTAGCTTTTGCTCAGTGTCGCCCGTGTTAAAGTACAAAATTCTATTTCTATTCTACTCCTTTTTTTGAAGTCGTATAAAAAATCGATCGTTAGGAAGCTCGAGCGCGTCAGATTAATGTAAGTTAAATTAGTTACATGCAGAAGAGCAATTCAATAATCTGACAATTTGGGCGTGATATAAGGAAATGAGAACACAAAGTTGCAAAAAAAGTCACCTGGAAATCCCCGAGCGCGACAATTTTTTTTTTTATCTGTTTTGAAGTAAATTAGTCACGAATCACGAAATAATAATAATAATCTGCCGATTTGCACAAGCCGAAGTAGCTAAACTCTATACTAATATTATAAAGCTGAAGAGTTTGTTTGTTTGTTTGTTTGATTGAACGCGCTAATCTCAGGAACTACTTGTTAGATTTGAAAAATTATTTTTGTGTTGGATAGCCCAATTATCGAGGGTGGTTATAGGCTATATAAGATCACGCTATGACCAATAGGAGCGGAGCAGAAATGAAAAATGTTTTAAAGCGGGGAAGTTGATATCTCAGAAACTACTGGTTCGAATTGAAAATTTATTTTTGTGTTGGATAGCCCATTTATCGAGGATGGCTATGACCGAGTGTCTGACGGGGTGACTGTCGGGTAACCGATGAAGTGACTGACAGGGTGACCAACGGAGTGACGACGGGGTGACCAACGCGATGATTGACGGGGTGACTGACGGTATGACGGACGGGGTGACTGACGGAATCGCACCGAAGGCACGTACTATCTCTCGTAGTAGATCATCTCATTACCTCCTTTAGAATGATTGTGCTATAGGTACCTACGACTCTTTCAACCCTCTCTCTCATACGCAGACGAAGTTGCGCGGGTCAGCTAGTCATAAATAAAGTGTATGCATGCAGTATCTGAGAATTATATTCAAATAGTCGTGTGCCGGGTCGATCACTTCCCTACAACATGGTTGTGGAGGTCGATGGCTGGCACATGCGTCATACTCGTGAACGGGTGCTGCTTGTGGAGACTGGTCTGCCTGGACTGTTTTGTTTGTGTGTGTCAATTCAACTTGCCGTGGCTACGGGGGTCGCTCAGTGAATATATTATGAATATAAAATATTTTTAACATAATAATTATTTTATCATAATTGACTGCCTCGGTGGCGTGGTTGTGTTTCGGTACGACTACGGTCTCGGGTTCGATCCCCGGGTCGGGCAAAGTGATATTGGATTTTTCTATATCAGCCTGGAATCTGGAATTTGTGCCCGATATGCCGATAGGCTCGCCCCCTATCACATCTGGGACGGAACTAAGCTCGTCGAAATGTTGGTGTACTAGTTGGCTAGTGCGCTTCTGCCTTCCCTTTCGAGGATACAGGAGTGAGCTTATGTTATCTTATCATAATAATTTTTGTTGCAGTTACTCAAGACGTTGCTCAAAACGACCGAATGGAATCGAACTTCGAATATAAACATGATAACACTGACGATGAAGATTGAAAATATGCATAAACACGTTCTCATTATATTATTATTTTTTCAAACACAGTATTTTACCTGTAAACATATATATTTTGTATTGTATTTATCACGTTCAATAACAAAATACGAAATGTTGTTTTTAAACCGTCAGATTAAGGAAATTCGTTCACATATTTGTCAGATTATGGGTTAGTTCGACCAGGACATCAAGATCAACAGTCTGTATAATAATGTGACGCATCCAAGTATTTCAAGGTGACGATTTTTTTTTGCGTTTTCAAAAATCGGCCATGACTTTCGGTCGCATCCAAATTGTCAATCTTCTGATCACTATCCCTTTAATATCTGACGCGCTCTAATTTTTGTTTTTTTCTATTTTCTACCCCATCGTACTACCCCACCATGCAAATCGGGAGACTAATATTATCCTGACTGCCTCGGTGGCGTGGTTGTATATCGGTACCTACCGTCCTGAGGTCTCGGGATCGATCCCCGGCGAGGGCAAAGTGATATTGGATTTTTCCATATCAGCCCGGAGTCTGGAATGCCCGATATGGCGATAGGCTCGCCCCTATCACATCTGGGACGGAACTAAGCTCAAGAAATGTGGGTGTTCTAGTTCGTTAGTGCCCCTCTACCTACCCCTTCGGGGATACAGGCGTGAGCTTATGTTAATGTCATGTGACGGCAGCACAGCAGGGTTACCACCACCTCTTATAGCAGTATTATTATAATCGTTCTTCGTTTGTTTTGTATGGGAATATTGACAGGTAAAATTATAATAATACTGCTATAAGAGGTAATGGTAACCCCCCAGTTCTTTGGCCATAGTCCTTTTGTAATGTGGTCTTCATATTTGAAATTCATAAAGGCACGCAGGTTTCTTCACGATGTTTTCCTTCACCATTAAAGCGAGCGATAATTGTCTTTCCCAACCTTCGCTCATCATAAATCCAATCATATAAAAGTAATTAAATTGCGCAATTTTAACTCATTACCGAAATTAATTTACTGTGTGGTTGGAATTTTAAACTTGTATTACAGGTAAGGAGATAGCGATAGCTCAGTTGGGAATGGTACGGACTGCAGAGACAAGCGTCGGAGGTTCGAGACCAACCACAAAATGGAGCATACACCTCTGACTTTTCTATGTTAAGTGTATTATCATTGTGAAATATCGCTTGCTAGTAGAAGGAAAATATCGTTAGGAAACCTGGATACCCGAGAATTTCTTCACAGGAATTTCGAAAAAATGTGAAGTGTACCAACCCGCATTAGTCCAGCGTGGTAGACTAAGGCCTAACCCCTCTCATTAGTAGAGGAGGCCCGTGACCAGCAGTGGGACAGTAATATTACAGGGCTAATATTATAATTATATTATTACAGGTAACTCGCGTCCTTGGTAGGGGCAGCGTATATGGGCTGTGAACCGGGAGGTCCTGGGTTCGATTCCTAGGTCGGGCAAAGCGAATTTTCTATTTAATTTACCCGGGCCTGGATCCTCCCGAGAGGGTTGACGTCAGGTAGGCAGCCGGTCGTAAAAACTAATCCAAATCCTATCTGCAACATGCTTGAAAAAGTGTATGGCGCCGACCCCACATTAAAGTGGGATAAGAGCAGATAGAAACAAAGATAAGTTTAAAAACATAACGGACTGAGATAAATATATCAAATTGTAACCTTTACATGGAACCACCCTTGGAATACGGCGAAATTAGGGTGTTCCAGTCCTCTAGTTCATCTCTACCTACCCCTTCAGGGATAAAGGTGTGACCTTAGGTATGTATATAAGCGTATATTACAATTATTTCTAAGCATGTATCAAGGAAATACATCGCAAAACAGTGTACGTGTGGAGAATATAAACGTTTTTATTATAGTATTATTTATTAATGTTGTCTGAATGTGCTGCAATCAATCGTTACATAAATAAATACACACCAGTGGCGTAGTTATATTGTTGGGGCCTC
Organism: Clanis bilineata; assembly: GCA_036417725.1. Lineage (NCBI taxonomy): Eukaryota > Metazoa > Arthropoda > Insecta > Lepidoptera > Sphingidae > Clanis > Clanis bilineata. The sequence continues at coordinate 597,752 of CM071165.1, forward strand.
GGCAAATTCATACATACATAGGGCCTTACTTAAAACAGCATTTCTAGCTGAGCAAATGGTTAAGAATAACCTGTCACTTTTTTCCTTGCGTTACATTGTTTAAAAATGAAAGGGACAACCTATGGCATAAAGATAAGCAGCGCTTAAATATTTTTATAAGTAAGGGGCATAATATAACACCTGTATCCCATAGGGGTAGGCAGATGGATTTCCACTTCGCCCGATTCTGACACTACTTTCGCTTCATATACTTTCATCGATCTCTTCATACATTCGCGTCGGCTATTACATAGTCACGGGCAGCTCGGCCTCCGGTGGCCCATATGCTTATGTAACATATTTATGTGACGCCTCCGACGGATTAATTAGCAATCCTACTAAACACAAAAAATTGTCTGAGTGCGGGATCGAACCCAGGGCCTCTCGGTTCAAAGCTACCGCCCGCTGCGCCACAGAGGCTGACTAAATCCTGCTATTATATCATCAAAGCATCTATTTAATGGCATTTCGATGTAGCCGAGTGTTGCAATGCGCAATTTGTTGGATACTTTATGTTCCGATCGCCAAATTACAGGCTATAGAATGATTTATATAATATTACATCATTTGATTACATAAAAATATACAAAAATATATTTTTTAATATCAGAGACTGCCTCTGTGGCAAAAAGTTTTCGGCTGAGATCTATACAGCGAACTTCGACTAAGTCCGACCCATTTTTACAAGAAAAACAGACTGACAGATAGAGTTAGCAAAGATTTTCTTGTAAAAAATTAAATAAATAAATACACCCAACATTCACACACCTAGTCCTGACCCCACACTAGGTATAACCTGTATCGTGGGTGTCAGAAACTAAGAGAGACTTTCGGTCTCACAACAACCAGACTTGAAACAAATATCTGTTGGCCACACAAACATTTGTCTCAATGCGGGAATCGAACCCGCGACCTCTCGCTTCACAGCCGGCTACTCGCCCACTGCGTCACGGAGGCAATACATTAAACAATTAATTTAAAATATCTATTACCATATTTTTTACCGGTAAAATACGGTTATTGCAACCCCTAATTTGGAATTGTTAAATCGAAACAAGAAAATATTTGCTTAGTCTGTCTGTCTGTTTTTCTTGTAAAAAAAGGCTCGGACTAAGTCAAAGTTCGATTTAAAAATACCAAATCCTCGCTGAGTTCGTTTCTTAGACTTAGTCGAAGTTCGCTCTATAGATCTCAGTATTTCCCGTGCTAAAACTAACCAGGCCAAGGCTGATGGCATGTTATGTCAAATTATAGATGATTTAGCTCGCTTATGGGCGGTTAACAGCTCAGTGGTTTCCCAATGACGTGCCATCACCGCGAGTAATGACATGCCGTGCTAACGCCGCGGCTCCTGCACTATACTCGGATTGCTAATTAAACCAATGACTAAAGAAAAGAGGACCCGGCATAACTACGAATAATACTTGTTTACTATGAAGTCGATTCCGCCATTTTAGTTTCGCGATCTATTTACATGTAAATTGTTACCGTGTCATAAGAATTAAATAACATCTTTTTTCTTTCTACCTGCCCTTATCCCACCTTGATGTGGGGTCGGCGTAACACACTTTATCAAGCATGTTGCACATAGGATTTGGCTTAGTTTTACAACCGGCCGCCTGCCTGACGTCAACGCCCTATGAGGGATCCAGTCCCGGGCAAATTAAATTAGAAAATTTGCTTTGCCCGACCTGGGAATCGAACCCAGGACCTCTCGGCTCACAGCCCATACATGCTGCCACTAGACCAAGGAGGCGACTAATTAAATAACATATAAATACTTATTGATTTTATTATAAATACGGTGTTTTATTTACAATAATACTAATTTCGGAATGTGAAGAAGATGCCTGTTATTAATGGGATTTTTTTTCGCAAAGTCGCCATTTTTGTTTTGTTCCATACATTCAGATGCTTCCTATTTTCATATTTTATGCCATGTCCTCTATCTTCTTTTGTCTAAGAATTAAACGGCGTAAACTGACATTTCGAGTGTTGCCACTTTTTAATGAAATTTAAATAGTGCTGCGGTAAAAGATCATGATTATTTAAACATTTCAATTCAGTGAACCATTTTATTCTTTCATTTTCTAAAGTCCAACTCAATGTCGTAATTCCTGCCTAATGTGTGATTAGTACTGCATGTCTACTGAATTATAGTCTTTCGCCCGGTTCCAATAAACAATCTCAGTTCGAATGTGCAGATAGATTACAAAAATTAGCCAATACGAACACAGTTTGAACATGACTCTGTAAAATGACTTGATTTGATTGGTTCATAATCGCGATCTGCACTCTAAACTGAGATCGTTTATTGAAACCGGTCGATAGTAAATGACTGCATCCTAAGTTATGGCATGTCTACTGTCTCGGTTTTTTTCTTTGACTTAGACTTAGTCAAAGTTTCGTCTATAAATTAGCCTTATACAGACTGATACTGTTTTTTAACCGACGTCAGAAAGGAAGTTATCAATTCATAGTTTGTATGTGATATTGTTGAAATTGATATGGTGATAAGCTCGTCTACCACATCTGGGACGGAACTTTGAGTGGTAAAGTCACGCTGTAGACAGTAACATCTACAGCAAGGATGGACCGGCTCGACCGATTGAATACCACTGTCTCACAGAAAACCGACGTAAAGTGGCAGCTTGCTGTCGCGTTTCGTTCGGTGAGTGAGATTTCGGGTGGCCCATTTCCCCTAATCCCTTTTCCCTCCCTTCTATACCCTCCTTTTAAGTTGGCAACGCTCCCATGATTTTTTTGTGTCTTGGGTGTTTATGGGCGGTGGAGATCACTTACCATCAAGTGAACCATCTACCCGATTGCCATAAAAAAAAAATGATAAAACTGATATGGCGATAAGCGCATCTATCACAAGTAATCACAACTCACACCTGGGACGGAACTAAGATCCGTGAAATGTGGGTGTTGTAGTTCGCTAGTGCGCCTCTGCCTACCCCTTCAGGGATACAGGCGTGATTATGTTATATGTTTCCCACGGTTTGTGTTTACGCCATTGTTAGAAAGGCTTCAATCATGAGGTCGATGTGTTGCCAAATATATTGTTCATATAATCATAAGTTTAAAAACTTAACGGACCGATTTTAAATCTTATCCGATCGTAACCAAATTTAGAGATAGCTGTGGACCGAGAGGTCCTGGGTTCGATTCCCAGGTCGGGCAAAGCAAATTTACTAACTTAATTTGCCCGGGACTGGATCCCTCATAGGGGGTTGACGTCAGGCAGGCGGACGGTCGTAAAACTAAGGCAAGTCCTCTCTGCAACAAGCTTGAAAAGTGTGTTGCGCCGACCCCACATGAAGGTGGGATAAGGGCAGGTAGAAAGAAAGATTAGAGCAGCTAATCTACAACAACACACACACATAACATAAGCTCACGCCTGTATCCCCGAAGGGGTAGGCAGAGGCGCACTAGCGAACTAGAACACCCACATTTCGCCGAGCTTAGTTCCGTCCCCGATGTGATAGGGGGTGAGTCTATCGCCATATCGGGCACAAATTCCAGACTCCGGGCTGATATGGAAAAATCCAATATCACTTTGCCCGACCCGGAGATCGAACCCGAGACCTCAGAACCGTAGTCGTACCGAAATACCACCACGCCACCGAGGCAGTCAAGAGTAAAAAAAAAGTTTTATTTCAATGAATAACATTCACGAAAACCTAAGAAATCATTCTTGTGAAGAAATTCTCGGGTTCCTCACGATGTTTTCCCTCACCGTTATAGCAAGCGATAATTCACAATGAACAGAAAAGTCAGAGGTGTATGCTCCATTTTATGGTTGGTCTCGAACCTCCGACACTCATCTCGGCAGTCCGTACTATTCCCAATTGAGCTATCGCTGCATCAATATATTATACCCCAGATGCACAGTTCTTTTCAAATATCCTCCTAAAAAGTGGTCTCAGAAATAAAACAAAGAAAAAGATCACAAGTTGTAATTTAATCAAAACACATATAACCCTAAGCACGTGTCATAAAGTAGGTTTTTAAACGAAATGAGCAAGCATTCTTTAATTTGAATTTTGAAATTTAGAATTCCATCAACGTCCGACTGTAGGCAAAACGAGTGCTTAAGCACTTCTTTGCTGTCCCATTTTCCGAGCGTCAACTGTGCATCTAGGTAAATAACATATCGATGTATCGCTGCTATAAAATGTGAAGCTAATTCCAAGGCCTACGTTTAAGTAAATAAAATATAAAATCTCCTTGAGTGTGTAATTTGAAAGTATTGGCTATGGCATACATTGACCCCCGGTTTGTGCCAAATTACATCAAAATCGGTTGAGCAATGTGACCTTGAGGACTGACCGTATTATTTACAAGTATTCATGATTAATTATTGCACTTTCAAACCCAAAATATGTTTAAAGATCGACACTAGCCCGCGAAATACTAATGGGGAATTTGCACAAAAATTAGAACGAGGTGTATTGATAAATTAATAAACAAAACCATTAAATGTGCTATCATGAAATTTAGTATAAAATAATTGATATTTTACAAAATATCATACTTATATATTACGTATAATGGAACGTTTTTGCAATACCAAGTGACGTCATTGCATAAAGAATCATAGAGCAATGTTTCCAAGTTGGGGTATTTTTCCTAATTTTGCCGAATATTGTTGTTGTTTAGTATGGTGATTAGTGAATTAGATTTCGGAGGTCCTCTTCCTTCTTTCCTCATATTTACTTCGTTATTTAAAGAAATAGCTTTTAGCGCGGGGTTTCGTAAATCATATTTTGAATTGCGATAATTAAATGATTTGTGCATATTTTAATATTTTTGTTTGTGCTGTGTTTATTGGAGACCTAGTTCTTTACTATTTGCCAGCTACTTAAAACATCGTGAGGAAACCTGCATAACCGATAATTTCTTCACAAGAATTTCAAAGGTATGTGAAGTCTACTAACCCGCATCAAGCCAGCGTGGTAGACTAAGGCCTAACCCCTCTCATTAGTAGAGGAGGCCCGTGCCCAGCAGTGGGACAGTAATATTACAGGGCTAACATTATTATTATTCTTATATTACCTCCATAAGTTCTAAGCCTCGTCATCGTAGGGAAATACTTGTTATTTTAAATGCATTTTTAACAGATATATGTATAATTTTTTTGTATAAATTTACATTAAAAAAACCTCTGAATAATTATACTGAACATGTTCGCCCCGTAATATTTAAATATGATAATAATAGCAAATATATACAGTATGTTGTATATAGGGGTACATCGTCGTTGTTCTAATCAAATTGTCAATAGAAAAATATCGTTAAAAAATAAATAATTTATTGGTCACCCATAACACACATAACATAAGCTCACGCCTGTATCCCCGAAGGGGTAGGCAGAGGCGCACTAGCGAACTAGAACACCCACATTTCGCCGAGCTTAGTTCCGTCCCAGATGTGATAGGGGGCGAGCCTATCGCCATATCGGGCACAAATTCCAGACTCCGGGCTGATATGGAAAAATCCAATATCACTTTGCCCGACCCGGGGATCGAACCCGAGACCTCAGGACGGTAGTCGTACCGTAATACAACCACGCCACCGAGGCAGTCAATGTTAAAAGTAACGTATACGTTACTAAAACTGCGTGGCAAAAAATAGCTATGAGCTTTAAATAGCGACTTAGAATAATAGCTTTGTAAAACTAGCCTAAGCGACATAACCTAGTGACAATAAAGTTTAACAAAAACTGAAAACCGACTTCAAAAACGAACACTTAAAAGTAAAAAATAACAACAATTTCTTACTCTCTTTGGAGTCGGTGCTGAGGCCAAAGCATATTAAATGAAAAGACAGCAAGTTGGTTTTCAGTTTTTGTTAAACTTTAATCATTATTTACCTATTTTAGTGGAATATTGAAAGAATTATCCACCAACTCCTTATAGTTAAGGAGTTATATTTTCCATCATCAGCTCAGCAACATGAGATGATGAGTACCAGACGCAAATACCTGAATAGTTTTAGGAAATATATAAAACACACTATGGGTCCCTATAAAATTTGAGGGTTGCCTTCGATTTTTCTAGGATCTCATCATCAGATCCTGACTTGGTGCCAATGGGACAACCTGGGAAGTATACCCTTTTAAACAAAAAAAGAATTTCTTGAATCGGCCCAGACATCTTCGCGTAATCGGGGAACATACATAAAAAAACCGACGAATTGTTAACCTCCTCTTTTTTTTGAAGTCGGTTTAAAACTCGTCGTTATTTCCATCGTTAAATAGGAGAATCATAAGCGTGGAAGAGCATTTGCGTCAATTATTAATGTACAATACAGTAAGCGAATTAACGTATAGTAATAAAAATAATGAATACTACAGCACTGAAAAAAATAATTAAAAATAAAAATTAAATTATAAAAAGGCGCAATTAAGTTACGCATTGATACATAACACATGTCGCTTCCTTGGTCCGGTGGCTGCGTATATGGGCTGTGAACCTTGAGGTCCTCAGCTCGATTCCCAGGTCGGTCAATGCGGTTAACACGACTTTCGTGGGACCTGATTTTGATTTGATTCTGATTTTGGATTTGAGTGGTAGAGCCACGCTGTAGACAGTAACGTCTACAGCACGAATGGGCCGGCTCGACCGGTTGGATACCACTGTCTCACAGGAAACCGACGTAAAGTGGCAGCTTGCTGTCGCGTTTCGTTCGGTGAGTGAGATTTCCGGTGGCCCGTTCCCCCCCCCCCTCTTTCCCAATCCCTATTCCCTCCCCTTCCATGTCCTCTTTTTAGGTTGGCAACGCACCCATGATTCTTATTCTGTCTTGGGTGTCTATGGGCGGTGGAGATCACTTACCATCAGGTGACCCATCTGTTCGTTTGCCAGTCTCTGCTATAAAAAAAAAAAAAAAAAAAAAAAAAAAACCTGGGTGTCAATTCTATAAAATGTTATCGGATGAAATATATCGGACCGATACTCTTCCGCACAAACTATAGTCGGATTTCGAATTAAACGGAGTAATCTGACATTTCGAATGTTGCCACTTTTTCATGAAATTTAAATAGTGCTGCGGTAAAAAGATCAAGATTATTTAAACATTTCAATTCTGTTAACCATTTCATTCTTTCATTATCTAAAGTCCAACTTAAAGTCGTAATTCCTGCATAAGTATTGCAGGTCTATTGAATTATAGTCATAGTAAATTACTACATGTCAACTAATGGCATGTCTACTGGAATTATAGTCATGGTTCATTATAAACAAAACTTACAAAAGCTATGAATGTGCCGAACATAATTTTTCTCAAATAACAAAAGTAATATTTGTAATTTTCATTATTATCATTTCGCATATCTGTTGTGATTACTTACAAAGAGAAGTATAAAAAAGACTACAGAACAAAGAAAAGGATTTTGAAATTTAAATTAAATAATTAAATGTATGTTTTATTATGATTTTGAAAATTTAAATTAAATAACAAAAGCAATTATGTTACGCGTTGGTACGTATTATTTGTTTAATTGTTTTTTATTGCGGAATACAAATGCGCTAGACCCCGCCTAATGATAGCGGTAGCCGCCCATGCCTTCAGCAATGCCAGGGGCACAGACAAGCCTACCGTGAACACAAATTATATACTGATTTCTTAAGTTTACGCGAATATTATACATTGAAATAAAACAATAAATGAAGGTAGATATTGTAACCAGTAACACTAACCTTTTTTTGGACAAATGACCCCCCAGTCTGACGCGTTACAACGACGACTGCAAAGCCTTCGAAACGTCGGGAATAAAAAATTAAAACCTAATCGTAATAGAATCCGTAAAAATAGTTTTATTTCAACAAATGATATAATCACATGTTTAAAAACTTGACAGACCGACTTCAAATTCGATCGTGACCAAATTCATATTACCACCCTTGAAATAAGCTCGAATTCAAAATAACAACACAGATTGAACATGAAAGAAAGTAGTATAAGAAAGAAAAAATGAAAGAAAGAATAAATGCAGTAGAAATGAAAAGTTTAAGGAGCATTTGTGGTGTAACTTTGAAAGATAGAGTAAGAAATAGTATGGTGAGAGAGCAGTGTGGTTTGAAAGAGGAAATAGTAACGAAGATCGAGAAAGGAATATTGCGGTGGTTTGGGCATGTAGAGAGGATGGATGAAAGGAGGTTGACAAAGCAAATATATATGGCAAGCGTGAATGGTAGAGTTGGGAGGGGAAGACCTCATCGAACTTTCTCTGACCAAGTCAGAGATATACTCGAGAAAGGTCAAGTTAAAAGTACTCTAAACCGTCGTGCATGCATGAAGAATGTAATGAGACTGAATGCGGCGAAAGAGGCATGTAAGGATCGTAGCAAGTGGAAATCCGTTGTCTCTGCCTACCCCTATGGGAAAAAGGCGTGAGTCTATGTATATATGTATGTATTGAACATGACTACGTCAAATGACTTGATTTGATTGGTTCGTAATCGCGGTCTATCTGCACTTTAAACTGAGATTGTTTATTGAAACCGGCCGTATGTGTACAGAATTATCTCCCAACAACACGTTTGACAGATCAAATCTGCGGGTTTAGACAAGTGGATTATACGCTAGTCGAATAGAATAATCAAATAAAATAAATATATGGGAATGACATAAGAGTACGCTATATGCGGCGTACTCTTATGTCATTCCCATACATTTATTCTATTTGATTATTGTATTCGATTAGCGCCTAAGCCGCTTGTCTAAGGCCTCTGAACATTGTTCTTTTGAATTGAATAAATAATATACCTCTACCTACCTTGTAATGATACAGGCGTGAGTACAATGTTTAATGATTATGACGGAAAGTATGAGAAGTGAACGCGTTCCAATTCCCATGAAACAATCTGTTGCAAACATCATAAGATAATTATTGATGTCGCCTTCTTTTCGCATAGAGAAAGCAATAGCAAACGTCCTAGAACAAACATTTTGTTATTTAACTCATTAGTCCGCAGTGCCTCGCCTAGCCTGCCTCGGTGGCGTGCTGGTATTTCGGTACGACTACCTATTCCTACTACCTATATATCTATTCGGAGGCTCGAAGGACCAAGAAATGTTTGTGTATTTGCTATTAAATGATAGTCCCAGATCAATTATAAAAAATGTATATTAAAAAACTGATTGACTAACCGCCGAACGTTCATACACTTAAGGTCGCCTTATGTCGTTTAAGGCCGCTTTATCTGTCAAAATTGTATGCCAATGTAAGAAGCCGATAAAGTTGAGCAGCGTTTGACCATTCGGGCGGTAGGGTGTAAAAAAGTCTCTCGTAGTTCCTGATTCCCACGACACAAGACTCGATCTTAGTGTGGGGTCAGGACTATGTATGTGACTGTTGGGTGTTATTTATTTATTATTTATATTGTGAATTATCGCATGGTATAACGGCGAAGGAAAGCATCCTGAGGAAACCTGCATACCCGAGAATTCTCCACAAGAATTTCGAAGGTATGCATGACGTGTTAACCCCATTCGCGATGCATGACGTAACAAGACTAATTATTTTTTTACATTTGTCCCACAGGGAACCGGCTAAGGTCGGAGACCATGCTGCCATGTCATTACATATTTTTCTTATAAATTCTAACTATAACTAAGTTTTCACAAGAACAATGAAACACGGATGTGCCGATTTCAAGGTCTTGGAGTTTTAGCGTCAATTCCTTCCAGTTTGATGCTTTGTAGACGATTTTCTCGCAGCGGAGGAATCGAACATGGTCGACCCATCCACCAGACAAAAAGCGTCTAAAACCACTTATTTCAAAGCTTCTATACACTGTTCATTAAAACAAGCGTTCACCCGCACCGTCAGAGTTCCCGCCACAACTCGTTTTTCTTTTTTTTTTCTTTATTTATTCGACAGAAACCTAAGACCTAAGGTAACAAAACATGCTGCCAAATTATTAGTTGATTTTTATATTTTTGTTTGAACGCGGATGTGATCACCGATCAAAAGCTAATCGATTAATTATTTACATCGATTTTTAGATTTGAAAACATCAATTTGCTATCATAGATGTTCTTTTTTTTTAAGTTAATGATGTAACCACAATGAACAATCAACAAATAGCGTTTTCGCGGCAAATTCAAATTATAGACAATAATTTGTTTTTTTTTATCTAATAATATGCATATAAATTACAAAATCATTTTAACATGTCTGGGATTATCTTATATTAGCGCGTTCAATCAAACAAACAAACAAACAAACACACTCTTCAGCTTTATAATATTAGTATAGATTAAATAGCACTGAATACTTTTTAAAAAATAGTTAAGTACCCAATTGGGTAGATATTTATTTATTTATTTATTTATTCTTTATTGTACACTTAGGACAAAATACAAGGAATATGCACAAACAAATTCAGTACAAATGGCGCTCTTATCGCACTAGGCAATTTCTTACAGATATCTTTCTTAGGCTCAATTGCACCACTATTATTAACCTAGAGTTAGTCCTAACCGCAAGTTAAGTTACATGTCATTCATACATTTTCTGTCAATTTAGCTTGCGGTTAGGACTAACTCTAGGTTAATAATAGTGGTGCAATTGAGCCTTAGATATTTTACTTCTTTTTTTAAATTAATTTTATATGAACTTCAAGTCATCTAAAATATAGAAGAATATTGAAATATTTTCAAAAATAAAAGAAAATATAAGCCTTTGAAGTTTGGTGTAACCTTAATTGCGGCAAAGAGAAGTATCAGTATAATCACGTCACGCCATAACGGTACGTGCGTTGGAAAGGGATAGCAAGATATCTCCACTATGCCCCCACTCCAGAATTTAAAATACGAATTACTACCTCATTTTTCAACCAACTTCGATGCAGATTTTACAAAAGGGTTTCTTTTTAGTTTTATTTGCTATTACATATAAATATGTGTATAAAATCAAACAAAGTAAAGTCCCCATTACAGTGCTGGATTAATGTAGGTCAAATGATTGTACTCGTGAATAATATAGATATAACCCTACATAAGTACATAGCTGCCTCGGTGGCGTGGTTGTATTTCGGTACGACTGCCGTCCTGAGGTCTCGGGTTCGATCCTCGGGCCGGGCAAAGATATTGGATTTTTCCATATCAGCCCGGAGTCTGGAATTTGTACCCGATTTGGCGATAGGCTCGCCCCCTATCACATCTGGGACGGAACTAAGCGCGGCGAAATGTGGGTGTTCTAATTCGCTAGTGCGCCTCTGCCTACCCCTTCGGGGATACAGGCGTGAGCTTATGTTATGTTATATTATGTTAGGTACATGGCTCAGTCCTTTATAACAGTATCATACTATTGAAGCTATCAAATCAGTTTCGCAAAACGTCCTTGTACTCGGAGTAAATACCAAGCGAGTCATAAACGTACGAATATACCATAGAGATATACCGAATAGACACCTTCAAGGAATCTCAATGAAATTCGCGAATATAAACTAATTCATAAATGTAATATTTTTTGCACATATGTACATAGGTTCACGCCTCGTCCCAGAAGGAGTAGACATATGCGAACTAAAACACCCAGATTTCTCCGAGCTAATTTCCGTCCCAAATATGATAGACGAGCTTGTCGCCACATCGGGTACAAATTCCAGACACCAGACAAAATAAGAGGACGAGGCATGAACACAAAATAAGCATTCCTAATATATAACGAAACCAAAATGGCGGACCTTGCGAAAGAAAGATCCCATTAGTGAGAAGCCGCGGGTTCGATTCCCGCATTGAGATAAATGTTTGTGTGTCCCACAGATATTTGTTTCAAGTCTGAGTGTTATGAGACCGAAAGTCTCTCATAGTCTCTGACACCCACGATACAGGTTATACCTAGTGTGGGGTCAGGCCTAGGTGTGTGACTGTTGGGTGTATTTATTTATTTCATAATTTAAGTTAGGCATATTCTTCATGTTCCGAAATTAGTATTATTGTAAATAAAATACCGTATTTATAATAAAATAATTAAGTAACCGCCGAATGTTCATACACTTAGGGCTGCCTTATGTCATTTAAGGCCGCCTTATCTATCAAAATTGTATGGCGAAAATCACTGTAAGAAGCTGTTAAAGTTGAGTAGCGTTTGATCATTCGGGCGTATGTCTTATGACACGGTGACAACTTACACGACGGCAATAAAAAAAAACATGTAAAATGTAGATATATCGCGAAACGTAAAATGGCGGAATCGGCTTCAAACTAAACACGTGTTTTTTTAAGTTATGCCAGATTCTCTTATTTTTTCTTTAGTCATTGATAAATACACAATATTACTTTATTTCGCTTCGATTCCCAGGTGGGTAAAGCAAATTTTCTAATTTATTTGCCGGGATTGGATCCCCATGAGGGGGTTGACATCATGCAGGCAGGTGGTCGTAAAAACAAGGAAAATCCTTTGTGCAATATGTTTGAAAAGTTTTAGTGTAGTCGATAAAGCAGAGCACTTAAGTGGTAGAGCCGCGCTGTTGACAGTAACGTCAGCACGAATGGGCCAGCTCGACCGGTTAGATACCACTGTCTCACAGAAAACCGACGTAAAGTGGCAGCTTGCTGTCGCGTTTCGTTCGGTGAGTGAGATCTCCGGAGGCCCATTTCCCCCCTCCTTTTCCCGACCCCTTTTCCATCCCCTTCCATTCCCTCCTTTAAGATTGGCAACGCACCCATGATTCTTTTTGTTTTGGGTGTCTATGGGCGGTGGAGATCACTTACCATCAGGGGACCCATCTGCTCGTTTGCCAATCTCTGCTATAAAAAAAAAAACAACCGGTTTATTGACATCCCGACATTTTTCAATTATTTGTCGAATATTGTATTGTTGTTCATAGATGCCTCGACCTTTCACAAAAGTTGCTCCAAAGGTCTGCATATTAATGTATCCAAGTCTATCATATACTACGTTAGTCCGATAAATATTAATTTTGTGATTGCATGAATACCTACACTACTGTAGCTTACCGATAATATCAAATGTATATAACAGACGAATTGGGTTCCTCCTCTTGCTGTGAAGTCGGTTAAAATAAAATAAATTAATAAACAAACCGGGGGTCCCGCTCGGGCGAATTAAATTAGAAAATTGGCTTTGCCCGACTTGGGAATCGAACCCAGGACCTCCCGGTTCACAGCCAATACATGCTGCCACTAGACCAAGGAGGTGACTGACATGACATGTAAAATGCATTATTATTAATAACATGGCCGCCTCCGACAGGTTAAATTAAAACATATACAATCATATGACGAAATGGTTCAAAAAGTCAAGCATTTTTGCATTCAACAATGCATCACAAATAAAGTTGAATTCAAATTACATAATTGCAAATGCAATAATGAATATACGTCATTTTGTTTAAATGCAGTCTAGTATATTTCCACCGGATATCCTAATAGATATCGGTCAATTAATTAGATGGCTGTGTGTAAACTCAGTTGGGTACCTGAGTATAGTGATTATGATTATTAATTGTATCGACAATTTGTAAATCCAATGATAAAAAAAAGGAAAAAAGACAAAACAAAAAAAAGAAATGTTGACAATTGATGATGAAGAAAATAAGCCCGGAGTTTCTTTCTGCCGCTCTTCGGGTCGTCATCCGTAGGTAGCTAGAGAAAGGCTGGTAGGTTAGCTAGGATAGGGCCTCATGCACAAATCCCAACTGCTTCCAGTATTTCCAGTCAATCCCCTTCCACCATTCCTGCCATATGCCATTCCCATATAACCCATTCCCTTGCACTCTATTCCTATCTCCCCTTATCACCCTATCTTAGCCATCCCATCGTTATTATGTCCATACTTGCCTGTCTTCAAATTTATAGCGAGATAATGTAAATTATATTAATCTTAATTCAAAATTTGCTTGTGTTGAATTGTCATAAGTGCTTTCTTACATGCCTACGTCATCAATAAAGTTTTTGTTTTTTTTTGTTTATAGTAACCAATATCAATGAATTTCTGTAGGAACATAGATTTATCATCGAACGTGTGCAATAGGAATTTATTAAACACTAGCTTTTACCCGCGGCTTCGCACGCGTGTTTTGTACGAATATGAGTTTTGATTTGTCGATCCGATCTGTTGTTTTAGTGCAAATATTCCATACACGACATATCTTAATAATTAAAAAGATAGATACTAAAACAAAGAAAAACCAAACAGTAGCCACGTAGTTTAGCCTCCGTGGCGCAGCGGGCGAGCAGCCGGCTGTGAAACGTGAGGTCGTGGGTTCAATTTCCGCACCGAAACAAATGTTTATGTGGCCCACAGATATTTGTTTCGGATCTTGGTGTTGTGACACCGTGCGTCTCTATATATATATATTTTTTTTATTACGGCGAAATGTGGGTGTTCTAGTTCGCTAGTGTGCCTCTGCCTACCCCTTCGGGGATATAAGCGTGAGCTTATGTTATGTTTTTTATTTTAGTAATTTGAAATACTTAATTTGTCTTTCACTCAAAAAGTATTAAATGGATTTTGATAAAACTTTCCAGTTATAAAAATTATACATTAGAAAAACACAAAGGCTACTTTTTACCCCTAAAAAGTGTTCCGTAGGATATTTCCACGCGGATAAATCCGCAGTCAACAACTAGTAATATAATAATGATATCAGCCATGTAATATTACTGTCCATGCTGGGCACGGGCCTCCTCTACTAATGAGAGGGGTTGGGCCTTAGTCTACCACGCTGGCCTTACGCGGGTTGGCAGACTTCACATACTTATGAAATTCTTATTGATAAATTCTTAGGTATGCAAATTTCTCCTTCACCGTTATTTTATTCTAAATTCAAAATTTAAAATAATTCTAAAATAAATAATTAATCAACAATGCATTACATACGTCATTACTTATAGTTGCAGTATTTTAAAAATACTTTTTAATATAAAATTATTGATATATTCATTTAACTAAAAATAATTATAGTCAGTGCCTTTTTCAAAAATCGGAATTACCATCTATCCGCTGTCTGTTCCATCTATATCTATGGAATACAATATTATTAACAATTTTTTTTAAATCATTATAGAGGTATATTCCAAAAATTATACATAGATGAACGCGCATTTCTCTATAGAAATTGCACAAATCGGCGCCTTGACTAGATTCACGATTCACAGACCTTGGCCAGTATGCATTATTAAACAAAATATTATATTATTGGGAAACAAATCCGCGGGTGTTAGAAGATATACGTGCGACTGGGCTGCGACTTTTAGTCGACATGAAACCTTGTCGACGTGAAGTTTTTGTTGACTGCCTCGGTGGCGTAGTTGCGCAGTACGACTACCATCCTGAGGTCTCGGGTTCGATCCCGGCGAGGGCAAAGTGGTTGGGTTTTTATATTCAGTATCAGCTCGGAGTCTTGAATTTGTGCCCGATAAGGTGATAGGCCCCCTATGACGGAAATGTGACCTCCTTTGAAATCTATATCGAATACAAAAATAATCTTGAAATTCGGTCCACATTTGGCGGAGACTGCCTCGGTGGCGTGGTGGTATTTCGGTGCGACTACGGTTCTGATATCTCGGGTTCGATCCCGGGTCAGGCAAAGTGATATTGGATTTTTCCATATCAGCCCCGAGTCTGAAATTTGTGCCCGATATGGCGATAGGCTCGCCCCCTATCACATCTGGAACGGAACTAAGCTCGGCGAGATGTGGGTGTTCTAGTTCGCTAGTGCACCTCTGCCTACTCCTTCGGGGATACAGGCGTGAGCTTATGTTATGTTTTCTTATTTGGCGGAGATATTTTAGAGTCAATTCGGCCACGATCGGATAAATTTTGAAGTCGTTCATACCCCTCGGAGGCGGCACATATATACGTTACATAAGCGTATGGGCCACCGGAGGCCGAGCCGCCCGTGACTATTAAGTTGTTAACTGCAGTATAAATAAAATAAACTTAACGGACCGACTTCAAATCCGATCGTAACCAAATTTATATGGGACCACCCTTGAAAGAAGCTCTATCGAACACAAAAAAAAATGAAAATCGGTCCATATTCGGCGGAGATGCGATATCTCCGCCAAATGTCACATACATAAAAAAAAATACAGACGAATTGAGGACCTTCTCCTTTTTGGAAGTCGGTCGAAAAAATAGCTTAAGTGACATATCGGCTGTAAAGCGAAAGGCCGCGGGTTCGATTCTCGCAACGAGGAAAATAATTTATGTGGCCCACAGATATTTGTTTCGGGTCTGGGTGTTGTGAGAGCGTGCATCTCTCATAGTTCCTGATACGATACAAGACTCGATCTTAGTGTAGGGTCAGGACTATGTATGTGACTGTTGGGTGTTATTTATTTAAACATAACATAAACATAAGCTCACACCTGTATCCCCGAAGGTGTTGGTAGAAGCGCGCTAGCGAACAAGAATACCCACGTTTCGCCGAGCTTAGTTCCGTCCCAGATGTGATAGGGGGTGAGCCTATCGCCATATCGGGCACAAATAATTTGTTTAATTATGTAATAATCTATGCCTTTGTCCAGAAGTGGACGTCCGCTGGCTGATGATAATGTAATCATCTACTAATAACAAATAGTGGTAGAGCCACGCTGTAGACAGTTACGTCTACAGTACGAATGTGGCGAAAGACACGACCCCAATCACATCTGGGACAGATTAACCTCAAATGTAGTTATTCTAGTCGCTTCTGTGCCGACCCCTTCAGGCATACAGGCGTGAGACTTTCCTACTGCCCTCTTCGGAGAATGACAGACAGTTACGTCTTCAGCACGAATGGGCCGGCCCGACCGGTTTGATACCACTGTCCCACAGAAAACCTATATAAAATGGCAGCTCGCTGTCGCGTTTCATTCAGTGAGTGAGATTTCCGGTGGTCCAATCGCCCCCCTCGCTTTCCCAGTCACTAAATCCTTTTAGGTTGGCAACACACCCATGATCCTTTTTGTGTCTTGGGTGTCTATGGGCGGTGGAGATCACTTACCATCAGGTGACCCACCTGATTGTTTGCCAGTCTCTGCTATAAAAAAAGAGGAAAGATTTTTTGGATTTTGCTTTGTAATGAAACTCAAAAATTACTGAACCGATTTTAACAAATTCTCAAGGATGGATTTACTGCGGAATTCCGTAATGGAAGATATAATATTACGAACGTGAAGATTAATGGACTGAGTTTTATCATCCGAGCAGGGTTGCCTTCCATAAATTGTCCCACGTTAAGGTAGGAGGAAAGGGGGGGGGTTTAAGAAATGTGATATTGACAAGGGGAGGGACGGGTCCTAATTGTCGTGACGTCACATTTCAATAATCCAAGTTTAAAAACTCTACGGACCGACTTCAAACCTTATACGATTGTAAAAAAAAATATACAAGTATAATAAATAACCCCCAACAGTCACACACATAGTCCTGACCCCACACTAAGATCGAGTCTTGTGTCGTGTATCAGGAACTATGAGAGACGCGCGGTCTCACAACACCCACACCCGAAACAAATATCTGTAGGCCATACAAACATTTGCCTCGGTGCGAGGATCGAACCCGCGACCTCTCGCAGCTCTCTCTCTCTCACAGCCGGCTACTCGCCCGCTGCGTCACGGAGACCCTTGGAATAAGCTCTATCGAACACAAAAATAATTTTGAAGATCGGTCCACATTTGGCGGAGATATCGCGTAACATACATAAAAAATACAGACGAATTGAGGACGAATGTACAATGTACAATAAAGATTTGGCGATAGGCTACGCTCGTCGAAATACGGGTGTTCTAGTTCGCTAGTGGGCCTCTGCCTACCCCCTCGGGGATACAGGCGTGAGCTTACGTAATGTTATGTGTATAACTATCCGGGTCAAAGAATAGATAACATAATATAACATAACATAAGCTCACGCCTGTATCCCTGAAGGGGTAGGCAGAGGCGCGCCAGCGAACTAGAACACCCACGTTTCGCTGAGCTTAGTTCCGTCCCAGATGTGATAGGGGGTGAGCCTATCGCCATATCGGGCACAAATTCCAAACTCCGGGCTGATATGAAAAATCCAATGTCACTTTGCCCGAGCCGGGGATCGAATCCGAGACCTCAGGACGGTAGTCATACCGACATACAACTACGCCACCGAGGCAGTCATTAAATAATGGTAAATAATTAACGAATTAAAAGTGTTTTACTAATTATAGATGAATGCAAAAATGCTAATAGAAAGCGAGCACTATTCTGATTTGCAAATTACCTCAAAATAATCTCATTACTTTAAATTGCAAAACTATACATAAATTATGTTAATGAATCTTCATGACGATTTCCCTAATTAAGTATTGTGTTTAAAAACCCTAAGTTAAGTCAAATTAATTTATCTGACCTCAAAAAAAGTAATGTTTTTTTTATAGCGAGACTGGCAAACGAGCAGATGGGTCACCTGATGGTACGAGATCTCCAGTGCCCATAGACACTCAAGACACAAAGAATCATGGGTGCGTTGCCAACCTCTATGGAGGGAATTGAAGGGGAGGGAAAAGGTATCAAGAAAGGGAGGGGGGAAATAGGCCACCGGAAACGGAATCGGTCCAGGTGTTTTCGAGTAATCGGGAAACATACATAAAAAAAAGTTTCTGACTAATTGTTAACCTTCTCCTTTTTTGAAGTCGGTTAAAACTAATCTTGATAATCACAAGTTTAAAAGCTTAACTGACCGACTTCCAATTTACCAATCGTGGCCAAATTTATATAGGACCACCCTTGAAATAAGCTCTATCGAACACAAAAAGAATTCTGAAAATCAGTCCACATTTGGCGGAGATATAGCGTAACATACATAAAAAACAGACGAATTGAGGACCTTCTCCTTTTTTGAAATCGGTCGAAAATCCAATACCGCTCTGCCCTCGCCGGGTATCGAACCGGAGACCTCAGGACGATAGTCGTACCGCGCACTCAATACCACAACTCCACCGAGGTAGTCAGTCAGTCAATATATTTGCATCGTTATTGTGCTATTTCATATTTGTTTACATACAAAGCCTCGTATTACCACCGTGACGTGGGTCACGTGGGTCATGTGACTTACACGTGCACTTGACAATGGATCTATTAACACGTTGAACATGAGGGAATTTACGACCGATATCAAAAAAGAGGTTCTCAATTCGTTGACTTAATCCGCGATATCTCCGCCAATTGGACCGATTTTGACCGACTTCCAAAAAGGAGAAGGTCCTCATTTCGTCTCTATTTTTTATGTATGTTACGCGATATCTCCGCCGAATGTGGACCGTATAAAAATTATTTTTGTGTTCGATAGAGCTTATTTCAAGGGTGGTCCTTATTCGGTCACGATCGGATTTGAAGTCGATGTGTTAAGTTTTTAAACTTGTGATTATGCATATCTTATCACTGAGTGACATTACACTGCCTCCGTCGCCATTGTTTGGTACTTAGGACACCTTGCAACGCATTGACAGCCTCCGTGGGGCAGTGGGCGAGTGGCCGGCTGTGAAGCGAGAGGTTACGGGTTCGATTCCCGTGCCGAGACAAATGTCTGTGTGGCCCACAGATATTTGTTTCGGGTCTGGGTGTTGTGAGACCGAAAGTCTCTCGTAGTTCTTGATACCCACGATACAAGACTCGATCTAAGTGTGGGGTCAGGACTATGTGTGTGTGTGACAAATTACAAAACTTCTGTCTCCAATTCTTTTCTATCTTTCTATTACTAATCTCGAGTTACAGCTTCTCGATTTATCCTACGGCTCACTCCTCTTTAAATTAAGATTTGGGATAAATAGAGATTTATCGCGGAGCAAGTGGGCCTTGTTTATTATTATAACTTAAAAAATAATATAAGCTCCCGCCTGTATCCTCGGAGGGGTAGGTTATTCTACACATAATTTAAAGCAATTGAAAATCACCCCCATAAAGCCCATTATACAACAATAAATTAAAGTGATACATTTTAAGTAGTAGTATATTGGGAGGACATATTAAATTAGGCGCCCTCAATAAATCTATACTTTTTTTGCCAAGCTGTACTGAATAATGAAGCAGCGACAGCTCAGTTGGGAATGGTACGGACTGCCGAGACAAGTGTCGGAGGTTCGAGACCAACTCCAAAATGGAGCATACACCTCCGACTTTTCTATGTTAAGTGTATTTTCATTGTGAAATATCGCTTGCTATAACGGTGAAGGAAAACATTGAGAGGAAACCTGCATAACCGAGAATTTCTTCACAGGAATTTCGAAGGTATGTGAAGTGTACCAACACGCATTAGGCCAGCGTGGTAGACTAATGCCTAACCCCTCTCATTAGTAGAGGAGGCCCGTGCCCAGCAGTGGGACAGTAATATTACAGGGCTATTATAAAAAAAATAAAGTATATCGGGTAGCCATAATAAATTAAGCACCATCATTAAATAAATATTTTTTTTTTGCCAATACTGAATAAGACTATAATTTGAAGCAGAGCCGCGGGCAAAAGCTAGTAAACAATTAGAAACGTCCTCTATTTTTCGTCGGTTAAAAGTCGCAAGTCCACCGCACCTTTATAGCGAATCGATTAACGTGAGCGAAAATTATTCATTGCGAAAGTGGCACGGCTGTTGTAATACTGAATGGTAAACAAACGACATGCCACCACGAGTCACGACCTTGGCAGCATGCGACCATGGGAACAAAGACCTTGGTATCCAACACACGACCACGTTTCAACTTTAAAAGTAACTTAATCGCAAGTTTAAAAACTTAACGGACCAACTTCAAATCCGATTGTAACTAAATTTATATGGGACCACCCTTGAAATAAGCTCTAACGCAAAAAGAATTTTGAAAATTAGTCCACATTTGGCGGAGATATCGTGTAACATACATAAAAAAATACAGTCGAATTGAGGACCTCCTCCTTTTTGGGAAGTCGGTCAAAAATAACTTAAAAAGACTTTTTGTTCTGCCATACTCAAGCTAAAATGCCGTTACTAACCTAATTTTGAGATGTCTCCAATAACGTGGAAAATATGGTCCCTAGATATTTCATAGATATATGGTTGAAATTAAACTATTTTTACGGATTATATCACGATATGGTTTTAATTTTTATGCCCGACGTTAAATAGTTTAATTTCGACGTTAAAATAGTTTAACTTCAATGAATAACATTCACGTAAACCTAAGAAATCATTAGGTATATGTCAACAGACTTCCGAGAAGGAATTCCTCAATTCGTCTGTATTTTATTTTATGTATGTCATGCGATATCTCCGCCAAATGTGGACCGATTTTGAAATTCTTTTTGTATTCGATAGAGCTTATTTCAAGGGTGGTCCCATATATGGTCACGATCGAATTTGAAGTCGATCCGTTAAGTTTCATTTTAATCTTAAAATTAAGTTTATTTACATAATAACGCTGTTTTAGCTTGAAGACGGCAGTGTCCTTTAAGTGATTTTCAAAAAGCTTTATACGCCGGAGTTTAAAATATGGTACGAACTACATAAAGGTCTGTGGTACCAACCTTGAAAGTTCTATCGACTATAAGTATAAAACATAAAAACCGATTACAAAATTCATCAGATCTTGTCCAAATTTATATGGGACCCCCCTTGCTCTATCGAACACAAAAATAACAAACTTACATAAAAATATACAGACGAATTGAGGACCTTCTCTTTGGAAGTCTGTTGAAAACGACGAGGTAATCATTTCAATTGTATTTATGTATGTTACTAGATATCTCTGAAAAATGTTGACCTTTTTTCTAGAGTTGTATCTCTCTTTCTACCTATCCTTATCCCACCTTAATGTGGGGTCGGCGCAACACTTTTTCAAGCATGTTGCAGAAATGATTTGCCATTTTTAACCAGCTGCCTGACTGACGTCAACCCCCTCTGAGGGATCCAGTCCCGGACAAATTAAATTAAAAAATTCGCTTTGCCCGACCTGGGAATCGAACTCACGACCTCTCGGTCCACAGCCCATCTAAGCTGTCACTAGATGGTGACCTTAACTTACTAGATATCCCCGAAAAATGTTGACCTATTTTCTAGAGTTGTATCTCTCTTTCTCTTCCTTCGAAACGTCGGGAATAGTAATTAAAACCTAATCGTGATAGAATCCGTAAGAATAGTTTTATTTCAATGTATAATATTCACGTAAGCTTAAGAAATCAGTATCTCTCTTTCTACCTGTCCTTATCCCACCTTAATGTAGGGTCTGCCTGCCTGATGTCAACACCTCTGAAGGATTTTCTAGAGTTATATGATAGATAATTTTAATCTAATAATATTCTTATTTAAGGGTGGTCCATATAAATCGCGATTTGATAAATTTTAAAGTCGCTCGGTTTTTATCAAGATGTGTGTCGATAAAGTTTGTTCCAAGTGTCCATAGTCACGAACTTTGAAGTCGGTTTTGAAGTTGTAACTTTTGATTATGTGATTGAAATGGCCAACTTGTGCAATAAATCATTTGCTCAAACTGGAAATCGATTCCGCGGACCATCGGCTAAACTAACTAAACTGTGAAGCAATTTGTAATTTGCATTAAATAGTTGCAATATATTTTGGCAATATATCGCCTTGGTATACAGAATCGTGTATAGGCTGTAGTCCGCGAGGTCATTGGTTCGACGTCCGGGTCGGGCAAAAAGAATCTTAGTTCCAGAAACGATAGACAGATAGGCAGTTGATAGTAAAGTGAAATTGTTTCTGCAACATGCCTAAAATTATATTTCAACCTCATTGGTTTATGAGCAGTTCAAATACATTTTTAGCTTTTCTTTTCTTTCTTTCTGCCTGGCGTTATCCCGGCCTTCTGCCAGGGTCCGCCTTCCCACTTAAACGCTTCCACTTCGCCCGGTCTTGAGCATCCTCCCTAGCGAGGCCATTGGCTCTCATATCTTCCTCCAAGACGTCCAGCCAGCGCTTTTTGGGCCGTCCACGGCTACGCACCCCTGGTACGATCTGTGCTAGACACATGCGACCGACGTACTCCTGTGGTTTCCTCAAAACGTGGCCATACCATCTCAAGCGACATTCCTGCAGTTTATCTGCCACGTCGCGGACGCCAAGACTACCGCGGATGTGCACGTTACGAATACGATCCAGTCGTGTAACATTGCACATCCACCGCAGCATCTTCATTTCCGCAACGTGGATTTGCCTAACATGACGCTTAAGGGCAGGCCACGTCTCACACCCATACAGAAGTACAGGCCGAATGATGGTCTTGTATATGAGACCTTTGAGTCTCATCGGCATCTTCCGGTCACAAGTGACTCCCGTGACCTGTCGCCACTTAGCCCAGGCGGCGCCAATACGTGCCGTGACGTCGGAGTCGATGTCACCCGACTCGTGCAATACAGACCCTAGGTACTTGAACTTGTCCGTTTTCACGGCAAGCTCGTTCCCTATCCGGATACTATCCGGGTCTGCACTCCCGCAGCCCATGTACTCAAATACATTTTTAGCATATTGCAGAAATGATTTGGATTATTTTTTAATGCCAGCTACCTTCCTTAAGTTAATAACCCTCGCTGGAGGATCCAGAACACTCAAGAATTTTAAAATCAATAGAAAAATCACAACAGTCAAGCTAAGTATATAAAGATTTAATGTAAATCAAACTGAGTTAAAAAAAATATTGCCATGATAGATCGCGTCCTTGGTCTAGTGGCAGCATATATGGGATGTGACCGGGAAGTTCCTGGGTTCGATTCCCAGGTCGGGCAAAGCAAATTTTCTTATTTAATTTGCTCGGGACTGTATCCCTCAGGCAGGTAGCTAGTCGTAAAAACTAAGCCCAATCCTTTCTGCAACATGCTTGAAAAAGTGAGTTGCGATCCCACATTAAGGTGGGATAAGGACAAGTAGAAAGGAAGAAAGATAGCGGTTTGGCTTGCCCTTGGCATTGCCGTTGTTCGTGGATGGTAACTGGTGACCACTGACCATCAATTGGGCCGTCTGCTCTCCTACCTTTGCAGGCCAAAAAAAATATGTTTATCGTGTTTATCCTTGAAAGGACTTGCTTTTACAGTTTGTAGGGATAATTTCAACATTGGAAAAAATAAATATTAATATAAATACACGAATATTCATCATTCGCTTTTAAAAAATATTTTTACAACTACCCCAATAATTAATTTTTGTTATTGTAAAAACCGCACGTGTTTTATTTCTTTATCACATTAAATAAATAAAAAAAAACTGTTGTAAACCGATGTTATGATCATTTCGAAATTAGAATTAATTTTTTTTCTATAATTAATAAGATATTAATTAAGTACCTATATTTATTTTAATAACCTAATCACAAATACGTGTCGCAAAATATAGTTTCTAGAAATAATATAAATTAAAAAAGCATAAAAGATTATAAATGAATAAAACCTATAAAATAAATAACAACAAAACCTCTTCCAACACACCTAAATTTAGAAATATAAAAAAAAAATAACTCACCGTTCCCGCCAAAACAAACACGACACAACACTGGCACGTTTGGCACAAGAATAAAAAATAAAATAAAAATCGAGAGATGCGCTGCGGACGAAGGACGCGCCGCGAATGTCTCGATATCGAATGGTAATCATCCGATTCTAGTCGAAGAGGGACACATAAAGTTATGACCTCCCTGCCTTTTCCTTTTATTTTTTTTAATTTGATCCTATGTCAAGGACATCATTCTATACGGACGTATCAATGGCTAACTCCATATATTTTCTTTCGTCATAGCGTCGTATACGCAATATTTTTTTAATTTAAATAAATAAGTAGTAACAGATTGGCGTTTCTGTGCGTGTGACAAAATTATGATATTTTAAATCTTATTTATTGTACTGACTGCCTCGGTGGCGTAGTTGTATTTCGGTACTACTGTCCTGATGTCTCGGGTTCGATCCCCAGGTCGTGCAAAGTTATTAGATTTTTTCAATATAAATAAATAACAACCAACAGTCACATACATAGTCCTAACCCCACACTAAGATCGAGTCTTGTATCGTGGGTATCGGGAACTACGAGAGACTTTCGGTCTCACTACACCCAGACCCGAAACAAATATTTGTAGGCCATACAAAGATTCGTCTCGGTGGGGGATCGAACCCGCGGCCTCTCGATTCACAGCCGGCTACTCGCTGCGCCACGGAGGCTGTCGGTATCAGTCCGGAGTCGGGAATTTGTGCCCGATATGGCGATAGTCTCGTCCCCTATCACATCTCAAATCAATTATCCAATCTAAAATTGTCACACATTACTTAGATTCCGTTAAGAATGTACTCTACATCTGGGACGGAACTAAGCTCGGCGAAATGTGTGTGTTCTAGTTCGCTAGAGCACCTCTGCCTACCCCTTCGGAGATAGAGGTGTGAGCTTATCTTATGTTATTTGTTTTATATCATAAAAGGTTTACGTATTTTGTATATTTTTTTATCTATTTTTAAAGTCGTAATTCCTGCCTAATGTGTGATTAGTACTGCATGTCTACTGTATTATAGTCATAGTAAATTACTGCATGGTGCTACTTGCAAGTTATGGCATGTCTACTGGAATTCTAATCATGGTTCATTATAAACAAAATTTACAATAGCTAGGAATGTGTGGAACGTTATTTTTCTCAAATAATAAAAGTAATATTTGTAATTTTCATTGTAATTATTTCGCGTATCTGTTGTGACTATTTACGCAAAATTATTTACACAGACATTTAGTCGAAGGGTTAAGGTGAAATTTCTAATAATACGCAAATTAATTCCATTTTTCCAGGCAAGTGCTGATTTATTATTTCTTTGAATGATAAATATTGAACTAGATCAATCACTATGTTTTGGAAGTAAGCAACATTATTTTGAAAAGTGACATTTGGATCTGTCAGTTTACTCCGTTTAGCAATCCGACTATACCATCAGGTGACACGTATATCAGGCCCGCCCGACCCCTTGTCCTTCAGCGATAACAGGTATATCAAACGAATGTACTACTTGCGAAAATCATATGTACCCATATGTTCGTTTGCCAGACTCAGCTAACTTTTACAATATTATGTCACCTTTTTAACGTCGGTTAACATAATTAATGTATGAGTAATGTTTTCCATACAATAATTAAATGCAATTTTATGTAATCCATTAATCGATCATTAGTTAATATTAAAGAATTATTGTTAGTTTCGTAACCAAGAGGATTTAATATTACCAACTATTACGGGCTATATCACTGGATACAGGCCGCTTCCAACAGGTCGATCTGGAAATCTTTGGGGGAGGCCTATGTCCAGCAGTGGACGTCCTATGGCTGATGATGATGATGATGTAGGGGCTATCAAGCAATTTTACATATAAAAAATTAATATCAACGTAATAATAATAATATTAGCCTTGTAATATTACTGTCCCACTGCCGGGAACGGGCCTCCTCTCCTAGTGAGAGGGGTTAGGCCTTAGTCTACCACACTGGCCTAATGCGGGTTGGTAGACTTCACATACCTTCGAATTTCTTGTGAAGAAACTCTCGGGGATGCAGGTTTCCTCACGATGTTTTCCTTCACGGTTATAGCAAGCGATATTTCACAATTAACCGGTGATCTTCGATGAGTTTTGCTCGGTGCGTTGGCTGGATTTGTTCGGTCGATTCCGAGAATTACCGCCATAATCCCAGCAGGACCTTGAGATCATCCACATCTAGGTCTCATGGTCATTGTGAAAACATATTTGCTCTATTAACCTTGACATTGGCTAATCACCGCATATGCGTGGAAGCCATTATTTTTAAAAGAAGAAGAAGATATTTCACATTAAAAACACATATAACATAGAAAAGTCAGAGGTGTATGCTCCATTTTGTGGTTGGTCCCGAACCTCCGACACTTGTCTCGGCAGTCCGTACCACACCCAATTGAGCTATTGCTGCTATCTATGATCTCAACGTAGCTAGTTTTTTTTGGACTGCACTGCGCTTACCATAAGGTTTTTGTTTTATCCGGGCACGACAAAGTGACTACACTGCACCTGATGGTCAGCGTAGTGCAATACAAAAAAACTAGCGACCACTGACAAACAATAGGTTTGTCAGTGGTCGTCAGAATCATGCCGGCCTATTAATGCTTCTTCGCACTCCGAATCCGAAGAGAGAAGAAGCAAATCGAGGGGCTTGCGACAAGACAGGCGGATGACCGATGCACATACAGGAATACCCCCATACCCGTCTCAACCAACCATCAAGTCATGCCGCAAGCCCCTCGAGAGAACCGGAAGTACACTGGCTGATTCTGGAACGCGAACCACACAAGGAGTGTGAGTCACTATGGCAGGTTTTAGCACCATGTGTACGGTGGTCGCCATCCGGTCGGATACGAATATCCTACCACCAGCATTTAGTGTTGTGACTGCCTTGCCCGGATAAAAAAAGAGCTTATTCCAAGATGGTCACATATTTTAACAACGATCAAATACATTACGAAGTTTTTTTGTGATCACGCATTCAATCTCCCATTAAAATAAGCTTAGATAGAACGTAAAATTTTACATATATTTTTTGTTGGTCATATATTATTTAGACAAACACACACACATATAACATAAGCTCACGCCTGTATCCCCGAAGGGGTAGGCAGAGGTGCACTAGCGAACTAGAACACCCACATTTCGCCGAGCTTAGTTCGGTCCCAGATGTGATAGGGGGCGAGCCTATCGCCATATCGGGCACAAATTCCAGACTCCGGGCTGATATAGAAAAATCCAATATCACTTTGCCCTCGCCGGGGATCGAACCCGAGACTTCAGGACGGTAGTCATACCGAAATACAACTACGCCACCGAAGCATATTATTTAGACTGCAGGAGAAGTCGCGGGCGAGATCTAGTGCCCATAAATAGCCCCTTCATAGACTTATACGTCTTGACGTCTTGGTATTTCCCCAAAATTATGGTGCTTAATACCACATTAATGCATAAGTGTGTACCATAATTATGACGTCAGACGTAAAGATTACATTCCTGTGTGCTTGGTATGACTGCCTCGGTGGCCCGGTGGTATTGCAAGCGCGGTACGACTACCTTCCTGAGGTCTCGGGTTCGATCTCCTACGACAGTAAAGTAATAAATAAATAAATACACCCGCTAGTCACACACCTAGTCCTGACCCCACACTAGGTATAACCTGTATCGTGGGTGTCAGAGACTATGAGAGACTCTCGGTCTCATAACACCCAGACTTGAAACAAATATCTGTGGTCTACACAAACATTTGTCTCAATGCGGGAATCGAACCCGCGGCCTCTCGCTTCACAGCCGGCTGGTTGCCCATTGCGCCATGGAGGCTGTCTTGTATGTTTGTAATATTATACCACTCTACCTTGGTAGCGTGGTGGTATTTCGGTACGACCACGGTTCTGAGGTCTCGGGTTCGATCCCCGGGTCTGGCAAAGTGATATTGGATTTTTCCATATCAGCCCGGAGTCTGGAATTTGTGCCCGATATGGCGGTATGCTCGCCCCCTATCATATCTGGGAGGGAACTAAGTTCCGCGAAATGTGGGTATTCTAGTTCGCTAGTGCGCCTCTGCCTACCCTACGCTGATACAGGCGTGAGCTTATGTTATGTTTTATGTTAATATTACACCACTTCTGGGCCTCCTCTACTAATGTGAATTAGGCCTTAATTCACAATGTTCGTCGTTAATAGACAGCGTGGCGCAGTAGCGACATCTAGCAACAATTTTCATCAACAAGAGAATTAATACAAAACAAGCATGGTTTGTACTTCAAACTAGTCACCACAGATGGCGTTAGAAATCACCTTCGTGACGGTGGGCGAGTGGCTGTGAAACGAGAGGCAGCAGGTTCGATTCTTGCTCTGAGACAAATAACCG
Organism: Clanis bilineata; assembly: GCA_036417725.1. NCBI lineage: Eukaryota > Metazoa > Arthropoda > Insecta > Lepidoptera > Sphingidae > Clanis > Clanis bilineata. Next base: position 626,629 of record CM071165.1, read on the forward strand.
ACTTCAAAAAAAGGAGGTTATCAATTCGAATTGTGTGTAATATTGTTAGAATTGCACGATATTCGTATGTTAGTCTATATGGGCTTCTGAATATTAAATTAAAGAATAGCCCTGTAATATTACTGTCCCACTGCTGGGCTCGGGCCTCCTCTACCAATGAGAGGGGTTGGACCTTAGTCTACCACGCTGGCCTAATGCGGGTTGGTAGACTTCACATACCTTCGAAATCCTTGTGAACAAATTCTCGGGTGTGCAGGTTTCCTCACGATGTTTTCCTTCACCGTTATAGCAAGCGATATTTCACAAAGAAAATACACTTGACATAGAAAAGTTAGAGCTGTATGCTCCATGTTGTGGTTGGTCTCGAACCTCCGACAATTGTCTCGGCAGTCCGTACCATTCCCAACTGAGCTATCGCTATCGCTAGCTATCAATAAATAAATTAAAATAAACATTTGAGAGCTTCCATTGCGTGCGCTGTGACGCAGACGAAGTTGCGCGGGTCAGCTAGTGAAGTATAAACGATTTCAGAATGTATGCAATCGAATGCAAATTATTTGAAATACAAGTATTATAATTTATTTGGTTAATATTTAGATTTCTAATATATGTAATTATTGTGCAGAAATAGCGCCAAATGCATTTTGCAATCGACACATATTATACGCATATCTTTGTGGCGTACGACTACCATTCTGGGGTCTCGGGTTCGATCCCCGGGTTGGGCCAGTTGACTTTTTGTTTTAGTATCAGCCTTGAGTCAGGAATTTGTGCCCGATATGGCGATATGCTCGCCCCCTATCACATCTGGGATGGAAATATACATAACATAAGCTCTCACGCCTGTATCCCCGAAGGGGTAGGCAGAGGCGCACTAGCCAACTAGTACACCCACATTTCGCCGAGCTTAGTTCCATCACAGATGTGATAGGGGGCGAGCCTATCGCCATATCGGGCACAAATCCTAGACTCCGGGCTGATATGGAAAAATCCAATATCACTTTGCACGACCCGGGGATCGAACCCGGGACCTCAGGACGGTAGTCGCATCGAAATACAACCACGCCACCGAGGGATGGAAATAAGCTCGGCAAATGTTGATGTTTTACTTAGCTAGTTCGCCTCTGCCTACCCTTCTGGGATACAGGCGTGAGCTTATGTGTACTTTGTTTAATTCTAATATATTGTTTATTCTAGTATAGTATTCACGCGGACGTAAAAAAAAGATGGACGGAGCAGGCAGTGGCGTGCAGTCCATATAGACAAATAGACATTGTCTACCCTGACAATTTACTATTTACAAAAACCTTGACCAAAAAATCGCGATCAAAAACAATTTTCCAAATAACAGCACCCGGCTTATATTTTAAATCTAAATGGGGATGTATTATGATATTAAAAGTGGTGTAAACATTTGGTTGCACTTGGTTTCATTTTAAGGATATGCGCGGAATTTAATGACATTAAAACCTTTAAAATTCTTTACTGTTCGCTCGTCCGCAGCCACCTCGAATACGCCTCGCAAGTGTGGAACCCTAAATATAATATGTATATTAATGAAATCGAAAAAGTACAAAAGAAATTCCTAAGATATTTACAATACCGTTCAGGCAACTTCTACAGAAATTATTTTACTCGTTGTAAAACTTTTCATATTCTTCCCTTGCAAGAACGAAGGCGTATAGCTGATTTAGTGTTTCTTTACAACATCCTTAATGGAACGGTCGACTGTCCAGAATTGTTGAGCAACATAGGGCTACGCACACCTACTGCTATACTCAGAAAACCTAATCTTTTGCATGTTCCTTTAGTAAAATCCATTTATAGACAAAATACGTTTCTGATTAGAGCTTGTAAGTTGTCTAATACCGTATCTCGTGTAATTGATGTCGCCCTTTTACTACCAATGTCAATAAGTTAAAGAAAACTATGTGCGAAGAATACTTCTACGCTAACGGAGCACATTGAATATATAGATATATTTATTTACATATGTAAGTATATAAGTATAAATCATTATCTTAGTTAGTAGGTATATAATAACATGTTTACCGATGCTTTTTTTGTTAATTCACTAAGCTATATCTGTGAAAACTTTTAATTAACCTTTTTGTGTTACATGTATTATCCATAAGTGTCATGTTAGTTGTAAGTTTTCTGAAAATAAATAAAATAAAATAAAAATAAAATAAAATAGTAAATGTTGAAGAAAATAATTTTGCAAGTTTTTTGTCTACCTTGATTGGAATGCCTGTGCACGTCACTGGGAGCAGGAGCTAGGAACATTGAAAGTGAAGAAGAGTTTTCGGCCCATTCGATCTATCGACACGTAATGGCGGCGACTGAGCGAATGGGCCGATAACCTTGCTTTTAATGTTCCTAGCGCTCTGTCCGTCTTTTTTTACATCCATGGGTACTCACTACTTAGTACTAACATAATACTAGAAGTAGGAAACACGCGCGGACCGGGGTGAAAGTGACCACGCTTCATCGCGCGACTAGTGATGTACGCACATGTCAATATTATCGACATCGATATCGATTTCTTACAACCATGATAAAGTTTATACACGATCCTTATTCTAGAAATGTAAACAGATGTCTCCACCCTTTTAACTTGTTAATTCTGATTTCTATGTTAGGCAACCGTAACCTTTTTTGCTATACAAAATGATTTTTGACATAATTAAATATTTTCTTCCCACCTCTCCGTTTCCTATATCAATCAAATGAAATCAAATAATTTCGAAGGCTCGACCGGTTAGATACCACTGTCTCTCACAGAAAACCGACGTAAAGTGGCAGCTTGCTGTCGCGTTTCGTTCGGTGAGTGAGATTTCCGGTGGGCCAATTCTCCTCCTCCCTTTCCTAATCCCTTTTCCCTCTCCTTCCATTTCCTCCTTTTAGGTTGAAAACGCACCCATGATTGTTTTTGTGTCTTGGGTGTCTATGGGTGGTGGAGATCACATACCATCTGCTCGTTTGTCAATCTCTGCTATAAAAAAAAAATATTCATAAACAAACAATCATAAATTAGATTAGAGCAGCTTATATATGGGCTGTGGACCAGGAGACCGTAAGTTCGATTCCCAGGTCAGGAAAAGCGAAATTTCTAATTTAATTTGTTCGGGGCTGGATCCCCCAGAGGGGGTTGACGTCAGGTAGGCAGCTTGTAGTAAAAACTTAGTCAAATCCTTTCTGCAACATGATTTAAAAGTGTGTTTCGACGCCCCCACATTAAAGTGGGATAAGGGCAGGTAGAAAAAAAGATTAGAGCAGTTAATCTACAACAAGCATTCCTCAATTTTTAACTGTAGCGTCCGAAGTGTCACTTAACAACCAAATATAAACATAGAAATGACTAAAAGCACATTTATAATATTAATAGGATTCGACAATACATATTGGGAATACCCGTTCAATGACTCACAGACACTTTATCGATAAATTCCCCACTTCCTTTTCATTAATTAATTATCAATTACGTAATTGTATAATTTGATAATTAAATGAGGCAGAGATCAGAGTATTTCCATGACAATTAGGTAATTGCTTTGATTTTTTGACTGACTTCAAAAGAGAAGGAGGTCCTCAATTCGTCTGTATTTTTTATGTATGTTACGCGATATCTCCGTCAAATGTGGATCGATGTTCAAAATTATTTTTGTGTTCGATAGAGCTTATTTTAAGGGTGGTCCCATATAAATTTGGTCACGATTGGATCTGGAGTGTGTTAAATTTTTAAACTTGTGTTTATTTATAAATATTCGTTACTTATGACTAAAGACTTTTTCTTTCTACCTGCCCTTATCCCACCTTCAGAAAGGATTTGTCTTATTTTTTACGACCGGTTGCCTGCCTAACGTTAACCCCCTCCGAGGGATCCAGTCCCGGGCAAATTAAATTATAAAATTAGCTTACAGTAAAATGACGTAAAGTGGCAGCTTGCTGCTGCGTTTGCTCAGTGAGTGAGATTTCCGGTGGCCCGATCCCCCTCCCTTTCCCAATTCAAATTTTAAGCTTATAATGTGATTTTTTTGAAGTTTTATTGAACTAAAAACTTTTTAATTTTATCGATAATGTGAAATGTCCCATCCCTACGCCAAAGCTGGTTTTGTTATGCGTATGTAGCAAGATTACGTCATAAACATCATTCCACATTACACATATTTTTAAAGTCGGCTAAACGATTAGCAAATATTTGAGTTTTGTAAGAGTCGCTTCATCGGTTTCATTTGTTTTTTATTAATAAGCTGTAGTCAAGAGAGCGCAATTTTGTCATAGTTAAAATATAGGTACTGTAGCCCGAGCACGAAAAACTAATGTAAATGTATTCGAGTTCGCTGCGCACTGATGACGTTTGGTTTGATAATATTTCATACAAATTTCATAGACGCGCATCGAGTTCGAATACATTTACGGTTGTCAGAAATTTTCCTGCTCAGGCCGCAGAGGGTGTTTTGTAACACTTGAGCGTTTTCCAAAGAGAGTAAGAAATTGTTGTTATTTTTTTCTTCTGTGTTCGTTTTTGGAATTCGGTTTTCAGTTTTTGTTTGTTCGATTCACTTTTACTGTTAGCTTTTTTTATTAATAATCTGTAGTCAAGAGAGCACAATTTTATCATAGTTAAAATATAGGTACTGTAGCCCGAGCACGAAAAACGAATGTAAATGTATTCGAGTTCGCTGCGCACTGATGACGTTTGGTTAATATTTCATACAAATTTCATAGACGCGCATCGAGTTCAAATACATTTACGGTTGTCAGAAATTTCCCTGCTCAGGCCGCAGAGGGCGTTTTGCAACACTTGAGCGTTTTCCAAAGAGAGTAAGAAATTGTTGTTATTTTTTACTTCTGTGTTCGTTTTTGAATTCGGTTTTCAGTTTTTGTTTGTTCGATTAACTTTTGCTGTTAGCTTTTATTGCTTTATAAGAGTTGGAAAAAGGGAAATGGGAGGGAAGCAAACGGGAATGGGAAAAATTGCGAAATTCATTATATACTTACAGGTTTGCACGGAACCTTCGGTGTGCGAGTCCGACTCGCACTTGGCCGGTTTTGTTTTGTATGGAAACTTGCTTGATACCCTTTCTATACTTAGTAATATTAAATCTAATAATTGACTGCCTCGGTGGCGTGGTGGTATTTCGGTACGACTACGGTTCTGAGGTCTCGGGTTCGATCCCCGGGTCGAGCAAAGTGATATTGGATTTTTCCATATCAGCTCGGAGTCTGGAATTTGTGCCCATATGGCGATAGGCTCGCCCCCTATCACATTTGGGACGGAACTAAGCTCGGCGAAATGTGGGTGTTCTAGTTCGCTAGTGCGCCTCTGCCTACTCCTTCGGGGATACAGCTTATGTTATGTAATATTAAATCTCTTTGAAAGAAAGACTAGACTTCTCCCAGGCACACACAAGGATCCACCTCCATACTCTCCCCAACCATCAGCGGCCTGAGCAGGAAAATTTCTGACAACCCTAAATGTATTCGAACTCGATGCGCGTCTCTGACATTTGTATGAAATATTAACCAAACGTCATCAGTGCGCAGCGAACTCGAATACATTTACATTTACATTAGTTTTTCGTGCTCGGGCTACTGGTCATGTCGCAAACACCTTTGGACAACCAGATATACGCTGGCTATCCAGGCGAATACGACTTTTCCACCAGCAATTACAATTGACTTTAAAAGGTACTCAATTCTTCTGTATTTTTATGTGTCACCCAATAAAATATAAAAATAATAAAATTAGCCCTGTAATATTACTGTCCCACTGCTGGGCACGGGCCTCCTCTACTAATGAGAGGGGTTAGGCCTTAGTCTACCACGCTGGCCTAATGCGGGTTGGTAGACTTCACATACCTTCGAAGTTCCTGTGAAGAAATTCTCAGGTATGCAGGTTTCCTCACGATGTTTTTCTTCACCGTTATAGCAAGCGATATTTCACAATGAAAATACACTTAACGTAGAAAAATCAGAGGTGTATGTTCCATTTTGGGGTTGGTCTCGAACCTCCGAAGCTTGACTCGGCAGTCCGTACCATTCTCAACTGAGCTATCGCTGCCAATGTTTGTTACCCAATACCTCCTGGAAATATGGACCGATTTGCTGTGTTTGACATAGGGTGGTCCATATAAATTTGGTCACGATCGAAAAAATTTTAAAGTCACTCCGTTCAGTTTTTATTTATGTATGTTACGCAAAATCTCCGCCAAATATGGACCGATTTCCAAATTATTTTTGTGTTCGAAAAAGCTTATTCCGTGGGTGGCCCATATAAACTTGGTCACGATCAGATAAATTTTGAAGTCGTTCTGTTAAGTGTGTGTCCGTTAACTTATGATTAATAAGTACAGGTGTACTTTCTTTGTGTGTTAATGTTACAGATTGCGCATTAGTCGGTCAGCTACGACCGAGGACCGGTTGCTTGCGTAATGTCGGCGCGAAGCTTTATAGTAACTTGAGAATGGTTCTGTACAGTCCTGCTTATAGTGGTGGCGTATAGGGGGGCAACTGGAGGTCCTGGGTTCGACGCCCAAACCGGGCTTTCTAACACGGTTTATTCGGGACTAGATATGGGGAGTTGACGGCGTAAGAAAAGGTGGTCCATCTTGATGAGTTTGGGTGATCAGTTTTTCCGACCCACTTCCAAAAAGGAGAAGGTCCTCAATTCGTCAGTGTTTTTTATGTATGTCACGCGATATGTGCGTCGAATGTGGACCGATCTTTAAAATCATTTTTGGCTTCGATAGAGCTTATTTCAAAGGTGGTCCCATATAAATTTGGTCACGATCGGATTTGAAGTCGGTCTGTAAAGTTTTTAAACTTGTTTTATTGTTTACTTGTGATTATACGAGATGTATTAACAAACATTTGTATGTTCTAGGTATGACCGACAGCCCCCTGTGTAGGATGCCTGTCGGCCGATGAAACAGCTGCCCAGTGGAATGCGAAGGTGTTGCTGCACAACGAGCTAAAATCTCGAGGTCGTTTCGAGAAGCCTGTGGAGACCCCAGGAAAATCCTGCGCTTCTGGTCGGAGCTAAGCTGGCTAAATTCCTCCTGATATTAAGGTGTGATAAACGTAGATGCAAGAAGTAATAAATGCGTATTCATATATATGACGTACATAGACTCACGCTTTTTTCCCATAAGGGTAGGCAGAGACAACGGATTTCCACTTGCCACGATCCTTATACCCCTTTCGCCTCATTGAGTCTCATTACATTCTTCATGCATGCACGTCGGTTTAGGGTACTATTAACTTGAACTTTCTCGAATATATCTCTGCCTTGGTCAGAGAATATTCGATGAGGTCTTTCCCTTCCAACTCTACCATTCACACTTGCCATATATATTCGCTTTGTCAACCTCCTTTCATCCATCTTCTCTACATGCCCAAACCACCGTTACATTCCTTTCTCGATCCTTGTTATTATTACCTCTTTCAAACCATACTGCTCTCTCACCACACTATTTCTTACTCTACCTCTCAAAGTCACACCACACATACTTCTTAAACTCTTCATCTCTTCTGCATTTATTCTACTTTCATTCTTTTTCTGTCTTCCTTTCATTCTTCTACACGTTTTCAACTAAAAATAAACCAGATGCAGAGTCCTTGAAAGAAAGTAGAACCAATTTAGGTGACAAGAAATGAATGAATCCATTGTTTCGGATACGGATCGCCAAATACCGGCCCATTCACGTTTTGCAACAAGAAAGCAATACTTTGAAATTATTTTCCTTGAAGTTGTAAATACCAATATTACAGCAATAAGTACGAGTATGTTGTCTGTCTGTCTGTTACCTCTTTGTTCTAGTAGCAGCGTACATGAACTATAACCCGGGACGCCCAAGGTTCGATTCCGAGATCGGGTAGGTGTTTCTACCACGATTTTCTCGGAACTGGATTCCCCATAGGTGAGCTAGGGTCAGGTGTGGCGTAGTCACTTTACCGTAGCGCAAGGAGGGGAAGGGGGTGCTACATAGTAGGGGGGATGACGACGAATATTAGTCTTTCTTTCTACCTGCCCTTATCCCACCTTAATGTGGGGTCGGCGCAATAAATTTCTCAAGCATGTTGCAGAAAGGATCTGATTAAGGTTTCACGACTGGCTGCTTGACGTCAACCTTCTTCTGAGGGATCCAGTTCCGGAAAAAGCAAATTAGAAACATTTCCTCGATCTGGCAATTGAACCCAGGACCTCTCGGTCCATAAAAAGAATATTAGTGATCCTCAGATATTTGTTTCAGTTGTGGATGTGAGATCTCGGATCCTGGTATGATTCCCGGGTCGGGTAAAGTGACATTGCGTTTTTCTATCCAGTATCAGCCTGGAGTCTTAGGTAGTCCTGGAGTAATTTGTGCCCGATATGGCAATAGACTTGCCCCCTCTTTTTTATCCGGGTACAGCAAAGTGCCTACACTGCACCTGATGGTAAGCGTAGTGCAGTCCAAAAAAACGGACGACCACTGACAAATGGGTTTACCAGTGTCGTCAGAATCATGCCAGTCTATTATTTATGCTTCTTCACTCCGAATCCGAAGAGGGAAGAAGCAAATCGAAGGGCTTGCGACAAGACAGGCGGATGACCGATGCAGACACAGGGAAACTCCTATACCCACCCCAACCTACCATCAAGTCATACCGCAAGCCCCTCAAGAGAACTGGAAGTACACTGGCTGATCCTGAAACGCGAACCACACACAGAGTGTGGGTGACTATGGCAGGTTTTAGCACCATGTGTACGGTGGTCGCCATCCGATCGGATACGAATATCCCCACCAGCAATCACATCCTATCACATCTGGGACGGAAAAGCTCCACTTACCCCTGCTTACCCCTTCGAGGATACAGGCGTGAGCTTTTACAATGTCCAATGATCATCATGGAAATAAAGCGGAGGAAATATTACGCAAAATGTCACAATAATGTTTAATATTATTTCCTAATAAACAGTTTGTGATGTTAGACATTGTGAAAATACACGGGCGACGAAACGCGATCGGAATCTGCGTTTTTAAGACGCATTTTATTACCACCTTTTTTATTGTAGAAACTGGCAAATGAGGTCGGAAAGGTCTGTGTTTATTAGGTGGTAGAGCCACACTGTAGACAATTACGTCTACCACTTGATACCACTGTCTCATAGAAAACCGACGTAAAGTGGCAGCTTGCTGTCGCGTTTCGTTCGGTGAGTAGGATTTCCAGTGGCCCATTTCCCCCCTTCCTTTTCCAATCCCTTTTTCCCTCCCCTTCCATGTACTCCTTTTAGGTTGGCAACGCACCTATGATTCTTTTTGTGTCTTAGGTGTCTATGGGTGGTCGAGATCACCACTGATAAATCCATTGTTTGTCAGTGGTCGCTAGTTTTTTTGGATTGCACTACGCTTACCATCAGGTGCACTGTAGTTACTTTGCCATGCCCGGATATTAAAATAACAACTTTTTGGAGGTAAACTCGCTTTATAGCTCCTTTAATGAGTATTAGTAAATGTCTTGTAGTGTACTGCTCAGATATTATCTAATCGCAGCGTCCGCGTCCGTACTCTCCGCCCGTATGTTTCCAAACTGTTACAGAGGGTGTTACGGCAAGCAATCGCCAGTGAAAGCCGCGGAGTGCGCGCGACGGTCGCGCCGGCAGTTGTTATGTTTATGTGAATTGTGTTAGAGTCGCTGGTCGCTTGGTAAGTGGTATCCAAATAGCAAAAGGTATTTTACGCTGAGATCTATAGAGCGAACTTCGATTAAGTCTGAGTCAAAGAAACGAACTCAGTGAAGATTTGGAATTTTTAAATCGAATTTTGATTTAGTCCGAGTCATTTTTACAAGAAAATCTTTGCTTAGTCTGTCTGTCAGTCTGTTTTTCTTGTAAAAAATGTCTCGGACTAAGTCAAAGTTCGATTTAAAAATTCCAAATCCTCACTGAGTTCGTTTCATTAATTCAGACTTAGGCGAAGTTCGCTCTATAAATCTCAGCCGTAAAGTACGTGAAAAAAAAACTTCAAATTTATTATATCTGATTTATGTGGATCCCCCTCGGAGGTCTATTGAACACGAAATTTTTAAAATCCATTTTTACCGGATATCCAAAAAATACCGAGAAATTCAGGACGGAGGAGCTTTTGGGGTCTTCAAATGGCAAAAGGTAGTGTAGAGTATTTGATAAAAAATGATTAAAATCTCCAAAATTCATATATTTAATATTGAACCTCCCTCGGAGTAAGCTCTAACCGATGTCGGAATACAAAAATACCGACAAATTTAGCGAACCGAACAGGAAAATTTCTGACAATCGTAAATGTATTCGAGCTCGCTGCGCACTTGGTTTGCACATTTGGTTAATATTGCATAAACATTTCATAGAACTTTTGGGGTTTTCAAATAGCAAAAAGTCGTATAGTACTGGATAAATAAAAAAAAACTTAAAACCTTCAAATTTCTTATATTTAATATCGAACCTCCCTCGGCGGAATCTCTATCAAACAAAGAAATGAAAATTCATTATTATCGATGTCGATATACACAAAAGTACTGACAAATTCAGCGGCCCGATCAGCTTTTGGGGTCTTCAAATAGCAAAAGGTAGTGTAGATGTTGATAAATAAAATTAAAAACCTCCAAAATATATTATATTTAATATCGAACCTCCCTCGGCGGAAGCTCTATCAAACAAACAAAAATCCATTTTACCGGAGATGTCGGTATACACAAAAAACACTTACGATTACAGCCTATACGATTTTCGCTATACGATTTTCGATTTGAAAGAAAGAAGAAATACGACTGCCTCGGTGGCGCGGTGGTATTTCGGTACGACTACGGTTCTGAGGTCTCGGGTTCGATCCCCGGGTCGGGCAAAGTGATATTGAATTTTTCCATATCAGCCCGGAGTCTGGAATTTGTGCCCGATATGGCGATAGGCTCGCCCCCTATCACATCTGGGACGGAACTAAGCTCGGCGAAATGTGGGTGTTCTAGTTCGCTAGTGCGCCTCTGCCTACCCCTTCGGGGATACAGGCGTGAGCTTATGTTATGTTATGTTAAGAAATACGATTTGATTTCATTTAGTGATCTTAAATTCCATCAAAATCGAGTTAAAAAGTACGCTAATGTATTAGATTCGAGAATTTGTTATTTGGTAATTTTAATGCGCAAAAATGCACGTTTTTTACTTGATTTTGAGTGTCAAAAGTTACTCTACGGGACGAAGGAGCTTTTGGGGTCTTCAAATAGCAAAAGGGAGAGTCTAGAATACTTACTGTATTTTTTATTTTACGCAAATGTTATACATTGATATAAAACCATTTTTACGGGTCCGACCCGTGACTACGAAGACTGCAAAGCCTTCGAAACTTTGGACATAAAAATTAAAACAAATCGTGATAGAATCCGTAAAAACAGTTTTATTAAAAACAACTTGATAAAAAAAATTCAAAATTCTTACAATAAACATGGAAAATCCCTCGGAGTAAGCTCTATGGAACTACATATTCCGGAGATTTCGGTATACTATAATCACAAGTTTAAAAACTTATCGGGACCAACCTTGAAATAAGCTCTATCGAACACAAAAATAATTTTGTAAAACGGTCCACATTTGGCGGAGATATCGCGAAATATACATAAAAAAAAATGTAGACGAATTGAGGACCTTCTCCTTTTTAGAAGTCGATCGAAAAATTACCAAATGACAAGTTCTCGAATCTAATGCAATATTAGCGCACTTTTTAACTCGATTTTGGTGAAATTTTAAGTCAATAAATGAAACCGAATAGTAATCAAAATCGAATCGAGTGTCAAATAGGGCACAAATCTGTGCATCACACAAGCATGGACAGCCTTCGTGGCGCAGCGGGCGCTGGCTGTGAAGCGAGAGGCCGCGGGTTCGATTCCCGCACTGAGACAAATGTTTGTGTACCCACATATAGTTGTCACGATACAGGTTATAACTAGTGTGGGGTCAGGACTATGTGCGTGCCTTAACATACCCTTATCCCACTTAAGGTGGGGGATCCGCGCAGCACTCCCGTTCAAGCATGTTGCAGAATGGATTAGCCTTTATTTTTACAACCAGCTGCCTGCCTGTCGTCTAGTGGAACTTGAATTCGAAAAATAAATTTGCTCGAATTGGGATGTGAACCCAGGACCTCCCAGTCCACATACATTCTGCCACTAGACCAAGGAGGCGGCGACATGTGTGTGAAAAAGGAGAAGGTTCATAATTCGTCAGAATTTTTGTTTATATATACTCTACTTACTCTATATCTCCGCCAAATGTGGACCGGTTTTCAAGTTTATTTTTGTGTTCGATAGAGCTTATTCCAGGGTGGTCCCATGTTTTGGTCACGATCGAATCAAGTTAGAAGTCGGTCCGTTAAGTTTTTAAACTTCAGTAGCCCGAGCACGAAAAACTAATGTAAATGTAAATGTATTCGAGTTCGCTGCGCACTGATGACGTTTGGTTAATATTTCATACAAATGTCATAAACGCGCATCGAGTTCGAATACATTTACGGTTGTCAGAAATTTTCCTGCTCAGGCCGCTGGTTATTTATCAACCGATTTGAGAAGGAGGTCCTCAATTCATCTGTATTTATGCATGTTACGCGATAACTTCGCCAAATGTGGACCAATTATCAAAATGATTTTTTACATTTGCCCGGGACTGCATCCGTCATAGGGGTTGACGTCAGGCAGGCGGCCCATCGTAAAAACTAAGCCTAATCCTTTCTGCAATATGCTTGAAAAGTGTGTTGCTCCTACCCCATATTAAAGTGGGATAAGGGCAGGTAGAAAGAAAGATTAACCAACTGTTATTAGTACGCAGCGAGCTCGAATACATTTACGATTTTCCTGTTCGGGCCGTTGTATGTACACAGGCTGATTATGACAGAGTGAAAGCATTTGGTATGCTTCTCAATGAACATAAAACATACTTTTTGAGTGGTAGAGCCACGCTGTAGTCAGTTACAAATACATAACATAAGCTCATGCCTGTATCCCCGAAGGTGTAGGCAGAGGCGCACTAGCGAACTAGAACGCCCACAATTCGCCGAGCTTAGTTCCGTCTAAGATGTGATTGGGGGCGAGCCTATCGCCATGTCGGGCGCAAATTCCAGACTCCGAGCTGATATGGAAAAATCCAATATCACTTTGCCCGACCCGGGGATCGAACCTGAGACCCCAGGACGGTAGTTGTACCGAAATACAACCACGCCATCGAGGCAGTCACCTCACGTCAGTTACGTCTATAGCACGAATGGGCCGGCTCGACCGGGCAGATACCACTGTCTCACAGAAAACCGATGTAAAGTGGCAGCTCGCTGTCGGGTTTCGTTCGATGAGTGAGATTTCCGGTTGCCGAATTCCTCTCCACCTTTTCCCAATACCTTTTCCCTCCCCTTCCATTCCTTCCTTTTAGGTTGGCAACGCTCCCATGATTCTTTTTATGTTTTGGGTGTCTATGGGCGGTGGAGATCACTTACCATCAGGTGACATAAATGGTCGTTTGCCATTCTCTACAATGACAAAAAAATGTGTCCAAATTCAAGGTTTTTCTAGATTAACGGCGTCAATTCCTTTCAGCACAATGCTTTTTAGACAATTTCCTAGAAATGTATTAACTAAACAAGGTCGATTAACACGCTCCAACGAAAATCCTCTAATTTTAATTTACCAACTTGAAAAGAAGGAAGTTCTCAATTCATCTGTTTTGAAGTAAGGACTAGTAAACGAGCTGATGGGTCACCTGATGGTAAATTAACTCCTCCGCTCATAGTCACCATGATACCAAAAGAATTATGGGATAAGCTCTATCGAACACAAAAAGATTTTTGAAAATCGGTCCACATTTGGCGGAGATATCGCGTAAGATACATAATTACAGACGAATTGAGGACCTTCTCCTTTTTTGAAGTCGATCGAAAATACAAGAATACTTTTAGCGCTGATAATTTTAGCGGTCATTGGAACATCAGAGACTTGTAGATATGCAAATACGATCTCAAAACACCATAACTGTTAGGTAATATTATTAAGAAACTTTACGTCATGTAGAAAGTCGCCTTGACCCAGATCTGGTGCCGGTTCGATGCCAGACCGGGTCATATAAGGCTGAGATCTATAGAGCGAACTTCGACTAAGTCTAAGTCAAAGAAACGAACTCAGTGAGGATTTGCAATTTTAAATCGAACTTTGACTTAGTCCGAGCCATTTTTGGATGATGGTAAGTGTAGAGCAGTCCAAAAAAACTAACGACCGCTGACAAACACTGTGTTTATCAGTGGTCGTCACAATCGTGCCGGCCTATTTATGCGTTTTCACTCCGAATCCGAAGAGGGAAGAAGCAAATCGAGGGGCTTGCGACAAGACAGGCGGATGACCGATGCAGATACAGGGATACCCCCATACCCGTCTCAACCAACCATCAAGACATGCCGCAAGCCCCTCGAGAGAACCGAAAGTACACTGGCTGATCCTGGAACGCGAACCACACTCGGAGTATGGGTCACTAGCAGGTTTTAGCACCATGTGTACGGTGGTCGCCATCTGGACGGATACGAATATACTACCACCATACAATTCTGTCTGTTTTTCTGGTAAAAATTGTTTCTGACTAAGTCGAAGTTCGATTTCAAATTCCAAATCCTCACCGAGTTCGTTTCTTTGACTTACACTGAGTCGAAGTCTGCTCTCAGCCTTAGAATTTTGACGTACAGACTGCCTAAGTGGAGTAGTTTTATTGCGGTACGACTACCGTCTTGTCTCGGGTTCGATCTCCGGCGAGGGCAAGGTGATATTGTGTTTTTTCAATTCAGTATTAGTCCGTAGTCTGGAATTTGTGCCCGATATGACGATAGGCGCGCCTCCTGTCACATCTGGAACGGAACTAAGCTCGGCGACATGTGGGTGTTTATTTATTTAATACACTTCATATCCAGGAAGTATACAGGCGGACTTAATGCTAAAAAGCATTATTTCCCAGTCAACCTTGAGGTGGTGCAGAGATTTTATTATAATTAGGGTGTTCTTATTCGCTAATGCGCCTCTGCCTACCCTTTCAGGGATACAGGCGTAAGTTTATATTTATCATCAGCCTCATCAGCCACAGGACGTCCACTGCTGGAAATCTTTTGTTATCTTTATAGTCACTGTTAATAAATGTGCTGCAATATAAATTATCGCTTGGTTTAACGGTGAGGAATACATCGTTAAAATCCTAAAAAAATACCATAAAAACGTTTACCATTCATTGCTATAAAATATGTTTGTTTCAGATATTGACACTGGTTCCTGGATTTTAACAATGGTCAACAATATCATGACGACAGAAAAAATGGACGCTTACCAGTAAGTGACTCATCATCATTCCATATTATTTGGGTTCGGCCCAACATGTCTCTTCCTTCCACTTCCTATCAGGCGTCATATCAGCACTCACCCCCTTTTTCTTCATGTCATCTTTACAGTCCATCCACATTCTTGGGTCTTCCTCTGTTTCTGTTACGTTCTAGAAAGAAAGAAATAGCTTTTATTGTCCATAAATACAAGGCACAAGTACAATTTATTTAAGGTAATATATTCTTACTACAATAAATTTTCATAAATAAAAAGATTAACGGGATATACCCAATTAATCATTGTGCTCTTTCAATGGACAAAAAGGCCAAGGGCATTCGCCAGGTAGGAATTTCCACCTGACACTGGTATCCTGCCAGGATCTTTTAGTTATTCTACACCCGTCCTTTGAATTCTCCTTACAGCATTTCTTTTATCGCTTCTGCATGAGAAGTGATTAAGATTATTTATACAACGTTAAACCCACAGCGGCCAGGAAAATTTCTGACAACCGTAAATGTATTCGAACTCGATGCGCGTCTATGAAATTTGTATGAAATATTAACCAAACGTCATCAGTGCGCAGCGAACTCGAATACATTTTTACATTTACATTCGTTTTTCGTGCTCGGGCTACTGTTTAGTTGTCATGTTTCGGCAGCTATCGTGGTCCAGAGGGCTGTGAACCCCTACTTAATATCCATTCCCCTACTTTCGGTTTGGGAACGCTCCCATGATTCTTTTGACAGCCTCCGTGGCGCAGCGGGCGAGTAGCCGGCTGTGAAACGTGAGGTCGCGGGTTCGATTCCCGCACTGAGACAAATGTCTGTGTGGCCCATAGATATTTGTTTCGGGTCTGGGTGTTGTGAGACCGAAAGTCTCTCGTAGTTTCTGATACCAACAATACAGGTTACACCTAGTGTGGGGTCAGGACTATGTGTGTGACTGTTGAGTGTATTTATTTATTTATTTTGGGATCTATTTATTTATTTATTTAGCAAAACCACATCATAATATTATAATAGTTACGATTAACCTTAGTGTATAGAAATATAAATAGTCTGACATATAACACATATGATTTTCATGACATTGTTTGAAATAGTGGCATAATATATTAATAAACGTGATACAAAGTTATTAAATAGAACGCAGTACAATATAGTATCATCATTATATAGTTAAAATAGTAAAATTTGAATTATTACATGACTGCCTCGGTGGCGTGGTTGTATTTCGGTACGAGTACTGTCCTGAGGTCTCGGGTTCGATCCCACGTATGCAGACGCGCACTAGCGAACTAGAACACCCACTTTTCGCCGTGCTTAGTTCCGTTCCAGATGTGATAGGGGGCGCGCCTATCGCCATATCGGGCACAAATTCCAGACTCCGGGCTGATATGGAAAAATCCAATATCACTTTGCCCGACCCGGGGATCGGACCCGAGACCTCAGAACCATAGTCGTACCGAAATACCACCACGCCACCGAGGCAGTCAGTCAATGCTATAAAAATTCTATCAGAACTCCATGATTACAGGAAACAGCTGGAACTCCTCAACGGAAACGACCCATCAGCCATTAATCTGAACGATGTTGGTAACTGCGAGCGTCTCGAAGACCCATCCATCGCTAGCTTCTACGAAGGTTCTGTTATCCTGGTGACAGGAGGCACGGGGTTCGTGGGGAAGGCACTGCTGGAGAAACTCTTGAGGAGTTGTCCAGGAATTCAGACTGTTTATGTGCTGATGAGGCCGAAGAGAGGCCTGACTGTCGACCAGAGGTATAAAGAACTGCTGAAGAATCCGGTATGTATAATTTATTTTCGGGTACGGAAATACATGCCTCAGTGGCGTAATTGTATTTCGGTATGACTACCGTCCTGAGGTCTCGGGTTCGATCCCCGGGTCGGGCAAAATGATATTGGATTTTTCCATATCAGCTCGGAGTCTGGAATTTGTGTCCGATATGGCGATAGGCTCGCCCCCTATCACATCTGGGACGGAACTAAGCTCGGCGAAATGTGGGTGTTCTAGTTCGCTAGTGCACCTCTGCTTACCCCTTTGGGGATACAGGCGTGAGTATATGTATGTACATGAAATAAGAACACCCTTTAAAAAGTATGTTTGAAAAGCAACTTTGTACCAAAATGTAACGCGTTACAAAGTAACATCCACGGTTAGTTAATTTTACAATTTATGAAGTTATTAAAAGGTCGTGTCCAATTAACAAACATTTATGGGATTACGTTAATCATGACTAAACAGTAGTTACAGTTTGTCTAACTTGTAATTAAGCATTATTTAAATAGTTACTAATCATGGGCCTTACTTATAAAAATAGCTTTGCTGAGCAAATGGTTAAGAATGTTCTGTCTCTTTTTTCCGTGTCACATTTTTTGCAAAGCAGCGATAGCTCAGTTGGGAATGGTATGGAATGCCGAGACAAGTGTCGGAGGTTCGAAACCAACCCCAAAATGGAGCATACACCTCTGACTTTTCTATGTTAAGTGTATTTTCATTGTGAAATATTGCTTGCTATAACGGTGAAGGAAAACATCGTGAGGAAACCTGCATACCCGAGAATTTCTTCACAGGAATTTCGAAGGTATGTGAAGTCTGCCAATCCGCATTAGGCCAGCGTGGTAGACTAAGGCCTAACCCCTCTCATTAGTAGAGGAGGCCCGTGCCCAGCAGTGGGACAGTAATATTACAGGGCTAATATTATTTATATTATAATCAAATCCACATTTAATTGCGAGATGTGTAAAACACCACAATCAAAACAATCTAAATACAAGTTTAAAATCAAATATTGATGGCCACACACTTCTTGGTATGATCAATTTTGATTTGAAATTTGTAATTTTCGCATTCAGTCTGAGAAACCGGAGATAAATCCATATTATTAAAACAATAATAATATTTTTACTTTTCTTAACGCACTTGGCTTTGGCCCGTTCTCTATCTACCCTTCTTTGTAAGGAGACACAAATTAGTGAATCAAAAATAATAATAAAGAGAATAATAATAGCAAAGAGCCTCGACCAACACCTTAAGAGGCTCTCAATCGGGCGTTGGGTCAAGAGCCAGATACAGAAGGCAGTGTTATTGGACACGGCACGCATTGTGAGGCGGTTCCTCACTCTGAGCCCCTAACCACCGGTGGCTTGGGTCTCAAGCCTCGTCATCGGGAGGGTGATATTTATTTATTTTTATATTTTTAAATGTATTTATTTTTATATAATTTATATTTAAAAATGTAAAAAGAATTTATTGAAATAAATGAGGAATAATAATATTAGCCCTGTAATATTACTGTCTCACTGGTGGGCACGGGCCTCCTCCACTAATGAGAGGAGTTAGGATTTAACTATTGCCATATCAGGCACAAACTTCAGACTGATTCTGAAGAGAAATACTATTCCCCGAGGCAGAGGTTGAAACAAAAAACCCAGCATACACATCATTTAAAAATGTGGTCGCATCCTCTAAGCTCTCATTCGCACTAAAACTTTTTCAACGCGCGATAGAAAAGCGTTAAAATGCAGCCTATGAGTTCTAGGCTGAGATCTATAGAGCGAAGTTCGACTAATTCTAAGTCAAAAAAACGAACTCAGTGAGGTCTTGGAATTTTTAAAACGAACTTAGACTTAGTCCGAGACAATTTTACAAGCAAATCTTTGCTTAATCAGTCTGTTTTTCTAGTAAAAATTACTTGGATTAAGTCGAAGTTCGATTTTAAAATTCCAAAATCTCACTGAGTTCGTTTCCTTGACTCAGATTTATTCGAAGTTCGCTCTATAAATCTCAGCCTTAATATAGTTGTTCCTACACCGGCGCTTTTAAAACGCGGCGTTTTTTGAGTGGTATGAAGTATATAACTTATTAGAAACAAGGGAAGAATGATTTACAAGCAATCATATGAACAGTAGCCCGAGCAGGAAAAACTAATGTAAATGTAAATGTATTCGAGTTCGCTGCGCACTGATGACGTTTGGTTAATATTTCATACAAATTTCATAGACGCGCATCGAGTTCGAATACATTTACGGTTGTCAGAAATTTTCCTGCTCAGGCCGCAGACATGTTGAGACGCATTTTTAACGCGCGTTCAAAAAGCTCGTGCGAATGAGGGCTTAGGACCTGTTCTGAATTTTTGATATTATATAATCATTTAAAAAGATATACCTAACGTTGAATGCACTTTATAACCTAAGATATTTTGATTTTTTTCCTTATGGCAGATATCCTTATTTTGGTATTTTGGGTCTAGCTTATATAAGCTGAATCGGCTGTGGACGTACTCTTATTACTCATAAAAAGGAGCAGGTCCTCAATTCGTCTGTTTTTATGTGTGTTACGCGATATCTCCACCAAATAAGGACCGATTTTCAAAATTCTTTTAGTGTTCGATAGAGCTTATTTCAAGGGTGGTCCCATATAAATTTGGCCACGATCGGATTTGAAGTCGGTCTGTTAAGTTTCTAAACTTGTGATTATGCCATATCGGCCCGGAGTCTGGAATTTGTACCCGATATGGCGATAGGCTCGCCCCCTAACACCGGATGTAACTAAGCTCGGCGGTATGTGGGTGTTCTAGTTCGCTAGTGCGCCTCTGCGTTCCCATCGAGGATACAGGTATGAGCTTATGTTATTTTGGCCTCAGGTATTCGACCGCATCCGCTCTCGCTGGCCAGACCGTCTGAGCAAACTGCATCCCATCACGGGAGATGTCTCCGCGCCAGGGTTGGCAGTCAGCGCCGAGCAACGCGCCCTCCTCAACGACGTCACCACGCTGTTCCACTCAGCCGCTACAGTGCGCTTCACGGAACCGCTGCACGCTGCTACAGCGCTGAATGTTCAGGGGACAGCTTCTTTGTTAAAGTTGGCTCAGGATATGCCCAAGTTGAAGGTATGAGTTTGCTTTTATAACAGTGATTGGCAAACGAGCAGGTGGGTCACCTGATGGTAATGCACCCAAGGCTCAAATGTATCATGGTCGCGTTGCCAACCTAAAAGAAGGGAAATGGAAGGTGGGAATCGGGCCACCGGAAATCTCTCTCACCGAAAGAAACGCAACACCGAGCTGCCACTTTAGGTCGATTTTCTGTGAGACAGTGGTATCAAACCGGTCGAGCCAGCTCATACGTAATGTAGACAGACTGTCTACATCGTGGCTTTACCACTCAAAAAGCTATTTTTACAAGTATGAACCACATGGTTGTCTTTGGTATATTGGCGTATATAGGCTGTGAACCGGGAGGTCCTGGAATTGATCTCTCTTTATCCCACCTTAATATGGAGACACAACATACTTCAAGCATATCGCAGAAATTGGCCTTAGATTTTACGACCAGCTGCCTGCATGACGTCAACGCTCTGGTGGATCGTGTTACACCCACCTGACCGAGAAATTTCACCCTGTACCTCTGGTTCATATACGCAAGCATCCACTAAGCAATTCTCCACAGGCGCTGGTCCACGTCTCCACTGCATATAGCAACGCCCCCCGACACCACATAGAAGAGCGCGTGTACCCTCCACCATACGAGCCTGACAGCATCATCAGATGCGCCAAGATGCTGCCCAAGGAGACGGTAGAAGCCATCTCCGACAGCTTGCAGGTAAACATTATCATTAAGGTTATAGCTTTTTTTTATAGCAGTAGCTAGCAAAGACAATTTTCTAATTTAATTTGCCCGGAACTAGATCCCTCAGAGGGGGTTGACGTCAGGCAGGCGGCCGGTCTTAAAAGCTAAGCCAAATCCTCTCTGCAATTTGCTTGAAAAAGTGTGTTGCGCTGACCCCACATTAAGGTGACTTAAGGGCAGGTAGAAAGAAAGAAAGGTTCTGGCAAACGAGCAGATGGGTCATCTGATGGTAAATGATCTCCACCGCCCATAGACACCCAAGACACATAATCAAAGATGTGTTGCCAACCATGAAGAGTAATAGGAATTGGGAAAGGGAGGGGGATTTGGTCCGGAAATCGCACTCACGGAATAATACAACAGCGAGCTATCATTGAAATATAACTATTTTTACGGATTCTATCACGATTTGTTTTAATTTTCATGCCCGACGTTTCGAAGGCTTTGGAGGTCTTGGTCAGGGGTTGGACTGAGCGAGCTACCACTTTACGTCAGTTTCCTGTGAGACAGTTGTATCTGCCCGGTCAAGCCGGCCCATTCGTGCCTTTTGTTTTTTTTTATAACAGAGATTGGCAAACTAGCAGATGGGCCACCTGATGGTAAGTGATCTCCACCGCCCATACACACCCAAGACTCAAAAAGAATCATGGGTGCCAACCTAAAAGGAGACAATGGAAGGGGAGGGAGAATGGATTGGGAAAGGGAGGGGGATTTGGGCCACTGGAAATTGCACTCACCGAATAATACAACAGCCAGCTGCCACTTCACGTTAGTTTCTTGTGAGACTGTTGTATCTGCCCGGTCAAGCCGGCCCATTCGTGCTGTATACATTACTATCTACAGCGTGGCTCTACCACTCAACTCACCATTTCGCTTGTTCCAGGGTGATCATCCAAATCCGTACACTTTGACAAAAGCTCTAGCAGAGTCCATAGTGTACAGCCACACGGACTTGCCTGTATGCATCGTAAGACCCTCTATTGGTATGTAGTATTTCATCTTGTTTATTATGTGGGCTTCTCCACATTCTCCAGTAGCTCGAGCACGAAAAACTAATGTAAATGTAAATGTATTCGAGTTCGCTGCGCACTGATGACGTTTGGTTAATATTTCATACCATAGACGCGCATCGAGTTCGAATACATTTACGGCTGTCAGAAATTTTCCTGCTCAGGCCGCAGATCCTTAAAATTCAAATTTAAATCATTTATTCTGTAAATAGGATATTATATATCACTTTTACATAACATAAGCTCACGCCTGTATCCCCCAAGGGGTAGGCAGAGGCGCACTAGCGAACTAGAACACCCACATTTCGCTGTGCTTAGTTCCGTCCCAGATGTGATAGGGGGCGAGCCTATCGCCATATCGGGCACAAATTCCAGACTCCGGTCTGATATGGAAAAATCCACTATCACTTTGCCCGACCCGGGGATCGAACCCGAGACCTCAGGACGGTAGTCGTACCGAAATACAACTACGCCACCGAGGCAGTTATATGTTTAATAATCACAAGTTTAAAAACTTAACGGACCGACTTCAAAACTTATCTGATTGAGACCAAATTTAGAGAGTAACATACATAAATTGCTGGATGTCATGCTGGATGGCCACTTCCAACAGGTCGATCTGGAAATCTTTGGGGGAGGCCTGTGTTCAGCAGTGGACTTCCTATGGCTGATGATGATGATGATGATGATGATACATAAAGAGAGTAAAATGTTGTTATTTTTTTACTTTTAAGTGTTCGTTTTTGAAGTCGGTTTTCAGTTTTTGTTATAAGTGATTCATGACCACGAGGTGGCAACTTCTGGATCATAAGTTTCGCGCCCTTGTCCCGTTTATGTATGAATGTATTGACAGCCTCCGTGGCTCAGCGGGCGAGTAGCCGGCTGTGAAGCGAGAGGCCGCGGGTTCGATTCCCGCATTGAGACAAATGTTTGTGTGGCCCACAGATATTTGTTTCAAGTGTGGGTGTTGTGAGAGCGCGCATCTCTCATAGTCTCTGACAGCCACGATACAGGTTATACCTAGTGTGGGGTCAGGACTAGGTGTGTGACTAGCGGGTGTATTTATTTATTTATTTATTTAATATCTTTGGTCGCCTCCTTGGTCTAGTGGCAGCATATATGGGCTGTGGACCGGGAGGTCCTGGGTTCAATTCCCAGGTCTAAAGCAAATTTTCTAATTTAATTTGCCCGGGACTGGATCCCTCATAGTGGGTAGACGTCACGCAGGCAGCTAGTCGTAAAACTAAGCCAAATCCTCTTTGCAACATGCTTGAAAAAGTGTGTTGCGCCGACCCCACATTAAGGTGGGATAAGGGCAGGTAGCTGAAGCAGCGATAGCTCAGTTGGGAATGGTACGGACTGCCGAGACAAGTGTCGGAGGTTCGAGACCAACCCCAAAATGGAGCATACACCTCTGACTTTTCTATGTTAAGTGTATTTTCATTGTAAAATATCGCTTGCTATAACGGTGAAGGAAAACATCGTGAGGAAACCTGCATACCTGAGAATTTCTTCACAGGAATTTCGAAGGTATGTGAAGTGTACCAACCCGCATTAGGCCAGCGTGGCAGACTAAGGCCTAACCCCTCTCATTAGTAGAGGAGGCCCGTGCCCAGCAGTGGGACAGTAATATTACAGGGCTAATATTATTATAAGGGCAGGTAGAAAGAATTTAATATCTTTGGTTACGTACTAGATTAATATAAATCCTTGTACTATGGGATTCCACATGTGGTCGCGACGGTAAATCGATGGTAGTGAATAATAGATGAATGACATGGGAATGAGGTCGTGGCGTCGAAGGACCATTGAATATGCATGCTCTATATTTGGCTGCTATTATTTACAAGTACTGTTTTGTATTTTAGTTAATTATGGATCAACATATTTTAATTGACTATAGAGGTAAAAGGTGGTTCTGTATTCGTTTTTATACCGGATGTTTCATAAAGTTGGTACTAATAATAATTCCACATACAATGAGATCGATTTTAAGCGTAATGGTAAAGTTAAAATTTTTTTTTTCATCAATTATAGAGATATTAAAATCGGAATACGAACTATAAATCGTCGTTAATTTTTTTGGCACAAATTCAAGTATCCTTTCTTTCTTTCTACCTGCCCATATCCCACTTTTGCTACAGTGCATAATATTAAAAGTGATATTTCTATTTCAGTGACTGCAGCTCATCAAGAACCATTTCCAGGATGGATTGACAATGTCTACGGAGTTACTGGTAAAGCTTCTTATCTATTCTTTAAAAACAATGGCTTCCACGCATTTGCGATGATTTAGTCAGTGACAAGGTAATTAGAGCAATCATCAAGTTCGCAATGACCATGAGACCTAGATGTAGCCGATCTTAAGATCCTGCTGGGATTATGGCGGCAATTCCTACCAGTGCGATACTCCTCAGATGACCTGCACTCAGCGAATCGACCGACCCAGTTCAAGCAAAAATCACCAAAGATGACCGGTTAAAAGCTTCCACGTTATACTGTCCGTCTTCGCTGAACTTTGGTGCATAAAACCACATCACTTTAATACAACATACACCATCCCAGACAATATTATGAAATCATTTAACAAGCGACGCCCTCCCTGTCAGTCTTCCCGTCAAAATCCACCTTCATGTATCTCATTGTTTATACGAATAGCCGGCTGTGAAGTTAGATCCGCGGATCGATACAGATGTATGTACCCACAGATATTTGTTTCGGATCTGAGTGTTGTGATACCCCGAAGTCTTTGTAATTTTTGAGACTTATACCCGCGACGACTGGTGGGAATTTCCTACTGATCATGATGAGTGGAGAGATAAAGGGGAGCCTTTTGCCCAGCAGTGGGATGTTATGAGTTAATAAGATAAAATGACACTTATACCTATCTTAGTATGGGTCAGGAGTCAGGACTATGTGTGACTGTTGAGTGTTTTTATTTTATTCATGGATGGCATAAAAACCGCGTTCTGGATGTTTTGATGGAGGATATGAGAACCGATGATCTCACTTTGGAGGATGCTCAAGACCGAAGTGGAAGCGTTTATGTAGAAAGGTGGACCCTGACATTAGGCCGGGATAATGTCAGACAGAAAGAAAGATAATTTCCATGTTCTTCCAGGTATAATAATGGAGATATCCAGAGGGACCTATCGCTCCGGGTACTGCCGGGAGCGGTACGTCGTGGACCTGGTGCCAGTGGATATGGTGGTCAACTCCTGCATCCTCGCCGCTTGGAGACAGGGCGTCAAGCAGTATGTATACCATTATAGAGCAAATAAGCAGCGTCGGCAGATGGTGAGTGATCTCCACCGACCAGGAGCCGTGATACCACCATGAATTATGGGTGTGTTGTCAACATAAATGGTATGACTGAGACAAAAAAACCTGCTTCAGTGACCCACACTCCTTATAAGGATCGAGTTCCAGGATCAGCTAGCGTATATCTGGTTCTCCTGGGGGCTTGCGACATAACTTGATGTTTGGTTGCTGTGGGTATGTACCTGTATGTACCTGCACACTTATATCATTTTGAAATGTGAATCTTTATGAGGTGTGATTCTGGTGATCATCGATTAACTAATTTTCAGTACTAACTGTTTTTTTCCAACCGTCCTGATCCCACTTCAATGAGAAGTCCAGACCCGGGTAAATCTTGACCAAGGAGATATACTGGTTAACTGTTTTTTTGATGATAGGACACAATGTCACTAGTGTTACTATCTCTTCTCAGGGGTAGCCATGAAATGCCGACGCCATTATTATTTTTTCAATATATACTCGTATTATATAAAAGTGATATAAGATATCCTATTTGCAGAATAAATAATTTGAATTTATCACTTGTTGTTCAAAGTTTATAGGTAGTCGTATCCTTAACCGTCAGGCCACCAGATTGCGCACCTCATTTCACCTGGACTTTATACCTAGACTGTTCTCTCCCCAGGCCTGGCCACTGTCCAGTGTACAACGTGACGTCAGGATCCATAAACCCTCTCCAGTGGGGACAGTTTACAAAGCTCTGCATCAAATGGGCAAGAGAGAACCCTACCAAGTAAGTATTGAGCATCAGTAGCTAGTATAGAAATATTAGGTACTTCTTCTTTAGAATTGTATGCTTTTAATTTAATTTAAATGTTCTTACTGTGGAGAATGCTGAAGACCGGGCGAAGTGGAAGCGTTTAAGTAGGAAGGTAGAAGCACTAGATCGGGATAACGCTAGTCAGAAAGAAGGAAAGAATTTAAAAGGAGGATTTGCGATTGCTATTTAGTGCTCGTTATTCTCTTTTTTACGCAGCTCAGCAGGGTTACCAGCACCTCTTATAGCAGTATTAATATAATCGTTCTTCGTTTGTTTTGTATGGGAATCGGTACAAGTAAAATTTTAATAATACTGCTATAAGAGGTGGTGGGAACCCCCCTATAAGGTTTTTGTTTTCTATGAACCAAAGTACTTTATGCACTGTGGTCCCATATAAAAGCATGATTCTGATGAAGGAGAACGAAGTAAACTTATTGAAGAACAGCATTTAGTCGTCACAATTGGGTTATTTTGTTGGAATTTGACTGCCTCGGTGGCGTGGTTGTATTTCGGTACGACTACCGTCCTGACTCCTGAGGTCTCGGGTTCGATCCACGGGTCGGGCAAAGTGATATTGGATTTTTCCATATCAGCCCGGAGTCTGGAATTTGTGCCCGATATGGTGATAGGCTCGCCCCTATCACATCTGGGACGTAACGAGGCTCGGCGAAATGTGGATGTACTAGTGCGCCTCTGCCTACCCCTTCGGGGATACAGGCGTGAGCTTATGTATGTATGTAATGTTACTAGATATCTCCGCCAAATATGGACCAATTTCCAAGATTCTTTTTGTTTTCGATAGAGCTGGTTCCAAGGTGATTTTTATGATGAGGTCTTAAACTCTGTTTTCTGTCCACAGATATGTGATGTGGTATCCAAACTTCTCATTCACCGAGTCTCGTTTTATGAACACATTTTGGGAAGTGACATGCCACTTTCTACCAGCATTCCTTTACGATCTATTGCTGAGGGCACAAGGGAGAAAAGCTATGTGAGTATTAAATATAATTAGAAATTGACTACCGTCCTGAGGTCTCGGGTTCAATCACGGCGAGGGCAAAATATTATTCGATTTTTTCAATTTTATCCGGAGTCTGGAATTTGTGCCCGATATGGCAATGGGTTCGCCCCCTATCACATCTGGGACGGAACTAAGCTCGGCGAAATGTGTTGTTCTAGTTCGCTAGTGTACCTCTGCCTACCTCTTCGGGGATATAGGCGTGAGCTTATGTTATGTCACTAACTGTTTAATCCCCTGTTCCAGAATGATGAAACTCGCGCGTCGATTCAAAATGGCCGCCGCGACTGGCGAATACTTCGCCAACAACGAGTGGCAGTTTGGCGTAGCAGAACTATCCGCTTTAAACAACGACGCGAGCACCGCCCAGGACTCGAACCTGTTCCCATTCTGGCCGACATACTTCTCATGGGACTCGTATATTGGAGCTTATATGATGGGAATTCGGAGGTTTATTTTGAAGGACACAACGGAGTCTCTTCCCCACGCCAGAACTAAGCTGAAGAGGTATTTTGAATTATACTTTATGGAGTCCATTATCCCAGGCAACTGGTCATAAAAACTAAGCCAAATCCGTTCTGCAACATGCTTGAAAGTGTTCCGCCGATACCACATTAAGGTATAAGGGCAGGTAGAAAGGAAGGTGTCAAGCATTTAAACAACTAAAGAATCTTTTCTCACGCAGATATGATAAGACAAGAGCAGTTAGAGCTGGTGGTAGTGGCTGGTGGTATATTCGTATCCGACCAAATGGCGACCACCGTACACATGGTGCTAAACCTGCCATAGTGACCCACACTCCGTGTGTGGTTCGCGTTCCAGGATCAGCCAGTGTACCTACTTCCAGTTCTCTCGAGGGGCTTGCGGCATGACTTGATGGTTGGTTGAGACGGGTATGGGGGTATCCCTATATCTGGTCATCCGCCTGTCTTGTCGCAAGCTCCTCGATTTGCTTCTTCCCTCTTCGGATTCGGAGTGTGAAGAAGCATATAGGCCGGCATGATTCTGACGACCACTGATAAACAGTGTTTGTCAGTGGTCGCTAGTTTTTTTGGACTGTACTACCCTTACCATCAGGTGCAGTGTAGTCACTTTGCCGTGCCTGGATATAAAAATGATGACTTGATGTGGGAAGTCTGCCTTGGTTTAGTGGCAGCAGTTAAAACTTTTTTTTTTTAATGGGCTTATGTTGTTAGTAAAATTGCTTTTACAGCTTCACCTGAATTATAGCCCGCACTTATGATTGTGATTATTTTTACAGGTTATACTGGGTTCATAGACTGTTTCAAGCGGCTACAGGGTACTATCTGTTCCGCCTGCTGGCCGGAAGACTACGGTAGAACATAACTGGCACTGATTATAGAGTAATTGATGTACAGTTAGCTTAGCTGTTGGTTTTACGTCACATTTATAATAGTAATCGCTTTTGTCCGTGGCTACACCCGCCTGAGACTCTTGACAAACATTCATCCCTTATTACATCCCTTTAGGGAATGAATTTATGCATGTATTATACATATAAACCTGATGTTATCTATTTAAAAAAAACCGCATCAGAATCTGTTGCGTAGTTATAAAGATCTAAGTATACATAAGAACAGACAGAGGGCGGGAAGCGACTATGTTTTATACTGTACGATGCGCACAGTCTTTCGGCCGACTTCCCAAAAAGGAGGAGGTCCTTAATTCGTCGGTATTTTTTTATGTATGTTACTCGATATCTCGATATCGAGAAATGCGTAAATATTTTTTTTGCAAACATAACTGGTAAATATGGCGGTAAAAATCAACAGCTTTTAAACAGTCTAAATAAATGTATAGTTAATATTAAACTTATTTCACAAATCTGAGAATTTAGATAAGATAAATAGAAGATATAAATACCTAGGTCACGGGATGCGTTTCTAAAACGATAAATATCGTAAACCCTCGAAATTGTGTACGTCTACTTGATTTGTATAAATATTATTAATAGACATATCCTGTTTTTTGATATTTTACTTCTGCCTCGGTGGCTCGGTACGACTACAAGGTCTCAGGTTCGATCCCCGAGTCGGGCAAAGTTATATTGGATTTTTCCATAACAGCCCGGAGTCCGGAATTTGTGACCGATATGGCGATAGGCTCGCCACCTATAACATTTGGGACGGAACTAAGCTCGGCGAAATGTGGGTGTTCTAGGTCGCTAGTGCACATCTGCCTACCCCTTTGGGGATACAGGCGTGAGCTTATTTTATTATGAAGTAATCATTTAAAAGTTTGTGATATGATATCAAATTATATTTTTAATTAGCATTTTATTTCAGTCATTACAATCTGTGTCTATAGCAAAAATAACTTTCGATTATCTATTCGAAACTAGTTCACTACGCATTCATATGGGACCTCTCTTGGAACGAATCCTATCGAAAACAAGAATTATTAAAATTCATTTGGGGCAGAGATACCGCGTCACAAAAAAATATGACGAATTGTTGTCCCAATTTCGTAAGTCAGTTGAAAAAAGTTTCGTAAACTTATGAAACTCGATTCGAATAAACTCGAAAGTTATTCGTGCTTCCGCCTCTCAATACAGTAGCCATAAAATAAAAACCAATAGAAAATTAAATATATTGTAATGTATTGGATGTAAAGGGTTACATGAATTTGAAAATATATGATTTTAGCCATATTTGGATCTTTTATTTTAACCCGTCGGAGGCGGCACATATATGTCACATAAGCATATGGGCTACCGGAGGCCGAGCCGCCCGTGACTATTTAAATAACGCCTTTTTCCCGAAAATATAGCCGAAAAGAATATCCTGCATAGCCTATGGGAGGTTCTGGATCCAATGGCCAAGGAGTCATTCAGGAAGTGTATCCTTGAAACCTGGTCCCCAGGCAGAAACCCGGTTGTAAAAACTAAGCTGAACAATTTCTGCAACATAGTTATAGCATGATTGATAATAGTGGCGCAGCTGGAAGTGGCGAAGTGCGACGCGAGTTCGATTCCCGCACCGAGACAAATGTTTGTGTGATCGATAGATAGTTGTTTTGGGTCTTTAACGGGCGGTTTCAATAAACGATCTCAGTTTAGAGTGCAGATAGATCGCGATTATGAACCAATCAAATCACGTCATTTGACGGAGTCATGTTCAAACTGTGTTCTTATTGGCTAATTTTTGTAATCTGCACATTCTAACTGAGATTGTTTATTGAAACCGGCCGTTAGAGATCAAAATTCTCTCTTAGATGATACTGACGACAAAAAACTCTTAACTTAGTGTTGGTTCAGGACTGTGTTGGGGGTTATTATTATGTAAAGTGTGTGTGTGTGTGTGTATATCTATCTGTGCGTGTGTATCATTCTCTCTCTATATGTGTGTGTATCTTTTTCTCTCTCTGTGTATCTTTCTCTCTCTCTGTGTGTTTATCTTTCTCTCTATCACTCTCTGTGTGTGTGTGTATCTTTCTCTCTGTGTGTGTGTGTGTGTGTATTTTTCTCTCTCTGTGTGTGTATCTTTCTCTCTCTGAGTGTGTGTATCTTTCTCTCTGTGTGTGTGTGTGTGTGTATCTTTCTCTCTGTGTGTGTGTGTATCTTTCTCTCTCTGAGTGTGTGTATCTTTCTCTGTGTGTGTGTGTGTGTATCTTTCTCTCTCTGTGTGTGTATCTTTCTCTGTTTGTATGTGAGTGTATCTTTCTCTCTCTGTGTGTGTTGTGTGTGTGCGTCGACCTCACACAGGAGTGGTATAAGGGCAAAAAACAAAAAGACATATTCAACTAAATCAATTTTATTCAAAAAACAACTAAATAGCTAATAAATACATTTTTATAAATAATAATTTGTGCCGCACCGCGGTAACATAACGACAGTCAACACGTGGGGTATACAGAGACATACAATCACGGAGTATTTTTAACTAAAAAAATGATATAATAGTCTTTGTTATAAAAAAAATAATATTTATGTGATGTTTTCTAATTTAATATCGATATTTTTATCGATTATCGAAATCATATCGATGAATTCGTACCTATGGAATTACATATAATGAGTCACCTTTTTTATTATAATTCATAGTTATTCTAAGCAATAATCATTATACCAAAAAATAACCAGTACTTTGAACAATAATAAAAAAAAAAAAATATTTCTATATCAATCACTTTGACTTAGTAATTTCTCGAATTAAACCATTCAATAAAGCTTTATCGATAGATCGACATCGATACTTTTTGAAACATCGATACGATGATCATCGACCATCGAACTAGTGTAATCGGTTTATCCGTGCTAATTAAATAAATAAATTGCAATTCCAACTTGGGACTTTTAGATAACTTTAGTCTAACATATAATTTTGATGCCATGATTCCCTTTTCTTCTTTTTTAAAAATGTCTTCCACGCATTTGCAATGATTTAGCCAATATCAAGGTAAATAGAGCAATTATGTTTTCACAATGACCATGAGATCCAGATGTGGATGATCTCAAGGTCCTGCTGGGATTATGGCGGTAATTCCTTCCAGTGTGATGCCCCTCAGATGACCTTCACTCGGCGAATCGACCGAACAAAGCAAGCCAACGCACCACGCAAAACTCATCAAAGATCACCGGTTAAAAGTTTCCACATTATACTGTCCACCTTCGCTGAAGTTTGGTGCATAAAGCCACATCACTTCAAAACAACAAACACAACTCCAGTCAATAATGGTGGTATTTTAGTTATATGTAAAAAATACTCTATGATTAGTAGCCAATAGCCATGTCTTATAGATTTGTCTTTACCGGGGAATCAAACCCGTTGTGAAATTATCAACCCCACTCACACATATACCTTTAAAATAAATAACGTAATAAATGTAATACTTTTACCAAATTATTTTGAAAAGATGCCGATAGCTTCTTGTTTCAATTTTACAACCGACTTGAAATTAAGGAGGTAATAAATTCGTCGTTTTTTATGTAAGTTACGCGATATCTCCGCCAAATGTGGACCGCTTTACAAGATTTTGTGTTTGATAGATCTGATTGATAGAGCTTATTCCAAGGGTGGTACCATATAACGGTCACGATCTGAATATGGAGTATTGAGTAAACTCCTCAACAGCGTAAAACATTACCCTCCTTCCGAGGCAGTCGGGTAAAAAAAAACGAATTAAGAACCTCCTGTTTTGAAATTGGTTGAAAATGAACCGAATGAATTTACAATAATTGTAAATTGTCCCAAATTAAACAATAATTTTTAGATCCCCAATATGTTATGCTTATTTTCACAGACCTATGCCTAACTTTGACATTTGGTTTAAACCTGGTTTAAAGTTAATCTATGTTGTGTCGTAAGGCTATTAGCGCCCAAATTACAAACCTTTAGACTGATGCAAAGCAACGTGATAATCGATTTTTATTTACAATCGATTATTGTTAACAATTCATAATTTATAATCGATTATTATTGTCGATTTATAATTTATAATCGATTATAATAACATAACATAAGCTCACGCCTGTATCCCCGAGGGGGTAGACAGAGGCGCACTAGCGAACTAGAACACCCGCATTTCGCCGAGCTTAGTTCCGTCCCAGATGTGATAGACGAGCCTATCGCCATATCGGTATCGATTACAATAACCAATTTATAATCGATTATTATTAGCGATTTATAATTTACATTATATCCTCTTCATTACAGTCAGATGTTAAATAAAGATAGGCATAGGTCGTTAGAAATGTACCTTTTTTAAACCCCTTTTTCAAAAATACTAACAACCACTTATTCAGTTATAAAATATTCATAAATAAAAGCACTACACTGAATATTTTTCTCTAAGCACCATACACGGCAGATTAGGGTACATAATGGTACCTTACAAATTTGTACCCAACTAGGCATGCCTAGGCGTTACTGTACCAGGGTACTCAAGGTACAAAAGGGTACATTGGGTACAATTTGGGTACTACGACACTAGGCGTTACTGTACCAGGGTACTCAAGGTACAAAAGGGTACATTGGGTACAATTTGGGTACTACGACACTAGGCGTTACTGTACCAGGGTACTCAAGGTACAAAAGGGTACATTGGGTACAATTTGGGTACTACGACACCCGATACCGCCGGGCACAAATGAGTATACCCAACTAGGCATGCCTAGGCGTTACTGTACCAGGGTACTCAAGGTACAAAAGAGTACATTGGGTACAATTTGGGTATTCACAGATATCGCCTGGCACAAATGAGTACTTTGGTAAATGCGTTTTCATTATATTATATACCTATGCGTCGATTTTAAAATAGTAAAACCCGGGTACCAAGGTACAAACACTACATAATAAGTATTTGGGTACAAATTATTCACCCAAAGATATGTTCTATTAGATTCAGGACTAGCTTTGCTACTTTGTCATTCATTAAAATTTGTTAAATATGTACCTGACATAAAGGTACAACTGGGCACTTGACTATAGTAACCAATATCAATGAATTTCTGTAGGAACATAGATTTATCATCTAAATAACGTGTGCAATAGGAATTTATTAAAAATACTCCAAGGATAATTTTATTTTAGTAATTTAAATACTTAATTTTGTATCTGTGCGTCACGTGACGGTAAACACCAATCACGATGCATGATGTCAGATTACTCTTTTTTTTTTTTATTTGCTCCACAAGGGCCTAAGACCTAAGATCAAAAGTCATACTGCCAGGTTATTTGGTAATTTTTTTTCGTATTTTTATTTAAATCTCAACTTAATTTCAATGCGGATGTGATCGATATCAGATCGACGAAATATCCGACCCGTTTTTTTTAGTTTGAAATCATAAATGTTATTTCCTCAATATATTTTTTAAAAGCGATTTTGTATCTCTGGTAAGGAACAATGGCGTCACCCGTAGCTACAGTTAACAGGTATCCTTTTGGCGGCAAACTAAATCTATTAATTTTTGCTTTTTTTAACTAAATATATGAAAATAAATTACGATTTTTTTTACATGTTTAGGATAAACCAATAAATAGCCCTGCATACTTTTAAAAAATAGTCAAATACCCAATAAGGTACACCGCGAACATTTACATCAAATTACCCATTCAAAAGGTACAAAGGTACATCACATCGCGGGTACCACCTTGGTACATTGGTACATTGGTACAAATCGGGTACTTAGGCACAGGTATTTATTTACATAGGTCACTACACATTTGAAGGGGTGTATAGGTACTACATGATGGCGCACTGGGCGTCGTTGCCCACTGGTGGGGCGAACCCTTGTGGGGGGGTGCCGATGTCCCCTACCAACTCCGTGGGAGGTTGGCCTAAGTCTTGCATCTGGAAATAGAAAATTAAGTTATAATCTTTTTAGCAAAGGCTGGCAAACGAGCAAATGAGTCACCTAATGGTGCCCATAGCCCATTACACAGCCCATAGTCATACATATCACCAATATTTATTTATTTTACTGCCTGCCTCGGTGGCGTGGTGGTATATCGGTACGACTACGGTTCTGAGGTCTCGGGTTCGATCCCCGGGTCGGGCAGTGATATTCGATTTTTCCATATCAGCCCGGAGTCTGGAATTTTTGCCCGATATGGCGATAGGCTCGCCCCCTATCACATCTGGGACGGAACTAAGCTCGGCGAAATGTGGGTGTTCTAGTTCGCTAGTGCGCCTCTGCCTACCCCTTCTGGGATACAGCCGTGAGCTTATGTGTTATGTTATTTATTTTAATTAATTGGAACGGCCATTGTCGCCTCCTTGGTCTAGTGGCAGCATGTATAGGCTGTGGACCGGGAGGTTTTGGGTTCGATTCCCAGGTCGGGAAAGGCAAATTTTCTAACTTAATTTCCCGGGACTGAATCCCTCATAGGTGGTTGACGTCAGACAAGCACCTGGTCGTAAAAACTTAGCCAAATCCTTCCTGCAACATATTTGAAAAAGTGTGTTGCGCCGACCCCACATTAAGGTGGGATAAGGGCAGGTAGAAAGAAAGTACATTCATACCTTCTGCATTAGTTCTAGAACCTTCTCAAACCTCTTCTTCTTGACATCCTCAGGGTCTGACTCCTGTTCAGGCTCTAGTTCGGTGCACACCTGCTGCATCAGCTCCTGCTGCTTCTCGAACCTGGACGGCAAAATTTATGCGATTAACACCTGTTGGGTCTTTTTATAACAGAAACTAGCAAACGGGCTGTTGAACCATCTGATGAACGTAATTGAAGATAGTAGTCGCCTCCTTGGTCATGTGGCAGCTTATATGGGCCGGGAGGTCCTGGGTTCCCAGATCAGGTCAGGTTTTTCCAAGATTACAGAATGAGTTGACTTCAGGGCAGTCGTAAAAAAAAACAAATCTGAAACCTGTCTGCAAAAAGCTTGCAAAAGTGTGTTGTGCCGACCCCATACTGAGCTGGGAAAAAGGCAGGTGGAAAGATAGAAAAGAAGACAATAATTTATTAAAGTTGCTCATACTGAACAATGTTAACTGTTAATAATTGATCACAATGACCAAAGTTGCTTATACTGATCAAAGTTGCTAATAATAATTGATCACAACGATCAAAGTTGCTCATACTGATTAAAGTTGCAAATAGTAATTGATCACATTGATCAAAGTTGCTAATAATAATTGATCACAACGATCAAAGTTGCTCATACTGATCAAAGTTGCAAATAGTAATTGATCACATTGATCAAAGTTGCTAATAATAATTGATCACAATGATCGAAGTTGCTCATACTGATCAAAGTTGCTAATAATAATTGATCACAATGACCAAAGTTGCTTATATTGATCAAAGTTGCTAAAAATAATTGATCACAACGATAAAAGTTGCTCATACTGATCATACATAGTTGCAAATAATAATTGATCACAATGATCACAGTTGCTCATACTAATCAAAGTAGCTAATAATAATTGATCACAACGATCAAAGTTGCTCATACTGATCAAAGTTGCTAATAATAATTGATCACAACGATCAAAGTTGCTCATACTGATCAAAGTTGCTCGTACTGATCAAAACTGGTACAAAATTCAGTCTCCATAACCCTCACTTCTCATACTCGCTCTGTTCAATCTTGCCCTTGTTTTCGGCGAGCCACGTGGGGTACTTGTCGAGCAACTCCTTAAGGGACGGGTACAGGACTTCCTTAGAGAGCAGCGACTGCATCATACCCTGCATGAAGGGAACGAACATGTTGCCGTCCTGTGGATAAAAAATGTGTGAAGAAAAAAAAATGCTTTTTCTTTCTTTTGACCGACTTCTAAAAAAGGAGAAGGTTCTCAATTGGGCACGGGTCTCCTCTACTAATGAGAGGAGTAAGACCTTAGTCTACCACGCTGACCTAATGCGGGTTGGTAGACTTCACATATCTTCGAAATTCCTGTGAAGAAATTCTCAGGTATGCAGGTTTCCTCACGATGTTTTCCTTCACCGTTATAGCAAGCGATATTTCACAATGAAAATACACTTAAGATAGAAAAGTCAGAGGTGTGTGCTCCATTTTTGTGGTTGGTCTCGAACCTCCGACACTTGTCTCGGCAGTCCGTACCATTCCCAACTGAGCCATCGCTGCTATATTCCAAGGGTATTCCCGTATAAATTTGGTCGCGATCTGATAAGTTTTAAAGTCGGCCCGTTTGGTTTTAATGTCTTAACATTATTACGCTGACACGACCTTCCACGCTTATGTTATAAATACGACTGAGTGACTTATGACCACAAGGTCACAACTTTTGGATCACAAGTTTCATGCTGTTGTCCAGTCTACGTACTGTTGAAAGTATTTTTATATATATATAATATTTAAAAATTTTGAGTGCCAGAGCCACGCTGTAGACAGTAACGTCTACAGCACGAATGGGCCGGCTCGACCGAGCAGATACCACTGTCTCACAGACGTAAACCTACGTAAACTGGCAGCTTGCTATCGCGTTTCGTTCGGTGAGTGAGATTTTCGGTGGCCCATTTTTCCCCTTCCTATCCCAATCCCTTTTTCCCTCCCCTTCCATTTCCTCCTTTTAGGTTGGCAACGCACCCGTGATTCTTTTTGCGTCTTGGGTGTCTATGGGCGGTGGAGATCACTCACCATCAGGTGACCCATCTGCTCGTTTGTCAGTCTCTGCTATAAAAAAAAAGGAAGGTAGAAAGAAACTCCAGGCTTATTTTTTTCATCATCAATTGTTACAATTTCTTTTTTCTTTTACCAAATTATATTCATAAATTATGGGTACAACTGATAATTATACGGATTTATGCATACCCAACACCACTGTCCTATGTCCAGATGGAACCGGTGAAGTGGTATTGCAGTATGCATAAAAAAATTCTACACGATAGGAGTCTAGTAACAGCTGGTAGGTGGTAAGTTACCTGCGCTCCCTCCCCGAGGTTGAAATTATTGAACATATTTGCCAGGTCCTGGTCGTTGAACGGCGTCTGGAGATTCTCGGCGTTCGTGTTCAGATTCTGGAGAGTCTGGGTGATGGCGGCAGACACCTGGAGCGACGGATATTTTGTTCATGTTACGACATTCATATCCGCCCGGATGGTGCTAAAACCTGCCATAAGGACCCACGATCCTTGTGTGGATCGCTTTCCAGGATCATGAGTAGTCGTATTACCATCAGGCGAGTGGCTTGCTCTTGAATTTTTTAATTTGGCCGTGTAACTAACGACAATTTCACCAATGTCAGGCTGAGATTTATAGAGCGAACTTCGACTGAGTATTTATCGAACTTTGACTTAGTCCGAGTCTTTTTTACAAGAAAATGTTTGCTTAGTCTGTCTGTCACTCTGTTTTTTTAATGGCTCGGACTAAGGAGAGTACGATTTCAAAATTCCAAATCCTCACTGAGTTCGTTTCTTTGTCTTAGACTTAGTCGAAGTTCGCTCTATAGATCTCAGCCTTAGAGTGTAGAAGGCAGGCATACTATTATTGGTAATAATTTAGAAAATTAAAATATTTATCATTGTGGCATTTTTTAATGAATATTGACAAAAATAAATTAAATTATTTAACTACATAAATACATAAAACCGTAAACCACATCGTAAAAAAATATTTACATTTGCAAGGACAACGTTGACAAGGACAACAAGGTCCGATATGGCGATAGGCTCGCCCCCTATCACATTTGGGACGGAACTAAGCTCAGCGGTATGCGTGTGTTCATGTTCGCTAGTGCGCCTTTGCCTACCGCTTCGGGGACACAGGCGTGAGCTTATGTTATGTTATGCAAGGACAACACAAAAATGTGTCAAAAAAAGTATTTTACATACCTGTTCAATCTTATCGTTGACAGCGGGGTCGGTTTCCACTGGATCCTGCTGGTCTCCTTCACCTGGAGGTTTGAGGACTTGAGCAGCTGCCTCTGTAACCATACCACTGGTTGAGCTGTCAACCCCAACCTTCGATTCCCAGAAGACTGATCAAGTTAGCATTGAATTCAGAGATGTCAAACTGATTCTAGTTTTTTTTATATGGCCATGCTTTTAGTAAGTTTTAGGTCTTCAGCAGCCTCTGTAGAGGCTTTCATTGCTTGAGTTGTTAACCTCAGGTTTCCAGAAAGGTAATCAAATCCTATAGCAGCAGCGATAGCTCAGTTGGGAATGGTATGGAATGCCGAGACAAGTGTCGGAGGTTCGAAACCAACCCCAAAATGGAGCATACACCTCTGACTTTTCTATGTTAAGTGTATTTTCATTGTGAAATATTGCTTGCTATAACGGTGAAGGAAAACATCGTGAGGAAACCTGCATACCCGAGAATTTCTTCACAGGAATTTCGAAGGTATGTGAAGTCTGCCAATCCGCATTAGGCCAGCGTGGTAGACTAAGGCCTAACCCCTCTCATTAGTAGAGGAGGCCTGTGCCCAGCAGTGGGACAGTAATATTACAGGGCTAATATTATTTATATTATAATCAAATCCACATTTAATTGCGAGATGTGTAAAACACCACAATCAAAACAATCTAAATACAAGTTTAAAATCAAATATTGATGGCCACACACTTCTTGGTATGATCAATTTTGATTTGAAATTTGTAATTTTCGCATTCAGTCTGAGAAACCGGAGATAAATCCATATTATTAAAACAATAATAATATTTTTACTTTTCTTAACGCACTTGGCTTTGGCCCGTTCTCTATCTACCCTTCTTTGTAAGAAGACACAAATTAGTGAATCAAAAATAATAATAAAGAGAATAATAATAGCAAAGAGCCTCGACCAACACCTTAAGAGGCTCTCAATCGGGCGTTGGGTCAAGAGCCAGATACAGAAGGCAGTGTTATTGGACACGGCACGCATTGTGAGGCGGTTCCTCACTCTGAGCCCCTAACCACTGGTGGCTTGGGTCTCAAGCCTCGTCATCGGGAGGGTGATATTTATTTATTTTTATATTTTTAAATGTATTTATTTTTATACAATTTATATTTAAGAATGTAAAAAAAAATTAATTGAAATAAATGAGGTATAATAATAAATTTATTTATTTGCCAAAATAACAATTTTTGCCTTAGGTACAGTTTACATTCTACGAATATCCATAAATAATTTTAATATGAATAAGATATGCGGAACAAATCAAATTATTTTATGAGAATATCAATGTATGTGAAGTCTACCAACTCGCATTAGTCCAGCGTGGTAGACTAAGGCCTAACCCATCTCATTAGTAGAGGAGGCCCGTGCCCAGCAGTGGGACAGTATTATTACAGGGCTAATATTATTATGATAAGTTACTCACCAGCCATTTTTGAGAATGTCTGCGCAATTTGGTCCTGCGTTATTTGGTCTTCTGTAAATTGAAATAAGCAATTAGTATCACTCCTTCACATAAATGTCTATGTAAACAATTTCAATCAATCAACGGATTCGTGAAATAACAATTAAAATTTTAAGTATTACCTTTAGGGTTAATAAAGAACCAAATTTGGAAGTCTGGAGCAGGCATATGTTTAGCAGTGGGTGTTATGTGGCTGATGATGATGAAAGAACCAAAAATATTTAAGAGAAAATGACGTTTGGCACATACTAGTAAACATTCGACACATAATCGCACGCCTGTATCCCCGAAGAGGTAGGCAGAGACGTACTAGAACACGCACGTATTGGATGTCTGTCTATGGGCGGTGGAGATCACTTACCATCAAGTGACCTATCTGCTAGATGCCAGCCTCTGCTATAAAAACTACACTATCTAGATTAGCAAAACATTATGCATTAGTATTGTAACAAAATATTGATATGTAATATTAAGTGGTAGAGCCACGCTGTAGACAGTAACGTCTACAGCACGAATGGGCCGGCCCGACCGGTTTGATACCACTGTCACACAAAAAACGTGAAGTGGCAGCTTTCTGTCGCGTTTCGTTCGGTAAATGAGATTTCCGGTGGCCCATTTACCCCCTGCCTTTCCCAATCCCTTTTTCCTACCCTTCCATTCTCTCCTTTTAGGTTGTCAATGCACCCATGATTATTTTTGTTTCTTGGGTGTCTATGGGTGGTGGAGATCACTTACCATCAGGTGACCTATATGTTTATTTGCCAGTCACTGCTACTACATTTTTTTTTTAAATGTTAAAATGTGGCAAATTTACCAGGTACTCCGCTAAAGCTGCCCAGAATAGCGGCCATGTTAGTCTCGAACTGTGCAGCCGCTTCCTTGATGAACTCTTCGCTCCACATGTTCTGAGGGTCGGAGGAACCTTCAGCCGGAGCCTCCTTCTGTTCTGGCTTCGTCATGTCTTTCAATGCACCTGAGAACGAATGTTATTATTATTATGGTATCATCACAGGGCCTACATTTTGGGGGAGACCTATGTTCAGCAGTGGACGTGGATATCGTGTTTATAGCTGGTAATTTTCTGATTTCTTAAGTATGCGAATGTTATACATTGAAATCTATTTTTACGGATTCTACAACAATATGTTTTAATATTTCATGATAGGGGCGATCAAACCCGAGACCTCAGGGCGGTAGATCTACTGATCACGCAATACATCTACGCCAATAAAACCATAAAAATACGAAGAATTACTTCGTCTTTATTTAAAATATGGCCTCCATCAAAGTTTGATGATTTTGCCAACCACAGTGTTTAATAAATCCATTACTTACAAAGGTAATTAAAAATGCAACAACTATAATATGTCATTATTCAATCATAATGACATATTTCACTGCCTCGGGGGCGTAGTCGTATTTCAGTACGACTACCGTACTGAGATCTCTGGTTCGATCCCGGGTCGGGCAGTCATATTGGGTATTTTCAATATCAGCCCGGGGTCTGGAATTTGTGCTCGATATGGTGATGGCTCGTCTATCATATCTGGGACGGCAATAATCTCGGTGAAATGTGGGTGTTCTAGTTCACTAGTCTGTCTCTGCTTACCCCTTCGGAGATACAGGTGTGAGCCTATGTTTAATATTTTTGTGAAATCATGTATCTTATTTCACAACGGAACAGTTGCGTGAATTTAAATTGGCTGTAATGAATAAATTATTTGTGATTGAGGCTAATGTAAGGGTCAAAGTTTGTTTTATTGTATTTATTTATTGCAACTGACGAGACAAGCAATCCGTTCACACAATGAATGAAAGAAAGAAAGAAAAGAAAGAGAGAGAAAGAAAAGAAAGAGACAAAGAAAATAAAGAAAGAAAAATATTTATTGTTTTACAAGTTGGGTGGTTAGTGTGTGGTGAGTGATATGACTAACCATGAACAGTAGCAACACTTAGAATAACAAAGCACTGTGGATTTTTACGGAAGTCTGACAGGGTGGGCATAGCTTGTTAAAATTACATACTATTATTGTCTGGAGTTGTGTTTGTTCTTTTAAAGTGATGTGGTTTGGGCACCAAACTTCAGCAAAAATGGAATTATTTCATATTATAGTTTTGTAATGTGTTTGTTGTTTTAAAGTGATTTGGTTTGTGCACCAAACCATCTAAGGGGCATTGCAAAATTTTGGTCTCATGGTCATTGTAAAAACTTGATAATTGCTCTATTTACCTAGATATTGGCTAAATCATCTAAAACATGGAGAAGCCATTTTGTTTTAAATTAAGCTGCATAAAGCTAAGCTGCTGTAAAAGAACACATAACTGGTGTGAAACACCAACGCTCTACGAAGTCTGCAGTTGCTGAACATTCAGAGGAAGGCTCCAAACATTACCTTAGATTTGACAAACCACAAATCCTTGCCAAAAAACACCGATTCCTAACAAAAATGATTTGCAAGGCTATTGGAATTGTTTGAGAAATTGGGTAGATCTTGGGAGCGAAAGAAAAGGGGCCTCGCTGAAGCGACTTCGCCCAAGTCCATATTAGTACACTCTACGCCTCTGGTGGTGCCTTGTGTGGGATGCGAACCCAAATCCCTCCAGTCGACAGATGGCTATATAATTAATGATTACTAGCTTTATTTGGCTGTATCCCCCAGAGAGGGTTGACGTCAGGCAGGCGACTGTCGTAAAAACTAAGCCAAAT
Source organism: Clanis bilineata (assembly GCA_036417725.1). Lineage (NCBI taxonomy): Eukaryota > Metazoa > Arthropoda > Insecta > Lepidoptera > Sphingidae > Clanis > Clanis bilineata. The sequence goes on from CM071165.1 coordinate 669,215, forward strand.
CATTTCTACAACATGCTCGAAAAAGTGTGTTGCGCCGACCCCACATTACCCCACATAAGGGTAGGTAGAAAGAAAGATTATTAGCTTTATTTAAGCAAGTAAAACAATGTTTTTGCACAATTACAAGACTATTGCAAAATAATTTCGTAAAGTTTCTAATTTAGGCAGACATATTTTTGGTCATCATTAACGTCAGTGGAGAATTTTAAAAGATTATGTACATGTTAGGAAAGCACAAAAATCGCTAATTAAGCAAGCGTACATCCTTATTTGGACAACTACATTAGAATTTCTAAATCTTTAGGTTAGTTGTGTAATATGACCCTGGAATTTGTTTATAATAAAAAAATCACAACTCACTGTCTAATAAATCGTCCAATTCTGGATCCATGTCGTTTTTAGATACTTCCTTTTTGTCAGACATTATTAAAAATTAATTAACTATGAAAAAATACCACAAAGAGAATCAGCGAATTTAATTTTCTTGAACGACAGATGACAATTTTTTTGACATTTGATGAGAATGTGAAGAACGAATGAGTATTGAAAATAGTAAGGAATGAATAATTGCGTTTTATTTTTGCAATGAAGCAGTTCTTTTTATCTTATTAAATAAAAAAATATTCTGTTCAAAATATAAATTTGAGGTATATTCAGTAATTAAATGTGTAAAAAAATATATTTATTTTTAAAATAAATGTTGGCTGTAAACTTAGACTAATATCTAAGTCTGTAAACAATGAAATAAACAATGTAATTGTATTTATATTTAGTCTAAGTATTAGATTAATAAAGTCAGTAATTGTATAATATTTTCCTTTGTCTGGTTTTCACGCAGTCTTTATAAAAATTAAAATTGTCCGTCTCTTTCTAACATTTCCACCTTTTATGTAGTTTCTTTAAGTTAGAAGGAGAAATATATAGTGTTCCTGGTATTTCGGTGACATTGAAGCAAAGTTGGCCTTGAAGCTTCTTGAAGTCATATGACTTGTTAGAATTTGAAATGGCGCGCAAATTAAAACATAATCTAAATTAATCTAATAGGTAATTACTATTCATGATAAGTATTTCGCATTGATTAGGATTAAATACCATTATTCACTAACATCACCAAAACTGATTAGGCCAATCACGGAACAGCTAAGTTTATAATCATATAATATTATCAAGAACGATACAATCAGCCTTGCAATATATTAGTCCTGTAATATTACTGTCCCACTACTGGACACGGGCCCCCTCTAAGGTAAGACTTTAGTCTACCACGCTGGTCTAATGCGGCTTGGTAGACTTCACATACCTTTGAAATTCTTGTGGAGAAATTCTCAGGTATGGCAAGATTTTTCACGATGTTTTCCTTCACCGGTATAGCAAACGATATTTTTTAAAGAAAACACACAATTCATATATGTATGCTCCATTTTGGGGTTGGCCTCGAACCTCGGACTGTACCATTCCAAACCGAGCCTTGCAACTGAGCCATTCTTTGCAATCACGTGATTAAAAATAATTTTCTACTTTTACATCGACTTTTTATTTCAATTTTTAATCTATTGTCATGTGACTGGCAGTCAAAAACACTATTCTAAGTTTGAATAATTATGATTAAAAAATGTCATCACAATAAAAAATCTACATGGACGCAAAAAACGTAATGTGGTGAATGTTTTCATAAAAAATATTAAAAACAAATTAAAAAAAAGAAAAAACGTTAAAGTAAGTGTTCATTTTTCTCTGTAAAATATTGGATTTATTGAATAACTATTAAATGTCGCCTTCTTGGTCTAACGGCTATATTTAGTGCTGTGAACCGAGAGGTCCTGGGTTCAACTCCCAGGTCGGGCAGAGCTGTTTTTCTATCGCGATTGGCCCGGGACTGATCCTCTACGAGAGGTTGACGTCAGGCACAGTCGGTCGTAAAAACTAAGCCGAATCCTTTCCAGAATATGCTTGAAAAAGTGTGAGGCGCCGTCCCCACATTGACGTATATAATATGAATAATTATTAAATGACTAATGGAAAAGCTCATAAGCTCACGCCTGTATCCCCCAAGGGGTAGGCAGAGGCGCACTAGCGAACTAGTACACCCACATTTCGCCGAGCTTAGTTCCGTCCCAGATGTGATAGGGGGCGAGCTTATCGCCATATCGACATATCACTAACGGAAAAGATTATTCTGTAATCGATATAATTATTTCCTCGCACCGAGACAAATGTTTGTATGGCCTACAGATATTTGTTTCGGGTCTGGGTGTTGTGAGGGCGTGCGTCTCTCGTAGTTCCTGATACCCACGACACAAGACTCGATCTTAGTGTGGGGTCAGGACTATGTGTGTGACTGTTGGGTGTTATTCATTGGGGTTCCACACAACAGCACTTGACTCCAGCTGTGTTAACGGCTATTGTAGAAAGAGTAGTAACGGCTAACGGCCGGTTTCAATAAACGATCCCAGTTTAGAGTGCAGATAGATCGCGATTATGAACCAATCAAATCAAGTCATTTGACGGAGTCATGTTCAAACTTTATTCTATTGGCTAATTTTTGTAATCTATCTGCACATTCGAACTGAGATTGTTTATTGAAACCGGCCGTAAAACGGCTAGTAGTCGGTTTGACACATTGGTAGTAATCCGGTCGAGACGGCCCGTTCATGGTGTACGTGATGTTCATGTGGTGGTGATTAAATCACAAGTTTAAAAACTTAACGGAAGGACTTCAAAACTTATCCTATCGTCAAATTGGGACCACCCTTGGAATAAGCTCTATCGAACACAAAAATAATCTTGAAATCGGTCCACATTAATTGGCGGAGATATCGAGTAACATACATAAAAAAATACAGACGAATTGAACACCTTTTTCTTTTTTCTTTTTGGCAGATGGTCGATAAAATAGTCTACAGAGTAGCTCTACTACATTTCAATGTTTGTTTCAGAAATAAACAAGGAAATTATTTTTATGTAACATAGAATATATTTTGGCGGAACTAATCGCTGGTTTAGTTTGCGCAGAAGAGAACAGAAGAGATGCCAGCAGAAGCGAAGAAGAATGTGCCGTGAGTCAAACATACTAACGAACAGACCGACTTCAAAACTTTTTTTTTCCGAGCACGGCAAAGTGACTACACTGCACCTGATGGCAAGCGTAGTGCAGTCCAAAAACACTAGCGACCACTGACAAATACTGCGTTTATCAGTGGTCGCCAGAATCATGCCGGCCTATTTATGCTTCTTCACACTCCAAATCCGAAGAGGGAAGAAGCAAATCGAGGGACTTGCGACAAGACAGGCGGATGACCAGATACAGGGATACCCCCATCTCAACCCGTCTCAACCAACCATTAAGTCATGCCGCAAGCTCCTCGAGCGAACCGGAAGTATACTGGCTGATCCAATATGGGATCACCTTTGGAATAAGCTCTATCGAACACATAAATAATCTTGAAAATCGATCCTCTTTTTTTATAGCAGAGACTGGCAAACGAGCAGATGGGTCACCTGATGGTAAGATATCTCCACCGCCCATAGACACACAAGACACAAAAAGAATCATGGGTGCGATGCCAACCTAAAAGGAGGGAATGGAATGGGATGGAAAAGGGATTGGGAAAGGGAGGGAGGTGATGAGCCACCGGAAATCGCACTTACCGAGCGAAACGCGACAACAAGCTGCCATTTTACATCGGTTTTCGGTGAGACGGTGGTATCAAGCCGATCGAACCGGCACATTCGTGCTGTAGACGTTACTGTCTACAGCGTGGCTCTTCCACTTAAAATTATCACCTCTGGGATGGAAATGAGGTCGGCGTAATGTGATTCTAATTCTCTAGTTCGCGTCTGCCTACCCCGTCGGGGATACAGGCGTGAGTATATGTATGTAAGTTCCATACTCTTGCCCTTAAGCAAACGCCCATAATAACATTGGCGTACAAGGTCCATAATATTGTTTCCAGTGGAGGGGGCGATGCCCCCCAAAAGGACAAGAAGCCCGCCAAAGCGGTCAAGGAAGAGATCATTGAAGTCGTGGAGGAAGTACAGAAAAGTCCATCACAGATTGCAAGAGAGTGAGTGAAATTTATCTTTACTATCTTTTGCTTGTGACTCATAGGTTTAGGCCTTAATCTACCACGCTGGCCTAATGCGGGTTGGTACACTCCACATGCCTTCTAAATTCTGAATCTATGTGGGCTTCCAAACAGATGTATGTAGCATTTCCATTAAGTGTATGTTTGTCCACGTATAAGAAACCAAAAATGAAATTGTAATAATTCTTGGATTTAATTACCTTTCTTATAACTTGGAGAACACAACAGTGCAAGTTTCATCAAAATCAGTTTGATATTTTTCAAGATATGGACTTATACGTGGTACGGATTATCGAAACTCGAGAGGCAAGACGCGGTTTTAAAACCATCCTCCATACACCTCTGACATTGACTATTATGAATTCCTGCGACCTTTATCAGGTCGTCTGACTAGCTTATAGATGGACGTCCTAGACTGCGCTTGCCGTTACGTGGTCTCCACTCGAGAACTTTTCTGCCCTATCGGCCGCTTCCAACAGATCGATCTGGAAATCTTTGGGGAGGCTTATGTCCATCAGTAGACGTCCTACAGGACGGAGCGCTAGAGAGCTAGAGCGGATGATGACAATTATGAGTTAGCGTTTGATTGGTGAAAGGAAACTGCAAGAATTTTCCTTGAGATGGTATGGTCACGTTTTGAGGAAACCACAGGAGTACGTTGGCCGCAGGTGTCTGACCCTGATGGTACCAGGGGCACGTTCCCGTGGACGGCCCAAAAAGCGATGGCTGGACGTTCTGGAGGAAGATATGAGAGCCAATGGTCTTACAATGGAGGATGCTCAAGACCGGGCGAAGTGGAAGCGTTTAAGTAGGAAGGCGGACCCTGGTACAAGGCTGGGATAACGCTAGACAGAAAGAGTTTGTTTGGTGGAGGAAAACATCGTGAGGAAACCTTACATGAGAATTCTCCGCACGAATTTTTAATGTGAAGTGCGTCAACCCGCATTACAGGATGACTAAAGCCTATCCCTTCATCATCATCATCATCTTCCACAACCCATCTCATCCCACTGCTGGGTATAGGCCTCTCTTTTTTGATGCAATTTACCTGTTTTGTGCAGCTCGTATCCAAAATTGACACGCAACATCGACAATATCGTCAGCCTATCTTACTGCTGGATGACCTACACTTCGTCTTACTTGCCTCGGCCACCATTCCGTGACTATTTTGCTCCATCGGCCGTCCCACCCCTATCCGCCTCCGCCTATCCTTAACCCTCTCATTATTAGAGGAGATCCTAGTTCAGAAGTGGGATAGTACTTGCACCCTACATTCCAAGTTCGTTTCTCATAGAGAGGCGGAGTACAGGGCGTTGCTGCGCAAGCGTCGCTTCAAGCGGCGCTGGCCGGAGATCACCAAGGTGAAGATCAACACCAGGCCGTGGTTTCCACCACCTCCTCCACAGAAACTGCCAACGATCGTGAGTACTTTGATCCTAGCAAAATTACAGTGAGTAGACTTTTACAATAATACAAATGAATTGAGAACTTCCATTTGCTGCATCCCCGAAGGGATAGGCAGAGGTGCACTAGCGAACTAGAACACACATACAGTCAAACTTAGTTTCGTCCCAGATGTAATAGAGGGCGAACCTTTCACCATATTGGGCACAAATTCCAGACTCCAGGCTTCTTTCTTTCTTTCTGCCTGGCGTTATCCCGGCCTTCTGCCAGGGTCCGCCTTCCTACTTAAACGCTTCCACTTCGCCCGGTCTTGAAATTTCAGACTCCGGGCTAATAAGGAAAAATCCAATATTTGCTCGACCCGGGGATCGAACCCGAGACCTCAGGATAGTATTCGTAACCACGTCACCAAGGCAATTAACCGTTGGCGTCTTTACAATTTCCCAACCTCTCCACTTTTCTCCTAGGAAATCGAGCTCCCACCCCTTACCACGCGCAAATGGGTCCCCCCCTACAGGCGCAGGAGGAGGCGCCGTCCCAAACTACTGCGGATACCTGCTGAAGAGCTGACGCAGCCGTTGTACGAATGCGCTAAATTGAGGAAGGTGAGAAAAACTCTACCTGCCTTTATCCCACCTTATTGTGGGGTCGACGCAATATACTTTTTCAAGCATGTTGGAGAAAGGATTTGGTTTAGTTTTTAAGACTGGCTGACTGCCTAATATCCACCCCCTTCGTGAGATCCAGTCCCGGGCGAATTAAATTAGAAAATACGCTTTGCCCGATTTGGGAGCCGAACCCAAGACCTCCCGGTCCACAGCCTATATATTATGCTGGCATTAGACTTGTGGTTACCAATGCCTGCTTTCTGAGGTCTTTGATGGTGGTTTCTTTATGTAGTATGTACTTGTATTTACATCCTTTCTAGTAACATAAACAAACTTAAGTTACGCCTGTATCCCCGAAGAGGTGGAAGGCGAACTATAGAAGAACACACACATTTCAACGAGCTTATTTCCGTCCCAGATGGGTAAACAGAGGCTGGGTAAAGAGCAAGTGGGTCACCTGTTGGTAAGTGATCTCCACCGCACAGATAAATTTAAGGCACAAAAAGAACCATGGATGCGTTGCCTACCTAAAAGGAAGGGAATAGGGATTAGAGGGGGAGGGCGGAATTGGGCCACCCACTCACCGAACGAAACGCAACATCGAACTGCCACTTTACGTCGGTTTTCTATGCGACAGTGGTATCAAACTGGCGAGCCGGCCCATTCTTACTGTAGACGTAACTGTCTAAAGCGTGGCTCTACCACTTTTACGTCACAAATCCATGTAAATAGCTCTTAAAGTTGAGTAGCGTTTCAGTGTTCGGGGGTTGGATACCCATAAGATTAGACCCTCGGAAACCGAGCATTACATGATGCTGAATAATTACCAGATCTGGCACAACTTCACACAAGTGGAACGTAACAAGATGATGCTTCAGGGATCGCTTGCATGTAACACTAAGAAATACTCGTCGACTGCGTGTGGTATGTGCTTACACCATCTAGATCGATAAGCGAAAAGAAAAGAAAAATGTGACAAATGACGAAAAAAGAAGGAAAATGAATGATGGTGAGATAAAGGAAAAAGAATTATGACAATGATGAACAAATAAGCTCGAATTTTCTGTCTGCGTCTTCTTATCGCCGTTCGCTAGAGAAAGACTAGTATTTTGGTTACAGCTGATTGTAAGTGATTTTCACCGCTCATACGACATTAGACACCCAAGATATCGAAAAATCATGAATTGCCAACTTTAACAGGGACTAAGGATTAAAATAAATAAATAATAAATAAATACACCCGCTAGTCACACACCTAATCCTGACCCCACACTAGGTATAACCTGTATCGCATTCTCACAACACCCACACTTGAAACATATATCTGTGGGTCACACAAACATTTGTCTCGATGCGGGAATCGAACCCGCGGCCTCTCACTTCACAGCCGGCTACTCGCCCGCTGCGCCACGGAGGCTATGGATTGCAAAGAAAGGAAGAATTTGGACCACTAAAAGAAAGTGTTTGCCTTAGTTTTTACAACCGGCTGCCTGCCTGACGTCATCCACCCCTGGAGGCTCCGGTCCCGGGAAAATAAAATTAGAAAAATTGCTTTGACGGGTCTGAGATTCGAATCCAGGACCGCCCGATCCCATAGGTCATATATGCTGCCACTAGATCAAGAAGGTGACATGTTCAAAACTATAGTATTTCATTACTGATTTTGAACTACTTTCAATTTTTAAATTTGAGTTAGTCCGAGACATTTTTACAAGAAAATGTTTACTTAGTCTATCTGTCAGACTGTTTTTTTTTTAAATATGGCTTGTACTAAGTGGAAGTTGGATTAAAAAATTCCTAATCCTCACTGAGTTCGTTTCTTTGACTCAGACTTAGTCGAAGTTCGCTCTATAGATCTCAGCCTAAAACTTGCGTTGAAATTAACTCAATTTGCCCAGGTTCCCAAACTGGGTGCATAGCAGCTGTCTGCAGGGCCTTACTCGAAGAGACACCTCCTGACAAGTTATGTAGACACCACGTGGATGAGCTGATCCTCAACGGAGACAGTTACTACCACCAGTGTCTGTTGGCCCTCAAGTGTTATAAAGGTATGGTGTTTTTCGTTTAGTCTTCTCTCTGGTTTAGTGGCAGCATATATGGGGGGTACCGGGAGGTCCTGCGTTCGATTCCCAGGCCGGGCAATGAGATTTCGGGACTGGATCTCACAGAGGGAGTTGATGTCAGGCAGGCAGCCGGTCGTGAAAGCTAAGCCAAATCCTTTCTGCACCATGCTTGTGATAAGGGCAGGTAGAAAGAAAGAAAAAAGTTCTTTTTATATAGCAAATACTGGCAAACGTGCAAGTGTGTCACCTGACAGTGATCTCCAACGCACATAGACTCAATACATAAAAGAATCATGAATGCGTTGCCAGCCTAAAAAGAGGGGAACACGGTTTGAGAAAGGGAGAGGGGCGATGAAAATCTCGAAACGAAACGCAGCAGCAAACTGCCACTTTGTGAGCTAGCTGTGAGATAGTGGTATAAAATGAATGACTGCCTTCATATCTTGGTGGATAATCTTAGAACCGGGTCTCGTTCAAATTGCAATTGGTTCCATGCAATAATTCTCATCAATAGCTCGTAACAAATGCGAAGAATTTAAACCCACGTTCCGGAGAGCACGTCATCTCGGGCTAAACCTGAAGCACCTGTAGAAACAGGTCTACCTTGAAAGATAGGGGACAGATCATCTATCAATAGTCCTCCATCCAAATCAGCACCACATTCCTTATACTCGCCCCCTGACATCTGGGACGGAACTAAGCTCGGCAAAAAGTGGGTGTTCTAGTTCGCTAGTGCACTTCTGCCTACCGCTTCGTGGATTCAGACGTGAGCTTATGTTATGTATATTATGTTTCTTATCCCCCCTAAAGGAAAGCCCCAGCTCCAGCTGAACCAGCTGTTGACGTCTTTCTACTTCCACGACACGAAGTACACGGTCAAGATGGTGGAGACTGAACGAGGACTCCTAGCGAAACATCCTGACAATATACAGGCTGAACCAGATCTTATGACGTTAGTTGTTTTAAAGAATATAGGGAGTTCTGGAGTCGCCTCTTTGGCTAGTATATATGGGCTGTGACCTGGGTTCGATTCCCAGGTCAGGCAAAGAGTTTTTTTTTTATTTGATGGACCGGGTCCCTCAGCGGGAGCTTGACGTTAGGCAGGAAAAGTTGCGCCGACCCATCATTGAGGTGGGATAAGGGTGGAATAAAAAAGGGGTGAATAGTCAGCATTCATTTGTGGTATATTCACTATTCTTGCAAGAAAGAGATAGCAAGCAAACATCACAATACAAGAAGAATCATAAATGCTTTGCATACTACCTAATTATTTCCCTTTATGCAATGGATTGACGAGACCAGTAAGGCACTTTGTTCAAGGCACATTCTTTATGTGTTCGATAGAGCTTATTTCAAAGGTGGTCCCATATAAATTTGGTCACGATCGGATTTGAAGTCGGTCTGTTATGTTTTTAAACTTGTGATTATCTTTATCCAGATATGGCAAAGTGACTACGCTTACCATCAGGTGTAGTCCAAAAAAAGTAGCGGACACGTCTGCTGTCAGAATTATGTCAGCAGAAGATAGCGGCAAAGTGTAAGCGGCGCGAAATTCCCACTTGAAACGTTTTTTCGAAATCGGTATCTGCAATCTTGTTGATCCTCGATTCTTTCATCCAGTCTGATGGAGAAGAAGTCTGGCAGTGCGTTTATGTTCGTCCTGAGTATTGGTGGGACCAAACACTTCCTCATTTGGGGTGAACCAGCAACCCCCCAGCGGTCGATATGTTACGTGTTCGATCCTCACATGCTGGATGATAAGGGACGAGCGAATAACTTGTGAGTATTGGAGTGTATCAATTTAAGTTCTTTTAGTGTTTTAGCTTCTCTTATAGCATATCAGACACAGAAAGACTTTGAGATATTAATATGAGCCATGTAATATTGATATCCCACTTCTGATTTAGAGTTCTATTTTTTCTATTTTTCAGTTTTCTATTTAGAGTTAATCCACCTAGACACCTATGTGTCATATAAAATTTTTTGTACGCCAAACTGGCAAACCATGTACCTACTTACTTTATAAACCTAAACACCATGTACTTATTGTCACTCATGTTTTACAAAATAAATATCCTTATCTTTATCTGAACACCTCTACTAATAGGTTAGGCCTTAGTCTACCATGTGGTTGGTCGAATGTGGTTTAATGCAGTTGAAGCTGACACTAAGCAGGTATACACAATATCGCAGGGGATCGAACTCAAGACCTCGGCTGTAGTGATACAGTGCACGCAATACAACCACTAAAGCAGTTATTATTCGACAGCCTCCGTGGCGCAGCGAACGAGTAGCCGGCTGTGAAGCGAGAGGCCGCGGGTTCGATCCCCGCACCGAGACAAATGTTTGTATGGCCTACAGATATTTGTTTCGGGTCTGGGTGTTGTGAGACCGAAAGTCTCTCGTAGTTCCTGATACCCACGACATAAGACTCGATCTTAGGGGTTGGGACTATGTATGTGACTGTTGGGTGTTATTTATTTATTTATTATAGTTTTTTTTAGCAGAGACTGGCAAACGAGCAGATGGGTCAACTGATAGTAAGTGATCTCCACCACCCATAGACATAAATAATCAAGAATCATGGGTGCCAACCTAAAAGGAGGGAATGGTAGGGGAGGGAAAAGGGATTGGGATGGGGAGGGGGGTGGTAATTGGGCCACCGGAAATCTCACTTACCGAACGAAACGCGACAGCAAGCTGCACTTTACGTCGGTTTTTTGTGAGACAGTGGTATCAAACCGGTCGAGCCTGCCCATTCGTGCTGTACATGTTTCTGTCTACAGCGTGGCTCTACCACTCAAAAAGCTGTAATTCTATCTAGAATTTTTAGGATATTCTATACTATAAGCTATATTTCAGGTCTGGTGCAGCAGCTTTCTTGCGATACGCTGGTATCACCTCCTTCGTGGTGGATTTTTTGTCCAATTATGGTGATTTGGACGCTGCCAAGAAAGGCACCCCCAAACCCCCCATCACTCTTAGCACGATAGAGGTAAGAGAAAGCTCACTTCTGTATCTAGAGCAGATTTAATTATTTAACATACTACATACTCACGCCTATATTCCCGAAGGGGTAGGCAGAGCGAACTAGAGGATTAGAACTCCAACATTTCCGTCCCAGATGTGATAGGGGACGAGCCTGTCGCCTCATCGGGCCTAAATACCAGACTCAGGGCTGATATGGAGTAGAAAAGCTAATATCACTTTGCCCGACCTGGGGATCGAGCCTGAGACCTTAGGACGATATTCGTACCATAGTACAACTACGCCACTGAGGCAGTCCATTTAACCTCGGGACTAGCACTTATTGCTCTTTTTTTCCATCTGCCCTTACTCCTTCCAATGTTGAATCGACACAGCAAACTTCTTCAAACATCTTGCAGAAATCATTTGGCTTATATTTTACGGCCGACTGTCTGCTTAACGTCAATCTCTCTGAGGGATTCAGTTCCGAGTAAATGGTGTTATGAAAAAGCCCGCTTGGGTTGAGGATCGAATCTACGAGCTGTCCACAGCCCTTATGCTGCCATTAGGCAAAGGAGGCGAGTCCTCATCTATCCTCAGATTAACTACACTGATCTAGGTTAAAAGATGACTATGACTACGTAATAATAATATCACAGACATAACATAAGCTCACGCCTGTATCCTGTATCTCAACCCTGTAATATTGCTATCCCACTTCTGAACACGGGCCTCCTTTACTAATGAGAGGGGTTAGGCCTTAGTCCACCACGCTGGCCTAATGCGAGTTGGTACACTTCACATACCTTCGAAATTCTTGTGAAAAAAATGCCAGGTATGTAGGTTTCATCACGTTTTCCGTCGTCGTTATAGCGAGCTATAATTCTTAGCAAAATAAAGCAAAAACCTACACTTAACATAGAAAAGTCGTCGGTACATATCACATGCTCTTGCTGGAGATCCTAGATTCGAATACAGTTAGAGTAATAACATTACATTCAGGTGGTCCAAAAAGAGTCGTTGCTCCGTGAACCTGACTATGGTCTAGACCTGAAGGCTTTGAAGGTGCACTGTAGGAGTGAGTGGGACAGCATTAATGTCAACGCGCTGATTGAGAAGAAGAGGAAAGAGGTGAGACACGAATCATCATGATGATCATGATCATGTTCCCTGAAAATAAATAAATATTCATTATTGTCATCATCATCATCAAAATTTATCCATTTTACCTCTTTAAGGATTTAATTTCGCAATGTCCTTTCTCATTCCTTGTCTGCATCATAATTCATAAGAAACTCTGTTCAGACAGCTTTCTGAGCTGAGCCTTAACGGGTCAGTAATCTTTATGGAGATTGGCAATCGAGCATGTCGGTCACCTGATAGTAAATGGTCTCCACCGCCCATAGACACCCAGACCAGAAGAAACATGCATGCGTTGCCAACCTTAAAGGAGGGGAAAAGAATTGGAATAAGCAGGGGGATTTGGGCCACCGAAAATCAATTCTCTCATATAATCATTAAAACAAAAATAAAATATATTTTGGATGGTCAAAACACTAAAATAAACTGTAGGCAGTGGCTTGCGTCCCTGGCGACTCTTAAATCCATGAGCGGTGGTAATCGTTTACCATCAGGTGGGCCGCTACATCTTCTGCCCACCCGGGTTATATAAATCCCCTTCCACCAGGGTATGTATCCGCAAGGATCTCTGAGTGCCGTCAGCGTGGCCACGTCCAGGGCTACTGCTAAGAAGAAGGTCAAGGAATTTTACCAGAAGACTCCTAAAGAGGTGAGTTCAAATTAATTAATTTTAGAAATACAAATTTTTAACAGAGTTTACTACTGCTGGGTATGTATTTTGGTTCAATTATACTCTCTTAACTTTTGTTACATTACTTTCCAAATTCCTGTTGTAGATTTTTGCAACTACTGCTTTAAGTTTGTTGCTTGCTTCCCCTCTCCTAGCCTTCCCCCACAGTACCAGTGGCTCCGGAGCGTCCTCCACCCGCGATGACCACAGAGAACGTGATGTCTCTCAGAGGCGAGGACTTCTTCCTCTACTGTCCTTCCGTCGAGGGTCATACTTATGGAAGGTTGGTGGAATATCAGCACTGTAATATAGCTTTCCTACTGCTGGGCATGGGCCTTTTTATCAGAGCACGGCAAAGTGACTATACTTCACCTGATGGTAAGGGTAGTACAGTCAACAAAAAAAACAGCAACTACCGACAAGGGGTTTATAGGTTATCACCAGAATCATGCTGGCGTATTATGCTTCTTCGCTCTCCGAAGAAGAAAGACGCAGATCAAGGGACTTGCAAAGGATGACCGATGAAGACACAGATGTACCCTCATACCCACCCCAACCAACCATCAATTCATGTCACTACACTAAAGAGAACATCCTGGTGTCCAGGGATGACATGATCCCCCGTCCCAAGTCGGAGACGCTGGTCCACAGCCCTGTGGACATCGCGGACCAGAACTACCACTCGCAGTTCCACCAGCTCGACGTGGAGAAGTGGATCCTCCGCGCCACCAGGCACATGGCTAGCTTCAGGTACGTCGGTTGTAGTACATTGCACGTGAATTTCACTTATTCAATGCTCATTGATTCGTTTACTTGATCGATATATCATTCACTCAATCACGCATCTCGATCATTCAGTACTCACTCGATCCTGTCTTATTCGAACACTCCATCGATCACACTCAAACACGCTAGCGATCACACTCGACTACTCAATCGATCAATCTCGGACACTCAATCGATCACACTGAAACACTCAATTGATCACACACGAATACTGAATCGATCAAACTCATTTATTTGTAGTGGAGCTACTCGTTTAATGTTTATCTTTACCAGTAGTTTGTATGTTTAGTTATAAGTTTAGTTACTGATTTCTTAAGTTTACGCGAATGCTATTCATTGAAATAAAACTATTTTTACGGATATTATTACGATTTGGTTTTAATTTTTATTCCCGACGTTCGATCGGAACCCAAAAGACCAGCTGCCAGACCTCAAGACACTGTGAGCTCGTACTGCGTAGATCGGAACATAAACGGTTAACTTTTTAAATTGCTATAATTCTAAAATGAAGGTAGATTTTGTAATACTAACATAACAACCCGTGACCACGAAGACTGCAAAGCCTTCGAAACGTTGGGATAGAAAAATTAAAACCAAATCGTGATAAAATCCGTAAAAATAGTTTTATTCCAATATAAGTTTAGTTGTAAGTATTTAGATATAAGATTAGTGTTAGATTTACGATTGTTAAGTAACACAACTACTTGTAAAGATAAACATTAAACGAGTAGCTCCGCTACATATTCAATCGATCATACTCGACTACTCAATCGACCACACTCGACTACTCAATCGATCACATTCGTACACTCAATCGATCACACTCGACTCACTCAGTCCCGTGATGTACGTCAGGTACCAGACGTTCAAGTGGTACACGGGTCTCGCGTGCTGTATCGCCGCGCTCGCTATGTTGCGGCGACTGAGAGCGAGGGCCTGGAACGAAGACATACTCGATGAGACACTCGATCTTGGCTATAATATTTTTAGGGTGAGTGGATGAGTTTGTTTAATTTTTTTTATAGCAGAGACCGGCAAACGAGCAGATGGGTCACCTGATGTTAAGTGATCTCCACCACCCATAGATACCCAGGAGACGAAAAGAATCAATGCGCTGCCAACTTAAAAGGAGGGAATGGAAGGGGAGGCAAGAGGGATTGGGGGAATAGAGCGGTGGTACGTTTGGAAGCTTAAAGCGCACTTAACTTCGTCACGTTGCTGCGGCGTGTTTTCATACTTCAGTTCAGAACCCAACATGGAACTGTTCAGAGAAATCGTCCAAAGGTAGCCTGGCTTGTGTTAGCTTCGTTTAGCTTAGCTGGCTATCTGACTTGCGCTTAATGCTTCGGAGGAAAGGGGTGAATGGGACTGGAGAGTGCCAACGGACAACCACCGATTCATGGAATCTGATCATCGTGGTTCGAGAAAGGAAACGATCGTTCCGGAGTCAGACCATTGATGTTTAGTTGAACTAGAAGATTATTCTGGTCACTATTTCTTTAGGAACCATTCTTAAATAACGAAATGTAGATTATGTTGTAGCACTAACCAAAACAGCTTTACTTTGTAGACGGCCCAAAAAGCACCGGCTGGATGTTTTGGTAAAGGATATGAGAGCCAATGGTCTTACTGTGGTGGATGCTCAAGACCGGGCCAAGTGCTTTCAATTACGTAGGAAGGCGGGCCATGGCATTAGGCCGGGATAACGTCAGGCAAAAATAAATACTGTAGCACTTACTAGCTACACTGTAGAATAAAAATGATCACCTACCTTTAGGAGTCACTCTTGGAGCGAGGAGGTCCCATCAGGCAGCTGGTACTGGGAGAACATAAGGAAACCTTCAGGATACGAGACATGGAGTACATGCAGAAGGTAAGAATAGACATAGAACTAAAAATTCATCTAGAAATAGACATTCAGAATATGGATAAAGTGACACTCAAAGAAACAGCAAATGAAGTTCAGGATGCATTGAAGCGAAGACTGTTCTTATAGCTGAGAGTGGCAAATGAGTAATTGGTTCACCTGATGGTCCACCGCCCATTGACACCAAAACAGTTATGGGTGTATTTTCGACCTTAAGAGAGAAGGGATTAGTAAACGATGGAAGATTGGAAAAAGATGGGAGATTGGGATCAGATTAGGAAGGGATTGAGCGATTTGGGCCACCGGAACTCTCTATTAATGAATTAAATGCAACAGCGTACTGCCCCTGCCAGTTTTCTATGAGACAGTGGTATCGAATCTACTGAATCTGCCTAAATGTCGTGGACAAAACGGTACAGCACGGCTTTTTGCTCAAATGAAATTTGCTTGATTGATACCTTTTCTGGGGTTAGGTTCGTGGTGTGGCGGTGTGGGGCAACTTGATATCAGCCAATCCCAAGATCTTGGATCTGTGCAGAGGCATCGAGACCTTCTTTAAAGAGTCTGATGCTGGAGTACTGCAGGTGGGTGTTGTTATTTATTTTTATGGTAGTTTCAGTATAGCCTTCAGCGGCTCGGCCTCCGGAGGCCTTATGTATATACATATATGCCGCATCCAACGGGATAAAGCATAAAATTCGCCTTCTTGGTATAGTGATAGCGCATATGACCATGATAGATATAGATATATATGATGATAGAGTTGTAGACCGGGAGGCCCTGGGTATGATCCCAGCCGTTTTTTAACACGATATGCTCAGGACTGGATTCTCCAGAGGGAGTTTACGTCGCAAATATGATTGTTGAGCCTAGAACCATATTGGGCACAAATTCCAGACTCCGGGCTGATACTGAGTAGAAAAAATTATAATATCACTTTACCCTCGTCGGGGAGCGAACCCGAGACCTCAAGACTATTGTAATACAGAACACTCCATACAGCAATACCACAGAGGAATTCGATTACAATAGAACAATTATAGAATGAAAGAAGAAAGAAAGAAAATAAATTTATTTCCGCTCAGATAAACACACACATAGATGGCGTAGGAGATTCTAAATTCTGACAGATTCAATGATGCTCCCTAGATACCAGGTGAATACGAGGTGGCGATATGGAACGAGGGTGGTAAATACTACCTCTACCACCCGTGGCCTGCTGACAGATATGGATCAAAGGTGAGTACTTTCATTTCAGTCAACCGCTTTTTTCATCTTTCAGTCGGTCGCAGGTGCTGGACCTGATCGTACCAGGATCGTCTCCGTGGACAAATTAAAAGTCGCTGGACGTGTTGAGGATATGAGAGGCAATGATCTTACTATCGTGGAAGAAACATAACATAACATAACATGTTACTATCGTGGAAGTATTAAGTAGGAAGGCAGACCCTGGCATTAGGTCAAGATAACGATAGGCAGAAAGGAAGCTTTATATCATCCTTCAGAGGTAATGGGTTTAAATAGACAGCCTGACGAAAGAAGGTCAGGTACGGGGGGACCAGATATAAAATGGCTGATCCTGGAAAGTGCAGTCTATTCACAGCGTACTGAACCGAAAATCCTTTGGGTTCGACTCCCCAAGTCGAGCAGGATGTTTTTCTAATACGATTTGTTCGAGATTGGAAAATCCAGAGGGGGGTTGACGTCAGACATGCAGCTGGTCGTAAAAACTACGCCAAATCCATTGTTTCCCCAACATGTTTCAAGGTGGGAAAAGGGCAGGTGGAAAAAAAACCCTGGAATGCACTATGAAAAATTCACAAATTGTTATTGCCCCACCTGGTATATGAACTCAGGACCTCAAGGATCGGGTGCACTGGCTTCAAATTTCATTTCCACTTCAGGTGGGTCTCCGTGATGGTGGTAAAGCTTGCCTAGTCTACTTTCCTCGCATCTCTCGTATGTGCGATTATTTTCTGGACAACGCGAGCGAATTCAAGCGGAAGCCGTTCAGCATCTCCGACATCAGCATCGTTGAGAGGAGGGAGATGCCGGAGCCTGTGAATCAGCTCAAACGTGAGTCTATAGCTGATTTTTTGATAGCAGAGACTGGTAAACGAGCAGATGGGTCACCTGATGGTAAGTGATCTCCACCGTCCATATCGACACATATAGGGATTGGTAAAAGGAGGGGCAGGTCAATACCTACCGGTGCAGTGAGATTTGACTGGACTGGACTGGACTGGACTGGACCGGACTGGACTGGACTTGACTGGACTTGACTGGATTGGACCGGACCAGCCGGACTGGACTGGACTGGAATGAGAGGGGTTAGGCCTTAGTCTACCACGCTTGCCTCATGCGGGTTGGTACACTTTACATACCTTCGAAATTCTTGTGGAGAAATTCTCGGGTATGCAAGTTTCCTCACCATGTTTTCCTTCACCGTTATAGCAAGCGATAATTCACAATGAAAACACACATAACATAGAAAAGCCCGAGGTGTGTGCTCATTTTTTGGGGTTAGTCTCGAACCTCATACTCTACGTACCATGCCCAACTCAGCTATCGCTGCTTGCTAATAATTGGTTTATTGATCTCCAAATTCTAAGGACTTCTAATTACCTGTTACCCCCCAAATAGCTGTGGCTCCCGGTCGGTGGGTGGTCCGCGGCCGCTTCCACGAGGGGGACGGCAGGTTCCCCGAGGAGCATCGCAACAAGCAGGCCACCGCTGTAGCCATCGCCGCTATAGCCATGGCGCATCTGGTGCCGCCTGCTGACTGGACGCCTGATGATATCGATGAGGTTGGTTCTTTTACAGCAAGGACTGGCAAACTGTCAGAATTAGGCCCTGGCGGAATACCAACTTCTACTTGGCGAATACTGAGCCTGTTGCCATTTTAGCCATGTCTCGGGCACTGATGGTATAGGATATGAACACGTTCATGGTACTAATAATATTCAACAAGTAATTAGTAATTAATCAATTTGTTACCTCTTAGTGCTACATGCTCTTGTGGATGACGAAGGGTGATCGCGATCTTCAGTAATGAAGGATCGACTTGAGAGAGAGAGTACTACATATTCTGTCTTATTCTTTTTGTTCTCTCCCACTCACTGTTGCCTGAGACATTGGCCTGAATAAAGTTTATTTCTTTCTTTCTTTCTAGCAGATGGGTCACCTGGTGCCAAGTGATCTCCACCGCCCATAGACACCTTTCTTTCTACCTGCCCTTTTCCCAACTTAATGTGGGGTCGGCACAACACACTTTATCAAGTATGTGGCAGAAAGGATTTGGCTTAGTTTTTACGACCCGCCGCCTGCCTGAGGTCAACCCCCTCTGGGGGATCCAGTCCCGGACGATTAAAATTAGAAAATTCGCTTTGCCCGACCTGGGAATCGAATCTACGACCACCCGGTCCACAGCTCATGTATGCTGCCACCAGACCAAAAAGGAGACAATCTATTACGCAAAATATTATTTGTATGAAAAACGCCTCAAGCCATTAAGTCTAGAATTAATGCAAATACACAGGAAAGAAAGAAAGAAGAAAGTACCTCTATAATAATATATAATGTAGTCGTGAGGGTGTAATCCTGATTACGTTAATTTGAATTTCCTCAGACCTTAATGCGAGGTGACATCCTATACCAAGGCACGATGGAACACCTCGAAAAGATGGGCATCAGCCTGGACTCGCCAAGAGAAGAAGAGGAAGGCGGCGAGGAAGAGGAGAGCGGACCCTCGGGGACTCTGGCTGCTGCTGATGTGCTCAGTCGGTTCAAGGTAATGACATCTATATCATAGCATGTGCAGAAGATGGATTTTACTCCAAAGTTACTGAGTGGGGATTAGAACAGGCCTTAGGGGACTCTGCTGCTGATATAGAAGACGAAAATGGTGGTGGAGAAGAAGAGAGCAGACCCTCAGGGTCTTCAGCCGCTGCTGATGTGCTCAGTCGGTTTAAGGTAATGACACATTATACCATAGCATGTAAAGAGGATGGACATCGCTCTGAAGTAACTGTTAGGGGAGCAAAACAGCCCTTAGGGAAGTTTGCCGCTGATATAGAAGACGAAGATGGTGGTGGAGAAGAAGAGAGCAGACCCTCAGGGTCTCCAGCTGCTGCTGATTTGCTCAGTCGGTTTAAGGTAATGACACTTTATACCAAAGCATGTAAAGAGGATGGACATCACTCTGGAGTTACTGATCGGGGAGTAGAACAGGCCCTCGAGAATTCTACTTCTGATGTGGAAGAGCAGGATGGTGGTGGAGAAGAAGAGAGCAGACCCTCAGGGTCTCTGACCGCTGCTGATGTGTTCAATCGATTTAATGTAAGAGGAAGATGGTGCAGGGGACGTGGAGAATGGTCCCTCAGAAAATTGGAAAGAGACGCACCTTATAATCTTGTCTCGATATTTTTTCTTTTTAACGAAGCCATAAACATCACAAATTAATTCTTTAATATCTACATGTCATAAATTCCTAACCTTTTTTTCTTTTATAGATTACAGACTACGACTGCATTTCTACTGAGGTGTTGGACAGCGCTTATAGCGGTAAGTGTGTTTACTAGATTAAAGTTCTTTTTTAACCATCTTCCAAAAACAAAGAGGTTCTCTATTCGTTTATATGCTTATGTTGTTCTTTATCTATCTGTCGTCACAGTCATCGTTATCGTTGTCATCATCATCATTACAACCATCGATTACATTATCATCTACATAATTATATTATTTCGTCATCATATCATCATAGTAAGCATCATCCACATGACGTCCACTGCCGAACATAGGCCTCCCTCAATTTTTGTTATGGCAATCTGATGGTAAGTGATCACCGCTCATAGAAACCCAAGACACAAGAAGAATTATGAATGCATTGCCAACCTAAAAGGAGATAATGGAAAGGGAGGGAAAAGGAATTGGGAAATGGACGGGGGAAATAGGAATTGGGAAATAGACGGGGGAATCGAAGGGAAGGAAAAGATATTGGGAAAACGAGGTGAGAAATAGGCCACCGGAAATCTCACTTACCGAACGAAACGCGACAGCAAGCTGCCACTTTATGTAGGTTTAATTTCCAGATTCATTCTTTAACAGCCACTTGCAGCTCCGCGATAAATCTCTATTCATCCCAAACATTTATTTAAAGATAGAAGTGAGCTGTAGGATAAATCAAAATAAGATGAAATTCGATTAGTAATAGCGCTGCAAGTCGCCCTAAGGTTACCAAATTCCCACTTATGGTGAAATCGCCAGGTGAAATCAATGCCGCCCCCTCCTTCGGGGTGATGTCCCTGAAGAGTTCTCTGGCGGCGTTGTTCAGGGAACACTCGGCCGCGGTGGTGACGGCCCGAGGCGCGTCACTCGCCGTCTTCAAACGAGACCAGTTCCTCTACATGTTCGATCCTCATGGATGCGATGAGAATGGTGAGTGAGATAGACAGAGAGAGAGAGAGAGAGAGAACATCACAAATCCATTCGAAAAAAAAACAGCCCTAACTGCTGCCACTAAACCAAGGCAGACTTCCCAGGTCAAGTCACCTTTTTTTTATCCAGGCACGGCAAAGTGACTACACTGCACCTGATGGTAAGCGTCGTGCAGACCAAAAAACTAGCGATCACTGACAAACAATGAGTTTATTGGTGATCGCCAGAATCATGCCGGACTATTTATGCTTCTTTACACTCCAAATCCGAAGAGGAAAGAAGCAAATCGACTGGCGATAAGACAGGCGGATGACCAATGGAGATTCAGGAATACCCCCATACCCGTCCCAATCAATTATCAAGTCATGTCACAAGCCCCTTGAGAGAAGCGGAAGTATATTGTCTGAAATCTTTGGCAATTGTTAAGTTTATACATATCTGTGTCAACTCTGAATATAAAACTATTTTAAAAATACTATTTCACTAGTAAATCAACAACGAATTGAACAGTTGAGGTCCTTGGTGCTTAAGTGGTGTTTAGTGATAAAGTAAACCTCTAAATACATCGTAAAAGCAGCTCAGACTCGATAATTTAATGTGAACAAAAACCATTTGTGTTACATTCGGCGGTAAGCGACAATAAGTGTACGACAGCACCACACAGGAACATACGCGCGATTAGCACGGTTGAGCTCCGCGCTTACGTGCTACATTCGCGTGCGAACGCACTTCTCGACTCGCGATCGGTTCGTGCGCCATTGCCTAAGCAACGCAGACTAGCCATACACACAGGGTCTTGCAGGTGAGTCTCTCAGAGGACAACTGATTGAAGACTACCTTACTTAATTTAATCGAGATGGCGAAACCTAATTGGGGATGCTACACGGCTGATGCGGAAGATACTGACAATTCTATTTTATGCGTCCAATGCAATAAAAACTACCACTACACCTGCTCGTCTCTTGATGAGAATTTGTTCACTCCGGATATGCGAGCCGTTTGGAGCTGTCCTGAATGTATCAGTAAGTCCAAAATTACTCAAAAAAACTACCAAACACGCAGTACAACTGCCACCAGAGCGAGTAAAAGACAAGCTGTTGCTTCTCCGCCAGTAGACAACTGTAATTCATCTATAACCAAAGATGACATTCGCGAAATCGTCCAGGACGTGATAAACCAGAACATGAATAACATAGTCACTAAAATACAAAAAAATATCTCTAAAACGTTTGATAAAGAACTTAAACCCATAAAAAGTGAATTGCTGGAAATAAAGGAATCAATGAATTTCATTAACTGCCAATATGAGGATATGAAGAAAGAAAACGATCTTACCAAATCAAGAGTATCTGAATTAATGTCACATAATGCAGGGCTTAAGGATAACGTAGATGACCTTAATAAACGAATTAATCAACTGGAGCAACAGACGCGTCGAAATAATGTTGAACTGCAATGTATCCCCGAGAACAAGAGCGAAAACTTAATGCATATTATTAAAGAGGTAGGAAGAGTTGTAGGATGCAGCCTAACTGACAACGACATACTGAATGTTACCCGTACAGCCAAACTTGACCGAAATTCGAATCGTCCACGGGCTGTCATCGTGCAATTGGCGACGCCTTTTCTCCGCGACCAATTTCTTGCATCAACGATTAAATTCAATAAAGCACACCCTCATGACAAGTTGAGCAGTAACCACATTAAATTGTCTGGTTATCCACGCCAATATTTGTGTCTGAACATCTATCTACAACCAACAAAGCCCTTCATGCAGCAGCAAGAAACAGAGCAAAAGAGATAGGGTACAAATTCGTATGGGTTCGAAATGGCAGAATTTTTATGAGGAAGAGCGACGAGGCCGAACATATTGTGGTAAAAAGTATTGAAATGTTAAAAAACATAGCTTAAACATATTTCCTTTTTCCCTTTCTTTATTTGGCTATGTTCGTGGTAAGTATTTTAATTTAATCATGTTCAAAACATTAAATATTTATTACCAGAACACTCGTGGTCTAAGAACAAAAACTCACGAATTTTATCAGCAGATACTATGTAATAATTATGACTTAGTTATCCTCACGGAAACATGGTTAAATAATTCAATATCTGACAGCGAGTTATTCGATCAAAGATACATAGTATATAGGAAAGACAGAGGAGATACCGGATGTTCTAGTAAAAAAAACGGGGGTGGTGTTCTCATTGCAGTGTCGAGAAATCTGCATTCCAAGAGAATGTACAGTTGGGAAACAAACCTCGAAGATCTTTGGATCACTGTCGAGGTTCCTACATTGCACTCTACAGAACAAATATCATTCTGTGTAGTCTATTTACCCCCACCAGTACACCGTACCACGTTGGACCTTTTAATCGATAATTGTAACGCGGTCTTGGAAGTATCGAAGAGTCACTGTATCTTGGGAGATTTTAATTTAGGGTGCTTAAACTGGAATTTGTTGGGTGACTCGTCAAGTGAATACATTGTTCCTAGTTTATGTCAACACTTTATTGACTTTATGCACGTTAATGGACTCAACCAACATAACTTCATATTAAATGCATCTAACAGAATACTTGATTTGGCCTTATCAAACCTACACCATTTCACCGTAAGTCACTCTTTTAACCCATTAAGCATAATCGATCCGTTACATCCTCCGCTCGACATAACTATTACATTGGAAGAGAATAACAAACTCGACTTTAATCAGGACATTATAAAACTAAATTTTCACAAAGCAAATTACAATAAAATTATCAACGCGCTAAAAGAATGCAATTGGAAGGAATTGTTTAAGGGATCTAACAACGTGAATGACATGTTACATAAATTCTACGATAAATTAAATGAAATAATACATAAGTTCGTACCAAAGAAGAGTATGAAAAAAAAACAATATCCACTTTGGTTTGATAGACATTTAATAAGGTCCTTGAAAGAAAAGTACAAACTTCGATGTCGTTATAAAAAATATAAGAACCCTATGGATGAAGTAGAATTACGTCTCTTAAGTACACGTTGCTCTCATATGATTACACGTTGTTACAACAACTATATCGAGCTCATAGAAAGCCAAATTATAATAAATCCCAAACATTTTTGGTCATACATTAAATCAAAACGCTGCGGACATGGCTCTTATCCCAAGCTAATGTCCGATGGTACTTCAGAAGCCTCTGATGGGGAACAGATTTGCGATTTATTCTCTTCGTATTTTGCATCCGTTTTCACTGACAAACCTGATACAGTCCCTCTAGATTATACAGATTCGTATTCCACGTCTATGCAAAACTATAACCTACAGTTATCACTACCAGTTATAGAGAAGAACACACTCCTAAATAAATTAAAGAATGTTGATCGTAGTAAAGGCGCCGGTCCTGATGGTGTTCCCCCAATATTCATAGCCAAATGTGCTGCTTACTTGGTAGAACCATTACTTTCAATATATAATCTGTCTTTACATACTGGGGAATTCCCTAATGATTGGAAGCATGCGAAAGTAATTCCTATACACAAGTCAAGTGGTAAACATCTGATACAAAATTACCGCCCCATTTCAATTTTGTCTAGTTTCGCAAAAGTCTTTGAATCACTGCTCTGTCCATATATACAAAATCATTTCAGGCTATTTCTGAATAATAATCAACACGGTTTCGTCAAACTTAGATCTACAAGCACAAATCTTGTGGACTTAACGGAAACGTTAACTGAAGCACTTGACGCCAATAAACAAGTAGACGTTATATACACGGACTTCAGTAAGGCTTTTGATCGAGTTCCGCATGATTTTCTCATACATAAACTTAACACATACGGCATATCGGGCCTGTTATTAAAATGGGTTCACTCATATCTTGACAATCGCACATTTTTTGTAGTTATATATGGATACCAGTCACGTTCAAGAAGTATCTCATCGGGCGTACCTCAGGGGTCTCACTTGGGGCCCATCCTGTTTAATACTTTTGTAAATGATATCCCTGACATTATAAATTTTTCTAAAACCTTTATGTATGCAGATGATTTAAAGCTGAGTAGAGTAATTGAATCAGTGGAAGATTGTTTAAAGCTTCAAAGTGACCTTGACTCCCTTACAAAATGGTGCGAAACTAATGGGATGGACCTTAACTGTAAGAAATGCTTTCATATATGATATGCTAGAAAAAGAAACCACAGTCAACACAAGACAGCCAAGAAGAACGGTTGCGTCGCACTAGTGCTCTAATTTGTGTTCGGGTAAAGTGCTGACGCAGCAATATTCGCCGCCGCGTCGAGGCGCGAGCCGCGGTCGTTACGATGACCTAGATATCGTGATTGCAATTCGTAATAATTATTTACGTAAACAACTGACATCTGTTAAGGCCAAGCTATACTAACCAATATGGCCAGCCAAAAATCAATCACCATCAAAACGGAAACAGAACAACTGTTATATAAATTATATAACGAGGAAAAGGCCCTGCGTGAAAAATTGGAGTGCTTGGATCTCCAAGTTAAATTAGAAAATCTTCAGCAAAAACTTGATAAAACTGAAGAACAAAAAAATAAGTCAGCCTCTGACAAAACATGCGACGCGAAAGAATCGTCTTCCGAAGTCCATTATGAGACCGATGAAGAGGAGCTAGCACGAGAGACCGAGTGGATACGCCAAGTGAGCAGAAAGAAGAGGAAGCTTAACTCAACGCCTTCTCCGCAGCAACAGAACGAGCCCAACAAAAAAGGTTCCGAGATAGTTAAAGTAAAAAAGGTGCCTCTGCCACCCCCTATTATAGTAGAAGGTATAAAAAATTACCAAAATTTTTATGATTTTCTTTCTACAAGTATATCTAATGAGGAATTCACTATAAAGATGATGAAAGGAGACAGTGCTAAGATTAACACAAATAAAGAAGACTCGTATAGGACAATTACTAAATTGCTACTAGAAAACAATAATCGCTGGCACTCATACGAAAACAAACAGGATAGGCCAATTAGAGTTATGGCAAAAAACCTGCATCATTCGTACCTGCCCGAGAGAATAATAGAAGATCTAACATCCAAAGGTTATAAAATACTGGAAGCAGTCAACAAACTAAGTTGGAGAACTAAAGAACCTCTCAATATGTTTATGCTGTCATTCCAAAATAACGAAAATATAAACACCATCTATGACATTAAATCTATATTAGGATGTAAAGTGGAAATGCAGCCTATTAAAACATCCAAATTGATCCCACAGTGCAAGCGATGCCAGGCGTATGGTCATACACAAAAATACTGTTGCAAGGAGCCCAGGTGTGTAAAATGTACGGGAAAACATCTCACCCGAGATTGTAGAAAACCAACAGACGTAAAACCAAAATGTGTTCATTGTGGTGAACTTCACCCTGCCAACTACAGAGGATGCATAGTAGCTAAAGAGTTGCAGAATATGAAAAATAAGGCAATGGCTAAGAAAGCTATAAATGTTCCACCTCGAGCTGAGAATAAAAGGAATAACGCCATTAAAGATCAAAGTTATAACGAGAAAGTCTCATTCGCTCAAATGACTAAAGTCGGCCCGTCAGTATCTCAGGTACAACCGAAGCAACATCTGCAGGCAAAACCACAGCCACAGCATCAACCACAATTTAGCAATATGGAAGAAAAAATCAACAAACTCTTACATTACATGACTTCATTTGACAGTCGCTTGAAAAAATTGGAACACAGCACCAAGATTGCTACATCAACAGAGTCACAATGATGAGTACATTAAGAATAATGGAATGGAATGCTAACGGTCTATTTCAACACCTTAATGAAATAGAAATCATTCTTAATACAGAAAATATCGATGTGTGCCTCATATCAGAGTCACACTGTACCAAAGAATCAATGATAAAAATAAAGGGATATAAAATCTATAATGCATTACACCCAAATAACACTCCTAGAGGAGGCAGTACTATTATTATAAAAGAAAACATCTACCATTACGAACAACATAAGATGGAAGAACAAGACAAACAAATTGTTTCGGTCTGTGTTCAAACAAAGCTCTACCCGATTACTATATCAGCTATATATTGCCCACCGAGATATTCGCTAAAGGCAGAGCAATTTAAATACCTTTTAAAACAACTGGGCAATAGGTTTATACTCGGAGGAGATTTCAATGCCAAAAACACCCATTGGGGATCTAGACTTACGACAACCAAAGGAAAGGAGTTACTAACAGCTATTAAAGATGTCAAATGTGATGTAATATCTACAGGTAAGCCAACTTATTGGCCTACAGATACCCAGAAAATACCAGACCTAATAGATTTCTTCATATGTAAAAACATCTCACTTAACAGTATTCATATAGAGGAAGGCTACGACATGAGTTCAGACCATTCACCAATAGTGCTAACTCTATCTGAACGCTTAATTACAACATTAAACAGCTTATCTTTAACAACTAATTATACAGACTGGGAAAGCTTTAAACTTGACCTTGAATCTGTAATAGACCTAAAAGTTGCGTTAAAAACACCAGAACATCTTGAAAACGACTTAAGAAAATTTATAAACGATATACAACAATGCGCCTGGCGAAACACTCCCGATACTAAAATCAGGGTAAAAGGTAACTACTATCCACACACAGTACATATCAAGAATCTTATTGCCGCAAAGAGGAAACAAAGGAAACAGTGGCAAAGAACTAGAAATCCACATGACAAAACATTATTTAAAACACTCACAAAAAGATTAAGAAGGGAAATCAAAAGTTTTAAAGATGAATCGATGAATACGTACCTTCGTGAACTTACAAGCGATCGTACATCAGATTACTCGTTATGGAAAGCTACTAAAGATATTAAAAAGCCTATTAAGCAGATCCCTCCAATAAAAGGGTCAAACGGTCGCTGGGCTATCAATAATAAGGAAAAGGCAAACATATTTGCACACCATCTGGAAAAAATTCTTAAACCTAACGAAAGTACTATAGAACAACTCAAGCTAGATGACAAAACGCAAGAAAACCTAGAAATAAAACTCGTAACTCCTAAAGAAGTGGTACGTGAAATAAAAAGTCTTAAACATAAGAAATCACCTGGTTATGATTTGATTACTGGAGATGTCTTAAACAACCTTCCACGTAAAGCCATAGTTAAATTAACTACTCTTATTAATGCTTCACTCAGATTAAAATATGTACCTGACGTATGGAAATTTGCTGAAGTTATAATGATACCGAAACCTGGTAAACCTCCTCAGGAAGTTACTTCCTATAGACCAATCTCACTGTTACCAATAATGGCAAAATTATTTGAAAAACTATTTTTAAAAAGATTAAAACCTATTATAGAACAAAGAAATTTAATCCCCGAATATCAGTTTGGTTTTAGAGAAAAACACTCCACGATAGACCAAGTGCATCGGATAATCAACATTATTGAAAAAGCATTAGAAGAAAAGAAAGTTTGCACTACTATTTTTTTAGACGTAGCACAAGCATTTGATAAGGTATGGCATCACGGCCTTACATACAAGCTGAAAATTTTACTTCCAAAGCAATTTTCAGATATCTTGGAATCTTATATATCGGACAGAACATTTCGAATAAAACATGAAGATTCATATTCCGACATAAAACATATCAACGCTGGAGTACCACAGGGAAGTGTATTGGGTCCCGTACTGTACTTATTATACACCTGTGATATACCTACAACGGAAAACAACACCATTGCCACCTTCGCGGATGACACAGCAATTATAGCTACAGGTTCTACTCACGAGGAAGCAGTGGAAAAAGTCCAAACAGCCGTTAATACCATCATTGATTGGACCAAAAAATGGCGTTTAAAAATAAATGAATCAAAATCAGTTCATGTAGATTTCTCTAATAAAAGACCAAATTATCACCCAGTGGTAATAAATGATAATAAAGTACCGTACGAAAATACAGCCAAGTATTTGGGCATGACACTTGACACAAAGCTTCGCTGGAAAGCACATGTTAAAAAGAAACGCGACGAACTGGAAATTCGTTATAGGAATATGTACTGGCTACTTGGAAAACACTCCGCGTTGTCAGTACACAACAAAATCCTTTTATATAAACAAGTCCTAATGCCAGTATGGACTTATGGCATACAGTTGTGGGGCTGTACCAAACAAAGCCATATACAAATGATCCAACGATTTCAAAATAAAGTGCTCCGAGGTATCGTAAATGCGCCCTGGTACATAAGAAATGATGATCTCCACCGGGACCTTAAAGTGGAATTTGTTAGCAATGTGATACAGAAATACGCCGAAGCTCATGAACGTCGACTTCATCATCATGTGAACGTAGAGGCAATCCAGCTCCTTGACAACACAGACCTAGTGAGACGACTAAAAAGGACAAAACCTTTTGAGTTAGTGTAGTGAACATTTAGTGACATATAGTGCAGTGAGTGCTATTCGTAAAGAACACGTGAACTTTGTGTCTTCCCCTTAATAGAGACAATAAGAAGTGTGTTAATGGACATATTCTTAGCTATAGTCTCATTAGAAGTTTAGGTTAAACTTAAATTACTTATTAGTCGTTAGGCTAGATTGTAATTCCAATGATGTACTTCATATGGTAAATCATTACAAAAAAAAAAAAAAAAAAACTTGATTCCATTGCAACAACGATTCGGTTCCATTTATTAATTTAAAATTCCATCAAAATCGAGTTAAAAAGTGCATTAATGGCGCGTTAAAAATTACCAAACGGCAAGTTCTCGAATCTAATGCGACATTAGCGTACTTCTCAGCTTGATTTCGGTGGAATTTTAAGTCAATAAATGAAATTGGATCGTAGTCAAAATCGCATCGAGTGTCAAAAGTTAAGGGCTGGTTGTTTTAACAATACTAAATACACTAAAGCACTAAATACACGTCCTCTGAATATGAGTATAATGACGAGAGAGTAACGGGTCAACAGGCGGCAAATGCCTTCGCAAGTTACTTTAGTTCAGTCTTTCACCAAGACAGACCTCAGTTAGACGTTGGCGTGGCTCAGCGATATAGTGGTGCCGACTGTACGGCCGGTTCTGCTCGAATCGTCATCGACAGTGTTTGTTCAACAGTGCTACGACGAGCAGTTCGTCGCTTAAAACCGTATTCTGCTGCTGGTCCCGATGAGATACCACCCTTCCTTGTGAAAGACTGTTTTTCAGTCTTTGAAGAGCCGCTTTTGTACCTGTACAATCTTTCTCTAAGGACATCGACTTATCCGATGCGTTGGAAAACATCCAGAGTAACGCCTGTCCCTAAAGATAGTGCGAGTAAAAATATAACTTCGCACAGGCCTATAGCTGTACTTTCGGTATTTGGTAAAGTATTTGAGTCCATCATCGATCACAGCATCAGACAGCAGATTGTGGTCCGGATTGCTGATGAGCAACATGGTTTTAGAGCGAAACGGTCGACAGCAACAAGCCACAAATTTTGTAGACTACGTAACCATGGAGATGGATGCAGGGAGACAGGTAGACTCAGCGTATTTTGATTTTAGGAAGGCGTTCGATATTGTAGACAATGACATTCTCCTTTCTAAAATGGCGTCCTTGGGCTTCACGCCAAAACTATTGATTTTTTTTGCATCTTATCTACAGGATCGAATGCAATATGTACGTTTGAATGGATGTGAATCCGATTGTTACTACACCAGATCTGGCGTTAGTCAAGGTAGTACTCTGGGGCCGACTCAATTTATCATTATGATTAATGATCTGTCGAAGGTGGTTAACACTGCACACTGTCTTCTTTTTGCTGACGACTTAAAATTGTTCCTTGCCGTAAACGGGCATGACGATTGCATAGCACTGCAAAATGACATTGATGCTGTTTATAATTGGAGTGTAGAAAATCGCCTTAGTTTTAATATATTAAAATGTAATATCATAACCTTTTCACGTAGACGCAATCCAATTCAGTTTAGCTATCTCATTGAAGGTAATTTGATAGACCGAGTGGATACAATTAAAGATCTGGGACTATTGTTGGACTCACGTTTAGACTTCAGGCAACATGTCGTATTTACGTGCGAAAGGGCCAATAAAATTCTAGGCTTTGTGATGAGAGTCTGTTCTGCTTTTAATGGCTGCAGAGCTGTGTTAACATTATATAAAGCGTATGTGCGTAGTAGACTAGAATACAACGCAATAGTGTGGGACCCGTACCAGGGCATATATACCTTGTTGATTGAGCGAATACAAAGAAAATTCGCTCGATACTTGTTCAAACGGATGTATGGGTATTACCCATATTTGTATCCGTCTATGTTCGTAACGGGGATGGTAGGGTTGAACACTCTGGAGTACAGACGTAAGTTATTACTTTTGATTCACTACTACCATCTCCTTATTAACAAAGTAGACAATCCGACGACCCTGGAGCGAGTTGGTTTTGCTTGTACACCGGCTCAGTTTTTAGTCGGAGACCAGAGTGTGGAGGGCCCGCGCCGGCGCAGGAACCCCTTCGCAGTGCCGAACGGCGTGCGCACACGCCGCGCCATTGCCGCGCCCACCGCCCGGGCGGTCACACTACTCAATGCGATGCATACTCACCACTCAGATCTAGATATTTTCTACGACAAACCTTGTCATGTTTACAATAAGATAAAGTTATTTTTAGAAAGTTTATAAGTTCATTTATTATGTAAGTAAATTAATTAATTAGTTAGTAATGATGTTATTTGTTTAAATTTTATTATTGTTGGTGTTGTTAGATTTAAGTTTATTATATTTTAGATTATAGGTAATGTAAAATGTAAGTGTTTTGGCCAAGTGCTGTAAACTTTCATTTTTAAATAAATAAATAAATAAATAAATAAATAAATAAATAAATAAATAAATAAATAAATAAATACTACTACCGTGTCGAGCAGATATATAATACATATCTGCTCGACACGGTAGTAGTATTTACTAAAGGGAAAGTATTTTCGTTTCGGACATGTCCGCGGTCCGCTATATCAGATGTTATAGTCAGATGTGTTGTTAGATGTGGTCGGTACTGATTTAAATGTATTGAGCGGTTCGCTATATTCTTCTCCTTCTTTTAAAAATAATGGCTTTCGCGCATTTGCGATGATTTAGCCAATATCAAGGTAAATAGATTAATTATGTTTTCACAATGACCATGAGACCCAGATGTGGATGTTCTCAAGGTTCCTGCTGGGATTATGGACGTAATTCCTTCCAGCACGGTGCTTCTCAGACCTTCACTCAGCGAATCGACCGAACAAAGCCAGCCGACGCACCAAGCTAAACTCATCAAAGATCACCGGTTAAAAAGTTTCCACATTCATTGCAGTTTTCATGCATTAAATCATTTAAAAACCAGCAAACACAGCCCTATAATCATATGAAATCATTTTAACAAGCGACGTGCTCTAGAGAATAATATGAAATAATTCTAACAAGCGACGTCCACCCTTGTCAGACTTCCCGTCAAAACCCTGGTCCGCTATATTAAACGTTATACTCGCTTGTGGTGGGTATCAGGATCCCCCGCTGTTTAGCTACGTGTTGCCCCCCCTCCAGGGTATCCGTCGGAGGAGCCGCGCGCGGGCGCGTGCCTCGTGCGAGTAGCAGGCGGCGCGGCGTCTCTCGCGGAGAGCGTGTGCGCGAACCTGCCGCCCGCCGCGGACGACTCGTTCAACGTGTCGCCGGTGTCGCTCGCCGCCACCCGACTCAACGCGACGCTCGGCGCGCCCGAGACCGACCTCGAGGTGACACTACCGACCGCGGCGACACTCGTACACGTACACACCGCGACTCGTACACGTACACCGCGTGACTCTTACACGTACACGCAGCGACTCACACTCATACACAGCACGACTCACACACATATACGCAGGGACTCTTACACATACACTGCGTGACTCTTACACATACACTGTGACTTGTACATAATTACGGCGTAACTCATACCCATCCATCACCTGCCTCGTGCTGAGCTACAGCTAATCATACACACTACTCACGTAACTCATACGAAGTCACAACACGACTCATACACAACCACAGCGTAAATTACTATTGACTTAAAGAAGTTTTATTTCCCACAAAATTAAGAGTATTACAAAGAACAATAATGATGGTAATTGTAATTACAAGGATGCCCATAATAATGATGGTAATGACGATGATAATTACGAGGATAATAATAATGATGATGATGATGAATGATGACAAATACAAGGATGATAACAATGATGATGATAATAATTACACCGATGACAAGTATGATTATAATAATTACAAGAATAATAAAAATGATCTAACATAACATAAGCTCACGCCTGTATCTCCGAAGGGGTAAGCAGAGGTGCACTAGCGAACTAGAACGCCCACATTTCGCCGAGCTTAGTTCCGTCCCAGATGTAATAGGGGGCGAGCCTATCGCCATATCGGGCACAAATTAAAAATAATATTGATGATGCTAATGCAATATTTTTTCAGAACAAAGCCTTCGAGTGGATCTCTAAAGGCACCGCCGCCATATTGATGGGCCCTCGTGGTGAGAACACGGCCATCGGCAAGATCGCTGATAAGGTCGGCATTACGGTAAGTGGTATTTAGGAAACACATCTTCCATCTGCCCTTATCCCACTCCATATGAGCTATCACTTAACATATTTTCGGTGGCCCAAATCCCTATCTCTGTTCTCTTTCATTAAGATTAGCAACCCATCCGTGATACTGCGAGATCATGGGTGTCTATGGGCAGTGAATATCATTTACCATAAGGTGATTCATTTGTTTGTTTGACAATCTCTCCCCTGAATACCGAAATGCAACTCAATATGTTATGTCGTTTGAGGCTACCTCATCTATAAATATAGCTCTAGAAAAATTTGGGTAGCCGTTAAGAAAGTAGCGTTTCGGTATTTAGAGGTCTGCTATATAACCTCCTCCCCCTCAGGCTGAGGAGGGTCACGGCCGTGCATTCGCTCCAGCTGCAGCGGCTGCTTTCGCTGCAGCTGCCGTCGCTGTACCACCCTCCAAGATGCACAGGGATCATGTCTACTGCTTACTGGGTGAGTATCATCATCGTCACATCGATCTGGAAATCTTTAAGCAGGCCTTTGTCCAACAGTGGACGTCCTGTGGTTGATAATGATTAGCAGCATCATCAGTCACAAGATGTTCACTGTTGCCCAATTAGCCATAAGCAAAGATTTCGAGATTTCCTTCAACAAATCTTGACCAAAATATTGGACCAACCTTGGAGTAAGCTCTATTGATGAATCTTAAAAATCGGTCCACATATACCAAAGAGACCGAGTACAAAAAACACAAAACTGAAAACGTACTCATTTTGAAATTGATTTAAAAAGGACATAATAACATAACATAACATAAGCTCACGCCTGTATCCCCGAAGGGGTAGGCAAAAGCGCACTAGCGAACTAGAACACCCACATTTCGCCGAGCTTAGTTCCGTCCCAGATGTGATAGGGGGCGAGCCTATCGCCATATCGGGCACAAATTCCAGACTCCGGGCTGATATGGAAAAATCCAATATCACTTTGCCCGAACCGGGGATCGAACCTGAGAAATCAGGATGGTAGACCTCGCACGTAAAT
The DNA here is from genome assembly GCA_036417725.1 of Clanis bilineata. Lineage (NCBI taxonomy): Eukaryota > Metazoa > Arthropoda > Insecta > Lepidoptera > Sphingidae > Clanis > Clanis bilineata. The sequence goes on from CM071165.1 coordinate 703,836, forward strand.
CGTAATACAATTACGTCATTGAGGCAGACTGCTTTAGAAGTAGGTTGAACGAATTTCATCACTTCCTCACCAGATGCTGGTGCTGAATACTACCTGAACCACGTGAAGAAGACCGGCCGCAAGGAGCTGCAGCCCGAAGACCTGACGGAGAAGTTTGAGATGGGGGCGAACACTTTCTGGATTGAGCTGGCTGATCCGATCAAACTGCCGCTGCGACTGCCTGATGAACCGGTCGGGGTAAGTCATATTTCCAATGAAGTCAGTATTTTGATATGGTAATTATTAGATACCCTATCCGCCGAATGCTCATGCACTTAAGGTCGCCTGATGTCGTTAAGAAATCGTTAAAGTTGAGTAGCATTTGAACATTCGGGTGTTAGTGGTGCAGTGTGAAAGTCCATTGTAAAACCAGAGGGAAGGAGTGAGGGATTTGTAAACATTTGTTTTGGATCTAGATATTATGGGACTGAAAATTACCTGTCGGTCCTGAATTGATTTTGAATTTCCTGGGCATTGATTCCCTGATACATTTCTTTATTGCCAAAATGAGCAAATCGACCTATCCAAAGAATAAAGTTACATATGATAATTAATCGAAATTGCTTTAATATTTTTCTGAGCTTAAATTAACCTATATATTTAACTAATACTAGTAATTTTTTTAAATTTATGACATAATAACAAGTTAAATTATGACATAGCTTAAAAAAATATTCACTAGTTAAATATACAGGTCAATAAATAAGCTCAGAAAAATAAGAAAGCAATTTCGATTCATTATCATATGTAACTTTATTCTTTGGATAGGTCGAATGAACTTACCGCCCTCTTGATGGTAAGTGGTTACCACCGCCCACAGACTTTAGCAATATTAGAGAGACAACCAAATCCATGCCTACCGATCTTACTGTGGGATCAGAACTACTATACGCTATAATAGAGAAAACTCAATTATCCACGATACTATCTCTATTGTGGTATAGGAAGGTGGTGAAGAAGGTGGTGATAAAGAAGAATATGGTGAAGAATTAGAGGAGGAAGAGAAGGAAGAACCTATGAAACGTTAGTGCTTTGTTATTGATGAAATCATGCATATTGTAGCAGATAGTATTGATAATAACGGCATTTTCGAGTACTTTTGAGAATTTTTCATCAGTTGATAGATTTAATTGTACTATATTTTTCATAGTATGTGATGAAGCTACAGTTTCAAAATGTTTTAGTTGGTAGTAATAATTCAAAATTGATTCCTAAAAGATAATCTCAAATACAAAAATATTGTCTAAATAAATTGTTTTAAACAAATAGAAAAATAGCTGATCTCCGCTGCATAAAAAAAAATATGCTTCTCAGTCATGATAGTGTAGTTTTTAAATATTGCAATTGTTTTCAAAGAGCTCATTTTAATAAACTTTTTACCATTCTCCATAGTTCTATTAGTTTTGATTAGTTTACTCGTAGTGATTTTTCCATATCATCCCGGAGTCTAGAATTTATGCCCGATATGGCGATAGGCTCACCTCCTATCACATCTGGGACGGAACTAAGCTCGGCGAAATGTGGGTGTTCTAGTTCGCTAGTGCGCCTCTGCCTACCCCTTCGGGGATACAGGCGTGAGCTTATGTTATGTTATGCAAAATCTCATATCTTTTCTTCATCAATTCTCATGGCTTTCGCGGCGGCGGTGTTGTATTGTGGCGTACTTTATTTGCCCATTGCATCAGTCTAGGTAGTCATGCTCACTTAAGGTCTATGCTTGTGGCGGCGTCGTGTGCCGGGTCGATCACTTCCCTGCAACGTGGTTGAGGAGGTCGATGGCTGGCACATGCGTCATACTCGTGAACGGGTGCTGCTTGTGGAGACTGGTCTGCCTGGACTGTTTTATTTCCCTTGTGTCAATTCAACTTGCCGTGGCTGCGGGGGTCGCTCAGTGTATCTTGTATGTTACTTTGTCCTATATTATTAGATGTCCTATACTATTGTTATCATGGTTTAGCTGCTCTAATTCAAGCTCTTTCTGTATCTGGTGCTGTACTTTATTAGTAGCTGACTGTAAATTGGTGTTAAAAAGAGCAACGTCAGAGTTTCTTGCCCGTTCTTCTCTGGCGAAACAGCCTTCCGAACAGGCGGTAGAGTTAAAATTTGACGGAATCTAAATAATGTTTGAACATTTCATGGATTCAATAAATGATTTTGATTTTGATTTTTGATATTTTTTTGATTTCATCAGCAAAAGTCTAACTCGAATCGTCAGTCAAACCATTGTATAAAAACTAAAGCCAAATATTTTCTGCAAGATGCTTGAAGCTTATTGCGTTGATCCTACAGTGGAGTGGGGTATAACAGACAAGAAGAAATGCCCAAATCACCTTCTCCACAGAAATCAAAGACGCCCTCAACAAGATGTGGGTGGACGAGACGAAGCCGTACCACGTGGGGTTGTTGCTGGGCGACTACCACCAGCTCGGGCTGTGGATGAAGCCGGGCGGGCCGGTGGTGGCCTTCGACCCCGCGCCCACGCTCGCCAGGGGAACGCTCACGGCGCAGAGGATTAAGAAAGGTTAGTGGGTAGGACTGATGATAGGACCGGCAATCCCTCCATCCCTCCATCATCCATCCCTCCATCTGTCATGCCTCTATCATCCATCCCTCCATCAACCATCCCTCTATCATCCATCCCTCCATAGTAGCATATGATTTAAAGTGATAGAGCTCACATAATGACTATCCTTATTGGATCCTGTAACTTGATTGTATTCTGTATTGTCTTAAATAAACAAAGAAATAGATTTCTTATTTTCTATCTACTTGACAGTATCTATTTCTTTTCTTTTTTACTTATGTGTGATTGTTGGGTGTTTATTTATTTATTTTATTCTTAGGTTTACGCGAATGTTATTTATTAAAATAAAAACTACTAAAATAATTAAATATTGCGATAGAATCCGTTAAAACTAATTTTATTACGTTTATCATCATTATCATCAACAACAGGCCGCCTCCAACAGTTCCATCTGGAAATCTTTAAGTGAGCTCTATCAAATACGGAGTTTTAAACATCGGTACACAAACTAGAGCATGCTAGAGATAGACAAATTGAAAACAGTCCTTTTTTAAAAACGTATAAGGGTTAATTCTTCGAGGTAGACAGAGTTTTGACTCTATAGTGCATTGGCACTACCGTGGTATGAATCATAGCACATTAAAATATTGGATTTTTTACTCTACATTTTGACTTTTTCATCATCATCATCATCATCATCATCCACAGGACGTCCACTGCTGGACATAGGCCTCCCCCAAAGATTTCCAGATCGAACTGACGCAGGAAGTCGCTAGACTTGTTCATATCTTAATTTTATTTCTTGACCATAGTGGATAGAGAAATTAGCGTTACATTTAACTGAACCCCGTCTACCTCGAAGAAATAGCCAAAAGGTGCCTTTATTTAAAAAATACTTAAATTAGGTGATGAACTACGACTACAGCGCATCAAGGATGAGATGGCTGGTGAAGACGCTGCTGGTGGTGAAGAAGCGGGTGAGGAAGAAGCTGGCGCTGGTAAGGAACTTGAAATAGATAACAGTTATGGTGAAGTCCTGACCCCTAATAATTATGAAAGGAGTCTAGAGCTTTGCATGCTGCAAAAATATATATTTAGCGAATATTTTAATTTTAGGTTACTTAACGATCTATTTCACAGACTCTGAACTAATATCAATGAATGTAATAACATTTATGATGGAGGCCTGACCCCTAATAATGATGTAAGAATGTAGAGTTTTCTAACATCCTTCAATAGTTATTTATTTAGCAAAATTTATCGATTTTAGGTTGCATAACAGTCTATTTTATAGCCTCAGACAGCCTCAGTGGCGCAGCAGACGAGTAGCCGTCTGTGGAATAAGACGCTTCAGGTTCGATTCCCGCACCGTGATCAATGTTTGTGTGACCCAGAGCTATTTGTTTCAGGTTTAGGTGTTGTGAGACCATGTGTCTCTTTAGGTTCCTGATATATGACACAAGACTCGTATCTTTGGGTCAGGACTATGTGTGACTGTTGGGTGTTATTTATTCTATGTATTTAATGCCCGAATTGGGACTAATATTTGTGTGGCCCACAAATATTTGTTTCTTGTGTGGGTATTGTGAGACCGTGCGTCTCTCATAGTCTCTGATACCCACGATACAGGTTATACCTAGTGTGGGGGCAGGACTAGGTGTGTAACTAGCGGGTGTTATTTATTCTATGTATTTAATATTTTGTTCTTTACCCAGAGGGGGAGGAACAACCAGAGCCAGAGCCGGAATTCGTCCCCCCCGAGTCAACGGGAGCTCTAATGGTCTTCGCCACTCCCACTGAATTCATCGATAAGCTCAGTAAGTATTTTTACAGCAGACTGGCAATCGAGCAGGTGGGTCAACTGTTGGTGGGTGATCACCATCAAAGATTCCTTTCTTGCAAAATGTTTGAAAAGGTGGATTGCGCCGACCCGCAAAGGGAGAAGGGATAAGGGCAGGTAGAAAGAAAAGAAAAGACCGATGCAGATACAGCGATGTACGCCTATAACAGCCTCAAACAACCATAATGTCATGTCGCAAGCCCCTGTAGAAATCTGGATATACACTGTTTGTCTACAGCTTTCTTTCTATCTGCCCTTCTCCCACCTTAACGTGGGGTCGGCGCAACACACTTTTTCAAGCAAGTTGCAGAGAGGATTTGGATTCGTTTTTAGGACCGACCGCCTGCCTGACGTCAATCCCCAATGGCAGATCCTGTCCTGGGAAAATTAAATTAGAAAACTTGCTTTTCCCGACCTAGGAATCGAAGCCAGGACCTCCCGGTCCACAGCCCACACATGCCGCCATTAGACCAAGCAGGCGGTTTATTTGACTACAGCGTAGATTTAATTAAAAAATCTATTTCTAAAAATCTAATAATCTAATTCTAAAAATCTATTAATTCAGCCCTGCAAGGAGGTCTAGACAGGAAGCAATGCCTCGCCCCATACAAGCTGTATCCGGTGAATGTGAAGAATGAGCTGACCACGATCATGAAGGAGAAGAGAGGACCCCCACCCCGGGAGGAGGGGGAGGCCGTCGGTGAAGACGGTACGTGACGGACTCTCCTGACAATGTGTCGATTATACTGCGCTGTGGATTGAAAGAGGAAATAATAACGAGGATTGAGAAAGGAATGTTGCGGTGGTTTGGGCATGTAGAGAGGATGGATGAAAGGAGGATGACAAAGCGAATATATATGGCAAGTGTGAATGGTAGATCTCCTGAAAAAGGGCCAAATAAGGAGTTCTCGTAACCGACGAGCGTGCATGAAAAGACTGATGACTGTGGAAGAAGCGAAAGAGGTGTGTTTGAACCGAAGCAATTGGCGCTCCTTAGTCTCTGCCTACCCCAACGGGAAACAGGCGTGAGTTTATGTATGTATGTATGTGAATGGTAGAGTCGGAAGGGAAAGACCTCATCGAACCTTCTCTGACCAAGTCAGAGATTTACTCGAGAAAGGTCAAGTTAAAAGTACCCTAAACCGACGTGCATGCATGAAGAATGTGATGAGACTGAATGAGGCGAAAGAGGTGTGTAAGGATCGTAGCAAGTGGAAATCCGTTGTCTCTGCCTACCCCTATGGGACAAAGGCGTGAGTCTATGCATGTATGTATGTATGTGCACGTTATATTTTTTGTTGAATGCTTAATTTTGTATGATCTTATATTGCTGGTGGCTTATTCGTTAAGGTATCTGAGTGCTGAAGTTCAAAATTAGATTATAGCAGAGCAAACGAGTAGATGGGTCACCTGATAGTAAGTGATCTCCACCGCCCATAGGCACCCAAGACATAAAAAGCATCATGGGTGCGTTGCCAACCTAAAAGGAGGGAATGGAAGGGGAGGAAAAAGGGAAATGGTGAATTAAATAATGTAACAATGTATCGCTAGTGGCTCATATGTGGCAATATGTATCTCCGGTGACTCATAGAAATAATATATGGCAAATCACCGGTGATCCACATGAGTCGTGTATCACCAGTGACTCACATGAGTCGTGTATCATCGGTGACTCACACGCGTCGTGTATCACCGGTGACTCAATGGGTCGTGTATCACCGGTGCCTCACACGAGGCGTGTATCACCGGTGCTTCACACGAGGCGTGTATCACCGGTGCCTCACACGAGTCCTGTATCACCGGTGACTCACATGTGTCGTGTATCACCGGTGACTCACATGCGTCATGTATCACCGGTGACTCACATGAGTGTGTATCACCGGTGACTCACATGAGTCGTGTGTCATCGGTGACTCATATGCGTCGTATATCACCAGTGACTCACATGAGTCGTGTATCACCAGTGACTCACATGAGTCGTGTATCATCGGTGACTCACATGCGTCGTGTATCACCGGTGACTCACACTAGTCATCTATCACCGGTGACTTGAGTCGTGTATCACCGGTGACTCACATGCTATATCCGCACCAGAGGACGAAGAGGTCCTGGTGGAGGCCCTGGACGAGGCCGCGCTGGGGACGCACTACAACCGGCTCGGACGGACCGCCGCGTCGCTGCGGGGACGGGTCGCGCAGGGGGAGAACTACTTCATGGAACAGGCCAACAGGGATCGACAGGTTGTTGGGATGATACTGGTAGATTAGTGGTAGGTGAGAGATGTCTTGACATGATCCATGGGGCACACTTCAACCGCTTGGGACTTTTGTTTTTTTTATTTCGTCTACAAAACTGGATCATCATCATCATCATCATCATCATCATCAGCCATAGGACATCGACTGCTGAACATGGGCCTCCCCCAAAGATTATAGATTTATATGACAAGATTAAATGATAGCTTAAATCCTTACTATACTAAATAATAAAAGCGAAAGTAACTCTGTCTGTCTGTCTGTCTGTGGCGTTTTCACGTCTAAACTTCTGAACCGATTTTGATGAAATTTGGTATGTGGGTACCTTTAACCCCAAGGACGGACATAGGGTACTTTATTTTTTTAAATCAACCCCTAAAGGGATGAAATAGGAGATGAAAGTTTGTATGAGAATTTTGGAACCGCTTAATGGATTTTGATGAAATTTGGTATGAGGATACTTTTGACCCCAAGGACACAAATACGGTACTTCATTTTTTTTTATCAACCCCTAAAGGGATGAAATAAGGGTTGAAAGTTTTATATGGGGATTGTAGGTCCACTTAATGGATTTTTATGAAATTCGGTATGATATAATGGATACCTTTGAGTTTAAAAACACAAATGGGCAACTTTTTTAAAATCAACCCCTAATCGGCTAAAATAAGGTATGAAAGTTTGTATGGGGATTTTAGGTCCACTTAATGGATTTTTATGAAATTTGGCATGGGATTGTGGATATCTTTGAGTTCAAAGACAAAAATGGGCTACTTTTTTAAAATCAACCCCTAATGGGATGAAATAGGGGATGAAAGTTTATATGGGAATCCAGAAACCGCTGGAACGGATTTTTAAGAAAGTTGGTATGAGGATAGTTAGATAGATAGTAGCGCTAAGGACAGAAATAAGGTGTGATATATTTTTATACAACAAAGGGATGAAATAGGGGTTGATTTCTTTGTTTTTGGGCCGATTGACTTCAAAATCGATATCTGAGTCACGCCGTGGTTCAAAACGAGAGAACTGCTGTCAAACCTGTCAAAAGTGGCCGTCATTTTGTTTTTCTTTGTTTTTGGGCCGATTGACTTCAAAATCGATATCTGAGTCGCCCCGTGGTTCCAAACGACAGAACCGCTGTCAAACCTGTCAAATGCGGCCGCCATTTTGTTTTTCTTTGTTTTTGGGCCGATTGACTTCAAAATCGATATCTGAGTTGCCTCGTGGTTCTAAATGACAGAATCGCTGTCAAACCTGTCAAAAATGGCCCCCATTTTATATTTCTTTGTTTCTGGGTCGATTGACTTCAGAATCGATATCTGAGTCGCCCCGTGGTTCAGAACGACAGAACCGCTGTCAAACCTGTCAAAACTGGCCGCCATTTTGTTTTTCTTTGTTTTTGGGCCGATTGACTTCAAATCGAAATCTGGGTCGCCCATATTTGAACTAAAACGACAGGGCGGATCAACAAATCAAAAGTTTTTTCCGTTGGCCCTACAAAATACGCGTGCGGAGCCGCGGGCAAAGGCTAGTAAGACAATATGATTGTATGTCTATAACCTTCAACATGTAGACACAACGTACTTGGTTTTAGAAATAGTTATCTATAATAATATACAAATTAATAATAAATATTATTGAACGCTGGTGTTTAAATAACCCGAACAAGCATTAGGGAGCGTACCCATATTACGTGACCCATTTTTTTCAATTTTTATACCCCCTCCCCCCCTCGGTACCACCCGTAGTATATGTCAAGACCCCCCGGCCCCTCTAGTTTTCAGGTAGTGATTTATAAATATGACAATCATTTTTTATCGAAGAAAAGAAAAAAAGAAATATTAATTATGATGTGTTGCCAGTAGTTGCCACCTGTCAGTTTATAAAGTACGAAACGCTGTGCGCCATATTTTAATATATAGAATAGCTTGAAAAAGCACGAGATTTATTGACTTATTAGATTATTGACTACGTGACGAAATCTTAAGAACTCCTTCCGCCCCTGCGACCAAGCGTGGTATTTTGAAGATAAGAACGCACCAATCCCAACTGCTTCCAGTATTTCCAGTCAATCCCCTGCCACCATTCCTGCCATATGCCATTCCCATACAATCCATTCCCTTACACTCTATTCCTATTTCCCCTTATCACCCTATCTTAGCCATCCCGTCGTTATTATCTCCATACTTGCCTTGTCTTCTTTATAGCGAGATAATGTAAATTATATTAATCTTAATTTAAAATTTACTTATGTTGACTTGTCATAAGTGATTTTTTACATGCCTACGTGATCAATAAAGATTTTTATTTAAATAAGAGTTGCTAATGGGTACATTCTATAACCTGCTAATATCTGCCTCGGTGGCGTGGTGGTATTTCGGTACGACTACGGTTCTAAGTTCTCGGGTTCGATCCCCGGGTCGGACAAAGTAATATTGGATTTTTCCATATTAGCCCGGAGTCTGGAATTTGTGCCCGATATGGCGATAGGCTCGCCCCCTATCACATCTGGGACGGAATTAAGCTCGGCGAAATGTGGGTGTTCTAGTTCGCTAGTGCGCCTCTGCCTACTCCTTCGGGGATACAGGCGTGAGCTTATGTTATGCTAATATCTACCCAGGATGCTGCCAACTGCATAATGGGTATAGTGGTGGAACACATAGAGCCGTACATATACTGGAAGACTCCTCTAATAGACGCGATCCTGAAGTACGGCGACCGGCTCCACACCCTCTCCCTCCCACGCGCCGCCTCCCCCCCACATCTCACACCCGCCGAGATACAGCCGGAGTTTCACGTCACCAACTTCAACGTGAGTATCCAAAAGCCCGAATTTCTCCTTCTCAATTTCTGTCCTTTTCAAAAAGAGGAGGTTTGCAGGGTTTTTTTTTATAGCAGAGATTGGCAAACGAGCAGATGGGTCACCTGATGGTAAGTGATCTCTACCGCCCATAGACACCTAAGACACAAAAAGAATCATGGGTGCGTTGCCAACCTAAAAGGAGCGAGGGAAGGGGATTGGGAAATGGGCCACCGGAAATCTCACTCACCGAACGAAACGCGACAGCAAGCTGCCACTTTACGTCGGTTTTCTGTGAGACAGTGGTATCTAACCGGTCGAGCCGGCCCATTCGTGCTATAGACGTTACTGTACAGCGTGGCTCTACCACCTGAAAGAAGATGTTGAGTTGAGTTGAGTTTTAAATAATTGCATACAATTAGCAACATAATCTAAAATATGAATATTAGAAATGACTGCCTCGGTGGTGTGGTTGTATTTCGGTACAACTACCGTTCCGAGGTCTCGGGTTCGATTCCCGGCGAGGGCAAAGTTATATTGGATTTTTCCATATCAACCCGGAGTCTGGAATTTGTGTCCAATATGGCGGTAGGCTCGCCGCCTCACATCTGGGACGGAACTAAGCTCGACGAAATCTTGTCGCAAGCCCCTTGATCTGCTTCTTCCCTCTTCGGATTTGGAGTGTGAAGAATCATAAATAGGCCGGCATCTTTCTGGCGACCACTGATAAAGCCATTGTTTGTAAGTGGTCGTTATTTTTTTGGACTGCACTACGCTTACCATCAGGTGCAGTGTAGTCACTTTACCGTGCCCGGATAAAAAAATTAGATTGTCGGTGTTATCAAAATGATCAGTGACCAAAAAAGAAATACCGAAATTCCGAGAGCCATAAACTACATGATCAACTATAAGGGTTCCTTCTTTACCATTTGGCTATGGGAGTATAAAAAGTTGACAAGTAGCATCAAGGTTTAGATGTTGTTTCAAACTGATTTAAGTTTACGCGAATGTTATACATTGAAATAAAACTATTTCTACGGATTTTATCACGATTTGGTTTTTAATTTTAATTCCCGACGTTTCGAAGGCTTGACACCTCAGTCTGACCCGTGACAACGAAGACTGCAAAGCCTTCGAAACGTCGGGAATAATAATTAAAAACCAAATCGTGATAAAATCCGTAAAAATAGTTTTATTTCAATGTTGTTTCAACTAATTTCTGTATCCAGGTGAGGCTCGAAGTGGAAGGTGATGCTGTGATTGGAGATATAAAAGCTGGCGAAGCTGGGAACGTGCTCAGCGTTAAACGAGGAATCAGTCTGTTCTTTCAGACGGTCAGTTAAATACATAAAATAAACATGTCCGCTAGATTTTCTAATTTACCCGGGCCTGGGTCCCCCAGAGGGGGTTGACGTCAAGCAGGCAGTCGGTCGTGAAAACATAGTCAAATTCTTTCTGCAACTTGAAAGAGTGTATTGTGCCGACCCCACATTAAGGTGAGATAAGGGCAGGTAGAAAGAAAGAATGTTACGCGAAATCTTCGCCAAATGTGCATCGATTGTCAAGATTCTTTTTGTGTTCGAAAGAGCTTGTTCCAAGGGTGGTCCCATATAAATTTGGTTACAATCGGATAATTTTTGAAGTCGGTCCGCTAAGTTTTTATAGTCGGTCCGCTAAGTTTTTATAGTATATTGTTCTGCATTGGTTCTAGAACCTTCTCGAACATCTTCTTCTTGACATCCTCAGGGTCTGGGGTCTGACCCATTTTGATTCAGTATCTACTCATTATTCAGTACAATTATTGAGACTGCCTCGGTGGCGTGGTTGTATTTCGGCACGACTACCGTCCTGAGGTCTCGGGTTCGATCCCCGGCGAGGGCAAAGTGATATTGGATTTTCGACCGACTTCCAAAAAAGAGGAGGTCCTCAATTCGTCTGTATTTTTTATGTATGTTACGCGATATCTCCGCCAAATGTGAACCGATCTTCAAAATTATGTTTGTGTTCGGTAGAGCTTATGTCAAGGGTGGTCCCATAAAAATTTAGTTACGATCAGATTTGAAGTCGGTATGTTAAGTTTTTAAACTTGTGATTATTCCATATCAGACTGCCTCGGTGGCGTGGTGGTATTTCGGTACGACTACGGTTCTGAGGTCTCGGGTTCGATCCCCGGGTCGGGCAAAGTGATATTGGATTTTTCCATATCATCCCGGAGTCTGGAATTTGTGCCCGATATGGCGATAGGCTCGTCTATCACATCTGGGACGGAACTAAGCTCGGCGAAATGTTTTTTTTTTTTTATAGCAGAGACTGGCAAACGAACAGATGGGTCACCTGATGGTAAGTGATCTCCACCGCCCATAGACACCCAAGACACAATAAGAATCATGGGTACGTTGCCAACCTAAAAAGAGGACATGGAAGGGGAGGGAATAGGGATTGGGAAAGAGGGGGGGGGGGGAATGGGCCACCGGAAATCTCACTCACCGAACGAAACGCGACAGCAAGCTGCCACTTTACGTCGGTTTCCTGTGAGACAGTGGTATCTAACTGGTCGAGCCGGCCCATTCGTGCTGTAGACGTTACTGTCTACATCGTGGCTCTACCACTCATGTAGGTGTTTTAGTTCGCTAGAGCCTCTGCCTACCCCTTCGAGGATACAGGCGTGAGCATATGTTATGTTATTCAGTACAAGCATGGAGTGCTATGCTCGAAGAACTACTGCGTCGGTATCTGGCTGGCTGCTGATGAAAAGGCCTACTGCCTCTGGGAGCCTCACTCCGTAGGACCTGGTGGTAGGACGTCGCCAGGTGGTAGTGCTGCCATAGTGCTGATCTCCAACGTGGATGACCTGGCTCAGGTCATCAAGGATAACATCGAGGGTCTTGGAAGACCTGGAGTCAATAAGTAAGTGGAGTTTATTATATGATGTACTGCCTCGGTGGTGTTGTTGTATTTCGGTACGATTACCATCCTGAGGTCTGGGGTTTGATGTTTAGGTCGGACAGTGATATTGGATTTTTCTATTCAGCATCAGCACGGAGTCCCGAATTTGTGCATTGTGTTCTTGTTTTCTAGGCCAGCTCTGTCTACACCTTCTGGGATACAGGGTTTGTCTCGTTGGACCGTTGTCTGTGGACCAAGAGGTCTTGGGTTCGATTCCCAGGCCGGAAAACGCGGTTTTTCTAGTACGACCTGCCATTCCTAGATCTTCCCAAGAGGAATGACATCAGGCACCTGGTTGTAAAATAACTAAAGCCGAAACCTTTCAGCAACATGAAAAGTGAAAGAATGGTGGTTATTTTCCAGGTTCTGCATATCAGCGGTGAAAGTGTTCTGGGAGTTCTCAAAGATGAGTAACGCGGTGACGGCCCAGGGTTCGGTTCCCGACGAGGGCTACGAGTGGAAGGTGCTCACCGCGTATGTGGAGATGGCTCGCGGCAGGACCATACTCCGAGCCACCAGACCGCCAGATCCTGTCAAGTTAGTGGAAACTGTAACTTGGGAGTGCAGCTAATGGGATGGGATATTATCAAAGTTACATGTTAAGTTGTCGCCCCCTTAATGTAGTGGTAGCATATATGGGCTGTGGACTAGGAGGTCCTGGGTTCGATTCCCAGGTCGGGTTATGCAATTTTTTAAATATAATTTTCCCAGGATCGGATCCCCCAATCGGGTGTTGACGCTCAGCAGGCAGCCGATCGTAAAAACTAAGCCAAATCCTTTCCAAAACAAGCTTGAAAAGTGTGTTGCGCTGACCCCACATTAAGGTGGGATAAGGGCAGGTAGAAACAAAGAAGTTACATGTTCAGTTGACATTGAATTTCTAGATGCATGAGCAACCGTTTTTGGTTCCAAAATATGTGCAGATGCAAAGCAGATGAGAAAAGCAGATGGGTCATCTGATGATAAGTGATCTCCACCGCCCATAGACACTCATAAAGCCAAATAAATCATGGGTACGTTACCAACCTTGAATGAGAGTAGGGTTTGGAAAGGGGGGAATTGAGCCACCGAAAACTCACTGAACGAAACGCAATAGCAAACTGCAACTGTGCCTCGGTTTTCTGTGAGAGAAATATCAGAAGATTTTTTCATAAAAGAAGGGACAAAAAAGTGATAGTTAGCACAACTATAGCTCTGTCTATTGAATTCCAGTGTGATTACCCTTTAATAAATCTTTCATAACCTTAAGGGGACTTTTAACCCCAGGAACCATGCGATTAGGAAGGGGATGGCGGGGACGGATTTGATTTAGGACACGGGGAGCTGACTCACCGCACGAAAAGCAACAGCAAGCCACATCACGTCGTTTTTCTGGTATAATCAGGTTCAGTCGTGAAGCTGCTCTGCAGTCTTCGTGTGGAGCGATAGTGGGGGCGTGTGTCTCTCATGTGAGGAGACCACATCTCTGGACCGCTAGAACTGTCGACCAGGTGACCCTATTACATAAACATGAGCTCACGCCTGTATCCCCGAAGGGGTAGGCAGAGGCGCACTAGCCAACTAGTACACCCACATTTCACCGAGCTTAGTTCCGTCCCAGATGTGATGGGGGCGAGCCTATCGCCATATCGGGCATAAATTCCAGACTCTGATATGAAAAATGCAATATCACTGCCCTCGCCGGAGATCGAACCCGAGACCTCAGGACGGTAGTCGTACCGAAATACAACCACGCCACCGAGGCAGTCATTAATCAACAAGTCATCAATTTAAAAAAATATATATAATGTCACCGCTCTATATGCAACATAAATAATTTCCCATCCCACTTCTGATATTGGGCCTCCTCTACTAATGAGAGGAGTTAGGTAACTAGGCCCTTCTGCCACGCTGTAATGCTGGGTGGTAGACTTCATATACCTTCGAAATTGTGGATTATTCTCATGTAGGCATGTTTCCTTTCTCTGTTAAGTGTATTTTCATTGTGAATTATCGCTTGTTATAACGGTGAAGGAAAACGTCGTGAGGAAACCTGCATACACGAGAATTTCTTGACAAGAATTTTAAAGGTATGTGAAGTCTACCAACCTGCATTAGGCAGCGTGGTCGAGTAAGGCCTAACCCCTCAAAATTGTCGCATTTGTGCACCCTGATGTCATAAATGAAAATAAATAATCGAAGAGGGAAAACCGGATATGACTATAAACTTCTTCTTCTAAGATTGTCTACAGCGTGGTTCTACCAATTTCTATGATAATCCTTATCATTCATTGAACAAAAAAGAAAGAAAGTAAGATTAAAAGAATGAAAGCATTCATTATTTACTGTATGGTTTGAACTGATATGTACAGCAAACTTAACATACCTTCGAAATTATTGTGAGAATAGATGTTTTCTCTCGACGCGACAAAAGAATCGTGTTTTCTGTTGCTGTTTGTATTTCTTTTTTCTATTTCTCATTGTTTCATGGCAGGTGATGACGGTCGCCGGTCAGTTGTTCTCAGCATCTCTGGGAGCTCTTGGATACGAGTTCAGACCTGGTGAAGATGTACTACTGCCTCTGCAGGTAATCTTTACCTTCTACTATTATATTTCGAAAGTTTAGATCGTTAGTTACTCAATCACGCCAGAAAGGCTGAACTGATTTAAAAAACTTGGCACAGAGATAGATTATAGCCTAGCATACAGGCTACCTTTATCCCGGAATGAAGTGGGATATATTTGTTGATTTGATGATGAACACACGTTGATCTTTGTCTCAAGAATAGTTGAACCTTAGGGAGATACAATAAAATGTTTACAATTTTTTTTTCTATATCCTATTTTTTACACCAATAAATGTGTAAAAACCAGATATTTATAATTGTATATATGGGCGCATCTGCATTACACCCTCAAATAAGAAACAAAAATATAAAGTTGTTACTATCTGAAAAACTAAGATCATTGTAATTTTGGAGTGAATTACGTTCTATTAATCATTTAATATTATTTGCTGTTTTATCTGAATGTTTAAATTGTTTTAAAGCTATGTTATAAAGTAACTTTCAGTAACCGGATATATGTTTGTGTAATAATTATTGAACTTATAAAGCATGTCGTAAATTTATGTTTTATCACTCCAAAGTGATTTTAATATTTATCTGATTTTAAGGTTTGGATTACAATTAACCAATATCATACTTTAAATTAATAATGCTTGGCGGATATCCGCCGACTGTAATTTTATGTTACAATGTTATAGCGTTGTTTTAATTACGCTGTGAATTAATAACAATTCATTATTTAAAGGCCTAGAGAACTCTTAGTTTTTATAATAATTATTTGTCTTGTTTTAAATTCGTTTCAAAGAAAATCATTAATGTTATCGATTATTAACAAAAACTCGGACGGTATTTCTATTATAAGTTTCCTATTTAAAGCCATCGCTGTCCAGCAGCAGTGACAGTAATTTCGTGTAAATGATGTTTGATACATGCAGTGCTACTTTGTGTAAATGTGTAATAATAAGTTTAGTTGTCAAAAAGTGCTATAAGTGGTGTTGTGAACTTCTGTGACTCGTTTTACTGACTTTTGGGAAATATAAAAGATATGTGTTTTTGTATTACGCCATGAATATGGGTGGTTGCCCGATATGGCGCCGACATATACATATGTCGGCGCAAAATAACGAGCTTATTTAAAAAGCCCGTGCTATTTCACAATATTAGTTTATTTCACAATTGTTAAACTGCTGAATCGTTAAAGATTCTAAAACGTTAAAATTATCGTTATAATTATTTCTTTGTCATTTAATATTTGGTAACTAGTAGGTAGCTGCAATATGCACCCTATAAAAGGAGAGTTCAGAGCAAATTCGATACAGTCGTGCTCGGGCGCACGGACTGTCAACATCCCCAACAAGAGTGTGCTGTTGTGCACTGTTGATAATAATTAGTGCTTTTTAGTTTTCATAAATAAGATGAGTAGTCACCATTTTTAAAAAACAACATTAACATTGGCTCTCCGACATGTAAATGTTAAACATTTTAAAATTATTCTTCTAACTTTTCCACCGACTTCCACAAAAGGAGGAGGTCCTCAATTCTTCTGTATTTTTTTTTATATATATGTTACTCGATATCTCCGCCAAATGTGGACCGATTTTCAAAATTCTTTGTGTTCGATGGAGCTTATTTTGAAAGTGATTCCATATAAATTTGGTCACGATCGGTAAATTGAAAGTCGGTCAGTTGAGTTTTTAAGCTTGTGATTATAATTAAACTGCACTGTACTGGATTAATAATTTAGCGGCGCACATTTTCGCTTCCTGTAAAATTTTTGTTTTGGCTCTTGATGTCCATACTCCCGCAAAATTTAGCGGGATCCTGCTCTTACAATCCTGCACTACGCGGGAGTGAATTGGAAGACCTAAATACAACATCTACAATATCATACATTTTATGTCATGGGAAAGGGAGGGCTACTTTGTGCTTCTGGAAATCCGATTTTTTTATAGGCAGCGACTTTCTGTTAACTTCCAATTTTGATTCACCTAGGTGTTGAAGAGGTTCATCCTGGGCGTGAACTACGTTCGATACGAGCTGGAGGCTGCGTACTCTGGTAAACTGGAGCAGAAGGATCCGTCTGACATGACGGTCAGGTTGGTGATGTTGGCTTCCATACGCAAAAGAGCTCCTTGGTTTAGATATGATGAACTGAATCGGTTTTTAAGACGATTTGCCTGAGACTGGTTCCTGGTTCCTGGTTCCTCAAGAAATGGATTTCGTCAGCAAGGAATTCTGTTAAAGTACAAATCCATTTTGCTTACATGTCTATGGTTTTGCCACATGTTTGAAAAAGTGGATTGCTGCGTTGTTGTATTTTATGTGCGGTGCGACTACCGTCCTGAGGTCTCGAGTTCAATTACTGGGTCGAGCAAAGTCTTATTAGGATTTACTATTCAGTATTAGCCCGGAGTCTGGAATTTGTACCCAATATGATGATAGACTCGCTCCCTATCAAGGATGGAAATGACCTCGGTGAAATGTGGGTGTAGTTATCTAGTTTGTTTCTGCTAACACTTTCAGGAATACAGGTCTGAGTAGTATGTATCAATGCAGGTATGATTAAATTTCTTTTTGCTGCCTTGCTGTGTGGATACAGGTAATAATTAATACGTATCCCACTTCTGATTGTAAAAGCGGAAATAAATTAAAATTACAATGCAAATATTGCTCAGGTCGACGCTTTTAAAAATTTCAACCAAGTTTAAATAAAGAGATCTCCAATTCTTTAGAGTTGGATACGGACAACCCAAACATCATCTCTCGAAATAAATATATTATGTTTGTTTCGTATGCGGGTGTTTTGAAACCACGCGTCTCTCGTAGTTTCTGATACCCACGACACAAGACTTGATCTTAGTGTGAGGTCAGGACTGTTTTGTTTTTTTTATCCGAGCATGACAAAGTGACTACACTGCACCTGATGATAAGAGTAGTGCAGTCCAAAAATGGGTTTATCAGTGAATCATGCAGATCTATTTAGACTTCTTCATACTCCGAATCCGACTAGTGAATGACTAGAGAGTGTCATTTATTTGAATTTACGTAATTCGTTTGATTGCCTCTTTGTCTGTAATACAGAGAGACGCCAACATAACGACATTAAATTTGATAATGGGTAACATAGGTATTTATAATTTCGCTGCAGCATTAAAAAACACTGTGACGCCAATACTGAAAAATTTTTTTTTAGGAAAAATTACTACTATATTATATTACTAAATGTCACACTATTTATATTATGTAAAAGCGGTGTAATGCGCCAAAATCTACATGTAGGTAAACTTCAGTAGGTACGCGGCGCGTGAACCTCGCATCAAAGGCATGCCGGCCGCTCGGACAAGTCCGTTCATGTTTGTTATCGACAAAAGTCTTTGACCGCTAATATCACCTGTTACTTAAGTCATCCTGATCCTGGTCATCATGTGCAAAAATTGAGAAAACTAAAAATCAATCCTGTGGCTAAATTATTTCACCTATTCGACTGATTTTTGGTACAAAGCCTTGCAACTGCGTCGGTGGCGTGGTGGTATTTCGGTACGACTACCGTCCTGAGGTCTCGGGTTCGATCCCGGGGTCAGGCAAAGTGATATTAGATTTTTCCGTATCAGTCCGGAGTCTGGAATTTGTGCCCGATATGGCGATAGGCTCGCCTAACATATCTGGGACGGAACTAAGCTCTAGCGAAATGTAGGTCTAGTTCGCTAGTGCGCCTCTGCCTACCCCTTTGGGGATACAGGCGCGAGTTTATGTTATGTTATGCAACGTTGTAAGTTATATCTGGTATGATTAACGCCCGAATGGTCAAACGCTGCTCAACTTTAACGGCTTCTTATATTGATTTTCGTCATACAATTTTGATAGATAAGGCGGCCTTAAAAGACATAAGGCCACCTTAAGTGTATGAACATTCGGCGGTTAATGTCGTTATGTCGGAGCCATTCGGTATATCCCGGTCCCCAGATGCGCCCTGGAGCGTTTCTTCGAGTGTCACACGCACGGCATCCTGTGGTCGGTGCCGCTCGCCGTGGCCGTGTGGCGCTCGCCGGCCGCGCCGCCCTTCTACATGCTGGAGCCGCACGCCTGCGGACCCACGGGGCTGCGCGCGGACGGACAGGTGCGCTCCCACTCGCGCAATGTGACTCGCGCAATGTGACTCGCGCAATGTGACTCGCGCAATGTGACTCGCGCAATGTGACTCGCGCAATGTGACTCGCGCAATGTGACTCGCGCAATGTGACTCGCGCAATGTGACTCGCGCAATGTGACTCGTGCAGTGTGACTCGTGCAATGTGACTTATGGCCGTCACTCATACAATGTAACTCATACACTGACTCATAAAATGTGACTCATAGACCGTTACTCATGAACTATGACAATTACTCTTACCCCCAAATGGTCAAACGCTGCCTAAATATTTAGGATGGCCTTACGGATTTAAACCCTCGTTATTCTTCAATTTGGCATGGTCAAACAGAACCTATCTCTTCACATTAAATGTAAGTAGGACCCAATTTAAGGCCCGCTTATTTCATAAAACGGCATGGTCAACAACTGCCTAAAGTTTGACAGCTATTTAAGGCCCGCTTAACTAGCATTTAATCGAGATTAGTTTGAGAGTACCTGCGACCAATCCCAAATGAAACTACTGTATAGTTTATGATGATGTATGGATGTTTTGTTACTCCTCACACCAGAACGTCTGAAGAGATCTGAATGATATTTGGCACAGAGATGGATTAAAGTCTGAAATAGCACATAGGCTACTTTTTTCCCCGGAAAAATGTATGGTTTCTGTAGGATAGATTTGTTTAAATAAATAAAATTTCACGCGAATGGAATGGCGGGCATAGGTTTGTATTTCATAATTTCCGTGTTCCGTGTAGTGTTTAATAATATATAACTACCCCTTGATTTAAATAAAATGTATTTTTCCTCAATTTATCGCACTCGAAGAAGCCAAGACAAATAAAACACTTCAAAAATACAATGATTAATTTTATTAAATCCGATTCAACACTACTGCATGTTGCCGAATTCCTCTCCAATATAATGGTTTTGAGATGGTTCTGATGAAGCCGGCGTGAACTGGGGCGTCCTGAATTCCATTCTCAGATCGGGCGGAGTATTTTTC
Source organism: Clanis bilineata (assembly GCA_036417725.1). Classification (NCBI taxonomy): domain Eukaryota; kingdom Metazoa; phylum Arthropoda; class Insecta; order Lepidoptera; family Sphingidae; genus Clanis; species Clanis bilineata. The sequence goes on from CM071165.1 coordinate 723,918, forward strand.
TTGGCACGGACGGCAGTCCCTGGCAAGAAAAATTCAAGAAGACTTCCTCCATTGAAACGCTCCAAGAAATAGCCTCCATATCCAAACTTCAAAGTTTCCATAATCTCTCCATCTTCGTTGATGTTTATTACATAAAACAAAATCACTTCACATACAACAAACACAGTTATTTAATTACGAAAATAAATATAATACAAACAGGTCGCCATTTGCCATTTTTTTTTTTATTTCTTCCACACAAATCATTGGCTAAGGACGAAAGATACATGCTGCCAAGTGGTGAATATTTTAACAAGATACTAATAAATTATAAAAAGATCCATTTTAAGTTCCGTTTCTAATATATAAAAATGTAATAACAAAAAATAGACAGAGATAACATAAACATTACAGAAACATTTAGTACAGATGAAATATGATCGGAATGGCACATGGAAAGCAAAAAGGTTAAATAAACATTATCGAATCATGTATTCTGCCAATTATTTATTATAATTATCTTAAAAAAAAACTAAATGAAATAAAATGATTCTACGTGAAACGAAACAAAAATATAATTTTATAAAAATGTTGTAATCGAGAACAAACTTTTATTATCTGTAGTAAAATGATTGATCTTCAGCTGATTTTTCCGCCAAGTCTTCTCAAGTGCGTACGACCATGCCGCTCAAAAATTATTGTCTGCTTAACTTTGGGTAGTGCTCAAATGACTTGGATGACTGAGCACTGTTTGACCATTCGGCCCTTAGACTGGTATCTATAGAGCAAACTTCGACTAAATCAGAGTAAAAAAAACTAACTCATTGAGGATTTGGAATTTATAAGTAAAAAAACCTTTGATTGATCTGTTAGTCTTGAAAAAAAATACTTTTACTAAGTCGAAGTTCGATTCAAAAATTCGATTTCGTTTTTTTGACTCAGTCGAAGTTCACTCTATAGATCTCAGCCTAAATCACATCGTGGTTCACGGCCATGTAACAGATTATGGCCCCACGTGTGCAGCCATGGATCGTGAGTCGCGATTCCTATGTGACTCATGGACTGACATTCACTATTCCATTTCTTTTTCAGGACGATGGCGCCGCGTGTGTAATGACTTTCACTTCGGCAAAGTTGATGGCGTTCGCGTGAGTATTTTATATTATTATTTTTTGCAGCAGGGTTAAAATTTCAACATCGGCTCCTTGGTCTGGTGGCAGCATATATGGGCTATGGGCCGGGAGGTCCTGACTTCTATTCCCAGGTTGGGTAAAGCGGTTCTTCTAATTTGTTATTTTTTTCAGCCCGGAGTCTGGAATTTACATAACATAACATAACATAACATAAGCTTACGCCTGTATCCCCGAAGGGGTAGGCAAAGGCGCACTAGCGAACTAGAACACCGACATTTCGCGGAGCTTAGTTCCGTCCCAGATGTGATAGGGGGCGAGCCTATCGCCGTATCGGGCACAAATTCCCGACTCCGAGCTGATACGGAAAAATCCAATATCACTTTGCCCGACCCGGGGATCGAACCCGAGACCTCAGAACTGTAGTCGTACCGAAATACCATCACGCCACCAAGGCAGTCTGGAATTTGTGCCCGATATAACGACAGGCTCGCCCTTATCACATCTGGGACGGAACTAAGCTCGGCGAAATGTGGGTATTCTAGTTCGGTAGAGCGCCTCTGCCTACCCCTTCGGGGATACAGGCATCAGCTTATGATATTATAATCTTACTTGTACCGATTCCCGTACAAAAAAAACATGGTAAGATTTTTTTAAATAGTCCTGACACCACATGAAGATTGAGTCTTGTGTTGTGGGTATCAGGAAATACGAGAGACTTTCAGTCTAACACCCAGACCCGAAACATAACTCTATAGCCCTAAACATTCGTCTCGGTGCGGGGATCCAACCCACGGCCTCTCGTTTCACAGCCGGCTAGTCGCCCGCTGCGCCACGGAGGCTGCTTTTTACAATAATACTGCTATAACACGTGGTGGTAACAACGCCCTCCCCCCCCCCAGGTACCTTCAAAACGTACCAGTGGCAGAGCGTCCCAAGCATGACTTCCAACTGTACGCCATATCCGTGACGGTTCAGCCTATAAAGAAATTGGGCGGTGTGGAGCCGCCGTTAGTGCAGGCGCCGCCTGGAGTGAAGCTGGTGCCGGCCACCAGCAAGGTAAGCTAGGGATCGAGGGGATATCTTATTTACATGTCAATTTATTCCATAACTATTATTGAAATGGGGTTTGACGCGAAGTCTGACAGGGTGGGTGGCGCTTGTTAAAATTATTTCATATTATTATCTGGAGTTGTGTTTGTTGTTTTAATGTGATGTGGTTTTATGTACCAAAATACAGCGAAGATAGACAGTATAATGTGGAAACTTTTTAACTGATGATCTTTGATGGGTTAACACCAAGCGTTGGCTGACTTCTCATTTCACTTGATATCCTGCTTTGATTTTGACCTTCGATGAAGAAACTAGGGTTAGTGTTGCAAGTGGGGTTTTTACCAGGTCGGAGTGGATGGCAGCAAGCGTCGAGCGTCTGAAGGTGATCGCAAGCATCCACCAGGCAGCGCCACTTGTCTCGACGCACAGAGGGCCTCCGAAAATAGGGACAAGGAGATGAACAAGCCTAAAGGTAAGTATCATCATCAGCCATAGGACGTCCACCGCTGGGCATAGGCCTCCTCGAACGATTTCCAGATCAACTTTTTTTATAGCAGAGACTAGCAAACGAGAAGATGGGTCACTTGATGGTAAGTAATCTCCACCGCCCATAGACACTCCAATACATAAAAAGAATCATGGGTGCGTTGCCAACCTAAAAGGAGGGAATGGAAGGGTAGGAAAAGGGATTGGGAAAGGAAGGGGAGAAATGGACCACCGGAAATTTCACTCACCGAACGTAACGCGAAAGGAAGCTGCCACTTTACGACGGTTTCCTGTAAGACAGTGGTATCAAACCGGTCGAGCCGGCCGCTTTCTAAAATACTTCATTAGTCTAATAGTAATGCTTTTAGACTGAAGATTCTGAAATCAAAGCACAATTAAACGGATGACACCATGGAATGACGATTGGGAAGGGTATGTGCTTAAAAGCTGATGTTTCGTGCAGGTCAGCGCAACACCAGCGGTTGGCTGGTAATGACGGACGGTACTCAGTATCTATCTGCAGCTCACTCTATAGCATGCAGGAGATACCCGTACGCTTCGAGAGGACACCAGGTAAGTGACATACTGTTATAGGATTAGCATACTTACTCCGATGGCTCAGCGACCAAAAATGAGTCTCGGCCTCCAAAACGAGATTTTACCATTTCTCACGATCGCATACGGCTTCTCGCCAATCATGGGCTTGAAGGTCACGGAGATCTGCTCCCTCCTGCAATACCTGGGATTACCGACCGGGCGACGACCATTCGGTTGGCCCAACATCATCGGAGAGATGAAAACGCATAGACTCCGATGGCTTGGCCATGTCGAACGAATGGAATAAGAACGGGGGGTAAAGCTAGTCTACCATGATTAGCATACTGGATTAGGTATTCTTATTAAAGACGAAGAAGCAAGTGTGTCATCGATTGAAACGCCCATCAACACCCATCAAGGTGGATAGTGAACAAAGTGAGAAACACATAAATAATACCTAGCTCGTTTAGAGGAGTCACGTTCTGGCATTTTACATCACTCCCTCTCTTTCATCTTTCTCTATCTTTTCTCCCTTTTGCTACCTTCTCTCCCATCTCTTTCTCCTTTTTCCTCTTTTCTCCCTCCTTTCTTCTGTTTCTCTCTTCTCTTTCTTCTCTCTTCCTTTTCTTGTTCTGAGATGAGGACAACAATAGTATAATCTCGGTGCAGGCCCTCGCATGCTGCGTGATGGCGGTGGCGATGTCCCGCGTGGAGGACGTGTGCCGCTGGTGCTCCTCCACGCTGGACCAGGTGCTCGACAGCGGGGACCAGCTCTACCAGGACTCCTGTCTGCACTTCAAACGGACTCACACGATAACTATTGAACAGGTACGAGTACCTCTCTTACTAAGCCTAGAAACTGTATGGAAGGGTGTTTAAAGAAATGTTGACTTTTGGAAGTATAGTTTTATTATGATCGATAAATAATATAGGATACACATTCAACTATTTATTTGCCCGGGACTGAATCCCCCAGTTGATGTCAGGCAAAAACTTAGCCAAATCCTTTCTGCAACATGCTTGAAAAAGTATGTTGAAAGGCAGAAAGAAAAGAAAGACATTATACTTACTATGAAATACACCATGTACATAGTATAAGTCTAAAATAATATAGGTGCATATCATATAATACTACATCATCATCAAAATGCTCTTTACTGAGCTTAGATTAAACTAAGAGGGGGATTAAACTAACACTAAACAAGACTCCAAAAGCTATAGGGGAAGCATTAATAAAGGAGGCGAACCAAAAAAAATTATATGTTAATGAGTTGTGAATTACGCGATACCTCGAAAAAGTGTAGATTAATTTTCAAAATCTTTATGAAAGTGAAGATCTGATGAAGGGTTGCGGAGTAAATTTTTTAAAAGACAATAGCATAGTAGATGTTGCGAGTGGGCTTTTGTGTAACTACTACAAATTTAAAACAAACTTTTGAAACTCAAAATTAACAAATTCTCACTCGTTCGAGTCGATATAGTTTCATTTAATCCGCATCGGCCCTGGCAGTTGCTACTTTTGAACTGGTTTTTGAAGTTTTCATGAAAGTTGAGTCGGTGTTCAGATCCTGCGCAAGTTCTACACGCCGGGGAACTGCGTGTGTCGCGTCGTGGTGTTCAAGGCGAGGCACAAGGGAGTCATCGACGAGGATCTGCTGCAGCAGGTCAGATACCATCTCTGTACCACACCATCCACCATTCCATCATCCTGCCATCTAGCATCCCACCATCCAACATACTATCATCCCATCACCTACCATACTACCACCCCACCCCACTGTCCACCAATAACTTCCAGACACAAACAAACGAGCAGGTGCGCTACCTTATAGCGATTTCCGCTGGAAACAGCAATGAATCCAGAAGAATCATGGGTGTATTACCCTAAAGGAGGGAATAGGAATTAGGAAAGGAAAGTTGGATTTGGGGCCACCAGAAATCTCACTCACGGATCGAAGCACAACATGTTACGTTGGATGTAAAATGATTTAGCAGGTTGAATGTAAAGTTAATTGTTCATGGGGGGGGGGGGAGATCGTTTACCATCAGGTGACTCGCTTGCTCGTTTGCTTACTTTATAATAATAAATACACCCGCTAGTCACACACCTAGTCCTGACCCTATACTAGGTATAACCTGTATCGTGGGTGTCAGAGACTATGAGAGACTTTCGGTCTCACAACACCCAGATTTGAAACAAATATCTGTGGGCCACACAAACATTTATCTCAATGCGGGATTCGAACCCGCGGCCTCTCGCTTCGCAGCCCGCTACTCGCCCGCTGCGCCACGGAGGTTCTCAAAAATACTAAAACATCTTCAAGGTGCAGCCGATTGTAAAAATTAAGCCAAATCCTTTTTGTAACATGTTTGAAAAGTGTGTACCGTCCACATAAGCTCGGATAAGAAAGAAAGATCAAGGCAAAATTGATTATCATAAATACACATTTATTAGCTGACCGAGTTCTTCCGTGAAGAGAAAGCTGGTGTACTGGTGTCTGGTGATGGGAAATTCGCTGTCGCACTGTTCAGGACTCCGAGAGGTATGATCTTTAACAACAATATAATATACTATCAGCCCTGTAATATTCCCATCCCACTTCTGATGTCGAGCCTATTTAACTAATGAAAGGAGTTAGGCCTTAGTCTGCCACGATGTAATGCAGTACGCTACACTTCACATACCTTCGAAAATCTTGAAGAAATTCTCGGGTATGCAGGTTTCCTCACGATTTTTGCCTTCAGCGTTATAGCAAGCGACAAGTCAGACATTTTGTCACGAATTGTCGAAAATTGTCTCAGCAGAAAAACTAAAAACCAACTAAATTCAGTTCAGGTCGCTGGTTTTTTGTACTGCACTGCGCTTACTGTCTGTTAGGGTGGGCGTCGCTTATTAAAATTATTTCATATTATGCTCTAGAGCTGTGTTTGTTGGTTTTTAAGTGATGTTGTTTAATGCATTAAACTTCAATGAATACCGACAGTATAATGTGGAAATTGTTTAACCGATGATCTTTGATGTGTTTTGCTTGGTGCGTTGGCTGGCTTTGTTCGGTCAAATCGCCGAGTGAAGGTCATCTGAGGGGCATCGCACTAGAAGGAATTACCGCCATAATCCCAGCAGGACCTTGAGATCATCCACATCTGGGTCTCATGGTCATTGTGAAAACATAATTGCTCTGTTTACCTCGACATTGGCTAAATCATCGCAAATTCGTGGATCTATTTTTAAAAAAGAAGAAAAGGGAGTTATAGCATCAAAATTATATGTGAGAATAAAGTTATCTAAAAGTCCCAAGTTGGAATTGCAATGTCGATGGTCGACGAATTATCATAATTATGAATCGTATCAATATTATATATTATATATTCTATCTACTTTTGCCGTACCGTTAAGCTGTGGAATAGTCTGCCGGCTCACGTGTTCCCTCCCTCCTATGACATTGGGTCCTTTAAGCGAAGCGTGAAGAAGCATTTATGCAGGCCGGCATGACTCTGGCGACCATTCATAAACTATGTTTATCGATGGTCGTTGGTTTTTTTTGGACTGCACTACGCTTACCATCAGGTATAGTGTAGTCACTTTGCCGTGCTCGGATAAAAACAATGTTTCAAAAAGTATCATCGCATATTATTTTTAAAAGAAGGTGTAGGTAACTTTGCTGAACTAGAAAAAAAACAGTTGCTCATTTTCCTGCCAAAAAGCTGGTTGTTTTTGGCTGGAGATCGTATTGAAGAGGTTCTGATATCCAGGGTACTACATGTTCGACCCGGCCGATAGAGATCGTTACGGGCGGGCGGTGGCGCCGCCCTGCATCGGCAGGGCGAGGGCTTGCTTCTCGCAGTTTCCTAACGTTAGTCTTGGTCCCTGCTCTAGTAGTAGTAGTTGTAGTATCAGTACTAGGTGTAGTAGTAGTTGTAGTATTAGTACTAGGTGAAGTAGTTGTAGAATTGGTACTAGTGGTGGAATTGAAGTACTATAGTCTGATTGCTAATTAAACGGAGTAAACTGACGATCGAAATGTCACTTTTCAAAATAATGTTGTGTCGCGCTTCGTGCTGTTGTTGAGTATACTCTAAGTTGAGTATAAATAAATGAACATTCAGCGGTACAAAAATATTTATTTTAATAATTAATAAGTAATGATATGGTCGTGGTTCGGAATTGCCCGTCAACAATTTCTGATCTGTGGTGGTAGGCGCGCAGAATACTCTCCTGGCTGGTAGGTGAATCCACGAAGGTCCAGGAGGAATTTGCCGGCAGGTGGACGGCCCGCAATGTGACGAGGTGGACGTGTCTGTAGCGTCTATCGGTTTATGGTCGGTGTGCCCGGACTTTGGACCCTGTAATGCACCGTCCACGCAATGAATAATTGTTCTCCTTTTCTGTCCTGACTGCGACTCGAAAGCGTTATGCAGAAGTGGAAGTGCACTGCAGTGCAGTGCAGTGGAAGTGCAGTGCAGTGTCAGAACGGAGTTTACAAGAAACATAAATTATGATGATAATAATTAAAGCTTGTACACACACAACAAAAAAAGGTGGTGTTAATAAAATTACATCAGCGTTAGTGAATGCTAAATACGGTGAAATAATAACCAAAATGTGCTAGTCACTGTCCATCACCCTAAGTAGTAAAATAAAATAAAAATGTTCAACACTTACCTAATACGGGGTTAACGTTTTTTAAGACTCAAGACGTTATGAAGACGATAACGGTCTTATAAAAAAATATAATATTAATTGACAACACGGTAGACGACACGCGCTTAGTAAGAAACCACTATTAGGTACGGAGCGCGTGTACGTACGTGCGTCTCCTTCAAAAACATTTTGCAATTGTCCTCGAACTGTGTGACCGCTGGCCGCTACCACCCAAGGACAAACTCGGCTCGGCGCTGCGTTCACGCAAGTACGTTGGTTCGAAAGAGGCCCCGTAATTTTTATAAACTTGCATTGAACATCGGCCGATTAAATTATCGGGCGAGTTGGAACAATATTACAATGAATAGACGTAATGATTTAATTCCACTTTGAGTTGAATAGAATATTTTAAATAGGTTAAATTATTTTTAAGGTTTAATACTAAGTTACATAATAAATATAATATTGTAAATAATTAAGAAAAAACTACTTTTTATTATTATGGAACGTTCATTATTAGAATGCAACGTTACAGTTGCTTACTTTCAAAACATAGTGATTAATCTAGTTCAATTTTTATCATTCAAAGAAACGATAACTCAGCACTAGCTTGTAAAATAAAATAAAAATTGCATGTTTTTCAAACACCTTAACCCTTCGACTAAATGTCTATGTAAATATTTTAATCACAACGATACGTGAAATGGTAACAATGAAATTATAAATATTACTTTTATTATTTGAGAAAAAATTACGTTCCGTACATTCATAGCTTTTGTAAGTTTTATTTATAATGAACCCTGACTAAAATTCCAGTAGACATGCCATAATTTAGCAGTAATTTACCATGACTACAATTCAATAGAGATGCAGTACTAATCACACATTAGGCAGGAATTAGACTTTGAGTCGGACTTTAGAAAATGAAAGAATAAAATGGTTCACTGAATTGAAATGTTTAAATAATCTTGATCTTTTTACCGCAGCACTATTTAAATTTCATTAAAAAGTGGCAACATTCGAAATGTCAGTTTACTCCGTTTAATTAGCAATCCTACTATAGTTGTTGTAGAAGTAATTGTACCTAGTAGTAACTTGCCATAAGCTCGCGCCTGTATCCCCGAAAGGGATCAAGCCAACTAGTACACCCACATTTCACCGAGCTTAGTTCCGTCCCAGATGTGATAGGGGGCGAGCCTATCGCCATATCGGGCACAAATTCCAAATTCCGGGCTGATTTTGAAAAATCCAATATCGGCATCGAACCCGAGACCTCAGGACGGTAGTAGTACCGAAATTTAACCACGCCACCGAGGCAGTCAAAAATCCAATTTGCAAAATATATTTTTTGTGCGAAAAAAGAGTGTAACAGTGGCGTAGAGTCCATATAACACGATTCCTACCGGCTTCCCTAGTCCAATAAATAAGCATTATAAATAATAAATAATAATAATATTAGCCCTGTAATATTACTGTCCCACTGCTGGGCACGGGCCTCCTCTACTAATGAGAGGGGTTAGGCCTTAGTCTACCACGCTGGACTAATGCGGGTTGGTACACTTCACATACCTTCAAAATTCCTGTGAAGAAATTCTCGGGTATGCAGGTTTCCTCACGATGTTTTCCTTCACCGTTATAGCAAGCGATATTTCACAATGAAAATACACTTAACATAGAAAAGTCAGAGGTGTATGCTCCATTTTGTGGTTGGTCTCGAACCTCCGACACTTGTCTCGGCAGTCCATACCATTCCCAACTGCGCTATCGCTGCTTATTAAATTACTTAGAAGAAAAAAATAGCATTGGCTTCTCTTTTGGAAATTGTCACCGTTTGCCACTAGACCATAGCAATTCTTATTTTTTGAGCAGGTACAATCCCTCGCTGAGAAGTTGTGCCCCAACGTGCCGCCGATGGTCAAATTCACTGGAGATAACGAGGACAAAGTACGTACATAGTTTCTTTAGCTTTCTCTTTCTTTCCGACTGAATTCCAAAAAGGAGGAGGTCCTCAAATCGACTGTATTTTTTATGTATGTTACTCGATATCTCCGCCAAATGTGGACCGATTTTCAAAATTATTTTTGTGTTTGATAGAGCTTATTTCAAGGGTGGTCCCATATAAATGGTCACGATCAGACTTGAAGTCGATTTTTAAACTTGTGATAATTATATCAGGAAATGGCAAACGACTATCAGGAAGATGGTAAGTAATCTACACCCATAGACACTCAAGATATAGTCATTGGTGCGTTGCCAACCTAAAAGGAGGGCAACAGGCATTGGTTGTTGTAGATTGGCTGCTCTGATATAATGTAAATTAATGTTTTTTTTTGTTTTCTTATTTTGATTGTATATTAATATCTGACTGTAAACTGCTTATTATTTTTAAAAAAGAGCAACGTCAGAGTTTCTCCGTTCTACTCTGGCGAACTAGCCTTCAGAACTGGTGGTAGAGTTAACATTTAAATCTAAACAATGTGTGACATTTTATGGATTCAATAAACGATTTGATTTGATTTGGTAAAGGGAGGGGGGAATTGGGCCACGTGAAATCCCACTCACCTAACGAAACGCAACAGCGAACTGCCACTTTACGTCAGTTTTCTGTGAGACAGTGGTATCAAACCGGTCGAAACCATTCATGCCGTAGACGTTACTGTTACAAAACACGAAATATAAAATAATACGAAATTATCCATAAAAGGAAAAAGAAATTCAACAGTACATAGTCGGGACACAAGCGAAACTTGTGATCCAAAAGTTGTGACCTCGTGGTCATAAGTCACTCAGTCGTATTTGAAACGTACGCGGGCAAGGTCGTGCCAGCGTAATAATGTTTAGACAATAAAACTGTCTTACGTGATTCTGTAACATTCACAGAACATTCTAGAGTGTAAATTGTAATTATAATAAAGTCACAGCCTCTGTGTCTTGTCGGGCGAGTAGCCGGCTGTAAAGCGAGAGGCCGCGGGTTCGATTCCCGCATTGAGACAAATGTTTGTGAGGCCCACAGATATTTGTTTCGCGTGTGTGTGTTGTGAGAGCGCGCGCCTCTCATAGTCTCTGACACCCACGATACAGGTTATACCTAGTGTGGGGGCAGGACTAGGTGTGTGACTAGCGGGTGTATTTACTATTATTTAAATTGTAATAAGCTCCCTCAACAAGGTGGACCGACGACCTGATAAAGGTCGCAGGAAGTCGCTGGATGCAAGCCGCTTCCAACAGGTCGATCTGGAAATCTTTGGGGGAGGCCTATGTTCAGCAGTGGACGTCCTGTGGCTGATGATGATGATGATGAAGCTCCCTCGTATAATAAGTGGTGAATAGCGTTACAGACGTTTGAGATCAATGTAACACATAACATAACATAAGCTCACGCCTGTATCCCCGAAGGGGTAGGCAGAGGCGCACTAGCGAACTAGAACACCCACATTTCGCCGAGCTTAGTTCCGTCCCAGATGTGATAGGGGGCGAGCCTATCGCCATATCGGGCACAAATTCCAGACTCCGGGCTGATATGAAAAAATTCAATATCACTTTGCCCGACCCGGGGATCGAACCCGAGACCTCAGAAACGTAGTCGTATCGAAATACCACCACGCCACAGAGGTAGTCAATCGTGAGATCAATGTATTTTCTAGAAATCCCATAAATACCATCAACGCTTTTATTCACAGGCGAGTATAGGTGGTAAATCTAAAGAGGAACCGGAAGGAGATAAGGGGGTGAGTGAAACACCATCACGTACACATACACACACTCACTCACTCACACCTGCATCCTATGAGGGTAGGCAGACTACTGACGGCCACAAGCTACGATCCTGACAAATATCTTTTACTTATAATATTTACTTATACCATATTTCTATAAATAATAATAAATTAAATACTCAAAGCCTCGAACTCTTACCAATATGTACTCTTTCATCTACAGTGGAGATGGGTCCATACAACACGATTCCTGTCGGCTTTGCCAAAATGTCTACTAATAACTATTATATCATAGGTCAACTAGCATCGGCTTACCTTTTAGAATTTTTCATCCTTCGCCACTGTTGATCCATCATCAAAACCTGATCATCTATTTATAACCTATTCATTGTGACCACTCCAATGAGCCCAAACACGATACCGCTGTTGTAAATTGGTGAGGAGTTGGGTATCCTGGTGATTCCAGATGATGCAGCATCACATCGAGAATACTCTATTGTTGAAGCCATAGAATACTTAATTCCGATTCTGAGAAATATCATACGCCTAATTTCTTATCAGCGTGGCTCTATAGTTCAATGTGTTCCGAAAAGCTTCAAAGCATGGGCCTAGCCAGGGGGGGGGTTGAGTTTCAAACCCCCCCGAAATATCCACAATATTATTTTTTTTATACCAGAGACTGGCAAACGAGCAGATGGGTCACCTGATCTCCTCCGCCCATAGACACCCAAGATACAAAAATAATCATGGGTGGAAATGGAAGGGGATGGAAAAAGAAATTGGGAAAGGAAGGGGGAAATGGGCCACCGGAAATCTCACTCACCGAACGAAACGCGACAGCAAGCTGCCACTTCACGTCGGTTTTCTGTGAGACAGTGGTATCAAACCGGTCAAGCCCATTCGCGCTGTACACATTACTGTCTACAGCGTAGCTCTACCACTCAAATATGATATGAATATAATATTCATACTCCGAATATTGTTAGGTAATACGCTAATGTTACTTTATTTTCTTAAAACCTCCGCCCCCCAAAACTAAAACCTGGCTACGCCCGTGATTCAAAGTATGCCCAAAATTCATTAAATAATTCTATTTAGGTCCATTTCGAGGAGCCCGCCACGTTCTCCATCTACGGCATGGACGTGACCAGTCTGCGCAGACTGAACCAGCATGAACGTTAATACAAAAGCCTTTCACATTAGTGTTTATAGATGATGAGATTTCGCGAATAAATAATAATTACACCCAGCAGTCACACATAGTCCTGACCCCACACTAAGATCGAGTCTTGTGTCGTGTATCAGAAACTACGAGAGACGCACGGTCCCATAACATCCATACCTGAAACAATCTGTGATCTACACAAACATTTGTCTGTGTGCGGGGATCGAACCCGCGGCCTCTCGCTTTACTGTCACTTCTTTCTGCCGCTCCCCTTCTGCTTCTTGCTCCATCTAATAATCAAGAAGCCACTGAGGCTTCAGTGTTGGAATAATAAGCAGAACGTTTCCCGTAGACCTAAATATCTTCTTCCATTCTCCTTCTATCTGTCCTCTCTCTCTCTCTCTCTCTCTCTCTCTCTCTCTGTGTATTTATCCTTAGTTTTTAAACGGTGTAGAAAATGTTGGCCATTAATTTTTACGATCGGCTGCTTGCCTGACATCAATTCCGGAAGATCTAGTCCCCGGGAAAATCGTGAACATTACAAAAACCCCCGTCCGACCTGGGAATCGAACCCAGGACCTCCCGGTTCACAGTACATACATGCTGCTACTAGACCAAGGACTGTTATTTTGATTTTAATGGTATGAATTTGGTTATAAAAAGAAATAAATTTAGACTGTGGTGATTTTCGAAGTAAAAATTTGTTAGACGCGCTGAGCACTAGATTTTGAGTATTGAATGAGACTGAGCCGTCATGATCGGCTTTGTAACGCTCGTTCGGGTAAACTCGGCTCTATTCGGCTACGGGACCGAATCAACAAGTAGACATTTTAGGAAATGTCCGCGTTTATTAAACGCTAATGTGAAAGTCCGTTTTATACAAAATTCAGTTGTGAACGTAGTGTACTTGTAACCACATTTCGTAATAAAAAAAATGTATAATTTGAAAATTTACAATAAAATGATATTTTTTTATTGCTTAGCTTATTACTGTAGTTTTGTTTTCGCTTTTTAACCTCTGGCCTTTGTGGCGGAGGCTCCATACAACACGATTTTGTTTGGCTTTCATTAAGAAAATTTCAGAAAGTGTTGTATGTTAATCATAATACTCAATATCTCGTTATGATAATTAAAATGAGACAACAATAATGCATTCTTTCTATAATAGTTTGGCTTCAGTTTAGAACATTTCTATCCTTCGCCACTGCATGTTATAGATTACATCTTACAAAATACTGAAGCAAGTTTGCTAATTTCACTATATTCCAAAATACAGAAGTAAAATTAAGGAATAAAGGAATTCTGTTCTATTACTTAAATCTTCAAATCAAATTATATGGAAAAGTCAAATAAATAACACCCCGTTGGTGTGTACCCGCCATTAATGCCATTTGTATATTTAAATTGAGTTTAGGAATAACTCTAGATTAGTAATAGCGTTTTGCAAGTCGCCCTAACTTTTAAAAATTAATTCCTAGATTAGATCGATATAATTTAACTTCTGATGGTCATTGGTGATAGACGTTTTAGCACGTTGTCTAGCATTTCCACAGAAGAGAAGATGTACTGCCGCTTCGAGCAGAAGAACCACGCCAGAAGACACAAGAAGATTACCTTCACAGCTCTGTCTGCGATGTATCTTCTGTAATTAGAAATTAGGTATCTTATACTCTTCTTTCTTTCTTTCTACCTGCCCTTATCCCACCTTAATGTGGGGTCAATTCAATACACTTTTTCAAGCAATTGTAGGATTTGGCTTAGTTTTCACGATCGTTTGCCCACCTGACGTCAACCTTCTCTGAGGGATCCAATCCCGTGCAAATTAAATTATAAAATTTGCTTTGCCCGACTTGGGAATCGAACCCAGAATTTAGCAATTAATATTGACTGAATATTCTAAAAGAATTGTCGCCTCCTTGGTCTAGTCGCCAGCAGTGGGACAGTAATATTACAAGGCTAATATTATTTATTATTATCTAAGGTAACTAGATTATTACTTACATCCGATGCAACCTCCTAGCTCTCGGCAGATTCTCAGGGTCTTCCTTACAACAATATTGCCTGATCCCAAGCACATAGTCCCTGAAGTACTGGTCCAAGTCCATGTCAGGGTCTACGAAGTAGAAGGTGCTCTGGTCTTCCGCGCTGATCCTGGAGTGGAGGGAGAGGAAATGCTGGTTGTCGAAGTTCCATTCCTTCATGGTGTAGTATTGGACGGTTTCCAGACCAAGGCTGATCCGGGATTGGAGTTTGACCATGCTGAGGATTCATATAAGGCTCGGTTTCTTAAATGATTATCAGTGCTTAAGCTTTAACGATGGGTTTCTCAAAGAAAGTGCGAAAGGTTAAACATTTGTCAAAAACTAGGGAATTTTAACTGCTAAAAGAAGTCTCTGGCTAAAAGCGTGATCAGATGCTTGAATTTAAAATATGTTTTGGCAGTTAAAATCTTTCTTTTTGCCTGCCCTTATCCCACCTGAATGTGGGGTCGACACAACACACTTTTTCAAGCATATTGTAGATAGATTCGGTTTTTACGACTGGAGGTTCCAGTTTCAGACTTTGCCTGACCTAGAAATTGAACCCAGGACCTCCCGATCCACAACTCGTATACACCGCCTCCAAACCAAGGAAGCGACAGCTCGTAAGACCTATTTAAAATTATAAGAATATGCTCACAATCTCTCTCTCCTCAACAAGAATAAAAGTCCATCGATCAGGTAAGCTGGCACGAGGTGAGTAAAGAACTTGCTGATCTGATGACTGAGCCAGTAAGATCTGATGTTGCCGCCAGGGTACCACAGCGCTACTGTAAATGGATACTTGTGGACCCACTTCTCGCCTGGAACCAGTGACAAGTACATTATCATTAGGTTTTTTTTTATCCGAGCACAGCAAAGTGACTACACCTGATGGTAAGCGTAGTACAGTCCAAAAAACAGTGACCACTGACAAGCAATAGATTCATCAGTGGTCATGCCGAACTATTTATACTTCTTCCCACTCTGAATCCGAAGGGGGAAGAAGCAAATCGAGGGGTTTGTGACGACAGGTAGATGACCGATGCAGAAACATGGATGTACCCCCATACCTCACAACCAACCATCAAGTCATGTCAAAAATCCCTTGAGAGAAGACTGCTGTACATAGTTCTTCCCATTATTCATGTCTCGAGCACGGATGGTTTAAGATATGAGCACGTTGATGGTGTTGAGTGTGCTCATTTTACTAATAATATTCAAAACGTAATTAGTAATTAACAAATTTGTTACCTCTCAGTGTTCTCTCACCCATTGTTGCCTGAGACATTGGCTGAATAAAATTTATTTCTTTCTTTCATTCTTTCCCTAAATATCCAGTTTTACCCGTTGACAACTAAATCATCAGCAGAAGACGTCCAATGCTGGACATAGGCCTCCCCCAAAGATCCCCAGTTAAACCTGTTGGAAGCGGTTGGCTGTCCACCTTGTAGGTGGACGTCCAACACTGCCCTTGCCAATACGTCGTCTCCACTCGAGAATATGTCCCCTCGGCTACCAGTTATACCAGCTATGTCCCCTCTCATTATCACTTGATGCTATTCCACCGAGTCAGTGACTTGTTCTTTACGACACTAACAGACTTCAAAAAAGAGGTTCTCAAGTCACCTGTCATCATCATCATCAGCCACAGGACGTCCGCTGAACATGGGCATTCTCCAAAGATTTCCACGTCGATCTGTTGAAATCGTAAATACTACTACTTTACTTTACTTTGTGTAAATTATTGTATGTCAATCGAGAGAGCTCGTTCGATAGAGCTTACTTTAAGGTAGTCTCATGTAGATAATAAGCCATTAGACTGCCTCGGACGTGTAGTTGTATTATACGCGGTGCGATTACCGTCCTGAGGGCTCAGGTTCGATCCCCGGGTCGGGCAAAGTGATATTGTATTTTTCAGTATCAGCCCGAAGTCTGGAATTTGTACCTGATACGGCAATAGATTCCCCCCTATCACATTTGGGACGGAACTAAGCTCGGTGAAATGTGGGTGTTCTAGTTCGCCAGTGTGCCTCTGGCTACCCTTTAGGGGTATAGTTGTGAGTTTGTAAGCCGGCAAGAACTGCATTATATGGAACCTAAGCCACTGGTATACTAATCACTTACCAAGGTCAAGGACTGTGCCCCACGATACTTTTATCATCTTGTTCATGGTCAAATTGTACACTTGAGTTTCTTTCAACCTGTTGACAAAGAAATTTCCCAGGTTAGATTCTCGCTAGATAATTTTGCCAATCAATTGCCGACTAGCCTGGTTATTGCTGTCTCACTGAAAAACGACTTACAGTAGCTCACGTTTCATATGGTGGGAATTCCTAAGCCTTAAAAAATTAATCCATTCCACGGATATTGGCATGGATAAGCATCATTTTATTATTTTTAGAGTTCCGAAGCCAAATGGCAGAAAAGGAACCCTTATGGTTTCGCCATCTCCGTCCGTCTGTCTGTCTGACCACTGTTTATCTTAGAGACCTTATTAGAGACTATAAAAGCCTTACGTATAAAAACAGTTTAACAGAGCAAATGGTAAAGAATAGCCTGTCCCTTTTATTTTCTAACAATGTGACACAAGGAAAAAAGTGACAGACACTTAGCAATTTGCACAGCTAAACTGGTTTTTATAAGTAAGCCCCTATAAGTATTAGAGGGCTGTAATTTGGCTCGAGTATACATATCTATCAAAGTAAGAAAGTCGTGGAATAAAATCTTGAAAAACATTTTTTTAGGGTGCCTCCCCTACATGTAAAGTGGGGGTGAATTTTTTTTTCTTGACTGTCCTATGGTGTGGGATGTCGTTGGATAGGTCTTTCAAAAACAATGCGGGTTTGCGAAAACTATTTTTGGATTGGAGGCTCTGTTTCCGAAATATTAAGCTTTAAAGTTAAAAGTTTTGCTAGATTAGGGCACCCCCCCCCCCCTCTATTTCTGAAACGGTTGGTTTTGGAAACGTGAAAAATTCACAGTAGTAGCATATATCATCAAAGGAAAACTATAGCGGCTACGCAGGTTTTACAAGTTAATTAGTAATCAGAATAATTGGTTATCAGTAGCCCGAGCACGAAAAACTAATGTAAATGTAAACTCGCTGCGCACTGACGACATTTGATTAATATTTCATACAAATTTCATAGACGCGCATCGAGCAAGAATACATTTACGGTTGTCAGAAATTTTCCTGCTCAGGCCGCTGATCGGTGTAGTTACTTATATTGACATACCATTCATACCCATTTGCCAGTAGTCATGAAAAATAATCACAAGTTATATGGGACCACCCTTGAAATAAGCTCCTTCGAACACAAAAAGAATTTTAAAAATCGGTCCACATTTGGCGGAGATATCGCGTAACATACATAAAAAACAATACCGACGAATTGAGGACCTTCTCCTTTTTGGGAAGTCAGTCGATAAGTAGGCAAGCTTACCATGTTAGAAACTACCTTTCAAATTAAATTTTTTTGGTTATTGAAAGAATGAAAGATATGAAAAAAAAATAGCTATGAACACATTTCGAAAGATAAGCTATTATAGGCGTGTTTATAAATCAATGATATGTAATAAAAATATGTCTCATCTGATTTAATAGGTTTACGTGAATGTTATTCATTGAAATTAAACTATTTTTACGGATTTTATCACGATTTGGTTTTAATTTTTATGCCCGACGTTATGTCTGACCTGTGACCACGAAGGCTGCAAAGCTTTCGAAACGTCGGGCATAAAAATTAAAACCAAATCGTGATAAAATCCGTAAAAATAGTTTAATTTCAATGTCTCATCTGATTATCACATGAGTGAAGGTCGATGTACCACGGTCTCCCCTACCATAACTTACTTATCAATGGCAGTAACATAAGCTACGAGGATACATCCGTTGACCACAACGTCGACTCCAATAGCATCGACTGTGTATGAAGCCTCGCATAGCATAGTTCGGATGACGCCTGCAAAAAATTACCGATAAAATTACAACTGCCTGTCTGACTGCCTTGGTGCCGTAATTATATTTGTATTTTAGAATTGAAATTGAATTTATTTTAGGATCGAACCCGAAACCTGAGGACAGTAGTCGTACCGAAATACACCCACGCCACCGAGGCAGTCCTATAGCAGAGCCGAAAACAAAAACTTCTGTATATAGCACTAAAGTGCCTCCTTGATCTAGTGGCAGCTTGTATGAGCTGTAGACCGGGAGATCCTGGGTTCCATTCCCAGGTTGGGCAAAGCAAATTTTCTAATTTAATTTGCCCGGGACTTGATACCCCAGAGGCATGACGTCAGGCAAGCAGCCGGTCGTGAAAACTAAGCCAAATCCTTTCTGCGACTTGGTTGAAAGTGTGTGTTGTGCCGATCCCACATTGGGGTCGGATGAAGGCAGGTAGAACGAAAGATGTAGCATTAACATACCTTTACCGCTGCCAATGACAATCCCCGTTGGACCATTTATGGTATCCACCCAGCCTGGTTTAGGTTCCTTCCATGCCGCTATCACTGTAGAAATAATATCAGTGGGCTTAGCTTAGTACTCTTATGTCATTCCCATACATTTATTCTATTCGACTAGCGCATAAGCCACTTGGCTAAGCCCGCAGACTTGTAATATTATGCTCCCGGACTGGGAGGTCCTCTGTCCTTGCTTCTGATCTCTTGTGGGTCATAACCAATAATCCCCAGTGTAAAACCAAACTCTAAAAATCCGATCTTTTATGGAATCTCACTGGAACAAGCTTTTTTTATAGCAGAGACTGGTAAACGAGCAGATGGGTCACCTAATGGTTAGTGATCTCCACCGTCCATAGACACCAGACACAAAAATTCATGGGTGTGTTGACAACCTAAAAGGAGGGAATGTGAGACAGTGGTATCAAACCGGTCTAGCCGGCCCATTCGTGCTGTAGACGTTACTGTCTACATCGTGGCTCTACCACTCAAAAAGAAAGCTTTATCGAAAACAAAAAGAAAATTGGAAAAATAATCCACATTCTATTACTGTCCCACTTCTGGGCACGAGCCTCCTTTACTTATTCCGTTTCGTTAGGTTTTAGAATGCCACGTCGGCTTCCTTCAGGTAGGTAGACTTTACAAGCCTTCAAAATTCTTGTGGAAAAAAATCTCAAATATGCAGTTTTCCCTCGATGTTTCCCTTCACCGTTATAGCAAGCGATAAATTATAATGAAAACACACTTAACATAGAGGTGGAAAACTCAGAGGTGCATGCCCTTTTTTGGGGTTAGTCTCGAACCTTCGACGCCTGTCTCGTACCACCCTCAACTATGCTATTGCATACATAGATAAATTAGGGGCAAAAATTAGTCAGGTACCTATAGAAGGCCTCACGATCGCTATGGGAAACTTGTTGCTAAACTCGTCCACCAGGTCTTCGGTCACAGCCTTCGTGTAAGAGTATGTGTTAGGCTCTGATGCTGACGCAATTAATCTGCAACCAATGAATATAGATTACACAAGATGTCATAAAGAATCCACGAGAGTACGTCGGTCGCAAGTGTCTAGACCAGTCAGTCCAACCCGTGACCACGAAGACTGCAAAGCCTTCGAATCGTCGGGAAGAAAAAATAAAACCAAATCGTGATAGAATCCGTAAAAATAGTTTTATTTCAATGTCTAGACCAGATCGTAGCAGGACTGTGTCCCCGTGCACAAACCCAACACTGAAAAATATGATAACCAATGGTCTCACAGTAGAATATGCTCAAGACCAGGCGAAGTGGAAGCGTTTAAATAGGTGCGGACCCTGGTAGAAAGAATGGTAATATTTGTATGTAAAATCATCAATCACCAAGACAATGCTCGACCGGTTTGATACTGTCTGACAGAAAACCGACGTAATTGGCAGCTCGCTGTCGCGTTTCGTACGGTGAGAGAGAGTTCCTGAGGAACCAGGTTCCCCCTTCTGAATTTCTATGTCCCTCATTTTAGGTTGACAACACACCCATGATTTTTGTATCCTGGGTGACTATGAGCAGTGGAGATCACCTACCGTCAGGTGACACATCTGCTCGTTTGCCAGTCTCTGCTATAAAAAAAATAATGTAGAGGTATACAGCACGTATGGCCGGGTCGTCCTAAACCATTATTTATATTAGGGGTCAGGACCATGGGCATTAGCCAAGTGGCTTATGTGCTAGTCGAATAGAATAGTGAATGTGTGGGAATGACATCAGAGTACGCTATATATGGTGTACACGTATGTCATTCCCATACATTTACTATTCTATTTGACTAGCGCATAAGCCACTTGTCTAAGGCCGCAGGTCTGCTTGTCTATGAAGATCGAGGAGTGTACTAACTTGGGCTCGAGGTGTTGCAGCGTGTCGTCGTCTATCCACTGGACGAGCTCGAGGAGTCGTCGCGGTCCATGCGCGGTCCAGTACAGCCGCTCACAGTCGCGGCAGGTATTGTCTATGAGTATCGAGAAATACTGACTTGGGCTCGAGGTGCTGCAGCATGTCGTCGTCCATCCACTGGACGAGCTCGAGGAGTCGTCGCGGCGCATGCGCGGCGCGGTACAGCCGCTCACAGTCGCGGCAGGGATTGTCTATGAGGATCGAGAACTACTGACTTGGGCTCGAGGTGCTGCAGTGTGTCATATATCCAGTGGACGAGCTCGAGGAGTCGTCGCGGCGCATGCGCGGTCCAGTACAGCCGCTCGCAGTCGCGGCAGGGATTGTCTATGGGGATAGAGAACTACTGACTTGGGCTCGAGGTGCTGCAGTGTGTCATATATCCAGTGGACGAGCTCGAGGAGTCGTCGCGGCGCATGCGCGGTCCAGTACAGCTGCTCGCAGTCGCGGCAGGGATTGTCTATGGGGATAGAGAACTACTGACTTGGGCTCGAGGTGCTGCAGCGTGTCGTCATCCATCCACTGGACAAGCTCGAGGAGTCGTCGCGGCGCATGCGCAGCGCGGTACAGCCGCTCGCACAATCGCGGCAGGGACTGTCTATGAGGATAGAGAACTACTGACTTGGGCTCCAGGTGCTCCAGCGTGTCATATATCCACTGGACGAGCTCGATGAGTCGTCGCGGCGCATGCGCGGAGCGGTACGACCGCTCGCAGTCGCGGCAGGGATTGTCTATGAGGATCGAGAAATACTGACTTGGGCTCGAGGTGTTGCAGTGTGTCGTCATCCATCCACTGGACGAGCTCGATGAGTCGTCGCGGCGCGTGCGCGGCGCGGTACAGCCGCTCGCACAGTCGCGGCAGCTCGCACCGACAGTATGCGGTCGAAACGTGTACGAACGACTACAGACAAGAATTTATTTCTATATATTTCTAACTCCTGCTCTAATTTTTGACAGCCTTCGTGGCATAGCATGTGAGGATCCGACTTTAGAACGAGAGGAAAACAGAAAGCCAGTAGTAAAGCCACGCTGTAGGCAGTATCGTCAACAGCTTGAATGGGCCGGCTCGACTGGTTTGATACCACTATCACAAAACACTTTTGAAAGTAGCAGCTCGCTGTTGCATTTTTTTCGGTGAGTGAGATTTCAGGTGGCCCATTTGACTCTACTTCCTAATCGCCTTTTCCTTCTCCTGCCCTTATCCCACCTTAATATGGGGTCAGCGCAACACACTTTTTTTTTCAAGTATGTTTCAAGAAGAATTTAGCTTAGTTTTTACGACCAGCTGCTTGCTTGACGTCAATGCCGTGGGAGATGCTATCCCGGGAAAAAGTGAGAAAAACATCACGCACGACCCGGGAATCGAACCCAGGACTTCCCGGCTCACAGCCCATATACTGTCACTAGACCAAGGAGGCGACTTCTTAATCGCCATTCCGTTAAAAAAATAAAAGAATTATACCTCTAATTTCTTCATGGACTCCGCAAGAGTAAGAACCCGGAGAGTTCCCTGGATATTCATGTTCACAGCATCCTTTAGCCTCTGGTCGAATCTGATGAAAGGTAAGAATTATGTCAATAACAGATGACAGTGCGCGAATATAGCCCCTTACTTATAAAAATATTTAAGCGCTGCTTATCTTTATACCATAGGTTGTCCATTTCATTTTGAAACAATGTAACGCAAGGAAAAAAGTGACAGGTTATTATTAACCATTTGCTCAGCCAAAAATGCTGTTTTAAGTAAGGCCCTTATTGTTACGTGCTACCGGGGTTAGGCAGGGTTACCACGACATCTTATAACAGTATTATTATAATCGTTCTTCGTTTGTTTTGTATGGGAATCGGTACAAGTAAGATGATAATAATACTGCTATA
The DNA here is from genome assembly GCA_036417725.1 of Clanis bilineata. Lineage (NCBI taxonomy): Eukaryota > Metazoa > Arthropoda > Insecta > Lepidoptera > Sphingidae > Clanis > Clanis bilineata. The sequence continues at coordinate 746,906 of CM071165.1, forward strand.
AGAGATGATGGTAACCCCTCAGGACGAATAATTAAACGCCGACTGTTCTCGAAAATGATGCAGCAGTTTAATCAACAATTAAACACTGTATTGCACACAATACGCGTCGAAATACTCGCTCCGAATATTCGCTCGTTGTTCGCACTCGATCGCTTCCGAAGAAACTCTGTCCCACCAACACACACGCGCCTTTTATACTCGCCGGTCGGCCTTATCAGCAATACCTGTCCTTATCCCACATTTATGTGGGGTCGGCGCAACACACTTTTTCAAGCATGTTGCAGAAATTATTTGAGTTAGTTTTTACGACCGGCTACCTGCGTGACGTGAACCCCCTCTGGCGAATCCAGTCCCGGGAAAATTAAATTAGAAAATTTTCTTGTTCCCAACCTGGGAATCGAACCCAAAAACTCCCGGTCCACAGCCCATATATGCTGCCACTAGACCAAGGCGAAACGTACCATCAGGGGTATTGCAGAAAAATTCCACATTGCAGTAGGATAAGAGTAAGACTGCTTCTCTTACCTGACACACGCAGCGCTATGGAACACCACATTACAATTCTCCACCAACTCATCACGATCTTCATCCGAAACTCCAAGGTCTTCCAACGTAATATCACCAGGAACGAGACGCAGCTTCTTATGGAACTCTAGGTTCTTCTCTCGAAGCAGGTCAAAGGCCTGGTTAAATATATAAAAAAACTAATTATAAATAGGAATTTGTGCCCGATATGGCGATAGGCTTGCCCCCTATCACATCTGGGACAGAACTAAGCTCGGCGAAATGTGGGTGTTCTAGTTCGCTAGTACGCCTCTGCCTACCCCTTCGGGGATACAGGCGTGAGCTTATGTTATGTTCTGTTAAATAGGCTTCTTAATACGAGTGGACTTTTCTTTTAAATAAATACACCCAACAGTCACACACTTTGTCCTGACCCACACTAAAGTGGTGGTAGGATATTCGTATCCGACCGGATGGCGACCACCGTACACATGGTGCTAAAACCTGCCATAGTGATCCACACTCCGTGTGTGGTTCGTGTTCCAGGATCAGCCAGTGTACTTCCGGTTCTCTCGAGGGGCTTGCGGCATGACTTGATGGTTGGTTGAGATGGGTATGGGGGTATCCCTGTATCTGCATTGATCATCCGTCTGTCTTGTCGCAAGCCCCTTGATTTGCTTCTTCCGTCTTCGGATTCGGAGTGAGAAGAAGCATAAATAGTCCGGCATGATTCTGACGACCACTAATAAACAGTGTTTGTCAGTGGTCGCTAGTTTTTTTGGACTGCACTACGCTTACCATCAGGTGCAGTGTAGTCACTTTGCCGTGCCCGGATAAAAAAAAAGATCGACTCTTGTATTGTGGGTATCAGGAACTACGAGACACTTTCGGTCTCACAACACCCAGACCTGAAACTAATATTTGAAATGTTTGTGGGTCGTACAGACATTTGTCTCGGTATCCCCTCGATGGGAGTTAACCTCAGGCAGGCAGCCGGTCGTAAAAACTAAGCCAAATCCTTCCTGCAACATGCTTGAAAAGGTGTGTTGCACATTAAGGTGGGATAAGGGCGGGTAGAAAGAAAAGAAGACGAGAGATTTGTCTCGGTGCGGTAATCAAACCCGCGGCCTCTCGCATCACAGCCGGCTATCTATATGACAAGCCACGGACGTTGTGGTTTGCTGTTTAATTCACCATTTTTCACTGTAGGCAGCGGCTTGGCTGTCCCTGGCATTGCCGATGTCCATGGGCGGCGATAACCACTTACCATCAGGTGGGCCGTCTGCTCCTCTGTCTTCTAAGGGCAATAAAAGAAAACAAAAAATACCTTAGATTCACATAGTTGCTGAAGTCGCTCCTCGCTGGACACTCCCCTCTTCTCTCGCAGCAACAGGTATATGATCTTTAGATCTGGACAGGCTCGCAGTAGCTTTTCTACCAAGAGCTGGAACATAAATTCATAATCATGGGTTTAATCAAAGGCTAGATAGAGCTAGACTTCAACTAGCTAATAATAAAATGCTAATATTACTGTCCCACTGCTGGACACGGGCCTCCTCTACTAATGAGAGGGGTTAGGCCTTAGTCTACCACCCTGGCCTAATGCGGGTTGGTAGACTTCACATACCTTTAAAATTCCTGTGAAGAAATTCTCGGGTATGCACAGGTTTCCTCACGATATTTTCCTTACCTAGAATACCTACATAGGAAACCTGCATACCTGAGAATTTCTTAACACGTATTTCGAAGGTATGTGAAGTCAACCAACCCGCATTAGGTCAGCGTGGCAGACTAAGGTCTAACCCCTCTCATTAGTAGAGGAGGCCCGTGACCAGCAGTGAGACAGTAATATTACAAGGCTAATATTATTATTATTTATTTTCGAAAATCTACAGACATCAGTAATAATTTCAATCTTGCAAAAGGGCCAACTGAAAGAAAATGAATTACCTTTCCAACAAAACCAGTGCCTCCGGTAATAAAAATTGATTTTCCCGCGTAAAACTCAGGTACAGACGGCGCCATGACACAAGCTTAAAGAAAAACTTCAAAACTCTTAAGTACATCAACATAGACTTTAATCTCAGACGTGGTTTACCAAATTCGACCTACAAAAAATAACAAATTAATATTTGATTAATGGACCATATTGTATAAGAATGCTTTCTTAATTTTTGCCATATGGCTTAGGAGCCTTAAAAATGGAACCCTATATTTTCGCCATGTGCGTTAAAATAATGAAAATAAAATAAAAATATTTATTGATCATGTAGGCATGTAAAAAACACTTATGACAAGTCAACACAAGTAAATTTTTAAATTAGGATTAATATAATTTACATTATTTTTGAATTTGACGACAGGCAGGCAAGTAAGGACATAATAGCGATGGCATGGCTACGATAGGGTGATAAGGGGAGATAGGAATAGAGTGTAAGGGAATGGGTTGTATGGGAATGGCATATGGCAGGAATGGTGGCAGGGGATTGATTGGAAATACTGGAAGCAGTTGGGATTGGTGCATGAGGCCCTATCCTAGCTAACCTACCAGCCTTTCTCTAGCTATCTACGGATGACGACCCGAAGAAGAAGGGCAGAAAGAAACTCCGGGCTTATTTTTTTTCATCATCAATTGTCACCATTTCTTTTTTTTCTTTTGTCTTTTTTCCTTATTTAATAATTTTATTTACAAAATGTCAATACAATTGATAATCATATTTATTGATGATCTATATGTCTGTCTGACTGGGGTTTGGCTCAGAGTCTCTTATTACTAGAAAGCTGTAATTTGGTATGAGTAATATACATATCATAAATAAATAATAAATACACCCAACAGTCCCACACCTAGTCCTGACCCCACACTAGGTATAACCTGTATCGTGGGTGTCTGAGACTATGAGAAACTTTCGGTCTCACAACACCCACACTTGAAACAAATATCTGTGGGCCGCACAAACATTTGTCTCAATGCGGGAATCGAACCCGCGGCCTCTCGCTTCATAGCCAGCTACTCGCCTGCTGCGCCTCGGAGACTGTCAGCTGTCATTATCATTGACGAAGTTGAAAATAAAGTAGAATAAAATAAAAGCTCACGCCTGTATCCCCTAAGGGGTAGGCAGAGAGGCACTAGTGAACTAGAACACCCACATTTCGACGAGCTTAGTTCCGTCCCAGATGTAATAGGTGCAAGCCTAACGCCATATCTGGCTTCCAGACTACGGGCTCATACAGAAAATCCAATAGCACTTTACCCGACCCGGGTATCGAACCCGAGACCTCTGGACGATAGTCGTACCGCGCACGCAATACCACTATGCTACCGAGGCAGTCATATAAACATTTCAAAAGATAATAGTTATTTTGAATACACTTTTTTTACTTTGACATGCAAGGAATGGAAGGATTTAATCACAAGTTTAAAATCTTAAAAGACCGACTTCAAATCCGATCGTGACCAAAATATGGGACCACCATTGAAATAAGCTCTATCGAATACAAAAGAATTTTGAAAATCGGTCCACATTTGGCGGAGATATCGCGTAACATACATACAAAAATACAGACGAATCGAGGACCTTCTCCTTTTTGGAAGTCAGTCGAAAATACGAATCGATTGATACCGAATCGAGAATCCACTTTTAAATGACACTTTTAGACAGCCTCCGTGGCGCAGCGGGCGAGTAGCCGGCTATGAAACGTGAGGTCGCGGGTTCGATTTCGAGACAAATGTCTGTGCGCCCACAGATATTTGTTTCGGGTCTGGGTGTTGTGAAAGCGCGCGTCTCTCGTAGTTCCTGATACCCACGACACAAGACTCGATCTTAGTGTGGGGTCAGGACTATGTGTGTGACTGTTGGGTGTATTAAAAAAAATGCACAAAACGCACCAACCCCACAACTAGATTTTCCTACTTGCACACAATTTTCACGGTCGCTCTTCTGCTAAACACCAAGAGCTGTGAACCAAAAAATCGATTCAGTAATTGGCATTTACCAATGCTGTAAAAACAATTAACAATTTATTAGCATTAGAAATCTTTGTCCGGTTATTATCTCAAATTAATCTATCCAGTTTGACGTTCATCATCACGCATGTTATGCGATGTAGGCCTATGCCTACGTTGTTTTTCGCATTTTACCGACTTAAAAGAGGAGTGATATTGTTTCGTTTATTATATGTGTGTTGCGCGATATCTCCGACAAATCTTTCTACCCGCCCTTATCCCAACTTAATGTGGGGTCGGTGCAATACATTTCATGCATGTTGCAGAGAGGATTTGGCTTAGTTTTTACGACCGGCTGCCTGGCTGACTTCAACCCCCTCTGAGGTATCCAGTCCCGGGTAATCTACTATATAAAAATAAGTCGGGTTTTCCCTTCTGACACTATAACTCCAGAACGCACGAACCGATTTCCACGGTTTTGCATTCGTTGGAAAGGTCTCGGGCTCCGTGAGGTTTATAGCAAAGAAAATTCAGGAAAAATTTCAACAGAAAAGCGGGAACATCTTTTTTCACATACAGCGCCATCTCTGATACATAGCATGTACTACAAACCAATATTTTAAGTAGATGGCGCCGGTGCGTGATACATTGTTTGACAGCTACTCATTGTTCTCTGCTCAGTTAATTTCATGTGACAAACCGGTATTGTGTTCACTATGAAATTGTGAAAAAAAAGTAAAATAAATAGTTATTCGTTTCCTATCATTAACCATCAAATCAATCACGTGTATTGTGCAAATTATATGTTTACATCGTCTAAAATATAGAACAGAAAGAAATATTGAAATATTGTCAAAAATAATAAGTAATAACTGCCAGGCTGACTCATGGGGTGGCGGACGGGGTGACTGACGAGGTGACTGACGGGATGACAGATGGGGTGACCGACTGGGTGACAGACGGGGTGACAGACGGGTGACAGAAGAGTGACAGACGGGGTGACAGACGGGGTGACAGACGGGTGACAGACTGGTGACAGACGGGGTGACGGAATGGGTGACCGACTGGGTGACAGATGGGGTGACAGACGGGTGACAGAAGAGTGACAGACGGGGTGACAGACGGGTGACCGACGTGGTGACAAACGGGGTGACAGACGGGGTGACGGACGTGGTGATAGACGGGGTGACAGGCGGGTCACAGACTGGGTGACAGACGGGGTGCCCGACTGGGTGACAGACGGGTGACAGACGGGTTGACAGGCGGGGTGACAGACAGTGTGACTGATGGGGTAAGAGACGGGGTGACAGACGGTGTGACAGACGGTGTGACTGACGGGGTGCGAGACGGGGGACTGACGGCCGAAGTAGATCATCCCATTACCTCCTTTAGAATTATCGGATTATAGGTGCCTACGACTCAGTCTTTCAACCCTCTCTCTCATACGCAGACGAAGTTGCGCGGGTCAGCTAGTGAAATTATAAAATTCGCTTTGCTCGACCTGGTAATCGAGCCCAGGACCACCCGTTCCACAACCTATATGTTGCAACTTTACAATGTATTCGGTCGTGACCAAATTTATATAGGACTACTTTTGGAATAAGCTTTATCACATAAAAATAATTTTCAAAATCGGTCAACGTTTGGTGGAGATATCGCGTAATATACCTACACATAAAAAGAAACGGGCAAGTGCATGCTACATATCTGCAGCCCGAGCACGAAAAACTAATGTAAATGTAAATGTATTCGACTTCGCTGCGCACTGATGACGTTTGGTTAATATTTCATACAAATTTCATAGACGCGCATCGAGTTCGAATACATTTACGGTTGTCAGAAATTTTCCTGCTCAGGCCGCTGATCACGCACAGTACAGGGTTCCGAAGTAAGGGTAACGGGTTTTTTTTTCTACCTGCCCTTATCCTATCTTAATGTGGGGTCGGCACAGCACACTTTTTCAAGCATGTTGCAAAGAGGATTTGGCTTACTTTTTAGGACCGGCCGCCTGCCTGATGTCAACCCCCTATAAGGAATCCAGTCCAAATTAAATTCGAAAATTTGCTTTGCCCGACCTGGGAATCGAACCTAGGACCTTCCGATTTGACATCAGACGGATTGAGGACCTTCTCCTTTTTGGAAGTCGGTCGAAAATACAGACGAATTGACTACCTCTTTTTTTTGAAGTCGATAAACGTACCAAATTAAGTAGGTTCTCTTGAGGGGCTTGCGGCATGACTTGATGGTTGGTTGAGACGAGTATGGGGGTATCCCTGTATCTGCATCGGTCATCCGCCTGTCTTGTCGCAAGCTCCTCGATTTGCTTCTTTACTCTTCGGATTCGGAGTGTGAAGAAGCATAAATAGGCCGGCATGATTCTGACGATTACTGGTAAACAGTGTTTGTCAGTAGTCGATGGTATTTTTGGACTGCACTACGCTTACCATCAGGTGCAGCACTTTGCCGTGCCCGGATAAAAAAAAATCCTTATTTTAAATTGGTTAAAAAACTGCGTTACAACCCTATTAACAAGCAATCCAATGTGTAACTAATTAGGGTTGTACGCCAAACATCACGCCACGACGCGACGGGGGTCCGGCAGAGATTAATAGTTGCTAATAAGATTTTTGGTTTATTAAAACGTAGAGGCGTGGCATCGATTCTCGCGTTAGGCAGTTCTGTAACTCAGACAGCTGTAGACAGTTACGTCGACAGCATGAATGGGCCGGCTCGACTGGTTTGGTGACAATGTCTTACAGAAAAAATTAAGTATTTAAATTACTAAAATAAAATTATCCTTGGAGTATTTTTAATAAATTCCTATTGCACACGTTATTTAGATGATAAATCTATGTTCCTACAGAAATTCATTGATATTGGTTACTACAGTCAAGAACCCAATTACCCCCCCCCCCTTCCCCATTCCCTATTTTTCCCTCCTTTTAATGAGGGAGTAATTCATAATATTTTAGTTCAAGAGTAGACGCGTAGTGAGGATATCTTGCTATCCCCTTCCAGCACTCGCACCGTTATGGCCGTTAAAATTATTTTTTTTAGCACAGATTGGCAAACGAGCATATGGGTCACCTGACGGTAAGTGATCTCCACCGCCCATAGAGACTCAAGACCAAAATAATCATGGGTGCGTTGCCAACTTAAAAGGAAGGCGAAATAGGGATTGGGAATGGGAGGGGATAATTGATCCACAGGAAATTGCACTTACCGAACGACTATTGCCTACTTTATCTAAAAGAGAATTAAAATATGTTTATCGAATACAATGTTGCTGGTTACAGAAAAAATATTATTTTTATCTCTGGCAAGCTTCGAAACAAATAGAAAGGCTTGGCTGGAAACAATCAATAATAAATATATATCAATCTTAGATGGGGTTCTAGGCTTTAAACAAAATTAATGTCATTAAGAAAGAACATCAAACTTGAAACAGCTGTAGCCCGAGCACGAAAAACTAATGTAAATGTAAACTCGCTGCGCACTGATGACATTTGATTAATATTTCATACAAATTTCATAGACGCGCATCGAGCACGAATAAATTTACGGTTGTCAGAAATTTTCCTGCTCGGGCTGCTGATCGGAATCGGCCATGTTTTCACTATCGAACGTTGGAACGTTTCAACGCTATTGAACGATTATGAATACAATTTTTATGAAACGTACTATTGCGGCCTTATTACGCTCTAAAGTTATTATGAATGGGTAAACATATAAAAGACCCTTCTCCATTTCCTAAGTCGGTTGAAAAAAGTCTCAATGAACGCCGAATCCTGGTCCGAAAATGCAAGTAACCATACCACTATTAATCATTAGATACCAATGTCATTCCGAAGGTTCGGGACCCCATCAATTTGATCAGGTATTTTATACCATTAAATCGACCGCCTCCTTACTCTAGTGGCAGTATATATGGGCTGTGGACCGGGAGGTCGTGGGTTCGATTCCCAGGTCGGGCAAAGCGAATTTTGTAATTTATTTGCCCGGGAGTGCATCCTCCAGAGGGGGTTGACGCCAGACAGGCAGCCGGTCGTAACAACTTAGCCAAATCGTTTCTGCAACATGTTTGAAAAAGTGTGTAGCGCCGACACCACATCAAGGTGGGATAAGGGCAGGTAGAAAGAAAGAATCAGCCCGGAGTCCGGAATTTGTACCCGATATGGCGACAGGCTCGCCCCGGGATCTGCGACGGACATGAGCTCAGCGGAATGTGGGTGTTCTAGTTTCCTAGTTCGACTCTGCCTAACCCTTCGGGGATACGGGCGTGAATTTACGTGTGTATAAAAAAATCCGACGATGTGTCAACCTCCTTTTGGAATTGGTATAATCATCATCTGCCATAAAGATACATGGAACTAACTTAAAATAATTGTGTGATTTTAACGGGATATGTAGTTTACAACATAACATAACATAAGCTCACGCCTGTATCCCCGAAGGGATAGGCAAAGGCGCACTAGCGAACTAGTACACCTACATTTCGCCGAGCTTAGTTCCGTCCCAGATGTGATAGGGAGCGAGCCTATCGCCATATCGGGCACAAATTCCAGACTCCGGGCTGATATGGAAAAATCCATAATCACTTTGCCCGACCCGGGGATCGAACCCGAGACCTCAGAACCGTAGTCGTACTGAAATACCACCACGCCACTGAGGCAGTCATATGTAGTTTATTATTGATATTATGTGTTTATCCGCCGAATGTTCATACACCTAAGGTCGCCTTATGTCGTTTGAGGCCGCCTTATCTGTCAAAATTGTATAGCGAAAATCAAAGTAAGAAGTCCTTTGAGTAGCGTTTGACCATTTGGGTGTATGTTATGTGGTTTTTTGGGCCTCGGCTAAACTGTTATAGCTACTTTACATTAATAATAATATAATAATAATAATATTTGTTTATTGCCAAAAAAGTTACAGATAATTTCACAAGAAAAACTTACAAATAATTTCACAACACAAGATTCACTTACAGTTAGTACAATAGTTTAAAAACAATAATCTGTTGAAAACAAACTTAATTAACCCTGCCTCTCAAACTAGGCGAACCTGTATCTTGAGAGACAGTTGTTCAGTTCGGGTAGTTCTTTTATTGAATGAATACAACAGTGAACTGTGTCAGAATAATAGGCCGTTTGTTAAGTGATCTATTTAGAGCTCATTTATTTATGTTAAATACGTTACTTTCAGGGCACTACTATGGTCTTTAAAAAAAAAAGTTATGATCCATTTGTGTAACCTAAAAATAGTGAAATAAAACTATTCTTACGGATTATATCACGATTAGGTTTTAATTAATGACACCTCAGTCTGACCCGTGACAACGAAGACTGCAAAGCCTTCGAAACGTCGGGAATAATAATTAAAACCTAATCGAGATAGAATCCGTAAAAATAGTTTTATTTCAATGTATAATGTTCGCGTAAACTTAAGAAATCAGTATCTAAAAATAGTGTTTATTAATTTTAGTAATTAACATGTATCCATTACTTACTATGTATTTATTGACTGTTTGTGCCTAAATAAATTAAAAAAAAAAATAAAAGATCGGGAGTTTAATATGACAGATAATAAACCTCAAAAACATGTTTATTTTTTTAACTCAGGACTCGATGCGCTAATGGTACGAAAAGATAAGTGCTATAAACTTTCCGCAGGCGCAATCATGTTTCTTACGGCCGGTTTCAATAAACGATCTCAGTTTAGAGTGCAGACAGATCGCGATTATGAACCAATCAAATCAAGTCATTTGACGGAGTCATGTTGAAACTGTGTTCTTATTGGCTAATTTTTGTAATATATCTATCACGCGTTCGTGAGAAAAAGGGTCGCGACAGACAGACAGACGGACAACAAGTGATCCTGTAAGGGTTCCGTTTTACCTTTTGAGTAATGGAACCCTATAAATCATCATCATCATCATCATGGCCTGTTCGTGGTCCAGTCTTGGACATAGGCCTCTTCTCTTCTCTTCCATTCCCGGCGGTCTTGTGCCCGCATCATCCAGTCCTGTCCTCCGAATCGTCTGATGTCGTCTACCTAGCGTCGTGGTGGTCTTCCGCGCCCTCTGGTGTTGTCTCTAGGTGTCCACTCAAGTATTTTCCTAGCCCAGCGGCTCGAGTCCATTCTTGCAATGTGTCCCGCCCATGTCCACTTCTTCTTTGCTATTACAGCCATCACGTCTGTTACTCTAGTTTTGAGCCGAATCCACTCATTACGTTTGCGGTCACGTAACGTAATACCAAGCATGATCCGCTCCATTGCTCTTTGAGCAACTCGGAATTTCTCAGCTGAATGTTTAGTGAGGGCCATGGTTTCTGCTCCATAGGTGAGGACTGGCATGACACACTGCTCAAATACCCTAGTTTTAAGATGGAGTGATAGTTTGCTACGTAAGGTGTCTTTATTGGCACCGAATGCTGACCAAGCTTGTGCAATCCTTCGCTCCACCTCGGACATGGTGGATGGCGAGAGATTGTCCAATCTTAGATTTGCTGATGACCTTGTACTCATATCGGACAACATTGAGGATATGATCTCCATGATTTAGGATTTAAGAACAGAATCGTTGAAAGCGGGCTTAAAAATGAACACACAGAAAACTAAGATAATGACGAACATCACAAATGCCACACACCATCAGTTTCCAGTGGAATGTGTCGCCGAATACATCTACTTGGGCCACAAAATAACACTAGGCTACGACAACCCTATAAATACCTCTTACTAAATCAAAGTTCGGTTTAAAAATTCCAAATTCTCAGTTAATTTCTTTCGACTCAGTGGAAGTTCGCTCCATAGATCTCAGCTTAAGAGTGTAGGTCACTATGGCAGGTTTTTACACCATTATACGGTGGTGACCATCCGGGGGGATACGTATATCCTACCACTATACAAAACTCTCTCACCATGTCTACAGATATGAGAACAGTGAGTAACATCGCATGTTAAGCTATGTGCACGTCTCGCAAATTGTACGCACAAAAACAGTACCGCTCGCTTACATAGAAATTATTAAACTGGACGAGTCGGTACGCGAACTTAAAGGACGAAAGCTTTTACACGCGGCTCCACTTCTGAAAAAAAATCATGGTAATAATCACATGTTTAACAACCACATCAGAGGCGGCACATATAAATGTTACATAAGCGTATGGGCCACCGGAGGCCGAGCCGCCCGTGACTATTTAACCGACCGACTTCAAAATTAATCCAACCGTGACGAAATTTATATTATACCCTTGGAATACGCTCTATCGAACACAAATTTGAGTGGTAGAGCCACGCTGTCGACAGTAACGTCTACAGCACGAATGGGCCGGCCCGACCGGTTGGATACCACTGTCTCACAGAGAACCGACGTAAAGTGGCAGCTTGCTGTCGCGTTTCGTTCGGTGAGTGAGATTTCCGGTGGCCCATTCCCCCCCCCCCCGTCTTTCCCAATCCCTTTTCCCTCCCCTTCCATTTCCGTTTTTTAGGTTGGCAACACACCCATGATTCTTATTGTGTCTTGGGTGTCTATGGGCGGTGGAGATCACTTACCATCAGGTGACCCATCTGTTCGTTTGCCAGTCTCTGCCATAGTAAAAAATCTTTTTGAGCTCGATAGAGCTTACTTCTTGCTTATTATAAAGGTCAAGATGTACTGAGGTTTTGAAGTCGTTTTTTTTTTATCTTTTGATGACTCATTAATTTCTCTTTGGTCTAGTGTCAGCATATATGGGCTGTGGACTGGGAGGTCCTGGGTTCGATTCCCAGGTAGGAAAAAGAAAAGTTTCTAATTTAATTTGCTCGAGACTGGACCCTCCAGAGGGGGTTGAAATCAGGCAAGCAGCCGGTCTTAAAACTAAGCCAAATCCGTTTTGGGACATGCTTGAATAAGTGTGTTGCGCTGACCCCACCTTAAAGTGGGATAATGGCAGATAGAGCATCACCATCATCATCAGCCATAGGACGTCCACTGCTGAACATAGGCCTCCCCCAAAGATTTCCAGATCGACCTGTTGGAAGCGGCCTGCATCCAGCGATAGATAGATTGATTTCAAAATTTTTGCCAAAATTATGTCCACTATACTTGCCAGCTTAACATGCGTGCCCCATTACGATTCCGGCATTTTTAATTGCGACGTTTTTGCCGGCCACGCGGCCCGCGATTGGCGACCAGACTCCAGCGTCCTTACACGATCAACGATGTTTTTGTACATCGTAATAATTTCCGAGAAAATAATTAAACTATGGCGTGCCTCAGTCGAATGTGCGAGGTACGACTGCCGTCCTGAGGTCTCGGGTTCGATCCCCGGGTCGAGCAGTGATATTGGATATTTCAGTATCAGCCTGGAGTCTGGAATTTGTGCCCGATATAAATAAATAAATACACCCGCTAGTCACACACCTAGTCCTGACCCCACACTAGGTATAACCTGTATCGTGGGTGTCAGAGAATATGAGAGACTTTCGGTCTCACAACAACAACTTGGAACAAACATTTGTCTCAATGCGGGTGTTGAACCCGCGGCCTCCCGCTTCACAGCCGGATACTCGCCCACTGCGTCACCGAGGCTGTCTATGGCGATAGGCTCCCACCTATCAAATCTGGGATTGCTGGTGGTAGGATATTCGTATACGATCAGATGGCGACCACCGTACACATGGTGCTAAAACCTGACATAGCGACCCACACTCCTTGTGTGGTTCGCGTTCCAGTATCAGCCAGTGTACTTCCGGTTCTCTCGAGGGGCATGACTTGATGGTTGGTTGGGACGGCTATGGGTGTATCCCTGTATCTGCATCGGTCATCCGCCTGTCTTGTCGCACGCCCCTCGATTTGCTTCTTCCCTCTTCGTATTCGGAGTATGAAGAAGCTTAAATAGGCCGGCATGATTCTGGCGACCATTGTTTGTCAGTGGTCGCTAGTTTTTTGGTCTGCACTACGCTTATCATCAGGTGCAGTGTAGTCACTTTGCCATTCCCGGATAAAATAAAACAAAACTTGCTTGGTGGAATGTGGGTGCTCTAGTTCGCAAGTTTACCTCTGCTTACCCTTTCGGGGATACAACCGTGAGCCTGTATGTATAGTTAACTAGTTATTGCTCGCGACTCCGCCTGTTTAACTCTTTGATATAGATACCATGATTTGTGACTATGACTCATGATTATTTCACTCGACTCCTTGGTCTGGTGACAGCATATATTAGCTGTGGACCGGGAGATCGTGGGTTCCATTCCCAGGTCGGGCAAAGCGAATTTTCCAATTTAATTTCCTTGAGACTGGATCCCTCAGAGATGGTTTACGTCAGGCAGTCAGTGGTAAAACTAAGCCAAATCCTTTCTGCAATATGCTTGAAAAGGTGTGTTGCGCCGACCCCACATTAAGCTGAGATAAGGGCATGTAGAGAGAAAGACTTATAATAATTTTGGTGCCCAGGATATGCTACGGACATCGCTCCTCATAACGTACTTCATCATCATCATCATCAGCCACAGGACGTCCACTGCTGATGGTCAGCCATAGACCTCCCCCAAAGATTTCCAGATCGACCTGTTGGAAGCGGCCTGCATCCAGCTTGTACTTATGCTATCCTTTTTTAGCCTCTGGTATTAAAAAGTTCATTTTACGGAATTAAACGTATTTTGAGTGGTAGAGCCATGCTGTAGACAGTTACGTCTACAGCACGAATGGGCCGGCTAAACCGGTTTGATACCACTGTCTCACAGAAAACCTACGTAAAGTGGCAGCTTGCTGTCGCGTTTCGTTCGGTGAGTGAGATTTCCCGTTGAACAATTTCACCTTTCATTTCCTTTTTTTCCCTTTTTTTAGGTGGGCGGTGGAGATCACTTACCATCAGGTGACCCATTTACTCGATTGCCAGCCTCTGATACCTGTCACAGTCACGGCTAGCTATTACTAAGCTTACATTAATTTCGTTGTTACGTCTTAGTGTGTGACTATTATTGTGCTTTTCTTTCTTCTTCTTTCCATACTGCCTACCCCTTAGACAGAGGCATGATCTTACAGCCCTTTACTCCTAATTAAAGAGAAATTGTTAAATGATATTTACGATTTAAATGAACTAATTCTTAATACTTTAACAATAGTTATGGGGCCATGTTTTGCGAACGATTTAGTCACGCCTTAGTGATGAGACAAATATCGATTATCGATAAACAAGAGATTTAATATTACTTACTATAGAGGGGCTATTAAGCAAGTTTTCATACAAAAAAAATGATCTCAAACGTAACTAACCCATTTGTTATAATTTTTATACCCCCCACCCTCCCCCCTCCCTCGGTGACCATCCGTAGTATATGCCAACCTTTCCCCTCTAGTTTTCACGTAGTAATTAATATGGTTTTAAATCGCTTTTGTCGAATAAAATTTAAAAGACAAAATATTATGATCTGTAACTTAGCAAAAAATGTAAACGCTGCGCGCCATATTTGAATATAGCTCGAAAAAGCACGAGATTTCCTTAGAAAATATTTGACTACGTGGCGAAAATCGGTACGTTCCCTCTACCACTTTAAACGCCATCTACCACTTATTACAATGCGAGGGCACATATTACAATTTACACACTAGAATGTTCTGTGAATGTTCAAGAATCACGTAAGACAATTTTATCTAAACATTATTACGCTGGCACCTTGCACGCGTATCTTTCAAATACGACTGAGTGGCTTATGACCACGAGGTCACAACTTTTGGATCACAAGTTTCGTACTGTTGTCCCATCTATGTAGGTACTGTTGAATATCTTTAATCGATAAAAATAAGAGTCTTATGTCATGGGTGTGTACATATATCTTATTACTATTATAAATGTGAAAGTTTGTATGTATGTGTGTTACTCAATAACGCCAAAACGGATGAACGGATCTGGATGAGGCACAAAGATAGATTACCTCAATAGTCTGGAACAGCACATAGGCTACATTTTATTCCGAAAAATGTGCATTTTTCGTGGGATTCCACATTTTCACGCGAACGAAGTCGCGGACAACTGCTAGTAATAGATGGTCTCATGACATCTCATAATCAGCCATATTCAACTGCTTCGAAGGCTTAGTGGTATTACGTGCGCGGTACGACTATCGTCCTGAGGTCTCGGGTTCGATCCCCAGGTCGGGCAGAGATATTAGATTTTTCAGTATCAGACCGGAGTTTATTTATAGCAGAAACTGGCAAACGAGCAGATGGGTCACCTGGTGGTAAGTGATCTCCACCGCGCATAGACACCCAAGACAAGAAAATAATGGGCGCATTGCCAACCTAAAAAAGAGGGAAAAGAGGGAGGGGATTGAGCCACCGGAAATCTTACTCACCGAACGAAACGCTGCAGATAACTGCTAATTTACGTCGGTTTTCTGTGAGACAGTGGTATCAAACCAGTCGAGCCGGCCCATTCGTGCTGCAGACGTTACTGTCTACAGCGGGGTTCTACCACTCAAAAATATTTTAATGTATGTTACGCGGTATCTCCGTCAAATATAAATCAACTTCCTAAATTCTTTTTGTGTTCGATAGAGCTGGTTCCAAGGTGGTCCCATATACATTTGGTCAAGATCAGATAGATTTAATATCGTTTCAGTTTTAAACTAGTTACAATAGTGAAAGTTACATATCGATACAAATTAATCGATGTCGATACATTATCGATCCTCGCGTCCCTATTTAACGTCTCATAATTCCCGACGTTTAGCGAATGACGGAATGGTTTCCGAGAAAAACAGTAACGATTTAATACTCTGAAATATGTTTAAGGCACAAATGTGGTGCTTGGATTTATATTCCTCACAGTTTTTCTTAAGTAGAGCCACGCTGTAGACGTTTTCGCCCACAGCATGATTATCTAGATTCTAGACTGATTTTTCGACCGACTTAAAAAAAAGGAGATAATTTGTCTGTATGTTTTTTTTAATCTTGTGGGCTTAGCCAAGTGGCTTATGCGCTAGTCGAATACAATAGTAAATGTATGGGAATGACATAAGAGTACGCTATTGCGGCGTACTCTTATGTCATTCCCATACATTTATTCTATTCGACTAGCGCTTAAGCCACTTGTCTAAACCCGCTCATGGTAAGCGTAGTGCAGACCAAAAAAAAAACTAACGACCACTGACAAATGAGCTTATCACTTTTTCAAGTATAGTGCAGAAATGATTTGGCTTAGTATTTACGACTGGCTGCCTGCCTGGCGTCAGCCCCTTATGAGGGATCCAGTCCGGGATAAATTAAATTAGAAAATTCGGTTTGCCCGACCTGGGAATCGAACCCACGACCTCCCGGTCTACAGCCCATATATGCTGCCACTAGTCCAAGGAGGTGACCAGTAAATAAATAATAAATAAATAACACACAACAGTCACACACAACGTCATGACCCCACACTAAGATCGAGTCTTGTGTCGTGGGTATCAGGAACTGCGAGAGACTTTCGGTCTCACAACACCCAGACTCGAAACAAATATCTGTAGGCAATACAAACATTTGTCTCGGTGCGGGGATTGAACCCGCGGCCTCTCGCTTCACAGCTTGCTACTCGCCCGCTGCGCCACGGAGGCTGTCAAAGTGTAATATTAACTAGGAATTTACAATCGGTTGGTGTGAACCCGGCATCAAACACATCCTGCCTGAACAACGGCCTGAGCAGGAAAATTTCTGACAACCGTAAATGTATTTCAGCTCGATGCGCGTCTATGAAACTTGTATGAAATATTAACCAAACGTCATCAGTGCGCAGCGAACTCGAATACATTTACATTGGTTTTTCGTGCTCGGGCTATTGGGATCTGAACTCACACCTCTCGGTTCTCAGCAGAGTACGTCATGACGACTATTTATTTAGTTTTTATCGGTGACTGTTGTTTTTTTAAGCACATCGGATTATGTTTTAATAAACGCTGTCTCGTCTGACAGCTACCGTCCCATGACTATAGTAACGTATTACACTGACGAGTACAACGGACATTAATGCTGACCGCTGATATCTTGGGCCTTGCTTATAAAACATGACTGCCTCCGTGGCGTGGTGGTATTTCGGTACGACTACGGTTCTGAGGTCTCGGGTTCGATCCCCGGGTCGGGCAAAGTGATATTGGATTTTTCCATATCAGCCTGGAGTCTGGAATTTGTGCCCGATATGGCGATAGGCTCGCTCCCTATCACATCTGGGACCGAACTAAGCTCGGCGAAATGTGGGTGTTCTAGTTCCCTAGTACGCCTCTGCCTACCCCTTCGGGGATACAGGCGTGAGCTTATGTTATGTTATGTGTTATAAAAACATTTTCGCTAAACTTTTCGCTAAGAATAGCCTGTCACATTTTTCCTTGCGTTACATTGTTTAAAAATGAAAGGGGCAACCTATGGTTAAAGATAAGCTGCGCTTAAACACTTTTATAAGTTTATAGAGCAAACTTCGACTAAGTCTGAGTCAAAGAAACGAACTCAGTGAGGATTTGGAATTTTTAAATTAAACTTCGACTTAGTCTCAGCCGTTTTTACAAGAAAAATAGACTGACAGACAGAGTTTCTTGTAAAAAATGACTTGGACTAAAACAAAGTTCGATTTACAAACATCCTTGGAAATTGACGGGAAGTCTGACTGACTAGGCGTCATTTGTTAAAATTATGTTATATTATTGTCTAGAGCTGTGTTTCTTGTTGTAAAGTGATATGGTTTAAATTTTAATGCTTTAAACTTTAGTGGAGATGGACAATATAATGTGGATATTTTTAACCTGTGATCTTTGATGAGTTTTGCTCGTCGCATAGTGAAGGCATCACACTGGAAGGAATTACCGCCATAATCCCAGCAGTACGCCATAATCTCATGGTCATGATGAAAACATAATAGCTCTACATATTTACTTTGACATTGGCTAAATCATCGCAAATGCGTGGAAACCATTATTTTTGACCGACTTCCCAAAAAGGAGGAGGTCTTGAATTCGTCGTTTTTTTATGTATGTTACGCGATATCTCCGCCAAATAAGGACCGATTTTCAAAATTCTTTTTGTGTTCGATAGAGCTTATTTCAAGGGTGGTCCCATATAAATTTGGTTATGATCAGATTTGAAGTCGGTCTGTTAAGTATTTAAACTTGTGATTATAAATGACAGCGACGCTGTATGAAACGTCCTTTCAACTCGCGTGTGCTTTGAATAAACAACTCGCACAATGCATCGCAAACGAGGCGCACAAAAACATCCACAGACGTGTGAGTACAATCCCACGCGTCATACTCTCTCATACCACTGCTGGGCTGTGGACTTCCCACACTGGGATGCTTAGGGTGAAATAACATTTTCAATGATTTGAATGAATTTTTGACGGAATGATTTGTTGTATTGCATGTGTGGTGTGTATATCGACCTGAGGTCTCGGCTTCGATACCCGTGTCGAACAAAATAACAAACATAACATAAGCTCACGTCTGTATCCCCGAAGGGGTAGGCAGAGGCGCATTAGCGAACTAGAACACCCACATTTCGCCGAGCTTAGTTCGGTCCCAGATGTGATAGGGAGCGAGCCTATCGCCATATCAGGCACAAATTCCAGGCTCCGGGCTGATATGGAAAAATCCAATATCACTTTGTCCGACCCGGGGATCGAACCCGAAACCTCAGGACGGTAGTCGTACCGAAATACAACCACGCCACCGAGGCTATCATCTCCATTCTGTGGACCCATCGACGGGACAACAGCACAAAACTCGTGATCCAAAAGTTATGACCTAGTGGTCATAAGTCGCTCAGTTTATTTGAAACTAGCTGACCCGCGCAACTTCGTCTGCGTAGGAGAGAGAGGGTTGAAAGAATGAGTAGTAGGCACCTATAATCCAATAATTCTAAAGGAGGTAATGGGATGATCTACTTCGGTCCGGTTTCGTGAGTCACCCAGTCAGTACCCCCGTCAGTCACCCTGTCGGTTACTCCGTCAGTTACCCCGTCCATCACTCCGTCGGTCACCCCGTCGGTCACCACGACAGTCACCCTGTCGGTCAACCCGTTGGTCACCCGGTCTGTCACCCATCTGTCACCCGTCTATCACTCGCCTGTCATCCATCTGTCACCCCGTTTGTCACCCAGTCAGTACCTCGGCAGTCACCCCGTCCATCACCCTGTCGGTTACCCCGTCAGTCACCCCGTCCATCACCCCGTCTGTCACCCAGTCGGTCACCCCATCTGTCACCCGTCTATCACCCCGTCTGTCATCGGTCTGTTAGCCGTCTGTGACCCCGTCTGTCACCCGTCTGTCACCCGTCTGTCACCCATCTGTCACCCCGTCTGTCACCCGTCTGTCACCCGTCTGTCATCCGTCTGTCACCCCGAGTTTTTTTTTTAGTTTTTTTTGTTTTTTTTTAGTTTTTAGTTTTTCACTATTTTTAATATGTATTCTGCTATTCGGGGAGGAGACAAATCCAACGAATCAAAAACCATGAAAATTGGTTCAGCACATCTCGAGTTATAAGTGTTGTAACAAACCCGTCTTTGTTTTATATATATAGATATACGCGCCCCAGGCCGGCCAGCGTAATAATATTGAGAGAATAAACTCATCTTACGTGATTCTTAACCATTCACAGAACATTCTAGGGTGTAAATTGTAATAATCGCCCTCGCATTGTAATAAGTAGTTGATGGCGGTACTGAAGTTTGAGATCAATTTTTTTGTATGGAAACTTGCTTGATATCACCTCTATAATTAGTAATATAAAATCTCTTTCTGTTGACCATATAGACCACAGAAAGGGATAACAACAATTTATTTCTGTTGCCACTGCATTTGGACTTCACTTATTACCAAATCCTTTGTCGGAAATTATCCCGCTACGGGAATCAAACCTGAGACCCTTTCACAGCGCCGCGGCACGGAGGTCGTCAAAATAACTCCGACATTTCTTTTGAACCATAAAATAATACGTAGAAAAGAAAATTAAGAGGAAATTGTTCCTAATTTTTCAGAAATGGTGCAAAAAAGGATGTCATATTAATAAAATTTGCAGTGAAATTTCAGTTTTATTTCATGGTGAATAAAGTTTATTTTTGCATGAGAGAGGCGGTATTCTAAATATTTTGTTATGGGACGCACTTAGTTGGGGGTCTAATGTGGACTTATTACTGTAATTACAAGCGACTTGAGAATTTTTATTCGTTTAAACAATACTTAAAGTTGGTTCATGGTATGTTTCTGATTTCAGTAGAAAGGTAATAAATGTTGTGCGTACCTTTTGTTAATTATATTTTATTTTATACTTACATTATTTTTTCTTATCTCCCATATTTATTCTTCAAGTACTAGAAAATGTTTATATGAAAGAATGAGAGAAAGAAAAGAAAGAAAAGAAAAGGAAAGAAAAGAAAAGAAAAGAAAAGAAAAGAAAAGAAAAGAAAAGAAAAGAAAAGAAAAGAAAAGAAAAGAAAAGAAAAGAAAAGAAAAGAAAAGAAAAGAAAAGAAAAGAAAAGAAAAGAAAAGAAAAGAAAAGAAAAGAAAAGAAAAGAAAAGAAAAGAAAAGAAAGAAAAGAAAGAAAAGAAATTAAAGAAAGAAAAGAAAGAAAAAAGAAAAGAAAGAAAACGAAAGAAAACGAAAGAAAAGAAAGAAACAAAAAATTAAAGAAATAAAGAAAATAAAGTTTATTTGTCAAACCAAAAAAGGATAGACAACAACTTACATTAAATAATCATAATTAAAACAAAAAAAACTTATATGGGCGTTTCTCAATCATATAATTATTATGAAGCAATTGTTACCAACATATCGTGTATATATTCTCTATGCTATCAAATCAGACATGAGGACATCCGTAGAACAAAAGTCACTGATATAGCCCAGCGGATTAGCATTAGATTAGCAAGCTGAAGTGGCAGTGAGCAGGGCACATAGCTCGTAGAACTGATAGCCGATGGGGCAGAAAAGTTCTCAAGTGGAGACCACGTACCGACAAGCGCAGCGTTGGACGTCCACCTGCTAGGTGGATAGAAGACCTGATAAAGGTCGCAGGGAGTCGCTGGATGCAGGCCGCTTCCAACAGGTCGATCTGGAAATCTTTGGGGTAGGCCTATGTTCAGAAGTGGACGTCCTATGGCTGATGATGATGATGATGATGATATTGAATTCAATTATATTGCTCTCTATAATTATTTACAGTAGTGTATACTACATATAAACACTACCTGGCAAAATCAACACAAGTATTTCACAAACAACTTCATATTGCAACAATAGTGTTGCAGTTCATATAATAAGTGACCCAACTCAATCCCCTGGTCGCTTGCTGTATAAAAAAATATTTCTGTAGTCTAAAATCACCTTTTTTGCAGTATTATATAGAATTTATGTATAATGTAAGCATTTAAAGATTGCCGCCATAATTCTGAGGATCTTGGAAAAAATACATTAGTTAAGGCGCTTTCTATGTTTTAGAATTATATATTCTATATTTTTTGAGTGGTAGAGCCACGCTATAGACTGTAATATAAAAAAATTAAAGTTCTGATTCAAGACAGTAACATTTATAGCACGAATTGTCCAGCTCGACCGGTTTGATACCACTGTCTCACAGAAAACCGACGTAAAGTGGCAGCTTGCTGTCAGGTTTCGTTCGGTGAGTAAGATTTCCGGTGGCCCATTTCCACCCTACCTTATCTTTTCCCTCCCGTTCCATTCCCTCCTTTTAGGTTTGACACACACCCATGATTCTTTTTGTGTCTTGGGTATCTATGGGCGGTGGAGATCACTTACCATCAGGTGACCCATCTGCTCGTTTGCCAATCTCTGCTATAAAAAATGCACTACAGTTGTATATTGTAGTCACTCCGCCATGCCCGGATTAATAATGAAATCCTTTCACTAAGCCATCGTAGCCCACGAGCCCCCGAACTATATCCCAAATCCGTCCCATTCGTGAACAATTAAAAAACGCCAATGTGTAAAAAGCAAGAATTAAGACGAAACGACTCTCGCATGCCGAAACAACATTGTATCAGAGATTTATATACTTTCGAGACGTTTAAAATGATGTTTAATGTGCCATGATGACGTGGTTTTATAAACGCTACCGTCATGTATCAGCTTCGATCCCCGGGTTGAGTAAAGTGATATTGTGTTTTAAACTTTAGCTCATGCATGTATCCGAAGGGGTAGGCAGAGGCGCACTAGCGAACTAGAACACCCACATTTCACCGAGCGTAGTTCCGCCCCAGCGGTGACTTATGCGCTAGTCGAATAGAGTAGTCGAATAGAGTAGTCGAATAGAGTAGTCGAATAGAGTAGTCGAATAGAGTAGTCGAATAGAGTAGTCGAATAGAGTAGTCGAATAGAGTAGTCGAATAGAGTAGTCGAATAGAGTAGTAGAATAGAGTAGTCGAATAGAGTAGTCGAATAGAGTAGTCGAATAGAGTAGTCGAATAGAGTAGTCGAATAGAGTAGTCGAATAGAGTAGTCGAATAGAGTAGTCGAATAGAGTAGTAGAATAGAGTAGTCGAATAGAGTAGTCGAATAGAGTAGTCGAATAGAGTAGTCGAATAGAATAAACGACATAAGAGTACGCCGCATATAGCGTAATCTTATGTCACTCCCATACATTTATTATGTTCGACTATTCTATTCGATTAGCGCATAAGGCACTTGTCTAAACCCGCAGATGTGATAGGAGGGCGAGCCTTTCACCATATCAATTCCAAGTTAAAAAAACGAACTCAGGAGGATTTTCAATCTTGAAATCAAACTTTGAGTTAGAAAATCTTTGCGTAATCTGTCAGTCTGTTTTTCATGTAAAAAATGTCGGACTCAAAAGCAATCCATATCCTCACTGAGTTTTTTATAGCGAGACTGGCAAACGAGCAGATGGGTCACCTGATGATAAGTGATCTCCACCGCCCATAGACACCCAAAACAAAAATAATCATGGATGCGTTGCCAACCTGGAAGGAGGAAATGGAAGGGGAGGCAAAAAGGGATTGGGAAAGCAAGGGGGAAATGGGCCACCGGAAATCTCACTCACCGAACGAAACGCGACAGCAAGCTGCCACTTTACGTCGGTTTTCTGTGAGACAGTGGTATCAAACCGGTTGAGCCTGCCCATTCGTGCTGTAGACATAATTGTCTACAGCGTGGCTCTACCACTCAAAAACTCTCACTCGTTTCTTTGCTTTGACTCAGACTTAGTCGAAGTTCGCTCTAAAGATATAAGTCTTAATGAGTGACGGGCGGATCGGCTGAGAGACTGAGACACCTATGTAACATATATATGTGCCGTCAACGGGTTAATGTTGATTGTACGACAATGGTATCCAATCAGTCGAGCCAATTCGTGCCGGCGTTACTATCTACAGCATGGCTCTACCACTCAACGAGTTTATGGCATAGACAAGCATTCTCTTCTAACGACTTAAGCCTCAGTCCACCATACTAGTGCATATTTAAGATAAGATTGTTTAACTATACCCCTTTTTTACTAAGCCACAATATAATTCGTCATTTTTATCAACATGTAAAGTTTTAAGGAATGATCACTTGTTCCTGTATAAACATAAGAAACTAACAGATTATACATAGTTAAACAAAAGCAGACCACCCTAGGTATCGGTGACAAGTTATATAGGGTGTGGTTAAATAAAAAAAAATAAAAAAAACTTTATTGATCACGTAGGCATGTAAAAAAGCACTTATGACAAGTCAACAGAAGTAAATTTTTAAATTAGGATTAATATAATTTACATTATATATTTGAATTTGACAACAGGCAGGCAAGTATGGACATAATAACGATGGGATGGCTGAGATAGGGTGATAAGGGGAAATAGGAATAGAGTGTAAGGGAATGGATTGTATGGGAATGGCATATGGCAGGAATGGTGGCAGGGGATTGACTGGAAATACTGGAAGCAGTTGGGATTGGTGCGTGAGGCCCTATCCTAACTAACCTACCAGCCTTTCTCTAGCTACCTACGGATGACGACACGAAGAAGAAAGGCAGAAAGAAACTCCGGGCTTATTTTTTTCATCAAAATAAATATAAATACACCCAACAGTCACATACCTAGTCCTGACCCCACACTAGGTATAACCTGTATCGTGGGTGTCAAAGACTATGAGAGACGCGCGCTCTCACAACACCCAGATTTGAGACAAATATCTGTGGCCACACAAACATTTGTCTCAATGCGGGAATCGAACCCGCGGCCTCTCGCTTCACAGCCGGCTACTCGCCCGCTGCGCCACGGAGGCTGTCAAATATATTTAAAAATAAAGTTGCAAGTTGACCTGATAAAGGTCACAGAAAGTCGCTGTATGCAGGCCGCTTCCAACAGGTCGATCTGGAAATCTTAGGGGGAGGCCTATGTTCAGCAGTGGACGTCCTATGGCTGATGATGATGATGATAAAGTTGCATCTTTTCAACCGACTCCCAAAAAGGAGAAGGTCCTCAATTCGTCTGTATTTCTTTTATGTATGTTACGCGATATTTCTGCCAAATGTGGACCGATTTTCAAAATTATTTTTGTGTTCGAAAGAGCTTATTTCAAGGGTGGTCCCATATAAATTTGGCTGCGGTCGAATTTGAAGTAGGTCCGTTAAGTTTTTAAGCTTGTGATTATTTTTAAATAAAAAAGGATCAGCCAGTGTACTTCCGGTTCTCTCGAGGGGCTTGCGGCATGACTTAATGGTTACTTGGGTCGGGTATGGGGTAAACTGTGGGCCCGCATCGGCCATCCGCCTGTCTTGTCGCAAGCTCCTCGATTTGCCTCTTCCTTCTTCGGATTTGGAGTGTGAATAAGCATAAATAGGCCGGCATGATTCTGACGACCACTGATAAAACCTTCTTCTTTTGTCTGAAGTAAAACCAATTCTTCACAGTGCTCTCTAGTTTTTTTTGGATTGCACTACGTTTACCATCGCCATGTCCGGATAAATAAAAGTGCGATTTCTGGTAGGCGCTTAACAATCTGACCACGTGTTTTATTTCTATTTCGTTTTCCATCATCAGATTGACCAAATTTCTATGGTACCACATTGAAAGGAAAGGAAGAAAGAAGCCTACTGCCTAATTTTATAACCAATTTTGGTGCAGTTTTATATGAGGGTTCCGTAAAATAAAAAAGCACAGGCTTGTACCCTATTAGTAGATAAATTGTCATTAAATCACCCTGTGAACGATGTTTGCCCTCACCGAGCGGGTCGTGCGACATTTGTCGGTCAACATCGGTGACGTACAAACAAACTGTCGTTATAACTCATTAGAACAACACGCATACCGTTCATATGAAGTTCAAAACTATACTTAGGCTTGACCGGGATTTGATCCCTCAGAGGAGCTTGACGTCAGGCAGGCAGCCGGTCATAAAAACTAAGCCAAATCTATTCTGCAACATGCTTGAAAAGTGTGTTGCGTCGAACCCACATTAAGGTGTGATAAGGGCAATAAAGATTAGTTTTAGAAAGGACATGGCCGAATCCTGCCCTTAATATAGAAAAATAAACTAAAATATACTGTCAAAAGTGATATCTTAAAATTAACTAAAAAATTAAATAAAATATATGGCATCAATTATATTTCTTTAGAACCTGCGACAAAAATATGCCGAATAAATATAGTTACTAATTGTTTTCCTTTAACTTTCGATTCCAAAGATTATTATTCGTTTGTCATATTTGTATTTGGATACACGCATAAGAAAAACATCTTTTAGGACTGTAATATTCTTCGATCGTGATCTTTACTTACCCTCAGAATAACTAATAGTGCTACTGTATGATGCATAAAAATAAACATCAAAGTCAACTTTTTTACCATTAACGATAGATATTTTATGCTGGCGTGTCGTATGATGATAATTAACTGCATCGATAATAATATTTAAGATTATGTATCCGAATGCTCTAGCTATTTTGATAATGACGTTGGACGTTATTTCTGCATAAGGCAGGCTTCATACACCACGAAATTCAAAAATGGAAATTATATACTTAAATAAATATTCGGACAACCACAAATCGATAATTTTGTTCCCAGTAATAGTAAATAATTGCTCCTAGAGCGCTACTTATAGTGCTGCTATGTAATAAGAACTAATTATAACATGATACTAAATAAAGATAAATAAATAAAGATACTAGATACTAAATTAATTTATTGAGTCTGGATTTCAGAATTTGCGCCTTAGCTCCTAAAAATGTATGTAACCCACCGCCTCCTTTCCCCTGCCAATGTCTTACTCGAATACGGGGTTGTCCAGAAATTATTTATTCAAGTCTGTCGCAGAAGTGAGATTGAGCTTAGTGTTCAGAACTGGCCGCCTGCTTGACGTCAATCTCCTCTGAGGAATCCAGTCCCGGGTAAATTGTGTCATGCCGGGTATACACCAATAGAACAAAGTCAAAATAACGTTCGCGAAGGGCCATCGGTGATGGAGACCAAACGTTCCCGATCATCTGCGAATCTTCGCTGTTGCGTTCACACAACAGCGAAGGTTTGTTTGTTCGTTCGTTTGTAATATTTTATCAAATCGAAATAAAAACCTGTGGGTTCGATTCCGATTTGTTTCGAGTCTAGGTGTTGTGAGACCGAAAGTCTCTCGTGGTTCCTGATTCGTACGAAACAAGACTAGTATCTTAATGTGGGGTCAGGACTATGTGTGTGACTATTTATTTATGTACCAATCTGAATTTTTATCGGAAAATCTTATGTGTAAGGGCGGTCTTATAAAATTATTTGCTATTCTCGCCATTTAGACTTCACAAAGTCACATGCCACGAAACATAAACCGAAAACAAGCTTTTTATATAATATTTTGTTTGACAGGGAGCCCTACAAGATCCAAGACTATCCAGATACCAATAGTACCCATCGTATAAATACTAGATAGTAGATGGTGCTGAAATTCTGTCTTTATTAAAAATAACAATTGCTGTTCAAAAAGTTTAGGCGCTTTTTGTACTCTCATTTTATTTTCCCTCGCAGGTTTTTGGAAAGTAAATCTAATTCTATTATAAGCGCGGGCTTGTAAGCTTTCATATGACGTAACATATGTCTGTGTATAGTGTCCGATGACTTAGGGCATTGTTCCATACAAGTTCCGGCCATGTCCTTTCAGTTGCAACTTTTAAAACAGGCTACTAGGCTGTTTTAAAAGTTGTATAGAGCGTTGTAAAGATGTATAGAGCGAACTTCGACTAAGTCTGAGTCAAAGAAACGAACTCAGTGAAATTCTATTTTTTTTCAAATTCAAATTCAAATCATTTATTCTGCAAATAGGATATTTTATACCACTTTCACATGTCAATTACGAGTATATATTGATTTTAGGATAATGATAAAGTAATAATAAATAATAATAAGTGAGGATTTGGAATTTTTAAATCGAAGTTTGACTTAGTCCGAGTCATTTTGTACAAGAAAATACTTGCTTAGACTGTCTCATAAGCTCACACCTGATAGGCAGAGGCGCACTAGCGAACTAGAACACCCACATTTCTTGAGCTTAGTTCCGACCCAGATGTGATAGGGGGCGAGCCTATCGCCATATCGGGCACTAATTCCAGACTCCGGGCTGATATGGAAAAATCCAATATCACTTTGCCCGACCCGGGGATCGAACTCGAGACCTCAGACCCGTAGTCGTACCGAAATACCACCACGTCACCGAGGCAGTCTTAGACTGTCTGTCTGTCTGTTTTTCTTATAAAATATGATTCGGACTAAGTCAAAGTTCG
This sequence comes from Clanis bilineata, assembly GCA_036417725.1. Lineage (NCBI taxonomy): Eukaryota > Metazoa > Arthropoda > Insecta > Lepidoptera > Sphingidae > Clanis > Clanis bilineata. Next base: position 775,084 of record CM071165.1, read on the forward strand.
ATTGTTGCTTTTGGTGAGAAAGATTTCCAGTGGCCCAAATCCCCCCCTTCCTCTTCCTATACCTCCCCTCCTTTAAAGATAGCAAGGTACTCATGATTATTTTAGAAAATCACTTATGATCAGAAGACCCACCTACTCGTTTGACAGTCTATCTCTATCTTCTCTATGTTTCTTTCTACCTGCCCTTATCCCACCTTAATGTGGGTTCGGCGCAAAACATTCTTTCAAGCATGTTACAGAGAGTGTTTAGCTTCGTTTTTACGACCGGTTGCCTGCCTGACGCCAACCCCCTGTGAGGGATCCAGTCCCGGGAAATGAAATGAGAAAATTTGCCCGACCTGAGAATCGAACACAGGACGTCCCGGTCCACACATATACACTGCCGCTGCAGGCGACTCATTTTAACTGTTTTGACAGTTTATCCTATAAAAAAAATTAACATCTGTCCATAGAATATAACCACAGATAACAATCAAAAATCAAATCCGACGCATCTAATTCGAAATTCCAAAAGGAATTTGGTTCCAAAAGGCTTTATTTTACTTCTCAGCGTTAGATGAAAGGACTTTTTGTTAGAAGCAATCGACAAACTTAAATCTACCGATTAGAAATAAAATCCAGATGCATTTTCTTTGTAAACATTACTTTTATAACGGCAAAACGAAATTTGTATTTCCAGATCGACAATTTTATGCTTGCAGTTAAAAATAAACGGTCTTAAAAGAATTCTTTACAAAATTAAGTTTTGGAGCAGCAAATGTAATATTGTTGTCCTGTTCTATTGTCAGCGCTAATCCAGACGGACGTTCTTATTTCAAATGTGTTCCCAATTCAAATTTAAAATTCGCACTTAAAGGTAACTTTACACTTTGAGATATCGAGTATTTGAATAGTATAAGGATTTATACATACTATCGACTTTGTTACTTGAGATGACAGAAAATTAAACCCAAATAATAAATTATGAAAGTGCAATAGTAATTTTATAGAAATATTATTTAACATTAACAAAACGTTACGTATTAAAGAAAAGATTTAAACGACACTTCAAGAGTATAATTTCGTTTAAATCTTTTGTTCGGAAAAGTGAAATTGTTCTGTTTTTCATAAAAACGAATGCTAATTTCCTAATTAAAACGTTATATTATTGACTATTAATATCATATTAATACGCGATGCGTCAGAAAAAATACTACCTTCATAATGAATATAGTTCTCCATTACTTGTATTAATTTGTATTTAATTTTGGCCTCATAAAAACTTTTAAAATTCCCATAATGCGACAAATCAATGGTGTACAACAGTGGCGGAAATTCCAGACAACTCGATACCTTCCGGCTTACCTTTTCCAAATTTTCCAACAATAAATAGGCCTTACGGAAAAGAAAAACTTGTAGCGGCTTCCCTTTTAAAAAATCTTACATTTCGCCGCAGGTTTATAATTCCCTTAGTAACTTTACACATTCAATAAAGATTCTTTTGACAATAGATTACAAAATGGCGAATCGTTTAAAGCTTAGTTCATCATCTTTTGAACGCATTTTCTGCATGAACACCTGGATGTCATTAAAAAACGCCTTTTACAAAAAGGACGTCAAAAGATGACAAATATCCAATTTACGGCCTCAATGGTCTAGTAGTAGCTAATTTGACAACGGTAGGTACTGGGTTTAAATTCGAGGTCAGACAAATAGCAGCCTCCGTGGTGCAGTGGGCGAGTAGCCGGCTGTGAAGCGGGAGACCGTGGGTTTGATTCTCACTTTGTGACAAATGTTTGTGTGGCCCACAGATATTTGTTTCAAGTCTAGGTGTTGTGAGACCGAAAGTCTCTCGTAGTCTCCGACACCCACGATACAGGTTATACCTAGTGTGGGGTCAGGACTAGGTGTGTGACTGTTGGGTGTATTTATTACAGATACAAAATATAAGTAATAACAACGATATGTTTCATATTTTGTAATTAATTAGTTTTAAAATACATAAGCTCGCGCCTGTATCCCCGAAGGAATAGGCAGCGTACTAGCAAACTAGAGTACCAAAATTTCGCCGAGCTCAATTCCGTCCTAGATGTGAAAGGGGCGAGTCGCCATGTTGAGCATAAATTCCAGACTCCGGGCTGCTACTGGAAAACTCAATATCATGTTACCCGACCCGGGGATCGAACCCGAGACCTCAGGAAGATAGTCGTACCGCACACGCCACCGAGGCAGTCTAATTTGATTTGATTAAAAAAACTGATTGGTCACAACAAGCTGCAACTCCTTTTTCCTGTGAGACAGCGGTAGCTCATTCATGCTGTAGACAAAACTGCACAGCACGACACCACCTAGTTATCTCCTTAATCATGAATCACCATGCGAACAAAATAGTGTTTCCAAAAAAAAAGGTTAGTTTTGTTAAAAGTAACAGAAATAAGCGGAAATGATCTCACGTCGCCCAATTCATACGTTTGGAGGCATTTCTTTAGTGTCCACCAGTGTAACTTGGCCCCTAAGGTCTGTGGCCTATAGGCCTATGGTATTTATTTTGTAAATTGTAAAGTTGTTTGGGGGTCTTCATATAATGGTTGTTTGGTAGTGATGACTCGACTCCGGGATTTTTACGGGATTTTAGCATAAGTGTGTCAAAGTCCACGAGGCTTACGAGATTTTTACGTATTTTATGTGACTGCTTTTGGCGAGTGGTATATTGGGCGCGGTACGACTATCGTCCTGAAGTCTCCGGTTCGATCCCCGGGTCGTGCAAAGTGTTATTGGATTTTTTAGTATCAGCCCGGAGTCTGGAATTTGTACCCGATATGGCGATAGGCTCGCTCCCTATCACATCTGGGACGGAACTAAGCTCGGCGAAATGTAGATGTTCTAGTTCGTTATTGCGCCTCTGCCTACCCCTTCGGGGATACAGGCGTAAGCTTATGTTATATTATGTTATGTATTTTCTGTTTCAAGAATCTCATATCTCCCCTTATCTCACCTCAATGTGGAGACACCACACAACAATTATTTAAGCATGTGCTTTTTGGAGTGGTAGAGCCACATTGTAGACAATTACGTGGCTCGACCGGTTTGATACCACTGCCTCAAAAAAAAAACACGTAAAGTATCAGCTCGCTGTTGCGTTTCGTTCGATGAGTGAGATTTCCGGTGGCCCAAACATTAAACAAAAGTATTTGCCTTAAATTTACGAATTGTTGCCTGCCGTTTATTCTAATCCAATCTCGTGACAGCACGTATAGGCTATGCACTTAAAAGTGCTAGGTTTGATTTCTAGGTCAGGCGGGATGCTTTCTAACAACCCACCCGGAACTGGATTCCCCAAAAGGGTCAACGTCAAACAGACATCAAGTCGTAAAAACTGAACAGACCGTCTTCAATATTTATCCAATTAAATAAAAAATAAAAAATAAAAATCTTTATTGATCACGTAGGCATGTAAAAAAGCACTTATGACAAGTCAACACAAGTAAATTTTTAAATTAGGATTAATATAGTTTACATTATATATTTGAATTTGACAACAGGCAGGCAAGTATGGACATAATAACGATGGGATGGCTAAGATAGGGTGATAGGGGGAGATAGGAATAGAGTATAAGGGAATGGATTGTATGGGAATGGCATATGGCGGGAATGGTGGCAGGGGATTGACTGGAAATACTGGAAGCAGTTGGGATTGGTGCGTGAGGCCCATTGTGACCAAATGGGACCATCCTTCAAATAAGCTCTATCGAACACAAAAAAAACTTGAAAATTGGTCCACATTTGGCGCAGATATCCTGTAACAACATAAACATACAGACGAATTGAGGACCTTCTCCATTTTGGAAGTCGGTCGAGAACTAAGCCAAATCCTTTCTGCAACATGGGCAGATAGAAAGAAAAGATACGATTGACTTCATAGATCCCATACTGATTTCTTAAGTTTACGCGAATATTATACATTGAAATAAAACGCGAGGTGTAGAGCTTTATAGTCCCGGAATAACGGGATCTATGAATTGATATAAAACTATTCTTACGGATTCTATCACGATTAGGTTTTAATTATTATTCCCGACGTTTCGAAGGCTTTGCAGTCTTCGTTGTCACGGGTCAGACTGAGGTGTCATTTGACTGCAAAGCCTTCGAAACGTCGGGAATATTAATTAAAACCTAATCGTGATAGAATCTGTAAGAATAGTTTTATTTCAATTCATAGATCCCGTTATTCCGGGACTATAAAGCTCTACACCTCGCGTGCCCCATCACTACGTTTTGTGTCGCCCAACAATGGATTTGAATTCAGTTAGTTAACGCGTTTGGAATCCGAGTTTATTTTGAAAACGAGCAGTCATCGTGTGGATGACCGTGGGTACTATCGACCAAACACATTTCATCAACTATATATAATCTTCTTCTTTTAAAAATAATGGCTTCCATGCTTTTACGATGATTTAGCCAATGTCAGGGTAAATAGAGCAATTATGTTTTCACAATGACCATGATGTGGATGGTCTCAAGGCCCTGCTGGGATTAAGGCGGTAATTTCTTCCAGTGCGATGTTCCTCAGATAATCTTCACTCGGCGAATCGACTGAACAAATCCAGCTAACGCACCAATCAAAACTCATCAAAGATCTCCGCTTAAAGGTTTCCACATTATATTGACAGCCTCCGTGGCGCAGCGGGCGAGTAGCCGGCTGTGAAATGTGAGGTCACGGGTTCGATTCCCGCATCGAGACAAATGTCTGTGTGGCCCATATATATTTCTTTCGGGTCTGGGTGTTGTGAGACCAAAAGTCTGTCGTAGTTTCTGATACCCACGATACAGGTTACACCTAGTGTGGGGTCAGGACTATGTGTGTGACTGTTGGGTGTATTTATTTATTATTTATTTATTATACTGTCCATCTTCACTGCAGTATGATGCATTAAGCCACATCACTTAAAAACCAACAAACACAGCTCTAGAAAATAATATGAAATAATTTTAACAAGCGACACCCACCCTGCCAGACTTCCCGTCAAAATCCAACTATCTATATTCAATAGATAATTTTGTGACATAGCTCGTAGAACTGATAGCCGATGGGGCAGAAAAGTTCTCGAGTGGAGACCACGTACCGACAAGCGCGGCGTAGGACGTCCACCTACAAGGTGGACCGACGACCTGATAAAGGTCGCAGGAAGTCGCTGGATGCAGGCCGCTTCCAACAGGTCGATCTGGAAATCTTTGGAGAAGGCCTATGTTCAGCAGTGGACGGCCTATGGCTGATGATAATGAATTCTGTGACACTGACTTCTTTCTTACTACCTGCCCTTATCCCACCTTAATGTGGGGTCGGAACGACACACTTAGCACGGTGCAGAAAGAATTCGGCTTAGCTTTGATCTCATCTACCAGCCCCCTAATTTTTGACACTCAATCCGATTTCGACTACGATTCTATTTAATTTAGTGACTCAAAATTCCACCGAAATCGAGGTAAAAAGTGCGCTAGACATTAGGTCACTTTTATTACCCTATAGGTATACGTATAACTAATAAAATAATCACAAGTTTAAAAACTTAAAGGACCGATTTCAAATCCGATCATAACCAAATTTATATGGGACCACCCTAGAAATAAGCTGGATCGAATACAAAAAGAATTTTGAAAATCGGTCCACACTCGGCGGAGATATCGCTTAACATACATAAAAAATACAGACGAATTGAGGACCTCCTCCTTTTTGGAAGTCGGATGAAAAATAATACCTTCGAGTTATTTAAATATTAATAGTAATGCAGTCAATGCAGAGGTTTTATACATACAGACAAGCGTCGCTAAACTGATATAGAGTGATACACAAGTCTTGATACTTGTAGTGAAAAATATTATCATAATAAGCGCGACTTGCACCTCTATTACTAACCTACAGTTATTTCTAACCTCAAGTAATTTGAAGAGAAATATACGAATAAATAAAAAAAAATCTTTATTGATCACGTAGGCATGTAAAAAGCACTTATGACAAGTCAACATAAGCAGATTTTAAATTAAGATTAATATAATTTACATTATCTTGCTATAAATTTGAAGACAGGCAGGAAAGTATGGTCATAATAACGATGGGATGGCTACGATAGGGTGATAAATGGAGATAGGAATAGAGTGTAAGGGAATGGGTTGTATGGAAATTGCATATGGCAGGAATGGTGGCAGGGGATTGACTGGAAATACTGGAAGCAGTTGGGATTGGTGTATGAGGCTCTATGCTAGCTAACCTACCAGCCTTTCTCTAGCTACCTACGGATGACGACTCGAAGAAGAAAGGCAGAAAGAAACTCCTGGCATTTTTTTCATCATCAGTTGTCACCATTTGACATTTAATTCAGTACATGTAATGTACTAAATGTAATTACAGATAATATATGACGACATTTAATTAATTACGTGTAAACAATTACATGTCATTCATATATTTATTTTTCAATATAACTTGAGGTTAGGACTAAATGTAGATTAATAATAGTGGTGCTAGCCGCTCTAACTATATAATTGTCCCGTTTCTGAAGTTTTTAGGAGAGGCTGATAAACAAGTAGGTCAGTTACCTGATGATAAGTGACCTCCGTTAATAGACACACTATACCAGATAATCACAAGTTTAAAAACTTAACAGACCGACTTCAAATCCGATCGTGACCAAATTTATATGGGACCACCATTGAAATAAGCTCTATCGAACACAAAAAGAATTTTGAAAATCGGTCCACATTTAGCGGAGATATCGCGTAACATACATAAAAAAAAACGACGAATTGAGGACCTCCTCCTTTTTGGGAAGTCGGGCGAAAAATCGTGGACACTTTGACAATCTTTAATGATAATTAATAGGTGTAACTTTAATTAAAAATAAGGAATTTCGAAAAGAAGAAACAACCTGAAATCTCACCCAATGAATGAAATGCAACAGCAAGCTATTATAGCGGTTTTCAGTGAGACAATGGTATCGACTCAGTCGAGCCGACCTATCTGTGCTATAAACATTACTATCAAGAGAGTCACTCTACCAAAAATCTCTTCATCAAGCTACTTGTAAAATATAAAGGTCGGAAGCCGAACAACGGATTTAGACAAGTAGCTTATGAGTTAATCAAATAGAATAAATGTATGGGAATACGTACGCCGCATGTAGCGTACTCTTATGTCATTTCCATACATTTATTCAATTTGACTTTTCTATTCGACTAACGCATAAGCCACTTGTCTAAACCTGCAGGAATATTTTTGACAATCGAATTCAAATGTCATGCTGAAATCAAAATAAGATCAGTGCGAAGCGAGCTTGACATGAATTCAATTGTTAAAAATATTCGTTCTTGGAATCCTATATCCAATTGGCAAGCCTGAATTTTAAACTATTTGAGCCATCCCGGGATTTAAAATATTTGAACCCTGGAGTTCACAGTCGCTTAGCTGAATTCTAACTAAACCGGCTAAACTGAGTGAGTTCTGCGAAATATCTTATTTCAAGTATCAAAACATCTCAGCACAATAAGTCATTGAATTATCATTCAATAAACAAATAAAATAAAAGGAAAATAAACTGAGTGAGTTCTGCGAAATATCTTATTTCAAGTATCAAAACATCTCAGCACTATAAATCATTGAATAATCATTAAATAAATAAATAAAAATAAAATAAACTGAGTGAGTTCTGCAAAATACGTTATTTCAAGTATCAAAACATCTCAGCACTACAAATCATTGAATGATCATTCACAATGATTAATTAATAGGACCAGACACAAGTCAAGTAATGACGTAACTCTTTTACTATTTATTGTTTGACTTTATATATCTTGGGAAGTTCTGTTTCGATTAGGCGTAGCTTTTAAGTTACATTTAAGTTTTTATTGGAATTGAATGTTTACTCGGTGGCGTAGTGGTATTGCTTGCGCGTTATGACTACCGCCTTGAGGTCTTGGGTTCGATCCTCAAGTCGGGCAAAGCGTTTTCTTATTTGACCCGGGACTGGAAGCTATAGAGGGTGTTGACTTCAGGCAGACAACCAGACCTTAGTTATTATTATTACGGCAACCCTCTAACGGATCCAGTACCGAGTAAATCGAGATAGAAATACATTCGCCCGACCTGGGAATCGAACCCAGGACCTCCCTGTCCACATATTATATACTACCACTATACCAAGTACGCGACTTTCGTAGGTTTATAAAATTATATCTTCTTTTTAAAACATAACATAAGCTCACGCCTGTATCTCCGAAGGGGTAGGCAGAGGCGCACTAACGAACTAGAACACCCACATTTCACTGAGCTTATTTCCATCCCAGATGTGATAGGGGCGAGCCTATCACCATATCGGACACAAATTCCAGATTCCGAGCCCAATATCACTTTGCCCTCGCCGGGGATCGAACCCGACACCTCATGACAGTAGTCGTAAATACAACTACGCCACCGAAGCAGTCTTCTTTTTCTAGTCGGTTAAATAGGTGTGACGGAATGCGTACGAAACAGTTATTCGCGAAATAATTTGTGGGTGTTCAGATACTTTTTAATTCAATCTCCATATTTATGTATGTTTATGGTCGAAATCAATAATCGACGGCTACAAGTATTTTTATACTGTACAAATATCACTTAATAATTCATTCGGATGGGTTTATGTAAAAGATGACATCTCACTACGAAATTTTAAATGCCTTTTTTGATTGCCTTGTTCGATAGAGCTTATTTCAAGAGTTGTCCCTTATAAATCTGATTACGATCGCATTAAATCAAATCAAAATAATTTATTGAATCCATGAAAAGTTACTACATCATTTAGGCTGAGATCTATAGAACGAACTTCGACTAAGTCCGAGTCAAAAAAACGAACTTAGTGAGGATTTGGAATTTATAAATCGAACTCAGACTTAGTCCAAGTCATTTTTCACAAGAAAAACTTTGCTAAGTCCAAGTCCACAAAACCTTGACTTCGGTCTGTCAGTTCGGCATGCAGTAATACCAGTATCGAAATACTGACATAAAATGTAGAAATTGTTTTATTCATTCTAACGTTTTTTAAATTAAAATACCAAAACTATTGTTAGAAAATGTTTAATAATTAAAGGTACGAGATTTTCTTATATTGCAGTACCGTTTATTATACTGTAAATCGATCTATTAATTATTAAAGTTTAACGAAAATAGATAATTTTGTTTGGAATAAACTTGTAACCCAGAAGATGCCAAAAAAAAGACAAAATGTTTTGACAACTTCCAGTATTGTCCTGAATAAGAATTAATATAACATTAAACCCGAAACCGTGCTCAGAATTAAAAAAAAATGTTCTGCTGAGCCATTTGCAAAGCGCGAAAGGTGACCCGAGAACCAGTGGGAATGGATGGACGGCGGACTTCATCGCGGCGACCCACAATGCAACAGTGACCATCATGCTATTGCTCCAATAATATTATCATCATCAGCCACAGGACATCCACTACTGAACATAGGCCTCCCCCAAAGATTTCCAGATCGACCGGTTGGAAGCAGCCTGTAACCAGTGATTTCATGTGACCTTTGTCAGGTCGTCTGTCCACCTAGACGTATATCAGGCCCGCCCGGCCCCGCGTCCTTTAGCGATAACAGGTATACCAAACGAATGTACTCATTGCGAAAATCATATGTACCGCTTTCATTTTCAATGTACCTCTCTAATTTTCAAATTACAAGCGCTTTATGGTGGCCGGGCCAGCCTGACTTTTTCAGCCCGGCCCCTCTGTAATTCAAAAACTACAAAACGTACTGATAAAGTGATGGTACAGAAGAAATGTACTCTCCAAATTACGTATATGTACAGCTTAATATAACAATAAAATGCAATATCTTACGAGATATTCAATCGGGAAATTAGGGAATCAGGGCCGGGCTGAAATTATTTATATAGCTCTGTACAGAAAAACTACAAGGCATTGATCTGAACTATTGATGTACATACAATGTACCCTGGATGTAGTTCATATGTACTTACTTCGTTTTCAATTATATTAAGTAATTATAAAAATATGTCCATTTGTAATTATTTGAGACCGGTACTTTACAATCGTCCATATCTTTTTAAATATAGCATCAAACTGATTAATATTGTGTTTTTTGGAATAACATACGATAGTACATTCGTTTAGATTGCCTTGTGTGTCTATTTGCGGGTTATTTGAATAAATATTTAAATCATAACCTAATACTAGTAAAGCTGCAATAGAGTGACCATCAGTCACAAACAAATTTCCGGACCATGATGTAAATAACATAACATAACACAAATTCACGCCTGTATCCCCAAGGGGGTAGGCAGAGGCGCACTAGCCAACTAGTACACCCACATTTCGCCAAGCTTAATTTCGTCCAAGATGTGATATGGGGCGAGCCTATCGCCATATTGGGTACAAATTCCAGACTCCGGGCTGATGTGGAAAAATCCAATATCACTTTGCCCAACCCGGGGATCGAACCCAAGACCTCAGGACAGTAGTCGTACCGAAATACAACCACGCCACCTAGGCATGATGTAAATATATGGAATTAAACAATATTACGTTGAAAATATTCGTTTTTATTAAATTACTTTTATAAATTTGTGGCAACCAACATCCATATTATATATTTAACTTATTAACATGAAATAATGACATTTTTTTAATACAAAATAAAATAGCGAAACAAAATCATTTTTTTTCTACCAGAGACTATGGAGTAATATCAGATACAGCATGATTATCAACGTATGTAAGTACCCCGCGTAGGTATAATTATTTTGTTTTCATCATGAAAATAGACATTTTCTGTTCTACCTATCCTTTTCCACGTGTTTTACTTGAAATGTTACATAATAAATATAGTAGAAAACCATTTATTTTGTTTGAGATGTTAATATAAATTATCTGTTTATAATTTTCATCAGCCACAGAACGTCCAATGCTGGACATAGGCCTCGCCCAAATCGACAATAAATTGATAGCTGGACTATAAAATCTCTCCATGGCCGCCACCGTCTCGCTCTGACTAGTCTTAATGTTGACAAGCGAGCGCCATACTCATGGCTACAGAGAGGCGAATTGTTTCCCGAAACAGAAGGATTCATGCTGGCTATACAATATCAGGTTACAGACATTAAAGTTAAAGAAAGTACATCATTCGTGATAGCATTTTAAATAGATACTTAAACTGTTCAACCTTAGCGATATATGTACCGTTTAATATACGGTACGGTATCAGGGCATTTGCCTCTTCTGGCCAGAAAGAGTGTCCTAGTTGGCTAGTGCGCCTCTGCCTACCCCTTCAGGGATACATGCGTGAGCTTATATTATGTTATGTTATTTACATCATGGTCCGGAAATTAGTTTGTGACTGATTGATGGCCACTGTACTGCATCTTTACTAATATTAGGTTATAATTTAAATATTTATTCAAATAACCCGCAAATAGACACACAAGGTAATCTAAACGAATGTACTATCGTATGTTATTCCAAAAAACACAATATTAATCAGTTTGATGCTATATTTAAAAAGATATGGACGATTGTAAAGTACCGGTCTCAAATAATTACAAATGGACATATTTTTATAATTACTTAATATAATTGAAAACGAAGTAAGTACATATGAACTACATCCAGGGTACATTGTATGTACATCAATAGTTCAGATCAATGCCTTGTAGTTTTTCTGTACAGAGCTATATAAATAATTTCAGCCCGGCCCCGATTCCCTAATTTCCCGATTGAATATCTCGTAAGATATTGCATTTTATTGTTATATTAAGCTGTACATATACGTAATTTGGAGAGTACATTTCTTCTGTACCATCACTTTATCAGTAAGTTTTGTAGTTTTTGAATTACAGAGGGGCCGGGCTGAAAAAGTCAGGCTGGCCCGGCCACCATAAAGCGCTTGTAATTTGAAAATTAGAGAGGTACATTGAAAATGAAAGCGGTACATATGATTTTCGCAATGAGTACATTCGTTTGGTATACCTGTTATCGCTAAAGGACGCGGGGCCGGGCGGGCCTGATATACGTCCACCTAGCAGTCATATTAAACAGACAGTGAATCAGTGAATCAGTGAAAATACATATTATATTAATTATTATGTAGTCGGCCTAAATAATGTATAGATATTTTGAGAATGAATTGGTTACATGTTGTCAGGAAATTGATTTGCAGTAGGTAAATAAAATAATAATTATCATGAATAATATTTATTTATTACAATCTCTGATATTAACTTTTGTTTATTTGAGTGAGCATAGTAAAGTACATAAATGGTATTCTCAACTATTGTGCAATATACCTACTGCACAAACTACTGTAATATTGCTTGTGTTTGATAACTTGTTCCGCAGTTGGTTGCATGTGTGAAAATTTAATAACTTCAAAATGTTATTTCTGAAACAGAAGAAATAAATATCAGACAGAGTTTCCCTCAGATCTTTCATTATTAATCAGCAGATCACCACAATGGCAATTTGCATGGTCTAGCTGACAATAAGCTTGCCTGGCAGGTTAACCACTCAGATGGTACCCAGATGGTAATGCCTCAACAGTTTACCGCTGGCAGGAAATGTTAATAAGGCATGGTTTTGCTTTGGGCTTGCTGGCTGACTGAGATGCAATTTATACTCTACATGGGCTGCTAGTAAACAAACAGACAGACAGACAATTTGCTAGTAAACAGTCTCCAAAATACAAAATCCCCGTTTTAACAATTTTGATAAATTAATAAAACTTTTGTCAATATATTAATATGAAATAATGGCAGTGGATTAGCTAGAGCTCCAGGAATATGTATGACAGAGTCGATCACCTCACTCACTCACCTGATTGTGACTCCTGGCATATTTGAGCCCTTGTAATTCTCTTGGTGGTTTACACTTTACTTCGTCATTTTAGAGCTTAGAATGCTTTTTTTATGTCATCATGTTTTCATCATCATCATCTTGTTTCTTCTTACTTTAAAAATTATGGCCTTCTTCAAAATATTAATGATTTCGCCAACAATAGTAATAAATAATAAATCCATGTTTTGACTATCAAATGATGACGATTCATGTTTATTCTTTCTTCTACCTGCCCTTATCACGTATATCAGGCCCGCCCGGCCCCGCGTCCTTAAGTGGTAACAGGTATACCAAACGAATGTACTCCTTGCGAAAATCATATGTACCGCTTTCATTTTCAATGTACCTCTCCAATTTTTAAATTACAAGCGTTTTTTGGTGGCCGGGCCAGCCAGACGTTTTCAGCCCGGCCCCTCTGTAATTCAAAAACTACAAAACGTACTGATAAAATGATGGTATAGATGAAATGTACTCTCCAAATTACGTATATGTACAGCTTAATATAATAATAAAATGCAATATCTTACGAGATATTGGATCAAGAAATTAGGGAATCAGGGCCGGGCTGAAATTATTTTGGTAGCTCTGTACATAAAAAGTACAAGATATAGATATGAACTATCTATGTACATATAATGTACCCTGAATATAGTTCATATGTACTTACTTCATTTTCAATTACAATATGTAATTACAAAAATATGACCTCTTGTATATATTTCAGCCCGGCCCTTTACAATCGTCCATATCTTTTAAAATACTGCATCGAACTTACTAATATTGTGTTTTTTGGAGTTACATACGATGGTACATTCGTTCAATTCGCCTTGTGTATCCATTAGCGGCTTATTTAAAAAAACATTTAAATTATAACCTAATATTATTAAAGCTGCAGTAGGGTGACCATCAGACACAAATTAATTTTCGGACCAATGAAACGAATGAAACTATATTCTATTGAATATACATTTTTTAATAAATCAACTTTTATAAATATACAGGGGTATAATCATTTATTAACCTACTTACATTAAATATTGCCAGACAGAGTTACGTTCGCTTTTTTATTTACTAGCTGACCCGCACAACTTCGTCTGCGTATGAGAGAGAGGGTTAGATAGAGTGAGTCGTAGGCACCTATAACACAATTCTAAAGGAGGTAATGTACCATAAGAGTCACCTCATCAGTCACCCCGTGTGACCGGGAAGTCACGTACTTTCTCTCGAAGTTTAGTTTAGTAGCCTATGTTATACTCTTAACGTAGATGATCACTTTACAGATGGATGTTTCTCCCGATTCCATCCGCGTGATTTTAAATTAGCACTGTAGGTACTTTTACCGCCCCTATATAAGCAGAGAGAGAGAGGGAGAGACAAGGACAATATACATCTTGTCAGCCTTTAAAAGTTGTATACTAATAATTTGGCAGCATTTTCTCAGATCATAGCCCGTTTTCTATGGAACAAGTAAAAAACAAAAAAAAAAATGTTTCACTCGATATATTTCAATGATATACTTACATCGTGGTCCGAAAATTAATTTGTGTCTGATGGTCACCTTACTGCAGCTTTAATAATATTAGGTTATAATTTAAATGTTTTTAAATAAGCCGCTAATGGATACACAAGGCGAATTGAACGAATGTACCATCGTATGTAACTCCAAAAAACACAATATTAGTAAGTTCGATGCAGTATTTTAAAAGATATGGACGATTGTAAAGGGCCGGGCTGAAATATTTACAAGAGGTCATATTTTTGTAATTACATAATGTAATTGAAAATGAAGTAAGTACATATGAACTACATTCAGGGTACATTATATGTACATAGATAGTTCATATCTATATCTTGTACTTTTTATGTACAGAGCTACCAAAATAATTTCAGCCCGGCCCTGATTCCCTAATTTCTTGATCCAATATCTCGTAAGATATTGCATTTTATTATTATATTAAGCTGTACATATACGTAATTTGGAGAGTACATTTCATCTGTACCATCATTTTATCAGTACGTTTTATAGTTTTTGAATTACAGAGGGGCCGGGCTGAAAACGTCTGGCTGGCCCGGCCACCAAAAAGCGCTTGTAATTTAAAAATTGGAGAGGTACATTGAAAATGAAAGCGGTACATATGATTTTCGCAAGGAGTACATTCGTTTGGTATACCTGTTACCGCTAAAGGACGCGGGGCCGGGCGGGCCTGATATACGTCCCTTATCCCACCTTAATGTGGGGTCGGCGTAGCAAACTTTTTCAAGCATGTTGCTGAAAGGATTATAAGACGATTTATGTATAATGCGGTTTGTTTTTCACTTGACATTTCTAAGAGCGTCAGCCATTTTGTCAGCTGTTAATTACGTAATACGTTCCGTTACAATCTACAAATATAAAGGCGCGTCTCCTGTAAATATATAAAAATCTTACGTTTCTTTTGTCAAAGGAACTGCGTGAAACCGATAACGTCTGAGTAAACTATGCAAAGTCAAACTATGGCTAGCGTGAGTTCGAGTTTGAATTATAAATACGCAAAAGTTGACTTTCGCTTAGTTCACTCCAAAGACGACTACGCTGAGTCGACTTTGGTAGAAGACTTAAGTAAGAACTATAGATTTCAGCCTTAGATTCCGTCAAAGTTCCTCTACCGCCAGTTCGGAAGGTCGTTTCGCCAGAGAAGAACGGGCAAGAAACTCTGGCGTTGCTCTTTTAAATGCCAGTTGACACTATTTGCTTATAAAGTACCATCGACAGGCTCCGTGGCGCAGCGGGCGAGTAGCCGGCTGTGAAGCGAGAGGCCGCGGATTCGATCCCCGTATCGAGACAAATATTAGTATGGCCTACAGATATTTGTTTCGGGTCTGGGTGTTGTGAGACCGCGCGTCTCTCGTAGTTCCTGATACACGACACAAGACTCGATCTTAGTGTGGGGTCAGGACTATGTATGTGACTGTTGGGTGTTATTTATTTATTTATTTATATATTAAAATCAATTTTGAAGTCGACCCGTTAAGTTTTTTATCAAACAAATAATATTATCATAAAATAAATAAAAACTGGTCCCCTCATGCATAAACCCGTCCTCTAAAATACACACGAGAGCCCCGGGCCCATTTGAATAATAAATATAACCAACTCTACATAATTTTACAGTTAACCGCTGCCTCTATATATTTTACTATAGATGCATCTGTTATGGATGCGGTATTGAAAAATTTGGGCGCGGTATAATAGTATAGCGACAGCTCAGTTGAGAATAGCAACATAACATAAGCTCACGCCTGTATCCCCGAAGGGGTAGGCAGAGGCGCACTAGCGAACTAGAACAACCACATTTCGCCGAGCTTAATTCCGTCCCAGATGTGATAGGGGGCGAGCCCATCGCCATATCGGGCACAAATTCCAGACTCCGGGCTGATATGGAAAAACCCAATATCACTTTGCCCGACCCGGGGATCGAACCCGAGACCTCAGAACCGTAGTCGTACCGAAACACCTCCACGCCACCGAGTCAGTCAGTGAGAATAGTACGGACTGCCAAAGACTTTTATGTATTTACTAGACAAGCTGTTTCGAAGTAAAATTGTGGCACATGACGGCGAGTGTTTGACGTTTCACGGCTAAGGAAAAGAGCAGATTTCTATAGTGAGTTGAGGTCGATTAACAGAGACTTAGTGCGCACTTTCTATGTACCGAACAGCCAGTAGTAGTATACATAAAGGTCTTTGAGGACTGCCGAGAAGTGTCGAAGGTTCGAAACCAACCACGAAAATTGAGCATACACTTCCTTTCTATGTTAAGTGTGTTTTCATTGTGAATTATCGCTTGCTGTAACGGTGAAGGAAAACATTGTGAGGGAATCTGCATACCCGAGAATTTCTTCACAGGAATTTCGAAGGTATGTGAAGTGTACCAACCCGCATTAGGCCAGCGTGATAGACTAAGGCCTAACCCCTCTCATTAGAAACGGAGGCTCGTGCCCAGCAGTGGGACAGTAATATTACAGGGCTAATATCTAGTCTTTTCCGTCCTTGGTCCAGTTGCATGTAGTTGTGGACCGGGAGGTCCTGGGTTCGATTCCCAGGTCGGGCAATTTATTCTAATTTAATTTGTCTGGGACTGGATCCCTCAGAGGGGGTTGACGTCAGTCTGAGACTTAGCTAATGTCTCATGACGAGCGCACAAAGTGCTTTGTTATTCTTTGGGTGGTGTTTATACCAAACGAGCGGCCATTCCCGAAAGGGTAGGCAGAGCCAAATTAGTGATCTAGAACACTCAGATTTCGCCGAACTGATTTCCGTCCCAGATGTGATAGGGGGCGAGCCTATAGCCATATCGGGTACAAATTCCAGACTCCGGACTAATACTGAATTAAAAAAAAATTGTTCGACACAGGAATCGTACCCGAGACCTTATGACTGTAGTCGTACTAAATACTTTGGTACTTTGAATGGTAGAGCCACGCTGTAGACATTAACGTCAACAGCACGAATGGGCCGGCTCGACCTGTTTAATACCACTGTCTCACAGAAAACCGACGTAAAGTAGCAGCTTGCTGTCGCCCATTTCCCCCTCCCTTTCCCTACCTTTACCTCCTTTTAGGTTGGCAACGAACCCATGATTCTTATTGTGTCTTGGGTGTCTATGGGCGGTGGAGATCACTTACCATCAGGTGATCCAAATGCTCGTTTGCCAGTCTTTGCTATAAAAAAGTCGGTAAAAAACAACCCAACGTTTCCTTCATAGCTCGATGGCGCCACATTTGTCAGAGCTACATCGGTCGCCATTTTGGGTATGAGTGATACGCGAAAGCACCAGTTTTGACTATTTCAATTGATTATATTATAGTTGATGGACGGTGGGGTGTGTGGTTATAATGTAAGCGGAAAGCGGATTTGTGAAGTGAAATCGTTAGGCTAAAAAGTTATCATAATATAAGCTCACGCCTGTATCCCCGAAGGGGTAGGTAGAGGCGCAATATCCAACTAGTACACTCACATTTCGCCGAGCTTTGTTCCGTCCCAGATGTGACAGGGGGCGAGCGTATTGCCATATCGGGCACAAATTCCAGACTCCGGGATATTGAAAATTGCTGATATGGAAAAATTCAATATCACTTTACCCGACCCGGAGCTCGAACCCGAGACCTCGAGACAGTAGTCGTACCGAAACACAACCACGCCACCGAGGCAGGCAGCTAAAAAGTTAAAAATCTTTAATTTAAAAGTACCCTAAACCGACGTGCATGCATGAAGAATGTAATGAGACTGAATGAGGCGAAAAAGGTATGCAAGGATCGTAGCAAGTGGAAACCCGTTGTCTCTGCCTACCCCTATGGGAAAAAGTACCTACCCTGTTTCAACTCTCCAATACCCCAAGGTTGACTGTAAGAGAATGCCTTCGGCATTAAGTCCGCCTATATACATACATTGTATATGAAGTGTATAAAAATCATCATCATCATCATCATCAGCTATAGGACGTCCACTGCTGAACATAGGCCTCCCCCAAAGATTAGCAAGTTGAAATGGCAGTGGGCAGGGCACATAGCTCGTAGAACTGATAGCCGATGGGGCAGAAAAGTTCTCGAGTGGAGACCACGTACCGGCAAGCGCAGCGTAGGACGTCCACCTACAAGGTGGACCGACGACCTGATAAAGGTCGCAGGAAGTCGCTGGATGCAGGCCGCTTCCAACAGGTCGATCTGGAAGTGTATAAATAAATAAATAAAATTAAAAAAGACGTGAATCTATGTACGTAATATGTATATAATCTTTACGCTGAGCATTTTATTGTGTGGCTACTGAATGAGACTGAGCCGTCACGCTAAAGATGTGTCTCATGCATCTATTTATCTTGAAACAAAACAAAAACACCTACTCAAAACAATTTCGCTGTCTCCTGCTATACAACAATGGAGCGTACATAAAAATGTTTTGTTTAGGTGTTTTGTGTAATGTTTTATTAAATAGGTTAGAGGGATAGATCCACGCTGTAGACATTAACGCCTATAACACGAATGGGCCGGCTCGACCGGTTTGATACCACTGCCTTACAGAAAACCGAGTGGCAACTTGCCGTCGCGTTTCGTTCGGTGAGTGTGATTTCCGGTGGCCCATTTCCCCCCTCCCTTACCCAATCCCTATTTCCTTTCAAGTTGGCACTGCACCATTATTACTTTTGTGTCTTGGGTGTCTATGGGCGGTGGAGATCACTTACCATCAGGTGACCCATCTTGCTCGTTTGCCAGTCTCTGCTATAATATAATAATAATAAATGCTCTGCTATAAAAAAAAACTTTTATTATATAAAATCGCTCTCCGCTGCCACTGTAAGTGCATCCTTATGCATAATGTGTATAGGACTGGATATCGAATGTCGGTACTTCACGACACCGCGGATAATTCAATATTTTTATTTTACTAGGATTCTGTATTTACTACTTTTGAGATTGAAGGATGAAGTTTTTATGAGACTGGTTTCTGGAAGATCAATGTCAAATTAACATATGTCAATCAAGTTATAAGGCTGCAAACCCAAGACATGGTCACGCCTGTACCCCAGAAGGGGTAGGTAGAGAGAAAATGGTGAAATAAAACACCCTCATTTCGCCGCGCTGATTTCCGTCCCAGAAGTGATAGGGGGCGTGCTTATCACCATATCGGGCACTAATTCTGCGAGCTGATGCTGAATAATATAATATAATAATGATATCAGCCCTGTAATATTACTGTCCCACAGCTGGGCACGGGCCTCCTCTACTAATGAGAGGGGTTAGGCCTTAGTCTACCACGCTGGCCTAATGCGGGTTGGTAGACTTCACATACCTTTGAAATTCTTGTGGAGAAATCCTCGGATGTGCACTTTCCTCACGATGTTTTCCTTCACCGTTATAGCAAGCGTCAATTCACAAAGAAAACACACTTAACATAGAAAAGTCAGAGGTGTATGCTCTTTTTGTGGTTGGTCTCGAACCTCCGACACTCGTCTCGGCAGTCCGTACCATTCCCAACTGAGCTATCGCGGCTGCTATATAAACTATATAAAGGCACTTCGATAGGCTCACCCCCTATCACATCTGGGACGGAACTAAGCTCGGCGAAATGTGGGTGTTCTGGTTCGCTAGTGCACCTCTGCCTACCTCTTCGGGGATACAGGCGTGAGCTTATATGCACTTCAATAATCGATTTTCATAAAATATTTTTGCACACACATCTTTGAATTGAACCCACGTTAAAACACATAATAAAATTGTAAAGTGCTTGTCTAAATGTTACAATATGTTGTTAAGAATCGTGTTTGATAGATATATAATAAAATATTTTGAGTCTGTCCGTACGCATTTATTAGCTGGTAGGATATACTGTAGCGCTGGCATAGTTGTCAGGGCATAACATAACATAAGCTCACGCCTGTATCCCCGAAGAGGTAGGCAGAGGCGGACTAGCGAACTAGAACACCCAAATTTCGCCGAGCTTAGTTCCGTCCCAGATGTGATAGGGGGCGAGCCTATCGCCATATCGGGCACAAACTCCAGATAGAAATAAAGATAGGTAGGATCTTCGTATCCACCCGGATGGCGACCACCGTATACATGGTAAAACCTGGCATAGTGACCCACACTCTACGTGTGGATCGCGTTCCAGGATCTCCAAGTGTATATCCGGTTCTCTCAAGGGGTTTGCGAGGTTCATCCCTGTATCTGCATCGGTCATCCGCCTGTCTGGTCGCAACTCCCTCGATTTGCTTCTTCCCTCTTCAAATTCGGAGTGTGAAGAAGCATAAATATTCCGGCATGATTCTAGTGACCACTGATAAACTCATTGTTTGTCGCTGGTGATTTTGACTAAAAAAAATCTTTTTTTTACGTTTTTTATCATCTTTTGGACTGCATTCCGCTTTCCATCAGTGTACTGTAACTTTTCCGTGCTTGGATAAAAAAGTATATTAATAATGCAACTTTCCAGTGCTCGATTAAAAACACAACACATAAGCTCACGCCTGTATCCCCGAAGGGGTAGACAGAGGCGCACTAGCGAACTAGAACACCCACATTTCGCCGAGCTTAGTTCCGTCCCAGATGTGATAGGGGGCGAGCCTATCGCCATAGCGAGCACAAATTCCAGACTCCGGGCTGATATGGAAAAATCCAATATCACTTTGCCCGACCCGGGGATCGAACCCGAGACCTCAAAATCGTAGTCGTACCGAAATACCACCACGCCACGGAGGCAGTAAAAGTAAATATTAAAAATTCGAGTAAACCAGTACTCATAAGTTAGTCTTTGGATAAAAGGGCGTATATCTGGGCTCAGTCAAACGCGAGCGGGTGCGTCGCCCGATTACACAGATATGCGTCAAGTTAGAACGTTATTTAATACCAACGGTTCCCTACACTCGGTGGCGTGGTTGTATTTCGGTACGACTACTGTCCTGAGGTCTCGGGTGCGATCCCCGGGTCGCGGAAAGTGGTATTGGATTTTTTCATGTCAGCCCGAAGTCTGGAATTTGTGCCCGATATGGCGATAGGCTCGCTCCCTATCACATCTGGGACGGAACTAACCTCGGCGAAATGTGGGTGTTCTAGTTCGCTAGGGCGCCTCTGCCTACCCCTTCGGGGATACAAGCGTAAGCTTATGGTTCCCTACACGAAGTATGAATTCTTCCCGATAATAATTAATTGATCAAGAAACACGTTTACACTGAGTTATCGACTTCAAAAAAGGACTTTTCCTTTCTATGAAGTCCTCAATTCATCTGTATATAGTTTGTATGTAAATGTGGATCCATTTACAAGATTATTTTTGTGTTCGATAGAGCTTTTTCTAAGAATGGTTCCATATATATTTGGTCACGATCAGAAAAGTTTTGAAGTCGGCAAATTAAGTTTTTAAACTTCTGATTATTTTAACCGACATTAAAATGCTGCTCGTTATCTCCGCCAAATGTGGACTGATCAAGATTATTTTTATGTTCGATAGAGCTTATTTCAAGGGTCGTCCCATATAAGGATGATTTAATATGGTTTGAAGTCCGTTTTTACACTTTTATGATAAGTTTTGTATATTGCAGTAAGGATTCGGCGTAGTTTTGACAACCGACCACCTTTTGATATTAATTACCCCGGGAATTCAGTCCAGGATAAATTCAGTAAGAAATACCGCGTTGTAGGACCTAGGATTCGAACCAGGGACTTGCCCGTCCACAGCCACACATGTTCCGAGTAAAACAAAGAACAGCACCAAATTATTAAATAATATATACACGGATGAAAATTTCATTTCGTGCATATTTTTTGAGAAGAAAAAAACTTGTCACATCCTGTTTTGTATATAATTTATCATCTGTTTCTTGAAGTAACATTCCTCAGGGTTTTCTCTCCGCCCTACGGACCCCTAAAGACCGTCTCACTCGTCCACTAGGACAGCTTTTAATGGCAGCGGTATTAAAGGAAAAAACACGCATGTATCATCCGGCTATCTGCGACTTAAACCATGGATAACGTGAGTGCATACCAAAGAATAAATATACAGAACTGACAATTAATAAATACACCCAACAGTCACATAGTCCTGAACCCACACTAGGTATTTACGTAGTTTAAAAGAGGCCATAACCCTTGAGTTTGTTTCGGCATTTCTTCTCAGGGATAGCCACGAAATGCCGACGCGTTTATTACTTTACCAATATCTTAAAATCAATATATACTCGTAAGTGACATATGAAAGTGGTATAAAATATCCTATTTGCAGAATAAATGATTTGAGTTTGAATTTGAATGTAACCTGTATCGTGGGTACCTGGGTGTTTATACTATAAAACATGCAAAATATATAAAAATCTTAAAAAAAGGTGTACTGAATTCAAGCTCTCCGCGTAGGTATTTATTTTATTTTATTCTCATATTAACTCAATAATTGGGTACTTGACTATTTTTTAAAAAGTATACATGGTATCATTAGTTTATCCTAAACATGTAAAAAAATATTTCGTTATTTATTTTCATATATTTAACATAACATAACATAAGCTCACGCCTGTATCCCCGAAGGGGTAGGCAGAGGCGCACTAGCGAACTAGAACACCCACATTTCGCCGAGCTTAGTTCCGTCCCAGATGTGATAGGGGGCGAGCCTATCGCCATATCGGGCACAAATTCCAGACTCCGGGCTGATATGGAAAAATCCAATATCACTTTGCCCGACCCGGGGATCGAACCCGAGACCTCAGAACCGTAGTCGTACCGAAATACCACCACGCCACCGAGGCAGTCATATATTTAGTTAAAAAAAAAACAAAAATTATGTATAATTTAATTTTCCGCTAAAACGCTATCTGTTAACTGTAGATGCGGGTGACGTCATGTTTCCTTACCATAGATACAAGATCGCTCATTAAAAAAATATTGCGGTAATAACATGTATGATATCAAACTAAAAAAACGGGTCAGATATTTTGTCGATCACAACGTTGAAATTAGGTTGAGCTTTAAACAAAAATACTACTTTAAATAACATACCAAATAACCTGGCAGCATGACTTTGGATGTTTTTTTTTTATAGCAGAGATAGGCAAACGAGCAGATGGGTCACCTGATGGTAAGTGATCTCCACCGCCCATAGACACCCAAGACACAAAAAGAATCATGGTCTTAGTTAGGCCATTGTAGAACAAATTTATAAGAAAAATGAGTAATGTGACATCATGCGTCGTGATAGGTGTTTACAGTCACGTGACGCACAGATAAAAAATTAAGTATATAAATTACCAAAATAAAATTATCCTAGGAGTATTTTTTTGTTTAATAATTATGCAATTTCTTGGCAATCTCTTGACAATCTCTTGTTTAATCTGTACATAGCTTGCTCTATGTTGTATCTTTAAATGTTGTATCACCTGTAAAGGCATTTCACATTGTCTGGTTTCCCTCATATCTAAATTATATATAAGAATTGTGTCGTGATGTGTCGTTGGTGTAACATAAATAATAAATAAATAAATAAAAACGTTATCGGATGAACGTTATCGGACCGATACTCTACCGCACAGACTAATATAGATGCACGTGGATCAAATAAATGTGAAACACCGAAGAGTGGGCTGTCAAACGGTTTACAGCATAGCATTTTCCGAAACGAAACTTATAGCACCGATATCAGCCTGACACATGAGCCACATAGAACAGCAAAACGTCCGAAACGAAGTCCGTGAAATGCGGATTTCGTTTTACAAACTAGGGCCCCAGAAACTACGAGAGACTTTCGGTCTCGCAACACCCAGTTACACAATTTGTTTTTTTATACTAATACAGGCAAAGCTTAAGCCAAAAAAGGCTTAAAAAACTATAAAACCTATTTCAGAATCTCATGGTGTTAAAACCTGCCATAGTGACCCCACACTCGTGTGGTTCGCGTTCCAGGATCAGCTAATGTATATCCAGTTCATGACATGACTTCATCATCATTTCAGACATGACTTCATCATCAGCCATAGGACGTGCACTGCTGCACATAGGCCTCCCCCAAAGATTTCCAGATTGACCTGTTGGAAGCGGCCTGCATCCAGCGACATCGGCAAGCGCAGCGTATGACGTCCACATACAAGGTGGACCGACGACCTGATAGAAGTCGCAAGAAGACGTGACTTAGCATGAATTTTGGAAGGTATGGGGGTACATCCCTATGTCTGTTTTGGTCATCCGTCTGTCTTGTCTGTAGTATCTCGATTTGCTTCTTCCTCGGAGTGTGAAGAGGCATATTTAGGCCGGCATGATTCTAGTGACTTATAAGGGCTGTGGACCGGGGATGTCCTGGGTTCGATTCCCAAGTCGGGCAATTTTATCTAGTTAGATTATCCTGATACTGGTTCCTCCAAAGGGTAGATTGACGTCAGGCAGGCAGCCGATCGTAAAAACTAAGCCAAATCATTTTCTGCTACATGCTTAAAAAGTGTATTAAGGGCGACTTGCAGCGCTATTATTAATCTAAAGTTAAACCTAAACTAGATTTATCCTACAACTCACTCCTATCTTTAAATCAAGATTTGGTATAAATAGAGATTTATCACGGAGCTGTAAGTGGGATATATATAGTTAATTAAAGTGGGATAAGGGCAGGTAGAAAGAAAGAAAGAAATGCTCCCCAAATTGTACCTCGTACCTCCCGTTTTTCTCAATCGAGTGACCGATCTCTGTATTTACTTATTCTATGGCTAACACCATTTAAGCCGGGAGGTCTTAAGTTTTGACAAGTGTGGCCTGATGTGTCCTCTTAGAGTTATGTGATAATAGAGTACATGAAGTACATGCATACTTTATTTTGAGTGGTAGAGCCACGCGGTAGACAGTAACGTCTACAGCACGAATGGGCTCGACTCGTTTGATACCAGTGTCACTGAAAACGGACTTAAAGTGGCTTACTGTTATTCAAAAATAATGAAATGCGTTCAGTGAGTGAGATTTCCGGTGTGCCAATTTCCCCGTCCCTTTCGCAATCCCTATTCCCCTCTTCTTAGGTTGGCAACGCACCCATGATTCTTTTTGTGTCTTGGGTGTCTATGGGCGGTGGAAATCACTTACCATCAGGTGACCCATCTGTTCGTTTGCCAGTCTCTGCTATAAAAAAACAGACCGTTACGAGTTAGGGACCTTCAAGAAAAGAGCCTATATGTACCACAAAAGCCGGCAACGCATCCATGATTCCCTCGGTATTATGTATGTGTATGGGCGGTAGATGACCCACATTTCCCCCCATTCTATAAAAAATGAGTCTTAAATTGACGATTGTCTATTACCAACGACAAGCTTTGTACAGACAATATTGTTTTCCAGAAAGACATTGTAGTCAATGTCACTGGACTGCCGGGTTACCACCACCTCTTATAGCAGTATTATTATAATCGTTCTTCGTTTGTTTTACATGGAAATCGGTACAAGTAAGATTATAATAATACTGCTATAAGAGGTGGTGGTAACCCCCCTGGACATTGAGCCCCTTTCATATAAAAATATTTAAGCGCTGCTTATCTTTAACCATAGGTTGTCCCTTTCATTTTTAAACAATGTAACGCAATGAAAAAAGTGACAGGTTATTCTTAACCATTTGCTCAGCTAAAAATGCTTTTATAAGTAAGGCACTTAAAATCTAGGGCATTACTTAAAAACAGTTTAGCTGAGCAAATGGTTAAGAATAATCTGGCACTTTTTCCTTGTGTCACATTGTTTGAAAACAAAAAAGGCATAGACTACTTTACCATTTGCTTAGCTAAGCTGTTTTTTTATAAGCAAAGCCCATAGGGCATTACTTAAAAACAGTTTAGCTGAGCAAATGGTTAAGAATAATCTGGCATTTGTTCCTTGTGTCACATTGTTTGAAAACAAAAAAAGGCATAGATTATTCTTTACCATTTGCTTAGCTAAGCTGTTTTTTAAAAGAAAAGCCCATAGAGCCTTACTTATTAACACAGTTTAGCTGAGCAAATGGTTAGGAATAGTCCGTCACTTTTTCCTTGTGTCACACTGTTTGAAAATAAAAGGGACAAGTTTATAAGTAAGGCCCCTAATGTCTTCACGAGCGCAATGCACACTCAAGCTGAAATCTATAGAGCGAACTTCGACTAAGCCTAAGTCAATATAACGAACTCAGTGAGGATTTAGACTTAGTCCGAGTCATTTTTTACATGACTCGGTGGCGTGGTGGTACTTCGGTACGACTACGGTTCTGAGGTCTCGGGTTCGATCCCCGGGTCGGGCAAAGTGATATTGGATTTTTCCATATCAGCCCGGAGTCTGGAATTTGTGCCCGATATGGCGATAGGCTCGCCCCCTATCACATCTGGGACGGAACTAAGCTCGGCGAAATGTGGGTGTTCTAGTTCGCTAGTACGCCTCTGCCTACACTTTGGGATACAGGCGTGAGCTTATGTTATTTTTTACATGAAAATCTTTGCTTAATCTGTCTGTCAGTCTGTTTTTCTTGTAAAAATGACTCGGATAAGTGAAAGTTCGATTTAACAATTCCAAAATCCTCACTAAGTTCGTTTCTTTGACTTAGACTTAATCGAAGTTCGCTCTATAGATCTCAGCCTCAGCCCCTAACTTATAAAAATATTTAAGCGCTACTTATCTTTAAGAATAGCTTGT
This sequence comes from Clanis bilineata, assembly GCA_036417725.1. Classification (NCBI taxonomy): domain Eukaryota; kingdom Metazoa; phylum Arthropoda; class Insecta; order Lepidoptera; family Sphingidae; genus Clanis; species Clanis bilineata. The sequence continues at coordinate 802,090 of CM071165.1, forward strand.
TTCTTTTATTTCCCAACAACGTGACGCAAGGAAAATATTGAAATAAAACTATTTTTACGGATTCTACCACGATTAGGGTCAGACTGACCCGTGACAACGAAGACTGCAAAGCCTTCGAAACGTCGGGAATAAAAATTAAAAGCCTTATCGTGATAGAATCCGTAAAAATAGCTTTATTTCAATGTATAACATTCGCGTTAACTTAAGAAATCAGCAAGGAAAATAGTGACAAACTCCATAAAAATAAGACAATCGTTTTTTTATAAGTAAGATCCCTCAGTTTTTTCGACCGACTTCCAAAAAGGAGGAGGTCCTCAATTCGTCTGTATTTTTTTATGTATGTAACGCGATATCTCCGCCAAATGTGGACCGATTTTCAAAATTCTTTTTGTGTTCGATAGATCTTATTCCAAGGGTGGTCCCATATAAATTTGGTCAATAACGGATTTTAACTTGGTCTGTTAAGTTTTTAAACTTGTGATAATTGTAGACTCAGTTGGGCAATATGAAGTTTCATAATCGTTTATCAAGATGAAATCAATTTTGGAGAATGAAACAAATGTAGATTTTAAAATATCATTTATTCATATTTTATTTACAATTTTATACAAATATTTACATTAATTGAGAAAAGGAATCAAAATATTTTAATATTAATTTTATCGATATATTAAATAAATATAATTTACATACATACATAGTCATGCCTGTATCCACGAAGGGGTAGGCAGAGGCGTACTAGCGAACTAGAACAACTACATTCACCGAGCTCATATCCGTCCCAGATGGGCACTAATTCCAGACTCCGGGCTGATATGGAATCCAATATCACTTTGCCAGTCCTGGGGATCGAACCCGAGATTATAGTCGTACGAAATACAACCACGGCACCGAGGCAGTCAGTAAAAATTCAATTTTATTTCACATTCATCATCATCAGCCATAGGACGTCCACTGCTGAACATAGGCCTCCCCCAAAGATTTCCAGATCGACCTGTTGGAAGCGGCCTGCATCCAGCGACTTCCTGCTGCGACTTTCGACTTATTTCACATTATCATATCTTAATAAATAATTTTACGATTCCTTTTAACAACAATAATCATAAGCGTATTTACAAATTTACTTCAGTGGCGGGAGCAGAAACATTTCTGTCAATCCTAAAAGCGCTTATGCTGGTGGTAGGATATTCGTATCCGTCCGCGACCACCGTACACATGGCGCTAAAACCTGCCATAGTGACCCACACTCCGTGTGTGGTTCGCGTTCCAGAATCAGCCAGAGTATTTTCAGTTCTCTCGAGGGGCTTGCGATATGACGTGATGGTTGGTTGAGACGGGTATGAGAGTTCATCCTGGGAGCCTAATGCCTGTATCGGTCATGCACGTGTCTGGTCACAAGGTTTTTTTATAGCAGAGACTGGCAAACGAGCAGATGGGTCACCTGATTGTAAGTAATCTCCACCGTCCATAGACACCCAAGACGAAAAGAATCATGTGCGCGTTGCCAACCAAAAGGGAATGGAAGGGGATGGAAAAGGGATCGGGAAAGGGAGGGATGGGCGATTGGGCCACCGGAAATCTCACTCACCGAACGAAAAGCGACAGCAAGCTGCCACTTTACGTCGATTTTCTGTGAGACAGTGGTATCAAACCCGTCGGGCCAGCCCATTCGTGCTGTAGACTTTACTGTCTACAGCGTGGCTCTTCCACTCATACCTCTTGGTCTCTTGGTCTCTTGGCGTGGCCTCTTGGAAGAACCGGGTATATACTGAATGATACTGGAATTTGTTTATAGATTTCGGCCTAAGATACAGTCTAGATGTATCATGAGTATCAGGAACTATGAAAGAATATAAAATATACAGACTCGAGATAAATATTGAATCTCTCAAACATTCGGTAAGGGAATCGAACCCACGACTCGTTTCACAGCTGGCTACTTCGCTGTCCTGTCTTTTACATTAATGGCCTTTTAGCATTTGCAGCACTTAGATAACTCTCGATATATCTTGAATCTCGAATGGAATATAGGAATGTAAGTTAAATTGAGTTTAGGATTAACTCTAGATTAGCAATAGTCCTGCAAATCGCCCTAAAAAAACAAACGGTGCTTAACTTTAAAATCAGTTTGTCCCTTTCTTCCTCACATCAAACAGTTTGAGAGTGCAAAGGACAAAACACTGTTAAATTTAAGCATCGCTTGATTTTTTTACATGTAATTTAATATAAGTTTACATAACAATAAACACTGGCACATTTTATACATATTTTTTTACAATAAATAATTGCTTTATTTGGTATCAAAAATCCTTAAAAATCACTTAAGTCTCTTAATTCTTTGACGTCAACACGTAGTTACTATTTCAGTCTGATTGTATATGAAGATAAATATATGGAGATAAATCTGTTGTGAAAAGCTGTACATGGGGGTTACCACCACCTCTTATAACAGTATTTTTATAATTTTACTTGTACCGATTCAACATAAGCTCACGCTTGTATCCCCGAAGGGGTAGACAGAGGCGCACTAGCGAACTAGAACACCCACATTTCGCCGAGCTTAGTTCCGTCCCAGATGTGATAGGGGGCGAGCCTATCGCCATATCGGGCACAATTTCCAGACTCCGGGCTGATATGGAAAAATCCAATATCACTTTGCCCGGCCCGGGGATCGAACCCGAGACCTCAGAACCGTAGTCGTACCGAAATACCACCACGCTACCAAGGAAGTCCGATTCCCATACAAAACAAACGAAGAACGATTATAATAATACTGCTATAAGAGGTGGTGGTAAACCTGCTGGAGTAACTTACATCTTGATTTAACAATAGAGTGCACTTAAACTGTATATTTTATAACTGTACTTAAACTTTGTTCTAACATAGCGTACGAATATTTCGTACCACGCATAAGTTTTAATTATTTCTTTAAAAAATAAGTTACAACTATTACGAATATTAATGTTATTTTAAATTTAAAAAAACTAAAATTGTGCTTGATATAAGTGTGAGCTAAGTTAGAGCAAAGCTTGAGTACACTCTATAAACACCCTAACTTAATTTACTTAAAAATTCAAGTTTCAGTTGTAAAGTACACTAATTGTGTCATTAGTGGAATACTTAATGTAAAAATGTCGTAAATACGTGTTTGCATCAAAGCCTATATTATCTCACTAAATTTCACCTAAAAATTTGTTCACACTTTTCTACCTGGCTTAACACTTTACCAATTCTTTCATGCAATATCTTTGAATTCTTCTCCGGTAATGGAGGCAAAATATCTCTGATCACAGCATTGTTCTTCCTATGAAATATCTCACTCAACTTAGCTCCTATAGATTGTGCGTCGTAAAGCATTTTGAGCGAATCAATAGTCCTTTTTCTGAACACGCATAAATTGTCCAGCATTAAGCTATGATAAGTATTGTATTTCTTCAAAAGTCTATAACCATGTAGAAGACCAGATTCGTTATCAAGGAAGAGAAGAAGTCCACTGTCCATCTTTCTGGCTAGGTTGTGGGCTGGCCCGTCCATAATGTTAGCATTCCATTGGTAGTTGAACAAATTATTCACTATTCTATCCAAATTCGCAGTTAGATAATCGAAAATAATCAGGTCCGACCATTGTGCAAGCTCCACGAACAATTTCTTCATTTTCCTTCCCAAATCCATGTCGATGTGATCGAAATTTTCTATATTGTCGTTCACTTGCTTCGTATTCTTCGATCGTAATTTTTCCAAAAATATTTCTTTAGTAGATTCAACAGTACTGTTTTCACTTAACGACATTCTCAGTACGTCGAGTTTGTTCAAATGTCTGTTGGAAGGCTTGAATATATCTGGAATTGTAGCAGATTCTAAGCTAGGTACATACTGCGTTAATACCACAGCTCTATTAGAACTCCATTGTACGCTGCCTATCTCGTGAGCAACATTTTTCCACAAATCATCTTTCAAATCAACAATTTTGACAACAGAAGGAGCTAAATTGGTTAAGTTTAACAGCCTTCCTACGTAGAAACTGAAAATTTCTCCTTGGATTTGGTCGGTGTTCTGTCTGTATCTAACGCAAGCTCTTGTCCCGTCTTTAAAGGTGACCAATCTATTCTGCATCCTACCACATCCAACCTCCATTTTAACAACCTCACTTTGGCTTACAAACTCCTCCCACAGTTCTGCCGTATTTTCACCGTAGCCTTGAGGCATTGAATCTTCTATTTCTGGACCCCAAAACACATTGTCATACAAAACAGTCATTGTATTTGGAACACGACTATCATTATCATCTTTAATAAATTTCGTCTCTTCAACTATTTGTTTTGGAGTATCTATTCTATTTTCTACAAACGATACAGCTGTGAGCCGTTCATCTAATTTTAGATTTTGTATAGATTTATTTAATGGACTTCTTAGAGGTGTGTTGGATGGACTAGTTCCCATTAGGATTATTCCTGTGGATAATCCAAATATGAAACTTATTACTACACTGACTAGGCAATAGCTATATAACGTTGGATCTCGTTTCTTCATGTCTTTGTGGGTTATGTTATATACAACATAGTTGTCCATCTGTGAGGTTTCTTTCTCTAGATCGTCCAAAGTTGGTATTCTGTTACATTCTGTTTGCGCTCCTTCCATTTTGATTCACTTTGAGTTCATTTTGTCATCTGTAACAATAAGAAAGTATGTTATATTATGTGCTTTTTCCCAAAATAACTATCACTGCTTACGAGGAATTTTAGTTACTGCAATCAATTTCCTAAATTCATTGAGATTTTCAAGTTGCAGCAACATACAGAAGTACGTTCTAAGTATCAAATAGGTATATGTACAGAAACAAGAATGGTACAAAAATACTCATGAATAACAACGCCTTTTTGCGTCGGTTAAAAAAGGTTAAAAGGCGTGTAAAGCCCACCGTGTATCTGTGTATAAACACAGTAATTATTCAGTTAGTTAGTGATTTAACTAATATTTCAATTTGTTTGCTCGGTGTTTCCGAGACGCATGCTCCGCCCCTTATATATCTCTAGAGTTGATACGGCAAAGTCAAATAATTAGCTTTTTTTTAAATGAAACAAAAGACCGAGGGGGTCTTTTGTTTCATTCCTTATTATTAAAGATAGCTTAGTTGGGAATGGTACGGACTACCGAGACGAGTATCGGAGGGTCGAGACCAACCCCAAAATGGAGCATACACCTCTGATTTTTCTACGTTAAGTGTGTTTTCTTTGTGAATGATCGCTTGCTATAACGATAAAGGAAAACATCGTGAGGAAACCTGAATACCCGAGATTTGTTCCACCAGAATTTCTCTACCAACTCGCATTAGGCCAGCGTGGTAGACTAAGGCCTAACCCCTCATTAGTAGAGGAGGCCCGTGTCCAGCAGTGGGACAGTATTAGTCCGTACCATTCCCAACTGAGCTATCGCTGCTTACATTGCTTACATTAATTCGCTGCTAATGTGCAGATAGAATACAAAAATTAGCCAATAAGAACACAGTTTGAACATGACTCCGCCAAATGACTTGATTTAATTGGTTTATAATCGCGATCTATCTGCACTTTAAACTGAAATCATTTATTGAGACCGTCCGTTAGTCTTTCTTAAACTCTATTATAAATTAAATTCCGTAGTCGTTGTAACATCTCTCTATAATTCCACAGCGCCAGCTAACAAGGCATTTTTTGTGCCTCGCGCTCGGACATGATTTTTTCCCGCCTTTTTACTACTAATATAATAAACTAGAATGGTTTGTTAAGGTTATTGGCTTTTGTAGCGCGGGTTCGAGTCCCGGCTTTTTGTATCCGTTTATTTTAGTCTTGTTAGTATTTGTAACATAACATAAGCTCACGCCTGTACCCCCGAAGGGGTAGGCTGAGGCGCACTAGCGGACTAGAACACCCACATTTCGCCGAGCTTAGTTCCGTCCCAAATGTGTTAGGGGGCGCCTATCGCCACATCGGGGACAAATTCCAGACTCCAGGCTTATATGGAAAAATCCAATATCACTTCGCCTAGCTCGAGGATCGAACCCGAGACCTTAGGACGGCAGTCATACCGAAATACAACCACCGAGGCAGTAATTGTATTGTAGTATTTGTAATGTTGTTATACCTAACCTCCAGTTTCATAAAGCCTTGTCAAGACTACGACTGTCAAAATTAGTGTCAACGTGGTGTCGGTCCCAAAATTGTTTAAATGGTAGAGCAGTCTTTCCGTCTCACACCCAGACCGAAACAAGTATATGTCGGCCTCCGTGGCGCAGCGGGCTAGTAGCCGGCAGTGAAACGTGAGGTCGCGGGTTCGATTCCCACACCGAGACAAATGTCTGTGTGGTCCACAGATATTTGTTTCGGGTCTGGATGTTGTGAGAACGAAAGTCTCTTGTAGGTCCTGATTCCCACGACATAAGACTCGATCTTAATGTGGGGCCAGGATTATGTGTGTAACTGTTGGGTATATTTATTTATTTCTACTGTGGGCTATATAAACATTAGTCTCGGTGCAAGATCGAACCCGCAACCTCTCGCTTTACAGCCGCCTACTAGCCACTGCGCCACTGTCAAATTATAATAGAATAGGATATTTTAAGACGGTAAGGACTGTATGTTCAAGCTTGTGGGTATGTGGGCGGACAGCAACAATACATTCATATTGAGCGTTCTATTATTATGTTTATTTATAGTTATTAAATACTATTGTACTGGAATTTATGAGAGAAAGGCTGAGTGAATTCATAGGGGCTTTGTAATCGCCTTATTGTTTGGCAAAAATCACGTGGTCCAGGGTTCAATTCTTGTATTCAAATGGCTAACAATAATGGCTACGGATAGATAGATACTACAAAATTGTAAAGGACAAACATAACATAAGCTCACGCCTATCGCCGAAGGGGTAGGAAGAGGCGTACCAGCGAACTAAAACACCCACATTTCGCCGAGCTCAGTTCCGTCCCAGACGTGATAAGTGGCGAGCCTACCGCCATATCGGGCACAAATTCGAGACTCCAGGCTGATAATGAAAAATCCAATACATAAACCCGGGGATCGAACCCGAGACCTCAGGACGATAGTCGTACCGTGCACGCAATACCACTACACCACCGAGGCAGTCTCAGTTTGAAAGTCATCATCATCATCATCATCAGCCACAGGACGTCCACTGCTGAACATAGGCCTCCCCCAAATATTTCTAGACCGACCTGTTGGAAGTTTGAAAGACATTTTCCATAACTCCCAATCCAGTGGTAGAGCCACGCTGTAGACAATAACGTCTACAGCATGATTGGGCCGGCTCGACCGGTTAGATACCACTGTCTCACAGAAAATCGACGTAAAGTGGCAGCTTACTGTCGCGTTTCGTTCGGTGAGTAAGATTTCCGGTGGCCCATTTCCCCCCTCCCTTTCCCAATCCCTTTTTCCTCCCCTTCCATTCCCGTTCTTAGGTTGGCAACGCACCCATGATTCTTTTTGTGTCTTGGGTGTCTATGAGCTAGTCGCCTCCTTGGTCTAGTGGCAGCATATGGCTGTGGACCAGGAGTTCGGGGTTCGATTCCCAGGTAGGGCAAAGCGAATTTTCTAATTTAATTTGCTCGCGACTGGATGCCTCAAAGGGGGTTGACGTCAGGCAGGCGGCCGGTCGTAAAAACTTAGCCAAATCCTTTCCGCAACATGCTTGAAAAAGTGTGTTGCGCCGACCCCACATTAAAAAGTGGGATAAGGGCAGGTAGAAAGAGGTGTCTATGGGCGGTGGAGATCACTTACCAGGTGACCCATCTGTTCCTTTGCCAGTCTCTGCCATAAAAAAATATGCTCACTCTGCTCGCTACGTTTAATCGATGTCGCTCAGAAATGGTCGTGATTTGAAATACTATTGTCTGATCAAACGATGTTCCATATAAGGAGCTTTACAATCTGATACTGTACTTCCGGGTTGGGAAAAGTCGATGACCTTAGATTAACCCCTTAAAAAGGTCATGCGTCGTGAATCTTGACCCTTTTGTTTGTTTAATTCTTTATATTTGATTTTAGAAATTATAGCAGCGATAGCTCACTGAGTACGGACTGCCGAGACGAGTGTCGGAGGTTTGAGACCAACCCCAAAAAAGAGGTTACTGACTTTTCTATGTTAAGTGTGTTTTGATTGTGAATTATCGCATGCTATAACTGTGAAGGAAAACATCGTGAGGAAACCTGCATACCCGAGAATTTCTCCACAAGAATTTCGAAGGTATGTGAAGTCTACCAACTTGCATTAGACCAGCGTGGTCGACTAAGGCCGAACCCCTCATTAGTAGGGGAGGCCCATGCCCAGCAGTGAGACAGTAATATTACAGGGTTTATATTATTTTTATACTAGCTGTTGCCCGCGACTCCATTCGCATTGAAAATTATTTTCTGAGACAAAAAAAATAGCCTATGTGGTAAGCTACCCGGGTGCCAGCTACCGTCATACAAAATTTCATTAAAATTGGTCCAGTCGTATGAACCCGAATAAGGAACAAACTTTCACCTTTATAAGATTAGTGTGATTATTTATCAACCGAGTTCCAAAAAGGAGAAGGTCCTCAATTCGTCTGTATTTTTTTATGTATGTTAAGCATCGATATATTATTTACCTAGATGCACAGTTGACGCTCGGAAAATGGGACAACAAAGAAGTGCTTAAGCACTCGTTTTCCATACAGTCGGACGTCGATAGAATTCTAAATTAAGAACGATTGATCATTTTGTTTAAAAAACTACTTTATAACGCGTGCATAGAGTTATATTTGTGTTGATTTAACTAGATCTTGTTATCTTTTTCTTTGATTTATTCCTGAGACCACTTTTTAGGAGGATATTTGTAAAGAACTGTGCATCTAGGGTATATTATATTGATGATGTTAAGCGATATCTTCGCCAAATCTGGACCAATTTTCAAAATTATTTTTCTTTTCGATAGAGCTTATTTCTAGGGCGGTCCCACATAAATTTGGTCACGATCGGATTTGAAGTCGGTCCCTTAAGTTTTTAAACTTGTAATTTTTAACATTCATCCATACGGAACCCTTCACTGCACATAATAGGACGCACTGGTCTCTGAATTCGCTTTATGATTATTTTTCTTGCGCCTCTTTGCCAATTTATTTAACACAAGTGAGAAATACCTCTCAAAATATCTCATGGGCGACAGCTGAGTTTATTATGAGACATGACTCGGCAATTCTCTTCAATAAACAATACTCGAATTAACGAAGTGAGTTTTGACAGCCTCCGTGGCGCAGCGGGCGAATAGCCGGCTGTGAAGCGAGAGGCCGCGGGTTCGGTTCCCGCATTGAGACAAATGTTTGTGTGGCCCACAGATGTTTGTTTCAAGTGTGGGTGCTGTGAGAGCGCGCGTCTCTCATAGTCTCTGACACCCACGATACAGGTTATACCTAGTGTGGGGTCAGGACTAGGTGTCTGACTGCGGGTTTAAAAAAAGATATAAGACTCTGTTGCTTAGTGGTATTGCTTGCGCGTCCTTGGGTTCGATCCCGGGTCGGGCAAAGTGATATTGGATTTTTTAGGAACATCTGGAATTTGTGCCCGATATGGTGATAGGCTTGTCTATCACATTTGGGACGGAACTAAGTTCGGCGAAATGTAGGTGTTCTAGTTCGCTAGTGCGCTTCTGCCTACCCCTTCGGGGATACAGGCGTGAGCTTATGTTATTCTTTTCGGTGGCTTAGTTGAGCCCAGCGTACTGAGGTATTAAGTTTGATGTCTTTCTGCTTGCCCTTATCCCACCTTAATGTGGGGTCGAGGCACACTTTCTCAAGCTTGTTGCAGAAACGTTTTGGCTTAGTATTTACGTACTGAGTACCTGGCGTCAACCATCTGGGATCTAGTTCCGGGCGAATCTAATTAGAAAAATCGCTTTGTCAACTACGAGAGACTTTTGGTCTCACAACGCCCACACCCGAAAAAAATATCTATAGCATAAGCTCACGCCTGTATCCCCGAAGGGGTAGGCCTAGCCTATCGCCATATCGAGCACAAATTCCAGACTCCGGGCTGATATGGAAAAATCCAATATCACTTTGCCCGACCCGGGGATCGAACCCGAGACCCCAGGACAGTAGTCGTACCGAAATACGCGCCACCGAGGCAGTCTATAGTTCACACAAAAATTTGTCTCGGTGCGGGAATCGAACCCGCAGCCTCTAGCTTCACAGCCGGCTACTCTCCCTGCGCCACGGACGCTGTTCGCTCTATAGTTCGCCTTAGTGACAAGGATTCGAACTATGGACCTTAGCCAAAGCATTCAACCACTAGATCAACGAGATATTGTAGAAATATTTAATCTATGGTCATGACAAGAGAAACCTTTGAGATCTTGTCTCGTACAAAAAATCTATTGAGTATTGACTGAGGTCACACACCTCCAATTAAAATTATACCTTATTTTAAATTAAGTAAAGTAGAAATTCAAATAAAATTACAATTGGAGTTATGACTTTTCAAAATGTTATAGTGACTGCGTAGGAAAATGTGCTTTATTGAGATAGTTTAAGGTTGTATGTTGCTTGTATGGGTATGGATGTAAGACTTTTTGTTATTAACGTCAGTTACCGTTGTCTGAAGCTTGATATTTTCCAAGTTTTGAGCTTTGTATGAAATAATACAGGATACGCTCTGTTTCTCAAAGGCTAATCATTAATGAATGTCAAAATTAACTCATTGTCAGATGTCTTACTGAAAATTCAGCTACAATGGGGTTACCACCAACCACCTCTTATAGCAGTATTATTATAATCTTACTCGTACCGATTCCAATACAAAACAAACGAAGAACGATTATAATAATACTGCTATAAGTGGTGGTGGTAACCCTGCTGCAATCTTAAAAGATGCGACCACTTTTGGAGAAACCTAATAAAATACAGAATTTAATAAAACTGAAAAACCAAATTCTAAAAGTAGAAAATATTTTTTTAATCTCTGGAGTCTGTGCCTTCATTTGATTTGCATTGACCCTGGCACCTACTTTCAAGTGGATAAAAAATTATTTTGAAGTTTTATTAAACTTCATTTGTTTTGTTCAAGAAAGGGTTGACGTCAGGCTGACAGCCGGTCGAAAAATCTAAGCCAAATTCTTTCTACAACAAGCTTGAGAAAGTGTGTTGCGCCGACCCCACATTAAGTTAGATAGGGGCAGGTAGAAAGAAAAAAGATTTTGTATAATCGCTTTTCAACATTCACACGTGACCTACTTCGAACAATACTCTACCATACTAGACTCATGCCTGGACCCCAAAAGAGATAGGTAGAGGCGCAGTAGAGGACTAGAACACCCAAATTTCGCCGAGCCATCCCTCCCAGATGTGATAGGCGTGCCTATCGCAATATCGAGCACAAATTCCAACTCTCGGCTATTACTAAAAAAAACAAAATCACTACACGGGGATCGAACTCGAGACCTCAGGACCGTAGTCCTACCGAAATACAACCACGCTACCCTCTTTTATCCTCTTAAAAAGCTCAACTACTTCGTAAAATAATTTTCAAACGCCAATCATAAAGTGTAGAAATTATAGCTCGGACCTAGGTTACAATGACAGTAAAGTTGGCGAGCTGTCCCAGATCGGGTTACCGTCTAGATCAGTTTACTGCCTAGCTAGGTCTTAAATTTAGCCTACATACCTTACTTTTATAAAAGTTTTTTACCGACTTCAAAAAAGGAGGAGATTACAATTGGTTACTTGACTGTTTTTTTAAACAGGGCTATTTATTAGTTTATCCTAAACATGTAAAAAATATCTTGTAATTTATTTTCATATGTTTAGTTAAAAAGAGGAAAAAATATTATTTATAATTTAGTTTGCCGCCAAAACGCTATCTGTAGCCCGAGCACGAAAAACTAATGTAAATGTATTCGAGTTCGCTGCGCACTGATGACGTTTGGTTTATATTTCATACAAATTTCATAGATGCGCATCGAGTTCGAATACATTACGGTTGTCAGAAATTTTCCTGCTCAGGCCGCTGTTAGCTATAGATACAGGTGACGTCATTGTTCCTTACCATAGATACAAAATCGCTTATAAAAAAATTATTGAGGAAATAACATTTATGATTTCAAACTAAATAATTAAAGTTTGACAAAACTGAAAACCGTCTTCAAAACAAACACTTAAAAGTAAAAAATAACAACAATTTCTTACTCTCTTTGGAGTCGGTGTTGAGGCCGAAGCAGATTAAATGAAAAAGCACCGATTCAAAAGAGAGTAAGAAATTGTTGTTATTTTTTAGCTAACTTAAAATCCCATCATGACCAAATTTATACGGGACCTTGAAATAATCTCTATCGAACACAAAAAGAATTTTGAAAATCGGTCCACATTTGGCGGAGATATCGAGTAACATACATAAAAAATACAGACGAATTGAGGACCTCCTCCTTTTTGGAAGTTGGTCGATAAAAAATACATCGGAAGTTAGTGCCAGAGGGTTGTACTGATGCGTTTACATGATAGCTGAAGCTAACGGCGGACGATGAAAAAAGGCATAGAAGCCTTTTTATAAAAATGGGTTCCATATTTTATTTTTTTATCCGAGCACGGCAAAGTGACTACACTACACCTGTAGCCCGAGCACGAAAAACTAATGTAAATGTAAATGTATTCGAGTTCGCTGCGCACTGATGACGTTTGGTTAATATTTCATACAAATCTCATAGACGCGCATCGAGTTCGAATACATTTACGGTTGTCAGAAATTTTCCTGCTCAGGCCGCTGATGGTAAGCGTAGTGCAGTCCAAAAAAACGAACGACCATCGATAAACATAGTTTATGAATGGTCGCCAGAGTTATGCCGGCCTGCATAAATGCTTCTTCACGCTTCGCTTAAAGGACCCAATGTCATAGGAGGGAGGGAACACGTGAGACAGCAGACTATTCCACAGCTTAACGGTACGGCAAAAGTAGGTAGAAGAGAACCTTTTGGTTCGTGCCGCGATGGAAGAAACCACCAAGCTGTGGTTTCGGATGCCGGTTTCTGTTAAGTTGAATGATAAAATGAGAAATAGCAGCATAAGAGACAAGTGTGGATTGAAGGAAGATGCAGTGATGACGATTGAGAAAGGAATGCTTCGGTGGTTTGGCCACGTTGAAAAGATGGATGAAATTAGTGTGACCAAAGAAAATGTAGCGAAAGTGAGTGGTATTGTCGGCCAAGGATATCCTAGACGTATCTTTGTGGACCAAATTGGCCAAATAAAAAAGGCCCAAATAAGGAGTTCTCGTAACCGACGAGCGTGCATGAAAAGACTGATGGAAGAAGCGAAAGAGTTTTGAACCGAAACAATTGGCGCTCCTTAGTCTCTGCCTACCCTAACAGGAAGCAGGCGTGCGTTTATGTTTGTATATTTTCTGTAGACTCGTTATATCAATCAATGACTAAAAAAAATAAGAACGAAGCATAGCTACGAAAAAATGAACATAACATAACATAAGCTCACACCTGTATCCCCGAAGGGGTAGGGAGAGGTGTACTAGTTGGCTAGTGCGCCTCTGCCTACCCCTTCGGGGATACAGGCGTGAGCTTATGTTATGTTATGTTATAAAATTAATGTTATATATTTTAAGTATATAAATGGGTCGTGTGTGTGTATGTGTGTGTGTGTGTGTATGAGTTGTGTGTGTGTGTGTATGTGTTTTTATTTATTTAAAATAATTAATGTGGTATGTGTGCCCACACTACTACGACACCAAGGCAGTCATGAAAAAAATCTGTTTTTATTATGAAAACATCAATAAATTCCCCGCATATCTGAGAATACTTTTCTACAACTAGTTTAACTTAAACAGCACTTATTGTTTTTGATAATACCCAATGACTAATAAGTAATGACTTAAGTAAAAGGTTTTTGTAATTAATCAACGGAACCCTAATTCTAAAAAAAGGACCCCAACAAGGTAAGAAAACACAGGTATACATGAGTAATACGGACTCGGGTATTTTGGGTATGGATAGCAAAAAAATCAAATTCTTTCTACTGTCACTGAGCAATAGCTCAGATCGGAGTGTTATGGACTGCCGAGACGAGTGTCGGAGGTTCGAGACCAACCCCAAATAAAAACTAAATAGACCGATTTCAAATCCGATCGTGAACAAATTTATATGGGGCCACCCTCGAAATAAGCAATTTCAATTCGTCTCAATTCGTCTGTATTTTTTTATGTATGTTACGCGATATCCGCCAAATGTCGACCGATTTTCAAAATTATTTTTGTGTTCGATAGAGCTCATTCCAAGGCTATATAAATTTGGTCACGATCGAATTTGAAGTCGGTCCGTTAAGTTATAAACTTGTGATTAACCTCTATGAAAACAATTTGAATATTTTTGCCAACGGTACTTTATCTGTCCGGAATATTTGAAATAGCTCGGGTCGGCGGGCGGTCGATCTTATCAGTCCAGGGTTCGATGCCGGCTAGACGTCTCTATTTGTATGTCCGAAGCTTTATGCATTGTCGATATTGTATTCAAAAGAGTTTTGTAATATAAAATTGTAAAGTATAAACGTGTTCAACATAATCTCAAGTTTTAAAACTTAAAGGACCGACTTCAAAATTCATTCGATCGTGACCAAATTTATATGGGATCACCCTTGAAATAAGCTCTATCGAACACAAAAAGAATCAATAAAAATCGGTCCACATTTATTTATTTATTTAAATGACACACCAATAGTTTATAGACTTCGACATTTGGCGGAGATATCGAGTAACATACATAAAAAATATACAGACAAATTGAGTACCTTCTCCTTTTTTGAAATCGGTCGAAAATAATTTGACTGCCTCGGTGAAGTGGTATTGCGAGCGCAGTACGTCTACTGTCCTTAGGTCTCAGGTTCGATACCCGGGCCGAGAGATATTGGATTTTTCTTCTCAGTATCAGACCGGAATCTAGAATTTTTGCGTGTTTTGGCTATAGACTGACCCCATCTGGGAGGGAACTAAGCTCGGCAAATTTTTGATGTTCTAGTTCGCTAGTGCGTTCCTATCTACCCCTTCGGGGATACAGGCGTGAGCCTATGTATGTATGAACAAAATAAATTATAAAACGTGGCATCTCATTGGTATAATGACAATGTATTGCAATCGTATAAATCACTCTGAAGACAGTTTGGCCTACAGCTAAATTGAGCAGGCTCGACCGGGTTCATTCTTTTTTATAGTAGAGACTGGCAAACGTGCAGATGGGTCACCTGATGGTAAGTGATCTCCACCGCCCATAGACACCCAAGACACGAAAATCATGGATGCGTTGCCAACCTAAAAGGGAGGGAAATAGGGATTGGGAAAGGTAGGGGGGGGGGGAAATTGGGCTACCGAAAATCCCACTCATCGAACTAAACGCGACAGCGAGCTGCCACTTTACGTCGTTTTTCTGTGAGACAGTGGTATCAAACCGGTCGAGCCGGCCCATTCGTGCTGTAGACGTAGCAGTCTACAGAGTGGATCTGTCACTCAAATTGTATGTATGTCCCCCAATATCTTCGCCAAATACGGACCAATTAAGATCAAGGATCTGATGAAGGAGTATTATGAAATATATAAGTATATATTTTATCTGCTTCTGTAAGAGTATAATATTAATGCTTTGTAATTATTTACTAAAATAGAAACATTCCTAACCTGGCAACACTCGGCTGTCAAATTTCAAAAATGTAACGTGCACAATTAAAAACAAACATGGCGGTCGTTGTGACAGCAAAACGTCTAATTGTGCCCGGATCGCCCTCTTCGCAGAATAAATGCCACAGACTAAACAAAGAGATTCCAGCGTCATTAACCTGTGGACGGTTTTTGTTTCGGCGGCCGTTCGGCAGGAATCGGAATTTGAATTTTGTCATACAAACGTTTTGAAGCGTCTACGATTTTCTTTTTAATTATACTTTTTTATGACATGGCTGTCTATGTGATTTGGAATTATTGGCATGTGGATTAACCGACTTAAAAAAAGAGGTTATTATTACGACCCATGTATTTATTTTGGAAACTCTTTGGTCTAGTGGCAACATGGGTGTATACCGGGAGACCTGGGTTCGATTCTCAGGACACGGGGGGTGTTTTTCTAACACTATTTGCCCGGGATTAGATCCCCAGACGGGGGTTGACGTCAGGCAGGCAGTCTATCCTAAAAACTAAGCCAAATCCTTTCTGGAACATGCTTGAAAAAGTCTGTTCTGCCAACTCATCATTAATGTAGAATGAGAGTAGGTAAAAAGGAAGAAAGTTATAGATTATCGCCATGAAAGGACAGAAATAAGTGAGGCGAAATAATAATATGATCTAGTACTCATCTGCCTGCCCTTTAGAGATATAGACGTGAGCTTATCCTTCTTTTTCCGTACCCTTATTCCACTCGGTGGTGGGGTCCGCGAAACGTTTTTTCATGCATTGCAAAAGTAATTCGCCTTGGTTTTACGCCCTGTCTGACGTCTACTCTCTCGAGAATATGCATGAGCTTATGACCAATCAAAAGTCAAGATTCAAGAATCTTACTAAAGTGTCAAATATCCCATAGATTGAAGATAAGCAGCTCGTATCGTTTGAATGAATATTAATATACTTAATACATAGAGTAAGCAAGCTAGTTAGATATGTGATATAGAGTGGTAGAGTGACGCTGTAGACAGTCTACAGCATGAATGGGCCTGCTCGACCGGTTTGATACCACTGTGCCAGACAAAAGCGACATTTTTTTTTATCCGGGCACGGCAAAGTGACTACACTGCACCTGATGGTAAGCGTAGTGCAGTCCAAAACAACTAGCGACCACTGTCAAACAATGGGTTTATCAGTGGTCGTTAGAATCATGCCGGACTATTCATGCTTTTTCACACTCCGAATCCGAAGAGGGAAGAAGCAAATCGAGGGACTTGCGACAAGACAGGTGGATGACCGATGCAGACACAGGGATACCCCCATACCCGTCCCAACCAACCATCAAGTCATGCCGCAAGCCCCTCGAGAGAACCGGAAGTACACTGGCTGATCCTGGAACGCGAACCACACACGGAGTGTGGGTCACTATGGCAGGTTTTAGCACCATGTGTACGGTGGTCGCCATCCGGTCGGATACAAATATCCTACCACCACCAAAACATAATGTAGACATAACATATAGACATAACGTAGATGTTGCGTTACATTCGATGAATAAGATTTCGAGTGACCATTTTGGCCCAATGGTTCTTGTTTGTCTACGTATGTCAATAAAAAAAAAGAATTTTATATTATTTTTGGCGCTTAATCGCTTCATCTCTCTCACACCTTTGTATCTATTTTTTATAGCAGAGGCTGGCCAAAGAGCAGAAGAGTCACCTGATGGCAAGTGATCTCCACCGCCCATAGACACCCAAGACACAAGAAGAATCATGAGTGCGTTGTCAACCTAAAACGAAAGGAATAGGGATTGGGAAAGGGAGGGGGAAATTGGGTCACCGGCAATCTCACTCACCGAACGGAACGCAGCAGCGAACTGCCACTTTACGCCGGTTTCCTAACAGACAGTGGTATCAAACCGGTCGAGTCGTTTTGTAGACGTTCGTGTTGTAGACGTAACTGTCCAGTGTCCACAGCGTGGCTCTACTATTTATAAATTTTATATTTTACAAATTGATATGGAACGTCCCGTCTATAATTATTTATCTATGTTTAGGTGTACATTAATGTTCACCATCCGACACTTTAAGATTATTTTATTTCAGGTGTTGCCAGGTGTTGTAATTTCAATTGCTGATATTTTATTTAATTAATCCATTTACTTTATTTGATTTTACGTTCATTAAATTAGTTTTATTATATTATTATTAATTAGATATTTAATAGATTGTTAATAATTTAAAATGTACTGAACTTATGCTCGCGCCTCTGTCCTCGAAAGGATGGGCAGAGGCGAACTATTGCGAAGAATTTTCTCAGATATGCAGCAGGTCGATTCTCTAAGGTTTCATTTGTGAAAACAACGTTGTGGCAACGATGTTGTCATTTTTGTATTCAGCAAGGTACAAAGCGCACGCAATAGCGCTATGCGTGATGACGGCGCTTATGCGAACTAGCTCTCTCGAGCGAGGCGTTTGACATAAATGTATGGAAAATGGTATTCTCTAAGACCTAACAACGTTGAACGCTCCGTCGATCGCAACGATGTGCACAGCGCGAGCTCGTCGTCGATCGCAACGTTGTGGCGTTTCTTAGAGAATCGACCTGCTGGTTTACTTGCGTTTTCCTTCACCGTTAGCAAGCGATAAATCAGAATGAAAATACACTTAACATAGAAAAGTCGGATGTATGCTCTTTTTGGGGTTGGTCTCGAACCTCCGACACTCGTCTCGGCATTCCGTATCATTCCCAATGAGCTATAGCTGCTTTTTGATGGTAAAAGCGCAGTATAAAAACTAAAGATCAACAATGGGTTTATCGTCACCAGAATCATGCCTAATTATGCTTCTTCAATCTAAAAAGGAAGCAAATCGAGGGAGAGAGAAGACAAACGGATGACCGATGCTAACACAGAGCTGTATATACCTGCCTCAATCATCTTGCTGGTGGTAGGATATTCGTATCCAACCGGATGGCGACCACCGTACACATGGTGCTAAAACCTGCCATAGTGACCCACACTCCGTGCGTGATTCGCGTTCCAGGATCAGCCAGACTACTTCCGGTTCTCTCGAGGAGCTTGCGGCATGACTTAATGGTTGGTTGAGACCGGTATGGGGGTATCCCTGTATCTCCATCAGTCATGCGCCCGTCTTGTCGCAAGCCCCTTGATTTGCTTCTTCCCTCTTCGGATTCGGAGTGAAAAGAATCATAAATAGGCCGGCATATTCTAGCGACCACTGATAAACACAGTGTTTGTCAGTGGTCGCTAGTTTTTTGGACTGCACTGCGCTTACCATCAGGTGCAGTGTAGTCACTATGCTGTGCTCGGATAAAAAAAATCAACCATGAATTGAAATAAAACTATATTTACGGATTTTATCACGATTTGGTTTTAATTTTTATTCCCAACGTTTCGAAGGCTTTGCAGTCTTCGTGGTTACGTGGTAGGCGAACGCGACGCCGGAGAGACGATTTCCGGCCCCCATAAACTGACCTGCAGGCGGCGGCTGCCTAGACCAGCCCACCGCCCTGCAATATAAGGTCTGATGTGGAGGCGTGATGTACGCATTATATTTTGTACTCCGTCTGAGGAGGGTACTAGTCCTCAGACCACGAGGGACCTTGAAGAAGGGCCGACTCCCGCGGGGGCTGCGGCTGAATGCAATTGCGTAACCCGTGGCCTTCGCAATAGGGAGAGAGAGGAACACCGCGGAGGGGTCACGGGTTGGACTGAAATCAGTATGTCAACCATGAATTCATGTCGCAAGTCTCTCGAGAGAACCGGATATTCCTACCCTTTCAAAGAGAAGCGTGATGTTAACCCTTCGTGACATTACCAGCATAACTAAAGCGAGACTCCAACCGTTTCTAATTGTTATTGTTGTGCCTCGTGACCTCACAATGTTCTTTCGGGTTAAACGTCACGACCGGATGGACATTTTAATACATTCCTTAAGGGACGATAAGCACGACTTTGGTCAATGGGTAGACTCGGTTATTGGGATTTTTGAACGACTCCAAAAAAATACGTCCTCAATTCGTCTATATTTTTATTAAGCGAGGCCGCGGGTTCGATTCCCGCACCGAGACAAATGTTTGTGTGGCCCATATATATTTGTTTCGGGTCTGGGTGTTGCGAGGCCGAAAGTCTCTCATAGTCTCTGACATAGTTATACCTAGTGTGGGGTCAGGACTAGGTGTGTGACTGTTGGGTGTATTTATTTATTTATTTATTTATTTTTATGTAGAGGTATGTTACGCGATATCTCCGTCAAGTGTGGATTGATTTTCAAAATTATTCTTGTGTTCAAAAGAGCTTATTTAGCTTTTAAGCAGCGATAGCTCAGTTGGGAATGGTACGGACTGCCGAGACAAGTGTAGGAAGTTCGAGACCAACCCCAAAATGGAGCATACACCTCTGACTTTTCTATGTTAAGTGTATTTTCATTGTGAAGGAAAACATCGTGAGGAAACCTGCATACCCGAGAATTTCTCCACAAGACATTCGAAGGTATGTGAAATCCACCAACCCGCATTAGTCCAGCGTGGTAGACTAAGACCTAACCCCTCTCATTAGTAGAGGAGGCCCGTGCCCAGTAGTGGGACAGTAATATTACAGGGGTAATATTACATACATACATACATAAGCTCACGCCTGTATCCCCGAAGGGGTAGGCAGAGGCGCACTAGCGAACTAGTACACCCACATTTCGCCGAGCTTAGTTCCGTCCCAGATGTGATAGGGGGCGAGCCTATCGCCATATCGGGCACAAATTCCGGACTCCGGGCTGATATGGAAAAATCCAATATCACTTTGCCCGACCCGGGGATCGAACCCGAGACCTCAGAACCGTAGTCGTACCGAAATACCACCACGCCACGGAGGCAGTCATTACTGTGTCATTACTGTCCCACTATATATAAAAATGTTACATATAATAAAATGTTACATTAGTAAGATAAATATTAAACAACTCTACATGATTTTTTGTGTGAAACTCATCCAAGCGTTGCAAAAATAAAATAAGTAACTTGCTTCAACATGTTTTAACTCATATCCGTTTATTTGTTTTAACATAAGCTCACGCCTGTATCTTTGAAGAGGTAGGAAGAAGTGAATTAGAGAACTAGAATACATTTCGCCGAGCTTGTATCCGTCCTAGATGTGATGGTAATGTCGCCACCTTGGACTAGTGACAGCATGTATGAGCTGTGGCCCGGGAGGTCCTGGGTTCGATTTCCAAAAACCAAATTTTCCAATTTAATTTGCCCGGGACTGGATCCCTCATAAGGGGTTGACGTCAGGCAGGCAGCAGGTTGTAAATACTAAGCCAAATCCTCTCTGCAACATGCTTGAAAAAGTGTGTTGCGCCGACCCCATATTAAGGTGGGATAAGGGCAGGTAGAAAGAAGATGTGATAAAAAAGTCTAGCTTTTTTTTTATAGAAGAGGAGGCAAACGAGCAAGTGGGTCACCTGATGTTAAGTGATCACCGCCGCCCATAAACATCCACAATACCAGGGGAATCATGGATGTGTTGCCGGCCTTTGAGGTAGATATAGGCTCTTTTCTTGAAGGTCCCTAACTCGTAACGGTCAGGAAACACAGCCGCCGAAAGCTGGTTCCACAAGCACGTTGCACGCGGAAGAAAGTTCCTTGTAAAACGCACTGTTGAGGAACGCCATTCATCCAGGTGGTAAGGATGAAACTTCAGCTTGTAGCGTGTGGTACGATAATGGAATTAAAATTTTAAAATTTTTCGGCTTTTAGGGTAAAATAATGCCTAATACAACACCGAATCTGGCTCTTTTACCTGACTGTCTAGGAAGAACGGTCATGCGGTTATTGGAAGGCATGATAACTCTATTCGTAAGTTAATAAAATAAACACAAGTTTAAAAACTTATCAGACCGACTTCAAAATCAATTATGACCAAATTTATATCGGACCACCCTTGAAATAACCTATCGAACACAAAAAGAATTTTGAAAATCGGTCCCCATTCGGCGGAGATATCGCGTAACATACATAAAACACAGACGAATTGAGGACCTCCTCCTTTTTGGAAGTCGGACGAAAATTACCTACCATTTAAACAACGTCTTTGCATTGAACCCACGACCTCACGATCCTCAACCTACTACCACAAAACATTAAGACATTCGCGACTATAAAATCAATAATAATTTTATTAGGCGTGTTTTAAAATAGTCGCAGTTGATCGTCGAAACCAAACACATAAAACTGATAAAATATATAAAGTTCGACAAATTGTCACCGGTTTTATGGCATTATTTATTACATTCCGAATTTTGGGGTTCCGTGAATAGTTCCGTATTTTTCGGCCGATTTTTTTGTAGCGACTGGCAAACGAGCAGATTGGTCACCTGATGGTAAGTGATCTCCACCGCCCATAGACACCCAAGACACAAAAAGAATCATGGGTGCGTTGCCAAACTAAAAGGAGGAAATGGAAGGGAAGGGAAAAAGGAAATGGGAAAGGAAGGAGGGAAATAGGTTACCGGAAATCTCACTCACCGAATGAAACGCGACTGCAAGCTGCCACTTTACGTCGGTGTTCTGTGAGACAGTGGTATCAAACCGGTCGAGCCGACCCATTCGTGCTGTAGACGTTACTTTCTACAGCGTGGCTCTACCACTCAAATTCGATTTTCAAAAAGGAGAAGGTCCTCAATTCGTCGGTTTTTTTATGTATGTTACGCGATATCTCCGCCAAATGTGGACCGATTTTCAAAATTCTTTTTGTGTTCGATAGAGCTTATTTCAAGGGTGGTCCCATATAAACTTGGTCACGATCGGTAAGTTGGAAGTCGGTCAGTGAAGTTTTTAAACTTGTGATTATTCCACCAGTTTCCAAAAAGGAGAAGGTCCTCAAATCGTCTTTATTTTTTTAACGTACCTATGTTACACGATATCTCTCCAAATGTAGACCGATTTTCTTTCGAGATTCTTTTTGTGTTCGATAGAGCTTATTCCAAGGGTGGTCCTATATAAATTTGTCCACGATCCGATAAATTTTGAAGTCGCTCGTTAAGTTTTTAAACTTGTGATTCTTTCTTTCTACCAGCCCTCATCTCTCCTTAATGTGGGGTTAGCGCAACACACTTTTTCAAGCATGTTGCAGAAATGATTTCGCCTAGTTTTTACGACCGGCCGCATGCCTGACGTCAACCCCTTCTGAGGGGATCCAGCCCCGGGCAAATTGAATTAGAAAATTTGCTTTGCCCGACCTAGGAATCGAACCTAGAACCTCCCGGTCCACAGCCCATACATTAGACTAAGGAGGCGACTATGTGATTATATATTTTGCATTAGGTTAAATATGTAACGTATGATATATATGCATGACACACTTCCCCTCCAGGAATCAAACCGCCATCGGTTCTTGTAAGGCCTCCCGCTGCGTACAGAACCACGGTATTTCTATGTTTATTTTTACAATAACCTGTCTAACACATTTTATTGGTGTGAAGCGACATTCTTTAAGCGAATTCAATTTCGGACATCATTATTTTTCTCACCTTGATCTATGCAGCGTATATGTACTGTGAACTTAGTCCTGGGTTCGAGTCCCAGGCCGGGAGATTTAAACCGATTGTAAAAAATGGAGGTTATCAATACGACCCGTATGTATGTAATATTGTTAGAATTGCACGATTTTCGCTTTTGTTAATCTATATGGGCTTCAGGGGGGTTACCACCACCTCTTATAGCAGTATTATTATAATTTTACTTGTACCGATTCCCGTACAAAACAAACGAAGAACGATTATAATAATACTGCTATAAGAGGTGGTGGTAAATCCCCTGAACAGATGCGCCAAATTTCATAAGTGTATGTTTGTCCACGTATATTTCAGAAACTATAAATCGGATTGCGATGAAATTTCTTGTATTGGACAAGGCATTTTCTAACTTAGGGAATAGTGTAGGTTTCATCAAAATCGGTTCAGTGGTTTTGAAGATATGGACTTCAATGTATGAAAATGGTTGTCAGTTTTTAATTTTCGATAAACTTTTGTTAACAATGTTTGCTGTATTGGACCTCCTAAAGTGGGGTTGATGACATTGATGTCAGGCATGCAATTGGTCGTGACAACTAAGCCGAATCAATTTTGCAACATGCTTGAAGGGTGTATTATGTCGCCTCCTTGGTCTAACATAAACATAACATAAGCTCACGCCTGTATCCCCGAAGGGGTAGGCAGAGGCGCACTAGCGAACTAGAACACCCACATTTCGCCGAGCTTAGTTCCGTCCCAGATGTGATAGGGGGCGAGCCTATCGCCATATCGGGCACAAATTCCAGACTCCGGGCTGATATGGAAAAATCCAATATCACTTTGCCCGACCCGGGGATCGAACCCGAGACCTCAGAACCGTAGTCGTACCGAAATACCACCACGCCACCGATGCAGTCAGTCCTCCTTGGTCTAGTGGCAGCATATATGGGCTGTAGACCGGGAGGTCCTGGATTCGATTCCTAGGACGGGCGAAGCGAATTTTCTAATTTAATTTGACGGGGACTGGACCCCTCAGAGGGGGTTGACGTCAGGCAGACAGTCGGTCAAATTAAGCCAAATCCTTTCTGCAACATGCTTGAAAATGTGTATTGCGTCGACCCCACATCAAGGTGTGATAAGGGCAGGTAAAAATATTATTTTTATTTGCCGCTTTGATCTAGAGGCAGAGTAATGTGTTGTAAATCTGGTCGTGGGTTTGATTCTCAGATTGGGCATTCGGCATCTCACTCAACGAGCAAAACGCAACAGCGAGCTGCCACTTTACGTCGGTTTTCTATGAGACAGTGGTATCAAACCGGTGAAGCCAGCCATTCGTGCCATTCTCTACAGCGTGGCTCTTTTTTTTCTGCCTGGCGTTATCCCGACCTATTTCCAGGACGCTTCCACTTCGCCCGGTCTTGAACATCCTTCATAGTAAACTTAAAAATGGGTCACTCAAGTATGTAACTTAGTGATAGATTTGTACGTTATTAATAGACATAAAACTAGATATTAGAAAATTAGAACACTAGATTGTGTAACTCTCAGATCTGGGTCAAGACATAGCTCACACATTAGTCATTGTTCCAAAGACTAAGCATTTAGAACTGGTTATTGCTAATTCGACTGCGCCTAGTTCCATAGATAATATCTTTTATTAATCTATTACCGGGCACGTGTTTCTATTAATGAGAGGGTTGGTGGTAAAGGCACCATATAATTCAACTACTCTTGCCTATTTAATAGGTAATAAATAAATAATGAGGGAGGCCTATGTTCAGCAGTGGACGTCCTATGGCTGATGACGATGATGATGATGATGAAATAAATAACACCCAACAGTCACACACATAGTCCTGACCCCACACTAAGATCGAGTCTTGTGTCGTGGGTATCAGGAACTACGAGAGACGCACGGTCTCACAACACCCAGACCCGAAAGGAATATATGTGGGCCACACAAACATTTGTCTAGGTGCGGGGATCGAACCCACGGCCTTTCGCTTCACAGCCGGCTACTCGCCCGACAAGCCACGGAGGCTGTCTAATAAAAGTTATATTATAATGATGAATCTATAAATTTACTAATAAGATCTAACCGCTGAATGTTCATACACTTAAGGTCGCCTTATGTCGTTTAAGGCCGCCTTATCTGTCAAATTTGTATGGCGAAAATCAATTTAAGAAGCCGTTAAAGTTGATTAGCGTTTGACCATTCGGGCGTTAGTCTACCACGCTGGCCTAATGCGGGTTGGTACACTTCCCATACCTTCGAAATTCTTTTGACGAATTTCTCTGGTATGCAAGATGCCTCACGATGTTTTCCTTCACCGTTACAGCAAGCTGCGTGGTAGACTAAGGCCTAACCCCTCTCATTAGTAGAGGAGGCCCGTGCCCAGCAGTGGGACAGTAATATTACAGGGCTTACATTATTATTTTATTTTTGTTTGTAAATGTCGGTGTTCGCAGGTTTTGTAGTTAGTTTGGCGTGCTCGGATAATTAAAGTAACAATTATTTTCTTATGCACATTGGCTTTAATACTTCCTGTTGCCTCCTTAGTCTAATGGTAGCATATTTGTGCCGAGGACCGGGAGTCGATTTGATTCCCAGCGATTTGATTTTCCCGGGACTGGATCCCCTAGAGGTGCTGACGTCAGGCCCGTCGTAAAAACTAAGCCAGACTACTGCAACATGCTAGAAGAAGTTTGCGCCGACCCCATATAAATATGGGATAAAGGAATAAAAGATTTGGTATTAAATACTACTTTTAAAACTGCCATTATAGTTTTGTAATACAACATAACATAACATAACCTCACGCCTGTATCCCCGAAGGGGTAGGCAGAGACGCACTAGCGAACTAGAACACCCACATTTTGCCGAGCTTAGTTCTGTCCCAGATGTGATAGGGGGCGAGTCTATCGCCATATCGGGTACAAATTCCAGACTCCGGGCTGATATGGAAAAATCCAATATCACTTTGCTCGACTCGGGGATCGATCCCAAGACCTCGGAACCGTAGTCATACCGAAATACCACCACGACACCGAGGCAGTTTTGTAATATATTTTTGTAAAGTATGAAAAAGTAAGATTGTACGTATGTAGAAGGTAATTCAGCAGTGGTGAAGGCTCCATACATCACGATTCCTTTCGGCTAACCTTGCTCAACAATGTCTACTAATAAATAGAATAATTACAAGAGAAACTAGGATCGGCTTCCCTTTTAGAAATTTTCACACTTTGCTACTGAATTTCAGTAACTACTAAAATGATTTTATTTATAACAACTATACAATGTTACTATATTTCCGTGAATTATTAATAGATTTTATATAAATAATCAATGTAGAGTTACATTATTCGTGTAGTAACTAGGGTAATTTTTCATCTAATAAAAGACTTCAACGGGCGCAAAGATTCTAAGGCATTTTTCAATAATTGCATTTGTAATAAAATCTTCATGATATGTGTCATAAAATATATTGTCTTTTGATATATAGAGGTAATTTTCAATATTGTCAAAAGATTGTCTATTTTCTTTACTATATTAGCTTCGAAAAACAACTGAGATTTTCTTGATATTATCATGTTACCCTAAAACCATAAAGTAAACATGATTATGATAACATTAAAATCCGTTTTATTGGAACCCTAATTTTATAGAATTATTTGGAGGCTAAATGGTTATTTTGGATCTCCCCGTGAAGTAATAAAATACTTAATTTGAAAGTTAATTCATTAAAATGGATGATAAGGTTTTAATTTTATATACTAGAATGTAGAGTTTTGTTTTTTAAATTCAACGTTTTTTGGATGTTAATTACTTTATGTAGAGGTATTAAAGTTACGTCAAAGTACGCTTTATAACTCTAGTTTTTACGAATTTTGTCTTTCCTTAAAAGAACGAAAAATGTAGAGTTGTAAACAGTCATTGAATTTGATTTATTAGAAGTGGCTGTAATTTTGTCACAAAAATTTTGATAAAACAAAAACATGGCGCAACAGAGAATAAAAATGAGAAACATAATAAACACCAACCTGTTCAATCCAAAATCCTTAAAAATCCAAAACACACACAATGTTTTTCAAAACCACAATTCCCAAAAAAATTGGGCGACACACACGCACTGCCTTAAGTCTGAGACGCGACTAGCCAGTTCCCGACGGTATGCCACAATAAGACCTACACCTGTCTCTTTCTAACACAGCATATCCCGTACGAGTGAAAGAGACGTCATGGAAAAAGTTTGATCTATAGTGTAGAGACGGTCGTAGAGACTCATTGATCCAAACTACTTTGTTAAATTATGTTTTTTTATGTGTTTGTTTAACTAGTCGTAACTTCGTAAGCTGCGGGCCGGAGCTTTTCTTTTTTTAATGTAAAGGACAATGCTATTTGGAATGTGTCGTATAAAGGGTTTTATTTTTATGGGTTGATTTTGATGCGTAGATATTTTAGCCTTTCTTGAAAGGAGGGTAATGGTTTCTGAATGTATTTGAACTAATATTAAAGAGAAAAGTGGTAAAGCCACGCTGTAGACAGTAACGTCTGTAGCACGAATGGGCCGGCTCGACCGGTTAGATACCACTGTCTCACAGAAAACCGACGTAAAGTGGCAGCTTGCTGTCGCGTTTCCTTCGGTGAGTGAGATTTCCGGTGGTCCATTTCCCCACTCCCTTTCCCAATCCCCTTCCCTTCTCTTCCATTCCCTCCTTTTAGGTTGGTAACGCACCCATGATTCTTTTTGTGTCTTGGGTGTCTATGGGTGGTGGAGATCACTTACCATCAGGTGACCCATCTGCTCGTTTGCCAATCTCTGCTATAAAAAAAAAAAAAAAGAAAAACAGTTTTTTGTGTTTAGGCTTAATGAATAGGCTCAGAAACTCTTCTTCTTCTCCTTACCCTTATCCCACCTTAATGCGGGGTCGGCGCGACACACTTTTTCAAGTATGTTACAGAATGGATTTGGCTTAGTTTTTACGGCCGGCCGCCGACCCCTTCTGAGGGATCCAGTCCCGGGCAAATTAGATGAGAAAATTTGGTTTGTCTGACCTGGGAATCGAACCCAGGACCTTGCAGTACACAGCCCATACATACTGCCACTAGACCAAGGAGGTGAAAATAAAAAATATATGAAAAAAAAATATCAAAACGTAAAAATATATAACATAACATACATAAGCTCACGCCTGTATCCCCGAAGGGGTAGGCAGAGGTGCATTAGCGAAGTAGAACACCCACATTTCGCCGAGCTTTGTTCCGTCCCAGATGTGATAAAAATATATAAATAATAAAATGAAAAATTTATAAATAAAAAATATATAGATAACAAAAAAATATATAAAATGAAAAAATATATCAAAAAGGAAATAATATTTTGGATATTTTGTTTGAAACCTCAAACCTCCCCCTGGCTACGCCCATAGCACTGGGTTTACCTCCAAGTATAGAGGTAGTAGAGTGACTTAGCCCTAAGGCTCAAAAAACAAACCTCAATACATCTTATTTCTTAATATAAATAAATAAATAACACCCAACAGTCACATACATAGTCCTGACCCCACACTAACATCGAGTCTTGTGTCGTGGGAATCAGGAACTACGAGAGACTTTCGGTCTCACAACACCCAGACTCTAAACAAATATCTGCCTCTCGCTTCACAGCCGGCTACTCGCCCGCTGCGCCACGGAGGCTGTTAGAATATTCTATATTCCCATATCCAGAACTTCAAAATTGCAATTAATCAAATGAACGCTCATTAAGTCTCCTTCAGTTGGCCTCATACGCTCATCAATAACCCGGTTGTTGTTATTTTTTTGGCGTAAAAACTAATTATGTCGATGAATCGGAAATTCGCGATAGTGATTGATGGCTTCTGTGTTCACATGGTGGGAATTTTTGGGGAAATTTGGTGAAAATAAGGATTTTACATACATACATAGACTTTTTTATCAATTGACTGGGAAACGAGCAGATGGGTCACCTGATGGTAAGTGATCTCCACCGCCCATAGATACCCAAGACACAAAGCATTATGGCTGCGTTGCCAACCTAAAAGGAGCGAAATAGGTATTGGAAAGGGGAGGGGAGAATTGGGCGACCGGAAATCTCACTCACTTAACGAAAAGCAACAAACTGCCAATTTACGTCGGTTTTCTGTGACACCTTTGACTTTTGATCTTTAAATTTCAAATTAGACGAGACAAGACACAAATGTATCATGGATGCGTTACCAATTGAAATGGAGGGAAATAGGGCAATACCTATTCTCTAATCCCTATTTCTAGAGGTGTAACTCCCTCCCTTTCCGTTAGGAGACCTTTAGAAATCCATAAAAAAATACAGACGAATTGCATACCTCCTTTTGAAATAAAACTATTTTTACGGATTCTATCACGATTAGGTTTTAATTATCTTCTAGTCTTCGTTGTCACGGGTCAGACTGAGGTGTCATTTGTCAGTCTGACCCGTGACAACGAAGACTGCAAAGCCTTTGAAACGTCGGGAATAATAATTAAAACCTAATCGTGATATAATCCGTAAAAATAGTTTTATTTCAATGCATAATATTAGCGTAAACTTAAGAAATCAGTATAATTCCTTTTTTTAAATTGATCGAAAATAAATCCGAAAACTTTTTTATTTTAACTTCACTTTGAAACCTTTTGAACGCGCCTTTATGAACCCAGGTGCGAAATCCATCATGCGGGAACAATGTTAATTTGACAAGGAGAGGGGGGGGGGTCTCTATATGCCAAATATTTTGGGATAAAGCCGGCTAACGACCCCGCTCCCACAAAAGGCACATTTTGTATAGATCTTAAAATTAAGTTCAATTCAAAATTTGACAGCCTCCGTGACGCAGTGAAGATTACGAAGCGAGAGACTGTGGGTTTGATTCCCGTACTGGAATTTGTACATACATACATAAGCTCACGCCTGTAGGCAGAGGTGAACTAGCGAACTGGAACACCCACATTTCGCCGAGCTTAGTTCCGACCCAGATGTGATAGGGGGCGAGCCTATCGCCATATCGAGCACAAATTCCAGACTCCAGGCTCATATGGAAAAATCCAATATCACTTTGCCCGACCCGGGGATCGAACCCGAGCCCTCAGGACGGTAGTCGTACCGAAATAACCACGCCACCGAGGCAGTCAGGCAGCACCATAAGAATTCGATTGTCAAAAATAAATAAAAAAATACCCAATATCACTATGCTCGATTCGGGGATTGAACCCGAGACCTCAGGGTGGTCGCACAGTACAACTACGCCACCGAAGTTTAAAAATATTCTAAAACGGCCATATTTGACAATACATTGTCATACACATTCATATTGACTGTATTGTAATTTTTGGGTAGAAAAACACAATAGTCCGGACGGGCGTAGGGTTTTGTTAGTCGTTTGGTTTTGATTTATGGTCAGTTATGGTATTAGGAGTTGGTGATAGGAGATAGCGATTTTTATTAAAAACTATTTAGTTTTCTAGATATATAACATTGTCTCCTCATATGATCCAAGATACCTTCTGTATATAGATAGATTCTGTTTGTAAGTATAAATTAATGTATATGTGTATGTATGTGTATATATATGTATGCGTGTATGTATATTTATTTTATATAATATGTATAAATATATATATTTTAATATTATTATGTGTATCTATAATATAATTATTAGTACAGTCTCTGTGAAATGAGTACACCCCCAAATAGTTCTTTCCTTTGCCATAATTCCAACCCAAGGTTGCCTGGAAGAGATCGCTATTAGCGATAAGGCCGCCCATTGTTACACAAATTTACGTTTATTCTTCAATGTATATTGCTTTCTATATATATGGTGTACAATAAAGAGTTAAATAAATAATAAATAAATAAATACCGTAGTACATCGACCTTCACTCATCTGATAACCAGATGAGACATATTTTTTATCAAATACCATTTTTTTTCATAGAAGAGGGGGCAAACGAGCAAGTGAGTCACTTTGTCATACAAGATGTTAAGTGATCACCGCCGCCCATAAACATCCACAATACCAGGGGAATCATGGATTCGTTGCTGGCATATGAGGTAGATATTATAGGCTCTTTTCTTGAAGGTCCCTAACTCGTAATGATCAGGAAACACAGCAGCCGAAAGCTGGTACCACAAGCACGTTGCACGCGGAAGAAAGTTCCTTGTAAAACGCACTGTTGAGGAACGCCATCCATCCATCATTATTTACAAACACGCTAAAATAGCTTGCCTATCGAAAATGTTCATGGCTATTTCTTTTTAATTTTGATTTTTTTCATAACGATTTTTTGCAGGTAAGCCTATATGATTGATTTTGTAATTCAATATCTTACTTATGATACCAATTTTTATTATTGATATGATATATATGTTACCAATGGTTATTAGATCGGTGTTACTTATATTGACATACCTGTTCATACCTTTTTTTTTTTTTTTTTTTTTTTGTCGCGGTGAAAAGTGTTTTACCACTGCCGCCGCCCGGGGGGGGTGGACGCGGCGGGTATGTCGGGTTCGCCGGTCTTACGACCCAGCGCCGTGATGCCCGGAAGAGATGTTCGACATCCGGGCGACGCTGGGCCGCGTCCCTAACAAATGCCCTACACCGGCAATACCGACTAAAAACCCCGCGGTGGCCTACTTCGGCGCTTGAGTGGGGCGGCCCCGGGGTATCCTGAGATAGCCTCGGATTGCTACCGGAACCGCCCCTGCGCGGTGCCGCCTTGCGGCCCGTCTCCGATTTGGGGAGGCTCAGAAGCCCCCGCCGCCGAAGGACGCCCTCGGCGTCTACGGCAGCACGAGGCCGACCGTCCGTGCTGCCGTCCGTCCCGGGGTCGCAAGTACAATAGTACTAAAAGGGACGCACAGCCCCCCGCTGCGCGCCCGCGACCCCGGAAGGCCCCTATTAGTCGCCTCTTACGACAGGCAGGGGATACCGTGGTGGAATTCTCCAAACGCCCCCATTCCACAGGGCGGGAGACGCCGGTCAGTCGTCCACCCGGCGTCTCCTACGTCTCCTTTGGCGGCGGGCGGGATCGCTCTGCTCACGATCCCGCTCGGCGCTCTCCTTCTGCGAGATGACGCGCTCGCAGAAGGAGACCATCGCACGCCATGACCCCCGGCTGCCGACCATGGCGGACACCACAGCCGGCAGCGAGAGGTCTCCTCCGACGACTGCTGTGAGAGCGCTGCGCTCCTCCACCCAGGCTGGGCACTCCTGCAGAGTGTGTTGGGCCGTGTCCTCGCGGCAGTTGCCACAATGGTGGCACACGGCAGACGCCTCTTTTCCATACCTGTTCATACCTGCTTGCCAAGTAGCCATGAAAAATAAGTAGGCAAGCCTACCAAGGCATATCCTCAAATGTAAAAACTACCATTTAAAACAATTTTTTTCAGTGAGTGAAAAGTGAAAAGTGAAGGTTACAAAAAAAATATTAAAATTAATTTTATTCAAAATAATTATGAACAAATTTCGATAGGCCAGCTATTATAGACGTGTTTGTAAATAAATGATATTTGATTAAAAAAATGTCTCAACTGGTTATCAGATGAGTGATGGTCGGTGTACCACGGTCTCCAATAAAAAATTTAAAAAATCTCTCCAAGGGCTTGCGACATAACTTTATGCGGGTTTCGGGGAATACAAAATCGATTATCTAAATAATTTTTGTATTCGATAGAGCAAATACATACATACATAGACTCACGCCTTTTTTCCATAGGGGTAGGCAGAGACAACGGATTTCCACTTGCTACGATCCTTAC
The DNA here is from genome assembly GCA_036417725.1 of Clanis bilineata. Taxonomy (NCBI): domain Eukaryota; kingdom Metazoa; phylum Arthropoda; class Insecta; order Lepidoptera; family Sphingidae; genus Clanis; species Clanis bilineata. The sequence goes on from CM071165.1 coordinate 835,057, forward strand.
ATACCTCTTTCGCCTCATTCAGTCTCATTACATTCTTCATGCATGCACGACGGTTTAGGGTACTTTTAACTTGACCTTTCTCGAGTATATCTCTGACTTGGTCAGAGAAAGTTCGATGAGGTCTTCCCCTTCCAACTCTACCATTCACGTTTGCCATATATATTTGCTTTGTCAACCTCCTTTCATCCATCCTCTCTACATGCCCAAACCACCGCAATATTCCTTTCTCGATCTTCGTTACTATTTCCTCTTTCAAACCACACTGCTCTCTCACCATACTATTTCTTACTCTATCTTTCAAAGTTACACCACACATGCTCCTTAAATAGATAGAGCAAATCTAGTCCTTTAATTATTTTCAAGTTCAGATGATTTTTTAAGTTACGAGTTTAAATCGTCATTAAACCGCTGCCGCTTCCGCTCATCGCTCCGCTTACCACCATACTCTCTACTTTACTTTTGTCTAACGACATAATTTTTCATATAAGTAAGTCATAAGCGACATTATCTACATCTGAATGTGTATTGTTTAATGTTAATAGAGACTGTGTTTGTTCGTTTCAAATAAGCTCACGCCTGTATCGACGAAGAGATAGGCAGAGGTGCAATAAGTGCTTCTATATTCCATCAAGTTTAAGGCTGAGATCTATAGAGTGAATTTCGATTTAGTCTTAGTCATAGAAACGAAGTTAATGCTAATTTGGAACTATTAAATCGAACTTTGACAACAAAAACAACAAAAACAGTCTGACAGACCGACTAAGCAAAGATTTTCTTGTAAAAAATGACTCAGACTAAGTCAAAATTGCATTTAAAAATTCCAAATCCTCGCTTAATTTGTTTCTATACTTAGGCTGAGATCAATAGCGCGAACTTCGACTTAGTCTGAGTCAAAGAAACGAACTCAGTGAGGATTTGGAGTTTATAAATCGAATTTCGACTTAGTCCGAGACATTTTTCACTAGAAAAACAGACTGACAGACAAACTAAGCTAAGATTTTCTTGTAAAAAAAGACTCGGAATAAGTCAAAGTTGGATTTATACATTCCAAATCCTCACTGAGTTCGTTTCTTTGACTTAGACTTAGTCGAAGTTCGCTCTATAGATCTCAGCCTAAGTCCTATGACATTATAGCAAGACTCTCGCCATATCGACTGAAAAATGAGTAGATGGGTCATCTGATGGTAAGTGGTCTCCACCGCCCATAGACAACCAAGACACAAAAAGAATCGTGGATGCGTTGCCAACTTGAAAGGATGAAATGGAACGGGAGGGAAAGGTAGAGGGAATTGCGTCACCGGAAATCTCACTCACCGAACGAAACGCGACAGCGAGCTGCCACTTTACATCGGTTTTCTGTGAGACAGTGGTATCAAACAGGGCTATCCGGTCCATTCGTGCTGTAGACGTTACTGTCTACAGCGTGGCTCTACCGTTCCTACTACATAGAAAACATACATAAAAAAATACAGACGAATTGAAGACCTTTTTGGAAGTCGCTCAAAAACACATTTAAAACAGTAAGTTTAAAAATTATAAGAACAACTTCATAAATTGTCAGTTGTAATTGTTTTGTCGTCCTAAATGTATAAAACAAGACAACAATGCGCGCTAGTAAGTGAGTCACTATGACAGGTTTTAAACGAGTGTGGTCGCAGTGAGAGCGGTAGCGATTTTAAGAATGGTAAAGAAAGAAAAAATTACAAGAGTGGAAAGAAAGGAAACGCATGCAACATTAACTTTAAAAACGTATTCGTAAATAAAGAAAATAATAAAACATATTAGTAGAGCCATGATGTTGCAGTTTATTATTTTTCAGAGAGATATTTAGACGCGTTTAAATATTGAAATAAAACTATTCTTACGGATTCTATCACTATTTGGTTTTAATTTTTATTCCCGACGTTTCGAAGGCTTTGCAGTGACCACGAAGAACGTGATCGTGATAGAATACGTAAGAATAGTTTTATTTCAATGTATAACATTCGCGTAAACTTAAGAAATCAGTACCCGTTTAAATATTTTAACTTATTGTTTAATTATATCGGATTGGTTTTTGTCTTTTTTCTCTTTTTAATTGAGTTCAGAAAGGAAGAAGATCTCATTTCGAATATAACTTTGTATGTAATATGTTGCAAAAGGTGATATCCATAATAAATACATAAGGTATAATGGCTAGGAAACGGCAAGGTTTACAATTTCGTAAAGTTCACAGTTTTTAAATAATAGAAACTTTAATTTGTGACGAAAAAATTATTTCTCGTCCTTTAGGTCAGCTACAGTACAAACTGTAGCTCTAGCACGAAAAACTAATGTAAATGTAAACGTATTCGAGTTCGCTGCGCACTGATGACGTTTGGTTAATATTTCATACAAATTTCATAGACGCGCATCGAGTTCGAATACATTTACGGTTGTCAGAAATTTTCCTGCTCAGGCCGCAGTACATTTGCAAATCACCTATATGGGAATTAATTATTTTTAATGTACACACAGCCGTTCTTATTCATACTAATTGCGATGAGCGAATTTCAATTTTAAAATTCCACTAAAATACGGAGGTTATTATATTATTAATTGTAATTATACGGTGAAGGAAAACAACTTAAAGAAACCTGCATACCCGAGAATTTCGCCACAAGAATTTCGAAGGTATGTGAAGTCTACCAACCCGCATTAGGCCAGCATGGGAGACTAAGGCCTAACCCCTCTCATTAGTAGAAGATACCCATGCTTAGTAGTGGGACAGTAATATTACAGGGCTGATATTATTATTATTTGTAAATTTAACCCGCCTTTACTGGGACCGCACAAACCGCAAACCGCCAGCGTCCTGACCGCATGTCGCATAAGGGCCCCGCCTTTCTTAAGAAACAACATCATTTCATAGTCGGTCTAGTGGTGACGAGAACCTGTCTCGGATTCGATTCCCAGGTTGAGGCACACCAAACACCGGATTTTGAATCATACAATTTTCTTGGTAAAATTAAAGATTTGATGTCGGCAGCTGGTCGTAAAAAATAACTTTAAAAAGGAGAAGGTCCTCAATTCGTCTGTATTTTTTTATGTATGTTACGTGATATCTCCACCAAATGTGGACCGATTTTCAAAATTCTTTTTGTGTTCGATAGAGCTTATTTTAAGGGTGGTCCCATATAAATTTGGTCACGATTGGATTTTAAAGTCGGTCTGTTAAGTTTTTAAACTTGTTTCCGTACCATACTTGAAAAATATGTTATTTGCTGATGGTCAGATTTTCATATACTAACTCGGTGGGGTAGCTCTGTTTCGGTACGATTACCGTCCTGAGGTCTCGGGGTCGATCTCCGGCGAGGGCAAAGTGATATTAGGTATACATACTGATTTCTTAAGTTAACGCGAATGTTATACATTGAAATAAAACTATTTTTACGGATTTTATAACGATTTTTAATAATTTTTAACATTATCATTTTTGGAAAAATGACATCTCAGTGCAACCTATGATCATGAGGACTGCAAAGCCTTTGAAACAACGGGAATAAAAATTAAAACCAAATCGTGATAGAATCCGTAAAAATAGTTTTATTTCAATGATATTTTATAATTAGCCCGAAGTCTGGGATTTGTGCTGGATATGCGACATAGACATACATACTTTTTAAAATCGGTAAAAATGTTAGAAGCTAACTTCATTATTTCCTAATATGTAAACAACAATGTTTTAAGGCGATACTAGATACTTAAGACAAAAATGTAGGAACTAGGAACTACATATATCTCGTTTTTAACCGATTTTAAAGAAGCAGGTACTGTATTTAGTAATTACAAGTTATTTAACCAGCTATCTGTAGAAGCATGCGAAATAAAAAATATGACAAACTCGGAGGTCTAGAGATGTGAAATTGTAATCGATTTTGTAAATCGATTTTAAACCTATAACTACTTATATCGGGCACAAATTTCAGACTCCGGAATGAAATAGAAAAATCCAACATCACTCTGCCCGACCCGGGGACTGAACCCGAGACCTCAGGACAGTAGTCGTGCCGAAATACAACCACGCCACCGAGGCAGTCGTTTGTGCCCGATATGGCGATAGGTTCGCCCCCTATCACATCTGGGATGAAACTAAGCTCGGCGAAATGTATCCAAAAATAACCGTTTCGGAAAAAGAGGGGGGAACGCCCTAATCTACCAAAAATGTGCACTTTAAAGCTTAATATTTCGCAAACAGAGTCTCCAATCAAAGAAAACTGTTTACAAATTAGCATTGTTTTTGGAAGACCTATTAAACGATTCCCCACACCATACGATAGTCGAGAAAATGTCACCCCCTCTTTACATGTAGGGGAGGTACCATATTTTTTTTTTCAAATTTTATTCGACGACTTTTTTGGTGTGATAGGTTTGGCATGATTATGCCAAAGTACAGCCCTCTAGTACCTACTTATAGTATCTGAGATAAAGAGTGATCAGACAGACAGACAGACATAGCGAAATTATAAGGGTTCTGTTACAGGTGTGTCAAAGGGCTTATAATTAGAAAGGAGAAGAAGAAAGAAGAAGAACAAAGAATAATAACTTTTTAAACTTTAGAATTAAAAATATATTAAAACAAGGAAAAACAGAATTATGAAACTAATGCCCACAACAAAATCTCTAATAGGCCTGCCACCAAATTGGAATTCATCGATATCGTAAACGAAATAATGTAATATGATAATTTGACATGTTTGCAGTTTATTTGTGTTTTAATTAAGGATATATTATAACAGTTCCTTTCAGCCATTGGCTTCGGAACCCTAAAATACAAAATCGATGTAACTATCGAGTCATACTACCCCATCTCTATTTTCCTAGTTTAGCAACTGCCAATTGCAGTTCTTACGTAGAAAAATGTAGACACGTTAGAATGAACAAAAACCGTGAAATATCTTTAGGACATGCAAATAAATAGACACTTTTATAGTAAAAGTAATAAAACCTTATAAGAATGAAGAACCTTTAAAGTAAGCCAAAAAAAAGACTCGGCCGGTCGTAAAAACTAAGCCAAATCATTCTTGAAAAAGTGTGTTGCGCCGACCCCACATTAAGGTGGGATAAGGGCAGGTAGAAAGAAATAAGAATAAAAGAATCTTTACTACCTTTTAAACGCTTTGGGCTGTAAACCGTATCCTGCGTTCGATTCCTAGGTCGAGCTTTTAAAATTTGGACTGAATACACGGCAGTTGACTTAAGCCACCCGGTCGTTAAAACCAAATCCTTTCTACAACATGCTTGTAAAGTGAGCCGACCCTACATCCGGGAGAAAGAAAGAAAAAAGGAGTTTTTCTGGGGATCCAGACCCGAGCAAATCGTGATAGAGAAACACTCGCCCGACCTGGGCATAGAACCCAGGACCTTCTGTTTCACAGCACGTATGCGCTGCCCCTAGACCAAGGAGGCGACAGGCGTAGACAACTTTAGTTATTCGATTGCAATATAATATTGAAAGAATTATCCACCAACTCCTAATAGTTAAGGAGTTATATTTTCCATCATCAGCATAGCAACATGAGATGATGAGTACCAGACGCAAATACCTGAATAGTTTTAGTAAATATATAAAACACACTATGGGTCCCTATATTTGAGGGTTGCCCTCGATTTTTCTAGGATCCTATTGTTACGGGCTAACGGGGTTCAGGACAAACAATTAAACGCCGACTGTTCTCGAAACTGACTCAGCACTTTATTTAGAATTAAACACTGTACTGCACACAATACGCGTCGAAATAATCGCTCCGAATATTCGCTTGTCGCTCGTTGTTCGCACTCGATCGCTTCCGAGAAAACACTGTGTCCCGCCATCACACACACGCCTTTTATATTCGTCGATCCCTTATCGGCGCGTGACGTCACGCGGCCGTCGCCGCGGCTCGAACGCACTAGAACACTCGACACATTTATGGAATCGGCGGCGCGGCGCGTTCGGTTAGAGATCATTCTAGTATGTAACACTGCCCCCTCCTAAGACATGCTCGTCCCGAGCATTGTTACAGCCATAATAACGCGCTAAACGGTCGACGTGAACTATCTTAGGTGCAGATCGCTGGCCTTTCTGGATTCGGTAGGTGACATCATTAATTTTGGTGACAACTCTATAGGGTCCGTCCCATTTCGCTTGTAATTTGGGAGACTTGCCTTTGCATCGAACTGGGTTGTGCAACCATACTAGTGAACCTTCGTCGAAACCGCTGTTGTTCATTTTTCGGTCATAGCGGGTCTTCATCCTCTCGGACATTTGCTGACCTGACACTCGGACGTGTTCATATACGTCATTCAATCTCTTCCGCAGATCGTCCGCGTAGTCTGTTACACTACGCGGGGTGTCAGGAGGGATACCAGTTATCAGATCAGCAGGCAGTCGTAATTCTCTTCCAAAGTTAGCGAAAGCTGGTGTTACCGTCGTATTCTCGTGAACCGCACTACGATATGACATTAGAAACGGCTGAATGTGCTTGTCCCAGTCTTTTTGCCTGCTTTCTACAACTTTTGCCAGGTATCTCTCTAACGTTTGAATAAATCGTTCCACCATGCCATCAGATTGCGGGTGGTAGGAGGTCGTTCTGGTTTGGGAATGCCCAATACTCGACATGTTTCCTGAAATACTTGGGATTCAAAGTTACGTCCTTGATCGCTGTGAATTTCTAAAGGTACTCCAAACCGGCAGAATACTTCATGGACCAATTTATCTGCGACTGTTGAAGCTTCCTGGTTAGAATGGCAAATACTTCCGGCCACTTCGTGAAGTAATCCATGACCACCATGAAGTACTTGTTCCCGCTGTCACTTACAGGGAAAGGTCCTGCTACGTCCAGAGCAATCCGCTCCCATGGAGCTCCCACATTGTAAATTTTTAATGCTCCTCTACTTCGTGTATGAGGACCCTTCACAGCCGCGCAAATTGTGCATTTACGACACCATTCCTCAACATCGTCTCGGCAGTGGATCCAATAAAATCTTTCGCGGATCTTCAGCAGAGTTCTTTTGACCCCCATGTGAGCTCCTGAGCATCCGTTATGGTACAGCTGCAGAACTTCTGGGATCTTAGCTCTAGGGACTACCATTTGCAGATGACATCGATCGCCTTTTGCATTTTCCCATTTACGGCATAGTACTCCATCGTGTATAACCAAGCTGTCCCACTGGGCCCAGTAGCTCTTCGTAGTAGAACTTAACGCTGCAACTTCATGCCATTTAGGTTTCGCGGTACCAGCTTTTAACCGCTCAAAGATTGGTTTAAGATCTGCGTCACTATCCTGCGCTTCCAGTAGCGTGTCTCGCCACTCGTTGCTGAGGTCTGTCCTTATTATTCGCACAGGCACTTCTTCCTTAACCTCTTGTTTGACGCAGTGCTTGCAGTTCTCTGCGCAAGGTCTTCTTGATAGAGCGTCTGCATTACCGTGAGATTTCCCACTGCGATGTTCTATCACATAGTCAAACTCTTGTAGCAACTCAATCCATCTTGCTACTTGACCCTCTGGATTTCTGAACTGCAGTAGCCACTTCAAGGCAGCATGGTCTGTTCGTAGGTGGAATTTCCGCCCGAGCAAATATTTACTAAAATGTTGCAGTGATTTGACTACGGCTAGCAGTTCTCTTCTTGTGACGCAGTAATTCCGTTCAGGCTTAGATAAGGATTTGCTGAAGTAAGCTATCACAACCTCTTTTTCTCCTTTTCGTTGTGACAACACACCGCCAATACCCGTATTACTTGCGTCTGTGTCCACTATAAACTCGTTTGCAGTGTCAGGATAACCCAATATAGGTGTATTACACAGACGGTCTTTTAACGTTTGGAATGCGGTGTCGCAATTCTCATCCCAGCAAAACTGTCTCTTCTCTTCTGTAAGCTTATGTAGAGGCTTGGCTATGTCTGCAAAATTCTTCACAAATCGCCGGTAATAGGAGCACAAGCCTAAAAACGCACGTACTTGTGTCTTGTCTCTCGGAACTGGCCATTCCTTGACTGCCACAACTTTGTCGGGGTCTGTTTGTACGCCAGCTGCTGAAATAATGTGTCCTAAAAAGTTAACCTGCTTCTTGAAAAGTGAACATTTCTTGGGACTCAGTTTAAGATTAGCCCCCCGGATCTTCGATAAGACACGTTCAAGATTGCGAAGATGGTCTTCGAATGTGCGGCCCACTATGATGATGTCATCTAAGTAGACAAGACAAGCGTCCCCAATCAGTCCGGTAAGTACAAGTTCCATCAGTCTCTCAAAAGTCGCAGGAGCGTTGCACAATCCAAATGGCATAACCTTAAATTGCCATAGACCTTTACCAGTAGAAAAAGCAGTTTTCTCCTTGTCTCTTGAGTCAATTTCCACTTGCCAGTAACCGCTCTTCAAGTCTAGCGTGCTAAACCACTTCATTCCGGTAAGCGTGTCTAGAGTGTCATCAATCCTTGGTAAAGGATAGCTGTCCTTCTTTGTTATATCGTTCAACCGACGGTAGTCTACACAAAACCGCATATTGCCGTCCTTCTTTTTTACTAAGACCACTGGGGAGCACCATGGACTAGATGAAGGCTCTATGACACCATCCTTCAGCATCCCGTCAATCATGGTATCCACTTCTTTCTCTCTGGCAACTGGCAATCTTCTTGGTCGCTGACGAATTGGTAACTCGTTGCCTGTGTTAATCTTGTGCTGGACCAAATTAGTTCTTCCTATGTCAGCATCACTAGAAGAAAAGATGTCGGCGTACTGTGTTAACATTTTCTTGGCCTTGTTAATCTCTTCTAAAGACAACTCACCACAGTCTTTCAAAAGTGATGACACGTCGAATTTCGCAGGTGCCATGCTCGTCACCGTGGGTAAATCTTGGCATTTGCGCATCCAATCCACTTCCTCGCAAGAACCCATTACCACCCCCTTTTTTATTATTTGTGGCTCGGTACTGGGGTTGAGTACGCGTACAGCCGACTTATTTGCAGACCTTACCAGGGTTCTCGCAATTTTCCATGGATGATCATTGTCAATCTTCTCAATGAGGACACACCTTTCTTTTAGACCAGAATTCCGTGGCAAACTAACTGGTACAATGACTTCTGATCTAGGTGGAACCACAGTCTTCTTCAAGCAGTATGCTTTTCCTGTTGGTGCTCCTTCCATAAAAAGCTCTTCTGATCCGCATTTCAGCACGCCCTGTTTGACGTCGATTTCACATCCATGTTTTCGCATGAAGTCCAGGCCCAGAATGCAATCATCAACAATATCAGCCACGATGACATCATGCAGATAGATTACTTCACCTAGTTTTAGCCGTACACTCTTCTCACCCTGGACGGATATGTGCTGACCGGTGGCTGTTAGAAGTTCTATATGTCCACGGTTACCTTTATAGTCCCCAAGAAACCGATTCGCAAGTCTGATACTAACAACCGTGCGGGAAGCTCCAGTGTCTAACGTCAACATACAAGGTGTTCCGTTGACTTCGCCTCTAATGGTTAACGTATTCCCATCATGTGCTTGTGAGATCAACACCCTTGGGGCTTCATGGACCCCGGCCAGCACCCGCCCCATAGTCCTGGCCTTTACTAGTTTCCCTGCTGCTTGTTCGGCGGTGTTAACCTTGTGCCTCCAGTTGCTTTTACTCTTCTCATTTTCAGGTCTATCTTCTCTTTCACCTCGTCGTCTTCTACAATTCAAGCGGAGGTGGCCCCTTTCACCGCAGTTAAAGCAGCGCGGACTGTACCCCTGAATACGATTGCGTGGTGGAGGTGATGCCACAACCTCTCTAATGCGGTGAGCTCGATGGTCTTGTCGTACAGCCTCTACTTCCAGCGCGTGAGCCAACGCATCTTTCAGGATCTCGTGATGCCCAAGCCTCACAGCAGCCCGCACCTCTAAGTCGCGAATCCCGTCAACGAAAGCCTGCACTAGAATTCCATCAATCAGTGCAGGTGTGGACTGGTAAGCTTTTCGAACCAGCTTCTCAGCTTCCAGGGCCCACTGCTGTAGGTTTTCAGTATTACGTTGAGCTCGATCCTTAAGCTGAGCACGAAAGACGTGTTCCAGGTGGGCATCACCATACCTCGACTCCAAGGCCTCGACCAGCTGGTCATATGTAACATCTCCGCCAAGAGCCTCCAGGACGGTTAAGGCCTGCTCACGTAAACCTAAGGTTAGAGCTGTCTTGGCTTGTTCCTTGGTCCACCCGTTTGCCTGCATCACGGCCTCAAATTGAATTTTGTAGGCTGACCAAGATGATGTACCATCAAATGGTGGTACTTTAAAACCACGTCCTGACGGTGCAGCCACCACAGAACTTGCGGCACTACACACACGTGTTTCTACAAGTTGTTTGACGTCGGCGATTTGGGCTTCGGCCTTTGCAATACGCTGCTCATGCTGGTCCACTTGGTCTTTGATGATTTTTAATTCCTTTCCGACCGTAGCTTGCAAATTCTTCATAAGTACGACCTGCTCTTCTTGCCCACGCTGCAGATGCTCCTCCAATTTACGCGCCTGCTCCTCTTGACGTCGAGCTTGCTCCTCTTTGTCACGTTGGAGCTGCTCCTTCAACTCACGAGCCTGCTCCTCTTGACGTCGAGCTTGCTCCTCTTGACGTCGAGCTTGCTCTTGCAGCATCGACATAATGGCCGATAATTCACTAGGTGCCCACGTCGGCGACACTCCAGATGGGCCTGCAGTCGTCTGCGTCATTGGCTGCGAAACCGGCTCTTGTGCCGGACTATCTTCGAAACGCCCTCGGTCCATCTCTTGCTGGCGCTGGCTTCGGGTACGGATACCTTCGTCGTCTTTCGGGAACACCGGCATTTGTCCTTACTTCTGACACCAAATGTTACGGGCTAACGGGGTTCAGGACAAACAATTAAACGCCGACTGTTCTCGAAACTGACTCAGCACTTTATTTAGAATTAAACACTGTACTGCACACAATACGCGTCGAAATAATCGCTCCGAATATTCGCTTGTCGCTCGTTGTTCGCACTCGATCGCTTCCGAGAAAACACTGTGTCCCGCCATCACACACACGCCTTTTATATTCGTCGATCCCTTATCGGCGCGTGACGTCACGCGGCCGTCGCCGCGGCTCGAACGCACTAGAACACTCGACACATTTATGGAATCGGCGGCGCGGCGCGTTCGGTTAGAGATCATTCTAGTATGTAACACTATCATCAGATCCTGACTTGGTGCCAATGGGACTACCTGGGAAGTATACCCGTTTAAACAAAAAAAAGAATTTCTCGAATCGGCGCAAGCGTCTTTGAGTAATCGGGGAACATACATAAAAAATATTCCGAAGAATTGTTTACCTCTTTTTTTGAAGTAGGTTAAAATAACCCTTCAAGATTCGAACCTCCACCCACGCAATTTCAATATTTAAGTATATTTGTTTTTACATTGTTTTTAAGTGAATAATAATTTGCAGCTCTCCTGCTGTTTCGTGAAATTTATTTAGCATACAAGTGATATTTATTGCTTTAAATATATTATGACATGCTGAGATAGCCCTGGGGCGCTGAGCTGACCCTTAGTCCTTTTAAGGGGTAACGTAAGCTCACGGTTGTATCCGTAAAGAGGAAGGCAGATAAATAGAGCAGACATAGCTTTTTTAATAGCAGTGACTGGCAAACGAGCAGATGGGTCACCTGATGGTAAGTGATTTCCACTGCCCATAGACATCTAAGACACAAAAATAATCATGGGTGTGATGCTAAACTAAAATGAGGGAATGGAAGAGGGGGAAAAAATGTCGGGAGAGGGAGGGGGATTAACTGTCCCATTCTTGCTGTAGACGTAACTGTCTAAAGCGTGTTTACCATTCAAAAAACAAATACAACAAATTTGAGTGGTAGAGCCACGCTATGGACAGTTACGTCTACAGCACGAATGGGCCGGCCCGACCGATTTGATACCACTGTCTCGCAGAAAACTGGCGTAAAGTGGCAGCTCGCTGTCGCGTTTCGTTCGGTGAGTGAGATTTTCTTTCCCAATCACTGTTTATCTCTGGCTCTCTATGGGCAGTGGAGATCACTTACCATCAGCTGACCCACCTGACCGTTTGCCAGTCTCTGCTATAAAATAACAGAGGTTTCGCCGAACTTATTTCCGTCCCAGATGTGATAGGGGGCGAGCCTATCGCCATAGCGGGCACAAATTCTAGATTCGAATTTTCTAATTTAATTTCCTAGGGACTGGATCCCTCAGAGGAGTTGACGTCAGGCAGGCAGCCAGTAAAAAATAAAATAAAAAATAAAAATAATAATGTTTATTGGTCACGTAGGTATATCAAATAAACTTATGACAGGTCACAACAAGGTCTAGATACATTTATATAATAATCATGTTACAACACTATCAATTTAGAAAACAAGCAGTCAGGTATGGACACAATAACAAGGATGGAGCTTAGATAAAAGGTGGTGATTTGTAGGAAAGGGAACGAACGGGATATGGCAGGAATGCTAGCAGGGAATTGACGGGAAAATAAAAAAGGAAGCTTGTAGGATTTGACTGGAAATGTGGATAAGGAAAATCACCGTGGACTATAAGGCCCTAGCTAACCTAGCTAAGTAGTAAAAACTAAGGCAAATCCTTTCTGCAACATGCTTGAAAAAGTGTGTTGCGCAAACCACACATTAAGGTGGGATAAGGGCAAGTAGAAAGAAAGATATAGTATTGTCTCGAAAAGTCTGTAATTATTTCTTTCTTTCTTTCTCCGATTGACAATATTTCGTTAACGCTAATACGAAAACCACCAAAAATAAAATAAATTATAACATCGATGTATCTCATTAAAATTAATAAAATTCCCCGCTCACGCATTTAGTTATTTATTGATATGCTTTTTGCATTCTTTGTAAGTAAAAGCTTTGGACACACTGTGAAACTTATTTTAATGCAGAGACTGGCAAACGGGCGGATGGGTCACCTGGGGGGTTACCACCACCTCTTATAGCAGTATTATTATAATTACATAAGCCCACGCCTGTATCCCCGAAGGGGTAGACAGAGGCGTACTAGCGAACTAGAACACCCACATTTCGCCGAGCTTAGTTCCGTCCCAGATGTGATAGGGGGCGAGCCTATCGCCATATCGGGCACAAATTCCAGACTCCGGGCTGATATGGAAAAATCCAATATCACTTTGCCCGACCCGGGGATCGAACCCGAGACCTCAGCACCGTAGTCGTACCGAAAACCACCAAAATAAAATAAAGTATAACATCGATGTATCTCATTAAAATTAATAAAATTTCCCGCTCACGCATTTAGTTATTTATTGATATGCTTTTTGCATTCTTTGTAAAAGCTTTGGACACACTGTGAAGTCCATACAACTTTTTTTACAGCAGAGACTGGCAAACGAGGAGATGGGTCACCTGCGGCCTGAGCAGGAAAATTTCTGACAACCGTAAATGTATTCGAACTCGATGCGCGTCTATGAAATTTGTATGAAATATTAACCAAACGTCATCAGTGCGCAGCGAACTCGAATACATTTACATTTACATTAGTTTTTCGTGCTCGGGCTGATGGTAAGTGACAACTTCCATAATGATTTGCTTGGGATATCCCAGAGAGTTCACGTCAGGTAGGTATTCACATATCAAAACTTAATCCAAATGCTTCCTGCAACATAATAGAAAGTTATTATATTTGTCGCCATGAAGGCATGCAACATTTTATTATATAAGTTATTTTTTTAATACTGCCTCGGTGGCGTGGTGGTATTTCGGTACGACTACCGTCCTGCGGTCTCGGGTTCGATCCCCGGTTGGGCAAAGTGATATTGGATTTTTCCATATCAGCCTGGAGTCTGGAATTTGTGCGCGATATGGCGATAGGCTCGCCCCCTATCACATCTGGGACGTAACTAAGCTCGGCGAAATGTGGGTGTTCTAGTTCGCTAGTGCACCTCTGCCTATCCCTTCCGGGATACAGGCGTGAGCTTATGTAATATTTTATTTTCGACCGACTTCCCAAAAAGGAGGAGGTCGCCAATTCGTCGCTATTTATTTTATGCATGTTACGCGATATCTCCGCCAAATGTGGACCGATTTTCAAAATTCTGTGTTCGAAAGAGCTTATTTCAAGGGTGGTCCCATATAAATTTGGTCACGATAGGTAAATTGGAAGTCGGTCAGTTAAGTTTTTAAACTTGTTATTATTTTTAGTCGGTTGATGAAATGCTGTCATCCAAAGCGACATATTACCTAAAAACGCACATTCCCCGAGAATCGAACTCTAGACATTAATTTATCGTGTGTTCGGAGCTTACTTTTATTACCATCGACCCCCTGGACAGGACCCCGTATGAAATATAATCAAATTTGTCCTTTTGTGGCCGTTTGAAGCACCTAATTCATTGTTTTATGCTTTAACGCCCGAATGGTCAAACGCTACTCAACTTTAACGGCTTCTTACATTGATTTTCGCCGTACAATTTTGACAGATAAGGCGGCCTTAAACGACATAAGGCGACCTTAAGTGTATGAACATTCGGCAGTAAGACTTCTCGTTAGGGATAAGCAGCATCCAAATACTGGAATGACAGTTTTATCACGCAAAACACTTAAGCTCACGCCTGTCCCGAAGAGGTAGGTAGAGGAAACTAGAGAAAAAGATTATCGGCATTTCACCAAGCTAATTTCCGTCCCACGTGTGATAGCGAGCTTATCACCATATCGGGCATTTTTAGACTCCAGACTGAATAGAATAATCATAAGTTTAAAAACTTGTGACTTGTGATTATGACTTATGACCACTAGGTCACAACTTTTGGATCACAAGTTTCATGCTCTTGTCCCGTCTATGTACTGTTTAATGTCTTTTTTTTTATTTAGCCCTGTAAATTACTGTCCCACTGCTGGGCACGGGCCTCCTCTACTAATGAGAGGGGTTAGGCCTTAGTCTACCACGCTGGCCTAATGCGGGTTGGTCGACTTCACATACCTTCGAATTTCTTGTGAAGAAATTCTCTGGTATGCAGGTTTCCTCACGATGTTTTCCTTCACCGTTATAGCAAGCGATATTTCACAATGAAAATACACTTAACATAGAAAAGTCGTCGGTGTATGCTCCATTTTGGGGTTGGTCTCGAACCTCCGACACTTGTCTCGGCAGTACGTACCATTCCCAACTGAGCTATCGCTGCTTAATGTCTTTGACCCATACTAAACCTGGGAATTGAACCAAAGACTTCCCAGTATACACCGCTAGACTCACAATCAATAACAAAAATATTACAAACATCATCCTCAATCAGATGTTATCTTAAAACGAATGCGACCGTTTTTCCCTGTTTTTTTTTATGGATCACACACAAATCCGACCATGGACCATGCCTCATCTTAAAGATGCGTTGATACGATCTAATAAAGGGTTCAGTACGTTGGAATTTGGTGTTCCGTGAAGTTATATCAAGTAAAATAATAATAATAGCCTAGACATGAGCTTAAAGATTCATTGTCACTGTTAGAAAGAAAGAACAAAGAAAGAAAGAACATAACATAAGCTCACGCCTTTATCCCCGAAGGGGTAGGCAGAGGCGTACTAGAGAACTAGAACACCCACATTTCGCCGAGCTTAGTTCGGTCCCAGATGTGATAGGAGGCGAGCCTATCGCCATATCGGGCACAAATTCCAAGAAAGAAAGAAAAACACTTTATTTGTTCACACTGTCTCGTTGGCGTGGCTGTATTTCGGTACGACTATCAACCTGAGGTCTCGGGTTCGATCCCTTGGGGCAAAGTGATATTGGATTTTCCATATCAGCCCGGAGTCTGAAATTTGTGCCCGATATGGCGATAGGCTCGCCCCCTATCACATCTGGGATATACGCGAAATGTGGGTGTTCTAGTTCACTAGGCGCCTCTGCCTACCCCTTCAGGGATACAGGCGTGAGCTTATGTTATGTATTTTTAAGCTATTGCATAGCTTCTATCGCGGGTCTGAGCGTGGATACCGAATCCAGAAATTCCGTAACGAAAATAACCTAACACCCCCACTCCGACCGGCACAGCGGTGATACTTTTTAGTTTTGCCATCTATCGATGAATAGCAGAACTTTTAATGACTTTTTTGAAATATCACGCTTGTCTCTTTAGTTCAGCAACTCGCCTCTAGGTGGCATTGGTTGTATCGGCGTTACTGCGCATGCGTAATCCCCCTCTTCGCCCCGCAATCTGGTGACTCATGACTACTTAGAGTTTCGGCGTTATGGCACCTCCTCTTTGTATATACTTCATGGTGCGACTCTACGAAGCTCGCACGAATCGAGACGAGCTGCTCCGAAATCGGACGAATACGTAATCAGCTGTTTGTGAGAAAGTATATAGGTGTATTGATTTTGGATGCTATGCAATAGCTTTATTTTTTTATGTTTGTTTATGTATGTTATGTAGATTCAACAATCATTGTCCCGATAGTCATGTCTGCCCATGGTTCAATACCAATGATCCTCGACTCGCAAGAGCCAAATGCAGAAGGCAGTGTTGGACACGGCACGATTTGTGAGGAGGTTCCTCAATCTGGAATCCTACACGCCGGTGGCTTGGGTTCCGAGCCTCACCATCGGAGGGGAATAATTTTCGATCAACTTCCAAAAATGAGGAGGTCCTCAATTCGTCTGTCTTTTTTTTATGTATGTTACGCGATATCTCCGCCAAATGTGGACCGATTTTCAAAATTGTTTTTGTGTTCTATAGAGCTTATTCCAAGGGTGGTCCCAAATAAATTTGGTCACGATTGGATAAGTTAATTATGAAATGTATTTTCTTATATTTATATATTTAAAAATGTGAAACCTTTTCAAAATAAAGAGAACTGAACATATTATAGACTTGTACCGTGGCCTCTGTCGCGTGTCTGTCGCGGTTTCGATTCCCGCACCGAGAAAAATGTTACTTCTCTTTCCCGCAGTTTGAAGATTACACTAAACTTCAAAGCTTTATAACTTTTTATTTTTGAGGATATTTCAATGTTTCTATATTTTAGACGACAAAATTTCATATAATAATATTAGCCCTGTAATATTACTGTCCCACTGCTGGGCACGGGCCTCCTCTACTAATGAGAGGGATTAGGCCTTAGTCTACCACGCTGGCCTAATGCGGGTTGGTAGACTTCACATACCTTCGAATTTCTGGTGAAAAAATTCTCGGTTATGCAGGTTTCCTCACGATGTATTCCTTCACCGTTATAGCAAGCGATATTTCACAATATTTTTTTATAAAATAAATTAGAAAAATTTATCAACTACCCAATTTAATATTATCACCTTTTAATAACCCTATAGAATAATTTTAATACAGGATGCATATTTTTCAATACCAAGAGACATACCCGAATCAGTGGCGGTCGAACAAAACTTTGTATGACAAAGGACAAAAAAAAACATAAAAGTAAACATCCGAAATATCCCTGTAATATCATTTTTAAATTCTTTATGATCGGGACAGGTGTGCTGTCCCTTTCTAAACCGTGTTAGAGCGAGATGGCGTTCAAAAAGGTTTTATTTTTTTATACGTCGCACGCAGTGAGACAAATGTGTCCCATTCGTTTGGGGCATGTATTTAGTTATTTGGGTTTTTTTAAATGGTCTTCAAGCTTCATGGTCTAGTAGGGATGTGAACCGAGAGGTCCTGGGTTCGATTCCCAGGTCAGATGGTGTTTTTGTAACACTAATGGCCCAGTACTAGATAAGTTGACGTCGGACAGGCTGGTGTTAAAAGTAAGCCAAATCCGTTTAGCAACATGCTTGAAGTGTGTTGTGCTGAACTCTCATTAAGCTGACATTAGGGTGGGTAGAAACAAAGGAAGATTTTTGGCGATTATTAGGAGCCATTCATGTATTACGTAAGCATGAAATGGGGGATGAGGGGGGTCAGGATGGTGACGTCAGCAGCTTTTTTTTTACTTTGTTGGATTTTCTTTTAATAAAGAAACCATTGAGAAATTCATGTACCAATGTTTACATAACATAACATAAGCTCACGCCTGTATCCCCGAAGGGGTAGGCAGAGGCGCACAAGCGATCTAGTACACCCGCGTTATAGCCGAGCTTAGTTCCGTCCCAAATGTGATAGGGGGCGAGCCTATCGCCATATCGGACACAAATTCCAGACTCCAGGCTGATATGGAAATATCCAATATCACTTTGCCCGACCCGGGGATCGAACCCGAGACCTCAGGACGGTAGTCATGCCGAAATACAACTACGCCACCGAGGCAGTTGTTTACTTATCATTACAGAACTTTGCTTACTTTTGCTGACGAGGGGGAGAGTGGGGTTAATAATTCTCAAAAATCTGCTTACGTAATACTTAAACGGATTTATGGGAAGGGGGTTAAAATTCTTTGGGGAAGGGGGTTAGCCCTTAATCCATCAGACTGTAATGCGAGCTAGTACATTTAACATTCGAAATTGTGGAGAAATTCTCGGGTATGCAGGTTTCCTCACGATGTTTTCCCTCACCGTTATAGCAAGCGATAATTCATATACACATAGTGTGAGTGAAAGCCACGCTGTAGACAGTTGAGTCTGCAGCAAGAATGGGCCGGCTCGACCGGTTTGATACCACTGTCTCACAGAAAACCGACGTAATGTGGCAGCTTGTTATCGCGTTTCGTTCGGTGAGTGAGATTTCCGGAGGCCCAATGACCCCCCTCCCTTTTCCAATCCCTATTTCCTTTCTTTCAGGTTGACAACGCACCCATGATTATTTTTGTGTTTTGGGTGTCTATGGGCGGTGGAGATCACTTATCATCAGGTGACCCATATGCTTGGCAGTCTCTGCTATAAAAAAAAACACACTTAACATAGAAAAGTTCAGTGGACGATCTTGTTGGTCTCCAACCTGCGACACTCGTCTCGGCAGTCCGTACTCACCGCTGAGCTATCGCTGTAATGAAAGTGAAATTAAAACTTAACGGACCAATGTCAAAATATATCCGTACGTGACCAAATTTATACGGGACCACCCTTGGAATAATCTCTATCGAACACAAGAAGAATCTTGAAAATCCGTTCACATTTGGCGGAGATATCGTTACATACATAAAAAAAATACTGAATTTATACTTAATTTGAAATCGGTATAATTAAGTCATACGCATCTCTGTTACATTTCATTGAAGATCTGGTTTCAGAACATCAAAAAAATAACCAAGATTCCACACAAAATGGCGTCTTATATTTTTATTACATTAAAAGTTCGCGCGAACTCCGATATGGAAGGAACGTTTATGGATACGAATAAAATTCATTTTTATGTTTATCACCATTTCGATGTCCTTGTTTCATATCCAATTTGTTGTTGATTTATTTTAACCGACTAAAAAAGAAAAAGACAATTCGACTGTACCTACATTTTTGTTATTACCCACTCCGAAACGTGCTTGCCGATTTCCATAAATGTTTTTTGTTTGGAAAAGTATTTTTTTAGGACTGGATCATTTTGGACTGCCTCGGTGGCGTAGTTGTATTTCGGTACGACTACCGTCCTGAGGTCTCGGGTTCGATCCCCGGGTCAGGCAAAGTGATATTGGATTTTTCCGTATCAGCCCGGAGTCTGAAATTTGTGCCCAATATTGGCGATGGGCTCGCCCCCTATCACATCTGGGACAGAACTAAGCTCGGCGAAACGTGGGTGTACTAGTGCACTAGTGCGCCTCTGCCTACCCCTTCGGGGATACAGGCGTGAGCTTATGTTATGTTATGTTATGTTATCAATTTGGATGGCTACAAATAAAATACCTATATAATAATATTAGCCCTGTAATATTACTGTCCCACTGCTGGGCATGGACCTCCTCTACTAATGAGAGGGGTTAGGCCTTAGTCTACCATGCTGGCCTAAATAAATAAAATAAACATACATAATTACATTCATAGATTAACGTCTATTTCCTCTAAGAAGTTAACAGAGGCAAACCAAAGCACTCACATTTCGCCGAGCTTATTTCCATCCTAGATGTGATAGACGGGCTTATCCCCATATCAGACACAAATTGCAGACTCCGGGCTGATACTAAGCAACAAAAAAACATCGCTTTTCCCGAGGATCGAACCCTAGACCTCTGGACGGTAGTCGTACCGCGTCGCAATACCACCACACTACCGCGGCAGTCAATATCTCTATATTATTATTACAAAGTACTTTAGTCTTTTACTCTATCCAAAAAAAAACATGTAAGTTGACTTCCGATCGCCACAGATTATACAAGAAATCTTATCTCTGGCCGTTTGGTCAATCACAACAAAAGGAAGCATAGACAATATTTTTTGTAAATGTAAAGGAATTCCCTAAACATCCGACAGTATAGATATGCCTGTTGCGCTTTAAATATTCCATACGTTTGGGCCTAGTCATCAATAATATGAAACTATTTACCGATTTATATCGTACGATACGATAACGACTTTTACCCTAATGACCCGGATTGGGGGTAATATTTCCAACCGATTTCAAAAGGAGACTTCTAACTCCATCACGTAGAAAAATGTATATGGGATCGTTTTTGGAACGAGCTCTATAACGGCAAAACATTTGCCGGTAATATCGAATAACAAACATAAAAAAAACTTACCTGATCGTGACCAAATTTATCCTTATAAACTTGGTCACGAACAGAGATCAAAAATGAGGTCTATGGGACACAAAAATAATCTATAAAATCTGTCCACATTTGGCGGAGTCACACACAACAGTCACACACATAGTCCTGACCCCACACTAAGAACTAGTATTGTGTCGTGGGTATCAGGGACCTAGAGAGACTCGGACTCACAACAACCCGCAACATATATCTGTGGGCAACCAAACGTGTTTCGGTACAGGGATCGAACCAGTGGCCTTTCAATTCAGGCTGTCAAATAAATAAATAATAACAAGACCCCAATAATCACAAGTTTAAAAACTTAACCGACTTTAAGATTTAACCGATCGTGACCAAATTTATATGGGACCACCCTTGCAATAAGCTCTTTCGAACACAAAAAGAATTTTGAAAAATCACAAGTTTAATAACTTAACAGACCGATTTCAAATCCTATCATGACCAAATTTATATGGGACCACCCTTGAAACAAGCTCTATCGAACACAAAATAATTTTGAAAATCGGTCCACATTTGGCGGAGATACCGCGTAACATACATAAATAAATTATCACATATTATCATATCATATTGAGATTATCAAACAACTTTTCAATTACCCATACTTAACCTCAACCAATAAAATTTTCGATGATACTAAGCTAAAGAATATAAATCAGTTGTATACATACAACACGTGTCTTTTTATCCACAAAGTTTTGAACAAAAACATCTACACTAATTTAATTTTCACAAAACTAAAGCAAATTAATCAACGCAGTTTTCGACGAGCCAGCTTCTTAGTACTACCAAAAACAAGAACCAATTATGGCAAAAAGATGCTCACATTTGAAGGAGCACAGCTGTATAATAAAATACCACCATCAATTAAAAATGTACACCCATTTCATAAATTTAAGACTGAGTTATCTAAGTATGTTCTCACCAATAAATCTTTTCATAAAACATAAATGCATTAGATGGGTAATAATATATCAACTACTGTGGCTGACAACTTATACTATTATTATAATTAAGTCTAATATTGTTCTCAAGTAAGTGACTTTGTATTTGTCTTATTGAGAATAAATATCTTTAAACCTAAACCTAAACCTAATAAATACAGACGAATTGAGGACCTCCTTTTTGGAAGTCGGTCGAAAAAGCAACCTAACCGATAATCGTATCGTATCGTGTAAACACAGATTGAATACCAAACCGCCCGTGACATACGATCGGGCGCGTCGTTTTTACAAAGCCTCCTATGATTCATTTCAAAGTACTTTTGTTTTTTTAACCACTTTTTTCGAAAGATTAAGTTAGTTGTGTGGATGAGTGGGCTTTTTAAAGTGTTTTTCGGTTACTTATGGTTGTGATAAGGGACTTATGAAGACAGTTCTGGTCACAGGATGAATGGACTGGGGTACTTTCCTTGCCCTTAAGAAGAAGATAATTTCTATATAAAGCAACTTGCGAATACCGATTGCAACATTTTTTTATCACGGCAAAGTGACTACACTGCACCTGATGGTAAGCGTAGTGCAGTCCAAAAAACTAGCGTTACTGACAAACTATGGGTTTATCAGTGGTCGTCAGAATCATGCCGGACTATTTATGCTTCTTCACTCCGAATCTGAAGAGGGAAGATGCAAATCTAGGAGCTTGTGACAAGACGGATGACCGATGCAGATACAGGGATACCCCCATACCCGTCCCAACCAACCATCAAGTCATGCCGCAAGCCATTTGAGAGAATCGGAAGTACACTGGCTGATCCTGGAACACGAACCACACACGGAGTGTGGGTCGCTATGGCAGGTTTTAGCACCATGTGTACGTTGGTCGCCATCTGGTCGGATACGAATATAACCCACCAGCAACTACTTTTAAGGTCATCTTATCTGTCAAAATTGTATATATAGCGCATTTAAGTAACCGTTACATTTGAGTAGTACTTCGATGTTAGGAGGTAAGTCTTATCTTATCCCACCTTCTTGTGGGGTCGGCGTAACACATTAAGCATGTTGCAGAAGGATTTGGCTTAATTTTTCAACAAGCTGCCTGACGTCAATTCCTTTCAGGGGGATCCAGTAAATGGTGTTAGAAAACCTCCCGCCGATCTGAGAATCGAACACAGGTCATTCCAATTCACAGCACATATACACAGCCCCTAAACCTAGGAGGTAACAAAGACGCACATTTTTATAGCAGATAATGGCAAATGAGCAGATGGGTCACCTGATGGTAAGTGATCTCCACCGCCCATAGACACCCATGACACGTAAATAATCTTGGGAGCGTTGTCAACCTTAAAGAAGAGAAAAGGGTATTGGGTATCTCCCTCGACGAAACAGCGATGCCACTTTACGTCGTTTTCCGTGAGACAGTGGTATCATCAGATCGAGCCGGCCCATTCGTGTTGTACACGTAACTGTCTACAGCGTGACTCTACCACTCAACCACAATAATATTATTATTACAGCTTTTTGAGCAGAGATAGCTCAGTTGGGAATGGTACGGACTGCCGAGACGAGTGTCGGAGGTTCGACACCAACCACAAAATGGAGCATACACCTATGACTTTCCTATGTTAAGTGTGTTTTTATTGTGAATTTTATTATCGCTTACTATAACGGTGAAGGAAAACATCGTCAGGAAACCTCCATACCCATGAATTTCTCCACAAGAATTTCGAAGGTATGTGAAGTGTACCAACCCGCATTAGGCCAGCGTGGTAGACTAAGGCCTAACCCATCATCTCATTAGTAGAGGCCCATGCCCAGCAGTGGGACAGTAATATTACAGACAAAGACATGGTTAATATTAATTATAATTGTTATGACATTCTGACTGCCTCGGTGGCGTGGTGGTATTTCGGTACGACTACGGTTCTGAGGTCTCGGATTCGATCCCCGGGTCGGGCAAAGTGATATTGGATTTTTCCATATCAGCTCGGAGTCTGGAATTCGTGCCCGATATGGCTATAGGCTCGCCCCCTATCACATCTGGGACGGAACTAAGTTCGGCGAAATGTTGGTGTTCTAGTTCGCTAGTGCGCCTCTGCCTACCCCTTCGAAGATACAGGCGTGAGCTTACGTACGTTTGACATTCTAATCAGAAACCCGTCCAATTACTTCCAAAATATGAAATTATTATACATTCGCCCAATTTTATAATTAATGTTACAGATTCATTTATTAAGTGTCAGAGTGTCGGATGAAGCGCTAATTTTACTCCAATAACGTGTGATAATCAATCTTTGTACACGTTTGAAAGGATTCTGTTTGATTCTTTGGGTTATGTTATGTTATGATCATTATAACCGACTAAAAAAAAGGAGGAGGTTAACAATTCGTCGGTATCTTTTTTTATGTATGTTCTCTGATTACTCGAAGACGCCTGCCTGCCTAGCATGCGCGCCATGAGATATCCCGACAATCGACTGTCGAGATGTTGTCTACGTGTTGTCTACAATATTGTATGAAAATAAACGAGGACGCATGTTAGTGTCTGTAGACAAATAGAGAAAACCGGTTATAACAGGACAAAAAGCGTAGACAAAATCGTCTCGTGGCGCGCATACTAGACGGCCTGGGCCGATTCGAGAAATTCGTTTTTTGTTTAAAAGGGCATACTTCTCAGGTGGTCCCATTGGCACCAAGTCAGGATCTGATGATGGGATCCTAGAAAAATCGAGGGCAACCCTCAAATTTTATAGGGACCCATAGTGTGTTTTATATATTGTCTAAAACTAATCAGGTATTTGCGTCTGGTACACATCATCTCATGTTGCTAATCTGATGATGGAAAATATAACTCCTTAACTATTAGGAGTTGGAGTATGATTCTTTCAATATCATACTAAAATAGATAAATAATATTGAAGTTTAGCCCGTTGGAGGCAAAGACTTCTATGTATACTACTAGACTGGCTGTTCGGTACATAGATTGTGCACTAAGTCTCTGTTAATCGACCTCAACTCACTATAAATAAAATACACCCAGTCACACCTAGTCCTGACTCCACACTAGATATAACCTGTATCGTGGGTGTCAGAGACTATGAGAGACGCGCGCTCTCACAACACACACACTTGAAACAAATATCTGTAGGCCACACAAACATTTGTCTCAATGCGGGAATCGAACACGCAGCCTCTCGCTTCACAGCCAGCTACTCGCCCGCTGCACCACGGAGGCTGTCAAGAAATATAAATAGAAATCTGCTCTTTTCCTTAGCCGTGAAACGTCAAACACTCGCCGTCATGTGCCACAATTTTACTTCGAAACAGCTTGTCTAGTAAATACATAGAAGTCGTTGGTTGGAGGCGGCGCATATATATGTTACATAAGTGTCTCGGCCTCCGGAAGCCGAGCCGCCCGTCACTTATTAATGACAATACAATTAATCAGTTAATGACATAACAATGACAAAAACAGTAACAGTAACAGTGCATAGGTGTTGTGGATAGCCAGTGATAATAAATAAATAAATACACCCGCTAGTCACACACCTAGTCCTGACCCCACACTAGGTATAACCTGTACCGTGGGTGTCAGAGATTATGAGAGACGCGCGGTCTCACAACACCCAGGCTTGAAACAAATATATAGTTGAAATTAGGATTAGCTACCTAGCTGTTTATTATTTTTAACATAAGCTCAAGCCTTTATCCCCGAAGGGGTAGGCAGAGGCGCACTAGCGAACTAGAACACCCACATTTCGCCGAGCTTAGTTCCGTCCCAGATGTGATAGGGAGCGAACCTATACCCATATCGGGCACGGATTCCAGACTCCGATAAATAATAATAACTGACAATACAATTAATCAGTTAATGACATAACAATGACAAAAACTTCAATTCAGTGTTCCCCCATAAACAAGCAACCATAATATACATAAATCCACTAAATAATTAACAAAAAGATCCATCGCCATCCGATTTGTAGTTTCCATGGACCTTAGATTAATAAAGTCATAGATACCTAACCCACGCGTAAAAATCTTGCCATTCATGTAGGTCTACTTTACAGCCACATCAGTCGCTGGTTCCACAGTTGTCATAGAAACGACATCGCGGCAACGTCTCTTACTATAATTTTAAAAATGCTTTCCTGTTGTATATTGTCGTGCAAAAATTATTCAGGAAAAACTCACAAGTGTCCTGAGATCACATTTCAAACGGTAAATAATCGAAATCAGTTTATTTTGATTGATAAATTACGAAAGTAAAATAATATTTTTGAAAGATGTCAGTTTCAATTAAGTGTTATCATAAAAAATTATTTGATTTTCCCGAAGAAATATTAATATAATAAGTAATTATTAAATCATCGAAATATTTTTGTTGTATATCGTCAAATTCATATAAAGTAATAATAATATCATGTTTTAGGTTTCCATCCGATTTTGTGCCTCACGATAAATGGTTAGGTAAATATGATAAGAAAATGTTGTGGTGAGTATTGGTGGAAACTAGCAAAAAACACTCAAATATGTTCTGTTCACTTCGATGAGGAGGCTTAATACTTAAGTAAAGTGGATTACGAAGAATTTGTCAAGATGCAGTTCCGACTAGAGTGGTTATTTTTTGGGTCTATTGTGTCCATAGAATAGTGGTTTAAAATAATATATCAGAATTCAGCATTTATATATGCGCACATTATATGATTCCCACCGAGAGAATGAAATTCCCACAGGCCAAATATTATCACCGCAATGATTAGTGATTTTTTTAGTTCATGATCATGAATAGCGCATAATAGATTTCAGCATGTGATCTTGCTGTTTATTATACAACGCGTCATGTGCTTATGTGATCTAGTGTTATATTTTTTTAACTCTTTCATCTTAATCGATTAAGTAATCGATTCTATTTAGTGTTCTTTACTTATTTTTCAGATATCTCATTTTCTAGATTGTGAATTGGGCTGATTTTTTATATTTTGAAATAGAAAAAAAATGACAATTTTTTGAGCCATATCTCAACTCATTACATTTTGGCCCAAAGTTCCCCATATCCTTAGGCAGAAATATCGTGTAATAAATATCGTGTACTTAAAAATACGAATGAGTAAAGAACCGTCTTCTTAATTTCCGAAATGGTTAAAAAGTAATCTCCCTGTTTATTGTGAAAATTTTATTTTTATAAAAGAAAGAAAATTACCCATATTTAGGAAAATGGAGTGAAACCTGGTATCACTGTCACGCACACTACGATATGCAAAATTGCCTCATTTTACATTGACATTTTGTTTGACGCTATCCTTCTAGGCGTTTAAATTCTTTGCCATGGACAAACATTTATGAAAAGCACATCTGTTCAGAAGCCCATATAGACTAACATATGCGAATATTGTGCAATTCTAACAATATAACATACGTACGAGTCGAATTGATAATCTTGTTTTTGAAGTCGGTTAAAATACTGTTTCTTACGTTGTGTTTAAAAACATTGTGAGCATGCATGCACCGTTATAGTACTGTAGCTTTGTTGAAGTGAAACTTTATATTGAGTAGAGTAAGCAATTAAATTCCAGTGATACAGACATACAGTGGGACAGTGATGTAAATAATTTTCAATGGATAAAATTGTATGCATCGCTGACTTCTTTTATAATTTTTGTTTTTTTGTGTCCGTTCACTAATCTAATACTTTTAGGCTTAATTAAGGAAAACCTGTCATTAGCTTTACTGTTGTACATATAAGGATATAAAATATATTTGTATCGCTGTTGGTTTTCTAAATAAATAAATAAATTATGTTTTTTTTTATTTAATTACTCTAATATCTTAACTTGACTGTAAGTCGCGAGTGAAAACTATATTATTCTGTATTATACAGTTTTCAAACAAAAACTGTTTATTGGCGAGAATTAAATATTAAATACATATTTCTCCTTCGCCTCCTTGGTCCAGTGGTAGCATATATGGGCTGTGGATCGAGAGGTTCGACTCCCAGGTCAGGCAAAGTGAATTTTCTAATTTAATTTGCCCAGGCCTGGATCCCCCAGAGGGGTTGACGTCAGGCAGGCAGACGGTCGTAAAAACTAAGGCAAGTCCTTTCTGTAACATGCTTGAAAAGTGTATTGCGCTGACCCCACATTAAGGTGGGATAAGGGCAGGTAGAATGAAAGAAAGATTAAATACAGATTTCATAACTTTTTTATAGACGACTGCCTAGGCGTAGTTATATTTCGGTAGGACTACCGCCCCTAGTCTTAGGTTCGATCCCCAGGCCGGGCAGTGATATAATAACTCCCAACAGTCACACACATAGCCTGATCCCACACTAAGGCTAAGATTTATAAAGCGATCTTCAACTAAGCTTAAGTCAAAGAAACGAACTCACTGAGGATTTGGAATTTTTAAATCGATTTTTAACTTAATCAGAGTCAATTTTTTACAATAAAATCTTTGCTTAGTCTCTCTGTCTGTTTGTTTTTCTTGTAAAAGATGACTCGGACTATGCTAAAGTTTGATTTAAAAATCCAAATCCTCACTGAGCTCGTTTCTTTGACTCAGACATAGTCGAAGTTCGCGCTATAGATCCCAGCCTAAGACACGAGTCTCGTATTTTGGCCTCGTGGGTATCAGGAACTATGAAAGACTTTTGGTCTCGAAACACCCAGACTTCATCATCACCATCATCAGCCTATACTCGTCCACTGCTGGACATAGGCCTAATGCACACCATTGAGCACGGTCTTTAGCTCTTTGCCCGTTTTTGCCCGCCGCTTTCCGCAGGTCGTCACTCCACCTGGCCGCAGGACGTCCCACCCTACGCTTGCCGAGGCGCGGTCTCCACTCAAGAACACGAACACCCCAGCGGTTATCGGTTCGACGTGATATATGACCCAGACTTGAAACAAATATATGTAGACCGTACAATTTGCTTGAACCCCCGGCCTCTCGCTTCACAGCCGGCTACTCGACCAAAAAGCCATAGAGGCCAATACTTACTCTACCTCCATTCTTAAATCAACAAACATGGTCCACATATTTTTGAGTACAGATCAAAAAGCTCCCCCCAAACCGTACTCTGACATTCGTAGAAAAACTGACGACTGAGCGAAATGATCTTTAATTTCTGAAACGAATGCAATTGTGCCTTTCCAATGATGTACCTAATTTATTCTTGAGAATTTTGACACAAAGATTATTAAAAACTCCTTTAAAACGTTAACATAAAGTTTAAATTACAGCACCGCTGTCCTTTCACGGTGATTTCGCTGCCAAACTCATACAGGATTTGTGCAAACTTATTTTTGCTGTTGCATTTAGCTGTTGTTTAAGCGAGATATGTTTTCTGGCGGTATTGATAAATTTGTGTTCATAAACCCCGCCTGCCTGTTTTTGTGTGTAATTTTTTCTCCTGGGTGTGGTTACGATGTAACCGCCTACATAATTACTCTGTATTTTTGTAGGAATCTGTCCAAATTACTCTGTAAGATAAACGCCTGTAGTCAATGTATGATGGTATTTTAATGCAGTTTATATAGAATTTTGGTAGAGCCACGCTGTAGACAGTAACGTCTACAGCATGAGATACTCGATGTTTGGTACCACTGTCTCACAGAAAGCCGACGTAAAGTTCCGGGTTTATCACTTCCCTGCAACATGGTTGAGGTCGATGGCTGGCACATGCGTCATACTCGTGAACGGGTGCTGCTTGTGGAGACTGGTCTGCCTGGACTGTTTTGTTTGCTTGTGTCAATTCAACTTGGCGTGGCTATGGGGTCGCTCAGTGTATCTTGTATGTTACTTTGTCCTATATTATTAGTTAAATATTGTTATCATGGTTTATATATTTGCCCTGTATTACTGTCCCACTGCTGGGACACACGGGCCTCTACTATTGAGAGAGGTTAGGCCTTAGTTTACCACGCTTGCCTAATGCGGGTTGGTAAACTTCACATACCTTCGAAATCCCTGTAAATAAATTCTCCGGTATGCAGGTTTCCTCACGATGTTTTCCTTCACCGTTATAGCAAGCGATATTTCACAATGAAAATACACTTAACATAGAAAAATCAGAGGTGTATGCTCCATTTTGAGGTTGGTCTCGAACCTCCGACACTTATCTCGGCAGTCCGTACCATTCCCAACTGAGCTATCGCGGCTATTATCATGGTTTAGCTGCTCTAATTTAAGGTCTTTCTGTATCTGGTGCTGTACTGTATTAGTAGCTGACTGTAAATCGGTGTTAAAAAGAGCAACGTCAGAGTTTCTTGCCCGTTCTTCTCTGGCGAAACAGCCTTCCGAATAGGCGGTAGAGTTAAAATTTGACGGAATCTAAATGATGTTTGATTTTATGGATTCAATAAATATTTTGATTTAATAATAATAATAGATAAATACACCCGCTAGTCACACACCTAGTCCTGTCCCCACACTAGGTATAACCTGTATCGTGGGTACCAGAGACTACGAGAGACGGGCGCTCTCACAACACACACGCGAAACAAATATCTTTGGGACACACAAACATTTGTCTCAATGCGGGAATCGAACCCGCGGACTCTCGCTTCACAGCCGGCTACTCGCCCGACAAGCCACGGAGGCTGTCAATTTCCTAAGTGAAATCTGACTGCCTCGGTGACGTGGTTGTTTTTCGGTAAGACTTTCTCAGTTTCGATCCCCGGCGATGGCAGTGATTAGATTTTTCCATATCAGCCCGGAGTCTGGAATTTGTGCCCGATATGGCGATAGGCTCGCCCCCTATCACATCTGGGACGGAACTAAGCTCGGCGAAATGTGGGTGTTCTAGTTCGCTAGTGCGCCTCTGCCTACCCCTTCGGAGATACAGGCGTGAGCTTATGTTATATTTTATAACATTTAATAGTTATTTATTTTAAATTAACTTTTAAAAGACATATTCCGGTTTCTTGCCCGTGTTTCTCTGGCGAAACAGATATCTAATTATCGGACAGACTTCAAATCCGATCGTGACCAAATTTATATGGGACCACCCTTGAAATAAGCTCTATCGAACACAAAAAGAATTTTGAAAATCGGTCCACATTTGGCGGAGATATCGCGTAACATACATAAAAAAAATACTGACGAATTGAGGACCTCCTCCTTTTTGGAAGTCGGTCGGTAAGGCAATACAAATTTTGAAAGAGGATAACATCAGAGTTGCCTCGCATCTCAGTTATCAGTAAACATACATAAAAATATACAGACGCGTTGAGAACCTCCTTTTCAAATAGGTTAAAAATAAAACACCACCTCTGTAAAAAGCATACTTTATTCCTTAAATCTAAACAACTTTCATAATAATATTCACAGCTTTGGTCTCTCGGAACATGCCCGCTCGCCGTAGATCCGTGATCACGTGTCAATCGTCAATCATCAAGCATCAATCGTCAATCGTCAATCATCAAACGTCAATCGCCAAATCACCCACACCCTAAACTACCCGCGGCTGGGATGGCGGGAAAGCACGGCGTCTCAAAATGGCGTCGGTATTTGAAAATAGAATAAATTACGCCGTTTTTTAATTAATTGGAAAATGGAACGTGCAAAATAACAACCCAGTTTTTACTTTTTAAAATTATTTGAAAATAGAATGAGAAAAATAGAATTTTGTTTTTAACAATTTATTTTGAAGTAGAACGTGCGATATAAGTATAACAATTCCTTTATTATTATTATTTTTAATACTCGTAGAACGTGCAATAAAAGGACTTTTTTGTTATAAAAAATATTTGAAAATAGAACGTGCAACATAAGTTCCTTATGTGACAACAATCGTTATTTTTTTAAATTTAAATGGTGATTGTTGCTTTTTTTCATACATTAAATTGCAACAAATTATTAACACTTTATTAAACTTCAATATAAAATGATTTCGGAGATCTATAAAGCTGCGAAGGACTTTTTATAAAGGTAGACTTTCTATGATCATGAGAAGCAGCACATGACCATGTATAACAAAAATGCCTTTTCATCCTATCAATGTAAAATGACTAACACAATAAGTAGAGTTTTTGTTAAAATATAACAACCCTAGAGATCTTGGCAGAATTATGTCGGCCTTTAAATACACTGGTTGACTCCAGATTGAGATACTATTTCACCATGTGTAAAGACGCGTCTCCTGCTCGTATTTTTCTCTAAACAAAAAAAAACAAAAACACGTACACAAAACAAAGAATTTCGCTATCTCATGCTCATGGAACATGGACCATAGATAAAAATGTGTAGCGAAAAATTTTTGCGTAGTTTTCGTAAAGATGCATTTTTTATCTATGGTCTATTGTTCTACGAGCAGGTGACAACTAAAATCATTGTTTTGCCTGTGTTTAGTGTTTTGTTTCGAAAAAGCTATTGAGAAGAGCCGGCTTAAGATAAACAGTCGAGGTCCCAAAAATTATTTTCCCGCATGTCCCAGCCACGGTTCTGTACTTTAAAATAAAAAAAAAACATACTAATAATATATATAACAAAATATCTAGCGTTCCTTACTAAAATGTGCGCTGATTTTTGCATACATATATATTTGTGAAAAACATACAGAAAGACGTTTTTTTTTTATTTTTTTTTTTTCATAAAATATCACGTCATGAGGACAAATGTACGTCACGACTAATTTCATGACGTACATAAATGTCAGATTTTTAATCTGTACGTTCGTCATACAACACAAATCACACAGTAGAAATGCAATAAAATTCGGAAAGTGAGAAAAAAACAAGAAATGACTATGAAACGAGCACCAAAAAGAAATTAATATTCAGTCACTTTCATAAAACATCTTAAACTATACATTTTCATAAGACAAAAAAAACGAATTTCAACAATTTACATGAAAAAACTTTGGCAAGACATCGAAACAAATTTTGTGTTTTTTTTTTGTAAAAAAAAATCAAAAAAAATCATTGTGACGAAATGTATGACAATCCTATACGTCTAATAAGAAATTATATTGTGTTTTCCGTACGTTCCATACAAATGCCACGTAAATTCGTTTTTTATCACACATCCATTCATCAATACACATAACGTGTCATGTTTGCTTAAATTAGCTTATAAAAAACTTGGCGCCATTTTTTTCCCACACAAAAATAGGCCACAATATGTCATTACAATTGTATGATGCACATTATATAATTTTGATATTCGGGCATAAATTTGCAAGTCGACTTATGTTATTACAGCCGACTTATGTTATTGTAACGTTACCATAAGCTATATCATTATGTACCTAATAATAGTAAATGTACCGACCCATAACGTTTCTTAACACATTTAAGACATTGTTTACCTTCGATATAGATTATTAAGTGCTCTCTTAGTATTGTATACAGGAAACTATAACTCTACAATCATAAAATTTTAATATGCTGTAAGCATGTTTTTGTATGACTGTTTGTTTCTAAATTAATAATATAAAAAAAAAAAAAAAATTATCTTCACTTGTATCGCCTAACCATGGAGTTAGACATTTAGGGCAACTTGCAGCGTCATTACTAATTTAGAGTTACAACTTATCTTGATTTATCCTACAGCTCACTCCTATCTTTAAATCAAGATTTTGGATAAATAGAGATTTATCACAGAGCTGCAAGTAGCTTTATTCACTATATAAATTAGATAATCCAAATTTCAAGTCTCGTACAATCTAAGTCGACTTATCAAATTATGCACACTTGTCACTGATTTAATAACATAAAAAACACATTAAATCTATACATCTATGGTAACTATTGGCAACCTCCGTGGTGCAGCACGAGATAAACGCGAGGTCGCGGATTCGATCTCCGCACGAGACAATTTTTTGTGACACACAAATTGATGAGACCGAATGACTGTCGTAGTTAAAAAAAACATTTTTGGATGGGAAAAAATGGCTCAAAACTTGTGATATACCAGCCCACCTCAACATAAATGGCTATAAAATAAAAAATGGTAACTATAAATTGCTTTTTACATTAATAAATCGTATTTGAGACATGTCCAGTTGAATAATTTTTGTTTTTTTTTAGGTTTCTTAGGTCTTATGAAGTATCAAATAGAAGAGTTTGATCGAAATCGGTCCAGCCGTTTTCTCGGACAACATTAAAAATACAATCGTCGACCGTCGTTTTGTATCAACTGACAATGTCCGCAAACACAAAAATAAAATCTAAAAACAACAGTGGAAAAAAATATCAGATAATATATTTTTTACTAATCGTACTTCTCTTTTGCACCTATTATTAACTTATTGAGATATTTGACTTACATAAGAAACAAAAATATATTTTTAAATGGCAACACCATCGTTTGGGGTTATGGACTGCCGTCGATCGATTAGGGTGTCCATAAGTTACGTTAATGCCTATGATTTTTTATCATATCTAGCGGTGAATCTGGTGTTAAGTGATCTCCACCGCCCAAAAACACCAAAATAATTGGGTACTTGAAAAAAAAAAATTAATTAATTTTATACGAAATTTACGTCATCTAAAACGAAACACAAAAATATTGAAATACTCCCAAAAATTAAAAAATAATAAGCCTTTCTAATTTGGTGTAACCTTTAAACACCGGGAAAGAGAAGTATCAGTAAAATCACGTCACGGTCATAACGGTGCGTGCGTTAGAAAGGGATAGCAAGATATCCCCACTACGCCCCCACTCTTGCTCATTGCAGAATTTAAAATATGAATTACTGTCTCATTTTTCAACCAATTTCGATGCGGTTTTTATAGAAGGGTTTCTTTTTTGTTTTATTTTTTACTACATATAAAAATGTGTATGAAATCAAACATAATCAAGTACCCAATTGTACTTGCATTGCATATTTTTTAAGATATTAGAATGGGGGAGATATATTTAGGCCTTCGTACTCGCTGAGAATATATGCACAAGATTTCGAAGGTATGTGAAGTGCACCGTACTGCATTACATCGTGGTAGACTAATGCCCAGCCCCTCTCATTAGTACAGGAGGCCCGACATCAGAAGTGGGACAGAAATATAGAGCTCATATTATAAAGTATGTAAGTTTAGTCGAGAGACCTGTTTAAAGAGGTTTAATACTCAGTGTTCGATTCTCGTCCGAAATATATGATCTTATTTTTTTACGGGAATATCTATTACATATTTTTCTGTCCTAAGCCAGCTTGGAAGTATGAAGGGAAAACGGCTCATACCTAAATATTCATTCGTAACGACCGATAAGATATGACAAACAAGAAGCTGGCACAAGGGTATCAAGTATCGACACGTTAGGAGACTTGTTAGAACAAAAAAAAGGTTTTTTACTCTGCCATTATTTTTGCTTATATTTTTGTTACATGCAAACATGAACTACCATGTGTTTAAATATGTCCCTCGACTAAAAATACATTATTATTTATTACTAAGGAGTAAGGAAGTCGCTGGATGCAGGCCGCTTCCAACAGGTCGATCTGGAAATCTTTGGGGGAGGCCTATGTTCAGCAGTGGACGTCCTGATGATGATTCATTATAATATAACGTAACTTACGAATTCATATAAAAATACAAAAGGAAATCGATCGACGGGAGCGCGACAAACGATAGCTTGAAAATAATCTGTACCGTTAATTCGCCCAGAATCGAACGCGCACCAATCCGAGCGTATAAAAAAACGAAAAAAAACTACACCTAGATGTCACAGCTACGCAAAACGGGTAAAATGGGACGCGACAACGAAAAATGTAACCCTTTTGATCGTAATTATTCGTCACAAAAAATCGACAAAAATGGCAAGTTTGATAAATATTTTTTAGCTTCATAAGCTATTTTTTATATAAAAAAAATATTAACACATGTAAAAATAAGTAAAAATAAACTTTTAAATTATAAAAAATAATTTTGATTTATATAAAAATATTTGTCGATTTTTTCGACTTTTTTTTTATTAAAAAAAAACAATAGTTACAATAATCGAACACACGTCCCTTGTGATACGCCCATCCCACTAATATTAAAAACAAAATCCAAAAACTGTACATATTATTCCCCCTTATAAATGTTGACAGCATTTTTACCATAGAGGCTGAGATCTATAGAACGAGCTTCGACTAAGTCTGAGACAAAAAAACGATCTCGGTCAGGATTTGAAATTTTTAAAACGATTTTCGGCTTAGTCCGAGGCATTTTTTACAAGAAAAACAGACTGACAGACAGACTAACCAAGGATTTTTTTGTAAAAATGACTCGGATTGTCAAAGTTTGCAGGCCGGCATAATACTGGTCGCCACCGATGGACACAAGGTCTATAGGTGGTAGCTGGTATTTTTGGACCGCACCTCGCTTACCAGGTGTTGTGTGGTCACTTTACCGTGCTCGGATAAAAAAAAAAGTTCGACTTAGAAATTCCAAATCCTCGCAGAGTTCGTTTCTTTGACTTAGACTTAGTCGAAGTTCGCTCTATAGATCTCAGCCTTTAAAGTTTAGCATGAGGAACTATCGACGAAGTATTAGGACTCAGTTCGATTCACTTTCAACTTTCGTATGATTTATTTTTCTTCTATCTACCCTTATCCCACCTTAATGTGGGGTCGGCGCAACACACTTTTTCAAGCATGTTGCAGAGTATTTGGTGTAATTTTGACGACCTCTGAGGGATCCAGTCCCGGGCAATATAATTAGGAAATTTGCTTTGCCCAACCTGGGAATCGAACCCAGGACCTCCCGGTCCACAGCCCATACATGCTGCCACTAGATCAAGGAGGCGACTAATCAAATTTCGTATGATATTACAGATAAATGCTTCATTTGCGCTCGATAGTCGAAAGCGGTTCACGAATGATATTAGTCGTGATTTTATTTTCTTATAATTATGACGGATTTTCATATACTTTAACAGGTCCATATGTACCATTGTCTCTTGTTGGTTTGTACATTGAAGCAGTGTAGTTGAGCATTATTA
Source organism: Clanis bilineata (assembly GCA_036417725.1). Taxonomy (NCBI): domain Eukaryota; kingdom Metazoa; phylum Arthropoda; class Insecta; order Lepidoptera; family Sphingidae; genus Clanis; species Clanis bilineata. Next base: position 871,547 of record CM071165.1, read on the forward strand.
GTTTGAGTTCGATCCCCGGGTCGGGCAGTGATATTGGATTTTTCAATCAACTCGGAGTGTGGAATTTTTAACCGGTATTATATTGAAAAAAAAACTCACAAAAGTAAAAAAAATACTGTCAACTTTAAGGGAGTATATATAAAGGCATAATAATCTATACATAATTATTTTCATATAAAAATTTCCTTTCGATTTGTACAATTTGTATTTTCGATTTCCATGTGTTTGTATGTGAAATGGATAAAAAAAATGACTCACTGGGTTTTTGTTTAATAAAAAAAAATTATGACGTTTAAAACACCACTACAAGAAATATAATAAAAATTCGCATGCTTACATGACTTTTATTTAAAAAAAACTAAAACAAAATTGCAAAAAAAGAAAAAATATGAAAAAAGGAGTTTAAAGCCTAAAATCACATACAAACACACAGAAAGTATTAATCGCATGGACAGTCTACACAAACTTGTTTATGGTCAATATTATGGTAATCCTGGAGTATACATGTCTAGATTTACCATACTTTCAGGTTTGGAAAGAAAACCTAATTCGAGTTTTCGTCTTGATTCGTTTTTTTTTTAGTTTTTCCAATACGCAAGGACTCGGGTCCCGGATATTTTATACTTTAAGGTTCACAAAACTTTGAAGTAAAATTTTTACATTATAGAAAAAAAAGTGCAACTATAAAATATTTATCTTTTCTAAATACTTTTCTAAAAAATAAAAATACAAAAAAAATTACTAAACGCCCTGTTATTAGCCATAATCATGTAAATATTAATGACGCCTTAAATCTAGACAAGTGTAAAATCTAGACTGCCCATGCAATATTTTAAAAAATATATTATTTTTTCACAAGTAAAAACTTTCCTGATTATTATCGACTTTTAGAGAATTTTTTCCTTAATTTTTTTATAATATATATAATTGTATATTTAACTTTGGAATGGTCACGCATCACTGAAGAATTCTCGTTATATCCTGAAAAAATATGAATTTCATATCATCGATGTATTAGCTGAAAAAAATCGAACACAAAGAATTTTGAAAATCGCTCCACATTTAGCGGAGATATCGCGTGACATACATAAAAAATACAGACGAATTGAGGACCTTCTTCTTTTTTGAAGTTGGTCGAAATGAAAACTGACATTAAAAAAAACATAATTAAAAAAAAATAATACATATTTTTCATTATCTTATTCGATCGAATAGTAGCCGAATCCTTTCTGCAACATGCTTGATTGTTGTGCCGACCCCACATTACAGTGGGATAAGGGCAGACCATTCACCCGACCACTTACCATCAGATGACCGAACTGCTCGCTTGTATTATTTTCATTAACAACTTAAACATGTTGCACATAAGATTCCGCTTTAGTTTTTAGGACCGCCAATCCCCTCTGGGAGAGATTTAATGGTAGCGTTACCCACCTCAAATCTATGGAGTAACTGAGACCCGTTGTACGGCGGACTTTCACTGTAGAAAAACGGTCTTTTCATTGTGTTCTGCCCTAAAAGAAACAATAATGTTACATTTACACTACTTATTGTAACAATATAATACATTTACACTACAAATTAGATATTACAATACTTTTACACTGCTATATTTACATTATAGCTTAAGCTACGCAGCTATACTAGCACGAGGCTAGACTGCCTCGGTGGCGTGGTGGTATTTCGGTGCGACTACGGTTCTGAGGTCTCGGGTTCGATCCCCGGCGAGGGCAAAGTGATATTGGATTTTTCCATATCAGTTTGGAATTTGTGCCCGATATGGCGATAGGCTCGCCCCCTATCACATCTGGGACGGAACTAAGCTCGGCGAAATGTGGGTGTACTAGTTCGCTAGTGCGTCTCTGCCTACTCCTTCGGCGATACAGGCGTATTGTAGTATTACAATTAGTAGTGTAAACGTATTGTAATGTTATAATTAGTGATGTAAATGTATTGTTATGTTATAAATAGTTGTGTAAATGTATTGTTATGTTACAAATAGTAATGTAAATGTATTGTAATGTTATAAATAGTAGTGTAAATGTGTTGTTATGTTATAAATAGTTGTGTAAATGTATTGTTATGTTACAAATAGTAATGTAAATGTATTGTAATGTTATAAATAGTAGTGTAAATGTGTTGTTATGTTATAAATAGTTGTGTAAATGTATTGTTATGTCACAAATAGTAGTGTAAATGTATTGTAATGTTTTAATTAGTGGTGTAAATGTAATGTTATGTTATAAATAGTTGTGTAAATGTATTGTTATGTTACAAATAGTAATGTAAATGTATTGTAATGTTATAAATAGTAGTGTAAATGTGTTGTTATGTTATAAATAGTTGTGTAAATGTATTGTTATGTTACAAATAGTAATGTAAATGTATTGTAATGTTATAAATAGTAGTGTAAATGTGTTGTTATGTTATAAATAGTTGTGTAAATGTATTGTTATGTCACAAATAGTAGTGTAAATGTATTGTAATGTTTTAATTAGTGGTGTAAATGTAATGTTATGTTATAAATAGTTGTGTAAATGTATTGTTATGTTACAAATAGTAATGTAAATGTATTGTAATGTTATAAATAGTAGTGTAAATGTGTTGTTATGTTATAAATAGTTGTGTAAATGTATTGTTATGTCACAAATAGTAGTGTAAATGTATTGTAATGTTTTAATTAGTGGTGTAAATGTAATGTTATGTTATAAATAGTTGTGTAAATGTATTGTTATGTTACAAATAGTAGTGTAAATGTATTGTTATGTTATAAATAGTAGTGCAAATGTATTGTAATGTTATAATCATACTTACATAGCTGCGTGTGAGCGGCGAGAGCGTTCTGTTTGGCGATCAACATTTCGGGACCCGGTCGGGATAGCTGATCGTAATAACCACCTGGTGAGGAAATAATAATGGGAATTGGTACAGAACATATGCTTACGAGACCAGGATAAGACTAAGGGTAGTACTAATGCAGGTTAATACAATCCACACTTCGATTTTTCTATGGAAATGTATCATAGGTTTTCTCGTGATACTTTTTATTCATGATTAAAGCAAGCGAAGTCATCTCCTCCATCTAATTGCAGCGTATATGGGCTATGAACCGGGTGGACCTTGGTTCGATTCTCAGGTCGGGAAAGCGATTTTTCTAATACGATTCGCCTGGAGCTAGATGTAAGGCAGCCGATCATAAGAAATAGCCAAAGAGTAAATACACAAGAGTGTAGTACTCCGAATACTTTCTACAACATATATAACATAGCATAACATAAGCTCACGCCTGTATCCCCGAAGGGGTAGGCAGAGGCGTGCTAGCGAACTAGAACACCCACATTTCGCCGAGCTTAGTTCCGTCCCAGATGTGATAGGGGGCGAGCCTATCGCCATATCGGGCACAAATTCCAGACTCCGGGCTGATATGGAAAAATCCAATATCACTTTGCCCGACCCGGGGATCGAATCCGATACCTCAGAACCGTGGTCGTACCGAAATACCACCACGCCACCGAGGCAGTTTCTACAACATATCTTACAGTATATGACTCCATATTAGAGTGGGATAAGGGCAGGTGGTAAGTAAAGTAAGTTACTCACTTGCTACACTGTCATGTCCATTTGGGGCATAATACGGACTAGTCTGGGGTTGTATTACATTATCGCAAGCTGAAACAAAGATTATAATTATTGGCACATACATAAACTCACGCATGAATCCTCGAAGGGGTAAGCAGAGGTGCACTAGCGAACTAGAATACTCACAGTTCGCCGAGCTTAGTTCCGTCCCAGATATGATCCGGGCGGTACTGAATTAACAAAATCCAATACCACTTCGCCCGACCCGGCTATCGAACCAGAGACCTCAGGACAATAGTCGTATCGAAACACAAAACGTTGTTGTGTAAACGTATGAGCCTACGTGGACTGAACTATATGACAGAGAACAGTGGAAAGCAATAGCAAAAATTTTGACAGCCTCCGTGGCGCAGTGGGCGACTAGCCGGCTGTGAAGCGAGAGGCCGCGGGTTCGATTCCCGCATTGAGACCAATGTTTGTGTGGCCACAGGTATTTGTTTCAAGTCTGGGTGTTGTGAGATCAAAAGTCTCTCATAGTCTCTGACACCCACGATACAGGTTATACCTAGTGTGGGGGCAGGACTAGGTGTGTGACTAGCGGGTGTATTTATTTATTTTAAAAAATCCTATGCAGAATAAATTAGAGTTGGGTATTAGACTATGTATGATTTTATACACATATTTATATATAATGTCTTGGGTGTCTATGGGCGGTGGAGATCACTTACCATCAGGTGACCCATCAGCTCGTTTGCCAGTCTCTTCTATAAAATAATCACAAGTTTAAAAACTTAACAGACCGTCTTCAAATCCGATCGTGACCAAATTTATATGGAACCACCGTTGAATTAAGCTCTATCGAACAGAAAAATAATTTTGAATATTGGTCCACATTTGGCGGAGATATCGAGTAACATACATAAAAATATACAGACGAATTGAGGACCTCCTCCTTTTGTGGACGTCGGTCGAAAAAAGAAAGTCACTGTGAGTAATAATAATAATATTAGCCCTGTAATATTACTGTCCCACTGCTGGGCACGGGCCTCCTCTACTAATGAGAGGGGTTAGGCCTTAGTCTACCACGCTGGACTAATGCGGGTTGGTAGACTTCACATACCTTCGAAATTCTTGTGAAGAAATTCTCAGGTATGCAGGTTTCCTCACGATGTTTTCCTTCACCGTTATAGCAAGCGATATTTCACAATGAAAATACACTTAACATAGAAAAGTTGTCGGTGTATGCTCCATTTTGTGGTTGGTCTCGAACCTCCGACACTTGTCTCGGCAGTCCGTACCATTCCCAACTGAGCTATCGCACTGTGAGTGTGGGTTCGGTATTCGGTACTCACGGTTGGTTTCCGGTTCCTGCTTCACCTGATGCTGTATGTGGTCGAGGATGCGCTGCTGCTGGACTCTCCGCTGCTCCTCGTTGTATAAGGAGTTCGAATCTGAAATACAAATCGATTTAACTGGTTTATACTTTCGACTGACTTCCAAAACGGAGAAAGTCCTTAATTCGTCTGTTTTTTATGTATGTTACGCGATATCTCCGCCAAATGTGGACCGATTTTCAAAATTCTTTTTGTGTTCTATAGAGCTTATTTCAAGGGTGGTCCCAAATTTGGTCACGATCGGATTTGAAGTCGGTCTGTTAAGTTTTTAACACATAGGCTCACGCCTGTATCCCCGAAGGGGTAGGCAGAGGCGCACTAGCGAACTAGAACACCCACATTTCGCCGAGCTTAGTTCCGTCCCAGATGTGATAGGGGGCGAGCCTATCGCCATATCGGGCACAAATTCCAGACGCCGGGCTGATATGGAAAAATCCAATACCACCACGCCATATGGCGTGGTGGTATTTCGGTACGACTACAGTTCTGAGGTCTCGGGTTCGATCCCCGGCGAGGGCAAAGTGATATTGGATTTTTCCATATCAGCCCGGAGTCTGGAATTTGTGCCCGATATGGCGATAGGCTCGCCCCCTATCACATCTGGGACGGAACTAAGCTCGGCGAAATGTGGGTGTTCTAGTTCGCTAGTGCGCCTCTGCCTACCCCTTCGGGGATACAGGCGTGAGCTTATGTATGTATGATAAAAATAGTTTTTTCTTTCTTTCTACCTGCCCTTATCCCACTTTAATGTGGGGTCGGCGCAACACACTTTTTCACGCATGTTGTAGAAATCATTTGGCTTAGTTTTTACGACCGGTCGCCTGTCTGACGTCAACCCCCTGAGGGATCCAGTTCCAGGTAAATTAAACTAGAAAATTCACTTTGCCCGATCTGGGATCGAACCCAGGACCTCCCCACACAGCCGATACATGCTGCCACTAGACAAGGAGGCGACTATATATATAAATAAAATCCCCAAAAATCTTACCTAATTGATCTTTAGTCCTCTCATAAACATATTTATCTTCTTCGAGCTGTATATCGATTTCCTGTTTAATTTGATTCTCATTAAAAAAGTTTTGATTTTCGGTAATTCTGTGTTGTTCCTGCAACATTTGGAGGTTGTGTTGTTGATTACGAAGCATCTCCACACTATCTGAATACCCATTCTGGTAACCATAACTCTGTCTTTGAAACTTATCAAAACTGGGGTAAATTTCCCCAATTTTGGGGTAATTCTCTAGGGGTTTTTGATAATCAATCTTGTCGTACAAAGTCTTTCTTTCGAGAGCGTATTTCTCCGCTTCGTTATTGTACTCCTCGTTGGTCTGTGGTATATAATCTTCTGTGCTTTTCCTGTAGTCTTTAGGTTCGAATTTCTTATCGAAATCATCTTTTCGAAAATCTACTTGGTAGTTTTCGTATATCTTTTCCGCAACTTCGTTATAGCTGTTGTTTGGTTGTGTGTCATCCTCTTCTGATTTAACAGGGTCTGTTTGCATGATGGCGTCCTGTTTTTTGGGCCGTACGTTTTGGGGGATGTCCACGGGGCGTTGGGGATGTTGGGGGGAAATGCAGTTCGCCAGGGCGTTTAGATTCTGTAGACGGTAAGCTAGCTGTAAGGAAAAATGTGTTGGTTTTTTATAAATTGTTTAAAAACCATATTTACATACAAATTTTATATTTTTATTTACTACTTTTGGCAACTCCGCTCGCGTAAAAGTTTTCCTGGACTTTATATGCAACAAAAAGAATAATTATTTGAGTAACAGGAAATCTCGCTCAATAACGAAACAAGGGCGAGCTGTCACTTTACGTACACATAAAAACTAAGCGGAACTTCTCTGCAACGTGCTTGAAAAAGATTTTTGCAAATCCCACATGTTACGAATTCGGATAATTGTTGTGATTTAGTACACGATATTGAAGGGTAGTATGTTAATTATATTTATATTAACTACCCTCCAAGTAATTCATAATATTTGTAGAACGTATTTCTTTATTAACTAAAGCAAAAATTAAAAGAGCGGAAGCTATCATTATTGAGTTAGTCTCCCTTTGGAGCTGGAAGTGTACACAACTAGTTTGAGATATACAGTATAGTTGTGTAGCGAATATAGTGCATATAAGAGGCACGTTTTAACCTAGTCTTTTACACACATTAAAATAGGATAAGAGGACATGAAAAGAACGACTTTTTTCAATCTTTTGGACGTCTATAATGTCAAAATTCGATTAAAATATTTATTTGAGAAAGATTTGAGTCAATAGTATGCTAACAAAGATATTTAATATCACTAAGGCTCAATTGCACCACTATTATTAACCTAGAGTTAGTCCTAACCGCAAGTTAAGTTACATGTCATTCATACATTTTCTGTCAATTTAGCTTGCGGTTAGAACTAACTCTAGGTTAATAATAGTGGTGCAATTGAGCCTAAGTATAGTTTCCATACAAAAATAATGATCTCGAACATCAGTACCGCCATCTACCACTTATAACAGTGCGAGGGCGCTTATTACAATTTCCACCCTAGATTGTTCTGCGAACGTTCAAGAGCCACGTAAGACAATTTTATTGTCTAAACATTACGCTGGCACGACCTTGCGCTTGTATGTTTCAAATACGACTGAGTGACTTATGACCACGAGGTCACAACTTTTGGATCATCAGTTTCATGATGTCCCATCTATGCAGTGTTTTTTTTATTTATTATTTTATTTATTTAGGATCGCCAAAGGGTTACAGATAAACTTTAGTAACTAACACTTATGTATATCATTGCACCAAGTTACAGGCAACCACAGCATGCATTACTGTGGCGTTTACACCAGACAAAGATTAACATAAAATTTTAAAATGTCTTTGATGCTTAATCAATTACTTACACTGACATCATGTGGATCATTGCAAGTGAGCGACTGTGTTTCCTGCAGAGGAATATTTTGATGATGTACTGGAGTTAGAGGCCATTTGTCCGACTTATCACTGGAAATAAACAAAATTATTTCGAGGGGCTTACGACATGACTTGATGGTTGGTTGAGACGGGTATGGGGGTATCCCTGTATCTGCATCGGTCATCCGCCTGTCTTGTCGCAAGCCCCTCGATTTGCTTCTTCCCTCTTCGGTTTCGGAGTGTGAGGAAGCATAAATAGTCCAGCATGATTCTGACGACCATTAACTCATTGTTCGTGGTCGCCAGTTTTTTTGGACTGCACTACGCTTACCATCAGGTGCAGTGTAGTCACTTTTTATAAAAAAAATAACGTAAAACATGTTTCGCCTCCTTGGTCTATTGGCAGCATATATGGACTGTGGACCGGGAGGTCGTGGGTTAGATTCCCAGGTTGGGCAAAGCGAATTTCGTAATTTAATTTGCTTCAATTTGGATCCCTCAATGGAGGTTAACGTCAGGCAAGCAGCCGGTCGTAAAACTAAGCCAAATTTCTGCAACATGCTTGTAAAGTTGCGCCGACCCCACATTAAGGTGGGATAAGGGCAGGTAGAAAGAAAGAAACGATTTTAATTTAAAGGTATCTTACCAAAAACTAAGACTGCCTCCGTGGCGTGGTGGTATTTTGGTACGACTACGGTTCTGAGGTCTCGGGTTCGATCCCCGGCGAGGGCAAAGTGATATTGGATTTTTCCATATCAGCCCGGAGTCTGGAATTTGTGCCCGATATGGCGATAGGCTCGTCTATCACATCTGGGACGGAACTAAGCTCGGCGAAATGTGGGTGTTCTAGTTCGCTAGTACGCCTCTGCCTACCCCTTCGGGGATACAGGCGTGAGCTTATGTATGTATGTATCTTACCAATTGTTGTCTTCTTTCTTCACTTCCCTGTATTTGATAGTACGACTCTTCCTGATGACCATCACTGTGCCATCGGGGTTCAGTTTAGGCAGATTCTGTGATGGCATGGCGTCTTTACTCAAAGTCTTCCATTGTCCTGGAAAGAAATAGATCCTTGTACTTCTTCTTCTTTTAATAATAACGGCTTCCACGCATATGCTTGAGTGGTAGAGCCACGCTGTAGACAGTAACGTCTACAGCACGAATGGGCCGGCTCGACCGGTTAGACAACCACTGTCTCACAGGAAACCGACGTAAAGTGGCAGCTTGCTGTCGCGTTTTGTTCGGTGAGTGAGATTTCCCGTGGCCCATTCCCCCCCCCCCTCTTTCCGAATCCCTATTCCCTCCCCTTCCATGTCCTCTTTTTAGGTTGGCAACGCACCCATGATTCTTATTGTGTCTTGGCTGTCTATGGGCGGTGGAGATCACTTACCATCAGGTGACCCATCTAATCGTTTGCCAGTCTCTGCTATAAAAAAAAAATGCGATGATTTAGCCAATGTCAAGGTAAATAGAGCAATTATGTTTTCACAATGACCATGAGACCCAGATGTGGATGATCTCAAGGTCCTGCTGGGATTATGGCGGCAATTCCAGTGCGATGCCCCTCAGATGACCTTCACTCGGCGAATCGACCGAACAAAGCCACTTTAAGTCAGTTCTTTGTGAGACAGTGGTATCCAACAGGTCGAGGGCCATTCATGCTGTAGACGTTAATGTCTACAGCGTGGCTCTACCACTCAATACAAAAAAACTGTAACTGAAAACCGGCGTAAAGTGGCAGCTTGCTGTCGCGTTGCATTCGACACAACATAACATAAGCACACGCCTGTATCCCCGAAGGAGTAGGCAGAGGCGCACTAGCGAACTAGTACACCCACTTTTCGCCGAAACGTCCCAGATGTGATAGACGAGCCTATCGCCATATGGGGCACAAATTCCAGACTCTGATATGGAAAAATCCAATATCACCTTGCCCGACCCGGGGATCGAACCCGAGACATCACGATGGTAATCTTACCAAAATACAACCTCGCCACCGTTATGTTATGCGACAGCAAGCTGCCACTTTACATCGGTTTTCTGTTAGACAGTGCCGAGCCCGCCTATTCTGATTTACGCAGAATTTTTATTGATGTCACATGATACAACAAAATTGTTATATTCGACGTTGAATTTCGCTTATTTTCCTTTTAAATACATAAGGGGGATTACCAATAAGGAAAATTGCCTAATGTCGGTTGACGTGACGTTAATTCTACTTTTCCTTACATGCCGTCACTGATCACGAAGTTAAATCAGAAATTCATAATCTAACATTTACTAAAGCTCACGCCTGGTAAGTGGTCTCCACCGCCCATAGACACCCAAGACACAAAAATAACCATGGGTGCGTGGCCAATCTGAAAGGAGAGATATAGGAATTGGGAAAGGGCGTGTGGCAATTGCGTGCTTCACCGGAAATCTCACTCACCGAACGAAACACGACAGCAAGCTGCCCTTTACGTCAGTTTTCTGTGAGACAGTGGTATCAAACCGAGCGAACCGGCTCGTACCCATGTTTGTAATACAAATATTACATAAGGTCGGGCAAAGTGATATTGGATTTTTCCATATCAGCCCGGAGTCTGAAATTTGTGCCCGATATGGCGATAGGCTCGTCTATCACATCTGGGACGGAACTAAGCTCGGCGAAATGTGGGTGTTCTAGTTCGCTAGTACGCCTCTGCCTACCCCTTCGGGGATACAGGCGTGAGCTTATGTTATGTTTATGTTATTAAGTAATATTTTTCCTTTTTCCAAAAAGGAGGAGGTCCTCAATTCGTCTGTATTTTTTTTATGTATGTTACGCGATATCTCCGCAAATGTGTACCGATTTTCAAAATTATTTTTGGTTTTTCAAGGGTAGTTCCATATTTAGGCCACAATCGGATTTAAAGTCAGTCCATTAATTTAAACTTGTGATTATTAAAAATGTGAATGAATTTCATAGTCGAGCGACATGACCCGCCTGCCCGTCTGCCAGTCCTGGGCGGAGTCTCACCCCGCCCATTAAAGATGGTCGTCACAAATTGCCAATTAAATGAATTCCATTATCACAACAGGGTTTTTACAATGTGATATTACACATACTGATAACTTGATGGGAATTCCCTGCCACCCGATGTAGGTCTTAGTTCAATAATGTTTATTTATATTATAGTCACGTGACGTTAGGGGTAGACAGAGATATATTTGACAGCCTACGTGGCGCAGCGGCCGAGTAGGCTGTGAAACGTGAGGTCGCGGGTTCGATTCCCGCATTGAGACAAATGTTTGTGTGGCCCACAGATATTTGTTTCAAGTCTGGGTGTTGTGAGACCGAAAGTCTCTCATAGTTTTTGACACTTACGATACAGGTTATACCTAGTGTGGGGTCAGGACTAGATGTGTGACTGTTGGGTGTATTTATTTATTTATTTGGTACAGACATATGCCTGTATCCCCGAAGGTAAGCAGACGAACTATGCCGTTAAGGTAATGAGCCTAATTGGGACTTGCCAAATTTTTAAAAAATAATTTTATATGAAACTGACGCCATTTAAAATATAGCACTGAAAGAAATATTGAAATATTCTCAAAAATAAAGAAGTTATAAGCATTTGAGGTGGTAGAGTTGCCTCTTTTATTATGCACCTGCCATGTACATCTCTGCATCACCCTAAGGTTGACTGGCAGAGAATGCTTATAGCATTAAGTCCGCCTTTATACCGTGTGTATATCAAGTGTAAATAAATAAATAAATAGAGCCACGCTGTAGACAGTAACGTCTATAGCACGGATGGGCCGGCTCGACCGGTTAGATACCACTGTCTCACAGAAAACCGACGTAAAGTGACAGCTTGCTGTCGCGTTTCGTTCGGTGAGTGAGGTTTCCGGTGGCCCATTTCCCCACTCCCTTTCCCAATCCCCTTCCCTCCCCTTCCATTCCCTCCTTTTAGGTTGGCAACGCACCCATGATTTTTTTGTCTTAGGTATCTATGGGCGGTGGAGATCACTTAACATCAGGTGACCCATCTGCTCGTTTGCCAATCTCTGCTATAAAAAAAAATGAAATTTGGTGTAACCTTCAAACTGCGGAAAAGAGAAGTATCAGTAAAATCACGACAGGGCCATAACGTTACGTCCGTTAGAAAGGGATAGCCAGATATCCCCACTACGTCCCCACTCTTGCTCATTGTAGAATTTAAAATATGAATTACTGACTCATTTTTCAACCAATTTCGATGCAGATTTTACAGAAGAGTTTCTTTTTGTTTTATTTCTTAGTACATATAAAAATGTGTACAAAATCAAACATAGCCAAGTACCGAATTATCCCTAAAAACAAATGACATCCTACAGAATTGCAATCTATGTATATACAGGGCCTTACTTAAAACTGCATTTTATATACTGATTCCTTAAGTTTACGCGAATATTACACATTAAATAAAACTATTTTTACGGATTCTATCACGATTATGTTTTAATTTTTATTCCCGACGTTTCGAAGGCTTTGCAGTCTTCGTTGTCACGGGTCAGACTGAGGTGTCATTTGTCCAAAAAAGGTTAGAGATACAATATCTCTACATATACATACTATACAAACACTCAAGACACCGTGAGCTCGTACTGCGTAGATCGGAACACAAATAATTAACCTTTTTTGATTTTGTATAATTTAAAAATGAAGGTAGATATTGTAACACTCTTTTTTGGACCGTGACAACGATGACTGCAAAGCCTTCGAAACGTCGGGAATAATAATTAAAACATAATCGTGAATAAATAGAATCCGTAAAAACAGTTTTATTTTAACAGCATTTTTAGCTGAGCAAATGGTTAAGAATAACTTGTCACTTTTTTCCTTGTGTTACATTGTTTAAAAATGAAAGGGACAACCTATGGTATAAAGATAAGCAGCGCTTAAATATTTTTATAAGTAACCGCCGAATGTTCATACACTTAAGGTCGCCTTATGTCGTTTAAGGCCGCCTTATCTGTCAAAATTGTATGGCGAAAATCAATATAAGAAGCCGTTAAAGTTGAGTAGCGTCTGACCATTTGGGCGTAAGGGGCACAGCCTTCATAAGGTTGGTCTCAATAATATCTACAGTTAAAAATAGGATGGCTAGCAATTTTGCGGTAAAGTTTATATTTCGTAAGGCTCAAAGTTTTCGACCACTTCCAAAAAGGAGGAGGTCCTCAATTCGTCTGTATTTATGTATGTTCCGCGATATCTCCGCCAAATGTGGACCGATTTTAATTTTTTTTTTTGTGTTCGATATTATTTCAAGGGTGGTCCCATATAAATTTAGTTATGTTGGTTATTTTAATCTAATAATTAAACTCAATTTCATACACGTAATATGTCAAAAATGTAATGTAATCTGTGAATTGTCACATCTCTCTCTCGCTCTCTGATTTATGTCCGGCACCACGCTCTCTGTTATATTTAATAAGTTAAAATAAAAATCCAGTTTAATCGAAACCAATTAATGCTTTTAATAGCCATATGCCAACAAGTTACTATCTGATTTGAAGTTGGTCTGTTAAGTTTTTAAACTTTGGAAATTCATCCCCTAAGGGGTGAAACAGGGGACGTAATTGCATAGAGTAAAAGGACATACGTCGGGACAGGCTTATGCGGCCGTAGCGACGGGAAAAAGCTAGTTTCAATTATATACAAGAACAATGGTTTGTTATCAACGTCAGGAAAACCCGTTAACCGCACAATATATGAGTAATTTCGTTTTTAAAGTTTATAAATAATCAACACTGATTACAAACTTACTAACTGACCCGAGCGAGCGTTCCTGTGGCTTTGTTATAACATAACATAAGCTCACGCCTGTATCCCCGAAGGGGTAGGCCAGTGACGTGCACAGACATTCCGGTCAGAGTAGACAAAATGTTTGAAAAATTAATTTCTTCAACTCTTTTTTTTTTCCTGCCTCGGTGGCGTGGTGGTATTTCGGTACGACTACGGTTCTGAGGTCTCGGGTTCGGTCCCCGGGTCGAACAAAGTGATATTGGATTTTTCCATATCAGCCCGGCCCGGAGTCTGGAATTTGTACCCGATATGGTGATAGGCTCGCCCCCTATCACATCTGGGACGAAACTAAGCTCGGGAAATGTGGGTGTTCTAGTTCGCTAGAGCGCCTCTGCCTACCCCTTCGGGGATACAGGCGTGAGCTTATGTTATGTTATGTGTTTTTTTTATCCGGGCACGGCAAAGTGACTACACTGCACCTGATGGTAAGCGTAGTGCAGTCCAAAAAAACTAACGACCACTGACAAACACTGTTTATCAGTGGTCGTCAGAATCATGCCGGCCTATTAATGCTTCTTCTCACTTCGAATCTGAAGAGGGAAGAAGCAAATCGAGGGGCTTGCGACAAGACAGGCGGATGACTGATGCAGACACAGGGATACCCCCATACCCGTCTCAACCAACCATCAAGTCATGCCGCAAGCCCCTCGAGAACCGGAAGTACATTGGCTGATCCTGGAACGCGAACCACACACGGAGTGTGGGTCACCATGGCAGGTTTTAACACCATGTGCACGGTGGTCGCCATCCAGTCGGATACGAATCTTACATCACCAGTCTATTATCATCATCCCCATTTCGATTTAGGATATAAGCCAGGCCTATTGGAAACTATTTTTGGTAATCATTTTTTGGGCATGATTTATGTAAATACCAAATTGTCAGGGTAGACAGTCTCTTTGTCTATATGGTCTGCACGCCACTGGGGTAGGCAGAGGCGCACTAGCGAACTAGAACACCCACATTCCGCCGAGCTTAGTTCCGTCCCAGATGTGATAGGGGGCGAGCCCATCGCCATATCGGGCATAAATTCCAGACTCTGGGTTGATACGGAAAAATCCAATGTCACTTTGCCCGACCTGATGATCGAACCCGAGACCTCAGGAGACTCAAGACTGTAGTCGTACTGAAATACAACCACGCCACCGAGGCAGTCAGGCAGGCAGCTTTATTATAATACATTAAAAAATACGGACTTATTTAATAGCATAAGCTCACGCCTGTATCCCCACGGGGTAGGCAGAGGCGAACTAGCGAACTAGAACACCCATATTTCGCCGAGCTTAGTTCCGCCTATCGCCATATCGGGCACAAATTCCAGACGGGCTGATATGGAAAAATTCAATATCACTGCCCTCGCCGGGGATCGAACCCGAGACCTCAGGACGATAGTCGTACCGCGCAATACCAACACGCCACCGAGGCAGTCGAGAATTATTTAATACAATAATATTATTTTTATTTACATCTTGTATATTTTTTTACACTTTTAAATTATAAAAATATATTTAAAAATATAATATGGGCTGTGGACTCCCGGTCTTGGGTTCGATTCCCAGGTCGGGCAAAGCGAATTTTCTAATTTAATTCGCCCGGGACTGGATCCCTCATAGGAGGTTGACGTCAGGCGGGCCGGTCGTAAAAACTAAGCCAAATCCTCTCTGCAACATTCTTGAAAAAGTGTGTTGCGCCGACCCCACTTTAAGGTGGGATAAGAGCAGGTAGAAAGAAAGATATTTAACCCGTCGGAGGCGGCACGTATATATGTTACATAAGGGCCATCGGAGGCCGAGCCGCCCGTGACTATTTAAAAATATACAAAACTTACACCCTCCCGATAACGACGCCTGAGCCCTAAGCCATTAGCTTATTATTATCTGTGCAAGTGTCACAGAAAATATAAATATTTTAGGTGATTTTTCGACCGATGTCAAAAAAAGAGGTCCTCAATTCGCCTGTATTTTTATGCATGTATACGGTATCTCCGCCAAATGTGGACCGATCTTCAAAATTGTGTTCGATAGAGCTTATTTCAAAGGTGGTCCCATATAAATTTGGTCACGATCGGTAAATTGGAAGTCGGAACGTAAATTTTTTAAACTTGTGATTATTATTATGTATGTTACGAGATATCTCCGCCAAATGTGGACCGATTTTTTAAATTATTTTTGTATTCGATAGAGCTTATTTCAAGGGTGGTTCCATATAAATTTGGACACGATCGGAATAGTTTTAAAGTCAATCCATAAAGTTTTTAAACTTATGGTTATCTATGGTACACAAGGGTGAAACAGTTCCAATAAGGGAGCTGATCGCCGGTCTGAATGACTGCAGACGTCCCCACCATAAATAATAATCTGTGATAGACTCCAAATGAGCAGTTTACCATAACCAAATATTGTTTTTAAATGGTTAACCTTGACTGAATAAACATCATATTTTCCTTATAACTTTTGATAGAAAGTTTTATAACTCAACAAAATATCACCTGACTTTTGATTGGAACCCACTGTGTCAGTCCAATGCCCATAGATGCTGCCATTAAACCAAGGAGACAATAATGTAAATAAATAACAATCACAAATATAGTTATCCCACCATAATATGGGATCGGCGCATTGTATATGGGTTGTGAAGGTCCTGGTTTCGATTCCCAGGTCAGGCGTGGTGTTTTTCTAACACTATTTTCCCGAGACTGGTTCCCCCAGATGGGTGTTGACGCCAGTTATACAGACGGTCGTAAAAACCAAGCCAAATCCTCTCAGCAATCTGCTTGAAAAAGTGTGTTGCGTCGATTCCACATTAAGGTGGGATAAGGGCAGATAGGAAGAAAAAAGGTTTAGTGGCACTGTGTGTGACTGCCTCGGTGGCGTGGTGGTATTTCGGTACGACTACGGTTCTGAGGTCTCGGGTTCGATCCCCGGGTCGGGCAAAGTGATATTGGATTTTTCCATATCAGCTCGGAGTCTGGAATTTGTGCCCGATATGGCGATAGGCTCGCCCCCTATCACATCTGGGACGGAACTAAGCTCGGCGAAATGTGGGTGTTCTAGTTCGCTAGTGCGCCTCTGCCTACCCCTTCGGGGATACAGGCGTGAGCTTATGTTTATGGCACTGTGTATGTGGCTAAGTCCTGGGTTCAAATCCCAGGTCTGACAAAATGACTTATCTAATACAATTTGCCCAAGACTGGATACTCCAGACTTCCAGAGGGAGTTGACATTAGGCAACCAAGCAATTAAAAAGTAAACCAAATCCTTTCTGCAAGTGTGTGAAGTGGGATAAAAGCAAATAAAAGTATACATACAAAAAAAAAAAGAAATGGTGACGATGATGAAAAAAATAAGCCCGGAGTTTCTTTCTGCCTTTCTTCTTCGGGTCGTCATCCGTAGGTAGCTAGAGAAAGGCTGGTAGGTTAGCTAGGATAGGGCCTCACGCACCAATCCCAACTGCTTCCAGTATTTCCAGTCAATCCCCTGCCACCATTCCTGCCATATGCCATTCCCATACAACCCATTCCCTTACACTCTATTCCTATCTCCCCTTATCACCCTATCTTAGCCATCCCATCGTTATTAAGTCCATACTTGCCTGCCTGTCGTCAAATTCAAATATATAATGTAAATTATATTAATCCTAATTTAAAAATTTACTTGTGTTGACTTGTCATAAGTGCTTTTTTACATGCCTACGTGATCAATAAAGATTTTTGTTTATTTTATTTTATTTATATACATACAGGTAAATAATTTCTCATTACTTTTTAATGTAATGTCACAATGCTGCCGTCTGATCTATGATGCTACATTTGACAGCCTCCGTGGTGCAGTGCTGGCTGTGAAGCGAGAGGTAGCGGGTTCGTTCCGCACACTGAGACAAATGTTTATGTGACCCACAGATATTTGTTTCAGGTGTGGGTGTTGTGAGACCGTGAGGATGCTAGAGACCCAAGACTCTATCTTAGTGTGGGGTCAAGATTATGTGTGTGACTGTTGGGTGTTATTTATTAGACTTTCCCAGTTCCCCCCAATACTGAAATGCAGCTCAAACACTTGAGATCATCTTATCTCATAGGCTGCCTTATCTGCCAAAATTGTATTTGCAACAATGTAAATCGCTCTTAAAATTTAATAGAGTTTAAGTATTCAGAGGTTTGGGTATAACATTTGTTAGACCTAATAATAAGCTTAAAACATACATACATACACATACATAAGCTCACGCCTGTATCCCCGAAGGGGTAGGCAGAGGCGCACTAGCGAACTACACGCACATTTCGCCAAGCTTAGTTCCATCCGAGATATGATAGGGGCGAGCGTATCGCCATATCAGGCACAAATTCCAGACTCGGGGCTGATATTCAAAAATCCAACATCATTTTGCCCGACTCGGGGATCAAACCTGAGACCTCAGGATGGTAGTCGTACCGAAATATAACGCCACCGAGGCAGTCAAGCTTAATACAAGCCATAAGTATAATTAATCTAGGGACATTTTCTAAAACTCAAAATTAGGTCTACCTGAAAACCTTTTGATCAGACAACAGACTATGCCAAAGTAAAATTGACTATGGCTGAGATCTATAGAGCAAACTTCGTCAAAGAAACCAACTCAGTGAGGATTTGGAATTTTTAAATCAAACTTCGGCAGTCCGAGCCATTTTTACAAAAAAAACAGACTGACAGACAGCTAAACAAATATTTTCATGTAAAAAATCACTCGGACTACGTCAAAGTTCGATTTAAATATTCCAGATCCTCACTGAGTTTGTTTCTTTGACTAAGACTTAGAGCCACTTGCAGCTCTATTACTAATCTATAATTACACCTTATCTTGGTTTATCCTACAGCTCACTCCTATCTTTAAATCAAGATTTGGGATAGAGATTTATCACAGAGCTACAAGTGGCCCTTGGTCAAAGTTCACTCGATAGATTTCAGCCTACGTATGTGACTATTATTTTTAAAACATCCGTGAATTGTTAAAAACAAAACAAGTCTCAGACACTCAATGCAAATTAACTGCACTTAATCACAGACGAAAATCTCATCATTTGTTTTTGTTTTCTTCATGTCCAGACAAAAACATTAATATTCATGTCTTGTTGGATAAATTGTACATTTCTAACCAGATTCTTATTAGACAGATGATAAAATTTAATGTTATTCAAAACAAAAGCAAAATATACCTAATTATGTTGTTTATAAACTATGAATTCGTGTGTACTGATAGTTTTGAAGCCGGAAATCGGTCTCAGACGGCGACCATATCAATGTATTGGATTGAATCGCCGAATATGTACATTTAAAAACACGTACATACATTATGACGTAGAAAAAATAAGTTAAAAACGCAAAGAGAAATGACTCAGAGCGCTGCGAGTGAACGACTAACGCGAGAACATACGGGAAAACCCATTCTACCTTTATTCTTACCCATTGTAGTCACATTATAGTCGGCCTGCGTGAAATGTAGACTGCACACTTTGGAATACTTCGTATAGGGCTTCCCTCGCTTCAGTATGTCGTTCCACTTTGCCGCCATAGTCTCATCCCGTGGGAATCTGTGGAACTTTACGTTCTTCGTCTTGCCGGCTAAAGAGGTGCACTGTGGAACGGTACAGTAATAACCCATGTTTTGATAACTTTATGTTGTTGTCACACGCAAAATCCCGCGCCCTGGACACAGAGCATCGGACGAACACTTCACTGGACGTTATATAAATTGTTATTGTACTATTTATGTGCAATCTTTATCACGTTGTACGAAAAAAATGGAATCATCACACAATAGCCTTGAAACATTTGACATGTATCACCTTTTTCCCTTCAAACTTTTTTTGGAAAAAAATGGCCACTCTCACGGCATAGACAATAGTTGCACACTGGAATCTGATTACCTTATCAGTGTTTAATCGATTATAATTAAAAAATATTACGATAGAGTAAAAAATTTATCTATTATTTACACTGCACTGCACGACTCGTGTTTACCACGATAATGTGGTACCTACTGGTACATACTCATTGACAGTGTTAACTATACCTATCAGCCATCAGTTTTTCAATGACGAATATGCATGTCAACTTAAAATCGATTCAAAAGTAAATCGATTATAATAACCATAAATCGTTAAGAGCTTAGAGTAGAGAGTATAGACCATGAAGATATAGGTATAGATACACTGCAAACTGTAATTTCTACAGGTTTAATAAGTCGGGTCGACGAATACGATACCACTCTTCCAGGAAACCGATGTGATGGTGCTGTTTGCTGTTGCGTTACGTTTGATTCAAAGGCCAAAATAAATCCTGGCTTTTGCTAGCATTATTTTCTTTCTTTAAGGTTAAAAACGTACACATGACATTTCCATAGTGGGCAGTGGTAAAGCCACAATGTAGACGTCAAGTCTACAGCATGAATGGACTGGCTCGACTGGTTTGATACCTACCACTGTCTCACAGAAAACCGACGTAAAGTGACAGCTCGTTGTCGTGTTTCATTCGATGAGTGAGATTCCCGGTGGCCCCATAAACCCCCCCCCCCCCCTCTCCCTTTCTTAATATATATTTCCCTCCTTTTCGGTTAGCAACCCATTCATGAATATTTTTGTGCCTTGGGTGTCTATGGGTGGTAGAGATCACGTAACTACCATCAGGTGACCCAACTGCTCGTTTGCTAGTCTCTGCTATAAAAAAACTTTTGTTATCATAAGTTTTGATAAGTAGTGGAGACCAATTACTATCAGATGACTCGCTTGCTGGTTATCCAATCTCTATAAATCTCTATAAAAGAAAACGTTATTAGATCAGACTTCCTATATTGAAATTAAACTATTTTTACAGATTTAACACAATTTTTTTTATGCTTTTTTAGCTTTTGAAACGTCGGGCATAAAAAAATAAAAATTAAAACCAAATCGTGATAAAATCCGTAAAAATAGTTTAATTTCAATGAATAACATTCACGTTAACATAAGAAATCATACTTCCTATAGTCAGAATCCCTAAGTATTGGGATAGAATACATTCGTTTGTAAGTTATGATCCTATTATTTGTCGGCTTGGTGGACAAATATATAAAAAAGTTTCACTTGATTTCATTTTGTTCTTTTTCTTTGTTTAATTCTTCGTTATGATTCAAATAAACAGTGTCACAAAAATGTAATTTTAATTAATTATTCAAGATATATCGATTACGTTGAATATAAAATATCGATTTAAATTTATAGCATAGCAAAGGAATACCCCACGTCCCTACTGACATGCGAAAAATTATGATGTAATATTTTTCCTGGAGTTATTGAAATTATTGAATATCCGAAATTGGCATATTTATTTAAGTTTTATTGCATTAACTGAAATAAATCAGTTTTCTTATTATAATCGAATATTTTCTAGAATCATAGACATTTTTTACATGTAGCAACACAAAAAGTTTCTGTTTTGCTTTTGCCAAATGTCGGTTCGCGGCTGTTTGGCGTATTTCCGCGAAGTTTTATGTGTTATCTCGTAAATATTTAGTGTAAAGTAACATAAAAACAAGTAAGATATGTTTATTAGTGTATAAAACAAGATGCCTTACTATTGCACGGTCCCGCGGTGTACATCTATGGCGGGGAAAGCGAAAAACGTATCATTCCATCAGTTTCCCAGAGACGAAGAGCTTGCAAAATTGTGGAATAAGATCCTCAAAAGAGGCAAACCTTATACAAAATATTCGAAAGTTTGCAGTTTACACTTCAAGCCCGAAGATTATACATTAACCAGCGTCGGGAAAAACAAAGGTATGCTCTTTTATCGAATATTACGGACACGTTTTGTTTTTTTATTGTTGACGGCGTCGGTACTTTGTATCGAAATATTACGATATAGCTTCAATTAAACCCGGGAAATGTGTTAATTACAACATAATTATATAGAAATATAGAAAATATGTATTATGAGCAAAATTAAACTTCTATTTTATTTTATACACCACAGTGTTTGTATGAAAAATGTTATTGTAAAACATATATACTTATCCCTGTATCGCCTAAATGGTAGGCAGAGATAAACCAGCGTACTCCAAACTTATTGCATAATAAGGGCAAGCTTATCATATTGGACACAATTTCATACTCCAGGCAATTCATGTGTTATTTTTCAAATTTCAATTTCATGTAGGTGAAATCATGAACAAATTGGTCGCCTGTTTGGTCTATTGACAGGATAAATGGGCCATGATACGGGAAGTCCTGCACCCTGACGTTTGACTCTGTAATTGATTAGAATTCTGATTCATTTATTGATTTATAATTCCACCAAAATCAAGTTAAAAGTGCGCTAATGTCGCATTAAATTAAAAAACTTGTTATGTGGACCGATTTTCAAAATTCTTTTTGTGTTTGACAGAGCTTATTTCAACGGTGGTCCCATATAAATTTGGTCATGATCGGATTTGAAATTGGTCTGTTACATTTTTACTATAGCATCTGGGGTATTTTTAAGCTTGGAGTCATTTTTTGTTGGAAGGCAAGATGTCTGACTAGCAATTTCTTTGAGTAATGGATTTATTAAACACTGTTGTTGGCAAAATCATCAAACTTTGATGGAGGCCATATTTTAAATAAAGAAGAAGAATAAAGCTTGGAGTCACCGTCTGGTTGATCTATGTATGAAGCCGTTAAAATTGAGTAGCATTTGATAATTCAGATGTATTTCTATGATATCATATTTATATGCAAACATTTTCAGGTCAATGGAGAACACTGAGGAAGGATGCTATACCCTCACAGAATCTACCTTCAGACTCGCCGGTGCCTTACCAGAGGCGGCAGTCAGGGTTGTGGACAGCAAGCAGTGTCACACCCAATATTATTGATCCACAGGTGACTGATATTTTGAAATAAAACTAGTTTTTAGGCTGTCTCGGTGGCGTGGTGGTATTATGGTACGACTACGGTTCTGAGGTCTCAGGTTCGATCCCCAGGTCGGGCAAGGTGATATTGGATTTTTCTATATCAGCCCGGAGTCTGGAATTTGTGCCCGATATGGTGATAGGTTCACCCCCTATCACATCTGGGACGAAACTAAGCTCGGCGAAATGTGGGTGTTCTAGTTCGTTAGTGCGCCTCTGCCTACCCCTTCGGCGATACAGGCGTGAGCTTATGTTATGTCATCATAATAATATACATGTGGCAGGAATGGCTAAGGAGATTCAATCCATCTATCTCAGCCTATCGCCGTCCACTGCTGAACGCAGGCCTCGCCAAGTGAGCGCCAACCATCCATCTTCTTGTCTGTCTGTCTTGGTCTTGCGCAGCCCACATCCATCCGGAGACTCAATGTCAGTGAAAAAAATAAAAATGGCAATGTAACCAGACCATAGTGTTACATTGCCAGGTTGGCAATGTTGTGAATATTTTTATTTATTTCAGCTCCAACAGCAAATGGCCCAAGCTATATACATGCAGACTATGCTAGCCATGCAAGCGGCGGGAAAGACTGATGCGCTCAGTTTGAGCAATAGTGATGGTTGTGACGGTGAGCTTTTAATTATTAATCCTAATTCTGTAGTGTCTAATCATACAGGGTGTCCCATAAATCAACGTTAAGCCGAAATCGGGTGATAGAGCAGGTAGTTGCTAAGGTAATGGCACGTAATGTGCACATCCGTAACAATCTTGGCGTCCGTGACCTGGCAGATAAACTGCAGGAATGTCATTTAAGACGGTAGGAGTATCGGTTGTAGGTATTTGGCCCAAATCATACCAGGGATGCGTTCCCGTGGACGGTCCAAAAAGCGCTGGTTAGCGTTCTGGAGGAAGATATGAGAGCCAATGGCCTCACTATGGAGGATGCACAAGACCGGGCGAAGTCGAAGTTGAGGTAGAAATATGAACCCTGGCAGAAGGCCGGGATAACGCCAGGCAGAAAGAAAGTGCTGTTAGTGCCTAACCACAGAATTTTTTTTTTTTTTAAATTACTCGTGTTAGGGCGACTTGCACCACTATTACTAACCTACAGTTAGTCCTCACCTCAAGTTAAATTTAAAATTAAATATATGAAGGGCATGTAATTCATTACATGTAATGTACTACATGCTAGTAGTAAAATATAAATTGTAAATAGATATTATGTGTTAATATTAGCTATTAAGAATAGGTTAAGAATTATAATTTATTTCGGTTGAAGTGTAAATATGTAAATAAATATTTTAAGGTAAATATTTAAATAGTGGAACTTTAAGTGGAAATATGTAATATTTAGGTTTAAATACAATAAATTATTGTTGCGTAGGAAAGTTGCCTACAATGCAATTACAGATAATAAATGATGACATTTAATTGATTACATGTAATGAATTACATGTCCTTCATATATTTCTATTTCAATTTAACTTAAGGTTAAGGCTAACTGTAGGTTAGTAATAGTGGTGCATGTCGCCCTTATAATATTAATTTACTTTTTTGAATGGCAATAATTTAAAAAATACGTGACATAGATTTTTTTAATGAATTTTCTGGAGTTAGCCACTACCTGCTCTGTCGCTCGATTTTGGCTTGACGTTGATTTATGGGACACCCTGTATACCAGCGATGGCCCAGTTGGGAATGGTACGGACTTCCGAGGCGAGTGTTGGAGGTTCGAGACCAACCCCAAAATGAGCATGCACCTCTGAATTTTCTATGGTAAGTTTGTTCATTGTGAAATGATTACCGCTTACTATAACGGTGAAGGAAAACATCGTGAGGAAACCTGCATACCCGAGAATTTCTCCACAAGAATTTCGAAGGTATGTGAAGTGTACCAACCCGCATTAGCCTAGCATGGTAGACTAAGGCCTAACCCCTCTCATTAGTAGAGAAGGTTGTCCAGCAGACTGTTAAATCTACACACAGTTTAATTTCATTCCCAGGTTCTCAAACAAGCACAGACGATAGTGACCAACAGGAAACCGAACCTATATCCTCTCGAACAGATCCCAAATTAGAGGCCACATACAAATGCCAAGATTGCCTAAAATGCTTCAAAGATCCTGATGTATACACCTTGCATAAAAGGACTCATAAAAAAAGAGTTGTGGAAAAGGAAAATATCTCTTCAACGCTACAAGCTAATCCAATTTTAGCGAATTTATTGAAAACAAGAGTGGAGAATTATGACCTTGAGAATAATTTCGTGACGGCGTTAGCGTTAAATTTCGAGTATTTAAGGAATTTGTCAATAATCAAGTGTCAAGGAGAAGACTGTGATGTAGAACCTAAATTAGTTATCGATGAGACAGTTTAAATGGCTAACTTTGCCAGTTAGTGATTTTTTTCATGATTTGTGAAGTATTGTAACTTTGCCATTTTGTGGGCAACTTTACCTATATTTTTAAACTTGAAAGTTGGATGTGGCTTTCTGCCGTCCTTAAACTAAAAAGCTGTTAATGCCCGAATGTTCAAACGCTGCTCAACTTTAACGGCTTCCTACATTGATTTTCGCCATACAATTTTGACAGATAAGGCGGCCTTAAACGACATAAGGCGACCTTAAGTGTATGAACATTCGGTGGTAAGTGAACATAATTTTGTGATGTCTCCAAAAAACGTGGAAAATATTATCCTTAGAGGTTCATTAAGAAAGAAAGAAAGAAAGAAAGTTTATTTGTCAAACCAAAAAAGGACGGCATCAACTTACATAAAATAAACATAATTTAAAAATAACTCATACTAATATGTTGCGTACCTTCATGGCGACAAATGTGGTCAGCTCAGCATTATGCTGTGTTATGATAAGACATAAGCTCACGCCTGTATCCCCGAAGGGGTAGGCAGAGGTGCACTAGCGAACTAGAACACCCACATTTCGCAGAGCTTAGTTCCGTCCCAGATGTGATAGACGAGCCTATCGCCATATCGGGCACAAATTCCAGACTCCGGGCTGATAGGGAAAAATCCAATATCACTTAAGACTGTGGCTTTTAAATTTAATAGACTTAACTGGTTTACTTTAAGATTAAATATAACCAGAAGTCTATGAAATCTCTAGGGACCATTTTTTCCATGTTTCGGAAAACATCTCAAAATTGGATTTACTTAATGGCATTTTAGCTTGAGGATTGCAGCTTTGCCGTCTGGCGGGCAACTTTGCCCACGTTTTATAAAATTAAATAATGCAGGTATTAATGCCAATTGGTATATATGGTAAGTTGAAACGTTTTTCTATTTTGGGCAAAGTTGCCCGCTAAGGCAAAAGATGCCCTGAGATTATGGTGAATAGTGACAAGATAATGACAATATTAATGTCACATTCTGGTAAGTTTAGTCTGTAATTATTATTTTGGCGGTCTGCTTTCGTACTCCTACATAACTCATAACAAAATTTGCGACGAAGTGACAATTTACGTTAACATTGCCTTAATTTAAAGGGCCTTATAACTGAGCAAATGATAAACAATTGGGCACTTGACTATGTTTCATTTCATACAAATTTTTATATGTAATAGCAAATAAAACAAAAAAGAAACCCTTCTGTAAAAACCACATCGAAATTGGTTCAAAAATGAGGCAGTAATTTATATTTTAAATTCTGCAATGAGCAAGAGTGGGGACGTAGAGGGGATATCTTGCTATCCCTTTCCAACGCACACGCCGTTATGGCAGTGACGTGATTTTACTGATACTTCTCTTTCCCGCTGTTTGAAGGTTACACCAAACTACAAAGGCTTATAACTTTTTTATTTTTGGGAGTATTTCAATATTTATTTCTGTGTTATGTTTTAGATGACGTAAACTTCGTATAAAATCAATAAAAAAAATTAGTCAAGTACCGAATAGTGTGTCCCTTTTATTTTCAAACAACGTGAAACAAGGAAAAAAGTGACACAACTATTTTTAATCATTTGCTCAGCTAAACTGAACTTTTTAAAAGTGAGGCCCAAAGTTCTGTGCGACATGCAAAAATTCAAATACATTCAAAATGATTGATACATTATATTTTCATACATTTACTCATTTCGAATTTAATTGAATATTTGCTGTATACATTAAGCTCGGTGAAATGTGGGTGTTCTAGTTAAATAAATAACACCCAACGGTCACACACATAGTCCTGACCCCACAATAAAAGGTGCTGTATTTACCCTACTCTGAATAATCACAAATTTTAAAACTTAACTGACCAACTTCCAATTTACCGATCGTGACCAATTTTGTATGGAACCACCCTTGAAATAAGCTCTATCGAACACAAAAAGAATTTTGAAAATCGGTCCACATTTGGCGGAGATATCGAGTAACATACATAAAAAATACAGACGAATTGAGGACCTCCTCCTTTTGTGGAAGTCGGTCAAAAAGCAGGCCGATAAAGCAGTGCTATTTAAACATATTTGTATGAAAGTTAAGAATTTCGAAGGTATGTGAAGTGTACCAACCCGCATTAGTCCAGCGTGGTAGACTAAGGCCTAACCCCTCTCATTAGTAGAGGAGGCCCGTGCCCAGCAGTGGGACAGTAATATTACAGGGCTAATATTATTATTATGAAAGTTGTGTCTATTTAACATGAAAATGGTTATTTGATTGTACACTTTCCCTATTAGGGTTAAATTCTTTAAATATGTACTAAGCCCACAATAAGGGATAGTACCCATATGAGGTAAACCATTTTTATACCACTCGGTGACCATCCGTAGTATATGCCAAGACCCACCCTCCTCCGCCTCTAGTTTTCTCGTAGTAATGTATAAACATGGTTTTAAATCATTTTTTGTCAAAAAAAAAGTTAAAAACACAATATTATGTTGTTACCTGTGAGTATAAAAAGTGCTAAACGCTGCGCGCCATATTTGAATATAGCCCGAAAAATTATAAGGTTTCCCTAGAGGATATTGACGACGTGACGAAAACCTAAGACAGCCTCCCTCGCCCCTGTGACTAGGCGTGGTATTCCCCCCCCCCCCGCCCCTCCAGAACAGGTCACGTAGTTTGGGTACGTTCCCTAATATGGGGTAACCACATACCAGCAGGGCTTAAATACCGTTTAATAGGTGTCATACTTAAGCCGCGTATACACAAAAACATACG
Source organism: Clanis bilineata (assembly GCA_036417725.1). NCBI lineage: Eukaryota > Metazoa > Arthropoda > Insecta > Lepidoptera > Sphingidae > Clanis > Clanis bilineata. Next base: position 899,284 of record CM071165.1, read on the forward strand.
AAAACAATGATTTACGCTGTCATGCTCATGGGACTATGAACCATAGACAAATATGTAGCGAATCCAAGTTTTGTGTAATGTTTTAGGTCAGGAGGCGCGGTTTTATAAAAAATAAAACGCTTATCATTAAGAATAGTTTGTCACTTTTTCCTTGTCACATTGTTTGAAAGTGAAAGGTACAAGCTGTTCTTAAAGATAAGAAACGCGTAAACATGCGTGTCTAATACAGATATCGTTGATGTAAATAACTATACATTTAACGTTATTTCTAGAACGTTATATCGTTAAACTAGCTTTTACCGTTATTTCTATTTTCACCACTTTATGGGATGAATTTCCAAAAAATCCTTTCTTAGTCCTCGTCTACGTCATAAAAGGAAGCCGTGTGTAAAAACGTTACTAGCTCCAATAGTTTCGGGTGTACGATGATGCGTCAGTCAGTCAGTCAGTTTCTCCTTTTATATATCGTTAAATTAAATACCGTTAACAATTTTAGTTTCGTTGTGTGTGCTTTATGTACAACTCAATATTTTTTTTTTTAAATACTTAATGGACCGACTTTGAAATTTATCCGATCATGACCAAATTGATATGGGACCACCTTTGGAATATCTCTATCGAACACAAAAAAGAACTTTAAAATCGGTCCACATTTGGCGGAGATATCAAGTAAGATACATAAAAAAGAGACGAATTGAGGACCTTCTCCATTTTTGAAGTCGGTCGAAAAAAGACAAACTTATCACTGCGGCTTGATTTATCTTATTTTCCAAAAACCTATTTTCTAAAACCAACAATAATAATAAACGACCATGTCGCGACGCGTGCTTGAAATAACTTTAAAAATAACGTGATTTTTAACGTTATAATAATAAGCTACAAAGTAAACAATATCATACCCCTATAGCAGTATGTTAAAAAAAATACCGTTTTTTTTTAAACTTCTATGTTTCGAAATGCATTAGTAACGTTACCAAGCTCTGCTTTTAAGCATATTGCAGAGAGCATTTGACTTAGTTTTTACGATCGACTACCTGAAACGTCAACCACTTCAGAGTAATTACTATTAGTTAATTAATAAAGCACAATCATATTAGACATAAGAAAATTGTTACAAAAGACTGCATATCCACCGATTTGTGTAAGATAACTCGAAAATTCGGCTGAAATTATTAAGGAGAGCGTTGCTTGTAATATTGTGTTAGAATTCTTTATTTTGTCCCTATTTATACTTGTTCGATGGTCTAGTGGCAGCATTAAGCAGAGACTGTAACGGTATGGTTTTAAATTCCAAGTCGAGAACACTAGAAAAATCAATCAACTTCAAAAACAAAACAGTTCTCAATTTCTTCAGCTATAATTTTCAAAACGTTGCTGTAAAGAAGCGGCTTCGATTACCTGCGCCGATGGTTTTTGTTTTTCTTTGCGTGTCGACAACCCCCTATAAAGGAATTTACAAAGCAAATCATGTTAGAAAATTCTTAGAAAGTTTGCCGACATGTAGCTTAACTGTGAGTTTGTTGCACGTATTTACGCGAGCGAGGACGTAAAATATCCGTATAGAAAACGTCAGTTCCCCGCGTAACCGCTAGAGGCGTTCGCGTGTTTATCATACAAATATTTCACTGAGTCGCTTGCGAGTAATATCAAAAAACTCATGGTTGGCTTACTGGTACCAAACCCATACCAGCCCATAGTCCATATAAGCTGCCACTAGCGATTGAAAAAGGAGGAGCATTTCTTTCTTATCTTGGTATAACTTTCTAATTTATTAAAAAAAACGCATCCTCCATAGTGCCTTAGTATAAGTAATTGTAAAATTGAGATTTTAGTGTTAAGATATTCGGTGAAATTCATACTAAAACTACTGTCCTTTAAGTTTACTGTACATGATCGTGTAACATGACTTGATCGATTAAAGTCATGCTTAACTTATAGTTTGAGATGACTGTATCAGGCTATCGGTTATAGCGTTGCTCGTATTGAACTTTTTCAAATATGTGTATAGGTTATTTTTGAGTATGATTTTCACCGATTAAGATCATACCGGGTATGCATATCGACTTACTGTATTATACACAAATTGGTTACTACTGAACATTACCATCGTAAGCCACAGCCTACAAGACGCCAATTACTGAATAATTTATATAAAATTATAAATAGCAGAGACTGGCAAACGAGCCGGTTGACGTCGGTTTTCGATGAGACAGTGGTATCAAACCGGTCGAGCCGGCCAATTCGTGATGTTAAAGCTACGTTTTCTACGCGTGGCTCACTCAAATTAACTCAACGTTGTGTTGTTCTTAACCGCGTCTCCTTCACAAAAATATTACACAAAACGTGGTATTTCTAAAATTTTTTGTCTGTGGTCCATTGTTCCATAAGCAGGAGACAGCGAAAGTCATTGTTATAATCATTGTTGAAATACCATGTTTTTTGATAAGATAAAAATGTGTAGCCAAACCATGTTTCGTGTAGGTGCTTTGTGTTATATTTTAGAGCAGGAGACGCGGCTTTAGATAGACAATTCTTCATCAATATAAATAAAAAGATTTAGAATTTGTGTAGAATAGTGTAAGTCGATATGTCGAATCATTCACGCCGTGTATGTAAATGATAACGTGTTTTAACGGTTTTCATATCCACTTAAGTGGAATATAGGTTAAAAATGTTTTGTTTGTAAAAACGGGGAGTAACTAAAAATGCTATTTTCAAAGTGAAATCCCCCAGGACTTATGTGATTTGTTTTAAAAGACTTGATTTCTGTTAATTAATGGGAAATATACTAATCATAAGTAGCGATAGCTCAGTTGTGAATGGTATGGACTGCCGAGACGAGTGTCTGAGGTTTGAGACCAATCCAAAAATGGAGCATACACCTCTGACTTTTCTATGTTAAGAGTTTTCTTTGTGATTTATCGCTTGCTATAACGGTGAAGAAAACTATCGTGAGGAAACCTGCATATCTGAGAATTTCTCCACAAGAATTTTGAGGGTATGTAAGGACTACCAACCCGCATCATAGCGTGGTAGACTAGGGTCTTACCCCTCTTATTAGTAGAGGAGGCCCTAGATCAGAAGTGGGATAAGAGTATTACAGGGCTGATATAATTTATTTTATTATTTTTCTAGTAATCATCAAAACTATTAAAGATTTGCATTAGATCGAGGCTATGTTTTCCCGTATAAAATATTTTGACCATTTTTTACGCTTTAAATTATCAAGTGACTGCCTCGGTGGCGTAGTTGTATGTCGGTACGACTATCGTCCTGAGGTCTTGGGTTCGATCCCCCGCGAGGACAAAGTCGTATTGGATTTTTCAATATCAGACCGGAGTCTGGAATTTGTGCCCGGTAGATAGGCTCGCTTATCACATCTGGGACGAGACTAAGCTCGGCGAAATGTGGGTGTTCTAGTTGTCTAGTTCGCCCCTGCCTCTGGGGATACAGGCGTGAACTTATGAAGTATATTTCCCATTTAATTTTGTTACTAAATTGTATAATTCAGTATTGAAAAAAAGACTGTCACTCATTGTGAATCGTGATCTCCCACTGTATACAAAATAATAAATATTATTGATAATATTATGCAGTTTTATTAACCCTCGACCCAAAAAGATGGGTGTTATAAATAATAAATAACACCCAGCATCAGTGGCGTGACTATACTGTTGAGGGCCCGTGGCAAATTCAAGTTCACGGCCTTTTCGGCCAGGGACCCCCTATACTATACTAGCGATGGAAAATAACGGCTGTTTTTTATCATTAGGTTATGTTGCTTAGGCTTCTTTTAGAAAGCTATTATTTGAAAACGCTATTTAAAGCTCCCAGCAATTTTTTGCGCAGTTTTACCAGGACCAGCTAGTAAGTTAGTAGCGTAATATGGAATGAGTGCCAAAAAAGTTACCAAAGGCCAGAGAATAACGTTGGTTACGTAATATGAAATGAGCGCCCCAAAAAAAGGTAGTAACTTTTGGAATGTATACGTTACTAAACCTACTAGCTTGCCGAGGAGTGACCTTTTTTGTTTTAGGTTGCTCAGTTTATACATTTATAATTATAATTAAGTTGGCCCACGCCCCCCTCCATGTAAACAAAGGTTGCACCTTGCAATACAAAAAATTACTCTGAACAATAACGTTAGCTATTTCAAAATTACCGCTGTGGCTTTAAAAAAATAATACTATTATTTAAACCGCTTTCGTTATAACGCCCATGACGACCCTATACTCATGGTCAGGGATCTCTTTATAGTAGGTGGCGCTTGGGCCCCATAAGGTCTGGGGCCCGTGGCATTTTACCCGAAAAGTTACGCCACTGCCCAACAGTCACACACATAGTCCTGACCCCACACTAACGCCCGGTTCCAATAAACAATCTCAGTTCGAATGTGCAGATAGATTACAAAAATTAGCCAATAAGAACAGAGTTTGAACATGACTCCGTCAAATGACTTGATTTGATTGGTTCATAATCGCGATCTATCTGCGCTCTAAACTGAGATCGTTTATTGAAACCGGCCGTAAGATACTAGCCTTGTGTCGTGGGTATCAGGAACTGAGAGTCGCACGCTCTCACAACATACACCCAAAACAAATATCTGTGGGCCACAAACATTGCGGCCTCTTGAACCGAATTCAGCCGGCCTATCCACTGTGCCATGAAGGAAATTCGAATTTTGTGCATTCCTTCAACTAGGTAAATAGTAAAAAAAATATGCATGTAACTACGAACACGCGAAGTATTAACAAAACGTAAATATTGCTTTTAGGGTTATAAGAACCAAAAATTATGAATTTTCAACGTCGTGTATTTTTTTAAATTGATTTTACTACTTAGACGGCCGATCTATTACATTCGTCATAGCCTTTTCATAGCGGCCTAAAGCCGTCTCCTGCACCAGCTTTTTCGAAACAAAACACTAAGTAAAACAATGATTTTCAAACAGCTGTCACCTGCTCGTAGAACAATGGACCATAGATAAAAAATGCATTTTTTGTGTAATGTTTTGGTGCAGGAGACACGGCTTAAGAAAAACACATACGCAAAATAAAGATTTTATCTGTCACTACTCGTAGAACAAGGGGCCATAGATAAAAAATGCATGTAAACACAAAACACCTACGCAAAACATGGTTTCGCAACACATTTTTATCTATGGTCTATTGTTCTTTGAGCAAGAGACAGCGAATTTAGTTGTTTTGCGCATGTGTTTCTGTGTTTTGTTTCGAGAAAACCAGGTACAGGAGACGCGCCATAACCTTCATACATTGCATGCTTTATTTTTTCGTAGTGTGCCAAGTCCTTATTCGATCGATGAGGCGATAAAAATAAATGATTGTTTATGGCTGATACATCACTGGCCCGCGAAATTTTATTTTTATTGTGTTAAACTACAGATCAATATTTTGTTAAATATGATGAAAACATGCATATCTAGTTACTGCACATAATGTAATTAACAAAGAATTTAAAGTAATTAATTATAATCATAATAAAGGATATCGCTATCTCTTTTTTTGACAGTGGTTATTTACGATTTTACACAATATTGTAGACACATTACTCTGGGTTTTTCCCTTACAAAAACATTGTATTCTATAATTAAGTGAGGGGCCAATAGTTTACTAAACGTTCTTTTTCGTTGACATTGAAACCAATAGACAAGGCCGCTGCGTCGGCGTGCCGCCGCCGCTGCCCAGTATTCAAAACAAACCGAGTGTTCGAACGGACATCGGGGACCAAGCGCCATTGTTATTATGGCACTATCCTAAATTCCTAATAAACTAAAACACCCAAAAAGCGGTTGATCACCACACGCGTCAATAACATTATCGTTATTCATAATTATTACAAATATGATCAGAATAATTTTATTGACGCCTCGGTGGCGTGATTGTATTTCGGTACAACCACAGAGTACATTGTATATATTGAAAGGTACAACTACCATCCTGAAGTCTCGGGATCGATCCCCGGGTCGGATCTATTACATCCTGTACCCCTAGTACGAGTTTATTTTGACAGTTCTCGATTCTCGAAATCGCCGATAGTTTGCGTTTTGTCCATACTATAGCATAAGTCAGTCATAAGTAGTATGACGAAGTTCCCGACCACTACAGGTTTTAGTAGTAATACTAATATTACTGTAGTAAATACAAATAATAATTTGAACTTTTAAATACGACAACAGAGAATGAGTCTAGTTTCTTGATCTTAACTCACCAAAATATAAACCGTTTCTCTGGCAAAATTTTAGACATAGATTTATTTATAGAAAAATATCATGTAGATATTTTGTGTTTCACTGAGACATGGCTAAAGCCAAGTAGGATGGCGTTCAGTGTCGGTGGTTACAAGGTCGCCAGCTCATTCAATAGAATTTCAGCAGAAGGTGGGGGCACTTTGATCCTCATCAAGGATGGTATCTCATTTAAAGAGAGACAAGACCTATCTAAACTGTCTGTTGAACGAGTCTGTGAAGTGGCATGTGCAGAAACAAATGAGTATGTTATTTTATGTGTATATAGGCCTCCATCAGCAAACATTTTATTATTTCTATCAAAGTTGGAGGATATTCTTAAGAAAATTAAAATGAATAAAAATGTTTTAGTTTGTGGTGATTTTAACATTGATGTCTTAATAAACTCAACTGATAAATGTAATTTTTTGTCACTCTTAAAGTCCTTTCATCTTAAATGTCAATTTTACGAGCCTACTAGAGTGACTAATAATTCAGCTACATGTATCGATAATGTCATAAGTAACTTTGATATAACACACAAAGAGCTAGTTTCAGGTGTCCGTTCAGATCATAAATGTCAGTTAGTCAAACTAAGGTGTAACAAAATTATGAATACTAAAACAAATCAAATAAGGCCACTGTCAAAGCGTAATTTGGAGAGGTTTAGTAGTGCAGTAAATTCACTTTTATCTTCTATAACGACAACATCGGACCACCCAAATGATATGTTTACAATTTTATTCGATAGTATCTCAAGTGAATTTAATAAAATATGTAAGTCTAAGACCACTACGTGTAAAAATAAGCTATTATTCAGCGCCTGGGCAACAAAAGGTATTAAGCGTAGTAGATATGTTCTTTATGAACTATATGACAAAAGGTCCTATACACCTGATGTTAAGTTCAATAATTACTTAAGAACATATTCAAAAATATTTAAGAGAGTGTGTAAACAAGCAAAAGCAGCTTATGTAAGCAATAATATAAAAAAATCGGATGATAAGATTAAGAGTACGTGGAAAATAATAAATACTGAAACTGGTAAAAATAGGGTTAAAGACGGCCAAATAGTTTTAAATATTGATGACGAACTGGTTTCAGACAAATGTACTGTTGCAAATTTTCTGGATAGGTATTTTACTAACATTCCTTTCGAGACCACGAAATGTCTTTTATCATCACCAGTAGTAGCTGAATCATTCCTAAAAAAGAATGTAAATAGAACATTGCCTAGTTTTGATTTTGACCCAGTCACACATTATGATATTATAAAAGTATTCAAGAGCCTAAAAATGAAAAGCACTGAAGACATTTGGGGACTCTCTGTTAAAGCCTTAGATTCCATCATTGTTAACATTGCGCCAATGTTAGCTGACATATTTAATAGTTGTATTAGATACGGCATATTTCCTGATCTTATGAAAATAAGTAAAGTAATACCAATTTATAAATCAGGATGTTCAAATACTGCTTCAAACTATAGACCGATATCTATACTACCAGCATTTAGTAAAATTTTTGAAAAACTTATATTAAATCAAATGCTGGTTCACTTTAATTTAAATAACATTCTCCATAATAGGCAGTTCGGTTTCACAAAAGGCCGATCTACTCAAGATGCTGGTCAAGCCTTAATAAAGTCTGTGCTAGAAGCTTGGGAGGGATCGCAAGATGCTTTTGGAGTATTTTGCGATCTCTCTAAGGCATTTGATTGCGTCAATCATAGAATTCTTATTTCAAAACTTAATTTCTATGGAATTCGTGGCACAGCTCTTAAATTATTAACATCGTATTTGACTGATCGGACACAAAAAGTTTTCATCAATAATATCTCTTCGAAGGGTTCCCCTGTTAGAATAGGTGTACCAAAAGGATCTATCTTAGGCCCTTTCTTATTCTTAGTATATATAAATGACTTCCCATGTATGATTAATAATATGGCGGAAGTAGTCTTATTTGCTGACGATACGTCGCTTATATTTAAGGTAGACAGGAAGGATAGGAATCTTGTAGAGTCAAATAAAGTTCTTCGTTTAACATCAGATTGGTTTTCTGCAAATAATTTACTTCTAAATGCTACAAAAACAAAATGTATAAAATTTTCATTGCGAAATATGAATCATGAAAAATCAAATATCACATTAGACAATAAAACATTAGATTTAGTCTCGTCTACTGTCTTCCTTGGAGTAACAGTAGATGTCAAATTGCAATGGGGCCCTCACATACAAAAAAATTCTGGAAAACTGAGCTCAGCCATATTTGCAATTAGGAAAATAAGACAATTGACTGATGTGGCTACGGCTAGGTTGGTATATTTTGCATACTTTCACAGCATTATGTCTTATTGCATTTTGTTGTGGGGTTCTGCCGCAGATCTGCAGACTGTCTTTGTACTACAGAAGAGAGCGGTTCGCGCTATATACAACCTCCGATCCCGTGACTCTCTTCGAGAACTGTTCAATGATATTAATATACTTACTCTGCCGGCCGAATACATCTTTCAAAACATAATGTATGTTCGCAAAAATTTAATTAGTTTTTTTAAAAACAGTGAAATACATAGCATAAATACGAGGAATAAAGAAAAACTTGCAATTCCTAAATTAAGACTCTGCAAATCAAATAAATCATTTATAGGAATAGTGTTAGATTTTATAATAAACTTCCTTCCGAAGTAACTAACTTACCAGGTGATAAATTTAAATCCTATGTTAAACGTGCCTTAATGGCTAGGGCTTATTATAGCGTTGCAGACTACTTAGCTGATAGGGAAGTCTGGCGTTAGTTCTGCACACTGCACCAAGATGGTGACCTTAACTGAACCGAGTCGCCTTCTTCTTTTTTCTTTACTATAATAGTAACTTTTTTAACTTTACTACAATAGTAATTATTTTAACTATAATGACATTTTTGATTAAAGTACATTGACTGGCTTGACATTAACATTAATATAGTTATCTGATAATAATATAGGACATTAGGTATATTTATTATATTTTTTATTGTAAACAGACCGACCGATCGACCAATTTGGAAAGTGTATGCCATAAATTGTATAAAAATAATCATATAATGACTAAGCTTATTGTCTGTGATATACATACATACATACATACACACTCACGCCTGTATCCCATGGGGGTAGGCAGAGACTATTGAGCGCCACAAGCTACGATCCTGACACACCTCTTTTGCCTCTTCCACACTCATGCATCTTTTCATACATTTCCGCCGGTTGAGGGTACTCCTCACTTGCCCTTTTCGGAGAAGATCACTTATTTGATCCATGTATGTTCTCCTCGGGCGCCCTCTTCCGACCCTTCCATTTACTTTCGCGCGATAAATACCTTTCGTAAGTCGCCTTTCATCCATCCTCTCCACGTGCCCAAACCACCTCAACATTCCTTTATCAATTCTAGTCACCACATCATCCTTCAGCTTACAGCGATCCCTTATCATGCTATTCCTCACACGATATATATATATATATATATATATGTATATATATAAGGATTTTTGTTAGTATGGGTTTTTGCATCCTACAATGCCATTTCATCTTTTAATCATTCTTTTGGTAATTACACCTCCAGTGGTATTGAGGATGCGTGAATCCATATAAATATGATTATCAATTGTATTGACAATTTGTAAATCAAATTTTTTTAAAAAAGGAAAATAGACAAAAGAAAATAAAAAAGAAATGGTGACAATTGATGATGAAAAAAATAAGCCCGGAGTTTCTTTCTGCCTTTCTTCTTCGGGTCGTCATCCGTAGGTAGCTAGAGAAAGGCTGGTAGGTTAGCTAGGATAGGGCCTCACGCACCAATCCCAACTGCTTCCAGTATTTCCAGTCAATCCCCTGCCACCATTCCTGCCATATGCCATTCCCATACAATCCATTCCCTTACACTCTATTCCTATTTCCCCTTATCACCCTATCTCGGCCATCCCATCGTTATTATGTCCATACTTGCCTGCCTGTTGTCAAATTCAAATATATAATGTAAATTATATTAATCCTAATTTAAAAATTTACTTGTGTTGACTTGTCATAAGTGCTTTTTTACATGCCTACGTGATCAATAAAGATTTTTATTTTATTTTATTTTATTTTAATCTAAGGTCCATACATTTGACTATCAGCGCCACTTTGCGGAAACTACAACGAACTAAAAAATGTATGGATCGAGAATCGAAAAAAACTCGTACTAAGGGTACAGCACCCCAAAAAGCAGATTGTCGTATTTGTATCGATTCAAACGAAGCAATACAAATGCACGCGAGAAGCGCGTTCAAAGCTCGTCTGTATTGAGTTTGTTTATAAATTACCGGAGAAAGGGGTGTACTTTTTTTAGAATCTATATTTATTCATCTATATCGGCGTATCAGCGCGTTTGTTTCGAAAAGGCTTAAGGCGAAAAATTGCAAAAATACCTATAATAAAAAAAAAAACAATATAGTTATTCAAAATTCGCGGGCCAGTGCTAAGCATGCTCAAAAAAAATCTACGATGTTCAAGATGTTGTCGATGTTCTTGATTTTGTCTATGCATCTCGGCACCCAATGCTTTGCGTCAACTTTATTCCTTTCCACGCAACACTTTGTAGTATGGTCAATTATTATTGAACATTGGATATTAAATAAAATTTGTTTCAAACATTATATAGAATAGCATTCGCTAGTAAGTCTTGAATAAGTTGCTAAGAATTATGCACATAAGCATTATTTTCATCTTTATGATATTTTATAAACTAGTATGTCAAGGACCCGATGTATAATGTTGATATGAAACGAAACGTTAATTAATAAAAATACATTTACATACCCCGATAATTAATGTATTTTTTTATGTAATGCGATATCACCGCCAAATGTGAACCGATTTTCAAGATTCTTTCGTTTTGAAAGAGCTTATTCCAAGGGTGGTCTCATTCTTTAGTCACGATCGTATAAAGAAGTCGGTCGGTAAAAATTTTAAACTTATGGTCAATAAACATTCGTTATGTTATTTGTAAACTGTTTAAAACTTATTTTCATGAGATTTCTTTTAATTTTTACATTCTGCCAGGTATTTAAAATAAATAAATAAACTCCCAAAAAATATTTAAAAAAAATTATAACATACATTAACATAAAAAAAATTTAATTATTATTTACCTATTTTTTGTTTATTTATGCCCGTAAGAAAATTGATATAACAATAGTTTGTCCTTTTATTTATCATAAGACTGAAATAAATGTAAGTAAGAAGGTAAAGTTGCAAAAAATAACTACGCGTGAGTACGCGTGCTATATTTTTTAATCGTTCAATGGAAAAGTACAAAATCGTGTCGTGTACATGTCGGATAGTTTAAAATTCCTTCGATGTCGTAATAACAAGTTGTACAACTGTCAATTCGCCAGCATGTCTCTTTTTGGATAAGGGGGATACCCCAAAGATTTTTATTTCAGTGGCAATTTTCAAGCATAATATTTCGTATTAGTGCAGTGTTAGTGTTTTGTTTTACATATAAATAAAGTGTTTTGAAATCACAATGACGACAAACCGGAGTCCCGTACAAAAACCAGCTATAATTATAAAAAAGTTTCCAATAAACCCGATATTAATAAAGAAGAACCAATTATTGATTAGCAGTGATAAATACGTGAACATTGGCCAGTCTGTCTATCAAGAAGACATAATATACGAGTCAAAAATCGGGGACTTTTTGCGTGGGGAAGGCCGCGTGACACTTCTGAATAAGTTAAATCGATTGACTAACAACAGTGTGACCGTAGCGAAGTATCTTACGCCCTCTAACAGCATTGTCGAGAAGACTTCCGAGCGTATAAGTAGTTTGATCGGGCAGAAGAATTACGACACGGTATTTTCGGCTCTGTGCTCAGTGATAAGTCAGGAGTTAAAAGTGCGAGGAATACTAGCCTTACTCACTGTGAATAAGGCGAAAGAGGCGTCAACACAGACCCCTGGTACCTCAGGTAAGACTTTTAAAGACTCGTCAAGCCAGACAGAGGAAACAAATGTAAACTTTTTCTCGAAACCTAAACCGAAGAAACGTATCAAGCGTCAGGCATTAACTCCCTACGTGGCTAAAACCGTTGAAAAGGTAAAAAGAATCGTCATAAACCCAAAAGACTTTAAAAATGATTTAACTGACCTTAAAGACCAGGATTTGGGGTTAATCAATGAAAATTCGAACGATAGCATCGGGAACTTGTCTGCTCTCTCAATAAAGACTACGAATAGCCTGTTATATAACCCCACTTCGTTGATAGATAATGTGGATAAATATACGAGGCAGGATAGTGTGAATATCCAGGATTCTACAGAAATGCCTACGGTACTGTCTTCGGGGTCACAAGTGTTATATGGAAAGTTCACGGTGAGCCAAAACACTGGGGTACAAAAACAGCTGGCTGTAACCCAGGCCGTATTGGACTGGCAAAATTGTTTGGAAGCTGACGAAGACGGAAACTTGTAAGTATTTTGATTTAAAAGGTTTTTTTAATTTCATATGAACCTTTCTTTTCTTCCTACCTTAATCTGGAGGTCAGCCCAACTTACTTTTTCAAGCATGTTCCCGAAAAGGATTTGACTACGTTTTTATGACTAACTGCCTGCCTGTTGTCAACCCCCTCTGAAGGATGCCGTTCTGAGAATATTAAATTAGAAAATTCACTTTGCCTGACTTGGGAATCGAACCCACGACCTCCCGGTATACAGCCCATATATACTGCCATTAGACTAAGGAGGCGATATTTAAAAAAGGTCAATAATTGTGTGTATTTTTTATGTTAGTTATGCAATATCTCGACCAAATATGGATGATTTTCATACTCATACTGAATAGAAAAACCCAATATAACTTTGCCCACCCTGGGATTGAACCCGTGACCTGTGAACGATAGTTCTACACACACACAATACCACCAGACACCGGGCAGTCTCTTTTTTTAAATCGGTTAATAGGAAAGTACTGAGAAGCAGTGTGTCATACAATGAATAATCAAACAATAGCCTACATAAAGATAAAAAAAACAAATGAAGGGGAATTTTGCTCTTGTGCATACATTCCAGTGGCGGACTAAGAGGGCAAAGTGGGTGGTCCGCCCCGGACGCCATGACCAGTGGGACATTATACTGAACAAAGGGTTTAAACGTTACGTTCCGTTAAAGTTCCGTATCTCACACTAATATTATAAAGGCTAAAGTTTGGATAGAAAGAAAGAAAAAAAAAGATTTATTTGAACATTTCGACAAGGACACACACGCACAAACAATCAATACACTTTCAACAACAACATTCACTTTGTTGTGTCCTTGGAATGGACAAAAAGGCCACGGGCTCAGCATTTAGCAACGATAGGTCAGTTGGGAATGGTACGGACTGCCGAGACAAGTGTCGGAGGTTCGAGACCAACCACAAAATGGAGCATACACCGATGACTTTTCTATGTTAACACTTATTTTCATTGTGAAATATTTGCTATAATGGTGAAGGAAAACATCGTGAGGAAACCTGCATACCCGAGAATTTCTCCACAAGAATTTCGAAGGTATGTTAAGTCTACCAACCCGCATTAGGCCAGCGTGGTAGACTAAGGCCTAACCCCTCTCATTAGAAGAGGAGGCCCGAGCCCAGCAGGGGGACATTAATATTACAGGGCTAATATTATTATTATATTAAATAAAGTTTGGATGGACTCAATAACTCCAGAACTGGATAGATCTGGATGAAAACACAGTGATATAATTTATTCTAGAATAGCACATATGTAGGCTACTTTTCATCCTGGAAAAATTAACAGGTTTTTTATTTATTTTTTTATTGCCAAAGTGGGCAGACGAGTTGGAAGGGGAAGACCTCATCGAACATTCTCTGACCAAGTCAGAGATTTGCTCGAGAAAGGTCAAGTTAAAAGTACCCTAAACCGACGTGCATGAATGAAGAATGTAATGAGACTGAATGAGGCGAAAGAGGTTTGTAAGGATCGTAGCAAATGGAAATCCGTTGTCTCTGCCTACCCCTATGGGAAAAAGGCGTGAGTCTATGTATGTATTATGTATGGGCAGACGAGCTAGCGGTCCGCCTGATGGTAAGCGGGACCGCCGCCCATAAACTTAAACAATGCCAGGGGCACAGCCAAGCCGCATCGTACCATGAAGTGAGAGTGAGTTTCCGTGGGTACCATTTATTAATACATTTTCGTGCGAGCGATGTCGATAGACAGCTATTATGTTAGGATAGGAATAAACAAATCGACGACCGAAAAACCCACGTAAAGTGGCAGCTCGCTGTCGCGTTTCGTTCGGTGAGTGAGCGCCGGTGGCCCAATACCCTCCATTTCCCAATCGCTTTTCCCTCCCTTTCCATTCCCTCCTTTTAGGTTGCAATGCACCCATGATTTTTGTGTCTCGGGTGTATATGGGCGGTGGAGATCACTTACCATCAGGTGACCCATCTGCTCGTTTGCCTGTCTCTGCTATAAAAAAATTACAGTAGCCCGAGTACGAAAAACTAATGTAAATGTATTCGAGTTCGCTGCGCACTGATGACGTTTGGTTAATCTACTATATAAAAATAAGTCGGGTTTTCCTTCCTGACGCTATAACTCCAGAACGCACGAACCGATTTCCACGGTTTTGCATTCGTTGGAAAGGTCTCGGGCTCCCTGAGGTTTATAGCAAAGAAAATTCAGGAAAAAATTCAACAGAAAAGCGGGAAATATTAAATTTAATCACCAAACGAAATGTTACATAAAACGAAGCCATCTGGTGGCGAAACGGATTTCGCCGGGTTTGCTAGTGTTTCATACAAATTTCATAGACGCGCAACGAGTTCGAATACATTTACGGTTGTCAGAAATTTTCCTGCTCAGGCCGCAATTTGCCATTTGTTATTATTATCGATAACATGGATATTAAATATCAGATAATATAATACCTACAATTCTTATCAGCATATGGTTTTTACGCGATTCAATAATAAATACATCCAACATTCACATACATAGTCCTGACACCACACTGGCTGAGATCTACAGAGCGAATTTCGACCAAGTCTGGGTCAAAGAAACGAACTCTGAGGATTTTGAATTTTCTTAATCCGAACTTCGACTTAGTAATTTGTCTCGGTGTGGGAATCGAACCCGCGGCCTCTCGCTTTACAGTTCATCACTCGCCCGCTACTCCACGGAGGCTGTCGAATATTCTCAAATATTCGTAAAAAGCTTGAGTCGCCTGCTTGGTTTAGTGGCAGCATATATGGGCTGTGGACCGGGAGGCCCTGAGTTCGATTCCCAGGTCGGGCAAAGCCAATTTTCTAAATTAATTTGCCCTAGACTCAATCCCTCAACAGACAAGCAGGCGGCCGGTCGTAAAAACTAAGCCAAATTCTCTCTGCAACATGCTTGAAAAAGTGTGTTGCGCCGACCCCACATTAAGGTGGGATAAGGGCAGGTAGAAAGAAAAAGATTCGTTAAAAAGCTAGAGATACTGCCTGGTTGGCGTGGTGGTATTGCATGCGCGGTACGACTACCGTCCTGAGGTCCCGGATTCGATCCCGGGATCGGGCTAAGTGATATTGGATTTATCAGCCCGGAGTCTGGAATTTGTACCCGATATGGCGATAGGCTCGTTTAGCAAATCTGCGATGGAAATAAACTCGGCGAAATGGGTGTTCTAGTTCGCTAGTGCACCTCTGCCTACCCCTTCAGGGCTACAGGCGTCTATATAAGTTTGATATAAGTCAGAGTAAAGTCTATAAAACACTTATAGAATTCCTATTTTGTTTGTACGAAATCTTAACCAGACATAACATAACATCAACATAAGCTTACACCTGTATCCCCGAAGGGGTAGGCAGAGGCGCACTAGCGAACTAGAACACCCACATTTCGCCGAGCTTAGTTCCGTCCCAGATGTGATAGGGGGCGAGCCTATCGCCATATCGGGCACAAATTCCAGACTCCGGGCTGATATGGAAAAATCCAATATCACTTTGCCCGACCCGGGGATCGAACCCGAGACCTCAGAACCGTAGTCGTACCGAAATACCACCACGCCACGGAGGCAGTCAGGCAGGCAGGCAGAGGCCAAATGTGGACCGATTTTCAAAATTCTGTTTGTATTCGATAGAGCTTATTTCAAGGGTGGTCCCAAATAAATTTGCTCACGATCGGATTTGAAGTTAGTCCGTTAAGTTTTGAAACTTGTGATTATTGAATTCCTATTTTGTTTGTACGAAATCAAATAGAGCAAATATTATTATCTATGTTAATTGTCAATAAGATAATGAAAGTGGCACGGAATTTCCCGCGTAAATACTTCGCAATTCTACAAAAGCAGAAACGATGCATAACATTTTATGGATTCTATGCTCCTTACGAAGAATTTGGTACCATAAGGGCGACTTGCAACTCTCTTACTAATCTACAGTTAAACCTAAACTCGATTTAACCTACAGCTCACTCTTATCTTTAAATCGAGATTTGGGATAAATAGAGATGTATTGCGGAGCTGCAAGTGGCGTTAAATCGCGTGTTATTAATCTAAGGACGCTTAAAACAATATTTATACATTTCTTATCTTTGGAAATAGTTTGTTCTTTTCATTTTCATACGCAAGGAAAAATGTATAAACTATACTTAAAGATAACATAGGCCATACGCCTGTATCCTCGAAGAGGTAGCTCCTCGCACTAGCGAACTAGGACACCCACATTTCGTCGAGTTTATTTCCGTCCTACATGTGATAGGGGGCGAGTCTGTCGCCATATCGGGCACAAATTCCAGATTCGGAGTTGATACTGAATAATCACAAGTTTAAAAATTTAACTGACCTTCAAAACTTATCTGATCGTGACCAAATTTATATGGGACCACCCTTGAAATAAGCTCTATCGAACACAAAAAGAATTGTGAAAATCGGTCCACATTTGGCGGAGATATCGCGTAACATACATAAAAAATACAGACGAATTGAGGACCTTCTCCTTTTTGGGAGTCGGTCGAAAATCCAATGTCACTGCCCTCGCCGGATGTCGAACCCGAGACTTCAAGACGAATAGTCATTTTTTTTTGTTATAGCAGAGACTGGCAAACGAGCAGATGGGTCACCTGATGGTAAGTGATCTCCACCGCTCATAGACACCCAAGACAATAAAATCATGGTTTAGTTACCAACCTAAAAGGAGGGAAATAGGTATTGGGAGAAGGAGGGGGAAATTGGGCTACCGGAAAACCCACTCACCGAACGAAACGCGACAGCGAGTTGCCACTTTACGTCGGTTTTCTTTGAGACAGTGGTATCAAACCGGTCGAGCCGGCCCATTCGTGCTTTAGACGTGACTGTCTACAGCGTGGCTCTACCATTGTTCAGTATTATATTAAATCAACGTATTATAGTCACGGGCGGCTCGGCCTCCGGTGGCCCAAACGCTTATGGAACTTATTTATGTGACGCCTCCGACGGGTTAAACAAAGCTACAGCAACGCGCGGCCATGACACTTGTTAGCTAGTATTGTACCAGGTAATACTTAGGGATAAAATATCAATTTTTTCATGGGGGAAACCTAATATAAATAAATAAATAAATAACACCCAACAGTCACAAACATAGTCCTGACCCCACACTAAGATCGAGTCTTGTGTCGTGGGTATCAGGAGCTACGAGAGACGCACGCTCTCACAACACCCAGACCCGAAACAAATATCTGTAGGCCATACAAACATTTGTCTCGGTGCGGGGATCGAACCCGCGGCCTCTCGCTTCACAGTCGGCTACTCGCCCGCTGCTTCACGGAGGCTGTCGGGGAACCTTGGATTTTAATTGACTTCCGAAGCTAAATAAGCTTCGACCCCGCTGTTAGTAAGGCTGAGAATTATAGAGCGAACTTCGACTAAGTCTGAGTCAAAGAAACGAAATCAGTGAGGATTTGGAATTTTTAAATCGAAATTTGACTTGGTCTGAGACAGTTTTTACAAGAAAATCTGTGCTTAGTCTCTCGCTAAGTCTGTTCCTCATGTAAAAAATGCATCGGACTAAGTCTTTTTTTTTTACTACTTATTTTTATTTTTAACTGTCTTATTTAATTTAAATATTTTGGTATAAGTAAGTTATTAATACCGATGTTACTCTTCTATGCATGCTGTGACACCTTAAATTGTTGTGCATTTAAATTAATTAAGGATTTACATTATGTTAGACGTAAGTATTAATGTAACAACTACTGGTTGTCCAAATATATAAATAAATAAATAAGTCGACGTTCGATTTAAAAATTCCAAATAACTGAGTTCGTTTCTTTGACTCAGACTTAGTCGAAGTTCGCTCTATAGATCTCAGGCTGAGAACCATAGTCCATGGACTTAACAGATCGTAAGCTGGTGGTAAGACCAAATATCCCGGATGGCGACCACCGTACACATGCTGCTAAGCTTGTCATAGTGACCCACATTCCTTATGGATCGCGTTCCAGGATCAGTAGCCCGAGCACGAAGAACTAATGTAAATGTATTCGAGTTCACTGCGCACTGATGAGGTTTGGTTAATATTTCATACAAATTTCATAGACGCGCATCGAGTTCGAATACATTTACGGTTGTCAGAAATTTTCCTGCTCAGGACGCAGCAAGTGTATAGTTCTCGAGAGGCTTGCGACATGATTTGAAGTTTTTCCGCCATGAACGATTCGTTAATAATCACAAGTTTAAAAACTTAACGGACCGATTTCAAATCCGATCGTGATCAAATTTATATGGGACCACCCTTGAAATAAGCTCTATCGAACACAAAAAGAAACTTGAAAATCGGTCCACGTTTGGCGGATATATCGCGTAACATACATAAAAAAAAATACAGTTGACTTGAGGACTTTCTCCTTTTTGATATATAATATATAATATTCATATATATGTATTGTATTTCTATTTATAGGTATGTATATATTTTTATATTATCTATATCTATGTAAAAAATTCATAGTATCTAGTACATTGTTATATCATATCCCTTTATTGTAAACACCGTCTTTTATCTACTTTCGATTCCTCTCCATCCAATGGTTGCCTGGAAGAGATCGCTTTTAGGGATAAGGCCGCCACTTGTGGCACAGTTATTCTGTTGCTCACCTGTTCTGTTACCTGTTTTTTTTTATGTATGTGTCTGCAATAAAGAGTTTCTATCTATCTATCTATCTATCTATCTATCTATCTATCTAATGCACTTTTTGACTGGATTTCGGTGGAACTTTAAGTCAATAAATGAAACAGAATCGAATTCAAGTTCGAATCGAGCGTCAGGACTCACCCCTCTGGTCACCTGAACCATGCTGGCGTGCATACATACAGCCGGGTCTCCTGCACTAAAACATTACACAAAACATCCTAAAAACACATACGCAAAACAAAGAATTTAGATGTCACCTGCTCAGTGCTCGTAGAACAATGGACGATAGATAAAAAATGCATGTTTTGTGTAATGTTTTAGTGCAGTAGCCACGGCTTAACTTGTTCACTCCGGGAAGAAGCAAAGCTAAAGCTGCAGACACGAATTCAGCAGGTCACGGCGGATTACGAGTCCAGTATCAAAATCAAAATCAAAATATTCCATAAAATGTTGAAAATCATTTAGATTCCGTCAAATTTCAACTCTACCGCCTGTTCGGAAGGCTGTTTCGCCAGAGAAGAACGGGCAAGAAACTCTGACGTTGCTCTTTGTTACTCTCGTTCACCCCTGCCTACCCCTTCGGGGATACACCCGTGAACTTATTATATTATTTCAGACCGATCCATGAAGCGGTGAAAAATAATGACGTCGGTTTACTGCTTCGACAATGCTTAGTCCTGACTGCTAGGAAGAAATCCGTAGACCAGCCAGCTGGTGGAAACTGGGTGAGTAGTTTGAGTCTTTCTTGCGTCATCCCTTGTGTTAGGGTTCCTTCTTCCTTTTTTTCTTTCTACCTGCCCTTATCCCGAAACCACAGCTTCGCGGTTTCTACCATCTCGGCCCGAACTAAGAAGTTCAGTAACTCACTAACTCCTACCTTTGCCGTACCGTGAAGCTGTGGAATGGTTTGCCGGCATACGTATTCCCTCCCTCCTATAACCTTGTCCTTCTAACGGAGTGTGAAGAAGCATTTATGCAGGCCGGCATGGTACTGGTCGCCACCGATGGACACAAGGTCTATACCTCTAGGTGGTTGCTGGTATTTTTGGACCGTACATCGCTTACAATCAGATTTTGTGTGGTCACTTTGCCGTACTGGGATAAAAAAACACCTTAATGTGGGGTTGGTGCAACACTTTCTCAAGCATGTTGCAGAAATGATTTGGCTTAGTTTGTAGGCTGTCTGCCTGACTTCAACCCCCGTTTGAGGGATACAGTCCCGGGTAAATCAAACTAGAAAAGTCGCTTTGCCCGACCTGGGAATCTAACCCAGGACCTCACTGTCCACAGCCCATATATGCTGCCACTAGAACAAGGAGGCGACGAAATATTTACGTTTACGGGCCTTTCTTATAAAAACAGTGTAACAGAGTAAATGGTAAAAAATAGTCTGTCTCCTTCTTTTATCTTCAAACAATGTGACACAAGGAAAAACATGACATGACATAAGCTCACGCCTGTATACCAGAAGGGGTTGGCAGAGGCGCACTAGCAAACTAGAACATTTCGCCGAGCCCAGTTCCGTACCAGATGTGATACGGGGCGAGCCTATCGACAAGGAAAAATGTTACGCAAATAACTGAATAGTTTTAGAAAATATATAAAACACACTATGGGCTCATATAAAATTTGAGGGATGCCCTCGATTTTTCTAGAATCCCATCATCAGATCCTGCCTTGGTGCCAATGGGACCACCTTTTAAACAGAAAAATAATTTCTCGAATCGGCCCATTCGTCTTCGAGTAATCGGGGAACATACATAAAAAAAGATTCAGACGAATTGTTAACCTCCTCCTTTTTTTGAAGTCGGTTAAAATGTGTTTTAAGTAAGGCCCTATTTTCAACCCCCGACCCAAAAGAGAGGTGTTATAAGTTTGACATGTGTATCTGTGACTCTCGGCCTCTGTGCCTCTATGCCTCTGTGACTCTGTGACTCTGTGACTCTGTGACTCTGTGACTCTGTGACTCTGTGACTCTGTGACTCTGTGACTCTGTGACTCTGTGACTCTGTGACTCTGTGACTCTGTGACTCTGTGACTCTGTGACTCTGTGACTCTGTGACTCTGTGACTCTGTGACTCTGTGACTCTGTGACTCTGTGACTCTGTGACTCTGTGACTCTGTGACTCTGTGCCTCTGTAACTCTGTGACTCTGTGTATCTGTGTGTCTGTCTGTGGCATCATAGCTCGTAAACGGATGAACCGATTTTGATTTATAGTAACACTTCATTTAAAGACACAGTATTCAAAAGCCTACCTTTGCATTACCCGGAAAGGTAATACGCAGTAAATGTATGAAGTCATGAGGATATTCATGTAGGAATCTCGGGGAAATCCCCTCGATTTATCGCATGGCGTAACGTACTCGATTAACCATTCGAGGTCATTGTACACATTGGGCCTTATAAAAATAGTTTAACTGAGCAAATGCTAAAGAATAGTAATTGGCAAACGAGCAGATGGGTCACCTGATGGTAAGTGATCTCCACCGCCCATAGACACCCAAGACAAAAAAAATCATGGGTGCGTTGCCAATCTTAAAGGAGGGAATGGAAGGGGATTGGGAAAGGGAGTAGAGAAATGGGCCACCGGAAATCTCACTCACCGAACGAAACGCGACAGCAAGCTGCCACTTTACGTCGGTTTTCTGTGAGACAGTGTTATCTAACCGGTCGAGCCGGCCCATTCGTGGCTCTACCACCTGGGAAATTTTTCAAATAATGTGACACAAAGAAAAAAGTGACAGAATATTCTTAGCCATTTGCTCAGCTAAACTGTTTTCGATCGACTTCCAAAAAGGAGGAGGTCCTCAATTCGTCTTTAATTTTTTTATGTACGTTACGCGATATCTCCGCCAAATGTGAACCGATTTTCAAAATTCTTTTTGTGTTCTATAGAGCGTATTTCAAGGGTTTATAGTCCCTTATAAATTCGGTTACGATCGGATTTGAAGTCGGTTTTAGTCGGTTTAAGTTTTTAAACATGTGATTATTATAAGTAAGGCCAATAATAAAAACATTTTGCTTAACCTACTGCCCAAACACCCCAATTTTGACATACAAGTTCAGAAAATGTTGTTTGATATATCCACATTGTAGATAGTTACTTATCACTTTGGGTTCGATAGAAATTATTCCAATGATGGTCAGGTTAGCTCGGCGAAATGTGGATGTACTAGTTGGCTAGTGCGCCTCTGCCTACCCCTTCGGGGATACAGGCGTGAGCTTATGTTGTGTTAATAATAATAATAAATACACCCAACAGTCACACACATAGTCCTGACCCCTCACTAGGGTTAACCTATATCGTGGGTACCAGGAACTACGAGAAACTTTCGGTCTCACAATAACCCGAAACAAATTCTGTGTGTCACAAACATTAGTCTCGGTGCGGGGATCGAACCCGCGGTTTCTCGCTTCACAGCCGGTTACTCGCCCGACAAGCCACGGAGGTTGTCAAAAAAATACTTGTATTATATGTTTTTGGATATATAATAATATTAGCCCTGTAATATTACTGTCCCACTGCTGGGCACGGGCCTCCTCTACTATTGAGAGGGGTTAGGCCTTAGTCTACCACGCTGGCCTAATGCGGGTTGGCAGACTTCACATACCTTCGAAATTCCTATGAAGAAATTCTCGGGTATGCAGGTTTCCTCACGATGTTTTCCTTCACCGTTATAGCAAGCGATATTTCACAATGAAAATACACTTAACATAGAAAAGTCAGAGGTGTATGCTCCATTTTGGGGTTGGTTTCGAACCTCCGACACTTGTCTCGGCAGTCCATACCATTCCCAACTGAGCTATCGCTGCTTTGGATATATATAATAAATAAATAAATAAATAAATGAAGAACACCCAACAGTCACATACACAGTCCTGACCCCACACTAAGATCGAGTCTTGTGTCGTGTATCAGGAACTACGAGAGACTTTCGGTCTCACAACACCCAGACCCGAAACAAATATCTGTAGGCCATACAAACCTTTGTCTCGCCGCCGCTCGCTTCACAGCCCTGTCAAAATAATATTTGTATTATATGTTTTTGGATATATATCCAATAAATACTTTGCTGACTAGCAGTAGTCTTTTTGTAAGGTGTGCCGTGATGCACCTAGTATTTGTATATACATCTCTTTAATCCTAATATCCAAATTTGTTAACTCATTTGCCAATACCGACAGGCAAATTAGAATATAATAACAGTTTTTGGAAACTTCACTGGTTTAAGTGCTGTTTTAAATGTACTCACACTTTTATGTAATAATTAAGTACTGTTTGTTTCCTTTACTCAATAAAATAAAATAAAATAAATAAATAAATTTTGAAGTCGTTTTTCCAATTTTCGCAGACTGCATTAAAAATGGCGATACTAAAGGACGTCCCTGACATGACTTCGATCCTGCTACGTTTCGGCGCGAACCCCCTGCTGGCCGACAACGATAATAAGACATCAATACACCACGCCGCCGAAATGCGCCACGTCCATCTCCAAACTATTGTGGATCACTGCATGATGAAACCGAGGTATGGAATAAAAGTAGAAAAAAATTGAAATAAAACAATTTTACGGATTCTATCACGATTTGATTTTAATTTTTATTCCCGACGTTTCGAAGGCTTTGCAGTCTTCGTGGTCATGGGTTGGACTGGAATGTCATTTGTCCAAGAATGTTAGTGTTACAATATCTACCTTCATTTTAAAATTATATAAATATAAAAATTAAAACGTTAACCGTTAAAACCAAATCGTGATAGAATCCATAACAATAGTTTTATTTCAATGTATAACATTCGCGTAAACTTAAGAAATCGATATAGAAAAAAAATTAAGACAAGGTTTTATCTGTGAGACTTAATTAAAAAGTTAAAAATAAATTCTTGTAAGTAATTGGCGTGTAGGTACTTAGAGTACGTACCCATATCACGTGACGCGTTCAGGGGGGGTTTAATAAATAATAACACCACATTTCAAAATACCATGCTTGGTCACTAGCGGGGAGGGAGTCTTAGGTTTCCGTCACGTATTCAATATAATAATAATAATAATATTAGCCCTGTAATATTACTGTCCCACTGCTGGGCACGGGCCTCCTCTACTAATGAGAGGGGTTAGGCCTTAGTCTACCACGCTGGACTAATGCGGGTTGGTACACTTCACATACCTTCGAAATTCCTGTGAAGAAATTCTCGGGTATGCAGGTTTCTTCACGATGTTTTCCTTCACCATTATAGCAAGCGATATTTCACAATGAAAATACACTTAACATAGAAAAGTCGTCGGTGTATGCTCCATTTTGGGGTTGGTTTCGAACCTCCGACACTTGTCTCGGCAGTCCATACCATTCCCAACTGAGCTATCGCTGCTTGTATGTTGTATTCAATATATTCTAGGAAAATCTCGGTGTTTTTCGAGCTATATTCAAATATGGCGTCCAGCGTTTAGCGCTTTTCGGCAGACTTCCAAAAAGGAGGAGGTCCTCAATTCGTCTGTATTTTTTTATGTATGTTCCCCGATTACTCGAAGACGCCTGGGCAGATTATTTTTTTGTTTAAAAGGGTGTTCCCAGGTGGTCCCATTGGCACCAAGTCAGGATCTGTGAATGTGATCCTAGAAAAATGAAGGGCAAACTTCAAATTTAATAGCGACCCATAGTGTGTTTTATATATTTTCTAAAACTATTCAGGTATTTGCGTCTGGTACACATCATCTTATGTTGCTGAGTTGATGATGGAAATATAACTCCTTAACTATTAAGAGTTGGTGGATAATTCTTTCAATATTACACTAAAAATAGATAAATAATAATTAAAGTTTAACAAAAACTGAAAACCGACTTCAAAAAGGAATACTTAAAAGTAAAAAATAACAACAATTTCTTACTCTCTTTGGAGTCGGTATTTTCATTAAATCTGCTTCGGCCTCAGCACCGACTCCAAAGAGAGTAAGAAATTGTTATTTTTTACTTTAAGTGTTTGTTGTTGAAGTCGGTTTTCAGGTTTTAAAAAAAATAATATTAGCCCTGTAATATTACTGTCCCACTGCTGTACACGGGCCTCCTCTACTAATGAGAGGGGTTAGGCCTTAGTCTACCACGCTGGACTAATGCGGGTTGGCAGACTTCACATACCTTCGAAATTCCTGTGAAGAAATTCTCGGGTGTGCAGGTTTCCTCACGATGTTTTCCTTCACCGTTATAGCAAGCGATAATTCACAATGAAAATACACTTAACATAGAAAAGTCAGAGGTGTATGCTCCATTTTGGGGTTAGTTTCGAACCTCCGACACTTGTCTCGGCAGTCCATACCATTCCCAACTGAGCTATCGCTGCTTATTTTCAGGTTTTGTTAAAGTTATGAGTGGTAGAGCCACGCTGTAGACAGTTCCGTCTACAGCACGAATGGGCCGGCTCGACCGGTTGGATACCACTGTCTCACAGGAAACCGACGTAAAGTGGCAGCTTGCTGTCGCGTTTCGTTCGGTGAGTGAGATTTCCGGTGGCCCATTCCCCCCCCCCCCCTCTTTCCCAATCCCTATTCCCTCCCCTTCCATGTCCTTTTTTTAGGTTGGCAACGCACCCATGATTCTTATTGTGTCTTGGGTGTCTATGGGCGGTGGAGATCATTTACCATCAGGTGACCCATCTGTTCGTTTGCCAGTCTCTGCTAAAAAAAAAAAAACTTTATTATTTATCTATTTTTAGTGTAATATTGAAAGAATTATCCAACAACTCCTAATAGTTAAGGAGTTATATTTTTACTTTTAACTGTTGGTTTTTGAAGTTGGTTTTAATTTTTCGTCCGTATTTTGTAACAATGTTTTGCTTTACAGACACATTTTGGAGCAAAACGACGAGCTGTGGCAGGATAATTATGAAAACATGCCAGATGATAGACTTGCCAGACTTTTGCTATGCAGGATGTGTTCTATGTGCGATATAGATGGTAAGTGATAGCCATATCAATCGACTTCAATAGGTGCCTCGGATTAGTGATGTGGATAATCGATTTAATCGATTTGTCATCGATATTTTTTTAAAGATGTATTGATTGTCTCGATGGCGTGGTTCTATTTCGGTATGACTACGGTTCTGAGGTCTCGGGTTCGATCCCCGGCGAGGGCAGTGATATTGAATTTCTCCATATCAGCCCGGAGTCTGGAATTTGTGCCCGATATGGCGACAGGCTTGCCCCCTATCACGTCTGGGATGGAACTAAGCTCGGTGTAATGTGGGTGTTCTAGTTCGCTAGTGCGTCTCTGCCTACCCCTTCGGGGATACAGGCGTGAGCTTATGTTATGTTATGTGATATATCTTCAAATGTGGACCGATTTTCAAAATTCTTTTTGTGTTCGATAGAGCTTACTTCAAGGGTGGTCCCATATTAATTTGGTTACGATTGGATTTGAAGTCGGTCCGTTAAGTTTTTAAACTTGTGATTATTAAGATTCTCTTTTTGTTCTATAGAGCTTATTCCAATGATGGTCAGATCAGTATTTGAACTCTCTTTGTATTTTTAAACTACTATTTTTTAAATGGTAGAGCCACGCTGTAGACAGTTGCGTCTACAGCACGAATGGGCCGGCTCGACCGGTTTGATACCACGTCAAAAATCGACGTAAAGTGGCAGCTGATGCGTTTCGTTCGGTGAGTGATATCCGGTAGCACAATTCCCCCTCCCTTTTCCATTCCCTATTTCCCTCCTTTTAGGTTGGCAACCCATGATTCTTTTTGTGTCTTGGGTGCCTATGGGCGGTGGAGATCACTTACCATCAGGTGACCCATCTCGTTTACCAGTCTGCTATAAAAAAAATTGTTCCAGGTTACACGCCGCTCATGTTGGCGAGCAAGTTGGGCATGGGCGAGAACGTGGAGACCTTGGTTCGAATCGCGCCGACCACTATCAACAAACAGATGCCCACTAGTGGGAATACTGCTTTGTATCTGTCTATAGGAGCTGCGTGCAATGATTGTTTGGGTGAGTTTAAAAAAAAAAAAAAAAAGTAAAAAAAAAAATAAAAAGCGACTGCCTCGGTAGCGTGGTGGTGTTTCGGTACGACTACGGTTCTGAGGTCTCGGGTTCGATCCCCGGCGAGGGCAGTGATATTGGATCTTTCCATATCAGCCCGGAGTCTGGAATTTGTGCCCGATATGGCGCTAGGCTCGTCTATCACATCTGGGACGGAACTAAGCTCGGCGAAATGTGGGTGTTCTAGTTTGCTAGTGCGTCTCTGCCTGCCCCTTCTGGGATACAGGCGTGAGCTTATGTGTATGTAAATAAGCGATTTGAAAATGTAATGGATGGGAGTTGCTAATTAGAAGCGACGAGTTTTTTTTTGTAAACAAAAATTGAAAAAAAAAAAGATTAGTCAATATTGATAAAAGCCGAAAATTGCACATACCCAGCTATGGGACATTATGGTGGCCTGATATATTGTTGTGATTTTTTTCGACTGACTTCCAAAAAGGAGGAGGTCCTCAATTCGTCGTGTATTTTTTATGTACCTATGTTACGCGATATCTCCGCCAAAATGGAATCTTAAAGATTCTGTTTGTGTTCCATAGAGCTTATTCTAAGGGTGGTGCCATAATAATATAAATTTGGTCACAATGGTATAAATTTTGGAATCGGTTCTTTAAGTATTTGTTTAATGGTTTTTATAAAACCAACTTAAAAATGAATTAAGAACTTAAATTAAATTTTTATTTTTTCAGAAAAAGGCGACAAAACTGTAGTATCGCCGAATTTCCGCCGAACGATAGAGGCTCTAGTAGAAAACGGGGCGGACCCCACCATAGCCAACCATTCAGGCTCCAACGTTAACTTGTTACTAACTGAATTTAATATTGCCCCCCTCTCTACTTTAGTTGCGAACAAACTGACCTCCATAAACTGCTTTAACGGACTACCGCCGGATAACTCGAAAAATTTCGACAAATACATGCTTATAAAAAACAACGATGGCAACATTAATATAATAGAAATGGATAAAAAGAACACACAGTCGAAAAACGAGGAAAAAGCCCCGAAAAATTATGTAAAAAAGGAGGTCGATCGTTCCAAACCGGTTATTGTTGAGAATATACTGTTAGCTCCCGGTCAATCTAGGAAAAGGAAGTCTGGTGAAAGCGAGAAATTTGTTAATGTGTTCAAAAATTTTGTTAAAAGTAACGACGAAAAATTCGATAATGCAGTAGTGAAATCCGGCAAAGCGGTTGTGATAAAGGAAATGAAAATTGAACCTGGAAACAGCAGTCCAAATCAGATTAGACAGCCAGCTAAAAAACGGAAGATACCCGAAAAATAGCGGTTTAGGGTCAAAAATGGAATTATTTGGCCTTTTTTGGCCGTGAAACCGAGAGGGTCAAAGAAGTGAAGCACGAGGGGTCAAAACGGCAGGTTTCGTTTCTAACAGCCCTGGGGATGGTGGTGTTCAAAGTCGAAGATTTGGCAATAATGCAAGTCAAATTTGACCCATAGTAGAATATGGTAGAAATAAAATGTAGTGGTAGAATTTTTTTTAAGATGAAACACTTTCTTTCTAAACACGTTTTACTGAAATGTTTTAATAAGTTATAGAAATAAGACGCAAGCTTTGATCTTAATTAGATATAATCAGTAATTTATAAACAATATCCCGAGAAATTCAATATTTTTTACGTTTTCTTGAAAATTGCACGTTCTTTCTTTCTACCTACCCTTATTCCACCTTAATGTAAGGTTAGCGCAATACATTTTTTCAAGCATGTTGCGGAAAGGATTTGGCAAAATTTTCACGCCCGGCTGCCTGCCTTACGTTAGCCCCCTCTGGGGATCCAGTCCCGAGCAAACTAAATTAGAAAATTCGCTTTGCCCGACCTGGAAATCGAACCCAGGACTCCTTGGTTTAGTCGCAGTATATAAGGGCTGTAGACCAGGAGGTCCTAGGTTCGATTCCGAGGTCGGGCAAAGCGAATTTTCTAATTTAATTTGCTCTGGATTGGATCCCTCAAAGGGAGTTGACGTCAGGCAGACTGCCGGTCGTAAAAATTAAACGAAATCCTTCCTGCGACTTGCTTGAAAAAGTGTGCTACGCCGATCCCACATTAAGGTAGGATAAGAGCAAGTAGAAAGAAAGACGAATTGAAAGAAAGAAAGAAACTTTATTCAGCCAATTCGAATCGGTCGAAAAGTTAGTAAAGGTTCCAAAATTATTAATTTGAGAAAAAATATGTTTAATTAGTAGCGTAATTTTCATTATATCAATTTTTTTAACTGTAATAAAAAAAACGTTAATATTTGAATTTCGCGGGCTTTTACATTACGTTCATAGTGTGGCAAGCCTTTAGCTATTAAATTCTACCATTTTTCATTTGGGTCAAATTTGACCTGATATTTTGCGAATAATCATCTAAATCGCAGTGTGGTACGTGTTATTTGAAACGAAAATTGATCTTAAAAGTATTGATTTAGGACAGTTATTGCCTTAAAACATGAAAGAAAGAAAGAAATAAAGTTTATTTGTCAAACCAAAAAAGGACGGCATCAACTTACTCACATAAAATAATATGTCTTTGTCAAAGAGATAGCGTAGCGAATGCGTCGCGATTATACATTTAGGGCCTTACTTAGAAAAACATTTAAGCTGAGCAAATGGTTAAGAATCACTTTTATTTTTAAACAATGTGACAACGGTGCCAAAAAACAAGGACACCCAGCAAAAAGATGGGATGATATCCGTTTGACACTGGGACCATACTGGACAAGGATTCCAGTGGACAGAGTCCAATGGAAACAGTTGGAGGAGGCCTATGCCAAAAGGCACACCGAATTGAGGGATATTCTGTAAACTAGAATTTGACCAGTAATTTGAGTTTAAAAACTATGTACTATAGTCCAATTGCTAATTCAACGGAGTAAACTGACATATCGAAATGTCACTTTCCAAAATAATGTTACTTGCTTTCAAAACGTAGTGATTGATATAGTTTCATTCTTATCATTCAAAGAAACAATAACTCGGCACTAGTTTGCAAAATTAGAATTTTATTGCGTATTTTTGGAAATTTCAGCTTAACCCTTCCACTAAATGCCTGTGTAAATAATATTGGGTAAATAACCACAACAGACACGCGAAATAATAACAATGAAAATTACAAATATTACTTTTATTACTTGAGAAAAAATACGTTCGGCACATTCATAGCTTTTGTAGGTTTTTTTTATAATCAACCTGATTATATGGCTGACTATAATTCCAGTAAACATGCCGTAATTTAGCAACAGTGATTTACTTTGACTGTAATTCAGTAGACATGCAGTACTTATCACACATTAGGCAGAAATTACGACTTTAAGTTGGACTGTAGAAAATGAAAGAATGAAATGCTTCACTGAATTGAAATGTTTAAATAATTTTGATCTTTTTACCGCAGCACTATTTAAATTTCATGAAAAAGTGGCAACATTCGAAATGTCAGTTTACTCCGTTTAATTAGCAATCCTCCTATAACCACATGTTCGGAAATATAAGGCTATTGTGACACAAGGAAAAAAGTGACAGGCTATTCTTAACCATTTGCTCAGCTTAAATGTTTTAATAAGTAAGGCTCTTTATGATAATGTTAAGTTGTAAACCAGTTTAAGCTTCACATTCTTCATTTACAGCTAAAGTAAAAGCAATAATATTTACAGTATAACTGTATAACAGGATAAATTCGTTATAGCCGTGAATAAGTTGATAAGTCAACTTACAATATTTTACGATAATTGACACTTAGATTGGATAATTTATATTGTGTTAAATAAAAGTCTATCTCCAATGGTTATTGACATAACATTCGAGGTGGTCGATATTTTTCGCCACATTTCAGTTAATATAGATGTCAATTTTCATATAACAAGTATATCGACTTATCAACAAATTCGCGTCGGCCATTCTTTTATTTGATAGATGCCCCTTTCACTAGATCTTAAATCTTATCTTAAAACTATAGCTTTTTTTGGTACAAGCAACATTTCTTTATCTGCTGGGTTTTGGATGACGTAAATGGTAGATAAAATTATTAAAACCAAATTAGTCATCTACCCAATTGAAGGAACATGGGGGCCTTATACATGGCCGTGGGACACTGTATTAAAAAACTAATACTTAAAAATGTATATTTGTATTCGATCACTGCCTAACTGCGATATTCTTAATGATTAATAAATAATAAAATAATGTTAATTATAGACCCGTCAACTTACACGTTCAAGGCCCTGGAATTATAGCTTGGCAAAATTATATTCGTGCGGTGAAATTTGGAAATAATTTATATTAATAATTAGGACATTTTTTTAAGTTGTTTTTAAAATCGTTAATTTTAGGGTCCAAGCGACCCGCGGGTCTGTTGTGACCCACATGACAACGGGTCTATTATTAATTAAGGTCGGATGAATTTAATGGTATATATTTTTTTGTGTATTTTTCAAAATGTTTACTTATACGCTCAACAATTCCCAGTGACATTCCTCTAAATTATATTTGAAAATTTTGGACAACTTCGAAATATTTTTCAGCTTTATGTTTTAACTTATACGGTTTTAATATTGTACATCAAATGTGAGTAAGACGTGGATAAGTCGACTTATGATATCGTACAAAAACTGGCGCCTAGATTGTTAAATATTGTGGTGTATAAATGTGTAACTCGACAGGTTAGTTGACATAACTAAACACCTGTTTAGGGTGACTCGCACCACTATTACTAACCTACAGTTAGTCCTAACCTCAAGTTAAATTGAAAATAATATATATGAATGACATATAATTGGAAGCGGCCTGCATCCAGCGACTTCCTGCGACCTTTATCAGGTCGTCGGTCCACCTTGTAGGTGGGCGTCCTACGCTGCGCTTGCCGGTACGTGGTCTCCACTCGAGAAAGCTCTTTGGGGGAGGCCTATGTTCAGCAGTGGACGTCCTATGGCTGATGATGATGATGACATATAATTCATTAAATGTAATGTACTACCGGTAATTACAGATAATATATGAATAACATGTCATTCATATTTTTTTTTTCAATTTAACTTGAAGTTAGGACTACGAGCAATTGAAAAAAAAATATGAATGACATAATATAATTCATAACATGTAATGTACTACCGGTAATTACAGATAATTTATGAATGACATTTAATTAATTACATGTCATTCATTTTTTCAATTTAACTTGAGGTTAGGACTAACTGTAGGTTAGTAATAGTGGTGCAAGTAACCCTTAGTGGGTAACTTATTAACCACGATAGAATTTAGGCAGTCCGTGTGTGTACGATGTGTTAACTCGACTTGTCAATATATTCACGGCAGGCACGGAATGGGTATTTTAAGACGAATGTGATTTAAAGTGTTTTCAATAAAAAAAGAACTCAAATGTTTTCGACATGAAATTGGCAAATACATCATAAATGAATTATTTTAATGTTTCGTGAATCGAGATAAGTAAAAAAAATATATTATAATTACTTTTTATTGAAAATTACTATAATTGTACTAAGTCACATGGAATATATTTTTGGGGAAAACCTGACGATTTGCAAGTGGTCCTTTAATTTTTTTATTGTTTTTTTTATAATTCGATTTATGAATATTATCCAATGATCTTAATTATAACGTTAAATATTTATTATTTAATACTAATTATTCTTTGAAAGAAAAAATAGCCGTCCCTAAAAATTGCACGAGGCTGGTTTTTTCCCTTAAGTATATTTATACAAATTTCTACTTAAAAACTTGCAGCTAAATATTTAACCGATTTCAAAAAAGGGGTTATCTATTTGTCTATATGAGATCTGTACTAGAAATAAAATTAGAGCAACGTTAATCTATGCCGGACTTCCCCGTATACTATAATAGGGCCCTTACCTTAAGTTTAAAATTAAAAATATATTTTGCGATTAGTCTGAGAATTTTTAAATAAAGTTAAAGTTTAAAAAAACTACTTAAGTCTCAATCGCAACGCCTATTACTGTTAACAGTTTACTACGTATTCCATCAGATCATGACTTAACTTACATAATATTAGTAATAAAGATCACAAAGGAAAGATAAAAGTATGAGGGTACTTTTTACCGACGTGAATGTATGAAGAGGTTGATGAAAGTGGATGAAGCGAAAGTAGTGTCAGAATCGGGCGAAGTGGAAATCCATAGACTCTGCCTACCCCTATGGGATACAAGCGTGATATTATGTATTTATTATTGGTCTATTTGGTCCTCAAATAATCTTAAAAACGGGTCCTATTTGCGAGAGGTATCGCGTACATTTTTTGATCGAGCAAAATGAGTACAACAGATGGTAAAAGCAGTCCAAAATAACCAGTCGAAAAACAATGTTTACCGATAGTCTAAGGATTATGCCGGCCCAGTGGCGTAGCTAGGCGTGGGCGCAGAGGGCCCCTGGCCTCGCATTTAAAGGAGCCTCGCGAAGCCCCTTTATATGCGATGTCCCCAGACTACCATAGATGACTAAATTTGATCAGTTTCACGCTCGAAATAAAACGTCACTAAAACGTGTTTGGAGCGTAAGAAGCATTATATTGAGTGCATCTTGGGAATGAAGGAAAAGGGGCCTAGCCACTTCGCCCATGTCTAGTAGTCCACACTACGCCACTGTGCCCGTCTTCTCCATCTGAATAGGGGAGTTAAAAAAATAAAAAAAGACGAAACGGAAACCTGCTTTTGTGATCGATTAAAAATATTTAATAAGTAACCAGTTTACAACAGTGATTTTTATAAAAAATATTATGTTAATTTTAATGCCACAGTTATTTTCATTGTGCTATTTATAAAAAAAAAAAAATTATAAAATGGGAATTGTTGAGTTATTTTAATTTAATATTTGGATGTAGTATAACATGATTTTTCTAAATTTATTTCGACATATGGTTTCATTAAATTGATTATAACAGTGTATTTATTTGTTTTATTTAAGCTAACCAAGCGCGATTTGAGATCTCGGGTTCGATCCCCGGGTCGGACAAAGTGATTTTGGATTTTTCCATATCAGCTCGGAGTCTGGAATTTGTGCCCGATATGGCGATAGGCTCGCTCCCTATCACATCTGGGACGGAACTAAGCTCGGCGAAATGTGGGTGTTCTAGTTCGCTAGTGCACCTCTGCCTACCCCTTCGAGGATACAGGCGTGAGCTTATGTATGTATGTTTACTAAAACGATGTCGACAAGTTCAGCCCGCCTAGCATGCGCGCCACGAGAACATTTTGTCAACGCTTTTTGTCGTGTTATAACCGGTTTTCTCTATTTATCTACGGACACTAACATGCGTCCTCGATTATTTTCATGTAATATTGTAGACATCTCGAAAGATGATTATTGAGATATCTCGTGGCGCGCATGCTACTAGGGTTAATTTTATCCGAAATAAGTACAAACCTTGACATGAAAAAAATGGTAACTGCGTGAGTGGCGTAGTTTTCTTGCGTACGCAATACGAGTACCGTCCTGAGATGTCGGGGTTCGATCCCCGGCGATGGCAGTGATATTAGGTTTTTATACTCAGTATTAGGCCTGAGTCTGGAATTTGTGCCTGATATGTCGGTATCTCACCACCTATCACATCTGATATTAACAAAAAATGTTTAAAAGCTTCATAAAATTGATAACAAAGGATTTTTAATATAGAAAATTCTTTTTAAAAAATAATCTGTGTACAGAATTAAAAAATGTTTGGTAACGTAACTGGAAAAAATTGCCGAAAATAAATAAAAAAAATCGTACATAACTTACACCTTTATTTATATTTACAAGTCACAAACAATTTTAACAAATTTTACATTTATAACTTCATACGAAAAATAGCATATCAAAGTGTTCCAAATAAAATCCGTAAATAAATCGAGATAAAATCCGTAAAAAATCGTGATAAATCCGTAAAACTAATTTTATTGGTGTCTATCATTCGTTTTAACTTAAGAAATCATGTTTATACTATCTCTCGTACGAAGTTACTTTCTTATTCTATCGATTTGAGCATACATTTTAATATAAATCTTTAGTTACTGACGATTTTGTGCGTTCGCAACAATTGAGCCGTGAGACTCGTTATCCCAGCTCTACACAATCGGCCAACAGTCCAACATGTTCTATATCAGCTTAAGATAGATCAAATAATATGAACATAATATAAAAAAAGTTCGAAATTAATATGAAAAAAAACTAAAACAGACCACGAGATAAAGGCACGTCTCCTGCACTAAAACATGATTTCGCTACATATTTTTGGCTATGTTCCATTGTTCCATGAGCAAGAGACAGCGAGAAATATTATTTTGTGTTTTATATTACAAAAAAGAAAAAATGTCCTATAAATTACTGTCCCAATGCTGGGCACGGGCCTCCTCTACTAATGAGAGGGTTAGACCTTTTTGTGTTTTATTTAAAAAAAAACAAGTGCAGGAGACAACTTGTTGGTCTGTTGGACTATCTTGTAATGCCGGTTTTAGATAATTATATAATTGATTTTAAAATCCAACGAGTATAAATCTTCAAATTAAGAGTGGGTTATACCCAAATAACACAGTTTTCAAAAATAATACCATTTTAATATACAGCGTGTTTTAAAAAAATCGTGTATTATTTGGACCGTGTTGTGCAAAAACGGCCCAACCCACATTTTTTTTATGAAACATGATTTAAAAATAGATCATATTTTTTTGTGGATTGGATCATTTCTGCAGAACCCGTTCTATTTGATTTCGGGATACCCAATACAAAAGCATCTACATAAAATTCATATTTGCAATAAAAAAATGTATAAAAATTGTTAACCATCAAATACAGTCTTTGTGATTTAAAACATTGTCCGTTGGTATTTTGATACATTAAAGAAACCATTTATTTCTCCATTATAACTAAACTACCCCTAGATCCAAGACAAGGACGCAGCCAAACCACCCTATAGAAAAAGTAAAAAAAAAACTAGAACCAATAAAAAATGCTTTATGCCAAGACTACGCCCTTTAGTAGTGAAAAAATAGTAAAAAAATTAAAAAGGAGGTTCTTTATATTTTGTGAACAACCCACCTAGGTTTAAACTTTAAACCCAAGATCTCATGGTTGAATAGTAAAAGTGCGTCTTCCGCACATATTTTCTCGAAACAAAACACATAAACCCCTACACAAAACAAGTGTTAGCGCTGTCTCCGGGGACAATGCTGTCCCCGCTGTATTCAGGTAACAATTCATTTAGGTACACAGAAAAAAATGTGTAGCGAAACCATGTTTTGCGTATGTATTTTTGTGTAGTGTTTCCAGAAAAATATGTGCAGGTGACGCGCCTTAAGTTAAGTAAGCGCATGTTAAGTGATCAATAAAGTTCAAAATATAGACCATTTTTATTTCAACTGCAAAATAAAATTCGTAAGCGCAGATATAGATATAATACTATTGGACGGAACTCAGAGTTAGACTAGTCTATTACTAACGGTAAGGTTTACGCAAATTTAAAATCCTCTCCATGGACCCCTAACTCCATGACAGCGACACAGACAGCTCTATTAAGTTTAAAAAAATGATTGCTTTTTTAATATTGCAATCTCAGATGTACGATATCTATTTGATATTGTTTTTTTATTAATTTCTCTAGAATTTAATAAATATTGTAAAATATATGCAAAAGTTTTGTTTTTTAATATTATTTTTCTTATAATTTAATATATTTACTAGAAATTTATTCGTGTTTTATTTGCTCTAGAATTTTATAAATATTGTAAAAATATAGTATGCAAAAGGCATTTGGACTTTTTAATAGTTTTGGTCTAGAATTTATGAAAAGATTTACAAAAAATTTATTCGTTTTTTATTTGTTCTAGAATTTAATATTTATATTGTTTGAAACTGTATCGCTGTTTACATTATTTACATATAATCATAGTCATAAATCAAGATTTACAATTACCATTCATTGAGATTATTACGTCACAAATCACAATTTAAAAAACGTAAAATTTTTAATTCAAAACTTAACATAACCCTTTTATATAATATAAGTCATAAATCGGTAAAAATTTAAATTTATAAAAGCTTGTGACGTAACGATAGTCTATAATCTATGGACGGAGTAATCTTCGTTTAAATCGGTACATCAGACCCAAAGTTGAAGATGTCAAAAAATACTTTTTTACAAAAAATACAATTTTCAATTACAAAAAACACTCCTTATTTTTTATCGTTTCAAAATTATTATTTGAAAGAA
Source organism: Clanis bilineata (assembly GCA_036417725.1). NCBI lineage: Eukaryota > Metazoa > Arthropoda > Insecta > Lepidoptera > Sphingidae > Clanis > Clanis bilineata. The sequence continues at coordinate 936,940 of CM071165.1, forward strand.
AAAGCAGACTTAATCGTTGTAAAGTCACTTTTCTTATTTTTTTCAACGATCATAGCATATTTATTACAATGAAACCGAAATATCGATGTTAAAAAAATATTTTTAAAATATCCCAAAACAAACTGCACCACGTTTGGAGGTTGGAAATAATTAAAAAATCTCCTCTTATTTTTCTTTAGTCATTGTTCACAACACATCCAAAGCATTGCGGAACTATGACAAACGTACCTGGGGAGTTACCACCAACTCTTATAGCAGTATTATTATAATCTTAGTACGATTCTTTTGTACGGGAATTGGTACATGTAAGATTATAATAATATTGCTATAAGAGGTGGCGGTAACCCCCCTGTACTGTGTTAATAACCACCGTGAAAACAGAAACCGGGCACAAACCAATCCATTATTAGGGCCAGTTCTTGTTAGAGGTCTTGGCTTAGTGAACTGTCTCAAGAAATGGCTTCGTGTAAATAGTCTATTAATATTAGTCACCATTATAAGCAACATACCTCTAAACTAGATATTCGTTGTCTATATGTTGCTTTGGGCAAAGATATATAGAGGCGTCTCTGTGTATGATTTAGTATGTGAATCTAAATTATATATTTTTAAAATTTTTAAATGGATATATATTCCTCCAGAGAGAATTGGCGTCAGGCAGGCAGCTGGTCGTAAAAAGCAAGCCAAATCCTTGGCGCCAACACCATATTAAGGTAGGATAAGGGCAGGTAGAAAGAAAAAGATATGCAATCTGTAAAACAACTGGACCGATTTTCGAAATTCTTTCACCAACAATCTCGGAACTATTCAGGAGTTAATTCAATTCATTTCCATGCCTCATCCTTCCCGTAATCTCAAAAATAATGAATTTCATGAAATACAATGTAATCATAACACAAAGTCTTTTATGAATTTTGATCGACTTGTTCTAAAATACACCAACTTTCATTAATTTTGAGGATATTGGAACGAAAACATACATCACGAGAATGAATTGACTCCGAAGACTTTGAAGAATCGCCCAATTTGTTTTTTTCTGTGACCTGTTCATGGCTTCCTGTGGCATATGTCTACAGATAGTCTACAGTCCGTACTCCCTCAATGTGAGGGAGGGATGTGCCAAGTCGTATTTGATATGGGGGCAAATTCATCGCGTGCATAAATTGACAAGTCAGAGGCGAGATTTTGAACCAAATCCCCTCCCACTTCCAATACCCCTTCCTTTAAGTTTGGACACCTATGATCCTTCTCATGGGTGTCTATAATGATCATTATAAGGTGACCCACCTGTTCGATTGCCAAATTTAAAACTAAACTTGCAATATTGTACAGAAAGGAGCATCTAGTTTTCCATATTATAGTGAATTTTAATTTTAATATAGCTCTTTAATTATATAATATATCGAGTTAATCATTTATTCACCGTAATATAAACAAGGCAATATAATGACTGAATATTGGCATAATACTGCAAGTCGACTTACCAACTTATTCACATGTAATGGAACAAAATAAAAATTACACAAAGACGCCCCTGTATGAATATCTAGGCTATAAAATTCGTCTAAAAATACGTCGTTTGGGTGCATGACCCTCGCATTCCCCCCTTTCATTAATTCTAATTAACCAATAATTCACAATTATAAAGGATTTTTATATAATTCAGATCACCCTTAACATAAACACACGCATACATTATAAATGTGTGCGTGTGTAAAGGTAAATGTCGGGTATACGCATTTTCGCATTTGGATAAAATTCGCAAAATGTCGGGATTTGAAAAAAGTTTGATTACTATAAAAAAAAATTTTTTTAATAACCGAAATATAATATTGCGTAAAAATAATAAACTGCACGTACATAATATTTACAACAATATTACAAAGAAATTAAGTACATATACGCAATACATAGTTCGTGAAAATTACTCGTGAAATTGGATTACTCAAAATATCGACTTTAAACATTTCACGAAATATCGCAAAATACCAACTTAGAAAATTATGCTAAATGTTAATAAAATCGAAAACATTACCCAAAATGTCGACTTCGAAAATTACGCGATATGTAGATAAAAAATCGTAAAAATATTCGCAAAACGTCTACTTACAAAATTACGCGAAATATAAGTGCTAAAAATTACGCATAATGTCGGCACAAACGCGTAATTATGCGAAAATGCGTACAACCGTCTGTTATAAATACAATATTATTATCTCCTACTGTTGAGTTCATACCCGTTCTCTTTGCTTGGAGTTTTGGCGGGAGGGGGCTTGGCTATCACGTGACCTTCTAACCTCAAAGTGCTTTGGCGGTGCGATGACCTGAAAATTAGGAAAATAAGCATTAATAAACAAATAAAACCCAACAGTCGCATACATAGTCCTGACCCCACACTAAGATCGAGTCTTGTGTCGTGTATCAGGAACTACGAAAGACGCACGCTCTCATAACACATAACAAATATCTGTAGGCCATACAAATATTTGTCTCGGTGCGGGAATCGAACCCGCGGCCTATCGCTTTACAGTCTACTCGCCCGCTGTGCCACGGAGGCTGTTAATACATATTAAGTATATCCTGCACATGTTTTTTCGAAACAAAATTCTAAAACGCCCACTAAACAAGGTTTTTCATTGTCTCCTGCTTATAACAATGGATCATGGACAAAAAATAGTAGAAATACCATGTTTTGTGTAGTAGTTTTATCAAAACATTATACACAAAACAACGATTTTAGCTGTCTCCAGATAGTAGAACAATGGAATGAAAAAAATATTGGCCAATTACAAAAGCAACGATACAAAAATAAAATAAAGTCCATTGCAAAATCATTTTATCTCGATCTTGTTAGAAGAAAAAACATAAAATAAAGAATCACAAAAATATAAAAACCCAAAATAGTTTTTAAAAAAATCACCCAAAAAATACTCCCTGATGAAGTATCGCTTCATAATGGAATATTTCATTACTTAAAAAAGTTAAAATTTTATTAAAAAGACTAACATATTATTTTGTTCCTGGGATTTTCTTGAATTAGACTATTCTTGACAATTAGTATATATTTAGGAGGCCGTTACATCATGGACAAATGCATTCTTGAAAATATGCGACGAATATCATTATATTACATTTTTGAGTATTTTTCCCCCGAAATAAAATTAAAGCAATATTAGTAGGCAAATAATATTTTCTTTAACAAATATGTTTTTTTGTAAAAAAAAAATTCATTGAAATGATTATGCATTGGACTTTTCTATTTCGGGCCGTATAATCCTCATTTTTTCGAATAATCCAATTAGGCTGTATAATCCCCACTTTTTTCCAGATCATCCCACATCGACCCGTATTATCCCGACTTTTTTCCAGATTATCCCACACTGGCCCGTAATATCCCCACTATTATATAGATTATCCCACATTGACCGTTATTATCCCCACTATTTTCCACATTATCCCACATCGCCCCGTCCTATCCCCACTTTCACCCCAATTACCCTACTCCGGGCCGTTCATCGTTATTACCTGATAAGACACGTGACAGCGAGCAGTATGAGCAGCACCCCCAGCGCAGAGAATCCCCACCCGAGGGCGGCGCGGGCGATGGGGGGCACCTTGGTCGCCAGGCGGAGGAGGGACGACACCTGCTGGGGGAGCTCGTCGATACCCTGCACACATCATAATAGTAAATACACCCGCTAGTCCCACACCTAGTCCCGACCCCCCACTAGGTATAACCTGTATCGTGGGTGTCAGAGACTATGAGAGACGCTCTCACAACACCCACACAGGAAACAAATATCTGTGGGCCACAAACATTTGTTTCAATGCGGGAATCGAACCCGCGGTCTCTCGCTTCACAGCCCCGACAAGCCACGCAGGCTGGATTATATATATAAGCTCACGCATGTATCCCTGAAGGGGCAGACCTAGACGCACTAGCGAACTAGTACACCCACATTTCGCCGAGCTTATTTCCGTCCCAGATGTGATAGACGGGACTACCGCCATATCGGGCACATATTCCTCACTCCGGGCTGATATCACTTTGTCCGACCCGGGGCTCGAACCCAAGACCTTAGGACGTCGTACACAATACAACTATGCTACCGAGGAAATCTAAGTCAAAGGCAGAGAATTGGATTAATAAAACAATATTAAAACTCTAGCACCAAGTACAGTTAAACTTAATTCAAATTCAAATAATTTATTCTGCAAATAGGATATTTTATACCACTTTCACATGTCAATTACGAGTATATATTGATTTTAAGATATTGATAAAGTAATAAACGCGTCGGCATTTTGTGGCTATCCCTGAGAAGAAATGCCGAAATAAACTCAAGGGTTATGGCCTCTTTTAAAGTCTAGACAATACATGATATATAAAATTACAATTTAAAATGTCTTACCTCCTCAAACCAGAGTATAGGGAAGACGATGTCCGGGAAGTTGGCGACCTGCTTGATGTCGATGACCTGGGACACCGCCAGGTTGATCTGGATTCGGGCGCGAGCGCGCATCGCTATACCCATCTCCTGTATAACGAACATTTACGGCAGGTTTCAATAAACGATCTCAGTTTAGAGTGCAGATAGATCGCGATTATGAACCAATCAAATCAACTCATTTGACGGAGTCATGTTCAAACTGTGTTCTTATTGGCTAATTTTTGTAATCTATCTGCACATTCGAACTGAGATTGTTTATTGGAACCGGGCGTTAGTATTATTATACACTATAGTCGATTCACGATCAACGCTTCAGATGTGTAAACACCATAATAATTGGGTACTTGACTATGTTTGAATTTATACATATATTTAAATGCAATAGCGAATAAAACAAAAAAGAAAACCTTCTGTAAAAACTGCATCGAAATTGGTTGAAAAATGAGGCAGTAATTCATATTTTAAATTCTGGAGTGGGGGCGTAATGGAGATATCTTGCTATCCCTTTCCAACGCACGTACTGTTATGGCGGTGACGTTATATTGATACTTCTCTTTCCCGCAGTTTGAAGTTTACACCAAACTTCAAATGCTTATAACTTTTTCATTTTTTAAAATATTTCAATATTTCTTTCTGTTTTATATTTTAGGCGAAGTACATTTCATATAAAATTAATTTAAAAAAAAATTCAAATACCCAATTATCGCTATGCTCATCTCCAGAACAACAAATATTATATGCTATAGTCTATTAGAGCAGCGATAGCTCAGTTGGGAATGGTACGGACTGCCGAGACGAGTTTCGGAGGTTCGAGACCAACCACAACATGGAGCATACACCGACGACTTTTCTATGTTAAGTGTGTTTTCATTGTGAATTATCGCTTGCTATAACGGTGAAGGAAAACATCGAGAGATAACCTGTATTTCCAAGAATTTCTCCACAAGAATTTCATAGGTGTGTGAAGTGTACCAACCCGCATTAGTCCAGCGTGGTAGACTAAGGCCTAACCCCTCTCATTAGAAGAGAAGGCCCGTGCCCAGTAGTGGGACAGCAATATTACAGGGCTGATATTATTTACAGTTATGGTATAATGGTCGTGAATGCACTATAATGGTGACTTACCGGCTGCACATCTATGAACAGTCTGTGATCCTCAGGTACGGGGGGTGATATCCCCTCCACAGCCTCCCTGAGACTCGCATCAGCGAGATAGAAGTGGGGGAACGATAGCATTATGGGGGAATCTGAAATTAAAGAAGATTATGTTATCCAGATTTTATCAGACAAAAAAATGGTATGGGCCTTTACTCATAAACTCATTTTCGTTTATCTTATCGCTAAGAATAGTCTAACACTTTTTTCCTTGCGTTACATTGTTTAAAATTGAAAGGCACAACGTATGGTTAAAGATAAGCAGCGCTTAAATATTTTTATAAGTAAGGAGCATAATGATTTCTTAGTTTTACGCGAATGTTATACATTGAAATAAAACGAGTTTTAACAAAATTGCTGCCGGGGCCAACTGATAAAAGAAAATGATAATTTTGTAAAAATAATTAATTAAACAATAACAAACAAGATTTATTAATTAATCAAATTACCAACTCACAAATCAAATAATTTTATAATTTAATTACATGATTACATCATAAATTCTTTTATTTCTACCTACCCTTATCCCTCCTTAATGTGGGGTCAGCGCAATACACCTTTTCAAGCATGTTGCAGAAAAGATTTTGAATAGTTTTTATGATAGGCTGCTGAGGTCAACCCCCTCTGAGGATCCAGTCCCAAATTAAATAATTTACATAACATAAGCTCACACCTGTATCCCCGAAGGGGTAGGCAGAGGTGCACTAGCGAACTAGAACACCCAATTTACTTACAATTTAATAACATTTAATTGATCAATTCATAAATTAATTAATTAAATAATTGTAACTATTTAATTAAACGGATTAATTAACTATTATTTAATTTAATTATTTCTGTTCAATAAAAACTTATTATTATTATTTACTCACCATACTGACAGAGGGAGACGTTAAACAGTCCGTTGGGTGCACAAGGGGGGCCGGCAGGGCAGTAACACCGGTTGTGCTCGTCGTTCGCGAACACGTCCTCTGGTGGGGTGAATCGGTACCCGTCCACGCCCGCCGTCGACTCCACCTCCTCGAGGAACCTGGAAATTGTATATTATTGACAACCTCCGTGGTGTAGTGGGCGAGTAGCTTCTGTGAAGCGAGAGGCTGCGGGTTCGATTCCCGCACCGAGACAAATGTCTGTGTGACCCAGATATTGATCACAAGCACACCGAAAGAAACGCAACTAAGACAGTCGAAGCGTATAAAGGAACGTACCCATACTAAGTGACCCATTTTTTACCATTTTTATACCCTCTCCCCCCCTAGGTGACCACCCGTAGTATATGCCGAAACCCCCCTCCTATCCCTCTAGTTTTCACGTATTAACTTATAAAATAAATAGTTTTAAATTTTTTGTCAAAGAAAATTTTAATATAACGATGTATTGCCACCTGTGAGGCAAAATATTACTAAACGCTGCGCCCCCTAATCGATGATGTCTTCAACACATCTCTTAGTGATCGTCCTGAGCCGAGGTTCGTAACCCGTAAGTGGGTTGCCCTCAGCATGGTCACCTAACTTTATGGGCTCGTAACGCACCTGCGTTCACCCATTAGACCAGTGTAGCTGAGTAGCCCGACTCGGTCGGGCTGGCAGCTGTAGGACCAAAAAGAAGCCATATTTGAATACAGCTCCAAAAAGCACGAGATTTCCCTAGAGGATATTGACTACGTGACGAAAACATAAGACACCCCCCGCTCCTGTGACCAAGCGTGGTATTTTGAAACCCCCCTCTCCTCCCAGAACGCGTAGTATGGGTACGTTCCCTAACTTGAGTCATATTACCGTGCTAAAGAAAGGTAACATACAGATTATAGATGAATTGTTGCACAATATCAATTGGTCTCGTAAGTCATACGCAATATAATTATACACGAAGCTCTATTGTTTAGTGGCGTTGATATCACACTGACGTGTAAGATACAGTCATAATAATAAAAATATATATTGTTTTTGGCACGGGAAAGTGACTATACTGCACCTGATGGTAAGCGTAGTGCAGTCCAAAAAAACTAGCGACCACTGACAATGCGTTTATCGGTGGTCACCAGAATCATGCCGGACTATTTATGCTTCTTCACACTCCGAATCCGAAGAGGGAAGAAGCAAATCGAGGGGCTTGCGACAAGACAGGCGGATGACCGATGCAGATACAGGGATACCCGCATGCCCATCTCAACCAACCATCAAGGCATGCCGCAAGCCCCTCGAGAGAACCGGAAGTACACTGGCTGATCCTGGAACGCGAACCACTCACGGAGTGTGGGTCACTATGGCAGGTTTTAACACCATGTGTACGGTGGTCGCCATCCGGTTGGATATAAATATTGCTAAATAATTATTAGCCCTGTAATATTACTGTTCCTCTGCTGGGCACGGGTCTCCTCTACTAATGAGAGGGGTTAGACCTTAATCTACCACGCTGGACTAATGCGGGTTGGTGCACTTCACATACCTTCGAAATTCTTCCGAAGAAATTCTCGGGTATGCAGGTTTCCACGATGTTTTCCTTCACCGTTATAGCAAGCGATAATTCATAAAGAATATACACTTAACATATAAAAGTCAGAGGTGTATTTTGGGCTCCGTTACCCACAGTCATAATACTAATATTATTATTGATTTGAAAATGTATTGTATTGCCTCGGTGAGCATGAAATCGGAAATGTGCTCGACGAAATGGCAGAGACTGGCAAACGAGCAGATGGGTCACCTGATGCTTAGTGATCTCCACCGCCCATAAACACCCCAGACACAAAAAGAATCATGGGTGCGAAACCTAAAAGGAGGGAATGGAAGGGGAGGGATAAGGGATTGGGAAAGGGAGGAGGAAATGGGCCACCGGAAATCTCACTCACCGAACGAAACGCGACAGCAAGCTGCCACTTTACGTCGGTTTTCTGTGAGACAATGGTATCTGCCCGGTCAAACCGGCCCATTTGGCTCTACCACTCAACCTATTCGCATGGCTGTATCTATTCGCATCCGTGTAACAGCCTCCCAGCGTTAATAATGCACATTGTACATTCACTTGTTCTCACGTGGGAAGTTTAGCGTCAACGACCCTTGCAGTTATGTGTGCCATACATTTATGGCTAGCTCCGTTGTTATAAAGGAAAAATACACATATTCCTTCATAAAAAGACGCATCTGATATTCCGTCATAAAAAATACTCATTTAATATCAGGACGTATTGAAAAAAAGACTCACCTTATATTTGAACATAATGGAAAAAAGACGAATTTTATATTCCGTCATAAAAAAGACGCATTTGATATTTAGTCCTCATGAAAAAAGACTCGTCTAATATTCCCCCATAACGGAAAAAAGACACAGCTTATCACCCACTCACAAAAAAGACGCATTTGATAATTAAACGTAATGAAAAAATGTCTCATTTGATATTTCGACATAACGGAAAATAGACGTATCTGATATTTCGCCGTAAGGGGCAAAGACGTATCTGATATTCCGTCATAAGAAAAAAGACGTATCTGATATTCCGTCATAAGAAAAAAGACGTATCTGATATTTCGTCATAAGAAAAAAGACGTATCTGATATTCCGCCGTAAGGGGCAAAGACGTATCTGATATTCCGTCATAAGAAAAAAGACGTATCTGATATTTCGTCTTAAGAAAAAAGACGTATCTGATATTTCGTCATAAGAAAAAAGACGTATCTGATATTTCGCCGTAAGGGGCAAAGACGCATCTGATATTCCATCATAAGAAGAAAGACGTATCTGATATTTCGTCTTAAGAAAAAAGACGTATCTGATATTTCGTCATAAGAAAAAAGACGTATCTGATATTTCGTCATAAGAAAAAAGACGTATCTGATATTCCGCCGTAAGGGGCAAAGACGTATCTGATATTCCGTCATAAGAAAAAAGACGTATCTGATATTTCGTCTTAAGAAAAAAGACGTATCTGATATTTCGTCATAAGAAAAAAGACGTATCTGATATTTCGTCGTAAGGGGCAAAGACGCATCTGATATTCCATCATAAGAAGAAAGACGCATCTGATATTTCGTAATAAGAAAAAAGACGCGTCTGATATTTAGACGTAACGAAAAAAGACGCATCTTATTTATCGTCATAAAAAAAGACGTATTTCATATTTAGACGTAATGGAAAGGCGCATCGAATATTCTGATATAAAGGTAAAAAGATGAATCTGATTTTGTCGGAAACACATACATCTTCGGGCACGAACTCGCCCTTTTTTATTGCAGACTGGCAAACCAGCAAATGGGTCACTTGATGGTAAGTGATTTCCACCGCCCATAGACACTCAAGACACAAAGCGAATCGTGGGTGCGTTGCCGACCTAAAAGGAAGGTAGGGGAGGGGATAGGGATTGAGAAAGGTAGGTGGGAATTGGGACACCGGAAATCTCACTTACCGAACGAAACGCAACAGCAAGCAACTTTACATAGGTTTTCTGTGAGACAGTGGAATCAAACCGGTCGAGCCGGCCCATTCGTGTTGACGTAACTGTCTTGTAGAGGGCCTCATCAGATAAAACTGCTAAAATCTTTTTCTTCGGAAAAGAGAACTGGCAGAGCTGAAATCGCAACTCGCCCGTTCAATTTCGGTCTACCGTCGCCATAAACAGCTTCACTTACCTAAGCGGCAGCATCCGACACAGGTCCTTGTCGTAGACCTGCAGAGTATCATTCTTGGTGATGTGAGGGGGGAAGATGCTCCCATCAGAGCCGGCGATGCTGTTGCACTGGTCTGTCGTCCAGTGAGGGAGCTTGTCTTTCATATTGTACCGATCTATGATGCCGTATGTGGTAATATCTGAGGCGCCGGTGAACATCGTCACAACGTCGGGGGATGTGCCGTTTTTCTGGAGGAAAAGAGAGGGGATGCGTTATTTTTTTATTGAATCCATAAAATGTTCAAGCGTTATGTAGATTCCGTCAAATTTTAACTCTACCGCCTGTTTGGAAGGCTGTTTCGCCAGAGAAGAACGGGCAAGAAACTCTGACGTTGCTCTTTTTAACAACAATTTACAGTCAGCTACTAATACAGTGCAGCACCAGATATAGACAAATACATCCAACAGTCACACAAATAGGCCTTATCGCTTAGTCTGTGCTGTGGACCGGGAGGCCCTGGGTTCGATTCCCAGGTCGGGAAAAGTGAATTTTCTAATTTAATTTCTCTGGGATTGGCTCCCCAGAGGCGGTTCACGTCAGGAAGCCAGTCAGCCAGTCGCAAAAACTAAGTCAAATCCTTTCTGCAACATACTTGAAAAAGGGTATTGGGAGTCCACCACTGTCATCTTCGTCCTCGTGTCGAAGGGGTAGGCAGAGGTGCACTAGCGAACTAGTACACCCACATTTCGCAAAGCTTAGTTCCGTCCCAAATGTGATGGGGCCATCGCCATATCGGGCACAAATTCCAGACTCCGGGCTGATATGGAAAATTCCAATATCACTTTGCCCGACCCGGGGATCGAACCCGGGACCTCAGCGCGGTAGTCGTACCGAAATACAACCACGCCACGAGGCAGTCAACTAATACTGTTACTCTTTATTTGGGTAACTAGTAAATATTAGGGTAGACAGTGTCTGTCTATATGGAATGCACGCCATTGGTTGTAAAATGAAGACAGGAAGAAGAGTATGAACCGTGTCAATCATGATTATTGAATCATCGATGCCCGTATGGTACAAGGAAGTGACGTCACGTCCTTTGCTTTGCATTAACACTTACCCCATAGAAAAGTCCAAACTCCTCATAAGGTAATTTCTGCTCCTTAGGCACCACGTCTTTCGCCAGCTTGAGGAGTGGATCCTCATAACCCCATAGCAGCTGCCCAACAGACACCTCCACAAATGGTTTGATCTTCAATATATCCATGATGGACGCCATGGCAAGACGGAGGAACCTTGCAGCGTGCTTGGATTGTGATGTGGCGCTCTGTGGACAAAAAAAAAACATAAATACACAACACAACATAAATAATCACAAGATTAAAAACTTAACAGGTCAACTTCAAAATTTATTCGATCGTAACCAAAATTCTTATTGTATCCGATAGAGCTTACTTTAAGGGTGGTCCCGTATAAATTTGGTCACGATTGGATTTGAAGTTTTGACAGCCTCCGTGGCGCAGTGGGCGAGTAGCCGGCTATGAAGTGAGAGGCCGCGGGTTCGATTCCCGCATTGCGACAAATGTTTGTGTGGCCCACAAATATTTGTTTCAAGTCTGGGTGTTGTGAGACCGAAAGTCTCTCATAGTGATCCACGATACAGGTTATACCTAGTGTGGGGTTAGGACTAAGTGTGTGACTGTTGGGTGTATTTATTTTTAAAAAAAGACGTTCTGTTAAGTTCTTAAATTTATGATTATTAGAAAAACATAAAAAGGTTTGCTCTGCCATGTATAATATTTTTTTGCGTATATTTTTATCAATCATGTAAAAAATAAAAATAAAAATCTTTATTGATCACGTAGGCATGTAAAAAAGCACTTATGACAAGTCAACACAAGTAAATTTTTAAATTAGGATTAATATAATTTACATTATATATTTGAATTAGACAACAGGCAGGCAAGTATGGACATAATAACGATGGGATGGCTGAGATAGGGTGATAAGGGGAGATAGGAATAGAGTGTAAGGGAATGGGTTGTATGGGAATGGCATATGGCAGGAATGGTGGCAGGGGATTGACTGGAAATACTGGAAGCAGTTGGGATTGGTGCGTGAGGCCCTATCCTAGCTAACTTACCAGCCTTTCTCTAGCTACCTACGGATGACGACCCGAAGAAGGAAGGCAGAAAGAAACTCCGGGCTTATTTTTTTCATCATCAATTGTCACCATTTCTTTTTTATTTTATTTTGTCTATTTTCCTTTTTTAAAAAATTTGATTTACAAATTGTCAATACAATTGATAATCATATTTATATGGATTCACGCATCCTCAATACCACTGGAGGTGTAATTACCAAAAGAATGATTAAAAGGTGAAATGGCATTGTAGGATGCAAAAACCCATACTAACAAAAATGTGTTTATTAAATATCTCTCTCGACAAAAAATACATACTGTATATTTTGTCAATAAATTATTATTAAATTATGTACAGTACCTACTGTTTATTTTGAAACGTTTCTTAATTAAACTTTATTTTATTTGCATCAATAATAAAGTTTAGTTATTTTTAAAGTAACTTCCGGACATATTCCGGGTAATTAACAAACAAATTAAGCATAAGTAAACGTGTAAAACATAATAAGTTAAGTTTAAGTTCAAGTGTAGACAAGTGAAGGCTGAGCTAAGCTTCCGAGACTATTAATTTGAGTGCTTATGACCTCTCATATTTTGTATGGATATCGTGACTATATTATATTATTTTGTTAACATCATTACGCCTGTATCGCCGAAAGAGTGGACAGAAATGAAGTAGAAAACGATGGCGTCAATGGCAGGTTTTAGCCAAAGACTTTTATGTATTTACTAGAAAAGCTGTTTCGAAGTAAAATTGTGGCACATGACGGCGAGTGTTTGACGTTTCACGGCTAAGGAAAGAGCATTTGTATAGTGAGTTGAGGTGGATTAACAGAGACTTAGTGCGCACATTCTATAGTACGATTGCTAATTAAACGGAGTAAACTGACAGATTGTAATGTCACTTTCCAAAATAATGTTGCTTACTTTCAAAACATAGTGATTGACCTAGTTCAATTTTTGTCATTCAAAGAAACAATAACTCGGCACCAGCTTGCAAAATTAAAATTTTATTACGTATTTTTAGCGTTTTACGTATTTCAGCTTAACCCTTTGACTAAATATCTGTGTAAATAATTTTGTGTAATTAATCACAATAGATACGCGAAATGATAACAATGAAAATTTCAAATAATACTTTTATTATTTGAGAAAAATTACGTTCCGCACATTCATAGCTTTTGTAAGTTTTGTTTATAATGAACCATGGCTATAATTCCAGTAGGTATGCCATAATTTATCATGCAGTAATTTACTATGACTATAATTCAGTAGACCTGTAGTACTGATCACACATTAGGCATGAATTACGACTTTGAGTCGGACTTTAAAAAATGAAAGAATGAAATGGTTCACTTAATTGAAATGTTTAAATAATCTTGATCTTTTTACCACAGCACTATTTAAATTTCATGAAAAAGTGGCAACATCCGAAATGTCAGTTTACTCCGTTTAATTAAAAATCCTACTATATGTACCGAACAACCAGTCTAGTAGTATACATAGAAGTCTTTGATTTTAGCACCATTTACCACCACCATTTTAGCACCACCAAAGAGATTTAATATTTCCAACTATAGAGGAGGTACCAAGCAAGATTCTATACAAAAAAAAAATGATCTCAAACGTCAGTACCGCCATCAACCATTTATTACAATGCGAGGGTGATTATTACAATTTACATCCTAGAATGTTCTGTGAATGGTTAAGAATCACGTAAGAAAGAAAGAAAAGAAGAAAGAAAGAAAGAAAACATTTATTGCTGGTACAATATTAAACATAAAAACTACTTCACTAAAAAAAAAAAAGTAAGTTTATTACTTATCTTACGTGAACCAGCTTTCCGAATTGGCGGTAGAGTAAACATTTTAGACGGAATCTAAACAATGTGTGACATTTTATGGATTCAATAAACGATTTGATTTGATTTGATTTGATTTGATTATTACGCTTCTCTCAATATTATTACGCTGGCCGACCTGGCGCGCGTATATTTGAAATAAACTGAGCGACTTATGACCACTAGGTCATAATTTTTGGATCACAAGTTTTGTGCTGATGTCCCGGATATATACTGTTGTTGTGGCGTGGTGGTATTTTGGTACGACTACGGTTCTGAGGTCTCGGGTTCGATCCCCGGGTCGGGCAAAGTGATATTGGATTTTTCCATATCAGCCTGGAGTCTGGAATTTGTGCCAGATATGGCGATAGGCTCGCCCCCTATCACATTTGGGACGAAACTAAGCTCGGCGAAATGTGGGTGTTCTAGTTCGTTAGTGTGCCTCTGCCTACCCCTTCGGGGATACAGGCGTGAGCTTATGTTATGTTATAAGTTTAAAAAATATTTTCGCAATCATTTCGCAATGTAACCATGTAAACAAAAGTCTACAATGATGTGTGTTTGTCAGTTTGACGTCACAAAACCTTGGCATTGTTGATCTAAGCTACAGGAAGATAAAGTGGACGACCTTTGTGTGAGGTTTTTATCATGGCTGATCAGTATTAATACATATGTGTCTTAACATAATCTTCGTTTCGGAAATGCTCATGATCTCAGCAAATACTAAAATATAGAACCACAAGCTTATAAACCAGTGATGCCACTTTTAAGGCTATTTTACCCTAGATTTATGGTAAAATTGACCTCATAGCAAATGCCATTCCTCTTTCTTTATTTCTACCTACCCTTATCCCACCTTATAGTGGGGTCGGCGCAACACTTTTTCAGGCATGTTGCAGCGAGGATTTGACTTAGTTTTTATGATCGGCTGCCTGACGTCAACCCTCCTTCTTCGATCAAGTCTCGAGCAAATCAATTCAGAAAAACCGCTTTGCACTGGGAATCGAGCCCAGGACCTCTCCGTCCACAGTCCATACGCGCTGATGGTAGACCAAGGAGCCTACCTTGTCATAAGCTCTATCGAACACAAAAACAATCTTGAAAATTGGTCCACATTCGCCGGATAAATCGAGTAAACATTTAGCGATAGTTACATATTACATACTGATTTTTGTACTTTATGTTTGTTGTACTAACTTGCCGCAAGAGTTACATAACGTCATAAATTATAAATAAATAAATAACACCCAACAGTCACACACATAGTCCTGACCCCACACTAAGATCGAGTCTTGTGTCGTGTATCAGGAACTACGAGAGACGCACGCTTTCACAACACCCAGACCCGAAACAAATCTGTGGACCGCACAAATATTTGTCTGGGTGCGGGAATCGAACTTGCGGCCTCTCGCTTCACAGCCTGCTCGCCCGTTGCGCCACGGAGGCTGTCAAAAATATAATTTCCAAAATTCAAAACTGAACAATTCAATGTTAAATAATAATTTCGGACTCTTTTCAGTATTTGCCAAGCGAATGCAGATCAAATAAAAATGCACAAATACCATAAGAAATTGTTGCTATTTTTTACTCTTACACTTAATTTTTGAGCACTATATGACATTTTTCGATAGACTTCAAAAAAGAGAAGGTCCTCAATTTGTCTGTATTTTTATGTATGTTACGCGATATCGCCGCCAAATGTGGCCCGACATTCAAGATTCTTTCAGTGTTCGATAGAGCTTTTAAGCCCATATAAATTTGAACAGGTCAGGCTATTATTGACTTTTGCAGTCGAATTTATAAGCTTTTACAAAGTTTTTTTACAACAATAATGATTAGGTTTACGTGAATGTTATTCATTGAAATTAAACTATTTTTACGGATTATATCACGATTTGGGGTCAGTCTGACCCGTGACCACGAAGGCTGCAAAGCTTTCGAAACGTCAGGCATAAAAATTAAAACCAAATCGTGATATAATCCGTAAAAATAGTTTAATTTCAATTTTTTTACAACGTCAAACGCGAATTGAACTTTGCACCGTGTATTTGCAAGCCTCTTGACCGGCCACATACCACATGTTCTAACAGTTACAAGGCCACAACACATCCGCAACCATTACAAACAAGATATTAAGCATTACGAAATCATTTCTAAACACTCCAACCGACGCGAAACCTGACTTTTGTAACATACCTGTTTTTATTTTAATAATATTATAAACGCGAAAATGATGTTATGAACTTAGCTAAGCTTTGATAATAGAATGAAAGCAAGAAATGTCGCCTCTCTGGTCTAGTGGCGGCATGGGTTGTGGACCGGGAGGTCGTGGGTTCGAGTCCCAGCCCGCCTAGCATGCGCCACGGAAACATATTATCTACGTTTTTTGTCCCGCGGCCTGAGCAGGAAAATTTCTGACAACCGTAAATGTATTTGAATTCGATGAGCGTCTATGAAATTTGTATGAAATATTAACCAAACGTCATCAGTGCGCAGCGAACTCGAATACATTTACATTAGTTTTTCGTGCTCGGGCTACTGTTGTAACCGGTTTTCTCTATTTGTCTACGGGCACTAACATGCGTCCTCGTTTATTTTCATACAATATTGTAGACAACATGTAGACAACATCTCGACTGCGATTATCGGGATATCTCGTGGCGCGCATGCTAGGCGCGCATTTAATTTGCCCGAGACTGGATCCCCCAGAATGGGTTGACGTCAGGCAGGCAGTCGATCGTAAAACTAAGCCAAATTTCTGCAACATGCTTGAAAAGTGTGTTGCCTCCACCCCACATTAAGGTGGGATAAGGACAGATAGAAAGAATGAAAGAAAATAAGATTATTGAGGCATCTCACACCACACATCTCACTTTACTTAGGGACCTCTTGCAGCTCCACGATAAATCTCTATTTACCCCTAATCTTGATTTAAAGATAGAGTGAGCTGTAGAATAAATCCAGATAAGATGTTACTCTAGAATAGTATAATAATCACAAGTTTAAAAGCTAAACTGACCGACTTCCAATTTACCGATCATGACCAAATTTATATGGGACCACCCTTGAAATAAGCTCTATTGGACACAAAAATAATT
Organism: Clanis bilineata; assembly: GCA_036417725.1. Classification (NCBI taxonomy): domain Eukaryota; kingdom Metazoa; phylum Arthropoda; class Insecta; order Lepidoptera; family Sphingidae; genus Clanis; species Clanis bilineata. The sequence goes on from CM071165.1 coordinate 954,231, forward strand.
TTTAACATCGGTCCACATTCGGCGGAGATATCGAGTAACATACATAACAAAAAATACAGACCAATTTAGGACCTTCTCCTTTTTGGAAGTCGGTGGAAAATAATAGAAAAAGGAGACTCTATACCAACATGTATATTACGCAGAGTGTAGATCAATATCACCAGCTCAAAAATTGACGTTAAAATCCATCAGATCTTAACTAATTTTTATGGGACCACCGCGCTACTAATATCAATGGAAAGAAACACAAATTAACGGGATAAGTGAGCGGTGATGGATATCCCTAGGCCGTTGACCTAACGGCTAAAACATTCAAATAATCCTCAAATATTGAATATTGATAAATGTCAAACGTTAACGACTAACGTGCGTGCGGGTTCCGCTGTTAATTTTTGGTAATGAAACAGAGTTCAACATAACTGGAAATGACAATGGTTTTTGCTAAATTTATACAATAAAAGTATGTGTTTATTTTAAAGCTTAAATTACTGAGAGGGATTAAGCCTAAGTCTACCACGCTGATCTAATGCGGGTTGGTACACTTCACATACCTTCGAAATTCTTGTGAAGAAATTCTCAGGTATGCAGGTTTCCTCACGATGTTTATATATATATAAACATACGATGTATAAGATGTATATAGCAAGCGATAATTCGCAATGAAAACACACTTAACATAGAAAAGTCATAGGTGTATGCTCCTTTTTGGGTTGGTCCCTCTCAGTAGTAGAGGAGGCTCGGGCCCAACAGTGGAACTGTAATATTATATATATTACAAATATGATTATATAAAGTACATATGCTGATCTAGATCCTTTTGGCATGGTTGTGGTGGGACATATATTATCATCCACATGTTTGGGTGATCTGATAATTGATATTTAATAATTAGGTACATACATACATAAATATTTGTATAATTAAATATATGTTTCTACGTCTTGTACCTGTACGCCACCACACTTGTGTCAATAAATAATTCTTTCTTTCTTTCTTTCTTTAATAGCTGTAAAGTTATAAATGTACCTACTTGTATCTTGTACCGTTACAATGCAATGTGTATCACCCAACTAGTTGTTCATCATCATCATCATCATCAGCCATAGGACGTCCACTGCTGAACATAGGCCTCCCCCAAAGATTTCCAGATCGATCGATTGGAATCGGCCTGCATCCAGCGACTTCCTACTAGTTGTTAATAAATATTAAATGATTATTTATTTATTTCTTTCCTTTATTATTTTTTCTTTCGAATATAGATTCTGAACATACTACTTTCGATTTTCGGGTATATTAAAGCTTGTTTGTAGAACTACACTCATGTCCCTTCCATTAGACACTCATCTATAATAACGGCAAATCACGAATACCGTTAGAGGCGTAGGCTTGTGTTGAGTTGTGACTTTAGGCGTCTGACAGGGGTATTAGCCTGCCGAATTAATGTAGGTCGTGTGTTAAAAATAGATCTGCGTGGGGTATCGTGGAATATCGTAGGTTCATTCAAGCGTCTTTTAAACAGGTGCCATTATGGGCCTTTTTTTATAGCTGAGATTGGCAAACGAGCAAATGGGTCACCTGATGGTAAGTGATCTCCACCGCCCATAGACACCGAAGACACAAAAGAATGGGTGCGTTGCCAACCTAAAAGGAGGGAATGGAAGGGGAGGGGAAAGGAACTGGGAAAGGGAGGGGGGAAATGGACCACCAGAAATCTCACTCACCGAACGAAACGCGACAGCAAGCTGCCACTTTACGTCTGTTTTCTGTGAGACAGTGGTATCCAACCGGTCGAGCCGACCCATTCGTGCTGTAGACGTTACTGTCTACAGCGTGGCTCTACCAAAAGCTCTACTCAATCAGCGTTGCGGTACCAACTGCAGTCAGTGGTACTGCAACATGTAGCTGAATGAGAGGTACCTTTTGTTGGTGCAATATTTAGTATGATATGCATTATATATATTTTTTTTTCTCTTAGTGAAGATTTGGTTTTAATTTTTATTCCCGACGTTTCGAAGGCTTTGCAGTCTTCGTGGTCACGGGTTGGACTGAATATTTTATTTCAATGAATAGCATTCGCGTAAACTTAAGAAATCTTAGTGAAGTTGTTTTATGTTTAGTATTGTACCAGCAATAAATGTTTTCTTTCTTTCTTTCTTTCTACTCTCTCTCTCTCTCTCTACTCTGCTCTAGCCTTACTTATAAAAACAGTTTAACTGAGCAAACGAAAGAATAGTGTGTCCCTTATATTTTTAAAACAATGAAACACAAAGAATAAACATAACATAAGCTCACGCCTGTATCCCCGCAGGGGTAGGCAGAGGCGTACTAGCGAACTAGTACACCCACATTTCGCCGAGCTTAGTTCCGTCCCAGATGTGATAGAGGAGCCTATCGCCGTATCGGGCACAAATTCCAGACTCCGGGCTGATATGGAAAAATTCAATATCACTTTGCTCGACCTGGGGATCGAATCCGAGACTTCAGGACGGTAGTCGTACCGAAATACAACCACGCTACCGAGGCAGTCATATTATAATAAAAAATCTATTTTATTATAATAGCAGTAATTTTGTTAGACAAAACAATAATAATTGTAATTTGGTAATTTCGGCCCAAGGATGGCAACATTTACGTAACACTATTGTTTATAACAATAAGTTGGACCAAATATGTCATGTGTTGCAGATCATAGTGAACACAACCATAGACAAAAGAATATAGAGGACAAGGCATTACTACAAAAATGAAGCATTCCTAATGACTGCAGCTGACCCGATGAGCCAGAAAATAATTTCTCGTCACAAATTCAAGTTTCCATTATTCAAAAACTATGAGCCTTACGAAATTTTAGTATTTACTGCTAGATTGCTAGCCATCCTCTCTTTAAGTGTAGTTATTATTGATACCTCGGTGGCGTGGTTGTATTTCGGTACGACTACCGTCCTGAGGTCTCGGGTTCAATCCCCGGGTCGGGCAGTGATATTGGATTTCTCCATATCAGCCCGGAGTCTGGTAGTTGTGCCCGATATGGCGATAGGCTCGCCCCCTATCACATCTGGGACGGAACTAAGGTCGGCGAAATGTGGGTGTACTAGTTCGCTAGTGCGCCTCTGCCTACCCCTTCGGGGATACAGGCGTGAGCTTATGAAGCATTCCTAATGTATGGAACGAAACCAAAATGGCGACTTTGCAAGTGCAAGTTCATTATGGTTCTTCACACTCCGAATAGAGAAGCAAAACCAGCCCGCCTAGCATGCGCACCACGAGATATCCCTATAATCGACATTCGTGATGTTGTCTACGTGTTGTCTACAGTATTGTACGAAAATAAACGAGGACGCATGTTAGTGTCCGTAGACATACATACATACATAGACTCACGCCTTTTTCCCATAGGGGTAGGCAGAGACAACGGATTTCCACTTGCTACGATCCTTACACACCTCTCGCCTCATTCAGACTTTTTTTTTTTTTTTTTTTTATCCGAGCACGGCAAAGTGACCACACAACACCTGATGGTAAGCGATGTGCGGTCCAAAAATACCAGCCACCACCCATAGACCTTGTGTTATTATTTGTCATTACATTCTTCATGCATGCACGTCGGTTTAGGGTACTTTTAACTTGACCTTTCTCGAATAAATCTCTGACTTGGTCAGAGAATGTTCGATGAGGTCTTCCCCTTCCAACTCTACCATTCACACTTGCCATATATATTTGCTTTGTCAACCTCCTTTCATCCATCCTCTCTTCATGCCCAAACCACCGCAACATTCCTTTCTCAATCCTCGTTATTATTTTATCTAGTAAAAAATCAATCTCATCTAGTAAAAAATCAATTTATACATCCATGTTCTGCTGGGTTGAGATCGAATTGCTTACCGTTTTATGTTATTTTGTTTATCCATATTTCTGTTATTATTTGGTTTTGTTTTCTGTTTACTACTTTTGTGCGCTCTTAATGTTAATCTTAGTTTTAAACATTGTTTCTCAGTGAGTGAATTATGTATGTAATTCTTAATGAGAAAATAAAGTTGTTCTTAACCTTAACCTTATTTTATTTTTTATTTATTGTCCGTAGACAAATAGGAAAACCGGTTATAACAGGACAAAAAGCATAAACAAAATGTTCTCGTGGCGCGCATGCTAGGCGGGCAGGGGTATACTCGCCCGCTGCGGGCCGCCATACTTTCCATAATTTCACCGTGCGTGGACCACAATTTACATACAAAACCAACCATTTGTGCGTACGGACAGACATTACGGCGCCTTTGTGTATCAATCAGTTTTCACCAGGAAGTATGACTTAAGTCAGTTTTGACAACTTTTTAAGGAAAATGTATATGGAACCAGTCTTAGATAAAGCTCTAAAAATAATCATAACATAACATAAGCTCACGCCTGTATCCCCGGAGGGGTAGGCAGAGGCATACTAGCGAACTAGAACACCCACATTTCGCCGAGCTTAGTTCAGTCCCAGATGTGAGAAGGGGCGAGCCTATCGCCATATCGGGCAAAAATTCCAGACTCCGGGCTGATATGGAAAAATCCAATATCACTTTGCCCGACCCGGGGATCGAACCCGAGACCTCAGAACCGTAGTCGTACCGAAATACCACCACGCCACCGAGGCAGTCAAATATAATCACAAGTTTAAAAACTTAACTGACCGACTTCCAATTTACCGATCGTGACCAAATTTATATGGGACCACCCTTGAAATAAGCTCTATCGAACACAAAAATAATTTTGAAAATCGGTCCACATTTGGCGGAGATATCGCGTAACATACATAAAAAAACATTCAGATGAATTGAGGACCTTCTGTTTTGAACTCAGTCGAATAATACCGACTGCCTCGGTGGTGTAGTTGTATTTCGGTATGACAACCGTCCTGAGGTCTCGGGTTCGATCCCTGGGTCGGGTAAAGTGATATTGAATTTATCCATATCAGCCCGGAGTCTGGAATTTGTGCCCGATATGGCGATAGGCTCACCTATCACATCTGGGACGGAACTAAGCTCGGCGAAATGTGTGTGTTCTAGTTTGCTAGGGCGACTCTGCCTACCCCTTCGGGGATACAGGCGTGAGCTTATGTGAGGTTATGTTAAATTCTTATCATCACCGAATTATATATAATAGAATATATATACTTATAGAAACGCCTAAAATTAGCACACGTTTAATTATTTCATTCAACAACGTTATAAACATAGGCATGTACTGTTATAATAACAGACTGGTCACGGCACAATGCTCGTTCCGTATGGCATAGCAGCAAACGTATTACAATGAAAATACTATAATAAATGATATCCATACCAAGGCTGAGATGTATAGAGCGAACTACGACTAAGTCTGAGTCAAAGAAACGAACTCAGTGAAAGAAAGAAAGAAAGAATTATTGATTGACACAAGTGTGGTGGCGTACAGGTACAAGACGTAGAAACATATATTTAATTATACAAATATTTATGTATGTATGTACCTAATTATTAAATATCAATTAACAGATCACCCAAACATGTGGATGATAATATATGTCCCACCACAACCGTGCCAAAAGGATCTAGATCAGCATATGTCAAGTACTAGGTGCTTGACGCTGATTTTCATCCAGACCCTTGGCGTCCGACAGATGCCAAACCAGCACTACTGTGTGTGTGTGTGTGTGTGTGTGTGTGCAGTGAGGATTTGGAATTTTTAAATCGAACTTTGACCCAGTCCGAGTCAATTTTTTAAAGAAAAACTTAACAGACCGACTTCAAATCCGATCGTGACCAAATATGGGACATCCGTGGAAAAAGCTCTATCGAACACAAAAAGAATTTTGAAAATCTGTCCACATTTGGCGGAGATATCGCGTAACATACATAAAACAATACAGATGAAATAAAACTATTCTTATGGATTCTATCACGATTAGGTTTTAATTATTATTCCCGACGTTTAGAAGGCTTTGCAGTCTTCGTTGTCACGGGTCAAACGTCGGGAATAATAATTAAAACCTAATCGTGATAGAATCCGTAAGAATAGTTTTATTTCAATGTATAATATTCGCGTAAACTTAAGAAATCAGTAAATACAGATGAATTAGGGACATTCTCCTTTTTGGGAGTCGGTCAAAAGCAGACTGACAGACAGACTAACGCCCGGTTCCAATAAACAATCTCAGTTCGAATGTGCAGATAGATTACAAAAATTAGCCAATAAGAACACAGTTTGAACATGACTCCGTCAAATGACTTAATTTGATTGGTTCATAATCGCGATCTACGAGTATCTGCGCTCTAAACTGAGATAGTTTATTGAAACCGGCCGTAAGTTAATATTTCTCGTAAAAAATGACTAAGTCAAAGTTCGATTTTTCCAAGTGGTAGAGCCACGCTGTAGACAGTAACGTCTATAGCTCGAATGGGCCGGCTCGACCGGTTAGATACCACTGTCTTACAGAAAACCGACGTAAAGTGGCAGCTTGCTGTCGCGTTGCGTTCAGTGAGTGAGATTTCCGGTGGCTCATTTCGCCACTCCCTTTCCCAATCCCCTTCCCTTCCCTTCCATTCCCAATCCCCTTCCCTTCCCTTCCATTCCCAATCCCCTTCCCTTCCCTTCCATTCCCTCCTTTTAGATTGGTAACGCGCCCATGATTCTTTTTGTGTCTTGGGTGTCTATGGGCGGTGGAGATCACTTACCATCAGGTGACCCACCTGCTCGTTTGCAAATCTCTGCTTTAAAAAAAAAAAAAAAATTAACAATTCCAAATCCTCACCGAGTCCGAGTTGACTCAGACGAAGTTCGCTCTATAGGTCAAATGTGCATGTTTTTCTGGTTGGTTTTGAACCTCCGACATTCGTCTACAGCCCGTGCCTCAACTGAGCTATCGTGTTGCTAATAGGTGATGATAAACTAGTATTTTACATAACAGAACATATGACGTGGAGAGAAAGTGACCTACTAACGCGGTATACGCAATTTAAAAACGTGGTCAAGATTTTTGTCTTGTTGACTTTGTAACATCAAGCTATATCGTAAAAATCGAGGCAAATAACTGATCACGTGGGGCTCGCGACATAACCTGATGGATGTTTCGGGCGGGTATACTACATATATGGTGGTAAGCAGCGCTAGCTCAATTGCGTATGGTACGGAATGCCGAGACGAGTTTCTGAGGTTCAAAACCAATCCCAAAAAAAACATGCACCTCTGCCTTTTCTATGTTAAGTGTTTTCTTTGTGAATTATCGCTCGCTATAACGGTGAAGGAAAACATCAACAACAAACGAGAATTTCTCCATAAGAATTTCGAAGGTATGTGAAGTGTACCAACCCGCATTAGGCCAGCGTGGTAGACTAAGGCCTAACCCCTCTCATTAGTAGAGGACGCCGGTGCCACACGGGTACAGTAATATTACAGGGCTGACATTAATAAAATTAATTAGAGATACATTCCTGTCTGCACCGATCATCCGCATGTCCTCGTAAACACTGAAATTCCTTTTTTTATCCGGACAGGAAAGTAACTACACTGCACCTGATAGTAAGCGTAGTGCAGTCCAAAAAAACTATCGACTACGATACTACTAGCCAGAATGATGCCGGCCTATTTATGCTCCTTCACACTCTGGATCCGAAGAGGGAAGAAGCAAATCGAGGGGCTCGGGACAAGACAGGCGGATGACCGATACAGGGATATTTTTTCCTCTTCGCAGTTTGAATTAACATAAATAAGACGGCAAGTCTGGTGACTACCGATAAATCTATTGTTAGTCGGTGGTAGCTGGTGGTTGTTGCACTACGCTTACCATCAGGTGTAGTGTAGTCACTTCGCCGTGCTCGGATACAAAAAATCGGTTCAAGACCAAAATATTTATATGGGACCACCCTTGAAATAAGATCTATCGAACACAAAAAGTATTTTGAAAATCGATCCACATTTGGCGGAGATATCGCGTAACATACATACAATCGAATTGAGGACCTTCCTGCGACTTTATCAGGTCTTCTGTCCACCTAGTAGGTGGACGTCCAACGCTGCGCTTGCCGGTACGTGGTCGCTGGATGCAGGCCACTTCCAACAGGTCGATCTGGAAATCTTTGTGGGAGGCCATGTCCAGTAGTGGACGTCCTGTGGCTAATGATGATAAGGACCTTCTCTTTTTTTGAAGTGGGTCGAAAAATAATAATCGTATCTTAGTATAAGTATCCACAGAATGCGCGATTCGGCTGTAGTGTGGAGAAAACTGCACGCTCTATAAAACACGGTACATGCACTTACACTAAGAATAGGGTTGGCACAGGCGAAGTTTTTACGTTTCATTTTAATTGATTAGTCTCCTATCGCATATCACTCACTGCAGTTGCATATCACAGCGTAATAATCGTTGGGTAGTTGAATAAATTATCTTTATTAATGTTTACCTTATATAAAATAAAGCAGAAAAAGAAATATTGGTGATTTGAAGTTTGGTGTAACCTACAAACAGCGGAAAAGAGTATTAGTATACGTCACCTACATAACGTTACGTGAATTGGAAAGGGATAGCAAGATATCTCCACTATGCCCTTACTCCAAAATAAAAATATGAATTACTGCCTCATTTTTCAATCGATAAATAAATACACCCAACAGTCACACACATAGTCCTGAACCCACACTAGGTATAACCTGTATCGTGGGTATCAGAAACTACGAGAGACTTTCGGTCTTAACATCCAGACCCGAAACAAATATCTATGGGCCACATAGGCATTTGTCGCGGTGCGGGAATTTTTTTACAATTTCGAGCAGTTTTTACAGAACGGTTTCTTTTTTGTTTTATCTATCTACTAGCTGACCCGCGCAACTTCGTCTATGTATGAGAGAGAGGGTTGAAAGTATGAGTCGTAGGCACCTTTAGCACAATCATTCTAAAGGAGGTAATGGGATGATCTACTTCGGTCCGGTTTCGTCAGTCTCCCCGTCCGTCATTCCGTCAGTCACCCCGTCAGTGACCCCGTCCATCACCCTGTCGGTTACCCCGTCAGTCACCCCGTCGGTTACCTCGACAGTCACCCTGTCGGTCACCCGTCTGTCACCCCGTCACAAACCCAGAACAAAAAAGAATTTTTCAAATCGAACCAGTAGTTCCTGAGATTAGCGCGTTTAATCAAACAAACAAACTCTTCAGCTTTATAATATTAGTCTAATAATGTAATACTATATTATGTAACATTACATATAAATATATGGACATATAAAATCAAACATAGTCAAGTAACCATTTGACAGCCCTATCCATCAAGCGATAGTTGATGGCCTGTACGTCTGTGTGTCCGCACTATACACGCTTCTAGAAAACTAAGTATTCTTTTCAATGACGGCACCGGTCTAGTGGCAGCGTATATGGACTGTGTACTGGGAGGTCTTGGGTTGGATTCTGAAGCGTATAAAGTTTATAAACCCATTTTTTGTCAGTTATCGCTAGTTTTAGACTCCACTGTGTTTACTATAAATTAGTGTCTTTTTGCTCAGATAATTTTTTTTTTTTTATAGCAGGGATTGGCAAACGAGCAGATGGGTCACCTGATAAGTGATCTCTACCGCCCATAGACAACCAAGACACAAATAGAATCATGGGTGCGTTGCTAACCTAAAAAGAAGGAATGGAAGGGGACGGAAAAGGGAGGGGAGAAATGGGCCACCGAAGAAACCGAGCTGTGTACTGGGAAGTCCTGGGTTCGATTCTGAAGAGTATAAACCCATATTTAGTCGGCTATCGCTAGTTTTTTACTTCACTGTTCTTGCCATAAAGTGGTGACTCTTTGCTCAGATAAAAACCGTGTGTGCTTAAGACCACACTATGGAAGTGAAAACTTAAAGGACCGACTTCAAAATTTAACCGATCGTGACCAAATTTATATGGGACCACCTTTGAATAAGATCTATCGAACCTTGAAAAACGGTCGACATTTGGCGGAGATGTCGCGTAACATACATAAAACCGCACAAAGCCAACGCAGCAAGCAAAACTCATAAAAGATCACCGATTTAAAAGTTTTTAAAGTATACTGACCGTTTTCGCTAAACCTTGGTGCATAAAACCACATCACATTTAAACAACAAACACAACCAGACATAATTTAAGCGACGCCCCTCTAGTCAGACTTCCCGTCAAATCCACCCTGGTAAAACAATAAAACGATGTTGAAACTCACCAACATAGGTATATTAGGCACCACAACGGCGTCGTCATCCATGCCCGCGCTCAGCTCCGGCTGGAACGTGTACGTCCTCTTGTAGTGGAAGGATAAGGTTCCGTTCTCGTTGTCGGTGATGTTCACCTTCTCCCACTCCTCACTGGAAAGACCAGGTGGGTTAAACTGGGTAAACTGGGTTTTTTATCTGGGTTAAAATTAATTATAACACAACTTAACTAAGGGAGACCCACAGCACTATTACCAACCTGGAGTTAGTCCTAAACTCGATTTAACTGACATCTCATTCGTATAATTAAATCGAGATTTACATGCAGCAAGTCGCCCTTAAAAACGTATAAATCCATAAATACATAGATTCACGACTGCATCCACGCAGGGGTAGGCAGAGGCGAATTAGAGAACTAGAACACTCACATTTCGCCGTACCTATTTCCATCTCAGTGATAGGAGGCGAGCCTATCGCCATATTGCGCACAAAAAAAATACAAACGAATTAAGGACCTTCTCCTTTTTGGAAGTCGGTCGAAATTAGGTCCATATTTGACGGAGATATTGGCTAAAATTTACAAACAGACATACAGACAGATGGTTACCTACTTTTTTAAGTCGGTCAAAAACCTGAGACCATCGACAAACATGGGTCTGCCGGTGGTCAGCAGAATCATGCCGACCTATTTATGGATCGACTTTAAAAAAGGAGGAGGACCGACTTTAAAAAAGGAGGAGGTCCTCAATTCGTCTGTATTTTTTTGCCGCCTTCCAAAAAGGAGAAGGTCCTCAATTCTTCTGTATTTTTTATGTATGTTACGCGATATCTCCGCCAAATGTGGACCGATTTTCAAAATTCTTTTTGTGTTCGATAGAGCTTATTTCAAGGGTGGTCCCATATAAATTTGGTCACTATAGGATTTAAAGACGGTCTGTTAAGTTTTTAAACTTGTGATTATTAAGATTCTTTTCGTGTTCGATAGAGCTTATTTCAAGGGTGGTCCCATATAAATTTGGACACGATCGGATTTGAAGTCGTTCCGTTAAGTTTTTAAACTTGTATTATGCTTCTTCACACTCCGATGCGGGAAGAAGAAGATCGAATACACTTTAATTCCACTTAACGACAATTGCCGAATCAATCTAATACCAATTTGGCGGTTGTTGAAACACAGACCCGTTAATTGTTTTATTGTCATCTTAATTGATCTTAATTGAATTTTTCTCCTTAATAAACAACTACGCAGTACGCAATGTATCTTTAATTTTTATATATAGAATTGGGTATTTGAGTATGTTTGATTTTGTACACATTTTTATATGTACTAGCAAATAAAACAAAAAAGAAACTCTTCAGTAAAATCTGCATCGAAATTGGTTGAAAAATGAGTCAGTAATTCATATTTTAAAATCTGCAATGAGCAAGAGTGGGGACGTAGTGGGGATATCTTGCTATCCCTTTCTGATATACGTACCGTTATGGCCGTGACGTGATTTTACTGATACTTCTCTTTTTCGCAGTTTGAAGGTTACACCAAATTTCAAATGCTTATAACTTTTCTATTTTTGAGAATATTTCAATTATTCTTTCAGTACTATATTTTAGATGGCGTAAATTTCATATAAAATTAATTTTAAAAAAATAGCCAAGTACCCAATTAACGAATCGACTTAAAAACTTATCAGATCGTGACCAAATGTATATTGGACCACCCTTGAAATAAGCTCCTTCGAACACAAAAAGAATTTTGAAAATCGGTCCACATTTGGCGGAGATATCGCGTAACATACATAAAAAAACCGACGAATTGAGGACCTCCTCCTTTTTGGGAACTCGGTCGAAAATCTATTAAATCACATTTCTACTGACCCCGTTTTAGCGTAGTTAAAGTGAAACAGTTACTCACGAGTACACATAAGGTCCAAGTTCGTCGAGCACCGGCTTGGAGCCGTTGTTCAGGAACTCGTCCGCATTCGTCACGTTGTACACGTACACGCGGACGAACGGGCGGACCGGCGGCCGCGCCCACCACTCGAACGTCATCGAGCCGGGGCGCAGGATCAGCTCCTGTGCAGGGGAATTACAATTTATCAACAATAATCATAAGCAGATAATGTTACAGTTACGTTTATAGCACGAATGGGCCGGCTCAACTGTACCCCTAGTGTTTAATATTTATACACCTTTACATTATAATACAAATATTATTTTATATATTTATTATGTGCCCAGCAGTGGGACAGTAATATTACAGGGCTAATATTATTATTATTATTATTATATATTTATTATAAACTCTTTAATATGGGGAAAAGAGGTTTACTACTGACGCGGAATACAAATATGAAAAGAAAAATGAAAGTAGTTGACAAGTTGTCGTCGTTATTATCGCAATAAGAACCAAGGAAAAAGGAGCAGAGAAAAACATGAGAAAAATGATAAAATACCAGCGGCCCTGAAAGCAATTAAAGAATTTATATATATACACACCCAGGAGAGATGTTAATATTGGACTGCCAACCTTTCCACGGGTTTAAGGGTGAGCTTAGTTAATATATGTATATATTATATTTTATTTTAAGACTTTTATTCACAGGAACGAGACGCCAGGGCTGAATTCCAATCGCGGAGTAATATTTAACACCTAGTACGAGTTTACTTTGACAGTTCTCGATTAACGAAATCGACGATAGTTTGCGTTTTGTCCATACATTTGACTAGCAGCGCCACTTTGCGGAAACTACAACGAACTAAAAATGTAAGGAGAAACTGAAAACTATCGTCGATTTCGAGAATCGAGAAAAACTGTACTAAGGGTACATGTTTGATACCACTGTCTCACAAAAAACCGACGTAAAGTGATAGCTTGCTGTCGCGTTTCTTTCGGTGAGTGATTTCTCTCCCTCCCTTTCCGCATCCCCTTTCCCGTCCATTCCATTCCCTCCTTTTAGGTTGGCAACGCACCCATGATTCGTTTTGTGTCTCAGGTGTCTATGGGCGGAGGAGATCACTTACCATCAGGTGACCCATCTGCTCGTTTGCTAATCTCTGCTATAAAAAAAAGCTTAAACTTACATAACTTCAAAACCTGTCTGATCGTGACCAAATTCATATGGGAGCCTTGAAATAAGCTCTATCGAACACAAAAAAGAGTCTTGACAATAGGTGCCCATTTGGCGGAGATATCGCGTAATATCATCAATATAATATATCCTAGATGCACAGTTCTTTGCAAATATCCTCCTAAAAAGTGGTATCAGGAATAAAACAAAGAAAAAGATCACAAGTTCTAATTAAATCAACACAAATATAACCCTATGCACGTGTAATAAAGTAGCTTTTTAAACGAAATGAGCAAGCGCTCTTAAATTTGAATTTTGAAATTTAGAATTCCATCGGTGTCGGACTGTATGCAAAACGAGTGCTTAAGCACTCCTTTGCTGTCCCATTTTCCGAGCGTCAACTGTGCATCTAGGAAAGTAATATATCGATGCGTAACATACATAAAAAACGAATTAAGGAACTTCTTCCTTTTTTTTGTCGGTCGAAAACTACACAAACTGAACAAACGCACCCATGATTCCCCTGGAATTTCTTTCTACCTGCCCTTATCCCACCTTAATGTGGGATCTTCGCAAGACACTTGCATGTTGCAGAAAGTATTTGGCTTTGTTTTTAATACCGGCTGCCTGTCTGACGTCAACCCCAATGCCTCCCTGGGATAACCTTTTGACCACAAAACTTTTATTATAATTAATTAGCACATATGACGGACCCTTTTGGTGCGATAGTGGTGACATGTTTGACATGTAATACACTTGGACATAACAATGGACGATAGACAAAAAATGCATGTTTTGTGCATCGATATATTATTTACCTAGATGCACAGTTGACGCTCGGAAAATGGGACAGCAAAGGAGTGCTTAAGCACTCGTTTTGCATACAGTCCGACGCCGATGGAATTCTAAATTTCAAAATTCAAATTTAAGAACGCTTGCTCATTTCGTTTAAAAAGCTTCTTTATTACACGTGCATAGGGTTATATTTGTGTTGATTTAATTAGAACTTGTGATCTTTTTCTTTGTTTTATTCCTGAGACCTCTTTTTAGGAGGATATTTGCAAAGAACTGTGCATCTAGGGTATATTATATTGATGGTTTTGTGTAATGTTTTAGTGCAGGAGCCCCGGCTTTATATGAGCAGTAGACAATAAAAAACTTTGATTGGTACAGGTGTTTTTAGTATTTTGTTTAAAAAAATATGCGCAGGGGACGCGGCTTTAGTTTTTGAACTGGTGATTATTATTGCAGTCTGTACTATTACCAAGTAATCGATTCTTACTATACAGAATGTTTCATAAAGTTGGTATCAATAATAACACTTAAAGAGAGGATGGATAGCAATCTAGCGGTAAAGTTTAAAATTTTGTAAAGCTCATAGTTTTTGAATAATGGAAACCTGAATTTGTGACGAAAAATTATTTTCTGGCTCAATCGGGTCAGCTGCAGTACATTTGCAAACCTATGAGGCAATTAATTATTATTATATGCTTTATGCTAATTGCGAAGATTTGCAGGTCGCATTCCGATTTTAAAATCCACAATCCCAATCATAGATTAAAAAAAAAAGGTTTTTATTCTTTACCATTGCGCTTTTACGACCGGTTACAATAAACAATCTCAGATCGAATGTGCAGATAGATTACAAAAATTAGCCAATAAGAACACAGTTTGAACATGACTCCGTCAAATGACAGCCTCCGTGGCGCAGCGGGCAAGTAGCCGGCTGTGAAGCGAGAGGCCGCGGGTTCGATCCCCGCACCGGGACAAATGTTTGTATGGCCTACAGATATTTGTTTCGGGTCTGGGTATTGTGAGACCGAAAGTCTCGTAGTTCCTGATACCCACGACACAAGACTCGATCTTAGTGTGGGGTCAGGACTATGTATGTGACTGTAAATAAATAAAAATAAATAATAATATTAGCCCTGTAATATTACTGTCCCATTGCTGGGCACGGGCCTCTTCTACTAATGAGAGGGGTTAGGCCTTAGTCTACAACGCTGGCCTAATGCGGGTTGGTAGACTTCACATACCTTCGAAATTCCTGTGAAGAAATACTCTGGTATGCAGGTTTCCTCACGATGTTTTCCTTCACCGTTATAGCAAGCGATATTTCACAATGAAAATACACTTAACATAGAAAAGTCAGAGGTGTATGCTCCATGTTGGGGTTGGTCTCGAACCTCCGACACTTGTCTCGGCAGTCCGTACCATTCCCAACAGAGCTATCGCTGCATATGATGTGACTGTATTATATAAAAAATAAAAAATGAGTTGATTTGATTGGTTCATAATCGCGATCTATCTGCACTCTAAACTCAGATCGTTTATTGTCCGGCCGTAAATCGTTCTCCTGTGGATTTGTTATGGATACCCACTTTATGAAACACCCGGTATATGATATACAGCTAAATATCAATGATTTACAAACTCCATTGTTACACAACGTCGTGTGACTCGCGCTCTACGAGGGCGACCTTGGCACGGTTGCTGAACGGTAATCGCTAGCGTTTTGACTGGCCAGCCCGCCAGCACGACGGCGCGCAAATCCGCGCGTAGGGACATTGGGTAACGCGTTGTGTAACGTTACGCGTTGCTTGATTAACGGGTAGTGAAGGTTTAACTCGGTTTTGCGATAGTTTTCTACAGAGTTCAAAGGGACTTAATGAGTAGCCTGCAGTCCGCCAAGACCAATACTGCCTACCCTAAGTTCCGGATAATTTGCTAACTAAATTTAAATATACATAATATAACATAACATAAGCTCACGCTTGTATCCCCGAAGGGGTAGGCAAAGGCGCACTAGCGAACTAGAACACCCACATTTCGCCGAGCTTAGTTCCGTCCCAGATGTGATAGGGGGTGACCCTATCGCCATATCGGGCACAAATTCCAGACTCCGAGCTGATATGGAAAAATACAATATCACTTTGCACGACCCGGGGATCGAACCCGAGACCTCAGAACCGTAGTCGTACCGAAATACCACCACGCCCCGAGGGCAGTCATTTCAATTTAAATATAATCACAAGTTAAAAACTTAACGGACCGATTTCAAATCCGATCGTAACCAAATGTATATGGGACCTCCCTTGATATAAGCACTATCGAACACAAAAATAATTTTGAAAATCGGTCCACATTTGGCGGAGATATCGAGTAACATACATAAAAACAGACATCTTTTTGGAAGTGGCAAAATGATATTGGATTTTTCCATATCAGCCCGGTGACTGGAATTTGTGCCCGATATGACGATAGGCTCGCCCCCTATCACATCTGGGACGGAACTAAGCTCGGCGAAATGTGGGTGTACTAGTTTGCTAGTGCGCCTCTCCTACCCCTCCGGGGATGCAGGCGTGAGCTTATGTTATGTTATATTTCCGAAATCGCCGCAGTTTATATTTTTGAATGAGTCTCAAAAACAAGTGACTTGATTTTAAAAATTCTCTCACATATCAAAAGTTTCACTATGAACGAATAACATAAGCCGAAAAAATGTACAGTTCTCGTGGGATTTCCATGTGAACGAAGTCGCGAGCAACATCTAGTTCACTTACTGTCCCGCGCGCGTTGATATCTTTCCTATGAAATTATAGGGATGAAAATGTATCCTATTTCACTCGCCGGTTCATCCACAGCTTAACATGATTTCGTTGCACGTATTTACGAGCGAGGACGTAAAATATTTGTATGGAAAACGTCAGTACCCCGCGTAACCGCTAGAGGCGTTCGGGTGTTTGTCATACAAATATTTTACGAAGTCGCTAGCGAGTAATGTCAAAAAAACTTATGGTTAGCCTACTAATATTGTAAATAGGAAAGTTTGAATACATACATACGTGCACACTCCCGCCTGTATCCCATGGGGGTAGGCAGAGACTATTGAGCGTCACAAGCTACGATCCTGACACACCTCTTTTGCCTCTTTCACACATGAACACGCGGACAAACGTACATACAAACATATATCACATACATACACTAAAGAAATTTGTTCCATCTATTCAGAAGCCCACATAGATTACGTTTTACATATGTAAATATTGCGCAATTCCGACAAATGACAATAATAATAATAATAAATGAGGAATAATAATAATAATATTAGCCCTGTAATATTACTGTCCCACTGCTGGGCACGGGCCTCCTCTACTAGTGAGAGGGGTTAGGCCTTAGTCTTCCATGCTGGCCTATTGCGGGTTGGTAGACTTCACATTCCTTCGAAATTCTTATGGAGAAATTCTCAGGTATACAGGTTTCCTCACGATGTTTCCCTTCACCGTTATAGCAAGCGATAATTCACAATGAAAATTCACTAAACATTGAAAAGTTAGAGGTGTATGCTCTTTTTTTGGGTTGGTCTCGAACCCCCGACACTCGTCTCGCAGTCCGTACCATTCCCAACTGAGCTATTGCTTGTACAAACATATTATCTATACTACTATTATAAAGCTGAAAAGTTTGTTTATATGTTTGTTTGTTTGTTTGATTGAACGCGCTAATCTCAGGAACTATTGGTTCGATTTGAAAAATTATTTCTGTGTTAGATAGCCCATTTATCGAGGATGGCTATAGGCTATATAACATCACGCTATGACCAATAGGAGCGGGGCAGAAATGAAAAATGTCGCAAAAGCGGGGAAATTTATATCTCAGTCAGAAACTGCTGGTTCGAATTGAAAAATCATTTTAGTGTTGACCGACGGGGTGAATGATGGGGTGACTAAGGGGTGACTGACGCAGTGACAGACGGGGTGACAGACGGGGGTGATCAACGGGGTGACTGACAGGGTGACAGACAGGGTGACCGACGAGTTGATTGACAGGGTGACTCACGGGGTTACCGACGTGGGAAATGACGGGATTACTGACGGGGTGACGGATGGGCTGACTGTCGGGGTGACAGACGGGGGTGACCGACTGGGTGACCAACGGGGTGACCGACGGCATGACAGACGGGATGACTGACGGGGTAACCGACCGGGTGACCGACAGGGAGACCAACGGGGTTTCAACCCTCTCTCTCATACGCGGACAAACTTGCGCGGGTCAGCTAGTTACATATATATCGACAGCCTCCGTGGCGCAGCGGGCGAGTAGCAGATATTTGTTTTGGGTCTGGATGTTGTTAGACCGTGCTCTCTCGTAGTTCCTAATACCCACGACACAAGACTCGATCTTAGTGTGTGACTATTGGGTGTATTTATATTATATTACTTTTTTTTTATAAGCTCACGCCTGTATCCTCGAAGGGGTAGGCAGAGGCGCACTAGCCAGCTAGAACACCCACGTTTCGCCGAGCTTAGTTCCGTCCCAGATGTGATAGGGGGCGAGCCTATCGCCATATCGGGCACAAATTCCAGACTCCGGGCTGATATGGAAAATCCAATATCACTTTGCCCGACCCGGGGATCGAACCCGAGACCTCAGAACCGTAATCGCACCGAGATACCACCACGCCACAGAGACACTCCATATAAATTTGGTCACGATCGGATTTGAAGTCGGTCTGTTAAGTTTTTAAATTTGTGATTATTATCTTTAAAACCCGAGGGCAAGCTACGTCCCTTTCATTTTCAAACAATGTGACGCAAGAAAAAACGTGACAAAGTATTCTTAAAGATAAGAAACGCGTAAATTTTTATAAGAGGCTCAGTTGTTAGTACAAAAATATAACTGAACCGTTTATAAATATAATAAAAATAAAATAAAAATCTTTATTAATCACGTAGTCATATAAAAGCACTTATGACATGTCAAAAAAAGCATAATTTAGATTTAAGTATTTCTTATAATATTATTATATTATATTATAGAATGCTATGAATTTGGAATCAGGGAGGCAGGTTATACAGTTAGAAGAATAGGGTCCTATGGGGAAAGGGGAATGGAGAGGTTTGTGGACCGTGGAAAGGGAACGGGATGTGGCAGGTACGCCGACAGGGAAGCGACGGGAATTAATAGAAGTTGGTGGGATTGGATGAAAATACTACAGAGCCCTATCCTAGCTAACCTACCAACCTTTCTCTAGCTACCTACGGATGACGACCCGAAGAAGAAAGGTAGAAAGAAACGGAATTAAACGGAGTTTAATTAAAGCAAGTATGTTTGTAAACCAGTACAGTACGGTGAGTGCAACATAGGTTGTGTATAATTTGGTGGCGGACGGCCGAGGCACCGTCCAAGGTTCGATGCGCATCAACGGATCGGACGTATCGCTTTCCAAACGCGCTAACGATCGGCTGTGGGCCACTGTGGCGCAGCGATAAGTCACAATGGAAAGGTCCGGGTTCAGTTCTCGCATGTGGTCTTCAATCCATATAGACGTTTTATTACTATCTGCATTTATCCCACGTAAATGTGGGGTTAGCGCAAAACACATTTTTTTTAAATGTTGCAGAAAAGATTTAGCTTAGTTTTTTACGACCGACTGCCTGTCTGACATCAACCATAATCATCATCATCATCATCATCAGCTATAGGACGTCCACTACTGAACATAGGCCTCCCCCAAAGATTTCCAGATCGACCTGTTGGAAGCGGCCTGCATCCAGAGACTTCCTGCGACCTTTATCAGGTCGTCGGTACACCTTGTAGGTGGACGTCCTACGCTATGCAACCAAATCAACCATAATATAGACAATAAACTAATTTATAAATAATCAGTTCCATACAATCACTAAGTTTGTACTTCGAAGGGGTAGGAAGAGGCGCACTAGCAAAATAGAACACCCAAATTTCACCGAGACTCTTTGACTCAGACTTAGGCTGACATCTATAGAGCGAACTTCGATTATGTCTAAGTCAATGTAACAAACTCAGTATGGCTTTGGGATTCTTATATCGAACTATGACTTAGTCCGAGTCATTTTTTACAAGAAAAACAGACTGACACAGACTAAGCAAAGATTTTCTTTTTTTTTTAGAGCAGAGATTGGCAAACGAGCAGATGGGTCACCTGATGGTAAGTGATCTCCACCGCCCATAGACACCCAAGACACAAAAATAATCATGGGTGAGTTGCCAACCTAAAAGGAGGGAATGGAAGGGGAGGGAAGGGGATTGGGAAAGGGAGTGGGGAAATGGGCCACCGGAAAACTCACTCACCGAACGAAACGCGATAGCAAGCTGCCACTTTACGTCGGTTTTCTGTGAGACAGTGGTATCTAACCTGTCGAGCCGGCCCATTCGTGCTGTAGACGTTACTGTGTACAGCGTGGCTCTACCAATTATAAAAAATGACTCGGACTAAGTCAAAATCCTCACTGAGTTCGCTACATTGACTTAAACTTAGTCGAAGACTTAGACTAAGTCGCTCTATAGATACTTATTACAATGCGAGGGCGGGTATTACAATTTACACCCTAGAATATTCTGCAAATGTTCAAGAATTACATAAGACGATTTCGACCTATCCAAAGAATAAAGTTACATATGATAATGAATCGAAATTGCTTTCTTATTTTTCTGAGCTTATATTGACCTATATATTTAACTAGCAAATTTTTTTTTTTAACTTATAGCGTAATAACAAGTTAAATTATGACATAGCTTAAAAATATTTACTAATTAAATATACAGGTCAATATTAGCTCAGAAAAATAAGAAAGCAATTTCGATTAATTATCATATGTAACTTTATTCTTTGGATAGGTCGATTTTATTGTCTAAACATTATTCCGCTGGCACGACCTTGCGCGCGTATATTTCGAATAACCTGCAACATGGTTGAGGAGGTCGATGGCTGGCACATGCGTCATACTCGTGAACGGGTGCTGCTTGTGTGGACTGGTCTACCTAGCTTGTTTTTAATTATCTCAACTAAATTCACCGTGGCCGTGGGGTCACTCAGTGAGCCATTGTATTGTATTTTTTGTATGTTTTTATTTGTATTTTTTAATTTCATACAAACAGGTTGCAATCATTGATACACAATTATTACTACAAAAAAACATTTGTATGTATTTTCTTGGTGGTTTAGCTGCTCTAATTTATATATCTTTTTTGTATATGGTACTTTATAAGCATTTATTGTCAACTGGCATTTAAAAGAGCAACGCCAGAGTTTCTTGCCCGTTCTTCTCTGGCGAAACGGCCTTCCGAACTGGCGGTAGAGGAACTTTGACGGAATCTAAATAATGTAGTAAAATTTCATGGATTCAATAAATATTTTGATTTGATTTGATTTGAAAAAAAAAATGCGACTGAGTGATTTATGACCACGAGGTCACAATTTTTGCATCACAAGTTTCGTGCTGTTTTCCCGTCTATGTACTGCTTAATGTCTTTTGTAAAATACAGATGTACAGAGGTCGCGACCCGCAGTATGACCCTTAGATTAGAGCGCTTGAGATTATCCATGGTCATGTATTTTGTAAACATAACGACCTTATCTATCTCGTAAATTGCTCAAAAAACAATTGCCTTCAACTTCGTTTCATAACGTTTGAATAAAAACTATAGTTGTTTACGAGTTTAGAAACTTTCCTATGGATTACGGCCTCATTGTCCTATATACAGGGTGTTTGATAAAGTTGAAAGAGAGAATTATTTATTGACACAAGTGTGGTGGCGTACAGGTACAAGGTACAAGTTGGTGTCAATAATAACTGCACTTAAAGAGGAGATGGCTAGCAATCTATCAATGTATAAATGAGTGGTAGAGCCACTCTGTAGACGTCTACAGCACGAATGGGCCGACTCGACCTTTTTTTTTTTTTTTTATAGTAGAAATTGGCAAACGAGCAGATGGGTCACCTGATGGTAAGTGATCTCCACCGCCCATAGACACCCAAGACACAAAAAGATTCATGGGTGCGTTGCCAACCTTAAAGAAGGGAATGGAAGGGGAGGGAAGGGGATTGGGAAAGGGAGTGGGGAAATGGGCCACCGGAAATCTCACTCACCGAACGAAACGCGACAGCAAGCTGCCACTTTACGTCGGTTTTCTGACCTTCGACTTAGTCCGAGCCATTTTTTGCAAGAAAATCTTTGCTTAGTCTGTCAGTCTGTTTTTGAGAGTCTGAGATCCCTACCTTCAGCTGTAACACCAATTTTCAGTGGTAGAGCCCCGCTGTAGACAGTGACGTCTACAGCACGAATGGGCCGGCTCAACAGGTTTGATACCACTGTCTCACAGAAAACCGACGTAAAGTGGCAGCTTGCTGTCGCGTTTCGTTCGGTGAGTGAGATTTCCGGTGGCCCATTTCCCCTTTCTTTTACCTCCCCTTCTATTCCCCACTTTTTGGTTGGCAACGCACCCATGATTCTTTGTGTCTTGGGTGTCTATGGGCGGTGGAGATCACTTACCATCAGGTGACCCATCTGCTCGTTTGCCAGTCTCTGCTATAAAAAAAAATCTAACGGTAAAGTTAAAAATTCTGTAAGGCTAATAGTTTTTGAATAATGGGAACTTGAATTTTTAATGAAACATTTTTTCTGGCTCATTGGGTTAGCTGCAGTAGATTTGCAAACCACCTATGGGGTAATTAATTATTTCTGCCATACACAAAGTCATTACTGCTAGTTGCGACGAATTACTTATCTGCCCATCTGCTCGTTTGCCAGTCTCTGATATATAAAAAAACGTACATGGTCAATGAAGAGGCTGATCCAGGTGCCGAGGAATATTGCGCAGATCACGCCCAGCAGTAGCAGCACCACGGCGATCGCAAGCACCAGCCCTGCAGACAAGCATAAATGAATAAATACAACAGTCTTATATTAATAATCACAAGTTTAAAAACTTAACTGACTGACTTCAAATACGATCGTAACCAAATTTATAAGGGACCACCCTTGAAATAAGCTCTATCGAACACAAAAATAATTTTGAAAATCGGTCCGCATTTGGCGGAGATATCGCGTCACATACATAAAAAAATACAGACGAATTGAGGACCTTCTCCTTTTTGGAAGTCGGTCGATAAAGTGACAATAGGATCATCTATCACATCTGGGACGGAAATGAGCTCGGCGAAATGTGGGTGTTCTAGTTCGCTAGTACGCCTCTGTCTATCCCTTCGGGGATACAAAGTCGCTAGCGTGGTATGTCAAAAAAATGGTTGTGCTACCGTATAAGGCATGAAGCATTGCTAACGTATGGGACTAAACCAGAATGGCGACTGCCCAAGAAATATCCCATTAATATAATAGTTGGGCATCTTCTTTATATTCCGAAATTAGTGTAATTTAAAGTAAACTCAATAAGTATTTATACGTTAATTGATTCTTATGACACGGTAACAACTTACATGTAAATAGATGTTGAGTGATAGAGCCACGCTGTAGACAGTAACGTCTAAAGCACGAATGGGCCGGCTCGACCGGTTTGATACCACTGTCTCACAGGAAACCGACGTAAAGTGGCAGCGTGCTGTCGCGTTTCGTTCGGTGAGTGAGATTTCCGGTGGCCCATTTCCCCCTACATATCCCAATCCATTTTCCCTCCCCTTCCATTTCCTCCTTTTACGTTGGCAACGCACCCCTGATTCTTATTGTCTTGGGTGTCTATGGGCGGTGGAGACCACTTACCATCAAGTGACCCATCTGTTCGTTTGCCAGTCTCTGCTATAAAAAAAAGATCGCGAAACTAAAATGGCGGAACCGGTTTCACAGTAAACACGTATTTTTCGTAGTTATGCCGGGTCCTCTTATTTTTTCTTTATTCATTGGGCCAACCATGGGTTTTTTGACTCTGCTCTCTTGCGACTTCGCAAAATATTTGTACGACAAACACCCTGGTACTGATCCATTAACATTAACATAAGCTCACGCCTGTATCCCCGAAGGGGTAGGCAGAGGCGCAATAGCGAACTAGAACACCCAAAGTCGCCGAACTTAGTTCCGTCCCAGATGTGATAGGGGGCGAGCCTATCGCCACATCGGGCACTAATTCCAGACTCCGGGCTGATATGGAAAAATCCAATATCACTTTGCCCGACCCGGGGATCGAATCGATACCGAAATATCATCACGCCACCAAGGCAGTCTGAAAATTACTGATAATTCCCAACAATTCCATTCCTCGTATACAGTTGAGTTACTGTATGCAGTTGACAATACAAGAGCTTCGCGTTTCATAACATTTCGTCCGATCGTCGCGTGTTTTGACTGCGTATTAACAACAGTTTTCTGTTCCCGCGCTCATATGCAAAATGGCGTCGTGGGTAGGGTTGCCAGGCGTCAGGGTTTAGCGGGACATGTCTTTTTTACAACAGAGGCTGGTATGGGAGCAGGTAGCCTTAGTAAAAAAATTTCTCGATTCTCGAAATCGAAGATAGTTTACAGTTTCTCCATACATCTTTTAGTTCGTTGTAGTTTCCGCAAAGTGGCGCTGCTAGTCAAATGTTTGGACAAAACGCAAACTATCGTCGATTTCGAGAATCGATAACTGTCAAAATAAACTCGTACTAGGGGTACAGGTGGGTCATTTTCACAATGCATAGACACCCACGTCACTAATATTATCATGAATGTCCACAAGTGTATGGCTTTTTATGATCCGCTTTAAATAGGCTTTTGGATAACTAGGGGCGGTCCCGGCCTGGGTGCTTCTCGCCTAGATGATCAACAACGGATCGGTCCGCATTTCTTCTCAGGGATAACCACGAAAATACCGACGCCATTTTTATCTTTTCAATGGACATGTAAAAGTGATATTAAATATCCTATTTGCAGAATAAATTATTACAATTTGAATTAGGGAAACCCGGAGCTGTCCCTAAGGCGCCTAAGAGGGCCACCGCGGGGTTTTTAGTCGGTATTGCCGGTGTAGCGTGTACATAACGTTAGGGACTCGGCTCTTTTCACTCGGATGTTTTGTTTTCTTCTTACTCGGATGTTTTCCATCCCGGGCATTAGGACGCTGAGTCGTAATATCGGTGACCCCGACGTAACTGTCACGTCTTCCATCAGGCGTCATTGGGTGACAAAAAAAGGCTACTGGATTTCCTCTCCACGATCTAGCAATGCATAGCATGGCTAACACAGCTATAGTACCTATAGTGTAATCAATAATCACTGATTCCACAGTCAAACTATTTGCGCAGTTTTGTGGGACAATTATTATGTCACAAGTTTCTATTTTATCGACCAACTTCCAAAAAGGAGAAGGTCCTCAATTCGTCTGTATTTTGTTTTTCTTTTTTTGACCGACTTCCAAAAAGGAGGAGGTCCTCAATTCGTCTATATTTTTTATGTATGTTACGCGATATCTGCGCCAAATGTGGACCGATTTTTGTGTTCGATAGAGTTTATTTCAAGGGTGGTCCCATATAAATTTGGTCACGATCGGATTTGAAGGCGATCTGTTAAGTTTTTAAACTTGTTATTTTTTTATGTATATTACGCGATATCTCCACCGATTGTGGACTGATTTCCAAAATTATTTTTGTGTTCGATAGAGCTTATTTCGGTGGTCCCAAATAAATTTGGTCACGAACGGATCATGTTGGAAGTCGGTCAGTTAAGTTTTTAAACTTGTGAGTATAATTAATACAGCGCGGTGTCCGGTATTTTAATTTTAAGGCGTGGTAACCCTAATGCCGCCATATTTGCTATCGAGCTGTCACGTAATCATAATAATCGTTTGCATCGCGTCGTGAGACTCGTGACGTATGCCTAGCGAGTCTCTTTGAATAAATACGTGGAACGTTGTGGTTTTAATATGGATGGAGGAAATTACACTTATAAATAAGTAACACCCAACAGACACACATAGTCCTGATCCCACACTTAGGCTGAGATGTATAGAGCGAACTCTGACTAAATCTGAGTCAAGGAAACGAAATCAATGAGCGGTAGACTTTGAGTGTTTCAGTGGTAGAGCCACGCTGTAGACAGTAACGTCTATAGCATAATGAGCCGGTTCGATGGGTTAGATACCACTGTCTCACAGAAAACCGACGTAAAGTGGCAGCTTGCTGTCGCGTTTCGTTCGGTGAGTGAGATTTCCGGTGGCTCATTTGCCCACTCCCTTTCCCAATACCTTTTCCCTCCCCTTCCATTCCCTCCATTTAGGTTGGCAACGCACCCATGATTATTTTTGTGTCTTGGGTGTCTATGGGCGGTGGAGATCACTTACCATCAGGTGACCCATCTGCTCGTTTGCCAATCTCTGCTATAAAAAAAAATCGCGAAACTAGAATGGAGGAACCAGCTTCACAGTAAACACGTATTTTTCGTAGTTATACCGGGTCCTTTTATTTTTCTTTATTCATTTAAGATTTGGAATTTTTAAATCAAACTTTGATTTAGTCCGGGTCATTTTTTACAAGAGAATATGCTTAGTCTGTCTGTCAGTCTGTTTTTCTTGTAAAAAATGACTCGGACTAAGTCAAATTTTGGTTTAAAAATTCCAAATCCTCACTGAGTTCGTTTTTTGACTCAGACTTAGTCGAAGTTCGCTCTATAGATCCCAGCCTAACATACCAATCTTGTATCGTGGCCCCGTGGGTATCGGGAACTACAAGAGATGCACGGTCTCAACATGACACGAAAAAGATATGTGGGCCACAGAAACATTACGAACTGCCGAGATGAGTGTCGGAGGTTCGAGACCAACCCCAAAATGGAGCATACACCTCTGACTTTTCTGAGAATTAACATTTGCTATAACATCGTGAGGAAACCTGCATACCCGAGAATATCTTCAGAAGAATTTCGAAGGTATGTCGAGTCTACCAACCCGCATGAGGCCAGCGTGGTAGACTAACGCCTAACCCCTCTCCAGAATTTAAAACATGAATTACTGCCTCATTTTCCAACCAATTTCGATGCAATTTTTACAGAAGGGTTTCTTTTTGTTTTATTTGCTATTACATATAAATATATGTATAAAATGAAACATACTCAAGTACCCAATTAAAAATCACATAATGATTTATTTACACATCTATACGTAACAGTTGGAACGTGACATAATTTGAAAATCAGCTATTCATTGAGCGGCGGGCATCATAACCTTGGTGGTACGCTGACTCGAGAGAACACATGATTTAATTGAACATGAAATTTAACCGACGTAAAAAGGAAGGATGTTAGACATACCCTATGTTTGACGTCAGGCAAGAGTGGTAGAGCCACGCTGTAGATAGTTACGTCTACAGCACGAATGGGCCAGCTCAATCGGTTTGATACCACCGTCTTGTGAGACGTTTTCTGTGGAAAACCAACCCATCACAGACACCCAAGACAGAAAAAGTATCATGGATGCGTTGCCAACTTAAAAGGAGGAAATGGAAAGGGAGGGAAAAAGGGATTGGGAAAGGAATGGGGAAATGGGCCACCGGAAATCTCACTCACCGAACGAAACGCGACAGAGGGCTGCCTGCTGAACTTTACGTCGGTTTTCTGTGAAACAGTGGTATCAAACCGGTCGAGCCGGCCCATTCGTGCTGTAGACGTAATTGTCTACAGCGTGGCTGTACCACTAAAATAATGGAAACAGCAGATACATTTTACGTCATCCGAAGTGTAGGTATTGCCAAATATTTCTAATATAAATCAACACTTATATGTACATTTAGGCCGTAGCCTTCAAGTGCTAAATAAGTTTATATTAGTTTGAGGAAAATGTAAAGATATGGCTTACATTAGTCATAGACCTCATAGATATAATGTTATTACTGGTTATTACATTTAGAAGGTTCGCCTCCTTGGTCTAATGGCAGCATATACAGAGTCATTCTCTCTATCTACTCTTATCCCACCTTAATGTGGGGTCAGCGCAACACACTTTTTTCAAGCAGTTGCAGAGAGAATTTGGTTTAGTTTTTACGACCGGCGGGCTACCTGACGTCAACCCCCTTTGAGGGATCCAGTCCCGGGCAAATTAAATTAGGAAATTTGCTCTGCTCGACCATCGAACTCAGGACCTCCCGGTCCACAGCCCATACATGTTGCCAGTAGACCAGCATATACATGCATATAACATATGCAGCATATACAGAATGGCGCCAACATAACGACATTAAATTTAATAATGAGTAACGTGGGTATTTTTTTAATTAAATTCACCGCACCAATAAAATAACTCTAGCTAGAGTCATAACATAACATATCAGTTGTTTTAGGTCGTCCCGAATGTACATCATGTGCAAAAATTGAGAAAACTTAAAATCAAGACATTGGCTGAATAAATTTTCTTTTTTTCTTCTTCTTTCCTTCTTTCAATTCTGTGCTTACACTATTTTATCTGATTCTATTCGACTGATTTTTGGTACAAGGCTTTCCAATATTGTTAAGGTATATGTGGAATGATTTAATGTCATTATGTTGGCGCCATTCGGTGTAGGCTGTGGACCAGGAGGTCCTAGGTTCGATTCCCAGGTCTGGCAAAGCAATTTTGTTACTTAATTTTTCGAGACTGGATCCCTCAGAGGGCGTTGACGTCAGGCAGGCGGCCGGTCGTAAAAACTAAACCAAATCCTTTCTGCAATACTTGAAAAAGTGTGTCGAAAACATAGTATCCCATCTGGGACGGAACTAAGCTTGGCGAAATGTGGGTGTTCTAGTTCGCTAGTGCGTCTGGGCTACCCCTTCGGGGATACAGGCGTAAGCTTATGTTATAAAGTAAAAGTTAGTGTTATTCTCTTATATAATCGATATAACTGTAAAGTTTTATACAAATGCATCTAGTAGTTTTTGGGTGGGAGTAACAAACACACACGCACACACACACACACACACACACACACACACACACAAACAACACAAACTTTCGTTTATAATATTAGTAGCATTTACGCGCCTTTTATCTATAAGAATGGTCTGTCACTTGTTCCTTGTTTGATAACGAAAGGGACAAACTATACTTAAAGTTGAGAAGAGCGCAAATATTTTACAAGTAACGGGCTTAATGTACAAGCAATCATAACCATAGAATATTGCATAAATAGAATGTACGCATTACTTAACCATTTCAAATGATGTTGGTATTTCAAATCACTTCGCCTATTATTATGTCATAGCTGTGATGAATTTGTTTTAAAAGTATAAAGTGTACACATACATAACATAAGCTCACGCCTTTATCCCCGAAGGCGTAGGCAGAGGTGCACTAGCGAACTAGAACACCGACATTTCGCAGAGCTTAGTTCACTCCCAGATGTGATAGGGGGCGAGCCTATCGCCATATCGGGCACAAATTCCAGACTCCGGGCTGATATGGAAAAATCCAATATCATTTTGCCCGACCCGGGGATTGAACCCGAGACCTCAGAATCGTAGTCGTACTGAAATACTACCACGCCACCGTGACAGTCATATAGACCACCCTTGAAATAAGCTCTACCGAACACAAAAATAATTTTGAAAATCTGTCCACATTTGGCGGAGATATCGCGTAACATACAAAAAAAAATACAGACAAATTGAAGACCTTCTCCTTTTTAGAAGTCGGTCGACAAATAACACTGGATTCGTATTAACAGTATACGTTTCGGAGGTCATTGACCCATTGAGAATCTTAACATTGCGATGAATTAAGGACAACGGTATCCCGGTCGAGCTGGTCCATTCATGCTGTAGTCATAATAAATAAACACACCCGTTAGTCACACACCTAGTCCTGCCTCCACACTAGGTATAACCTGTATCGTGGGTGTCAGAGATTATGAGAGACGCGCGCTCTCACAACACTAACCCGAACCAAATATCTGTGGGCCAAATATTGACAGCTTCCGTGGCGCAGCGGGCGAGTAGCCGGGTATGAAGCGAGAGGCCGCGGGTTCGATTCCCGCATTGAGACAAATGTGTGTATGGCCCACAGATATTTGTTTCAAGTCCAGAATTGACATAAAAAACACCCAGGTATTGTGAGACAGAAAGTTTCTCATAGTCTATGACAACCACGATACAAGTTAGTGTGGGGTCAGGACTAGGCGTGTGACTGTTGGGTGTATTTATTTAAACATTGATCTCGGTGCGGGAATCAAACCCGCGACCTTTCGTTTCACAGCGAGCGACCGCTGCGCCACCGACGCTGTCAACTGTCAATATGTACCTCTAAACTCAAATCACTCTATTTCGCTCGATTTCAACAATTTTCTATTGTAAAAAACTATATCCGTATAATTAATCTATAAAAAACACGACTGTCCGCTAGTTTCACTACTTAAAATGCGATCATAACATTATATTTAATAACTGTACTAAAATTTCGAAAACGGATACTTAAGCATAGAGTTTTGACTAAAATTCTTGGATTTAAGGCAAAATTTTGTTAAAAATTCATTTATTACTACATTAATCCCTAAGGGGTTGATTTCAGGCGGCAGCCGATCGTAAAAACTAAGGCAAATCCTTTCTGAAACATCCTTAAAATAGTGTGTTGCGCAGACCCCACATTATAGTGGGATAAGGGCAGAAAGAAAGATTTAAAACTACATTAAAAAGTAGTCGCCTTCTTGGTCGAGTGGCAGCGTATACGGGCTGTACTCCGAGAGGTCGTAGTTTCGATTCCCTGGTCGCGCAAAACAGATTTTCTACATAATCTTACTCCTACCTCCTTCAAAAGGGGTTGACGTCAGACAACATCCTGATATAATATTGCGCTGATCCCACATTCAAGTGGGATCAAGAAAAGTGGAGGACTATTTTCAAGTCGTTCTAACTCTATGTATGTTACGTGATATCTTAGCCAAATATTGACCGATTTTGATGATGCTTTTTATATTCGACAGGGCTTACTCCACAGGTTACCCCATATAAATTTGGTCAAAAACCAACGACAGGTTGCAATTGAAAGTTGAAAAAACTCTACACAGACGCCAGATTTCGAAATTAGTTTGTAAATTTTAGTAGCTATTTTAAAGCCACTGTTATGAGTCGTATACGTAATACTCCCCACCACTCTACGCCCCCCCTAAACGTGAAAATTACAGAGATAACTTCTCGTTTTCGCTTGCAAATTGTTATTTTACGCTTCGTTAGGTTACTGGCTTAAGCGACTGTGTGACCTCCTTTTACTCGGCTACTGACTCGAGTAAAGGGACTAATTTGGGCCCCGAGCCATGCAACCTTTGCCTAACGCAATTAAAACAAAAAAATGTCTACGAATTTGAAAATGGAACGAAAAAGGCACAACACAAAGGTCGTATTGTGCAAATAATTGCGATACACAATTTGTAAATCGAACGGTCGCGCACAGACAAAAAATCACTCACTAATCATACGGTTCCGCTTGGCATAATCCACCATACGTGAAATGGAACGCAACGCCATCGTGAGCACAAGATTAAAAAAGAAATTCCTTTTTTAAATCACACACTGGCCGAAAAAACACTATCGTGGCATTTCGTTACGCCGCTCGCGAACGTCCGAGAGTGACTGGCCGGCGCGCGCTCCGCAAAAAGGTTTTTACTTAGTTTGTGATTTTTTTTTAATTTGCCCGAATAGCACTTCGCAACTGTCATTTGAATCGCATTATGCCGCGCGATAGAGTGGAAATCGCGCGAAAATTATGACAGATAATGTCATTTCCTGCTTTATAAAATTAAAACCCATAAAAACTTGTTAAAATCAATACGAAGATTTTTTTATGTTTGATCTTTATGCCTAAAAATATCCTAAATATCTAAAAAAAACTTAGTTGAGAAACAGAAAAACAGATACAAATATAATATGTAAGCAAAAAATGACAATACCTCATATTTATAACAAAAAAATCATGAAAGCAGTTTATACATCTCCATTCCAAAGGACATAACCCTTATGAAAATAAAAAAACAACATCCATAACATAAGCTCACGCCTGTATCCCCGAAGGGGTAGGCAGAGGTGCACTAGCAAACTAAAACACCCACATTTCGCCGAGTTTAGTTCCGTCCCAGATGTGATATGGGGCGAGCCAATCGCCATATCGGGCACAAATTCCAGACTCCGAGCTGATATAGAAAAATCCAATATCACTTTGCCCTCGCCGGGGATCGAACCCGAGACCTCAGGACGGTAGCCATACCGAAATACAACCACGCCACCGAGACAATAATAAAAAAAAACATAAAATATGCATTAAAAGAAAACAAGATAAAAGAAAAGTTAATCACAAGTTTAAAAACTTAACGGATCGCCTTCAAAATTCATCCGATCGTAACCAAATTATATTTGAGTGGTAGAGCCACGCTGTAGACAATTACGTCTACAGCACGAATCGGCAGACTCGACCGGTTTGATACCAGTCTCACAGAAAACCGACGTAAAGTGGCAGCTTGCTGTCGCTTTTCATTCAGTTGAGATTTCCAGTGGCCCATAACCCCCCCTCTCTTCCCAATCCCTTTTTCCTCCCCTTCCATGCCCTTATTTTAGCCTGGCAACGCATTCATGATTCTTTTTGTGTCTTGGGTGTCTATGGGCGGTGGAGATCACTTACCATCAGCTGACCCATCTGCTCGTTTGCCAGTCTATCGTCAAGAAACACCGCCTATTCCCAAGGCCGTTAATACTGGAACAAGGTCTCGAACCTACGTCCTTTACGGTCTCACACCCAACCATAACGGAATAGAAAATTAATGGACTGTTAACTGTGGAACAAAAACATCGTTGTTTATGGTTAGGTTGAATTATGTGCATAATTTTAATGGTATAGTTTACATACATAAGCTCACGCCTGTATCCCCGAAGGGGTAGGCAGAGGCGCACTAGCTAAGTACACCCACATTCCGACGAACTTTCTTCCGTTTTTTATTTTTGTTTTTTTATGTATTCAGTTTTGAAGTTGGTTTTCAGTTTTTGTTAAACTTCAATTATTTATGAATGTGATTTCTAGGAAATTCACTAGAATCTGCTTCATACGCAAAACATCGTCAGTGTGAACGTTAATATTTAAAGAAACAATTAACAAGTGGTATGAAATAGTGATAATTGATACATCGACGTGAATATACTTTATTTCGTTAAATATTTTTGTATGGTAGATCCATAATAGTCGCCAGTCTAGTGAAATGAAATGATTTATTTATCGTTAATAAATATCTCTTATGACAAGTCAATACCATATTAACGGACAAGTTCAAATCCGTTTGTAACCAAATTTATACGGGACCACTCTTGAAATAAGCTCTATCGAACACAAAAATAATTTTGAAAATCGGTGCACATTTGGCGGAGATATCGCGTAAGTAACATATATAAAAAATACAGACGAATTTAGGACATTCTTTTTGGAAGTCGAAAATATATCACGAATTAAGGATACAAATTAACTTGAGTATGTTTAGGCCAACATAAAATCAAAAATTTTGTTATAGCAACACAGTGTTAAACATTGTAAAATATAAATTGCCACATCTGGGACGGAACTAAGCTTGTTGAGATGTAGGTGTTCTAGGCTGAGATCTATAGAGCGAACTTCAACTAAGTCTAAGTCAAAGAAACGAACTCAGTGAGGATTTGTAATGTTTAAATCGAATTTCGACTTAGTCCGAGCCATTTTTTTTACAAGAAAGTTAACGTACTAACTTGAGATCCGATCATGACCTAATTTATATAGGACCACCCTTGAAATAAGCTCTATCGAACACAAAAACAATTTTGAAAATCGGTGCACATTTGGCGGAGATATCGCCTTAAAAATACAGACGAATTGAGGACCTTCTCCTTTTTCGTCGTCGAAAAACAGACTGTAGCCCGAGCACGAAAAACTAATGTAAATGTAAATGTATTCGAGTTCGCTGCGCACTGATGACGTTTGGTTAATATTTCATACAAATTTCATAGACGCGCATCGAGTTCGAATACATTTACGGTTGTCAGAAATTTTCCTGCTCAGGCCACTGGTCTCTTCGAGCGACTCCACCGTCAGCTCAAGGCGGCAATCATGTGCCACGCTCCCCCTTCTACGTGGACAGAAGCGCTTCCACTGGTGCTTCTTGGCCTGCGCAGCGCGTGGAAGGAAGACGTCCAATCATCCCCTGCCGAGCTGAACAGCCTCCTACAGCTGTAGGTGTGATGTGCTGTAACATAATGTGATGTTATATAGCTATATAACATATAACACCTATATAACATATAGCTATATAACACCGACGGGGTGAATGATGGGTTGACTGAGGGGTGACTGACGGAGTGATTGATGGGATGACTAACGGAGTGACCAATAGGGTGACAGACGGGGTGACTGACGGAGTAACTGACAGGGTGACCAACGGGGTGACCGACGGCGTGACGGACGAGATGACTGACGGGGTGACCGTTGGGGTGATCGATGGGGTGACTGACGGGGTAACCAATGAGTGATCAACGGGGTGACCAACGGGGTGACTAACGGGGTGACCTACGGGGTGACTAACGGGGTGACCGATCGGGTAACCGACGGAGCGACCAACGGGGTGACCAACGCGGTGAGTGACGGGGTGACTGACGGTATGACCGACGGGGTGACTGACGGAACCGCACCGAAGTCACGTACTATCTCTCGAAGTTTAGTTGGCCATCTCATTAACTCATTTAGAATTATTGTGCTATAGGTGCCTACGACTCACTCTTTCAACCCTCTCTCTCATACGCAGACGAAGTTGCGCGGGTCAGCTAGTAGAATCATAAAACTATATTCATACTCGATAGAAAGTCGTGCCAAACAAATCAGTTAATCAGTAATTATGCAACCTAATTATGTTAATATTTTATAATAACCTTGATACGAATTTGCAATTGTTTAGTAATAGTTCTTCGATAGTCGGAGACTTCTGCTTATATTGCTTTTAGTGAAATTATTTTACTATGTTGGTGTATAACAGAGATTTAATTAAACATAACAATAACATAAGCTCACGCCTGTATCCCCGAAGGGGTAGGAACAGGTGCACTAGCGAACTTGAACACCCACATTTCGCTGAGCTTAGTTCCGTCCCAGATGTGATAGGGGGCGAGCCTATCGCCATATCGGGCACAAATTCCAGACTCCGGGCTGATATGGAAAAATCCAATATCACTTTGCGCGACCCGGGGATCGAACCCGAGACCTCAGAACCGTAGTCGTACCGAAATACCACCACGCCACCGAGGCAGTCAGTCAGTCAGGCAGAGATTTAATATTATATAATACTGACTATGACCAATCCGCATTAGGCCAGCGTGGTAGACTAAGGCCTAACCCCTCTCATTAGTAGATGCCCGTGCCCAGCAGTGGGACAGTCATATTACAAGGCTAATTTTTTTATTGACTATAAAGGGGCTATTAAGCAATTTTTCATATAAAAAAAATTGATCTCAAATTTTAGTACCGATATCAACCACTTATTAGAATGCGAGGGCGATTATTATTATTTACACCCTAAAATGTTCTGTGAATGTATCCATACATGGCTGCCTGATTCTAAATTCACAGCATTCTAAACTATAAGAAATACTTAAATCTAAATTATGCTTTCTTGACATGTCATAAGTGCTTTTATATGCCCACGTGGTCAATAAAGATTTTTATTTTATTTTATTTAATGTTCAAGAATCACGTAAGACAATTTTATTGTCTAAACATTATTACGCTGGCACGACCTTGTGCGCGTATGTTTCAAATACGACTGAGTGACTTATGACCACGAGGTCATAACTATTGGATCACAAGTTTCGCGCCGTTGTCCCGTCTATGTACAATTACGCCACCGTGGCAGTCTATCAAGAAGACTATTACCAAATATTTTAAATCCAGTATAACTTGAATTTAGACTTTGAACACGAAACAATCAATAAACATAACTGTGGAATTATGAAAACGGGTTTTAGGCAGAATTCTGTGTTGTTCAAGCGACATTCTTTTCCATCGACTTAAAAAAAATCATAATACTTAAATATGTCGTGAAATCTATAATTTAAATCGCCTCCTTGGTCTGGTGGCAGTATATGTGGGCTGTGGACCGAGTTGTGGGTGCGATTCCCAGATCGGGGAAAACAATTTTCAAATTTAATTTTCCCGGGACTGGACTCCCAGAGGCGGTTGACGTTAGACAGGCAGTCGATCGTAAAAACTAAGCCAAATCCTCTCTGCAACATGCTTGAAAAAGTGTGTTGCGCCGACCCCACATTAAGGTGGGTCATTATATGATAGGGGCATGTAGAAAGAAATTATTTCTTTCTGAACTTTTAAGGTTCGGCAGTGGACGACCTATGATGATGATGAAGAGTCACTTGCAGCTCCGCGATAAATCTCTATTTATCCTAAATCTATTTTTTTGTTTATTTAAGGAACCAACATCATAAACTAGTTTTACATTGATAACTGCCGAATGTTCATAGACTTATGGTCGCCTTAAATCGATTAAGGCCGCCTTATCTGTCAAAATTGTATGGCGATAGGGCTCGCCCCATATCACATCTGGGATGGAACTAAGCTCGGCGAAATGTGGGTGTTCTAGTTCGCTAATGCACCTCTGCCTACCCCTTCGGAAATACAGGCGTGGGCTTAAGAATGCATGTATGTGTTTAAAGCATTAAACATACAATAAAAATATTTATATATAAACTTGATCAATCGGGAAGTGCAAAAAGTTCTTGAAAGTTCAAACTTTAAATACCGCACATAACATTAAGGAAATACAAGTTTAAAGTTTGAAGTAAAACTATTTTTACGGAGATTTGGTTTAAAATTTTATTCCCGACGTTTCGAAGGCTTTGCAGTCTTCGTGGTCACGGGTCGGACTGAGGTGTCATTTGTCCAAAAAAGTTAGTGTTACAATATCTACCTTCATTTTTAAATTATACAAAATTAAGCATCGGTCAACCGCCTGTCTTGTCGCATGCCCCTCGATTTGCTTCTTCCCTCTTCGGGTTCGGAGTGTGAAGAAGCATAAATAGTCCGGCATGATTCTGACGACCACTGATAAACACAGTGTTTGTCAGTGGTCGCTAGTTTTTTTGACTGCACTACGCTTACCATCAGGTGCAGTGTAGTCACTTTGCCGTGCCCGGATAAAAACAAAATAGGTTAATTCACTTATCGGCATTTTAGCTTGAGCACCGCAAACGTGAATTGTAGTCACTTCACCATGCTCAAACAAAAAGTGACTTTGTAATGATAGCTAAGTCTAAAACTGGTTTCTTTAATAATATGTTGGAACTTGGAAGTGCCGAAATTTCAACCGGTTTTCACTTCGTTCTAAAATAACGCTTAGATCTATGATTAAAATTACTATACAAGTTTAAAAACTTAACGGACCGACTTCAAAATGTATATTATCGTGATTAATATGGGATCACCCTTGAAATAAGCTCTATCGAACACAAAAATAATCTTGAAAATAGGTCCACATTTGGCGGAGATATCGGAGAAAAACTTTGCTTAGGCTGTCAGTCTGTTTTATTCTAAAAAATGGCGCGGACTAAGTCATTGTTCGATTTAAAAATTCCACATTCTCACTGAGTTCGTTTCTTTAACATAACATAACATAAGCTCACGCCTGTATCCCCGAAGGGGTAGGCAGAGGCGCACTTGCGAACTAGTACACCCACCACACGCCGCCCGCACGTTTCGCCGAGTTTATTTCCGTCCCAGATGTGATAGGGGGCGAGCCTATCGCCATATCGGGCATAAATTCCAGACTAGGGGCTGATATGGAACAAATCCAATATCACTTTGCCCGACCCGGGGATCGAACCCGAGACCTCAGAACCGTAGTCGTACCGAAATACCACCACGCCACGGAGGCAGTTCGTTTCTTTGACTTAGACTTAGTCGAAGTTGGCTCTATAGATCTCAGCTTAAGACAAAAAAACAAAAAAGTTATTAGACTTTGAAGTTTGTTGTAACCGTCAAATGCGGGAAAGAGAAGTATCAGTATAATCACGTCACGCCATAACGGTACGTGCGTTGGAAAGGGATAGCACGGCTCCAATATGCCCACTCCAGAATTTAAAATATGAATTACTGCCTCATTTTTCAACGAAATTAGATGCAGTTTTTACAGAAGGGTTTCTTTTTTGTTTTATTTGCTATTACATATAAATATGTGTATAAAATCAAACATAGTCAAGTACCTAATTGGCGTTGTGTAAATAGTCCATTACTACTACAGTAGCCAATAGCACCTTCTACTGGTATGTGAAAATGACACCAAACACTAAAGTCAGGTACGTTCTCAGACATCATAATGGTGTCATATATAATACAAACAAGACAATTACGGCCGATTTCAATAAACGATCTCAATTTATAGTGCAGATAGATCGCGATTATGAACCAATCAAATCAAGTCATTTGACGGAGTCATGTTCAAACTGTGTTCTTATTGGATAATTTTTGTTATCTATCTGCACATTCGAACTGAAATTGTTTAACCGGGTGTTATACAAGACACTATAGGTAGCGATAGCTCAGTTGGGAATGGTACGGACTGCCGAGACGAGTGTCGAAGGTTCGAGACAACCCCAAAATCGAGCACACACCTCTGACTTTCCTATGTTAAGTATATTTTCTTTGTGAAATATCGCTTGCTATAACGGTGAAGGAAAACATGAGGAAACCTGCATACCCGAGAATTTCTCCACAAGAATTTCGAAGGTATGTGAAGTCTACCAACCCGCATTAGGCCAGCGTGGTAGACTGAGGCCTAACCCCTCTCATTAGTAGAGGAGGCCCGTGCCCAGCAGTGGGACAGTAATATTACAGGGCTCATATTATTATATATTAACATAACATAACATAACATAACATAAGCTCACGCCTGTATCTCCGAAGGGGTAGGCAGAGGCGCACTAGAGAACTAGAACACCCACATTTCGGCGAGCTTAGTTCCGTCCCAGATGTGATAGGGGGCAAGCCTATCGCCATACCGGGCACACATTCCAGACTCCGGGCTGATATGGAAAAATCCAATATCACTGCCGACTCGGGGATCGAACCCGAGCCCTCAAAACCGTAGTCGTACCGAAATACCACCACGCGAGGCAGTCTTTATATTATTAGAGGTATTATTATTTAATTTTATAACTTACACCACTTCATCAGGAACGTGCTGGTCAGTTTGGCACATATTTTATCCCTGCCATGCATATTTGATCTGTCTTTTGATACACTAGCACATAACACGACACACGACACAGGCACAATGTTTCGTTTGACACTAGCGTGTTACATCCGCGGAGGAGTGGCGACGACTGGTCCGTTCATGCGAGCGAGGTTCTGCAATCAAAAGAAAAATTGTTAGGCCGCGAGTGTGGTTGCGCGTAGCGGTGGCGGGAGCGGGGGTAATGTCATTGAAATAATCACAAGTTTAAAAACTTAACTGACCGACTTCCAATTTACCGATCGTGACGAATTATGGGGCCACCCTTGAAATAAGCTCTATCGAACACAAAAATAATTTTGAAAATCGGTCCACATTTGACGGAGATTTCGCGTAACATATATAAAAAACTACAGACGATTTGAGGACATCCTCATTTGTGGAAGTCATAAAACTATTTCTACGGATTCTATCACGATTTGGTGTTAATTTTTATGCCCGACGTTTCGAAAGCTTTGCAGCCTTCGTTGTCACGGGCCGGACTCAACTCCTCAACTTCAAACTCAAAATTAAAAGCAAATCGTGATAGAATCCGTAAAAATAGTTTTATTTCAATGAATAACATTCGCGTAAACCTAAGAAATCATTAACTTTAATGCCAATTAATTGTCGCTTCCTTGTTCTAGTGGCAGCATTTATGGGCTGTAGAGCGGAAAGTCGTGGGTTCGATTTCCAGTCCCGGGCAAATTAAATTAAATACATTCTAATTTAATTTGCCCGGGACTGGATCCTCCAGAGGGGGTTCACGTCAGGCAGGCAGCCCGTCGTAAAAAACTAAGCCGAATTCCTGCAACATGCTTGAAACAATGTGTTGCTATATTGAGGATAAGGGCAGGTAGATTTTTTTAATATAAATTCCTATATCATAGCAGCGATAGCTCAGTTGGGAATGATACGGACTGCCGAGACAAGTGTCGGAGGTTCGAAACCAACCACAAAATAGAGCACACACCTCTGACTTTTCTATGTTATGTGTGTTTTCATTGTGAATTATCGCTTGAAGGTGAAGGAAAACATTGTAAGTAAACCTGCATACCCGAGAATTTCTCCACAAGAATTTCAAAAGTATGTGAAGTCTACTAACTCGAATTAGGCCAGCGTGGTAGACTAAGGCCTAACCCCTCTCATTAGTAGAGGAGGCCCGTGCCCTGCAGTGGGACAGTAATATTACAGGGCTAATATTATTATTTATTTAATTCCTATATTGCCGTAATTTTTTAGTTAATTCAATTAGCTATATTACGTCAATGGTCTGATAATGATCTCTAATTACCAAAATTATGCAGTTGAATAATCATGGCTTACAAGGAAGCATTAAATTAATATTCAATTAGTTATTTCTTACAACATGATTATTAACATTTAGGTAATTAGGCTTATGGTCCAAGAGCCCGTGAGTGCCAGACCTTCGGATTTTAATAAAAGCTGAAAATTTTTCTATGTGTGTCCCTAGTACAGGTAAGAATGATCCCCACCCATGAAGCTGAGGCAACGGTGGCTTTGGCAGGTAACAGGTAACAAAGGTGTATAAAATTCCATCTCAAATTTATCATAGAATAAAACTTAATTTTTTTATATTTGATTCATAATGATATCAAAACTCGCGTTGCTCATTGCCAGACAGTTAGTATGGTTGCAACCCTCTGCCGGACACCCTTAAATTATTATAATTTATAATTATGCTTACGTTATATTATAAAATCTAAATTTTATATATAATTTTTTGGGGGCCTATTAATCTATGTTTACATAATAGCCGGACAGTTTCAACGGTTCTATCATCTTGCCAGACGCATTCAAAGTGAGCAGTAGTTCGGAGAGCAAGGAGCGTATACAGTAACTAGTGCGAGTGAGACAGAGCGCTTGGTCTATTGCAGCCCTTCACTGCGCATCCACTGTTATTAAGTTCAAATTGTGCAGTTTATTTTTTTCTTAATCGAGAAATTTCATTAAATAATTTTTTACAGTTTGAATAACAAATATTTAAAACAATACTCAGTAAAATTGTTCTAATACAACTTCAATCATATCGAAACTCTAATAATTTAATTTATATTATTTTTCATTTTTACGAAGTTTAGCATTTTCAATTCTATCAAAATTGTAAAGCCAATGAATTAAAGTAAATCAAATTTTATTGTTTACTAGCTGACCCGCGCAACTTCGTCTGCGTATGAGAGAGAGGGTTGAAAGAGTGAGTCGTAGGCACCTATAGCACAATAATTCTAAAAGAGGTAATGGGATGATCTACTTCGGCCGTCAGTCACCCCGTCTCTCACACCGTCAGTCACACCGTCTGTCAAACCGTCTGTCACCCCGTCTCTTACCCCGTCAGTCACACCCTCTGTCACACCGTCTATCACCCCGTCTGTCATCACGTCCGTCACTCCGTCTGTCACCCCGTCTGTCACCCCTTCTGTCACCCGTCTG
Organism: Clanis bilineata; assembly: GCA_036417725.1. Classification (NCBI taxonomy): domain Eukaryota; kingdom Metazoa; phylum Arthropoda; class Insecta; order Lepidoptera; family Sphingidae; genus Clanis; species Clanis bilineata. The sequence continues at coordinate 995,911 of CM071165.1, forward strand.
TCACCCCGTCTGTCACCTCGTCTGTCACCCGTCTGTCACCCCGTCTGTCACCCGTCTGTCACCCCATCTGTCACCCCATCTGTCACCCAGTCGGTCAACCCGTCTGTCACCCCGCCTGTCACCCCGTCTGTCACCCCGTCTGTCACCCCGTCTGTCACCCCGTCTGACACCCCGTCCGTCACCACGTCCGTCACCCTGTCTGTCACCCCGTCTGTCACCCGGTCTGTCACCCCGTCTGTCACCCCGTCTGTCACCCCGTCTGTCACCCAGTCGGTCACCTCATCTGTCACCCCATCTGTCACCCCGTCTGTAACCCCGTCATTCACCTCGTCAGTCACCCCGTCCGCCACCCCATCAGTCAGCCTGTCAGTCACCCCGTCATTCCTCATGTCCGTCACCCCGTCAGTCATCCCATAAGTCACCCCATCAATCACTCCGTCAGTCACCCCTTAGTCACCCTACCATTCATCCCCTTGGTCAACACTAAAATATTTTTTCAAATCGAACCAGTAGTTTCTGAGATATAAAATTCCCCGCTAGCAGCATTTTTCATTTCTGCTCCGCTTCTAATGGGCATAGCGTGATGTTATATAGCCTATAGCCACCCTCGATAATTGGGCTATCCAACACAAAAAGAATTTTTCAATTCGAACCAGTAGTTTCTGAAATATAGTCTTTTCAACATTTTTCATTTCTGCTCCGCTCCTATTGGTCATAGCGTGATGTTATATAGCCTATAGCCACCGTCGATAATTGGGCTATCCAACGCAAAAATAATTTTTCAAATCGAACCAGTAGTTCCTGAGATTAGCGCGTTCAATCAAACAAACAAACTCTTCAGCTTTATAATATTAGTATAGATTAATCAAAGGGCAAATTTTTTTTTAAAATAAAAAAGTTACAGTGAAATACACTTATTTTAATTAAATTTTTAAACATTTTCATCATTTTCATCGTCGTCGTCAATACATCCATATTCCTCGTCACTATTATTCCATTCTGTGGATTGATCGTCTTCAATATCGCCTTCTTCATTACGCACCCATAATTTTTTTGTCTTGGGTGTTTATGGGCGGTGGAGATCACTTACCATCAGGTGACCCATCTGCTCGTTTGCCAATCTCTGCTATAAAAAAAAAAAATAACATTCGCGTAAACTTAAGAAATCAGTATTTCAAACGTGTATATTATCAAGTTCAAACTTGGTTAGGGCATGATTTGGAACCCCAGGTATGGGGTTGGACAATACGAAACGATTTTCTGGAGCCTATCATGACAGTTTTACCACCTGCTCCAGAAGATTTTCTAAATACAATTTTCTGCAACTGCAAGAGTGGTTGTGGTTCGCGATGCGGATGCAGGAAAGCGGGCTTGCAATGCTCTTTAACTTGTGGCCAATGTAATGGGCAAGCTTGTCTCAATGCTCTACTATATCAGAGCGACATTAACGCCGGTCTTACGACCCAGCGCCATAATGCCCGGGAGAGATGGAAAACATCCGGGCGACACTGGGTTGAGTCCCTAACTCTATGTACACCCTACACCGGCAATACCGATTAAAAACACCGCGGTGGCCCTTTTCGGCGCTTGAGGACGTTCCGGGTTTCCCTAGGCGAGAAACGCCCAGGCTTCAGCCGGAAACGTCACGATTTGAAAACCTATGTCCCGATCATTTTAACCTTGTGTTCCGATATTTCATACAATAGATCTGGCAACACTACTGTATACGCTCCTTGCTCTCCGAACTACTGCTCACTTTGAATGCGTCTGGCAAGATGATAGAACCGTTGAAACTGTCCGGCTATTATGTAAACATAGATTAATAGGCCCCCAAAAAATTATATATAAAATTTAGGTTTTATAATATAACGTAAGTATAATTATAAATTATAATAATTTAAGGGTGTCCGGCAGAGGGTTGCAACCATACTAACTGTCTGGCAATGAGCAACGCGAGTTTTGATATTATTATGAATCAAATATAAAAAAATTAAGTTTTATTCTATGACAAATTTGAGATGGAATTTTATACACCTTTGTTACCTGTTACCTGCCAAAGCCACCGTTGCCTCAGCTTCATGGGTGGGGATCATTCTTACCTGTACTAGGGACACACATAGAAAAATTTACATCTTTTATTAAAATCCGAAGGTCTGGCACGCACGGGCTCTTGCTCTATTATGACTACCTCGGTTGCGTGGTTGTGTTGCGTGCGGTACTACCGTTCTGAGGTTTAGGGTTCGATCCCCGAGTCAAAGTGATATTGGATTTTTCAATATCAGCCCCGAATCTGGAATTTGTGCTTAATATGGCGATAGGCTCGTCCCCTATCAGATTTCCGACGGGAATGAGCTCGGAGAAATTCGGGTATTATACTATTAGTAGGTCGAATCTGCCTACCTCTTTGGGGATACAGGCGTGAGCTTAGAATTTGAATACCTATTTTCGTGGCAATATTTTCAATGTACTTATTTTAAGATCTCTTAAATGTATTTGGTGTCTAGGTGTAGTGAGACCTTTTTTATTGTAGAGACTGGCAAACGAACAGATGGGTCACCTGATGGTAAGTGATCTCCACCGTCCATAGACGACCCAAGACAAAAAGAATCATGGGTGCGTTGCCTAACCTGTCTAACCTTATCTAACTTATGGAATTATGGATTGAAATCTTACTCACCGAACGAAACGCGACAGCAAACTGCCGCTTTACGTCGGTTTTCTGTGAGACAGTGGTATCAAATCGGATGAGCCGGCCCATTCGTGCTGTAGCCGTAATTGTCTACAACGTGGCTCTACCACTCGAAATACCTGCTACGGATTACGCTATTTACGGATTTATCTTGGTAGAACTGCTTCTCTTATTGCCTAATTAGAACAGTTTAGTAGTCTGGATTTCTCGAGGCGATTGACCCCCAAAAAATTCTCTTTAAGTGATACCCACGGCTCAACACTCGTATCTTACTGTGAGTTCAGAAAAATACAGACAGCCTCCGTGGCGCAGCGGGCGAGTAGCCGGCTGTGAAGCGAGAGGTCGCGAGTTCGATTCCCGTATTGAGACAAATGTTTGTGTGGCCTGCAGATATTTGTTTCAAGTCTGGGTGTTGTGAAACCAAAAGTCTCTCATAGTCTCTGACACCCACGATACAGGTTATACTTAGTGTGGGGTCAGGACTAGATGTGTGACTGTTGGGTGTATTTATTATTTTCGTCCGACTTCCAAAAAGGAGAAGGTCCTCAATTCGTCTGTATTTTTTTTACGTACATATGTTACATGATATCTCCGCCAAATGTGGACTGATTTTCAAAATTATTTTTGTGTTCGATAGAGCTTCTTTCAAGGGTGGTCCATATAAATTTGGTCACGATCAGATTTGAAATCGGTCCGTAAAGTTTTTAAACTTGTTATTATTATGTACGTGGTTGTCGTTTAATACCCGCCACCTCTTCCGCTCCGCTTATGACTATACCAGATCCCTTATCACACATCAATGCCTGGATCTTGGGCTATATTTAGTCGTACTGAACAGGCTTTCGAAGACATGTTTATTGTTTGTTTAAACGACAAGTTTCTAAGAAGCACTTAGGGTCAGGTATTGCATTTTGAGGTTAATTCATAACCGACTAAAGCCGCGTCTCCTGCTTAGTGTATAATAATTAAGTATTTTGTAATGCATTTACTCTCTATATTATGATTTAGCTTTAATATGTTGACTGCCTCGGTGGCGTGGTGGTATTTCGGTACGACTACGGTTCTGAGGTCTCGGGTTCGATCCCCGGGTCGGGCAAAGTGATATTGGATTTTTCCATATCAGCCCGGAGTTTGGAATTTGTGCCCGATATGGCGATAGGCTCGCCCCCTATCACATCTGGGACGGAACTAAGCTCGGCGAAATGTGGGTGTTCTAGTTGGCTAGTGCGCTTCTGCCTACCTCTTCGGGGATACAGGCGTGAGCTTATGTTATGTTGTCTTCTGGTGAATGCTGTGTATTCCTCCATTTAGCGTACATATCAGAAAATGTACATACATAATTGGGTACATGACTCATTTTTTTATTAATTATAGAGGTATATAATAGAGGTATATAGGCCGCCTCCTTGGTTTAGTGGCAGCATATATGGGCTGTGGACCGGGAGGTCCTGGGTTCGATTCCCAGGTCAGGCAAAGCAAATTTTCTAATTTAATTTGCCCGGGACTGGATCCCTCAGAGGAGGTTGACGTCAGGTAGGCGGCCGGTCGTAAAAACTAAGCCAAATCCACTCTGCAACATGCTTGAAAAAGTGTGTTGCACCGGCCCCACATTAAGGTGGGATAAGGTAGAAAGAAATAAAGAATTATAGAGGTATATAAAATTTATGTCATCTAAAATATAGAACAGTAGCCCGAGCACGAAAAACGAATGTAAATGTAAATGTATTCGAGTTCGCTGCGCACTGATGACGTTTGGTTAATATTTCATACAAATTTCATAGACGCGCATCGAGCTGAAATACATTTACGGTTGTCAGATATTTTCCTGCTCAGGCCGCAGAAAGAAATATTCACAGTATATCAGTATAATCAATCGTCAGTATTTTTTATGTTACGCGATATCTCCGCCTAATGTGGACCGATTTTCAAAATTCTTTTTGTATTCGATAGAGCTTATTTCAAGGGTGGTCCCATATAAATTTGGTCACGATCGGATAAATTTTGAAGTCGTTCTGTTAAGTTTTAATTTAATTAAGAGTTTATGTAATCGTTATACGGATATTAATACTTTTCAATGTTAAATACACAAAAAACCTGTTATTATAATAGAGCAGATCTTGATGACTTCCTAGCCGAGAGGTCACAGGTTCGATTTCCGGGATTCTGAGGCGAGATCAACAATAATTATAAAGAATAAAATCTTCAAATAATCACAAGTTAAAAAACTTTACGGACCGACTTCAAATCCGATCGTGACCAAATTTATATGGGACCACCCTTGAAATAAGCTCTATCGAACACAAAAAGAATTTTGAAAATCGGTCCACATTTGGCGGAGATATCGCGTAACATTAAAAAAAAAATACAGATGAATTGAGGACCTCCTCCTTTTTGGAAATCGGTCGAAAAGCAGTTATAGCTCAGTTGTGAGTGGTTCGGACTGCCGAGAGGAGTGTCGAAGGTTCGAGATCAACCCCAAAAAGAGCATACACCTCAGACTTTTTTATGTTAACTGTATTTTCATTGTGAATTATCGCTTGCTATAACGCTGAAGGAAAACATCGTGAAGAAACCTACACCAGAGAATTTCTCCACCAGAATTTCTAATGCGAAGTCTACCAACCCGCATTAGGCCAGCGTGGTAGACTAAGGCCTAACCCGTCATTAGTAGAGGATGCCCGTGCCCAGCAGTGGGACAGTAATATTACAGGGCTAATATTATTCAGAGATGTACTCGATAAAGGTCAAGTTAAAACTACCCCAAACCGACGTGCATGCATGAAAAATGTAATGAGACTGAATGAGGCGAAAGAGGTGTGTAAGGATCGTAGCAAATGGAAATCCGTTGTCTCTGCCTACCCCTATGGGAAAAAGGTGTGAGTCTATGTATGTATGTATGATATTATTATATGTAGATTATTATGCTAGTATTATATGTTGTTGTTAACTTTAACTGCCTGACTGCCTCGGTGGCGTGGTGGTATTTCGGTACGATTACGGTTCTGAGGTCTCGGGTTCGATCCCGGGTCGGGCAAAGTAATATTGGATTTTTCCATATCAGCCTGGAGTCTGGAATTTGTGCCCGATATGGCGATAGGCTCGCCCCCTATCACATCTGGGACGGAACTAAGCTCGGCGAAATGTGGGTGTTCTAGTTCACTAGTTCACCTCTGCCTACCCCTTCGGGGATACAGGCGTGAGCTTATGTTATGTTATGTTAACTTTAATTATATCACTAACTAGTCCCATAAAACGTATACGCTTCAGATTCTGTATAATAACCTTACATTGATACGGAAATACGAGTATATACGAGTATATCTCGTATAATTACGTTAAAGTTTATAAAAGTTTATCTTTAGGAAGCGGAACTCTGTATATCAAGTGATGCTAAATGCCAATAGCCAAATGCCAGGGGAAATGCCATCTGAGCCGTTAAGACATGCTTGGACCCCCGAAGGGGTAGGCAGACGTGAAACAGCGAACTAGAAAGAAAGGACGGAGCTTTATTTACCTAAATCAAATTCTCTCAATATCTTCGCCAAATGTGGACCGATTTTCAAGGTATTTTTTGTGTTTGATAGAGCTTATTCCTAGGGTGGTCCCATATAAATTAGTCAGTATCGGTAAGTTGGAATTCGGTCAGTTCTGGGTCGGAACTAAGCTCGGCGAAATGTGGGTGTACTAGTTCGCTAGTGCGCCCCTGCCTACCCCTTCGGAGATACAGACGTGAGCTTATGTTGTAACAACACAAAACTTGTGATCCAAAAGTTATGACCGGTCATAAGTCTCTCAGTTTATTTGAAATATACGCGCGCCAGGTCGGCCAGCGTAATAATATTGAGAGAATAAACTTATCTTACGTGATTCTTAACCATTCAACAAACATTCTAGGGTGTAAATTGTAATAATCGCCCTCGCATTGTACTAAGTGGTTTATGGCGGTACAGAAGTTTGAGATCAATCTTTTTGTATGAAAACTTGCTTGATAGCCACTCTTACTTAGTAATATTAAATAATAAATAAATAAATATATAAATAAATACACCCGCTAGTCACACACCTAGTCCTGACCCGACACTAGGTATAACCTGTATCGTGGGTGTCAGAGACTATGAGAGACGCGCGCTCTCACAACACACACACTTGAAACAAATATCTGTAGGCCACACAAACATTTGTCCCAATGCGGGAATCGAACTCGCGGCCTGTCGCTACACAGCGAACTACTCGCCCGCTGCGCCACGGAGGCTGTCGAGTTATTAAAGTTATTATTATTAAATATCGTTAATATCCTACTTTTTTTGAAGTTGGTTTAAAAAGATAACATACAATCGCAAAATTTTAAACAAGTTCGTATTTTTTTGGCTATAAATTAATATAACTAGTTTTACAAGTCATTTGGTAAGTTTTTGCGAACTTTTTAAAATAATTATGTTGAGATTTAACCTTGGATATGGCGTGTACAGCCATAAGGTGGTTTATGTTTTTTAGCAAAGACTGGCAAACGAACTTATGGGTCACCTGATGGTAAGTGATCTCCACCGCCCATAGACACCCAGACACAGAAAGAATGGGTGCGTTGCCAAATTAAAACGAGGGAAATAGGGACTGGGAAAGTGAGGGGGTTATGTATGTAAACCAATGTAAAAAAAAGATATTGTAGGTATAGCTAAGTTATCAACGCCTCTTTGGTCTAGTAGACTGCCTCAGCGGCGTTGTTGTATTTCGGTACAACCGCCTGAGGTCTCGGGTTCGATTTCCACGTCGGGGAGTTATTGGGTTTTTTCAATATATTGAATATATTGAACTCGCGACCCCAGTAGTCACCTAACACCTTTCTTTCTTTCTTTTTCTTTCTAACGTAGCTATAATAAGCTAATGAAACAATGAACTGTGAAATTATTTGCGAATAGAAAGTGTACTACGCATAGCGAATGCTTAATTGTCAAAGAAAGCGTCGGTCGATATTTGTGAATGATTATGAGATATTGTAAGAAATCTCAGTTATAGATTTATGTATGCATACCGATCTTCTTAAGACGAAGTAAAATCACTTTTCGAATGTTGCATTTCATCATCATCATCATCATCATCATCAGCCATAGGACGTCCACTGCTGAACATAGGCCTCCCCCAAAGATTTCTGATCGACCTGTTGGAAGCGGCCTGCATCCAGCGACTTCCTGCGACCTTGTTGCATGATACCGACGCTTACATATGGAAGTGAGTGCTGGGTCTGGCAGAAGAAGCATGAAAGTCGAGTGAATGCGGTGGAAATGCTTTCCCTGCGAAGTATGTGTGGAGTCACCCTTGCCGATCGTATGAGGAATAGCAAGATAAGGGATTGTTGTAAGTTGAAGAATGATGTGGTGACTAGGATTGAGAAAGGGATGCTTAGGTGGTTTGGACATGTAGAGAGGATGGATGAAAGGCGACTTACGAAAGGTATTTATCGTGCTAAAGTGAATGGTAGGGCTAGAAGAGGGCGCCTGACACGATCCTATATGGACCAAATAAGCGATCTCCTTCGTAAAGGGCAAGTTCGGAGTACCCTCAACCGGCGGAAATGTATGAAACGATGCATGAATGTGGATAAGGCAAAAGAGGTGTCAGGATCGTAGCTTGTGGCGCTCAATTATTTCTGCCTACCCCTATGGGATACAGGGGTGTGTATGTATGTATGTATTAAATAGTGCTGCGGTAAAAGGATCAAGATTATTCAATCATTTCAATTGAGTACTTGACTGTGTTTGATTTTATACACATTTTTGTAATCTATATATATAAAAATGAAACCCGTTTTCCGTTGTCACGGCATCACGCGTGAACGGCTGGACCGATTTCGTTAATTCTTTTTTTAGAATATTCCTGGAAGTACGAGGATGGTTCTTACGGAGAGAAAAAATTTAAAAATTGCCTAAAAAGTCTAAAAACAACACTTTTCTATACTCCCATACAATCGATTCGTAATAATACTTAAAAGTCAATTTGAACTTTAATACCATACGATAAAGTTCAAATTTTAGTGGAGAGGTTCCGGGAAGGCAAAACAATTGAGTGACGTCAATATTTGTCAATATTTATACGATGGTAACGTCACTCTGACCCGGCGCGGCGTCCCGAATGGGAGCGGAGCAAAAATGAAAAATGTTAAGAAGCGGGGAAGTTGATATCTCAGAAACTACTTGTTCGAATTGAAAAAATATTTTTTTGTGGGATAGTCTATTTATCGAGGAGGGCTATTGGCTATATAACATCACACTATGACCTAAGGGCTGACTGACGAGGTGATTGATGGGGTGACTGACAGGGTGACTGATGGGGTGGCGGACGGGGTGACTGACGAGATGACTGACGAGGTGACTGACGGGGTGACCGACGGGGTCACAGACGGAGTGACAGACGGATGACAGACGGGGTGACAGACGTATGGCAGACGAGTGACAGATGGGTGACAGACGGGTGACAGACGGGTTCACAGACGGGTGACAGACGGGTGACAGACGGGTGACAGACGGTTGACAGACGGTTGACAGACGGGTGACAGACGGGTGACAGACGGGGTGACAGACGTATGGCAGACGGGTGACAGATGGGTGACAGACGGGTGACAGACGGGTTCACAGACGGGTGACAGACGGATGACAGACTGGTGACAGACGGGTGACAGACGGGGTGACAGACTGGGTGACAGACTGGGTGACAGACGGGGTGACAATCGATCAGACAGATGGGGTGACCGACTGGGTGACAGACGGGTGACAGACAGGTGACAGACTGGGTGACAGACGAGTGACATACAGGGTGACAGACGGGTGACAGACGGGTGACATACGGAGTGACAGACTGGGTGACAGACGGGGTGACAATCGAGCAGAAAGATGAGGTGACCGACGGCTTGACCGACAGGGTGACTGTCGGGGTGACCGACGGGGTGATGGACGGGGTGACTGACGGGGTAACTGACGGGGTGATGGACGGGGTAACTGACGAGGGTACTGAGTGGGTGACTGACGGGGTGACTGACGAAACCGGACCGAAGTAGATCATCTCATTACCTCCTTTAGAATTATTGGATTATAGGTGCCTACGACTCATTCTTTCAACCCTCTCTCTCCTACGCAGACGAAGTTGCGCGGGTCAGCTAGTATAAAATAAAACAAAAAAGAAACCCTTCTGTAAAAACTGCATCGAAACGGATTGAAAAATGAGGCAGTAATTCATATTTTAAATTCTGCAATGAGCAAGAGTTTGGACGTAGTTGGGATATTTTTTATCCCTTTCCAACACACGTACCGTTATGGCGTGACGTGTATATACTGATATGTACTTCTCTTTCCTGCAGTTGAAGGTTATGCGAAGTGTCATAACTTTTTTATTTTTGAGAATATTTCAATATTTCTTTCTGTTCTAAATTTAATGTGACGTAAATTTCATATAAAATAAATTTTAAAAAATGTATTTAAGTACTAAATTGTAAGAAATCCTGGATATTACCTATATAGATTTATGTAGTGATGGAGGTACGTTGTGAATAATCTATGTATTTGAATGAAGCAAGAGGCCGCGAGTTCGATTCCCGCATTGAGACAAATGTTTGTGTGGCATTAATATTTTTATAAGTAATAATAATAAAGAAATAAATACACCCGCTAGTCACACACCTAGTCCTGACCCCACACTAGGTATAACCTGTATCGTGGGTGTATGAGAGACGTGCGCTCTCACAACACCCACAATTAAAACAAATAACTGTGGGCGACACAAACATTTGTCTCAATGCGGGAATCAAACCGGCGGCCTCTCGCTTCACAGCCGGCTACTCGCCTTTTGCGCCACGGAGGCTGTCAAAATAAGTAAGGGTTATAATAATCATTACATTTTAAAGCGTAGGCAGAGGTAAACTAGCGAACTTGAATACCCACATTTCGCCGAGCTTAGTTCCGTCCAGCTAGTTTACCTCTGCCTACCCTTTCTGGGATACAGGCGTGAATTTATGTTATGTTACGTTTTTTTAAAGCGTTCTCATCATGAAGAATCAATGATGCGCCTGCAATAGTATACGTAATAAATGATGCGCAACTAAACTACATCCATCTATGACGACGTTACTGTTTATGTAACAGATTACAAATAACTACTGTTTACATAACGCAGCATCTTGTACAGCAAAGTCATTTGAGAGTATTTCGGAACATAAGATAATGATGGTAGGGGAGACCGTGGTACGTTGATCTTCACTCATCAGATAACTGATGAGACATATTTTGTAGACAGGCATTGATTATATGGTAGGGGAGACCATGGTACGTTGATCTTCACTCATCAGATAACTGATGAGACATATTTTGTAGACAGGCATTGATTATATGGTAGGGGAGACCGTGGTACGTTGATCTTCACTCATCAGATAACTGATGAGACATATTTTGTAGACAGGCATTGATTATAACCCTTTTTATTGCCTTAAGAACTAGTTTTAGTTATCCCATGTATGTTTGTAGGAACTTGTATGGCTTTGTTTGAAATAAATTATTATTATTATTATTATTTTTTATGAAATATCATTTATTTACAAACACGCCTATAGCTTGCCTTTAAATTTTTTTATTAATTTTAATTGATTTTTTTTATGATTCTTAAGTTTACGTAAATGTTTACATTGAAATAAAACTAGTTTTACGGATTCTATCACGATTTGCTTTAATTTTTATGCCCGACGTTTTGAAGGCTTTGCAGTCTTCGTGGTCACGGGTCGGACTGAGTCCACGAAGACTGACCGTAAAAATAGTTTTATTTCAATTTTTTAAAATCTTGATATTGATATTTGATAAAAAATATGTCTCTTCTGGTTATCAGATGAGTGAAGGTCGATGTACCACGGTCTCTTAGACCATGAGGAGTAAGGATAGTATTAAATGACAGCCTGCGTGGGAGCTACCACTGCTTTTAGGGATATCTTAAGCTACTTTAAATAGGCCGAGTGCGGGTCTAGTGCACAGTTAAAGGTTCCGTGGAGTATACGAAAGCTTGGATAAATATAATCATAACATAACATAAGCTCACGCCTGTATCCCCGAAGGGGTAGGCAGAGGCTTACTAGCGAACTAGAACACCCACATTTCGCCGAGCTTAGTTCCGTCCCAGATGTGATAGGGGGCGAGCCTATCGCCATATCGGGCACAAATTCCAGACTCCGGGCGGATATGGAAAAATCCAATATCACTTTGCCCGACCCGGGGATCGAACCCGAGACCTCAGCACCGTAGTCGTACCGAAATACCACCACGCCACGGAGGCAGTCATAAATATAATCACAAGTTTAAAAACTTAACGGAATAACTTCAGATTAGGATAGCCTCCGTGATTAGCCAGCTGTGAAGCGAGACAAATGTCTGTGTGGCCCATGGATATTTGTTTCGGGTCTGGGTGTTGTGAGACCGAAAGTCTCTCGTAGTTTCGGATACTCACGATACAGGTTACACCTAGTGTGGGGTCAGGACTAGGTGTGAGACTAGCGGGTGTATGTATTTATAATTTATTTGATCTGATCATGACCACAGTATCGGACCACCCTTGAAATAAGCTCTATCGAACACAAGCTATTGAAAATCAGTCCACATTTGTTGGAGATATCGCATAAAGTACATAAAAATGACAGACGAAGGTCCTTCTCCTTTTTTAAAATCAGTCGAAAAATCTGAGGTCTTTGGTTTGTATTCCAATGTGAACAAAGGCCTTAAGGGTCTGTTATGTAATAATTAAATTTTCTTTCTTTCTTTTTCTTACGTAAATCAGAGCTTTACTAGTTAAAATAACTTTTCATCCAACTTCAAAAAAGAAGGTCCTCAATTTTTCTGTTTTTTTTATGTATGTTACGCGATGTCTCCGCCAAAAAAAGACTCCCTCGGTGGCTTGGTGGTGTTTCGGTACGACTACGGTTCTGAGGTCTCGGGTTCGATCCCCGGGTCGGGCAAAGTGATATTGGATTTTTCCATATCAGCCCGGAGTCTGGAATTTGTGCCCGATATGGCGATAGGCTCGCCCCCTATCACATCTGGGACGGAACTAAGCTCGGCGAAATGTGGGTGTTCTAGTTCGCTAGTGCGCCTCTACCTACTCCTTCGGGGATACAGGCGTGAGCTTATGTCTCCGCCAAATGTGAACCGATTTCCAAAATTATTTTTGTGTTCGATAGAGCTTATTTCAAGGGTGGTCCCATATAAATTTGGTCACGATCGGATTTGAAGTCAGTCCGTTAAGTTTTTAAACTTGAGATTATTTTATGTATGTTACGCGATATCTCCGCCAAATGTGGACCGATTTCCAAAACTCTTGTATTCGATAGAGGTTGTTAGGACGGTTATATATTAATCAAAATCATATAACCTTTAAAAGTCCATAGTTTTTTGTGATAACGTGATCAGGCTTCTGGAAACCGGTCGTTACAACATATCTTAACAAAACAATTTAAACATGCTTTATGATTAGCACTATATTTTTCCATGCTCTCAGCTGTCATGGCCGAAACAGGTTTGCCTTCATTACAGCCCGGCCTTAGCCAGCGTACTTTGATATTATTAGAAAAAAATAAGTATGCAATTATATATCTATACTACGAGTAATACAAGCAGCGATAGCTCAGTTGGGAATGGTACGGAGTTCTGAGACAAGTGTCGGAGGTTCGAGACCAACCCCAAAATGGAGCATACACCGACGACTTTTCTATGTTAAGTTTATTTTTATTATGAAATATCGCTTGCTATAACGGTGAAGGAAAACATCGCGAGGAAACCTGCATACCCGAGAATTTCTTCACAAAATTTTCAAAGGTATGTGACAGCCTTATGTGGAAAGGTATGTGTAACACATAAGCTTAAGCCAGTATCCCCAAAGGGGTAGGCAAAGGCGCTAGTCGAAATAGAACACCCACATCTCGCCGAGCTTATTTCCGTCCCAGATGTAATAGACGAGCCTATCGCCATATCGGGCACAAATTTCAGACTCCGGGCTGATACTGATAAATCCAATATCACTTTGCTCGACCCGGGGACCGAACCTAAAACTTCGGGACGATAGTCGTACCTAAAAACGAGTGCGCCACTGAGGCAGTCGAAATAATAATAAATAATAAAAGGGATACGTTTTTTTTTATGGCAAAGATTGGCAAAAGAGTAGATGGGTCACCTGATGGTAAGTGATCTCCACCGCCCATAGACACCCTGCTCGTTTGCCAGTCTCTGCTATAAAAAAATCTTTCTTTCTATCCCACTTTAATGCGGGGTCGGCGCAACACACTTTCTACCATGTTACAGAAAAGGATTTGGGTTAGTTTTTACAACTGTTCGCCTGCTTGACGTCAATTCCCTCTGAGGGATCCAGTTCCGGACAAATTAAAGTAGAAAATTCGCTTTACCCGACCTGGGAATCGAATTCAGGACCTCCCGGTCCACAGCCCATACACGCTGCCACTATACCAAAGAGGCGACTCTGTGAAAAAGTCTATGGTATTAAAAAATAATAAAATAATAATAATAAGCACCTAAATTAAACATACTTGGCCTAGGCCAGTATGTCTCATTTCCAACCGGTTCATACCGAGATTAAAAATGTAAATAATAATAATAAATAACACCCAACAGTCACAAACATAGTCCTGACCCCACACTAAGATCGAGTCTTGTGTCGTGTATCAGGAACTACGAGAGACGCGCGGTCTCACAACACCCAGACTCGAAACAAATATCTGTAGGCCATACAAACATTTGTCTCGGTGCGGGGATCGAAACCGCGGCCTCTCGCTTCACAGCCCATACATGCTGCCACTACCAAGGCGATTTTATAAAAAATAATTTTGAATGTATTCACCGACAGTGTTACAAGACCGGAATACGGACAGGATTTAGCTTGCCGGCCTACTACTTACACAACCTGTCAATTAACACGTATAGATCAATCAGTGACTTCGGCTTCGGCCAACAACGCCGAAGCCGAAACCGAAATTTTGTGGAGGAATCGAAAATATTCAATCAATATTTTTTGACTGACTGACTGTGACTGCCTCGGTGGCGTGGTTGTATTTCGGTACGACTACTGTCCTGAGGTCTCGGGTTCGATCCCCGGGTCGGGCAAAATGATATTGGATTTTTTCATATCAGCCCGGAGTCTGGAATTTGTGCCCAATATGGCGATAGGCTCGCCCCATATCACATCTGGGACGGAACTAAGCTCGGCGAAATGTGGGTGTATTAGTTCGCTAGTGCGCCTCTGCCTACCCCTGCGGGGATACAGGCGTGAGCTTATGTATATTTTTTTTATTCTTTCTAACTTTTCAATCGATTTTAATCAATTTCCGACCGACTTCCAAAAAGGAGAAGGTCCTCAATTCGTCGGAATCTTTTTTTTATGTTTGTTCCCCGATTACTCGAAGCGCGTGGGCCGATTCGAAAAATCCTTTTTTTGTTTAAAAGGGTATACTTCCCAGGTGGTCCCATTGGCACCAAGTCAGGATCTGATGTTGGGATCCTTGAAAAATCGAGGGCAACCCTCAAATTTTATAGGGACCCATAGTGTGTTTTATATATTTTCTATAACTAATCAGGTATTTGCGTCTGGTATTTATAATCTCATGTTGCTGAGAATGAGAAGAAAAGATATGTGAAGTCTACCAAGCCACTTAGGCCAGCGTGGTAGACTAAGGCCTAACCCCTCTTATAGTAGAGCAGGCCCGTGCCCAGCAGTGGGACATAATATTACAGGGCTAAATAAATAACCTGTTTATGACATATACATACGTCATAAATTTATATAGCTATGTAACTCTGAGCAATCATTTTGTTGTTTTTACAGATGTTGAATACATTATCCGTCACAACGACTTCATTAACCTTTATTCGTTTTTGACCTTTAGAACCCTTACAACAAGCTCTATCGAACACAAAAATAATCTTCAAAACTTAACGGACCGACTTCAAATCCGGTCGTGGCCAAATTTATATGGGACCACCCTTAAAATAAGCTCTACCGAACACAAATTTTGAAGATCGGTCCATATTTATATATACAAAAATACAGTAAAATTGAGCACCTTTATTGAAGTCTAAAATTATTCGGATTTTCGTCTTCGGCTTTCGGCGTAATGTGCCGAATCGGCTTCGTCCATTCAACCTTTGCACAACCAATTATTCGATCAGCCACGTGCCTTGATACCGAACGTTTCCGCCATTAAAGGAATATAACTTCCTAATTTCGTAATGGCTGATTTATAATAATTAGTTACTAGTTTTATTATAGCGACATTCGCTTGGTCTAGTGAAGCCGTATGGACTGTGGACTGGGAGGTCCTGGGTTCGATTCCCGAGCGGGTATTTTTCAACACGATTTGCGTGGTACTGAAGGAGTTAGACGTCAAGCTGGTACCATTCAGCATTACGTTTTTTCTCTAATACCCTGGGATACATTGTGAGTTTAGAACAACCTACAACTCATGTTGCAGAAATAATTACTTACTTTGTACGACCTCGCATATGCCTAACGACAACTTTGGCGATAGTCGTACTAAAATACAACTGCACCACCGAGGCAGTCAAAGAGTTTTATAGCAGAGAGTGGCAAACGAGCAGATGGGTCACCTGATGGTAAGTGATCTCCACCGCCCATAGACACCAAAGACACAAAAATAATCATGGGTGCGTTGCCAACCTAAAAGGAGTGAATGTAAGGGGAGGGAACAGGGATTGGGAAAGGGAGGGGGGAAATCGACCTCCGGAAATCTCACTCATCAAACGAAACATGACAGCAAGCTGCCACATTTCGTCGGTTTTCTGTAAGACAGTGGTATCAAACCGGTCGAGCCGGCCCATTCGTGCTGTAGACGTTACTGTCTACAGCGTGGCTCTACCACTCAAAAATGTAAATAGATCGCGAAACTAAAATGGCGAAACCGGTTTCAAAGTAAACAAGTATTTTCCTAGTTATGCAAAGTCTTTAATTTTCCTTTGACGATATCTTGTTTTTTTACGCTCTCCTCCTTTTTTGTATAATAAAATTTAATATAATATTAGCCCTGTAATATTACTGTCCCACTGCTGGGCACGGGCCTCCTCTACCTAATGAGGGACTAATACTACTACCTACTACCTAATAGACCTTAGTCTACCACGCTGGCCTAATGCGGGTTAGTAGACTTCACATACCTTCGAAATTCTGGTGAATTAATAAATAAATAAATAACACCCAACAGTCACATACATAGTCCTGACCCCACACTAAAATCGAGTCTTGTGTCGTCGGTGTCAGGAACTACGAGAGACGCGCGGTCTCACAACACCCAGACCCGAAACAAATATCTGTAGGCCATACAAACATTTGTCTCAGTGCGGGGATCGAACGCGCGGCCTCTCGCTTCACAGCCGGCTACTCGCCCGCTGCGCCACGGAGGCTGTCGATTCTCGGGTAAGCAGGTTTCCTCACGATGTTTTTCCTCTTTTTTTAAAAAAGTAATAAAAGGTAGTGAATTATAGTGTGTTTATTTTTCCCAAGAACGTGCTGAGTTATTAACATTGACTTGAGTTCGGGGAATCGTACCGGGTGGTACAAGATTCATTTTCTGCTTAAGGTCTTTTTTGTTTTAAGTTTATTTTTTATTATGTATGTATATTTGCTTGGCTATGTAATTTAATGCCTCGGTGGCGTGGTGGTATTTCGGTACTACGGTTCTGAGGTCTCGGGTTCGATCCCCGGGTCGGGCAAAGTGATATTGGATTTTTCCATATCAGCCCGGAGTCTGGAATTTGTGCCCGATATGGCGATAGGCTCGGCCCCTATCACATCTGGGACTGAACTAAGCTCGGCGAAATGTGGGTGTTCTAGTTCGCTAATGGGCCTCTGCCTACCCCTTCGGGGATACAGGCGTGAGCTTATGTTATGTTTTATATAATTTAAACTTAGTTAAGGCAGTTAGAAGACATGTACCTACTTGAATTGGGGACTTGACTATGTATGATTTTATACATATATTTATATGTAATAGCAAATAACAAAAAAGAAACCTATAACTTCTGTAAAAACTGCGTCGAAATTGGTTGAAAAATAGGCAGTAATTCATATTTTAAATTCTGGAGTGGGGGCATATTGTAGATATCTTGCTATCCCTTTCCAACGCACGTACCGTTGTGGCGTGACGTGATTATACTTCTCTTTCCTGCAGTTTGAAGGTTACATATATTTTCGACTCACTTTCAAAAAGGAGAAGGTCCTCAATTTGTCTGTATTTTTTTTGTATGTATGTTACGCGATATCTCCGCCAAATGTGGACCGATTTTCAAAATTCTTTTTGTATTCGATAGAGCTTATTTCAAGGGTCCCTTGGTTGGTTACGATGGGATTTGAAGTCGGTACGTTAAGTTTTTAAACTTGTGATTATCTATTTATTTATTTAGGTCATCGATATATTATTTACCTAGATGCACAGTTGACGCTCGGAAAATGGGACAGCAAAGAAGTGCTTAAGCACTCCTTTTCCCTACAGTTGGACGCCGATAGAATTCTAAATTTGAAAATTCGAATTTAAGAACGCTTGATCATTTCGTTTAAAAAGCTACTTTATAACACGTGCATAGGGTTATATTTGTGTTGATTTAATTAGAACTTGTGATCTTTTTCTTTGTTTTATTCCTGAGACCACTTTTTAGGACGATATTTGCAAAGAACTGTGCATCTAGGGTATATTA
This sequence comes from Clanis bilineata, assembly GCA_036417725.1. NCBI lineage: Eukaryota > Metazoa > Arthropoda > Insecta > Lepidoptera > Sphingidae > Clanis > Clanis bilineata. The sequence goes on from CM071165.1 coordinate 1,014,334, forward strand.
TATTGATGATTTAGGTAGGAAAATAGTATTTTTTGTATTTCATCAATACGGGTACTTAACAGTCTAAAAAACCCACACTTAGGGGACATCAAATGAATATTAAAATGCCTATTAAACAATAATTAACCTTTTTATACCAAATTGTATTTAAATTAAACAATTCATAGGCTGACTTGAGTTTATCTAGAATATCGCTTTTTAATAAGACTTTAACTAGACTGCCTCGGTGGCGTGGTGGTATTTCGGTACGACTACGCTTCTGAGGTCTCGGGTTCGATCCCCGGGTCGAGCAGTGATGCTCAAGACCGGGCGAAGTGGAAGCGTTTAAGTAGGAAGGTGGACCCTGACACAAGGCCGGGATAATGCCAGGCAGAAAGAAGTGTTTTTATGCCCGATATGGCGATAGGCTCGCCCCCTATCACATCTGGGACGGAACTAAGCTCGGCGAAATGTGGGTGTTCTAGTTCGCTAGTACGCCTCTGCCTACCTCTTCGGGGATACAGGCGTGAGCTTATGTTATGTTTTTTTAAGACTTTGAATATGTTTATTAAAATGAATTCTTAATAGCCTCCGTGGCTTGTCGGGCGAGTAGCCGACTATGAAGCGAGAGGCCGCGGATTCGATCCCCGCACCGAGACAAATGTTTGTATGGCCCACAGATATTTGTTTCGGGTCTGGGTGTTGTGAGACCGCGCGTCTCTCGTAGTTCCTGAGACCCACGACACAAGACTCGATCTTAGTGTGGGGTCAGGAATATGTATGTGACTGTTGGGTGTTATTTATTTATTAGAATATAAGAAATAAAATGATTGATTTAATTATACATACAATGTTTTATTTACAATTATCCTAATTTTGGAATGTGAAGATGACTAACTGGGGGTTTACCACCACCTCTTATAGCAGTATTATTATAATCTTACAACGTTTTTTTTGTTCGGGAATCTGTACAAGTAAGATTATAATAATACTGCTATAAAAGGTGGTGGTAACCCCCCGCTATAGGAATATTTCTTTCACACAGTCGCCATTTTGGTTTCTCTACATCATGCAGACTTCATTTTTTCGTAGTCATGACAAGTCCTTATTTGTCTTTTGTCGATGTGTATATTTGTTTACATATTTGGAAAAATCATCATAAATACTTGAGTGGTAGAGCCACGCTGTAGACAGTAACGTCTACAGCACGAATGGGCTCGACTGGGCAGATACCACTGTCTCACAGGAAACCGACGTAAAGTGGCAGCTTGCTGTAGCGTTTCGTTCGGTGAGTGAGATTTCCGGTGGAATCTTTCCCAATCCCTTTTCCCTCCCCTTCCATTTCCTCTTTTTAGGTTGGCAACGCACCCATGATTCTTATTGTGTCTTGGGTGTTTATGGGCGGTGGAGATCACTTACCATCAGGTGACCCATCTGCGTTTGCGAGTCTCTGCTATAAAAAAAATATATACTGTAGGCAGTCTCAGGAAGAAACCTTTCCTCCATAACCGTTAAAAGTCATTGTAAAACGTCAGTATTTGAAATTAATTTAAGGTTCATTGACATTGTTCGCCAAGGCTCTGCGCCCGAGCAGGAAATTTTCTGACAATATAAATTTATAACCACAATAGCTCAGTTGGGTGTGGTACGGACTGCCGAGACGAGTGTCGGAGGTTCGAGACCAACCACAAAATGGAGCATACACCGACGACTTTTCTATGTTAAGTGTGTTTTCTTTGTGAATTATCGCTTGCTATAAAGGTGAAGGAAAACATCGTGAGGAAACCTGCATACCCGAGAATTTCTCCACAAGAAATTCGAAGGTATGTGAAGTGTACCAACCCGCATTAGGCCAGCGTGGTAGACTAAGGCCTAACCCCTCTCATTAGTAGAGGATGCCCGTGCCCAGCAGTGGGACAGTAATATTACAGGGCTAATATTATATTAACCAAATGTCATTGTGCGCAGCGAGCTCAAATACATTTACGTTTGTCAGAATTTTTCCTTCTCGGGCCGCAAGTGTCATTGTCTCCGTGAGGACGCGGGGTCGATTCCGAGTATAATTATATGACATATACATGTACATAAAGGTTATGTTTTAACTTTTAAATGGCATTTTTTGTCCTGAAGAATGACATTGTACTCGGGCGAGTTATTTCTAATTTTTAATCGATTTATAAAAGGAGGAGGTTCTCAATTCTTCGGTCTTTTTACAAGCCCTGTTACAGTCTGGAATTTGTGCTCGATATGGCGGAACTAAGCTCAGCGAAAAGTGGGTGTTCTAGTTCGCTAGTGCGCCTCTGCCTACTCCTTCGGGGATAGTTCCGTCCCAGATGTGATAGGGGGCGAGCCTATCGCCATATCGGGCACAAATTCCAGACTCCGGGCTGATATGGAAAAATCCAATATCACTTTGCCCGACCCGGGGATCGAACCCGAGACCTTAGAACGTACGTAACGTAACGTAGTTAATTTTTATAAGCCATATAAATAATATAGTAGTAATATAGTACAGTATAGTACAGTATAGTAATATCAATAAATGCACTAGAAATGAAGAGTTGAGAGCATGTGTGGTGTAGCTTTAAACGATAGAGTAAGAAATATTGTGGTGAGAGAGCGGTGTGGTTTGAAAGAGGAAATAGTAGATCGAGAAAGGAATATTGCGGTGATTTGGGCATGTAGAGAGGATGGATGAAAGGAGGTTGACAAAGCAAATATATATGGCAAGCGTGAATGGCAGAGTTGGAAGGGGAAGACCTCATCGAACTTTCTCTGACCAAGTCAGAGATATACTCGAGAAAGGTCAAGTTAAAAGTACCCTAAACCGTCGTGCATGCATGAAGAATGTAATGAGACTGAATGAGGCGAAAGAGGTGTGTAAGGATCGTAGCAAATGGAAATCCATTGTCTCTGCCTACTCCTATGGGAAAAAGGCGTGAGTCTATGTATGTATGTATGTAGAAGCTAATTGTTTATGTCAAAGGTTGCGACTTAACTGTGGTATGACACCTTGAAACCGCAATAACTTCCCTATGACGCATTTCATTGTCTACAAACAAGTGAATACAATGAACTTTGCAGAATACCTATAAAGAGTCATATATCACACAGACATAAGCTGACGCCTGAATCCCTGAAGGGGTAGGCAGAAACTAGCCAACTAGAACACAGTGGCGTGCATTCCATATATACAAAGAGACTGTCTACCCTGGTAATTGCTATTTACATAAAACATTACCCAAAAAATCGTGCCAAAAATGTCAAAAGAGCATTTGTATTTGGGTGTATTTAAGTTTAAATCGACATGTTCATGATAATGATTATTGTAATGGAGATGTAAGAGTTGAAGAAACTCATTTTAAAAGGTTTCCTTCCAAAAAGTAGAAGGTTCTCAATTCGTCTGTATTTTTTTATGTATCTTACGCGATATCTCCGCGGAATGTGGACCGATTTTCAAAATTCTTTTTTTGTTCGATAGAGCTTATTTCAAGGGTGGTTCCATATTTTGGTCACGATCGGATTTTAAGTCCGTATAGTTTTTAAACATGTCATTATGTCTACCATGTTCGGATTGTGCACGTCACTGAGTACACCCACATTTCGTCGAGCTTCGTTCCGTCGAAGATGTGATAGGGGGCGAGCCTATCGCCATATCGGGCACAAATTCCAGCGGATACTGTAAAATCCACTATCACTTTGCCTGACCAGGAGATCGCACCCGAGACCTCAGGACGTCAGTCGTACCGAAATACAACCACGCCACCGAGGCAGTCAAGTATTTTATGGGGTGGAATCATCGATATATTATTTACCTAGCACAGTTGACGCTCGGAAAATGGGACAGCAAAGGAGTGCTTAAGCACTCCTTTTGCCTACAGTTGGACGCCGATAGAATTCTAAATGTGAATTTTCAAATTTAAGAACGCTTGCTCATTTCCTTTAAAAAGCTACTTTACAACACGTGCATAGGGTTATATTTGTGTTGATTTAATTAGAACTTGTGATCTTTTTCCTTAGATTAATAAAGTATTTTTCTTTGTTTTATTCCTGAGACCACTTTTTAGGACGATATTTGCAAAGAACTGTGCATCTAGGGTATATTATATTGATGGGTAGAATGCCCTATTTTAAGCTATGACTAATCCCATAAGTTAAACTCTCTCAAACCTACTTTACAGACAAACAGACGTTACGTTTACAGAATAACTAATATACTATGAATGTGAGGCGTGTTTTAATAAATTTGTCTGGGTTCCGTATATTTCACCTCCATGGTCTAGTGGCAGTCTATATGGGCTAAGAACTGGGAGGTCCTAGGTTCGATTCCCAGGTTGGATGGGATTTTTCTAACATTTTCTTTTTATAGCAGAGACTGACAAACGCGCATAAGGGTTATCTGGTGGTAAGTTATTTTCATAGCCCATAGACACCCATTATTTCGTGGATAACGGTGCTGGTTAATTATTTCGTGGATAACGGTGCTGGTTATGTAATTAGTTAAGATTACTAAATTATTACAGTTAGTTTATAGTTATTACATAATTGTTTGTTATCCTAAATAAATTAAAAAAAAAAAAAACACCCACCCAGACATAGTGCATGCGTACTTTGTGACGAAAGGTGACCAACTCAGCATGTTGCTGTGTTGTGATCAGAATCATAACACAGCGCTGGTCATACTTACACGGATGTCGTCCGTCCCGGGTCCGCATGTAAAATAGTACTAAAAGGTGCGCACAGGCCCCCGCTGCGCGCCTGGGACCCCGGAAGGCCCCTATTCCGGGAATCGAACCCAAGATCCACTCCACGTGGTGCACCCTGGGCAACGGCGGTCACGGATGAAGACGGTTTCGAATTTTCGTCTGCTTTCATCCGTGACCACGGCTAATATCCTGACGAGGCTGGTTGGCGGTCGTCGCCTGTTGCGGCGGCCGTCGTCTAGTGGGGAGGGTTTTGGGGACACCCCTGGGTTCTGTCCTGGGGGCCTCGGCGGGCTCGGTGTGCGCTTACCCGCCGCCGAGCAGGCAGTGGAGGGGACGCTCTCCTTCACTGCCACCGTCGAATATCGTAATCCGGTCTCGGAGGTCTGTGGTCATGTCTCGCGCTTCGACCGGACCGAGGGTCTTGGCTTAACCGCCCGGACCGCGAGGGAGAAAACCTCTATAAAAAGTCACCCCGAATCCCAAGCGGCGGCGCACCGCGAGGGGATGCATGGCCGATGGGTAGTTCGGTCTCTAGTGCGACCCCCGTCGGAGTACCGGCCGACACTCCGGCGGGTTACACCATAGGCTTACCCAGGTACAGGGGGCTCTGCCTGGGTGGACCTTTTATTTCCCCCATTCTCGTGGGAACAACATGAAACTGTCTTTCACAAAAAAAATTCCACTGGTTGTTGCGGAGAGGCTGCCTGCCTCGGGGACCACTCGTGATCCGGGTCAGGCAGAAGATGGGCATATGCCAAAGAAGGTAGCTGCGGAGGGGGCGAGGCCCGCTTCGACTCTAGAGTCTGGGGTTGAACTGGGAAGACCCTCCTTGCGCAGCAAGAGAAGTCGCCAAGATCGAGCTGCATGCACGGTCTCGGACGACAGCGATCAAGGCCCGGCCGAAAAACAGGTCGCCGTGGCCTTGTCCGACGACGAGGCCGAATCGTCGGACGTGAACGAGGTGCCAGTCGACCACCTAGACTGGCGCCTACGGTTGGCGGGAACGATTAGAGATATCGCCCAAAAATCAAAAAATTTAAAGGGTACTTATAAGCAGGGGCTGAATATCGCTGTAAAAGAGTTAATCTCTAGAGCTGAAGAGACGGCCCCTGCTGAGGTAGTCCGACTGGAAGCGGAGAAGGCGGCGATGGCCAAAGAAATCGCCAAACTCAAGGCGGCCCAGGTGGCCCAGGGGCAGGCTCTGGCCGAGGTCCTGGAGACCGTCAGGTCCCTCGGAGGTTCGCGGCCGGCATCATTGGCCGCGCCCGAAAAAAAAAATAAGGGTGACCGTTTTGAGGAGTTCGAACGTCGGCTCCTCAAAATGCTGGATGCGCGCCTCGAGGCCATGGCTATGAGGCTGCCGCCTGAGCCCATCACTCGGCCGCCGTTGGCGGCTGATAGGGCCAGAAGCCAAAGAGAGGAGTGGCCTTCTCTGCCTCCTGTAGTAGTGGCTGGGCCATCTCGCGCCCTGCCGACCGTGGCTGCTTCACCGGCCACCTCAAAGGGTAAGGGGAAGGGGATGGGAAAAACGTCTGCTCCCACCCCTTCCACTTCTGCCGTAGGCCCTCGGCCTGGCCTTGCTGCCACGCCTCGGCCCGCCCCGGCCAGGCCCACCTCAGTGGCCATGCCGAAAACTCTCCCCTCCCAAAAAGGGGGGAACAGAAAGAAGAGCGGCACTGTACAGGCACAGCCTGTCCCTGCACCCCGTCCACTTCCGCCACCCTCCACGTCTATGGATGAGGGCTGGGTGGTGGTGGCCAAGAAGGGGAAGAAGAAGAAGACCCCTCGGCCCGCATCGGCTGCTCCGGCCACCACGCTGTCACAGCAGCGCCGGCCGGAGCCCAAAATTCGCCTGCCCCGCAAGGCAGCAGTAACTATTACTGTGTCGCCTGAGGGGCTGGCGAAAGGCGTAAGTTATGCCCAGGTCCTTCGGGAGGTGATGGCCAATGTCCGCCTCACTGACCTGGGCATATCAGAGATGCGGGCCCACTTAATGGCCACGGGCGGGTACCTCTACGAGGTGCCCGGCCCAGAGACGGAGGCGAGGGCGGACACCCTCGCTGAGCGCATGAGGGCCGTATTCCGCGGCACGGAGCTGGAGACCGTCGTTCGGGTCTCCCGCCCATGTAAGACCGCGGAATTGCGCATCTCCGGGCTAGACGCGTCCGCTGACCCGGAGATGATCGCGATGGCCCTCGCAGGGGCAGGCGGATGTGCATCGTCGGATATTAAGGTCGGGGAGATCCGCCCCGACCGTTCCGGTCTTGGCTCGGTTTGGGTGCGGTGCCCAGCCAAGGCCGCGGAGAAGGTGGTCAGGGCAGGACGCGTCCTGATCGGATGGGTGTCGGCACGGGTCCAACTTCTGGCGCCAAGGCCCATGCGGTGCTTCCGCTGCCTCTTCAGGGGGCACGTGCGGACGCACTGCACGGATGAGTGTGACCGCAGCGATTTCTGCTATCGCTGCGGTCAGTCGGGCCATAAGGCCAGAGAGTGCTCCGCGGAGCCGCACTGCACGATTTGTGCAGGTGCAGGCAAACCCGCGGGGCACCAGGTGGGCGCAAAGGCTTGCGTCGCCTCCGCTCGTCCCCGCCGCGGTAATCGCGGTGGAGGCGCGGCGGTTGTGACGCGGCTCGACCCGTCCACCAGCGCCGCACCCATGGAGATCGCCCAATAATATGGCGCAACGATTCCTCCAGGCGAATGTTAACCACTGCGCCAGGGCCCAGGACCTGCTGGTCCAAAGCCTCGCGCAGTGGTCGATACAAGTGGCTGTGGTCGCTGAGCCGTACTTTGTTCCCCCCAGGGACGACTGGGCGGGGGACCTGGACGGCTTGGTGGCCGTCATCACCCGGGGCGCCGCCGGCTCCCAGCCCTTTGAAAAAGTAGCGAAGGGCTCGGGATGTGTGGCGGTTCTGTTGGGGGGGGTCTGGATTGTGGGAGTGTATTTCTCCCCCAATAGATCCCAAGCCGAGTTTGAGCACTTCCTCACTCGGCTGGGGGCCCTGGTGGTGCAAGACAGTCAGCCTCGCCCCGTGCTCGTCGCCGGCGACTTCAACGCCAAGTCCTTGGCTTGGGGTTCGTCGGTGACTAACGCACGGGGCAGGGCCCTGGAGGAATGGGCGATCTCGTCCGGCTTGGCCGTCGTGAATCGCGGGACGGCGGACACGTGCGTGAGGCATAACGGCGGTTCGGTGGTGGACATCACGTTCGCCACCCCGGCCCTAGCCCGCCGTGTCCGGGACTGGAGGGTCCTGGTGGGCGAGGAGACGTTGTCGGATCACCGATACATTCGGTTCGACGTCGCCTCGTCCTCAACCACCCGGCCGGGTGGGGGACCGACCGTCCCGCGGTCGGACGGCCCACGCTGGGCCGTTAGTCGCCTCGACGTTGAGGCCCTGAAGGAGGCCGCTCTGGCCCAGGCGCTGGTGCCCGTGCCGGACGGGCCGGTACGGGTCGACGAGGAGGCGGAGTGGTTCGGGGCGGCGATGTCGCGCGTCTGCGACGCAGCCATGCCCCGGGTCCGACGCCTCCCGGAGAAGCGCCAGGTGTTCTGGTGGTCGGCGGAGCTCACGCGGCTGCGCGCGTCCTACGTTGCCGCCCTCCGCCGGCTATCCAGACACCGTCGTCGCCGGATTCGTCTTCTCGGCGACGAGGACCAGGAGCGGCTGCTTCACGGCCTCCACAGGGAGGCTAAGAGAGCGCTGCACGTGGCCATAGCGAGGGCAAAGTCTGCGGCTCAAACTGAGTTCCGGAGTACTCTCGACAGCGACCCGTGGGGGCGTCCATACTGTGTGGCGTTGAGAAAGCTCCGCCCATGGGCGCCCCCGCTGACGCAGAGTCTCCGGGGCGACCTCGTTCAGGAGGTCGTCGCGGCTTTGTTCCCGGCCACGGAGGATGTCACTCCTCCACCGATGGCGTCGCGTTCGTCGACGCCGTCGTCGTTGGATTCGGTAAGGGTTATTTCGGAGGTTTCACCCGAGGAAATGAGGGTGGCGGTGCTTCGGCTGCGGGGCAAGAAAACCGCCCCGGGTCTCGACGGTATCCCTGGACGCGCATGGGTGTTAGCCGTCGAGCACCTGGGGGCGATGCTCCGCGGCCTTTTCTCCGCGTGCATGGAGCGGGGCCAGTTTCCATCCCGGTGGAAAACCGGCAAGCTGGTCCTGCTCAAGAAAGACGGTCGACCCGCAGAGTCGCCATCGGCCTACCGGCCCATCGTGTTGCTCGACGAGGTCTGCAAGCTCTTCGAGCGGATCGTGCACGCTCGCCTCGTCGAGCACCTGGAGGAGGCCGGGCCGGACCTGGCGGATTGCCAGTTCGGCTTCCGGCATGGCCGGTCAACGGTGCATGCAATTCTGCGGGTCAAGGCGCACGCGGAGGATGCAGTTGCCCGGGGTAAGGTGGTGGTGGCGGTGTCGCTCGACATCGCCAACGCTTTCAACACCTTGCCCTGGGCCTGCATACATGAGGCACTGCGGTACCACATGGTGCCACTTTATTTGCGTCGTCTGGTGCACTCGTACCTATCTAATAGGTATGTAGTGTATCCCGGCGCCGCTGGGTGGCACCGGAGGGCTATGTCTGCCGGTGTTCCACAGGGCTCAGTTCTGGGCCCGCTACTGTGGAACATCGGTTATGACTGGGTTCTCCGTGGTACCAACCCCCGAGGCGTCGCTGTTGTCTGCTACGCGGACGACACCCTGGTGACAGCGACGTCGGGTACTTTCGAGGATGCCATCCTGCTCGCCTCGTTCGGAACCGAACAGGTGGTGGGCAGGATTCGGCGACTGGGCCTCTCGGTGGCATTGGGGAAAACCGAGGCCCTGTGTTTTCACGGGCCTCGGCGTAGGCCACCTGCAGGGGCCCATATTACAGTGGAGGGGGTGCGGATTCCCATCGGCACCACGATGAAGTATTTGGGTTTAGTATTGAGTAGCCGGTGGGATTTCCGCGCCCACTTTGAGTTGTTGTCGCCGAAGTTGGTGCGGGCAGCGGGCGCGCTTGGGAGCCTGCTGCCGAACCTCGAAGGTCCCGGTAACCCTTGCCGGAGTCTGTACGCCGGAGTCGTGCGGTCCATGGCCCTGTACGGTTCACCCGTATGGGCCGGGTCCCTGAGCGCCCGCTGCGTCGCCTTGCTGCGCAAACCGCAGCGTCTGGTGGCGCAGCGGATAATCAGGGGCTACCGCACGGTCTCCCACGAGGCGGCCTGCGTGTTGGCCGGCACTCTCCCTTGGGACTTGGACGCCCGGTCCCTCTCGTCAGCGTTCCACTGGCGGGAGGGGGCGTCCCGGAATCGGGAGAGGCTTGCCCCGGGGGAGATTGCGGCCAGGTTCCGCAGAGCCGCCGTGGAGGAGTGGCATGCCAGGCTGGAGAGCCCGAGTTCGGGCTTGAGGACCGTCGCGGCAGTGCGACCTGTCCTCGGACAGTGGTTGGATAGGCGCCACGGTGCGCCTACGTTCCGGCTGACACAGGTGTTGACGGGCCACGGGTGTTTCGGCTCATACCTGTGTCGTATAGCCGGAAAAGAGGCGTCCGCCGTGTGCCACCATTGTGGCAACTGCCGCGAGGACACGGCCCAACACACTCTTGAGGAGTGCCCAGCCTGGGTGGAGGAGCGCAGCGCTCTCATAGCAGTCGTCGGAGGAGACCTCTCGCTGCCGGCCGTGGTGTCCGCCATGGTCGGCAGCCGGAGGTCATGGCGTGCGATGGTCTCCTTCTGCGAGCGCGCCATCTCGCAGAAGGAGAGCGCCGAGCGGGATCGTGAGCAGAGCGATCCCGCCCGCCGCCAAAGGAGACGTAGGAGGCGCCGGGTGGACGACTGACCGGCGGCTCCCGCCCTGTGGAATGGGGGCGTTTGGAGAATTCCACCACGGTAACCCCTGCCTGTCGTAAGAGGCGACTAATAGGGGCCTTCCGGGGTCGCGGGCGTGCAGCGGGGGGCTGTGCGCCCCTTATAGTACTATTGTACTTGCGACCCCGGGACGGACGGCAGCACGGACGGTCGGCCTCGTGCTGCCGTAGACGCCGAGGGCGTCCTTCGGCGGCGGGGGCTTCTGAGCCCCCCCAAATCAGAGACGGGCCGCAAGGCGGCACCGCGCAGGGGCGGTTCCGGTAGCAATCCGAGGCTATCTCAGGATACCCCGGGACCGCCCCACTCATGCGCCGAAGTAGGCCACCGCGGGGTTTTTAGTCGGTATTGCCGGTGTAGGGCATTTGTTAGGGACGCGGCCCAGCGTCGCCCGGATGTCGACCATCTCTCCCGGGCATCACGGCGCTGGGTCGTAAGACCGGCGAACCCGACATACCCGCCGCGTCCACCCCCCCCGGGCGCGGCGGCAGTGGTAAAACACTTTTCCCCGCGACAAAAAAAAAAAAAAAAAAAAAAAAAAAAAAAAAAAAAAAAAAAAAAAAAAGGGCCCTATTCCGGGAATCGAACCCAAGATCTAAGGACAGTAGTCGTAGCGAAACACAACCACGCCACCGAGGCAGTCCCATTTTCAAGTCGGTTAAAAGACATTTGGCCTTCAAAATTATTACAGTGTTACCATATTTAAATTACAATTTTATTACTGTAACAAATGTAACGTTAAATTATAATCACCATACTATTTCGTCAAGGCTTAATTATAGAAATTAACACGATTATGTAATTTTTTGCGACCTTGGTCTAGTGGCAGCATATATGGGCTGAGGAGGTCGTGGGTTCGATTCCCAGGACGGACAGGGGATTTCTAACACGATTTGTGCAGTTCTAGATATCGCAAAGGCGGTTGTTTAGCCAGGCAGTCGGACGTTAAATAATAACAAGTTTACAAACTTAATAGAACGACTTCAGAATTTATCCGATCGTGACGAAATATGTGGAACCACCCTTGGAATAAGCTCTATCAAACACAAAAAGAATTTTGAAAATCGGTCCGCATTTGGCGGAGATATCGCCTTAAAAATACAGACGAATTGAGCATCTTCTCTTGTTTGAAGTTGGTCGAACAGAAACCCGCAACTTTCTCTCTGCCTGGCGTTATCCAGTCCCCTGACCCTCGATTCGAATTTGACATCGATTTGGTTTCATTTATTGACTTAAAATTCCAAAAATCAAGCTAAAAAGTGCACTAATGTCGCATTAGATTCGAGAACTTGTCATTTGGTAATTTTTAAGCGACATTAGCCCACTTTTTACCTCGATCTCGATGGATTTTTGAATCAAATGAAACTGAATTATAGTCAAAATCGAATGTCAAAGTTACCCTACAGATTTTCATAGTAAGTTGTGATCGAGAATTTTGATGGGAAGTCAGACGGGGTGGGCGTCGCTTGTTAAAATGATTTCATATTATTCTCTAGAGGTGTGTTTGTTGTCTTTAAGTGGTGTGGTTTAATGCATCAAACTTCAGTGAAGATGGACAGGATAATGTGGGAACTTTTTAACCGGTGATCTTTGATGAGTTTTGCTTGGTGCGTTGGCTGTTTCGCCATCGATTCGTCGAGTGAAGGTCATCTGAGGGGCACTCGAAGGAATTACCGCCATAATCCTAGCAGGACCTTGAGATCATCCACATGTGGGTTTCATGGTAATTGTGACATAATTGCTCTATTTACCTTGACATTGGCAAAATCATCGCAAATGTGGATCGTGGAAGCCATTATTTTTAAAAGAAAAAGAAGAATGGACCGAAACTTAGTGCCCAAATTCTACATATGTACCGAACAGCCTGTCTAGTAATACTGATTTCTTAAGTTTACGCGAATATTATACATTGAAATAAAACTATTTTTACGGATTCTATCACAACAAGGTTTTAATTTATTGTTTTAGTTTAGGTTTTATCTGTCTAGCAATACATAGAAGTCTGGTTGTAGGTGTCAGCTTGTAACACAGCACGGTTTTTATCCGTCTCCAAAGGATCTCTAAAACAAGTAGATCAACAGAGCCGGCGCGTTACGATCGTGGTCATCGATGCGTTTGGAATAAACTACATGAGTTTATACAACCATGTCGCCTCTATGGTCTAGTGGTAGCATATACGGGCAGTGGACCGGGAGGTCCTGGGTTCGATACCCAGGTCGGGAAAATTTAGTTTATTAATTTAATTTGCCAGACTGTACCCCCAGAGGGGGTTGACGTCAGACAGGCAGTTGTCGTCAAAACTAAGCCAAATCCTTTCTGCAACATGCTTGAAAAAGTGTGTTCTGCTGACCCCACGTTAAGGTGGGATAAGAGCAGGTAGAACGAAAAGTTCATACAACCGTTATGTTAGTATAAGCCGCCTCCTTGGCTAGGCCGGCTGTATATGGACAGTGGACCGGGAGTTCCAGGGTTCAATTTCCAGGTCAGGCAACGCGGGTTTTCTAACACAGATACACACAAGGAGTGTGGGCCAATATGGCAGGAATACCATGGGTACGATGGTCGCCATCCGGGCGGTTACGAATATCCGACCATAAACAAAAACACATGAAAGAAAGGATGAAGCTCAAAAAATCCGGTGACACATTTCCTCCCTCCTCTTCCCTTTCCTTCCATTCCCTCTTTTAGGTTGGCAACGCACCCATGATTCGTTTCGTGTCTTGGCTATCTATGGGCGGTGGAGATCACTTACCAGGTGACCCATCTGCTCGTTTGCCAGTCTCTAATATAAAAAAAGACTCAAGGATGAAAGGCGATGAAATGTACCTATTTATCGTGCTAAAGTGAATGGTAGGGCCAGAAGAGGGCGTTCGACGCCATCCTATATGGGTCAAATAAGCGATCGTAAAGGGGTGATGAGGTGGAGGGGTGACGCGTTAGTCTACCACGCTGGCCTAATGCGGGTTGGTAGACTTCACATACCTTCGAAATTCTTGTGGAGAAATTCTCAGGTATGCAGGTTTCCTCACGACGTTTTCCGTCACCGTTATATCAAGCGATATTTCACTATAAAAACACACTTAACATAGAAAAGTCGTCGGTGTATGCTCTATTTTGGGGTTAGTCTCGAACCTCCGACACTCGTCTCGGCAATCCGTACCAAATTCAATAGTAAATTGAAATCATTATTTTCGTCTACTATTTGTACCAAAAACGGCTCTTATTTTCGTGTGAATTTGTAGACAGATGCTAATTGTCTAACAAAGAGTTACGAAACCCTTTGTTTTGCGGCAAACGGCTGAGAAAACTAGCAAGGTCTTCATTCTTCACCTTGTAGGCAACAAGAAATGTACACTTTCATATATTATTCAAACTAACCGTAACTTTGAGTGGTAGAGCCATGAGCGCGCCGGCTCGACTGGTTAGATACCATGGTCTCACAAAAACCGAAAGGCAGCTTGGTCTAGTGGCAGCATATATAGGCTGTGGACCGGGATGTCCTGGGTTCGATTCCCAGGTCGGCAAAAGAGAATTTTCTAATTAAAGCTGGGACTGGATCCCCCTGAGGGGGTTGACGTCAATGAGCCAGTCGTAAACAAAGCAAATTCTGTCTGCAACATGCTTGAAAAAGTGTGTTGCGCCAACCCCACATTTATTTATTTATTTACACTTTTTATACAAATACATATGTATAAAGGCGGGCATAATGCCTGAGGCATTCTCTACCTGCCAACCTTTGGGTGATGCAGAGAAAAACGAAGTAGGTGTAAAACATAAATTCATGCTGAGAAGAAAAAAGGCGGGATAACGGCAGGTAGAAAGAAAGATAGAATGTTTCGTCCTTATTATTCTTTTGTCTAAGCTAAAGACAAAAATATTTAATATTACTATCTAGATGGGCTATCAAGCAAGATTCCATACAATAAAATTGATCTCAAACTTCAGTACCAACATGTACCATTTATTATAATGCAAGGGCAATTATTACTATTCTATGGAATAATAAGATCAATAATAGCTTCTTTCTGGGATCGGATGAGTCGCTCAAGAAATACAATCCTGAGGGCTGTCTCGGATTATTTAACGTATCCAATATTTACATTGGATTTCTGTACATATGAACAGAGGTCCAATGTCTAAGATAATAAACAGGTAAATATACAAATATATTATAGAGGTATAGTCTCTTTTTAACTTATTTTTAATTTGTTACAATATCTTATGGTGACATGATTTTATGGGTTTTTTTGCCTAAAATAAAGAATAAATAAAATAAAAAATAAATTTCAATTTACACCCTATAATAATGGGAATGGTTAAGAATCACGTAAGATAAGTTTAATCTCTCAATATTATTACGCTGGCCGACCTGGCGCGCGTATATTTCAAATACATTGAGCGATTTATGGCCAATAGGTCATAACTTTTGGATCACAAGTTTTGTGCTGTGTCCCGTCTATATACTGTTGAATGACTTTGGCTACAAACAACGTGGCTCTATTAAAAAAATATACAGTTTTAGCTAATTTATGTATACCATTAGTCATACTCTGATGAGCAAGTTTGGTATTTTTGTTACACATTATACAGTTATAATTACTGTAGTGTAACATTGTATCTTTTTTATAATTTTTTTATAGCAAAGATTGGCAAACGAGCAGATGGGTCACCTAATGGTAAGTGATCTCCACCGCTCGTAGACATCCAAGACAAAAATAATCATGGATGCGTTGCAAACTAAAAGGAGGGAATTGAAGGGGAAAGGGATAGTGAATTGGGCCACCGGAAATCTTACTCACCGAACGAAACGCGACGCAAGCTGCCACTTTCTCGGTTTTCTGAGACAGTGGTATCAAACCGGTCGAGTCGGCCCATTCGTGCTGTAGACGTTACTGTCTACAGCGTGGCTCTACCACTCAAAAAAGTACAATTTAGTTAAAGTTATGACTGCTATGGTGGAGTTCTTGTTAAACGAACTTTGACTCAATTAGAGTCATTTTTGACCGACTTCCACAAAAGGAGGAGGTCCTCAATTCATCTGTATTTTTATGTATGTTACTCGATATCTCCGCCAAAAGTGGACCGATTTTCAAAATTCTTTTTGTGTTCGATAGAGCTTATTTCAAGGGTGGTCCTGTATAAATTTGGTCACGATCGGTAAATTGGAAGTCGGTCAGTTAAGTTTTTAAACCTGTGATTATTTACAAGAAAATCTTTGCTTAGTCTGTCTGTCAGTCTGTTTTTTCTAATCCTTACTATGGCTGAGATCTTTAGAGCGAACTTCGACTAAGTCTAAGTCAAAGTCACGAACTTAGTCAGGATTTAGGATTGTTAAATCTAACTTTGATTTAGTCCGAGTCGTTTTTTACAAGAAAACCAGGCTGACAGAATAAGCAATTATTTTTTTGTAAAAAATGACTCGAACTAAGTCGAAATCCTGACTGACCGCCGAATGTTCATAGACTTAAGGACGCCTTATGTAGTTTAAGGCCGCCTTATCTGTCAACATTGTATTGCGAAAATCAATATAAAAAGCCATTAAAGTTGAGCAGCGTTTGACCATTCGGGCGTGAGTTCGTTACTTTGATTTAGACTTAGTCGAAGTTCGCTCCATAGATCTCAGCCGTAGTCTCTACGCCTCTGTCTAGCCCTTCGAGGATATATCGTGAATTTATACCACTTCGAATCCGGAGATCGTGCCCGATACATTAGCGGCGGGTTTCAATAAACAATCTCAGTTCAAACGTGAAGATAGATTACAAAAATTAGCCAATAAGAACACAGTTTGAACATGATGCAGTCAAATGACTTTAATCATTAATAATAATCATTTATTTGTTTCACAAAATCACATTATTATAACCAAAAATACTTGTTACGTAATATAATAATAATATTAGCCCTGTAATATTACTGTCCCACTACTAGGCACGGGCCTCCTCTACTAATGAGAGGGGTTAGGCCTTAGTCTACCACGCTAGACTAATGCGGGTTGCTAGACTTCACATACCTTCAAAGTTCTTGTGAAGAAATTCTCGGGTATGCAGGTTTCCTCACGATGTTATAGCAAGCGATATTTCACAATGAAAATACACTTAACATAGAAAAGTCAGAGGTGTATGCTCCATTTTGGGGTTGGTCTCGAACCTCCGACACTTGTCTCGGCAGTCCGTACCATTGTTATGGAATTAGTTACATAAATTATAATATCACTCTTGGCCCCTACACTAGGCTGTGCCTGTCTTGTTGGTGATTTGATTGGTTCATAATCGCGATCTATCTGCACTAACTGAGATCGTTTATTGAAACCGGGCGTAGGTCGGCAGTCGTACCCCGCACGCCTATTTAACAAGACATTTACTGCGAAAGTAAAATGCGTTGAACTTGGATAATTCGTCTCGGCACGGTTCACTACGCTTTCGCTTCACTGTCTCTTGGACAAGGCCTTTATAATATAAGTGGCAGTAGTGATGGAAATAACGGCTAGTTTTCGACTGACTTCAAAAAAGGAGGAGGTCCTTAAGGGCCCATACTACCTCAAATGGCTTATTTTGAACCCGGATAAAATCAACAATACTGCAGCTTTTACTTTGTAATAAATATATGATAAAGTTGAGGGCTTATGTGAGTGATGTGTGGCGAAAACACGATTCCTTAAAATTTTCTCGATAGAAAAAAATTGCAAAGTTACCTCTAAACCGAATTAATATCCCGGATTACTCATTACATACTTCAAATAAGATCGTGAAATTTTGTATAGTAACTTAGTTAAATAATACGCATAGGTTATGTGTTTTGGATTTTGAAAATAATTTGTCTTTTTATTGTAAGATCCAATTATCTAAATTTCCGCGTTTTGCGCACCGTTTTAGTTATGACCGCCCTGCCGCCCGGCCCGCACACATTCCCGCTTCGGCTGTCAGACGGGGAGGTTGTGTCGCTTGCTGTCAGCAAAATAAATAAATATAATTTATATATCTGGGATACTTCATCAATTAAACAACGTATTGTAGGTGATTATAATGATGATAACGAGAATATTCTAATAAATAAGTCAGTATTTTCTAGGTTTCCATTTACCTGAATATTTAGTAGATTAGAAATCCAGTCGCGTGTCAGCGGCGTAAGTATAGCAAATGTCACGGGCCCTCTACTATTACACACGGTTAGTTAGAACATAAATTATTTTGTACGAAGCTGAAAGGATACTGTATTCGTAATAATAAAC
This sequence comes from Clanis bilineata, assembly GCA_036417725.1. Classification (NCBI taxonomy): domain Eukaryota; kingdom Metazoa; phylum Arthropoda; class Insecta; order Lepidoptera; family Sphingidae; genus Clanis; species Clanis bilineata. The sequence continues at coordinate 1,032,092 of CM071165.1, forward strand.
AACTTTTATTCTTGCAATTTTTTCAATATACTTAATACTTTCACAGATATTGCCAAACAAAGTTTTATTTTTAAATCCTACATAAAATTATTAGGTATATGTATATTAAAAATTTAAATATAAAGTATTTATATAGCAGTAACACGATTGCTCGTGGGTCAGGGTAAGTCATCACCACCGCCCATAGATAGAGACACCCATGACAAAAAATATCATGGGTATATTGCTAACCTAAAAGGAGGGGAAAAGGGATTGATAAAGAGATTGGAATTGGACCACCGGAAATATAACTCACCGTACGATATGCAACAGCGTGCTGCCATTTTACATCGGTTTTCTGTGAGACAGTGGTGTCCAACAGGTCGAGCCGGCCCATTCATGTTGTAGACGTAACTGTCAACAGCTTGGGTCTTCCATTAAAAAATATAGTGTAATTTAAGCTTTTTACATAATGATTGACGCTGACCTACCGACACTCAATCGTCCCCTATATATATATATATATATATATATATATATATATATATATATATATATATATATGTACCTTTTAATGTTGCAAGGGCTTGTACAAAAAATAAGACGAATAAATAGAATAACCATAGGATTGATTTTTAGTTTTCTAAACTAAAAATAGCCCATATTGCATGGCTATCAAAGTTTTCAATAAGTTACCTCTCAATATTAAAAATGAACAAAAACTAACCACATTTACTAAAAAGCTTAAAAATTATCTCATATCGAAATGTTACTACACAATAGAGGAATATTTACATGATCTTTAATAAATAAATTTACAAACTCCACAAATATCTACATAGTATAAATATATATTTTATTTTCTTATACATTTGACAAATATATATTTCGTTCTTTCTTTTGTCTTTTAACATTTACCCTATATGATTAAGTTACAAATACATTAGATATTAGGTCTATTTTTTCATGTATTCATTAAGCGCCTTCAAATTTGCAATGCCTGACAAAGGCTACTAAGTATAAGCACATGTTATAAATAATTTAAGACCAAATTGTACACTTGGTATGCAAATAAAACTTTTGCACATAATGTACGTTCGGAGCAACCTTAAACAGTTGATATTAGCGGTTTAATACTTTTGTCGTTGACAAACGCGCGATTTGACGTCACGCCGTATAGTTACTGAAGTTTATATACATCTAGGTTGGCCCGTGCATATTACCGCATAATTATATTTTTGCGACGAAATTTAAGTTATGTTGGTGCCACACGGTGTATTCCTGTTAACTTTGATTTCGTATAATATACAAAGTTTGTCGTAATATTTGTAAGAAACTGAAAGGATACTACAGAACTCATAATAATGAACAAGAATATATCAGTAAAAATTACAATATACCTAATACTTTCATAGATATTGTCATTCGTGAACGATTAGATAGATAGATAACTCTTTAACACCATAGTAAGGATTAAGTAAACAGTACAGACAGAACTTTAAACTATAAAATGTTACAATAGGCTGTCTTATCGCTTGAAGCGATCTCTTTCAGATAACCTTCTGAAGAGTTTAAAGGATCAGCAGATAAGTGGAGGTGTAAAGTAAAGGTTTTTATGGTCTAGGCATGCCGACATATCGGATAAATGGGCCGGAATAATTTTTGCATTACATAAACATAAAACATAACATAAGCTCACGCCTGTATCCCCGAAGGGGTAGACAGAGGCGCACTAGCAAACTAATACACCCACATTTCGTCGAGCTTAGTTACGTCCCAGATATGATAGGGGGCGAGCCTTTCGCCATATCGGGCACAAATTCCAGACTCGGGGCTGATATGGAAAAATCCAATATCACTTTGTTCGACCCGGGGATCGAACCCGAGACCTCAGGACGGCAGTCGTACCCAACCACAACCACGCCACCGAGGCAGTCGAGGCAGTTTTCGCATTAATATGAACGATATTAAAATTCTTAGATACGTCTGAAAACTGACTCTCAAGGTTATCACGAAGCGAAGAAACACTATGGCAACCCTCATCACTGATATTGCCAGATTCAGATAATGCAGAGGCATAGTGTTCGTCGTCATTACTAGTGTTATTAACCATTAAACTCAACATAATTTTTATAAGTACGAAATCTTAAGAAACAAAAATCTTTAATAATACAAATGAAATGACATAATACTAAAACAGCACAAAGAAGTAATTAACTCGCTCGCTTACCCCTTACTTTTAAAACGACGCGTCTTTAGAACGCAACAGGTCCAGTGCAATACATCATTTGCCCAGCATATGGAGATATACATGAGGCCATATATATAGAGGTATAATAAGGTCGTGTTATGTGATATAAAGGAATGTTCTATAAAAGATGCAAAAAAGACTGTTATTAAATGGTTATTTACCCTTGACTACTCTGAAACCGAAGATTTCCTAAAGATTATGAATTGAAATATATTCACACACGCCCACACACGCACACACACACGCACACACACACACACACACACACACACACACACACACACACACACACACACACACATAACACGCACACACACACACACACACACACACACATACACACACGCACACATACACACACACACATACACACACGCACACATACACACACACACATAACACGCACACACACTTTAACCTCTTTTGTATGTAATGACTAATTGAACAATATTTGAGAACTCTAGAAGCACACTCTTGAAGACCCCCATGAGACAGGTTTATTCCTAGTGTGGGGGTTAACAGTTAATGTTTTATAGATAGTCACTTGTTTTCTCAGTTTGTTTTAATTGGCTTATTACAGTTGTTAATTACTGTAATAGCTGTAAGTTCGCTTTTGTAATTTCCATTTGAGAACTAATAAATTTTATATTTATATTTATAATGAATAAAAACAAATAAAATATGAAAATATAAAACAAAATTAAAATTGTAATAATAAATATAATATTCAAATACTTGTATTGTAGGCTATATTTTAAATAAGTGTTGCATTTGTTCCGGTAGGTGGACGGTCGTGAACGGCCCAAAAAGCGTTCTGGAGATATCTTCCTAGATGTGAGAGCCAACCCTCACTATGGAGGACGTTGAGCACCGTGTGAAGTGGAAGCGTTTAAGTAGGAAGACGGCCCTTGGCAGAAGGCCGGGATAAAGCCAGACAGAAAAATGTTTCGCGGGGCGTGCTACCAACATCTAAGCTACCAAGATTGTTTTATTTCAATAATTAGTTTAATCTGCAATCATTATTTAAGTGGCTATTAATGTGGTAACTTCATGATTTTGTTACTAAATCGATGATTATCTAGTGACAATGTGCTGTATAAGTCCTAGATAATAATAATTAAAAGATGCATAGTAACTATATCTTAGTTAAAATTACAGTGTGGGGGCGCGCGCATTGCGTAAGCGGCACGTATTTTGCCGATATGTAATCGTGGGATAGGTAGTTTACTTTTTATATGAAATAAAAAATGTCCTACTATTAAGATGAGGTACGCTCGTGGCCTCCTTGGTCTAGTGGCAGCATATATGGGCTGTGGACTGGGAGGTCGTGGGTTCGATTCCCAGGTCGGGTAAAGCGAATTTTCTAATTTAATTTGCCCGGGACTGGATCCTCCGGAGGGGGTTGACGTCAAGCAGGTAGCTGGTTAAACTAAAATCTTAGCCAAATCCTTTCTGCAATATGCTTGAAATAGGGAGTTGCACCGACCACTCATGAAAGTGGGTTATGGGCAGATAGAAAGAAAGATTAAAATGACGTACGCTATCTACGGTAGAAATATTTAATAATGATACATTATGTTGGCCAAGGCTCTCCACACACTTTCCGACTAACCCTGTATATTTTTTTATCACCTGCCTTTATTCCATCTTTGAATTTATTGTTCCGTTGTATAAGGATAAGGAGTCACGGCAAGACTAACAGAGTACGTTAGTTAGTGTTGTCGGCAAATTATATGCGAAAGTTCTGATTGAAATGTGTAATGTATGAGACGAATTATAAGTTATAGAATGTACAAGCGGGATTTCGAAAGAGTATGGGATGTGCGGATTAGATCTTCTCCCTACGAAGCTTTCCGGAAAAATTCTCAGCCAAAGAACGAAAAGTCTTTCGCGCCTTTGTAGACTTGGCGAACGCTTAGGACGAATTACAGACAATGGTAATAATTATGGATGATGCATTTAAAAGGAAAGGAGAAAATTAATGTAAGTAAGACGAAAAGTAAGTTTTTTTAAAGAAATGAAAGTATAACAGAGTGCAAAATTATGATAGGTAACGAGAGAGTAGAACAAGTGAAAGACTTTGTATATCTGGGTTGTATATTTATAAGTGATGGGAAGCATGATAGCGACATTAAAAGACAAGTATGTGCAGGTAATCGAGTTAATGGAGCGCTGAACACCTTTATGAGTAGCTGAAAGGTCTCTAAAAAGACACGATTGGCCGTTCATAAAGAAGTGTTAGTGCCTACACTTATAAATGAGAGTGAAAGTTGGGTGTGACAGAACAGGCATGAAAGTAAGATCAGTGGGCTTACTGGTGGACTCTTATGTCATTCCTATACATTTATTCTATTAGTACGCTATATATAGCGTACTCTTATCTCATTCCCATATATTTACTATTCTATTCGACTAGCGCATAAGCTACTTGGCTAAGCCCGCAGGGTGGTGGAAATGAGAGCATGAAGGAGCATGTGTCGCGTGATAGAGTATGGAATAAAGTGGTGTTGGATCTCTGTTGAGTGAAAGAAGATGTAGTGATAAGAAATAGAAAGGGATGTTGAGATGGTTCAGACATATTGAGAGGATAGATGATAGGAGATTGTCGAAACAGTGACAAAAGACAAGTGTGCATGGAAAAGTCGGTATAGGGCGACCGCATCGCACTTATATTGGTGATAAATTGATGATATATTTACTAAAGAACAGATAAAAAACTAAACCGACTCTAATGAGATCATGAGAGTAGATGAAGCGAAAGTAGTATGTCAGAATCGGGCGAAGTGTAAATCTATAGTCTTTACCTACCCCTATGGGATACAGGCGTGATATTATGTAGGCGTACGTTTATTCCACCTCAGTATAGAGTCGACGCAACACATTGTTAAAGCATGTTGCAGAGGTGTTTGGCCTTAGTTTTTACAATGGGCTACCTGTGTAATGACCCACCCATAAAGTCAAAAACGCCTGCTCGATCTGGAAATGGATTTCAGGACCTCATAGTTCACACCCGATATACGCTACCAATAGTGAATAGATCAATGAGGCGAGTTATAAATACTTCAGGAGCCATGTATTAATTCATTGCTATGAGTTTTGGAAAAAAAGGACGTGATGGAGACTATAATTGGAAAGGTCCGACCGGTCACTCTATTAGGATTTCCGATTGGTGTGCGCAGTCTTCAACATAGATGGATATCAAAAATTCTTTAGAGTCGGAACTCTTATATGAAAACTTGAGGAAACTCCTGAGAACGAGGGTTAACTCAGCCGCGGACGTCTTAAGAACCACCACGGGAATACGATCAGCCATGCTCGACTTTCGAATGTCCAAGATTCAGGCTCTCGCCTGACCGCATACAGGTTGATATGGATTCATGTAGTACTCCACACACGCTGCGCCGGTGCAACGTCCAGTAGCGTGGCTCCACCATTGTACAAAATCGAATTTGAGGCAAAGAGTGCAACTCAAAGATGAGTGTTATTTTACTGTGGTTATCAAGTTTACGCAGTGACTGCAGATTAAGCTAGTAGAAACTGCTTTACATTGCGATGACAAGTCACCAAAAGCTCGATTTCCGAGATAGCTTTTCTGTCGCCCTTCAGTTTTGCATAGGTATTTTCCCTTGGCCCTCCTATTGGATTCAAAAGCTGTACGTAACTTTTCTTTCTCTTCCTTAGATATAGGGCTCCAAGCCTTAAAGGTGACATTTCACGCCAATTATGCGGGCTGTTTAAGACGTGCAGTGACGGCGCCGACATTGTTATATTAGCTGTGATATACCCTGGAATTCTGGTATTGGCAGTGAATCATTTAATTCCCAATATCCACATCCTTGACTTAGTCCGTAGAGGTGTGAGGATCATCGGGTAAGAAATAAGAGTTTTCTCCATAGAAAGAACGCAAAGAATTGACGAATACACCTAAATTATTTTGGTTAAGTACACGGATTATTTATAAAATCTTTGAATGGCAATATCTATGAAACATCAGGTATATTGACAATTTTGCATATATAAAAGTTGTTTATTATTACGAATCCTGTAGTCTCCTTTCAGTTTTCTACATACATTGGGACTAACTCTATATACCACCGCTAAACATCAAACACTGGAGGAGCCGCTTAAACCTATCTGACAAGAATCTGTCCCCATCCAGTGGAGGAACATTGACATCCGTTTCTCTACAGGTTTGTCAACGGAAGTTCCAGCAAGGAGAACTTATAGCACAGGTGGGCTGTGTGACTGGTTAAGAGGACACCTAAACCAAAGTTATCTTGTAAGAAATGTTACCTGATGGTTCGATGATCCATGGCTCAAACATAACTTTCTAAGCCCGACAGACAGCGTCAGCGCTGACACGCCATTGAAAAGTTTTTTAATTGTACTAAAATAAATTGTGCCTCGATTGTGTGTTACTATGTGTGTAAACTCTACCTCCGGGGTTTAGTTGTATTTAAGTACGACTACCATCCTGAGGTCTTGGGTTCGACCCCTGGTTCGGGCAAAGTGATATTGCATGTTTTCAATATCAGCCCAGAGTCTAGAATTTGAGCGCTATATGGCAATAGGTTCGGCCCCTATCGCATCTCGGACGGAACTAAGCTCGGCGAAATGTGAGTGTTCTAGTCGCTAGTGCACATCTGCCTACTCTTTCGGCGGTACAGGCGTGAGCTTATGTTTTTGTAAATAAATTGTCCTAATGCGTCGTAAATGCGGGCCCGCCACGCTACGTCACTTGTTTGTCTTATCAACACCGTTTGACATCCTATGACGCCATTAGTGTATGAGCGAGACAGCGTACGATAGCGCACTCTAGCAGGGACAGGTAGCGGGTGCAAAATTTGAATTTGAGCTGAGGTACCATGCGCTCTTAATTCGTCTGTTTTTTATGTATGTTACGCGATATCTCCGCCAAACGTGGACCGATTTTCAAAATTCTTTTTGTGTTCGATAGAGCTTATTTCAAGGGTAGTCTTATATAAATTTGGCCACGACCGGATTTGAAGTAGGTCTGTTAAGTTTTTAAACTTGATTTTTGTCATTAGGTTATGACGCTTTTTTACAAAGGTGTTATTTTAAGACGCATATAAAGCTTTTAAAGCCTACAGTTTTAGTAAATTTGGTGATTTTTTATCAAAGCGACTTCAAGATAGCTATAAGCTTTCTGATTGACGCGTTTTAAAAAAAGGGGAAGGTCCTCAATTCGTCTGTATTTTTAAGGCGATATCTCCGACAAATGTGGAGCGAATTTCAAAATTATTTTTGTATTCGATAGAGCTTATTTCAAGGGCCCCATATACATTTGGCCACGATCAGTTGAAGTCGTAAAGTTTTTAAACTTGAATATTTCGGGATCGCAGACGTTGTAACGTTTGTGCCTGACATGGCGATAGGCTCGCTGCCTATCACTTCTGGGACGGAACTGTGCTTGGCAAAATATGGGTTTTGTAATTCGCTAGTGCGCATCTGCCTACCCTTTCGGGAATACAAGCGTGAGCTTATGTTTTAAAGTCAGTGTATTTTAGTCAAGATATGAGAATTCTGCCACCATTAACTCAATTCGCCATTATGCCGAAATGTTGCTTTGCAAAGACATTATAGAGTACATAGACGGGACAACTGCGCGAAACTTGTGATCCAAAGATGTGTCCTCATGTTTGTCATTTTTTAAATTTGTGTAATTCTAAAATGAAGGTAGATTTTGTAATACTAACATTCTTGGACAAATGACATCTCAGTCCAACCCGTGACCACGAAGACTGCAAAGCCTTCGAAACGTCGGGAATAAAAATTAAAACCAAATCGTGATAAAACCCGTAAAAATAGTTTTATTTCAATGAATAGCATTCGCGTAAACTTAAGAAATCAGTATGTGTCCTCATGATCATAAGTCACTCAGTCGTATTAGAAACATACGCGTGCAAAGTAATGTCGTAATAATGTTTAGACAATACTGTCTTACGTGATTCTTTAAACATTCACCGAGCATTCTAGAGTGTAAATTGTAATGAGAAAGAAAAAAAGAAAGAAGAAAGAAAAAAATTTTTATTGTCACTGAACGCATGCAACATCAGTTACTAAATTGAACTTATAGATAAGTAACTTAATAAGCAAAAACAAATATATTATATAATAAACATAGTTCATGCGTACTTTGTGAGCACCCTCGCATTGTAATAAGTGGTAGTTGGTGGTACTGACGTTTGAGATCAATTTTACAAACATACATACACACTCACGCCTGTATCCCATGGGGGTAGAGACTATTGAGCGCCACAAGCTACGATCCTGACACACCTCTTTTGCCTTTCCACACTCATGCATCTTTTCATACATTTCCGACGGTTGTAGAAACATTTTTGATAACCTCTCAATAGTTGGTAATAATAAATGTCTTTGCGCGTAACATACATAAAAAATCGACGAATCGATTACCTTTTTTTTTAAGTCGGTTAACTTTAGTCAACTCCAAGCTACCTCTTGGCAGGAAATAACGTAGGATAGGCAAAAATGGTGACTCTTGGTGTCAGAGGCCAGGACTTTTGTCAAGTTATGTCAGTCCTACCATTCTTCGCCATAACGTTCAAAAGTTGTTAATTGTTATGAAACCGCGTGGTGTTTGATGTTTCATCACAGCGACCTCATGGAGTGAATGGCAGTATTGTCTGATCGTGTGATTGTTCATTCATTTTTATTAATAACGTTCGAAGTATAATTGATATAGCGGCTCTGCAGACGATTTTGTGTACAGCATTTTGCAAAAGAAGAAAAAGAATTTTGAAAAACTGCCTCGGTGGCGTGGTGGTATTTCGGTACGACTACGGTTCTGAGGTCTCGGGTTCGATCCCCGGGTCGGGCAAAGTGATATTGGATTTTTCCATATCAGCCCGGAGTCTGGAATTTGTGCCCGATATGGCGATAGGCTCGTCCCCTATCACATCTGGGACGGAACAAAGCTCTGCGAAATGTGGGTGTTCTAGTTCGCTAGTACGCCTCTGCCTACCCCTTCGGGGATACAGGCGTGAGCTTATGTTAATTTTGCAAATCGGTCTACTTTTGGCGGAGATATCGAGTACCATACAAAAAAAATACAGACGAACTGAGGACCTCCTCTATTTTGAAAAAAGGAGGGAAATAGGGATTGGGAAAAAGAGATATTGAGCCACCTCACTCACCGAACGAAAGCAGCAAACTGCCTTTACGTCGGTTTTCTGTGAGACATACATAAGCTCACGCCTGTATCCCCGAAAGGGTAGGCAGAGGCGCACTAGCGAACTAGAACACCCGCATTTCGCCGAGCTTAGTTCCGTCCCAGATGTGATAGGGGGCGAGCCTATCGCCATATTCACAATTTCACAATTTCAATTCGGTGAGACAGTGGTATTAATGGTCGTACCGGCTCTTTCGTGCTGTAGACTGTCTACAGCATGGGTCTACCACACAAAACCATCCATCCATTATATCCAATGCTTTGTAAAGATCATGTTACTTAACCAGCAGTTACATAAGCACACACGACACGGAGCGTGCTTCCTAGACTGAGATCTATAGCGAACTTCGACTAAATTTGAGTCAAAGAAACGAACTCAGTGAGGATATGGAATTTTTAAATGCATAACATAACATAAGCTCACACCTGTATTCCCTGTGGGTGTACTAGTTCGCTAATGCGCCTCTGCCTACCCCTTCGGGGATACAAGCGTGAGCTTATGTTATGTTATATTATGTATTCCCGAAGGCAGAGGTGCACTAGCGAACTAGAACACCCGCATTTCGCCGAGCTTAGTTTCGTCCCAGATGTGATAGGGGCGAGCCTATCGCCATATCGGGCACAAAATCCAGACTCCGAGCTGATATGGAAAAATCCAATATTTGCCCGACCCGGGGATCGAACCCAAGACCTCAGGACAGTAGTCGTACCGAAATACAACCACGCCACCGAGGCAGTCACGTCCGTTAGTCCGAGCCATTTTTACAAGAAAATCTTTGGTTGGTATGTCTGTCAGTGTGATTTTCTTGTAAAAAATGACTCGGACTAAGTCAAAGTTCAATTTAAAAATTCCAAATCCTCGCTGAGTTCGTTTCTTTGACTCAGACTTAGTCGAAGTTCGCTCTATAGATCTCAGACTCAAACATTTAACTGCCTAGTGGAATTGAAATAAAACTATTCTTACGGATTCTATCACGATTATGTTTTAATTATTATTCCCGACGTTTCGAAGGCTTTGCAGTCTTTGTTGTCACGGGTCAGTCTGATCTAATAAATAAAACCTAATCGTGATAGAATCCGTAAAAATAGTTTTATTTCAATGTATAATATTCGCGTAAACTTAAGAAATCAGTATGCCTAGTGGAAGTTATGATACCCGATAAGTTAGCTACTGGCACTAGGCCGGGATAACGACAGACTGAAAGAAATAAAACGAACTTAAAAAAAAAAAAACTTTATTGATCACGTAGGCATGTAAAAAAGCACTTATGACAAGTCAACACAAGTAAATTTTAAATTAAGATTAATATAATTTACATTATATATTTGAATTTGACGACAGGCAGGCAAGTATGGACATAATAACGATGGGATGGCTAAGATAGGGTGATAAGGGGAGATAGGAATAGAGTGTAAGGGAATGGATTGTATGGGAATGGCATATGGCAGGAATGGTGGCAGGGGATTGACTGGAAATACTGGGAGCAGTTGGGATTGGTGCGTGAGGCCCTATCCTAGCTAACCTACCAACCTTTCTCTAGCTACCTACGGATGACGACCCGAAGAAGAAAGGCAGAAAGAAACTCCGGGCTTATTTTTTTCATCATCAATTGTCACCATTTCTTTTTATTTTTCTTTTGTCTTTTTTCCTTTTTAATAATTTGATTTTTGTTTATTGAATCCATAAAATTCCACACATTGTTTAGATTCCGTCTAAAATGTTTACTCTACCGCCTTTTCGGAAGGCTGGTTCCCCAGAGAAGAACGGGCAAGAAACTCTGACGTTGCTCTTTTTGAGCATAATAACCAGCAGCCTGAGCAGGAAAATTTCTGACAACCGTAAATGTATTCGAACTCGATGCGCGTCTATGAAATTTGTATGAAATATTAACCAAACGTCATCAGTGCGCAGCGAACTCGAATACATTTACATTTACATTAGTTTTTCGTGCTCGGACTACTGTTTACAGTCAGATATCAATATACAAGCAAAATAAGAAAACAAAAAATTTCAATAGTTTACATTAGATACTTAAATACACCCCGATCACTGTTATTTTGTTAAATCTTCTCCATCTAAAGGTTGTCTGGTAGAAATCGCTGTAAGCGATAAGACCGCCTATTGTTTACACTTTGTATTACTTAGTCCTTTTCGTAATTTGTTTTTTTTTTCTTGGTGTGCAATAAAGAGTTATCTATCTATCTACTTATGCCGGATATATGACATAACATACAGGAAAAAGATGCGGATGAATTGATAAACTATTTCTTTTCAAATTGGTTAACGACTTCCCCACGATCAAAATCACTTGCAAGTCGTTAAAAAACAATGAAAAATGATGCATGCTGATAAACGCTGATAAAATATGACACAAACGTGCTTATTGTGGTCACAGCATTGTCTGTGGCCATTGTCTCTGGCAGATGATTCAACGCGGTTGGGACAAAGGAAATTGTCTGTGGTTATTGCGGCAGATATATGATAGTTATTATATCTATTCTTTCTTTCTACCTGCCCTTATCCCACCTTAATGTGGGGTCGGCACAACACTTTTTCAAGCACGACTCGCCCCCGTCACATCTGGGATGGAAATGAGCTCGGAAAAATATGGATTTTTAAATTCCTCTCTGCCTATACCTTCAAAATTGCATGTACAAGTATATGTAGGAATAATCGCAAGTTTAAAAACTTTACTGACCGACTTCCAATTTACCGATCGTGACCAAATTTATATGGGACCACCCTTGAAATAAGCTCTATCGAACACAAAAAGAATTTTGAAAATCGGTCCACATTTGGTGGAGATATCGAGTAACATACATAAAAAAAATACAGACGAGGACCTCCTCCTTGTGTGGAATTCGGTCAAAAACTGTAATGTACCGAGAGGATACATGAATAATATGGCTATAAATCGCCATTTACCACTTACCAGTTTGTCACGCATGCGTCTGGCGGTTTGTGAGGATGACAACGTGTTATGTGACGAGACATCGCGGGGATGTGGGTTCGGTGACGAGCGAACGCGATTTAATATTCATAAATGTCAGCCTCCTTGCTAATTATTGTCTGCGTGTAACTCACTACGTGTCACTTATTTTTCTTTTTCTTTGCAAAGAACTGGCTTAGGTTTAGAAACTAAACTGCCAACTCAATTTTTTAAAATTCTTTTAGAGCATTATTTTTATTTTATTTTTCTTTATCGGCGCATAAAATTGGTGCCCGTGACGCCACCAAACGGTCCAACGGAAGATCAGCGCTGGCCAATTGACCAGCATATGCTGAGTTTGGGTCCTTTTTGTGACGTGCGCATGAAAACATTATGTTATTTGCTAATTTTAGTTCAGATATGTAAATGTATTTACATGCCATGTCATGAATAAACATTTCTTTCTTTCTTTCCTCCGTAGCACAGTCGCCGCCTTGGTCTAGTGGCAGCATATATGGGCTGTGGACCGGGAGGTCGTGGGTTCCCCGGTTTCCAGGTCGGGCAAAACGATTTATTTTATTTTATTGGGTACTTGACTGTAGTAACCAATATCAACGAATTTCTGTAGGAACATAGATTTATCATCGTAATAACGTGTGCAATAGGAATTTATTAAAAATACTCCGAGGATAATTTTATTTTAGTAATTTAAATACTCAATTTTATATCTGTGCGTCACGTGAATGTAAACACCAATCACGACGCATGATGTCACATTACTCATTTTTCTTATAAATTTGTTCCACAATGGTCTAAGACCTAAGATCCAAAGTCATACTGCCAGGTTATTTGGTAGATTATTTTCGTATTTTTGTTTAAAGCTCAACCTAAATTCAACGCGGATGTGATCAACAATCAATATCTGATCGACGAAATATCTGACCCTTTTTTTTGAGTTTGAAATCATACATGTTATTTCCACAATATTTTTTTAATGAGCGATGTTGTATCTATCGTAAGAAAATATGACATCACCCGTATCTACAGTTAACAGATAGCATTTTGGCGGCAAATTAAATTATACATAATAATTTTTGGTTTTTTAAACTAAATATATGAATTCTTAAGTTTACGTGAATATTATACATTGAAATAAAACTATTCTTACGGATTCTATCACGATTAGGTTTTAATTATTATTCCCGACGTTTCGAAGGCTTTGCAGTCTTCGTTGTCACGGGTCAGACTGAGGTGTCATTTGTCCAAAAAAGGTTAGAGTTACAATATCTACCATCATTAAAAAATATATACAAAATCAAAAAAGGTTAATTATTTGTGTTCCGATTTATGCAGTACGAGCTCACGGTGTCTTGAGTTCTGGCAGCTGGTCTTTTGGGTTCCGATTTAATAAGATGTATAATTGGATCCCAGGTTTGTGCAAGCTTCCAACCATCTTCTCTATTGAAATTTGGATGTTTTTTAATTTCAATAGGGAGGAATCGGTGTTCTTTGGCGAGGATTTGTATTATTTCCTCCCTAGGATGATACGCGAGGCTATTACGCGAGCATTATTAGGCGAGGCTATATGAAAATAAATTAGGAAATATTTTTTTACATGTTTAGGATAAACTAATAAATAGCCCTGTATACTTTTAAAAAAATAGTCAAGTACCCAATTTGCCCGGGCCTGGATCTCCCAGAGGGGGTTGACGTTAGATAGGCAGTCGGTTGTAAAAACTTTGCCAAATTCTTTCTGCTTAGAAAGTGTGTTGTGCAGACCCTACATTAAGGCAGGATTGCTGTTGGTAGGATATTCGTATCCGACCAGATGGCGACCACCCTAAACATGGTGCTAAAACCCGCCATAGCGACCCACACACTGTGTGTGGTTCGCGATCCAGGATCAGCCAGTGTATTTCCGGTTCTCTCGAGGGGCTTGCGGCATAACTTGATGGTTGATTGACGGGTATGGGGGTATACCCTGTATCTGGTCATACGCCTGTCTTGTCGCAAGCCCAATTGCTTCTTCCCTCTTCGGATTATAGTGTGAAGAAGCCTAATAGGCCGGCATGATTCTGACGACCACTGATAAATCAAATTGTTTGTCTCAGTGGTCGCTGGTTTTTTTGAACTGCACTATGCTTACCATCAGGTGCAGTGTAGTCACTTTGCCGTTCCCGGTTAAAAAAAAAGATAAGGGTAGGTAGAAAGAAAGATCAGGCCGTGGGTTCCACCCCCACCCCAAGACATGTTTGTGTGTCCATTAATATTTGTTTCGTGTCTGGGTATTGTAGGACTGAAACTCTCGTAGTTCCGACATTACACTTGTTATGGAGTCAGAACTGTGAGTGTTGGGTTGTATATCTTGATATTCCTTCATCAGATCCTGACCAAATTTATATGAGACCATCCTTGGAGGAAGCTCTATCGAACACAAAAATAATCTTGAAAATCGATTTGGCGAAGATATCGCGTAACATACATAGCTGCTAACGTAAATTAACTGCTCTAATTTAAGGTCTTTCTGTATCTGGTGCTGTACTGTATTAGTAGCTGAAAAGTCGGACGGCTGTGTGGCTTCGTGGCGGCGGTGTTGTATTGTGGCGTACTTTATTTGCCCATTGCATCGGTCTAGGTAGTTATGCTCACTTATGTAAAAGACTTGGTTAAAACGTGCCTCTTATATGCACTATATTCGCTACACAACTATACTGTATATATCAAACTAGTTGTGTACACTTCAAACTCCAAAGGGAGCCTAACTCAATAATGATAGTTCCCGCTCTTTTATACCTTTTGCTTTATTTAATAAAGAAATACCTTCTACAAATATTATGAATTACTCAGAGGGTAGTTGAAATAAATATAACTAACGTACTACCCTTCAATATCGTGTACTAAATCCGGACAATTATCCGAAATCACTACACTTAAGGTCTATGCTTGTGGCGGCGTCGTGTGCCGGGTCGATCACTTCCACGCAACATGGTTGAGGAGGTCGATGGCTGGCACATGCGACATAGTCGTGAACGGGTGCTGCTTGCGGAGACTGTTCTGCCTGGACTGTTTTGTTTCCCTTGTGTCAATTCAACTTGCCGTGGCTATGGGGGTCGCTCAGTGTATCTTGTATGTCACTTTGTCCTATATTATTAGATGTCCTATACTATTGTTATCATGGTTTAGCTGCTCTAATTTAAGGTCTTTCTGTATCTGGTGCTGTACTGTATTAGTAGCTGACTGTAAATTGGTGTAAGAAGAGCAACGTTAGTTTCTTGCCCGTTCTTCTCTGGCGAAACAGCCTTCCGAACAAGCGGTAGGGTTAAAATTTGACGGAATCTAAATCATGTTTGAACATTTTATGGACTCAATAAATATTTTAACTTGATTTCATTTGTCATAGAAAAGAAAGAATAGAAATGTATTATTGAAACATACAAAAAAAACTACGAAGTCAGAACACCCACGTTATGAAGTCGATTGAAAAAGACCAAATCCGTTATACCACACGTTAGCCTATAACTTGCGCTCACGCCGTTTCGTCAGCTTTCACCGAACGCGTCGGTTTTTGCCGGTGGCATAGTTACCCACTGTTTATTTACCTGTCACGCCTCGTTTACAAACGTTTTGCGATTGTTTAGAGATATTTAGATGTTTTCGTGAACAATGCTTGAAAACAATCTGACTGGTATTATTAATGCGAAAGTTTGGATGCGATGGTTTGGGCATGTAGAAAGGATGGATGAAAGGAGGCTGACAAAGCAAATATATATGGCAAGTGTGAATGGTAGAGGTGGAAGGGGAAGACCTCATCCAACATTCTCTTACCAAGTCAGAGATTTACTCGAGAAAGGTCAAGTTAAAAGTACCCTAAACCGACGTGCATGCATGAAGAATGTAATGAGACTGAATGAGGCGAAAGAGGTGTGTAAGGATCGTAGCAAATGGAAATCCGTTGTCTCTGCCTACCCCTATGGGAAAAAGGCGTGAGTCTATGTATGTATGTTTGTAAATCCAACTTCGACTTAGTCCGAGTCATTTTTACAAGAAAAACACACTAACAGATAGACTAAACAAAGATTTTCTTGTTAAAAATGACTCGGATTAAGTCGAAATTGGATTTCGTGCTGTAGACGTAACTGTCTACAGCGTGGCTTACCACTCAACGGCATCTGCTTGCTAGTTCAAAAATCTTCAATGGCAAAATATGGGTTTTGTAATTCGCTAGTGCGCATCTGCCTACCCCTTCGGGAATACAAGCATGAGCTTATGTTTTAAAGTCAGTCTATTCTAGTCAAGATATGAGAATTCTGCCACCATTAACTCAATTCGCCATTATGCCGAAATGTTGCTTTGCAAACATTATAGAGTACATAGACGGGACAAATGCGCGAAACTTGTGATCCAAAGTTGTGACCTCGTGGTCATAAGTCACTCAGTCGTATTTGAAACATAAGCGCGCAAGGTCGTGCCAGCGTAATAATGTTTAGACAATATTGTCTTACGTAATTCTTGAACATTCACACAACATGTAAATTGTAATATGCACCCTCGTAGTATAATAGATATATATAGACAGCGTCCATGGCGCAGCGGGCGAGTAGCCGGCTATGAAACGTGAGGTCGCGGGTTCGATTCCCGCATTGAGACAAATGTTTGTGTGGCCCACAGATATTTGTTTCAAGTCTGGGTGTTGTGAGACCGAAAGACTCATAGTTTCTGACACTTACGATATAGGTTATACCTAGTGTGGGGTCAGGACTAGATGTGTGTCTGTTGGGTGTATTTATTTAAAGGTCAGCACACCCAAAGGCACAGGCTCAGTGCACAAGTCCCTGAGAGGACACTCGCCTTAACTGTCGTAGGTTGTTATCCATGTTAAGAATACTAATGAGTGGAGATTTTATCAGGACGTTGGGTTTTAGTCAAGGAAAATCATTTAAGTTGAATGGTTAGGGTCCTTAGGTCTAGCGAATCTTCTTAAAATCCTTGTTATTTGATACTGCATCATTTTTAGACTGCCTCGGTGGCGTGGTGGCATTTCGGTACGACTACGGTTCTGAGGTCTCGGGTTCGATCCCCGGGTCGGACAAAGTGATATTGGAGTTTTCCATATCAGCACGGAGTCTGGAATTTGTGCCCGATATGGCGATAGGCACATCTGGGACGGAACTAAGCTCGGCGAAACGTGGGTGAGCTTATGTTTTTATGTTATGTTCGTTTTTGGAGTCGGTTTTCAGTTTTCGATAAACTTTATTCTACCGATATTGATTAGGTAGTTACTAGTTTTTATACAAAGTTATCTTTTTGTTTTATATTACATACATACATAGACTCACGCCTTTTTCCCACAGAGGTAGGCAGAGACAATTATATTTAAAATTATAAAAATGCGTACAAATTCATCAAATCAAATACCCAAGGCAGTAAAAATATTAAGTACCTCATATAAGCACGGATTTCCCCACAACTAAACCAATATATTCAATATTCCAATACTAAGCTCATACAATTCGCGTTGATTTGTAAACACGGTACATCCCGTCGCCTCAGTCGCTGAGTGGTAGCTGATTCATGATTTAACAATGTGCGAGGACTTCCTGGTAATATTAGGGCCTAGACGTGGCATGTGAGCAGTCGCGAAACTATGCTGGTCGTGGTAAATTTATCGGACCCTTTCGGGCGCGCGTTTCTCTACGCTTGCCGTAGCTTTCTGAACATCTAGATGATAAAGAGGCTTAAGAATAGGTTGAAAGTATTTTAGCAGTGTAACCAGTTGCTGTTCCAGGGAGCTTTATTAGTTTGATTAAATGTTTTATGACTGCCTCGGTGGCGTGGTGGTATATCGGTACGACTACGGTTCTGAGGTCTCGGGTTCGATCAGGGGTCGGGCAAAGTGATATGGATTTTTCCATATCAGCCCGGAATCTGGAATTTGTGCCAGATATGGCGATAGGCTCGCCCCCTATAACATCTGGGACGGAACTAAGCTTGACGAAATGTGGGTCTTCTAGTTCGCTAGTGCGCCTCTGCCTACCCCTTCGGGGATACAAGCGTGAGCTTATGTTATGTTATGTTAAATGTTTTATTTATAGTGATGCTGTGTGGCTTTCGCTTGCCCATTGCTATCAGTCTAGGTAGTCATGCTCACTTAAGGTATGGTAAGGTACGCTTATGGCGGCGTCATGTGCCGGGTCGATCACTTCCCTGCAACATGGTTGAGGAGGTCGATGGCTGGCACATGCGTCATGCTCGTGAACGGGTGCTGCTTGTGGAGACTGGTCTGCCTGGACTATTTTGTTTGCTTGTGTCAATTCAACTTGCCGTGGCTATGGGGTCGCTCAGTGTATCTTGTATGTTACTTTGTCCTATACTATTAGATGTCTATTGTTATCATGGTTTAGCTGCTCTAATTCAAGGTCTTTCTGTATCTGGTGCTATACTGTATTAGTAACTGACTGTAAATTGGTGTTAAAAAGAGCAACGTCAGAGTTTCTTGCCCGTTCTTCTCTGGCGAAATAGCATTCCGAACAGGCGGTAGAGTTAAAATTTGACGGAATCTAAATAATGTTTGAGCATTTTATGGATTCAATGAATGATTTGACTTTTTTCCTTGCGTTATATTGTTTAATAATCACAAGTTTAAAAACTTTACTGACCAACTTCCAATTTACTGATCGTGACCAAATTTATATGGGACCACCCTTGAAATAAGCTCTATCGAACACTAAAAGAATTTTGAAAATCGGTCCACATTTGGCGGAGATATCGAGTAACATACATAAAAAAGTACAGACGATTTGAGGACCTCCTCCTTTTGTGGAAGTCGATAATGAAAGAGACAACCTACGCTTAAAGATAAGCAACGCTTAAATATTTTTATAAGTAAGCGGCCTTATGTTTTGACATGAGCAGTTGACCAACAATCCCATTGGGGTCATAGCTAACGATTGCTTAATTACAACTAGTTTTGTCACGTGGGGTCGCTTGCGTTGCGCATGCGTCATTTATTGAGGATGTAGCTTGTTCAAATGTAACACATAACATAACATAAGCTCACGCCTGTATCCCCGAAGGGGTAGGCAGGGGCGCACTAGCAAACTAGAACACCCACATTTCGCCGAGCTTAGTTCCGTCCCAGATGTGATAGGGGGCGAGCCCATCGCCATATCGTGCACAAATTCCAGACTCCGGGCTGATATGAAAAAAATCAATATCACTTTGCCCGAACTGGGGTCGAACCCGAGACCTTAGAACCGTAGACGTACCGAAATACCACCACGCCACCGAGGCAGTGTTCAAATGTAAGGCATTTACAAATTTCGAAAGACAATTTGCTTAAACTCAAACGAACAGGTGTGTTACCTGACGGTAAACGATTTCCACCCAAGTTAAAAAAATCATGGGTGCGTTGCGAATCTTAAGGTAGGGAATAGGGATTGGAAAAGGGGGGGGGGGATTGGGCTAAACTATTGGCTATTGGCTATTTGGCTATTGTGGACCGACGACCTGATAAAGGTCGCAGGAAGTCGCTGGATGCAGGCCGCTTCCAACAGGTCGATCTGGAAATCTTTGGGGGAGGCCTATGTTCAGCAGTGGACGTCCTATGGCTGATGATGATGATGATGATGATGATTGGGCTATCGGAAATCTCATTCACTAACGAGCTGTCACTTTACGCCGATTTATTGTGGGACTGTGGTATGAACGTCGAACCGGCCCATAAGGGGCAGTAATTCATATTTTAAATTCTGCAATGAGCAAGAGTGGTGACGTAGTGGGGATATCTTGCTATCCCTTTCCCACGCACTTACCGTTATGGCCGTGACGTGAATATAGAGGTACTGATGCTTCTCTTTTCTGTAGTTTAAAGGTTACACCGAACTACAATGGCCTATATCTTTTAGTTTTGGTAATACTTTAATATTTTTTTCGTGCTATATCACATCTGGGACGGAACTAAGCTCGGCGAAATGTGGGTGTACTAGTTGGCTAGTTCGCCTCTGCCTACCCCTTCGGCGATACAGGTGTGAGCTTATGTTATGTTTGCCGTGCTATCTTTTAAATGGTGATTTCTTAAGTTTACGCGAATGTAAACTATTTTTACGGATTCTATCACGATTTGGTTTTAATTTTCATTCCCGACGTACGACGAAGACTGCGATTTGCGAAGCCTTCGAAACGTCGGGAATAAAAATTAAAACTAAATCGTGATAGAACCCGTACAAATAGTTTTATTTCTATGTTTTAAATGACTTAAATTCCATTTAAATTCGATAAAAAATTGTCAAGCATCTAATTTTACCTTCATTTCGTAACAGATCCTCTTCGGACTAGCAAGGACTGTCTTGAGGTCTTCACGTTTCACCTCGTGCCTACGTGACGAGACTACACTAATGTGAATACGTCATTGAAGAGAGTCTATTTAGGATGTACCATCGATAAAAGAATAAGGACTTAGCATAACGTGTCTGGGCATAGGCCTCCTCTGCTAATGGGAGGTGTTAGGCCTTAATTTGAGTGGTAGAGTCACGCTGTAGACAGTAACGTCTACAGCACGAATGGGCCGGCTCGACCGGTTTGATACCACTGTCTCACAGAAAACCGACGTAAAGTGGCAGCTTGCTGTCGCGTTTCGTTCGGTGAGTGAGATTTCCGGTCGCCCATTTCCCCCTTCCTTTCCCAATCCCTTTTTCCCTCCCCTTCCATTTTTTCCTTTTAGGTTGGCTACGCACCCATGATTCCTTTTATGTCTTGGGTGTCTATGGGCGGTGGAGATCACTTACCATCAGGTGACCCATCTGCTCGTGTGCCAGTCTCTGCTAATAAAAAAAAAAATCTACCACGCTAGCCTAATGCGGGTTGGTACACTTCACATTCCTTCGAAATTCTTATGGAGAAAGTCTTGTTTATGCATTAGTAGAGGAGGCCCGTGTCCAGCAGTGGGACAGTAATATTACAGAGCTAATATTATTATTATTATAACGTTCTTCGATGGCGTGGTTGTATTTCGTACAACTTTTGTACGACTACCGTCCTGAGGTCTCGGGTTCGATCCCCGGGTCGGGCAAAGTGATATTGGATTTTTCCATATCAGCCCGGAGTCTGGAATTTGTGCCCGATATGGCGATAGGCTCGCCCCCTATCACATCTGGGACGGAACTAAGCTCGGCGAAATGTGGGTGTACTAGTTCGCTAGTGCGCCTCTGCCCACCCCTTCGGGATACAGGCGTGAGCTTATGTTATGTTTATGTTATTATAACGTTACTAATATAGATAATAAGGAATTTTGTAAACTAACAATATTGGTCATTGAAGCCTGAAAAATAAATATTTTTATTTTATTTATTTATTTATGGAAAACTTACGGCTAATAACATTTGATTTATTTATTTATTTATTTGTCGCCTCCTTGGTCTAGTGGCAGCTTGTATAGGCTGTGGATCGAGAGGTCCTGGGTTCGATTCCCAGGTCGGGCAAAGCGAATTTTCTCATTTAATTTCCTCAGGGAGGGTTGACGTTAGGCAGGCAGACGGTCGTAAAAACTTAGCCAAATCCTTTCCACAACTTAAAAAGTGTGTTGCGCCGACACCACATTAATGTGAAATAAAGGTAGAAAGAATAATCACAAGTTTAAAAACTTAACAGACCGACTTCAAATTTGATCGTGACCAAATTTTATCCGACTACCCTTGAAATAAGCTCTATCGAACACAAAAAGAATCTTGGAAATCGGTCCACATCTGGCGGAGATATCGCGTAACATACATAAATTCATACATATATGGGGAAGCTTTTAATTTGTAATTTTAATACTTATATTTCTACCATTTATTGTACATTTATAAGTCTGTAAGCTTTTTGTAAAATAAAATAATTAAAAGAATATAGACGAATTGAGGACCTCCTCCTTTTTGGAAGTCGGTCGGAAAGAGAGGTCTATAGGGGATTACTTACGATCACGTTACCCACCAGCTCGTTTGCAGTCTTGACTCTTGTCTGTTTGTCATTCCTTCTGTATGTATAACATATACATAACAGTTTCCAGCTAGACAATTACAGTCACGCCACCAGGCCACGTTTCAAGGAAACTCGGATAATAAGTGTATCTCTACATGCAATAACATGATTAGATACATTTTATGCAACTGGAATGCAAGTATTCGCGTCTGTTTAACCGATTACGAAAAGAGGGACGTCAGTAATCATGCGTATTTTCGACCTGAAAAAAGGAGGTAATCGATTTGTTTTCTCGACTGACTGGAAAAAGAAGGTCCTCAATTCGTCTGTATTTGTTTTATATACCTACCAATGTTACGCGAAAAAGAGGTATACAAATTGTTTTTTCGACGGACTGAAAGAAAGAAGGTACTCAATACGTCTGTATTTTTTTAATGTATGTTACGCGATATCTCCGCCAAAATTGGACCTATTTTAAATATTATTTTTGTGTTCGATAGAGCATATTTCAAGGTTGATCCCATCTATACAAATTAATAAAATTGGAGTGTCTGTTTGTAAATGCGTATGAAAGTATATAGGGTACATATATCAAAGATTTTTTCTGTCTCTATTTGTTCCGGCTAATCTCTGAAACGGCTGGAGCGATTTTGACAGGACTTTCAGTGGTAGATAGCTGATGTAAGTAGCTTACGCTCTACTTAATTTTATTTTAGAAAACCTTATGCCGGAATATATATGAAGGTATCAGGTCACATAAATAAAAAAATATTCTTGTGAGGTCAACCAAAATTAGATCAGCTAAGACGCCTATGATTTATATTTCTTTGCCCCAGTATTTATACTCTGTGCATTCAAAATGGCGGTGCGTGTGACGCAAAATGTCGCTATAATATGTCGGCTATTGGCATCATTACGACATGATTATACAAGATGCATGTAACCAACCGGTATGACAACCAGGCAGGTTTTAAATAATTGAGTACCTATGTCTAATAATAATAATATTAGCCCTGTAATGTCCCACTGCTGGGCACGGGCCTCCTCTACTAATGAGAGGGGTTAGATCTTAGTCTACCACGCTGGACTAATGCGGGTTGGTACACTTCACATACCTTCAAAATTCTTGTGGAAAACTTCTCAGGGTATGCAGGTTTCCTGACGATATCGACCTGTTTGATACCACTGTCTCACAGAAAACCGACGTAAAGTGGCAGCTCGCTGTCGCGTTTCGTTTGATAGCCCAATTCCCAATCCCCTCGATTTCCCAATCCCTTTTCCCTTCCCTTTTATTCCATCCTTTTAGGTTGGCAACGCACCCATGATTCTTTTTGTGTCTTAGTTGTCTATGGGCGGTGGAGATCACTTACCATCAGGTGATCGATCTGCTCGTTTGCCAGTCTCTGCATGATGCGGGTTGGTAGACTTCACATACCTTAGAAATTCTTGTGAAAATCTTCTTAGGGTACGCAGGTTTCCTCACGATGTTTACCTTCACCGTTAAAGCGAGCGATAATTCATAAAGATTTTTTATTATTATTATATTATATTTATTCTATTTATATTTATGATTATTCTAGAAATCGATTGATTCTGACTAACTGATTGACTGCCTTGGTGGCGTGGTTGTATTTCGGTACGAGTTACGACTACTGTCCTGAGGTCTCGGATTCGATACCCGGGTCGGGTAAAGTGATATTGGATTTTTCCATATCAGCCCGGAGTCTGGAATTTGTGTCCGATATGGCTATAGACTCGCCCCTAATTACATCTGGGACGGAACTAAGCACCGCGAAATGTTGGTGTACTAGTAGGCTAGTGCGCCTTTACCTACCCCTTCGAGGATACAGGCGTGAACTTATGTTATGTCTATTGATTATTTAATTATGTTATTTCCGTTCAATTACCTATATAATGAGACGGAGTATATTTTCTTAGAATCGTTAGTAACAATTACTTATGAATGCGTTTTTATCGAATTCAATTACGCATGGATGCCTTTGTTTATTCTTACACATATAACATAAGCTCACGCCTGTATCCCTGAAGGGGTAGGCAGAGGTGCAGTTCCGTCCCAGATATGATAGGGGGCGAGCCTTTCGATATCGGGCACAGATTCCAGACTCTGGTCTGATACTGAAATATCCAATATCACTATCCCCAACTCGGGGATCAAACCCGAGACCTCAGGACGATAGAATTGTAGAAATACAGATCAATCGATACCCTCTTTCTTTTAACCCGTCGGAGGCGGCGCATATATATGTTACATAAGCGTATGGGCCACCGGAGGCCGAGCCGCCCGTGACTATTAGACGGTCGAAAAGGCCAATTGAGTACCTGCTATTTTTGTAGTCGATTGATTAGTGAACCAGTCTCTCTATCGTGTTTCAAAATTGTTTAAAATTGTGATATCCAAATTGCGAATAAATTTCAACTAGAGCTGTTAGGTAAATTGAAACCATTACCAAACGAAGCGATAATATCTTAAGACTTCTTCGTTAATTTCGTCGCGTCCTCGATCGTGGCAGCGTATATGGGCTGTGAACCGAGAAGTCCTGAGTTCGATTCCCAGGTCGGGCAGGTATTTTAATACGATTTCCCGAGACTGGATTCCCAGACAGCGGTTGACGTCAGGCAGCCGGTCGTAAAAACTAAGCCAAATCATATGTGTAACATGCTTGAAAAAGTGCGTTGCAGTGTAGTGCACATTAAAGTGGAATAAGGACAAGTGGAAGGAAAAAGACTTCTTAGTTACTCTCTCGATTTATTTTAAACACATAACATAAGCTCACGCCTATATCCTCGAAGGGGTAGGCAGAGGTGCACTAGCGAACTAGAACACCCACATTTCGCCGAGCTTAGTTCCGTCCCAGATGTGATAGGGGGCGAGCCTATCACCATATCGGACACAAATTCCAGACTCCGGGCTGATATGGAAAAATCCAATATCACTTTGCCCGACCCGGGGATCGAACCCGAGACCTCAGGACGGTAGTCATACCGAAATACAACTACGCCACCGAGGCAGCACCGAGGCGATTTATTTTACTGCTTCGTTTTGATAATACTGTCTCACAGAAAATCGACGTAAGTGGCAGCTCGTTGTCTCGTGTCGTTTGGTGAGTGAGATTTACGGTGTCCCAATTCCCCCCGCCCTTTCCCAATCCCTATTTCCCTCCTTTTAGGTTGGCAACGCACCCATGATTCTTTTTGCGTCTACGGTGTTTATGGGCGGTGGAGATCACTTACCATCAGGTGACCCATCTGCTCGTTTATCAGCCTCAGCTATAAAAAAACAATTCACAAATTTCTTCCTATTTAAGGAATAATAATCGTCAATAGGTGTATTTAAGTTTTGGTATTTCGAAACGAAAAATTATGGCTACCCTACTTAGTGGTCCTAGGACCACAATATTGCCCTAAACCGCTGTCTTCAACAAAAAGGCAAACTAGAATAACCTATTTAGAATTTTAATGTTTTGTTACGTGCCTTTGTTAAACGACCTGACCCCGACTTACTTTAGCATAGAAATGTTCAATAGAATAGAAACAAAGTCGTCAGTTCATAAATTATTGATAAGTCTAGATATTTATGCAAAAAAAAATACAAAAGTAAAGGAATTTTATCAAACAGAAGGAAAATAGCGCGTTGGTAGGTATGTACACGAATTTCGTACCAAAAACATGTCATACGTTCTTATCTTCCAATTCACAATGCAAAAGAATATTAACGTTTAAATTATTGTAATTTCTGAGAATGCTCATGACGTGTGGTTACCAGAAAAATAACAATAAAAATGCAAAGCAGAACGTCAGTACACCTTTGCCTCTACACATTTAAAATAAAACCTCACCTCATGAACGATCGCAGCACAATCTTCAAGAACTGCACAAAGTCGTTATTTATTAATTTATTCACAAACACACACCACAGTTTGACACAATCACACTTTTGACAGATGCCAAAATGTTCCCGCTTCGTTTCGGCCAGTTCGTTTTTTTTTAATCGAGGCACGGGCGGCGCGTATACTGCCGTTGGACCAACTGACGTTGCCTGACCACTTTCCAATCTCGCTCTGTACTGACAAACATAAATAACTACTTACAGAAATGTTTTACAACTAAATGCTAGTACAGTAAGGCCTACTATTGCACCTATTTATTAAATACACCCGCAAAATAATCTATTTGACATAATTATCGCGTGTCTTTGAATGTACGTCTTATGGAGAAGGATTAAGAACCGATTTCGTTTAAAAAATATGACACAAATACGTAGATGACATAGTTGGATGTCATAAAAAGTTATGTAAACACTTGTGGGTATATTTCACGACATTTGAGTGTTAAGAAAGCCTATGAATATGTTAGTTGTATAAATTCTAGACCTAATTCCTATATATTTCGTAATAACTTGGATTTTATCTCTTCCCCTTGATTATTCCTATAAGAATCGAGATAAAAATGTCTTTACCTACATTCTTTAACCTACTTTTATGCATACTTTTCGTGCTTAAAGTGTTTTTCCAATGAAAATAACTATGCTTGTAGTAACGGAAATCACACAATAGCAGCGATAGCTTAGTTGGGAATGGTACGGACTGCCGAGACAACTGTCGGAGGTTCGAGACCAACTCCAAAATGGAGCATACACCTCTGACTTTTCTATGTAAAGTGTGTTTTCATTGTGAAATATCGCTTGCTATAACGATAAAGGAAAAACATCGTGAGGAAACCTGCATACCCGAGAATTTCTCAACAAGAATTTCAAAGGTATGTGAAGTCTACCAACCCGCATTAGGCCAGCGTGGTAGAATAAGGCCTAGTCCCTCTCATTAGTAGAGGAGGCCCGTGCCCAGCAGTGGGACAGTAATATTACAAGGCTAATAATCACATTCTTTTAGCAGAGACTGGCAAACAAACACATGAGTCTACAAATCACAACCTTTTATCTAAGCCCCATCCTTGTTATTGAGTCCATACCTGCCTGCTTGTTTTCTAAATTGATAGTGTTGTGACATGATTATTATATAAATGTATCCAGACCTTGTGCTGACCTGTCATAGGAAAGCATTTGATGTGCCTACGTGACCAATAAATATTTTTATTTTATTTTATTTTACATAGCCGTCACATCTCCCCCCAAGCGTGGCATTAGCGGTAAAACGCTTTTCCCTGCGAAAACAATAAAGTTTGTAATTAAAATTTCAAGGTTCTGTGTATTGCTATTGTTTATGAATAGGCACCTTTGAATCTTATTGATTTTATATCTTTCTATGCGTTATGCCAGGGTCTGCATTTCTGTTTAAACGCTTCCACTTCGCCAGCTCTTGAGCATCCTCTACAGCACCACTATGGCTCTCATATGACAGCCTCCGTGGCGCAACGGGCGAGTAGCCAGCTGTAAACCGAGAGGCCGCGGTTTGATCCCCGCACCGAGACAAATGTTTGTATGGCCTACAGATATTTGTTTCGGGTCTGGGTGTTGTGAGACCGAAAGTCTCTCGTAGTTCCTGATACCCACGACACAAGACTCGATATTAGTGCGGGGTCAGGTGTATGTGACTGTTGGGTGTTATTTATTTATATATTCTTCCAAAACGTCCAACGCTTTTGATTCTGACTACTATTATTAAAAAGTTGGATGTATTCAGTGTCGGATCTTGGGCGAGAGTGTGCACGTGCCTCGGGCCAGAATTTGAGAAGGCGCAAAATTTGGAGGGCGCCCTGTATAATATATTGATGGGCGCCCTACTTGGGGGCGGTAAAATCGGGCAAATTAGCAGCTTACGCCCGCTTCGAAAAATCTAGATCCGATTCTAGATGTATTTTTGTTACTCAATCACTCTAGAGGTATTTTGTTATATTTTTGTATTTAATTTCTCAGTGCTTAAAGTCAAAAGTCTTTGATAGTTGTGTGTTACCAGTGATGACTTACGGTACTGAAACGTGGCCTCTGACTATGGGTCGCATAAGAAAGCTCACAGTCACGCAGCGTGCTATGGAGAGGGCTATGCTCGGTGTTTCTCTACGTGATCAAATCAGGAATGACGAGATCCGTAGAAGAACGAAAGTCACCGACATAGCCCAGACGATTAGCAAGTTGAAGTGGCAGCGGGCAGGGCACATAGCTCGTAGAACTGATAGCCGATGGGGCAGAAAAGTTCTCGAGTGGAGACTACGTACCGGCAACCACAGCGTAGGACGTCCACCTACAAGTTGGACCGACGACCTGATAAAGGTCGCAGGAAGTCGCTGGATGCAGGCTGCGTCCAACAGGTCGATCTGGAAATCTTTGGGGAAGGCCTATGTTCAGCAGTGGACGTCCTGTGACTGATGATGATGATGATGAATCACTCTAGAACAGCGAACAGATCACACAAACACTGATTATAATCTGGAATAGAACATAGACTACTTTTTATCCCGAAAAATGTACGATTCTGGTGGGATTTTGTTAATAAAATAATATTCTTACGCGAATTCGGAGGCAACAGCTATTTGTCTAAAGGATCTACTGCTGATGGTAGGATATTCGTATCCGATCTGATGGCGACCACCGTACACATGGTGCTAAAACCTGCCATAATGACCCACGCTCTGCGTGTGGTTCGCGTTCCAGGATCAGCCAGTGTACTTCCGGTTCTCTTGGGCTTGCGGCATGACTTGATAGTTAGGACGGGTATGGGGGTATCCCTGGGGGGTTACCACCACCTCTTATAGCAGTATTATTATAATCGTTCTTTGTTTGTTTTGTATGGGAATCGGTACAAGTAACATTGTAATAATACTGCTATAAGAGATTGTGGTAACCCCCCGTGTCTGCATCGGTCATCCGCCTGTCTTGTTGCAAGCGTCGATTTGCTTCTTCCCTCTTCGGATTTGGAGAGTGAAGAAGCATAAATAATCCGGCATGATTCTGGCGACCACTGATTAACCCATTGTTTGTCAGTGGTCGCTAGTTTCTTTGAACTACGCTTACCATCAGGTGAATTGTAATCACTATGCCGTATCCGGATAAATAAAAACATAATTACGTTAATAATTTTGTTTTTATAGCAGAGATTGGCAAACGAGCAGATGGGTCACCTGATGGTAAGTGATCTCCACCGCCCATAGACACCCAAGATACAAAAAGAATCATGGGTGCGTTGCCAATCTAAAAGGAAGGAATGGGAAGAAAGGAGGGGGGAACGCGACAGCAAGATGCCACTTTACGTAGGTTTTCTGTGAGACAGTGGTATCAAACCGGTCGAGCTGGCTCATTCGCGCTGTAGACATTACTGTCTACAAGGTGGCTCTCAACAATTAATTGTTATAAATATTGTTTTGTTCAAAATTGAAGTTAGTACATAATATCTATTGTGTCATACAAGGAAAATGGACAAAAAGCCTCACAGGACAATGACTGTTATAACACATTTACCTCATACACAATATTATCCATAATACAACAACAAACTAAGCGTTGACACACTTTCTTAACCGATCGCGCCAAAAAGTGAAGATCTGGGGCTGACTCTTTACGCTCAGTTCGAATTTGAATTCGGTTCGATTTCATTTCATCATCATCATCATCATCATCAGCCATAGGACGTCCACTGCTGGACATAGGCCTCCCCCAAAGATTTCCAGACTCAGTTCGAATTTGAATTCGGTTCGATTTCATTTCATCATCATCATCATCATCATCATCATCATCATCATCATCATCATCATCATCATCATCATCACCATCATCATCATCATCATCAGCCATAGGACGTCCACTGCTGGACATAGGCCTCCCCCAAAGATTTCCAGACCGACCTGCTGGAAGCGGCCTGCATCCAGCGACTTCCTGCGACCTTTATCCATCTAGTAGGTGGATGTCCAACGCTGCGCTTAATTTAGTGACAAATCCACCGAAATCGAGTTAAAATGTCCAATGCCACGTAAAAAATTACCAAATAAGTTCTCGAATCTAATGCGATATTGACGCACTTTTGAACTCGATTTCGGTCCAATTTTAAGTCAATAAATGAAAACGTATCGAATTCAAATTCGAATCGAGTGTCAGAGTCAGGGGTCTGCAGTGCTACTGTGAAAAGCCTAACTCGTCATAGAGCTTCGTGAGTGAGAGCATCGCTCACTTAACCGTGTCACTTGATGTCTCACCGCGGATACTGTCAAGTTACACAAAAAGTCTAACGGCCGGTTTCAATAAACGATCTCAGTTTAGAGTGCAGATAGCGATTATGAACCAATCAAATCAAGTCATTTGACGGAGTCATGTTCAAACTATGTTCTTATTGGCTAATTTTTGTAATCTATCTGCACATTCGAACTGAGATTGATTATTGAAACCGGCCGTTACAGAATACCTCTACTTACGATAAGTGCAGTGCAGTACAAAATCAGCGACCATCGCAAAACATTGGGTTTGTCAATGGTCATCAGAATCATGCCGATTTCTGCTCCTTCAAAAAAAAAAAGAAAACAGTAGCCCGAGTACGAAAAACTAATGTAAATGTATTCGAGTTCGCTGCGCACTGATGACGTTTGGTTAATATTTCATACAAGTTTCATAGACGCGCATCGAGTTCAAATACATTTACGGTTGTCAGAAATTTTCCTGATCAGGCCGCTGTATACATAACTGGAATATAAATCGTAAACTTTACTTCACGGAACTCCGGGATGTTTCGCCAAACCGCAATAACTGGCAACACTAA
Organism: Clanis bilineata; assembly: GCA_036417725.1. Classification (NCBI taxonomy): domain Eukaryota; kingdom Metazoa; phylum Arthropoda; class Insecta; order Lepidoptera; family Sphingidae; genus Clanis; species Clanis bilineata. The sequence continues at coordinate 1,063,139 of CM071165.1, forward strand.
CATTAGATATGCAATTAATCATCATAATATTACCCACGATACAGCGGCCTGAGCAGGAAAATTTCTGACAACCTTAAATGTATTTCAGCTCGATGCGCGTCTATAAAATTTGTATGAAATATTAACCAAACGTCATCAGTGCGCAGCGAACTCGAATACATTTACATTTACAGTAGTTTTTCGTGCTCGGGCTACTGGTTATACCTAGTGTTGGGTCAGGACTAGGTGTGTGACCAGCGGGTGTATTTATTATTTGTTTAATGTTATAGATATTCAAAGTAGCACAAAATCCCGTGGCGTTATGTGTTTAAAATATATTTTGATAGTGTACTTTTGTGCTAGTTTTAAGTTTTGTCTGTCAGGTAAAACGAATCACTTCAATGGGAGACCTCCTTACGGAACAGGTTAGTTTTTGCTGGTGGTAGGATTAGGATCCACCTGGATGGCGACCACCGTACACTTGCTAAAATCTGCCATAGACCCACACTCCATGTGTGGTTCGCATTCCAGGCTCAGTCTACAGTTTTTTTCCACTAATTCTGTTATAAATGAGTACTAGTTTTATGGCAGATACTAGCAAACGAGCAGATGGGTCACCTGATGGTAAGTGATCTCCACTGCTCATAGACAACCAAGACACAAAAATAATCATGGGTGCGTTGACAACCTTAAAAGGAGTGATTGAAAGGATTGGGAAAGGGAGGGGGGGAATTGGGCCACCTGAACGCTACAGCAAGATGCCACATTACGACAGCTTTCTGTGAGACAGTGGTATCAAACCGGTCGAGCCGGCCCATTCGTGCTGAAGACGTAATTATCTACATCATGGCTCGCCCACTCTTAAAATGTTCTTAGCAGTAAAATAGCTACCTATTATGATATAAAACCATTGCCGGATCTAGGGGGGGGGCGAGAGGGTGCACGTGCCCCTGGCGGCAGGACTTATGGGGGCGGCAAAATCTGAATCAAAACTTTAACAAATCAAATTGAACATTGTTCTTTGTATTAAATTACGAATACGTTTACGATTATAGTCGGATTGCTAATTAAACGGAGTAAACTGACAGATCGAAATGTCACTTTCCAAAATAATGTTGCTTACTTTCAAAACATAGTGATTGATCCAGTTCAATTTTTATCACTCAAAGAAACAATAACTCAGCACTAGCTTGCAAATTTCGAATTTTATTGCGTATTTTAAGAAATTTCAGCTTAACCCTTCGACTAAATGTCTGTGTAAATAATTTTGCGTAAATAATCACAACAGATACGCGAAATTATAACAATGAAAATTACAAATACTATTTATGTTATTTGAGAAAAATTACGTTCGGCATAATCATAGTTTTTGTAATTTTTGTTTGTAATGAACCATGACTATAATTCCAGTAGATGTGCCATAACTTAGCATGCAGTAATTTACTTTTACGATAATTCAGTAGACATGCAGTTCTAATTACATAATATGCAGGAATTACGATTTTTAGTTGGAATTTAGAAAATGAAAGAATGAAATGTTTCACTGAATTGAAATGTTTAAATAATCTTGAGCTTTTTACCGCAGCACTATTTAAATTTCTTGAAAAAGTGGCAACATTCGAAATCTCAGTTTACTCCGTTTAATTAGCAATCCTACTATATCAGAAATTTTCCTGCTCGCGCCCCAGTAAGGCCTCATTCGCACGAAACCTTTTTCAACGCGCGTTAAAAAGCGTCTCAACATCTTCATATGAGTGATTGAAAATCGTTCTTGTCTTGTTTCTAATAAGGTTGATTTTAAGCCGCGTCTCCTTCACTAAAGCATTACACAAAACACCTATATAAAACATTATCATCATCATCATCATCAGCCATAGGACGTCCACTGCTGAACATAGGCCTCCCCCAAAGATTTCCAGATCGCCCTGTTGGAAGCGGCCTGCATCCAGAACGAAAGTCACCGACATAGCCCAGAGGATTAGCAAGTTGAAGGCAGTGGGCAGGGCACATAGCTCGTAGAACTGCGGCCTGAGCAGGAAAATTTCTGACAACCGTAAATGTATTCGAACTCGATGCGCGTCTATGAAATTTGTATGAAATATTAACCAAACGTCATCAGTGCGCAGCGAAATCGAATACATTTACATTTACCTTAGTTTTTCGTGCTCGGGCTACTGATAGCCGATGGGGCAGAAAAGTTCTCGAGTGGAGACCACGTACCGGCAAGCGCAGCGTAGGACACCCACTTACATATTTCTAAATGTTTTTGTCTATGATCCATTGTTATATGAGCAGGACAATGAAAACATTGTTTTGTGTAGGTGTTATGTGTGTTTTGTTACGAAAAAAACATGTGCAGGAGACGTGACATACCACCCATAAATAAAACGCCGCGTTTTAAAAGCGCCCACGTGTGAACTAACCTAGAACTATGGAACATAGTACTTATTTAACGCGCGTTGAAAAAGCGCTAGTGCGAAGGAGGCCTCAGCAGGTCGATTCTCTAAGGTTTCATTTGTGAAAACAACGTTGCGGCATCGTTGCGGCAACGATGTTTTAATTTTTGTATTCAGCAAGGTACAAAGCGCACGCACTAGTGCTACGTGTGATGACGGCGCTTATGCGAACTAGCTCTCTCGAGCGAGGCGTTTGACATAAACGTATGGAAAAGGTATTCTCTAAAACCCAACAACGTTGAACGCTCCGTCGATCTCAACGATGTGCGCTATATGCTCGTCATCGAACGCAACGTTGCCGTTGTGGCGTTTCTTAGAGAATCGATCTGCTGAATACATCGGCAACTATCCTAATAGACACCTAATGTTCGATATTTCTCAAAGTCTGCCAGCTAGTCGGATCTGCTACTAGAGCATATAAATATTTTTTTTAATATAAAACTAGCTTAAAACTAAGCGATAATAAATTAAGTTTGATTATGATACATATTATTTAGATTCTTACATATTAAACAGGGGTTGGGGGGGATGGGGTCGGCCTATTCTTATTTTTTCTTATATAAGGGGAGGGGTCAAAAATAGCATTAATCCCTAATCGATGAGATCTTCAACATTTCTCTCTCAGTGGCCGTCCTGAGCCGAGGTTTGTAACCCGTTAGTGGGTTGCCCTCAGCATGGTCACCTAACTTTAAGGGTTTAACGCACCTGCGTTCACCCATCAGACAGGTGTAGCTGTGTAAGCCGACTTGATCGGGCTGCCAGCTGTAGGGCCAAAAAAAATTGCATTAACAGTCTTACTGTTGCCTCAGACATTGGCTGAATAAAGTTTATTTCTTTCTCGTAATAAATGAATGGCGCCTATGTAAGCGACTAGTGTGCGCGGCCGATGACAAAATAACAACCTCGGTGGCGCAGTTGTGAAGCGAGAGGCCGCGGATTCGATTCCCGAATTGAGACAAATGTTTGTGTGGCCCACGATATTTGTTTCAAGTCTCGGTGTTGTGAGACCGAAATTCTCTCATAGTATCTGACACCCACGATACAGGTTATACCTAGTGTGGGGTCAGGACTAAGTGTGTGACTGTTGGGTGTATTTATTTATTAATCGTCCCGATGTGTGTAGGCCCTAATGCTGCGTCTATAGGGGTCTGTCGTCACTGTTATCATAACCGCAAAATTAGTCATACTGGGTAGTACAGTTGCAATATGAATTTAGTATAGAGTGTAAATGCAATGTCTTTGAAATATATGGTGACAATAATGTGGTGCTGTGTACTAGTAACAACCTGTAGGTTATATCCAGGTATGGTCTATTATACTATACTCTCCGCTAATTCAAGCTAGTATAGCACTCTCCCTTGCACAGTTTATTGAAATGAAAAGGACGCATTATCGTTGGGTGATGGTGACTGGGTAGTAGGCGTGACAATTAACCAATATTAGGTTGCTTTTATAGTGCTCATTGACATAGCTTGCTGTAATGGTGAAGGAAAACATCGTGAGGAAACTTAGCTGAGAATGTTTCCACAATTTCGAAGGTATGTGAAGGACTGTCTTCAGCAGTGGGACAGTTATATTACAGGACTGATATTAGTTATTTGTTACATATATCTGTGGTTATTTCTTTGTATTTTTATAGCAGACTGGCAAACGAGCAGACGAGTCATCTGATGGTAAGTGATCTCCACCGCCCATAGACACCCAAGACAAAAATAATCATGGGTGCGTTGCCAACCTAAAAGGAGGGAATGAGAAAGAGATAGGGAGGGGATTGTGTTCGGAAATCTCAACAACGAACGAATCGCAACAGCGAGCTGCCACTTTACGTCAGTTTTCTGCAAGACTGTGGTATCAAACCGGTCGAGCCGGCCCATTCATGCTGTAACTGTCTACAGCGTGGCTCTACCACTTACGGCTGGTCTCAATAAATGATCTCAATTTAGAGTGCAGATAGATCGCGATTATGAACCAATCAAATCAAGTCATTTGACGGAGTCATGTTCAAACTGTGTTCTCATTGGCTAATTTTTGTAATCTATCTGCACATTCGAACTGAGATTGTTTGTTGGAACCGGGTGTTAAACATTAATAATTATTTTAATTGTATTATTTTTATGGAAATCCTATATAAATATATTATTTGTATATGGATATAAACATAACATAATATAAGCTCACGCCTGTATCCCCGAAGGGGTAGGCAGAGGCGTACTAGCGAACTAGAATACCCACATTTCGCCAAGCTTAGTTCCGTCGTAGATGTGATAGGGGGCGAGCTATGAATATATGCTATATAAATATATATGTTAATGGTAGAGCCACGCTGTAGACAGTAACGTCTACAGCACGAATGGGCCGGCTCGACCGGTTAGACACCACTGTCTCACAGATAACCGACGTAAAGTGCCAGCTTGCTGTCGCGTTTCGTTCGGTGAGTGAGATTTTCGATGGCCCATTTGCCCCCTCCCTGTCCCATCCCTTTTCCCTCCTTTTAGATTGGCAACGCGCCCATGATTCTTTTTATGTCTTGGGTGTTTATGGGCGGTGGATACTTACCACCAGGTGACCCATCTGCTCGTTTGCCAATCTCTGTTATAAAAAAAAATCCTTTGCCCAGGAGTGGGACATTTGAGGCTTTAATAATAATAAAGTATTATTTTCAGATGTTTCCCAACCGCCCCGAAAAGTGAGTAATGGAAAACCAAGCGTGAAAGTCATACTGAAAGTAAATGGAAAATTTATCAATAGAGAAAGTAAGTGTAACACCATGGACATAAAAAAAATTTGGACGGAGCGCTAGCAACATTGAAACTGATGCAGGGTTTTCGGCCCATTCGATCTATCGACACGTAATGGCGGCGAGTAATGGCCGGTTTCAATAAACGATCTCAGTTTAGAGTGCAGATAGATCGATATGAACCAATCAAATCAAGTCATTTGACGGAGTCATGTTCAAACTGTGTTCTTATTGGTTAATTTTTGTAATCTATCTGCAACTGAGAACCGAGATTGTTTATTGGAATCGGGCGTAAATATGTGTATAAAATCAAACATAGTCAAGTGCATTGAAATAAAACTATTCTTACGGATTATATCACGATTACGTTTTAATTATTATTCCTGACGTTTCGAAGGCTTTGCAGTCTTCGTTGTCACGGGTCAGACTGAGGTGTCATTTGTCCAAAAAAGGTTAGTGTTACAATATCTACCATCATTAAAAAATTATACAAAATCAAAAAAGGTTAATTATTTGTGTTCCGATTTATGCAGTACGAGCTCACGGTGTCTTCGAGTTCTGGCAGCTGGTCTCTTGGGTTCCGATTTTTTGGACAAATGACACCTCAGTCTGACCCGTGACAACGAAGACTGCAAAACGAAACGTCGGGAATAATAATTAAAACCTAATCGTGATAGAATCCGTAAGAATAGTTTTATTTCAATGTATAATATTCGCGTAAACTTAAGAAATCAGTATATAGTCAAGTGCCCCATTAACTTTATGTATCTTTTGCAGGCCCCACATCGTTATCTCCTACCGAATACCAGTACAACCTAAATGACAAGCTGGATTTCTCCTGTTATGGACAGAATGTTCCCGAAATTCGGACAAGACAAACGAATTACATTTACTTGCGTCATATTATGTGGAGTGAGTATACGTTATAATAGAGTAGACTGCCTCGGTGGCGTGGTGGTATTTCGGTATGACTACGGTTCTGAGGTCTCGGGTTCGATCCCCGGGTCGGGCAAAGTGATATTGGATCTTTCCATATCAGCCCGGAGTCTGGAATTTGTGCCCGATATGGCGATAGGCTCGCCCCCTATCAAACGGAACTAAGCTCGGCGAAATGTGGGTGTTCTAGTTCGCTAGTGCGCCTCTACCTACCCCTTCGGGGATACAGGCGTGAGCTTATGTTATATTATGTTAGGGTAGCAAGTAGACAATAAAGCAGCGCTAACTCAGTAGGCAATGGTACGGACTGCCGAGACAAGTGTCGGAGGTTCGAGACTTAACCCCAAAATGGAGCATACACCTCTGACTTTTCTGTTACGTGTATTTTCGACAGAATTCCAAAAAGGAGAAGGTCCTCAATTCGCCTGTATTTTTTATGTACGTTACGCTATATCTCCGCCAAATGTGAACCGATTTTCAAAATTCATTTTGTGTTCGATAGAGCTTTTTTCAAGGGTGGTCCCATAGAAATTTGGTCACGATCAGATAAGTTTTGAAGTCGGTCTTTTAAGTTTTCATTGTGGAATATCGCTTGCTATAACGGTGAAAACATCGTGAGGAAACCTGAATACCCGAGAATTTCTTCACAAGAATTTCAAAGGTATGTGAAGTCTACCAACCCGCATTAGTCCAGCGTGGTAGACTAAGGCCTAACCCCTCTCATTAGTAGAGACACGTGCCCAGCAGTGGGACAGTAATATTACTAATATTATTACATTCAGATGGGGTAGATGAAGCTGTGAAACCTAAACAAAATGACATAACAACTACTAGATTTAATTATATTATTCATGCAACAAGATTTGATTCGGAAAGTACTGTGAAATGTGTGGTTTCAAAAATAAACCCTGAACCTGAGATAGTAATCGCCGAAAGTTACCTAAAGCTGATAATGAAATCAGGTTAGTGTGTAGTGTACCTGACTAATATATGGACAGACGCGACTTCAAAATAAGCCTCGGTGGCGTGGTTGTATTTAGGTACGACTACCGTCCTGCAGGTCAATTCTCTAAGGTTTCATTTGTGAAAACAACGCTGCGGCAACGATGTTCTCATTTTTGTATTCAGCAAGGTACAAAGCGTACGCACTAACATGCGTGATGACGGCGCTTATGCGAACTAGCTCTCTCGAGCGAGGCGTTTGACATAAATGTATGGAAAATGGTATTCTCTAAGAGCCAACAACGTTGAACGCTCCGTCGATCTCAACGGGACTGCGGGAGCAAGGCGGCGATCGCAACGTTGTGGCATTTCTTAGAGAATCGACCTGCTCAGGTTATGAATGTGATTTTGGTTTTTTCCATATCTGCCCGTAGTCTGAAATTTGTGCCCGATATGGCGATAGGCTCGCCCCCTATCACTGGGATGGAACTAAGCTCGGAAATGTGGATGTACTAGTTCACTAGTGCGCCTCTGCCTACCCCTTCGGGGATACATGCATGTTATGCTATGTGTCCAAAAGAAGGAGGTAATAAATTCTTATTTTTATAAGTTACGCGATATCTCCGATTTTCGACTAACTTCCAAAAAGGAGGTCCTCAATTCATATATATTTTTATGTATGTTACACGATATCTCCGCTAACTGTGGACCGATTTTCAAAATTCTTTTTGTGTTCATCATGATCATCATCATCAGCCATAGGACGTCCACTGCTGAACATAGGCCTCCCCCAAAGATTTCCAGATCGACCTGTTGGAAGCGGCCCGCATCCAGCGACTTCCTGCGACCTTTATCAGGTCGTCGGTCCACCTTGTAGGTGGACGTCCTACGCTGCGCTTGCCGTGTTCGATAAAGCTTATTACAAAGGTTGTCCCATATATTTGGTCACGATCGAATAATTAAGACTATTTTTGTGTTCGACAGAGCTTGTTCTTGTTGGTCTCCTTGATCACGATCGGAAATTTGGAGTCGGTCCGTTAAGTTTTTAAACTTAACATAACATAACATATGTTATGTTAAGTTTAAAAAAAAAAAAACTAAACTTGTGATTATAATAATGTTCTCATAATGTTATGAGCCTTTCAAGTCCATCAATATATTATACCCTAGATGCACAGTTCTTTGCAAATATCCTCCTAAAAAGTCTCAGGAATAAAACAAAGAAAACGATCACAAGTTGTAATTAAATCAACACAAATATAACCCTAAGCACGTGTTATAAAGTAGCTTTTTAAACGAAATGAGCAAGCGTTCTTTAATTTGAATTTTGAAATTTAGAATTCTATCGACGTCCGACTGTGGGGAAAACGAATGCTTAAGCACTTCTTTGCTGTCCCGTTTTCCGAGCGTCAACTGTGCATCTAGGTAAATAATATATCGATGTTCAAATCCGATATTCTCCCACCGTTAGCTCTTGGTAACTGTCAAATAAAAGAACGTTAGTACTCTGACGTTACCACTTACAAGCCATAACGACTCGGGCATTGGAGAGGGATAGCAATATATCCCCATTACGCGCCCACTCTTGCTTATTGCATTATTAATATGAATTACTGCGTCATTTTTCAACCAATTTCGATGCAGTTTTACAGAAGGGTTTCTTTTTGTATTATTTGTTAATACGTATAAAATATTGTATACAATATGCGGCCTATTTGGCCTTCACACTCCAAGGAGGGAAGAAACAAATCGAGGGGCTTGCGATAAGACAGGCACATGACCGATGTACCCCCATTCCCTTCCATTAAATCATGTGGCAAGCCCTTCGAGAGAACCAGGTATACACTGTATGGGTTTGAGTGATAGAGCCACGCTGTAGACAGTAACGTCTACAGCACGAATGGGCCGGCTCGACCGGGCAGATACCACTGTCTCACAGAATACCGACGTAAAGTGGCAGTTTGTCGCGTTTCGTTCGGTGAGTGAGATTTCCGGTGGCCCATTTCCCCCTCCCCTTCCCAATCCCTTTCCACTCCCCTTCCATTCCCTCCTTTTAGGTTGGCAATGCACCCATGATTCTTTTTGTGTCTTGGGTGTCTATGGGCGGTGGAGATCACTTACCATCAGGTGACCCATCTGCTCGTTTGGCAATCTCTGCTATATAAAAAAAAACACTGGTTGATCCTGGAACGCGAACCACACAAGGAGTGTGGGTCACTATGGCACCTACCATAGTACCATTTAGCACCACGTGTACTGTAGCTAATATTACTTTGATTTTAGATGAAAATCACCAGGATTCCGAACATGATATGATCGGAAATAATGAGAGCGACAAAATGAACATAACTTGTAACGAAAGTAAGTTGAAAACTTTAAATTCTTTCTTTTCTTTCTGCCTGGAGTTATCCCGGCCTTCTGCCAGGGTCCGCCTCCTTAAACGCGTCCACTTCGCCTGGTCTTGAGCATCCATAGTGAGGCCGTTAGGTCTCATATCTTCCTCCAGAACGTCTAACGCTTTTTAGGTCGTCCACGGGAACGCACCCCTGGTACGATCTGGGCCAGACACATGCGACCGACGTACTCCTGTGGTTTCCTCAAAACGTGGCCATACCATTAGATAACTTAAGTAAATTAATATCTCCTGACAATAAAATAATCCAGAATTCTGATTCTGAAAACAAAAATGCAATAACGAATAACTTTTGCTCTTTTTATAAGAGACTGGTAATCGAGCAGGTGGGTTTCCTGATGGTAAGTGATCACTGCCCACACACCCATGACTAATTACGGAATAGGAGTTGGAAAAGGGAGGGGGAATTGGGCTACCGGAAATCTCACTGAACGAAATGTATCAGCAAAATGCCACTTTACGTCGGTTTTCGTGAGACAGTGGCATCAAACCGGTAGAGCCGGCCCATTTGTGCTGTAGGCCTTACTGTTCCCACTTCGGAGAACAGACGTGGTCTCGGGTTCGATCCCCGGCGAAGTATCAGAAAGAAGGTCGGCAAAACACACTTTTTCAAGCATTTCGCATAATAGATTTGGCTTAGTTTTTACGACAGGCCTGCCTGACCCCCCTCTGAAGGATCCAGTCCCAGGCAAATTAAAATTTGCTTTGCCCGACCATGGGAATCGAACCCAGCACCTCTCAGTCCATATATGCTGCCACTAGACCAAGGCTCGCCTCCTATCACATAGGACCGAAATGAACTCGGCAAAATTTGAGTGTTCTAGTTCAATAGTGCTGCCTACCCCTTCAGGGAGATAGGTGTGAGATTATGATGATTTTCGACCGACTCCCAAAAAGGAGCAGTAGCCCGAGCACGAAAAACTAATGTAAATGTAAATGTATTCGAGTTCGCTGCGCACTGATGACGTTTGGTTAATATTTCATACAAATTTCATAGACGCGCGTCGAGTTCGAATACATTTACGGTTGTCAGAAATTTTCCTGCTCAGGCCGCTGATCCTCAATTCGTCTGTATTAGTATTTTTATGTATTTTACGCGATATCTCCGCCAAATGTGGACCGATCTTCAAAATCTTGTATTCGATAGAGCTTATGTCAAGGGTGGTCCCATATAAATTTGGTCACGATCGGATTTAAAGTCAGTCCGTTATATATATATTACGCGATATCTCCGCCAAATGTGGACCGATCTTCAAAATCTTGTATTCGATAGAGCTTATGTCAAGGGTGGTCCCATATAAATTTGGTCACGATCGGATTTAAAGTCAGTCCGTTATATATATATTACGCGATATCTCCGCCAAATGTGGACCGATCTTCAAAATTCTTTTTGTGTTCGATAGAGCTTCTTTCAAGGGTGGTCCCATTAAATTTGGTCACGATCGGATCAAGTTGGAAGACGGTCCGTTAAGTTTTTAAACTTGTGATTATACCTTTTCAGCTCAAACATACCAAGCTACAATGAACGACGGTCGCTATAATTTAATTAAAGTGGACAATACTGTTCTGCAATCAGACTCAATATACTATTGTAAATTCCTGAAATTTAACTGGGTTAATAATAATGGACAAAATTTTTATCGTAATTTTATCAGAATATATTATCATGCGCCTGCATCGCTATCGACTTATGGAGGTAAGAAATCCAAGTCCGAGGTCGCCTAAGATCCATAGAGCGAACTTCGACTAAGTCTAAATCAAAGAAACCAACTCAGTGAGGATTTCAAGTGTGGGTGTTGTGAGAGCGCGCGTCTCTTAGTCTCTGACAGTGACACCCACGATACAGGTTATACCTAGTGTGGGGGCAGGACTAGGTGTGTGACTAGCGGGTGTATTTATTATTAATGGAGCATGAACCTCTTAATTTTTTATATTTAAGTGTATTTTCATTGTGAATTATCGCTTGCTATAACGGTGAAGGAAAACATCGTGAGGAAACCTGTAGGTACACCTGAGAATTTCTCCACAAGAATTTAAAATGTGAAGTCTACCAACCCGTATTAGGCCAGCGTGGTAGACTAAGGCCTAACCCCTCTCATTAGTAGAGGAGGCCCGTGCCCAGCAGTGGGACAGTAATATTACAGGAATAATTTTATTATTATCAGTACTATATAGATGTATAACAAAACCTGGTATTATGCGATACCGTTTGTATGATTTATTTTCCGAGATAAAGGAAATTGTACTGTTCCCGTGAGAGATTTAACAAAGAGATTTAATATTACTAAATATAGAGGGGGCTGTCAAGCAAGTTTGAAAAAATAATATCTCAAAAGTCAGTAACGCCATCTACCATTTATTACAATGCGAGGGCGATTATAACAATTTACACCCTAGAATGTTCTGTGAACGTTCAAGAAACACGTAAGACAATTTTATTGTCTAAACATTATGCCCCTTACTTATAAAAATAATTAAGCGCTGCTTATCTTTATACCATAGGTTGTCCCTTTCATTTTTAACCAATGTAACGCAAGGAAAAAAGTGACAGGTTATTCGTAAGCATTTGCTCAGCTAACAATGCTGTTTTAAGTAAGGCCCTACGCTGGCACGACCTTGCGCGCGTATGTTTCAAATACGACTGAGTGACTTATGACCACGAGGTCATAACTTTTGGATCGCAAACGCGCGTCCCGTCTATATATTGCTAATGTCCTTGTTTATACTTGCAGGTCCCAGCGTGATAGTGGCAATTAGTATCAGCTTCGGACTCTTAGTATGTGCTGCTGTTCTGTGCCTGATTCTATATTACAAGAAAAAGAAGAAACAAAACATCGGCCGTGCCGTGAGTTCGGAGAAGACTTAGGCTGAGATCTATAGAGCGAACTTCAACTAAGTCTGAGTCAAAGAAACGAACTCAGTGAGGTTTTGGAATTTTTAAATCGAATTTTTACTTAGTCCGAGGCATTTTTTACAAGAGAATCTTTGCTTAGTCTGTATGTTAGCCTGTTTCTGCGACAGCCTCCGTGGCTTGTCGGGCGAGTTGCCGGCTGTGAGGCGAGAGGCCGCGGGTTCGATCCCCGCACCGGGACAAATGTTTGTGTGACCCACAGATATTTGTTTCGGGTCTGGGTGTTGTGAGACCGCCCGTCTCTCATAGTTCCTGATACCCACGACACAAGACTAGTATCTTAGTGTGGGGTCAGGACTATGTGTGTGATTTGTGGGTGTTATATTTTTTTTTTGTAAAAATTGTCCCGCACTAAGTCGAAGTTCGATTTAAAAATTCCAAATCCTCACTGAGTTCGTTTTTTTGACTTAGACTCAGTCGAAGTTCGCTCTATACATCTCAGCCTTAGTTTAAGCGCGCTGAGCACTTTATTTTGTGGGTATTGAATCAGTTATCCGTCACGCGGGGCTATGTAACGCTCGATCGGGTAATGTCGCCTCGAGTCGACTAAGGGAGCGAGAGAGATATAGTCAACGCAACGCATCACTGCTACACTTTCTCTGCGAGCGTTACATGAGTGAGCATCACGCGTCAGTCGCATTCAGTATCGACATAAACGCGGTATGTGCCGTGCTACGTTTTATCGGCAGACTTCAAAAAGGGAGAACGTCCTCAATTCGTCTGTTTTTTGAATGTTACTCGATATCTTCGCCAAATGTGGACCGATTTTCTAGTTTTTTTGTGTTCGATAGAGCTTATTTCAAGGGTGGTCCCATATAAATATGGTCACGATCCGATAAATTTTGAAGTTGGTCCATCAAGTTTTTAAACTTGTGATAATTTAAATAGTGACGGGTGTCTCGGCCACCGGTGGCTATAGTGACCCACACTCCGGAGTGTGATTCGCGTTTCAAGTTCAGCCAGAGTACTTTCGGTTCTCTCGAGGGGCTTGCGGCATGACTTGATGGTTGGGACAGGTATGGTATCCCTGTATCTGCATCGGTCATCCGCCTGTCTTGTCGCAAGTACAGATTTGCTTCTTCCCTCTTCGGATTCGGAGTGTGAAGAAGCATAAATAGGCATGATTCTGACGACCACTGATAAACCCATTTTTTGTTGGTCGCTAGTTTTTTTTGACTGTACTACGCTTACCATCAGGTGCAGTGTAGTCACTTCGCTGTGCCCGGATAAAAAAAACGAATCGTAGTCGAAAATCGAATCGGATTTTTTTTTTTGTAATTTGAGCTATGTCAGTCACCTTGGTTTTTTAACGGATAACCTCTTTACATAAACATAACATAACCGCCTGTATCCCCGAAGGGGTAGGCGGAGGCGCACTAGCGAACTAGAACATCCACATTCCCCGAGCTTAGTTCCGTCCCAGATGTGATAGGGGGCGAGCCTACCGCCATATCGAGCACAAATTCCAGACTCCGGGCTGATATGGAAAATCCAATATCACTTTGTCCTCGCCGGGGATCGAACCCAAGAGCTCAGGACGGTAGTCGTACCGAAATACAACCACGCCACCGAGGCAGTCAACCTCGTTACGTATGATATATCTTCGACAAACGTGGACCAATTTTGAAGATTCCTTTTGCCTTGAACTTCAAAGTAGTCCCATATAAATCAAAATCGGATTTTGTCAGTTATTAACTTTTTAAGCTGTGCTTATTTGTTCCAGTCTGTATCCAACCAAGTAATCTACGCGGATCTGGAGCTTCCAGAGACACCAGATGTACCTCTGCATAGACAAGAGCCTCCTTATGCACAGATTGTAGGAATTCTTAAAAGTCAATGAAATACATACATACACACTCCCGCCTGTATGGGGGTAGGCAGAGACAATTGAGCGCCACAAGCTACGATCCTGACACCTCTTCTGCCTCGTCCACGTTCATGCATCGTTTCATACATCTCCGCCGGTTGAGGGTACTCCGAACTTGCCCTTTACGAAGGAGATCGCTTATTTGATCCATATAGGATCGTATCGGGCGCCCTCTTCTGGCCCTACCATTCACTTTAGCACGATAAATACCTTTCGTAAGTCGCCTTTCATCCATCCTCTCTACATGTCCAAACATTAGTCAAAATAAGATGGAATATAGGGCATAATTATGCAAACATGAAGCATTCCTAATGTATGGAACGAAACCAAAATGGCGACTGCGAAAAAAAGATCCCATTAATAAAACAGTTAGGCATCTTCATATTCCGAAATTAGTATTATGGTAAATAAAGCACCATATTTATAAGCTCATAACATAAGCTCACGCCTGTATCTCCGAAGGGGTAAGCAGAGGCGCACTAGCGAACTAGAACACCCACATTTCGCCGAGCTTAATTCCGTCCCAGATGTGATAGGGGGCGAGCCTATCGCCATATCGGGCACAAATTCCAGACTCCGGGCTGATATGGAAAAATCCAATATCACTTTGCCCGACCCGGGGATCGAACCCGAGACCTCAGAACCGTAGTCGTACCGAAATACCACCACGCCACGGAGGCAGTCATGTCATGTTATGTGTTATGTTGTTATTTATAATAAAATCAATGGGTATTTATAAGTTATTTAATTCTGATGACACGGTGACTTACATGTAAATAGATCGCGAAATTAAAATGGCGGAATCGGCTTCATTTAAACACCATATTTATGCAGGCCGGCATAACTCTGGCGACCATTAAACTATGTTTATCGATGGTCGCTAGTTTTTTTGGACTGCACTACGCTTACCATCAGATGTAGTGTAGTCACTTTGCCGTGCTCGGATAAAAAAAAAACGTATGTTCTTTAGTCATTCTTTAGTCCTCTTATTTTTTCTTTGGTCATTGGTCCAAACCACCTAAGAATAAATAAATGAAAATAGTTAAAAAACTTTTTTTTATTAATTTCCTGTGATTTTTAACCGACTTCAAATTAGAGGGCTATCAATTCGACCCGTATGTATGTAATATTGTTAGAATTGCACGATATTCGCATATGTTAGTATATGGGCTTCTGAACATATGTGCCAAATTTCATAAGTGTATGTATTTTTATTTTTTTTATATAGCAGACTGGCAAGCGAGCAGATCAATATCGTGGTCCTAGGACCACTAAGTAGGGTAGCCATAATTTTTCGTTTCGTAATACCAAAACTTAAATACCTATTGACGATTGTTATTCCTTAAATAGGAAGAAATTTGTGAATGGTTTTTTTATACCATAGACTGACAAACGAGCAGATGGGTCACCTGATGGTAAGTGATCTCCACCGCCCATAAACACACAAGACAAAAGGAATCATGGGTGCGTTGCCAACCTAAAAGGAGGAAATGGAAGGGCGGGAAAGGGGTTGGGAATGGCAGGGGGAATGGGCCACCGGAAATCTCACTCACCGATCGAAACGCGATAGCTTAGCTTTACTGAAGCTTTGAAGTTTTGAAGATATGGATATATGGTAATTATAAGAATGTATGAAAATGGTGGTCGGTTTTAAGTTTTTGTTAAACTTTACTATTTATATTTTTATTGAGTGGTCTAGTGGCAGCATATATGGTGGGTTCGATTCCCAGGTCGGCCAAAGCGAATTTTCTAATTTGCCCGGGACTTGATCCCTCAGAGAGGGTTGACGTCAGGCATGCAGCCGGTCGTAAAAACTAAGCCAAATTCTTTCTGCAACAAACATGAAAACGGGTGTTGCGCCACCCCACAATGTAGTAGGACGAGGCGATAAAAACAAAAATAAATATATTCACATTTTATTATACATTGTATAAAACACAATGATAAGAGAAAAATAAGGACTTGGCGTGACTAGGTAAAAGGGAAGCATGCATAATGTATGCAGGGAAACTAAAATGGCGACTTTGCGAAAAAAGATCCCATTTATAGTAGTTAGGCATCTTCTTCATATTCCGAAATTATTATTATTTTAAATAAAACACTGTATTTATAATAATAATAATATTAGCCCTGTAATATTACTGTCCCACTGCTGGGCACGGGCCTACTCTACTAATGAGAGGGGTTAGGCCTTAGTCTACCACGCTGGCCTAATGCGGGTTGGTACACTTCACATACCTTCGAAATACCAGTGAAGAAATTCTCAGGTATGCAGGTTACCTCACGATGTTTTCCTTCACCGTTATAGCAAGCGATATTTCACAATGAAAATACACTTAACATAGAAAAGTCGTCGGTGTATGCTCCATTTTGTGGTTGGTCTCGAACCTCCGACACTCGTCTCGGCAGTCCGTACCATTCCCAACTGAGCTATCGCTAAGTATTTATAATAATGTCAGTAAATATTTATACGTTAATTCTAATGAGACGGTGACAACTCAAGCCGGGTCTCCTGCACGTTTTTTCGAAACAAAACGCTGATAAAACCTACACAAAACAAGATTTTTCATCGTTTACTGCTCATATAACAATGGACCATAGACAAAAAAACACCAAGTTTTGTGTAGGTGTTTTGTGTAATGTTTTATGTTTTGTGCAGGAGACGCGGCTTTACATGTAAATATGTCGCGAAACTAAAATGTCGGAACTGGCTTCAAATAAACCCTTTTTTCGTTGTTATGCCAAGTCCTTATTTTTCTTTTATCATTGGAAAAATAATACAGGCTTAAATAAAACAATGATTTCAGTGTTTTGTCTCATTCAGCCCAAGTATACATAAGAAAGAAAGGGACATAACATTTCCGAAGTTGAGCAATGTTTAGATTTTTATACAAATTATATTCATGGTTAAAATAATATAGCATTTCGGGGTAATTTTGTTGTTTTGACAGAAATGTCAAAACGTCAAAATTATCCCCCATACAAAAGTCCATTAAAATCATCGGTATATTATATACCTAGATGCACAGTTGACGGAAGAAGGGACAGCAAACGAGTGCTTAAGCACTCCTTTTGCCAACAGTCGGACGCCGATAGAATTCTAAATGTCAAATTTAAGAACACTTGCTCATTTCGTTTAAAAAGCTACTTTATAACACGTACATAGGGTTATATTTGTGTTAATTTAATTAGAACTTGTGATCTTTTTCTTTGTTTTATTCCTGAGACCACTCTTTAGGAGAATATTTGCAAAGAACTGTGCATCTAGGGTATATTATATTGATGATTAAAATATAATGATAAAAATAACTTATGTGAAATAAGTAATACAATACTGTTATAATACTTTGTCATTTTTAAAACTTTATAACATAGCCTGCCTAACTGCCTCGGTGGCGTGGTGGTATTTTGGTACGACTACGGTTCTGAGGTCTCGGGTTCGATCCCCGGGTCGGGCAAAGTGATATTGGATTTTTCCATATCAGTCCGGAGTCTGGAATTTGTGCCCGATATGGCGATAGGCTCGCCCCCTATCACATCTGGGACGGAACTAAGCTCGGCAAAATGTGGGTGTTCTAGATCGCTAGTGCACCTCCGCCTACCCCTTCGGGGATACAGGCGTGAGCTTATGTTATGTGTTATAACATAGCTTAGTGGTAGCATCCAAGATGTCTAATAAATAGTTATTACATAAGCTCACGCCTGTATCCCCAAAGGGGTAGGCAGAGGTGCACTAGCGAACTAGAAAATCCACATTTCGCCGAGCTTAGTTCCGTCCCAGATGTGATAGACAAGCCTAAATCGGGCTTAATTTCCAGACTCCAGTCTGAAAAAAACTCAACATCGCTTTGCCCGACCTGGGAATCGAACCCAGGACCTCCCGGTCCACAGCCCATACATGCTGCCAGTCAAACTCTGTCTTTATATATAATTTATCGACCAACTTCCAAAAAGGAGGAGGTCCTCAATTTGTCGTGTTTTTTTATGTATGTTACGCGATATCTCCGCCAAATGTGGACCGATTTTCAAAATTCTTTTTGTATTCGATAGAGCTTATTTCAAGGGTGGTATAAATTTGGTTACGATCGGATTTGAAGGTCACTGTGCTTCATTTCTATGACACCGATGTCTTTTCAATCCACTACTCTGCGTAAACTGGCTACTACATAGTTCACAACTAAACGGCCTTTCCCCGGAATGGATCCTCATATGCAACTTCAAATTACCGTTCACAGAAAACTGTTTATTGCACACGTTACAATTATAAGGCCTCTCGTCTGAATGCACACGCATATGCTTCGACAAATTGCCTATTTGCTTATTGCATATCTTGCATGTATACGGCTTTATGCCAGTGTGGACTCTCATATGCCGTTTGAGTTGGCCGGTCTCTCGAAAAGCCCGCTTGCACACTTCACAAGCGTACGGTCTTTCCCCAGAATGGACTCTCATGTGGATTTTCAAATACCCGTTGTCTGAGAAGGGCTTTTTGCATATTTTACACTGGTATGGTCTCTCGCCAGTATGAGTTCTTTGGTGTAACTTAAAACTGGCCATTTGGGCGAACTGTCTGTCGCAGAAGTTGCATCTGTAGGGCTTTATGCCGGTGTGGACTCTCATGTGGACTTTAAGTGTGGTGTACGCTGTGAAATCCTTTTTGCAAACATCACAAGAGTACGGCCGTTCTCCAGTATGCTGTCTTTCATGTATTGCCAAATAACTCTTGCTTGAAAACTGTTTTTGACAAACGTTGCACGAATGTGGCTTGATTTGATTGTGTATTATATAAATGTGACGTTTCAGATGCGTTCTTTGGGGGAATCTTCGTCCACAAACGTCACAAACATATGGTCTTTCTCCAGTATGGGTGTATATATGAGATTTCAATGTTTGATTATGACCGAAGGCTTTATGGCATATATCACATGTGAATTTTTTCTCCCCGGAATGTGTTTTAAGATGCTCCTTCAACCCTTTCTTCCTCTGAAACTCTTTAGAACAAATTTCGCACGAAAACTTCTGCTGGAAATGCGTCGAGAGGTGTTTTTTCAACAATCTAGCTTTATCAAAGTCCTTATTGCATATATTACAAGGATATCTGCCGTTTTGTGAGTGATTTTCTTCGATATGACGCGTCAGCTCCTTGTTATTCAAGTGTAGAGAGTTACAGAGATGGCATCGGTAGCTTTTCTCTCCGCTGTGGATCCTCATGTGAATCTCTAGAGAGCCGTTGTATGAAAATTTCTTTTGGCACACTTCACACGAGTACTTTTTTGTTTTAGCCTGTCTTGGCGGTTTGGTGTCTTCATCTGGAATAAAGAATTTACTGGGTTACTTCTTCTTTGACTTTCTACCTGTCCTTATCCCACCTTAATGTGGGGTCGGCGCAACTTTTTCAAGCATGTTGCAGAAAGGATTTGGGTATGCTTTAGCCCGTCTGGGGGCCCTAGTCCCGGGCAAATTAAATTAGAAAATTAGCTTTGCCCGACCTGGGAATCGAACCCACGACCAGCCGGTCCACAGCCTATATATGCTGTCAGTATTTATTCTTACCATCACTATGATGTGACCATGCATCAGGTTCCTCGTCATCCTTGTGACTCCTGGCTCGGAGGAGTGACAGAGGCTGGTCTTCCATGTCCAGCTCTGGGTCAATATATACTTCCAATGAGGGTAGTTTGTTATCTGAAATCAAAGGATTAGCTTCATTTTTAAATTGGGCACGGACCGGGAGTTCCTGGGTTCGATTCCCAGATCCGGCACAGTGATTTTTCTAATTTGATTTGCCTGAGACTGGAGTCCCCAGTAGGATTGACCAGGCAGGCAGTTGGTAGTAAAAACTAAGCCAAATCCTTTCTGTATGCTTGAGTATGTTATGCCAACCCCACAATAATGTGGGATAAGTACAGATAGAGGAAGAGCTTATAAATACAGCAATATTTTTTACTTAGTTTTAATGACTGCTGGCTGCCTGAAGATAACCTCTTCTTGGGGCTCCAGTTCCAGACAAATCCTGTTAAAACACCCACCCAACCTGGGAATTGAACCCAGGACCTCCTGGTTCACAGTACCACTGCCACCAAGAAGGCTTCTAAGATAATCTTAATATTTTTAAACACTTACCTTCATATTTGTTGAAAACATCTAGATCAATATTTCTTTGTGATTCTTCTTTTATGACTGAAATAATATTTATTATATTAATTAAGAGGAACTATTAAAGAATCTGTTATACAAATAGAGCGCTGTTATAGTCAAAATAGAGCGCTGTTATAGTCAAAATAGAGCGCTGTTATAGTTAAAATAGGGCGCTCTTATAGTCAAAATAGAGCGCTTTTATAGTCAAAAAAACGACGACGACGAGGACCTGATAAAGGTTGCAGGAAGTCGCTGGATGCAGGCCGCTTCCAACAGGTCAATCTGGAAAACTTTGGGGGAGGCCTATGTTCAGCAGTGGACGTCCTATGGCTGATGATGATGATGATGATGATGATAGTCAAATTAGAGCGCTGTTATAGTCAAAATACAGCGCTGTTATAGTCAAAATAGAGCGTTGTTATAGTGAAAATAGAGCGCTGTTATAGTCAAAATAGAGCGCTGTTATAATCAAAATAGAGCGCTGTTATAATCAAAACAGAGCGCTGTTATAGTCAAAATAGAATGCTGTTATAGTCAAAATAGAGCGCTGTTATAATCAAAATAAAATGCACTTATAGTCAAAATAAAACTCATATATTTAAAATAAAGCACACTTATAGTCAAAATAAAGCTCTCTTATAGTAAAAAAGAAATCAATTCCATATAAAAAAAAATTAAAACAAAATTGTTTAGTACTCAATTAATTATTAAACTATATAATTATTTTCATACCTCCAACACTTTCCAACTCCAGTTTAACATCTTTTTCGTACAAATTCAGACCTGGTAACAGAAACAAATTCAGTAAAATGAGAAAAAGCATAACTATTATGTCCGATATAAATGCTGGGCACGGACCTCTTCTACTAATGAGAGGGGTTAGGACTTATTCTACCACGCTGGCCTGACGCGGGTTGGTAAACTTCACATACCTTCGAAATTCTCATGTATTCATGTTTCCTCACAATGTTTTCTACAACGTTAAAGCAAGCAATAATTCACAATGAAAATACACTTAACATAGAAAAGTCAGAGGTGTATGCTCTTTTTGGAGTTGGTCTCAAACCTCCGACACTCATCACAGCAATGTCGTCTCTCTATGGCTGCTTCAAAGCATATTTTTCGAAATATAATTTACTAGATTTTGTCCGCGGCTTCGTCCGCGTGAGAGGCTTGACCAACATTGATCCCCCCTTAAGGGATGAATTTATGTATTATACAGAACCTTACTCTTGAATCACTCTATCTATTAAAAATCAAAATCCGTGTGTAGTATTAAAGATCTAAGCATACAGACAACGGGAAGCGACATTGTCTTATACTATGTGATGATACCTTTAAACCCTGCATACTGTTGAAACTTCTCTTCACAAGCCACCACTTGTCTCTTGAACTGGGCCGCAGCCCTCAGTCTCGGCTCACATGAACCACATATACTGTATGCCATCATATCTCCTGATGGACTTATCTGTAATCGTTAATTTCATATTAAGTCCTTAATAATCTTCTTCTTTCTTTCTACCTGCCCATATCCCACCTTAATTTGGGGTTGGCGCAACACACTTTTTCAAGCATGTTGCAGAAATTGGCTAAGTTTTTACGACGTACTGCCTGCCTGACATCAACCCCTTCTGGGGTTAAATAATTATATAATAATCTTATTTATTTAAAAACTATGGCCTCCATCAAAGGTTGATGCTTGTGCCAAAGACAATGTTTAATAAATCCATTACTCAACAAAATTAGACATCTTGAAAAGCTGATCCTTGATAATCAAAAGTTTAAAAACTCTAAGGACCAACTACAAAATGTATCCGATCATGACCAAATTTATAAGGATCCACCCTTAGAATAAGCTCTATCAAACACAAAAGATTCTTAAAGATTGGGCCACATTTGACGGAGATATCAGGGTAATGCAAAGTGATATTGGATTTTTCAGTATCAGCCTGGAATTTGTGCCCAATATGGCGATAGGCTCATCTATCACGTCTGGGATGGAACTAAGCTGGGCGAAATGTGGGACTTTTAGCCTTCGCCTACCCCTTCAGGGGTATGGGTATGAGCTTATGTATATATGTATGTTCCATTTTTGTTCTATACCATTGTGAAGATCTGATTTTTGAGAATTAGTGTTAAAAGAGGATTTTGAGAAGTAATTACTATTGTATGCTTCCGAGGTACAGAATTATTAAGTAACTGCTAGTTTTTTTTTTTAAAGATGTCTGACTAGCTATTTCTTTGAGTAATGGATTTATTAAACACTGTCGTTGGCAAAATCATCAAACTTTGAAGGAGGCCATATTTTTTAAATAAAGAAGTAACTGCTCAAAAGATGGTTCAGCTTACTTTTTACAACCGGCAGGAGCTAAAGATCACCTCCTCAGAGGTATCCAATACCAAGGATTTTTTTATAGTAGAGACTGGCAAACCTGCAGATGGGTCACCTGATGGTAAGTGATCTCCACCGCCCATAGACACACGAGACTCAAAACAGAATCATTGGTGCGTTGCCAACCTAAAACGATTGAATGGAAGGGGAGGGGAAAAGGCATTGCGAAAGGGAGGGGGAATTGGGCTACCGGAAGTCTCACTCACCGAACGAAGCGCGACAGCAAGCTGCCACTTTACGTCAAACCGGTCGAGCCGGCCCATTCGTGCTGTAGACGTTATTGTCTACAGCATGGCTCTACCACTCAAAAATTGCAAAAAACACCGCATTACCCACTCAGGGATTCGAACCCACGACATCCCGGTCCTGTTTTAACACTGGTGACAAGTATTCAATACAATAATCATACAGTACTTACGACAATATCAAAAGTTTCCTTCAGCATTACGGAAAATACCTCTTCAATACCATTGTGCAAATATGGAGCTTCCAGGCTTTTAAAATTACCCTCTGAGTGACAACAACGACACAAGCCGGCATGACGCCACGATTCAGTCATTATTTAATTCATTAACCAAGAGAAATGCACGAAATAACTTTGAAAATGTGAAATCCAATAAGACAAAAGCTTTTGAAAACAAAGTGAAAGTTACTACCACAAAAAACTGTAAGTCACTTTCTTTTCGATCGCTTTTCGCTTTTACATCGCCTGTCTCGCTCATTTTGATTGAGTTGGAAAAGGATAACAGAAGTGAGAGATAAAATCGAATGCAATGTTCCGTTTATAAATTACCATTGTATTTGCGTTTGACAGTATGACCGTGAAGAAACGTCAACAAGTAGTGACGTACTACATCCACTGATAGTTGATTTCTTTTTATTGCTACATAATCGACTTAAACAATTTAATCATATAATGTATTTTGTTATAGTAGAATTATTATTGTTAAACCAATTTTGAACTTGTACATGTGTGTTTAGTGTAACGTTTTAGTGTAGGCGACGCGGCTTTACTATGACATATAAATCAAGCTTGTAGCTATTGCAGCTACGGAAGTTGCAGCGATTTAAAAATATTTTTATTTGAAAACTCCTAATAGCACATAATAATAATAGCTCGATAAGATGATTACCACTGTCTCACAATATTTGTTTAAGCAATACGGGGCCTGCCGGGTTCGTTTTAAGCCTCGTCTACTGCACTTGTTTTTCTTTAAACAAAACACATACGCAAAACAATAATTTTCGCTGTCTCCTGCTCATAGAACAATGGTCCATAGAAAACATGTGTAGCGACACCATGTTTTGTGTAATGTTTTAGTGCAGGAGACGAGGCTTTAGAGCGCACCACAGAGGGCCAGGACTAATCCAGACTACTCTCTTCCTAATTTCTGTCCCTTGCTTCACATATTGGGTATCATTAAAATGTCTTCTCAGATGGTAGGGTAAAATATGTAAATAATACAATCCGTTTGCCGAATGTTTTATTTATCACAGAATGAGTCAAATACAATAAAATATTATAATTATAATTCGGGGGAAAATTAACTACCAATAGGTATTTAAAAAATATTTAGGCGGAAAAATAACTTTTAAAGTTACAATTAAATACCCATTAATTTGGGTTATAATAATTTACCATGAACTTCACCAGTAGCACGCGGAATTATTTTTACTTTTTATTATAACTAGTTAAATAAGAAATATATAAAGAAAATAATTTTCCGCAATAATCATGTGAAATAATAAAAAATATAAATATTGCCTATAGAGCTATCCTTTCCCAAATATGGCTCATTTTAGAAAAAATAGATTTTTTAGACATTGCAAAACTATTGATTATTACTGTTATTATTATTCAATCGATGTAAAAGGTGCGCAAAATTTATTTTCATTTATATATAACGAAATAACGGGATTTTCATAATGGTCAGACCGAGTTTAACCAACAGGAATTCTTTTTCTCTTGGTCAAACTGTATAATCGCTGTTGCTTACGAATAACTCTGTTTTTTTTCTACAGTGCTAGTTTAGCATTTTAAAATAATATTCACGATCAATTTAAAAAAAATACACAAAACAATTGCGCGGGCTAATGGCGCTGTTCCACCTTAAAAATTTGCCTACATCAGTCAAAATGATACTAGGCAGTTGACTACTTTCACTTTACCCAATTTGTCCTACTATGTAGAACAAAGTGATGAGCTAGCGCGCACGCATTATTCGTCATCCCTTCCAAATGTATAGAAATGTATATAAAGCCATATATTCTCCTACATCGGAAAAAGAATCGGAGAGAAAGATATTTTCCATTCTTTCAAGAAAAGAGAGGGACAACCTGATTTCTTAAGTTTACGCTGATTCTATACATTGAAATAAAACTATTTTTACGGATTCTATCACGATTTGGTTTTAATTTTTAGTCCCGACGTTTCGAAGGCTTTGTCTTCGTGATCACGGGTTCGACTGAACCAAAACTAGTTTTATTTTAGAAAGGGACAAAATTCATCCGTGCGCACTAGCTTCTCACACATACTCTTTACTTATAAAAATCTTTACGTGATTATATTTTTAAAACTAGTTTGTCCCTTTCCTCCTTGTATTACATTAAAAATGAAAGGCCCAAACTAGTTTTAAAGTTAAGGAGCGCGTAAAGCATTTTATATATATCTGTTTAAAACTCAGTAATATTCATTACATCGCTATTTATAAATGTAAGTAGTCAACCACATTACCGACTCAGTCCCTGTTTCACAATTTCAGATATGTTCTACATTCAACCCTTATTTGTCCAACAGTCTTAATCGTACTGATTTCTTAAGTTTACGCGGATGTCATACATTGAAATAATCATAAGTTCAAATACTTAATTTCCCGACTTCCAACTTACCGATCGTGACCAAATTATATGGGAATACCCCTGAAATAAGCTCTATCGAACACAAAAAGAATTTTGAAAATAGGTCCACATTTGGTGGAGATATCAAGTAACATGCATAAAAAAAATACAGACGAATTGAGGACCTCCTCCTTTTTTGGAAGTCGGTCGATAAAACTATTTTATACGGATTCTATGACGATTTGTTTTTATTTTTAGGCCCGACGTTTCGAAGGCTTTGCAACCTTCGTGGTCCGTGATAGAATCCGTATAAAATCGTTTTATTTCAAAGTCTTAATCGTATTTTATACAACAAAAAAAATATATTTTGAGGACCGTAAAACAGCGGCGATATTTTTACTTATATAATACCATTTTTACAACCTACAGGCCTGTTCCCACATAGAATCGGGTGAGGCTTTGTCACAACACTGAATATAACAAACATCTAATTATTTAAGCGGTCCTAACTTTACTTGCTGTCCTCTTCCTTGCGTAAAATATTTTGAGAGACAAAACACTGTATAAAGCCGTGTCTCCTGCACTGAAACATTACACAAAACACCTACACAAAACATGCATTTTTATCCATAACCCATTGTTCTACGAGCAGGTGACAGTTAAAATCGTTGTTTTGCGTATGTGTTTTAGCAGGAGAACCAGCTTTAGTTTTTTGTTTAGAAAAACATGTGCAGGAGACGCGGCTTTAGTTAATCATCGTTTAGACTTGTTTATATACAAAGATGGCATTCGGTCCTTCGCGACCGTCAGCGCCTCAAGTCTCAACTCTCAAGGCACTTGTTGTAGGACCTAATCGCTTGTATTGTATCCATCACTGATATACATACATACATACGAACACACTCATGCCTGTTTCACATGGAGGTAGGCAGAGACTATTGAGCACCACAAACTACGATCCTGACACACCTCTTTTGCCTCTTCCACACTCATGCATGTTTTCATACATTTCCGCCGGTTGAAGGTACTCCTCACTTGCCTTTTTCGGAGAAGATCACTTATTTAGTCCATGCATGTTCTCTTCAGGCGCCCTCTTCCAATCTGAGGTCGGGAAGGGGATGGGGGTGAGTTTTTAAGGGTAAAAAACGGTTTTTCTCGATTTCCGTCAAAACTAAAAGTCCTATCGAGAAAAGTCAAATGGCAAAGTTGTAGATAATAAAAAGATCTAAAACTTTTGTATTTACACTTTTTTCACATAACCTCAAAGTTTATGTGAAAAATTCAAAAAACCAAGTTTTTGGTTTTTTATTTTTATCTTTTACAAAAAATTGTTTTTTTTAACGAAATTTTGTGAAAACTTACCTTTTTATGTCCCAAATACGCTGTAATTTATTTGATTAAAAATATTTATTTTTTCACCTTATTTTGGATTAATATCGAAAAAACACCTTAATTTTCAATCGAAAATTCACCCGTCAAAATATCAGCTTTTTTCAAAAAGTTGGTATGGTTTTTCGTTGAAATTTCTACTTTCCGATGGTGAAAAAAAAAAATTATGTTACTATGTTAAATCTTCTCAGAAAATGCAAAAATTCAAAAAAAACTTGAATTCGAAAAAAAAATTTTAATTATAAATAATTTTGAGTTATTTATTAAAATTTACACTTTAATTACTCGAAAAACGTTAGATTTCATGTGACGTTGATAACAAAAAAATTGCAAATAAAAATGTACTACTATAATTAAGAAACAAATAAGTTAATTAAAATAATATTTAATAAGACATCTACAATATTTGGAGAAAGTTGTCTAATTTTCTTTAAATTATATGCGTAGATGCCTATTTATAACTATTTTGAGATAAATTATATATATACCTGAGTAGATATACCTGAGTGACCTACGAAAAATTGTAGCCCATCAAAAGGTATTTCGTGGAGAAGTGGGGAAGGGGCTAGGCGGGTCTGGGTCTTACTACATACATACCTACTATTATATACTATATATTTCGTAGCAGCTGTTACAACTGCTAGCCTAACCAGTATTCGAAATACAGTACAGTATACAACATCGTTTATAAAAATACACGTGCACGTTGAGTTTCTTGAAGATAATTGTGACAAGTTTACTTAAAAAACAAAAAAACTTTTCGAATCTGCATAGGAAGGTAAATACTATCTCTATTTTTATCTGTATCAATCAACTCAACCATAAAAATCGTAATATTTTCTTTAAAAAATAGTATGCTTAACGTAACGTAACCTAAAGATTGAAATTAAATGATATTTTTGTACAAGATAAAAAAATAAAAATCTCCTTAATTTTGCACAAACAAATTTAGTTAATTAATCCCATGAAAAAAAATATATTTCATAATACATAAAAAATATATAAAATATATATCGTAGATATATTTTTAATAAAACAAACTTTTTGCCGATTTTCATATATATTTTATAAATTTTTTATAGATTTATAATATATTATTCATACATTTTGACATTTATTTCTTTAAATTTTTTTTTTCATGGGAGTTTGTTTATTCACGATTAAATAGTGAAGACATTATTAATTCGATTTTGTCTTTTCAGATTATCAGTATGGATGAATCTGTTTGTATCATTTGCAATAAGGCAGATGATAAGCAAGTGTATGCAATAAAAAAAGCAGCTTTGAATCGTTTGGTGGTATCCAGCAAGAAAATAATCGACAATAAATACAAAAAATTTGAGACTTTGACACCAGCTTTTATCCATCGAAGTTGTCAAAGTCAATTGCATTTTCTGAGAAGATTTACCATAGTAACATATATTTTTTTTTTCACCATCGGAAAGTAGAGATTTCAACGAACAGAAACCATACCAACTTTTTGAAAAAAGCTGATATTTTCACGGGTGAATTTTCGATTGAAAATTAAGGTGTTTTTTCGATATTAATTCAAAATAAGGTAAATAAAAATAATTTTTTTTTTAAAATAAATATTTTTAATCAAATAAATTACAGCGTATTTGGGACATAAAAAGGTAAGTTTTCACAAAATTTCGTTAAAAAAAACAATTTTTTGTAAAAGATAAAAATAAAAAACCAAAAACTTGGTTTTTTGAATTTTTCACATAAACTTTGAGGTTATGTGAAAAAAGTGTAAATACAAAAGTTTTAGATCTTTTTATTATCTACAACTTTGCCATTTGACTTTTTTCGATAGGACTTTTAGTTTTGACGGAAATCGAGAAAAACCGTTTTTTACCCTTAAAAACTCACCCCCATCCCCTTCCTGACCTCAGATCGCCCGTAAATTATTTTTCCTTTCATTTTTATAATGTTTCCCTCCTTTTCTAATGGGTTTCATCCTACTATGATTTTTTTTGGTTTTAAAAATTATCGACCCTGGACTAAATGGCGAACGTCCGTTTACAAAATACCATCAAACAAACGAACGAAGTATTTAATAATTAAGTCTTAATTTTATTATTCACCAAACAATATTCTCAAGACAATTAGTATTTGAATTATTAATTTGTACAGTCGAGAATCAAAGGGCGTCAAATCACAATTGATTAAATCAATTCCTATTTATTTACATATAACAAACATAACTAAGTATTGATAATTATTCCAATATGTTTGTAATAATAACAAGAATAATAATTGAACACTAAATTAATTATTTAGAATAAACTTATAAACATCCGTTGTGTTAACATGTCAAATCATGTTTGGTTAAATCAAATTTACTTATTTTCATACATTGACCTTTACTAAATGCTGATATTAATAATAGAAGATTTGTAATGATAGAACAATGGCATGATAATTAATCTTTCTAATCAACTTATAATCTACTACGGCGACGTATATAACTGCTGCGGCGACAGGTACATGTAGAAAATGTTTAAAAAGTAATTTACAAAATAGTTATACTAATTTAATCAATCGATGTATTAAATCGAAAATGAAGAAGTACTAAATATAATCACGAGATCTTTGAATACTATATAATCATCATCCTTACATTAACATCGATATTAGGCTAACACATCTACATAGAGACATTAAATTTATAATATTGTATTGTCCACTACTGAGCACCAACCTCTGCCAATGAGAGGGGCTTAGGCATCTGCCCACCTGGACTGATTAGTACACTTCACAAACATTCGAATAAAAAAAAAACAATGAACACATACCTTAAAGATTATAGACTGGGAGCAAAACCAGGAATTTCGTCTCGCCAGTCTGTGGCACTCCACATAAAGCTATCGTCGTTAAAAGAGAGCACGAAATATTTCTGGCAAAAGCATCGATTGATGAAATTATCGATGTTTTTCTACGATTGATTGTTAATGATATTAAAATTTTATGAACATGGAGAGACTCACACTTACAAAATTGACCTTTAAAGTAGGTGTTATAAATAGTTTCGACAAATTAGGAATGAAATAAGGCTTTTTGTGTTTTTTTTTTTAGTAATGGATTTATTAAACACTATCATTTCCAAAGTCATAAACCTTTGATGGAGGCCATATTTTTAAAATAAGGAAGAAGAAGTTTTTTTAAAACCGTTCAATGAGGAATGCGGCTATGTATCCGGGAAGTTTTTTCCACAAACCACACACGTGTATGGTAAAGCCCCCGAATGAATGAACACAGAGGTCTTAGTCGCGAGACCTACGTCACAGGATTCACAAGGATATTTTAAGCCAGCATGTAGGCTAATATGGCTTGAGTACATATTTTTAGTATCAAATTTGTCACCGCAAATTTCACACACATATCTGTCAAAATGTGTGTTGATGTGGCTTATTAATGACGCTTTGTATTTAAATTGCCTTTTGCATACTTTGCATACAAATGCGATATTGATGTGCTTGGCCATGTGCTTTCCTAAGTATAAAATATTTTGAAATTTCTTACCGCACACATTGCATTGCCCTTCTTTTCCTTTTGTTTTGTCTTTTTTTATCACGTTTTCTGTATTGACTATTTTTCGTACCTTACGAGGGGATTCACTGTAATTTTCATCACCTCGTTTTGTTGGAAAATCTGTTGCAGACAATGCACTGCGTTCTGTCTCATGTTCATCACGTTTGTTTCTTTGTTCGTTTGTATGTTCGTTTACAGGAGCATCATTCGCAAAATTATCAGTCTCAGCTGATGCACTAAGTTCTCTGTTACTTTTATGACTTATGCTAACTTTTACAACTGCTTCTTCGGTTGTCGAAGCATCTTCTTTCATACTAGATATAGGTGAATTACTGTTATCTTGAATACTTTTGTCTCCATTTGTTTCTTTTGCGTCTGTCTGTGTACCTATTGAAATATATTTATTTGTACCGTATTCAGGTACAGGTGAATTACCGCGCCCTTGCACAATATCACCTTCTTTTTCATTTCTTTCTTTATCTGTGGGAGCATCTATTTTGTTGATAAGACTAGTGCCCAGTAAATGGCTGTGTTCTTGATCACTTTCAGGTGGTTTAGAAAAGGCTTCTGTATTAAGAAAAGATTTTTCAATACTAGACTCGTCTTTACTTTTGCGCTTGTTAGGGCAGTTATGTATAAGAAGGAGGTTTTTTGCCGGATAAATCGTTTTGCAATCTGCACATTCAAATTGATTAGAAATATGTGAACCGATGTGCACTATGAATCTGTCTCTACAGACGTACTCCTTATAACAAGTGCTACAAATGAATCTTCTTGACATGGGTTTGATGCAATTGTGCTGTAAATATATTTCGCGATTTTTGAAGTTGATGCAACAAACTTTACATGTATACGGCTTCAAATCAAACTTGTGAGTCCTTTTGTGGGCTTTTAAGCTGCTCTTCTTGATAAAGGTCTTGCTACAAACACCGCAAGGAAACCGCTTTACTATATTATGTATCTTTTCGTGCTTTGCCAAGCTCTGGGCGTAAGAAAATTGTTTGTTACAGAATTTACAGCAGTGGTTTTTGATTCTAAAGTGCGTTGAAATATGGCATTTTACACCATAATAATCAGGAAAAGTCCTGTCGTGCACTATCGATCGATTTATTACCTGTACTGCGCAGGGTTGCAAGGGATGCAGGCTGCAAGGGTGAAGGGAAAGGGCTAAGGATGCTCCGTTATCTCGATCACGTATCAAACTAGTTGAGGCTGTAATCGATGTGTAAACATTGATAGTTCATTTATATAGATAACATTTATTTCTTTTTTACATACATTCATACACACTCACGCTTGTATTCCATGAAAATAGGCAGAGACTATTGAGTGCCACAAGCTACGATCCTGATACACCTCTTTCGCCTCTTCCACACTCATGCATCTTTGCATACATTTCCGCCGGTTGAGGGTACTCCTCCCTTGTCCTTTTGGAAGATCACTTATTTGATCTATGTATGTCCTCATTTTACCTTGCTTGTTTGCTACAATGGTGAAGGAAAACATCGGGAGGAAATATGCATACCGGAGAATTGTCAAGAATTTCGAATGTATGTGATTCCTAGCCGTACTAGGCCAGCTAATAGACAAAGGCCTAACCCTTCTCATTACTAAGAAGGGCCATGTCATGGGACAGTAATATTACAGGGTTGATAGATATTTTCTTCCATTTCTAGTATATAGAAAATTAGACAAACAAGCTCACGGCTATATTAGATGTGTATTTCCGTCCTTGCTATGATAAAGGAAAATAAAGATTATGTGATACAACTGGACTGTCTCGGACGACTGATAGGCTCGCCTCCTATCATATCTGGAATGGATCACGGAACTAAGTTCGGCAAAATGTGGGTGCTTTAGTTCAAAATTCAAATTCAAATTCAAATCATTTATTCTGCAAATAGGATATTTTATACCACTTTCACATGTCAATTACGAGTATATATTGATAAAGTAATAATGGCGTCGGCATTTCGTGGCTATCCCTGAGAAGAAATGCCGAAACAAACTCAAGGGTTATGGCCTCTTTTAAAGTCCAGACAATACATGGTATATAAAATTACAATTCAAAATGTCAACTTATTACTAAATACAATAATATATTAATATGCCAATAGAGCAAAGTCAGAATAATTAATATAATAGTAAAATATAAAATTGTGTTGATACAGCCTTATAGTGTCAAGAGTGAGCT
This sequence comes from Clanis bilineata, assembly GCA_036417725.1. NCBI lineage: Eukaryota > Metazoa > Arthropoda > Insecta > Lepidoptera > Sphingidae > Clanis > Clanis bilineata. The sequence continues at coordinate 1,095,865 of CM071165.1, forward strand.
GCTCAATCCCAAGCATTTTTGTCTTGTAAGTAGTCCTTTACATTATAAAACCCTTTTCGGCATAGTTGCTGTTTAATAAATGATTTAAATTTATTAAGGCTTAATTCTTTAATATGACTTGGGATTTTGTTATAAAAGCGTATACTTTGGCACATAAAAGAATTATTAATTTTCTGGAGCCTTGTCTTAGGTAGTATTAAATTATTTTTATTCCTAGTATTGACCTTATGGATGTCGCTGTTCTTCATGAAAACATTAATATTCTTTTTTACATACATTAAGTTTTCATATATATATTGAGATGCGACGGTCAAAACATTTATTTCTTTAAATAAATCCTTCAGCGAATGTCTACGGTTTAAGTTATAAATTGCTCGAATAGCTCTCTTCTGCAGCACAAAAATAGTGTGAATGTCAGCAGCATTTCCCCACAACAATATGCCGTACGACATTACACTATGAAAATAACTAAAGTACACTAATCGTGCTGTTTCTACATCAGTTAGCTGGCGTATTTTGTAGACAGCATAAGCTGCAGAGGTAAGCTTTTTCGATAATTGGTTTATATGTGGGCCCCATTGAAGTTTAGAATCTAGAGTTATGCCTAAGAACTTAGTGGTATCCACAAGGTCCAACTCCTCTCCATTTATACTGACACTGGTTTTAATCTGTCTAACATTTGGTGTCAAAAATCTAATACATTTAGTTTTTTTCTGATTTAAAAGTAAGTTGTTAGCATTAAACCAGTTCACTATTTTTGAGATAGTTTCATTTACATCGTCAGTAACAGGTTGTTGTCGTTTAAGTTTAAACAAAAGTGAGGTGTCATCTGCAAATAGAACTATCTGTTGATCATCTTTAATAGCATGAGGTAAGTCATTAATATATACTAGAAACAAAAATGGACCGAGTATGGAACCTTGCGGAACACCCATTGCTACTACAGAACCTTGAGATCTCTGGCCGTTTACATCGACTCTCTGAATCCTATTACCCAAATAGGAAATCAGAAGATCCAGAGCAGTATTCCTAATGCCATAGTGACGTAACTTCCTGACCAATGTATCATGAGATACGCAATCAAACGCCTTGGACAAGTCACAAAAAACGCCCAAGGCATCGTGAGAATCGTCCCAAGTATTAAAAATATTTTCTAAAAGTTCAACCCCAGCATCGGTGGTTGAACGACCCCTTGTAAATCCGAATTGTTTCTTATGTAGTAAATTATTAATGCTAAAATGTGACTGTATTTGATTAAGAATCAACTTTTCAAAAATTTTACTAAATGTGGGTAGCACAGAAATAGGTCTATAGTTGGTGGGGTCAGATGTGCTCCCTGCTTTAAACAAAGGTATGACTTTACTACATTTCTTTAGATCAGGAAATACGCCACGTTTAATACATTTATTGAAAATTAATGCTAGTTTAGGTGCTATTAAAGCTTCGCCAGGGCAACTCTGCCTACTCCTTCGGGCATGCACATTCTTGTTTATAAGTCTTTTTAAACGTTTTGGGAAATGGTACATACATTCTACCAGAAATTACTTATCATGACTCGCATGCTCAAATCGTTGCAACATCGAATATTATAAAATCGTTACAACACTAGAGGAGTAGGTATCGTAATACACTTACGCCCGGTTCCAATGAACAATCTCAGTTCGAATGTGCGGATAGATTACAAAAATTAGCCAATAGGAACACGGCTTGAACATGACTCAGTCAAATGACTCGATTTGATTGGTTCATAATCGCGATCTATCTGCACTCTAAACTGAGACCGTTTATTAAGACTGGCCGTTAACGCCCGGTTCCAATAAACAATCTTAGTTCAAATTTGCAGATAGATTACAAAAATTAGCCAATAGGAAAACGGTTTGAACATGACTCAGTCAAATGACTCGATTTGATTGGTTCATAATCGCAATCTATCTGCACTCTAAACTGAGATCGTTTATTAAGACCGGCCGTTAAGTAATCAAGTGATCTGTTCACAGGCGTACCCAGGGGGTGGAGGATAATTTAACCCCCCCCTCCCAAATATTAATTGTTGTTGAATTACGAGGGTAGGTATATGTACAGACCATCCACCTCATAGTATATGGTTATCGTCATTCAGATACATCGGTAATACCAGAAACAGAGCAAAGTCTATGGAAAATGAAGACATTCTAAACCAATTTTCAAGCTTATTTCTCTGGTACATTATTAATATAAGTTTATGTCCAGCAGTGGGATGAAAAAGAGCTTTACAGATGATAATATCATCAACATAGTCATTGCAATCTTTAATAACTTAAGATTCTTTTATCTCATAACAATACTTTTATAGGAACAGAGTCCCAAATTACGAAGTTGATTTATGATAAATACATTAATTTAGGACGTCCACTACTGAACATAGGCCTCCCCCAAAGATTTCCAGATCGACCTGTTGGAAGCCGCCTGCATCCAGCGACTTCCTGCGACATTTATCCGGTCGTCGGTCTACCTTATAGGTAGACGTCCTATGATGTGCTTACCGGTACGTGGTCTCCACTCGAGAACTTTTCTGCCCCATTTAAAGTAATTTTATATGATGAATATAAGATAAAAATATTTATTTAAATTTTCTTTGCGTATTTAAAAAAACAAATCCATATTGTAAATCAAACCAACAATATCATATTTCAGAATACAAATTACATGCGGAAGCCGGAGAGTACAGCCGCTTTCGTGAGAACCCCGAAATCTATTGATTTATGACCGTCCGATGCAAAACTACCCCACCTGTTGAATCTAGACTAGACGATTAGTTTACGCTCTCTTATACCCCCTTTGTTTGTCCACCCCTCTTTATAAAATAATGGTTTTTACAACCTACCTTAATTCAAGTCTTTTTTTAAAGTGATAACCTCTTATGGGAGGGTAAACCGCTGCGTAACGTAACGCGTTACGGCGCCGCTCTGTCTGGCTTCTTATCATATTAATATAAATAAGGTTTAAGTGATGACCTAAGCTTTTCTCAAGTTAAACAATTTCAATATTAAATAGTTCAACTTAGATTAGCTTAAGTTATCACTTCTGTCGAGCGTCCTGAGACGCACACGTTTTTTTGGTAACAAAGACTGATAAACGAGCAGAGAGGTTTACCACTACATCTTATAGCAGTATTATTATAATGTTACATACTTTGTTTTCTTCTACGGGAAATACTAAAAGTAAGACTATAATAATACTGCTATAAGAGGTTATGGTAATCCCTCAGGTGGGTTACTTGATGGTAAGTGATCTCACGCGCACAGACACACGTAATACCAAAAGAATCATAGGTGCATTTCCAACCTTAGGAAAGAGAAGGAAAGAAGGAAGGGAGAGGAGCGGGAAATAGGGATCGGGAAGAAGAAGAAGTTATTGGGCCACTGGAAATCTCACTCGCCGACCGAAATACAACAGCGAGCTGCCACTTTACATCGGTTTTCTGTGAGATAGTGGTCAAACCGGCCCATCTGTGACACAGATGTTACTGTCTACAGCATAATTTTACCACTTGCACTCAATTTCATGTATACTGAATTAATAAATTACTAAATTGAGTGTTATTGAAATTGAGGCGTATTTTATTTTGTTATATTATTTTGTTACTTACATTTATGCGAATAATGAATACAGAAAGCAAGACAATTTGTACCTATTCAGTGTATTTAATTAGATATTTAACAGTGTGTTTAAAAGTTAACAAAACAATATCACTACGCAGTTTAGTAATTTTGTGTTTTTAGTGATTTTTTTAAATATGAATTAATGCTATAATCATTATTACTACACATGGAAACGATGATATTTAATAGAAATAACTCGAATTTTATTTTAATTTTTAGGACACGCATATCGAAGTAATAATTTAAAATTGTAAATAAAATGAAACCGCAATAAAATCCTCTTTTTTTAAATTCAATTTATTACACTCCACAATTCTTGTTTTCTACACATTCGCCAGCAAATATTAATTTAAAGAATATAAATACATTCGCACTATGCATCAGATCGCTTTTTATGTTTCAAATTAGACAAAAACAGTATTGCACTTTTTTTATTAATGTTTTAATTAATTGATACGCGCACACACCTGAATTTCTATTTTAGCACCATGTAAGCCTATAAATTAATTATAATACGTTGGTTTCATAACACCATAATTTTAATCATTTATTCTGAAGAAATCAAAAACCAAGAAACCATAATATATATTTACACCTTTATACATGGTTTCCCCAGCTCTCCTTTATATTATAAAAGGTCAGAAACGTATTTATCAAGTTATACCGTGGAAAAATATTATAAAATCGGCTATAACCGTATTGATTATAAAATTATTTGAGAACACGTAAATATAGCCATTCGAATTCATTTGTACGATATTTTATTATATTGCACACTGCAATGTTCGCCTGATCAGTCTATAATGCGAAGACAGAGCAACCAATCTCTTCACGCTTTGATGAGATCTTCATGAAATAAAAGGTACCACCTTGCGAGAATAACAAAATCAATGAACTTATCCCATAGAATTTGATTCTAGTGATGCGATTCATAAATTAATATAATCGACTAAAACTTTTTTTAATCTGGCAATAAAATAGTAAACTTCAAAATTGACAATTGACGTCTTACTGACAGTGACAGTTATTAAAAATGTCGGTCAGTGGAAACCGCGCAGCATCGATTTTTACGTTGTGTTACTTTTATATTCATATAAATTGACAAAATGCCCGACACGATAATAGAATGCGCCCTAACAGGCAAATTGGACGTGACATTGTTATTAAAATGGTTAAACGACGAGTCAATTGAGGTGAAAATATAACCTTAAAGTTTTGTGTGATTTTATTGTGATATATTTATTTTTATACCATATTTTCGTTTTCTAGGACACGCCTGAGGATTGTATTTTGCATTGTTGCAACAGAAACGAGTTTGTAGCTTACTTCTTGTCGTATTTAAGGACCCAAACTGATGGGTAAGTGGTAGTTTTTAAGCAATAACAATACGTTTAGAATTTAACGTTCATAAGTTTTGAATGACGTTCAGTCATATGGTTGCCAATTAGCAGTAACCTTATGTTAACTTTTTAAAGAAAGAAGAAGAAGAACCTTATGTTAATAAGTTGATTTTTTTCTCGAAAAAAAGGATTTTTCAAGATGTCTGACTAGCTATTTTTTTGAGTAATGGATTTATTAAACACCGTCGTTGGCAAAATCATCAACCTTTGATGGAGGCCATATTTTTTAAATAAAGATTTTTTTCTCTCAACCCTCCGTTATTCCTGAATATGGTATTGTCGCAACACACATTTTCAAGCATATTGCAGGTAGGATTTGGCTTCGTTTTTACGACCGGCTGCCTGCATGACGTCAACCCTTTGAAGATTCTAGTGTCAGGCAAACAAATACTTACAAATATATATATTTTTTTTGTTCAGATTTTACATATTTAGGTACATGTCGTTATTAACCTGTCAGAGGTGGCACATATATAATTATGTTACATAAGCGTATGGACCACCGGAGGCCGAGCCGCCTGTGACTATAAACATTTGTTTCTTTCTTTATTTGAATTGGGTACTTGACTATGTTTGATTTTATATGCATATTTATATGTAATAGCAAATAAAACGAAAAAGAAACCCTTCTGTAAAAACTGCATCGAAATCGGTTGAAAAATGAGGCAGTAATTCATATTTTAAATTCTGGAGTGGGGGCATATTAGATAGATATCTTGCTATATCTTTCCACTGCATGTACCGTTATGGCATGACGTGATTACACTAATACTTCTGTTTCCCGCAATTTGAAGGTTACACCAAACTTCAAAGGCTTATAACTTTTTATTTTTGAGAATATTTAAATATTTCTTTCTGTTCTATATTTTAGACGACGTAAATTTTGTATAAAAATAATGTTTTTTAAATTAAAGTACGAATTATTGTATTGTGTATTTTGTGCACGATTTAGTCTTACCATAAGCAGTTGTAAACTTTGTTATTGGCAGAATCATCAATACCATGATGGAAGCCACCTTTTAAAGAAAGGAAAAGAAGATTTTTTTGTCATTGTTCTTTTTGTTTTCCAGCATAATCCAAACGAACAGCAACGCCATCCAACTCCATCCACACACACCTGAAAAGATCTTCAACAATCAACGAAAGCACCGAAGGTCTGTCAGTGATCCCACCAGCAATGACAATAAAGACAGTCTCCCCGTCAAACAAGACCGTCACAGCAGCCACGAGTCCCCAAGCAAAGACCGCAAACGAGGCAGGAAAGTTAAGACAAAACTCTTTCCCGAAGACCGCAATCAGTCGGTCTCGTCAGACGAGTCAAGGCTCAGTTCTGGAGTTGACAGGCTCTTTGTATCAAGTACACCGATGAAGAATGGTTTTAAATCTGATCACTCAATCACCAGTCCAGTAACTCCGAATAGATCTTATAATGAGCGATGTGATACTCCCAGACTAAGTCACAGGCATTCCAGGTCAAGTGAAAAGAGTTGTCTGGGTGACTACATTGTTAACATGAAAAGTACCAAGAAAAAGAAACCAGTAAAGATTGACACTGATCAAAAATCAGAACTGGATATTAGTAACTCTGATATGTTTCCGGAAATCGGTACTAAAAAGAAAGAGAAACGGAGAATAAAGCCTACATACGTTGATCCGAAGAGCTCGCTCAATTCTCCAGATAGCTTTCAAAAGCCGTCTGTGCTAGCTTTGGAAGACAACGCTGTGTTCAAGCAACAGAAATTACAGCCAAAGGAGTCCTCAAGCAATTTTGAAACGGAACGTAATATCTTGAAACAAGAACGGCACAAATTGATGGAGAAGTTTAACATTCTAAACACTAATTCATCTCCTAAACCACAAATAATGCCTCAGATAACAATAATGAAGAGAGATTCATCGGAAAAGAGTAGGAATTTTGCCAAAATGGACATAAACAAGATTGTGATGAAGGAAAAAATTGATATTTTGGTTGATATATATGATACATTGTTCAAGAATAATCTAATTTTGAGTGTTAATACAGAAATTTATTATTTAATATCGATAGTTTTGTCTAAGCAGTGTGAACAGGACTGCGTAAAAGCCGAAAATAACTTGTCCGAGAATGATTATGAGTATTTACTGAAATCTATAAATAATAACACATACTTCGCTGTCAAATCTTTGTGGAACTTAAGGAGTATACTTGAAGTTATATTGGATAAGAATTCTTTAAAAACCTTAGGTAAGTACATATTTGAGACTCCGTGACGCAGTGGAGTAGTAGTTGGCTGTGAATAGAGGCAGCGTGTACGATTCCTGCACCGTAACAGATGTTTGTGCTGCCCACAGATATTTATTTCAAGTGTGAGTATTGTGAGACCGTGTATCTCGTAGTTCTTATAAAAAGCAACATCAAGAATCAGGACTATATAATAAATAATAATAAATACACCCAACAGTCATAGACCTGACCCCAAATTAGGAAAAACCTGCATTGTGTCAGAAACTACGAGAGACTTTCGGTCTCACAACACCCAGACTTGAAACAAGTATTTGTGGGCCACAGAAACATTTGTCTCAATGCGGGAATCGAACCCGCGGCCTCTCGCTTCAAAGCCGACTACTCGCCCGCTGCGCCACTGCGGCTGATACAGTGATTAAGTAATTCACGCCTAACACGTATATGTATATGTATAATGTCTGTCAGTTTGTGCACGATGTTGTAACTCGACTTGTCATATTATTCCCGCTTGATATAAAAATGTAACATATATATGATATCACATCTGGGACGGAACTAAGCTCTGCGAAATGTGGGTGTATTATTTCGCTAGTGCGCCTCTGCCTACCTCTTCGGGGATACAGGCGTGAGCTTATGTTATGTTATGTTACGTGATATAAAAATATAACAATATTTTTCAGGAGAGAACAAGAAAGTGCGAAGTTTTTATCCAGATTTGGCTAAGTTCTTGCTCAATTGCTACGGGCTGAGGTGTGAGGCGGAATCCAATCATGTAAGTGTTATAATTACTTTATTTTTATCGTTTAATGTTAACATATAAGATATTGTAGGGTATGTTGTTAAGTTTATTTTTCTACCCTGTAAGTAATTAACAATATTGTAATAGGGTGTTATGTAGTAGTCGCAACAAAAGTATAAAAGAGTAATAATATTAGCCCTGTAATATTACTGTCCCGCTGCTGGGCACGGGCCTCCTCTACTAATGAGAGGGGTTAGGCCTTAGTCTACCACGCTGGCCTAATGCGGGTTGGTAGACTTCACATACCTTCGAAATACCTGTGAAGAAATTCTCAGGTATGCCGGTTTCCTCACGATGTTTTCCTTCACCGTTATAGCAAGCGATATTTCACAATGAAAATACACTTAACATAGAAAAGTCAGAGGTGTATGCTCCATGTTGTGGTTGGTCTCGAACCTCCGACACTTGTCTCGTCAGTCCGTACCATACCCAACTGAGCTATCGCTGCTTTTGAAAAAGAGTGCTATAAAAGAGTGCGAGCTGTTAACGTTCGTTTAGTTTTCGTCCGGACTTAGAACTGTACACAACCAGTTTAAGGTGATAAATATAAATAGTGTAAAAGTATAAATAAATAAAAACTCCTTTTTAAAACAAAAGGAATGGATTATCATTGTTCTCACATAAGTATTTCATTTTCGAAATGGTCCACAATTTGTCTGTTTTTTTATGTATGTTACGCGATATCTCCGCCAAACGTGGACCGATTTTCAAAATTCTTTTTTTGTTCGATAGAGCTTATTTCAAGGGCGGTCCCATATAAATGTGGTCACGATCGGATTTGAAGTCGGTCCTTATTTTCAGAACTCAAAATCATTTTCTACACTTGGAACCGCACACACTACCGCCAAACCATAAACGCGACTCCGTCATTCTACCTGCCCTTATCCCACCTTAGTGTGGGGTTGGCGCAACACACTTTTTCAAGCATGTTGCAGAAAGGATTTGGCTCATTACGACCGGCTGCCTGCCTGACGTCAACCCCTGAGGGGTCCAGTACCGAGTAAATTAAATTTAAAATTTTTCTTTGTCTGACATGGGAATTGAACCCAAGAGTGCCCGGTCCACAGCCCATACATACTGCCAATAGACCAAAGAGGCGACGAATAAACGCGACTCTTATTCAGTGTAATTATTTATTTCCCAGGACAAGAGTCGAACCCAAGAGCCTCGCAGTTCAAACGGCGTGATATGCTTCAACTTCGAGACGGATAACGTTGAAAACTTCCCGTCTATGCTCAGCTTCCAAAATTTCAAGAAGCAGCGGGACATGTTTTACGAAATTATCAGGTAAGAGACAATTAGACGTACATTAAATAAAATTTTTATTTGAAAGTTCAGAAAAAAGTATAACATAAGCTCACGCCTATATCTCCGAAGGGTTAGGCAGAAGTGCACTAGCGAACTAGAACACCCACATTTCGCCGAGCTTAGTTCCGTCCCAGATGTGATAGGGGGCGAGCCTATCGCCATATCGGGCACAAATTCCAGACTCCGGGCTGATATGGAAAAATCCAATATCACTTTGCCCTCGCCGGGGATCGAACCCGAGACCTCAGAACCGTAGTCGTACCGAAATACCACCACGCCACCGAGGCAGTCAAAAAAATATAAATTGAGAATAATTGGGTACTGATTACTTTTTAAAATTATTTTCATATGAAATTCACGTTATCTTAAATATAGCACAGAAAGAAATATTCACAAAAAATATCTCTATGGAACAGAAAGAAATATTGAAATATTCTCAAAAATAAAAAGTTATAAGCCTTTGAAATTTGGTGTAACCTTCGAACTACAGGAAAGAGAAACATCAGTATAATCACGTCACGCCATAACGGTACGTGCGTTGGAAAGGGATAGCAAGATATCTCCACTATGCCCCCACTCCACAATTTAAAATATGAATTACTGCCTCATTTTTCAACATATTTCGATGGAGTTTTTACAGAAGGTATTCTTTTTTGTTTTATTTGCTATACACATATAAATATGTGTATAAAGCAAACATAGTCAAGTACACAATTACATTGTGCGTGAGCGTGTGCCGTTTTCTGCGGCAAGTTGTTTCTTCAGCAAGGCAGATTTATATTTATGTTTGAAGGTTCCTCCATTTAATTTGAGTTGAAGTGGTGGGGAAAGGTCGTTCCAAATCCTTGCCGCAAAAAATTTAAAGCACCCTCTATACTTCTATAGCGTAATATTCTTCTAATATTGTAATATTGTGAAAGACTGCCTCGGTGGCGTGGTGGTATTTCGGTACGACTACGGTTCTGAGGTCTCGGGTTCGATCCCCGGCGAGGGCAAAGTGATATTGGATTTTTCCATATCAGCCTGGAGTCTGGAATTTGAGCTCGATATGGCGATGGGCTCGCCCCCTATCACATCTGGGACGGAACTAAGCTCGGCGAAACGTGTGTGTACTAGTTCGCTATTGCGCCTCTGCCTACCCCTTCGGGGATACAGGCGTGAGCTTTTATGTTTATTTTTTTTATTTTACATGGACGTTACCTTGTTGTAGATTGGCTGCTCTAATTTAATGTAAATTATTGAAATTTTTTGAAGTTATACTTCTTTAGGCGCGTTATGAAAAAATGATGAGAGTGAAATTTTCAGATGCGCGCGCATCTGTGACACAAAATTAACAGTATGAAGTTATCTACAGTATGAAGTTGTCTGCTTAACCGCGTACACGTACACGCACCCATTTGACTTCGATTGCAATTTAATATTGTTTAAATTCTTTGATAATATTAAATATATAATAATAATTAATTAATATACTTTACTTGTGACTAATGTAAGGATTGGACGTTCTGCGAATTGGACGTTTTGCGAATTGGATATTTTACGAATTGGACATTTTGCGAATTGGACATTTTGCGAATTGGACATTTTGCGAATTGGACTTTTGCGAATTGGACATTTCGCGTTTTGGACATTTTGAGAATTGGACATTTAGCGAATTGAACATTGTGCGAATTGGACATTTCGCGAATTGGACATTATGAGAATTGGACATTTTGAGAATTGGACATTGTGCGAATTGGACATTTTGAGAATTGGACCATGTGGGAATTGGACATTCTGCGCCTAAACGAACAAAACATGCATCTTATACCATGGGCCATTGTTCTACGAGCAGGTGACAGCTAAAATGGTTGTTTTGCGTATGTTTTTGGTTTTTTAATATAATTAACACTAAATATTATTAAACAAAGAAGTATAACTTCTCACGCGTGTACATAAGTACACGCACCAATTTTTTTTTTTGTTTTCTTATTTTGGTTGTGTAATAATATCTGATTGTAAACTGGTTATTATTCTCAAAAAGAGCAACGTCAGAGTTTCTTGCCCGTTCTTCTCTGACGAACCAGCTTTCCGAATTGGCGGTAGAGTAAACATTTTAGACGGAATCTAAACAATGTGTGACATTTTATAGATTCAATAAACGGTTTGATTTGATTTGATTTTTTTTTTTTATAGAAGAGGGGGCAAACGAGCAAGTGGGTCACTGATGTTAAGTGATCACCGCCGCCCATAAACATCCACAATACCAGGGGAATCATATATATATATATATATATACTAGCTGACCCGCGCAACTTCGTCTGCGTATGAGAGAGAGGGTTGAAAGAGTGAGTCGTAGGCACCTATAATCCAATAATTCTAAAGGAGGTAATGAGATGATCTACTTCGGCCGTCAGTCCCCCGTCTCTCACCCCGTCAGTCACACCGTCTGTCGCACCGTCTGTCACCCCGTCTCTTACCCCATCAGTCACACTGTCTGTCACCCCGCCTGTCAACCCGTCTGTCACCCAGTCGAGCACCCCGTCTGTCACCCAGTCTGTGACCCGCCTGTCACCCCGTCTATCACCACGTCGGTCACCCCGTCTGTCACCCCGTTTGTCACCCCGCTTGTCACCCCGTCTGTCACCCAGTCGGTCACCCATTCCGTCACCCCGTCTGTCACCCGTCTGTCACCCCGTCTGTCACCCAGTCGGTCACCCATTCCGTCACCCCGTCTGTCACCCCGTCTGTCACTCTTCTGTCACCCGTCTGTCACCCAGTCGGTCACATCATCTGTCATCCCGTCAGTCACCTCGTCAGTCACCCCGTCCGCCACCCCATGAGTCAGCCTGTCAGTTATTACTTATTATTTTTGACAATATTTCAATATTTCTTTCTGTTCTATATTTTAAACGATGTAAACATATAATTTGCACAATACACGTGATTGATTTGATGGTTAATGTTAGGAAACGAATAACTATTTTTTTTTCCTTTTTTTTCACAATTTCATAGTGAACACAATACCGGTTTGTCACATGAAATTAACTGAGCAGAGAACAATGAGTAGCTGTCAAACAATGTATCACGCACCGGCGCCATCTACTTAAAATATTGGTTTGTAGTACATGCTATGTATCAGAGATGGCGCTGTATGTGAAAAAATATTTTTTCCGCTTTTCTGTTGAAATTTTTCCTGAATTTTCTTTGCTATAAACCTCACGGAGCCCGAGACCTTTCCAACGAATGCAAAACCGTGGAAATCAGTTCGTGCGTTCTGGAGTTATAGTGTCAGAAGGGAAAACCCGACTTATTTTTATATAGTAGATATATCATATATATCTATTGATTATAAAGATCTGCGATCTTGTTCCAGATGGTACCAGGAGTCGAGGTCCACCGGGGCGTCTCGGTCCTCGTTCAGGGCGCGCGTGAAGTCCCTGCTGAGCGGCGGGGGCTGCGCCACCAACCACGCGCATCTCGCCGCGCTGTTCATGATGCACATGCTGGCACAGTGCCACTGCCCGCCCAGTCACCAGGTCGGCGTGAACATATCGCATTACTTCAAGAGTTAACAACAACAGTTGACTCTCTCAGTGGCGTAGTGGTATTACGATATGACTACCGTCCTGAGGTTTCGGGTTCGATCCCCGGCGATTGGATTTTTCAGTATCTGTACGAAGTCTGGAATTTGTGCCCGATATGGCGATAGGCTCGCCCCCTATCACATCTGGGACGGAACTAAGCTCGGCGAAATGTGGATGTACTAATTCGCTAGTGCGCCTCTGCCTACCCCTTCGCGGATACAGGCGTGAGCTTATGTTATGTTATTTTAGACGACGTTAATCTACTATATAAAAATAAGTCGGGTTTTCCTTCCTGACGCTATAACTCCAGAACGCACGAACCCATTTCCACGGTTTTACATTCGTTGGAAAGGTCTCGGGCTCCGTGAGGTTTATAGCAAAGAAAATTCAGGAAAAATTTCAACAGAAAGGCGGGAAAATAAATTTTCACATACAGCGCCATCTCTGATACATAGCATGTACTACAAACCAATATTTTAAGTAGATGGCGCTGTATGTGAAAAAAGATTTTCCCGCTTTTCTGTTGAAATTTTTATTTTTTTAATTGACGTTAGTATCGTATAAATATTGATGTCAATATTTGTCAACTGAAAAATTATTTTTTGTTGGATAGCCCATTTATCGAGGACGGCTATAGGTTATATAACATCACGCTATGACCTATGGGGTTACTGACGGGGTGACTGATCGGGTGACTGAGGGGGTGACTGATGGAGTGACAGACGGAGTGACAGACGGATGACAGACGGGTGACAGATGGGTGACAGACGGGGTGACAGACTGGGTGACAGACGGGGTGACAATCAGGCAGACAGATGGGGTGACCGACTAGGTGACAGACGGGTGACAAACAGGTGACAGACGGGGTGACAGACGGGTGACAGACTGGGTGACCGACGGGTTGACCAACAGGTTGACTGTCGGGGTGACCGACGGGGTGATGGACGGGGTGACTGACGGGGGTACTGACTGGGTGACTGACGAAACCGGACCAAAGTAGATCATCCCATTACCTCCTTTAGAATTATTGGATTATAGGTGCCTACAACTCATTCTTTCAACCCTCTCTCTCCTACGCAGACGAAGTTGCGCGGGTCAGCTAGTTTCATATAAAAATTAGTCAAGGCCCCAATTCTCAAGTGACATCTGATAGAGGTCATTGATGTTCCTATTCTTATTTGAATCACACAGTACGTCGTAGAGTAACGGGTTCATTCCTGTTTGTTTCAGGAGTCGAAGCTGAGCAAGCTGCAGCGGCGTCTCACATCTCCAGCGAATCCAGACTCACATCGACTCCCATACTTCACGGACAAGGAGCTGTTCTACAAGTAAACATAAAGCGCCTTACCATGGACGTAAAAAAAGATGGATGTTCCTAGCAACACTGAAAATGAAGCATTTTCCGGCACATTCGATCGACACGGACACTGATCAAATGAGCCGAAAACCCATCAATATAATATACCCTAGATGCACAGTTCTTTGCAAATATGATCCTAAAAAGTGGTCTCAGGAACAAAACAAAGAAAAAGATCACAAGTTCCAATTAAATTAACACAAATATAACCCTATGCACGTGTTATAAAGTAGCTTTTTAAACGAAATGATCAAGCGTTCTTAAATTTGAATTTTCAATAGAATTCTATCGACGTCCGACTGTATGCAAAACGAGTGCTTAAGCACTCCTTTGCTGTCCCATCTTCCGAGCGTCAACAGTGCATCTAGGTAAATAATATATCGATGCGAAAACCCTTCAATTTAAATGTTTCTAGCACTCCTTTTTTACGTCCGTTGGCATTACCTATAAAAATAGTTTAGTTTAAATGGTAAAGAATAAATAGTCAGTCCCAGGTCCCAGGTCGGGCGAAGTAAATTTTCTAATTTAATTTGCCCGGGACTGGATCCCTCATAGGGGGTTGACGTCAGGCAGGCGGCCGGTCGTAAAAACTAAGCCAAATCCTCTTTGCAACTTTGAAAAGGTGTGTTGCGCCGACCCCACATTAAAGTGGGATAAGGGCAGATAGAAAGAAAGGTAAAGAATAGTCCGTCCGTTTTATTTTTGTTACGAATCCGGATAATTGTTGTGATTTAGTACACGATATTGAAGGGTAGTATATTAATTATATTTATATTAACTACCCTCCAAGTAATTCATAATATTTGTAGAACGTATTTCTTTATTAACTAAAGCAAAAAGTATAAAAGAGCGGGAGCTATCATTATTGAGTCAGTCTCCCTTTGGAGCTGGAAGTGTACACAACTAGTTTGATATATACAGTATAGTTGTGTAGCGAATATAGTGCATATAAGAGGCACGTTTTAACCAAGTCTTACATTTTCAAACAATGTGACACAAGGATAAAAGTGACAGATTATTCTTAACCATTTGAACTGAACTGTTTTAATAAGTAAGGTTCTATTTACTAGAATTAAGCCGGGCTTCTCCTGCGCTAAAACATTACACAAAACATGCATTTTTTATCTATGGTCCATTGTTCTACGAGCAGGTGACAGCTAGAATCGTTGTTTGCGTATGTGTTTTGTTTCGAAAAAGCTAGTGCAGGATACCCTGCTTTATATAAACATAATTTTATTCGACGTAATAGGAATCTTGCATGTAATTTTCTTTTAGTCCATTATAAAGAACTAGGTATCAAATAAACACACTAGAAACAAAAACATTAAAATATTGTTACGGGCTAACGGGGTTCAGGACAACAATAGGACCGTGTTGTGCAGAAATGATCCAAGCCACATTTCTTTTTTACATCAATATGGTCTATAATGGCTTAGACTTTATGATCATGTTGGCATCAATAAAAAATGTGGGTTGGATCATTTCTGCACAACACGGTCCAATTAAACGCCGTCTGTTCTCGAAGATGATTCAGTACTTTATTATAGAACCCAACACTGTATTGTACACAATACGCGTCGAAATATTCGCTTGTCGCTCGTTGTTCGCACTCGATCGCTTCCGAAGAAACACTGTCCCGCCAGCACACACACACGCCTTTTATATTCGTCGATCTCTTATCGGCGCGTGACGTCACGCGACCCGACTCGGCGCGGCTCGAACGCTGTAGAACATTCGGCACATTTATGGATGCAACGCGGCGCGTTCGGCGAGAGATGGTTCTAGTATGTAGGCGTAACACTATGTACAAATCATTTAATTATCGCAAGTCAAAATATGAGTTACAAAACCCCGCGCTACAAAAGGACGTGACGTCACCGCGTAGAAATTTTAAAGCTATTTCTTCAAATAACAAAGTAAAAGTGAGGAAGAAGGAAGAGAAGGACCTCCGAAATCTGATTCAAGAATCACCGTACTAAACACAACAAGAATTTTCGACAAAATTGGGAAAAATACCCCAACTTGGAAACATTGCTCTATGATTCTCTATGCAATGACGTCACTTGGGTTTTGCAATTACGTTCCATTATACGTAATTTATAAGTATGATATTTTGTAAAATATCAATTATTTTATACTACAAATTCCATGATAGCACATTTAATGATTTTGTTTATTGATTTATCAACATAGTTTCTGATTATAATTTTTGTGCAAGTTCCTCATTTAAAGCATTCAAGTCCCTAAACTCATATTTACTACCTGTTTTAGATAACTAACAACTTCATAAGTGATATTGAAAAGAGTTTGTACGAAATTTTTGTTTTTACTTTGATCATCTATCACTTATTAACTTTAGGCCTGCTCAGCCACTATAGTTTTCCTTTGAAATTCATGATATATGCTACTACTGTGAATTTTTTCACGTATCCAAAACCATTCCGGAAATAGAAAGGGGGGGCGCGCCCTACTCGTTACTTTGGTCTATATAATTTGAATTTGTTCCAGAGACTTCATAGTGAACGCTGAGAGCGAGACGTTCAGGGTCCATCTCCGAGACGCCTTCTCATCAGAGATCGTGATGCTGGACTGCACGCATCTCACTGTTGAAGAGAGGGGGAACTGTGAGTACCCATATACCACCTTAATGTGGGGTCGGCGCTACACACTTTCAAGCATGTTGCAGAACGGATTTGGGTTAGTTTTTACGACCGGCTGCCTTTCTGATGTCAATTCCCTCTGGGGGATCCAGTCCCGGGCAAATTAAATGAGAAAATTCCCTTTGCCCGACCTGGGAATGGAGCCCAAGACCTCCCGGTCCACAGCCCATATAGGCTGCCACTAGACCGAGAAGGCACTACAAGTACAAAAAAAATGTAATTTATCTTCAGAGCAGCGATAGCTCAGTTGTGAATGGACTGCAGGTGAGTGTCAGAGGTTCGAAACTAACAAGAACTTGTAACCACGATTTTTATGTTAAATGTGTTTAATATGAGATGTTGCTTGGTTGCTTGCTATAACGGTGATGGAAAACATCGTGAGGAAACCTGCATACACGAGATTTGGGTAGGTGACTAATTTTAAAATTAATTTTATATGAAATTTACGTCGTCTAAAATATAGAAAAAAAAGAAATATTGAAATACTATAAAAAATTAAAAAGTTATAAGCCTTTGAAGTTTGGTGTAACCTTCAAACTGCGGGAAAGAGAAGTATCAGTATAATCACGTCACGGCCATAACGGTACGCGCGTTGGAAAGGGATAGCAAGATATCTCCAATATGCCCCCACTCCAGAATTTAAAATATGAATTACTGTCTCATTTTTCAACCAATTTCGATGCAGTTTTTACTATTTTATTATTTTATTATTTATTATTTTATTTTTAGGAAAACCAACAGTTACAACTTATAGTAATAAAAGAATAAGAGATAGATTAGAGATAGATTTACAGAAGGGTTTCTTTTTCATTTCATTTTCTATTGCATATAACATAAGCTCACGCCTGTATCTCCGAAGGGGTAGGCAGAGGCGCACTACCGAACTAGAACACCCACATTTCACCGAGCTTAGTTCCGTCCCAGATGTGATGACGAGCCTATCGCCATATCGGGCACAAATTCCAGACTCCGGGCTGATATGGAAAAATCCAATATCACTTTGCCCTCGCCGGGGATCGAACCCGAGACCTCAGAACCGTAGTCGTACCGAAATACAACCACGCCACCGAGGCAGTCATATAAATATGTGTATAAAATCAAACATAGTCAAGTATTATAAAATAAAATTACTGCCTCGGTGGCGTGGTGGTATTTCGGTACGACTACGGTTCTGAGGTCTCGGGTTCGATCCCCGGCGAGGGCAAAGTGATATTGGATTTTTCCATATCAGCCCGGAGTCTGGAATTTGTGCCCGATATGGCGATAGGCTCGCCCCCTATCACATCTGGGACGGAACTAAGCTCGGCGAAATGTGGGTGTTCTAGTTCGCTAGTGCGCCTCTGCCTACCCCTTCGGAGATACAGGCGTGAGCTTATGTTTATGTTATAAAATAAAATTGGCTGTATGTAATATTTTTATTACAGCCAACACGGATATAACGAACGATTACGTGAATCTCACAAAGAAGCTGTCGCTATTGTCGAAATTCCTCGGCTTCCTGACGACACTTCCGTACATCGCGTGTGATTCGAAGAGTTTGCATGTGAGAGAGCACGCCTCAGCATACGTTCCCAATGATAAAGTTCTACAGAATGAACTGGCTAAGAGGAATTATGTGAGTATATCCGACAGGTCGGTCTGGAAATCTTTGGGGGAGGCCTATGTTCAGCAGTGGACGTCCTGTGGCTGATGATGATGATGATGATAGGCTGAGATCAGTAGAGCGAACTTCGACTAAGTCTAAGTTACGAACTCAGTGAGGATTTCGACTTATTCCGAGCCATTTTGTTTTTTATTTTTTCTTTCTTTCTACCTGCCCTTATCCCACTGTAATGTGGGGTCGGCACAACACACTTTTTCAAGCATGTTTCAGAAATGATCTGGCTAAGTTTTTACGACCGGCTGCCTGCCTGACGTCAACCCCCCTGAGGGGCCAGTCCCGGGCAAATTAAATTAGAAAATTGGCTTTGCCCGACCTGGGAATCGAACCCTAGACCTCAGGACGGCATTCGTACCGAAATACGACCACGCCATCGACGCAGTCGATCAGAGTCTGGAATTTGTGCCCGATATGACGATAGACCCGTCTATCACATCTGGGACGGAACTAAGCTCGGCGAAATGTGGGTGTTCTAGTTCGATAATACACCTCTGCCTACCCCTTTGAAAATAAAGGCGTGAGCTTATGTTATGTGTATTTCAGAGTCAACCGCACCTCGATCTGAAAGGTTTATTGAAAAAATCACAAGAAAATGGACGTCTTTCCATAACACTACCATGGATGGTGCATTATCTTTCAATGTTGGACTACACAACCCTCCGAACGAATTACTACAAAGACCTCCTGAAAATACTCTTCAGCGTGCACACAAACTACCTGAAAACCGATGGCAACCTCAAAAGAACCACCGTGGTCTACCTGAAATCAGTTTTGGGCTGGTTATTCGATTTGCCCCAGTTTCCTCAAGAATTGTTCTACGAGAAGCAAGATTTTGTGTTAATAAATAGTGATGCAAACATAGATTCTTGTGATATAGTGAATAATACAGTGATATTTGAATTGTGCCCGTATTTGAGGGATGTTAATGTGCTGCTATCTACGTGTAAAGTTAGTGACGTGCAAAAAGTGACGTATAGACACATAACGCCAGTTAGTTTGGGTTTGAGCGCTGAGGACAGAGTCAGGAGTAAGGAAAAAGAGTTGCAGGTCAGTTACGCATACATTTTCGTTATTTATAGCAAATGAACAGATGGGTCACCTGATGGACACCCAAGATACAAAAAGAATCATGGATGCGTTGCCAACCTAAAAAGAAGAAATAGGAATAGGGAAACTGAGGGGGGAATTGGGAGTTGGGCCAGACTGAAATGCGACAGCAAGCTGCTACTTTACGTTGGTTTTTTGTGAGATATTTGTATCAAACTGGTTGAACCGGCCCATTCGTGCTGTAGACGTAACTCTACAGCGTGGCTCTACCACTCTTTATATGGGACCACCCTTGAAATAGGCTCTATCGAACACAAAAATAAATTTGAAAATCGGTCCACATTTGGCGGAGATATCGCGTAACATACATAAAAATTGACGAATTGAGGACCTTCTCCTTTTTGGAAGTCGAAAAATGTGGACCAATTATCAATAATATTTTTTATGTTCGATAAAGCTTGGTCTAAGGGTGGTCCCATTTCGTCATGCTCGGATAAATTTACAAAGCAGTCCGTTAAGTTCAAATTTTTTTATAGCATAGACCAGCAAATGAGCAGATGGGTCACCTGGTGGTAAGTGATCTCCACCGCCCATAGACACATAAGGCACAAAAATCATGGGTGCATTGCCAACCTAAAAGGAGGGGAATATCCACCGGAAAACGAAGCGCGACAGCGAACTGCCAGTTTACGTCGGTTTTCTGTGAGACAGTGGTATCAAACCGGTCGAGCCGGCCCATTCGTGCTGTAGACGTAAATGTCTACAGCATGGCTGTAAACTTTTTTTTTTTTTCTTCTCCCTTTTCTTGTATCTACCATCGGCTTTCAAAGCCATAATTAGATCCGGTCTTGGCGGGGATTCCGATGATCCTCTATTAAGAATCATCACAAGGTGATAGGGTTTAATCCCTGCTGTCCAGGTTGAGTATGTGCCATCTTTTTAGGCGAGTTATATTGTCTTGGGTAAATAGCAGTTTTTTAGCTAGATCATTTGTATGTTCATGTAGTATTTTTTTGTAGCTTTTACAGTTTCTGTTAACTTCCTCTTTGACTGTGGGCATATCCAAGTATTCGTGGATTTCTGAGTTTCTGACAAACCAAGCTGCGTAAACTTATGATTATTAACCTCAATTCTTCCAGGCGCGTTTAGAAGAAGAGCTTCTCAAAAGCCAACCGTCGTCGACCCGGCGTGTGCTTGAATTGGTGATTGATAGAGTGAGCGCAGCCGCGGTCAGAGAGTTGTCTAGCACCCTGCTCGTGCGAGCGAGGGAGACGGCCAGAGAGCAAGCGAGACGGACTGTCAGGGCGAGGGGCGGCGGGGATCTGGTGAGTATTGTGGGGACGGTGTTTTATCCTGCTGTTTTCAACATTTAATTTGCAAGTACGATATACCGGTTGTTTCATAAAGTTGGTACCTATAACAATTCCACATACAGTACAGGTAAAATTAAAAAATTTAATTTAATTTTTTTAATCAATATTAACCATGGGAATTTTAAAATCGGAATGTGACCAGTAAATTGTCGCACATACCAAAATAATGGCTTTGTGTATGCTAAAAATAATTAATTACCCCATAGGTAGTATGTAAATGTACTGCAGCTGACCCAGTGAGCCAGAAAAAAGTTTGTCATCACAAATTTAAGTTTCCATTATTCCAAAACTATGAGCCTTACGAAATTTTAAACTTTACCGCTAGATTGGTAGCCATCGTCCCTTTAAGTGAAGTTATTATGGATACCAACTTTATGAAACATCCTGAATAGGGTATTTCAAAAAGTTGGTATCGATAATAAAAGGAGGATGCTTAGCAATTTAGCAGTTTAGTTCAAATTTTCGTAACGTCCATAGTTTTTACATATATAATATCTTTCTTTCTACCTGCTCTTATCCCACTTTAATGTGGGGTCGGCGCAACACACCTTTTCAAGCATGTTGCAGAAATGATTTGGTTTTTACGACCGGCTGGCTGCCTGACGTCAACACCCTATGAGGGATCCAGCCCCGGGCAAATTAAATTTAAAAATTTCATCACAAACACAACAAAATTCATTACATGTAATTAATTAAATGTTGTCATATATTATAAAGACTGCCTCCGTGGCGTGGTGGTATTTCGGTACGACTACGGTTCTGAGGTCTCGGGTTCGATCAGGGGTCGGGCAAAGTGATATTGGATTTTTCCATAACGACCCGGAGTCTGGAATTTGAGCTCGATATGGCGATAGGCTCGCCCCCTATCACATCTGGGACGGAACTAAACTCGTTGAAATTTGGGTGTACTAGTTGGCTAGTGCGCCTCTGCCTACCCCTTCGGGGATACAGGCGTGAGCTTATGTTATGTGTCATATATTATCTGTAATTACATGTTGTACATTACATGTAATGAATTACACGTCATTCATATATTTCTTTTTCACTTTAATTTGAGATTAGGATTAACTGTAAGTTAGTAATAGTGGTGCAAGTGGGCCTAATGCAGACTTCACATACCTACGAAATTCTGAAGAATATCTCGGGTATGCAGGTTTCCTCACGATGTTTTCCTTCACCGTTATAGCAAGCGATAGTTCACAGTGAAAACACACTTTACAGAGAAATGTAGTCGGTGTATGATTTTTGTTGTTGGTATCGAACCTCCGACACTCGTCTCGGCAGTGCCACTCGTAACTGAATTATCGTTGCTATACCTAGCACAAATTGGGTACTCGACTATGTTTGATTTTCTACACATTTTTTATATGTACTAGTAAATAAAATAAAAAAGAACCTCTTCAGTTAAATCTGCATCGAAATTGGTTGAAAAATGAGTCAGTAATTCATATTTTAAATTCTGCAGTGAGCAAGAGTGGGGACGTAGTGGGGATATCTTGATATTCCTTTCTAACGCCCGTGCCATTATAGCCCTGACGTGATTTTACTGATACTTTACTTTTCTGCAGTTTGAAGGTTACACCAAATTTCAAATGCTTATAATTTTTTTATTTTTGAAAATATTTTAATAATTCTTTCAGTTCTATATTTTAGATGGCTTAAATTTCATATAAAATTAATAAAATAGATTGGTCAAGTACCCAATTATACCCAGATTTACTGAAATCCATTATCTCTTTGCCCTCGCCTGTGATTAAACCCGAGACCTCAGAACGATAATGGTACCACGCTATACCACGACGTCACCGATGCAGTATTTAGATGTTTATGTTGTCCACAGGTATCTCTCCTCTCATCTCTCCATTCCCTGTACACGTCCCACCTCTCGTCCCTGCGTTCCTCAGCGTGTGTATCCGCATCTCCGTCCCTCATATCCCGAGCTCGGTCCGCGCTGTCCGCACTACTCCCGAGCGCGTCGCCGTCGTTACACGCGCTGGCGGCTCGGGCGGCGAACACCCGGCTCGCTGGCTGGCTCGCGGATAACTGGAATACTACCGGTGAGTGACAGGAACAAAAAACATGTGTGTTTGTGTGTGTGAGCATGTGTGTGTGTCTATCTCTCTCTCCCTCTCTCCTATCTATCCCACTCTCTCTCCCTCTCTCCTCTCTATCCCTCTCTATCCCTCTCGCTCTCTATTCCTCTCTCTCTCTCTCTCCCTCTTTCTCTCTCCCTCTCTCTCCCTATCTCTCACTCTCTCCTCTCTATTCCTCTCTCTCTCTCTCTCCCTCTTTCTCTCTCCCTCTCTCTCTCTCCCCCTCTCTCTCTCCCTCTCTCTCTCCCTCTCGCTCTCCCTCTCTCTCTCCCCCTATCTCCCTCTCTCTCTCTCTATCTCTCCTTCTCTCGTTCTTTCTCTCATCTCTCTCTCCCTCCTCTCGTTCTTTCTCTCTCTCCTCTCTTTCCTCTCTCTCTCTCCTCTCTTTCCTCTCTCTCTCTCCTCTCTTTCCTCTCTCTCTCTACTCTCTTTCCTCTCTCTCTCTCCTCTCTTTCCTCTCTCTCCTCTCTTTCCTCTCTCTCTCTTTCCTCTCTCTCCTCTCTCTCTCTCTCCTCTCTCTCTCTCCTCTCTCTCTCTCTCCTCTCCTCTCTCTCCTCTCTCTCTCCTCTCTCTCTCCTCTCTCTCTCCTCTCTCTCTCCTCTCTCTCCTCTCTCTCTCTCCCCTCTCTCCTCTCTCTCTCTCCCCTCTCTCTCCTTCTCCTCTCTCTCTCCCTCTCTCTCTCCTTCTCTTCTCTCTCTCCCTCTCTCTCTCTCTCTCTCTCTCTCTCCTTCTCTTCTCACATTCTCACTTTCCCTCTCTCTCTCTCTCCTTCTTTCTCTCTCTACAAATTAGCCAAAATATGTTGAAAATCAATATAAGAAGCCGTTAAAATTGAGTACCGTTTGACCTTGCGTATCTCTTTCAGCAATCCTCTGCAAGGACATAGAGAGTGAGATGCACACGTTCCTGGCGTTAGGGGATATCACGTCGACGCCGACGCTGAAGCCCAACGTCGACGTCACGGCGATGACGTCACCGCAGGAACAGTTTGACGCGGTCAACGTCAGCCCCGCCAATTGCATCATCAATCTGAAGGTAACGAGTGAATTAGCACGCACTGGCACACGAGTAGGTGGGTCACCTGATGGTAAGTGATCTCCACCGCCCATAGACACCTTAGACCCAAAAAATCATAGCTTTATTACCAACCTTAAAGGAGGTAGGGATTTCGAAGTATAGAGGGCATTAGGAACACTAGGTCCTAATAATTACAAGTTTAAAAACTTAACGGACCGACTTCAAATCCGATCGTGACCAAATTTATTTGGGACCATCCTTGAAAGAAGCTCTATCGACCTCAAAAAGAATTTTGAAGATCGGTCCACATTCGGCGGAGATATCGCGGAACGTACATAAAAAAAAATACCGACGAATTGAGGACCTTCTCCTTTTTGGAAGTCGGTCGATAAATGTCTCAGCTCGGGAATCGAACCGGCGCGCCGATCTCGTTTCAAATGCCTTGAATGTATACATTTGTTTCAGGAGCAAGTGTGCCTCCTTCTCGACGGGGAGGACATCCCGGATTTGAACCCGCTACTATCGTCGTGCGCGGCGAGCTGCTCGCCCAACAATCTGTTCTGCCGCGCGCCCACGCAGCGAGCCATCATGCAGCTCACTGTAGACCTGTGTATAGTCTATGGTGAGTATGCATAGAGAATGGATGGATCTATCCTCCAAGGGAAGAAGGAAAAAGTATTTAAACACAATTAGTACAAAATGGTAGATTTTTAAAAAGCCAAAATAGTAGATTGGTACAAAATGGTAGATTTACGGCGACAGGTGTAATTTACTGATTTCGATATATTAACTGTCAAATATGACAAATTATTCTCGTGATTAAGATTATTTGGCTATTGAATATTACATGCCTGCCTCGGTGGCGTGGTGGTATTTCGGTACGACTACGGTTCTGAGGTCTCGGCTTCGATCCCCGGGTCGGGCAAAGTGATATTGGATTTTTTCATATCAGCCCGGAGTCTGGAATTTGTGCCCGATATGGCGATAGGCTCGCCCCCTATCACATCTGGGACGGAACTAAGCTCGGCGAGATGTGGGTGTTCTAGTTCGCTAGTGAGCCTCTGCCTACCCCTTCGGGGATACAGGCGTGAGCTTATGTTATGTTATGAATATTAGTGTGGGGGAGTGGAATACTTATATTTCCATCTCCTATTTTACCGTTTTTAATTTCTTTGCGAGATAAAGACTTGCATCCTCAGAGAATCATCGAGCTCATTGCTCGGTGTATAAATATGTGCCATCGTTGATACTTACATGGTTTGGGTTTTTTTAAATTAATTTTATATGAACTTTACGTCATATAAACAGTCCCACACCTAGTCCTGCCCCCACACTAGGTATAACCTGTATCGTGGGTGTCAGAGACTATGAGAGACGCGCGCTCTCACAACACCCACACTTGAAACAAATATCTGTGGGACACACAAACATCTCAATGCGGGAATCGAACCCGCGGCCTCTCGGTTCACAGCCGGCTACTCGCCCACTGCGCCACGGAGGCTGTCAAATAAATGAATTCTTGCTATCTTTCTTTCTACCTGCCCATATCCTACCTTAATGTGGGGTCGGCGCAACACACTTTTTCAAGCATGTTGCAGAAAGGATTTGGTTTAGTTTTTACGACCGTCTACCTGTCTCATGTCAGCCGCCTTTTTTTTTTTTTTTTTTTTTTTTTTTTTTTTTTTTTTTTTATCCGAGCACGGCAAAGTGACCACACAACACCTGATGGTAAGCGATGTGCGGTCCAAAAATACCAGCCACCACCCATAGACCTTGTGTCCATCGGTGGCGACCAGTATCATGCCGGCCTGCATAAATGCTTCTTCACACTCCGCCTATGAGGGATCCAGTCCCGGGCAAATTAAATTACAAAATTCGCTTTGTCCGACCTGGGAATCGAACCCAGGAACTTCCGGTCCACATATCCACTGCCACTAGACCAAGGAGGCAAACAATTATCTCTTAAGTTGAAATTAAACTATTTTTACGGATTCTATCACGATTTGGTCTTAATTTTTAATTTTTATGCCCGACGTTTCGAAAGCTTTGCAGCCTAAAAATAGTTTAATTTCAATGAATAACATTCCCGTAAACCTAAGAAATCATTATCTCGAAAGTTAATCTATTTTCCTATTACAGTGAGCAGAAAACCAAAAGAAGTGAACGAGGCGTTTCTTAATAATCTCCACATGGTTTGGAATGTTTGCTGTCCAGACAGGAAGCCGCCAACTCCACAGGTAAAATAACAACATGTAGACATATTTGTCTACAGTACGCATGCACCGGTTTGATACCACTGTTTAACAGAAAAGTTGTTGTATTGTTCAGCAAGTGAGTTCTTTTTTTCCAATTTCGCCGCTCCTTTCATAATCTGCCTCGGTGGTGTGGTGCTATTTCGTTACGACTACGGTTCTGAGGTCTCGGGTTCGATCCCCGGGTCGGGCAAAGTAATATTGGATTTTTCCATATCAGCCCGGAGTCTGGAATTTGTGCCCGATATGGCGTCAGGCTCGCCCCCTATCAAATCTGGGACGCAACTAAGCTCGGCGAAATGTGGGTGTTCTAGTTCGCTAGTGCGCCTCTGCCTACCCCTTCGGGGATACAGGCGTGAGCTTATGTTATGTTATGTTTCATAATCTCTACTCCCTTCAAGGTTGGCACATCAATGATTTTTTCGTATCTTGGGTGTCTATGGGCGGTGGAGATCATTACTAGTCTTCGCCATAAAAATGGCATTGAATTTCTAAATCGTTTTTCAACAACAAAAGTGAGCTGACACTACGTCGATTTACTGTGAGACAGTGGTATCGTACTGGTCGAGTCGTGCTGTAGCCATAACTGCGTCTAACATTTAAAAACCATTTTCGAAGCCCTAATTCATAGAAACTGACAAATACACCATTTTTACAGGAAATAACCCTCCCAGAACGCCGGGAGGATCTCTCACCGGACTTTCGGAATTTCGAAGACGAAGAACGACCGGTAACACCTATAAGTGATGACGAACAGACAAACGGACCAATAAATCCAAACACAGAGTCTGGACAAACACAATTAAATACAGGACAGTTAGAAATAAAAATAGATACATCTAAAACAGATTCAAATACAATAAGGACACCTGAACAGCACTATATTATCATAAAAAAAGAATCCGGTAATGGACAACCTGAATCAACAGGGCAACCTGAATTAAATAACGGGCAACCAGAATTAAGTATCACACAAGCAGAATTAATTACCATTCAACCAGAATTAGGTGCAAAACAACTAGACTTAACCGAGCAACCTGAATCAAATACCATCGAATCAAAATTAAATACAAAGCAACCAGTATCAACTATTGGGCAACCTGAATTAACTACCGGGCAACCAGAATCAAGTACCGGAAAGCAAGAAACGGAACAGGGGAACGAGCTTTTGGAGTTTTTCGACCGTCTTCTGTGTCCTAGGAACATAGTGTTACTCAGTGCTATAAAGTGCAGTGAAGTGTGGGAAGCGATGGCTACAGTGTTAGTGTTTTTGTTGAAGAATAACTATTTAAGTGAGGACTCTTTGACGGAGCAGTGTCTCGCTGTTTACAGACAAGATTGGCCGCAGGTATGTTGCTTTTATACCATTACTAGCTTCATCCAGCCTCCGTGGCTTGTCGGGCGAGTAGCCGGCTGTGGAGCGAGAGGCCGCGGGTTCGATTCCCGCATTGAGACAAATATTTATGTGGCCCACAGATATTTGTTTCAAGTGTGGGTGTTGTCTGTTTTATGTTTTAGATGACGTAAACTACGTATAAAATCAATACAAAAAAAAATTGTCAAATACCCAATTCTTGTGATTTGATGTTCGATTAACCGAAAATGCATTATGACAGAGACAAACACATAAATACATAGGATTAAGCTGAAGAGAGAATGAGATGGTACATTATACAGCATTTTATTTTGTTTAAGTAATATCACATCCTTTCGCTCCAAATTTAGTTTTTTAAATTTCACTTTGATTACATTTAAACTAGCTGTTACTCGCTGGTAATGGAGCTTTCCATAGGTGAAAGAATTTTCAAAATCGGTTCAGTAGTTTTTGAGCCTATTCATTATAACCAAAAATACAAATAACAAGTTTAACAACTTAACGGACGACTTCAAAACTTATCCGATCGTGACCAAATTATATGGGAACACCCTTGAAATAAGCTCTATCGAACACAAAAAGAATTTTGAAAATCGGTCCACATTTGGCGGAGATATCGAGTAACATATTATAAAAAAATACAGACGAATTGAGGACCTCCTCCTTTTTGGAAGTCTGTCGAAATTAAATCTTTCCTATTTATAAAATTAGTATAGTTTATAATCCACTGCCTCGGTGGCGTGGTTGTATTTCGGTACGACTACCGTCCTGAGGTCTCGGGTTCGATCCCCGGCGAGGGCAAAGTGATATTGGATTTTTCCATATCAGCCCAGAGTCTGGAATTTGAGCCCGATATGACGATAGGCTCGTCTATCACAACTGGGACGGAACTAAACTCAGCGAAATGTGGGTGATCTTTGCTATTGCGCCTCTGCCTACACCTTTGGGGATACAGGTGTGGACTTATGATTTCCTTTGTTCCAGACAATCCTAGAGAATCTTTCTACATGTATGAAGGCAGTATCATCTCGCTGGTCTCGATCTTCAACGGGCAAGTTCACTCTATTCCTGGACTTCCTGGCGGAATACTGTGGGGACATGGACTATGAGCTGATAGACTGAATGATGGACTGGATCTGAGGGTTAGAAGTAGTGTTGTGGGTAATGGATTATTTTTCATATTTTATTCAATTATTTTTAAAGACATGATCGATTAATCGGTTAGTCAAAAATTATCTCAGCCTGTCGCCGTCCATTGCTGGATTTAGGCTCCCCTAAGTGACAGCCTGGTCGATAATAATATAATAATATATCTAAAAAATAATTGGTTGTTAATCGATTATCCACATCACTAGTTAGAAGCGAAGCAAATGATGGAAAAAGAATGACAAATAATATGATCTTATGATACTATATGTTAGCAATCGATGTTAGTCCGGTGGCGTAGTTAGGCGTGGGCCCTGGGCTATGACCATAGAAAAAATACGAGGACTTGTCATAACTATGAAGAATGCGTGTGTTATGATTTCGGTTAATTGTTGTGATTTAGTACACGATATTGAAGGGTAGTAGTATATTAATTATATTTATTTTAACTACCCTCTAAGTAATTCATAATATTTGTAGAAGGTATTTCTTTATTAACTAAAGCAAAAGGTATAAAAGAGCAGGAGCTATCATTATTGAGTTAGTCTCCCTTTGGAGCTGGAAGTGTACACAACTAGTTTGAGATATACAGTAAAGTTGTGTAGCGAATATAGTGCATATAAGAGGCACGTTTTATTAAGTCTTTACACGTGTTTACTGAAGCCGGGTCCGCCATTTTAGTTTCGCGATCTATTTACATGTAAGTTGTCACCGTGACATGATAATTAAATAACGTATAAATATTTATTGATTTTATTATAAATACAGTGTTTTATTTACAATAATACTAATTTTGGAATGTGAAGATCTGCTATATTACTAAGATCTTGATTTGAAAAAGTTGCCATTTTTGTTTCTCTCCACATATTAGACATGCTACATTTTTTCGTAGTAACGCCACGTCCTCGTATTTTTCTTTAGTCATTGGTGCAAACTACTTTTGAACTTCAATTTTATTTAAAAAAAAAGGAAAAACACCAATTAAATAATTTAGAATAATTGGTAGTTTATGTGTCAATTGATACTTAAGGTATTACTTATGTATGTAGACATGTGTCATAGTTATATAGTTATACAGTGTTATCTTGTGTGTTTGACAGCCTCCGTGGCTTGTCGGGCGAGTAGCCGGCTGTGAAGCGGGAGGCCGCGGGTTCGATTCCCGCATTGAGACAAATGTTTGTGTGTCTCACAGATTTGTTTCAAGTCTGGATGTTGTGAGAGCGCGCGTCTCTCATAGTCTCTGACCCCCACGATACAGGTTATACCTAGTGTGGGGGCAGGACTAGGTGTGGGACTAGCGGGTGTATTTATTATTATCTGGCGTCCTCAGTAACTCGACCATGAGTTTCTGACATTTGGGTACTTGGCTATGTTTGATTTTATACACATAGGGCCTTACTTATAAAAGCATTTTTAGCTGAGCAAATGGTTAACAATAAACTGTTACTTTTTTCCTTGCGTTACATTGTTTAAAAATGAAAGGGACAGCCTATGAGTTAAAGATCAGCAGCGCTTAAATATTTTTATAAGTAAGGGGCTTCTTTATACGTAATAGTAAATAAAACAAAAAATAAACCCTTCTGTAAAAACTGCATCGAAATTGGTTGAAAAATGAGGCAGTGATTCATATTTTAAATTCTGGAGTGGGGGCATATTGGAGATATCTTGCTATCCCTTTCCAACGCACGTACCGTTATGGCGTGACGTGATTATACTGATACTTCTCTTTCCCGCAGTTTGAAGGTTACACCAAACTTCAAATGCTTTTAACTTTTTTATTATTGAGAATATTTTAATAATTCTTTCAGTACTATATTTTAGATGGCGTAAATTTTATATAAAATTAATCTAAAAAAATAATCAAGTACCCAATTAGACGCCTCCTTGGTCTAGTGGCAGCGTATACGGGCTGCGGACCGGGAGGCCCTGGGTTTGGTTCCCGGCGTGGATTTCCAACACTATTTACCCGGAACTGGATCCCCAGATGAGGGTTGGCGTCAGGCAACCGGTCGTAAAAACTAAGCCAAATCCATTCTGCAGCACACTTAAAAAGTGTGTTGTGTTGAACCCACATTAAGGTGGGATAAGGCCAGGTTATATCCATACATAATTTTTCTCAAAGTATATAACTATGATAGATTTATACAACGCTTAGTGAGACGCTAACAGCGACTTGTAGCTCTATTACTAATCTAGAGTTAAACCTAAACTCGATTTATGCTACAGCTCATTCCTATATTTAAATCGAGATTTATCTAAGTGCTGCACGTCGCTCGAACTTTTAGAAATCTTGGATGTTACCAACCCCTCTTAATGTAGTATTATTATAATCTAACCGCCGAATGTTCATACACTTAAGGTCGCCTTATGTCGTTTGAGGCCGCCTTATCTGTCAAAATTGTATGGAGAAAATCAATGTAGGAAGCCGTTAAAGTTGAGTAGCCTTTGACCATTCGGGCGTTAGTATATTTGTTCTTTTTTTACAGTAAACGGTGCAAGTAATATAATAATACTGCTGTAAGACGTTGTGGTAACTCCCCTGTAATATGAAGTAGATTGGTGGTAGAATTGAGGCTTTTACGCTATTATTTAAGAAAGAAACAACGACTATACACCTTAATGGACGCCGTATTACACGCGACCGACATCTGACAACACATCTGACTATAACATCTGATATAGCGGACCGCCCAATACATTAAAATCAGTGCCGACCATGTAAAAAATGTCTCGGGCTAAGTCGAAGATCGATTTAAAAATTCCAAATCCTCACCGAGTTCGTTTCTTTGACTTAGACCTAGCCGAAGTGCGCTGTATAGATCTCAGCCTAGGTGTCTATTATGGTGCATCGTCGCTGCGTACAGCTGAATAAAAACAAACAACTTTTACTTGTGAGTGATTTTTTTTTAAATTAACTATCGAAGTGTACAAAGAATTTTATGTAGTGCATAATAATTTGACGTTAAGTTAGTTAATTCAGTCGCAGCTATTGTGTCATAGATGTATACCAACCAGTTTCTTGAAGGTTGATCAAATTAATATTTGATTGACAGAGCATTGGTTTTCAATAATTATAAACACTGAAATTGAGTTACTAGAGGCGTAGGGACTTTCAAATAAATAATTATATTTTGACAGTCTTCTCCTTGGTCTTGTAGCAGCATATATGGACTATGGACCGGGAGATTCTGGGTTCGATTCACTGTTCGGGAAAAGCGAATTTTCTAATTTAATTTGCCCGAGACTGGATCAGCCAGAGAAGGATTGACGTTAAGCAGGCAGTCGGTTGTAAAACTAAGCCAAATCCTTTCTGCAACATGCTTGAAGTGTGTTGCGCCGATTCCACATTAAGGTGGGATAAGGACAGGTAGAAACAACAAAGGCCAAAAACCTATTCCTTTTATGTTTGTATTGATGTATATTTTATAAGATTATGTACAGCCATTAATTTTAAGATATTTGTTACCCAGTGGCGTGCAGTGCATATAGACAAAAAGATACTGTCTACCCTCAAAATTGCCAAATACGTAATTAAAAAACAAATTGAACACCAACAACATATTCTCAAAATATCAGCGCTCGGTTTATATTTCAAATTGCGTCAGCGATGATGATGGTGCTTATTGAATAAAGAATTGAAGGAAATAATTATGCGAGGTTTTTGTCTATCCTAATCTGAATGGCAGTGCACGTCACTGTTGTTAATCAATGTAAATAAATAGGTGTGCTCTTTAATATACCGATGCTTATTTCATCAACCTTTGCCTAACTTGAGCCCACAGTTATATAGCTAGCTAGTAATACATACATAAGCTCACGCCTGTTTATATTAAATACATTCTTCTATTATCATCAAATCATTATATATCGAGTGACACACCAATAATGAGCTTTTTGACATTTCTTGCTCGGAACTCCGTAAAGCCGCGTCGCCTGCACTAAAACATTACACAAAACACCTACACAAAACGTGCATTTTTTATCTATGGTCCATTGTTCTACAAGCAGGTGACAGCAAAAATCGTTGTTTTGCGTATTTGTTTTTGTGTTTTGATTCGAAAAAGCTAGTGCAGGAGGCCCGGCTTAAAACATCACACTAAACATGGTTTCGTTACACTTTTGTCTATGGTCCATTCTTCTATCACCAGGATATGGCAAATATCATTATTTTGCGTTTGTGTTTTATGTTTCGAGACTCGGCAATAAATAGCGTCATTCAAGGTAGGCATTGGTTTGTGAAACCGAATTGCCTTCGAGGATATGCATAATAATTATTTGTAAGCCATTATACACGCTTTTGCGTTCAGTGTTAAATGTATTATAGATAAATATATTACATTTTTAAAGGGTTTTGTTGTTTTATTTCTCCATAAATCCTACTATAATATTATAAATGGGAAAGTTTGTGTGTGTATCTTCAGCAAAAAACGATGTTTTGTGTTTTGTTTTCAGAAAAAGATGAACAGGAGACGCGCCTTTCATCCTTCACGCAAAAACTACTGGGTGTATTTCGATGAAACTTTACAGTTATATGGGAACGTACCCATATTAGGTGACCCATTTTTACAATTTTTATAGCCCTCCCCCCTCGGTGGCCACCTGTAGTATATGCCAAGAACGCGATATATCCACCAAATGTGGATCTTCAAAATTCTTTTTGCGTTCGATAGAGATTATTTCAAGGGTGGTCCCATATAAATTTGGTCACGATCGGATTTGAAGTCGGTCCGTTAAGTTTTAAACTTGTGATTTAATAATCTTAATATAGCAAAAAGGAAGCTGGTAGGAATCGGGTTGTAAGGACCTTTTCTACTGTACAGATCTCTACTGACAAAAACACATATTTTCAAAATATTTTATTTATCTATTCGGCTATTTAACATTTTAAATTACAATTATAATTTTAACAGCAGCGATAGCTTAGTTGGTAATGGTACGGACTGCCGAGACAAGTGTCGGAGGTTCGAGACCAACCTCAAAATGGAGCATACATCTCTGACTTTTCTATGTTAAGTGTATTTTCAATGTGAAATATCGCTTGCTATAACGGTGAAGGAAAACATCGTGAGGAAACCTGCATACCCGAGAATTTCTTTACAGGAATTTCGAAGGTATGTGAAGTTTACCAACCCGCATTAGGCCAGCGTGGTAAACTAACGCCTAACCCCTCTCAATAGTAGAGGAGGCCCGTGCCCAGCAGTGGGACAGTAATATTACAGGGCTAATATTATTATATTATATTCGGCTATTTAGGTGGGAAAGGCGGTCCGCTCGTAGTTGTAGTCCTGAGGTACTTGTAGGGCGCCCACCTATTTTTACGTTGAAGTATAAGGGAAGAATCAGTGGGAAATAACTTGAAAGTTGTCAGTTCATCGCAGAATTTCTCGCGGTGGGTTGGGTACCACACTGGAAAAAGGTTAATTATTAACGGGGAGCGAAATTAGTTTCTTTTTGAAGTGAAAACTTTAGCATCGTTGTGATTTGAAAGTCCATGAAACGAAAAAGCGACAGTAAAAAGAGACAGACACAAATTCATAAGATTTAACGTGGGAGAAAATGAGATGGAAAGCATTTGTGTGCGGATGCGTAGTACAAAGCTTGGGAAAAGGCATCACATAACCGTGGTGTTTTATATACGTGTACGTACTATACGCGTGTACCTCTAGAATCTTTCCATCATTTTTATAATAAAATTCTTCATAACTTTATACTAAAATATATGTAATATATACGAATGAAATATACGAATAATATTTAAAATAATGATCAAACTTTGTATCACTATGATCATTACTAAATCCTACAATTATCCTCTTCCCGAAATTTTACATTCGTCTTATTATCTTGAAGCTTTCGAGTTATAACGTGTTATATTTCTATGCTTGAAACCAAAATGTTTGAAGGTTTCACTTCTACCACGTGTGAATTGCACACATTGTTTTTTATAGCAAAGACTGGCAATCGCGCAGATGCGTCATCTGATGGTAAGTGATCTCCACTGCCCATAGACACCCAAGATACCAAAAGAATTATGGGTGCGTTGCCAACGTAAAAGGAGATAATTTGGCCACCGGAAATCTCACCCACCGAACGAAACAGCGAGCGAGTTTATGTCCGTTTTCTGCGAGACAGTGATATCAAACCGGTCGTGCCGGCCCCTTCGTGCTGTAGACGTTACATCTACAGCAGTCTTTCCCAAAGTGGGCGATAACGCCCCCTGGTGGGTGCTGTATGTCTAAAGGGGGTGGTAAGAAACCCAGAAAAAAAGGGGATCTCTGCCGATATAGCCCACAATAATTTATTTAATTTGAAGTTATAGTGGTTTTTAATTTAAATAGGTAATAAAAATGGTGACTGGACTGGCTCGGTGGCGTGGTGGTATTTCGGTACGACTACGGTTCTTAAGGTCTCGGGTTCGATCCCCGGGTCGGGCAGTGATATTGGATTTTTCCATATCAGCCCGGAGTCTTCTTCTTTAATATCAGCCCGGAGTCTGGAATCTGAGCCCGATATGGCGATAGGCTCGCCCCCTATCACATCTGAGACGGAACTAAGCTCGGAGAAATGTGGGTGTTCTAGTTCACTAGTGCGCCTCTGCCTACCCCTTCGGGGATACAGGCGTGAGATTATGTGTGTATGTATGTATGGTAAAAACAAATGGAAGTGGGCAAGAGACAAAATAAGTTTGGGAATCTCTGGTGTACAGCGTGGCTCTCTACTCGGAGATTAGAGATCATATTTGTAAGCTTTGTTGATAATTACTATGAATATAATTCAGTAGATATACAGCTACCAGACGCGTAACATATTTTTCGTCAGTATTATAGTAAAATATCGATCTGCAACTTCAAAAATACATCAAAATTCTAATTTCGCGGCTTTCCTTTTGTACTCTGTACAACAGATAAAAGAGGGCGTTGTAGTGAATAATATAGCAAAGTAATATAGTGGCAGAAAAACAGGGTCACACTTTAATTTAGTCGATTATAAACTGCAAGTAAATGTAATCGATAATCGAAATAATACTTACTTGGACCTGAAATAAAATATTGTTTATGTTAATAGAGTATTATCTGTTTTGTCGCCTCCTTGGTCTAGTGGCAGCATATATGGGCTACCAGGAGGTCCTGGGTTTAATTCCCAGGTCGGGAAAAGCGAATTTTCTAATTTAATTTCCCCGGGACTGGATCCCTAAAGGGGTTCAGGCAGCTAGCCGGTCGTAAAACCTAAGGGGCATTTCACGTCAAGCGGACAACGAAAAAAAAAGTGAGGTTCTGAAATTCGTTCATATTTTACTTATTTATACTGCTAGAGGGTATGAACGTGTACACAAAATATTTTATTTATAAAAGGTCTAATTGTCAAATTATGGACTTCTAAAATATTGACCTCACCGGTGTAAGGGTTCCTTTGGGAGGTATTTTGCGTATTGAAGTAATTTATAATAAAATAACAAATGTAGTGTTTTGGGTAGTAAATTTAATGGACTTTTTGATTTTTTGAACCGATTCGAAATTTAAATTTTTTCTCTTGTGCTAAACCGGAAGTAAAGATTTCAAAACGAAATTTTAATAGTTTGGGCAACAATATTTTTATTGTTTTTTATTCGAAAATAGAGCTTGACATACACAGATTTTACCATAAAAATTATAAAATGGGTGCTACATTCATTTAGGATTTATATCAATTTGAGTATGTATATGTCGTACTGATCGAGGTACCTGACGCTTGTTAAAGTCTGCTATTTTGCGTAAAAAAGAATGCACACAGTAAAATTGCTTTAAAGTCACCTTTATATGTATGATTATAATATTTACAGTTAATTTTATATTGATAACCGACTGATCCTGAAAGAGGATAATGTTTTTCGAGTATAGGTTTGTATTTATGTATGTCAATTTCTTTCGCACGCTCTACATCCCAAACGGCTTGACGGATTTTAACATATGAGATGTCATTTCATGTGTCTAAGTAATGGGAGTAATATAGTATGTAATATTCAGTTGTTGCGCCTGCGCATAAAATGGGAAAGGAGAATAAAAAAGATTTTTTCATTATTATATCGTTATTGTAAACTCGCAACACTTTTTGTCAGATAGCAACACTATCAAAATTTTATTATATCTTATTTTACTCCCACTTCTGAGGCGAATCAAATGACATCTCATATGTTAAAATTCTTCAAGCCGTTTGGGCTGAAGAGCGTGCGAAAGAAATTGACATACATAAATACAAACCTATTCTCGAAAAACATTATCCTCTTTCAGGATCAGTCTGTTATCAATATAAAATTAACTGTAAATATTGTAATCATGCATAAAAAGGTGACTTCAAAGCAATTTTACTGTGTGTATTTTTTTTTACGCAAAATAGCCGACTTTAGCAAGCGTCAGGTACCTCGACCAGTACGACATGTACGTACTCGAATTGATATAATTCCTAAACTAATGTAGCACCCCATTTACAATTTTTATGGTAGAATCTGTGTATGTCAAGCTTTATTTTCGAATAAAAAACAATAAAAATGTTGTTGCCCAAACTATTAAAATTGCGTTTTGAAATCTTTACTTCCGGTTTAGCACAAGAGAAAAAAATTAAATTTCGAATCGGTTCAAAAAATCAAAAAGTCCATTAAATTTACTACCTAAAACACTACATTTGTTATTTTATTATAAATTACTTCAATACGCAAAATACCTCCCAAAGGAACCCTGACACCGGTGAGGTCAATATTTTAGAAGGCCATAATTTGACAATTAGACCTTTTATAAAAAAAATATTTTGTGTACACGTTCATACCCTCTAGAAGTATAAATAAGCAAAATATGAACGAATTTCAGAACCTCACTTTTTTTTCGTTGCCCGCTTGACGTGAAATGCCCCCTAAGCTAAATCGTTTCAGCAAAATGCTTGAAAGAGTGTGTTGCGCCGACCCCACATTGGGGTGGGATGAGGGCAGGTAGAAAGAAAGTACATACACAACATGGACGTATAATAATCACAAGTTTAAAAAAACTTAACCGATTTCCAATTTACCGATCGTGACCAAATTTATATGGGACCACCCTTGAAATAAGCTCTATCCAACACAAAGAGAATTTTCAAGATCGGTCCACATTTGGCGGAGATATCTAGTAACATACATAAAAAAAAATACGAATTAGGGACCTCCTCCTTTTTGGGTAGTCGGCCGAAAAGAAAGACACCATCTTGCCTATAGCTAAATGGATGCTACAGAGAGAGAGAAGCCACGCACACAAACGCGACTGTACAAAAGTGCTCTACGCCCACAATAACACTTATAACTAGAAGTGGTCGTTGCGCAACGCAACTAGTTGACGCAACGGCTAACGGCTGAATCACTTGTAGCTAGTTGTTGGAATTCAACGCAACGAGCTAACAGCTAATAACGACCGCGCGGCTATAATAGCCGTCAACCGTCAACGCGGCAACGATCGCGATCACGACAACGCCGGCAACGGTAGTGATCACGGCAACGCGGCAACGACCCTGAATCACGACAACGGCGGCAACGATCATGAGTACTCGGCAACGCGGCAACGTTCATGAGTACTCGGCAACGATCGTGATTCGTGAGTACTGAGCAACCAATAGTTGCGGCGCGGCGTTGCGTGGCGTTGTCGAAAGCCATGCCTGTTGGTTCATGCGCACACACATTGCGTTTAACCTTTAGATTGACCCTGAACCGATTTTGATGAAATTTGGTATGTGGGTACCTTTAACCCCAAGGACCGACATAGGGTATTTTATTTTTTTAAATCAGGGGATACTGATTTCTTAAGTTTACGTGAATATTATACATTGAAATAAAACTATTCTTACGGATTCTATCACGAAATAGGGGATGAAAATTTGTATGGGAGTTCTGGATCTGCTTAATGGATTTTGATCAAATTTGGTATGAGGATACTTTTAGACCTAAGGACAGAAATAAAATGGGGTGCGATATATTTTTAACGCCATTTTGTTTTTCTTTGTTTATGGGCCGATTGACTTCAAAATCGATATCTGGGTTTCGCCTTAGTTACAAACAACAAATTTGGTGTGAAATGTGTCAAAAGTGGCCGCCATTTTGTTTTTCTTTGTTTATGAGCCGATTGACTTCAAAATCGATATCTGGGTTGCGCCTTAGTTACGAACAACAAATTTGGTGTCAAATCTGTCAAAAGTGGGCGCCATTTTGTTTTTCTTTGTTTATGGGCCGATTGACTTCAAAATCGATATCTGGGTTGCGCCTTAGTTACGAACAACAAATTTGGTGTCAGATCTGTCAAAAGTGGGCGCCATTTTGTTTTTCTTTGTTTATGGGCCGATTGACTTCAAAATCGATATCTGGGTTGCGCCTTAGTTACGAACAACAAATTTGGTGTCAAATCTGTCAAAAGTGGGCGCCATTTTGTTTTTCTTTGTTTATGGGCCGATTGACTCCAAAATCGATATCTGGGTTTCGCCTTAGTTACAAACAACAAATTTGGTGTCAAATCTGTCAAAAGTGGGCGCCATTTTGTTTTTCTTTGTTTATGGGCCGATTGACTTCAAAATCGATATCTGGGTTTCGCCTTAGTTACAAACAACAAATTTGGTGTGAAATGTGTCAAAAGTGGCCGCCATTTTGTTTTTCTTTGTTTATGAGCCGATTGACTTCAAAATCGATATCTGGGTTGCGCCTTAGTTACGAACAACAAATTTGGTGTCAGATCTGTCAAAAGTGGGCGCCATCTTGTTTTTCTTTGTTTATGGGCCGATTGACTTCAAAATCGATATCTGGGTTGCGCCTTAGTTACGAACAACAAATTTGGTGTCAAATCTGTCAAAAGTGGGCGCCATTTTGTTTTTCTTTGTTTATGGGCCGATTGACTCCAAAATCGATATCTGGGTTTCGCCTTAGTTACAAACAACAAATTTGGTGTGAAATGTGTCAAAAGTGGCCGCCATTTTGTTTTTCTTTGTTTATGAGCCGATTGACTTCAAAATCGATATCTGGGTTGCGCCTTAGTTACGAACAACAAATTTGGTGTCAGATCTGTCAAAAGTGGGCGCCATCTTGTTTTTCTTTGTTTATGGGCCGATTGACTTCAAAATCGATATCTGGGTTGCGCCTTAGTTACGAACAACAAATTTGGTGTCAAATATGTCAAAAGTGGGCGCCATTTTGTTTTTCTTTGTTTATGGGCCGATTGACTCCAAAATCGATATCTGGGTTTCGCCTTAGTTACAAACAACAAATTTGGTGTGAAATGTGTCAAAAGTGGCCGCCATTTTGTTTTTCTTTGTTTATGAGCCGATTGACTTCAAAATCGATATCTGGGTTGCGCCTTAGTTACGAACAACAAATTTGGTGTCAGATCTGTCAAAAGTGGGCGCCATTTTGTTTTTCTTTGTTTATGGGCCGATTGACTTCAAAATCGATATCTGGGTTGCGCCTTAGTTACGAACAACAAATGTGGTGTCAAATCTGTCAAAAGTGTGCGCCACTTTGTTTTACTTTGTTTATGGGCCGATTGACTCCAAAATCGATATCTGGGTTTCGCCTTAGTTACAAACAACAAATTTGGTGTGAAATGTGTCAAAAGTGGCCGCCATTTTGTTTTTCTTTGTTTATGAGCCGATTGACTTCAAAATCGATATCTGGGTTGCGCCTTAGTTACGAACAACAAATTTGGTGTCAGATCTGTCAAAAGTGGGCGCCATCTTGTTTTTCTTTGGTTATGGGCCGATTGACTTCAAAATCGATATCTGGGTTGCGCCTTAGTTACGAACAACAAATTTGGTGTCAAATCTGTCAAAAGTGTGCGCCACTTTGTTTTACTTTGTTTATGGGCCGATTGACTCCAAAATCGATATCTGGGTTTCGCCTTAGTTACAAACAACAACTTTGGTGTAAAATCTGTGAAAAGTGGCCGCCATTTTGATTTTCTTTGTTTATGAGCCGATTGACTTCAAAATTGATACCTGGGTTGCGCCTTAGTTGCGAAGTTTTTTTTTTTTTTTTTTTTTTTTTTTTTTTTTTTTTTTTTTTTTTTTTTTTTTTTTTTTTTTGGACAGCAGCTACTATAGTAGCACGTTGCTACAACCGCTATTGGAGTCCAATAGCTAGTTTCGTTTCGCTAATCAAAAATCCCGCTTTTACCCACCCCTACTTATAACACACTCAGTCGCCGCCATTACGTGTCCATAGATTGAATGGGCAGAAAATCCTGATTCACTTTCAATATTCTTAGCGCTCCGGCCAACATTTTTTACGCCCGTGCTAAGAACGTGTAATTTTATACACAAGCCTTTTATGACGTAGGTTAGCAGTAAGAATTTTAGAAAATTCATCCCCTAAAGGGGTGTAACGGAGGATGAAAGTATAGAGAAAGCCTCTCAAGCGTTCGTAGCTGCGGACAAAAGCTAATCTATGTATGTAATTACGCTTTTTCGGGATCTTGCAGTTCTCTCGTTCCAATTCGCACATGTTCCCAAATGATTTGAATTCGTACTTCCATTTCATTGTATTGAATCGTTGTCCACA
The DNA here is from genome assembly GCA_036417725.1 of Clanis bilineata. Lineage (NCBI taxonomy): Eukaryota > Metazoa > Arthropoda > Insecta > Lepidoptera > Sphingidae > Clanis > Clanis bilineata. Next base: position 1,137,318 of record CM071165.1, read on the forward strand.
CACCTGACCGTAGCTGTAATGAAATAATATTTATCAGCCTAAGCTATTAGCGGAGCAATTCCAACGTCATTGTATCTATCCATAGCAATGACTAAAGAAAAAATAAGAGGACCCGGCATTAGATATGCCAAAACTACGTGTTTACCATAAAGTCGGTTCCACCATTTTAGTTTCGCGATGTATTTACATGTAAGATGTCACCATGTCATAAGAATTATATAATGTATAAATACTAATTAATTTTATTATAAATACGGTGTTTGATTTACAATAATACTAATTTCGGAATATAAAGATGTCTAATTGTTATATTAATGGGATCTTTCTATCGCAAAGTCGCCATTTTTGTTTCGTTTCATACATTAGGAAAGCTTCATGTTTTCGTAGTTATGCCCTGTCCTCTATCTTCTTTTGTCTAAGATCCATAGACGTTTATATCTATCTCTAAATATCTATCATATCGCGCATAAATGGTAGCAAATCCATCAATTTCCCATCGCTGGGAATCGAAGCCGAAATCTCGGAACGGTAGTCGTACTGATGCAAAATAACTAGGACAGTGAGACAGTTGTGACTGGTAATTGTTATTTATTTTGAGTCTCGTAACCTAAGTAGAGTAAGAGACTTTTTCTGAAATACTTACAAATCTTTATAAATATTCAGACACAAAATATCACAGTCCCTGTAAATAGACATTGGCCATTTTCTAAATATTTTCTCTGTGGCACCGAAGAGGGACACTAAAAATGAAAAATAATTGTGATAATGCTTAAAACTAGCAATGGAAATAACGACTAGTTTTTGTCATTAAGTTATAACAATTATAGCGCGTACATACCGAGCCGATCGAAGGCGAACGAATCATGCCTGTTTCATTCCCACAACAGCGAAAGTTTGTTTGTGTGAAGTGAACAGGTATAGATTCGTTCGCCTTCGTTCGGCTGGTGTGTACCCGCCATTAGACTTTTTATAAAGCTATTATTTTAAGTCGCTAATTAAAACTCCCAGCTTTTATCGCCGTTTTTTTTTCATAACGACTTCAAGATAGCTTGTACTAAGATTTAATATTATTCTTCTTTTAAAAATAATGGCTTCCGATGCGATGATTTAGCCAATGTCAAGGTAAATAGAGCAATTATGTTTTCGCAATAGCAATGAGACCCAGATATAAATGATCTCAAGGTCCTGCTGGAATTATGGCAGCAAGCAAAACTCATCAAAGATCACTGGTTAAAAAGTTTCCACATTATACTGTCCGTCTTCATTAAAGTTTGGTGCATAAAACCACATCACGTTAAAACAACAAACACAGCTCCAGAGAATAATATGATATGATTTTAACAAGCGACACCCACCAAAAAATCGGCCTTATTAATAAATGAAACCTTATTATAGGTTTTCTGCCCAATTTGCTCGGGACTAAATCCCCGAGGATTGTAGTCTGGCAGAACTTAACATATTTTTGTATGAAAAATTGTATTACTACGACCCCACATTCGAGTGGGATAAGAGTTTATACCTAATATATATAACCATTTGGAATTTGTGCCCGATATGGCGATAGGCTCGCCCCCTATCACATCTGGGACGGAACTAAGCTCGGCGAAATGTGGGTGTTCTAGTTCGCTAGTGCGCCTCTGCCTACCCCTTCGGGGATACAGGCGTGAGCTTATGTTATGTTATGTGTTATGTACATATAACCAAGTGTAAAGAAAGGCAATACATACTGGTAGTACTTGGGATTGTCTGTCCTTTTGGTGTTGTTATTCTAGAAAATCAATAATTATCATTTTTGGAACACCCTGGTTTTTGACATATATGGATTAACGCCTGCATCCCCTACTGGGTAGGCAGAGGCCAATTACAGAAATAAAACATCCAAATTACGCCGAGATAATTTCCGTCTCGATTGTGACAGAGCCTATCGCCATGTCGGGCATGAAATCTATATCTATCACATATGGGACGGAACTGAGCTCGGCGAAAGATGGGTGTTCTATTTCGCTAGTGCACCTCTACCTACCCTTTCTGGGATACAGTCATGAGCTTATGTATGTATGCTTGTAATAACGATATTTAGGAGTGATATGGACTGCCATGCTAAGACGGTGGTCATAGGTTCGAAACGAGTCGAAAGTTAGGGATATTCGTTATAAATTATCACTTGCTATAACGGTGAAGTTAGTTCCTCGGTTTAGTGGCAGCATATCTGGGCTGTGGACCGGGAGGTCCTGGGTTAGATTCCCAGGTCGGGCTAAGCGAATTTTCTAATTTAATTTGCCTGAGACTGTACCAAGCAGACAGCCGTTCGTAAAAATTAAGCCAAATCCTTTCTGTAACATTCTTGAAACAGTGTGCTGCGCCGACCCCACATTAATATGGGATAAAGGTAGGTAGAAAGATAATGGTGAACGCAAGCGTCTTAACGAATCTCAGTATATACGAGTTCTTCCTAATTTTGAAATAATAATAATATCAGCCCTGTAATATTACTGTCCCACTGCTGGGATCAGGCCTCCTCTACTAGTGAGAGGGGTTAGGCCTTAGTCTACCACGCTGGCCTAATGCGGGTTGGTACACTTCACATACCTTCGAAATTCTTGTGGAGAAATTCTCGGGTATGCAGATTTCCTCACGATGTTTTCCTGCACCGTTGTAGCAAGCGATATTTCACAATGAAAACACACTTAACATAGAAAAGTCGCCGGTGTATACTTCATTTTGGGGTTGGGGTCTCGAACCTCTGACACTCGTCTCGGCAGTCCGTATCATTCCCAACTGAGCTATCGCTGCTAATTTTGAAAGGGAAGACCTAATTCCTCTCATTAAAGGAGGCCCTGCCCAGCAATGGGGCAGTAATATTACAGGAGGCAGGGCTAACCGTCACCTAGTTCTAGTGACATTGTATAGAGGTCATGGGTATTCCTAGGTCACTCAGGGTTTTTTCTAACATGATTTGCCTGAGGCTAGATTATTCAGAAGGAGGTTGACGGTAGGCAGCCAGTTGTAAGAAGACAAATCTGTAACATGCTTAAAAAGTGTGTTGCACCGACCCCATATTATAGGAGCAGACGAAAAAATATTCTTTTTTTTTTTATTAGCAGAGACTGGCACACGAGCAGATGGGTCACCTGATGGTAAGTGATCTCCACCGCCCATAGACACCCAAGATACAAAAGGAATCATGGGTGTGTTGCCAACCTAAAAGGAGGAAATGGAAGGGGAGGGAAAAAGGGATTGGGAATGGAAGGGGGGGAATGGGCCACCGGAAATCTCACTCACCGAACGAAACGCGACAGCAAGCTGCCACTTTACGTCGGTTTTCTGTGAGACAGTGGTATCAAACCGGTCCAGCCGGCCCATTCGTGCTGTAGATGTAACTGTCTACCACTCAAATTCTGATTACATACTGACCTCAAAAACACCCACTCCCCACTTTGCCAGTATGGGTCGTAATATGTTTCGACTTTCCCATCATAGGAATGCTTTCCCAAGGATAACAGAGCATTGTCGAGAACGTCATTGTTATCTCTTCGGCTAGCGTTTAAACTGGAACAATAATCACAAACTTCTGACCGACTTCAAAACTTATCCCATACATACATACATAAGCTCACGCCTGTATCCCCGAAGGGGTAGGCAGAGGCGCACTAGCTAACTAGAACACCCACATTTCGCCGAGCTTAGTTCCGTCCCAAATGTGATAGGGGGCGAGCCTATCGCCATATCGGGCACAAATTCCAGACTCCAGGCTGATATGAAAAAATCCAATATCACTTTGCCCTCGCCGGGGATCGAACCCGAGACCTCAGAACCGTAGTCGTACCGAAATACCACCACGCCACCGAAGCAGTCAAAACTTATCCCATCCCATCTTTATATGGGACCACCGTGGATAAGCTCTATCGAACACAAAAAGCATCTTGTAATCGGTCCACATTTGGCGGAGATATCGCGTGACATACATAAAAACATAGATATTGAGGTCCTCAATTTGTCGTTTTTTTATGTATGTTACGCGATATCTCTGCCGAATGTGGACCGATCTTCAAAATTCTGTGTGTTCGATAGAGTTCATTTCAAGGGTAGTCCCATATAAATTGGTTACAATCGGTAAATTGGAAGTTAGTTAAGTTTTGAAACTTGTGATTATTTGAAAGTCGCTCGAAAAACCAGCGACCACCGACAAAAAATGGGTTTATCGGTGGTCACCAGTCATGCTGGCCTATTTATGCTTCTTCACACTCGCATCCGAAAAGAGAAGAAGCAAATCTCTGTGCTTGTGACAAGACAGGCAGATAATAAATAATAAATAACACCCAACAGTCACATACATAGTCCTGACTTCAAACTAACATCGAGTCTTGTATCATGGGTCTCAGGAACTACGAGAGACGCGCGGTCTCACAACACCCAGACCCGAAACAAATATCTGTAGGCCATACAAACATTTGTCTTGGTGCGGGTATTGAACCCGCGGCCTTTCGCTTCACAGCCGGGTACTCGCCCGCTGCGCCACGGAGGCTGTCAAACCGAAACACATGATGGATGCAGACAGGGATACTCCCTTATCCGTCCCAACCAACCATCAAGTCATGCTGCAAGCCCCTCGAGAGATCCGAAAGGACTCTGCCTGATCTTGGAATGCGAACCACACAAAGAGAATGGGTAACTGGCAGGTTTTAACACCATGTGTACGGTGGTCGCCATCCAATTCGTCAATTTTATCAAATCACCGCAGACGACAGAACATTAGAATTTTTCTAAATCTAGACCGTGAAGTGATTGATACGATGTGCGAACAAAAAAAAGAAAAAAGAAAAGTTTAAGAAATCTTACTTATCTCTAAGTCCATGATTTAGCCTTATTTTATGTTTTTTGTGACGTCTTTTTCGAGTTATATTTTTATGTGCTAATACTTCCCCTGAAACAATTCTTATAAATAGATTAAAATAAATGGAACAACAACAGGTCGATCTGGAAATCTTTGGAGGAGGCCTATGTTCAGCAGTGGATGTCCTATGGGTGATGATGATGATGATGAAGATGAAAATAAATACACCCAACAGTCACACACATAGTCCTGACCCCACACTATGTATAACTTATATCGTGGGTATCAGAAACTACGAGAGACGCACGGTCTCACGACACCCAGATCCGAAACAAATATCTGTGGGTCACACAAACATGTTTCTCTTTGCGGGAATCGAACCCGCGGCCTCTCGTTTCACAGCCGGCTTCTCGCCCGCTGCGCCACGGAGGCTGTCAAATATATATAAATAATTATTTTCATATCCTAATAATGATAGGTATATTAAACATTGGATTAACTCACATATAATTAAAAATAAAATAAAACACCAAATATCTTTCATACCAAAACATCTAAAATGCATATATATCTTACCAAATAAATTTAATTTTAAAATTATTTCTACATTACACGCTTGACTTGAGAAGTTAATTAAACTGTAAACGAACCAAGCTAAATTGATTGACTTGGCCAACTTGGCTTTGCCCTTAGACTAAATAGCTTTGCCGCATTTTTATTCACACATAATATAACACCTAACATTCGTTTGTATTATTTAGTCTAAGGTTTGTATGCATTCTATAAATCAATGTCATTTATAAGTATAAACCTTATAATAATATACTATAGCAATGCCAATTTCTCAAGTTTACGCGAATGTTATACATTGAAATAAAACTATTTTTACGGATTCTATCACGATTAGATTTTAATTTTTATTATTTTTATTATTTTTATAATAAAAATTAAAATCTAATCGTGATAGAATCCGTAAAAATAGTTTTATTTCAATGTATAACATTCATTAAAACCTAATGGTGATAGAATCCGTAAAAATAGTTTTATTTCAATATAGCAATGCCGTTTTTATGATAGTTATCCTAATTTATATTTCAAGGTGAAAGCTCAGCACTTGCCTAATTATTAATCATAGGTCCTGTCAAGACGGTCCTACTGATCACACCTTAGACTAAATAGATCACACCGACTTAATCGAGGGGGTATCTTTTGTTTAATTGTGCAAAATTAAATAGACATGTAGTCAAAGGATTGAGCTGAATTTCTGAAAAAGAAACGCAAAGATAATTGGATTTCGTCGTTTAAAACAAGGATATGACTGACCATAGCGAGTTTTAAATTCCCGCCCAAAGAACATAATTATAATCTTTTCTCCCGCCTTCCTAAGTATAAAAAGAAAAAAAAACGTTTTAAATCTAAGGTAGGTACATAGAGTAATGTATTGATTTTTTAATAGTAGATAATTTTATTTCAATAATCGACTAAAACGTTCACATTATACATTTTTTTTGTATACAACACTGCATAGAACTGTCACTTGTCAGTGATAAATGTCATCTTTTCGTTATCAAGTAGCGGTATTAAAAAAAATTGATAGAAATCGAAAATATTTATTAAGATTATGCATTTATACACGTAAATGTACATCAAAACGCAACAAAAATGACATCCGAATACGATCTGAACGTTAAAATCAAGATAGAACCCGAAACAGACGAACCATTGGAAGAAGAAAATGGTGTTCCAAAATCCATCGACGACATCGTCACATTTAAACCAGAATTTGTTAATATCAAGATGGAAATAGAGGTTGACGACAATGTAAACAAGTAAGTGGAGTGTTTAGTGGTAATACCGCATCTTTACGCCGTCTCTACGGTTTGTGGATAGGCAGATATATCAAAAACCAGTTGACCTATTTTAGCCATATTATTCTATTTATTAACGGTATATTTTTATGGTTTATTACATTTAAAATGAAACTACAAAAGTTTATTTATAAATTTATAACAAGCATTCTACTGACTCATTTATACATTTAAGTTTAAGAAAATCTTAAAACTGACTTTAAAATTAAGCACTCAAATGTAAAAAAACAACAATTTCTCACTCTCTGGAGTAGGTGTCAGGGCTGAAGCAGATGAGATAAAAGGATGACTCCAAAGAAATAAAGAAATTGTTATTTTACTTCTAAGTGTTCAAGTTTTTATATTTTGTTAAAATATAAATAAATACAATTATTATAAAAATTTGGGATTTCAGATCGTTCCCATTCTGGGAATAACAAAACCCACTTGATAGGCAACAAAAAGGCACATAAATAAGTATTATAGTAGCAAACACAAATAGAAATCAAAACATTGTCCGGGGGTGCTATCACTGGTCGGGCAATTTCAATGATTTTCTCTTAAGAAAATACATGATTTGCTGACGAAGACTTAGGGCGACTTACACCACTATTACTAACCTACAGTAAGTCCTAACCTCAAGTTAAATTGAAATAATCAAGTTTATAAACTTAACAAACTGACTTCAAATCCGATTGTGACCAAATTTATATGGGACCACCCTTGAAATAAGCTATATCGAACACAAAAATCTTAAGACATACAGTTAACCAAGTCGCCGGTGATCCAGTTTTTAAACATTTTCCTTTGAACGATTTACATTGTCTCGACACACTCACATTTACATGAGTAATGGATTCCGCGCCTCCTAGCCGTAAAACTGGTTTTTGCGTGTCGTTGTGTGCGCGCTTACGCCGAGAATAATGTTCTTGTCACGCGACTTTGGTCTTAAGGGTGATCAAGCGGCTGCTTGGTCCACTGTACATACAGAAATGCAGTGGAATTGATGTTCTCTTTTTTTTAAGTCGGTTAAAAATCTGTATTTTGGAAGAGTCATTGGGTAACATAATAAATAAATGAATACATTCGCTAGTCACACACGTTTAGACTGATATCTATAGAGCGAACTTCGACTAAGTCTAAGTCAAAGAAACAAACTCGGTGAGGATTTGGAATTTTTAAATCGAACTTTGATTTAGTCTGAGTCATTTTTTATAAGGAAATATTTTAATGATTTCTTAGGTTTATGCGAATGTTATTCATTGAAATTAAACTATTTTCATGGATTCTATCACAATTTGGTTTTAATTTTAACAAACTTTTTAAATTTGTATATTTTTAAAATTAAGGTAGATATTGTAATATTATCATTTTCGGACAACAGACACCATAGTGACCCGTGACCACGAAGACTGCAAAGCTTTCGAAACGTCCGGCATACAAATTAAAACCTAATCATGATAGAATCCGTAAAAATAGCTTTAATTCAAGGAAATATTTTTCTTAGGGCGACTTGCATCACTATTACTAACCTACAGTTAGTCCTAACCTCAAGTTAAATTGAAAATGATATTTATGAAGGGCATGTAATTCATTACATGCAATTACAGATAATAAATGATGACATTTAATTAATGACATGTAGTGAATTACATGTCCTTCATATATTTCTTTTTCAATTTAACTTGAGGTTAGGACTAACTGTAGGTTAGTAATAGTGGTGCAAGTCGCCATTAGTCTGTCGTGTCAGTCTGTTTATCTTGTAAAAAAGGTTCGGACTGTCGAAGTTCGATTTAATAATACCAAATCCTGAGTTTGTTTCTTTGACTCAGACATAGTCGAAGTTCGCTCTATAGATCCCAGCTATAGTCCTGACCCCACACTATAGTACGATTGCTAATTAAACGGAGTAAACTGACAGATCGAAATGTCACTTTCCAAAATAATGTTGCTTACTTTCAAAACATAGAGATTGATCCAGTTCAATTTTTATCACTCAAAGAAACAATAACTCATCACTAGCTTGCAAATTTCGAATTTTATTGCGTATTATTAGCAATTTCAGCTTAACCCTTCGATTAAATGTCTGTGTAAATATTTTTGCGTAAATAATCACAACAGATACGCGAAATTATAACAATGAAAATTACAAATATTATTTTTGTTTTTTGAGAAAAATTATGTTCGCACATTCATAGTTTTTGTAAGTTTTGTTTATAATAAACCATGGCTATAATTCCAGTAGATATGCCATAACTTAGCATGCATTTATTTACTATTACTAAAATTCAGTAGACATGCAGTACTAATTACATATTATCAAGGAATTACGATTTTTGTAGGAATTTAGAAAATGAAATAATGAAATAGTTCACTGAATTGAAATGTTTAACTAATCTTAATCTTTTTACCGCAGCACTATTTGAATTTCATGAAAAAGTGGCAACATTCGAAATGTCAGTTTACTCCGTTTAATTAGAAATCCTACTATAGTTCAGGTTATAACTATATAACATAGATCAAAAATTATGAGAGACTTTCAGTCTTACAACACCCAGACCTGAAACAAATATCTGTAATCACAAACATTTGACAGCCTCCGTGGCGCAGCGGGCGATTAGCCGGCTGTGAAGCGAGAGGCCGTGGGTTTGATCCCCGCACCGAGACAAATGTTTGTATGGCCTACAGATATTTGTTTCGGGTCTGGGTGTTGTGAGAGCGAAAGTCTCTCGTAGTTCCTGATACCCACGACACAAGAATCGATCTTAGTGTGGTGTCAGGAATATGTATGTGACTGTTGGGTGTTATTATAAAAAAAAGGTGCGGGAAATGAACGTAAGGTCTCTCCGCTTCACAGCCGGTTAGTCAGCTTTTAAACGAAAATTATCAATGTTTTAATGGAGGCCATATTTTTTTAACAAGTAACAAGAATTAGGGTAAACCTCATACAGGCACCCTCCGTCGCCTCCTTGGTCTAGTGGCAGCATATATGGGCTGTGGACCGGGAGGTCGTGGGTTCGATTCCCAAGTCCGTCAAAGCGAATTTTCTAATTTAATTTGCCCGGAACTGGATCGCTTAGAGGGGGTTGACGTCAGGCAGGCGGTCGTAAAAACTAACCCAAATCCTTAATGTAATATGTTTGAAAAAGTGTGTTGCGCCGACCCCACATTAAGGTAGGATAAGGACAGGTAGAAAGAACAGTCACCCTCACTTAAAACGTGAGCCAAATCCTTTCTGAAAAATGTGTTAAAAAGGTGAAAAGAAGAGAACAGAATAGAAAAACAGAACTATTTAGAAAACATGTAATAATATAAAAATACAAATTAAAGGCAAGATTGAGAACACTAGAGAGAATAATATTATCAGCTCAGACAGTTTGCTGTTGCGATTCGTTCAATGAGTGATTTCCAATTTCCCAAATTACCCTTTTCCCGATCCCAATGTCCCTCCTTTAAGTTTGGCAATGCTTCCATGATTCTTCTGGTGTCTATGGGCGGTGGAGATCATCAGGCGACCCACCTGCTTGCCGCTTGGTTGCCAGTCTGCTATAAAAAGTAATAAGGTCCAGAAATTAATTGTATCCAGTGTAATCTGACAAGAATAGAGAAAGGCATGTTGAGACGAATTCCAAAAAGGAGAAGGTCCTCAATTCGTCTGTATTTTTTTATGTATGTTACGCGATATCTCCGCCAAATGTGGACCGATTTTCAAAATTTTGTCTCCGATAAAGCTTATTTCAAGGGTCCCATATAAATTTGGTCACGATCGGATTTGAAGTCGGTCAGTTAAGTTTTTAAACTTTGATTATATTATAAACTTATACTGCTGACTACACTAGGTTTTTCTGTCTCTTCGGTATTCTGTAGGAGAAGAAACACGCCAGAATGATGAGCACCACCTAAAAACAAAATGATATTAAAATAATAGAAAAAATATCAGCTGGAAAAGTATAGACGGGACATCATCATCGCGAAACTTGTGATCCAAAAGTTGTGACCTAGTGGTATATGCCTAGTGGTCATAAGTCGCTCAGTCGTATTTGAAACATACGCGCGTAAGGTCGTGCCAGCGTAATAATGTTTAAACAATAAAATTGTCTTACGTGATTCTTGAACATCCACAAAAAAGTCTAGGGTGTAAATTGTAATATGTTTTAGTGATAGAGCCACGCTGTAGACAATTACGTCTACAGCACGAATGCGCCGGCTCGACCGGTTTGATACCACTGTCTCGCAGAAAACCGACGTAAAGTGGCAGGTTTTTGGGAGATTATTTAGAACGCCTCGTTCACTATAACATAAACATAACATAATGTCACGCCTGTATCCCTGAAGGGGTAGATAGAGGCGCACTAGAACACTTTTCGACGAGCTTAGCTCCGTCCCAGATGTGATAGAGGGCGAGCCTATCGCCATATCGGGCACAAATTCCAGTCTCCGGGCTGATACTGAAAAATCCAATATCACTTTGCCCGACCCGGGGATCGAAGCCGAGACCTCAGGACGATAGTCATACCGAACGCAATAACTCTTCGCCACCGAGGCAGCCCGTATTTCTATATTATATAATATTGTCTTTGTGAGATTATTATGACTACAACTTAGAGTAATATTTCTATGGACTACAGTAATCTCACACGTTCACTATAACTATAATAATAAATAAATTAAATACACCCGCTAGTCACACACCTAGTCCTGACCCCACACTAGGTATAACCTGTATCGTGGGTGTCAGAGACTATGAGAGACGCGCGCTCTCACAACAAACTTGAAACAAATATCTGTGTACAAACATTTGTCTCAATGCGGGAATCGAACTCGCGGCCTCTCGCTACTCGCCCGCTGCGCCACGGAGGCTGTCACTTACCTCAATAACAATAATCACGAGGAGTACAGCGCCGATAGCTTCGCCAAACGACTCGAAGTAGTCTGTGACCATCATATTGCAGCCGGTGTGGGCGTCAGGCGGGTTGCACGTGTTGTCTATGGGGTTGGCGCAGCATGAGGGCGGGAGAGGCTCGCCGTCGTACGACGAAGAGCCCACCGTCCCGCAACAACTGAACTGAAAGAAAGAAAGAAACTTTATTTAGTCCATGTCTCAGGCAACAATGAGAGGAAAAACAAGATAAATTAAAACAAAATATAAATATTTTAGTATTGAGACAAATTGGGTTAATTATAAAGTACAAAGGTGTGTATAATTATTTATAAATTGGAGGGAAAATACTACATAAATAAACGCACCCATGATTCTTTTTGTGTCTGGTGTCTATGGGCGGTGGAGATCACTTACCATCAGGTGACCCATCTGCTCGTTTGCCAGTCTCTGCTATAAAGAAATAAGCCCGGAGTTTCTTTCTGGCTTACTTCTTCGGGTCGTCATCCGTAGGTAGCTAGAGAATGGCTGGTAGGGTAACTAGGATAGGGCCTCACGCACCAATCCCAACTGCTTCCAGTATTTCCAGTCAATCCTCTGCTACCATTCCTGCCATATGCCATTCCCATACAACGCATTCCCTTACACTCTATTCCTATCTCCCCTTATCACCCTATCTTAGCCATCCCATCGTTATTATGTCCATACTTGCTTGTCTGTCTTCAAATGTATAGCGTGATAATGAAAATTAAATTAATCTGAATTCACAATTTGCTTGTGTTGACCTGCCATAAGTGCTTTATTCTATTCCTATCTCCCCATATCACCCTATATTAGCCTTCCCATCGTTATTATGTCCATACTTGCCTGCCTGTCTTAAAAATAGCGGATAATGTAAATTATATTAATCTTAATTAAAAATTTGCTTGTGTTGACTTGTCATAAGTGCTTTTTTACATGCCTACATGACCAATAAAGATTTTTATAAAAAAAAAAACCCTCGGTTACAAATGCATCAACTTACCAGTTGCTCTAAGACGTTGAACGCGGATCTCAGCTGAGTGTTGTTGAAAGCTGTGTTCAACCAGTCAATCACAGTCTCCTGTACACTTCCCAGGAAGCTGAATATGACCACAGACAAGTATATCTTTAAACCAGCGAGCACTACCATGCAAACTGAGTACTGAAAAAAAAATCATAAGTACAAGATTAACTCAGATTCAAAATCAAAATCAAATCGTTTATTGAATCCATAAAATGTCACACATTGTTTAGATTCCGTCTAAAATGTTTACTCTACCGCCAGTACGGAAGGCTGGTTCGCCAGAGAAGAACGGACAAGAAACTCTGACGTTGCTCTTTTTGAGAATAATAACCAGTTTACAGTCAGATATTAATACACAACCAAAATAAGAAAACAAAAAATTTCAATAATTTACATTAAATTAGAGCAGCCAATCTACAACAAGGTAACCTCCATGTAAAATAAAAACAATAAAACGTACAATTTCGATTGCTGAGCGACTCTTACAGGCACGGCGAATAATCGCCAAACTAAACGGATGGATAAAATTAATGAATGTAATAAAGTCGGAGCAGACCAGTCCACACAAGTAGCACCCGTTCACGGGTATGACGCATGTGCCAGCCATCCATCCATTCGATCCCCGGGTCGGGCAAAGTAATATTGGATTATTTCATATCAGCCCGGAGTCCGGAATTTGTGCCCGATATGGCGATAGGCTCGCCCCCTATCACATCTGGGACGGAACTAAGCTAGGGGAAATGTGGGTGTACTAGTTCTGTAGTACGCCTTTGCGTACCCCTTCGGGGATACAGGCGTGAGCTTATGTTATGTAAAAACTTAGTGGACCGACCACAGACGTAAAAAAAGTTCATCTGCGAAGATTTGTAATTAGCACAGGCCTTTCTATGTAACACACATACATAAGCTCACGCCTGTATCCCCGAAGGGGTAGGCAGAGGCGTACTAGTGAACAACACCCACATTTCGCTGAGCTTAGTTCCAGACGTGATAGAAGGCGAGCCTATCGCCATATCGGGCACAAATACCAGACTCCGGCTGATATGAAATAATCAAATATCACTTTGCTCGATCCGGGAATCGAACCCGAGACCTCAGGACGGTAATCGTACCGAAATACAACCACGCCACCGAGGCAGTATTTGTCTGTAAATCTTCTTAAAATAAATAAAATATCGCCTACAGTTAAACGGACGCCACTGAGAAGCCACGCACACAAACGCGCCTGTACAAAAGTGCCCTACACACACACGCCATTACGTGTCGATACATCGAATGGGCCGAAAACCCTGCTTCACTTTCAATATTCCTAGCGCTCCGTCCATCTTTTTATACGTCCGTGGATGTGGCTATGTGCGACCGGTTGCCTGCCTGACGTCAACCCCCTCTGAGGGATAGTCCCGACAGTCCAGGGGACTAGACAATCGCTAATAAGAAATACCTTACCGTTATAAGCATGCATCTCGACTCCCTCAGAGCTCCACAACAAGCGAGGAACGCTATTACAAACACAACTGCGCCTAACACTATAAGGCCTATAGGCACAATATTGATCGGTATGATCTCCTGGATATCGCTCACTTGGACTAGCACCACGATGCCCAAAGCTAGCACTGTTAGGCCCGCAAGCTGAAAGAAGCATTCATTTTGTACATTAATGCATACACAATTAGTAAATAATAATAACTGAGCGACTTCCAACTTGATCAAATTTATACGGGACCACCCTTCGGTGCCGTGGTGGTATTTCGGAACGACTACGGTTCTGAGGTCTCGGGTTCGATCCCGGGTCGGGCAAAGTGATATTGGATTTTTCCATATCAGCCCGGAGTCTGGAATTTGTGCCCGATATGGCGATAGGCTCGCCCCTAGGCGAAATGTGGGTGTTCTAGTTCGCTAGTACGCCTCTGCCTACCCTTCGGGGATACAGGCGTGAGCTTATGTGGTATCGATAAGGATATTAGGTACATAATGACGGTACCCACAGTAATATTATTAAGGTTGGTGGGTAGATATATCAGTTGCACCCAATGGTGGCGCGACAGCTGAATATAAGGGCTGGTCATGACATTTGGGATTCAGTTCATGTTCACAAATCAACAAATGGATAGCACACCAGCTATGCCAGTTTGTCATATGAAAGCTATGTAAAAAAGCTTTCGCCGGTTATAGATAGTAAATAGGTGATCATATATAGTGAAGTCCTGACAAATGGTTGCTATTAAAGCATTTGTATTGTGAAAGTGCTAACAGTTTATACATTAATGCCTACACAATTAGTAAATAATAATAATAACTGACCGACTTCCAACTTGATCAAATTTATATGGGACTACCTCTTTGGGGACTACCCTTGAAATAAGCTCTATCGAACACAAAAAGAATTTTGAAAATCGGTCCACATTTGGCGGAGATATCGCGTAACATACATAAAAAATTCAAACTCAGCCAAGGACGTGACGTCACCTCCTTGTATGAACACGTGCATGCATAAAAAAATAAAACACGAATTGAGGACTTTCTCCTTTTTGGAAGTCGGTCGAAAAATTAATAAAACAAACTTCAAAAATACGATCGTGACCAAATTTATATGGGACCACGCTTAGAATAAACTCTATCGATCATAAAAATAATGTGGAATATCTGTCCACATTTCGATTCCTTCTGGCGTGATTGTATTTAGGTACGACTACCGTCCTGAGGTCTCGGGTTCGATCCCCAGGTCGGGCAAAGGGATTTTGGGATTTTTCCATATCAGCCCGGAGTGTGGAATTTGTGCCCGATATGGCGATAGCCTTTATCACAACTGAGACGGGAAAAAAATCGACGAAATGTGGGTGTTCTAGTTCGCTAGTGCGCCTCTGCCTACCCCTTTGGGGATACAGGCGTGAGCCTATGTTGTTTCGAAAACTCATTTTTTCTTTCAAGGGTTTAGTTAGATTTATTTTCGAATTCGAAATACGGGACAGTTCCCACACCCCCCCCCCCATTTTTAGGGGGACTTGCATCACTTAGATAAATCTCGATTTATTTAAATATAAACTCAATTTAAGCATGAACTCTGTTTAATGTCCTTCACGTCGTCGATTAACCAGGTCGTAGTAGGTACGAGTTTTAAAATCTGAGATTAAAAACATATCTTAAAAACCACCAGAAAAATATCTTCACTGGTGGTAGGATATTTATATCCGCCGGGATGGCGACCACCGTACACATGGTGCTAAAACCTGTCATAGTGACCCACACTCCGCGTGTGGTTCGCTTTCCGGGATCAGCCAGTGTACTTCCGGTTCTCTCGAGGGGCTTGCGGCATGACTTGATGGTTGGTTGAGACGGGTATGGGGGTATCCTTGTGTCTGGATCGGTCATCCGCCTGTCTTATCACAAGCCCTTCGATTTGCTTCTTCCCTCTTCGGATTCGGAGTGTGAAGAAGCTTAAATAGGCCAGCATTATTCTGGTGATCACTGATAAATGGGTTTGACAGTGGTCGCTAGTTTTTTAGGACTGCACTACGCTTACCATCAGGTGCAGTGTAGTCACTTTGCCGTGCCCGGATTAAAAAAAAAAACTTACTGCAAACACCAAATTCGATAGGAAAAGCACATATTTAGCAATAAATTCTCCACAACACATTTTTACTGTTATTTCTGTGTCCGAGTAACACGCAATGACGCTTCGTTAATAATAAATGATATCGTGATAAAAATCCACAGATTAGATACACAAATTGTACAGATACGATTTGGGGTTCGCCGAAAGATATCGATATGGGAACCGATAAAACTACGAAGGACATTTGGTACAGCAATGGGTAGTTGATTGAATTAAACAATTATTTGTTTCGGGACTGCCTCCGTGGCGTAGTGGTATTCCGGTGCGACTACGGTTCTGAGGTCTCGGGTTCGATCCCCGGGTCGGGCAAAGTGATATTGGATTTTTCCATATCAGCCCGGAGTCTGGAATTTGTGCCCGATATGGCGATAGGCTCGCCCCCTATCACATCTGGGACGGAACTATGCTCGGCGAAATGTGGGCGTTCTAGTTCGCTAATACGCCTCTGCCTACCCCTTCGGGGATACAGGCGCGAGCTTATGTTATGTATGTATGTAGTTTCGGGACCGCGCGTCTCGTAGTTCCTGATACCCATGACACAAGACTCGATCTTAGTGTGGGGTCAGGACTATGTGTGTGACTTTTCTACCTGCCTTTATCCCACCTTAATGTGGAGTCGACGCATGCATACAAGCATGTTGCAGAGAGGATTTGGCTTAGTTTTTACGACCGGATGTCTGCCTGACGTCAACCCCGTCAGGGGGATCCAGTCGCGGGCAAATTAAATTAGAAAATTTGATTTGCCCGACCTGGAAATCGAACCCACGACCTTCCGGTCCATAGCCCATATAGTAGCCCACTAGTCCAAGGAGGCAACGATGTGTGTGACTGTTAAGTAATATTTATAAGGTATTGTTATTAATTAATGCATATCATAATTTAATCACAAGTTTAAATCTTAAAGGACGGTCTTCAAAATTGATCTGATATGAGATCCTCTTTGAAATAAGCTCTATCGAACACAAGAATAATTTTAAAAATCTGCCCACATTTGGCGGAGATATTGCGTTGAAACGAAACCTTATTGTGGATTGAAACAGAAGAACAGAATTGAAATTAATTAAAAAATCGTGCTAAGCGAAAATAGTGTTTTATTTCTTGTTATGAGCAAAAGTAGGCGTGTAATAAGATATTATTATCTCCCTCGCACGCCTGCGCGAGGATTTTCAGGGAGGTGACGTCACGTCCTTGGCTGAGTTTGACAGTTATCCCTTTTACCGAATATTTTTAATGTCATAACTTTTATTATTTGGATTTGGACGGTAAGTCTCACAGAGCGTCGCTTGTTAAAATTATTTCATATCATTGTCTGCAGTCGTGTTTGTTGTTTAAAGTGATGTGGTTTTATGCACCAAACTTCAACGAAGATGGACAGTATAATGTGAACACTTTTTAACCGGTGATCTTTGATGAGTTTTGCTTGGTGCGTTGGCTGGCTTTGTTCGGTCGATTCGCCGAGTGAAGGTCTTCTAAGGTGCATCGCACTGGAAGGAAATACCGCCATAATCCCAGCAGGGCCTTGAGATCATCCACATCTGGGCCTCATGGTCATTGCGCAAAACTTGATTACTGCTCTATTTACCTTGACAATGGCTAAATCATCGCAAATACGTGGAGGATATTTTTTTTTAATAAATGTTTTTTTTCGCCTCCTTGGTCTCGTGGCATCATGTATGGGCTGTGGATCGGAAGGTCCTGGGTTCGATTCCCAAGTCGGGCAAAGCAAATTTTCCAATTTAATTATCCCGGGACTGGATCCCTCATAGGGGGTTGACGTCAGGCAGGTGGCCGGTCGTAAAAACTAAGCTAAATCCTCTTTGCAACATGCTTGAAAAAGTATGTTGCACCTCACAAGGTGGGATAAGGGCAAGTAGAAAAAAATACGAATAATTTAATTTTTATAACGAATTTATAATTCTTTTCCAATACAGGTTTTTTCTTTCTTTCCATCTGTATACTACATTTTTTTTATTTCTCTAAAGTGGTCGATGCAATTTTAAACAATAGAGAATCTAATCGCGGGTTTTTTATTTATGTGTTAAGATATAGATTACAATTTACAAGTAGATAATCGACTTTATAATTAATCGATTATCGATTATTTTGTATAACCCATACAGATAACGTATGAATCATATCGCAATGTTATCTCTACTCGGAAATTGGTTTTATCTATAAATATTAGACCAATATACATAAGGTCATTTCAACTTGCTAATCCTCTGGTCTATGTCGGTGACTTTCGTTCTTTTACGGATCTCCTCATTCCTGATTTGATCACGTAGAGAAACACCGAGCATAGCCCTCTCCATAGCTCGCATAGTCGCTGGATGCAGGCCGCTTCCAACAGGTCGATCTGGAAATCTTTGGGGGAGGCCTATGTTCAGCAGTGGACGTCCTGTGGCTAATGATGATGATGATGATGATTATGATACATACGGTCAGATTATAATGTCCTATGGACTGGTCCTGGATTCGATTTCCAGGTCGGGTAAAGTGGTATTCCTTACACAATTGGCCTGAGCTTGATTCGCTTAAATAGAGTTGAAACACACAGGTTGTAAGCCGTAAAAACTAAGCAGAATCCTTCCTGCAACATGCTAGAAAAGCAAAAGCTTGTAGGATTTGATTGGAAATGTGCCTGGTTATGGTTGCCTGGAAGAGATCGCTTTTAGCGATAAGGCCGCCACTTGTGGCACAGTTTATTTTATTTGTTTAATGTTACCTGTTTTTTTCTCTGTGTGTGTTTACAATAAAGAGTTACTATCTATCTATCTAAATGTGGATAAGGTAAATCACGCCGTGGACTATAAGGCCCTATCCTAGCTAACCTACCAGCCTTTCTCTAGCTACCTACGGATGACGACCCGAAGAAGAAAGACGGGAAGAAACTCCGGACTTTTTTTCTCAGCTCATCTGCTCATCTCGGTCTACATTTGATTTCAGTATAAAGAAAGAATACGATGAACTGTCAGCCTCAGACAATTCAATCAATGCAACAAGGATCAAACCTGACTTCGAAGATACAAAGCACTTCAAAGATGAATATTATGCTAAGGTAGGCCAAGTAAGGTAATACGCCCGCTAGTCACACAAATAGTCCTGACCCCACACTAGGGCTGAGATGTATAGAGCGAATTTCGACTAAGTCCGAGTCATTACAAGAAAATCTTTGCTTAGTCTGTCTGTCAGTCTGTTTTCCAATCGACTTCCAAAAAGGAGAAGGTCCTCAATTCGTCTGTTTTTTTATGTTACGCGATATCTCCGCCAAATGTGGAACGATTTTTAGTCCTTTTTGTGTTCGATAGAGCTTATTTCAAGGGTGGTCCCATATAAATTTGGTCACGATCGGATAAGTTTTGAAGTCGGTCCGTTAAGTTTTTAGACTTGTGATTATTACAAGAAAATTTTTGTTTAGTCTGTCTGTCAGTCTGTTTTTCTTGTAAAAATGGCTCCGAATAAGACGAAGTTTGATTTGAAAATTCCAAATCCTCACTGAGTCCGTTTCTTTGACTCAGATTTAGTCGAAGTTCGCTCTATGGATCACAGCCTTACGGTCCAACACTTACTCGAAATAAAAATCTGTGTGCCACACAAATATTTGTCTCGGTGCGGTAATCGAACCCGCGGCACTCGCTTCACAGCTGACTACTCGCCTCTGCACCACGGAAGAACTATAAAATAAAGATCAACAAAATTTTAAAACCGACAAAAAGAATAATCGGAATCGGTCCACGCATATCATACATAAAAATATGTATACAAGCAGTGGCGTAGTTATAATATTGCAAATTCATGGTGATTTTTTATGGTCACAGTTCTTTCGGTAATGCTGGGGGCATTGAGGACCTTCTCCTTTTTGGAAGTCGGTTGAAAACATTAAAACCGATAAAAAGAATAATCGAATTCAGTCCACGCATCTGATTTTCGGTTATTACATAAAAATATGTATACAAGTGGCGTAGCTATAATGTTGGGGCCCATGGCAAATTCATTGTATTTTTTAGCCAGGGGCCACCTATTGTCAGGGTTTTTTCGGTAGCGCGGGGGGCGTGGCATAGGCACCCTATATTTACGCCACTGTATATACAAAACTATTTGAAAACAGGCTACTTTTTGAGGCTGTCTAAAAACAAATATGTAGCAATATTATATCTATTACACAAAATATTGTTATTTATATGAATTGGATTATTTTCAGGAACATCTTGAAGAATCTTCGTACATACCTTTAACGGAGCCAAATACGTCACAGTTTTATCATGACAACGGTGAGATATTATTCATAATCTTTGTCCTGTATGTGAAATCGTTATTGGTACCACCTTTCTGAAACATCAGTATAAAATTAATATAATATTAGTAATACAAATATTCTTTCCAGATGCAACACAAAATGACGAATCTCAAAAATCCACATGCCCAGTGTGTCTCAAAAAATTCGCGAACCAAGGCAACGTGAGGCGCCATCTATTAATACACGCGCGAACCATCTACCACTGTGAAGTTTGCAACAAACAGTTCCTAAAAGAAGACCAATTACAGCTCCATATGGCGAGACACGACAAAACCACGCACGACTGTGAACAGTGCGACAAAACGTTTAAAACACCATCCAAACTGAAACAGCATTCGCTGTCTCACATAAAAGAGAAAGCTTATTTCTGCAATCAATGTCATAGGTCGTTTACCACCGAACAGAATTTGGTGAAGCACCAAGGCCGAAGTCGATGTAGGAGGCCCATCGACGAACCGTTGTCTTGTAATGTCTGCTTTAAGACTTTCGAGAAGGAATTCCTTTTGAAAAGTCATTTACGTCGCCATGATCCTGACAGACCGTTCAAATGCGACATTTGTGGGGTCAGTTTTAAGTACAAAAGTACAATAGTCAGGCATATTAAATGGCATAACGGGGAGAAGCCTTACTCGTGTAATGTTTGCCAAAAAACATTCACACAAGCCGGGCTTTTGAAGCCTCATATGCGAGTACATACTGGGGAAAGACCGTTTCCATGTCCCATATGCCTTAAAGATTTCTCGTATAAACACAACATGCTGAGACATCTCTCTAGGCATAGTAAAGTTAAACGGCTGGTCTGTGAGATTTGTAAGAAGAAATTTCCGCGGGAAAGTCGTTTGATATACCACATGAGGATACATTTGGACGAAAAGGGGTATTTCTCGTGTTTTGTGTGCCCGAAAAAGTTTTCGCATCGCCAAAATGTGCTCAGGCATTATATGAGGAAGCATCCGGGCCATACGTACGATTGTACTGATACGGACGCGAAAGTTGCTTTGAGGGTTTGGGATAAAGTCAAAAACACGTTCTTGGCTGAGCCTGAGGAGATTTTGGGGTAAGGCAACTCATCTAACCGTGTAATTCGAATTTCATTGCGTTTTGGAAAATGCATGTTTTTTAAAAAGCACTAAGCGCAATCCAAAAAAAACTAGCGACCAACCTAGCGAAGTAGAAGAAGATCTTTATACTACTCTACCGTCCTCAAGCTAAAGTGCCGTTAAGTGTAAAAACCTAATTTTGAGATGTCTCCAAAAACTTTAATCATTGGCACATTCGAACTCAAATCATTTATTGGAATCGGCCATTACTTAGCCAATAAAACAGATAGGAGAAAAAAACACGTAAATTATTTCAATATTTTATTTTAAACTCATTTACTAAATCTTTATCGGTTTACATTTTTTCTATTTTTACACAATATCAGTTCTATTACATCTCTACAAAATGGCGGACTAAAGAATAACCATAAATTATCAAAGACTTCTCTGTAAAATACATTGTAATATTGCTACAGATCCCGGCTTTAAAATATAGTTTGATTATAGTATACTAGATTCACGGACGTATAAAAAAGAGGACACCGACTCGCCTACAAATAAACGGACGCCTCAGATGAGCCACGCACACAAACGCACCTCTACAAATCTGCAGATCTCAAGCTAAAATGCCGTTAAGTGAAAAAACCTAATTTTGAAATGTCTCCAAAACGTGGAAAATATTATCCTTAGAGGTTTATTAGACTGTGGCTTTTATATTTAATAGACTTTATAACTTTACTTTAAGATTAATAATAATCATAAGTCTATAAAATCTCTAGGGACCATATTTTCCACGTTTTTTGGTGACATCTCAAAATTAGGTTTTTTCACTTAACGGTATTTTAGGTTGAGGTCGGCAGTACTGTAAAATATATACTTGTCTTTTTGGCTATTAGGCATTGATTTTATTTATTATATAGTAGTCAAATGTTGTGTATTTAATTAGAAATATAGTCACTTGTAAATATTTTTAAACGATTATTAACTTTAAACGTATTTTGTTAATTTTTTCCTTCGTCTAGATTGGGAGACAATTTTTTTTTACGTTAATCATGGCTTAAAGATTTTATAAGTATGACTTAAAATGAATAATAAATAAATTAAAATTATTTATAATATAAAAGAAAGAAAAAGCTTCAAAAAACGCGTTGTAAATTTATACCGTCAACTCACATCCCAAATTGTAAATAAAAATATATTTAACAAATATATTAAAAATACTGACTTATTAAGTTTGATACATACTTAACATGATTAAGGCCGAACGGTCAAACGCTACTCAAATTTAATTTTGCATTGATTTTCGCCATATTATTTTTTATAGAGAAGGCGGCCTTAAACGACATAAGGCAACCTTAAGTGTATGAACATTCGGCGGTAAGTCCCGAGACGTTGCTTAAAGTGATGATACATTTCCAAAAATAAAATATCCATTTTATTCACAATAAAGTTTTGTGCATAATACCTTTTAAATTATAGTATATCTCTTTCTTCTTCACAAATCGTTGGAGAGTAAGAGAGAAAACACAAGATAAGCTTCGATTAAATTGAAGCATTGATAATTAAGATCCAATATGATGTTTAGTCCCTCATAAAATAAGTGATACTTAATGTAACTGCTCTTAATAAATAACACCAGTAGTCCAAATATTTGATCGCTTGATGTTAAAATTGTAGAATTTTTGTATTTATATGAATCTCAAAAAAAGTGTATCATCATAGATATGCTCTAGTACAGTGTTAACTGCGAGGTCCTGGGTTTGATTCCCAGGTCGAGCGGGTGTTTTACTAACAATTTGTCCGAAAATGAACGTCAGACAGTCTGTGTAAAAACTCAGCCGATTCCTTTCTGCAACATGCTTGAAACTGCTGGCCGACCCCACATTAAGGTGGGATAAGGTAGAAATAAAGCATTGGAAGGGGATTTTGTATATAAATACATTAATGTTATAAGTCAATGGTGCAATATGGTTTTATTGTTTAATCAGTGGCGTAGCTATAGTAGCCCCCTTGGTTTAGTGGCAACATGCATGGGCTGTGGACCGGGAGGTCCTGGGTTCGATTCCCAGGTCGGGCAAAGCAAATTTCCTGATTTGATTTGCCCGGGTTCCTCTTAGTAGTAGTTTGGTTGACGTCAGGCAGGCGGCCAGTCGTAAAAACTTAAGCTGAATCATTTCTGCAACATGCTTCAAAAGGTGTGTTGCGCCGCCCCCCATTAAGGTGGGATAAGGGCACGTAGAAAGAAAAGTGGCGTAGTTATACTATAAGGGGGGCCTGTGGCAACTCACCTTTTTATACCTACGGAAGGGAGGGTATGCTTCTCTTAGCCTAATATTCTGGGGGATACCTTTGCCATTCAAGAATTACGTAAGCACTACGGGGAGTCGGAGGGGGCTACTCTTTGCTTATTTTTGATGACATGGGGATGGGGTCTGGATGGTGATTAAGTCAATGGTATTTTTTTTAGAAAGAAAGAAAGTTTATTATCCACCGACTTCCAAAAAGGAGAAGGTCCTCAATTCGTCTGTATTTTTTATGTATGTAACGCGATATCTCCTCCAAATATAGACCGATTTTTAAAATTATATTTGTTTTCGATTATTATTTCAAGGGTGGTCCCATATAAATTTGGTCACGATCGGATTTGAAGTCGGTCTGTTAAGTTTTTAAACTTGTGATTATTTTCTTTATCGGATTATTTATTACTATACCTACTATTCGGATTTATTACTTTATCGGATTTCATTTTTATAAAGAAACCAGAATACATTGGAAAATGCATATACCAATGTTTACGTAAGCATTGTAAGAGCTTAGCTAAAGCCGGGTCTCCTGCACTAAAACATTACACAAACCACCTACACAAAACATGCATTTTTTATCTGTGGTCCATTGTTCTACGAGCAGGTTACAGCTAAAATTGTTTTGCGTATGTGTTTTAAGGGTGTTTTGTGTAATATTTTAGTGCAGGAGAGCCGGCTTTACTTATACTGATGAATGGGAGGGTGGAGTTAGTAATTATAAAATATCTGCTTATGTAAGACTTTAACGACCCCTACTCCGGGGCCCCTTTCTGAACGACGCAGGGGCTCGTGGCATAGCTATACCATCCTGCAGCTACGCCACTGGTTAACAGTATTGCAGTTTGAAAGTGCTTTTTCTGCCATGTCCTGAAGAGTAAATCAGTACGCTCATGTTTTTTGGAAACGTTACACATAAACACCTACACAAAACAGTTTTTACACAATTTTTGTTCCATGAGAATGAAACGTGTAATAAATATTATATTAACCCTGTAATATTACTGTCCCACTGCTGGGCACGTGTTTCTACTAATGAGAGGGGTTAGGCCTTAGTCTACCACGCTGGCCTAATGCGGGTTGGTACACTTCACATTCGAAATTCTTGTGGAGATATTTTCAGGTATGCAGGTTTCATCACGATGTTTTCCTTCACCGTTATAGCCAGCCATAATTCATAAATACACCTTTTACTTAGAAAACGTCGGTGCTCTTTTTGGTGGTTGGTCTCGAACCTCCGACACTCGTCTCGGCAGCCAGTCTCTCTACCCGTTCAACTGATCCATCGATGCATCGAGACGTCTGAACTAAAACATTGTTTTGTTTAAATGTTTTGTGTAGTGTTTCGATGACATGAGCTTATATTGTAGACTGTAGTTGTATGTATTATATTATATTGTTGTGTTATGTAACATGCTGTTAAATCTCTATTAAATTATTCTGGAAATGAAATTGGCTTTCATTTTGTATGAATTAAAGACTGCCACTGTGTTATAGACTACCACGTGCCACGAATACCGTCCTCGTCTCGGGTAACGGGTTCGGTCCCCAGTGAGGGCAGTGATATTTTTCTTAGTACTATCCTGCCCGCCTAGCATGCGCGACGCGAGATATCTCTATAATCAATTGTCGAATTATATGTTGTCTACAATATTGTATGAAAATAAACGAGGACGCATGTTAATGTCCGTAGACAAATAGAGAAAACCGGTTATACAGGACAAATAGCGTAGACAAAATGTTCTCGTGGCGCGCATGTTAGGCGGACAAGAGTCTGGATTTGCATCCGATATGACGATAGGCTCATCTATCAGTGGCGTAGGGTGAAAATTTCTAGAAGGGAAGCCGATGCTTGTTCCTCTTTGAATTAATACCAATTTCTAAAACGCTTTGGCAAAGGTAAGCCGGAAATTACAAGTTCTCGTTTATTATGCCACATTAGCGCACTTTTAAATTTGATTTCGGTGGAATTTTGTCAATAAATGAAACCAAATTGATATCACAATCGAATCGAGTGTCATGAGTAAGAGGCAGGAGCCACATATGGTCGCAGTATTTTGTCCAGAGGTTTAGAGGTCGCCTATAGTCGGGGGCCGTGGCATTTTGACAGTATGCCACCCTCTAGATACGCCACTGACATGATTTGAGAACCTACTTTTTGATGTGTTAAAACATGCATAGAACCTATTGTGTAATCATTTGGAAGTGTAGCAACGCCCTTATAAATAAAACTCATGTAAAAATGACACATAATTTATTAAGAAATACACTGCTTAAAGTACCACACAAGCATTTGTGTACTTAAACATAGTTATATGTATTTAAGACTGCAAACTAACACAAAATTGGTGTACTGTTATTTATTTTTGAAAATTCCAGCTCAATATACCTACCTACTGATGAAAATGATTGCGCATATATATTACTGAATAATAGCATAGCTGCAATTTTCAAAAATAATTAAATTCGAGTTTAGCGAGCGAGTGCTGATATTTTCCCTTAATCTTAAATTCATTCGTATGAACACGCCGTGCATACATTGCGAGCAAAGACTTTAGATGTAACAAGCAATTTGCTTCCACTATCTATGTACGACGTGAATTACAGCTGATTTTTGAATAGTTAAAAAACTTTGTTTTAGGGGATAATTTTGCTACTTTTCATACATTAAACGTCAAAATTATAATTTCTTTACGCAAATGAACTTTATACATTTAAATTAAAAATCCCTTTTACGGATTCTATCGCGATTATTTTTTTAGTCCCAAAATTTAGAAAGTTTTACAGCCTTCACTGTCACGGGTCGGACTTGGGTGTACGTCGTCCAAAATATTAGGTGTATACAGAAGGTATTTTCATTATTAGATTCCGGAAAATTATTTTTTTTACGTCGCGACTAAAAAAATTTTGCTATAGAATCCATAAAAACTCTTATCTTAGCGTCAAAATGATTCTCCGATACTCTATTTGTTAGAGCGTATGTCATACTTGATATATCCTCAAAAAAAATTTAATAAGTGATCTGACTATTCAAAAATCTGTCATTAACAATTACACTAAATTCATTTGATATTCAATAATGTGCGTATAATAAGCACCTAAGTCCACCATGTTTATGAAAGCTAAAATAGCTTTCGAAACATACAACCAAAGAGATTTGCTGTTTGTCTTTGCATAACTAAAAATATGTGAAGTTTGCATACACCCAAGTCACACATAGTCCTGACCCCACAGTAAGATACGAGTCTTGTGCCGTGAGTATCGGAAACCTAGAGATTTTCGGCCTCACAACATCCACACCCGAAACAAATATTACACAAACGTTTGTGTCTGAGGGATTCGAACCCGTGCCCTCTCGTTTCACATCCAGCTACTTATTTCAAGCCATGGAGGCTGTCGAATCAATGTCTAAATGTGTATTAGCTAGGTATCGAGCGGAACGCCACAAGTTCCATAAGATTTTTACATTAAGCTCACGCTTATATCCCCGAGTAGGCCCTGTAGGCACAGGCGAACTAGCGAACTCTCATTTCGCCGAACTTAGTTCCGTCCCAGATGTTATAGGGGGCGAAACTATCACGATATCGGGAACTTATTAGTGACCCACAATATTCCGTGTTGTTGAGACCTAGTCTCTAATAATTACGACACAAGACTATAATGCATGGGGACTATATGTGACTAATACTGTTTCCTTTTACATTTTACGAAAATAAAATAGTTTTGATTTAAAATAACTTATATTCGAAGCACCTTAACGAACTTTACAAATGGACGGATAAAATATGAATAAACAATGTAAAAAAACACTAAAATACATTTGTACCTTAACATAAACATAACATAAAATCCTGGTTTCTCAAAGTAATAATCGTCTAACTGAAAAACCTCTTACAATAAAGAGTACTCGTCATCTAACTGAAAAATATGCACCACGATTGCAGTTTTTTCACTTCAGATCATTTCGACATTGATCAGGTTTCGGGAAACCGGACGATTTGTCAAAATATCGTTACAAAATCATTTCAGTTTAAATAACTTGTGCGTTATAGATGCGGCAGCTAACTTCAAACAAGCATTTTGCTGTTACTATCTAAGAGCGACTTACAGTACTATTAAGTCCTAAACTCGATTTAACTTATATTTAAATCGAGATTTAAGATAAATCGAGACTTATCTTAGTACAAATCGCCCTTTTTTTATAGCAGAGATTGGCAAACGAACAGATGGGTCACCTGCTGGTAAGTGATATCTACAGCCCATAGACACCCGAGACACAAAAAGAATCATGGGTGCGTTGCCATCCTAAAAGGAGGGAATGGAAGGGGAGGGAAAGGGGATTGGGAAAGGGAGTGGAGAAATGGGCCGCCGGAAATCTCACTCACCGAACGAAACGCGACAGCAAGCTGCCACTTTACGTCGGTTTTCTGTGAGACAGTGGTATCTAACCGGTCGAGCCGACCC
Source organism: Clanis bilineata (assembly GCA_036417725.1). Taxonomy (NCBI): domain Eukaryota; kingdom Metazoa; phylum Arthropoda; class Insecta; order Lepidoptera; family Sphingidae; genus Clanis; species Clanis bilineata. The sequence goes on from CM071165.1 coordinate 1,165,637, forward strand.
ATTCGTGCTGTAGACGTTACTGTCTACAGCGTGGCTAAGGCGTTTTTGGACCGCAATAATTACTAATAGCTATATGAAATAAGATAATGCTAATATACAGCTGTATAAGTAAATATATTTTAATATAATAAGGTATTCTTAGTTAGTAGTAGTAATAAAAGTTTTTATAATTTCGTGCACTTTTCTATGTATAAAAGATATTTTTTCATGTCTAATATGATATTCAATTTGCAAAAAAGTAAATTAAACATTGGCAATAGCAACTGAGAGTGGACTAGAGCTTATAAAAATCTGGAATTAAATTCAACAGCAAGCTGCTTTATGTATTTTAAATTTAATCGCACTCGCAGTTAATTTTGCCAATATTTCATTTTAAAGGACTTTTTGTTTGACAATTTATACAAGGCAGTGGTTCTACGGAGACTAAAAATCGAAAGGCGGTGAAGGCCTTTGCACACTGGCGATTTAGCTGCGACAAAAAATCGCACACGTTGCAATTTAAAATAAGTCACATTACGTATACTAAATTTTACAATATAATATCAAAAGCACACACTTATCACGAATAAAATGAGATTTCTTTAGCACTCAATAGTCAAAATAATAATAAACGTCTCTAACTTCAATAAGATTTTACTCCAGTTGAAAATATTAAGAAAATGGCCGTTTTTTATTCTTTCCGTGTTCTTTGTTATCACACTATAATTAACATTTTTCAACGTTTTCTTTAACATGTAATGTCAATAAATAAGGCAATTATCGATGATTGAGAGTAATTTAAATCTTATTAAATTTAGAGACTCTAAGTCTTATCTATTATATAAACTTTTGCACACCAACGATTTTTAGTCGCACAATTTAGTATTTTTTTTTATATTTCAGCTTTAATTGCAATTCATTAATTTATAATATAATAATGGAAATTCTTTGATCGATTTTACTAATATAAAATCTCAATCGCAAACGCGACTTTTCGACTAAAAATCGCACGTACGCTACTTTAATTCATAGTAACTATTCACTAATTCATTTTCACACGATTTGCGTTTACGTTACCAAATGTATCAAAACTCAAGTTAACGTAACGCAAACTTGTGAAAACCGGGTTAACATAAACTTATGATCAATAAATATACTTTTCCGGTGGATAAACCAATATAATTTTAATTTGTGATGAACAATAATACAGAATCTTTCAATAAAAGTACCGCCAGATCCGGATTTAGGGGGGAATCAAACCAGAGTAACCCACCTAGGATGATTGGTTCAAAAATACAAGTGCCTAATTTCAACGAATGCATGCTTAAAAAGCTTTTTAAAATTTTGTTTCTTTTGGAAATCTAATATTTAGTATTGATTTTTCTAAGGCTATAGACCCATCGTTACTCAATAAAAGAAATAGCAAACTTCCATTAAAATGAGTGGGGGACCCTCACTATTTTGAGTACATATAATCAAAACTGTCTTTACCATAAGGGCACACGGGGCCCGTGCCCGGGGCCCCCCCAAAAGGCCGATAAGTACCTACATTCTCATGAACAATTATTTTTATTTTCCAAGGGCCCAGGAATTCTTGTGTGCCCTGGGCCCACGCATGTCTTAAGATGGTCCTGCCTATAAGGGTTGGCTATAATTGTTTTCCGAAGTATTACTAAAAGATTCTGTATTTGGACGAGATATATTATTATTGGGTCATTTTGAGAATTACATTAAATACTTTTTTAATATTTATTTATAGTTTAAAATTTGAAGTATATCATAATAAAGTTTTATGATTTAAATATGATTTAGTAAAGCCGTAATAATTTATATTCAATAATTTCTATAATATGTTTTAACAAATTAAATTTTTAACATGACATACAGGAACGAAATGCACTCAATTCTCAAATGACCCCCATTTAATACCCTATTCTTTAACGTCCTTCTGTCCAGTTTGGTCGGTGTATACTATCTCAGCGTATTCTGTGGAGGGGGGTGGGGGTCTGTCCCCCGATGTTTGATCCCCAAGAGCCAGCTCTGCGTAGACTACGTTCTTCTTGTCTTCTGAGAGGGGCTGCAAATGTTATTTCGGTTAAAATACTTTTACATACATAGATTCACGCTTGTATGGGGGGTAGATAGAAGCGAACTAGAGAACTAGAAAACCCACAATTCGCCGAGTTAATTTCCGTCCCATACGTGATAGGGGGTTAAGCCTATCGCCATATCGGGCAATCACTTTGCCCGACCTGATCGAACCCGAGACTTCAGGACGGTAGTCGTAACGCGCAAGCAATACCTCAGTACCGAGGCAGTAAAAAAAAGGCAAAAATACTTTATAATCTATAATTTTAGCCTTGGAGTTGTTTCTCGGGCAGCATCAGGATACAGGGGCAGTAGCTGAGCGTGAGGTCCTGACTTCGAATCCCAAGTTGGGCTACGCGGTTTTTAAAAAAATTGCCCTGGACCAGTCCATCAGAATCAGATCCAGATCTCTTGGGGGATTTAGGACACGTAGGCAGATAGTAGGCCGTAAAAACTAAGCGAAATCTTTTCTACACGTTTGAGAAAGTGATGAGATAAGAGGAGAAAAGATATAGAAGACAGAAAGAAGGAAAAAGTGTTAAGACTCGAGCCAGGCCATATATAGTCAATTAAATCTATAGTAATAGACGGCCCTACCTTTTCCTCAGTATCCGTTGGCGCCGCCTCCGTAGCCTGCACCTTGTCCTTAGCTCGTGGCAGCACGGATCTGAACCTGGCACTCAGCGCAGCCAGCCGCGACCGCTCCCGACCCACCGCGCTCTCTGTGTCGCTACTGACCGGGGAACTTGTTAAACGATAGCTCAGAAATGGCCGTGATATTCGTAAGTGTTTTTGGTAATTGATAAGATCAAATTTTTGTTATAATGGTGAAAAAAAAATGCGCAATTAGTTACTAGTATCTACTGAATTAGTAAAGTAATTATCAACAAAGATGTCAAAAAGTGCCCCGACGTTTTGAAAGCTTTCTAAAGACATCATGGCCTAAGACAAATCGCGATAGAAGCTGTAAAAAAGTATACGTCATACGTATGACAATGAAAAGCGTTGTTTTGTGTAGGTGTTTTTGGTGTTTTGTTTCGACATGTGCAGGACACGCGGCTTTATTTGAGCAAAATTGAGTTGCAATTGCCAAAAATTTAAAAACTAATTTCGCTAGTGCTGAATTTTCACCTAAAATATCATTTGTGATAGGACTCACACACAGTGTAGGTACCACCATAAAGTCTATTACTACTGCCATTGCGCAAGCGATGTTGTTCCAGAAGGACATTGTAGCCAGTGTCGTTACTGGACATTGAGACTTAGGCTAAGATCTATAGAGCCAACTTCGACTAAGACTAAATCAAAGAAACGAGCTCGGTGAGGATTTGGATTTTTTAAATCGAATTTTGACTTAATCAGTCGTTTTCGACCGACTTCCACAAAAGGAGGAGGTCCTCAATTCGTCTGTGTTTTTTTATATATGTTACGCGATATCTCTGCCAAATGTGGACCGATCTTGAAAATTCTTTTTGTGTTCGATAGAGCTTATTTCAAGGGTGGTCCCATATAAATGTGGTCACGATTTTGAAGTCGGTCCGTTAAGTTTATAAACTTGTGATTATTTGCAAGAAAATCTATACTTAGTTTGTCAGTCTATTTTCCTTATAACAAATGGCTCGGACTAACTCGAGTTCGATTTAAAAATTCCAAATCCTCACTGAGTTCGTTTCTTTGACTCAGACTTAGTCGAAGTTCTTTATCTTAATAAGAATCTTTATCTTAAGTAATGCGAATATTATCTAGCTGAATGCTAATTATAAACGAAATTCTGTTATTTGTAATTACTGTTATCCATTGTCTTAATTTTTATTTATTTTAATCGTCCACCAACGGCAATGTTACATTTTTAGTAAAATGTGGATAATGACGTAGGCTGTACATGTATTAACTTATGTTTAAGTAACACGTAGCGTAAATTGTGTTTAATGTACGGTTGTTTGTTATCTCAAATAAATAAATAAATAAATAAATAAATAAATAAGTTCGCTCTATAGATCTCAGCCTTAAATGTCTCATGACAAGCGCAGAGCCGTCACCCAGTGCTTTGTTATTCAAAGTGTGTAGTGTAACTGTTCATGGGTAGAATTGCTTACCACCAGCTTGTCTGTCAATCGTCAATTAAAAACTACATGAGCGACAAAAAGTCGCAGCATCAAGTCGCCCGTGCGCGCATGTGCTTAGCGCTTTGTCGTGACTGGTTGATACTAGGGCAACTTGCAGCATTTAGATAGATTTCGATTTATTACAAAATAAACTCGATTTAAACATAAATCGTCGTCGATTTATCTTAAATTTCGATTTCAATCTACGTTTAATCGAGCTTAGGAACAACTCTTATATTTAATAAAGTCAAGTATACTGTAGCCCGAGCACGAAAAACTAATGTAAATGTATTCGAGTTCGCTGCGCACTGTTGACGTTTGGTTAATATTTCATACTTTCATAGACGCGCATCGAGTTTGAATACATTTACGGTTGTCGGAAATTTTCCTGCTCAGGCCGCTGGTTTCTTAAGTTTACGCGAATGTTATACATTGAAATAAAACTATTTTTACGGATTCTATCACGATTTGGTTTTTAATTTTAATATTTTTATTCCCGACGTTTCGAAGGCTTTGCAGTCTTCGTTGTCACGGGTCAAAAATTAAAACCAAATCGTGATAGAATCCGTAAAAATAGTTTTATTTCAAAGTCAAGTATAGTTGTTTTTCCGGGCTCGGCAAAGTGACTACACTGCACCTGATGGTAAGCGTAGTGCAGTCCAAAAAAACTAGCGATCACTCACAAACACTGTTTATCAGTGGTCGTCAGTATCATGCTGGCCTATTTATGCTTCTTCACACTCCGAATCCGAAGAGGGAAGAAGCAAATCGAGGAGCTTGCGACAAGACAGGCGGATGACCGATGCAGATACAGGGATACCCCCATACCCGTCTCAACCAACCATCAAGTCATGCCGCAAGCTCTCGAAGGAACTGTAAGTACACTGGATGATCCTGGAACGCGAACCACACGCGGAGTGTGGGTCACTATGGCAGGTTTTAGCACCATGTTAACCCGTCGGAGGCGGCACATATATATGTTACATAAGCGTTTGGGCCACTGGAGCCGAGCCGCCCGTGACTATTAATGTTAATGCAGCAAGTCGCCCTTAATTACGTTCTACCAGCATTAAAGCTATTGGGTCCTTATCATAAGATTAAATAATAGTTAAAACGCGAAACTACGTGATAAGCAACACACGTGTAACACACACCCCACCATGCGCGGTCGGGTTAATTAACATCTTGTTCAGACTGAGCGGTTTTCGATTTGTATCTACAAAATTCGCGCGATTGTATTGTTTTATTTGCTGATTGAAATAAAACTAGTTTTCGACAAACTTCCAATAAGGAGGAGGTCCTCAATTCGTCTGTATTATTTTTTATGTATGTTACGCGATATCTCCGCCAAATGTGGACCGATTTCCACAATTCTTTGTGTTCGATAGAGCTTATTTAAGGGTAGTCCCATATAAATTCGGTCCCGATAGGATCAAGTTGGAAGTCGGTCAGTTAAGTTTTAACTTGTGATTATTATCGCGATTTTTTGTGTTTTATATTTTGCGATTCGTTATGGATTTTTGCGATAGAACCCGTAAAAACTAGTTTTATTCAATGAAAATTCGCGTAAACCTAAATCATGTATAATTTAGTATTGAGTGTGTCGCAATCCCTAAGATTTGCTGTACCCTTCGAAGTGCAGAGAACCATAAATAGTCCGGCATGATTCTGGTGACCATTTTTTACTTTGCACAGTGCTTATCATCGCGTGCTGTAGTCACTACTGTGCTCGGAAAAAAGCCGCTCAGTGTGAACAAGGCGTTATACACGTACGTTGTGGAAGGGAGAGGTATCCCGGACTCGATTAGCACATCCCCCGCCGGAGTTCTTGAACACCAACATTATGAACATGTTATATACATCTTGTGGAATATACAGAGTGTTGTTTTTAACTGGGACAGTCTGGGGATATTGGAAACTATAGCTTGGCAAAAAATTTAGAATAATGGCGCCATTTTTCTATTCATATGGCAGCCCAGTATAGTCCGTTACACTTACCGCCGAATACTCATACATTTAAGGTCGCCTTATGTCGTTTAAGGCCGCCTTATCTGTCAAAATTATATGGCGCAAAACAATGTAAGACGCCGTTAAAGTTGAAAAGCGTTCCAGTATTCGAGCGTTATTAGGTTGAGATCTATAGAGCGAACTTCGACTAAGTCTGTGTCAAAGAAACGAACTCAGTGAGGATTTGCAATTTCTAAATCGAACTTTAACTTAGTTCGAGACCTTTTTTATAAGAAAAATAGACAGACTAAGCAAAGATTTTTCTTGTAAAAAATGTCTCGGACTTGGTCGAAGTTCGCTCTATAGTCCTCAGGCTTAGTCCTTATTCATATTTTGAATGTTAATTACCAATTAGTTCGTTGGAAATCTTTAAAAATACCACACGCAAAATTATACTAATATCAATTTCATGAGGTGTTGCCACGAAATAAAAATGTTAGTTTCGTTTCTACACTTTTTTGCCAAGCTGATACAGAGAAACCGTCTTAGGAACCATTTCGACCTATGAAAAGAATAATTTAATTTTTCCGAGCCTAAATTGACCTATCATTTAACTAGTAAAATATATTTTATTAAAGTTATGATTACGTCATAACAAACAAAAATTTAGTCGTTAAATATATAGGCTAATTTAAGATCAGAAAAATAAATAAAGCAATTTCGATTCATTATCATATGTAACTTTATTATTTTCACAGGTCGATTTGCTCTTTTTTGGATATTTAATTTTGGTATATTCAATAATTAATAAAAAAGGGATTTTTCTCATTTTAGTAGTTTCTTTCAAAACGGATTCGAAAAAATGTATACTTCATAGAAATTATTTAACTGAGCCATTATAAATACAAGATATAATAGAAATGCGTGGTATATTTTTATTTTGTATTTATTATAAGTAATACCACAGTTTGCAAGTTTATGGTCATCAAAATACAGTGTTTTGAGAGGGGAAGAACCTTAATACTTACAATCAACCTTTATATACATGGTACAGGTACATGTTATACGAAATATTATTTATATAGGGTGTTTCATAAAGTTGGTATCAATAATAACTTCACTTAAAGTGGGGATAGCTAGCAATGTAACGGTAAAATTTAAGTTTTGAATAATGGGAACTTGAATTTGTGCCGAAAACATTTTTTGTGGCTATCAGCTGCATCTCATTTGCAAACTACCTATGAGGTAATTATTTTTACATACATACATAAGCTCACGCCTGTATCCCCGAAGGGGTAGGCAGAGGTGAACTAGCGAACTAGAACACTCACATTTCGCCGAGCTTAGTACCGTCCCAGATGTGATAGGGGGCGAGCCTATCGCCATATCGGGCACAAATTCCAGACCCCGGGCTGATATGGAAAAATCCAATATCACTTTGCCCGACCCGGGGATCGAACCTGAGACCTCAGGACGGTAGTCGTACTGAAATACAACCACGCCACCGAGGCAGTCGAATCAGAATCGAGGCAGGAATTATTTTTAGCATACACAAAGCCATTCCTATAGTAATTACGACGATTTACAGGTCGCATTTCTAAAAATAAAAAATAAAAATAAAAATCTTTATTGATCACGTAGGCATGTAAAAAAGCACTTATGACAAGTCAACACAAGTAAATTTTTAAATTAGGATTAATATAATTTACATTATATATTTGTATTAGACAACAGGCAGGCAAGTATGGACATAATAACGATGGGATGGCTGAGATAGGGTGATAAGGGGAAATAGGAATAGAGTGTAAGGGAATGGATTGTATGGGAATGGCATATGGCAGGAATGGTGGCAGGGGATTGACTGGAAATACTGGAAGCAGTTGGGATTGGTGCGTGAGGCCCTATCCTAGCTAACCTACCAGCCTTTCTCTAGCTACCTACGGATGACGACCCGAAGAAGAAAGGCAGAAAGAAACTCCGGGCTTATTTTTTTCATCATCAATTGTCACCATTTCTTTTTTATTTTCTTTTGTCTATTTTCCTTTTTTAAAAAATTTGATTTACAAATTGTCAATACAATTGATAATCATATTTATATGGATTCACGCATCCTCAATACCACTGGAGGTGTAATTACCAAAAGAATGATTAAAAGGTGAAATGGCATTGTAGGATGCAAAAACCCATACTAACAAAAATCCTTATATCTATGTATATCACAAACAATAAGCTTAGTCATTATATGATTATTTTTATACAATTTATGGCATACACTTTCTAAATTGGTCGATCGGTCGGTCTGTTTACAATAAAAATATAATAAATATACCTAATGTCCTATATTATTATCAGATAACTATATTAATGTTAATGTCAAGTCAGTCAATGTACTTTAATCAAAAATGTCATTATAATTAAAATAATTACTATTGTAGTAAAGTTAAAAAGTTACTATTAAAGTAAAGAAAAAAGAAGAAGGCGACTCGGTTCAGTTAAGGTCACCATCTTGGTGCAGTGTGCAGAACTAACGCCAGACTTCCCTATCAGCTAAGTAGTCTGCAACGCTATAATAAGCCCTAGCCATTAAGGCACGTTTAACATAGGATTTAAATTTATCACCTGGTAAGTTAGTTACTTCGGAAGGAAGTTTATTATAAAATCTAACACTATTTCCTATAAATGATTTATTTGATTTGCAGAGTCTTAATTTAGGAATTGCAAGTTTGTCTTTATTCCTCGTATTTATGCTATGTATTTCACTGTTTTTAGAAAAACTAATTAAATTTTTGCGAACATACATTATGTTTTGAAAGATGTATTCGGCCGGCAGAGTAAGTATATTAATATCTTTGAACAGTTCTCGAAGAGAGTCACGGGATCGGAGGTTGTATATAGCGCGAACCGCTCTCTTCTGTAGTACAAAGACAGTCTGCAGATCTGCGGCAGAACCCCACAACAAAATGCAATAAGACATAATGCTGTGAAAGTATGCAAAATATACCAACCTAGCCGTAGCCACATCAGTCAATTGTCTTATTTTCCTAATTGCAAATATGGCTGAGCTCAGTTTTCCAGAATTTTTTTGTATGTGAGGGCCACATTGCAATTTGACATCTACTGTTACTCCAAGGAAGACAGTAGACGAGACTAAATCTAATGTTTTATTGTCTAATGTGATATTTGATTTTTCATGATTCATATTTCGCAATGAAAATTTTATACATTTTGTTTTTGAAGCATTTAGAAGTAAATTATTTGCAGAAAACCAATCTGATGTTAAACGAAGAACTTTATTTGACTCTACAAGATTCCTATCCTTCCTGTCTACCTTAAATATAAGCGACGTATCGTCAGCAAATAAGACTACTTCTGCCATATTATTAATCATACATGGGAAGTCATTTATATATACTAAGAATAAGAAAGGGCCTAAGATAGATCCTTGTGGTACACCTATTCTAACAGGGGAACCCTTCGAAGAGATATTATTGATGAAAACTTTTTGTGTCCGATCAGTCAAATACGATGTTAATAATTTAAGAGCTGTGCCACGAATTCCATAGAAATTAAGTTTTGAAATAAGAATTCTATGATTGACGCAATCAAATGCCTTAGAGAGATCGCAAAATACTCCAAAAGCATCTTGCGATCCCTCCCAAGCTTCTAGCACAGACTTTATTAAGGCTTGACCAGCATCTTGAGTAGATCGGCCTTTTGTGAAACCGAACTGCCTATTATGGAGAATGTTATTTAAATTAAAGTGAACCAGCATTTGATTTAATATAAGTTTTTCAAAAATTTTACTAAATGCTGGTAGTATAGATATCGGTCTATAGTTTGAAGCAGTATTTGAACATCCTGATTTATAAATTGGTATTACTTTACTTATTTTCATAAGATCAGGAAATATGCCGTATCTAATACAACTATTAAATATGTCAGCTAACATTGGCGCAATGTTAACAATGATGGAATCTAAGGCTTTAACAGAGAGTCCCCAAATGTCTTCAGTGCTTTTCATTTTTAGGCTCTTGAATACTTTTGTAATATCATAATGTGTGACTGGGGCAAAATCAAAACTAGGCAATGTTCTATTTACATTCTTTTTTAGGAATGATTCAGCTACTACTGGTGATGATAAAAGACATTTCGTGGTCTCGAAAGGAATGTTAGTAAAATACCTATCCAGAAAATTTGCAACAGTACATTTGTCTGAAACCAGTTCGTCATCAATATTTAAAACTATTTGTCCGTCTTTAACCCTATTTTTACCAGTTTCAGTATTTATTATTTTCCATGTACTCTTAATCTTATCATCCGATTTTTTTATATTATTGCTTACATAAGCTGCTTTTGCTTGTTTACACACTCTTTTAAATATTTTTGAATATGTTCTTAAGTAATTATTGAACTTAACATCAGGTGTATAGGACCTTTTGTCATATAGTTCATAAAGAACATCTCTACTACGCTTAATACCTTTTGTTGCCCAGGCGCTGAATAATAGCTTATTTTTACACGTAGTGGTCTTAGACTTACATATTTTATTAAATTCACTTGAGATACTATCGAATAAAATTGTAAACATATCATTTGGGTGGTCCGATGTTGTCGATAAAGAAGATAAAAGTGAATTTACTGCACTACTAAACCTCTCCAAATTACGCTTTGACAGTGGCCTTATTTGAATTGTGGTTTTAGTATTCATAATTTTGTTACACCTTAGTTTGACTAACTGACATTTATGATCTGAACGGACACCTGAAACTAGCTCTTTGTGTGTTATATCAAAGTTACTTATGACATTATCGATACATGTAGCTGAATTATTAGTCACTCTAGTAGGCTCGTAAAATTGACATTTAAGATGAAAGGACTTTAAGAGTGACAAAAAATTACATTTATCAGTTGAGTTTATTAAGACATCAATGTTAAAATCACCACAAACTAAAACATTTTTATTCATTTTAATTTTCTTAAGAATATCCTCCAACTTTGATAGAAATAATAAAATGTTTGCTGATGGAGGCCTATATACACATAAAATAACATACTCATTTGTTTCTGCACATGCAACTTCACAGACTCGTTCAACAGACAATTTGGATAGGTCTTGTCTCTCTTTAAATGAGATACCATCCTTGATGAGGATCAAAGTGCCCCCATTTCGATTTTAATATCCCCATGCTTAATAATAGATAAAAAAATTAAGTTCAATTTTTATTATTTAACTTTACAATAACGCTTAAAATTGTTTTCCCTGTATGTAGAATTGTTATTGGTAACAACTTTATGAAACACCCGGTATAATATCATATTTTTTTTAATTTATTTATTAAAATATTATCAGCTATGGATACTTACGATTCGCCAGAGTGTTTGGTGTGATCTCGTCTCCTTCCTGAAAAGGTAAAATATTGTTACGGTTTGATTCCTCGGTTGGGCAACACGGACGTAGAAAAAGGAGGACGTAGCGCTAGGTACATGAAAGTGAAGCAGGCTTTTCTGCCGATATCTATTGACACGTAATGGCGGCAACTGTAGGGTTACCACAACCTCTTACAGCAGTATTATTATAATCGTTCTTCGTTTGTTTTGTATGGGAATCGGTACAAGTAAGATTATAATAATACTCCTATAAGAGGTGGTGGTAACCCCCTGAGTGTTAGTGTGTGCGTAAAGACATCTGTTTCGCTAAAACATTACACAAAACACCTGTGGCCTTTTTAGTCATGTCTCGGGCACGGATGGTTTAGGATATGAGCACGTTCATGATGTTTTTTTGTGTGCTCTTTTTTTTACTTTACGAATAATATTTACCACGTATAACTAACAAATTTGTTATAATATAGTACATATTCTGTCTTTTTTTGTGTTCTCCCACTTATTGTTGCCTGAGATATTGGCTGAATAAAGTTTATGTATTTCTTTCTTTCTACACAAAACATGGTAATTCTACCATTTTATAGTCCATTATTATATAACTAAGAGTCACTCAGGCTGAGATCTATAGAGCGAACTTCGACTAAGTCGAAGTCAAAGAAACGAACTCGTTCGTCGTTCGAAAAGCGTTGCTCTACCACTTAAAATACCTCTATTATTTACGGATTTATCTTGGTAGAATTGCCTCTTTTATTGCCTAATTAGAACAGTTTAGTACACTGTCTCCTTCGAGGCGATTGACTCCCAGACATTTGTTTCACGTCTGGGTGTTGTGAGACGGAAAGTCTCTCATAGTCTCTGACACCCACGATACAGGTTATACCTAGTGTGGGGGCAGGACTAGGTGTGTGACTGGCGAGTATATTTATTATTTTCGACCGACTTCCAAAAAAGGAGGAGGTCCTCAATTCGTCTGTATTTTTTTATGTATGTTACGCGATATCTCCGCCAAATGTGGACCGATTTTCAAAATTCTTTTTGTGTTCGATAGAGCTTCTTTCAAGGGTGGTCCCATATAAAGGTCACGATCGGATTTGAAGTCTGCGTGTTAAGTTTTTAAACTTGCGATTATTATACTGCTGCGTCAGTTAAGTAATATCAATATTTGTAAATTGTATTGGGTTTGGAGTTAGGTACTTGAATATTATTTTTAATTAATTTTCTATGACGTCATCAAAACATTGCACAGAAAGAAATATTGAAATATTCCCAAAAATAAAAAGTTGTAAACTTTTATAGTTTGATGTAACCTTCAAAATTCGGGAAAGGAAAGTTTCAGTATAATCACGTCACGGCCATAACGGTGCGTGTGTTAGAAAGGGATGGCAAGATATCCCCACTGGGCCCCCACTCTTGCTTATTACAAAATTTAAAATATGAATTGCTGCCTCATTTTTCAACCAATTTCGATGCAGTTTTTACAGAAGGGTTTGTTTTTGTTTTATTTGCTGTTACATATAAAAATGTGTGTAAAATCAAAGGTCAAGTACCCAATTGGACTGTGTTGTGCAGGAATGAACCAACCCACAAAACAGTTTTTTCATTGATGCCAACATGATCATTAATAGACCATATTGGTGTTTTTTTATGGACAGAATCATTTCTGCACAACACGATCCAATTACACATAAACATAAGCTCACGCCTGTATCCCCGAAGGGGTAGGCAGAGGTGCACTAGCCAACTAGTACACCCACATTTCGCCGAGCTTAGTTCCGTCCCAGATGTGATAGGGGGCGAGCCTATCGCCATATCGGGCACAAATTCCAGACTCCGGGCTGATATGGAAAATTCCAACATCACTTTGCCCTCGCCGGGGATCGAACCCGAGACCTCAGAACCGTAGTCGTACCGAAATACCACCACGCCACCAAGGCAGTCTCGACGATCCAATTAAACTGGATTTTTTCTGGTACATGCACTCGCTGAGACTTCGCTCTGGCTGAGCTTCATCCAAATCGGTTAGGTCGTTCTAGCATGACTAACGAACATCCATTAATTATATTTTCTTTAAATCATATCACGTAGGTAATTGGTAATCAAATGAAACATCAAAATGTCTTATTTTAATAAATATTTCATTTATTCCAATGAGCTATACTTGTGTATACATGTAACATTTGATCGCCAGTCGCGATCGTCATGCCGGCCTACACTAAACTCGTTACAATGGAAAGCTTTTGGCAAGTGGAAAAATGGCAGTGTTTAAATCCAAAAATGACATTAGATTCATAAATTACCCTCTTTTGACACAGTCGGGTAAAAGTAAGTTCTAAATTCCGTTTCACGCTCTTTTCCGGTATCAGTCAACGCAGTTTCTGAAAGGATGGTCACTTAATAAACAGTGCTTTGACCGTCAATCTGGTTTCCAATTGAACAGCATCCTCATAAGTCATTTTTTACTTTACTGATGTCAACTGATTGATCAGCCTTTGCGAAACCGGACGAAAAGGGTCCTATGCTAAATGTGTTTTATACATTTTCGGTTATTATCGCTTTTTAACCCTCATCCCATAATTTAGGGGCCGACCTCTACACACCTACAAACATGTTACAGAAAGAATTCGGCTTAATTTTTACGACCGGCTGCCTGCCTGTCAACCCCCTCTGGAGGTTCCAGTCCCGGGCAAATTGAATTTAGAAAAATTTACCCGACCTGGGAATGGAACCCAGGACCTCCCGCTCTACAGCCCATATGCTGCCACTAGACCAAGGCGACTATTGCTGTATTAAAATAACCGTATGTCAGATAAATTGAACACAATACAAAAAACTAATCTAATTGGTACAAAAATAAACTTAATTATATTTATTACAAACAAAATTAAATCACAATGGTGACTTAGAGCTAAAATTATAATATTTTACATTAAAAAATGTGTTACGTTAAGGTGCGCGACCGAAACAACGACGCGCGACATTAAGGTGCGTCTTTTCGTCGTTCGTCGTCGAATCCATAAGCAAATCGACGCTCCCTACGTACAAAGCGACATGTCAAAAACTGAGGTTTTCAGGAGAACGAAATGAAGTTCATTTATAAGTTTAATCATTATCATACTTGTTATATTGTTCGATTAGTAGTTAGATTCGAATTTTTAGAATAGAAAATAATTAAAAAATATATCTATATAGTTATGAGCGTATGGATAATCTAAAGCAATATATGCAATAAAAAATATGACATTTTGACTTGTCGCTTTGTACGTAGGGACCGTCGAAATGAAATATGGAAACGATAGCGGTCTTTGTCGCGGTCGCATACCTCGGAACGTACCTTTATATCGGTGAATTGATGGTTTGGACTTGAAATAAAGCTTTCTATTTTACAATAGTCGTCGATTTTTTGTCATATTCACTAACTGCCGAAAATAGCAGTTTGTTTCAATCAATTAATGATTACTAAATAAGGAAAAAGGCATTTCCTCTCCACACTTCCAATTCACACACTCCAAAATCGATACATTCTTGGGTAGTTGAACGTTAAAAACTTAAGGTACGATTCCGATGTAATCTTCAGTCGCGCAATCCTAACAACTCTCTAGTTCTTATAAGTATATCTTTCAACAATATCAGACGGATATCTTATGTGTCTAGTCTGTAGCCAAAAGCGAAATCGTACCTTAATTCCCCAAGTTATGGTTTAGGCTCCTGATTAAGGTTTTAAATTCTGTTTTAGGATTGACTTTAGCGATAGAATTTATAAACGAAATTGTGCTTTATACCTTAAATATAAAATAAAACTAAATATTTACAAAGTGCTAAATAAATGGTGGTACGAACACATTACTAATAATTTTCACATTTTTGAATTATTTTTTCACTGTAGGTAAGGTGACGCAAATAGACCCAGATTTTGTCCTTCGACGTTTAGCCAATGACGATTTAAATTACCCATATTAATTACGGTACCCCAATGCACAAACCACATAACTGAATATTCGCAGATTTTACTGGAATCTTTTTTCCTTTTTCTAGTAGAAAATTCTTCGGGCACAATGTCAGAAAAAAAGGAAAAAAGATTATATATATAGTATTTAAACAAAAATTGTAATAAAATAAAATATTTTTTTTATAAAAATCTTAGTGTGTTTCCAAAAAAGGTAGTGTTTTTGCAAAAAATATTAATATGGGTCTAGTTTAACAAAATATTTCAAAAATGTGAAATGCTAACTTATTATTAAACCGGTGTGAAGCGTGCAGTAATTCGGGACAGACTCAGGAAAATTGCGGCAGATATCCTAACCTTATAAAACATTTACGCGTTTCTTAACTTTAAAACTAGTTTGTCTCTTTCATTTTCCAAACGTGTAAGAAGAAATGTGACAAACATTTCTTTAGTTAAGAAGCGCGTTAAAGTTTTAATAAGTAAGATGTATCCTTAACTTTAGGAATCCGCCCCTAAGAGAACAAAATAAGGTTCTGTACACATCCAGCGTTTTATTTCAAATTGTGTCAGTCTTAAACCTAAATAATCTTCCGTTGGGATTCGTTGTTATTTAAAAACGACACCAAAGCTGCAAAGTGCAGTATTACTATTGAGAAACTGATAAAAACATGTTAAAATTGTGTTTGCTCCTTACTTATTATCAAATTTATCAATTTAAGCTGTTAGGTTTATCAAATTTATCAATGTTAATAATAAGAGTGATTTTTTTTATAATACCGAACGTGTTAAATTTTATTTTCAATTACTCAATATATTAAATTTTAAGACTTACCACACTTTGCAACTATGGTAATTAATTGTAATTTAAACATTACACGAGATTCTTACATTGCGCTAGTTATTAAAAATTTCATAATCTATAAAATTTGGCGATCGTGGAAAAATGTATAATATTCAAGTATTCTTAAACTGCGGACTGATTAGACAAAGAGTTTGCTACTCTACACGCTATGCTAAATAAAATACAAGTTTAAAAACTTAACATCCGACTTCAAATCCGATCGTGACCAAATATGGGACCACCCTTGAAATAAGCTCCATCGAACACAAAAATAATTTTGGAAATCGGTCCACAATTGGCGGAGATATCGCTAACATACATACAAAAAATACAGACGAATTGAGGACCTTCTCCTTTTTGGAAGTCCATCAAAAATCTTTATTTAAAACCACTTATAACATGTCAATACAAGCATAATTTTATCAAAATCTAGATTTAAATATTCCTTAGGGCGACTTGCAGCTATTACTAATCTAGAATTTCACCCTATCTTGATTTACCCTACAGCTCGCTCTTATCTTTAAATCGAGATTTGGGATAATTAGAGGTTTATCGCGGAGCTGCAAGTGATCATAATAATATAAAATACGTTTTAGCGACGTTTTAGTGACGTCATCGACCACAACGCGTGAGCGTTAGAAAGGGATAGCTAATAACAAGAATGAGAAATGTGAGAAAAAAAAAAAAAGTACAAACTCTTAACCTAATGAGTCTGTAGCCTTTATAGAAACTCATTTTTTTAACGATGACAAATCTGCCCACCTAGCATACGCGCCACGAGATATCTCGATAATCGACTGTCGAGATGGTTCCTACAAGTTGTCTACAATATTGTATGAAAATAGGCGAGGACGCATGTTAGTGTCCGTAGACAAATAGAGAAAACTGGTTATAACAGGACAAAAAGCGTAGACAAAATGTTCTCGTGGCGCGCATGCTAGGCGGGCTGGAGTTAGTCTACAATACACTTTTCCTCGACCGCAATAAAGATTCAAAATATCGGACAATATTAAGAGAAATCTTACCTAGTTAAGTATAAACATTTTTGTGAAATTCATTAATTATACTATTAAAGTTATCTTTAAACGTACGTTGCCAGCTATGTTAACCGACCTCGCAAAATAGTTTGGCTACCTAAAGGAAAAATGATGTAAGTCTATATATTTGTTTTTTGGGAAAATAAAAAAAGTAGTTTTTAATATTTAAATGAATACTGGCAACGGACATGTTAACTTTAAATATTGAGAAGCCAAATATATTGCAGCGTATAGGGTGTAGCTGTATGTGTACATAAGTTTTTTTACTGTACCACGCTTGAATATCTCAATTTATTTTATTGAATAAATCTCTAATACAATGGCTAGTCGACATAAATAACCCATAGCAATAGTTATTTATTTCCCATAGATTGAATTAAGCAATCTAGACACCAATATTCGTGCCAGGAAGTTTTTTTTATCGAATTTAAGTTACAGAACTGGATCTGGATTACAAGAATAGCTCTAAAGGTTTTATACAGTGCTATGATAAGTTTCAACTATAGTCCAGCTTTTTCAATATCGTGACTTAAACAACTTTGCAACTCGGTGGTCAATTTTTAACTGGATTAATTTAAAAACCCGTCTAAACGCTGCAAATGTTTGGCTTCTTAATAAACATTAAATTTTAAATACAATTTATATTATAAGTAACAATATATTCAAGAAATCTTGTGGCACTAATTGAAAAGTAAATTACATTCCGATAATAATTAAAAGCTGTCACTCGGAGTTAATAATTACGATAATAAAACTCATTCAATTTGAATATAATTCAATTAAATTGCAATTATTAATCAGAATAAACTGAATTTCATTATATTCCTTTAAAAACTTGTAGAATATTTTAAGCTATAAATATTTTCATTTAAAGATAATTTTAAGGATTAAATATTTCGTATCCATTTTAATTTTCAAATTTAAGTTATATGTTTAGATAATTCTGATATTTAAGAGAATCTATAAATATTTTTGAGTTATAACAAATTGATATTCTGACATCAGACAACAAATATATGGACCTTGTCATGAGGGCGTTAAAAGCAGTTTTTATATGGCAAATATAGTCACTAAATGTCATTTTACATGTCACTTTTCTGTCATTACCATGAACTGTTTTTGGGCATAGAGAGCAAAAATGTTTGAGATTAGAGAGTATATTGCAGAAACGACACGCGAACACATGACTGCTTATGTGGTAATGACAATCATGTCCAGTCCATGCTATTGTACCTACAAAATAAATAGAGTTATATTATGTGTATATACTCAGATAATACCGTTATAATATTTAAAGGTCCATATATTTGTTGTCCATCTGTATAGGCCATAACAATCCGATTCTTCAAAGCCGTCAAGGACAAGTGACGCATTTAATCCCGTATCCTCAAAAATAATGTAATCATTACGAAGTTGGTATATTTAGAAATATAACAAAACTAACACTTTAAATGTAACAATTCAATTATATTTTACGCATTTCATTATTTTTCAGATTACGGTAAGGAATCGTCATGGGAATGACTTGAAATTGGAAAAATGGCATAGAATATGAATCGACTATAATTTTTTGACATTTCTCTAGCGACTACGTAAAAAATCAGTTCCCCACATAACCGCTAGAGGCGTTATCTAAAAATATTTTACCTAGTCACTAGCTAGAAATGACATTTCATGGTCGAGCTACGTGTACTCCCGAGTGACAGCCCCACTTACGAATTAAACGGCCGTGTCCGGTTTTTTCTCTGGATGTTTCGCGTCACCGTTGGTAATGTAGTCTCCGTGTTCGTGGGAAGGATTTTCGGAGCCCTTGACGTCATCGTGTGGAGGGAAGGGCGCCTCTGAATCGCCCCCGTCCGGCAAGTCCGTCCGGTGCGACCGCCCTGCCACACACCAATTATTTAAGCGATCAAGAGTTTGTGCCGGGTTAATGGACTTAGTGTACCAAGAGTTCCCTTTTTTATTTTATTGGACATGAAATGTTATTTTCTTAAAAGCTTTTATATACAATTTAATTTTCAGCTTAGTTAGGCCTGTTTTGCTGTCCTACTCTAGGCAAGGGCCTATTTTATGATTTTTTAAAATCAAATGGACATCAAAATCTAGTATTGTAAAATAAATACACCCAACAGTCACACATAGTCCCAACCCCAAAATAAGAGGGACTTATGATCTCGCATAATGTAGGTCCCAAACAAATATCTGTATCAAGACATTTTGTCTCAAGCGGGAATCGAACCTGCGGCGAACTACTCGCTACTCTCCATTGTGTGTGCAATGGAGATAATGTCCAAAAAAGTAGGTCATTTCAAAGAATTGAGTTTTAAAAACAATATGACCTGATTAATTACCAATAAATATTAGACTAACTACAAAACGTTAATTAGCCAAAAACACAAATCCCTTAAAACCATCACCAACAAAAAACATTTTTAAAAAAGGACATAAGTACCAAAATCTCAAAAAAGAACATTCAGATTAGTAAAACATGCAAAATTCAAGGCTAGTTAAATGTCATGACAGCAGAACATGCAATTTCTTGATCGCTCATATAATTGTTATGCGGCAAAATTTTACAAAATCATACCAATTATTCATAAAAACTGTATAAATAAATTTAAAAATCATATATGCCACGCAAAAATGATCACAAAGTATATGTTAGCAGAATTGATATGTTTAATAACAATGGGCTTTACTTATAAAAACTTTAACTGAGTAAATGGTAAAGTATAGTCTGTCCCTTTTGTTTTCAAACAATGTGAAAGGAAAAAAGTGACAGCTTATTCTTAGCCATTTGCTCAGCTAAACTGTTTTTATAAGGCCCGATAAGTTTAAAAACTTAACCGACCGACTTCAAAATGTATCCAATCGTGACCAAATAATGGGACCACCCTTGGAATAAGCTAAATAATGTTAAAATCGGTCCACATTTGCCGAAGATATCGCGTTAAATAAAAAAAAAACACAAATTGTGTCGGTCAAAAAGTTCAAAATATCTCAATATGAGTAGTGTTAAAAGGAAAGGTAGCTAACATATACCTGTTGATTTATTTTAAGGACAAACAAGATGAGTTGATATGAATGGCAAATGCATACAGTATGCAAGGTTGAATGTAAATCATATTTATAAGTACATCTTACACAAAATGCGAAAATTTTACTTATGCCACTTTGCTTCCTAGTGCCCACGTATTTTCTTTAGCGCAAACCTACAGCATAGCTAGACTATTCAATATGTTTTAATATACTTTTATTATGATTTACATACAACCTTGTATACTAAAATAAAACTTATTTATATGGTATTACGATACAAAGTACTGTTTGTTGATATTCAACATGAGTTTTTGTTTACCCTAAAAATCAAACAAATTTTATAGACCTATAAGTAAAAAAAAAAACATAATAATAATAATAGTGAAAAGTCACACGTTGACTACGAATATTGTCCTGACTCTACATATATTCCCGAGCACCTTATTTGCGCGCGTTATTTCGTACTAACTGTACTGTGTGAGTAGCCTAGCGACTCACTTGAGTGCAGCTTATTTTATAATAGTAATAATGGGGTATCCGACTGGCCTGAATGTTACTCTGGTTTTAGGACAAAATATAACGCATTTTAAACGATATTGTTAAACATTAAGCTTAATTCGATAGCAAATAATAATCAGTTGTGCTTATACAAAATAGAAATAATAATATTAAAAAGTACAAAGCTAACACTATCCAGTGACGTGCACAGACATATCGATCAGGGTAGACAAAAACTTGTAAAATATTTATTTCGTCTCTGAAATTATCATTACTGCCATTATTGGGTAATGATAGTCGATCTCGAATTAAAATAAAAGCTAGGCACTGCTGTTTTAAAACAGTTGAATAATTGTTTTTAACCATATTCATTTGTGATTTATGTAAATAACAAAATGTCGGGATAGACAGTGTATCTTTGTCTATATGGACTACACGTCACAGACACTACCACTTTTAATGACACGTTTCCCAATGAAAGTTGCGATGTGACTGCGCTCCGCTTGTCTACCGCCATTTTTTTAACATCATGCGCCGCCGATCGTCACACGAATGTTGCCAGTTGCATAGTGTTGCCAACAATATAATATTATATTTCT
This sequence comes from Clanis bilineata, assembly GCA_036417725.1. Taxonomy (NCBI): domain Eukaryota; kingdom Metazoa; phylum Arthropoda; class Insecta; order Lepidoptera; family Sphingidae; genus Clanis; species Clanis bilineata. The sequence goes on from CM071165.1 coordinate 1,187,098, forward strand.
GATTCTGAACAAACTAAGTTCGGTTTTCAGGTACACAAAAACTCGCGTTAGTATATGGATAAAATGATAATAGTGTTGCTTATTTATTTATTAAGCTTATCACTGCCATTAAACACTTGCAAAATTCTACTACATTTAAATCTACCATTTTCTACCAAATGCATTTCTACCATCCTTAAAATCTACAACTACCATAAACTATTTTATTTAATGCTGTTTTGTGCTTGCGGCGTTATAAAAACATTGTTTATTGAATTTTTTCATGTATTATCAAAAACTTATTATTTAAGTGCTTTCAAACTGGTAGTCCTCAATGCGCCTGAATCATTATTATTGCTTTTTTTCCTAATAATTCCGATTTATGTATAAACCAACTTATGTTATGCAATAATTTATTTTTAACACAAATAAATTTTTAAAGTGAAATCTTTAGGCTTTATTTTGTGGGGATTGAATGAGACTGAGCCGTCACGCTCGGCTATGTAACGCTCGTTCGGGTAAAGTCGGCTCGAGTCGCCATGATGAAGTTATTACTTTTTTTTATACAAATAAATATAACTTCTGTCGTGTGCTTTGAAGCACACAGGTTTTTATGATTATATTTATCTATTAAAGAAATTAGATTTTTAACTATTTTAAAGATGAGTTGCTCTATTCGGTACGTATACAAGATACTTTTTAATGTATGTACATCGATTACTTGTCTGCGGACCATCTATGAGGGAAATGTACGTTCAATAGCGTGTATCTGCAATGTGGTCCCATATATTTGACAGCCTCTGGGCACAGCGGGCGGTAGTGTAACGTGAGGTTGCGGGTTCGATTCCCGCACCGAGACAAATGTCTGTATGCCTACAGATATTTGTTTGGGGTCTGGGTGTTGTGAGAGCGTGCGTCTCTCGTAGTTCCTGATACACGACAAGACTCGATCTTAGTGTGGGGTCAGGACTATGTGTGTGACTGTTGGGTGTTATTTATGTTATATGGGACCCTTAGTAAACTCTATCAAACGTAAAATGTTGAAAATCGGCCCACATTTGTCGAAAATTTCGCGAACATACATAAAAATACAGACAGAACTCCGTTTTGAAATCCGATAAATTATTATGGAAGAAAATCCAGACGCATTGAAAACTTAAGCTTGTGTTGTGATGTGAACTCTCTTATTCATAAAATTATTACCTATCGTCCGCCAGGCTGGCGTCCTGCCGAATAATTACAAAATACCATTACTGTAATACTAATAATAATAGCTCTGTAATATTACTATCCCACTGCTGGTCACGGGCCTCCTCTACTAATGAGAGGTTAGGCCTTAGTCTACCACGCTGGCCTAATGCGGGTTGGTAGACTTAACATACCTTCGAAATTCCTATAAAGAAATTCTCGGGTATGCAGGTTTCCTCACGATGTTTTCCTTCACCGTTATAGCAAGCGATATTTCACAATGAAAATACACTTAACATAGAAAAGTCGTCGGTGTATGCTCCATTTTGTGGTTGGTCTCGAACCTCCGACACTTGTCTCGGCAGTCCGTACCATTCCCAACTGACCTATCGCTGCTTAATGCTACTATAATACTAGTAAACTAAAATAGAGGTTTTCGTATATTTCGTTTTTATTATTATTCCGCGACGCAACGAAAAAAAGCAACGATAGCTCAGTTGGGAATGGTACGGACTGCCGAGACGAGTGTCGGAGGTTCGAGACAAAATAGAGCATACACCGACGACTTTTCTATGTTAAGTGTGTTTTCATTGTTAAATTTCGCTTGCTATAACGGTGAAGGAAAACATCGTGAGGAAACCTGCATACCTGAGAATTACCACAAGAATTTCGAAGGTATGTGAAGTGTACCAACCCGCATTAGACCAGCGTGGTAGACTAAGGCCTAACCCCTCTCATTAGTACAGGAGGCCCGTGCCCAGCAGTGGGACAGTAATATTACAAGGATAATATTTTTTTTTATATATTAATATTCCCTTATCTTAGTCGTAACATGCCGTAAACACCTCATCTTATCGCATTTATGAAAAACGGACCTACTTCAAAATTCCATCGTGACCGAATTTATATGGGACCACCCTTGAAATAAGCTCTATCGAACACAAAAAGAATTTTGAAAATCGGTCCACATTTGGCGGAGATATCGCGTAACATACATAAAAAATACAGACGAATTGAGGACCTCCTTTTTTTACGTCGATCGAAAATAAGACTTAAAAAGAACGATATAAAGTATATTTTTCCGTACAAACTTCAAGCCACTGTCAATTTAAAATACGAAACAAAGAGAGATATATAATTGTAAAAAAAGGGTAAAACTCTAAAATGCAATTTCCATAAATTGAGCGGAAAATGGGACCAAAAAGACATTCGCATTCCGACAAAAGCATATATGGCAATTATAAATAAGTCATGTCAAAATAGAATGACAGCTTGATCATTGGACCTTCATTTGACCATTCATTCAATAAATCGTGAAACTAAAATGGCCGAATCGTTTACATAGTAAACACTTATTTTTCGTAGTTATGCCAAGTCTTTATATTTTTCTTTGGTCATTGATTTGATGAGAGAATTATTTTCTGTATTGACTGGTAGTATAAATGAATAATAAAACATTTTATCGTTCAGATAAAAACAACGACGACACATCCTTATAGACGCCGCATTACACGCGACCGACATCTGACGACACATCTGACGACACATCTGACTATAACATCTGATATAGCGGACCGCTCAATACTTTCAAATCAGCAGGGTTACCACGACCTCTTATAGCAGTATTATTATAATCGTTCCCCGTTTGTTTTGTATGGGAATATTGACAAGTAAAATTTTAATAATACTGCTATAAGAGCTGATGGTAACCCACCAGTACCGAACACATCAACGAGACGTAAATACTTCCGCGTTAGCGAATTATAAAATCTATGCGGTGTGTTTCAGAAAGTTTGTACCATTAGGAATTCCACATACAGTGAAAACGATTTAAAGCGTAATGGTAAAGTTAAAAAATAACAATTGAACGTTTTTAATCAATATTAAGCACGGGGATTTTAAAATCGGGATGCGACCTGTAAATTGTCGCAATAAGCATAGGAATGGCTTTTAGTGTGTGCTAAAAATTGTAAATTACCCCATACGTGGTTTGCAAATGTACTGATGCTGATCTAATGGCCAGAAATCATTTTTCGTCACAAATTCAAGTTGTCATTATTCAAAACTGAGCCTTACGAAATTCTAATTTTTATTGCTAAATTGCTAATCCTCCATTTAAGTATAATTATTATTGATACCAACTTTATGAAACGCCTTGCATAAACATTATAATGCCATTGACGAAACGATGGTATTAAAACAATCTGTAGCTCAACCATGAGTTTGTTGCACGTATTTACGCGAGCAAGTACGTAAAATATTTGTATGGAAAACGTCAGTTCCCCGCGGAACCGCTAGAGGCGTTCGGGTGTTTGTCATACAAATATTTTACGGAGTCGCTAGCGAGTAATGTCAAAAAACTCATCGTTGGCCTGATTGTTAGTTACCAGTAGCCAGAGTACTGGGCCCTCACAATTCGGCTATTTGTCAGACTTCATTTGTGGTGAAATAAAGGTGTCTATTAGGATACATAGTCGCTTTATAAAACTGACTCACAATCAATTCTAATTTGTAAAGCTGTTTCAATTTGATCAAACTTTCATTTAAATTACATTTACGGTTAACTCAACGTTTTACTGGAAAGGACTAAATGCAAAGTTTCAAATAAGCAGATACCAAATTGTTTACGTAGGTCACTTGATCGTGACCCCACAGTAAAATAATATCCTTGTATCAGTAGTATATGTCATATTGGGTGTAAGGGAAACTCTTCCAAAAACCAAAATACTCATAATAAATAAATACATCCAACAGTCACACTCCTAGTCCTGACCCCAAACTAGGTATATATATATATATATATATATATATATATATCTTCTTTTACTTCACACTGTAACTTAGAGGCCTTTTAGTTTAGGTTATCCGTTAGGTTGGCAACGCATCCATTATTTTTTTTGTGTCTTCTTCTATGGGCGGTGGAGATCACTTACCATCAGGTGACCCATCTGTTCGTTTGCCAGTCTCTCCTAAAAAAATGTTATGTCATAAACTCGCAATGTAATGCGACAGCGATCTGCAACTTTATGTCGGAAGCGTTTCCCTTACACCCCTTATTAATTGGATTTAAATACTCTTTTCGTAGTTGGATAAATGGTAAATGTTCACTTACCAGCGAAACACCATCTGTCTGTGGCGAAGGCGAAGACTCCGAGAGACACGCCGATGAGGAGGATCAGCACGGCGACCACGATGCCCACTATCGACCCTGTTCCCAACTCCACACCTGGAAGAGATTGTGGCGATTATGATTCGAGTCTTGGAGAACATTTTTGAAATGAAAACTTCTTTTGCTGCGTTGAGCACTTTTTGGTAGAGGGAGAATCTTATGATTTCGCGTCACCGACATGTAGAATACGTTTTTATTTATAAGCCCACATCTTAATCCCCGAGATGTAGGCAGAGGCGAACTAAAAAACCACTTCCACCGAACTCCTTTCCGTCCCAGAAGCGATAGGGGGCGAGCCTATCGCCACATCGGGCACAAATTCTAAACTCCCGGCTGATACTGAGTAAAAAAAAAATATCACTTTGCCCTCATCGGTGATCGAACCCGAGACCTCAGGACAGTAATATCACGGACGCAATAGGCAGGCAGTAAATTTTTAAACAAACATGCCCAATTTATGCCATACGAACGTAACAACATTATGATTACATCTAAGATCAAGTAATTTGTTTCATATCATTACAATTCCAAGGAGCATAAAAAAATTCTGCATACCAACATGCCTAAAATTGCATTACATCAAATATATTTCATGCTAAAATAATCAAGATATACCATGCGAGATAAATAAATAACACCCAACAGTCACACATAGTCCTAACCCCACAATAAGATACGAGTCTTGTATCGTGGGTATCAGGAACTACAAGAGACGCACGTTCTCACAACAATAATTCGAAAAAAATATCTGTGGACCACACAAAAATTCGTCTTGGTGCGGTAATCGAACCCGCGGCCTCTACGCAACTGAGGCTGTCAAGATCAATAAACAAAATTGTTTCAAAATATAAGGACTTATATACTTTTCAAATAATTTCTTCAATTGGGGAAGAAAGAAAGAAATAAACTTGATTTAGCCAATGTCTCAGGCAACAATGAGTGGGAAAAAAAATAATTCGATTCATAATTTTATGCATAATAACACAAAAATAATTCATGTAAATACTACATCAAAATCGGTTGAAAAAGGCAGTAATTCATATTTAAATATTGCTATGAGCAAGAGTGGCCGCGTAGTGGCGATATCTTGCAATCCCTTTTTAATTTTCATACTTATAATCTATAACATCAGCATACTAATGCATCTTTTCAAAGGCTTTTATCTGTCTTTAGGATTACAAAATATTTCTTTGCTACATTTTTTATTTTAGATCAATTACAGAAAATTTTCAACTACAATATTGTGCTTCTGGGACCTGGGATATGAACCTAGGACCTCTCAAGGTATCATTCGACCATGCAAGGCAATAATACAAAATATTTAAAATAAGAACATACATAGGTATCACATAACTCATTCGATTATTCTACGAACTATTCTTAGGGTATGACATTCAAGGGCAATCATTCCTATGATCCTGAAATTTCTTACCATAAACATCTATCATCAAAAACGAGGACTTGATATTGCGCGCTGTAATACATAAAAAATATTTACAAAGTGTTTCAGAAATTCAGACAGATGCAATATCAAAGATAATTGTGTTGGAAATAATGACTTTGGAAATAACGACATTTGTAGTCTTTAATGGAATTAAAAATTCCCGTATGGCGGAATAAGAAATCGCGTATTGCTAAAATGAAGTTTGGAAAATTGGATATTTCGATAATAACATTTTAATAAATAAAGTGTTTTTTGCCATTCGGCATGACCTGAAAACCTCATGAGAGCCAAAAAAGAATACCTAAATGTTAAGAGTTGGCACACGACGTGACTGACAAATATCGACACTCATTTTCTGCCAAGAAAAATCAGCCCCTACACATGTAACAACTTTAAAATACAGAGTAGTACAAATAATTTAAATTGTATAACCAAGTTGGAAATAATGAACTTGGAAATAACGAAGTTGGAAACTCGACTCACCGGCGGGTTCATCCATGGTGCTGATCCTGACGGCGAACTCCTCCCTCCCCAGATCGTTGGAGACGCGCAGGTAGTACGTCCTGTCGACATCTTCCTTGGCGACGTGCGCCAGGAGTAGCGTCACGTTGTAGTACCCACCGCCCTGGAAAAAGGTTCCATTTTAACACTAAGACAAACATACATGCTCACGGCTATATCCCCGAAGGGGAAGCATAGGTAGCTTATTTCTTTATTTTATTTATAATGGTAGAGCTATCAGCCACGAGGCACACACAAGGCAATTTCGGACACAGCATGAATACGGATATTGATATGACGTTAACTTTGATTTTGACTTTCATGTTGATTTTTACATTAATGTTCACTTGACTTCGAATTTCACTTTAACATTGATTTTTGACTCTGTCTTCGATATTTTTTAACTTTGCTTTTTATTTTAACGTTGATTTTTTTACTGTAAGTTTGATTTTGACTTTATTTTTGATATTTTTTTACTTTAACATTGTTTTTTATTTTCACTTTAATTTACTGATTTACACTTACCAGATGTATAGGCGCATATGCGGTCATCATTGCATCGTCACTGGCCTGCGGTGCGGTGATCCTGATGTCTCCGACGGTCCACTCGGCGGTGGGTGGCGGGTTCGATCTCACGGTCACGTTCAGCTTGCCCTCAGCGCCCAGCTTCAACCCGAAGATGGTGATCGCGCTTGATTCTAGACGTTTTGGGGGATCTGTAAAGAGGATTTAATATTATATATAATCACAAGTTTAAAAACTTAACGGATCGACTTCAAATCCGATCATGACCAGATTTATATGGGACCACCCTTGAAATAAGCTTTATCGAACACAAAAAGATTTTGATAATCGGTCTACATTCAGCGGAGATATTGCGTAACATACATAAAAAAAATTACGAATTGAGGACCTTCTCCTTTTTGGAAGTCGGTCGAAAAGCAACGACAAACCATTGAAATGCTTCTCACTGTATAGTGTCGGCATTACACACTTTTGGATAAAGGATTTAGCTTTAGATTTTATGAACTGCCTGCCTGATGTCTGATCCACCCTTCTATATTCATGGTCAACCCCTGAATGTACTTTATCCCACCATACTCATGTTAAATCGTGCTATAGAGAGTGGCCCACATTCCTTGTGTGGTTCGCGTTCCAGGATCAGACAGTATATATTCGGTTTTCTCGAGGGGCTTGCGACATGACTTTATGATTGGGGCGGGTATGGGTACATCCTTGTTACATATTCCATTATCTGCCTGTCTTGTCGCAGCTCCTGAGATTTATTTCTTTCTGTGAAGAAGCTATGTCGGACGACATGATGTCACACGACATGACAGTCAGATGTGTTCGGTATTTAATGTATTGAGCGGTCCGCTATATCAGATGTTATAGTCAGATGTCTTGTCAGATGTCGGTCGCCTCTCATACGGCGTCTATTATTGTATGTTGTCGTTGTATGTAGCTTAAGGCGCGTCTCCTGCACATGTTTTTTCGAAACAAAACACTTAGAAACACCTACACAAAACAGGATATTCCGTTGTCTCCTACTCATATAACATAGACAAAAAACCATGTTTTGTGTTTTCGCTTTTGCCAAGAAATAGTACTTACAATGGACAGTCAACTGCCTCTTCGCCTCTCTCGGCTGGTCCAGGGCCTCGTGTTCCACCTTGCAAGACAGCATCTTGTTGTTGTCGTCATCCCTCAGGGTCCTGCTGATGTTTTGGCTGATGGTCTGGGTGTCGGTGCCAGCGTCAGCGGTCACCACGGGCTGGTGAACCCCTTCTAATATCTGGTCTTCATCTGGAAGAAGGTACGGACATGTAGAATGAATTTCGCAAGTAGATTTCGCAACTACTTGCGAAATTCGAGAGATTAACTCTAGTTTTTTTTGCACTACTATTACTAACCTACAATTAGTCGTAACCTCAAGTTAAAGTGAAAAAGAAATATATGAATGACGCAATTCATTACATGTAATGTACTACATGTAACTACAGTAGCCCGAGCACGAAATACTAATGTAAAGGTAAATGTATTCGAGTTCGCTGCGCACTGATGACGTTTGGTTAATATTTCATACAAATTTCATAGACGCGCATCGAGTTCGAATACATTTACGGTTGTCAGAAATTTTCCTGCTCAGGCCGCAGATAATATATGATGACATTTAATTAATTACATGTAATGAATTAGACTGCCTTGGTGGCGTGGTTGTATTTCGGTACGACTACGGTTACGTCTCGGGTTCGATCCCCGGGTCGGGCAAAGTAATATTGGATTTTTCCATATTAGCCCGGAGTCTGGAATTTGTGCCCGATATGGCGATGGGCTCGCCCCCTATCACATCTGGGACGGAAATAAGCTCTGATCCTCGCTGTGAAGCGAGAGGCTGCGGGTTCGAATCCCGCGCACAGACAAATGTTTGTGTGGCCCATACATAGATATCTGTTTCGGGTAGTGACGTGCACACGTATTCCAATCAGGGTAGACAAAAAACTTGCAAAATTATTTTCTTAAACCCTTACTTTTATGATGATAATACATCTCCATTTTAATTAAAAATATAAGCTCTGTGCTATTTTGAAAATTGTTTTTGGCCAAGATTTATGTAAATAGTAAATTGGGTATGTACTTGACTATTTTTTTAAATTAATTATACATGAAATTTACGTCAGCTGAAATAAATTCAAATTACTGAAATAGTCTCAAAAATAAAAAAGTTATAAGCCTTTGAAGTTTGGTGTAATCTTCAAATTGCGGGAAAGAGAAGTATCAGTATAATCACGTCACCGCCATAACGGTACGTTGGAAAGGGATAGCAAGATATCTCCACTATACCCCCACTGCAGAATTTAAAATATGAATTACTGCCTCGTTTTCAACCAATTTCGATGCAGTTTTTACAGAAGGGTTTCTTTTTGCTACTATATACAAACATGTGCATAAAATCAAACATACTCAAGTACCCAATTGTCAGGGTAGACAGTGTATTTATTCCTATATGGACTGCACGCCACTGATTGTTTGTCGTCGGTCGCTGGTTTTTAGACTGCACTGTGCATCAGGTGTAGTGCAGACACTTTGCTGTGCTCGGGAAAAAAGCCGCTCAGTGTGAACGAGCCGTTATACACGTATGTTCCTGATACCCATGACACAAGACTCGTATCTTACTGTGGGGTCAGGACTACGTACATATTATAATAACAAAAAAAAATAGTAGCCCTGTAATATTACTGTCCCACTGGGCACGGGCCTCCCCTACTAATGAGAGGGGTTAGGCCTTAGTCTACCACGCTGGCCTAATACGGGTTGGTACATTTCACATACCTTCGAAATTCCTGTGAAGAAATTCTCGGGTATGCAGGTTTACTCACGATGTTTCCCTTCACCGTTATAGCAAGCGATATTTCACATAGAAAACACTTAACATAGAAAAGTCGTCGGTGTATGCTCCATGTTGTGGTTGGTCTCGAACCTCCGACACTTGTCTCGGCAGTCCGTACCATTCCCAACTGAGCTATCGCTGCTTATCCGTGTATATTAATGTATGTTATTTACTAAACTTACCCAAGAACCAGGTGATCTTGGCTGCGGGTCTACCACCAGGCGCGATGCACATCGCCGTGAACTGGTCTCCTTCGTTGAACGCTGACTGGGGGGGAGTCACCAGACTCGGCTCTCCAGGGGCCACTGAAACAGACATAACATAAGCTCACGCCTGTATCCCCGAAGGGGTATGCAGAGGCGCACTAGCGAACTAGAACACCCACATTTCGCCGAGCTTAGTTCCGTCCCAGACGTGATAGACGAGCCTGTTGCCATCATCATCATCATCAGCCCCAGGACGTTTACTGCTGGACATACATCTTCCATAACAACCACTTTCTTTCTACCCGCCTTTTATGTGGGTTCGGCGCAACACACTTTGTCAAGCATGTTGCAGAAAGGATTTGGTTTAGTTTTAACGACCGGTTGCCTGCCTGACATCACAACTCTTCTGGAGAATCCAGTCTTACGCAAATTAGAAAATTCGCTTAGCCCGACCTGGGAATCGAACCCAGGAACTCTGTCCACAGCACATATATGCTGCCACTAGACCTACGAAGCGACTCCCACAAGAATCTCTGTACAATTTTTTTCCACCAGAATTTGAAGGTACATACTTGCGACTAAAAGCCTCATGGTGCCTTTGATCTCGATGTTGCCCGTCTGTGGAGGCAGGACGCAAGATATGTTGCCGTTCCATTCCTTCTTCACGTTTCTGATGTGGGCCCCGCACTCTCCGAACTGTAACAAAATAATAATTTAAAAACTTAACGGAGCGACTTCAAATCCGATCGTGACAAATATATGGGACCACCCTTGAAATAAGCTCTATCGAACACAAAAAGAATTTTGAAAATCGGTCCACATTTGTCGGAGATATCGCGTAACATACATAAAAAACAGACAATGACAGCCTCCATGGCGCAGCGGGTGAGCAGCCGGCTGTGAAGCGAGAGGCCGCGGGTTCGATCCCTGCACCGAGACAAATATTTGTGTGGCGCACAAATATTTCTTTCGGGTCTAGGTGTTCTAAGACCGTGCGTCTCTCGTAGTTCCTGATACACGACACAAGACTCGATCTTAGTGTGGGGTCAGGACTATGTGTGTGACTGTTGGGTGTATTTTATTTATTTCAAAAAAATATAGACGAATTGAGAACTTTCTCCTTTTTTGAATTTGGGCGATTATACTTAAAAAGGTAGGATATTCGTATCAAGGGGGTTACCACCACCTCTTATAGCAGTATTATTATCATCTTACTTGTACCGATTCCCATACAAAACAAACGAAGAACGATTATAATAATACTGCTATAAGAGGTGGTGGTAACCCTGCAGACCGACTTCAAATCCGATCGTGACAATTATATGGGACCACCCTTGAAAAAAGCTCCACAAAAGGAGGAGGTCCTCAATTCGTCTGTATTTTTTTATGTATGTTACTCGATATTTCCCTCAAATATGGACCGATTTAAAAATTCTTTTTGTGTTCGAACTTATATTAAGGGTGGTCCCATATAAATTTGGTCACGATCGGTAAATTGGAAGTCGGTCAGTTAAGTTTTTAAACTTGTCATTGTTGGAAATCTCGGTCAAAAACGAATACTTACATTAAGCCCTTGTCCGGAATAAACGACGTCGCCATCTTGGTTTCCAGGTATCAGTCGATATGTTATGGAGCCGACATTCATCCTGTAAAGTAAATTCATTCATTAATATGATGGGATAGCAATCCGTGGCGAAGAGTGAAAATTTCCAAAAGAGAAGCCGAGAAAAGGAACTATCATAGTTTAAATTTTAATTAATATATATTTATTCAAATCAAATCATTTATTGAATCCATAGAATAAATAAATAACACCCAACAGTCACACACATAGTCCTGACCCCACACTAAGATCGAGTCTTGTGTCGTGTATCAGGAACTACGAGAGATGCACGCTCTCACAACACCCACACCCGAAACAAATATCTGTAGGCCATACAAACATTAGTCTCTGTGCGGGAATCGAACCCGCGGTCTCTCGCTACAGCCGGCTACACGCCCGCTGCGCCTGGAGGCGGTCAAAGTATCTTTCTGTATTAAAGTACTTTAATGATTGCGTTGTCATTAAGCGAATTGCTAAAAAAGCATTGTTAATCACAAAAACGAGGCATTAAGTTAAAAGCTTTAATTACTTAAGCTTCTACAAACGTCTAACAATGTAGTAAAACAAATTGTAATGGCTTTTATAACTACATACATAATATAAGCTCACGCCTGTATCCTCGAAAGGGTAGTCAGAGGGGCACTAGCGAACTAGTACACCCACATTTCGCCGAGCTTAGTTCCGACCCAAATGTGATAGGCGGGGAGCCTATTGCTATCGGGCACTAATTCCAGACTCCGGGCTCATATGGAGAAATCCAATATCACTTTGCGCGATCCGGGGATCGAACCCGAGACCTCAAGACGGTAGTCGTACCGAAATACGCCACCGAGGCACTCTATGCAAAAGAGACAATTTTACCTGCTGAATTAATGATCAAAGTAGACCGCTGCATCTTCTACCTTTGAAAGTGCGCTGATCCCACATTAGCGTAGGATAAGGCAGGTGGAAAGAGTAAGGTATTCTTACCGGCACGAGTCGATCGGGTACGGAACCTTGCAGAGTACAATGAGATCGTCTCCCACGCGCCTCACAGCATCCCGCGGCGTCACGTCCACTAATTGACCTGAAACAATCATTCATAAATGATTATATTGGAATTATATTATCGCGCGAAAGTGAATGGAAGGGTCGGAAGAGGGCGCCCGAGGAGGACATACATGGATCAAATAAGTGATCTCCGAAAAGGGCAAGTAAGGAGACACTGACACCCACGATACAGGTTATACCTAGTGTGGGGTCAGGACTAGGTGTGTGACTAGCGGGTGTATTTATTATTATTTAAATATGTAATTACTAGTTATATTAGCACGTTCTTATTGAAATCCAGTTATAACCGAATATATCCAGTTCAAAGCGGAATGATCCGGCCCGACACGGCGCGGCGTATCCATTAGGATTTCTCAGGATTATCTGTTCGTGTTGCCAGATTTGCGTACGATTTCGGGACAAAAATATGAGTAAGAAAATCGTTGTCTCTAACACTAGTATTATCCGGGTGTCTGATTTTGGTATGTGTAATCCACGGACGTATTAAAAGGAGGACACCGACTCGCCTGTAGTTAAACGGACGCCACAGATAAGCCACGCAAACGCGCACGTAATGTGCGTGGCTTCTGTGTGGCGTCCGTTTAATTATAGGCATGATGGTATCCTTCTTTTAAGACTGACTTTCAAAAAGGAGGAGGTCCTCAATTCGTCTGTATTTTTTTATGTATGTTACGCGATATCTCCGCCGAATGTGGACCGATTTTCAAAATTCTTTTTGTGTTTGATAGAGCTTATTTCAAGGGTGGTCCCAAATTTGGTCACGATAGGATTTGAAGTCGGTATGTTAAGTTTTTAAACGTGTGATTATTGTACGTCCGTGAGTAGTAATTATAAATGTCATCACAGATGCACGAAGTCTATACAAGTTTGGAAACAGTAAGCCCTAACACAGGATAACTTGCACGCTAAAGTTCGTATCAAATGAACGTTCCGAAACTTAGTTGTTGGAAATACACATACATACATGCATACATAAGCTCACGCCTGTATCCCCGAAGGGGTAGGCAGAGGCGCACTAGCGAACTAGAACACCCACATTTCGCCGACCTTAGTTCCGTCCCAGATGTGATAGGGGGCGAGCCTATCGCCATAGCGGGCACAAATTCCAGACTCCGGGCTGATATGGAAAAATCCAATATCACTTTGCCCTCGCCGGGGATCGAACCCGAGACCTCAGAACCGTAGTCGTACCGAAATACCACCACGCCACCGAGGCAGAGAGTGGAAATATCTTGTTTAAACACTCGCTTTTACAACGGATAGGTGGACAGAAGTAATTCCGATTTAGACTGAACTTTCAGTTTTGATTCCATATTGTGATGCCGGTGGCCCAATTTACCCCTGTCCCTTTCGCAATCTCTATTTCCCACCTTTTAGCTAGACAACGCACACATGATTCTTTGTATTCTTGTGTCTATGGGCGGTGGAGATCACTTACCATCAGGTGACCCATCTTTTCGTCTCTATTAAAAAATAGGTCTATATTTGCCGGATATCGCGTAACTTAAAAATACGGACAATTTGAGAATATCCTCTCTTTGTAACCGGTTAACAAGCGACATAAACAATATAGGACCCGAATTTGTACCCGATATGACGATAGGCTCGCCCCCAATCACATTTGGAACGGAACTAAGCTCGGCGAAATGTGGGTGTACTAGTTCGCTAGTGCGCCTCTACCTACCGCTTTGGGGATACAGGCGTGAGCTTATGTAATTTGTGATAAACAATATTTACGTGGGCTTAAATAACAACTTAATAAACAAGCTATTTTTAAATAAACCGGCCACGGAAAATATTTAATAATTTTCCTTCTTAAAGCACGTGACATACCCAAGAAATACGGTGATTCTATCCGGTTTCTGGAAGGCTGGTCAATGTTTATATAATTTAGGTTTTTGGGCATTTAATTTAAAAATTAAATGCCCAGTCAAGAATTGCATTAAGCGTGTTTAATAAACAGTTTAGAATTCAAAATTATCAAACTCAATGCTATTGATTCAATATTAATTTGACCACCCTTTTAGAAACCACATCACGTATGTCCTTCGGAACCGAACCCACGACCCAACTCAAGCTAATTGCCGTCAGAATTAATATACTGTCCATATCTGGGTACAGAAAACTCTGTCTGTACTGGTATAGCGACGTAGCCCCGGGTGAGACGTCCGTGCTAGCTGAATACGTAGCTTCCCAACATTTTCCACGCCCCTTTTTTGGTTGACTAATTTATAACATAACATAAGCTCACGCCTGTATCCCCGAAGGGGTAGGCAGAGGCGCACTAGCGAACTAGAACACCCACATTTCGCCGAGCTTAGTTCCGTCCCAGATGTGATAGGGGGCGAGCCTATCGCCATATCGGGCACAAATTCCAGACTCCGGGCTGATATGGAAAAATCCAATATCACTTTGCCCGACCCGGGGATCGAACCCGAGACCTCAGGACGGTAGTCGTACCGAGATACAACCAGCCACCGAGGCACTAATTTATTTTTAATAATATTATGTAAATTATACGTAATCAAAAATATAGCCAAGACAGAAACACTCTTTATTTCTTCCTGTCTTTTATCGTCATCAGCCATAGGACGTCCACTGCTGAACATAGGCCTCCCCCAAAGATTTCCAGATTGACCTGTTGGGAGCGGCCTGCATCCAGCGACTTCCAGCCTTTTTCAAGCCTTAATGTGGGGTCGGCGCAACACACTTTTTCAACCATGTCGCAGAGAGGATTTGGCTTAGTTTTTACTAGCAGCTGCCTGTTTGACTTAAACTTGACTGCGGATGGAAACGTGGTACATATTATAAGGTTAAAATCACAAGTTTAAAAACTTAACGGGCAGACTTCTCAAAACGTATCTGATCATGACTAGATTTATATAGGACCACTTGGATTAAGCTCTAACGAACACAAAACTTGAAAATCGGTCCACGTTTGGCGAAGTGACGCGTAACATAAAAAGATATAAACCAGAAGGTTATGGGCCCAGAAAAGCTCAGTAATAAAGTTGTGCTAAAATCTTGTGGTCAAATAGTGGACATACCATATCTTGGTGAACTGCTTTTGTTTTTGCAATATAATGGATGTCAAAACATAGAGGAATATGTAAGCGAAATTATGACTATTCCTCATAAGCTACGGAACATTGGTTTCAAAGTGGATAATAACGCTGCTACTCTCCGGTCTACCTAAATCCCTGTTCTGTGACTCCATTGACGTGCAGTATTTGTATTACATTTTATTAAAGTTTATTCTGAATATTATAATCTTATGATTATTTTCATCAAGGACCTTCTCCTTTTTGGAAGTCGGTCGTAAATCGAGGGGCATCCATTAGTATATAGTTTGAATACAATATATTCGACCAACTTCAAAAAAGGAGAAGGTCCTCAATTAATCTGTATTTTAATTTTTTTATGTGTGTTACGTGATATCTCCGCCTAAATGTGGACCGATTTTCAAAATTAGTTTTGTGTTCCATAGAGCTTATTTTAAGGATGTTCCCATATAAATTTGGTTATTATCGGATTTGAAGTCGGTCCGTTAAGTTTTTAAACTTGTGATAATATACTGATTTCTTAAGTTTACGCGAATATTATACATTGAAATAAAACTATTCTTACGGATTCTATCACGATTAGGTTTTAATTATTATTCCCGACGTTTCGAAGGCAGTCTTCGTTGTCACTGAATCGTGATAGAATCCGTAAAAATAGTTTTATTTCATTGTGATTATATCTTCACTTCTACGTACAATCGGGGGGCGTGCTCCCTTAAGAACCACTGTCTCACCACTCTGTCCGCCTCTCATATGAAACTTTGCAGCCGGGGGCGATCCACGAAAATGGTATTAAACAATTCCAATGCGAAAATGACTATTTTCAACATTTTCTACATAGTTAAAGGTTTGTTTGGTTCATTTTACATTTCTACCTCTATAGCTGTTGCCCAGTGGCGTGCACCTCATATAGACGAAGAAACACTGTCTGCCACTGACTGCCTCGGTGGCGTGGTTGTATTTCGGTACGACTACCGTCTTGAGGTCTCGGGTTCAATCCCGGGTCGGGCAAAGTTACATAGGATTTTTCCATGTCAGCCCGGAGTCTGGAATTTGTGCCTGGTATGGTAATAGGCTCGCCCCCTATCACATCTGGGACGGAACTAAGCTTGATGAAATGTGAGTGTCCTAATACGCTAATTGTGCCTCTGCTTACCCCTTCGGGGATACAGGCGTGACACTATGAATGTTTTTTGTTTTTTATTAGCAGAGACTGGCAAACGAGCAGATGGGTCACCTGATGGTAAGTGATCTCCACCGCCCATAGACACCCAAAACACTAAAAGAATCATGGGTACGTTGTCAACCTAAAAGGAGGGAATGGAAGGCGAGGGAAAAGGGAATGGAAAAGGGATGGGGAAAGGGGCCACCGGAAATCTCACTCACCGAACGAAACGACAGCAAGCTGCCACTTTACGTCGGTTTTCTGTGAGACAGTGGTATCAAAACGGTCGAGCCATCCCATTCATGTTATAGACGTTACTGTCCACAGCTGGCTCTACCACTCAAATATAGTATAAACTCCAATTTTATATACAATGTACAATATTTACTAAAGACTGCGTCGGTGGCGTGGTGGTATTTCGATACGACTACGGTTCTGAGGTCTAGGGTTCGATCCTCGGGTCGGGCAAAGTGATAGAGGATTTTTCCATATCAGCCCGGAGTCTGGAATTTGTGCCCGATATGTCGATAGGCTCGCCCCCTATCACATCTGGGACGCAACTAAGCTCGGCGAAATGTGGGTGTTCTAGTTCGCTAGTGCGCCTCTGCCTACCCCTTCGGGGCGTGAGCTTATGTTATGTAATATTTACTAAAGCCGCAGTTCGTTGACATAACAATGATTAACGAGGCTGCTCTAGATGTGTTCACATCAAATGAAACCCACATAGAATTGAGTAAAAATGTTTTACAGAACAGAAAAGCATGGAGTATCTTATAATCACAAGTTTAAAAACTTAACAGACCGACTTCAAATCCGATCGTAGCCAATTTTATATGGGACCACCCTTGAAATAAGCTCTATCCAATACAAAAATAATCTTTATAATAACAATTTTAAAAGTTAACTGACCGACTACCAACTTGATCCGATCGTGACCAAATTTATATGGGACCACCCTTGAAATAAGCTCTATCGAACACAAAAAGAATAATAAAAATCGGTCCACATTTGGCGGAGATATCGCGTAACATACATAAAAAAATATTTCGACAATTACGTCTACAACACGAATGGGCCGGCTCGACCGATTGTCTCACAGAAAACCGACGTAAAGTGGCAGCTTGCTGTCGCGTTTCGTTCGGTGAGTGAGATTTCCGGAGGCCCATTTTCCCTTCCCTTTACCAATCCCTAATTCCCTCTCGTTAGATTGACAACGCACCTATGATTCTTTTGTGTCTTGTGTGTTATGGGCGGTGGAGATCACGCACCATCAGGAGACCCATCTTTTCGTTTGCCAGATTCTGCTATAACAAAAGGCTTATCTGTCAAAATTATTGTATAGCGAAAATCAATGTAAGAAGTCGTTGAGTAGCGTTTGACCATTCGGACGTAAATTATATAAAAACAACTCCATTGTATCTCTGTGCTATGATTTACTCTCATCAGTTGATTGTCGTAGCGGGAGGCAATTTCCATTAGCTGTTTATGTGGCTTCACCGACTAATGTTACTTGTATTGTGTTTAACAGATTGCTAGATAATAACAATGATTTTTGACCGACTTCAAAAAAGGCGGTACTGAATTGGGTACTTGACTATGTTTGAATTTATATACATATTTATATGTAGTAGCAAATAAAACAAAAAAGAAACCCGTCTGTAAAAACTGCATCGAAATTGATTGAAAAATGAGGCAGTAATTCATATTTTAAATCCTGGAGTGGGGGCAAAGTGGAGATATCTTGGTATCCCTTTCCAACGCATGTACCGTTAGGCGTGACGTGATTATACTGATACTTCTCTTTCCCGCAATTTGAAGGTTACACCAAACATCAAAGGCTTATAACTTTGTCATTTTTGAGAATATTTCCATATCTCTTTCTGTTCTATATTTTGGACGACGTAAATATCGCAAAAAATTAAATTTAAAAAAATTGTCATGTACCCAATTCGTGTTCTTTGTTATGTATGTTACTCAATATCTCGTCGAAATAGGGGGCGATTTTCGAGAGGAAGTATTTATGTATAAAACATGCATAAATTCATCCCCTAAAGGGATGTAATGGGAGTGAATGTTTGTCAAGACACTCACGCGGGCGTAACCATGAGCAAAAGCTAGTACATACATATATTCAACCAACGATCTAACTTCTAATATCCTGTAGAAAGCTCAAGCTATTCCAGCTTTAGAAGCTTAGTTTGAAAGCGTTTGGTTGTATTTCAGACTGAGCTTAAATCCACTGGCGTTGAGCTTGAGCTTTTGTGAGAACTATATTGTTAAATGACTGCCTCGGTGGCGTGGTGGTATTTCGGTACGACTATGGTTCTGAGGTCTCGGGTTCGATCCCGGGCCGGGCAAAGTGATATTGGGTCTTTTCATATCAGCCCGGAGTCTGGAATTTGTGCCCGACATGGCGATAGGCTCGCCCCCTATCACATCTGGGACGGAACTAAGCTCGGCGAAATGTGGGTGTTCTAGTTCGCTAGTGCGCCTCTGCCTACCCCTTCGGGGATACAGGCGTGAGCTTATGTTATGTAACTATAGAGGGCCTATCTAGCAAGTTTCCATACAAAAAAAATTGACCTCAAACTTCAGTACCAACATGCATTAAAATGCAAGGGCGATTATTACAATTTACACCCTAGAATGTTCTGTAGCGGTTAAGAATCACGTAAGACAAATTTATTCTCTCATTATTACGCTTGCCGACCTGGCGCGCGTATATTTCAAATAAACTGAGCGACTTATGACCACTAGGTCATAACTTTTGGATCACAAGTTTTGTGATGTTGTCCCGTATATACTGTAACTGTTGAATGTCTTTATCTTAGACAAAGCCGCGGGCGAATTCTACACCGAATCTCAAAGTAATGTAAGCCCATTTTGAAACTACTCACAAAGTAATCTGAGGGGTGTCCGCAACAATCATCTCGACCGCAATAAAGGACCCACTCTGTCTCAATTTAATATAATTATTTTGTCTGAGGATGAGCGGTCTGACTGACTACAGAAAAGAGGTTCTGTTATTGCCAACGAAGTATGGACTGCCTGGTGGTATGGTGGTATTGCGTGTGCGGTACGACAGTCCTGTCTCGGGTTTGATGCCCGGGTAGGTCAATGATATTGGATTTTCGACCGACTTCAAAAATGGAGAAAGTCCTCAATTCATCTGTATTTTTTATGTATGTTACCCGATATCTCCGCCAAATGTGGACCGATTTACAAGATTATTTATGTATACGATAGAGCTTATTTCAACGGTGGTCCCGTATAAATTTGGTGACGATCAAATAAATTTTGAAGCCGGTCCGTTAATTTAAAGTCGATAAAAAAATCTCAACGACACAATAAATATACATAGAAATGTCAAATGACAGCCAACCCTGTCCTATAACGAGGGTTGTCACGTAATAAAAACAAATTGTCGGTGGGATTGAGGGATATTGTGTTCATAACGAGGGTTGCCACTTATTTGATTACACTGAATGACTAATTATATTGTTTTAATATACCGGGTGTTTCATAAAGTTGGTACCAATAACAATTCCATATACAGGGTGAACGATTTAAAGCGGAATGGTAAGATAAAAAAATAATCACAAGTTTAAAACTTAACAGTCCGACTTCAAATCCGATCGTGACCATCCTTGAAATAAGCTCTGTCGAACACAAAAACAATAATGAAAATGGGTCCATATTTGGTGGAGATATCGAGTAAAATCATCGATATATTATTTGCCTAGATGCACAGTTGACGCTCGGAAAATGGGACAGCAAAGAAGTGCTTAAGCACTCGTTTTCCCTACAGTTGGACGCCGATAGAATTCTAAATTTGAAAATTCGAATTTAAGAACGCTTGCTCATTTCGTTTAAAAAGCTACTTTATAACACGTGCATAGGGTTATAATTGATTATAATTATTATTATCGTATTGATTTAATTAGAACTTGTGATCTTTTTCTTTGATTTATTCCTGAGACCACTTTTTAGGAGGATATTTGCAAAGAACTGTGCATCTAGGGTATATTATATTCATAAGTAAAATACAAAAATAAGTTAAAATACAGACGAATTGAGGACCTTCTCCTTTTTGGAAGTAGGTCGAAATATAGTCAATTTTAGTCAAATAGATCGCCCCGGACCATCTTAATTGAGTTATTATCCCCAAAATTTGAAAGCGGTCACCATGATCACATTATCGTTACTAACGTTACCCCACGGTCTCGGGTTCAAACCGAGTTAGTAAATCCCACGGGAATCCCGAAATAATGTAGATTCTAAAGTAAATTGATATAACGTTTTATGGATTGTCAGTTTGTAACTTACATACATACATAAGCTC
Organism: Clanis bilineata; assembly: GCA_036417725.1. Taxonomy (NCBI): domain Eukaryota; kingdom Metazoa; phylum Arthropoda; class Insecta; order Lepidoptera; family Sphingidae; genus Clanis; species Clanis bilineata. The sequence goes on from CM071165.1 coordinate 1,208,198, forward strand.
ACGCCTGTACCCCTGAGGGGGTAGACATAGTAACTCGAGAACTAGAAATTATAAGGTGCAAGACAATTGGGTATTTGACTATGTTTGATTTTATACACATATTTATATGTCGGAGGGCCAACGCTAACGTTGTTTTTTAAAAACGGTGACGTCAGTATGGCTGACGTCACTTTTGACAATAAGATGATTACTCATCTTATTTATCAATAGTGAACACTGAAATTCACTAACTCCCTTTATTAACGGTGCTCAAGAGCACCGTCTAGTCAGGGATGTGGACAGTCCGAGTGCCGGAGCACGACTGTGTCGAATTTGCTCTGAACACTCCTTTTATAGGGTGCAATATTTGCAACTACCTACTCGATACCGAATATCGAATGTTAAAGAAATAATTATAACGATTATTTTAACTTTTTAGAATCTTTTAACGATTCAGCAGTTTAACAATTGTAAAATGAATTAATAACGTGAAATAACAACGGCTTTTTAAATAAGCGTGCGATTTTGCGCCGATATATATGTAATAGCAAATAAAACGAAAAAGAAACCCTTTTGTAAAAACTGTATCGAAATTGGTTGAAAAAAGAGGCAGTGATTCATATTTTAAATTCTGTGGGCATATTGGAGATATCTTACTATCCCTTTCCAACGCACTTACCGTTATGGCGTGACGTTATTACACTGTTACTTCTCTTTCCCGCAATTTGAAGGTTACACCAAACTTCAAAGGCTTATAACTTTTTTATTTTTGAGAATATTTAAATATTTCTTTCTGTTCTATATTCTAGACGAAATTTTATATAAAATTAATTTTAAAAAAATTGTCGAGTACCCAATTCCCCACTTACCCCTCCAACCCCCTCTCCCCATTTGCCCCTATCTTAGCCCCATTCTTGTTACTGTATCCATAACTGCCTGCTTGTTTTTTTAGACTGGCAAACGGGCAGAAGAGTCACCTGATGGTAAGTGATCTCTACCGCCCGTAGACACCAAAGACAAAAGAATTATCGTTACCAACCCAAAATGGGGAATAGTGATTGAGAAAGGAAGGGGGGAATCGGGCCTTTTTACCGCCGAATGTTCATACTATTAAGGCAGCCTTATTTCGTTTAAGACCGCCTTATCTGTCAAAATTGTATGACGAAAATCAATGTATGCAGCCGTTAAAGTTGAGTAGCGTTTGACCATTCGGGCGTTAGCGAGGTAACTCATAAATGATTTTACCCACAACGACCCCACTCTTTTCAGAAGGCGTTACATTTTACCCAACCCCGTAAAAAGCAATAAGCCCTTACGCAAATAACGAGTAGCCTCGGGCCACCCTAATTGCTAATCCGAATGTATCCGGCACTCAATAAAATCACGTTTGCACCGCAAGGGCTCACCCCTTGCCAACCAACCAACCCCTTGGGGTATTTGCATGGGGTGTACAGAAAAAAGATGTCCCAAAATGACATCTAACCGACTTCGAAAATTGTATTTCATAAAAAGTTCTGAATAAGAATTATACCTCTGACTGCCTCGGTGGCGTGGTGGTATTTCGGTACAACTACCATTCTGAGTTCTCGGGTTTGATTCCCGGGTCGGGCAAAGTGATATTGGATTTTTCCATATCAGCCCGGAGTCTGGAATTTGTGCCCGATATGGCGATAGGTTCGCCCCCTGTCACATCTGGGACGGAACTAAGCTCGGCGAAATGTGGGTGTTCTGGTTCGCTAGTGCGCCTCTGCCTACCCCTTTGGGAATACAGGCGTGAGCTTATGTTATGTTATGTTATGTTAAGAATTAAGTTTTGGATTAATTTTAATCGACTCCAAAAATTGTGGTTCTCAATTCTACTTCTACCTGTCCTTATCCCACCTTAATGTGGGGTCGGCGCAACACACTTTTTCAAACATGTTGAAAGTATTCGGATTTAATTTCTACAACAGACTGCCTGACTAACGTCAACCCTCTGGGTGATTTCTCGAAACCGCATTTCCCGACCTGGAGTTCAAACCCAGGTCCTTTCGATCCACCATGCATACCACTAAAGTATTATATATTTCTTTCTTTCTTTCACTAGATCAATTCGAGCATTTTGAATCATAAAGGGTCATAAAAAACTAAACTATCACTCTATGGTCCCCTCGTCTATTGTCAAAGCAATAAAAATAATCTCTCGCAGCTCCCGTTGGAACAAAATGAACAATAATGTATGCACCCTAGTCCCAACTGTACTGTGGTCTGTGACAATACTTGCGCTGAGTACTGTAAGGTGAAAACGATTTCGATTTTATTAAATCCGCTGATATTTTTCCTGGAATAAAAATATCCAAAAAATAAATAACATAACACACATCACATACCCCTTCGGGGAGGCAGAGGCGTCCTAGCCAACTAGAACATCCACATTTCGCCGAGCTTAGTTCCGTCCCAGATGTGATAGGGGGCGAGCCTATCGCCATATCGGGCACAAATTCCAAACTCCGGGCTGATATGAAAAAAATCCAATATCACTTTGCCCGACCTGGGAATCAAACCCGATACCTCAGCTTCAGTGTGATGTTATATAGCCTATATCTTTCCTCGATAAATAGGCTATCCAACACTAAAATAATATTTCAATTCGAAGCAGTAGTTCCTGAGATAAGCGCGTTCATACAAACAAATTCCTCAGCTTTATTATAAGGTTATATTTGAGTATAAGAGGACCACTACGTACTTTGGAAGATTCCGATACGGTACGTTTAAGAACTACCACTGGATCCCAACGCGGCCTTGCCTAGGAAGACCTGGCGAAACAAGCTTTAAAAAAACGGCCAACTGCATGCAGCATTCTGCAACACTGTCAGTGTCATTGATAAGTATACTCATGCTAAATTACAGCTTTCTAGTACTAATAGTGTCTTAGCTAAACCGCAGACAGACTGGTGAACGGTCTTTTTACCTTTTGGCTTCGGAACTCTAAAAAGAAATCCTGCCAGCATGGTCACCCTTAATCCCCGGGACTCGAACCCCGAGTACAAACAAGACTCGTTTGCGCAGAGATTAGCGCATCACATGAACGCGTGTCCAATTACTGGTCACGCCGGTTTTGAGGGTGCCCTTTGTGGCGGCAATACGACCCTCATAAATCTAAATGTGTAATCAAATTCGGAATTTTTAAGATTTTTTTATCCGAGCAGTGACTAGACTACAAAACACCTGATGGCTGAATAAAGTTTATTTATTTATTTGACTGACTGACACCGACTGCCTCAGTGGCGTGGTGGTATTTCGGTACGACTACGGTTCTGAGGTCTCGGGTTCGATCCCCGGGTCGGGCAAAGTAATATTGGATTTTTCCATATCAGCTCGGAGTCTGGAATTTGTGCGCGATATGGCGATAGGCTCGCCCCCTATCACATCTGGGACGGAACTAAGCTCGGCGAAATGTGGGTGTTCTAGTGCGCCTCTGCCTACCCCTTTGGGGATACAGGCGTGAGCTTATGTTATATTATGTTATGTTATTTATTTGATGGTAAGTAATAATAATAAAAAACTTAACTGACCAATGTAAACCAAATTAAAATAAAAGAATCTTGGAAATAGATCCACATTTTTTTTTTAAATAAATAACACCCAACAGTCACATACATAGTCCTGACCCCACACTAAAATCGAATCTTGTGTCGTGGAAATCAGGGACTACGAGATACTTTCGGTCTCACAACACCCAGACCCGAAACAAATATCTGTAGGCCACACAAACATTTGTCTCAGTGCGGGGATCCAACCCGCGGCCTCTCGCTTCACAGCCACATAGAATAGCGCGAAACGAAGTCTTCAACTGCGGATTTCGTTATACAAACTAGGACCCCTGATATGATAATGAGCCTATCGACATTCGGGCACAAACTTCAGACTCCGAGCTGATACTTAACAGCAAAACCCAATATAATTTTATCCGGGGATCGAACCCGAGAACTCACGATAGTCGTACGCCACAGAGCCAGGCACAGATAATAAAACCACGTGCTATACTGTAAAGAATTGGTCCAATGACATCGCCCTATTCAAAACGACCCTATTTTAATACCCTTCATTTGTGGTCTATAAAAAATCTTTCTTTGTCCATCTGTCAGTTAAGTATGATTAATGTATACCTATTTGTGGTTAGCTACAGCTCAGTTGTGAGTAAGGACTGCCAAGACGAATGTCGGAGGTTCGAAACCGACTCTAACCCATAACCCTTGAGTTTGTTTAGGCATTTCTTCTCAGGGATAGCCACGAAATGCCGACGCCATTATTACTTTATCAAGACCTTAGAATCAATATATACTCGTAATTGACATGTGAAAGTGGTATAAAATATCCTATTTGCAGAATAAATAATAAAAAACAACCCCAATAATTACAAGTATAAAAAAACTAAAAACATACTTCAAAAGTGAAAACTTAAAAGGAAAAAATAACAACAATTTCTTACTCTCTTTGGAGTCGGTGCTGTACAGCAGGTCGATTCTCTAAGAAACGCCAGAACGTTGCGATCGATGACGAGCTCGCGCAGCGCACATCGTTGAGATCGACGGAGCGTTCAACGTTGTTAGGTCTTAGAGAATACCATTTTCAACAAAATGTCAAACGCCTCGCTTGAGAGGGCTAGTTCGCATAAGCGCCGTCATCACGCATAGCGCTATTGCGTGCGCTTTGTACCTTGCTGAATACAAAAATGACAACATCGTTGCCGCAACGATGCCGCAACGTTGTTTTCACAAATGAAACCTTAGAGAATCGATCTGCTGACTCCAAAGAGTAATTGTTATTTTTACTTTTAAGTGTTAAGTTTTAAACTCGGTATTCAGTTTTTTTGAAGTCGCTTAAAAACTTAACGGGGGAAAGGAGCCACCGGAAATCTCACTCACCGAACGAAACGCGACAGCAAGCTGCCACTTTGCGACGGTTTTCTGTGAGACAGTGGTATCAAACCGGTCGAGCCGGCCCATTCGTGCTGTAGACTTTAATCTCTACAGCGTGGCTCTACCATTCAATAACTAAGTAAGTATGTATGCATTTGGGGGGAGGCCTATGTCCAGCAGTGGACGTTCTGTGGCTGATGATGATGATGATGTATGCATTCAGGTATGTGAAGTGTACCAAGCATACACAGCGTCAATTAAGGCCTGCCTGTCAGTAGAGGAGGCTTGCCTTTTCGCACAACCTGGGAATCGAACCCAGGACCTGCTTCACATATATGCTGCCATTAGACCAAGCAGGCGATTTGTCTCGTCATAAACATAAACATAAACATAAGCTCACGCCTGTATCCCCGAAGGTGTAGGCAGAGGCGCACTAGCGAACTAGAACACCCACATTTCGCCGAGCTTAGTTCCGTCCCAGATGTGATAGGGGGCGAGCCTATCGCCATATCGGGCACAAATTCCAGACTCCGGGCTGATATGGAAAAATCCAATATCACTTTGCCCGACCCGGGGATCGAACCCGAGACCTCAGAACCGTAGTCGTACCGAAATACCACCACGCCACCGAGGCAGTCTCGTCATGATGACAAAAAACCCCCATCTGTCATGACAATAGTTCAGTAGTTAAGCCGGATTAATCCATGCGGTCACAGTGGTCCGATCCGAGGGGATTTGTATTCAATTTTTTATAAGTACCTATTTGATGTCCCCGAATTTATTGGTTTGTGGTTCATTGTACGTAGAATAAAGGGCTTCTGATCTATGGAGTTTGGGGTTCTATTCTCTGTTAATTTTAACTATTTTTAACCGAATTTAACAATAAGGATGTTCTCAATTCGTCTGTATAACATTTTTGGAGTGGTAGAGCCACGCTGTAGACAGTAACGTCTATAGCACGAATGGGCCGGCTCGACCGTTTAGATACCACTGTCTCACAGAAAACCGACGTAAAGTGGCAGCCTGATGTCGGGTTTCGTTCGGTGAGTGAGATTTCCGGTGGCCCATTTCCCCACTCCCTTTCCCAATCCCCTTCCCTCCCCTTCCATTCCCTCCTTTTAGGTTGGCAACGCACCCATGATTTTTTTTGTGTCTTGGGTGTCTATGGGCGGTGGAGATCACTTACCATCAGGTGACCCATCTGCTCGTTTGCCAATCGCTGCTATAAAAAAAAATTAAAAAAATGAATTGAGAACCTTCTTTTTTGGAATCGGTTATAATTTATAGCATAGCAATGCTTCCGTACCGGATACATAAAGCGCCCTATGTTTACGCTCTGATGGACAGGGGGGCGACAGAAAAGGTCTATACTGACGCTACTCGACATGGCGGAATTAATATGCTTTGACATGTCATTTAAATGCAAGTTTATTCATGACATTTTGATTTTCAAAGAGTTCATTTGATGCATATAATATTGCGGAGAGTTTCTTGACTGCCTCGGTGGCTGCGCGGTTTAAGTTACCGATCCAGAAGGTTTATAAATAATTAAAGTTTTAGAAGAGATACACAAGACGAGTGTGGAAGGAAAAGTCGGTAAAGGTCGACCGCATCGCACATATTTTAGCCAAGTTGATGATATACTAACTAAGGGAAAGATAAAAAGTACCCTTAACCGACGCGAATGTATGAAGAGATTGATGAAAGTAGATGAAGCGAAAGTAGTGTGTCAGAATCGGGCGAAGTGGAAATCCATAGTCTCTGCCTACCCCTATGGGATACAGGCGTGATATTATGTATGTATGTATGTAAAATTTACAAAAACTTAAAACCGACTTATACTTAAAAGTAAAAAATAACAACAAAATTTCTTACTCTCTTTGGAGTCGGTGCTGAGGCCGAAGCAGATTAAATGAAAAGGCACCGACTCTAAAGAGAGTAAGAAATTGTTCATTGAAATTAAACTATTTTTACGGATTCTATCACGATTTGGTTTTAATTTTTATGCCCGACGTTTCGAAAGCTTTGCAGCCTTCATGGTCACGGGTCAGACATACAAATTAAAAATTAAAACCAAATCGTGATAGAATCCGTAAAAATAGTTTAATTTCAATGAATAACTTTCACGTAAACCTAAGAAATCATTAAGAAATTGTTACTTTTTACTTTTAAGTGTTCGTTTTTAAATTATAAGTAGTTAAGGAGTAATATTTTCCATCATCAGCTCAGCGACATGAGATGATGAATACCAGACGTAAATACCTGAATAGTTTTAGGAAATATATGAAACACACTACGGGTCCCTATAACATTTGAGTGTTGCTCTCGATTTTCTTAGGATCCCATCATCAGATCCTGACTTGGTGCTAATAGGACCACCTGGGAAGTATACCCTTTTAAAGAGTGGTAGAGCCACGCTGTAGACAGTAACGTCTAGAGCACGAATGGGCCGGCTCGACCGGGCAGATACCACTGTCTCACAGAAAACCGACGTAAAGTGGCAGCTTGCTGTCGCGTTTCGTTCGGTGAGTGAGATTTCCGGTGGCCCATTTCCCCAATCCCCTTCCAATCCCTTTTAGGTTGGCGACGCACCCATGATTATTTTTTTGTCTTGGGTGTCTATGGGCGGTGGAGATCACTTACCATCAGGTGACCCATCTGCTCGTTTGCCCAGCTCTGCTAAAACAAAAAAAAAAGCATTTCTCGAAATGGCCCAGGCGTCTTCGAGTAATCGGGGAACATACATAAAAAAGAGATTCCGACCATAACCGCTTTATTTGTCAGAAACAAATGATTTGCTTATTCGAGTTAACCTGCTTTTCATCATCATCATCAGCATCATCAGCCATAGGACGTCCATTGCTGAACATAGGCCTCCCCCAAAGATTTCCAACCTGCTTTTATATTAATTAAAATAAATGAATGCTAACCTGCTAACCTGACTGCCTCGGTGGCGTAGTTATATTTCGGTACGACTACCGTCCTGAGGTCTCGGGTTCGATCCCCAGGTCGGGCAAAGTGATATTAGATTTTTCAGTATCGGAGTCTGGGATTTGTGCCCGATATGGCGCTAGGCTCGCCCCCTATAACATCTGGGACGGAACTAAGCTCGGCGAAATGTGGTTATTTCTACGAGTAGTTCGCTAGTTCGCCTCTGCCTACCTCTTCGGGATACAGACGTGAGCTTATGTAAGTATTCCAACCTTAACTAATCATGTGACCCGTTTATTCGTTTGGATATAAAATCCAATATCAACATAACATCTGGGACTCTGAAATTGTCATTTGACATTAATTACTCTCAAACTGACACAATTACTGAAAAATGAAAATCCATTTTTCGATTCTATTTTCGGGAAAAAATTTCCTCTTGGGAAAATTTAATTTTATCTCAAGGCGCACCTAAATTACTGCTATTGTGTTTAATTTACTTTTTTCCGACGCTAATCTGTGTTTTATTAAGATAAATAACTGTTTCCTTAAAATTAGGGCTCTGTTTTTTTTTATAGAAGATGGCAAACGAACAAGTGGGTCACCGATGTTAAGTGATCACCGCCGCCCATAAACATAATAACTTCTATTTTATTATCTTTGCACCGACTTGACTGCCTCGGTGGCGTGGTTGTATTTCGGTACGACTCCCCTCCTGAGGTCTCGAGTTCGATCCCTGGGTCGGTCAAAGTGATATTGGATTTTTCCGTATCAGCCCGGAGTCTGAAATTATTGCCAGATATGGTGAAGGCTCGTCTATCACATCTGGTACGGATCTAAGCTCGGTGTAATGTGGGTGTTCTAGTTCGCTAGTGCGCCACTGCCTACCCGTTCGAGGATACAGGTGTGAGCTTCTTCATGATTCTTTTTGTGTCTTGGGTGTCTATGGGCGTTGGAGATCACTTACCATCAGGTGACCCATCTGCTCGTTAGACAGGCGGTGCTATAAAAAGAAGAAAAGACAGTGAAAAGATCATTGTAAGACATAGCATTCTATAATATAATAATATAACAAGAAATACTTAAATCTAAATTATGTTTTTTTGACATATGATAAGTGCTTTTATATGCCTACGTGATTAATAAAGATTTTTATTTTATTTATTTATTTTTAGACATTATCACCTGGCCCGGGGATCGAATCCCAGCCCTAAGAACGCGCATTACAATGCCTATGGCAGTCAAAATATTCTATTTACAAAAACTAATAAGGGATTTGAGACATCCAAATAAAACAGACATGTGGTAAGTCCTCAATCTGAGGGGTTCCATAAAAAGTCCCGTGACATGATGGGATTACAGACCCCTTTAGGGGATAAAACCCCGGGGTCCCCCTAATCCGAGTTTTATTACAAAAACCCTTTGATTAAGAGTGCTTCATTGAAATAAAACTAGTTTTATGAACTGCCTCAGTTGTGGGATTGCGTGCGCTACGGTCTTGAGATTTTGGGTTCGATCCCCGGGTCGGGCAATGATATTGGATTTTCAGGATCTCCCGGTTCTCATCCCATATACGCTGCCATTAGACCAAGGAGGCGTTATTCTCGTTCGATTGCCAAAATAATCTTTCTTTCTACCTGCCCTTATCCCACCTTAATGTGGAGTCGGCGCTACACACTTTTTCAAGTATGATGCAGAAAGAATTCTGCTAAGTTTTTACGACGGGTTGCCTGCCTGATCAGGCAAGCACGGGCAAATTAGAAAATTCGCTTTGCCAACTTGGGTATCGAACCCACGACCTTCCGATCCACAGCCCATAATGCCGCCACTAGACCAAGGAGGCGACTGATTGCCAATATATTAATCAAAATAAATAAAACGACTGATAATAACCATTTCACCATTCCTAAGATAAATGTCCAGCAATAAAATGCATTGAATGGGAATCGAACTCACTACGGAAGCGATACATCGCGCACGAGTGAGTCACCCGGAGTGACTCCTATTATTCATTATAGTCATTGATGTATTCAAAGATGGATTGTATTTTCCAAAGAACTTTGATTAGTCATTTTGGCTAGAAGGCAGAATAGGGGTGTTGACCCAGGCTGGGTTTTTTTAAATAATGGAGATAAATAAGCAATATAAGCTAATATCTATATTAGAAAGAAATTTATAAATTCGCTTAATAATTAAAAAGTTATGACATTCAAATATGGTAGAAGGGGTAACCGTCAAACGATGCACAGCACAAGACGTGACGTCCCCTCCAAAAAATCCTAAAAATAAAAACAAATCGTGATAGAATCCGTATAAAATCTATTTATTTATTTATTTATTCATTCATTCATTCATTATTCAGTCGTTGATAAATTAATTAATTAATTAAATCATTACTTCATTCATTATTAATTATTTATAATTATTAATTAATGAATGAATTGATTCATTTATTAATGAATGAATAATGAATGAATGAATAAATGGATGGATGGATGAATTAAATAATTAATTATTTATTCATTGAAATAAAATGTACCAACGTCCAACCCGTGACCACGAAGACTGCATATCCTTCGAAACGTCGGGAATAAAAATTAAAACCAAATCGTGATAAAATCCGTAAAAATAATTTTATTTCAATAAATAGCATTCGCGTAAACTTAAGAAATCAGTATTTATCCATTCATTCATTATTCATGAAATAATTCATTCATTCATTACTCATTAATCCATTCATTCATTCATTTATTTATTTATTGATTTGGACAACCAGTAGTTGTTACATTAATACTTACGCCTAACATAATGTAAAGCCCTAATTAATTTAAATGCACAACATTTTAAGCTTATATAACATTCATCAGCCATAGGACATCCACTGCTGGACATAGGCTTCCCCCAAAGATTTCCAGATCGACCTGTTGGAAGCGGCCTGCATCCAGCGACTTCCTACGACCTTTACGTCCTGTGGCTGATGATGAAGATTCCCGTAAACATTTAATATTACTAACTATAGATGGGCTATCAAGCAAGTTTCCATACCAAGAAATTGATTGCAAACTTCAGTACCGCCATCAACCACTTATTACACTGCAAGGACGATTATTACAATTTACACATTATAGTAGGATTGCTAATTAAACGGAGTAATCTGACATTTCAGATGTTGCCACTTTTTTATGAAATTTAAATAGTGCATGCGGTAAAAAGATCAAGATTATTTAAACATTTCAATTCAGTGCACCATTTCATTCTTTCATTTTCTAAAGTCCAACTTAAAGTCGTAATTCCTACCTAATGTGTTATTAGTACTGCATGTCTATTGAATTATAGTCATAGTAAATTACTTCATGCTAAGTTATGGCATGTCTACTGGAATTTTAGTCACGGTTCATTATCAATAAAACTTACAAAAGCTATAAATGTCCTGAGCGTAATTTTTCTCAAAAATTAAAAGTAATATTTGTAATTTTCATTGTTATCATTTCGCGTATCTGTTGTGAATATTTACGTAAACTTATTGACACGGTCTTTTAGTAGATGGGTTAAGCTGAAATTTCTAAAAATACGCAATAAAATTCTAATTTTGCAAAGTAGTGCCGAGTTATTGTATCTTTGAATGACAAAAATTGAACTAGATCAATCACTATGTTTTAAAAGTGAGCAACATTATTTTGGAAAGTGACATTTCGATCTGTCAGTTTACTCCGTTTAATTAGCAATCGGACTATAGAATATTTTGTGAATGGTTAAGAATCACGTAAGATAAGTTTCTCTCAATATTATTACACTGGCCGGCCTGGCGCGCGTATATTTCAAATAAACTGAGCGACTTATGACCACTAGGTCATAACTTTTGGATCACAAGTTTTGTGCTGTTGTCCCGTCTATACTGTTAATGTCTTTGATAACAGTGTAATGAGTGGAAAGTCCAGTCAATAGCGTTCAATAACGTTTGTGAAACGGCTGTGATTGAGCGCGCATACCCACTGACCGGTGTAAAGTGGGTCGTGGTACTGTTAACGCTCCATTGTTGCACGATATTTGATACGTGCTAATTGGAGTAGCTGGACTGTCCCGCTGTCCCATTGCTGGGTAAAGTTCTAATGCTTCAAAACACACGGTCATCATCATCATCAACATCATTATCAGCCACAGGACGTTCGCTACTGGACATAGGCCTCCCCCAAAGATTTCCAGATCGACCTGCTGGAAGCGGCCTGCATCCAGCGACTTCCTGCGACCTGTCTCAGGTCTTCGGTCCACGTAGGTGGACGTCCTACGCTGCGTTCCTACGTTATTCATACATTGGACCCACCTAATTTGGGTACTTCACATGTTTGACTTTATATACATATGTATTCATATGTATTAGCAAATGAATAAAAAAAAACTGCATGGAAATTCGTTTAAAAATGAGTCAGTAATTTATATTGATACTTATTTAACATAAACTTGGAATTTGTGCCCGATATGGCGATAGGCTCGCCCCCTATCACATCTGGGACGGAACTAAGCTCGGCGAAATGTGGGTGTTCTAGTGTGCTAGTGCGCCTCTGCCTACCCCTTCGGGGATACAGACGTGAGCTTATGATGTATGTATGTTATGTTAACATAAACGGTTAACTTTTTAAATTTGTATAATTCTAATATGACGGTAGATTTTGTAACACTAACATTCTTGGACAAATGACATCTCAGTCCAACCCGTGACCACGAAGACTGCGAAGCCTTCGAAACGTCGGGAATAAAAATTAAAACCAAATCGTGATAAAATCCGTAAAAATAGTTTTATTTCAATCAGTAATTCATATTTTAAATTCTGGAGTGCGGCGTAATGGAGATATCTTGCTGTCCCTTTGCAACGCCCGTACCGTTATGGCGTGACTTGATTATACTGATACTTCTCTTTCCCGCAGTTTGAAGGTTACACCAAACTTCAAAGGCTTATAACTTTTTTATTTTTAAGACTGCCTCGGTGGCGTGGTTGTATTTCGGTTCCACTGCCGTCCTGAGGTCTCGGGTTCGATCCCCGGCTCGGGCAGTGATATTGGATTTTTCCATATCAGCCCGGAGTCTGGAATTTGTGCCCGATATGGCGATAGGCTCGGTTCCTATCACATCTGGGACGGAACTAAGCTCGGCGAAATGTGGGTGTTTTAGTTGGCTAGTGCGCCTCTGCCTACCCCTTCGGGGATACAGGCGTGAGCTTATGTTATTTTTGAGAATATTCAAATATTTCGGTGTTATGTGTTATGTTCTGTCTGTTCTATATTTTAGAAGACGTAATTTTCATATAAAATTAGTCAAGTACCAAATTTTGGGATACACGTGTACACTACAGCTAGTCGAAGTTCACTACGAGTCCTCCATTCATACATCGGGCCCACCTACTTAATATTTAGTATAATTACATGCAGACAACGTTCATTCGCGATAGCCGGCCATACCGTACTTCTCAGAATGTGAAATGAGACGTTATTAAAACTCAGCGCACATTGAGGCGATGCTATCGTATGCCACATCGTTTCACGCCCGGTTTCAATAAACAATCTCAGTTCGAATGTGCAGATCGATTACAAAAATTAGCCAATAAGAACACAGTTTGAACATGTCTCCGTCAAATGAGTTGATTTGATTGGTTCATAATCGAGATCTACTGCACTCTAAACTGAGATCGTTTATTGAAACCGGCCGTTAGTCACTTAAGTTATGAAAACGAATAATATTTCAAATAAAAGTCGCAAATATGCTTTACAAATTGATAATAGATGTGCGTTAACCGTCGGTAAAATCTAAGCCAAATCCTTTCTGCAACATGCTTGAAAAAGGGTGTTGCGCCGACCCCACATTAAGGTAGGATAAGGGCAGGTAGAAAGACTTTGATAAAATAAACTATAGAAACAGAGATAGCGCGAAAACCAATTTTTGTAATTTAGTTGAATAACTTACGACATGACACGAGATTTTATGAGACTTCTGAGACAACTTTTCATCATCATCATCATCATCAGCCATAGGACGTCCACTGCTGAACATAGGCCTCCCCTAAAGATTTCCAGATCGACCTGTTGGAAGCGGCCTGTATTCAGCGACTTCCTGCAACCTTTATCAGGTCGTCGGTTCACCTTGTAGGTGGACGTCCTAACTTTTAGAACGCCAAAATAAAGGTGTATGCTAGTTTTCAGCTTATTGTCACTCATTCCGAAGTTGATTCCTTTTTATCGACATACTTCAAAAAAAGGAGGTTCTTAATTCGTCCCTATGCTTTTTATTTACGTATGTTACGCGATATCTTCTCCAAATATGGATCAATTTGAAGTTTTTTTTTGTTCGATTGATCTTATTCCACGAATGGCGCCATATACATTTTTGTCCAATTGACTGGACTAGAGAATCTAAGAATCTGATGCTTGTGGCGGCGTCATGTGCCGGATCGATCACTTCCCTACAACATGGTTGAGGAGGTCGATGGCTGGCACATGCGTCATACTCGTGAACGGATGCTGCTTGTGGAGACTGGTCTGCCTGGACTGTTTTGTTTGCTTGTGTCCATTCAAATTGCCGTGGCTATGGGGTCGCTCAGTGTATCTTGTATGTTACTTTGCCTTTTTAATATTTTATTAGATATCTATTGTTATCATGGTTTAGCTGCTCTAATTTAAGGTCTTTTGTATCTAGTGCTGTTCTGTAAATTGGTGTTAAAAAGAGCAACGTCAGAGTTTCTTGCCCGTTCTTCTCTGGCGAAACAGCCTTCCGAACAGGCGGTAGAGTTAAAATTTTACGGAATTTAAATAATGTTTGAACATTTTATGGATTCAATAAATCATTTGATTTGATGATGCGTGTGACGACCTCTTAAATTTGGTACAGTATCGCTTATGTCCAAGAAATAAATGTAATAAATAGTTAACGAAGCTACGCAAAGCTATGTGGAAGTGTGCTACATTCTTAATTAGAAAAGGACGGATGATGTGCGAGCAGGACGGGTATAGGAAGCAATGCTAACGTATGGACTGACTGCATATTTCATCTGTCCAAATATTTTTATTTGAACATGAAATTCTTTGTAAACTGAAATAAAATTACTTTTACGGATTTTATCACGATTTGGTTTTAATTTTTATTCCCGACGTTTCGAAGGCTTTTCTTTGTAAACGTAAAATTTTTGAAATCTTCTATTTACTGTTACTTCAGGCCGCCATTATTCTGGCGAGTGAAGGACGCGATACGCTATATACCTCTATATATGTATATATATTTTATATCAGAAACGAACAGATAGATCACCTGATGGTAAGTGATCTCCACCGCCCATAGACACCCAAGATCTTGGGTGCGTTGTCAATCTAAACGGAGGGAAATAGGTATTGGGAAAGGAAAGGGAGGAATGGCCACCGGAAATCTCACTCACCGAAACGCGACAGCGAGCTGCCATTTTACGTCGGTTTTCTGTGAGACGGTGGTATGAAACTCGTCGAGCTGGTTTGATACCACTGTCTATACCTGCGACCGTCGTACTCATGTCGTTTCGTCAAAACGTGACCATAAGTAAATAAATAACACCCAACAGTCACATACACATAGTAGTCCTGGCCCCACACTAAGATCGAGTCTTTTGTCGTGGGTATCAGGAACTACGAGAGACGCACGCTCTCACAACACCCAGACCCGAAACAAATATCTGTAGGCCATACAAACATTTGTCTCGGTGCGGGGATCGAACCCGCGGCCTCTCGCTTCACAGCCGGTTACTCGCCCGCTGCGCCACGGAGGCTGTCATACCATCTCAAGCGACATTCCTGCAGTTTATGTCATGGCGCGGTAACACTCGCTTGTTTGGTGGCCTTTAGATTTCTCCCCGCTATTCGCTCTCGCTCTTTACCATCCCCGCTGTATTCGTGGCCCGACGCCTCCGCCCACAAGCTTGCAGTTAATTTCCTGCGACGTATCTGATATGTGTTAAACTTGGTTCAAATGGGAAATTGGTTTTGAAAACTTATGTGTTTTATTATATTAAAATATTACGAGTATTCAGCGTTTGTCAAACAGAAGCCGCGTCTCCTCCACTAAATAATAATAATAATATTAGCCCTGGAATATTACTGTCCCATTGCTGGGCACGGGCCACCTCTACTAATGAGAGGGGTTAGGCCTTAGTCTAACCTAAGTCTGGCCTAATGCGGGTTGGTAAACTTCACATACCTTCGAAATTCTAATGGAGAAATTCTAGGGTATGCAGGTTTCCTCACGATGTTTCCTTCACCGTTATAACAAGCGATATTTAACAATGAAAATACAATTAACATAGAAAAGTCAGAGGTGTATGCTCCATGTTGGAGTTGGTTTCGAACCTCCGACACTCGTCTCGGCAGTCCGTACCATTTCTAACTGAGCTATCGCTGCTTTGCCTGCACTAAAACGTTACCCAAAACACCTACACAAAACACGGTATTTGTGTGGTCCATTGTACCATGAGCAGGAGATAGGGTAATATGTTGTTTTGTATTCCCTGAGTCGGGCAAAGTGATATTGAATTTTTCTATATCAGCCCGGAGTCTGGAATTTGTGCCCGATATGGCGATAGGCTCGCCCCCTATCACATCTGGGACGGAACTAAACTGCGAAATGTGGGTGTTCTGGTTCGACAGGGCACCTCTGCCTACCCCTCCGGGGATACAGGCGCATAACATACATTTTTGAAATCGGTCGAAAATCAAATATCACTGCCCTCGCCGGATCAAACACGAGACCTCAGGACGATATTACCGCTCATGTAATACCACTACGCCATCGAGGTAGACAAAACCACGGATATAAAAAAAGATGGACACGTAATGGCAGCGACTGCTCAAATGGGCCGAAAATTAGCTTCACTTTCAATGTTCCTAGCGCTCCGTCCATCTTTTTTATACGTCCATGGACAAAGCAAACTCAATGCAAATGGCCTGCCATCGATGTTCACGATTTATGCGCGTCACTCGCGTCACGGTCTGTTTGTCTGTGTAACGAGCGTATGACTCACATCCTGTGATGCACTGTTACAGAAATATGGGAGAAATAATACCAAGCAGGGATAATAATAAAAATATTAGCCCTGTAATATTACTGTCCCACTGCTGGGCACGGGCCTCCTCTACTAATGAGAGGGGTTAGGCCTTAGTCTACCACGCTGGACTAATGCGGGTTGGTACACTTCACATTCGAAATTCTTGTGGAGAAATTCTCGGGTATGCAGGTTTCCTCACGATGTTTTCCTTCACCGTTATAGCAAGCGATATTTCACAATGAAAATACACTTAACATTGAAAAGTCAGAGGTGTATGCTCCATTTTAGATACTATTAAATAAAAACTTAAATCTACTTCAAAAGCTAGATATAATTTCTAAGTCGGTGGTAAGGCCAATGTTGATCTAGTAAAAAACATAACGCATCGACTTCAATTATTCGATCGTGACCAAATTTATATGGGACCACCCTTGAAATAAGCTCTATCGAACACAAAAAGAATTTTGAAAATCGGTCCACATTTGGCGGAGATATCGGGGTATATACATAAAAAAGACCAAAAATACAGACGAATTGAGGACCTTCTCCTTTTTTTAAGAGAAACCCTTGAAATAAATTAAGCGTGGACCTGTAATTTGGTATGATCGGATCAGTTTTGAAGTCGGTCCTTATTTTTTTTGTCGCTTGAGTTTTTTTTTTTTTTTTTTATCCGAGCACGGCAAAGTGACTACATCTGATGGTAAGCGTAGTGCAGTCCAAAAAAAACCAACGACCATCGATAAACATAGTTTATGAATGGTCGCCAGAGTCATGCCGGCCTGCATAAATGCTTCTTCACGCTTGGTATATAGATGGTATAAAGCCTTGAAATAAATCGGTCAATATCTGGAAATCGGGAGGTCCAGTTGGCTAGGCCTCCCGATTTCTAGACACTTTTACAGAGTTTGGAATCGGGACATATGGCAACATTCCTCTGAACCCATGACTAAGCACATTCAAATTCAAATCTCATACAAAGATAATGCCCGTCTGGGAACGTTCGCGAATCGCCACTCTACATGATATGTCATTTGTTTTATACAGAACTGTATTCGTCACGTGCACGCTGCGTTTAATCAAACAAAATAATTTATTGAATCCACAAAATGTTTAAACATTATTTAGATCCCGCCAAATTTTAACTCTACCGCCTGTCCGGAAGGCTGTTTCGCCAGAGAAGAACGGGCAAGAAACTCTGACGCTGCTCTTTTTAACACCAATTTATAGTCAGCTACTAACACAGTACAGCACCAGTTACAGAAAGACCTTGAATTAGAGCAGCTAAACCATGATAACAATAGATATCTAATAATATAGGACAAAGTAACACAAAATACACTAAGCGATACACAGCCACGGCAAGTTGAATTGACACAAACAAACAAAACAGTCCAGGCAGACCAGTCTCCACAAGCAGCACCCGTTCACGAGTATGACTCATGTGCCAGCCATCGACCTCCTCAACCATGTTACAGGGAAGTGATATAATACTTAAAGCCATCCATATATTATATACCTAGATGCACAGTTAACGCTCGGAAAATGGGACAGCAAAGGAGTGCTTAAGCACTTCTTTTGCATACAGTCGGACGCCGATAGAATTATAAATTGCAAATTCAAATTCAAGAACGCTTGATCATTTCGTTTAAAAAGCTACTTTATAACACGTGCATAGGGTTATAATTGTGTTGATTTAATTAGAACTTGTGATATTTTTCTAGGGTATATTATATCGATGCCTTAAGCACTTAGTAGAAAGAAAGGAAAGAAATCTATATGTCAGATTTGCTGGTTATTCGCATCTACCAGAATAGGGGTCACAGTATACGTGGTGTTAAACCTGCCATAGTGACCCACACTTTTGTGGATCCCGTTACAGGATCAAAAGTCAGTAGAAGATAGGCACTAATAATTTTCGTCCGACTTCCAAAAAGGAGAAGGTTTTCAATTCGTCAGTATTTTTTTATGTATGTTACGCGATATTTCCGCCGAATGTGGACCGATCTTCAAAATTCTTTTTGTGTTCAATAGAGCTTCTTTCAAGGGTGGTCCCATATTAATTTGGTCACGATCGGGTTTGAAGTCGGTCCTTTAAGTTTTTAAACTTGTGATTATTATCATCATGTTTTTTATGGAGTGGCAATGTGATTTTAAACATAATTTGATAATTGGAATACAAACAATAGTCTACTTTCTTTCTCCTTGCCCTTATCCCACCTTAATGTGGGGTCGGCGCAACACACTTTCAAGCACGTTGCAGAAAGGATTTGGCGGGAAATTAAATTAGAAAATTTGCTTTGCCCGACCTGGGAATCGAACCCTGGACCTCCCGGTCGCCAGCCCATACATACTAGACCAAAAAGGCGACAAGGCGAAATACAGATAATAGTGATGTATAATTATGTAACGTTTTACTAAATTCAATAATTAAATATCGGAGGCGGCACATATATATGTTACATAAGCGTATGGGCCACCGGAGGCCGAGCCGCCCGTGACTATCTACATCATATCCACTTTTATCTTTCTGTTGGTTAATCAAATAAAACGAGTAAAATACCAAATTAGTACACAAAAAATAAAACCCCAATCAACTATGCAAAACGCAGCGTCCCTGGTCGTTTCTAAAGCCAGTATGTTTACAATTTAACGAGTAATGTGAACATGCATACTGCATTACAAATGGAAGTATTTTTATTGCACTCACATTATTAAAACGCGTATGTATGTCGCAGTATGTGCAAAGCCGTTGCAATGATATATGAGTATATTCATAAAATTCAAGATTCTTCTATCTGGCGAATTCTACACGAATGGGCCGGCTCGACCGGTTGGATACCATTGTCTCACGGAAAACCGACGTAAAGTGGCAGCTTGCTGTCGCGTTTCGTTCGGTGAGTGAGATTTCTAGTGGCCCACTTCACCCCCTTCCATTCCCAATCCCTTTTTCCCTCCCCTTCTATTTCCTCCTTTTAGGCTGGCAACGCGCCCATGATTCCTTTTGTGTCTTGGGTGTCTATGGGCGGTGGAGATCACTTACCATCAGGTGACCCATCAGCTCGTTTGCCTATCTCTTCTATAAATAATCACACGTTTAAAACTTAACAGACCGACTTCAAATCCGATCGTAACCAAATTTATATGAGACCCTTGAAATAAGCTCTATCGAACACAAAAACAATTTTGAAAATCGGTCCACATTCGGAGACTTCGCGTAACATACAAAAAAATATTGTAAGGTTACCTAAACATTTTTAAAAATAAATGAGTAAAATCTAAGCTATGTGAAAATAATAATCAACATTTTATCGATATCCATTTACTGAACGTTGTTCAAACACTAATATTTTAATACGGGCAACACCGGAGAGAGCGACGGCTAAGGTGGGGAGAGAAAATGGTGGTCGGTGGAGTGGCGCAGGAGCGAGGACGGCAGTTGGTGTGGAGACGGGAAGAGAACTAGTCAGGAAGAAGAATATTATTTGTGTGATTATTATCAGTGTGAGAATCAATAAACAAAGTGCAAAAGCTGGTGTACGCATATTTTCTTGCTGAATCTTAAACAAGTTATTACAATATACAGACGAATTGAGGACCTCCTCCTTTTTGGAAGTCGGTCGAAAAAAGGGCAGGTAGAAAGAAAGACTAGAAAAGGCGACATTGTTATTAAAGTTATGTTTGAATGATACAGTTCAGGCGCATCCGAGTACGAAAGTTAATATCCTCCATGACACCATGAACAAATTCGGGGTTACATGAGCCAATTGCGACCGTGAGAACGTTCAAACAACGAGCAATTGAGACCGACAATTGTACAACTAATTAAAAGACGTTGTTATTCTATGTGTCACTGGGTTAGTTCTTGATGATTTTAACCAACACTAAAAAAGACCTTCTTAATTAGACCGTTCCTACAACAGAGAGGAACGGTATTTCCATAGATATTATTTACCTAGATGCACAGTTGACGCTCGGAAAATGGGACAGCAAAGAAGTGCTTAAGCACTACTTTTCCCTACAGTTGGACGCCGATAGAATTCTAAATTTGAAAATTCGAATTTAAGAACGCTTGATCAATTCGTTTAAAAATCTACTTTATAACACGTGCATAGGGTTATATTGGTGTTTGATTTAATTAGAACTTGTGATCTTTTTCTTTGTTTTATTCCTGAGACTACTTTTTAGGACGATATTTGCAATGAACTGTGCATCTAGGGTATATTATATTGATGGGTATTTCACTCAGAAATCCTATTCGAAATATCTTAATGAATAATATTAGCCCTGTAATATTACTGTCCCGCTGCTGGGCACGGGCCTCCTCTACTAATGAGAGGGGATAGGCCTTAGTCTACCACGCTGGCCTAATGCGGGTTGGTAGACTTCACATACCTTCGAATTTCTTGTGCAGAAATTCTCGGATATGCACGTTTCCTCACGATGTTTTCCATCACCGATATAGCAAGCAATAATTCACAAAAAAACATATAATACAATATAAGCTCACGCCTGTATCCCTGAAGGGGTAGGCAGAGGTGCACTAGCGAACTAGAGCACCCACATTTCGCTGAGCTTAGTTCCGTCCCAAATGAAATAGGGGGCAAGCCTGTCACTATACTGGACATAAATACTAGATTTCGGGCAGATACTGATTGAAAAAAAACAATATCGCTTCGCCCTTTCTATGCAATTTGGGGATCGAACCCGAGAATTCAGGATGGTAGTCGTACCGAAATATAATTGCGCTACCGAGGCTAAAACACAGATATACCCTGTTATAGTCGCCTCCGTGGTCTAGTGGCAGCATTATATGAGCTGTGGACCGGGAATTCCTGGGTTCGAATCCCAGGTCAGCCAAAATTTCGGATTTAATTTGCCCGGGACTAGATCCCTCAGAGAGGATTGACGTCAGGCAGGCAGTATGCTTGAAAATGTGTGTTGCACTTACCCTCCGTTAAGAAAAGATAAGTAAAGGTAGAAATAAAGGAAGAATTATTATAATAGATATTTTATCGACTGACTTCCAAAAAGGAGAATTCAATTCAAGGTCCTCAATTCGTCTGTGATTTCGACCGACTTCCAAAAAGAAGGTGGTCCTCAGTTCGTCTATATTTTTTTAAATGTTAAGCGATATCTCCGCCAAATGTGGACCGATTTTCAAAATTCTTTTTGTATTCAATAGAACTTATTTCAAGGGTGGTCCCGTATAATTTTGGTCGATCAGTTTTGAAGTCGGTTTAAGTTTTTAAACTTGTGATGACTTGTGAACTTGTTAATGTGTTACGTTATTTTACCGCCTTACGGTTATTAATCAACCAATTTTGGGTTTTACCTGTAACAATAAATGAATAAATTAGTAACGAACGATATGCATTAAAAATATACAATAATAATATTAGCAGTAAACAATAAATAAAATAAAATAAAAATGTTTATTGGTCACGTAGGCATATCAAATGCACTTATGACAGGTCACAACAAGGTCTAGATACATTTATATAATAATCATGTTACAACACTATCAATTTATAAAACAAGCAAGTAGGTATGGACACAATAAATACATAGTTTCCAAACATCAATTTCAACTTTAAAAAATAAAAGCAAAATCATCATCATCATCAGCCACAGAACGTCCACTGCTGGACATAAGCCTCCCCCAAAGATTTACAGATCGACCTGTTGGTACAGGAAACTCAACTATAGAAGCTTTTGCTAGTGGTAGGATATTCGTATCCGTGGAGCTAAAACCTGCCATAGTGACCCACACGCTGTGTGTGGTTCGCATTCCAGGATCAGCCAGTGTATATGTTCTCTCGAGGGGCTTGCGGCATGACTTGATGGTTGGTTGAGACGGGTATGGGGGTATCCCTGTATCTGCATCGGTCATCCGCCTGTCTTGTCGCAAGCCCCTCGATTTGCTTCTTCCCTCTTCGGATTCGGAGTGTGACGAAGCATAAATAGTCCGGCATGATTCTGACGACCACTGATAAAACCATTGGTTTGTTGATCGCTGGTTGTGGACTGCACCACGCTTACCATTAGGTGAAGTGTAGTCACTTTATCGTGCTCGGAAAACAAAATATTTTAGAGTAAATAAAATAAACAGTTTTGAGTGGTAGAGCCACGCTGTAGACAGTGACGTCTACAGCACGAATGGCTCGGCTCGACCGGTTAGATACCACTGTCTCACAGAAAACCGACGTAAAGTGGCAGCTTGCTGTCGCGTTTCGTTCGGTGAGTGAGATTTCCGGTGGCCCATTTCCCACCCTCCCTTTCCCAACCCTTTTTCCCTCCCCTTCCATTCCCTCCTTTTAGGTTGGCAACGCACCCATGATTCTTTTTGTGTCTTGGGTGTCCATGGGCGGTGGAGATCACTTACCATCAGGTGACCCATCTGTTCGTTTGCCAGTCTCTGCTATAAAAAGAAAAACATAACTGTCATTGTTACTCTCATATTTATATATACTTAGCACAGGATTTGAACCCGGAACCTCTCACTTCCATGTCGGCTTACCGCAAGCAAACTTCCTCCGCTACTAGTTGCACTCACAGCGGAACTTCGTAATTTGTGGAAAGTTACGTTTGAAACTGACTGTTAATTAAGACATTATGACATAAAACATAAGCTCGCGCCTGTATCCCCGAAGGGGTAGGCAGAGGCGCACTAGCGAACTAGAACACCCACATTTCGCCGAGCTTAGTTCCGTCCCATATGTGATAGGGGGCGAGCCTATCGTCATATCGGGCACAAATACCAGACTCCGGGCTGATATGGGTCGGGCAAAGTGGTATTGGATTTTTCCATATCAGCCCGGAGTCTGGAATTTGTGCCCGATATGGCGATAGGCTCGCCCCCTATCACATATGGGACGGAACTAAACTCGGCGAAATGTGGGTGTTCTAGTTCGCTAGAGCGCCTCTGCCTACCCCTTCGGGGATACAGGCGTGAGCTTATGTTATGTTTTTGTCACCTAACTTAAAGCTAGAACCTCTGGTTTAATATGCCACTAAACCAAGGAGGCGACAAAGCTTATGTCACATCTAATGTACCAAAAATCACAGAATAAGAACTTGGTTTTTTGAAGGTGTTAAAAGCACCGTTCAATAGGCCTATCACATTAAAACAACTGGGTACTTGACTATAGTAACCAATATCAATGAATTTCTGTAGGAACATAGATTTATCATCGAAATAACGTATGCAATAGGAATTTATTAAAAATACTCCAACGATAATTTTATTTTAGTAATTCAAATACTTAATTTTTTATCTGTGGGTCACGTGCGGGTAAACACCAATCGCGATGCATGATGTCAGATTACTCATTTTTCTTGTTTATTTGCTCCACAAGGGCCTACGACCTAAGATCCAAAGTCATACTGCCAGGTTATTTGGTAATTTTTTCTCGTATTTTTATTTAAATCTCAACTTAATTTCAACGCGGATGTGATCGACGATCGATATCTGATCGACGAAATATCTGAACCGTCTTTTTTAGTTTGAAATCATAAATATTATTTCCTCAACATCTTTTTTAAAAGCGATTTTTTATCTATGGTAAGAAACAATGACGTCACCCGTAGCTACAGTTAACAGGTAGCGTTTTGGCGGCAAACTAAATTATACATATTAATTTTTGCTTTTTTTTAACTAAATATATGAAAATAAATTACGAAATATTTTTTTACATGTTTAGGATAAACTAATAAATAGCCCTGTACACTTTTAAAAAAATAGTTAGTAAAAGTACCCAATTAACAACTGCGATTACACTGTTACGTAGGCCTCACTCGCCACTTTCACAAGGTTCGATCTCAGATATGATTGTTCAAATGTCAGCTTACCACGATAAAAGCTCGAGCTTTCGAATGGAAAGTTTGACAGCTTATTAAAGCACTATTCAATATTTTGGGGGTCCATGAAGATTTCGTTAATCGTTAAGTCGGCGATTTTTAAAAGTAACGCATCAATGGACAGCATCAGTGTCTAAATTCACAATAATAAATTAACAACTTAACGGACCGACTTCAAATCCGATCGTGAACAAATTTATATGGGACCCTTGAAATAAGCTCTATCGAAGACAAAAAGAATTTTGAAAATCGGTCGACATTTGGCGGAGATATCGCGTAACATACATAAAAAATACCGACGAATTGAAGACCGGAAATCTCACTCACCGAACGAAACGCGACAGCAAGCTGCCACTTTACGTCGGTTTTCTGTGAGACAGTGACATCAAACCGGTCGAGCCGGCCCATTCGTGCTGTAGACGTTACTATCTACAGCGTGGCTCTACCACTTAACTATTAAATATGTTCATACCTGAGTTTGTGATAGAATATAAATCAAATGTGGTCGCCCACCCTTTTATGGACACGGCGTGATGCCAAACAAATTAGAACAAACCCCGCAATGAAATTAGAGACCCTTTTACTACGTCCTAATTGAATTTACCGGTATTGTGCCGCGCCTTGCCAAATATAGGCAAATGGGTTAGCGGCGAAGCTATTAACAGTGATTTCACTTGTTGGAACTTATGTACTTTGTACTTGGATATCAGAGGCAAGAGCAGGAAAATTTCTGACAATGGTAAATGTATTCGAGCTCTGACAGAGTAAGCAAAGTAGTCGGCTGACTTCCAAAAAGAAGGTCCTCAATTCGACTGTATTTTTTTTTAACCAGAGATTGGCAAACGAGCAGATGGGTCACCTGATGGTAAGTGATCTCCACCGCCCATAGACACCCAGGACACAAAAATAATCATGGGTGCGTTGCCAACCTAAAAGGAGGGAATGCAAGGGGAGGGAAAGGGAGTAGGGAAATGGGCCACCGGAAATCTCACTCACCGAACGAAACGCGACAGCAAGCTGGCACTTTACGTTGGTTTTCTGTGAGACAGTGGTATCTAGCCGGTCGAGCCGGCCCATTCGTGCTAGACATTACTGTCTACAGCGTGGCGGTATGTGGGTGTTCTAGTTCGCTAGGAGCCTCTGCCTGCCCCAACGGGGAGGCGTGAGCTTATGTTATTTTTCCTGTAAAATGCTTTAAGATGTGTTGCGCCGACTTCAATTAATTTAACGTAAGCATAAAACCTTTTTAAAGTAAGCCAAAAATACTCGTCGAAATCACAATATCTTTCTTTAAGTCGGTTAAAAATTCAGTGGTAGATATCACGCCATAAGTTACGCCCTATAACCATGGTATTTCCCTATCCGGAAATCAAACCCGCGCCCCACGATTGAGGCCCTCATTAAGTTAACAAGAACCCTTTACATATAAAAATGTTTTATAAAACACATTCCAGAGTTTTATGTAGGAAACCGCACCCCGAAACTAAGTGCCATTTAGGGGTTGGTGGCTGGTGCCCCTTAGTTTAAAAATTACACAGTCTGCTATAACAGTGAACGAATGCGTGAGGAAACCTGCATACCTGAGAATTTATTTATAAGAATTCAGAATATGAAGTGTACCGTAATAATGCATAGCGTGGTAGACTAATGCCTAACCCCTCTCATTAGTAGAGGAGGCCCGTGCCCAGCAGTGGGACAGTAATTTTTATATATTACGGGCTAATATTATAATTATTATTTAACATAACGTAACATAACATAAGGTCACGCCTGTACCTATCCCTGAAGGGGTAGGCAGAGGCGCACTAGCGAACTAGAACACCCACATTTCACCGAGCTTAGTTTCGTCCCAAAAGTGAATAGTCACAGGCGGCTCGGCCTCCGGTGGCCCATACGCTTATGTAACATACATATGTAACAGACAATATATAATACATAAAATCACAATTTAAAATGTATAAAATATGTCAAATCAGCAGTTATGGTGACGCAAAAATTAAAAATATAGATATCACGGGATGCCTTGCAGATGTGATTATTCTTTATTTAAAAACCAATCAACATGATTAACTTGCGAGCTATGCGAGTTTTGCTAAAAATATTCTTTATTCAAAAATAAAAAATATTTGGAGATTATTAAAAAAATACACTGAACACAAATGACTGCCTCGGTGGCGTGGTGGTATTTCGGTACGACTATGGTTCTGAGGTCTCGGGTTCGATCCCCGGGTCGGGCAAAGTGATATTGGATTTTTCCATATTAGCCCGGAGTCTGGTATTTGTGCCCGATATGGCGATAGGCTCGCCCTCTATCACATCTGGGACGGAACTAAGCTCGGCGAAATGTGGGTGTCCTAGTTCGCTAGTGCGCCTCTGCCTATCCCTTCGGGGATACAGGCGTGAGCTTATGTTATGTTATGTGTTATTAAAAAAATAATCAAAAATATAATAATTATGATGCCTTTTCCCTAACATCAAATAAATAGACAAACTGTTTTTCAGACTGTGCCCCTTGTTAACTAGGGGTGGATTTAAAAATGTTTCATTATTTCCCGCCCCGCTGACATTTTCATTTAATTTTCATATTAATTTTAATTTTCATGACTTTTGATAAGGTATGCATTTTATATGATTCAAACTGAGTGGCAATTTTGGATATCCGTGAGGTCATAGGTTCACATCAATCATCAATTTTAGTGTAGGGTCAGGACTCAGGACTATGTGTATTACTGTTAAAGGTCCCATATAAATTTCGTCACGATCTGGAAAAATTTAAGTCAGTCCATTCATTTTTTATTGTAATAAATAAATAAAATAGAGTTAGAATAAATACTAAATAGTTTGTTTAATGAATTTTCAGGGTGTAAACGCGTGATGAGTGGTGACAAATTATACATTAAAAAGGCGCGGCGTCTAGTCTTGTTCGGGAATTCACAGGGACGGACCAAGTATCAGGTCCGTGGGGGTCATGGCCCCAACATTTGCAATAGCGAATTGATTTAATGAGTGGCTCGGCTTCCGGAGGCCGAGACACTTATGGAACATATATCTCTATATGTGCCGCCAACTCCAACGGGTCAAATGGCGGCTGTACTATGTTTAGAAAAAATGAAAGAAAGAAAGGTACTTTATTGCGCCTACACTTTTGGACTGACTCCAAAAATGAGAAGGTCCTTAGTTCGTCTGTATGTTTTTTATGTATGTTACTCGATATCTCCGCCAAATGTGGACAGATTTTCAAGATTATTTTTGTGTTTGATAGAGCTTATTGCAAGGATGGTCCTATACAAATTTGGTAACGATCAGATAAATTTTGAAGTTGGTACGTTATGTTTTTTAACCTGTCGGAAGCGGCTTGCTTTATGCACGATTTTTGATTATTCCAGCTTGAAGCCAAAATTAAATAAGTATATAAAATCGCATTTTAAAATACACATTTACACATGACAATAATTCTGAAAAATTAAAGATAAGATTTTCGACGCACTCATAAATTAATTAAATTTATAAATTCATTGAATTGTGAAGCGATGAAATTTGTACTTTCATAATATGCTAATTCCGTCCCTGGCATCAACGTTGAACGTCCACACAGCCGAAAATATGACCGTCCTAATAACATTAATTAATTTTTAACGAGTTACTAGGTGTCGCTTCAGGGAGTGGTGTGACGTGACCTGAAAACCTCCATGAAATTACCTTTTAAATATTTAGTGGCATTTGTTTTTAACCGCCTTTGGATGTGTCATGTGAGGTCCTGGGTTCGAATCAGAGGTACGTAGAAACTGATTTTTTTATAACAGATGATGGCAAACGAGGAGATGGGTCACCTGATGGTAAGTGATCCCACCGTCCATAGACTTCTCAAACACGAAAATCATGAGGGCGTTGCCAGCCTGAAAGGAGGGAAATAAGAATGTGTAAAAGGGAGGGGGAACTGGGCCATCGGAAATCTCACTCACCGAACAAAACGCGACAGCGAGCTGCCATACGACGGTTTTCTGTGAGACAGTGGTATCAAACTGGTCGAGCCGGCCCATTCGTGCTGTAGACGTAAATGTCTACAGCGTGGCTCTACCATTCTTAAAAGCAATAATACAAGGCTAATATCGGTGGCGTGGTTGTATTTCGGTACGACTACTGTGAGGCCTCGGGTTCGATCCCCGGGTCGGGCAAAGTGATATTGGATTTTCCCATATCAGCCCGGAGTCTGGAATTTGTGCCCGATATGGCGATAGGCTCGCCCCCTATCACATCTGGGACGGAACTATGCTCGGCGAAATGTGGGTGTACTAGTTGGCTAGTGCGCCTCTGCCTACCCCTCGGGGATACAGGCGTGAGCTTATGTTATGTTAATATCATTTTAACCAGACAAACTAGCACAACACTAACTGAAGGCGTATTGCATCATATTAAGCAAGTAATTACTGCAGGTGAACACACTCTACTTGCATATGCATTGCAATTACTGCAATGTACTTGTCACTAACTAAGCTTACATAGTCACTTAACTATGTAAGCTCATAATGTAGGCAGGGGTAGGCAGAGGCGCACTAGCGAACTAGAACACCCACATCGCTGAGCTTATCGTCCCAGATGTGATAGGGGGCGAGCATTTCAGACACAAATTCCAAACTCCAGGCTGATACTGAAGAGAATTTAAGTTTAAACACTTTACGGACCGATTTCAAAACTTATCCGATCGTGATCGTGATCGTGAAATATGGGACCACCCTTGAAATAAGCTCTATCGAACACAAAAATAATTATGAAAATCGATCTAAATTTGGCGGAGATATCGCGTAACATACATAAATACAACCGAATTGGGGACCTTCTCCTTTTTAGAAGTCGGCCGAAAGCTTAATTTCACTGCCCTCGCTGGAGATCGAACCCGAAACCTCATGACATCGATATATTATATACCTAGACGCACAGTTGACGCTCGGAAAATGGGACAGCAAAGGAGTGCTTAAGCACTCGTTTTGTCTACAGTCCGACGCCGATAGAATTCCATATTCTAAATTTCAAAATACAAATTTAAGAACGCTTGCTCATTTCGTTTAAAAAGCTACTTACACGTGCATAGGGTTATATTTGTGTTGATTTAATGAGAACTTGTGATATTTTTCTTTGTTCTATTCCTGAGACCACTTTTTAGGAGGATATTTGCAAAGAACTGTGCATCTAGGGTATATTATATTGATCCCTCATGACGATAATCATAACGTTTTACAACTACGCCACAGACGCAGTCACGCAAACTTATAGTTTACATACACAGAGAATTTATATCAGCATTTCCCTAGTCCGTGTGACAGCCGTAAAAATTTCATTTTAATATCGCAAATGGAGAAAGCAGTACTCAGCCTACATTACATTTACAGATGTTTTATGTATGCGGAATGTTTTGTGACTGTTTAACCGACTTTGAAAGGGAGGTTCTAGAGCTTATAGTACTTTTCGGCTACCCCTCCTACTATTTTACGACAATTCGTCCCTCAACTTAGAGACATTCTATCCCTCGACTTGGCGTCAGTCTGTCTCTCTTTTTTAGACAATCCGACACACTTCTTTGGTCGCAAAGAGTGTCGGATTGTCGAATCCGTCCTTTTTCTTTAAGACTATTCATCCCTCGGCTTAGCGTCAATCTACTTTGCGACAATCCGTTCCTATTACTTTACGACAATCCGGCCCGCCTCTTTAAGACAATCCGTTTCTCTGCTTTGAGACAATTCATCCCTCAGTTTAGACTCAATCTATCTGGCCCTCTGCGACAAACCGTCCCTTTACTTTACGACAATCCGGCCCGCCTGTTTAAGACAATCCGTTTCTCTGCTTTGAGACAATTCATGCCTCAGCTTAGAGTCAATCTATCTGGCCCTCCACTTTGCGACCAGCCCTCCCTTTACTTTACGACAATCCGGCCCGCCTGTTTAAGACAATCCGTTTCTCTGCTTTGAGACAATTCATGCCTCAGCTTAGAGTCAATCTATCTGGCCCTCCACTTTGCGACCAGCCATCCCTTTACTTTACGACAATCTGGCCCGCCTGTTTAAGACAATCCGTTTCTCTGCTTTGAGACAATTCATGCCTCAGCTTAGAGTCAATCTATCTGGCCCTCTGCGACAAACCGTCCCTTTACTTTAGGACAATCCGGCCCGCCTCTAAGACAATCCGTTTCTCAGCTTTGAGACAATTCATCCCTCAGCTTAGAGTCAATCTATCTGGCCCTCTACTCTGCGACAAACCATCCCTTTACTTTACGACAATCCGGCCCGCCTCTTTAAGACAATCCGTTTCTCTGCTTTGGGACAATTCATCCCTCAGCTTAGAGTCAATCTATCTGGCCCTCTGCGACAAACCGTCCCTTTACTTAACGACAATCTAGCCCACTTTTTTAAGACACTCGGTCCCTATATTTTGCGACGATCCGGCTCTCTTGTTTGAGACAATCGGTCGCTCTTCCCCAAGTTAAGCCACTATGGCGAGTGGCGACTTACCATAATAAATGATTGACAGGTGAAACTAACGAAAGCTCAATCAATATGGAACTTTCAAATGCATTATATTTCTTGCTAGAGACAGCGCGCTGCGTCTTTCGTTTTTACTGCTAATTGCTAATGTGAAAACGACATTTTCTATAATCTTGATACGATTGGGGTCGCGGGTTCGATATCCCGGATGGGTACGAGCAGATATAGATTATCAACGGTGCTAATCGGTTTTAAAAGAGCCTCCCTTTTTATCCACAGTTAGTAAATAATCTTTCTTTCTTACGGCCTTTACCCCACTTCAATGTCGGGTTAAGGCAACGCACTTTTATAGCCCAGGCTGGCAAACGAGCAGATGGGTCACCTGATGGTAAGTGATCTCCACCGTCCATAGACACCCAATACACAAAAAGAATCATGGATGCGTTGCCAACCTAAAAGGAGGGAATGGAAGGGGAGTGAAAGGGAGGGGGGAAATGGGCCTCCGGAAATCTCACTCACCAAACGAAACGCGACAGCAAGCTGCCACTTTACGTCGGTTTTCTGTAAGACAGTGGTATCAAAACGGTCGAGCCGGCCTATTCGTGCTGTAGACGTCACTGTCTACAGGTGGCTCTACCACTCCAAAATTTGTATGAAATATTTAGTTATCCAAAGGTCATCAATTCGCAGTGAACTCTAATATATATTCGAGCTCGCTGATTCAGAAGATTTTGAAATAAAACTATTTTTACGGATTCTATCACGATTTGGTTTTAGTTTTTAAGTCCGACGTTTCGAAAGCTTCACAGCCTTCGTGGTCACGACAGTTTGACCCAAAAATCCTAATAAATCATTGAGAAGAATTTATTACCTCCTTTTAAATTATCGGTAAGCTCACCAGGTTTTTATAAATAGTGGCAAATATTTCAAGTATACAGGAGTTGAACCTACGACCTCTCCCATAAGAGTAATTTAACATTGCGTGAATACATCGCGTGTGTGTCCAGACCACGCAAACTAAATTTATAATTGGGACCATATGTATAAATATCATACTGTATAGGAAATTATCTATCAAACAGATGTTTAAAAACCTTATGGACTTACTTCAAAATGTATCCGATCGTGACCAAATTTATATAAATAAATAAATACACCCGCTAGTCACACACCTAGTCCTGACCCCACACTAGGTATAACCTGTATCGTGGGTGTCGGAGACTATGAGAGACGCGCGCTCTCACAACACCCAGACGCGAAACAAATATATGTGGGCCACACAAACATTTGTCTCGGTGCGGGAATCGAACCCGCGGCCTCTCGCTTCACAGCCGGCTACTCGCCCGCTGCGCTACGGAGGCTGTCACATATGGGAACAATCTTGGAATAAGCTCTATCGAACACAAAAAATACAAAGTCAAATATAATAAAGTCACAAGTTTAAAAACTTAACGGACCGACTTCAAATCCGATCGTGACCAAAATATGGGACCACCCTTGAAATAAGCTCCTTCGAACACAAAAATAATTTTGAAAATCTGTCCACATTTGACGGAGGTATCGCGTAACATACATAAAAAAAATACCGACGAATTGAGGACCTCCTCCTTTTTGGGAAGTCGGCTGAAAATCAAATTACAATTCGTTATGTCGGAGGTTCGAGACCAATCCCAAAATGAAGCATACACCTCTGACTTTTCTATGTTAAGTGTATTTTCATTGTGAATTATCGATTGCTGTAACGGTGAAGGAAAACATCGTGAGGAAACCTGCATACCCGAAAATCAGTCCACAAGAGAGAGGGGTGTGTCAAGATCGTAGCTTGCGGCGCTCAATTGTCTCTGCCTACCCCCATGGGCTGCAAGCGTGTGTATATATGTACTTCACAAGAATTTCTCAGTATGTGAAGTGTACCAACCCGCATTAGGCCAGCGTGGTAGACTAAGGCCTAACCCCTCTCATTAGTAGAGGAGGTCCGTGATCAGCAGTGGGACAGTGATATTATAGCCCTATTATTATAATATTATATTACTATTAAAATTGAGTACCTCCTTTTTTTGAAGTCGATCGAAAGTCGACTCTAAAAGTCGAAAACAGTTTCTCTCGTGTAGCTTATAATGTTCCGTATTAAAATATTGTACAACTTCAATAGGCCATCTGTCCAAAGATAACCTGTTGTCTGACGAAGGGCTATTGTTAATCTCCAGTAACAGTTATTTGCAACTTAACTGTTGCTTCTAAGTGAAAGCTATGTTACGAGCCGGCCAATCACTTGGAGCTAGCAAGCTAGTGATGCAACCTTTGGCTATCGATATTTTGTTATTATACATCTATGACTAAAGAAAAAATTAAAGGACCTGGCATAACATAACATAAGCTCACGCCTGTACCCCGAAGGGGTAGGCAGAGGCGCACTAACGAACTAGAACACCCACATTTCGCCGAGCTTAGTTCCGTCCCAGATGTAATAAGCGGCGAGCCTATCGCCATGTCGGGCACAAATTCCAGACTCCGGGCTGATATGGAAAAATCCAATATCACTTTGCCCGACCCGCGATCGAACCCGAGACCTCAGGACAGTAGTCGTACCGAAATACCACCACGCCACCGACGCAGTCCAATTTTTTTTTTTTTAGTTTTCATTATTTGATATCACATCGATAATAAACACATCTGCGCATCCCTATAGCCTAGTAATGGATGAGCGGCCATTTCTTAGAGTCGTGACTTGCCTCATTCAACCTGAAGTAATAACTGATTGGTGAGTTGTAACAGATTGTACAAAAATATCTTGTATTCGATTTGCGTCTCGGCGGAGTGCTTCGTAAATGATTATCATTTGTATAAAGTTTAAAATCTTAACAAACCAACTTTAAAACATAACTGCGGCCTGAGCAGGAAAATTTCTGACAACCGTAAATGTATTCGAACTCGATGCGCGTCTATGAAAGTATGAAATATTAACCAAACGTCATCAGTGCCCAGGGAACTCGAATACATTAACATTAGTTTTTCGTGCTCGGGCTACTGATCTTGAACATATATGGGACTCTTGGAATAATCACAAGTTTAAAAACTTAACTGACCGACTTCCAACTTGATGCAATCGTGACCAAATTTACATGGGACCACCCTTGAAATAAGCTCTATTTAACACAAAAAGAATTTTGAAAATCGGTCCACATTTGGCGGAGATATCGCGTAACATACATAAAAACAGACGAATTGAGGACCTTCTTTTTGGAAGTCGGTCGAAACAAGCTTAAAAACTTAACGGAGTTTTCTTTCTACTTGCCCTTACCCCACCTTAATGTGGGGTCTGCGGAACACTTTTTCAACCTGTGCAGAAAAGATTTAGCTTAGTTTTTACGACCGGCTGCCTGCCTGACGTGAACCCCCTCTGAGGGATTCTGGAATTAAATTAAAAGATTCGCTTTGCCCGACCTGGGAATGGAATCCAGGACCTCCGGGTCCACAGACCATATATGCTGTCACTAAACCAAGGAGGCGACTAACTTATATAACCATGATCAAACATGGGACCACCCTTCAAATAAGCTCTATCGAACACAAAAATAATCTCGGTCCATATTTTTTCAAATCAAATCAAATCAAAATATTTATTTAATCCATGAAATGTTACTACATTATTTAGATTCCGTCGAAGTTCCTCTACCGCCAATTCGAAAGGCCGTTTCGCCAGAAAAGAACGGGCAAGAAACTCTGGCGTTGCTTTTTTAAATGCCAGTTGACAATAAATGCTTATAAAGTACCATATACAAAAAAGATATATAAATTAGAGCAGCTAAACCACCAAGAAAATACATACAAATGATTTTTTGTAGTAATAATTGTATATCAATGATTGCAACCTGTTTTGTATGAAATAAAAAAAATACAAATAAAAACATACAAAAAATACAATACAATGGCTCACTGAGTGACAGTGGCCACGGATTTGGATATCGCATAACAACAAAAACAGACGAATTGAGGACCTTCTCCTTTTTTGAAGTCGGATGAAACCATCTAAATGGTACCACGAGTTCACTCCATCAATGAGACATTTATAAACTACTGTCGGTAACCGGAAGTGACGCCACAATAATCGCTAACGGACGGCACTTCCTGTGAACCCACGCCACGCTCCGCCGAGCGGCTGCTTACCCACTAAACTGGGGGGACATTGCCATTATTATAATTATACTGTTATTGTTTGATTACCCCGGTGGCGTGGTTGTATTTCGGTACGACTACTGTCCTGAGGTCTCGGGTTCGTTCCCGGCAAGGGCGAAGTGATATTGGATTTTTCTATATAACCCCGAAGTTTGGAATTTGTGCCCGATATGACGATAGGCTCGCCCCCTATCACACTTGGGACGGAACTAAGCTCGGCGAAATGTGGGTGTTCTAGTTCGCTAGTGCGCCTCTGCCTACCCCTTCGAGGATACAGGCGTGAGCTTATACTATACACCTTACCTTAATGTGGGGTCGGCGCAACATTTTTTCAAGCATGTTGCAGAGAGGATTTGGCTTAGTTTTTACAACCGGCCAGCCGGATATCAATCCCAAATCGTTATAGAATCCTTATGAAATAATTTTATTTCAATGCATATGCGATAGGCGGCGATCATTATCAGGTGACCCACCTGTTCGTTTGCCAGCACCTGCTATAAAACATTAATTTGGTCACATTAAGGGGTGTCTAATGTATTTTTAAATAGTTTATCTATGCATCTAAATAATCTACCCTAATCCACTGTTATATTACATTTTAATTGACATAACTTAACATA
The DNA here is from genome assembly GCA_036417725.1 of Clanis bilineata. NCBI lineage: Eukaryota > Metazoa > Arthropoda > Insecta > Lepidoptera > Sphingidae > Clanis > Clanis bilineata. Next base: position 1,244,190 of record CM071165.1, read on the forward strand.
ACATAAGCTCACGCCTGTATCCCCGAAGGGGGAGGCAGAGACGCACTAGCGAACTGGTACATCCACATTTCGCCGAGCTTAGTTCCGTCCCAGATGTGATAGGGCGCGAGCCTATCGCCATATCGGGCACAAATTCCAGACTCCCGGCTGATATGAAAAAATCCAATATCACTTTGCCCGACCCGGGGATCGAACCCGAGACCTCAGGACAGTAGTCGTACCGAAATACAACCACGCCACCGAGGCAGTCCATCAGTCACTTTTTAATTGATTACAATGTATTTCATGTTTGCGTCACAACTTACAAGGACAGCCTCCGCGGCGCAGCGAGCGAGTAGCCGGCTGTGAAACGTGAGGTCGCGGGTTCGATTCCCGCACTGAGATAAATGTCTGTGTGTCTACATATATTTGTTTCAGGTCTAGGTGTTGTGAGACCGAAAGTGTCTCGTAGTTTCTGATACATGACAAATGACTTTGTGAAAAATTATAATAATTAACAAGACATAGTCGGTTCAAATCCCAGGTCTCCATTTTGAGATACATGTTTAGATCCAATGGCATCTTTAAAACTTTTCCTCTTCAAGCAAGATGCTGAAAGGATTCGGCTTAGTTTTTTTCATGGCGATGCCTGTCTGACATCAACCCCCTCTGAAGCATCCAGTCCCGGGCAAATTAAATTAGGAAATTCGCTTTGTCCGACCTGAGAATCGAACCCAGGACCTCCCGGTCCACAGCCCATATATGCTGCCACTAGTTGGTCTAGTTGGATTTGAACCCAGGACCTCACGGTTTCAATCTAAGCCCGCTATCATTAGCCAAAAAGTCTAAATGGCCAAATTCAATCGCTGTTACTCGTTACATAAATTCGGAAACAGCGCGTGAAGCGAATAAAAGATTCATTTTGAAAGTAAAAAAGTTCAATCAGCGGTCGTCAACCTTTTAGCAAGCACAGGCATAGCAAAATTACAAAAACTTGCCAGCCTCCGTGGCGCAGTGACTGTGAAATGAGAGGCAGCGGGTTCGATCTCGCACCGAGACAAATGTTTGTATGGCCTACAGATATTTGTTTCGCGTCTGAGTGTTGTGAGACCGGAAGTCTCTCGTAGTTCCTGATACCCACGACACAAGACTCGACCTTGGTGTGGGGTCAGGACTATGTATGGGACTGTTGGGTGTTATTTATTTATTATTATTATTTATTACAAAACCAATATCACTTTGACCGGCCCGGGAATTGAACCTGACCTCAGGTCGGTTAACATACATACATACATAAGCTTACGCCTTCGGGGATACCCGAAGGGGTAGGCAGAGGCGCACTATCGAACTAGAACACCCACATTTCGCCGAGCTTAGTTCCGTCCCAGATGTGATAGGGGGCGAGCCTATCGCCATATCGGGCACAAATTCCAGACTCCGGGCTGTTATGGAAAAATCCAATATCAGGTCGGTTAAATATATAAAAAATACAAATGTTAGAGCGCGGTGGCGTGGTGGTATTTCGGTAAGACTACCGTTCTGACGTCTCAGGTTCGATCCCCGGGTCGGGCAAAGTGACATTGGATTTTTCCATATCAGCCCGGAGTCTGGAATTTGTTCCTGATATGGCGATATGCTCGCCCCCTATCACATCTGGGACGCAACTAAGCTCGGCGAAATGTGGGTGTTCTAGTTGGCTAGTGCGCCTCTGCCTACCCCTTCGGGGATACAGGCGTGAGCTTATGTTTATGTATATGTTAGAACGCGGGCCGCTGGTTGCCGACCCCTGCTCAGTTACATGAAATTTTTACACGTATTGAATATTCGACAATACTTCGTAACTTCTCACATTAAAGTTTCGTTGTAAAATAAAGCAATTCAATGGACGTCTTAAATATTTAACTTTGGCGGTAAAAGGAAATTGATATTCATATTTTTCACTTTTATAAGCTCACGCTTGTATCCCCGAAAGGGTAAGCATTCACTTCAAAACGCTGTAGACAGTAACGTCTACAGCACGAATGGGCCGGCTCGACCGGTAAGATACCACTGTCTCACAGAAAACCGACGAAAATTGGCAGCTTGCTGTCGCGTTTCGTTCGGTGAGTGAGATTTCCGGTAGCCCATTTCCCCCTCCCTTTTCACTCTATTTCCATTCGCTCCTTTTAGTTTGGCAACGCACCCATGATTCTTTTTGTGTATTGGGTGTCTATGGGCGGGTCACTTACCAGCAGGAGACCCATCTGCTCGTTTGCCAATCTCTGCTATAAAAAAACAAATTCTGTTAGAAAATCATTCGCCCGCCCGGAAATCGAACTCAGGACCTCCCGGTTCACAGTTGAAACCCGCTGCCACTAGACCTAAGAGGCAACCATTCTTATTACATAATACTTTCTGAATTAGTTTCAATTCTGCCTATCCTTCTTAGTTTCATCGCGTGACGGTTATTAATAATACAGAACCCTTATAATAAATTATATGATCAAAATTATATCCTGTTCAAAATTCAACATTACTCCTTTAGCAATAAAGTTCAAATCAATATTCAATCATACGCGGTACAGGTAATACGAATTCGTTCAACACAAATTTCAGCCTTATTACAATGACATACAATTTAATTTTGTTTGTACCATACATTAAACCTATGTACTATATATTTGCAACCTTAATGCTTTAATATAAAGGTCATATTAGCTTGTTTATGAGATCTACGGTCGCCAGATGCCGCGACAGGTGGACGGTCGGACGGTCAAAAAAATGGACGGAGTTTTTTTTTAGATACCTGTATGGGATGAAATGGGTGAATCTTAAAAATTCCTACCTTTTTTAAGGGCTCGGGTTTATAAGAATAGAATAAAATAATATCAGCCCTGTAATATAACTGTCCCACTGCTGGGCACGGGCCTCCTCTACTAATGAGAGGGGTTAGGCCTTAGTCTACCACGCCGGTCTAATGCGGGTTGGTAGACTTCACATACCTTCGAAATTCTTGTGGAGAAATTCTCGGGTATGCAGGTTACCTCACGGTGTTTTCCTTCACCGTTATAGCAAGCGATATTTCACAATGAAAATACACTTAACATAGAAAAGTCAGAGGTGTATGCTCCATTTTGGGGTTGGTCTTGAACCTCCGACACTTGTCTCGGCAGTCCGTACCACTCCCAACTGAGCTATCGCTCCTTTTAGAATACCTATAAGTAAAAAATCTTTTTTTTCTTTCTATCTGCCCTTATCCCACCTTAATGTGGGGTCGGCGCAACACACTTTTTCAAGCATGTTGCAAAGAGAATTTGGCTTAGTTATTACGACCGGCCGCCTGCCTGACGTCAACCCCCTATGAGGGATCCAGTCCTGGGCAAATTAAATTAGAAAATTTGCTTTGCCCGACCTGGGAATCGAACACAGGACCGGTCCACAGCCCATACATGCTGTCACTAAAGCAAGGAGGCGACTATACCTATAAGTATAGAATACCACCCAAAATCCCAGGCAGGGGATTGACTGGAAATACTGGAAGCAGTTGGGATTGGTGCGTGAGGCCCTATCCTAGCTAACCTACCAGCCTTTCTCTAGCTACCTATGGATGACGACCCGAAGAAGAAAGGCAGAAAGAAACTCCGGGCTTATTTTTTTCATCATCAATTGTCACCATTTCTTTTTTTTTTCTTTTGTCTTTTTTCCTTTTTTAATAATTTGATTTACAAATTGTCAATACAATTGATAATCATATTTATATGGATTCACGCATACTCAATACCTAACCATATATGTTACAACACCCTCCAATTTATTATTATACCTCACAGCAAAATATCAAAGCAGTAAAAAAACACTCAACCGTGTTGACAACGGAATATTCATGAGTCGCCTGGGGGTGGACTCATCCCCTCCGTATAATTAGGGACTGAGGACCACCGCGTAATATTAAAAATGTGACAATGTGGCCTAGTTAGCTTGTTTACTTTTATACTTTTATGAAAGCGTTTTATTTTTAACCGACTTCAAAAAGGAGGTTAGCAATTCATCAGATTTTTTATGTATGTTCCCTGATTACTCGGAGACGCCAGGGCGGATTATATTATATTTTTTTAAAATCTTACTACGATTTTTTTTTGTACGGAAATTGATATATTATAAGAGGCGATGGTAACCCCCAGACGTGATTTTGTCAATTTTTTTTTTTATAGCAGAGATTGGCAAGCGAGCAGATGGGTCACCTGATTATGGTAGTGACCTCCACCGCCCATAGACATCCAAGACACAAAAAGAATCATGGGTGTGTTGCCAACCGAAAAGAAGGGAATCGAAGGGGAAGGAAAAGGGGTTTGGAAAGGGAGGGAGGAAATGGGCTACCGAAAATCTCACTCACCGAACGAAGCGCGACAGCAAGCTGCCACTTTACGTCGGTTTTCTGTGAGATAGTGGTATCTGGTCGAGTCGATCCATTCGTGCTATAGACGTTACTGTCTACAGCGTGGCTCTACCACTTGAAAAACAAATCAACATTTTATATCGGTACGTCTCCCGTTCAATGAACTTCACCTGTGGAATTTCAATGAAGACACTTGTGTAAAAAACGCAACGATTTTGACGTTTGTAAGAGACTTGAATTAGCCGCCTCCTTAGTCTAGTAGGATATGTGGGTGGTCCTGGGTTCGATACCGAAGTCGGGCAAAGCTATTTTTGAACCGACTTCCAGAAAGAAGGTCCTCAATTCGTCTGTACTTTATATATATAATTTTATACACAAACTCACGCCTGTATCCCCGAAGGGGTAGGCAGAGGCGCACTAGCGAACTAGAACACCCACATTTCGCCGAGCTTAGTTCCGTCCCAGATGTGATAGGGGGCGAGCCTATCGCCATTTCGTGCATAAAATATTTGTATGTATGTTACGCGATATCTCCGCCAAATGTGGACCGATTTTCAAAATTCTTTTTGTGGTCAATAGAGCTTATTTCAAGGGTGGTCCCATATATATTTGGATACGATCTGATTTGCAGTCGGTCTGTTAAGTTTTTAAACTTGTGATTATCTAATATAACATAACAATTGTAATAATAATATAACATTTGGCTGAGATATCGAGTAATATTGACAGCCTCCGTGGCGCAGCGGCCGAGTAGCCGGCTGTAAAACGAGAGGTAGCGGGTTCGATCCCCGCACCGAGACAAATGTCTGTGACTCGCGGATATTTGTTTTGGATCTGGGGCTGAGATCTATAGAGCGAACTTCGACTAAGTCTAAGTCAAAGTCACGAACTCAGGGGGGATTTGTAGTTGTTAAATCGAACTTTGTTTACAAGAAACACAGACTGACAGATAGACTAAGCAAAGATTTTGTTGTAAAAAATGACTCGGAGTTAGTAAAAATTTATTTATTTATTTATTTATTACACTTCATATACAAGAAGTGTACAGGCGGACTTAATGCTAAAAAGCATTCTCTCCCAGTCAACCTTGAGGTGGTGCAGAGATTTTACATGGCAGGTGTAAAGAAGACGAAAAAAATAAAATAAACTTAAAGTAAAAAAACACGTTGAATATTATATAAGATAATAGTAAAATAATAATTAAAATAAATATAAGAAGTACATTTCAATAAATATAAATACATAAGTTAAATAAATATTGTATAATACTATACATACCTACATACTATATTATTAAGTAAACTGAAGAGATGATTCTGCTACTCCATTCAACAGTAACTGTCGGACTCTCACTTTAAATGCCAACCGACTTGTGAGCGACCTGATTTCTAGGGGGAGTGCGTTCCAGAGAAGTATAGATTGAATTGGGAAAGAAGAGTGAGTGAAGTCGGAAGTATGAGGGGGACATTTGAGAAGAAGGTTTGTAGAAGAGCGTAAATTTCTGTGATGACTGTCACAGACAAATTGAAAATTGGAAGATAAATAAGAAGGAGGGGAGGGCGAAGTCAGAAATGAGAAAAGAGTAGTGAGTGCACGCAAAGAACGGCGCTCACGTATGGGAAGCCATTTCAAAGTCGAACGAAAAGAAGAGATGTGGTCATATTTGCGGAGATTAAAAATAAAACGAATGCAGTTATTGAGAAGGCGGTCAAGTTTGTTGAGTTGGTCTGCATTCAGATCAAAATAACACACATCACCATAGTCGATTAATGGAAGGATCAAGGCTTGTACCAGCATTAATTTAGTTTTGGATGGGAGAAAGTTCTTCCAACGGTAGAGAGCACGAAGAGTCCCAGTGACTTTCTGACTGACAGAGGTAACCTGGGGTCGCCAGCTCATTGTGGAGTCAATGTGTAGCCCGAGGTCTTTAACGCTAGGGCACCAAGGAATAACAGAGCCGTTAAAAATGACAGGTGGAATGACAGTAACATCTAACCTGCTCGTCATCCTTGAGCTACCGACTGTGATGGCCTGGCATTTGGCGGGGTTTACAGCTAAGCCAAAACTGTCAGACCAATTCCCAATATGTGCCAGATCCCTGTTTACCCTGTCAATAGCATCTGCCACACAATCGACACCAGCCTGAGCATAAATCTGCAAGTCATCAGCATACAGATGATACGCACATTGAAGATTATGAGTGATCAGATTAATGAAGATAGAAAACAACAACGGTGATAGTATGCCGCCTTGAGGAACTCCAGAGTCGATATTGCACCAATTCGATAATTTATCGTCAAGGCGCAACGACTGCTGGCGTCCCTGAAGATAGGAAGAGAACCAATCCAATGCCGCGGGAGAGACCGAAAGTTGGGAGAGGATTGACAGAAGGATATCGTGACTGACGGTATTAAAGGCATTCGAGAAATCTACCAAAGCCAGAACAGTGACTTTGGTATTCTCCATGCCGATCCTAATATCGCCAGTCACTTTAAGGAGCGCGGAAGTGGTGCTGTGGCCTGGCCTGAAGCCTGATTGTAATGGACACAACAAGTTATTCAGGTTAAAAATCCCCACTGAGTTCGTGACTTAGACTTAGTCGAAGGTCGCTCTACATATAGATCTCAGCCTGGCTGTTATGACAGCGCGCGTCTCTCGTAATTCCTGATACCCACGTCACAAGACTCGATCTTAGTGTGGGGTAGGACTATGTGTGTGACTGTTGGGTGTTATTTAAAAAAATTACATGCAAAAAAACAGACGAATTAAGAACTTATTCCTTTTGAAGTCAATTTAAAAATGTAACGAGAAAACGCGGCGTTTTTTATTCCAAGTGTGTGCGCGCTTTTATCACAACAATTCGCAAGACAACCCATCATCGGGACAATGGCGAGCTTTTTTAGAAACGCTATTGTTATGCAAAACGGTTGCGTGGCGGTGACAGTGTGTAGGGCTCTTAAATGTGCGGGTTTACTGTATAGGCCCTATAGCTTCAATTTTTTAAAAGCCACATTTTTTTGGGAAATAGGCTCTATCTTTTGCAAAGACTTCTATGTATACTACTAGACTGGCTGTTCGGTACATAGAAAGTGCGCACTAAGTCTCTGTCAATCGACCTCAACTCACTATAGAAATCTGTTCTTTTCCTTAGCCGTGAAACATCAAAAAGTCGCCGTCATGTGCCACAATTTTCTTTCGAAACAGCTTGTCTAGTAAATACATATGTCTTTGATCTTTTAGGCCAATTTTGCTAATATCATCGTCTATCCAATCCTTTTACGTGCTCCTAGAACATTAGAGTGTAAATTGTAACAAAAATTGTAAATTGCTTCAGTAACTGCCAAAACATCAAAATACAAAATAAAAATATAACCTCACGCCTTTTATTCCGAAGGCAGAGGCGCACTAGCGAACTAGAACACCTACATTTCACCGAGCTTAGTTCCGTCCCAGATATAATAGACGAGCCTATCGCCATATCGGGCACTAATTCCAGATACTGAGAAATCCAATATCACTTTACCCGACCCGGGGATCGAACCGCTGACCTCCTGGACCACAGCGCATACACACTATCACTAGACTAAGGAGGCGATTAAAATCAAATTCAATTATATAATAGAATATACATGATTTATGTATGAAATCACATCGATATTTTATATGCTTAAAATCGCATACATCGTCCGTTCACAAAATTTATAGATCCATATGGTAACTAGATACTGGCGGTGACACTCGAAGTAAATTTATGTAAGACATTGTCGCGCCGGCATCAGATTCAATTCCAGCGACGTATTTGAAGCTATCGGTACGTCGTTAAAGCTTGTGACTTTCGGGGTCGGACAAATTGATATTAGATTTTTCAGTATCAGCCCGGAGTCTGGAATTTGTGCCCGATACGGCGATAGGCTCGCCTTCTATTACTGGGACGGAACTAAGCTCAGCGAAATGTGCGAGTTCTAGTTCGCCAGTGCGCCTCTGCCTACCCCTTCGGGGATACAGGCGTGACCTATGTGTGTAGGTTATGCAATTCATGCACAAAAAAATCGCTCCCGCTTCCGCCTATCGGTCCGCGTATTTCATGCCCCCACGCGCACACGCACGTACAAACAAACAAAACGCTCCACTCATATTAATACGTGCTCAGTTATGTCGACCTCGATTTGGAGTGCCGTTCCGAGCATCGAACCTGTTATACACAAACTGGGGCGATTATATAAATGACGTATGAGTACAGGCAGAGGCGCAACTAAGTCCCCAAAACTTGGCTCCGAGCCGTGGCCGTGACGTCACGTGAAAGTGACTACACTGCACCTGATGGTAAGCGAAATATAGTAATAATATAATATTAGCCCTGTAATATTACTGTCCCACTGCTGGGCACGGGCCTCCTTTACTAATTAGAGGGGTTAAAACTTAGTCTACCACGCGGGTTGGTACACTTCACATATCTTCTAATTTCTTGTGGTGAAATTCTCGGGTATGCAGATTTCCTCAGGATGTTTTCCTTCACCGTTATAGCAAGCGATAATTCAGACGAATTCGACGAATAGCTTCTAGAAATCCAGAAAAAGGATTCTGAAACCAAATTACATCTCAAACCCACAAAGTAATTTATAAAATGACACATACACAAGCTCACGCCTATATCCCCGACGGGGTAGGCAGAGGCGGACTAGCGAACTAGAACACCCACACTTCGCCGAGCTTAGTTCCATCCCAGATGTGATAGGGGGCGAGCCTATCGCCATATCGGGCACAAATTCCAGACTCCGGGCTGATATGGAAAAATCCAATATCACTTTGCCCTCGCCGGGGATCGAACCCGAGACCTCAGAACCGTAGTCGTACCGAAGTACCACCACGCCAACGAGCAGTATAAAATGAAATAGAATAAATAATGCAAAATTGCTTAATGCTAGCTTAGCAATGTACAAACACAGTCTACCCCCATACATGACCGCACAAAAGCGCATCACAAGCGCTAAAAGCACTCAGACCGCTTCAGTGGGAGCTTTCTACTACGATGCTAAGTGAAAAGCTCGGCGCACACAGTATCGCATGAGCTTTTATCATCTCTATTAGAAAGCCTGTCTTAGTGACGTAGTTAGTTGTATTCAGGCTGAGATCTATAGAACGAACTTCGACTAAGTCCGAGTCAAAAAAACGAACTTAGTGAGGATTTGGAATTTATAAATCGAACTCAGACTTAGTCCAAGTCATTTTTCACAAGAAAAACTTTGCTAAGTTCAAGTCCACATAACCTTGACTTCGGTCTGTCAGTTCGGCATGCAGTAATACCAGTATCGAAATACTGACATAAAATGTAGAAATTGTTTTATTCATTCTAACGTTTTTTAAATTAAAATACCAAAACTATTGTTAGAAAATGTTTAATAATTAAAGGTACAAGATTTTCTTATATTGCAGTACCGTTTATTATACTGTAAATCGATCTATTAATTATTAAAGTTTAACGAAAATAGATAATTTTGTTTGGAATAAACTTGTAACCCAGAAGATGCCAAAAAAATAGAGGAGTTTTGGCGCGAATTCTGACGGTATGGGTGGTGGCTTGTTTTAATGATTTCATATTCTAGTCTAAAGTTGTGGTTGTGGTTTAAATGTGATGTGAATTTATGCGATAAACATCAACGAAGATGGACAGTATGTGGAAGCTTTGAAATAAGTGATTTTGGATGCTTTTTGTCGGGTGGATGGGTCGACCATGTTCGATTCCTCCACTGAGAGAAAATCGTCTAAAAAGCATCAAACTGGAAGGAATTGACACCAAAACTCCAGCAGGGCCTTGAAATCGAACACATCCGACTTCAATGCACTTGCGAAAACTTAGATGTAAGGAAACTAAGTGTAAAAAATAATAAAAAGTATACGGCTGAAGGACATTGTATCCATGGCTATGAACAAGATAAAAAAAAAAAAAAAAAAAAAAAAAAAATAGACAAATGTTTTGACAACTTCCAGTATTGTCCTGAATAATAATTAATATAACATTAAACCCGAAACCGTGCTCAGAATTAAAAAAATCGTTCTGCTGAGCCATTTGCAAAGCGCGAAAGGTGACCCGAGAACCAGTGGGAATGGACGGACGGCGGACTTCATCGCGGCGACCCACAATGCAACAGTGACCATCATGCTATTGCTCCAATAATATTATCATCATCATCAGCCACAGGACAACCACTACTGAACATAGGCCTCCCCCAAAGATTTCCAGATCGACCGGTTGGAAGCGGCCTGTAACCAGTGATTTCATGTGACCTTTGTCAGGTCGTCTGTCCACCTAGCAGTCATATTAAACAGACAGTGAATCAGTGAATCAGTGAAAGTACATATTATATTAATTATTATGTAGTCGGCCTAAATAATGTATAGATATTTTGAGAATGAATTGGTTACATGTTGTCAGGAAATTGATTTGCAGTAGGTAAATAAAATAATAATTATCATGAATAATATTTATTTATTACAATCTCTGATATTAACCTTTGATAATTTGAGTGAGCATACATACATACATACATACATAGACTCACGCCTTTTTCCCATAGGGGTAGGCAGAGACAACGGATTTCCATTTGCTACGATCCTTACACACCTCTTTCGCCTCATTCAGTCTCATTACATTCTTCATGCATGCACGTCGGTTTAGGGTACTTTTAACTTGACCTTTCTCGAGTAAATCTCTGACTTGGTCAGAGAATGTTCGATGAGGTCTTCCCCTTCCACCTCTACCATTCACACTTGCCATATATATTTGCTTTGTCAGCCTCCTTTCATCCATCCTTTCTACATGCCCAAACCACTGCAACATTCCTTTCTCAATCCTCGTTATTATTTCCTCTTTCAATCCACACAGTACATAAATGGTATTCTCAACTATTGTGCAATATACCTACTGCACAAACTACTGTAATATTGCTTGTGTTTGATAACTTGTTCCGCAGTTGGTTGCATGTGTGAAAATTTAATAACTTCAAAATGTTATTTCTGAAACAGAAGAAATAAATATCAGACAGAGGTTCCCTCAGATCTTTCATTATTAATCAGCAGATCACCACAATGGCAATTTGCATGGTCTAGCTGACAATAAGCTTGCCTGGCAGGTTAACCACTCAGATGGTACCCAGATGGTAATGCCTCAACAGTTTACCGCTGGCAGGAAATGTTAATAAGGCATGGTTTTGCTTTGGGCTTGCTGGCTGACTGAGATGCAATTTATACTCTACATGGGCTGCTAGTAAACAAACAGACAGACAGACAATTTGCTAGTAAACAGTCTCCAAAATACAAAATCCCTGTTTTAACAATTTTGATAAATTAATAAAACTGTTGTCAATATATTAATATGAAATAATGGCAGTGGATTAGCTAGAGCTCTAGGAATAGGTATGACAGAGTCGATCACCTCATTCACTCACCTGATTGTGACTCCTGGCATATTTATTTATTTATTTATTTATTTATTTGGACAACCAGTAGTTTTTTTTTTTTTTTAGTTTTTTTAGTATTCGAGCCCTTGTAATTCTCTTGGTGGTTTACACTTTACTTCATCATCATCATCTTGTTTCTTCTTACTTTAAAAATTATGGCCTTCTTCAAAATATTAATGATTTTGCCAACAATAGTAATAAATAATAAATCCATGTTTTGACTATCAAATGATGACGATTCATGTTTATTCTTCTACCTGCCCTTATCCCACCTTAATGTGGGGTCGGCGTAGCAAACTTTTTCAAGCATGTTGCTGAAAGGATTATAAGACGATTTATGTGTAATGCGGTTTGTTTTTCACTTGACATTTCAAAGAGCGTCAGCCATTTTGTCAGCTGTTAATTACGTAATACGTTCCTTTACAACCTACAAATATAAAGGCGCGTCTCCTGTAAATATATAAAAATCTTACGTTTCTTTTGTCAAAGGAACTGTGTGAAACCGATAACGTCTGAGTAGACTATGCAAAGACAAACTATGGCTAGCCTGAGTTCGAGTTCGAATTATAAATACGCAAAAGTTGACTTTCGCTTAGTTCACTCCAAAGACAACTACGCTGAGTCGACTTTGGTACAAGACTTAAGTAAGAACTATAGATTTCAGCCTCAGTATTGCGGTACGACTGACAGTGGCGTAGCTAAGCGTGGGGCCGTGGGCAAGAGGCTTTGCAATAGATGATTTAGGCTGAGATCTATAGAGCAAAGTTCGACTAAGTCTAAGTCAAAGAAACGAACTCAGTGAGGATTTGGAATTTTAAAACGAACTTTTACTTTAATCCGTGTGATATTTTACAAGAAAATCTTTACTTAGTCTGTCTGTCAGTCTGTTTTTCGACAGACTTTCAAAAAGGAGAAGGTCTTAAATTCGTCTGTATTTTTTTAAGTATGTTACGCGATATCTCCGCCGAATGTGGACCGATCTTCAAAATTATTTTTGTGTTCGCTAGAGCTTATTTCAAGGGTGGTTCCATATAAATTTGGTCGCGATCGGATTTGAAGTCGGTTTTTTAAGTTTTTAAACTTGTGATTATCTTGTAAAAATGGCTCGGACAAGTCGAAGTTCGATTTAAAAATTCCAAATCCTCACTGATTACGTTTCTTTGACTCTATTAGTCGAAGGTCGCTCTATAAATCTCAGCATAAATAACACTTTTACGCTTGAAAACTGACAGACTACCTCGGTGGCGTAGCGGTATTGTGGGCGTGGTACGTCTATCGTTCTGAGGTATCAGGTTCAATACTTAGGTCGGGCAATGTGATATTGGATTTTCGATCGACTTCCAAAAAGGAGAAGGTCCTCAATTCGTCTGTTTTTTTTATGTATGTTACGCGATATCTCTGCCAAATGTGGACCGATTTTCAAAACTCTTTTTGTATTCCATAGAGCTTATTTCAAGAGTGGTTCCATATAAATTTGGTCAAGATCCGGTTTGAAGTAGGTCTGTTATCTACGTAAAAGTTTTTCAGCATCAGCCTGGAGTCTGGAATTTGTGCCCGATATGACGATAGGCTCGCCCCCTATCACATCTGGGACGGAACTAAGCTCGGCGAAATGTGGGTGTTCTAGTTCGCTAGTGCACCTCTGCCTACCCCTTCGGGGATACAGGCGTGAGCTTATGTATGTATAAGACTAGAATAAAGATTGAATTATTTTTTGTAGTCGGTAGATTAGTTTCACATAGCTGCGTCCGAAAGCTTTAAGGGTTCATTGAACATCTAGTGAACAAGATGAAATCTTGTAATATTTGTAGTTGATGTCATTACCCTGTCTGGGACGGGGTTGGTGACACAAGAGTGGCGCTGTCTTCCAGCATGTTGGCCGACTTGTTGGGTATAAATCTAGATTTGTTTATAATTCCACATACTACTGGTTCACCTGTCATCTTATACATAACTACTAACGGGCGTAATCAAAACACTCACAATAAATAAACACAAATTTAAAACCTTTACAGACCTTCAAATCCGATCGTGACCAAATTTATATGGGACCACCCTTCAAATAATCTCTACCGAACGCAAAAATAATTTTGAAAATCTCCACATTTGGCGGAGATATCGAGTAACATACATAAAAAAAACTAATTGAGGAATTCCTCCTTTTGTGGAAGTCGGTCGGATCCTAATCTAGAGTTACACTTTATCTCGATTTATTATGCTCACTCCTACCTTTAAATCAAGATTAGGGATAAATAAAGATTTATCGTGGAGCTGCAAGTGGCCCTAAGCTTGTGATTATTGAGTTAAAACCCGCTTACATTTTCTTTAGGTAAGTGATCCGTGACATCTGTGTGAGATCATATACGTTGCCACATCATAAATGTTTCCGAAGATAATGCGGATATGAGATGAATTTTATTTCTGCCTTGGTGACGTGATTGTATATCGGCACGGCTACCGTCTTGAGGTCTTGGGTTCGATACCCGGGTCGGGCAGTGATTGGATTTTTCCATATCAGCCCGGAGAATGGAATTTGTGCCCGATTTGGCGATAGGCTCGCCCCCTATCACTTCTGGGACGGAACTATTATCGGGGAAATGTGTATGTTCTAGATCGCTAGAACGCCTCTGCCTACGCCTTCGGGGATACAGGCGTGAGCTTATGTTATGTTATTATTAAGTATATAGATATCTATATAATTCTAGTAATTTCTACCACAGACATATAACATAGATACCGGTTGTTGGCAATTAGTATAATCATAAATATTAATGAGTTCTTGAAGTAGTCCAAAGTTGTTATTGTACAAAATTGATAGCTTGTGACATAATAATCATTAGACAGATAAGACGCTTCTAAATAAATCAATATTACTTATAACATAACATAAGCTCACGCCTGTATCCCGGAAGGGGTAGCGAAGGGAAGCGAACTAGAACACCCACATTTCGCTGAGCTCAGTTCAGTCCCAGATGTGATAGGGGGCGAGCCTATCGCCATATCGAGCTCAAATTCCAGACTCCGGGCTGATATTAAAAAATCCAATAGCACTTTGCCCGGGGATGGAACCCGAGACCTCAGGACAGTAGTCGTACCACCACCACGCCATCGAGGCAGTCTAATATTACTTATATAAAAATAAAATGGTTTTCGTTTCTCGACTACGATTACCGACAAAAGTGGGCGAGTGGATGTGGTGCGAGAGGCCGCAGATGCGATTCCCACAACGAGACAATCCAAAATAATTGTTTCGGACCTCACTGAAAGTCTAATCGATATCCATAACCAGGAGACTCGAATCTTCAACTATTGGCTTGTGACAGTGACTGTTAGGGTTTATTATTACAATTACATGTGGCAAGAAGAGGATCCAGGCTGAGATCTATAGAGCGAACTTCGACTAAGCCTAAGTCAAATAAATGAACTTTTTTTTTTTTTATAGCAGAGATTGGCAAGCGAGCAGATGGGTCACCTGATGGTAAGTGATCTCCACCGCCCATAGACACCCAAGACACAAAAAGAATCATGGGTGCGTTACCAACCTAAAAGGAGGGAATGGAAGGGGAGGGAAGGGGATTGGGAAAGGGAGTGGGGAAATGGGCCACCGGAAATCTCACTCACCGAACGAAACGTGACAGCAAGCTGCCACTTTACGTCGGTTTTCTGTGAGACAGTGGTATCTAACCGGTCGAGCCGGCCCATTCGTGCGGTAGACGTTACTGTCTACAGCGTGGCTCTACCACTTATAAAGTGAGGATTTGGAATTTTAAATCGAACTTTGACTTAGTCCGAGTCATTTTTTACAAGAAAATCTTTGTTTAGTCTGTGTGTCAGTCTATTTTCGGCCGAATTCCAAAAAGGAAAAGGTCCTCAATTCGTCTGAATTTTTTTAATGTATTTTTCGCGATATCTCCGCCGAATGTGGACCGATCTTCAAAATTCTTTTTGTGTTCGATAGAGCTTCTTTCAAGGGTGGTCCTATATACATTTGGTCACGATCAGATTTGAAGTCGGTCCGTTAAGTTTTTAAACTTGTGATTATTCTTGTAAAAAATGACTCGGTCTAAATCCAAGTTGATTTAAAGATTTCAAATCTTCACTGAGTCCGTTTCTTTGACTTAAACTTAGTCGAAGTTCGCTCTATAGATCTCAGCCCTAAACTCTCAAATACACAACCGAGTATTTGCCAACAAAACTCCCAACAAAAAGTTCGTCTATCCGTCTAGTCCGTGTGTATAGCTCGTTACTGCGGTGCACGAGCTCAATGTCTTTGTATCTCGGGACTTATGTTCACGGTTAGCTTTGTGGTGGATAGGTAGGGTAATTGGCTAACAAAGGGTCTTTATGGACTTATGAAGCTTTTAGGATTCTGTGGCGAAATGAAAATACCCTCAATGTGTTTTTACCTCTGATTTTGTTTATAGCTGATTGAGAACTGTCATGTCGCCTGCCTCATTGGTTTAGTGGCAGCCTATGGGCTGTAAACCGGTCCTGGGTTCGATTCCCGAGTCGGGTGGGGTGTTATTCTACCAAGATTTGACCGGGACTGGATCCCCAGGGGTTGACGTAAGACGCGCAGCCGGTCATAAAAAACAAGCTAAATCTTTTCTACAACATACTTGAAAGTGTGTTAAGGTGGGATAGAAATAAAGAAAGACTGGCAAACGACCAGGTTGGTCACATGACGGTAAGTGATGCCGCCCATAGGCATCCAAGACATAAAAGCATTATGGGTGCTGCCAACCTTATTGGAGGGGAGTGGGCATTGGGAAGGGGGGTTTGAACAGCCTCGGTGGAGCAGCGGGCGAGTAGCCGGTTGTGAAACGAGAGGCAGTGGGTTCGATTCTGCACTGAGACAAATATTTGTGTGGGACAGCTATTTGTTTTGGGTTGGTGTTGTGACACCAAAAAAATATCTATTTTATTTAATAATATTAGCCCTGTAATATTACTGTCCCACTGCTGAGCACGCGCCTCCTCTACTAATGAAAGGGGTTTAGGCCTTACGCCGAATGGTCAAACGCTACTCAACCTTAACGGCTTCTTACATTGATTTTAGCCATATAATTTTGAGAGATAAGGCGGCCTTACACAACATAAGGCCACCTTAAATGTATGAACATTCGGCGGTTAGTCTACGACACTGGCCTAATGCAGGTTCGTAGACTTCACATACCTTCGAAATTCTTGGGAGAAATTCTTGGGTATGCAGGTTTCCTCACGATGTTTTCCTTCACCGTTATAGCAAGCGATAATTAAAGAACACACTTAACATAGAAGAGTCAGAGGTGAATGCTCCATTTTGGGGTAGGTTTCGAAACTCTGGCACTCGTCTCGGCAGTCCGTACCATTCCCAACTGAGCTATCGCTGCTTTTTTTATTTGGGCACTGGAAAGTAACTTCAGTAGTATAGTTTCTACGTGAATCGTGATTCGCGAACGGCGGACATTTTATATATAGAGTTTTCGCCCTTCAAATGATCCTGTCTGCATTTAGGGGTGAACGTACGACCCCTAGACCCACGTCTGTGATATTTCAAAGGATAATAAAACGTTCGCAACAACGGTTCAAGTGACTGAACTTTAATTCTATTTGCAGTTTTTCAATGTTACGTGACGTAGGCTCACGCCTGTATACCCGAAGGTAGGCAGAGGCGCACTAGCGAACTAGATAACCCACATTTCGCCGAGCTTAGTTCCGTCTTAGATGTTGCCATATCTGGCACAAATTCCAGACTCCGGGTTGATACTGAAAAATCCAATATCAGTTTACCCAAGGCAGTTCCTTCTTGTATTTACTTAAATAAATAAATAAATAAATACACCCAACAGTCACACACCTAGTCCCGACCCCACACTAGGTATAACCTGTATCGTGGGTGTCAGAGACTATGAGAGACGCGCGCTCTCACAACACCCATTGAAACAAATATCTGTGGGCCACACAAACATTTGTCTCATTGCGGGAATCGAACCCGCGGCCTCTCGTTTAAGAGCCGGCTACTCGCCCACTGCGCCACGGAGGCTGTCAATGTCAATGTAAATCAAATATTGACTGCCTCGGTGGCGTTTCCGTACGACTACTGTCCTGAGGTCTCGGGTTCGATCCCGGGTCGTGCAAAGTGATATTGGATTTTTCCATATCAGCACGGAGTCTGGAATTTGTGTCCGATATGGCGATAGGCTCTCCCCCTATCACATCTGGGACGGAACTAAGCTCGGCGAAATGTGGGTGTTCTAGTTCGCTAGTGCGCCTCTGCCTACTCTTTCGGGAATGCAGGTGTGAATATATGTGTGTACGTTTAAATAATGTATGAAATAAAAAATAATCAACTGCCCAATTCAGCACCTCTTATTTTCGTAGTCGGTTAATCTATTGAGCAGCGATAGCTGAGTTGGGAATGGTACGGACTGCCGAGACGAGTGTCGGAGGTTCGAGACCAACCCCAAAATGGAGCATACACCTCTGATTTTTCTATGTTAAGTGTATTTTCATTGTGAAATATCGCTTGCTATAACGGTGAAGGAAAATATCGTGAGGAAACCTGCATACCCGAGAATTTCTTTACAGGAATTTCGAAGGTGTGTGAAGTGTACCAACCCACATTAGGCCAGCGTGGTAGACTAAGGCGTAACCCCTCTCATTAGTAGAGGAGGCCCGTGCCCAGCAGTGGGACAGTAATATTACAGGGATAATATTATTTTAATCCGTCGGCGGCGTCACATAAATATGTTACATAAGCGTATGGGCCACCGGAGGCCGAGCCACCCGTGGCTATTTAATCTATTGAACCAACTCTAATAACCAGCTTTATCAAAGATATATCAATATCAACGTCAAGTTCATGAGCTTGACTACAATAAATCCGTGTCCATTGTTACAGCGCGTCTAATTGACAATGGGTTCGATTCCCGGGTCGTCCGGGGTCAAGGCTAAGTGATAGATGAGATTTTAATATGGTTAACTTGGATTTACGGACCCTTAAGTTAATGTATTTAACAAAGTTAAATAAAGAGGGTACTCTGTCGCCTCCTTGGTCTTGTGGCTGCATATGGGCTGTGGATCGGGAGGTCCGGGTTCGATTGCCAGGTCGGGCAAAGCTAATTTTATAATTTAATTTATCGGGACTAGATCCCTCAGAGGGGGTTGGCGTCAGGCAGGGAGCCGGTCGTAAAACTAAGCCAAATCCTTTCTGCAACATGCTTAAAAAGTGTGTTGCGCCGACCCCACATTAAGGTGGTATTAGGGCTGGTAGAAAGAAAAAAAGAGGGTACTTTTTTCAACTCGCCCGTATCTAACATTATGGGGTCGGCGCAAGATACTTTTTAAGTATGTTTTGGAAAGGATTCGGCTTAGATTTTACGATCGGCTACCTGACTAACGTCTCTTCTAACTCTGGTCTGGAGAATAGGCTTATACGATTTATATATTTTTTTATCCGGGCTCGGCAAAGTGACTACACTGCACCTGATGGTAAGCGTAGTGCAGTCCAAAAACTAGCGACCACTGACAA
Organism: Clanis bilineata; assembly: GCA_036417725.1. NCBI lineage: Eukaryota > Metazoa > Arthropoda > Insecta > Lepidoptera > Sphingidae > Clanis > Clanis bilineata. The sequence continues at coordinate 1,263,514 of CM071165.1, forward strand.
ACAATGAGTTTATCAGTGGTCGCCAGAATCATGCCGGCCTATTTATGCTTCTTCACAGTCCGAATCCGAAGAGGGAAGAAGCAAATCGAGGGGCTTGCGACGAGACAGGCGGATGACCGATGCAGATACAGTGATACCCCCATACCCGTCGCAACCAACCATCAAGTCATGCCGCAAGCCCCTCGAGAGAAACAGAAGTACACTGGCTGATTCTGGAACACGAACCACACGCGGAGTGTGGGTCACTATGGTAGGTTTTAGCATCATGTGTACGATGGTCGCCATCCGGTCGGATACGAATATCCTACCGCCGGCTATAGTAATATTTAGTAAAATTAAACCTTTAGTTAAATTAACCAGTACAAAATATAATTCAACAACTTGGAACTCAAGTTCCCAATTTACTAATAAAGTTACTGTTCCAGTTTTAGGGATGTGGTGAAGTCGATAATTGGATAAATATCGATGCTAATCCCTGTAATATTACATTTCCACTGCTGGGCACGGGCCTCCTCTACTAATGAGAGGGGTTAGGCCTTAGTCTACCACGCTGGACTAATGCGGGTTGGTAGACTACACATACCTTCGAAATTCTTGTGGAGAAATTCTCGGGTATGCAGGTTTCCTCACGATGTTTTCCTTCACCGGTATAGCAAGCGATAATTCATAATGAAAATACACTTAACATAGAAAAGTCAGAGGTGTATGTTGTGAGACCGCGCGTCTCTCATAGTCTCTAACACCCACGATACAGGTTATACCTAGTGTGGGGTCAGGACTAGGTGTGCGACTGTTGGGTGTATGTATTTATTTAGTACCATCAGATGACCCATCTTCTCGTTTGCCAGTCTCTGTATGGACCTTCCGCATTGAAGGACAGGTGGAAAGAGTTATACATACATACATACCTTTTTCCCATAGGGATAGGCAGAGACAACGGATTTCCACTTGCTACGATCCTTACACACCTCCTTCGCCTCATTCAGTCTCATTACATTCTTCATGCATGCACGTCGGTTTAGGGTACTTTTAACTTGACCTTTCTCGAGTAAATCTCTGACTTGGTCAGAGAATGTTCGATGAGGTTAAAGGAAAGAGTTATATTTGCAATAATAACAGCCACATGAAGAAATCGTTGCATGGTGACTCCATCCCACCGACTAATTCGAGGACAATCGGTAGTATTGTATGCATATTGAGTTGATTGGTATGCCGGCATGACTTTTACGACCGAGTGTTTAAATGATTGATGTATCGGAAACATATTTAATGTTACTAACTATATGGGGCTCGCCTCCTTGGTCTAGTGGCAGCATGTATCTGGATTCGATTCCCAGGTCGGGCAAAGCAAATTTTCTAATTTAATTTGCCCGGGACTGGATCCCTCACAGGGGGCTGACGTCAGGCAGGCGGCCGGTCGTAAAAACTAAGCCAAATTCTATCTGCAACATGCTTAAAAAAGTATGTTGCGCCGACCCCACATAAGGTGGGATAAGGGCAGGTCGAAGAAGAAGAACCATAGAGGTGCTATCAAGCAAGTTTCCAGACAAAAATAATGGTCTGATGACTTATTATAATGCGACGGCGCTTATTACAATTTACACCCTAGAATGTTCTATGAATGTTCAAGAATCACGTAAGACAATTTATTGCCTAAACATTATTACACTGGCATGACCATACGCGCGTATATATCAAATACGACTGATTTATGACCACGAGGTCACAACTTTTTAACCAACTTCAAAAAAAGGAGGTTAACAATCTTTTATTTTATGTAACATAACATAACATAAGCTCACGCCTGTATCCCCGAAGGGGTAGGCAGAGGTGCACTAGCGAACTAGAACACCCACATTTCGCCGAGCTTAGTTCCGTCCCAGATGTGATAGGGGGCGAGCCTATCGTCATATCGGGCACAAATTCCAGACTCCGGGCAGATATGGAAAAATCCAATATCACTTTGCCCGACCCGGGGATCGAACCCGAGACCTCAGAACCGTAGTCGTACCGAAATACCACTATGCCACCGAGGCAGTCAGTTTTTTTATGCATGTTCCCCGATTACTCGAAAACGCCTGGGCCGATTCGAAAAGTCTTTTTTTTAAAAGGGTATACTTCCCAGGTGGTCCCATTGGCATCGAGTCAGGATCTAATGTTGGGATCCTAGAAAAATCGAGGGCAACCCTCAAATTTTTTAGGGACCCATAGTGTGTTTTATATATTTCCTAAAACTATTCAGGTATTTGCGTCTGGTACACATCATCTCATGTTGCTGAGCTGATGATGGAAAATACAACTCCTTAATTATTAGGAGTTGGTAGATAATTCTCTAAATATAACACTAAATATAGATAAGTAATAATTAAAGTTTCACAAAAACTGAAAACCGACTTCAAAAACGAACACTTAAAAGTAAAAAATAACAATTTCTTAATCTCTTTGGAGTCGGTGCCTTTTCATTTAATCTGCTACGGCCTGAACACCGACTCCAAAGGGATTCACCCACTTTAATGTGGGGTAAATGTTATTGCAAATTGTGTTGACTGCCTCGGTGGCGTGGTGGTATTACGGTACGACTACGGTTCTGAGGTCTCGGGTTCGATCCCCGGGTCGGGCAAAGTGATATAGGATTTTTTCATATCAGCCCGGAGTCTGGAATTTGTGCCCGATATGGCGATAGGCTCGCCCCCTATCACATCTGGGGCTGAATTAAGCTCGGCGAAATGTGGGTGTTCTAGTTCGCTAGTGCGCCTCTGCCTACCCCTTCGGAGATACAGGCGTGAGCTTATGTTAGATATCAAACAGGCAGGATGTTAGAACTCTTTTGAGTGGTAGAGCCACGCTGTAGGCAGTTACGTTTTATCTATTTATTAACCATCAGGTGACCCAACTGTTCGTTCGCCAGTCTGTTATAAAAAGGCAGCCGGTCGGAAAAGTCAATGCCAAATCCTTGCTTTAACGCTTGAAAAAAATCTGTCCTACCCCACATTGCGGTGGGATAAGGGCAGGTAAAAATAATGCCAGGCATAAAGAAATATATCGATAAGCCGTTCACATCCCTATTCGTCCACAACAGACCTCAAAACTAGGAAGCTAGTTGGGACAATGAGTAACTTTGCCCAGTTGAGCCTTATTGAGCCTTTGAGGTGTTTTGAGTCTCATGAGAACTTCGTCTTATATACTGGTTGTAGGATTCTCACATTGAAAAGATGGATGAAAGGATTGTAACATAACATAAGCTTACGCCTGTATCCCCGAAGGGGTAGGCGGAACGATATAAAACAGCTGTTATTAGCGGTCAAAGACCTTTGTCGATAACAAACATTAACGAACTTGTCCAGCACGACTTGGATGCGAGAGCCACGCGCCGCGTACCTATTGCAGTTTACCTACATGTAGATTTTGGCGCAATAAACCGGTTTTACACAGTATAAATGGTGTGACATTTAGTAAACATTTTATTTTTCAGTACTGAAGTTACAGGTATTTTATTGCTGCAGCGATATTTTTAAATACATAATTTACTCATTATCATATTTAATGTCGTTAGATTGGCGCCACTCTGTTTAATGGACCATAGATAACGCCTCTACCCCCTAGGTTGTAACTCTCAATAAAATAACAATATAGTTTATGAATCTGCCTACAGCGTGGCTCTACCACTCAAATCTCGCTATGCTATCTGTTTACCACAAGCATTATATAAGTATTTAGTGAAGGTGTAAATGTAGGAATGAGTACGGATGTCTACACGCCGGAGACTCCGTTACACCACGAGATACCTTTCATTGGTTGCGAGTTGCGACGTAACAGATAAACTATAGTAATATTCCAATAAACAATCTCAGTTCGAATGTGCAGATAGATTACAAATCAAATGAAATCGTTTATTGAATCCATAAAATGTCACACATTGTTTAGATTCCGTCAAAAGGTTTACTCTACCGCCAGTTCGGAAAGCTGGTTCGCCAGAGAAGAACGGGCAAGAAACTCTGACGTTGCTCTTTTTGAGAATAATAACCAGTTTACAGTCAGATATTAATATACAATCAAAATAAGAAAACAAAAAAAATCAATAATTTACATTAAATTAGAGCAGCCGATCTACAACAAGGTAACCTCAACAACAAATTAGCCAAAAAGAACACAGTTTGAACATGACTTCGTCAAATGACTTGATTTGATTGGTTCATAATCGCACTCTATCTGCACTCTAAACTAAGATCGTTTGGAACCGGGTGTTAAAGGCGCGTCTCCTGAACTAAAACACATAATACGTATAATAATTTTCAAATTTTCGACACACTTCCAAAAAGGAGAAGGTCCTCAATTCGTCTGTATTTTATAATGTATGTTACGCGATATCTCCGCCAAATGTAGACCGATTTTATTATTATTATTTATGCTCTGAAGAACAAAGAGAGCTGGCATTCTCTGGAGGAGGCCTTCACCTCAGAGGTTCTCAAATCAAATCAATCACTCTAACTCTAATCTATAAAATAATATATTAGTATTGTAAGTTTAGAGAAATATAAGGCTTTTTTTATTTCATTTTTTATTATGCTCTGAAGTAGCACTCTGAAGAAGAGAGAGGGAAGAAGCAAACGAGGGGCTAGCGACAAGACAGGCAGAAGACTGAGAGTCAGTGGTCGCTAGTTTTTTTGGACTGCACTGCGCTTACCATCAGGTGCAGTGTAGTCACTACCGTGCCCGGATAAAAAACTCCGGATAACCTGAAACTCCGGATACGCCACCGCGGGGTTTTTAGTCAGTATTGCCGGTATAGGGTGTATATAGGGCTAGCAATTTGACCCAGCTTCGCCCAAATGTCGACCATCTTTCCCGGGCATCACCCGACATACCCGCTGCGTCCACCTCCCCGGTCGGCAGTAGTAAATAACTTTTCCCCGCGACAATAAAAAGGAAAGGTGAATGGTAGAGTTGGAAGGGGAAGACCTCATCGAACATTCTCTGACCAAGTCAGAGATTTACTCGAGAAAGGTCAAGTTAAAAGTACCCTAAACCAACGTGCATGCATGAAGAATGTAATGAGACTGAATGAGGCGAAAGAGGTGTGTAAGGATCGTAGGAAGTGGAAATCCGTTGTCTCCGCCTACCCCTATGGGAAAAAGGCGTGAGTCAATGTATGTATGCAATAAAAGGATGTACATACTCCCATACCCGTCCCAACCAACTGTGAAGTCATATCGACAGCCTCGACAGCCTCCGTGGCGCAGCGGGCGAGTAGCCGGGTGTGAAGCGAGAGGCCGCGGGTTCGATTCCCGCATTGAGACAAATATTTGTGTGGCCCACAGATATTCGTTTCAAGTCTGGGTGTTGTGAGACCGAAAGTCTAGTATAGTTTCTGATACCCGCGACACAGGTTATACCTAGTGTGGGGTCAGGACTAGATGTGTGACTGTTGGGTGTATTATTTATATTCTCGTGATACAATGAAAACACTCGTAGTGACACTTATCGCCGTACATTTGCAATAACGGACGCTGTATTTTTTATTTGAACCGTCCACTTTATTACTCGCAATTTAACTTTTTGTGCAGTTAATTTTCCTCGTTTAACCGTTTTTTAAACGTCTAGTCTCATAGTCTCTTTTTACAAAATACTTCAACTTTCGTAGTTTTAATTTCGGTCTGGATGCTGATTGGTATGATTACGTAAAAAGTAATTATTTTTGAGTAATCATTTCCACTGTATTTCACGAACGCAATAATATTATACTCGTTTGATATCTGGGCATAGACAATCAGACCCCTGTAAGAACACATCTGCCTACCCCTTTAGTGGTATAGACGTCTACTGCTGAACATAGGCCTCCCCAAAACATTTCCAGATCGACCTGCTGGACGCGGTCTGCATCCAACGACTATAGAGGGCTATGCTCGGCATTTCTCTACGGGATCAAATCAGAAATGAGGAGATCCGTAGAAGAATGAAAGTCACCGACATAGCCTAGAGGCAATGGGCAGGGCACACATCTTGTGTTTTAAATGTGGTAATTTAAATTTTCAAAGACAAAAAGTAGCCTATGTGCTATTCCAGACTATAATCTGTTTCAGTGCCTCATCCTGTTCTGCCGTGATAAATTCAAACATCCATACAAACTTTCGCATTCATAATAGTATAAAACTATAGACTTATGCAATATCAGTTGATGCAACTACATTACTTAATAGTTGAGCAAAGGCTAGTGAATTTAGTGATTAGGCATGCATATTTCAACCAAATTACATAAATATGTTTACAATTTCAGAAGGGTTTCTGGAAGTACTTTTTCTTCTTCATCTTCGAATCCTCAATGAAGAGCATCGCGACCGACAATCTGTCGACGATCATTGAACATCTGGACTGTTCCATAGATGCTACGTCCAGCAACCTTTTTTATGGCATCTGACCATCTAGAGCGGTTCCCAAACATATTTTGTCTACTGTCCACTTTAAGAATGGAAGTAATGCCAATGACCTTGCCGATCGTAGCGTTTGCGTACGAAAGTTGCGTATGTAGGCAGCCAGAGGGCGACGTCGTACCTAATATTTTCAATGGATTGTCAATATTGCGTTTAGAAACGAAGTCATTTCAATGTTTGTACATATCTATATAACGCCAGTCGCGAGCAAAGCGTTGACAGTTGAGTTGACACATAAAATCAACGACGATTTCGTAAAATGGACTGTAACACAATTCTATTGTGGTTATTCTTGAATGTATTGTGTGTGTATAATATAAGTAATATCAACACAGCATATTATAAATACAATTTTATACTTCATTTCACATTACCTAATTTATTATAATATTCATATTAGACTGCCTCGGTGGCGTGGGTGTATTTCGGTACGACTACTGTCCTGAGGTCTCGGGTTCGATCCCCGGGTCGGGCAAGGTGATATTGGATTTTTCCATATCAGCCCGGAGTTTGGAATTTGTGCCCGATATATCGACAGGCTCGCCCCCTATCACATCTGGGACGGAACTAAGCTCGGCGAAATGTGGGTGTACTAGTTGGCTAGTGCGCCTCTGCTTACCCCTTCGGGGATACAGGCGTGAGCTTATGTTATGCTATGTTATTATAATATTCAGTACTCTTTATTTCTTGTATTATTGTTATCTTCATTATTCTACTGATATTCGTTACAAAAATGGCTAGTTGGATAGGCAGGTTTTTCCGCGCAGTTGGTGGATAAATAGGTATCTAAACATTCTTTCGATCTGCTCTTATTTCATCTCGATTTGTTTCGGAACTTATTTCTGTCCCAGATTTGATAGGGGGCAAGCCTATCGCCATATCAAGCACGCTTCCAGACTCCGCGCTGATACTGAACAGTAAAACTCAATACCGTCGTGTCGTCGTGTTAGGTCATGTCAAGTCAAGTCATGTCAAGTCGTGTCAAGTCGTGTCAAGTCGTGTCAAGTCATGTCAAGTCATGTCAAGTCATGTTATGTCAAGTCAGGCTCTGATGATGAGATCCCAGAAAAATCTAAGGCATCCCTTTAATTTTACAGTGATTTTTCAGTTTTTGCACTGGATTCACTCTTCAGTACCATGGGGCGACCCAAATATCGATTATGAAAATACTTTATTTACAATTTTGTTCACATAATAATTATTTACTTTAGAAAAAAAAAACAAATAACAGATTTAATAACATATTTGAGATGCTATCAATGACAAAAGAAAAATAAGAACTTGGCATAACTACGAAAAAATACGTGTACATATGCCTAATGTATGGAGAGAAAACAAAATGGCGGCAGAAAGATCGAATATACCTAGCAGTTCGGCATCTTAGATCATGGAATCGAAATTGATATTATTATAAATAAAACACCGTATTTTTTATATTAAAATTAATATGTATTTATACGTTATTTAGGTATTACGAGTTACGACACGGTGACAACATACATGGGTGTTTCTCTGTAAACTGGGTAACTCATGGTCAGTGGCCGATATTACATGGAAAAGTTAATGAATGCTGCACGACCATTCCTTTGTGGAACCCGCGTTGTAACGTGACAGCCATCAGTCCTCTGGCAAGGATTATTATAGTTTATTTATATCTTACAAATGATGTATTGTTATAATAGATAAATATCCCCTGTGTACAGCAAAATATCAGGACTATAAAGTTGTTCCAATCATTCTATGAAATAAAATTAAACAGTCCCCTGGCAACAGACCCCTGTCGCTCAACAGGACACGGGGTGGTTTCGGACTTCAGGGGGAGCGACTGTTGTTATACATTTTCATTGGTAACAGTTGAGGAACATTATGTTTATTAACCAAAACTACAATTTATACAATTTCGACAGGACTTGGTATATTTTTATTTCATAGTATTGCTGACTCCATTCCCGTAATAATTTTCAAAAAAAATTGATATTCCACATTTTGCATACAATAGGAAAGTTGAATTTAAATCCTCTTAGTTTTTCAGAAATAAGATTGAGACAATTTATGTCGCAACCTAAGCCGTGGTTAGCAATCTCTTACATTTTTTCAAAAAAATAATTAACGTTGATGATTCGGCGGCCCTTAGGTTTCTTAACATATCTTTATTATTTTCAATTTCAATTACTAGTGATATATCCTCTTTTTCACTTTCAGGATTCTGTGAAAAATAAAAAAGTTGTTAATTACAGTAATAAACAATAAGATTATTTAAAATAATGTAGTATACATTAACTAACAAAATACTTAATAACTACGAAAAAGCAGGAAAGGGCATAGTCAGCCCTTATGGTTCTGACATAGTCGTCTCAAGGTATCAACATGCGGGACTTTCAATACTCTGACAGTGCTAGGAAGTATTGAAAGATTCGGAAAGATGTAAATGTTGAGATTAAGAGTGAAATTGTTCTGACAAAGTTAACTAATAACTTATCTATCCCACTGTAGATGCACTGGTTATAAATACAAATAAAATTACAGGTGAAGTCTTAAGAATAGTATATTTATAAATTCACCTTTTCCACTATTTCACCAATATTATTTTGTATTTCCCTACATGCATTAGTTTCTGCATTTATACAGTAAATGGTTTTTATTTAATAACTAGCTTTTTCCCGCGGCTCCGCACGCGTATTTTGTAGGGCCAACGGAAACAACTTTTGATTTGGCGATCCGCCCTGTCGTTTTAGTCCAAATATGGGCGACACAGATATAGATTTTGAAGTCAATCGGCCCAAAAACTAAGAAAAACAAAATGGCGGCCGTATTTGACAGGTTTGACAGCGGTTCTGTCGTTCTGAACCACGGCGTGACTCAGATATCAATTTTGAAGTCAATCGGCCCAAAAACAAAGAAAAACAAAATGGCGGCCGCATTTGACTGGTTTGACAGCGGTTCTGTCGTTCTGAACCACGGCGTGACTCAGATATCGATTTTGAAGTCAATCGGCTCAAAAACTAAGAAAAACAAAATGGCGGCCACTTTTGACAGGTTTGACAGGTTGATTTAAAAAAGTAGCCCATTTGTGTCTTTAAACCCAAAGGTATCCACTATCCCAACAAATTTCATAAAAATACATTAAGTGGACCTAAAATCCCCATACAAACTTTCAACCCTTATTTCACCCCTTTAAGGGTTGATAAAAAAAATGAAGTCCCCCAATTGTGTCCTTAGGGTCAAAAGTATCCTCATACCAAATTTCATCAAAATCCATTGAGCGGTGCCAAACTTCCCATACAAACTTTCATCCCCTATTTCATCCCTTTAGGAGTTGATTTAAAAAAAATAAAGTACCTTATCCAAGGACGGACTCCTTGGAGTTAAAGGTACCCACATACCAAATTTAATCAAAATCAGTTCAGCGGCTTAGACGTGAAAACGCCACAGAGACAGAGACAGACAGACAGAGTTACTTTCGCTTTTATTATTTAGTAAGGACTAGCTTTTGCCCGCGGCTCCGCACTCGTATTTTGTAGGGCCAACAGAAAAACTTTTGATTTGTCGATCCGCCCTGTCGTTTTAGTCCAAATATGGACGACCCAGATATCGATTCTGAAGTCAATCGGCCCAAAAACAAAGAAAAACAAAATGGCGGCCGCATTTGACAGGTTTGTCAGCGGTTCTGTCGTTCGAAACCACGGGGCGACTCAGATATCGATTTTCAAGTCAATCGGCCCAAAAACAAAGAAAAACATAATGGCGGCCGCATTTGACAGGTTTAACAGCGGTTCTGTCGTTCTGAACCAAGGCGTGACTCAGATATCGATTTTGAAGTCAATCAGCCCAAAAACAAAGAAAAACAAAATGGCGGCCGCATTTGACAGGTTTGACAGCGGTTCTGTCGTTTGGAACCACGGGGCGACTCAGATATCGATTTTGAAGTCAATCGGCCCAAAAACAAAGAAAAACAAATTGGCGGCCGCATTTGACAGGTTTGACAGCGGTTCTGTCGTTCTGAACCAAGGCGTGACTCAGATATCGATTTTGAAGTCAATCAGCCCAAAAACAAAGAAAAACAAAATGGCGGCCGCATTTGACAGGTTTGACAGCGGTTCTGTCGTTTGGAACCACGGGGCGACTCAGATATCGATTATGAAGTCAATCGGCCCAAAAACAAAAGAAAACAAAATGGCGGCCACTTTTAACAGGTTTGACAGCGGTTCTGTCGTTCTGAACCACGGCGTGACTCAGATATCAATTTTGAAGTCAATCGGCCCAAAAACAAAGAAAAACAAAATGGCGACCACTTTTGACAGGTCTGACAGCGGTTCTGTCGTTCGGAACCACGGGGCGACCCAGATATCGATTTTGAAGTCAATCGGCCCAAAAACAAAGAAAAACAAAATGGCGGCCACTTTTGACAGGTCTGACAGCGGTTCTGTCATTGGGAACCACGAGGCGACTCAGATATCGATTTTGAAGGCAATCGGCCCAGAAACAAAGAAATACAAAATGGCTGGCCACTTTTGACAGATTTGACAACGGTTCTGCCGTTCGAGACCACGGGGCGACTCAGATATCGATTTTGAAGTTAAGCGGCCCAAACCCAAAGAAAAACAAAATGGCGGCCACTTTTGACAGGTTTACAGCGGTTCTGTCGTTTGAAACCACGGGGCAACTCAGATATCGATTTTGAGGTCAATCGGTCCAGAAAAAAAGAAACATGCAACCATTCAATTAAATAAAATTAAACAGTCCCCTGGCAATAGTCCCCTGTGGTTTAACAGAACAAGGGCTGGTTTCCGACTTCATGACTGTTTTTATAAATTTTTATAAGTAACTGTGACTGTATTTTGGTACAAGTACTGTCCTGAGGTTTCAGGTTCGATCCCCACCCAGGTCGAGCAAAGTGATATTGGATTTTTCCATATCAGCTCGGAGTCTGGAATTTGTGCCCGATATAGCGATAGGCTTGCCTCCTATCACATCTGGGACGGAACTAAGCTCGGCGAAATGTGGATGTACTAGCAGGGTAGTGAGCTTCTGCCTACCCCTTCGTGGATACAGGCGAGAGCTTATGTATGTTATTTTATTATTTGAATCAGTTGAGGAATGTTATAACTCAATCATGAGATTATGGTTTGAATATTTAGACATAATCTACCAATTATATGTACACAGCCATAGAATGTCCACTGCTTGACATAGGCTTCTTTGGGGGAGCCCAAAGATTTCCTGACCGACCTGTTGGACGTATGTTTGTTTTGTGGATGTCCTGTGGCTGATCATGATGATGATGATGATGTACACAGAAAAACTCACACGTAAAAACAATCAAATACAGGATTACCCTGTATACTGACAAGGATGTTCGGCAATTATTGCTGGATGATGAAAAGGGACCAACCAGAAGCTAAATATGCCAGAAACTTAAATAGTAAATTCATAATAACAGCTTTATTGTTTTTTCTGTATTAAACGGTCACTATTTGAATACGTACCTATTTAAAGTTCATCAACATAATTATGAAATTCTTGGCCAATAAGTGTTTTTGTAATTACTCATTTTCACTAACAGTCACTCATCTAAATAAAACTATTGGTCAAGTTTTGTTGCTTAGTGTTCTTTTAGTTTTCCCTCTTTATTGAAGAATTACAAATTAGAAATACTTACATTATATCCGGCTGTGAAATATCTGATGCAAAGTCCCAAAAATAACACAAATATTTTTCTGCATTGTCGAGATAACAATCTCATATGGGCCAAATATCTGCAATTACAATTTTATGTAACACATGCCTATTTTTTTATAACCAAACAAATATAAGATAGTTGTAATTTTTTTGTCAATACACAGCAAAGTGTAGACATATGTATGACATGCAAAACAATATGTAGGTACAACACACAATATGTGTGGATCATCACAACAGGTTTTAACACTGGACACTAAATATCCTATCCAGGAAAATAAATATATTTAAGTACCTACCTGCCAATTTGTTTAGGTTTTCTCTTTGAACCGGTAAAAGGTTATTGTTTATTACGCTTGCTTTAGGTAATCCAATGTTTCGACAATTCAGCGCCCAGTATAACATTGACCGATGATAAAAATTTGAGTTCCAAATCAGCGAGAAGTCAAGAAACAATTTGAACAAGGAAATATGTGATCAAAATCCAAATACAAGCCGAAGTCGTGAGATTGTATATTATAAAACCCGAATACACCAATGTATCTACTCGAATTCCGATTTGCAAACAGTGTTGCTATAGGTGATACCAAAAATCTGTAATCCGGCTCTATCAACCTGAGTAAAATCATTCCAATATACCATTATATATCCAATATACATATATTTACATTAACTTGTTTTATTGTAATTTTGTAGTAACGTCAACCATGACATACATAATAATAAGTTAAAAATATAAATGATGGTCGAAAAATTCTATTCTATATTCTATTACCAACCAATATACATAGCAAAAGTAAAAGTCCAAAAACCTGTACAAAGTGGAGTAAAATTTGTAATTTTTATTGGTAGCCTAAAATCTGTATAAATTCAGATAAATCGGTATATATGGCAACACTGTCTCCGAGCGTCATTTTATTTGTCAAAATTAGGTATTGTGTTCAAAATATCGTTCAAAAATTAGTAAATCCATAACAAATATATTTGACGAAGTTTAAAATTATAAATTACCCTTTTAATTCATTGAATTTATTCTGATAATACGTTTGTGTTTATTTTATTTTATTCGAATCAACACGCATTCCTATGACGTCACCAAAAAACACGTCACATGAAAACGCCTGAAATTCCCAAAGAAATTCCTAAGAGCAAATTAATCCATGTGTGATTTTATGTAGCTCTGGAGATAAATCGTTCGTTATCTTTGTATAAGACGTTATTCACAAACATGTGTATGTTGGTGTATAGAAAATACAAATCTTATTAACCCAATGTAAAAAACAAGGAACATTATTATGTTGATGTCCCAGGCCACTTGAGGAAATAAATTGACTTTTGCGGATTATTAGATGATTTAGATAATTATTATAGAGACGTTATCATATTAAACCAATAAAAGTCTATGATAACTGCCAGACCAAAGAATAAACTTCCTATTCCGTGTATAAATGTTCGCAAACATGGTCCAGATGAACGATCGTCGCCTCCCAAAGTTGACGTAAAATCAAGTTTAGCATGAGTTAAAACCTTAAAATGAAATATTTTTTTTAGCGCCCCCATTGTTTTATCTACTTAAAAACCCCTATAAAATCAAAATAAATAAATTATTGTGAGCTATATCAACGGGATCCCCTTTTTCGACCGACTTCCAAAAAGGAGAAGGTCCTCAATTCGTCTGTATTTTTTCTAATGTATGTTACGCGATATCTCCGCCGAATGTGGACCGATCTTCAAAATTCTTTTTGTGTTCGATAGAGCTTCTTTCAAAGGTGCTCACATATTCCATAATTGTACAACCTCATCCCTTCCTCTCCCTTCCTTAACAGAACAACGCGTGCCGGCTTGCGAAAGCACAGCTTCGGGGTTTCTACTATCTCGGCCCGAACTAAGAAATTCGGTAACTCCTACCTTTGCCGTACCGTGAAGCTGTGAAATGGTTTGCCGGCATACGTATTCCCTCCCTCCTACAAAATTGGGTCCTTCTAACGGAGTGTGAAGAAGCATTTATGCAAGCATTTAAGGTTGGTTACATATTTTGTCACGATCGGATTTGAAGTCGGTCCATTAAGTTTTTAAACTTGTGATTATTTCTGGGTCGCTTACCGCCCCACTTTAGGCATGCAGAGCCCACAAGAAGGCGTTATCGCCAACTCTGGGAAAGACTGAATTCTAGAGGGTGCTCTTCCCTTGGACCGTTTCCCTCCAACTCGTCCCAGTATTATAAATTTCTCCAAACGATGCCTAAGAGATCGCATAATGTGCCCGAAGACACTAAGGCTCCGTTCAGGTCGTTACAAGTTCTCCAACAGGTCGGGCAAAGCGAATTTTCTAATTTAATTTTCCCGGGACTAGATCCCCCACAAGGGGATGACGTCAGGCAGGCAGCCGGTCGTAAAAACTAAGCCAAATCCTTTCAACAACATGCTTGAAAAAGTGTGTTGCGCCGACCCCACATTAAGATGGGATAAGGGCAGGTAGAAAGCAAGAAATCATATCGAGCTCGATGCGCGTCTACGAAAATTGTATGAATTATTAACCAAACGTCATCAGTGCTCAGCGAGCTCGGGCCGGGCCGGCTCAGGCCGCAGGTTTCGAGTTAATGTTGTGAAAACGTCTCTCATAGTTCATATCCACGATACAGGTTATAGCTAGTGTGGGTTCAGGACTATGTGTGTGACTGTTGGTGCATCTATTGTGATAAACCATCGTATCCACATTTCCGCGATCTCACCTCACGAGTTCACTATAAAATAGCTTTCTAACCACGCTACGTGAGTAACCGGTGACTCACGGTCATCTGCAAACGTGACTCACGCGTCTAGTAACTTAACTACATAGTTGACCTAGTACCGTTGATTCATTTTTTCAACCGACTTAAAAAAAGTAGAAGGTTGTCAATTCGCCTGTCTTTTTTATGTATATTACGATATATCCGCCAAATGTGGACCGATTCTTTTTGTGTTCGATAGAGCTTATTTCAAGCGGATCCCATATAAATTTGGTCGCGATCGGATTTGAAGTCGGTGCGTTAAGTTTTTAAACTTGTGATTATTATTTATTTTAAAACACCTCGGTTGAACATTTATGGCTGTGTGCACTTTCGCTGCCTAACCCTTCGGGGATACAGATGTAAGCAAATGTATGTATACTACACAAATGTATGCAAAACCACTTATTTCTTAATTAGTCACAACTCACACCTGTATGAATGTCGTAATATTGTAATGACTTATGAGTAATAACGCTGAAGGAACGTTAAGGCGTAGGCGACGTAGCACTTGAGTGGTAGAGCCAGTAGTCAAACTGTACACAGTAATGTAATAAATAAAATACTGATTTCTTAAGTGCTGCCTCGGTGGCGTGGTACGATTACGGTTCTGAGGCCGCGGGTTCGATCCCCGGGTCGGGCAAAGTGATATTGGATTTTTCCATATCAACCCGGAGTCTGGAATTTGTGCCCGATATGGAGATAGGCTCGCCCCCTATCACATCTGGGACGGAACTAAGCTCGGCGAAATGTGGGTGTTCTAGTTCGCTAGTACGCCTCTGCCTACCCCTTCGGAGATACAGGCGTGAGCTTATGAAATAAAACTATTTTTACGGATTCTATCACGATTAGGTTTTAATTATTATTCCCGACGTTTCGAAGGCTTTGCAGTCTTCGTTGTCACGGGTCAGACATTAAAACCTAATCGTGATAGAATCCGTAAAAATAGTTTTATTTCAATAAATAAAATAAATAAATACACCCGCTAGTCACACACCTAGTCCTGACCCTAGTGTCTAATTACATTTATATGTTTGTTTAACTTTGTTACTCTTTCACGTAAAAACTACTAAATGGATTATGATGAAACTTTACAATTATATAGATTTTTTTTTATAGCAGAGACTGGCAAACGAGCAGATGGGTCACCTGATGGTAAGTGATCTCCACCGCCCATAGACACCTAAGACACAATAAGAATCATGGGTGCGTTGCCAACCTAAAAAGAGGAAATGGAAGGGGAGGGAAAAGGGATTGGGAAAGGGAGGGGGGAAATGGGCCACCGGAAATCTCACTCACCGAACGAAACGCGACAGCAAGCTGCACTTTACGTTGGTTTTCTGTGAGACAGTGGTATCAAACCGGTCGAGCCGACCCATTCGTGCTGTAGACGTAACTGTCTACAGCGTCGCTCTACCACCTCTAACATTACATTACATTATACATCAGGATAACACATAGGCTACTTTTGTACGGAAAAATTTAGTTAGCGTGGGATATTCCTACTCAGACGAAGCCGCGGGCAACCCCTAGCAAGCCAATAAAAATCCGACCTGGGTTTATAAAAAGTGAACCGTGGCCTGAAAACAAACCTTCCGCTTCACATTGTATACAAAGCAATAAAGCTGGCCATCTGGTTTTCGGCCCTGACACTGCGATGTATATTTAGACGGTAGCAGGTTCAAATCCCTGTTTATTGTCTGTTCTCGTGTGGAATATTTCTCAGTACGTCATCGGTTTGGTATTCAACCGATTTTACAAAGGAAAGTTATCGATTTGTATGTAATTTTTTTTATAGCAGAGACTGACACGCAGATGGGTCACCTGATGGTAAGTGATCTCCACCGCCCATAGACACCCAAGACACAAAAATAATCATGGGTGCGTTGTCAACCTGAAAGGAGGGAATGGAAAGGGAGGAAATAAGGGAGAGGGGGAAATGGGCCACGGGAAATCTCGCTCACCGAACGAAACGCCACTTGACGTCGGTTTTCTGTGAGACAGTGGTATCAAACTGGTCGAGCCGACTCATTCGTGCTGTAGACGTTACTGTTACAGCGTGGCTCTACCACTCACAACGTTTTTCGACTGACTTCCGACCGAAAATAAAAAAGTTATGAGCCTTTAAAAGGTAAAAAGTTTTAAATATGAATTCATCATTATAACCATCATCATCATCAGCCACAGGACGTCCACTGTTAGACATAGGCCTCCCCCAAAGATTTCCAGATTGACCTATTGGAAGCGGCCTGCATCCAGCGACTTCCTGCCACCTGTGGCAGTGGGCTGGACACATAGCTCGTAGAACTGATAGCCGATGGGGCAGAAAAGTTCTCGAGTGGAGACCACGTACCGGCAAGCAGCGTAGGACGTCCAACAAGGTGGACCGACCACCTGATAAGTATGAATTACTGCCTCTTTTTTCAATTTCGATGCAGTTTTTACAGAAGGATTTCGTTTTTATTTGCTATTACATATGAATGTATGTATAAAATCAAATATAGCCAAGTACTCAATTGAGGTGTTGTCCCGTCTATGTACTGTTAACTTTTTATTTGGGCTTAGATTAAACTTGAGAGAGTCAAGTCTCAAGTTTAATCTAAGCCCAAATGCCTCCGTGACTGACTGCCTCCGTGGCGTGGTGGTATTTCGGTACGACTACGGTTCTGAGGTTTCGGGTTCGATCCCCGGGTCGGGCAAAGTGATATTGGATTTTTCCATATCAGCGCGGAGTCTGGATTTTGTGCCCGATATGGCGATGGGCTCGCCCCCTATCACATCTGGGACGGAACTAAGCTCGGCGAAATGTGGGTGTTCTAGTTCGCTAGTACGCCTCTGCCTACACCTTCGGGGATACAGGCGTAAGCTTATGTTATGTTTTTTTAAACGTGAGCCACAAAGCCCACGATACCCAAAGCAGACATGGAACCCAAAGTCACGGCCATAAACAGACAAAATCGTACGTAACGTAAATATTTAACCTGTCGAACACACAAACACGGTTGAAAAAATTGAAATACTGGTGTGAACTGTTTGTTTATGATGTGATGACAGCATCTCGTCTTGACAGTTTTGAGTATGATGGGATTCTTCTCGGATAAATACCTAAACGCGAGTAAATATCCGTGAACACCCGTTTCTATTGAGTATTTACTGCGCATTTCTTTATAGTTCTTTTGCAATGCTGTGATTGTTTGAAGTTTATAACTAATATAACTTTTTTTACATGTATAAAATCTATGTAGAAACACGCGAAAAGCTAACTTCTTTGTTGTTACGTTTTAAGTTTAAATTATGCATAAGCTTAATTTAATGTTTGATTTAGTATACAACTTCAAACAATCAACACATTGCAAAAAATCTGTAAAGAAATGCGCAGTAAATACTCAGTAGAAACGAGTTTTTGTGGATATTTACTCGCGCTTGAGTATTTATCCGAGAAAAAACCCATCATTAGTTTTGACACAATCTTTAAAGCGACAGCTTACATAACATAAGCCAATAATCTAGGAAATATAGACCGTAATAATATTAGAATGGTAGAGCCACGCTGTAGACAGTAACGTCTATAGCACGAATGGGCCGGCTCGACCGGTTTGATACCACTGTCTCACAGAAAACCGACGTAAAGTGGCAGCTTGCTGTCGCATTTCGTTCGGTGAGTGAGATTTCCGGTGGCCCATTTCCCCACCCCCTTTCCCAATCCCTTTTCCCTCCCCTCCCATTCCCTCCTTTTAGGTTGGCAACGCAGCCATGATTCTTTTTGTGTCTTGGGTGTCTATGGGCGGTGGAGATCACTTACCATCAGGTGACCCATCTGCTCATTTGCCAATCTCTGCTATAAAAATAGACAAAAGAAGATAGAAGAAAAAATGAAGCATTCCTAATGTATGGAACGAAACCAAAATGGCGACTTTGTGAAAGAAATATCCCATTAATATAACAGTTAGGTATCTTTTTATAATCCAATATTATTATTATTGTAAATAAAACACCGTATTTACAATAAAATCAGTAAGTATTTGTACGTTATTTAATTCTTATGTCACGGTGACAACATACATGTAAATAGATCGAGAAACTAAAATGGCGGAACCGGCTTCATAGTAAACGCGTATTTTTCGTAGTTATGGTCCTGTGATTTTTTTCTTTAGTCACTGGTGTGAACTGCGGCCTGAGCAGGAAAATTTCTGACAACCGTATATGTATTTCAGCTCGATGCGCGTCTATGAAATTTGTATGAAATATTAACCAAACGTCATCAGTGCGCAGCGAACTCGAATACATTTACATTTACATTAGTTTTTCGTGCTCGGGCTACTGTTACGTTCACACAAACTTTCGGTATTGTGGGATTGAAACAGGTATGATTCGTTCGCCTTCGTTCGGTGTGTACGCGCCATTATTCCAACAGACTATATTACAATCACGGACGTAAAAAAACATGGACGGAGCGCTAAGAACATTGAAAGTGAAGTAGTTTTTCGGCCCATTCTATCTAAATCCAATGGCGTGTGTGTGCGTAGGACACTTTTGTACAGGCGCGTTTGTGTGCGTGGCTTCTCTGTGGCGTCCGTTTAACTATAGGCGAGATGGTGTCCTTTTTTTTTTAACGTCCGTGATTACAATTTTACCAAGAAATATTCAAAATATTACCTGACACAACAGCGGCCATTGCTAATACGAAAAAGGCGGGAAACGCGGCCATCTTGAATCACTATCACAGGCTATATACCATCACTAGATCACGGGACGGTGTCACTGTCTCACTCGCACTCACTCACTTTGATATCGCCGTCTCTTTCTGGAACAAAAAAATGTAATTTAACACGGAGATTTGTGGCTCTGATTTCGTTGGGGTTATATTGTATTTAAAGGATTAATTTTAATCTACCTGCCCTTATCCCAGGTGAATGTTGTGTCGGCGCAACACACCTTCAACCTAGTTGCAGAAAGGATTTAGCTTAGTTTTTACAACCTGCGAAACTAACTCACTTTTATTTTTGTAGCTGAGGTTAGCATTCGAAGATGTGATATGGGACGAGCCTATCGCCATATATGGCACTTTCAGATACCAAGTCGATAAGTACTGACTACTGAGTATACCCGACCCGGGCATTGAACCCCAGACCTCAAAAATCGTATCACCTATAAAACTGCGCCACCGAGACAGTCAAAAATGCTTTTTGTAAACAATATTTGCTCCTAGACTCCAAATTCACAAGCGTATATATTGACATGTTCAAGTCGCCCACTCATTTCACAGATGCTATTGACATTGTATACCATTAAGCCAGATATTTATTACTTACAAGAAAAGTTCAAAGATATTTTAATATTTTTATGGGTTATTTATGGAGGCTCAGTAGGGCTTCTTTAAACAGTTTCCGGTTCGAGTCCCGAGTATGGAATGGTATATAAAATATTATAATGTGCACAACGCCGACCTCAAATTAAGGTGGGATAAAGGCAGGTAGAAAAAAAGAAAGACTGTGATTTATCTTTTTATCATAACATAAAATAAGCTCACGCCTGTATCCCCGAAGGGGTAGATAGAGGCGCACTAGCCAACTAGTACATCCACATTTCGCCGAGCTTAGTTCCGTCCCAGATGTGATAGGGGCCGAGCCTATCGCCATATCGGGCACAAATTCCAGACTCCGGGCTGATATGGAAAAATCCAATATCACTTTGCCCGACCCGGGAATCGAACCCGAGACCTCAGGACGGTAGTGGTACCGAAATACAACCACGCCACCGAGGCAGTCCCACTGTACCTATTTCGGTGTAAAAATAGTGTTTCATTAGTCATATCATTCAATAAACAGATATATTTTAAATTGTGCCCGATATGGCGATAGGCTCGCCCCCTATCACATCTGGGACGGAACTAAGCTCGGCGAAACGTGGGTGTACTAGTTCGCTAGTGCGCCTCTGCCTACCCTTTCGGGGATACAGGCGTGAGCTTATGTTATGTTAAACAGATACAAATTCCCTTGAACCTGGCAACACTTTTCTGGTACCGTAGGGGTCAATACACGGAAGAGATCTATGCTCGTTTGGCAGTCTATTCTCAAATACCCGGTTGTAATCCGTCCAAATTCCGCGCATAAGATCCGTTTATTTATAAAATTTCCCCACGAGTGTTTTGTTGGTCTGTTTGTTTGTCTGCGTGGCTACCGTCCGCGTTCACACGCACATGTGGTGTAGGGATAGCAAAACAAACTTTTTTCAGACTTCCAAAAAGGAGAAGGTCCTCAATTCGTCTGTATTTTTTATGTACGTTACGCGATATCGCGCCGAATGTGGACCATAACATAACATAAGCTCACGCCTGTATCCCCGAAGGGGTAGGCAGAGGCGTACTAGTGAACTAGAACACCCACATTTCGCCGAGCTTAGTTCCGTCCCAGATGTGATAGACGAGTCTATCGCCATATCGGGCACAAATTCCGAATGTGGACCGATCTTCAAAAATCTTTTTGTGTTCGGTACTGCTTATTTCAAGGGTGGTCCCATATAAATTTGGTCACGATCGGATTTGAAGTCGGACTGTTAAGTTTTTAAACTTGTGATTATTATTGGTTTATTAGGACACTCATGGATGGCCAGGGGAATTTAATGTTGGCCGTAAGAGCTAAGCCAAACCCTTTCTGCATATTCTAGAAAATGCGACTTTTGTGCCGACCCTACATTATAGTAAAGGGCAGGTAGAATTGGGTACTTGACTATGTTTCATTTCATACAACTTTTTATATGTAATAGCAAATAAAACAAAAAAGAAACCTTTCTCTAAAAACCGCATCGAAATTGGTTGAAAAATGAGGAAGTAATTCATATTTTAAATTCTGCAATAAGCAAGAGTGGGGGCGTAGTGGGGATATCTTGCTATCCCTTTCCAACGCACGCGCCTTTGTGGCCGTGACGTGATTTTACTGATACTTCTCTTTCCCGCTGTTTGAAGGTTACACCAAACTACAAAGGCTTATAACTTTTATATTTTTGTGAGTATTTCAATATTTCTTTCTGTTTTTTATGTTTAAGATGACGTAAATTTCGTATAAAACCAAAAAAAAAAAAATGAGTCAAGTACCTAATTATTGTTACTTTAAGAATTCTTAAGGGCGACTTGCGGCGGTATTACTAATCTAGAGTTATACTTCATCTCGAATTACCCTACAGATTACTATCTTTAAATCAATATTTGGGATAATTAGGGATTTATCGTGGAGCTGCAAGTGGTCCTAAAAACATGAAAATCATGGAACTATTAAAGTTAAATCACATGCTGACGGTACAATACACTCTTGCGTCGCATCCGTTCTTCTCAAAATAGCCCGCGCTTAGTACAGTCCTGAACAATCGTAAACATACCTTACGCACTCAAATTATACATGAATACAGTAATCAAATGTTTTTGACCCCTGAATCAGATTGTGTACTATATATAAGATATGACTGCCTCGGTGGCGTGGTGGTATTTTGGTATGACTACGGTTCTGAGGTCTCGGGTTCGATCCCCAGGTCGGGCAAAGTGATATTGGATTTTTTCCATATCAGCCCGGAGTCTGGAATTTGTGCCCGATATGGCGATAGGCTCGCCCCCTATCACATCTGGGACGGAACTAAGCTCGGCGAGATGTGGGTGTTCTAGTTCGTGGCGTGTGGCGGGAGCTTATGTATGTTATGTTATGTATAAGCTCCCGCTTGTATCTGATAGCAATCACATAGAATAGCAAAACGGCCGAAGCGAAGACCGCAACTGCGGATTTCGTTTTACAAACTAGGGCCCCAGATACCTATGATATAAGACTCGTATCTTTATATAATTAACATACATAACATAACATAAGCTCACGCCTGTATCCCCGAAGGGGTAGGCAGAGGCGCACTAGCGAACTAGAACACCCACATTTCGCCGAGCTTAGTTCCGTCCCAGATGTGATAGGGGGCGAGCCTATCGACATATCGGGCACAAATTCCAGACTCCGGGCTAATATGGAAAAATCCAATATCACTTTGCCCGACCCGGGGATCGAACCCGAGACCTCAGAACCGTAGTCGTACCGAAATACCACCACGACACCGAGGCAGCTTTATATAATAGTTTTAATAATTCAAGTAACATTTATAAAACTGCGTGATAGAGCCACGCTGTAGACAGTTACGTCTGCAGCACGAATGGGTCGGCTCGACCGGGCAGATACCACTGTCTCGCAGAACCGACGTAAAGTGGCAGCTTGCTGTCGCTTTTCGTTCTGTGTGTGAGATTTCCGGTGGCCCATTCTCCCCTCCCTTTCCTCCTCCTTTTAGATTGACAATGCTTCTGTTTGTGTCTTGGGTGTCTATGGGCGGTGGAGATCACTTACCATCAGGGGACCCATTTGCTCGTTTGCACTGGAAAGACTGCTCTGCTATAAAAAAAGAAAAAAATACATACATAGACTCATGCCTTTTTCCCATAGGGGTAGGCAGCGACAACGAATTTCCACTTGCTACGATCCTTACACACCTCTCGCCTCATTCAGTCTCATTACATTCTTCATGCATGCACGTCGGTTTAGGGTACTTTTAACTTGACCTTTCTCGAGTAAATCTCTGACTTGGTCAGAGAATGTTCGAGAAGGTCTTCCCCTTCCAACTCTACCATTCACACAAAAATAAAAAATGCAGTCGAAAAATAAATTTCCAGACAGAGGCAAGGTGTTAGCTGCAATTCTAACGGTTCCGATCCAATAAGTTTCGTGGAAAAATATTACTGGTACGTGGGGTTGTGTTTGGGGACACACGGGACTTTATTGTGGACGGGGACGCGTAACGTACCCGAAATTTTTAATTTCCAATCTTATTTATTTATTTACAACATAACATATTACAATCACATCATTACAATTCGCTCCTCCGTGGCGTGGTGGTATTTCGGTGCGACTACGGTTCTGAGGTCGCGGGTTCGATCCCCGGGTCGGGCAAAGTGATATTGGATTTTTCCATATCAGCCCGGAGTCTGGAATTTGTGCCCGATATGGCGATAGGCTCGCCCCCTATCACATCTGGGACTGAACTGAGCTCGGCGAAATGTGGGTGTTCTAGTTCGCTAGTGCGCCTCTGCCTACCCCTTCGGGGATACAGGCGTGAGCTTATGTATGTATGTACCTCTATGTATCATTACAATTATAATACCAACTATGTTTACATTGTCTTATTCTAGATTTTGACCCAAAACATGTTGCCACATCACAATAATTACAAAATTAAACATAATAAACAGCTAGGTAGTTAATCTCACTTTCAACTATTATCACCCCCTATTCACAACACCTATGCACTGATACACCTATTGGTATGAATCCATCGGAGCTACACTGTAGTCATGTTGGAGATAGGATTCAGTTTAGTTTTATCAAATAAAATCAAAATATTTATTGAATCCATGAAATGTTACTACATTATTTAGATTCCGTCAAAGTTCCTCTACCGCCAGTTCGGAAGGCCGTTTCGCCAGAGAAGAACGGGCAAAAAACTCTGGCTTTGCTCTTTTAAATGCCAGTTGACAATAAATGCTTATAAAGTACCATATACAAAAAACATATATAAATTAGAGCAGCTAAACCACCAATAAAATACATACAAATGATATTTTGTAGTAACAATTGTATATCAATTATTGCAACCTGTTTTGTATGAAATAAAAAAAAATATATACAAATAAAAACATACAAAAAATACAATACAATGGCTCACTGAGTGACCCCACGGCCACGGTGAGTTTAGTTGAGATAAATTTATTAAATTAAATTTATACCGGCTGCCTTCCTGACATCAATTCATTCATGCGATCTGATTATGCTCTACCACTTAAGGAAAATAGCCATCGGCCACGCATGTCGGAGTTAATGGTTGAACACACATATGTACAACCGAACGAACAACGAACGTTCGCGATTATATGTCTGTTGCGTTCATACAAACAAACCTACGGTACCTACATACAAAGCGACATGTTATAAACTGAGGTTTTCAGGAGAACGAAATGAAGTTTATTTATAAGTTTAAGAATTATCATACTTGTTATATTGTTCGATTAGTATTTAAATTAGAATTTTTAGAATACAAAATAATTAAAAAATATATCTATATAGTTATGAGCGTATTGATAATCTAAAGCCATATATGCAATAAAAAATATGGCATTTTGACATGTCGCTTTGTACGTAGGGACCGTCGAAACTTTCTCTGTTGTGTGAATGCAACAGGCATTATTATTATATTATTATAACATATAGAAGAGCCGCGTCCGCGTCCGTAATTCCAGCCTGTGTGTCGCCGTTCACGGGCGAGCAAACACAAATTAACATTAGATGGCTGGCACCTGAATACCACCGTTCCTAATACACTGTCATGTCACACCGAATTGGGTAACTGTTTATTTTATACACATTTTTATAACAAATAAAACAAAAATAACAGCCTCCGTGGCACAGCGGCTATGAAGCGAGAGGCCGCGGGTTCGATTCCCGCACCGAGACAAATGTATGTATTGTCCACAGATATTTGTTTCGTGTGTGGGTGTAGTGAGAGCGTGCGTCTCTCGTAGTTCCTGATACCCACGACACAAGACTCGATCTTAGTGTGGGGTCAGGACTATGTATGTGACTGTTGGGTGTTATTTATTTATTTATAAACCCTTTTAGTTCAAAGTGATATTGGATTTTTCCATACCAACCCGGAGTCTGGAATTTTTGCCCGACACGGCGATAAGCTCGCCCCCTATCACATCTGGTACGGAACTAAGTTTGGTGAAATGTAGGTGTACTGGTTGGCTAGTGCGCTCTGCCTACCCTATCAGGGATACAGGCGCGAGCTTATGTTATGTAAACTCTTCTGTAAAAACTGCATCGAAATTGATTGACAAATGAGGCATTAATTTATCTTCTTTATATATAGTATAAAACAAAGTCGCTTCTTGATGTCGGTCTGTCCTTATGTATGCTTTAGATCTTTATTGAGAGCTTTATAATTTTTTTGTCTGTGCTATATTTTTTGATATTAGTACTACCGCCATCGGTGTGATGCGCGCCCTCAGTGTTGTCACTCTGTTACCTAGCAGCCATTGATTGGGGTTGCAACCCCATTATATAACGTCCATTCATTACGCAGGCAACACTGGAAAAACCGTGGCAAATTGATTGTATCAGTATTATGCTTTTCAATAATCACAAGCATCGATATATTATTTACTTAGATGCACAGTTGACGCTCGGAAAATGGGACAGCAAAGTGCTTAAGCGCTCATTTTGCCTACAGTCGGACGTCGATAGAATTCTAAATTTCAAAATTCAAATTAAATAACGCTTGATCATTTCGTTTAAAAACCTACTTTATTACACGTGCTTGGGGTTATATTTGTGTTGATTTAATTACAACTTGTGATCGTTTTCTATGTTTTATTCTTGAGACCACTTCTTAGGAGGATATTTGCAAAGAACTGTGCAGTGGTATAATATATTGATGATCAAAGTCCAAAAACCTAACAGACTTCGTCACGTATGCCCGAATGGTCAAACGCGACTCAACTTTAACGGCTTCTTACATCGATTTACGCCATACAATTTTGACAGGTAATGCGGCCTCAAACAATATAAGGCGACCTTAAGTGTACGAACATTCGCCAGTTTGTCAGTATCCTCTAGGGAAATCTCGTGCTTTATCGAGCTATATTTAAATATGGCGCGCAACGTTTAGCACTTTTTAAACTCACAATTGAGTTTTGGCGAGAATTCTGACGGTGCTTGTTTTAATGATTTCATATTTTAGTCTAAAGTTGTGTTTGTAGTTTAAATGTGATGTGTATCTAAGCAATAAACATCAACGAAGATGGACAGTATGTGAAAGCTTTGAAATAAGTGATTTTGGATGCTTTTTGTCGTGTGGATAGGTCGACCATGTTCGATTCCTTCGCTGCGAGAAAATCGTCTAAAAAACATCAAACTGGAAGGAATTGACGCAAAAACTCCAGCAGGGCCTTGAAATCGAACACATCCGACTTCATTGCACTTGCGAAAACTTAGATGTTGGAAAACAATTTCCCTAACTTGACATTGGCATAATGTATTTCAATTGCCATTAAAAAAAAAACTCGAAATTAGCAATACATAATATTATTTTGTTTTTTAATTTATCTTCGATAAATTTCAACCATATTTATAAATCAACAAAATGTATAAAAATTTGTAAACAATTTGTCACGTTATATGAGTACGTTTCTTAATACTCATACTAGGCAAACGAGTTTATTATGCACGAGTTGTCATGGAAATTAATTTCCACACACGAATCAATCGAAATAACAAAATTCAATTAGTATTAACAGTTCAGTAATGACAGCTTAGTGATAATGGATCTCCATTGGGAATCTATTAGCAGGTTCGAATATCATCATCATCATCATCATGAGCTATAGGACGTCCACTTCTGAACATAGGCCTCCCCCAAAGATTTCCAGATCGACCTGTTGGAAGCGGCCTGCATCATAGACTGTAGATATAGCCCAGAGGATTAGCAAGTTGAAGTGGCAGTGGGCATGGCACATATCTCGTAGAACTGATAGCCGATGGTTCGAATATATTTAGGTTTATTTTGAGCTGAATGATGGGGTTTCTCGTGTCTTTGGTCGAGTGACAGCGTTTATGGCCTGTGAGCAGGGAGGTCTTGGTTTCGATTCCCAGGTCAGGCAAAGAAATGTTTCTAATTTAATGACATAATAATAATGACAGCCTCCATGGCGCCGCGGGAGAGTTGCCGGCTGTGAAACCAGAGGCCGCGGGTTCGATTCCTACATTGAGACAAATATTTTTGTGGCCCACAGATATATGTTTCAAGTGTGTGTGTTGTGAGAGCGTGCGTCTCTCATAGTCTCTGACACCCACGATACAGGTTATACCTAGGGTGGGGTCAGGACTAGGTGTGACTGTGCGTGTATTTATTATTATTAATTTAATTTGGCAGAGACTGGCACCTCCAGGGGGTTGACGTCAGGCAGACGGTCGTAAAACTAACCCAAATCCTTTCTGCAACATGTTTGAAAGTGTTGCGCCGACCCCACATTATTACAAAATCGGTTAAAAATGCATTAACCAGGAATCAAACTTCCAATAGCTTATTTTCTCGTAATCAGTTAATCGGTAAAGCTATTAAGGCCGGGTGGATGAACGCATAACTTAAATGTTCACGCTTCCAAGTTATGTTGCTGGGCAGAGCTTATCGGACCTAGTTTGTAATAAACTGTGAAACCATGCAGATTATACAGGATGTTTCATAAACTTGGTACCAATAATAATTCCAATAATAATAATTGGAATTTGTGCCCGATATGGCGACAGGCTCGCCCCCTATCACATCTGGGACGGAACTAAGCTCGGCGAAATGTGGGTGTTCTAGTTCGCTAGTGCGCCTCTGCTTACCCCTTCGGGGATACAGGCGTGAGCTTATGTCAATAATAATTCACATTCAAACTTCTTTTTTTGTAGCAGAGACTGGCAAACGAACAGATGGGTCACCTGATGGTAAGTGATCTCCACCGCCCATAGACACACAAGACACAATAAGAATCATGGGTGCGTTGCCAACCTAAAAAGAGGAAATGGAAGGGGAGGGAAGAAGGGATTGGGAAAGGAAGGGGGGAAATGGGCGACCGGAAATCTCACTCACCGAACGAAACGCGACAGCAAGCTGCCGCTTTACGTCGGTTTTCTGTGAGACAGTGGTATCAAACCGGTCGACCCGACCCATTCGTGCTGTAGCCGTTACTGTCTACAGCGTGACTCTACTACTCAAACCTGCTTGTGTCAATTCATCTTGCCGTGGCTATGGGGGTCGCTCAGTATACCTTGTATGTTACTTTGTCCTATATTATTAGATATCTATTGTTATCATGGTTTAGCTGCTCTAATTTAAGGTCTTTCTGTATCTGGTGCTGTACTGTATTAGTAGCTGACTGTAAATTGGTGTTAAAAAGAGCAACGTCAGAGTTTCTTGCCCGTTCTTCTCTGGCGAAACAGCCTTCCGAACAGGCGGTAGAGTTAAATTTGACGGAATCTAAATAATGTTTGAACATGTTATGGATTTAATAAATTATTTGATTTGATTTACAGGAAGAATGATTGAAAGCGTAATGGTAAGTTAAAAATTAAAAATGTTACCATTTTTTTAATCAATTATTAAGCATGGGTATTTTAAAATAGAAATGTGACCTGTAAATCGTCGCAATTAGAACAGAAATTTGTGTATGCTAAAAAAAATTACCACAAATGTACTGCAGCTGACCCAATGAGCCAGAAAAAAATTTGATCATGAGCCTTACGATATTTTTAAGTTTACGGCTGGATTGCTAGCTATCCCCTCCTTAAATGTATGTAGTTATTATTGATACGAACTTTATGAAACATGCTTTATGTAATGCAGTTTTAACAGAAAATAGCGGCCTGCATCCAGCGACTTCCTGCGACCTTTATCATGTCTTGTGCTAAATACTAAATTAAAATCCACTATCGTTCTGAGTTCTCGGGTTCAATCCGGCCCCGAAATTTTCAATTCAGTATAAGCTCGGAGTCTGGAATCTGTGCCCGATATGGCGATAGGCTCGTCCCCTACCTGGACGGACCAAAGCTCGATGAAATGTAGATGTTCTAGTTCGCTAGTGCGCCTCTGCCTACCCCTTCGGGGATACAGGCGTGAGCTTATGTATTGTTTTCTCCAAGTTGTTTGATAAGTAAAACGGCACATGCAAGCCTAGCTAAGTCATGTCTGACCTAGTTCATTTTATTGCAACGCACTCATTTCCCACTGACGTTATCACGTACGGTAGTAGATTCGAATCTTGGAACGTTTCATATTTACCGATTAAAAAAGAAAGTTCTCAATTCGTCTGTGTTTTCGACCGACTTGCAAAAAGGAGAAGGTCCTCGATTCGTCTGTATTTTTTTATGTATGTTACGCGATATCTCCGCCGAATGTGGGCCGATTTTCAAAATTCTTTTTGTGTTCGATAGAGCTTCTTTCAAGGGTGGTCCCATGTAAATTTGGTCACGATCGGATTTGAAGTCGATCCGTTAAGTTTTTAAACATGTGATTATTATCGATAAGTAAGAGATGCGTGGACCGATTTGGATGATTATTTGATTGAAAGAGTATAGTTGATATTAAGCCGTGTCTCCTGCACTAAAACATTACACAAAACTCAATTGTATGTACCTCTGTAATGATGAGATATGAGTTTGAATCATAATAATAATAATTAATTAATAATAAGCGTCAATTTTAAACACATCGTGCCGTACCGTTCGAAAACTTTTGCAAGACGACGGCACTGAAGAACATCGCCATGAACTCCACTGGGTCTAGGCCCGTGGTTCAGTGTAATCAAAATTCTTTAAATTTCGAGAAAAAACATCAACACTATAATAATAATAAATACACCCGCTAGTCCCACACCTAGTCCTGACTCCACACTAGGTATAACCTGTATCGTGGGTGTCAAAAACTATGAGAGACGCGCGCTCTCACAACACAACCCGAAACAATTACTGTAGGTCACACTAACATTTGTCTCGATGCGAGAATCGAACCCGCGTCATCTCGCTTCACAGCCGGGTACTTGCCCGCTGCGCCACGCAGGTTGACAATAATTATTTTTAACTTAGAAATCGCTTCTAGTTAAACCATATTTTGTAATCGGTTGAAATCGTACCCGAGACCACGTAAAGGGCACACTACCTGTCTTGTACACAGATTTCTCTCCATAGCTAGTACTTGTAAGGTCAACGGCCTAAAAAAGCGTTATTTTTTGTACGTGGTCGGACAACCGAGAGGAGCTAGGCACAATGCTTTAAACAGTATCTTGTATTTATAATTCCATAGCGAAATAGTAAAAAACTAAAATAATATTAGCCCTGTAATATTACTGTCCCACTGCTGGGCACGGGCCTCCTCTACTAATGAGAGGGGTTAGGCCTTAGTCTACCACGCTGGACTAATGCGGGTTGGTACACTTCACATACCTTCGAAATTCTTGTAAAGAAATTCTCAGGTATGCAGGTTTCCTCACGATGTTTTCCTTCACCGTTATAGCAAGCGATATTTCACAATGAAAATACACTTAACATAGAAAAGTCGTCGGTGTATGCTCCATTTTGGGGTTGTTCTCGAAACTCCGACACTTGTCTCGGCAGTCCGTACCATTCCCAACTGAGCTATCGCTGCTTCTAGTATCGTAGTAAAAAACTACGACTTCAAAATTTTACCGTTCGTGACAAAAATAATGACAAATTTAAAAACCTAATGGATGATTTCAAAACGTATCTGATTGCGACCAAAATATGGAACTACCCTTAGAATAAGCTCTATCGAACACAAAAAGAATATAGACAAGTTTAAAAACTTAACAGACCGACTTCAAATCTGATCGTGACCAAATTTATATGGGACCACCCTTGAAAGCTCTATCGAATAAAGAATTTTTAAAATCGGTCCACATTTGGCGGAGATATCGCGTAACATACATAAAAAACAGACGAATCGAGGACCTTCTCCTTTCTTTAAAGACGGTCGAAAATAAATTTTGCCCAGCAGTGGGACAGTAATATTACAGGGCTAATATTATTATTATTATTTATAATAACTCTACGGTACTAGGGCTTTACTAGGATAGCCCAACACTTTTTCCTTGCGTTACATTGTTTAAAAATGAAAGGGACAACCTATGGTTAAAGATAAGCAGCGCTTAAATATTTTTATAAGTAAAGGGTCTATGTGACTGCAGGCTCCTAAACTATACGCGCCTTTCACTACAAGATATCGGGTTGCACTGTGCACATGACTCTTTGTCACTCGACTATTGTCTAACAACAGGTTTGTGGATGCAGCGGGTTCGAATCTGTAGTTTTAAAACATATCGCGCTTGTATCATATAAGGTCGAGCAGAGAAGAGTTCCATGAAACGATTTTCAGTTCTCACTTTTCATGAATTCTCGTCCTTTGTCTTTTCTTGACTGGCTAACGATCGTGCCAGGGTTACGTTCCCGTGGACGGCGCAAAAAGCGCTGGCTGGACGTTCTGGAGGAAGATATGAGAGCCAATGGCCTCATTAGGGAGGATGCTCAAGCCGGGCGAAGTGGAAGCGTTTAAGTAGGAAGGCGGACCCTGGCAGAAGGCCGGGATAACGCCAGACAGAAATTGACTGGCTAACAAGCGATGAGTCACCTGATGGTAAGTGATCTCCACCGCCCATAGACACCCAAGACAAGTCATGCGTGCGTTGCCAACCTAATAGGAGGGAAATAGGGATTTAATTGGGCCACCGGAAATCACACTCACCGAAAGAAACGCGGCAGCGAGCTGCCACTAACGTCGGTTTTCTGTGAGACAGTGGTATCAAACAGTCGAGCCGGCCCATTTGTGCTGTAGACTGCTTACAGCGTGGCTCTACCACTCAAACTTTCACTTCTTACAATATTTGCATGCATTCTCGTCCTCTCTCTGTCATTAAGCGCTAATTTTTTAATAAGCAGCTAGGTAAATAATTTTAGAGAGCTAGAACCAGTGGCGTGCATTTTATATAGACAAAGAGACATCACATCACATCTGGGACGGAACTAAGCTCGGCGAAATGTGGGTGTTCTAGGGTGTTCACTAGTACGCCTCTGCCTACCCCTTCGGGGATACAGGCGTGATGTTATGTGGCGTTATGTTATGTATGTTAAAGAGACATTGTCTACCCTGACAATTTGCTAAAAATACATAATGAAAGAAAAAAATGGTCATTTTTCAAACAGCGATATGTTTATTATATTAAATCGACGTGAAAATGATCATGATGGTTGAAATAAAGCAAGAATAAATTGAAGAAAATAATTATGCAAGATTTTCGTCTACCCTCATCTAAATGCGTGTGCACGTCACTGGCTAGAACACCAATCTGACAGCCTCCGTGGCGCAGCGGGCGTATAGCCGGCTGTGAAGCGAGGCCGCGGGTTCGATTCCCGCATTGAGACAAATGTTTGTGTGGCCCACAGATATTTGTTTTAAGTGTGGGTGTTGTGAGAGCGCGCGTCTCTCATAGTCTCTGACACCCACGATACAGGTTATACCTAGTGTGGGGTCAAGACTAGGTGTGGGACTCTTGGGTGTATTTATTTATTCATTTATTATTATTATTGTTGTCTCACCCCCTATCACATCTGGGACGGAACTAAGCTCGGCGAAATGTGGATGTTCTAGTTCGCTAGTGCGCCTCTGCCTACCCCTTCGGGGATACAGGCGTGAGCTTATATTATTATTGTTTCGTCGATCTCATTTCCGTCCCAGATGTGATAGAGCACAAGCCTATCGCCATAAAAATAACATCCGTCTATCATCAAGGACCTTCGCATATTTTTATCACAGCGTAATCGATATGATAGCATATCTTTATCAATACATTCATGACAAGGTGGCCTAATTTATCTTTCTTTAGCCCTGTAATATTACTGGCCCACTGCTGGGCACGGGCCTCCTCTACTAATGAGAGGGGTTAGGCCTTAGTCTACCACACTGGCCTAATGCGGGTTGGTACACTTCACATAGCTTCGAAATTCTTGTGAAGAAATTCTCGGGTATGCAGGTTTCCTCATGATGTCCCTTCACCGTTATAGCAAGCGATATTTCACGATGAAAGCACACCTTAGAAAAGTCAGAGGTGTATACTGTATGCTCCATTTTGTTGTTAGTCTCGAACCTCCGACACTTGTCTCGGCAGTCCGTACCATTCCCGAGCTATCGCTGCGTTAAGTTTTTAAACTTGTGATTATTTAAGTTGTGCCTGGTGGTACAAAACTCTTTGTGAGGTCAATCACTTAGGCTCACCTGATTTTTTACGCGTACTCACTGACCGTTAATTTTTTTGTTACACTCAAGGTCGCGTTGCCTAAACTGATTTAATTAATAGTATTTGGAAACTGGTATATGATTTCAGACGTGATAAGAATTTTGCAACAAAATTTTTAACAAATTCAACCGACTGCAAAAGAAGACTTAATCAATTCACATAACATAAGCTCACGCCTGTATCCCCGAAGGGGTAGGCAGAGGTGCACTAGCGAACTAGAACACCCAAATTGTTTGTGGGGCCCATAGATATTTGTTTCAAGTCTGGGTGTTGTGAGACCGAAAGTCTCTCATAGTCTCTGACACGATACAGGTTATACCTAGTGTGGGGTCAGGACTAGGTGTGTTACTAGCGGGTGTATTTATTTATTTTACCATCAAAATAAGTATTTTAAAAATCGCATACCTTGGAATCGAGTCTAGGACTTCGCAGTTTACCTGTGCTGTCTATGACTAGACCAATAAAGCGACTGTCAAATTACGACAAAGGATTGGCTTGGCGCGTTTTTGCGCCGCCATATTGATTGCGCGGGAAGTAACGGTCGCGCGGGTTAAAGACCTTCCCGCGCCATTTTGAATTACGCATTGTCTCATTTTATACACTGACAGCTAATTCGGTTGTTATTATTAGATGTTTTTGCGCGTAAATACATTCCGTTTGATTTTAATCTTATAGGTAGCGATAAAATTGCTTAGGTTATTTAAATTTAACCGTTATAGAAGCACCTATTATACATATAGGAAGTTGCAGGACTATGTTACATGCCAATATAATTGCCTAGATCGACGCGAATGTTATACATTGAAATAAAACTATTTTATACAGATTCCCGAGATTTATCGACCGACTTAAAAAAAAGAGAGTCCTCAATTCGTCTGTATTTTTTTTAATGTATGATATGGCGGGAACACACCGGCCGAACGAAGGCGATAGAATCTATACCAGTAGCCCGAGCACGAAAAACTTATGTAAATGTAAATGTATTCGAGTTCGCTGCGCACTGATGACATTCGGTTAATATCTCATACAAATTTCATAGACGCGCATGGAGTTCGAATACATTTACGGTTGTCAGAAATTTTCCTGCTCAGGCCGCTTTTGCGTTCACACAAACAAACTTTCGCTATTGTGCAAATGAAACAGCGTATATTCGTTCGCCTTCGTTTGGGCCGGTGTGTACGCGCTATAACGCGATATCTCCGCCAAATGCGGACCAATTCTCAAAATTCTTGTTGTGTTCCATAGAGCTTATTCCAAGGCTGGTCCCAATTTGGTCACGATGAGAAGTTTTGAACTTATTATGTTTTTAAATTGACAGCAAACAAGTGCTTGCCTAATTCGCAGATGGTTAATTTGATTGCCACACGGTGTAATGCTTAAAATAAATACTGCGTGTGGTATGGTGTATAAATGTAAATCAAGTGAATAACGTTTATAAATAACATTAATATTTTCTGTTTTCATTCGCCCGAGTCTCAGGGAACGTACCCATATTAGGTGACCCATTTTTTTAAAGTCTTATACCCCCTCCCCCCTTGGTGACCACCTACTGACCGTAGTATACGCCAAGACCTCCCCCTCCCCCTCTAGTTGTCATGTAGTAATTATAAATATGGTTTTAAATCATTTTTTGTCGAAGAAAAGTTATAAAACAAAATATTATGATGTGTTGCCACCTGTGACTTTAAAAAGTGCTAAACATATATGCATATAAATAAAATTGGAGTATCTGTTTGTAATATTGAAATAACCGTTTTTTACTACATGTATATGAATATATATACGCCAAAATATATTTTTTTTTAATCTGTTTGTTCCGGCTAATCTCTGAAGTGGCTGGACCTATTTTGACGGGACTTTTATTGGCAGGTAGCTGATGTAATAAGGAGTAACTTAGGCTACGTTTATTTTAGACATAATAAATAAAAACAAAAAAATTAAAGAATCGAATGTTAGGCGGAACGAAGTTCGCCGGGTTAGCCAGTATTTGAATGTAACTCGAAAAAGCACAAGATTTCCCTAGAACATATAGACTACGTGACGAAAACTTAGGACCCCGACCCTGTGACCAAGCATGGTATTTAGAAGACCCCCTCCCCGCCCCCTAAATGGATCACGTACTATGTGTACGTCCCCTCACTCGCTTGATGGTACAATGTACAGCACTAGTTGGGTAGATGGTATAAATGGGCCACCGGAAATCTCACTCACCTAACGAAACGCGACAGCAAGCTACCACTTTACGTCGGTTTTCTGTGAGACAGTATCAAACCGGTCGAGCCGGCCAATTCGTGCTGTAGACGTTACTGTCTACAGCGTGGCTCTACCACACAATAATTTATACGGGACCATCCCTCTAACAAGCTCTTGGAAATCGGTCCACATTTGGCGGAGATATCGCGTAACATTCATAAAAAACAGACGAATTGAGGACCTTCTCGTTTTTGGAAGTCGTTCGAAAACCATACCTAGAAATAGCAATAATGGTGTGACTAAGCCATAGCGTGATGTCAGACATTTAGTGAATGAAATGGATTCCATGAAACCACCCCGGGGTTGTTTCAGAAGGGGTGTGTTAACTTTTAAGGGTATATTGGATACCGTGTGCACAGCTAAAATAAATATTAGATCATAATATAATTTGAAAGAAAACTTAGGCTGAGATCTATAGAACGAACTTCGACTAAGTCCGAGTCAAAAAAACGAACTTAGTGAGGATTTGGAATTTGTAAATCGAACTCAGACTTAGTCCAAGTCATTTTTCACAAGAAAAACTTTGCTAAGTCCAAGTCCACAAAACCTTGACTTCGGTCTGTCAGTTCGGCATGCAGTAATACCAGTATCGAAATACTGACATAAAATGTAGAAATTGTTTTATTAATTCTAACGTTTTTTAAATTAAAATACCAAAACTATTGTTAGAAAATGTTTAATAATTAAAGGTACGAGATTTTCTTATATTGCAGTACCGTTTATTATACTGTAAATCGATCTATTAATTATTAAAGTTTAACGAAAATAGATAATTTTGTTTGGAATAAACTTGTAACCCAGAAGATGCCAAAAAAATAGACAAATGTTTTGACAACTTCCAGTATTGTCCTGAATATTAATTAATATAACATTAAACCCGAAACCGTGCTCAGAATTAAAAAAATCGTTCTGCTGAGCCATTTGCAAAGCGCGAAAGGTGACCCGAGAACCAGTGGGAATGGACGGACGGCGGACTTCATCGCGGCGACCCACAATGCAACAGTGACCATCATGCTATTGCTCCAATAATATTATCATCATCATCAGCCACAGGACATCCACTACTGAACATAGGCCTCCCCCAAAGATTTCCAGATCGACCGGTTGGAAGCGGCCTGTAACCAGTGATTTCATGTGACCTTTGTCAGGTCGTCTGTCCACCTAGCAGTCATATTAAACAGACAGTGAATCAGTGAAAGTACATATTATATTAATTATTATGTAGTCGGCCTAAATAATGTATAGATATTTTGAGAATGAATTGGTTACATGTTGTCAGGAAATTGATTTGCAGTAGGTAAATAAAATAATAATTATCATGAATAATATTAATTTATTACAATCTCTGATATTAACCTTTGTTTATTTGAGTGAGCATACATACATACATAGACTCACGCCTTTTTCCCATAGGGGTAGGCAGAGACAACGGATTTCCATTTGCTACGATCCTTACACACCTCTTTCGCCTCATTCAGTCTCATTACATTCTTCATGCATGCACGTCGGTTTAGGGTACTTGTAACTTGACCTTTCTCGAGTAAATCTCTGACTTGGTCAGAGAATCTTCGATGAGGTCTTCCCCTTCCACCTCTACCATTCACACTTGCCATATATATTTGCTTTGTCAGCCTCCTTTCATCCATCCTTTCTACATGCCCAAACCACCGCAACATTCCTTTCTCAATCCTCGTTATTATTTCCTCTTTCAATCCACACAGTACATAAATGGTATTCTCAACTATTGTGCAATATACCTACTGCACAAACTACTGTAATATTGCTTGTGTTTGATAACTTGTTCCGCAGTTGGTTGCATGTGTGAAAATTTAATAACTTCAAAATGTTATTTCTGAAACAGAAGAAATAAATATCAGACAGAGTTTCCCTCAGATCTTTCATTATTAATCAGCAGATCACCACAATGGCAATTTGCATGGTCTAGCTGACAATAAGCTTGCCTGGCAGGTTAACCACTCAGATGGTACCCAGATGGTAATGCCTCAACAGTTTACCGCTGGCAGGAAATGTTAATAAGGCATGGTTTTGCTTTGGGCTTGCTGGCTGACTGAGATGCAATTCATACTCTACATGGGCTGCTAGTAAACAAACAGACAGACAGACAATTTGCTAGTAAACAGTCTCCAAAATACAAAATCCCCGTTTTAACAATTTTGATAAATTAATAAAACTTTTGTCAATATATTAATATGAAATAATGGCAGTGGATTAGCTAGAGCTCCAGGAATAGGTATGACAGAGTCGATCACCTCACTCATTCACCTGATTGTGACTCCTGGCATATTTGAGCCCTTGTAATTCTCTTGGTGGTTTACACTTTACTTCATCATTTTAGAGCTTAGAATGCTTTTTTTATGTCATCATGTATTCATCATCATCATCTTGTTTCTTCTTACTTTAAAAATTATGGCCTTCTTCAAAATATTAATGATTTTGCCAACAATAGTAATAAATAATAAATCCATGTTTTGACTATCAAATGATGACGATTCATGTTTATTCTTTCTTCTACCTGCCCTTATCCCACCTTAATGTGGGGTCGGCGTAGCAAACTTTTTCAAGCATGTTGCTGAAAGGATTATAAGACGATTTATGTATAATGCGGTTTGTTTTTCACTTGACATTTCAAAGAGCGTCAGCCATTTTGTCAGCTGTTAATTACGTAATACGTTCCTTTACAACCTACAAATATAAAGGCGCGTCTCCTGTAAATATATAAAAATCTTACGTTTCTTTTGTCAAAGGAACTGCGTGAAACCGATAACGTCTGAGTAGACTATGCAAAGTCAAACTATGGCTAGCCTGAGTTCGAGTTCGAATTATAAATACGCAAAAGTTGACTTTCGCTTAGTTCGCTCCAAAGACGACTACGCTGAGTCGACTTTGGTACAAGACTTAAGTAAGAACTATAGATTTCAGCCTTAAACCCATCGATATAATAATATACCTAGACGCACAGTTGACGCTCAGAAAGTGGGACAGCCAACGAGTGCTTAAAATGTAAGTAAGCACTTGTTGGCTGTCAGTCGGGCGCCGACCGTTCGTCTGTGAAGATGCCTAAATGCTCTGT
The DNA here is from genome assembly GCA_036417725.1 of Clanis bilineata. Classification (NCBI taxonomy): domain Eukaryota; kingdom Metazoa; phylum Arthropoda; class Insecta; order Lepidoptera; family Sphingidae; genus Clanis; species Clanis bilineata. The sequence goes on from CM071165.1 coordinate 1,302,651, forward strand.
GAAAGAGTGCAAAAATAACACTCTTACAAAGCGCAAAACACATGGGATTTCACATTTTAAGTAAGTATAATTCCCTTACTTGATTCTTAAAACCTTAATCATGTTAAATTAAGTATTAAACGTGTATAAATAATTAATTTAACGAATACAGTTAATAAAATATTTTGGCCCTTTTAAAATCATGATTTGGAACAATGAAATATATGGAGTCGTTTTTTTTTGTAAATATATTATATTTATTTTAAATTTATGATTTTTTTTATTAATTTTATTTATTAATTACAGATTTCCATGAAATGAAATAGTAAGAGATAAATGGCGTAAAATTATTTCCGAAGAAAGGAGAGAAGAAAATTTTAAACCCAATTACTCAAGTGTGTTTTGTTCAGACCATTTTGCCGATTCCGATGGATATTATACAGAAAAAGGGATTAGGAAAATTAAAAAGAATGCTGTACCAAAAATAAAGGTGATAAATTGTCATCAGCTACATTGTCCTTAACTAATGTTTACTATTTAATTTAACAATATGTATGCTGTTGGTGTACCTATAAATAAATAAATATCGCCACATTTATTGACTTTATTTTAGATTGTCGTAACTACAAGTTTAAATGAGGCAGGGTGCAGTACAAGTGTAATAGTTGAAAAATATTTGATACAGAATTCATCAATAGCAAGCATATACTAGGTACATACTGCCATGTAAAATGACTATTTAATAATTTGCGGCTAATTCTAATAAATGTTTTCAATCAAAGTGTGCAGATCATAAAAAATTGCCAACATGAACAAAGTTGAACATTCCGCTGTCAAATAATAATTTTAATGGTTCATTCTCGCGATTTTTCATTTTTTAATATTTCATTTTTATCTTGGATTCTCGGATTGAGATCATTTATTGGAACCGGTCGTTAGGCATAATTACTACAACAGTAATTGTGGCGTCATCATTTATTGGAAACATATTCATTTCCAGGAACCAGCAATTGAACCAATAAATAATGAAGGATCACCAATACCATCAGAATTTTCATCAATCTTTAACACACCTAAGACGTTATTTTTGAAAGATAATTTGAAAGAACGCAACCAAAAATTTAAACTTAAATCTTATTTAGTGCGAAACTTAAAAAGGCAGAACAAAAGATTAAGAAAACGAAATGATAGTCTAAAAGAAATTATTAAGAATCTAAAGAGCAAAGGACGATCTTAGTGTGGGGCCAGGACTATGTATGTGACTGTTGGGTGTTATTTATTTATTTATGAATCACGCTAAGGCAAAACAGTGCTTATTTCATATTCATTACTCATAAGCTTTGTTATCTTCTAAACATTTATACTCTATCTATCTCTTAATGTAAGTAAAATTATTATAGAGATATCGCCATTCTCATCTACATTGTACGCCACGTGGTCAAAATTTCTCACAGATAAATACAAGAACTATTCGACTCCATTCAATCTTTGTCCAAGTGACTAGAATGTTTCTTTTAATAATGTCAAATTATTGTCAAATTCAAAAACGATTAGAAATTCAAAAATTTCGAATATAGGAACGTTTGAACATTCAATTTAAAAAGCTACTTTATGCCGCGTCTATAAGGTCATATTTGTGTTAATTTAATTAAATTTGTGATGTCTATTTGTTTTGTCTGTCGAGGACACTGTTTACAATGATATTTGTATGGAACTGTGCATCTAGGTATATTATTATATCGATGCTTAAACCTCCCAATAATCACAAATTTAACAATGTAACCGACCGACATCAAAGCTTATCCGATTGTGACCAAACTTTTGAAAATTGAATTTTGAAAATCGATCCGCATTTGGAGGAGATCACCGTCGATCGTGAGGGATCCCGTTACCTAAAAAAATACAGACGAATTAAGGACCACCTAATTTTTTTAAGTCGGTTTAAAATAACATGCATACTTTTGGGTCTGATGTCGAACCTACAACTATGGTCTCCTGAGCTATAGTTTTTGTCTATTTTCAATAGGACTCATATGCTGAGGATCTATAAAGACAGCGAGCAAGCTTTGCTTAGTCTGTCAGTCTGTTTTTTTGTAAAAATGGCTCGGACTAAGTCAAAATTCGATTTAAAAATTCCACTGAGTTTGTTTATTTGACTTAGACTTAGTAGAAGTTCACTCTATGGATCTTAACCTTACAAAATATCAAATAAAAAAAACAATTAAAATCTCTCAATTTCCGGATACATAGCTCTGACGTCACGCGCCGGCTCGCGGAGGAATTTCAAAAAAGGAACGTCGCTTCCCGCGTGTCATTGACAGATGTTTCGGTGTTGCCAGCCCGTGTGATAAATTGTACCACGATTTATTGGGTTGCCATTTCTGTTTTACATTTTATATTCTGGACTTCGATTTTCGCTTTTCTATTTCCTTTTTACATTTTTTTTACTTCTCAGCATTTTAAAATGACTTTACTTGCATTATATTTAATTTGGTCTTTTTTGGATATTTTATTCAATTGCAATAGAAATGTTTAGATTCTGTTGGTTTTCATATGCAGTGGAAATAAACCGGTTGAGCTGGTAGTTTCATGTAGGAATTATTGCCTACAGAACAGCAATGCTACTTATAAAACAGGCAGTAGCAATAAAAATTTGGCAGCCTCTATGAAGAGAGCCGCATGTTCGATTCCCACACCGAGACAAATGTTTCACTTAACTATGATCCACAGAACTTTGTTAAGTCTCTCGTAGTTCCCGATACCCGCTCAGGAGTTAGTGTGACTGTTGGGTGTATTTATTTATTAAGCAATCTCGTTGAATAAAACATAAATAAACTTGCATATTTCACTACTTGAAAAGATTTCCTAAGAATCTAATTGGTTGCAAAGTGCAACGTACCATGTCTCATTAATTTTTGAAGTGGCAACACAGACTCCATTCATGACATGAGTTTTTTTTTATTTTATAATAGTCACATGCAGAAAAGTAGACAACCGAACGAGGATGCATTATACATTATATATATTGTTATATTTTTAGCGATAGCTCAGTTGGGAGTGGTACAGATTGCCGAGACGAGTGTCGGAGGTTCGAGACCAACACCGAAAAGAGTATACACCTCTGACTTTTCTCTGTTAAGTGTATTTTCATTGTGAATTATCGCTTGCAATAACGGTGAAGGAAAACATCGTGGCGTAGCGGGCGAGTAGCCGGCTGTGAAGCGAGAAACCGCGGGTTCGATCCCCGCACCGAGACAAATGTTTGTATGGCTTACAGATATTTGTTTCGGGTCTGGGTGTTGTGAGACCGCGCGTCTCTAGTAGTTCCTGATACACGACAAAGAGTCGATCTTAGTGTGGGGTCAGGAATATGTATGTGACTGTTGGGTGTTATTTATTATTTATTAAACCTGCATACCCGAGAATTTCTTCACAAGAATTTCAAAGGTATGTGAAGTCTACCAACCCGCATTAGGCCAGCGTGGCAGATTAAGGCCTAACCCCTCTAATTAGTAGAGGAGGCCCGTGCCTAGCTTTGGAAGATATTACAGGGCTAATATTATATTTAATATTGTAATTTGTAACATCTGGGTCAAAACAGACTAAATATTATTTTTTTAACCAATTCCTATTGGATTTGGACCCATTTTTTGAAAAAAATGGTGTAATTTCTCAATATTTAAAGTGCCTATGTTAAAAAAATAAATAAATACACCCAACAGTCAGACACCTAGTCCTGACCCCACACTAGGTATAACCTGTATCGTGGGTGGCAGAAACAATTAAAGACTTTCGGTCTCACTGCTCACAACACATAGAATTGAAACAAATATCTCTGGGCCACACAAACATTGGTCTCAACGCGGAAATCGAACCCGCGGCCTCTCGCTTCACAGCCGGCTACTCGCCCACTGCGCCACGCAGGAGTATGCTAAAACATGTAAAACACTGCTTATTTTAAGTCCGCCATTATACTTGGTGCGTGTAAAATAAATAAAATAAAATAATCTTATCTGCTTTATCAAGTAGGATCTATCATATAAAGTCAATGATCGATAAAGAAAATACAAAAATAGGACGTCCATTGCTGGACATAGGCCCCTAAAGATTTCCAGACCGACCTGTTGGAAGCGGCCTGCATCCACGACTTCCTGTTTCTCTACGTGATCAAATCAGGAATGACGAGATCCGTAGAAGAACGAAAGTCACAGACATAGCACAGAGGATTAGCAAGTTGAAGGCAGTGGGCAGGGCACATAGCTCGTAGAACTGATAGCCGATGGAGCAGAAAAGTTCTCGAGTGGACCACCACCACCACTCGAGACCACCGGAAAGCGCGGCGTAGGACGTCTACAAGGTGGACCGACGACCTGAGGCCTGAGCAGGAAAATTTCTGACAACCGTAAATGTATTCGAACTCAATGCGCGTCTTTGAAATTTGTATGAAATATTAACCAAACGTCATTAGTGCGCAGCGAACTTGAATACATTTACATTTACATTAAATTTTCGTGCTCGGGCTACGGATAAAGGTACTCGTTGAAAAAAATATTTCGAACACAGAATTAAGTTCATAACTTTTTTTGACATTTTTTTAATGTTTCATTGACAGCCTCTGTGGGCAGAGGGCGAGGTTCGATTCCCGCATCGAGATATTTAAGAGTAGAGTGGCTATCAAGCAAGTTTCCATACAAAATTGATCTCAAACTTCAGTACCATCATCGCCATCAACCACTTATTACAATGCGAGGGCGATTATTACAATACACCCTAGAATGTTTTGTGAATGGTTAAGAATCACGTAAGATAAGTTTATTCTCTCAATATTATTACGCTGGCCGGCCTGGCGCGCGTATATTTCAAATAAACTGAGCGACTTATGACCACTAGGCATCGATATATTATATACCTAGATGCACAGTTGACGCTCGGAAGATGGGACAGCAAACGAGTGCTTAAGCACTCTTTTTGCCTACAGTTGGACGCCGATAGAATTCTAAATGTCAAATTTCAAATTTAAGAACGCTTGCTCATTTCGTTAAAAAAGCTACTTTATAACACGTGCATAGGGTTTACATTTGTGTTGATTTAATTAGAACTTGTGATCTTTTTCTTTGTTTTATTCCTGAGACCACTTTTTAGAAGGATATTGGCAAAGAACTGTGCGTCTAGGGTATATTATATTGATGCCACTAGGTCATAAATTTTGGATCACAAGTTTTGTGCTGTTGTCGTCTGTTGTTGTGTTGCCGTCTATATACTGTTGATTGTCTTTGCAGACACGTCTCCCCCAGGCGTGGTGGTAGTGGCAAAACACTTTTCCCGCGATAAAAAAAATGAAAAACAATGGACTACATCTGTGGTCTGTGACTGTTGGATGTATTCATTATTAATTCGGAACCTTGTCTTTTTGCGTCGGTTACAAACACAGCTATATTCCATTACGAAGCCAGATGAATATATTTCGGAACACAATCGCAAATGCTATAATTGGCACGATATATTCACAATATCTGGAACCAATTATACAGAGGACAATTGTTTTACATTTTAATTGAATGGGGAACTTGCACGAAAATTATAACGAGAAATTGTGTTGATATATCAATAAACAAAACCATTAAATGTGTTATCATGAAATTTGTAGTATAAATAAGATAATTTATATTTTACAAAATATCCTACTTATATATTACGTATCATCATCATCATCATCATCATCAGCCATAGGACGTCCACTGCTGAACATAGGCCTCCCCCAAAGATTTCCAGATCGACCTGTTGGAAGCGGCCTGCATCCAGCTACTTTCTGCGACCTTTATCAGGTCGTCGGTCCACCTTGTAGGTGGACGTCCTACGCTGCGCTTGCCGGTACGTGGTCTCCACTCGAGAACTTTCAGCCCCATCGGCTATCAGTTCTACGAGCTATGTGCCTTGCCCACTGCCATTTCAACTTGCTAATCCTCTGGGCTATGTCGGTATAATGGAACGTAATTGCAAAATCCAAGTGACGTCATTGCATAAAGAATCTTGGAGTAGTGTTTCCAAGTTGGGTTATTTTTCTCAATTTTGCCGAAAATTGTTGTTTAGTATGGTGATTAGTGAATTAGATTTCGGGGGGGGGGGGGGGCCTTCTCTTGCTTCTTCCTCATTTTTATTTCGTTATTTAATTGCTTTAATATTTCTACGCGGTGACGTCACGTCCTTTTTTAGCGCGGGGTTTCGTCATAGTTTAAACATAAGCTAACGCCTGTATCCCCGAAGGGGTAGGCAGAAGCGCACTAGCGAACTAGTACACCCACATTTCGCCGAGCTTAGTTCCGTCCCAGATGTGATAGGGGGCGAGCCTATCGCCATATCGGGCACAAATTCCAGACTCCGGGCTGATATGAAAAAATCTAATATCACTGTGCCCGACCCGGGGATCGAACCCGAGAACTCAGGACGGCAGTCGTACCGAAATACAACCACGCCACCGAGGCAGTCATAGTTTAACTTGCTATAATTAAATGATTTTTACATATTTTAATGTTTTTGTTTCTGGTGTGTTTATTTGAGACCTAGTTCTTTACAATAAACTAAAAAATTTACATGCAAGTTCCCTAATTGTATTCATTATCTCTATATGGTACATTGGATCCTACTGGTATTATGAACGTGAAAGTTTCGAGTATGTGTGCATGTGTGCACGTCTCCTGCACCCAATTTCTCGAAACAAAAACAAATACGCAAAACAATTATTTTCGCTGTCTCTTGCTCATGGAACAATGGACCATAGATAAAAACAGAGATATCGCGTAACTGCCTCGGTGGCGTAGTTGTATTTCGGTATGACTATCATCCTGAGGTCTCGGGTTCGATCCCCGGGTCGGGCAAAGTGATTAGATTTTTCCATATCAGCCCGGAGTCTGGAATTTGTGCCCGATATGGCGATAGGCTCGCCCCATATCACATCTGGGACGGATCTAAGCTCGGCGAAATGTGGGTGTTCTAGTTCGCTAGTGCACCTCTGCCTACCCCTTCGGGGATAAAGGCGTGAGCTTATGTTATGTATGTTATATCGCGTAACATAGGTACATAAAAACAGACGAATTCAGGATCTCCCCCATTCGCTGCCCGCCTACTATATGATATGCCCAAACAAATACGCACTACCCCAGTGCCAGTAACGCACATTCGCGTCTCGATAAAGTACAGCGAGTGCCCCCACACGCGTTATTGCGCCCGTTGAAATTCCTAAAGGCCCATCGACGCACCTTTGCGTTTGGCAAAACAATAGATGTTTTCGGTTGCCGGATTTTACGATTACACTACGTTTCGGAAGAACAATAGATGTTTTTGTGGGCCGAATTTTAAGATTACCGTTTTAGTGATGGGATGAAATAAAAATAGCGACAGTTATTATAAGTTATAACGCAACATAATTTTAAGCTATTTTTTTTATTCGTTTTATAATATCAAGATTGTTAAATTGCAATTCCATGTTTGCTTAAATCTCAAATACCATTATAATACAATTTTAAAATGTTGACCCAAATGTTGAAATAAAATACATTAAAATGATCTTCTCTTTCTTTCTTCTTACCTACCCTTATCACACGTAGATACCTATTTTGCTTTAGCTGTATACTAAACCCCTGTATAGCCAGCCTTGGGTAACCACAGGGCTGTCAACATACCTACTTTTGTATTAAAAATCATCCCGCCGCGGCATCATTTTCCCTCGTAACTAAAAAAAACCACGTTCATACCCTTCAATAGCGGGCGCGAGGCTAAACCTCAATACACACCGAAGTCACAGATCTGCATAGCCCGCCGACACAACCCGATGGCTAGAAATTTTCCGATTTGCAAGTACTGAAGCAGCCAAGAAACCCACCGACAAAAGTTGCCGACATAACCCTGCGGGTCGGCTGCTTTAGTGTGAATTGCCCATAAAATTCAATAAACAGAAGTAATGAACTCGATTTGCTAACAAAGGTGTAAGTGTAGCTTGAAAACAATAGAAATATGCAATAAATGATTTTACTGGACACGTGCGATAATAAAAAATATCGTATTTCCAAAATATGAATAGAAACATCATTAGATGCGTCGATTTTTGCAGTTCGCAAGAACAATGGATATTTTTGTGAACCGAAGTTTATGATTATCATTTTAGTTACTTCGATGTCTGTGGCTTTGATGTGTATTGCCCATAAAATTCAATGAATAATAGTAATGAACTCGGTTTGCTAACAAAGGTGTAAGCGTAGCTTGGAAACAAAAGAAATATGCAATAAATGATTTTACTTTGCACTGGCCACGTGCGATAATAAAAAATATCGTATTTCCAAAATATGAATAGAAACATCATTAGATGCGTCGATTTTTGCAGTTCGCAACAACAATGGATATTTTTGTGAACCCAAGTTTATGATTATCGTTTTGTCTTGTAAAATCATACTCATATTTATACCCCTGTGTCTACCCAAGGGTTTTTAGTATACAGCTAAAGCAAAATAGGGGCCTATGTGTAATGAGGGCAGGTAGCAAAAAAAGAAAGAGAATACCATCGTATTGTATGTTGTTTTGGGTCGATTTTTTTATATATTATGGTATTTGAATATATATCTAAACCTTGGGTAGACACAGGAGTATAAACATAGGTATGATTTTACAAGATAGAACGAAAATCATAAACTTCGGTTCACAAAAATATCCATTGTTCTTGCGAACTGCAAAAATCGACGCATCTAATGATGTTTCTATTCATATTTTGGAAATACTATATTTTTTATTATCGCACGTGGCCAGTGCAAAGTAAAATCATTTATTGCATATTTCTTTTGTTTCCAAGCTACGCTTACACCTTTGTTAGCAAACCGAGTTCATTACTATTATTCATTGAATTTTATGGGCAATACACATCAAAGCCACAGACATCGAAGTAACTAAAATGATAATCATAAACTTCGGTTCACAAAAACATCCATTGTTCTTGCGAACTGCAAAAATCGACGCATCTAATGATGTTTCTATTCATATTTTGGAAATACGATATTTTTTTATTATCGCACGTGGCCAGTGCAAAGTAAAATCATTTATTGCATATTACTTTTGTTTCCAAGCTACGCTTACACCTTTGTTAGCAAACCGAGTTCATTACTATTATTCATTGAATTTTATGGGCAATACACACCAAAGCCACAGACGCCACAGACCGCCGGTTTATGTCGGCGGGCTTGCAAATCGGAAAATTTATAAGCCGCCGGGTTGTGTCCGCGTGCTTTGTAGGTCGGCGGCTTTGGTGTGTGTTGCGGTATAGCCTCCCGCCCGCTATTGAACCGGCGGGTCTGCGGCTTTGGTGTGTATTGCCCATAAAATTCAATGAACAATAGTAATGAACTCGGTTTGTTAACAAAGTTGTAAGCGTAGCTTGAGAATAATAGAAATATTCAATAAATGATTTTATTTTGCACTAGACACGTGCGATAATAAAAAATATCGTCTTTCCAAATTATGAATAGAAGCATCATTAGTAGCGTCGATTTTTGTAGTTCGCAATAACAATGATTATTTTTGTGAACCGAAGTTTATGATTATCGTTTTGTCCACAATAAATCTGTAGTTTTGAAAGGTATGGTATAGTATTGACAATTTGTTTATAACACGCCCTTTTTGAAATATGTTTTATTCTATGAAAATAAATTTTGCGAACTTTTGTAAAGACCTTTGTAAATATCGTAAAAAATATGTTAAAATACTGAAATAGCGAGTTGCAATTTTGAATAATTTCCTTTTGCATAATAATTACTTACTAAGGCCTAACTCCTCCCATAAGTAGAAGAGGTCCGTGCCCAGCAGTGGGACAGTAGTATTACAGGGAAAATATTATTATTCCTCATTTATTTCAATTAAATTTAATTAAATTTTTACATTTTTAAATATAAATTATATAAAAATAAATACATTTCAAAATATAGAATAATAATAATTATTATTATTATAATAATTACTTGCACAGAAAAAAACAGCTTTATACATAATCAATTTATTAGTAACAAATGTACACGTCTTTTGCTAAAACGAATAGTTTTATATTTAGGTTTTCCCATTGTACTTTTTGATTTTAAAATTACGAACGCACACATAACACTAATACATATGTCAAATACATCACATGGAAACATTGAATAGTGTCATACACACGTAATGATAGGAACAGACTACAGTCGATAGTTGTATCGATAGTCTGAATACAAATTTAAACTTTAATGAATATAAAGAATTGTTATGTATAAAATTTAATCTATAAACGAAAGCATTTAATATATAAATGCTAAAAAATATTATACTCACTTATATAAAGGGATTATTGAACTCCTATCAATAAAAAAAAAACCATTAATTTTTTTGTGTTAAACACACCATACTTTAGCACTATAAAATTGGGTACGTGACTATATTTGATTTTATACACATATTTATATGAAATTGCAAATAAAACAAAAAAGAAATCCTTCTGTAAATAAAATAATCACAAGTTTAAAAACTTAACGGACCGACTTCAAATCCGATCATGACCAAATTTATATGGGATCACCCTTGAAACAAGCTCTTTCGAACACAAAAAGAATTTTGAAAATCGGTCTATATTTGGCGGAGATATCGCGTAACATACATAAAAAATACGGACGAATTGAGGACCTCCTCCTTTTTGGAAGTCGGTCGAAAAAAGCCCTTCAATTTCTGGAAGATATTTTAGTTAGAATCAGTAGACCAACTAAAATACCCTCCAGAAATTGAAGAGCGTGGTGATGATGGTGCAGAAGATAACGTCTCCGTATCTGCCTCGTCCGTCGCGGGAGACTCGGGCCCACTATCCCCACTCGGCCCTTCCTCCACCGCGCCATCCTCGTTGACTGTAACATAATAAGAAACATTTGAAACTTCCTTACTTGAAATATTAGAATATTCAATGACATCCATATACATATGTAAAAAAATATCTACTTACCAAAGTCTTCTGGACTTGGAGGTGGTGGTGGTGGTGGTGGTGATGGTGGCGGCGGCGGTGGTGGGGATTCCCGCGACGTAGACGGGCGCGGAGACGCATCTGAACATTCTTCACTATAAAAATAAATGAAAGTTATTTACGACATTAAATCATACCAGTTTTACTTAAAAATGTCGCAACTTGCAAGTCTTTGTGCCAAAAATCTGTCGATTAGGTGAAATAGTTTAGCTAAAGTATTGATTTTCAGGCTCGCCTTCTATCACATCTGAGTCGGAAATAAGCTTTAGTTCGCTAGTGCGCCTCTGCCAACCCTTTGAGGATACAGGCGTAGGTTTATGTACGTATAATACAAGGCCAACCTATTGTCAAACCAAACCTAGCAACATTCCACACTAGGGGTGGGTAATAGCGGGAATTTTGATTAGCGAAACGAAACTAGCTATTGGGCTTCAATAGCGGTTGTAGCAACGTGCTACTATAGTAGCTGCTGTCCAAAAAAAAAAAAAAAACACATTTGTTGTTCGTAACTAAGGCGCAACCCAGATATAGATTTTGAAGTCAATCGGCCCATAAACAAAGAAAAACAAAATGGCGCCCACTTTTGACAGATTTGACACCAAATTTGTTGTTCGTAACTAAGGCGCAACCCAGATATCGATTTTGAAGTCAATCGGCCCATAAACAAAGAAAAACAAAATGGCGGCCACTTTTGACAGATTTGACACCAAATTTGTTGTTCGTAACTAAGGCGCAACCCAGATATCGATTTTGAAGTTAATCGGCCTATAAACAAAGAAAAACAAAATGGCGGCCACTTTTGACAGATTTGACACCAAATTTGTTGTTTGTAACTAAGGCGCAACCCAGATATCGATTTTGAAGTAAATCGGCCCATAAACAAAGAAAAACAAAATGGCGGCCACTTTTGACAGATTTCACACCAAATTTGTTGTTCGTAACTAAGGCGCAACCCAGATATCGATTTTGAAGTCAATCGGCCCATAAACAAAGAAAAACAAAATGGCGTTAAAAATATATCGCACCCCATTTTATTTCTGTCCTTAGGTCTAAAAGTATCCTCATACCAAATTTCATCAAAATCCATTAAGCAGATCCAGAACTCCCATACAAATTTTCATCCCCTATTTCATTCCTTTTAGGGGTGGATTTAAAAAATAAAGTACCCTATGTCGGTCCTTGGGGTTAAAGGTACCCACATACCAAATTTCATCAAAATAGGTTCAGGGTCAATCTAAAGGTTAAACGCAATGTGTGTGCGCGTGAACCAACAGGCATGGCTTTCGACAACGCCACGCAACGCCGCGCCGCAACTATTGGTTGCTCAGTACTCACGAATCACGATCGTTGCCGAGTACTCATGAACGTTGCCGCGTTGCCGAGTACTCATGATCGTTGCCGCCGTTGTCGTGATTCAGGGTCGTTGCCGCGTTGCCGTGATCAACTACCGTTGCCGGCGTTGTCGTGATCGCGATCGTTGCCGCGTTGACGGTTGACGGCTATTATAGCCGCGCGGTCGTTATTAGCTGTTAGCTCGTTGCGTTGAATTCCAACAACTAGCTACAAGTGATTCAGCCGTTAGCCGTTGCGTCAACTAGTTGCGTTGCGCAACGACCACTTCTATTCCACACTTCGGGTTGATCCGCCCTATTAGGGGAAAAAATCAAAATATTGCCTACCTACTATCACGGACGTAAAAATAAAGATGGACGGAGCGCTAGGAACATTGAAAATGAAACAGGGTTTTCGGCTCATTCGATCTATCGACACGTAATTGGTGGCGAGTTTTACGTCTGTGCCTACTATTTTTAGTCCATGGGCGTAATTTTATTAGTGTTGACAATTAACGTTTTGGCCATGAAGCCAAAGAACTAATTTTGATAACGACTTTAAATTATCTTGAAACGTAATAGGTAGGTATACTTAAAATATCACTTACTCCTCTTGGGAACGCCTCCGCTTCCTCGAACCGGAAGGCAGTTCTTCGTTTGATCTAAAAATTTAAACATATACGTATGTCTACAGTATAACCCCTCCACATAATATGTATAATATGAACCTTTCGACGATGCACACCAAAAGCAGTTCAATACAGTGCAAAATGAGTTTGAGGTTAGCCGTAGGTACATAAGCCATCGCAAGTCTCATATTAAAAACTTGACATGCCAAACGCTTGTTGTTAAATTAAATAAGTAGTAAATTAATGCGTGTAACATAAATAAATTCTAGGGACCTAATATTTAGTGTTAGTTAAAAAATATTCTACATGCTCGAAAAATTGTGTTGCACCGGCCTAAAATTAGAGTAGCATAAAGGCGGGTTTCGAAAAGTATAATAAATGTTAGTGCAATGCAATTATAATTTAAAAAAAAGCAAATAATAAAACAACACAAAACACGCAAGAACCCAGAAATCTATCACCGACAACTTCGTCTGTACAGACCTTACATTATAGTCACGGGCGGCTCGGCCTCCGGTGGCCCATACGCTTATGTAACATATCTATATATATGCCGCCTCTAACGGGTTACACATTGTTGATCACTCCATTACCGAGCACTGGTACGCTGCATCGTATTATATATGTCGCAGAATTGAAAATACGAATGTACAGCTGTGTGTTCATGTAAAAAAGTATTCTATAGTTAGTACATAGTTTCTTTTATGGAATGAAAGTATAAGGTGTTTATTACATTTTTTTTTCATATTTCGAAAATCCTATACGAAAAAGAAATCGAAAGTTTTTATATATAAAATTGATACTTAGGTACCTACTCGACGATTTCTTTTACAAAGATATCAAGTTTATTAATATAAACAAAATAGGTATCATCTAAACACCATTGTTATACCTAAATTGTCTTAGGAGTTTATTACATTACTATCTTATTAATATGTTTTAAATAAATGTACTTACGACATAATTGAGCACGTGTAAACAGGTGGTAACAGGTTTAGTCTTTCGTCAAATTTTGTTGGTTTACACTCACAGACTCACTCAAGAATCACAGCTATCTTCAGTTCCTTGTCGGCTACAGATAATGAAAAAATAATTCAATGGTCAAGGCACTAGTTCCGATGTCAACCGAACGAACGTTCGCGAATCTACACCTGTTCCGGTCATACAAACAAACTTTCGCTGTTGTGTGAATGCCACAGGCATAAATTCGCGATCATTCGTTCGGTTGGTGTGTTAGCGGCATTATGTTACCCATGAGGTTGCGTGTCCATTGGCAATGTTACCAACAATTATTTTAGAAATTCCCTAAGCAATAAAATTTTCAGTTATTCAGTCAAAATATATCCGGAATTGTTTATAGGTACGTACTGTAATATGTTTGTATATTAATCTAGAATCTTTATTTAAGATAAACCTTCGCAATTGTTTAATATTTGAACGGAACCAGGCGGCGAACGAATAAAAAAATATTGATTTGACATAGAATTACTGAAATAATGAACATAATTGATAAAATGTATGTATGTTATTTTTAATTAATATGGATTTTGGTTGCATTTATTATAAGATACCTCGGTAGTATAGTAGTTGCGTTGTAATGCGTGTGCGGTACGACTACCATCTTGAGGTGTAAGGGTTGACCCCTTCTCCCGTCTAGTATATTATAGATATTGTTTTTTTTATATTTGTGGCTTGTGTGTGGTTTTATATATGTGTTGGTTATTTTATATGTATTTATACATACATATGTATGTATGTGGCCAAGAATTTGTGCCCGATATGGCAATAAGCTCGCACCATATCACATCTTGAAAGAAAATGAGCTTGGTGAAATATGGGTATTCTAGTTCGTATCTGCCTACCTCTTCGCGGATACAGGTAAGTCTAATTATGTATGCTATTATTAGGTATTCCTTTATTGTGAATGAAATTTATTTTTCGCCCGTTTTACTTTGAGTTTTGTGCAGTGCTTATTACAATTTTAACAATGTAAACACTATCACGAGTGAACTGTATCGCTGCGGCCAATAGGGAGCCTCGGTTTACTTTTAGGCCAATTGGGGCAGCGCTCGGTTTTGACCGTATAAGATGCCGCTGGTGTTCCAGCCAATCACGAGTGTCTAATTAGCGCTCTCAATCGTTAAGATCGATGCGTCTTTAAATAGTATAAATAAGCTTGGCGTTATTTCACAATTCAGTCTGCTGCAAACCTTTGTAGTAGATGCTCGTGCGCTCTTGTGTTCTCAGTGTTTTGGTGATTTGTGATTTCTTTTACCCTCTCGACCCGGCTTGTTTATTGTTTATTGTTACTGCATTTCTCTGACGACTACGGCTTGTACCACGGACTACGTTTGCTCTCGATTTGGTTAAACGCTGAAACAGTTCGCAACAGTGTTGTGTTGTGTTGTGTTGTGTTTATTCTGTTCCTGTTTCTGCAGTTAATGTAAGTTCAACTTATTTTACATTTATTTTTTCTACATATTTCGCGCCTATGGAAATAGAATCTCATCAACTCATAGAACTATAACTATTTTATGGAATCTTTTGAGATTTGTTTTTTATTTATAATCCTGAAGTCTCGAAAGGTTTACGGTCATATTGCCATAGAATTTGTATTTTATTATTATTTGTTTTTTGTTTGATATACTATTTGTTCGTATTTCAATTCAAAGTGTAGAATTCGCCTAAACTTAAGAAATCACATTATAATTACCCCATTTGGTTATTTTAAATCTGAACCATCTCGTGTTATGTTTTTATCAGCTAAAACAACTAGGATTTCCATATAAATTTACGAGATAGCCGTTAGGCTCCTTTAATTCAACTATGTCAGTAAATACGTTTTTAGCCGACATTCTCCTAAGGTGACTGATGCTGAATTCACAAAGATTCTTCTTGTTACTTGATGGCATTCTTAAAAGGACTGCCTCAGTAGCGTAGTTTTGTTTCGGTATGACTAAGGTCTTGAGGTCTCAAGTTCAATCCTTGGGTTGGGCAGTGATATTGGACTTTTTCAATTTGGTATCAACCCGGAGTCTGGAATTTGTTTTTTTTCAATTAACAAAAAATATCAACACCACAACCGGAAAAGCAGGAAAGAAAGGAATTCTAAGAGGGCTTGAGAGAAGTGTTGCGCATGAAACAGGATAATGAGAGGGTGATAATGTTAGGTGATTTTAATGGCTGGGTTGGTGTAAAGCGTGATGGTTTTGAAAGTGTACTAGGTAGATTTGGTGATGAACTAATAAGAATGGGAATAGCTTGCTTGAGATATGTCTGGAATGGGGTCTCTGTGTTTGATTGATTTTGTGATAGTAGATGAAAGACTGAGAAAGAATGTTTTAGACACGAGGGCCTATCGTGGCACCGCAATCCATACAGACCACTTTTTGGTATTAAGCCGAATAAGTGGCTTGTTCATAGGATGGCGTCACCGGCGTCCCGAGTCTAAAAATGTGTTTGAGAGAATAAAAGTGGAGAAACTACAACAGAAAGAAGTGAGAGATGAGTATATAAGTAACTTATGTGATAAATTTGAAGGATTAGAACGAATTAGAGAGTTAGAAGAAATATGAAAGTCATTTAAGGAATGAGTTATCAGTGTAGCTATTGATGTATGTGGTATTAGCAAGAAGGAAAAAAGAAAGGTGAAGAATGTTTGGTGTGATAAAGATGTACAAAAAGTAGTAAGTAAGAAGAAGAAAGCATGGTTAGACTGGTTAGCCACCAGAGCTAATGAAAGAATGTTTAACACCACCATTGAAAATACAGAAGAAGCCTGGAAAGAGTATACAAGAATGAAAGGGGTAGTAAAAAAGATTGTGAATGAAAAGAAAGATGACTTTGATAGACAACTGTCTGTAGCAGCACAGTGCATTCTTGAACAATGACACATATCGAAAATATGTGTGAACCAAACTTGGTTTGTTTATACCCATGTCAATCACCTACTTGTGCATGGTACTTAATATGATTTGTTAATTGTTTAGTTTGGTATTTTCAACGTATTCTTTGTTCTCTATGCATTCCTTTGTATTTGATTTGTTATTTTAATAAATATTTGGTGAGAGCGAGAGGCACAGCGATCCTTTACGGGATAGAGCAGTAAAGCGATCTCAGACTAGTAACCTTAAATACGGCGTAAGAAAAATCAGTTTACAGTATTCCATTTGCATTGATCACGCACGCATAGTTTGCCTCTCTGAATCGCTCATACTTTACTGGCACCTAAGTCCTTTCACTAACCACCAATCATCAGATAGTCGGGGACACTGCCAAATGTCTATGGATTTCGAAATAAATATTAAGGTGTTCTGGAAATCCGTCCGTTCAGTAAAGGGAATAACTCAAAGCTCGGAACTGAACGTAATACGAGACCAGAATGGATGCATAGTAAACGAGGAAGAATGCGTGTTAAAGCGTTGGAAAGAGTATTTTGAAAGTGTGTTTGAAAGAGATACGAGAGATAGTGAACCAGATACAGAAGCAGATACGAATGAGAATGAATACGAAAATAATATTAGTATGAATGAGATTAAATGTATGAAATCTGGAAAGTCTGCAGGGTATGATAGGGATAACTGCCGAGATGCTAAAGGCCGGTCATGGCGTCATAGCTAGTCAGCTGTATCGCCTATTCAATATTAGCTTTAACACTGGCCAAGTACCAAGTGATTGGTGCAAGGCTGTCATAATACCTCTATACAAAAGAAAAGGCTCACGACAAGACTGTCGAAGTTATAGAGGTATTAGCCTTCTCTGCATCGTTGGCAAGTTGTATGCGACGGTGTTGATTGAAAGAGTTGTGAAAGAAACCGATGAGAAAATATGGGATGTACAAGAGGGCTTTCGAAAGGGAATGGAATGTGCAGATCAGGTCTTTTCTTTAAGAGGAATAGCCGAAAAAATCTTGGCTAAAAGTCAAAAGGTCTACTGTGCCTATGTAGACTTAGAAAAGGCCTACGATAGAGTGGTGAGGAATGAGCTTTGGTCGGTATTGTCCATGTATTGGTTGGATAGCAACCTTGTTCGAGCTCTGAAATCTCTGTATAGGAACTCCAGTGCTTGTGTAAGGATCAATGGGTCATACACTGACTGGTTTACCATCGAAAAGAGTGTTAGACAGAGATGTGTAGCGTCACCATGGCTGTTCAACCTATTTATGGACAATTGTTTGCAAGATTTGAGAGAAAATGAATGTGGATTAAGGATGAATGAGTTACTCGTCAAATGTCTTCTTTATGCTGATGATCAAGTAATACTTGCATCATCGGCGGATGAGTTGCAGGAGATGGTAACTCTGATGCACGAACCCTTTGATAGGAAAGGTTTGAAAGTTAATGTGGGAAAGACAAAAGTGATGGTACTCGAAAGGGATGAATGTATGACGCTGTGTGATATAGTGATTGGAGGAGAGAAAGTAGAGCAGGTAAAAGAGTTTGTATATTTGGGGACTTTGTTTACAAGAGATGGAAAACATGAAAGGAATATTGAAAGAAGAGTGAATGTTGGGAACCAGGTGAACGGGTCACTACACGCTTGCATGAGTAGTCGCCAAGGCTTTAAAAAGACTCGACTGGCCGAGCATTGTGGGGTGTTAGTGCCAACTCTCATGTATGGAAGCGAAAGTTGGGTGTGGCAGAAAAATAATGAAAGTAGAATAAATGCAGAAGAAATGAAGAGTTTAAAGAGCATGTAAGGTGTAACTTTGAAAGATAGAGTAAGAAATAGTATGGTGAGAGAAAACATCAGTAAAATAAATATATGTATTTGTGTTATAGTTTAAATGTGTCTAATCTAGTTTTTTAATTCATATTGATTTAAATACCCCCTGTTGTGTCCTTAAGGGATCCGTTTTCAAGAGTCCCTTCTTAGTTATAACACATGTAACCAAAGGGACGTTTGTGTGTTTTAGTTTTGAAAAACCTGGTATCCGCCTATCATTTCGCAAGCCCCTCGGTTTGCTTCTTGCTCTTCGGAGTTACTGGCAGAGCAAACCTCCAACCTCACCACTGGATCCTAAAATATCGAATCTAGTAAAGCTCCCGGCTGTCCAGTAAACATAGGTACTCAGATAAAGCAGAGCATAGCTCTTAACAACCAGAATAGAACCAAACAAGAGGTTATTGGCTATATAAAATTAGCTTACTGATCCCACTTCTGATGTTAGAAACCGTTAGAGAGTGACGATCTACATATCTTCGAGTAGCTTCCTTTATAGTTATTGTAGCTCCAGCAATTTGAGAGCTGAATTATGTAGGTGCCCATCTACATTAAATATTTTCAAGTTGGTATCGTCATTTTGAATATTTTGTATCTTACTGTAATTTGTATTACTAGATGGATTCAACAATCGAAAAAAACCTAAGGGAAATCTTCGGTGACGACGAAGCGGAGGAATATCGCCGTGTAAGACGCCGCATAGCTAGTTCTGAGGAGGAGTTTTCGGATTCTGAGAGGTAATTTTGATTTATATTTTAATTTATTATCTAGAGTACTAGTGTGCTTTGAGATGGGCTTAATTAAATATTGATAAAAAAGGCTCATACAGAGTTAACAGAAATACAACTTCATTTGTTTTTGCGCAGCTCAAGTGACTCTGCCGAAATAACTGACTCCGAGTCAGTAGATATGGAGGCGGCAGCCGAAGAAACAGCAATTGACTGGACAGAGGCTGTTGTTCAGCCGCAGTTATTGACTTTAACTGGCAGTCCGGGAATCAAAATTCCCTTCGCAAGCACAATGTCACCAATTGACTATTTCAATACATTTTTTAATATGACATTTTTACAAAATCTGGCGCGGTCGACAAATGCCCACGCCCAAGACGTCCTCGCCAGAGGATTTAAACCGCAGAGCCGATTGAGCAGATGGCGAGAAACAAATGCTGCGGAAATAAGGTCATTCCTTGCAATAATATTTTTTATGGGCACCGTTCAATTAAGTAAAATTAGTAAATATTGGGCGAAAAGCCATTTAGTTAACTTTTCACTAAATAGGTTCATGAGTCGGAATCGTTTCCAAATAATTTTAAGGATGTTATATTTTAAGATAGAAAATATCGGGGATACTATGTACTCTCAAGTAGAACCTTTAATTACATATTTCAATAATCTAATGAGAGACATAGTATACCCCGATAAAGAGCTTACAATTGACGAGTCTATGGTGCTTTTTAGAGGACGACTTTCGATACGCCAATACATAAAAAATAAGCGTCACAAATTTGGAGTGAAACTATATGTGTTAGCTGACCCTAATGGCCTAGTTTATAGGCTTCATATGTACAAAGGGTCAGCTGACAGTGACGTAAGCGGCAGAGGCCATGTCGATAAAGTCGTCCTCAAACTCGCCAATGATTATTTGAATGCTGGTCACCATATTTACATGGACAATTTTTACAACAGTGTCGGTTTGGCAGAAACGTTACTGTCACAAAATACGTATTGTACCGGGACGTTACTGCCAAACCGCAAAAGAAATCCATCAGTGGTGACCAGCAAAAAACTAAAAAAAGGCGAGTCGATCCACCGAAGTAATTGCAAAGGCGTATGCGTCATGAAATGGAAGGACAAAAGGGATGTCCTCACTATTTCGACGGCGCATACGCCTGAAATGGTTGAAATAAGAAACCGGCGAGGTCGTGCCGTGACAAAGCCAAAAATGGTAGAAGACTATAATAAATATATGAAAGGTGTCGATCGGCACGACCAAATGCTAGCCTATTATCCATACAACCACAAATCGCTTCGGTGGTACAAAAAATTAGGCATCCATATACTACACTCAATGTTGCTCAATGCATACTTTTTATATAAGAAGGGCACGTCCAATACTATACCTCTAGAAACATTTAGAGATATAGTATTGGACGGGCTTCTTCCAGTTCCAGCGCCTAGGACCATTCCTCCGCCAAAGCCTACCCATATGCCGAAAGAATTAGAGCGTAACGATAATGGGGTAGTAAAGCGGAGGAAATGTTCTAGGTGCTGGAATTCCTTTAAGAAAAGGAAGGATTGTAACATGTATTGCCCGGATTGCAATATTGGTTTATGCCTTGCATGTTACGGACCACACCATACAGAAAACAATTTGCTAAGTTAGAAAAGAGACAAACTTTTCTATCTTAGTAAATTGTTTTCTGTAGGAGTACAAATAAGTTGCCGTCGTTTTGAGAGGTATGGCATGGCACGAGGCTTACGTTAGAATTCGCAGATAACCAGCTTCAAAATTAGATTGCTCATTCAAGAACAACATAACTATCATATTACTAACTTCGTATTCTCATCATTTTCTGTTATCCAAAAATATCTAAATTTCAACCAAATAAGCGTAATTTTCGGGAACCTTTAATTTCAAAAATCTGCACCTAAGTGCCTCGATTGCTCTTGGAAGCCTATAAGGCTGCCTTGAATGAGAGAACATGTCGTGAGTGGTTTCGAAAATTTAAATACGGCGATTTTGTCGTAGAAGACAAAGGTCCCAGCGGAAGGCCAAAGTTTACGAGAATGCAGAATTTGAGGAATTATTTGAGAAAGATTCGTCTCAAACACAAAAGATGCATTTCATTTCACCGTGTAAATTCTCAGTTTATACAATGTGAGACTTCTTGCTGAGAGACTTCTGAAATAATTGCAAGTTCCTTTTGTGTTTGAGACGAATCTTCCTCAAATAATTCCTCCAATTCTGCATCCTCGTAGATTTTTGGCCTTCCACTGCGATCTTAGTCTTCTACGTCAAAATCACTATTTTTAAACTTTTGAAACCACACACTACATCTTCTCTCACTCAAGGCAGCCACATTATATGCTTCTACTAGCAATCGATGCGCCTCAGCTGCATTTTTTTTAAATTAAAGGCAAATTCCGCTTATTTGGCTCAAATTTAGACATTTTTGGATAAAAATATATATATGATGCTATTACGAAGTTTAATAATATAATAGGTTTATGTTGTTCTTGAATACGCAATCTAATTTCCAACCCGGTTATCATCTGCGAATTGTAACGTAAGCCCCTTGCTATGACATCACTCTCAAAAGGGTGTAAATTTATTTGTACTCTCTATATAGTGAGTTTTTTTACTAGGACATTGTGAGGAAATTTGAAACTTTAGTACATACCTAGAAATCGTCTTGGGAACCATTGGCTATATTTTAGTGAAAATTATTTTGCCATACTAAATTTTTTGGTCAAGGGTGAGTTGTCAATAAAAATGGGTGAAAATAACAAAAAAATGTTTTGTTGTTCTGATCAGTTTCATGATCAAGATCGTTTCATTTCATTAAAATGAAAAAGATCACGACAGCGGAACTTAGTCAAATTTGATCAAATGTTTTTCATATTTTGTTATCAATTCGGAGTGCGGCTGAATACTGTTGCTACAATAAATGTTCAATCTGACCTTAATTTTACTGAATGCAGGTACAAACACAATTGAGAACTACTGTAGTGCCCTTAGATAAAGTTTATTTTTTATAGCCGAGGTTATCAAACTAGCATGTCGGTCACCTGATAGTAAGTGGTCTGCACCGTCCAAGACACTCACATACCCAAAAGAATAATAGGTAGCTTACTTTAAAAGATAATAGACGGTTAGAAATTGGGAAAGAAAGACGGTAACTTGGGTCACTATGATTTTAACAACCTTAACCTAAATCTCACTGTTCAGCGAGTTTGATTTCCGATGGTCCAAATCTCCACGTCCTCTTCCCGATTATATACCTGCATTGAGTAAGATTGAAGTCCTGTTGAACATTTATTGTAGCAACAACATAATGTGCACACGGGATTACTAACAGATTGTATGATAAACAATTTACTACATTTTAGTAACTTCCACTGTCCCGTTTTTGTTATTTCGATACAATGAAATAATCCTGACATGAAACTGAGTGATCAGAATAATAAACGTTTTTGGTCATTTTCATCAATTTTTCAGGGACAATTCACCCTTGGTCAAAAATTTGAGTATGTTAAAATTATTTTCACAAAAAGAGCAAGACGATTTCTCTGTATCTCCTATAGTTTCCAATTTCCCCATACTGTCCCAGTAAAAAAAACACACTGTATGTGTGTGTGTGTCTGGCATTGTTTTCTGCCTGGCTGTGTGTTTGTGTGGCTGTGTGTGTCTGTCTGGCTGTGTGTGTCTGTCTTGACGTGTGTTTCTGTTTGGCTGTGTGTTTCTGTCTGGCTGTGTGTCTGTCTGTCTGGCTGTGTGTGTCTGTCTGGCTGTGTGTGTCTGTCTGGCTGTGTGTGTCTGTCTGGCTGTGTGTGTCTGTCTGGCTGTGTGTGTCTGTCTTGCCGTGTGTTTCTGTTTGGCTGTGTGTGTCTGTCTGGCTGTGTGTGTCTGTCTGGCTGTGTGTTTCTGTCTGGCTGTGTGTGTCTGTCTGGCTGTGTGTTTCTGTCTGGCTGTGTGTGTGTGTGTGTGTGTGTGTGTGTGTGTGTGTGTGTGTGTGTGTGTGTGTGTGTGTGTGTGTGTGTGTGTGTGTGTGTGTGTGTGTGTGTGTGTGTGTGTGTGTGTGTGTGTGTGTGTGTGTGTGTCTGGCTTTGTGTTCTGCCTGGCTGTGTGTGTCTGTCTGGCTGTGTGTGTCTGTCTGGCTGTGTGTGTCTGTCTTGACATGTGTGTCTGTCTGGCTGTGTGTGTCTGTCTTGCCGTGTGTTTCTGTTTGGCTGTGTGTGTCTGTCTGGCTGTGTGTCTGTCTGGCTGTGTGTGTCTGTCTGGCTGTGTGTCTGTCTGGCTGTGTGTGTCTGTCTGGCTGTGTGTTTCTGTCTGGCTGTGTGTGTGTGTGTATGTGTGTCTGTCTGTCTGTCTGTCTATCTGGCAGTCTCTCTCTCTCTCTCTCTCTCTCTCTCTCTCTCTCTCTCTCGCGCGCGCGCGTGTGTGTGTGTGTGTGTGTGTGTGTGTGTGTGTGTGTGTGTGTGTGTGTGTGTGTGTGTGTGTGTGTGTGTGTGTCTGGCTGTGTGTGTCTGTCTGGCTGTGTGTGTCTGTCTGGCTGTGTGTCTGTCTGGCTGTGTGTGTCTGTCTGGCTGTGTGTTTCTGTCTGGCTGTGTGTTTCTGTGTCTGGCTGTGTGTGTCTGTCTGGCTGTGTGTGTCTGTCTGGCTGTGTGTGTCTGTCTGGCTGTGTGTGTCTGTCTTGCCGTGTGTTTCTGTTTGGCTGTGTGTATCTGTCTGGCTGTGTGTCTGTCTGGCTGTGTGTGTCTGTCTGGCTGTGTGTGTCTGTCTGGCTGTGTGTGTCTGTCTGGCTGTGTGTCTGTCTGGCTGTGTGTGTCTGTCTGGCTGTGTGTTTCTGTCTGGCTGTGTGTTTCTGTGTCTGGCTGTGTGTGTCTGTCTCGCTGTGTGTGTCTGTCTGGCTGTGTGTGTCTGTCTTGCCGTGTGTTTCTGTTTGGCTGTGTGTATCTGTCTGGCTGTGTGTCTGTCTGACTGTGTGTCTATCTGGCAGTCTCTCTCACTCTCTCTCTCTCTCTCTCTCTCTCTCTCTCTCTCTCTCTCTCTCTCTCTCTCTCTCTCTCTCTCGTGTGTGTGTGTGTGTGTGTGTGCATTACTCCATTTTACGTGTCTAATATTTTTGTAAAATATTTTTGGAGATTATTTGTGGAAACTTTGCTGGCTCATGTGTTACATTTAGTGATTTAAATTACATTAAGATATTGTTTGTAAACATACAAAAAACTAATAAAAAACTAATAAAATAAAATAAAAATAAATTTTATACTGATTCCAAATATTATACGCGCCATCTTGACGATTGTTTATTTGATATTCCTGTAGTAGTAATACATATTATATATGTAAATTTTTCAATAGTCACAATAATTTTATCGTGAGAATAATATGGCGTTTTTTTTACATACATGTAGTATGCAACAACTATCAAAACAACACAATCCTTCAAATAAAAATATCTGACTATTGGAAAATCGGACCATAAATGTACATATGCTAAACTAAGTTTTAAATGATGACTTTATATTTAAGAAATAGAATTAAATTTTGAATAAATATACTATGTCATTTTTATTGTCATTTTTTTATTTTTCAATCCTTTTGATTTTCCCCATTTTTATTTTTACATATGTTCTGGTAACACTAAACTGGCACTGTCATTCGTGGAGTTTTGACGAAAATTCTCAGTTTCGATTATCGATCACTTGTTTTCTTGGAAAAAGAATAAATAGAGTAGCCATGCGCGTATACCCGTAACGGACAGAATATATGACACAGGGATACCATGTTGGAAAAATGTACCCATCATTTATTTGAAATTTAGTTCATAGATTTTTTTTTTCATTTCGCTTTGGTAACAAACATTTAAAAGAATCAGTACAGCAATAACTTACGAGTTTATTTTTGGTTAATAATCCCTCAGAAAGGATTGTCAGGCAGCCAGTCGTAAAAACTAAGCCAAATCCTTTCTGCAATATGCTTGAAAAAGTGTGTTTGCGCCGAACCCTTAAAGTGAGATAAAGGTAGTTAGAAAAAAATAAAAGTCATTTTTTTTAAAAAGGATATAGAACACAAGTTGTTATATATTCAGCCGCGCGTCCTGCACTAAAACATTACACAAAACACGTACACAAAACATGAGGAGCTGAGGGACACATGGTATTTCTTTTTTTTGTCCGTGGTCCATTGTTACATGAGCAGGAGACAATGAAAAACCTTGTTTTATGTACGTGTTTTTCGTGTTATGTTTCGAAAAAATATTAATAATGCTTAGTACATTACACAAAAACACATATGCAAAACATGGTTTCTTCACACATTTTTGTCTGTAATAAGGCGCGTCTCCTGAATCTGTTTTTCTCGAAACAAAATACAAAAACACATACGCCAAACAATTAATTTCGCTGTCTCTTCCTCAAACAACAATGGACTATAGATAAAAATGTGTAGCGAAACCATGTTTTCCTTAGGTATTTTGTGTAATGTTTTAAGGCAGGAGACGCGACATAATGTAAACTTCCCATTATTTGGAAAATTATTATTATAATTAATAATTGTTTTCCTGGTAACCCTAAATTCTATTGATATTGTATGCGTTTTATTGTGTGACCTTGAAATGAACCACATCACATTTTATTGCTATTGTGAAATCTTAAATGTAGGTATAATACACTAAGTAATATCCTAAATATATTGCTATTATGCTAGCTATATTGCTTAGCTATATTGCTACTATTAATATTAATTAAAGGAAAAATATTAAAGAATAAGTATAAAAAAAAAGTACACGGCAGAAGGAGTCAGTATCCATGGCTGCCGACAACACAAGTTCCATTCAGTTTATATTTTTATACTGTGGTCATTCATACTCTTTTGTATTTTGTGTACCTACACCGGCCGAAAGAATGCTGTTGCGTTCACACAAACAAACTTTCGCTGTTGTGTGAATGAAAAAGGGAATAGATTCTTTCGCCTTCGGTTGGTACCTACCCGCCATTAGAATTATCGTAGTTATTATAAAAAAAAATATGGAGGGCTGCAGTGCCAGTGGCAAAAATATTCTGTAAGTATTTTACCTTTTGATTTTAAATAATTTAAGAATTTCCGGTTTCACAAGTTAATTATAAAAATATGTGTAAATAATCACTAGGATTATAATACGTAGGTAAACTTCTGTATCTCAAAAATAGATAAAAATCTTACGATAATTGTACTCCATAGTACATAATATGTATAAGAATTATTACTCTCATTAAAAATAAAGGCAAACTGATAATAATGTGTGCCTAAGCGGCGAGTACCAGGCGCCCACTCAGATCAAGCTAGGAAGAACTAAATTA
Organism: Clanis bilineata; assembly: GCA_036417725.1. Classification (NCBI taxonomy): domain Eukaryota; kingdom Metazoa; phylum Arthropoda; class Insecta; order Lepidoptera; family Sphingidae; genus Clanis; species Clanis bilineata. The sequence goes on from CM071165.1 coordinate 1,329,391, forward strand.
TACGCCGCGGCGCGGACTTTTATTGCATTCATATAGAAACCTAATATTTATAACATGATACAGAATGGAAGACGACAACACTGCGCCCAGTGAATGGGTCCCGCCGCAGGAGGACATGCCCCTGACGGCGGGGTCCGATCGCGGCACCAGTGGCGGTGGCGGCGGTGGCGATGTCAACCTGTCGGCCTTGCTGCTGCAAGCCCAGGGCACGACCCTTTTATACGGTAAAAGGTCGTGCCCTGGAGATGACCAGTCAAGGCCTGAGCAGGAAGGTCCATCGTCATCGCCGCCACGAAAACGATGGAAGGGAAAAGGGACGGGAAAAAAGTCGAAAAAGAAAGAGGTAGTTTGCTTTATTATTGTTCTAACAGTTTTAAAATTACTTAAATTGCATGTTTTCGTTGAGAGGTGGCGACCGACCTTGTTCGCTCTATCCGTTTCTGGGAATTCGTCTGAAAGGCATCGTACTGAAAAGAATTGACGCCAAAACTCCAACAGGACCTTGAAATCGGCACATCCGTGTTTCATTGTTTTTGTGAAAACTTAGTTATAGTTAATTTATAGATTAGGTTAAGTTAGAAAGAAAAATATGTAATTAATGACTTGGCAGCATGGTCTTTGATCTTAGCCGGTTCCCTGTGGAACAAATGTAAAAAAAAACTACTAAATACATGACAGCTGCATTGACAGCAATTAAAAAAATGTCGGCGGCGGCGGCAAAGTTTTTTGCCCTACTTTTCAGGTGAGAAGTACTTTTTGTTTATAAACATCGGTACTACTAGTGAAAGCTGTGTATAGCCGAGAGTTTTTGTAGTTTTGTTTGTAGTAGTGTTTTGTAGTATAGAGATCAAAATAGGTAAATATTGAAGGTAAAACTGAGTTTGGAAGTTTTCTATATACGTGTTTTTAAAATGATATAAGTCGACTCATCCCATTATTCACCGCAAAAACAAAACAAGAAAATGTTAAGTGTCGGTGGCAATATTTAATTCCGTTAATTTTAATTACTAGTAACGTTAGGGCAACAGCCCGCGGCTTGGTCCGCGTGAAAGTACTGCACGGGATCCGCACATTTTTCGGGGATAAAAAGTAGGCTGTGTTATTAAGATGTGTAATCTATGCAACTAAAGTTTTATTAACATTCATTTAATAGTTGTGTGAATGAGTAACTAAAATCCATACATTAGCCATCAGCACAAACTTTGGCGTTTATAGTTACTTGGTTATGTATTAGGTATTTAGCGTCAAAGTCAAATATAATAATACCTAGTTCAGTTACCGTAGAATTTGTCAAATATTAGACGAACATTTGGCGCCTTTTGTGGTAGGTTCCAAAATAGGCATCTATCTGACTACTTAGGTAAATATAGATTAAATATTTGGTGTTTTTAGGAAACCACCCAACCTTGATCAGCGATCATCGATCAACGATCAGCGTGTTATGCGCTTTTGGGAAGCGCGGGCGGAGCGGCGTCGGTGGGCAGCGCGATGGCGCCACGCGGTGGAGCCCCGTCCCGCGCTTCCAATGCGCCCACTACCGACGGCTGCAGTCGCCATCCCCGCGCCTCGGGGATGGCGACACCCTAATAGGGGACGACCATATTAGGCGGGGCTGTTGTCGCAATTGAAACAGCCCCGCCTAAAGTTGATTAAAAAATGAACTATTAATTAAATATTTGTTTTATTTACTCTGAAACCTAATGCCATTATAAAAACTTTGAGTACAACTTTAAAACTAGTTTGTCCCTTTCATTTTCACAAAATGTGACCCAAGGGAAAAAGATAAGAACCCCGTAAATTATTTTGTTTAGTAAAGAATCAATATCTTACGCCATCTAGTTGCTTTACGCACATAAATATTATTTTGTACGTAAACCAACTAGATGGCGTGAATCGATACATCTCTGATTTGTGGATAATATAACAGTAAAGAATAAACCATAAAATAAATTTTCTGTGTAAAATTTCCGAATTATACTATAGTTACGCGTACTGAAATTCATCTGATCTAAATTTTGTATTTACATTGGTTTTATTTTGTAGTTATTAGTTGCATTATAAAAATATAACGCAAATATTTTTATTAGCGCCATCTATTTATCAATGCAAAGACCATAATAAAAATAAATAGTATTCCAAAATAAATGATAACGCCAAGAAATCCGTACAAAATAAGTCGGTAAAAATAGCTAAAATAACTACATAAGTGCATAACCACAGCTGCAAAAATATTGCTTCATATTTTTACATCACTAAAATATTTTGGTAACACAAAGGACTACTCAAAACAATAACTAGTAAAAAATACAATAGGCGCGCCGTGGCATTTGTAAGAACGCGCATACGCGTTGGAGGCATATAGTAATAGTAAAAAAAACGCACAGACGCGTGGTTGGCACCGAATGGGTTAAATCGGTCATTACCCTCCTATGCAGTCGGGTAGAGTATCAGACAATCCTTGTCCTGTATTCGCACTTCTAATTACCCACATACAAAGGAGGTATTCTCATTTGAACAGTCCAACAAGAGCGCCTTTCTCTCGGAGTTGGAGGAAAGGAAGTCAGTACTGTTAGCGGTTGGTATATAATTAGTAAAAGCGATGCCGAACTTTTGGTAATGGGATGTGAATCACGGCTATAGCATAAGGGGTAGGCAGATGTGAACTAGAGTATCCTCATCTACTTAGGCTGAGATCTATAGACCGAACTTGACTAAGTCTGAGTCAAAGTAACGAACTCAGTGAGGACTTTGACTCAGTCCGAGTCATATTTTATAAGAAAAACAGACTGACAGACGGATTAGCAATGATTTTCTTGTAAAAAATGACTCGGACTAAGTCAAAGTCCTCACTGAGTTCGTTTCTTTGACTCAAACTTAGTCGAAGTTCGCTCTATAGATCTCAGCCTTAATTACAGTGATATGATAGGCCCCCCTGGCCTACCACCACTGGTTACCATCACCTCTTACAGCAGTATTATTATAATTTTACTTGTCAATATTCCCATACAAAACAAACGAAGAACGATTATAATAATACTGCTATAAGAGGGCGTGGTAACTCTGCTGTTTATTCTGGGCTCAAATTATACCAGAATTTAAGAAATTATTCATTGTGACTTTCTACATTGAAAACGCTAAAGTCACACTATTCGATCTTCTTCTTTCTAAAACAAAAGGGCTTTCCAATTATTTTGGCAATGTCAATTAGTAAGTAGTATGTTTTTCAATAGAGCAATAATTGGTATAAAATTTTCGCAGTGACCAGTAGCCCGAGCACGAAAAACTAATGTAAATGTAAATGTATTCGAGTTCGCTGCGCACTGATGACGTTTGGTTAATATTTCATATAAATTTCATAGACGCGCATCGAGTTCGAATACATTTACGGTTGTCAGAAATTTTCCTGCTCAAGCCGCTGAATAAACCCAGATGTGTACAATCTTAAGGTCCTGCTGAAAATTTGGCGGCAATTCCTTCCAGTGCGATGTCCCTCAGACGACCATTCCTTAGCACATCGACCGAATAAATTCGGCCAACACAGCTAAGACAAACTTCATCAAAGATCACCAATTAAAAAGATTACACAGTTATGATTACAGATAGCTGAAATTTGGTACATAAAACCACATCACTTTGAAACAACAAATACAACTTTAGACATTATAATGAAATAATTTTAACAAGCGACGCCCACCATGTCAAAATTCCCGTAATGTTCGTCATTTTTATAAATTCGTAAAATTATTAAAAAGTTGTGACATTTATATCTGTCGTGGTGTGCGAGGGAGATAAAAAATGTTGCTACGGTGGCTACGTTGCAGCTACCATATTCATCACACTCAATTTTCATTTTTTCGAAAAAGTATTACTCAAAATTAAGTCCAGTAAATAAAAATAAAATTGGTCACAGATGAAGCTTACTCGTTTATCATAGACGGCCTGTTGCACTTAGGTCAGGGCTGCTACGTCAAAAAATAACTTGGAAAGATTACAAAGGCAATGTTATCTGGCTATATTTATAATAATATTACATAAACTTACGGAACCAACTTCAAAATTTATCCGATTATGATCAAATTATATCGTAACAGCCCGGTGTCTGGAATTTTTGCCCGATATGGCGATGGGCTCGCCCTCTATTACATTTGGGACGGAAATTGTCTCGGTGATGTGTTTTTTTTTTTTATTAGCAAAGATTGGCAAACGGGCAGATGGGTCACCTGATGGTAAGTGATCTCCACCACCCATAGACACCCAAGACACAAAAAGAATCATGGGTGCGTTGCCAACCTAAAAGGAGGGAATGGAAAGGGAGGGAAGGGGCTTGGGAAAGGGAGTGGGGAAATGGGCCACCGGAAATCTCAACTATATTTATAATAATATTATAAAAACAGATTGACTGACCGACTTCAAACTTTATTCGATGATCAAATTATATCGTAACAGCCCGGAGTCTGGTATTTTTGCCCGATATAGACTCGCCTTCTATTACATTTGGGACGGAAATTAGCTCGGCGAAATGTGGGTGTTCTAGTTCGCCTACTCTTTCCTCGATACAGGCATGAGCTTATGTGATAAAAATAACTTTAGTTTTTACTAAGGCGATAGTTTCGCATTATTAGAAAGTTTTGCCGTTTTAATCTAAGGTTATGCATGAATCAGTTGGATTGGAATGCTTATAAAATCGCAATGAGTCAATTTAAGCGGAATTTATCTTTCGATACCCGAATCTTACCAAGAAATGCAGTCTTTGGTGTCAATTACCTGTAAATTAAAACATATATTACATTATGCTATTATAATATTATACAACTGACATAAAAATAACGGACGACTTCAAATCCGATTGTGACCAAATATATATGGGACCACCCTTGAAATAAGCTCCTTCTAACACATAAAGAGCACAAAAAAAAATACAGACGAATTGAGGACCTTCTCCTTTTTGGAAAGCGGTCGAAAAAGCAAGTAATAAATTCGTCTGTACATCTTTTCGGCCGACTTGAAAAACGGAGAAGGTCCTCAATTCGTCTGTATTTTTATTTTATGTTATGCGATATCTCCGCCGAATGTGGACCGATCTTCAAAATTCTTTTTGTGTTCGATAGAGCTTCTTTCAAGGGTGGTCCCATATAAATTTGGTCACGATCGGATTTGAAGTCGGTCTGTTAAGTTTTTAAACTTGTGATTATTTGCCGAGTAATTGCACTAGTTATGTTATGGTATGTTTTCGTACTGTTATGTGTATATTATAACATGATGTATGTATGTGTAATATTTATTATCTATCATATGTATGTACATACATACATATATATACATACATATATATATATATATATATATATATATATATATATATATATATATATATATATATATATATGTGTGTATGTATTATATGTGTGTATATGTATGTATGCTTGTATGCATAAATATGTATTGTTTTATATTTATAATGTCTTTCACCTCCTCCTTTCCTATATCAATTTATACACCTGCCTTTTTTATTATCTGCACCACCCAAAGGTTGACTGGTAGAGAATGCCTTAGGCATTAAGTCCGCCTGTACATATCATATTATGTATAAAGTGTTTTAAATAAAAAAAAATTAAAGTTGTAACCGACAGCCCTAGGAAAGAAGGGACGTCGCATAATTACTTTAAACTTTGTCCAACAGTCATTTATCTTCCAATGTGCCTACATTCTGTACAAATTGCGCTAGAAATGTATTTAGATAAAACGTCATTGCCGTGACGTAGTTGTATTTCGGTACGACTACCGTCCTGAGGTCTCGGGTTCGATCCCCGGGTCGGGCAGTGATATTGAATTTTTCTATATCAGCCCGGAGTCTGGAATTTGTGCCCGATATGGCGATATGTGTCCTATGGCTGATGATGATGATGATGATGGCGATAGGCTCGCCCCCTATCACATCTGGGACGGAACTAAGCTCAGCGAAATGTGGGTGTTCTAGTTCGCTAGTGCACCTCTGCCTAGCTCTTCGAGGATACAGGCGTGGGCTTATGTTATGTCAACAGTCATTTATCTTCCAATTTGCCTACATTTTGTACAAATTGCTCTAGAAATGTATTTAAATAAAACGTGACGTCATTGTCCTAGCATTCTCCGTAGCGAAACAAGCGCTGTCAACCGAGAGGCCGCGGGTTCGATTCCCGCACCGAGACACATTGTATGACAGATATTTGTTTCTGGTCTGGGTGTTGTGAGAGCGTAAGTCTCTCGTAGTTCCTGATACCCACGACACAAGACTCGTATCTTAATGTGGGGTCAGGACTATGTGTTTGTTGGGTGTTATTTCCGACCGACCTCCAAAAAGAAGGTCCTCAATTCATCTGTTTTTTATGTATGTCGCGATATCTCCGCCAAATGTGGACCGATTTTCAAAATTCTTTTTGTGTTCGATAGAGCTTATTTCAAGGGTGGTACCCATCGATTTAATATATCCTAGATGCACAGTTCTTTGCAAATATCGTCATAAAAAGTGGTCTCAGCGATAAAACAAAGAAAAAGGTCACACGTGCTATTTAAATCAACACAATTATAACCCTATGCACGTGTTATAAAGTAGCTTTTTAAATGAAATGAGCAAGCGATTTTAAATTTGAATTTTGGAATTTAGAATTCTATCGACGTCCGACTGTAGGCAAAACGAGTGCTTAAGCACTTCTTTGCTGTCCCATTTTCCGAGCGTCAACTGTGCATCTAGGTATATAATATATCGATGGTGGTCCCATATAAATTTGGTCACGATCGGAGTTAGAAGTTAGAAGTTGGTTTGTTAAGTTTTTATGATTATTTGTATGGTAACTTACTTAATAGCGCCTCTATAGTTAATAATATTAAGGCTGAGATGTATTGAGCGAACTTCGACTAAGTCTGAGTCAAAGACACGAACTTAGTGAGGATTTGGAATTTTTTAATCGAATTTTGACTTAGTCCGAGTCATTTTTTATAAGAAAATCTTTGCTTACTCTTTCTGACAGTCTGTTTTTCTTGTAATAATCATAAGTTATAGCAATGTTATTGCTATAACGGTGTAGGAAAACATCGTGAGGAAACCTGCATACCCGAGAATTTCTTCACAGGAATTTCGAAGGTATGTGAAGTCTGCCAATCCGCATTAGGCCAGCGTGGTAGACTAAGGCCTAACCCCTCTCATTAGTAGAGGAGGCCCGTGCCCAGCAGTGGGTCAGTAATATTACAGGGCTAATATTATTTAATCATAAGTTTAAAAACTTTATTGATCGACTTCCAATTTACCGATCCTGACCAATTATATGGGACTATCCTTGAAATAAGCTCTATCGAACACAAAAAGAATTTTGAAAATCGGTCCACATTTGGCGGAGATATCGCGTAACATACATAAAAAAAATACAGACGAATTACGGACCTCCTCCTTTTGTGGAAGTTGATCGAAAAATGGCTAAGACTAAGTCGAAGTTGAATTTAAAAATTTCAAATCCTCACCTAGTTTGTTTCTTACGCCCGAATGGTCAAACGCTACTCAACTTTAATGGCTGCTCACATTGATTTTCCCCATACAATTTTGACAGATAAGGCGGCCTTAAACCACATAAGGCGACCTTAAGTGTATGAACATTCGGCGGTTAGACTCAGACTTAGTCGAAGTGCGCTCTATAGATCTCAGCCTAAATCTGGTCGAGAAGAAAGTTTACTTTGTACAAAATAGCTCCTATCATTACATAAAATCATCACATAACAATACACCGGAATGCGTTCACTTTCATAGCACGTTTTACATCTCTGGGAACCTCTATTGTGTACTTTTCCTCGGTATATAAAGCGATGTTTACGCGAAAGTGGAGGTTCGATTCCACAGCGCCTTTATCAGCTAATTAAGGCAGCTAATACATATCGCCCATTACTTAAAAAACCCTTATGCGCTTCTATGTTTATGAATAGTTTGTCACATTTTCCTTGTGTAATGTGACGCAACGGGTTAGGCCTTTGTCTACCACGCTGGACTAATGCGGGTTGGTAGATTTCACATATGTTCGAAATTCCTGTGAAGAATTTCTCGGGTATGCAGGTTTCCTCACGATGTTTCCCTTCACCGTTATAGCAAGCGATATTTCACGATGAAAACACACCTAAGAAAAGTCGTCGGTGTATGCTCCATTTTGTGGTTGGTCTCGAAGCTCCGACACTCGTCTCGGCATCCGTACCATTCCCAACTGAGCTATCGCTGCTACTCTACATATCTTAACTAAATTGGGTCCTGGACTATTTTTTTAAAATTAATTTTATATGAAATTTACGCCATTTAAAATACAGCACTGAAAGAATTATTGAAATATTCTCAATATAAAAAAGTTATAAGCATTTGAAATTTGGTGTAACCTTCAAACTGCGATAAAGAGAAGTATCAGTAAAATCACGTCACGGCCATAACGGTACGTGCGATAGAAAGGGATAGCAGGATATCCCCACTACATCCCCACTCTTGCTCATTGCAGAATTTAAAATATGAATTACTGACTCATTTTTCAACGAATTTCGATGCAGATTTTACAGAAGGGTTTCTTTTTTGTTTTATTTGCTAGTACATATAAAAATGTGTACAAAATCAATTTTTTTTTTTATGTTGTTCATAGCCATGGATACAATGTCCTTCAGCCGTATACTTCTTGTTATTTTTAGTACTTTATTTCCTACATCTAAGTTTTCGCAAGTGCAATGAAGTCGGATGTGTACGATTTCAAGGCCCTGCTGGAGTTTTGGCGTCAATTCCTTCCAGTTTGATGATTTTAGACGATTTTCTCGCAACGGAGGAATCGAACATGGTCGACCCATCCACCCGACAAAAAGCGCCCAAAATCACTTATTTCAAAGCTTCCACATACTGTCCATCTTCGTTGTTGTTTATCGCATAAATACACACCACATTTAAACCACAAGCACAACTTTAGACTATAATATGAAATCATTAAAACAAGCGACCACCCACACCGTTAGAATTCCCGCCAAAACTCTTCGTACAAAATCAAACATAGTCAAGTATTGCCAACTGTGTATGTTTAATTTTATCATTTGTGACTGTTTATCGTTAACCTCTGTCCCCACTTGTCCTCAAGTGGGCTGCACATGTTTTAACATATGCGAATTTAAATGTACAAATTTCATAACACATAACATAAGTCACGCCTGTATCCCCGAAGGGGTAGGCAGAGGCGCACTGGCGAACTAGAGCACCCACATTTAGCCGAGCTCAGTTCCGTCCCAGATGTGATAGGGGGCGAGGTAATCGTCACATTGAAGCGGGCCCAAATTCCAGTAATTTTTTTTTTTATAGCAGAGATTGACAAACGAGCAGATGGGTCACCTGATGGTAAGTGATCTCCACCGCCCATAGACACCCAAGACACAAAAAGAATCATGGGTGAGTTGTCAACCTAAAAGGAGGGAAAGGAAGGGGAGGGGAGGGGAGGGGATTGGGGAAATGGGCCACCGGAAATCTCACTCACCGAACGAAACGCGACAGCAAGCTGCCACTTTACGTCGGTTTTCTGTGAGACAGTGGTATCTAACCAGTCGAGCCGGCCATTCGTGCTATAGACGTTACTGTCTACAGCGTGGCTCTACCACTTGTAAATTGTAATTCTATTAACCACTTGTAATTCCATTGGAAGTTTTAAATCGAACTTAGACTTAGTCCGAGCCATTTTTTACAAGAATAATCACAAGTTTAAATACTTAACGGACCGACTTCAAATCCGATCGTGACCAAATTTATATGGACCACCCTTGAAAGAAGCTCTATCGAACACAAAAGAATTTTGAAAATCGGTCCACATTCGGCGGAGATATCGCGTAACATACATAAAAAAAAATACAGACGAATTGAGGACCTCCTCCTTTTTGGAAGTCGTTCGAAAACAGACTGACAGACGAAGTAAATATTTTTTTGTAAATAATGACTCGGAATTAGTCGAAGTTCGATTTAAAAATTCCAAATCCTCACCGAGTTTGTTTCTTTGATTTAGACTTAGTCGAAGTTCGCTCTATAGATCTCGGGCATCTCAGACTAGACACAACATTTTAATTAAATAAATAAATACACCCAACAGTCACACACATAGTCCTGACCCCACACTAAGATCGAGTCTTGTGTCGTGGGTATTAGGAACTACGAGAGACGGACGATCTCACAACATCAAGACCCGGAAACAAATACCTGTGGGGTACACAGACATTTGTCTCGGTGCGGGAATCGAACCCGCGACCTCACGTTTCACAGCCGGCTACTCGCCCGCTGCGCCAATTGTAGGTAATCTGTTATTGTTATGAATTTTAATTGTTTTTGCCTTTTCCTTTTCCTTTTATATCATTGTGTGTCATGTGCCGTGCCGAATAAATGTTTCTTTCTTTCATTCTTTCTTTTTTAGGAAGGGAACAAGAATTGGGAAGAGCGGATTTGTAGCACCGAAAATAACTGTCCGAACAGCCAGCTTTCGCTTCCATTTCTAATTCTTCCCGTAGAACTGTTTTTTTTTGTTTTCACGGGGAAAGCGATTTACCGCTACCGCCGCGCCTGGTGGGAGACACGACGGTTATGTCGGTTTCGCCGGTCTTACGACCCAACGTTGCCACCTGGGAGAGATGGAATCATCCGAGCGACCGTTGGGCCGAGTCCCTAACACTATGTACACCCTACACCGACAATACCGACTAAAACCCCGCGATGGCCCTCTTCGGCGCATTGGAACGGCCCCGAGTTTCCCTAGGCGAGAAGCGCCCAGGCTTCAACCGAGACCGTCCCTGCGCGGTGCCGCCATGCGGCCCGTCTCCATTGTGGGGGGCTCATAAGCCCCCGCCGCCGAAGGACGCCCTCAGCGTCAACGACAACACGAGGCCAACCACCCATGCTGCCATCCATCTCGGGGTCGCATGTACAAAAGTACTAAATGGGGCGCTACAACAGCCCCCCGCTGCGCGCCCGCCCGATGGCCACTATAAGTCGCCTCTTACGACGGGCAGGGGATACCGTGGTGGAATTCTCCAAACTCCCCCAATCCCCTAGACCTGTCTACAGCGTGGCTCTACTCAAGTGGATTGGATTATTTAGTTACACAAATCCTTATCTCTGTGCAGGAATTGAATCTGCTTTTCGTTTCACATGCGACTCTGTCACTGCACCACGGAGGCCGTCAGATATTTTTTTACAGTAGGTTATAATTTGGCAACTGTTTAACATTTCGACGGTGTCTCAAGTGTCGACAGTAGGAAGTCTGTTTTATATTTTCGAGTACATTTTTGGGGTCCCTTTGTAAAACGGCAATGCGGAACCCACGGACGTAAGAAAAAAGATGGACGGAGCGTTGAACATTGAAAGTGAAGCAGGGTTCATTCGATATCGACACGTAATGGCAGCGACTGATTAAATGAAACGAAAAACCTGCTCCATTTTCAACGTTCCTAGCGCTCCGTCCATCTTTTTTTGCGTCCGTGGCGAAACCCTTATAATTTCATGACCGTCCCACCCATGATCTTTTTGTGTTGCGTGTCTATGGGCGGTGGAGATCACTTACCATCAGGTGACCCATCTGCTCGTTTGTCAGTCTGCTATAAAAAAAACACACACATTCACCTCAGCAGGAAACGAACCCGCGACCTCTCGTTACACAGTCTACTCTCACTGCGTCACCGGTCAGAAATCAGTACCCTTAGTACGAGTTTTTCTCGATTAACGAAATCGACGATAGTTTACAGTTTCTCCATACATTTTTTAGTTCGTTGTAGTTTCCGCAAAGTGGCGCTGCTAGTCAAATGTATGGACAACACGCAAACTATCGTCGTTTTCGTTAATCGAGAAAAACTCGTACTAAGGGTACAGAATACAGGATAATATTATTATGGATATTCAACGTAATTTCGTCTATGGTACTACAGACTGCCTCGGTGGCGTGGTGGTATTTCGGTACGATTACGTTTCTGAGGTCTCGGGTTCGATCCCCGGGTCGGGCAAAGTGATATTGAATTTTTCCATATCAGCCCGGAGTCTGGAATTTGTGCCCGATATGGCGATAGGCTCGCCCCCTATCACATCTGGGACGGAACTAAGCTCGGCGAAATGTGGGTGTTCTAGTTCGCTAGTACGCCTCTGCCTACCCCTTCGGGGATACAGGCGTGAGCTTATGTTATGTTATGTGTGTTACTACAGAAATGTTGCCTATGATCTTGTTACACGACCGGTCCAGCTCGACCGGTTTCCACGCTTTTATTTTTACATCCTAGAGCATCTTGCGTCTCGTTTTGTTGGCTGTCTCTTTCTAACATTATCACGACCTTATGGCGGGAATTTGATCTTCAATTTTATTTATACAAATAAATGACATTTTGTCTGCCTCGACGGCGTAGTACGACTACCGTCCTGAGGTCTCGGGTTCGATGCCCGGGTCGGGCAAAGTGATACTGTTTTTTTTTCTATCTTGCTATAGTATTTACTGCCTCGTTGGCGTGGTTGTATTTCGGTATGACTACCATCCTGAGGTCTCGGGTTCGATTCTCGGGTCGGACAAAGTGATATTGGATCTTTACATATCAGCTCGGAATCTGGAATTTGTGCCCAATGACGATAGGCTCGCCCCCTATCACATCTGGGACGGAACTAAGCTCGACGAAATGTGGGTGTACTAGTTCGCTAGCGCACCTTTGCCTACCCCTTCAGAGGTACGGGCGTGAGCTCATGTTATGTTATTCAGTATTTAGCCCAGAGTGTGCCCGGTAAAGCGATAGGGTTGTCCTAATCACATCTAGGACGGAAATAAGCTCAACGATATGCGAGGTCTAGTTTTGTAGTTCACGTTTGCCTACCCCTTCGGGGATACAGGCGTGAGTTTATGTATGTATAAATTGATCCAGATTTACTAGATATACATACATACATAGACTCACGCCTTTTTCCCATAGGGGTAGGCAGAGACAACGGATTTCCATTTGCTACGATCCTTACACACCTCTTTCGCCTCATTCAGTCTCATTACATTCTTCATGCATGCACGTCGGTTTAGGGTACTTTTAACTTGACCTTTCTCGAGTATATCTCTGACTTGGTAAGAGAATGTTGGATGAGGTCTTCCCTTCCAACTCTACCATTCACACTTGCCATATATATTTGCTTTGTCAGCCTCCTTTCATCCATCCTTTCTACATGCCCAAACCACGGCAACATTCCTTTCTCAATCCTCGTTATTATTTACTAGATATCGCGTAACATACCTAGGCACATGAAAATCAGACGAATTGAGGACCTTCCCCTTTTAGGAAATCCGCCGAAAATTGTCTTACGTGATTCTTGAACATTCACAGAACATTCTAGGATGTCAATTGCGCCCTCGCATAAGTGGAAGATGACGTTACTGACGTTTGACATAATTTTTGACCAACTTCCGAAAAGGAGAAGGTCCTGAATTCGTCTGTATTTTTATGTATGTTACGCGATATCTCCGCCAAATGTGGATCAATTTTCAAAATTCTTTTTGTGTTCGATGGAGCTTATTTCAAGGGTGGTCCCATATAAATTTGGTCACGATCGGATTTGAAGTCGGTCCGTTAAGTTTTAAACTTATTATTTTATGTTACGCGATATCTCCGCCAAATGTGGACCGATTTTCAAAATTATTTTTGTGTTTTATAGAGCTTATTTTAAGGGTGGATCATCGGATACATTTTGATGTCCGTTATTATTTTAATCTTATGATTATTTGTATGGAAACTTGCTCGCTAGCTTCTCTATAATTAGTATTCAAATCTCTTTGGTACATGTATGTAAATGATGTTTAAGGATGCATTTCGTAATTTAACTTTGCCGTGGTTTATGTTTAAAACTGTATAAATACATTAAAGTATGTGATGCGGTCTCTGCTGTACTGCGGTTATACTTGTGTAATACTGCGGCCTGAGCAGGAACATTTCTGACAACCGTAAATGTATTCGAACTCGATGCGCGTCTATGAAATTTGTATGAAATATTAACCAAACGTCATCAGTGCGCAGCGAACTCGAATACATTTACATTAGTTTTTCGTGCTCGGGCAACCTTTGCATTAACTTACGAAATGTAGGTACGCGTATCACTGCGGTGGTAAAAATTGTGTTTAATAACATACGCTCACGTCTGTATCAACGAAGTGGTAGGCAGAGGTGCACTAGCGAACTAGAACACCCACATTTCGCCGAGTTAGGTTCCGTTTTAAAATACATAGGTATGTAGAGGTGCATAACATAAGCTCACGCCTGTATCAACGAAGAGGTAGGCAGAGGTGCAATAGCGAACGAGAACACCCACATTTCGCCGAGTTAAGTTCCGTCCCAGGCCTATCGCTGTATCGGGCACAAATTCCAGACTCCGGGCTGATTGAAAAATCCAATATCACTTTGCCCGACCCGGGGATCGAACCCGGAACCTCAGGACGACAGCCGTACCGCGTACGCAATACCGCTACGCTGCCAAGGCAGTCATACATAGACTCCAGTCCGCCTAGCATGCGCGCCACGAGATATCTCGACAATCGACTGTCGAGATGTTGTCTACAATATTGTATGAAAATAAACGAGGACGCATATTAGTGTCCGTAGACAAATAGAGAAAACCGGTTATAACAGGACAAAACCGTAGACAATTTTTTTGTCGTGGCGCGCATGCTAGGCGAGCTGGCCCTCTGACTCTTGACTAATGATGGGATTCTTCTCGGATAAATACCCAAGGGTGGATAAATATCCATAAACACAGGTTTCTATTGAGAATTTACTGCGCATTCCTTTATAGATTTTTTTCCAATGTTCTGATTGTTTGAAGTTTTAAACTAAATCAAACATTAAATTAAGCTTATGCATAATTTATACTTATAACTGATTATAACGTGACAACAAAGAAGTCAGTTTTCGCGTGTTTCTACATAGATTTTATACATATGAAAAAAGTTATAGTTACTGTTATAGTATGAAACTTCAATCACAATATTGCAAAAAAAAACTATAAAGAAATGCGCAGTAAATAGTCAGTAGAAATGGGTGTTTATGGATATTTACTCGCGCTTGGATATTTATCCGAAAGAATCATTCAAAGAGTCCCATCACTACTCTTGACGCTATTCGAATTTGACTTCGATTCGGTTTCATTTATCGACTTCCACCGAAATCGAGTTAAAAAGTGCGCTAATGTTGGATTAGATTCGAGAACTTGTCATTTGGTAATTTTTAACGCGACATTAATGCACTTTTTAACTCGATTTCGGTGGAATTCAAGTGAAAAAGTTTTAAGAAACTTAAAACCGACTTCAAAACTACTGTCTTTGGAGTCGGTGCTGGAGCCAATGCAGATCAAATGAAAAGGCACCGACTCCAAAGACAGTAAGGAATTGTTATTTTTTACTTTTAAGTGTTTAGTTTTAAAGTCGGTTTTAATTTTTTTTTTACTTTATTATTTTATAGTTTTTGTTTGTGTTAGGTACAGATATTTGTTTACTGTATGTAAATTCAAATTCTTTTTTAGTGACCGATACACATTTAAATTCATATCTTAAAGACTACTAAACCGATTTTGATGAAACTTGTACTATTCCCTAAATTGGAAGATGCTGAAACCAATAAAAAAAATATCGAAATCCGATTAATAGTTTCCGAGATATACGTGGACAAACATACATACACTTAAGAAATTTGGCACAACTGTTCAGAAACCCACATAGACTAGCATATCCATTATGCAATTCTGACGATATTACATACATACGGGTCGAATTGATAACCTTCTTTTTTGAAGTCGGTTAATAAATGAAACCGAATCGTAGTTAAAATCGAGCGCGCTGAGACCACTGATCAATCGTTATTCAACAAATATTTAGTTTTCTAAAATGCAAATACCGTTATATGACATTACTTCACTTATTCTACTTCGAGGCACGTTCCTTCCGCTAATGTTAGCAAAAATCGCTTCTCACGGAAGGAAATGTCGTAAGTGGCAACCTCCTTTTCTATGAGGTTTTTTATTTAAATTGCTGTAGTGAGAGGTTTGTTCTTTCTACGTTGGGTAATTGGATACTTTTTTTTTTTATAGCAGAGATTGGCAAACGAGCAGATGGGTCACCTGATGGTAAGTGATCTCCACCGCCCATACACACCCAAGACACAAAAAGAATCATTGATGCGTTGCCAACCTAAAAGGAGAAAATGGAAGGGGAGGGAAGGGGATTGGGAAAGGGAGTGGGGAAATGGGCCACCGGAAATCTCACTCACCGAACGAAACGCGACAGCAAGCTGCCACTTTACGTCGGTTTTCTGTGAGACAGTGGTATCTGCCCGGTCGAGCCGGCCCATTCGTGCTATAGACGTTACTGTCTACAGCGTGGCTCTACCACTTGAAGTTGACTTGACTAAATTTTTTAAATTAATTTTATATGAAATTTACGTCGTCCAAAATATAGAACAAAAAGAAATATTGAAATATTCTCAAAATAAAAAAGTTGTAAGCCTTTGAAGTTTGGTGTAACCTTCAAACTGCGGGAAAGAGAAGTATCAGTACAACCACGTCACGCCATATCGGTACATGCGTTGGAAAGGGATAGCAAGATATCTCCAATATGCCCCCACTCCCGAATTTAAAATATGAATTACTGCCTCATTTTTCAACCAACTTCGATGTAGTTTTTACAAAAGGGTTACTTTTTCGTTTTATTTGCTATTATATAAATATGTGTATAAAAGCAAACATAGTCAAGTACCCAATTACCGTATAGAGGGGCTATTAAGCAAGTTTCCATAAAAACAAATCTAAAACTTCAGTACGCCATCACGTGTTGATAGATCGAATGACCCGAAATCCCTGCTTCACTTTGAATGTTCCTAACGCTCCGTCCATCATTTTTTTACATCCGTGTTTATAATATACGCTAATTTAAAGATGGACCTAAGATACGGTTGTCTTTACCTCTTAAAAAAATAGTACATAGGCAGTGACGTGCAAACCATAAAGACAAAGGTACACTGTCTACCCTGCCAAGTTGCTAATTAAAGGAAAAATTACTATCAAAATCAGATTTCAGAATTTTCACGTTCGTATTTTACTTTAAATCGATAAGAGGATCGATCATGATAGTCATCATCATCATCATCATCAGCCACAGCACGTCCACTGCTGAACATAGGCCTCCCCCAAAGATTTCGAGATCGACCTGATGGAAGCGGGCTGCATCCATCCATCATCCATCCGATCATGATATTAATGGTAGTAATTTTGCAACGTTTTTGTCTAAAAACGCTGAATCGCTGTGCACGTCACTGTACATACGTAGATCACGCTAATGCCGGTAGCTACAATAAATTCGCGCGTTGGATTATTTTAACGGAAATTTTTTTTTCTTTTTTATCCGGGCACGGCAAAGTGACCAAACAACACCTGATGGTAAGCGATGTGCGGTCCAAAAATACCAGCAAACACTTATAGACCTTGTGTCCATCGGTGGCCACCAGTATCATGCCGGCCTGCATAAACGCTTCTTCACACTCCATTGTGTAGGCAAGTACTAAATTTCCTCACTTAAACCTACAAAAATAACAATACCCAAGCTAAAGTACAACGTAAGTAAGAGGGATACTAATTTTAAAGTTATAGATGTCTTCAAAAGACATATTTCTCTACATTGAAGTTTTTAAACAAAGAAACCAAGTCTATAAAATTATACAACTGACCAACACAAACAATTTTTAGTAAAAAATTAAAAAAAGAACAGATAGCCGTAGACCGTAGGCGTCCACTGCCGGTAAAGTCCACAGATAAAAAAAAAAACTTTGATACATCGACAAAAGATAATAATATCGGCGATTACCTCAAGATAACGAAAACTCCTTGTGAATCACAAACACACTGTAATTGTAATAAGTTTTTTAGTTCACACGTAATGGCGGTTTTTTCGAAGTATTTTTACGGTTGGATGCGACACAATCGCCTACGCCACACCTCTGCTCACTTTCAAACCGGTTTCACAAGAGACCACGTAAAAGTAACTCGGAACGCACCGGAGAGCGATATGTGCCCTCTTCGTGAACGCTGGCGGCAAACTAGTTCGAGACGAAAAAAATATCCAGTGATACCAGAGCAAGGTGTTTAAATTTAGAGATTATTATAATTTTTATTTATTGGATTATAATATTGGATTGGATTATAATTTTTATTTATATAATTATAATCCAAGGTGCTCGTGAAGTGGTAATGAAAACAAAACTAATTCAACTATTTCCAAAGTTAAAATATTTGTCGAATCCATAAATCCTATTATTATGATTTTATTGCGATTCCATTGTTTTTTTAAACCTTATTCCAAAAGGAAAGCTTTTTCGTCAGAGAAGAAAAGGTAAGGGAGTTATTTTTATAGGGATTAAAATTAATAAGTCATAGATTGGAAATACATAATAATATAATAATGGCACTAAAGTATGATTCGTAGTATAATTTATTTTTATACTTATACATATCAAATTGCGAGTAGTCAATATAGCGTTAGACAGCATAACAATGTTTATTAAAAACATTGTTATTAACTACAGCACAAATAAAATATAGACGAATTTAAATTTTTAGATGATTCGAAACGAAATAATGGCCAAACTTAGTAACACAAATATAAATTGTAAGTTAAACACTTTTTTTTGTGAATAAAACATATACTAGAGGTAAATAAACATAATCACAAGTGAAAAAACTTAACTGTTCGACTTCCAATTTACAGATTGACAGACAGACGTGACCAAATTTATATGGGACCACCCTTGAAATAAGCTGTATCGAACACAAAAATAATTTTATAAATCGGTCGACATTTGGCGGAGTTGTCGAATAACATACATAAAAAAACAGACGAATTGAGGACCTCCTCCTTTTGTGGAAGTCGGTCGAAAAAAATCATATCCAGCATTGGACTTTATTCTTGTTACGTAGTCTACAAAAACCACAAATTCGGAGAAATTTATAAGCCGACAACCCCAAAAGTCAACTTTCATCGCGCACTCGGTTGTTTCCGTCAGCGTTCGTGCAACTTCGTAACGCGCCACGGTTCACGGATTTATAAAAACGGTCGTTGTTATAGAAAACAAAAGTTTTTTTTTTTTATTCAAAACTGGCCAAGGAATGTCCATCACGATATAAAAATGTTATATGGATTAAAAAATGTCTTAAACCTAAAATGCTCACAAAATTGTAACGGAAATGTGTAACACTTTCTTTTATTGAGAAAATTGTATAGTAATTTTGAATACACGCTGATGGCTGGTTGTTTGGTTTGACCCAGTTCTTCATTCAAATATTGCTTAGCGTCATTACGGCTGTGCGACAGAATGTCAGCTAGGTTATAGCTTATTCTACGCATAATGTAAGCATAGTAATAAAATCATATTTTAAAAGTTTATATATCGTACTTTATGTTAAAAAAATATTTGTAGCAACTTGAACTCATATTATTATTGTAACTTGTGTGTAAAATAAAACAAATTATGCGTAAAAATGAACGCCGTGTGTAATATAATAAACATCTGCCCACTTTTCATATTCATACACTTTTTTACACCTAGATACTGAATTTCATTGATAGGACGCCAAACACCACATTTTCAAGAGATAAGTGAAAAGTAGGTAATATAAATAAACATAATAGTCCTGCATATTCTTTTAGACTAGCGCATAGGCCACTTGGCTAAGCCCACGGTAATAGAATTCCCACTGCTGGGCACGGGCCTCCTCTACTAATAAGAAGGATTAGGCCTTAGTCTACTACACTTGACGCTGTAATGCCAGTTGGTAGAGATCAGATAACCTTCGAAATTCTTGTAAAGAAATTCTCAGATGCACAAGGTATGCAGGTTTCTTCACGATGTTTTCCTTCACATAAAGCAAGCGATAATTTATAATGAATACACATTTAACATAGAAAAGTTGTCGGTACATGCTCTTATTGGTCTCGAAACTCCGACAATCGTCTCAGCAGGTCGTACCTCTCACAACTGAGCTGTCGCTTGTCTCTTCTATCGAAAATTGTCGAAAAATAGGTCATTATTTTTTTAAAATATCTATTAAGTTGGTAGCAGGAATGTTATGAAGTACAGCCAGACCTAACAATATGTACTTTAAAATGTTTGTATTCAATTCAGATAATAATTTGCATAATGGCAGAGTGTTTTGTACACCTGTTTTGCGTGTTTGGAATTTTTGTGAATATAACATGAATTTCTGACTGCCTCGGTGGCGCAGTGGTATTGCGTCCGCGGTACGACTGCCGCCCTGAGGTCTCAGGTTCGATCCCCAACGAGGGCAAAGTGGTATTGGATTTTTTTTATATCAGCCCAGAGTCTGGAATTTGTGGCGGATATGGCGATAGGCTCGTCTACCACATCTGGGACGGAACTAAGCTCGGCGAAATGTGGGAGTTCTAGTTCGCTAGTGCGCCTCGTTATATCAAGGAGTATACAAAGAGTTTTTGAGTGGTAGAGCCTCGCTGTAGATGTGATACGTTTACAGCACGAATGGGCCGGCTTGACCGGTTTGATACCAGACTCACAGAAAACCGACGTAAAGTGGCAGCTCGCTGTTGTGTTTTGTTCGGTGAGTGAGATTTCCAGTAGCCCAATTCTCCCCCTCCCTTTCCCAATCCCCATTCCCCTCTTTTAGGTTGGCAGCGAACCCTTGATTCTTGTGTCTTGGATGTTTATGGGCGGTGAAGATCACTTACCATCAGGTGACCCATCTATTCGTTTGTCAGTCTCTACTATAAAAAGAGTTTGATAAACACTAATTTTGAACTTCCAAAACCAATAAAGACATGTTTTAAATGAATTTCGTTGCAAAATTGGCACAGCATTGACAAGTTACTTATCACTAAGCAATTTGCCTTCGAAAACAGTTACAAGGCGCCAATAAGTTACAAACTTAGATAAAACTAAGGCAAATGGCAGTAATAAAGATTCAGAAATAATAATAGAGGTAGTATATTTTTGTAAGAAAAATTATCCGGACACGGCAAAGACCTGCGGCCTGAGCAGGAAAATTTCTGACAACCGTAAATGTATTTCAGCTCGATGCGCGTCTATGAAATTTGTATGAAATATTAACCAAACGTCATCAGTGCGCAGCGAACTCGAATACATTTACATTTACATTAGTTTTTCGTGCTGCTACTGATGGTAAACGTAGTGCCGTCCCAAAAAACTAGCGACCATTGCCAAACAATGGGTTTATTTGTGGTCGTCAGAATCATGCCTATTTATGCTTCTTCACACTCCGAATCCGAAGAGGGAAGAAGCAATTCAAGGGGCTTGCGACAAGACAGGCGGATGACCGATGCAGACTCAGGGATACCCCCAGACCCGTCTCAATCAACCATTAAGTCATTAATTTAACATACGTATTTATAATCAAGTAATAAACAAAATTAATTACGTACTTAAATAATTCGCAATAGGGAACTTGCCTGGGTGGCGTGGTTGTATATCGGTACGACTACCGTCCTGAGGTCTCGGGTTCGATCCCCGGGTCGGGCAAAGTGATATTGGATTTTTCCATATCAGTCCGGAGTCTGGAATTTGTGCCCGATATGGCGATACGCTCGCCCCTATCACATCTGGGAGGGAACTAAGCTCGGCGAAATGTGGGTGTTCTAGTTCGCTAGTGGGCCTCTGCCTACCCTTTCGAGGATACAGGTGTGAGCTTATGTATATATGCATGTAGGGAACTTGCATGTATTTTTTTTTTACTTTATTGTAAACTAGGTTTCAAAAAACAAAAAAATAAAATATGCACAAATTATTTAATTATCGCAAGTCAAAATATGACTTACGGAACCCCGCGCAAAAAAGACGTGACGTCAACGCGTAGTTATTTCTTTAAATAACGAAGTAAAATGAGAAAGAAGGAAGAAAAGGACCTCCGAAATCTAATTCACTAATGACCGTACTAAACATAACAAGTGGTAGAGCCACGCTGTAGACAGTAACGTCTATAGCACGAATGGGCCGGCTCGACCGGTTAGATACCACTGTCTCACAGAAA
The DNA here is from genome assembly GCA_036417725.1 of Clanis bilineata. NCBI lineage: Eukaryota > Metazoa > Arthropoda > Insecta > Lepidoptera > Sphingidae > Clanis > Clanis bilineata. The sequence goes on from CM071165.1 coordinate 1,351,472, forward strand.
ACCGACGTAAAGTGGCAGCTTGCTGTCGCGTTTCGTTCGGTGAGTGAGATTTCCGGTGGCCCATTTCCCCACTCCCTTTCCCAATCCCCTTCCCTCCCCTTCCATTTCCTCCTTTTAGGTTGGCAACGCATCCATGATTCTTTTTGTATCTTGGGTGTCTATGGGCGGTGGAGATCACTTACCATCAGGTGACCCATCTTATCGTTTGCCAATCTCTGCTATAAAAAAAAAAAAAGAAAAAAAAAAACAATTTTCGGAAAAAATGTGAAAAATACCCCAAATTGGAAACACTGCTCTATGATTCTTTATGCAATGACGTCACTTGGGTTGCAATTACGTTCCATTATACGTAGTAAATAGGATATTTTGTAAAATATCAATTATTGTATACTACAAATTTCATGATAGCACATTTCATGGTTTTGTTTATTGATTTATCAACACAATTTCTCGTTATAATTTCTTTGCAAGTTCCCCATTAATCAAATATTTGACGTCAGGGTGTTTAAAAGCATACATTCATGTACATATTCACGCCTGTATTTCCCCGAAGGGGTAGGCAGAGTCGAACTAGAATACTCACATAAAACGGACGGGTACGCGCATTGACTTATATGTATGTATATGTACTACTAAAACGTACGTAAGTCTCTGGGTACGCGCGGCGGTTTCAGGCGTTTGGCGGCAGGGGTACGTTCCCAAAAAAGCGCTGGCTGAACGTCCTGGAAGAAGATAATGAGGGCTAATGGTCTCACTATGGAGGATGCTCAAGACCGGGAGAAGTGGAAGCGTTTAAGTAGGAAAGTGAACCCTGGCATCAGGCCGGGATAACGACAGAGAAAGACAGTGGTATAAAAAAAATATCACCATGGTAAGCATCGGTTTGGTAGCTTTGTTGATGTCCATGGGCGATGGGCCTCACTTACCACCAGATGGGCCGCTTCGTCTGCCACCATAAGAAAAATAAAAGAGTAACGGATCACGGATAATGACCACACATGACCCCCTAATTTCACGGCTGCCATTACCAGTAACGTACGTTGAGAAAGTTACTCGACCGGGAATCAAATACCCATTGTCCGCTAGAAAGTTGTTTGTGTACTTTCCAATACATTTGATTTATCATGTTTTTATGTATGATATATTTTTAATTCAAGTATCTCAAAGTGGTTACATGAGAAAGAAGAAGAAATAAATATACTTTATTCAGCCAATGTCTCATCATTTGATAGCAAATAATCACAAGTATAAAAATTTTACGGACCGACTTAAAAAAAATCTGATCGTGACCAAATTTATATGGGACCACTCTTGAAATAAGCTCTATCGAACACAAAAATAATCTTCTAAATCGATCCACATTTGGCGGAGATATCGTAACATACTTAAGTAGTTTGCTGGTGGTAGGATATTCGTATCTGCCTGGATGGCGACCACCGTGCACATGGTGCTAAAACCTGCCATAGTGACCCACACTCCGTGTGTGGTTCGCGTTCAGGATCAGCCAGTGTGCTTCCGGTTCTCTTTTCTTCACCCTCCGAATCCGAAAAACTAATGTAAATGTATTCGAGTTCGCTGCGCACTGATGACTTTTGGTTAATATTTCATACAAATTCCATAGACACGCATCGAGTTCGAATACATTTACGGTTGTCAGAAATTTTCCTGCTCAGGCCGCCAAAGAGGAAAGAAGCATATCCAGGGGCTTGCGACAAGACAGGCGGATGACCGATGTAGATACAGAGATGACAGCGACAGCGGTCATCTCTGTATCTACACAATCATGCTAACGAAGTGGACTTCGTCATCCTTCTTGTGTCCTGTCCTGTCGATGGTGACATTGCTATAAAAAAGTGTACCTACCGTACCACATTACAGCATGGTAGACTAATGGCCAGTTTCACTAAACAATCTCAGTTCGAATGTGCAGATAGATTACAAAAATGAGCCAATAAGAACATAGTTTGAACTCGACTCCGTCAAATGACTTGATTTGATTGGTTCATAATCGCGATCTATCTGCACTATATACTGAGATCGTTTATTGAAACCGGCCGTTAAGCCTAACCCCTCTTGTTAGTAGAGGAGGCCCGTGCCCAGCAGTGGGACACTAGTATTATAAGTTTAATACACATACACATAAGCTCACGCCTGTATCCCCGAAGGGGTAGGCAGAGGCGCACTAGCGAACTAGAACACCCACATTTCGCCGAGCTTAGTTCAGTCCCAGATGTGACAGGGGGCGAGCCTATCGCCATATCGGGCACAAATTCCAGACTCCGGGCTGATATGGAAAAATCCAATATCACTTTGCCCGACCCGGGGATCGAACCCGAGACCTCAGAACCGTAGTCGTACCGAAATACCACCACGCCACCGAGGCAGTCTAAGTTTAATATTATTATTATTTCATAAATGGACAAATATATTCATTACAAGGTTTACCAATTGTGTTATATTTATTCCAAGGAAAATACTGCGGGCAAAGTTGCGAGCAAAACCAAGTTTTAGGCTGAGATCTATAGAGCGAACTTCGACTAAGTCTGAGTCAAAGAAATGAACTCAGTGAGGATTTGTAGTTTTAAATCGAACTTCTCTTAGCCTGAGACACTTTTACGAGAAAAACAAACTGACAGACAGACTAAGCAAAGATTTTCTTGTAAAAAATGCATCGATATATTGTTACGCCATGCCGTATGCGGCCATGCCACATGCCGCGCTGGCCCTGTCTACCAAGCCTCTAATTAACTCTATGGTTGTCGTGACGTCACAACCGACTGGCAAATGTAAAGGGTAGAAGTATAAAAATAAGTGAACGTTGTGACGTCCCGTCAAACTGTCATGCCGAAAGGGTATAAATACCCGGTGCGCTCATTTTGGAGATTCATGGATTCATTATGTTGTGTGCATTAGCCTAAGTGGAAACTCTGTCCGTTTGCCTTATTGTAAAATAAATAAGTTTGATTATTCGCAAAGTGTCTGAGCGTTTATTTTTTCCTGCTGTTTTAATATGCAAAAATGGCTCGGACTAAGTCAAAGCTCAATTTAAAAATTCCAAATCCTCGCTAAGTTCGTTTCTTTGACTCAGACTTAGTCGAAATTCGTTCTATAAATCTCAGCCTTAAATTGGATGCGTAATCCTTTTGCGCGGTAAATAAATGTTTTTTGTGTCGTCAAATGTGCATTGTATAATATTTTTTGTAATTCTCATGTCCCAATAGAATGTCGTAATTTTAAGTTCCCACAATTTTAAACTGTTTTATTATAACCGTTTCGAAACATTTTTTTCAGCAAGATGTCGTTTACTTTAGTTTCTTTAGCTTGACTGCCTCGGTGCAGTGGCGTGGATGTATAAATAAATAAATACACCCAACAGTCACACACATAGTCCTGACCCCAAACTAAGATCGAGTCTTGTGTCGTGTATCAGGAACTACGAGAAACGCACGATCTCACAACACCCAGACCCGAAACAAATATCTGTGGCCACACAGACATTTGTCTTGGTGCGGGAATCAAATCAAATCAAATCAAATCGTTTATTGAATCCATAAAATGTCACACATTGTTTAGATTCCGTCTAAAATGTTTACTCTACCGCCAGTTCGGAAAGCTGGTTCGTCAGAGAAGAACGGGCAAGAAACTTTGACGTTGCTCTTTTTGAGAATAATAACCAGTTTACAGTCAGATATTAATACACAACCAAAATAAGAAAACAAAAAATTTCAATAATTTACATTAAATTAGAGCAGCCAATCTACAACAAGGTAACCTCCATGTAAACTAAAAACAATAAAACGTACAATTTCGATTGCTGAGCGACTCCCACAGGCACGGCGAATAATCGCCAAACTAAACCGAACTAAATCGAACCCACGAACTTACGTTTCACAGCCGGTTTCTTGCCCGCTGCGCCACGGAGGCTGTATTTCGGGATGACTATCGTCCTGACGTCCACCTCCAGAAACTCAGCAAGGTAATTTACATATTTTTAAAATATGCAATATGTCTTATAATAAATAAAATAATGAATCTTTTGAAAGCCGAAAAAGACAAATGTCTAAATATTTACACGTGGCACATGAGGTTACTCGCATGTGGGATGTGGATTCAACAATTATTGTTCCGATAGTCATTTCTGCCCATGGTTTGATACCAATCAGCCTCGACCAACACCTCAAGAGGCTTTCGGTTGGTGCTTGGGTCAAGAGCCAAATGCAGAAGGCAGTGTTACTGGATACGGCAAGAATTCTGAGGAGGTTCCTCACTCTGGGGTCCTAACCGCCCGTGGCTTGGGTCCCGAACCTCGCCATCGGAGGGGAATATTTTTATATTCTTAATGTATTTTGATTTTATATCATATATTTAAAAATGTAAATAAAAACTTTAAAAATAAAGAGTACTGAACTTAATAATAATTTTAGCCCTGTAATATTACTGTCCCACTGCTGGGCTGGCTGCTTCTCTACTAATGAGAGGATTTAGGCCTTAGTCTACCACGCTGGTCTAATACGGGTTGGTAGACTTCACATACCATCGAAATTCTTGTGGAGAAATTCTCGGGTATGCAGGTTTCTTCGCGATGTTTTCCTTCACCATTATTACAAGCGATATTTTACAATGAAAACACACTTAACATAAAAAAGTCAGAGGTGTGCTCTTTTTAGGCTTTTTGGTCTCGAACCTCCGACACTCGTCTCGGCAGTCCGTACCATTCCTAACTGAGCTATCGCTGCTTATATGTTTAAAACCAAAAAAATAAATAATTAATGTCATATGGGGATGTGCATGCTCGATGAAAGACTCGGGTATATTAATTCTACATACAAAAAATGCATTGTATATTTAAAATATATTAACTTAGTTCATGGCCGATCCACACTGCTATTTCATTTACATAGCCAAATTAAATAATGATTGTCTCAAACCGGACCGAGAGTTGAACGAACTTTATCTTTATTTGCACAGTTGCTAATTCAAACGTTGCGCAAGAGTACAAGACAATCTTCAATTAGGTATAACTAGGTTTTGCTTCTTGCTTCGCTCATATTTTCGTTCATTCGTCAAGGTCAGCGTGGTCAATTAATTCCCGTGACATATTTCTTCATTCCCATATTCACAATTTAGTAATTAAAGTTTAACAGACACTGAAAACCGACTTCAAAAATAAACACTTAAAAGTAATAAAAAATAACAAAAAAATATCTTTGACGTCGGTGCTGAGGCCGAAGCAGATTAGATGAAAAGGCACCCACTCCATAGACAGTAAGAAATTGTTATTTTTTTATTGCAGAGACTGGCAAACGAGCAGATGGGTCACCTGGTAAGTGATCTCCACCGCCCAGACACCCCAGACACAAAGAGAATCATGGGTGCGTTCGCAACCTAAAAGGAGGGAAAAAGGATTGGGAAAGGGAGGGGGGGAATTGGGCCACCGGAAATCTCACTCACCGAACGACACGCGACAGCAAGCTGTCACTGTACTTTGGTTTTCTGTGAGACAGTGGTATCTGCCCGGTCGAGCCGGCCCATTCGTGCTGTAGACATAACTGTTACAGCGTGGCTCTACCACTCAAAAATATCACAATTCTATAAATTCTAACGTAAAACGTTTCAAAGACAACCTTTCTCTACATTAGCGCATAGATTATAGAGTATGGACAATAATTACACAACTATACGACAAAGCTAGGTACTTTCACCTCAGTTACGGATTAATGGTTGCCGTAAGTTACAGCCTTATGTAAAATCGGGTTCGATCCCATACAAAGAGATTTAATATTACTAACTAACTAAAGAGGGGCTGCCAAGCTAGTTTCCATACAAAATAAACCGGCTAAGTCCATACGGCAGAGCATGCAAAGCACAAGGTTCCGAAATACGATAAAATGTTCATCATCATCAGCATCATCAGCCGCAGGACGTCCACTGTTGGACCTAATCCTCTGCCTAAAAAGGCTGCCCTCCTTCCCAATCCATAATGCCTTCTAAACGTTAGCAACGCGCCCATGGTTATTTTGGTATTATGGGCGCTAGGTCACTTATCATGAGAATGCCTTTGATGATTTTTAGTTTTCTTGTATGTTTATTATTTTAGTTTGGTGTAATTTCCGCTAGTGGCGCTTCTAGTCAATTTATACTGAAGATCGCGTTCAATTATTTATCGCTTATATCTCATAACTTAAGCGGTGATTTCAAAAGGTCTGTACAACTTTTGTTAAACGTGTTTATTTTTATCAAATTTAATTCCTGCACATTACGGTTATTTCCAGATGAAGTTTCTTCGATTTAGATAAAAAATAAAACTGTACTAGGTGCCTGATACTATATTACTAGAGGTATATTCATTTTATTAAAAGTTTGATGGGACAATCACAATTTATTATTTACGTTTGTTTTTATTAGTAAAAACCTGGAAAAACCCTTGCGAAAGACACCTGGATTTGGAGTTCTGCGCGGTGGAATTTCCAACCATATTATAGGACGGAGGTAAGATCAGCAAGCTAGGATGCACTAATTGCTTCTCCGCTTACCCTTCGGAGATATAGACTTAAGCTTATGATGATAGGTCAATAACTCAATACATAGTTTACGACTTTTGGTGTTTATTATTTTCTACCATTCGACAAATTGTCAAATACCAGAGTGGTTTATGAATTTAATTTACCATTATTATACATAATTAAAGAAAAGCTACAAAAGGAATAAAAAGATACGCTCAAGTTTTAATTGGCTTTGTGAATTTAATACCTTTCGTTCGAGAAAGTAGAAAAAGTAACTGTATACCAATGTTGTCAGAGTAAATAATTACAGTTTATGTGGTAATAAATTTAAGTGCTATGGGTGCTTATTATACGATTTATTGCTCGTAAGATTTAGAGATTATAAATGCAGTTTTCCTTTTACTTTTACTTGTGCTTGAGTCTTGTAGAGGTACAAGCACAATCCGAGGCTGATTTAGTATATTAAATGGAGTAGCCTTTCATGAAAGTTAATGTCTAAGTTTTATAACCAACTCATTTGATGCTGAAAATAATAATGTATCGATTTGTGTACCTACATAGAGAAACAAAATAATTTTGAATGATCAGGAGGGCCAAGTCTGTCCTTACGATTTTTATAATCGTCCAGCTTTGACTTATTATAGTCCAGTTTACAGTGATTGAGTTGCGCTGTGCCGGAACCTGTTTACAATGCAGCTCAAAGAATCAAATATTAACTTAATTTTGCAACAGTTTAGTGCATTGTACCTATTTTATTTATTATTGAATTACAAAGGCAGACGATCAGACGACCACCTGTCCACCTATAAGACCAACTATGGTTATCATTGCCCACAGGCGTAGCCGGGGGAGGGAGGTCGTGTGGCTGTGTTTTTTAGTGCGGTGTGTTATAAAAGCGTGTTATTTATTTATTATTTATTTTCTTGAAAAAGTCCTCCCCATTCCAAAATGTAGGTAACATATGGCACTAAAACCAGTCTACGTTCGTGCCATTGCCCACGTCGAGAAAACCAGAAGTAGGTACAACCAAGATCCTGCCTACTGCCAAAAAAGATATTCTGGAATGGGGGAAGGAAGGAGCGTATTTTGATTTCTAGAAATCTTATACGTTTAGATATTCACTCATTTATTTTTCGTTTGATTTAACCCGTCAGAGGCGGCACATATATATGTTCCATAAGCGTATGGGCCACCGGAGGCCGAGCCGCCCGTGACTATTTAATTTCTTATTTCTTTGAAAGAATTTGCATTGTAGTAGATATTGTTTTATGCTATGTGCGTTTAAGGATGGAATTAAGTATATTTATTTGTCAATAATCATTTTCAAACAATATGGTACTGACTACGATGCAATCACACTGATATAGTAGAAGGAAAGTGGTAATAATTACATATTTAACATGGCAACATTTGATTTGAAATGTCAATGTCACATTTTAATCTAAAATCTTTGTTGACTGTCGAACTGCGATACTTTTCTATTGGAAATAAAGTTAAAAACTATTTATTTTGTACGAAAAAGTGATGTGAATAATTAGATTAACCTTCAAACTATCTTACTGTGATGTGATATAGTGTAAATTTAATTTGGGTACGTTGTTACGATACAAAGTTGCTAATGTATGCAGATGAAATCATTGCGAGATGATTAAACGATTTGCGATGCTTCTGTTAAGTCCGGACGCTATTTATTTATCTCAATTGCATGTTTGCACACCGCCCACTTAACCGTTCACCGTTTAATATAGTAATTATGCGTTATTTTGAGAGTTATTTGATGTTATTGTTACACTAGATAAGCAGTTCATTTTACATTTATTGGTATCGATGTGATGACTTTGTTTTTATTTATAGTACATAATAGATAGTCTTTGTTTATATTTATTTCATTATAAGTAATATCTCCGTTATTCCTACTCCAATATGATGTCGGCGCAACACACTTTTTCAAACATGTTGCAAAAAAATGACTGCCTTTGTGGCGAAGTAAAATTAAGGAAACAAATCCGTAAAAACTATTTTTATTTCAATTTTTAACATCATTATTAAAGTTGGGTACTTGACTATGTTTGATTTTATACACATTTATATGTAACCAGCTGACCCGCGCAACTTCGTCTGCGTAGGAGAGAGAGGGTTGAAAGAATAGTAGGCACCTATAATCCAATAATTCTAAAGGAGGTAATGAGATGATCTACTTTGGTCTGTTTTCGTCAGTCACCCCGTCAGTCACCCCGTCAGTCACCCAGTCAGTGCCCTCGTCAGTTACCCCGTCCATCACCCCGTCGGTCACCCCGACAGTCACCCTGTCAGTCACCCCATCTATCTGCTCGATTGTCACCCCATCTGTCACCCTTCTGTTACCCAGTCTGTCACCCCATCTGTCACCCGTGTGTCACCCGTCTGTCACCCTGTATGTCACCCGTCTGTCACCCATCTGTCACCCATCTGTCACCCATGTGTCACCCAGTCTGTCACCTGTCTGTCACCCATCTGTCACCCATCTGTCACCCATCTGTCACCCATTTGTCACCCAGTCTGTCTGCTCGATTGTCACCCCGTCTGTGAAATCTCTAATATCTGGAAAATCTTTTTTCACGCACCGGCGCCATCTACTTAAAATATTGGTTTGTAGTACATGCTATGTATCAGAGATGGCGCTGTATATGAAAAAAGATTTTCCCACTTTTCTGTTGAAATTTTTCCTGAATTTTCTTTGCTATAAACCTCACGGAGCCCGAGACCTTTCCAACGAATGCAATACGGTGGAAATCGGTTTGTGCGTTCTGGAGTTATAGCGTCAGGAAGGAAAACCCGACTTATTTTTATATAGTAGATAGCAAATAAAACAAAAAAGAAACCCTTCTGTAAACACTGCATCAAAATTGGTTGCAAATGAGGCAGTAATTCATATTTTAAATTCTGGAGTGGGGGCTTATTGGAGATATCTTGCTATTCCTTTCCAACGCACGTACCGTTATGGCGTGACGTGATTATACTGATACCTCTCTGTCCCGCAGTTTGAAGGGTACACCAAACTTACAGGCTTATAACTTATTTTGAGAATATTTCAATATTTCTTTCTGTTCTATATTTTAGACAACGTAAATTGCATGTAAAATTAATAAAAAATTTTAGTCTAGTAACCAATTTCAGCTTTATTGGCACAGACAAAGCTGTCTAGCAAACCTATTAAGGATTGTTTGTTTTATCAGGTGAAAGATGGCCAGTGAATGCAGTACGGACAGTCTGCGAGCACTGGCTCCTCGCTGGACACTTGCTGGTGATGACAAACTGCTGGATCTACTTCAGAACACACATAAAGTGGGTACAGCAGTCATTATTCTCCCCCACATGCCCTAATCCCACTTAAATATGAGAATATCTGTGAATTTTTTGGGGTGTAGTTGTTTTATAAAGCCTGAGTGAGAAATGACTGACTGCCTCTGTGGCGTGGTGTTATTTCGGTACGACTTCGGTTCTGAGGTCTCGGGTTCGATCCCCAGGTCGGGCAAAGTGATATTGGATTTTTCCATATCAGCCCGGAGTCTGGAATTTGCACCCGATATGGCGATAGGCTCGCCCCCTATCACATCTGGGACGGAACTAAGCTCGGTGAAATGTGGGTGTTCTAGTTCGCTAGTTTACCTCTGCCTACCCCTTCGGGGATATAGGCGTGAGCTTATGTTATGTTATGTTATGAGTGAGAAATCTTATTTGTAGCAACTCAATATATCTTTAAAGTCCCTGCAAACTTTGTTTTTGGCAGAATTATCAATACTCTGATGGAAGCCACCATGGCCACAGGCTTGATTCCTCCAAGACAAATGTTTGTGTGACCCACAGATATCTTTATAAATCTTTTTAAACTTTGATTTAGTCAGAGTTATTTTTTATAAGAATATTTGTGCTTAGTCTGTCTGTCAGTATGTTTTTCTGTTAAAACATGACTCATACTAATGACTGCCTCGGTGGCGTGGTGGTATTTCGGTACGACTACGGTTCTGAGGTCTCGGGTTCGATCCCCGGGTCGGGCAAAGTGATATTGGAGTTTTCCATATCAGCCCGGAGTCTGGAATTAGTGCCCGATATGGCGATAGGCTCGCCCCCTATCACATCTGGGACGGAACTAAGCTCGGCGAAATGTGGGTGTTCTAGTTCGCTAGTGCGCCACTGCCTATCCCTTCGGGGATACAGGCGTGAGCTTATGTTATGTTATGAAAACTTTATTATGTGGATATGGAATGAGACTGAGACGTCACGCTCGGGTATGTAACGCTCGTTTGGGTAAAGTCGGCTCGAGTCGACTTAGGGAGCGAGAGAGAAATAGACAACGGCGTATTTTACGCGTGTGTACATATCTTTCTTTCTACCGGCCATTATCCCACCTTATTGTGGGGGTCGGCGCAACACACTTTTTCAAGCATATTACAGAGCGTGAGCTTATGTTATGTTGTTATGTGTCATACTAATCAGAGTTTGATTTAAAAATTCCAAATCCTCACTGAATTTGTTTCTTAGACTATCGAAGTTTGCTCTATAGCTCTGAGCCTTAATCACTAAAGGTTTTTTACAGAACATTGTGTTGAAATGTGAGGATGTCAACTCTAAATTGGAGCAGATGAGCGCGGCGCTCGACGACGCCAGTATCAGCTTGCAGAATGTTAACAATAAGTATGTATTTTAACTGACCTTTATCAGGTCGTCGGTCCACCTTGTAGGTGGACGTCTTACGCTGCGCTTGCTCGTGGTCTCTACTCGAGAAAGCTCTTTGGGGGAGGCCTATGTTCAGCAATGGACGTCCTATGGCTGATGATGATGATTTTAAATGACTTCGTAAGAAAGATATTTTTTTATAGCAAAGACTGGCAAGCAAGCAGATCGGTCACCTGATGGTAAGTAATCTCCGCCCATAGACACCCAAGACACAAATAGAATCATGGGTGCGTTGGGATTGGGAAAGGAGGGGGGTATTTAGGCCAACGGAAATCTCACTCACCAAACGAAACGCGACAGTGAACTGCCACTTTATATTGCTTTTCTGTGAGGCAGTGGTATCAAACCGGCTCATTCGTGATGTTTGGGTTTATATTTCCTCTTTTTTATTGTGTGGTATCTCTGACGAATTTAGACCGATTTTCTTTGATAAAGCTTACTCCAGGGGTGGTCAAAATATGGTATTTTTTATAGTAGAAAATCGCCTTCTTGGTCTAATGACAGCATAATATATGGGTTGTGGACCGGGAGGTCCTGGGTTCGATTCCCAAGTCGGGTAAGGCAATTTTTCCAATCTAAGTAGCTCGGTACTGGATCCCTGGGGGATACAGCAAATCGTGGTAGAACAACCGCCCCGCCTGGGAATCGAACCCAAGACTTCGCGGTTCTCAGCCCATTTTTGTCCCATTGTTGATTGATCTGTCGACCGGAGAAGTTATATGGGAAAACAAAGCCTAACAACATAGTAAAAGGTAAATTATCAGAACTTCAGAACTGCCAGTTGTTATAATAATTTGACACCAGAGGGGTTTGGCAATAGGCTCGCCCCCTATCACATCTGGGATGCAATTGAACTCGGCGACATGGGTGTTCTGGTTCTGTAATTCGTCTCTGCCTACCCCTGTATGTAGACAAGGATGCGACTATCACAGTATTATCTGATGTTTCAGGTTTCTGGCACTAAGCAACAGTCAATTTATTGAGAGTCGAGTGTATGACGACGATGCGGATGTGTCCACAGAAATAACCCCTGTGAAGGTATGTCGTGTACGATTTCGTACATAAATACACCCAAAAGTTACACATTTCCAATACTCAAAACGTTGAGTGCGATGACCTGTAGGGTAACTATTGATCCTCGATTCTATATTATTTGGTAACTTAAAATTTAATATTTCACCGAAATCGAGGAAAAAGTGCACTAAAATTGTTAAAAATGCATGAAGATTGGTCACACTACTTAAGAATTTTCATTATATTTATGTTTTAAATAATTTTCTTCGTCGTGGGTACACTCCGAAAAGCCGCTAAACTAACGACAGCTAAAAGTGTTCATAGGGGTCGTTATGTTTAAAAAAATTTTTTGTACAGGAAACCCCCCAAAAACCACAGTCACACGACACAGACTTGGAAGCCCTGAAGAAGAGTCTCTCCATACTTCAGAACCTGCATGAAACGGTCACTATTCTGAAGGATAGCGATACAGAGACTGACTCTGATGGTGAAGATGGGGATAGGTATGTGCTAATGATTAAATCTCCATACTTTCTGGGGGCGGGAATGCCCCTATGACTATTTAGCGGGTGTTCCTTTGCAGGGGATATCATTTAATAACGTTGAAACTTTATCATTTTATTCTAAGCCACAGATAAATAAAAAAAAGACACTGTTGTGAAAAAACAACGAACTTTTTTGGATTTAATATGGTTAACAATTTGGTTCATGGGATACTTGCTTAATATTGAAGTTCGTGGGATACATGCTTAATATTTAAATTAATGGGATACATGCTTAAAATTTAAATTAGTGTCATTCTTGCTTAATATTGAAGTTCGTGGGATACATGCTTAACATTTAAATTAGTGGGATATTTGCTTAATATAGAACCTCGTGGGATACATTATTAACATGTAAATTGGTGGGATACTTGATTAATATTGAAGCTCGTGAGATACATGCTTAACATTTAAATTAGTGGGATATTTGCTTAATATAGAAGCTCGTGGGATACTTGCTTAATATTGAAGTTCGTGGGATACATGCTTAACATTAAAGTTTGTGGATACATAATTTTGGAGCTTGTAACCACACCTAACATTCGTGGGATATGTGCCTAACACTGAAATTTTGTAACATGTTGATCTATAGCTATATCCGAAATAGTTATACAGGATGTTACAATACATGATTTATTCACAGGGTGGTGTTAAAACCTAAAGATTTATATTCGGACCGTCCTTTGCCGTATATCATTGGATCACAAGCTTGGAAAAACTCCTGGCATGCAGGTATACACCTAAAATATAATATAGTATATGACGCAAAAATGAAGCAAAATATTTCCTGCAATATGCCTTATGATGAAAGTAAAGCGTAGTTTTAGCAAAAATGTATTTAATATACTGATATAAGGAATACTATGGGCCATCAGTGGCGAAGGCTGAAATGTTCCAAAAGGGAAGCCAATGTTAGTTTCTCTTTTATTAATCCCTATTTATTAATAAACATTTTCAGTAAAGGTAAGCCGGAAGGAATCGTGTATGGACCCTTCGCCACTGGGGGCCATCCATAAATTATGTCACCCGTTCAGGTGGAGGGGATCGACAAAATGAGGCAAGGGGTAGGACAGCTCCTTAATGTCGTGATGTACTTTTCAAAAACAAATTTAAGAATTAACGGCCCCATGCAGCGCTATTACTAATCTAGGGTTACACCTTATCTCTATTTATCCTACAGCCCACTGCTATCATATATATTAAATCAAGATTTAGGATAAATGGAGATTTATCGCAGAGCTGTTAGTGGCACTTTAAAACGAAATTTTAACTATTCACAAAGACCTTCAAAATAGTCGCCTTCTTGTTCTAGTGGCAGTGTATATGGGCTGTGAACCGAGAGGTCCTGGGTTCGATTCCCAGCTCGGGTGTGTTTTTTTTCTAACACTATTTTCCAGGATGATTTCTTAGGTTTACGTGAATGTTATTCATTGAAATTAAATTATTTTTACGGATTATATCACGATTTGGTTTTAAAAATTTAAAAAATTAAAAGTAAAATTAAAACCAAATCGTGATATAATCCGTAAAAATAGTTTAATTTCAATAACTATTTTCCAGGGACAAATTTTTGTCAATATTTTGCCACTAACTAATGTGACTGATGAGTGGTTCTTTGCAGGTCTAATACCAGAGGATAGTGATACAGAGAGTGGTTCTGCGGGAAGGGAACCCCAGTCCCCGCAGTATTCGGACTCCGAACCGGAAGACACTCCGGTCATCAGCAAAGCAAACGCTACTGTGAGTATTGTATTTTCGACCAATTTCAAAAAAGGAGAAGGTCCTCGATTCGTCTTGTTTTTATGTATGTTACTCGATATCTCCGCTGAATGTGGACCGAATTTCAAAATTATTTTTGTGTTCGATAGAGCTTATTTCAAGGTTCCCATATAAATGGTCACGATCGCATTTGAAGTTTTTTTTTATTTGACAGAAGACTTACGGACTAATAACAAACTAGATAGCTAAAAGAATAGCTTAAAATATATATTATTTTCCAGATATCACATTTTTTTTAACCTTTATTGTCCCACTGCTGGGCAAAGGTCTCCCTTAATTTTCCCCAGAATTCTCTGTTTATTCCTATCACACTTACGGCCTTATAAGTTATAACAAAGTAGAGTAGGTAGCTTGAAAGTAAAATATATAGGGCCTTACTTAAAACAGCATTTTAGCTGAGCAAATGGTTAAGAATAACCTGTTACTTTTTTCCTTGCGTTACATTGTTTAAAAATGAAAAGGACAACCTGACTGCCTCGGTGGCGTGGTGGTATTTCGGTACGACTACGGTTCTGAGGTCTCGGGTTCGATCCCCGGCGAGGGCAAAGTGATATTGGATTTTTCCATATCAGCCCGGAGTCTGGAATTTGTGCCCGATATGGTGATAGGCTATCACATCTGGGACGGAACTAAGCTCGGCGAAATGTGGGTGTTCCAGTTCGCTAGTGCGCCTCTCCCTACCCCTTCGGGGATACAGGCGTGAGCTTATGTTATGTTGTATTGTTGGACAACCTATGGTATAAAGATAAGCAGCGCTCAAATATTTTTATAAGTAAGGGGCTTATTGTTTTCTAGATATCAGAGGCTAGTTCTGATTTAGCATCAGAACAAGATGTTTCTCTGCCTGTTCCCAAGCCGACGGCGGCCGACATCGCAGCAGACCTCGCCAGAAGACTGGGGGGAAATAAACCTAAGGTATATGATTCATCTAAGTTGTGGTTAAATTCAGATATAGTTTGTTCAGAGGGATGTCCCAGGATATTAAAGTAACTTAAGTAAACTTAAAAGTAAGTATAGAAAAATGAAATAAGATAACATGTAGACATATAATTGTGCCCGATATGGCGATAGGCTCGTCTATCACATCTGGGATGGAACTAAGCTCGGCGAGATGTGGGTGTACTAGTTCGCTAGTGCACCTCTACCTACCCCTTCGGGGATACAGGCGTGAGCTTATGTTATGTGTATGTGAAAAAGGAGATTGTAAATTCGGGATTCTTAATCGATACCTACATCAACCGATTTATCGACCGATTTCCAAAAAGGAGGATGTCCTCAATTCGTCTGTATCTTTTTATGTATGTTACTCGATATCTCCGCCAAATGTGGACCGATTTTCAAGATTATTTTTGTGTTTGATAGAGCATATTTCAAGGGTGGTCCCATATAAATTTGGTCACGATTGGATTTGAAGTCGGTCCGTTAAGTATTTAAACTTTATTCGAATGTCGTAATGTACGTTTTTGGTCCTTCGAGCCAGATATTAACAAATTGTCAATATGTTTCATGATTTTTACTCAGTATCAGACCGGGTCTGGAATTTGTGCCCGATATAAATGGCATCTGGGACGCCCCCATCACATCTGGGACGGAACTGAGCTCGGCGAAATGTGGATATTTTGGTTCAATAGTACACCTCTTGTACCCTACAAGCAGAAACTGACTGACATATCAACGTACAGTCGAAATTATTGGAGCTAGGAACGAGAAACTGGACTGCCTCGGTGGCGTGGTGGTATTTCGGTACGACTACGGTTCTGAGGTCTCGGGTTCGATCCCCGGGTCGGGCAAAGTGATATTAAATTTTTTCATATCAGCCCGGAGTCTGGAATCTGCCCGATATGGCGATAGGCTCGTCTATCACATCTGGGACGGAACTAAGCTCGGCGAAATGTGGGTGTACTAGTTCGCTAGTAAAAAGGCGCCTTTGCCTACCCCTTCGGGGATACAGGCGTGAGCTTATGTTTATGAACGAGAAACTTTACACACGGGTTCCTTTTGTGACGTAGACGAGCAGTAAGGCGAACTTCGACTAAGTCTAACGCCCGAATGGTCAAACGCTCTTCAATTTTAACGGCTTCTGATTTTCGACATACAATTTTGACAGATAAGGCGGTCTTAAACAACATAAGACCTTAAGTGTATGAACATTCGGCGGTAAGTCAAAGAAACGAACTCAGTGAGGATTTGGACTTTTAAATCGAACTTTGACTCAGTCCGAGTCATTTTTTACAAGAAAATCTTTGCTAGACTAAGACAGCAGTCTTTGCTAGTCAGTCAGGCTGGTTTTCTTGTTAAAAATGACTTAATGATTGATTTAAAAATCCTAAATCCTCACCGAGTTCGTTTCTTTGACTCAGATTTAGTCGAAGCTCGCTCTATAAGAAAGGATTTTTGGAAATTCATCCCCTATGACCTACGACGGGACAGACTCACGCGGGTGTAGCCGCGGCCAAAAGCTAGTTATTAATAAGAGAACACATTTCCTTTTTCAGATTGAACCGGATCCGGAATATTCACCGCCGAAAATAATTTCGAAAACCATTTACAAGCCTCAGCAACCACAGACAGGTAATGTAACTAACCTAAAAATTTGAGTGGTAGACATTGTCTACAGCACGAATGGGCCGGCTCGACCGGTTGGATACCACTGTCTCACAGAAAACCGACGTAAAGTGGCAGCTTGCTGTCGCGTTTCATTAGTTGAATGAGATTTCCGGTGGCCCAACTGGGTACTTGACTATGTTTGATTTTATACACATATTTATATGTAATAGCAAATAAAACAAAAAAAACCCTTCTGTAAAAACTGCATCGAAATTGGTTGAAAAATGAGGCAGTAATTCATATTTTAAATTCTGGAGTGGGGGCATATTGGAGATATCTTGCTATCCCTTTCCAACGCACGTACCGTTATGGCGGTGACGTGATTATACTGATACCTCTCTTTCCCGCAGTTTGAAGGTTACTCCAAACTTCAAAGGCTTATAACTTTTTTATTTTTAAGATTTCTTTCCGTTCTATATTTTAGACGACGTAAATTTCATATAACATTAATAAAAAAAATTTGTCAAGTACCCACTTCCCACTTCCCAATCCCTATTCCCCTCCTTTTAGGTTAGCAACGCATGACTTTATGTCTTGGGTGTCTCTCGGTGGAGATCACTTACCATCAGGTGACCCAGCTGCCAGTTTGCTATAAAGGTATGTATTTCAGGTACAGTATTCGCGGATGAGCCCCCACCATTGGACTCCGAAACTGAATCCAGCGATGTTGATATATTTGCAGAATTACATAATAGATCTAAAGAGAGAGCTGAGAATCATATGGGTAGAGGATTCGATGCTGGGAAGGTACGTAGATTTTTTAATACAGTAAAAGTGGGTAAAAAATTGGGCATTTGACTATGTTTGATGTTATACACATATTTATATGTAATGACTGCCTCGGTGGCGTGGTGGTATTTCGGTACTACGGTTCTGAGGTCTCGGGTTCGATCCCCGGCGAGGGCAAAGTGATATTGGATTTTTCCATATCAACCTGGAGTCCGGAATTTGTGCCTGATATGGCGATAGGCTCGTCTATCACATCTGGGACGGAACTAAGCTCGGCGAAATGTGGGTGTTCTAGTTTGCTAGTGCACTGCTTACCTCTTCGGGGATACAGGCGTGAGCTTATGTTATGTTATATGCAAATAAAACAAAAAAGAAACCCTTCTGTAAAACTGCATCGAAATTGGTTGAAAAATGAGGCAGTAATATTTTAAATTCTGGAGTGGGGGCATAGTGGAGATATCTCGCTATCCTTTTCCAACGCACGGCCGTGATGTGATTATACTGATACTTCTCTTTCCCGCAGTTTGAAGGTTACACCAAACTTCAAAGGCTTACCTTTTTAATATATTTTAGATGATGAAAATTTGATATAAAATAAAGAAAAACATTCAAATAACCCAATCATAAACGAATTAATTAGTTAATGTTTTTTTATTCACAATTCAAATCTTTATTCAGTCGCCTCCCTAGTCTAGTGGCAACATATATGGACTGCGGACCAGGAGGTAATGTTTTCGATTCCCAGGTCGGGAATGGAAATTTTTCTAATTTGATTTGCCCGGTACTGGGGTCCTGATGTCAGACGGACAGCCGGACGTTAAAACTAAACCAAATCCTTTCTACAACATGCTTGAAAAAGTGTGTTGCGCTGACCCCACATTAATGTGGGATATGGGGAAAATTATACCCAACCCGCATTAGGCCAGTGTGGTAGACTAAGGTCTAACCCCTCTCATTAGTAGAGGAGGCCCGTGACCAGCAGTGGGACAGTAATATTACAGGGCTTATTAGAAAACGAATTGGTTTTAATTTTACAGATTGTGCCTCAACCAAGAATCGAACAAAGACCTCTATTTGAAGACACTGATGACTTTGAAGATAGGCCAGTGAAGAAAATTGAAGAGAAAACAGCTTCTAAAGTATGTAATTTGAGACTCCTTTTGAAAGTTGAGAGTCGGTACCATTTGCATCTGAGCTCGACAAATTGATTGCTCTGCACCTGATGGTAAGCGATGTGCTGTCTAAAAACCAGCGACCATCCACAATCTAGAGTTTATCAGTGGTCACCAAAATCATGCTGACCTATTTATGGATCTTAGTCCTCTGAAGACGGAATAAGCAAATCGATAGGCTTGCGATAAGATAGGCGGATGACCGAAGCAGTCACAGATACCCCCATGCCCTTAGTTGAAGGATTTGATATAATAATATAAGTTGTAGAGTCAAATAAAAAAATACTCAAACCTGTACTTATCACGGTAGGCAGCCGCGTCGATGTGCCTCTGGCATTTCTGGTGATCACCACTTACCATCAAGGTCGTCTGTTCGTCTGCTTTTGTAAGTCAAAAAATAATATCTTTACAGAAACCAGTTGGAGGTATATCCGTATTTGGTGCTAACAAAGGTGCAGAGAGCATAGGAGCGGCCATTTTGAAACGAAACAAACGGAAATCTACTTCCGAAGAGGATACAGACAGCGAAGACCTTAAACCACCACCAAAACCTAAAGCCACAGACACAACAGACTCAATAAAGAAAGAAAAAGATATATTCGATGATCTTTTTGCTCAATCAGCTAATTTGGAAAAGAAAAAGACAGAGAAAGATAAAGAAGTTAAAAGTGCTAAAGATAAAGTTGATCTTTTTAGCGATAATCTATTTGATGATTTAGGTGATGTATTTACAACTAATGTGATGAAGAATAAAAGTAACCAGAAGTCAATTTTTGATGACGATGATGATTTATTTGCTGATATCGCACCTGTTAAAGTTAACAAAAGTGCTGAAGTGAGAGTAAAAAATAATAAAAGTATATTTGACAGTGATGATGAATTATTTGCTGATAAACCAGTTCTTGCTAAAACGAGTAAAGAAACTGAAAATAATCGAAATAAAAAACCAGAGTCAGTTAATAATGATAATAAAGTAGAAGTCACTAATACAATTAAAGTCAAAAGTAATAAAAGCATATTTGAAAGTGACGATGAATTATTCACTGATAAACCTGTCATCGCTAAATCAAGCACAGAATCCACAAATATTCTAAATGAAAAATCAAAATCGGTTAATAATAACAATAAATTAGAAGGCAGTAATACGATTACAGTCAAAGATAATAAAAGCATATTTGAAAGTGATGAAGAATTATTCGTTGATAAACCTGTCGTTGCTAAATCGAGTAAAGAATCTGAAAATAATCGAAGTGAAAAAGCAGAATCGATTTATAATAACAATAAAGCAGAAGTCAGTGATACGATTAAAGTCAAAGATAAAAGCATATTTGAAAGTGACGATGAATTATTCACTGATAAAACTGTGATTCCTAAATCAAGCATGGAATCTAAAAATAATCGAAATGAAAAACCAGCATCGGTTAATAGTAACAATAAAGTAGAATGCAGTAATAAGATTACAGTTAAAGATAATAAAGGCATATTTGAGAGTGACGATGAATTATTCGTTGACGAACCTGTCGTTGCTAAATCGAGTAAAGAATCTGATATCAATCGACGTCAAAAACCGGAATCAGAGAGTAATCAATTAGCAGAAAATAATATTTTTAAAGTCGAGAATAATAAAAGCATATATGAAAGTGACGATGAATTATTCGCTGATAAACCTGCTATTGCTAAAATAAGTAAAGAGCCTGAAAATAATACAAATAAAATACCAGAATCTGTTAGTAACAAAAATAAATTGGAAATCACTAATAAGGTTATAGATAGAGCTAAAGATAACAGAGACATATTGGAAAGTGATGATGAATTATTCACTGATAAATCTACTAACATTGCAAAGCCTAGCAAAGAATCTCATAATATTAATAAAAGTGAAAAATTAGATATCATTAATAAGGGTAAATCAGATGTAGCTAATGCAATCATAAATAAAGAGAACATTGCTAAAAATGTAGTTGAGGATACTAAACCTGTAATAAATGAGCCTAATATGAAATCTGCTATAACTAAAAATATTTTCGACTCGGATAGCGATAGTGATGTTTTTTCAAATTTAGCGAAAAATAAAGACCCAGAAAAGAAAGATCATATAAAAGATATAGCGATTGGGGAAGATATTTCCAAAAATACATCTGAAGCAAAAAAAGATTTGTTGGAAGTTGTCGACAAAAATAATTTAAGAAGTCCATCACTATTTGATGATGATGATGATGCATTATTTAGTGATACGACTAAAGTTACACCTAAAGATTCGAACACAAAACCGAAAGATGAAGAAAATGTAGGTATTTTAAGAGATAGTGAAATTATTCCATCAGAAATTCCATTAAAGTCCGAAAATTTTGTATCACCACAAATTGCAAGAAAGACCACAGCTGATTTTGATGAGAAAGACAATAACTTAGATAGAAAAGAAAATCAGGTATCTAAAGTACCAAGCGCTAATAACCTTCGAGAAGATATATTCGAAAGTAAATCAAATGAGCAACTCCATGACGCATTTGATAAGCAAGATGAAAGATTTTTTGAAAGTAAAGAAAGTGAATCAAAAGCAGCTGCATCCGAGGAACCAAATATAAATGTCAACCAAAAGCCTATAGACACTGAAATGGTATCTGAATTAAAAATAGATGTACTAATGCCTGATAATAAGCATGCGAACCTGATAATGCAGAAGGATGTAGTTTCCAAAGATATTTTCGATGATGAACCACCTATATTTGAGAAACCGAAAGAACCGAAACGAAGTAAAAACGTCAATGCGTTATTTGACGATGATTCTGAAGACGAAGCGTTGTTCTTTCGAAAAAGTGACATGGATGATAAAACTGAAAATTTCTCATCTACCGTACAATCAGATAATCTTTTCGGAATATTTCACGATGAGCCGCCTGCTATTGATGATTTCGGAAAAGAAAAGGACGCTGGTATCTTTAATACTGTTTCTAAACCTAAAGGTCCAAATATATTTAAAGAAATTGATGATATTGACGATTTACCTTCTGTGCAATCAACGAAAAATACATCTTATAAGAACAATAATAACGATTTTGATGATCTTTTTAAAACAGAAAATGCTATTTCAGAGGCTACTAATAATAAATACAATGCAATTAATATTCATGGTACTTTAAGTGAAATAAAAGAAGACGAATTTGATGATATTTTCAAAGCTGCAAATAAAGTTGTTAATACGGAAAATGATGACATACTAAAATTAACTGTTGATGAATTAATTAAAAATACCACGAAAAGTCAATCTGAACATCCATCTGCCAGTACATCTGAGGCTACAGAATTTTTCGGTACTTCAAAATTACCTGAAAAATCAGAAGCGGAAAAATCAGAAATAGACTTCGATTCAGATGAAGAATTGTTTAGAACTTTGCCAAAACCAGAAGAACCTAAAGTGCCTGAGTTTAAAAATAACGATGAACTAGATAAAGGTGCTTTGATTAAAGAAAATATTGATGTAATTAGTAAATTAGATAAACCAATTTTTAAACCTGTAGATAGAATTGAAACAAAGAAAGAGTCAGAAGTACTGCCTAAAAATGAATTAGATAATTTAGAAGAAAAGCCGGTGTTGAGAAAGAAAGATACAAACAAAAATAACGATGTAAAAAAAGTGGGTAGAATAAAATCTCTCAATTTGAACATTGATGTGTCTACGTTACTTCCGGGTGCTTCTCCAAAGAAGCAGAAAGTTGATTCTACAAAAGAAAGTCCTAAATCAGACACAACTTCGGAAGAAATAACCAAAAAGCCACAAGAAAATGATCCGAAAATGGTGAAATCCATAAGTTTTGAAGACGAACCAAATTCAGAGATACTAGATAACAAATTATCAAAAGAAAGAGCGAAAATACAAGTCAAACGCCGACCATCGACAAGAAAAGCTAGACGTGAAGCTGTCAGAAAATCTGTCATAGACTTGGACGATTCAACAGACAATTCGAGCTCTATAGACGATGCGCTAAAAAGTGTCGAATCTGAAAGCCCGATTAAAACCAAGACTGTACCAAATGAAAGTTCCTCGAAGATACTAAATGAGAAAAAATCACTAGACAATATTGAAATACCGCCAGAAATGCCCAAAATCATAGACAAAGTCCCAGAAAAGCCTAAAGTCACGTCAAAAGTAGTCTACATTTTAAACGATGAAGATATATTTGATACGAAACCTAAAGATAAAACTAAAAATCCAGTGATACCAACACTTGGTAGCATGTACGGTGGAGCTCATAAAACTGATAAAAATGATAACATTGCTAAAAAATCATCAAAAGTCAGCATTTTTGACTCTGATAGCGATGAGGAGCTGTTTGGTGGTAAAAGCAAAAGTAAAAAGCAAGTGCAAACGAAAAGTTCTTTGTTTGATGACGTTGATGATGATAATTTATTTGGTACTAAAAGTAAAAAGGCTGGTAAGTAATTTTAATATAATACTATAATACTATATAAAAAGCAGCAGTTGGGAGTGGTACGGACTGCCGAGACGAGTGTCGGAGGTTCGAGACCAACCACAACATGGAGCATACACCGACGACTTTTTTTATGTTGTGTGTTTTCATTGTGAATTATCGCTTGCTATAACGGTGAAGGACAACATCGCGAGGAAACCTGCATACCCGAGAATTTCTCCACAAGAATTTCAAAGGTATGTGAAGTCTACCAACCCGCATTAGTCCAGCGTGGTAGATTAAGGCCTAACCCCTCTCATTAGTAGAGGAGGCCCGTTCCCGGCAGTGGGACAGTAATATTACGGGGCTAACATTATTATTAAGGCTGGATGCAGTCCGCTTCCAACAGGTCGATCTGGAAATCTTTGGGGGAGGCCTATGTCTAACAGTGGACGTCCTGTGGCTGATGATGATGATGATGATGAATACTAATATAGGTGCCTATAGGCGGTGGAGATCACTTACCATCAAGTGACCCATCTACTCGTTTGCCGGACTGCTATAAAAAAACCTTTTGTACTTTATCTTACAGATACATCTCAACCACATTCATCAAAAAGTCTGTCAAATATTGAAAAATCTACGGAACCTGTATTCAGTGATCCTTTATCGATGCTTGACGATGATTAGATTCGAAAATATTATCGAAACGAGTTGTCTGTCGAAAACGTGATACATTAATTCATTCTTGCCAATGATAAAAGATAATTAAGGACTTGGTAACGAAAATAACGTATCTCTGATGTATAGAGGGAAGATAGATAATATGGTTACTTGGCGGAAGAAAGATCCCAGTTATATAATAGTTAGGCATTTACTTCAAATCTATAAGTTATTATTATATTTGTTTAATTTTAGTTAACTTATTATTCTAATATGTAAAGCAAATTAGGCACAATTGGGTATAGTCCGATTGCTAATTAAAATGGAGTAAACTGACAGATCGAAATGTCACTTTACAAAATAATGTTGCTTACTTCCAAAACATAGTGATTGATCTAGTTCAATTTTTATTTATTTAAACTTTATATACAAATATATTTTTAAACATACTGATTAACCCGTTGGAGGCGGCACATATATATATATATATATATATATATATATATATATATATATATATATATATATATATATATATATATATATATATATATATATATATATGTTACATAAGCGTATGGGCCGCCGGAGGCCGAGCCGCCCGTGACTATTCACTACATATAAAACTGCATATATCGTTATACACAAATTAAATACTTTTTATCATTCAAAGAAACAATAACTCCGCACTAGCTTGCGAAATAAGAATTTTATTGCGTATTTTAGAAATCTCAGTTTGAAATGTCTGTGTAAATAATTTTGGATAAATAATCACAACAGATACGTGAAATAGTAACAATGAAAATTACAAATATTACTTTTATTATTAGAGAAAAATAACGTTCCGCACTTTCATAGCTTTTGTAAGTTTTGTTTATAATGAAACATGACTATAATTCCAGTATACATGCAATAACTTAGCATGCAGTAATTCATTATGACTATACTTCAGAGGACATGCAGTACTAATAACACATTAGGCAGGAATTGCGACTTTGAGTTGGACTTTAGAAAATGAAAGAATGAGATGGTTGAGTTGAAAAGTTTAATTAATCTTCGTCTTTTTACCGCAGCACTATTTTTTAATGAAAAATTGGCAACATTCGAAATGTCATTTTACTCCGTCTAATTAGCAATCCTACTAGAACTGATTAACTGATTATATCGATTGATCAAAATGAAACGATTCAACCGCAGCACTATTTAAAGATGAAAAAATGGCAACATTCGAAATGTCATTTTACTCCGTTCAGCAATCGGACTATAGAAGATTGATCGAATTTATATATTTTCTCTGCCTGGCGTTATTCCGACCTTGTGCCAGGGTCCGCCTTCCTACTCAAACGCTTCCACTTCAATCTTGAGCATCCTCCACAGAGACATAGGCTCTTATATCTTCCTCCAAAACCTTCAGCAATTTTTGGGTCGTCCACAGGGACGCCTCTAATTTGACCCAGTGCTACAATATTGAATATGTAACATAAAAACATACCCTATAGAAGAAACAGAATCGAAATTAGTTCAAAAATGAACGCGTAAATAAAATTTTAAGTTGGGGACGTCTATCTCTCTCGCACGCGGGCACTGTAATGGCCTTTCAAAAGCGTGACGTCATGTC
The DNA here is from genome assembly GCA_036417725.1 of Clanis bilineata. Lineage (NCBI taxonomy): Eukaryota > Metazoa > Arthropoda > Insecta > Lepidoptera > Sphingidae > Clanis > Clanis bilineata. The sequence goes on from CM071165.1 coordinate 1,377,224, forward strand.
GGCTGTGCATAATTTCTTGTCTTTGACAATGATCTTTTACCAGATTTAATCTGATTTATATCGATTAATCAAAATGAAATAAAGTTCAATTTAAATCCTTAGAATCAAAAACTAAGGATCCTAAATCAAATTCGACATATTAAATAATAAATAAATACACCCAACAGTCACACACCTATTCCCGACCCCACATTAGGTATAACCTGTATCGTGGGTGTCAGAGACCATGAGATACTTTCGGTCTCACAACACCCAGACTTGAAACAAATATCTGTGGGACACACAAACATCCGGCTCGATTTGGGAATCGAACCCGTGGCCTCTCGTTTCACAGCCGGCCACTCGCCCACTGCGCCACGGAGGCTGGCGGATATTAAAAGCCGGTTACGAATATTTCTTTTACGAATCTCTTTTTTTTATCTTGTTCATAGCCATGGATACAATGTCCTTCAGCAGTATACTTTTTATAATTGTTTTTAACTTGTTATCCTACATCTAAGTTTTCGCAAGTGCAATGAAGTGGGATGTGTTCGATTTCAAGGCCCTGCTGGAGTTTTGGCGGCAATTCCTTCCAGTTTGATGCCTTTTAGACGATTTTTCGCAGCGGAGGAATCGAACATGGTCGACCCATCCACCCGACGAAAAGCATCCAAAATCACTTATTTCAAAGCTTCCACATACTGTCCCTCTTCGTTGATGTTTATTGCTTAAATACACATCACATTTAAACCACAAACACAACTTTAGACTAGAATATGAAATTATTAAAACAAGCGACCACCCGCACCGTCAGAATTCCCGCCAAAACTCTTAGGAATCTCTCGTTTCGATAATGTTTCTATGAAATACTTTAATTAAAAACATTCCAGCAATTTTTATGTTTGTTCGGTCAAATATTTATAATTGGTTATTGTAATTTTTATATGAAATTGTTATTATATAAAATAATATATTTTCGTATTACGAATGTAAATAAATGCTTGTTTTGAGATGTGTTTTAATATGTTTTTTATTTTTTATACCACTTAAAAGCTATGCCAGGTCAAATTTGTGACCTCGTGGCATCAATATAATATACCCTAGATGCACAGTTCTTTCCAAATATCCTCATTAAAAGTGGTCCCGGGAATAAAACAAAGAAAAAGATCGTAAGTTCTAATTAAATCAACACAAATATAACCCTATGCATGTGTTATAAAGTAGCTTTTTAAACGAAATGATCAAGCGTTCTTAAATTTGAATTTTGAAATTTAGAATTCTATCGACGTCCGACTGTAGGCAAAAGAAGTGCTTAAGCACTTCTTTGCTGTCCCATTTTCCGACCGTCAACTGTGCATCTAGGTAAATAATAAATCGATGCCTCGTGGTTATAAGGCACACAGTCGTATTTGAAACATACGCGCGCAAGGTCGTGCCAGCGTACAGCGTCTCCTGCACTAAAATATTACACAAAAGCCCTACACACTAGTATTTCTACAATTTGTTGTCTATGGTCCATTGTAAAGCCGCGTCTACTGCACTAAAATATTACACAAAACCCCTACCTACAAGTATTGTAGTATTTCTACAATTCGTTGTCTATGGTCCATTGTAAAGCCGGGTTTCCTGCACTAAAACATTACACAAAGCACCTACATTAAACATGCTTTTTTGTCTATGATCCATTGTTCTATGTGCAGGTGACAGCTAAAATGGTTGTTTTGCGTATGTGTTTTTTTTTGTTTCGAAAAAGCTAGTGCAGGAGACGCGGCGTTACATGAGCAGACGATGAAAAACCTTGATTATTGTGTGTTTTTGGTGTTTTGTTTCGAAAAAAACATGTGCGGCTTAATAATGTTTTGACAATAAAATCGTCTTATGTCGCGTTTCCTGCACTAGGTTTTCTTGAAACATTACACAAAACACATACGCAAAACAACGATTTTAGCTGTTTCCTGCTCATAGAACAATAGACCATAGATAAAAAATACTTAATCACGCCAGCGGGCCTACCCAAGCTTATCGCTAGTGGAATATAATAGTAAATGTATGGGAATTACGTACGATTACGCTGTATAGCGTAGAGTACTCATTCCTATAAACTATTGTATTCGACTAGCGATTAACGGCCGGTTTCAATAAATAATCTCAGTTTGAATATGCAGATAGATTACAAAAATTAACCAATAAGAACACAGTTTGAACATGACTCCGTCAAATGACTTGATTTGATTGGTCCATAATCGCGATCTATCTGCACTCTAAACTGAGATCGTTTATTGAAACCGGCCGTAAGCCTCTTGACTAAGCCCGCAGAACGGCTAAACGGATGTTTAGCACAAAGATAGATCATAGTCTGGAATAGCACATAGGCTACTATTTATCCAGAAAAATGTACTGTTCCCGATGAATAGATTGACCAAATTAACAGTAATTAAGAAATAATACACCAGCTTTTAAATAAAAATTTCACTTTATTTTCATAATCTAATAATTCCATGTAACAGGGTGCTACATCCGCCATCTTAATTTCTAAATTTAAGTTTACACTTTACGCGGGAACCAAAATGGCCATAAAGCCTCGTCTCCTGCACATATAACAATAGACCATAGACAGAAAAATTGAGAAATGCCATGTTTTGTGTAGGTGCTTTGTGTAATGTATTAGCACAGGAGACGCGGCTTTAGACTCACGCGGGCACTGCCGCTATCTAGTGTTGCCACATCAATTAAAATACCCCAAACAACATGAAAAATATCCGCACACAAAAATACATTAAATAAATTAATACACAAAAATACACACTCAAAAATACATAGTTGGCTATGCGAAACCATTTTTGCTTCTTGTAACTTCTATCACTGTCTTTAAGGCCGTCTTTAACCAAATATTTTCGGCAACCAACACACCAAATTAATAAAAGACGAGTCCAATCTATGGAAGTCAGTTCGAAGTTGAATATATTCCTGTCTTGCTCCGACATTTTTTTGTATAAAGATGTAGTGTTGTCATCCTTAAAAATCCACTCGTTTGTCGCAAAATAGCTGTAACTTAGTGCCATTCTGTACATTTTGTGATAAATCTTTATGAATCTGAAATTGATATAACACATTAAACATATGTAATTTCAAGCTTATATCCCCGAAGGCGTAGGCAAAGGCGAACTAGAAAAAAAACACTTTTAAGATTGTGTTTTAAATAAATCGCAGTGATTCGGAAGAACGTTGTTTTATTTTAATAACTTTACATTCAACCCGCATTAGGCCAGCGTGGTAGACTAAGGCCTAACCCCTCCCATTAGTAGAGGAGGCCCGTGACCAGCAGTGAGACAGTAATATTACAGGGTTAATATTATTATTATTATTTACATTAAACACGACACAACACAGCTAGTACATTTTTAGAGGAGGGAAGAGAAACTTGGAGAAACTTCCCAATGACAAGACACGGCACCCTACCATAAAGTTGCCACAATCATAGAACAAACTTACTTTTATAGATAACATGATGTGTATATTTAGTGCACTCCAACAAACACCCACATTTCACCAAGTTCATTATCCATCCCAGATGTTATATGATGGGCCTATCGTCATAGCGGTCATAAATTCCAGGATTGATACAGAGTTTTTTTATAGCAAGGATTGGAAAACGAGTAGATGAGTCACCTGATGGTGATCTCCACCGTCCATAGACACCAAAGACAAAAAGAATCATGGGTGCGTTGCCAACCTAAAAGGAGGGAATGGAAGGCGAGGAAAAAGGGATTGGGTAAGGGAGGGGTCAAATGGGCCACAGGAGATCATTGTTTTGCGTATGTGTTTTGAGTTTTGTTTCCAAAAAAACAAGTGGAGGAGCGCCTTTATAGTATGTTTGAAATCTTACCATTATAATTGGGTACTTGACTAGTTTTTTTTATGAATTTTATATGAAATTTACATCGTCTAAAATATAAAACAGAAATAAATACTGAAATATTTTCAAAAATAAAAAAGTTATAAGCCTTCGAAGTTTGGTGTAACCGTCAAACTGCGGGAAAGAGAGATATCAGTACAACCGTCATAACGGTACGTGCGTTGGAATGGGATAGCAAGATATCTCCAAATTCAAAATATCATATCCAGAATTAAGAATATGAATTACTGCCTCATTTTTCAACTTATTTCGATGCAGTTTTTACATAACGGTATTTTTTTGTTTTATTTGCTATTAGATATAAATATGTGTATAAAATCAAACATAGTCAAGTACCCAGTAATACTTACGAAGGAATATCCTTTGGTTTTTTGATACCAAGCAGGAAGACGACCAGGTCCATGAGATATCCAGGTATGTAGTGCAACAACCACGTCAGAATCCAGAATAATGTCTTATTCGTAGTTTCCACAGTGTAGCAATACCATATAGATTTGGGGGAAACGAAACTTCGCGTCTGTTCGGATGTCATTATTACTCGGTTTTCACCTGAAAATAATTTATATAAATTAATAAAATAAAAATAAAAATGTTTATTAATCACGTAGGCTTATAAAAGCACTTATGACACGTCAAAATAAAAGCATAATTTAGATTTAAGTATTTCTTATAATATTATTATATTATATTATAGAATGCTATGAATTTGGAATCAGGGAGGCAGGTCATACAGTTAGAAGAATAGGGTCCTATGGGGAAAGGGGAATGGAGCGGTTTGTGGACCGTGAAAAGGGAACGGGATATGGCAGGTACGCCGACAGAGAAGCGACGGGAATTAATAATAACACCCATAGTCCTGACCCCACACTAACATCGAGTCTTGTGTCGTGGGTATCAGGAACTACGAGAGACTTTCGGTCTCACAACACCCAGACCCGAAACAAATATCTGTAAGCCATACAAACATTTGTCTCGATGCGGGGATCGAACCCGCGGCCTCTCGCTTCACAGCCGGCTACTCGCCCGACAAGCCACGGAGGCTGTCATCACAAACTTAACGGACCGACTTCTAAATTTATCTGACCGTGACCTTTATATGGGACCACCCTTGGAATAAGCTCTTGATGCTCTTTTTCCGCAGCATTATTATATTTCATGAAAAAGTGGCAACATTCGAAATGTCATTTTAGTCCAGAGTTTTGGCGGGAATTCTGACGGTGCGGGTGGTCGCTTGTTTTAATGATTTCATATTTTAGTCTAAAGTTGTGTTTGTGGTTTAAATGTGATGTGTATCTAAGCAATAAACATCAACGAAGATGGACAGAATGTGGAAGCTTTGAAATAAGTGATTTTGGGCGCTTTTTGTCGGGTGGATTGGTCGACCATGTTCGATTCCTCCGCTGCGAGAAAATCGTCTAAAAAGCATCAAACCGGAAGGAATTGACGTCAAAACTCCAGCAAGGCCTTGAAATCGACCACATCAGATTTCTTTGCACTTGCGAAAACTTGATGTAGAAAACAAAACAACATGAGACATAACACGAGGCTGTATGGGCTCGTACCCTTTGCCTTCCCGAAAGGGAAAATAAAAAAATATCTCACCCCAAGACATATTGCACCTGTAGTTGCTAACAGTATATATTTTAACGTCTCTGTCAGCCCCTGCCGTGGCCCATGCCGCCGCAATTATAGCGTTGTTTACGTAATCGACTGGCGCGTAACATAACCTCACATCGCCGTTTAATGTCACATGAGTAACTCCCAAACCAATGCCTAAAATCACCTGTGGAGAATAATATAAAATTCAAATTCAAATTATTTATTCTGCAAATAGAATATTTTATACCACTTTCACATGTCAATTACGAGTATATATTGATTTTAAGATATTGATAAAGTAATAAACGCGTCGGTATTTCGTGGCTATCCCTGAGAAGAAATGCCGAAACAAACTCAAGGGTAATAATTAAGAAGGATCCTGTTGAGGTATAGATCCAATGCCCATGTTACAAAGAGTTAAGTCCTTATGTTATGTTGTCATTGGTTTATAAGTTTATGGTAAGAAATGTCAAAGAGGTTATTGAGCTTCTTCCGCTAACCAAAATGTAGCCGCCATGTATGTGTAAAGTAATTAAATAAAAGTGAAGTAATATGTTATAAATATTTTATTAAAACTACATAAGTCTCCCAGCACACACGATCCAAACCTCGACAGTGGTAGCATACCGTGGTTCCCGTGGTTCCCGTGTTCATTGTGGTTCGCCGTGTTTGTTCGTCCACGCGGTATTTGAAGATGGCTGTCGCATCGTAAGAAAATAAAGTAAGAAACTCATAATTAATCTGAATCAGTATGATGAAGGAAAAATATTCTGTTGAGCCCTTCAAAGGCACTAATTTTAATACTTGGGCGTTTAGAGTACGCAGTATATTAAGAGAAAATTTAGTATTGGACGCCATTGAGAATGAGAGTTATGGCGCGAAGGAAGAAAATAAGGCATCTGAGGCGAAAGCACAGGCTATTATTATTGCTTGTGTGGCGGATAGCCATATAGAGTATGTAAAGAAAAGTAGTGCCCATCAAATGTTTCACAATTTAGAAGAAAATTTTAAGAAAAAAGGTGTGAGGTCAAAGTTATATTTGAGAAGACAGTTGTCGGATATGAAGTTCAAGGAGCACGAGTCTCTGATGAAACATTTAGTAGAAATGGAGCAAATCTTTACTGATCTTAAGGAATCTGATTCAGAATTAAGCGAGGAAGAAAAAGTAAATTATGTCTTGTTGTCAATGCCAAGGTCATATGAAGGAATTATTACAGCATTAGAGACACAAGAGGATTTGAAACTAGATTTTGTGAAAAATAGGCTGCTGGGAGAAGAAGAAAAGAAAAAGAAATTTAACGGAAAAGAAAATGATAGAGAAATTAATCGTAGGAACGCATTTAACTGTTATACATGTGGAAAACCTGGTCATAAGAAGTATCAATGTACAAGAAATGTGAATTATATGCAAAGGAGGAATAACTATAATCAAGGAAGAGAAAATTATAATCAAGGAATGGAAAATAATCAAGAAAGAAAAGAAAATTATACAAGAGAAAGAGGATATTTTAATAACCCGAGGGGACGTGGTAATAACACCCGAGGACAAGGATATAGAGGAGCCAGGAATTCAGGGAGAGGACACCAGTCATATACAGCGGAGAATAGTACAGCGAAGCATGGAGCGGCTATTAATTGTGAAGTGAATAAGTGTAATATGGACATTAAGGATAAATTAGTGTGGTGTATAGATTCTGGCTGTTCGGATCATTTAATAAATACTAAAGATATGTTTTCTGATTATAAAGAGTTAAATAAACCTAAAAATATAGCATTGGCAAAAAATGGTGTAATGTTAAAAGCGGTAGGAATAGGTAATATACAGGCAAAAACATATGTTGGGAAAAAGCCTTCTAATTGTACTATTAAAAATGTTTACTATGTGCCAGACTTAAGGAAAAATTTGTTATCAGTTCATAAATTGGAAATTAATGGTTTAAAAGTTTGTTTTCAAGGAGGTAAAGTTAGAGTTTATAAAAATAATGGCTTATTAATGATTGGGGACAGTGATGGTTCATTGTATACTATAGAAATGCAAGTGGATTTTTCGGAATGTAATTATACAGAGTCAAACAGTAATATGACAGAATTATGGCACAGACGTTTTGCACATTTGGGTATTAATAACATTAATACATTATTGCATAAAAATATGGTAAGTGGTTTAAATGATATGAAAGGTAATAAAATTGAACATATGTTGTGTGAACCATGTTTACTCGCAAAAATGACAAGACAACCATTTAATAAGCAAGGTTACCGAGCAAAGAAACCTTTAGAGTTAGTACATACAGATGTTTGTGGACCTATAACCCCTACAGATAGAGAAGGTCATAAGTATTTTGTTACATTTATAGATGATAACACACATTTTTGTATGGTATATTTAATGCGTCACAAATCGGAAGTTTTTGATAATTTTAAGAAATATTTTTATTATGCAACTAAACATTTTAATGCAGATTTATTAAAGTTACGATGTGATAATGGTAGAGAATATATATCTGGGGAATTTCAAAGATTTTGTTCAAATAATGGTATAACATTACAGTATACAGTACCGTATAATCCTGAGATGAATGGGGTAGCAGAAAGAATGAATAGGACACTTGTAGAAAAGACTAGGACAATTTTATTGGAATCTAAATTAGCAAAAGAATTCTGGGGAGATGCAATTTTGTATTCAGGATATGTAACTAATAGAAGTCCAACCGTAGGAAAAGATAAAACTCCAAGTGAATTGTGGGAAGGTAGGAAGCCGGATGTTTCTAATTTTCGTGTATTCGGATGTATAGCATATAATCATGTACCTAAAGAACATAGACAGAAATTAGATAACACAGGGAAACGAATGATAATGGTAGGTTATAGTAGAACAGGGTATCTATTGTATGATGAGGAAACCGAGAAGTTAGTTCATGCTAGGAATGTAATATTTGATGAACGTCAAAAAGAAGAACCCTTAGTTCACTTACCAGCTGCATCCACAGATATGTATACACAGGAACAACAGAGAGAAAAAGTTACATTTGAGGATGAAAAGGAGTCAGAGAGAGAAGATGATCAAACAGAAAATGAAGAGCAGGAAGTTATAGATATATTAAATACAAAAGAAAAAGAGCAGAAGATTACTACAGAAAATGAAAAGAATAAAGGATATAAACATAATAGAGAGAAAAGGCAAACAAGAAAACCAAAATGGCAAGAAGATTATGAAGTCAATATGGATGATGATAATGATGATGCATTATTTGCTCTACTAAGTATGAATCAAGAGGTACCATTATGTTATGATGAGATAAATGAAAGACTGGACAAGCTAAAATGGGTAAAAGCAATACAAGAAGAATTAAAAGTATTAAAAGAAAGTGAAACTTGGAAAATAGTACCAACACCGAAGAAAGAAAAATTATTAGACAGTAAATGGGTATTTACAAAGAAAAATATAGGAAATGAAGAAATATATAAAGCAAGATTAGTAGTACGTGGGTTTCAACAAAAAGATAATTTAGAAGATATTTACTCACCTGTTTTAAAATTACAAACGTTAAGAATATTATTGTCAGTTGCAATGTATAGAGATTATGATGTACACCAAATGGATGTAAAAGGGGCCTTTTTATATGGTAACATTAATGAAAACGTTTATTTAAAATCGCCACAAGGCTTAAATGTACCTGAGGGATATGTTCTGAAATTAACAAAATCACTATATGGGTTAAAGAAATCACCGAAGTATTGGTATGAAAAATTTCATGAAACTATAACTAAATATGGGTTTAAACGTTCTGTAAATGACTATTGTTTGTATACTAAAGGGGAATTGTACTTATTATTATATGTTGATGATTTGTTAATACTAGGAAAAGATAATTTGCAAATTGAGAATGTTAAAAAGTTTTTATCATCACAGTTTAGAATGAAAGACTTGGGAAATGAGAATTTAACATACTTGGGAATTTCAATAATTAAGAAACAAGGGGAGATTCATATTAATCAGATAAATTATTTGCAAAGCATTTTACAGAAATATGGTATGGAGAATTGTAAAGGTAGTGACACGCCTATGGAACTTAATTTTAAATTTGATGAAAATTGTAATATTGATATGAGTTATGAACACAAATGTAGATCATTGATAGGATCTCTTATGTATGCAACAGTGGGGTCACGACCTGATTTAACGACTGCTATATGTTATTTAAGTAGATTTCAGTCTAAACCATGTGAAAATTTATGGATAGCTTTAAAAAGAGTGTTGAGATATGTCAAGAAAACTGTTAATTATATGTTAGTTTATTCAAAAGATAATAACTGTAGAGTAATGTCACCAATTTTAGGATATGCAGATGCTGATTATGCTAGAGATTCAGATAGGAAATCCACATCTGGATATATATTTCAAGTTTATGGAAATACTGTAATTTGGAGATCTAAGAAACAAACTACAGTAGCATTGAGTACAACTGAGGCAGAATTAATTTCTTTATGTGAGGCTTCTATGGAGGCATGTTGGATTGTAAAATTATTATCAGATTTAAATGTAAAAGTAGATTGTGTAACTATTTTTGAAGATAATCAGAGTACTATGAAAACGGTAAAGAATCCAGACCAAAAGAGATTGAAGCATTTAGATATAAAATATAATTTTGTTAAGCAAAAGGTAGAGGAAGGACTTATTAAGGTAGAATATGTAAACACTAGATATCAGCTCGCAGATGTATTCACAAAACCTGTTAGTAGAGATAAGTTTATTCAATGTATGTATGAATTAGGTTTGAAACATGGACATTGAGGGAGAGTGTTGAGGTATAGATCCAATGCCCATGTTACAAAGAGTTAAGTCCTTATGTTATGTTGTCATTGGTTTATAAGTTTATGGTAAGAAATGTCAAAGAGGTTATTGAGCTTCTTCCGCTAACCAAAATGTAGCCGCCATGTATGTGTAAAGTAATTAAATAAAAGTGAAGTAATATGTTATAAATATTTTATTAAAACTACATAAGTCTCCCAGCACACACGATCCAAACCTCGACAGATCCATATTATTACCAAAGACTTCTATGTATTTACTAGACAAGCTGTTTCGAAGTAAAATTGTGGCACATGACGGCGAGTGTTTGACGTTTCACGGCTAAGGAAAAGAGCAGATTTGTATAATGTGTTGAGGTCGATTAACAGAGATTTAGTGCGCACATTCTATGTACCGAACAACCAGTCTAGTAGTATACATAGAAGTCTTTGATTATTACGGAAGTAAAATAATCACAAGTTTAAAAACTTAACACACCAACTTTAAATCCGATCGTGATCAAATTTATATGGGACCACCCTTGAAATAAGCTCTATCGAATATAAAAAGAATTTTAAAAATCGGTCCACATTTGGCGGAGATATCGCGTAACATACATAAAAAACAGACGAATTGAGGACCTTCTCCATTTTGGAAGTCGGTTTATAAAGAACAAGTTTAAAAACTTAACTGGCCGACTTCCAATTTACCGATTGTGATAAAATTTATATGGGACCACCCTTGAAATAAGCTCTATCGAACACAAAAATAATTTTGAAGATCGGTCCACATTTGGAGGAGATATCGCGTGACATACATAAAAAATACAGACGAATTGAGGACCTCCTCCTTTTTGGAAGTCGGGCGAAAAGAAAAAGAAGGACATCTCGACTATAGTTAAACGGACGCCACAGAGAAGCCACGCACACAAACGCGCCTGTACAAAAGTTGTACGCACACATACGCCATTACGTGTCCATAGATCGAATGGGCTGAAAAAACTGCTTCACTTCCAATGTTCCTAACGCTCCATCCATTTTTTTACATCCGTGATTATCATAAATTATCTTTTTAGTACTTTTTTAAGTAAAAGCTGCGTGCTGAGCATTTTATTTTGAGGGTATTGAACAACGATATATTATTTACCTAGATGCACAGTTGACGCTCGGAAAATGGGACAACAAAGAAGTGCTTAAGCAATTCTTTTGCCTACAGTCGGACGCCGATAGAATACTAAATTTCAAAATTCAAATTTAAGAACGCTTGCTCATGTCAATTAAAAAGCTACTTTATTAGACGTGCATAGGGTTATTTGTGTTGATTGAATTTGAACTTGTGATCTTTTTCTTTGTTTTATTCCTGAGACCACTTTTTAGGAGGATATTTCCAAAGAACTGTGCATCTAGGGTATATTATATTGATGGTATTGAATGAGACTTGACGCCTCCTTGGTCTAGTGGCAGCATATATGTGCTGTGAACCGGGAGGTACTGAGGTACTCTATTTGTCTACGGACACTAACATGCGTCCTCATTTATTTTCATACAATATTGTCGACAACACGTAGACAAAATCTCGACCGTCGATTATCGGGATATCTCGTGGTGCGCATACTAGGCGGGCAGGTCGGGCAAAGCAAATTTTCTAATTTAATTTGTCTGTGACTGGATCTCTCAGAGGGGGTTGACGTCAGGCAGGCAGCCGATCGTAAAAACTAAACCAAATCCTTTCTGGAACATGCTTGAAAAAGTGTGTTGCGACGACCCCACATTAAGGTTGATCTGGAAATCTTTGAGGCCTATGTTCAGCAGTGGACGTCCTATGGCTGATGATGACGATGATGATGGTCAGGTAGAAAGAACATTGAATGAGACTGAGCGGTGAGCCGTCACGCTTGTCTATGTAACACTCGTTCGAGTAAAGTTATCTCGAATCGACTGAGGGAGCTCGGCGAAATGTGGGTTTTATTGGGTATAATAATAATAATAAAATATAAGCCCTGTATTATTACTGTCCCACTATTGGGCACGGGCCTCCTCTACTAATGAGAGGGGTTAGGCCTTAGTCTACCACGCTGGCCTAATGCGGGTTGGTAGACTTCACATACCTTCGAAAAATTCCTGTGAAGAAATTCTCGGGTATGCAGGTTTCCTTACGATGTTTTCCTTCACCGTTATAGCAAGCGATATTTCATAAAGAATACACTTAACATAGAAAAGTCGTCCGTGTATGCTCCATGTGTTGGTCTCGAACCTCCGACACTTGTCTCGGCAGTCCTTACCATTCCCAACTGAGCTATCGCAGCTGTTTATTGGGTGTATGAATATAAAACTTAACATCGGCCATGTCATCGGTTTCGCGAATGTCCAGTTACATATATCTATACCTACTCTATAATTATTGCGAGAGATAAGTGTGTGACAGAGAGAGATTTGACTGAATTCTTACTCCCGTGGGTCCATATACTGAGCTGAGGTCCATCCATCCAGGCGCCGGCTCGCTGTATGCACTTATCACTGCAAGAATGCGAAAATGCTAAGTCCTAGTACCGGATCTAGGTTTGTTCAGGAGGGGGTATGCTGCCAATTTGCAGTGGCGTGCATTTCATATAGACAAAGAGACATTGTCTACCCTGACGATTTGTTAAACTACACAATGAAAGAAAAAATGGACACAAAATAATTTTTTAAACAGCAATGGGTCTTTTATTTTAAATCGACGCGAGAATGATCATAATCATTGAAGTAAAGCAAAAATAAATTGAAGAAAATAATTATGCAAGATTTTTGTCTGACCTAGTCTAAACGCCTGTGCACGTCACTGACTCGCAAATTGGCAATTTGCGAGTCAGTTTTACAGCAGAGACTTTTTTTTATAGCAGAGATTGGCAAACGAGCAGATAGGTCACCTGATGGTAAGTGATCTCCACCGCCCATAGACACACAAGACACAAAAAGAATCATGGGTGCCTTGCCAACCTAAAAGGAGGGAATGAAAGGGGAGGAAAAAGGGAGTGGGGAAATGGGCTACCGGAAATTTCACTCACCGAACGAAACGCGACAGCGAGCTGCCACTTTACGTCTATTTTCAGTGAGACGGTGATATCAAATTGGTCAAGCCGGCCCATTCGTGCTGTAGACGTAACTGTCTACAGCATGGCTCTATCACTCTTTCGATTTTACCGCTTCCAAATAAGGGCACTCTCTAGATTTTGCCTCCCAAATCTTGCCGCCCGGGGCACGTGCACCTTCTCGAAGATCCGGTACTGTTAAGTCCCACATAAGCTCACGCCTGTATCCCCGAAGGTGTAGGCAGAGGCGCACTAGCGAACTAGAACACCCACATTTCGCCGAGCTTAGTTCCGTCCCAGATGTGATAGGGGGCGAGCCTATCGCCATATCGGGCACAAATTCCAGACTTCGGGCTGATATGGGAAAATCCAATATCACTTTGCCCGACCCGGGGATCGAACTCGAGACCTCAGAACCGTAATCGTACCGAAATACCACCACGCCACCGAGGCAGTCAAGTTAAGTCCCAACAGTCCAAAAAACAGCGACCGTCGACAAACAATGTGTCTATCCTTAGATACATGTTTATTGGTTTATTATATTTATGCCTCTTCACACTCTAAAGAGGGAAGAAACAAATTGCGGGGCTTGCGACAAGATAGTTGGATGACCGATGCAGACACAGGGATACCCCCAAACCCACAACCAACCATCAAATCATGTCGGAAGTTCTAAAGAACTGGATATACACTGGCCAATTCTGGAACGCGATCCACCCATGGAGTGTGGGTCACTATGGCAGATTTTAGCACCATGTGTACGGTGGTCGCCATCCGGGTGGATACGAATATCCCCACCAGGTTGACTTACCTATAGGAGGTCTCACTATGCACACGGGGAGGTCCTTCCCCGTAGTCCTCACAACTTCTTCAGCTATCGCTTTCGTAAAAGTGTATGTGTTCGGCCAATCTTCTATCAATCTGCAAATAAGAGGAAACTCTATTAGAATAAATTAAGAGTAGTAGAGCCACTCTGTAGACAGTCATGTCTACAGCACGAATGGGCCGGCTCGACCTGGCAGATACCACTGTCTCACAGAAAACCGATGTAAAGTGGCAGCTTGCTGTCGCGTTTCGATCGGTGAGTGAGATTTCCGGTGGCCCATTTCCCTACTCCCTTTCCCAATCCCCTTCCCTCCCCTTCCATTCCCTCCTTTAAGGTTGGCAACGCACCCATGATTTTTTTTGTCTTGGGTGTCTATGGGCGGTGGAGATCACTTACCATCAGGTGACCCATCTGCTCGTTTGCCAATCTCTGCTATAAAAAAAAAAGTTACGTCTACAGCACGAATGGGCCGGCTCGACCTGGCAGATACACTGTCTCACAGAAAACTGACGTCAAGTGGCATCTCGCAGTGAGATTTCCGGCCCAATTCCCCCCTTCGTTCCCAATCCCCATTTCCCTCCTTTTAAGTTGTCAACGCATCCATGATTATTTTTGTGTCATGAGTGTTTATGGGCGGTGGAAATCACTTATCATCAGGTGACCCATTTGCTCGTTTGCCAGTCTCTGCTATAAAAAAAAGAGGATTCTCAGGATCACTGACGGGAGGATGTCATCAGGAAGGCAGTCGGTCGAAAAACGAATCTAAATCCTTTCTGCAACACATTCCTGTAAGCCATGATCAACAATGGCATATTCCAATGAGAATCTAACCAATATCGACAATCTAGTTCCGGGTCGATCGTGGTAGAATACCCGACTGACCTGGGTGTCGAAACCCACGATCTCCAGCTTGCAATCCATATCCACTGCTACTAAACCTATGGTATAGCCTCGCAATACAATTGTCGTCACTCACTTGCTAGTTATGTTCTGGAGCCTCTCATCAGAAACATTCTCCACCAGCTCTATCATGGTATCAGGAGGCACTGGGCTTGGGTAGAACTTCTCCAAGACTTCTTCATTCACTCGGCTCTGGGTGGCGTGGGCAAATGCTGTTGATACGTGGACGAAAGACCTGGGGAATTTGGGGTTTGTTATCCTACTACTGCTGCTAAAAGCAGCGATAGCTCAGTTGGGAATGGAACGGACTACCGAGACAAGTGTCGGAGGTTCGAGACCAACCCCAAAATGGAGCATACACCGACGACTTTTCTATGTTAAGTGTATTTTCATTGTGAAATATCGCTTGCTATAACGCTGAAGGCAAACATCGTGAGGAAACCTGCATACCCGAGAATTTCTTCACAGGAATTTTGATGGTATGTGAAGTCTACCAACCCGCATTAGGCCAGCGTGTTAGACTAAGGCCTAACCCCTCTCATTAGTAGAAGAGGCCCGTGTCCAGCAGTGGGACAGTTATATTGCAGGGCTAATATTATTTATTCTTATCCTACTGCTGGCTTTATTGACCTTGAAATAGGTGACAATGAAGAGCATAAGTTGCAGCTGTTAAGGGTCTTTTTTATTGACCTATGCTTCTATGGTTACTGGTTCATCATCAGTTAATAGCATAAACCTTGGCAGAGACAGGCCGTTTCCAACAGGACGTTCTAGAAATTGAGGCTGTCGATGTCCAGTGCTGGACACAGTGAGTGAGATTTCTTGTAAATCATTCCCCCCTTTCCTATCCTAATCCCCATCATCTTCTTTTCAGATTGTAAATGCATCTTATAGTATCCTGGATATCTATAGACGGTGGCGATCTCTTACCATCGTGACCCATCTACTTGATTGCCAGTCTGTGCTATAAAATTACCTTTGCTGTGCTTGTATAAAAACTTACTTCAAATTCTTGCAGTCCTTAGCCAGTAATATCATCTCTCTCGTACCACGCACATTATGGAGGGTAGCCACACGCAGAGGCTCTTGGAATCTGGTGGTGGCTGCCACGTGGAACATTATATTCACCTGGAAACATCAGGGGTTACCACCACCTCTTCATCATCATCATCAGCCATAGGACGTCCACTGCTGAACATAGGCCTCCCCCAAAGATTTCCAGATCAACCTGTTGGAAGCGGCCTGCATCCAGCGACTTCCTGCGACCTTTATCAGGTCGTCGGTCCACCTTGTAGGTGGACGTCCTACCACCTCTTATAGCAGTTTTATTATAATCTTACTTGTACCGATTCCCATACAAAACAAACGAAGAACGATTATAATAATACTGCTATAAGAGGTGGTGGTAACCCTGCAGTTGGTAGAATATTCAAAACCATCGGGTTGGTGACTGCCTCGGTGGCGTAGGGGTATTTCGGTACGACTACGGTTCTGAGGTCTCGGGTTCGATCCCGGGTCGGGCAAAGTGATATCGGATTTTCCTATATCAGCCCCGAGGTTGGAATTTGTGCCCGATATGGCGATAGACTCGCCCTCTGTCACATTTGGGACGGAACTAATCTCGGCGAAATGTGGGTGTTCTAGTTCGCTAGTGCGCCTCTGCCTACCCCTTCGGGGATACAGGCGTGAGCTTATGTTATGTTATGATCGGGTTGGTAACCACCGAACATGGTGTTAAAACCTGCCATTAGGGCACAGTGGTGGTAGCGACCCATTAGACAGTGTATGTCGAGGGGCTTGCGACATGATTTGATGATTGGTTGTGTTGATATGGGGGTCCATTCCTATCTTGTCGCAGGTCCCTCTATTCGCTTTCTTTTGGAATGTAAAGAAGCATTTAAGTTGGCTGGTATGATTTTTGTGACGACTGTTTATAGCGTAGTTTAATATTAAATATTATAATAAATAATAATAAATAACACCCAACAGTCACATACATAGTCCCAACCCCACACTAAGATCGAGTCTTGTGTCGTGGGTATCAGGAGCTACGAGAGACTTTCGGTCTCACAACACCCAGACCCGAAACAAATATCTGTAGGGCATACAAACATTCGTCTCGGTGCGGGGATCGAACCCGCGGCCTCTCGCTTCACAGCCGGCTACTCGTCCGCTGCGCCACGGAGGCTGTCATATATTTATTTATTTATTTTAATTACAACGGTACTTAACAGCAATTACAGTAATGAAATAATATATATATCACAATATTAAAGTTAGCAGTCCAGGAGAAGCTCGTTTATACATCGTTTATCTCACAGAAATGTAGACAGATGGTTCTGAGAGAGCCCCATTTATCAAAAAACACGTCACAATCTGGTGTTATGTTGATCAAGGCAATGCACCATGGATGCGACTCAATGGAGACTGCGCTCGGGATACAGTCCGCGCCGAGAATTCCGCAAAGAGCCTGTCAATTTGAAAGTAACTTACTTCTTGAGCCAGCAAGTTCCAATCTTGGTAGCTGAGACCGAGTCTCAGTTCTGTAATATCACCCTCAATGGGAATCAAACTGCTGGCGAAGTCCGGCTTTCTCTCTCTTAACATTTCGTACACCTGGAAAATGTCGACTTTTAAACCTACATGCTTGTATTGAAGCGGTAGGTAGAACAGTAGCCCGAGCACGAAAAACTAATGTAAATGTAAACTCGCTGCACACTGATGACATTTGATTAATATTTCATACATTTCATAGACGCGCATCGAGCACGAATACATTTACGGTTGTCAGAAATTTTCCTGCTCGGGCTGCAGGGGGCTGACTCTAGACATTCGAATGTGACTTCGATTCGACTTCATCTAGTGCCCAAAAATTCCATCGAAATAGAGTTAAAAAGTTCACTACATTCTGTAATAAGTTCCCCCCAAGAGCCAAAGGAAGAAGGCAGTGTTATTGGACACGGCACGCATTATTTGGACTTTCCTCACTCTGTAGCCCGAGCAAGAAAAACTAATGTAAATGTAAATGTATTCGAGTTCGCTGCGCACTGATGACGTTTGGTTAATATTTCATACAAATTTCATAGACGCGCATCGAGCTCGAATACATTTACGGTTGTCAGAAATTTTCCTGCTCAGGCCGCTGGTGTCTTGTTTAGTGTGTCGCCATAGGAATTAACACTTTTATATCTTTAATGTACGTACTTGTTCATATTTATATATTTAAAAGTATCATCATCATCATCATCATCATCAGCCATAGGACGTCCACTGCTGAACATAGGCCTCCCCCAAAGATTTCCAGATCGACCTGTTGGAAGCGGCCTGCATCCAGCGACTTCCCGCGACCTTTATCAGGTCGTCGGTCCACCTTGTAGGTGGACGTCCTACGCTGCGCTTGCCGGTACGTGGTCTCCACTCGAGAACTTTTCTGCCCCATCGGCTATCAGTTCTCCGAGCTATGTGCCCTGTCCACTGCCATTTCAACTTGCTAATCCTCTGGGCTATGTCGGTGACTTTCGTTCTTTTACGGATCTCCTCATTTCTGATTTGATCGATTTGATTTCATTTCGATTTGATTTTAAAAGTATATAATTCAACAAATCCTTACAAAATAAAGAATAGGTACGTACTGTACAATATAGCCCTCTACTTATAAAAATATTTAAGCGCTGCTTACCTTTAACCATAGGTTGTCCCTTTTATTTGTAAGCAATGTAACGCAAGGAAGAAAGTGACAGGCTATTCTTAGTGAAAAGATAAGCGAAAATGTTTTTTATAAGTAAGGCCCATAATACTTACAGGATCCTTTAAGACCTGCTCCAGCCTTTCCTTCACCGGACTACCTTTCTTCGGCCTCATTAATATGTATATTTTATTTATATTACATGATCTGAAATGAGACTAGGACATATCAGCAGATCGATTCTCTAAGGTTTCAGGAAAACAACGTTGCGGCATTGTTGCGGCAATGATGTTTTCATTTTTGTATTCAGCAAGGTACAAAGCGCACACACTAGCGCTATGCGTGATGATGGCGCTTATGCGAACTAGCTCTCTCGAGCGAGGCGTTTGACATAAATGTATGGAAAATAGTATTCTCTGAGCCAACAACGTTGAACGCTCCGTCGATCTCAACGATGTGCGCTGCGGGAGCGAGGCGATCGCAACGTTGTGGCGTTTCTTAGAGAATCGACCTGCAGTTCTGTCGTGCGATCCCACTTCAGTAGCCCGAGCACGAAAAACTAATGTAAATGTAAATGTATTCGAGTTCGCTGCGTACTGATGACGTTTGGTTAATATTTCATACAAATTTCATAGACGCGCATCGAGTTCGAATACATTTACGGTTGTCAGAAATTTTCCTGCTCAGGCCGCTGATCATGGGTTTCCTCTTCTAGTTTTTTTATTATAGAGGTTCTATGACCAAAGATGTAAAAATGAAGATGAACCGAGCGCTAGGAACAATGAAAGTATGGCAGTGTTTTCGGCACTTTCGATCTATCGACACGTAATGGCGGCGAGTGATCGAATGAGCCGAAAACTCTATGTTCCTAGCACTCCGTCCACCTTTTCGGCCAACTTCCCAAAAAGGAGGAGGTCCCCAATTCGTCGTTTTTTTTATGTATGTTAGGGGGCGTCCATAAATTACGTGAGGTGTTTTTTTAAATTTTCTGCCCCTCCCTCCCCCCCTGGTGAGATGTCGTGAGATTTTATTCAACCCCCTCCCCCATCCCCCAATCTCACGTGAGATTTTTCAAAATATGAGTTTCTTACGTAAACGCGTTGGATTGTTATTGTAAAAAGAAAAAAAAAATTTGCTTCGTGCTTTTATTTACGACTAAAATGTAAAAGTGTTCAGAAATAAGATTTCATCATTACTTACGTGTGAAATGTAACACAAATTTCATTTCGTCTGTTATTGATTTTACACCCGCGAATGCAACATCCCACCATTATGAGACTCTGCAAACTCACTGTTTATAATACAAATACAATACAATAATAAGAATTGAATAATTATAAGTGATTTATATCCACGTAAACTGCAGAATAAAATATGCTGTCAAATTCTGTGCTCAAAGCAAATGCGCAAAGCAAGAATTTCTGGGTATTCGATGCGATACAAAGAACTAGATTAGCATCTTTGTTCAACACACTTAAATGCGTATAGCACCATCCCGTTTCTTCAATACGTCAGTGAGGATAGTCCAGTCTATATTTAGTCTAAGGCAATTTCAGATTAAATTGAGCTATTTGGTATAAAAGAAATATGGTGGTTTGACAGTCAGTAAATGTATAACGTTGAAGTATGAATGAAATTATTTTCTTTCGAAAGAATTAGTAAATGATCTTAATCGTATTACGATTACGCTTAAGATTAAATCTTAAGCATGTACAATCTGGATTAAATGGACCAAAATAGTATAATTTTTTTTTTGTTTCAATCAGAAAAAAAATTGCGTGATATTTGCCGAGACCCCCCCCTCTCTCCAACGTAAGATTAGATGAGATTTGACTCGACCCCCTCCCCTCCTTAAACACCTCACGTAATTTATGGACGCCCCCTTACTCGATATCTCCGCCAAATGTGGACCGATTTTCAAAATTCTTTTTGTGTTCGATAGAACTTATTTCAAGGGTGGTCCCAATTTGGTCACGATCGGTAAATTGGAAGTCGGTCAGTTAAGTTTTTAAACTTGTGGTTATTTTACGCCCGTGTCTACGACATTGGAATTTGGTAGAATAATCACTAGTTTAAAAACTTAGGACCGACTTCAAACTTATCCGATCGTGACCAAATTTATATGGGACCACCCTTGAAATAAGCTCTATCGAACACAAAAAGAATCTTGAAAATCGGTCCACATTTGGCGGAGGTATCGTATATTTTATTTTATGTAGGTATGTTACGCGATATCTCCGCCAAATGTGGACCGATTTCTAAAATTCTTTTTGTGTTCGATAGAGCTTATTTCAATGGTGGTCCCATATACATTTGGTTACGATCGGATTTGAAGTCGGTCAGTTAAATTTTTAAACTTGTGATTATTAAATCGAACTCCCACTTACTCCGAGACATTGTTTACAAGAAAAACAGACTGACAGACTAACCGCCGAATGTTCATACACTTAAGGTCGCCTTATGTCGTTTAAGGCCGCCTTATCTGTCAAAATTGTATGGCGAAAATCAATGTAAGAAGCCGTTAAAGTTGAGTAGCGTTTGACCATTCGGCAGTAAGAAAAGATTTTCTTGTAAACAATGTCTCGAACTAAGTCAATGTTCGATTTAAAAATTCGAAATCCCCACTGAATTCGTTTCTTTAACTCAGACTTAGTCGAAGTTCGCTCTATAGATCTCAGCCTAAAATAGGTTTCATACCTCAAAAGCTTTTCAATCAACTGCTTCCCCAAAAACCCAGTACCCCCCGTGATAAATACAGTGGCATTATCATAAAACGTCTGGATGTCGGAGTTGCCCTTCTCAGTCGCGAGATTTATGGGTTTTTGGCGGGAGATCTGATCTTGGAGTAAAGCTTCGGCGATGTCCATGTCTGAAATAGAGGTATATTGATTTAAACACCTGATGGTATGTGGTTGTGATAAAATATATTCGATTATTTTGCTTTAAAGAATATTTCAACAATTGAGTACTTGACTGTGTTTGATTAGATACACATATTTATATGTAATAACAAATAAAACAAAAAGAAATCCTTCTGTAAAAACTGCATCGAAATTTATTGAAAAATGCATCAATAACCCTAGATGCACAGTTCTTTGCAAATATCCTCCTAAAAAGTGGTCTCAAGAATAAAACAAAGAAAAAATCACAAGTTCTCATTAAATCAAAACAAATATAACCCTATGCACGTGTTATAAAGTAGCTTTTTAAATAAAATGAGCAAGCGTTCTTAAATTTGAATTTGGAATTTAGAATTCCATCAACGTCCGACTGTAGGCAAAACGAGTGCTTAAGCACTTCTTTGCTGTCCCATTTTCCGAGCATCAACTGTGCATCTAGGTAAATAATATATCGATGGAAAAATGAGGTAGTTATTCATATTTTAAATATTGGAGTGGGGGAATATTGTAGATATCTTACTATCCCTTTCCAACGCACGTACCGCTATGGCGTGACGTGATTTCACTGATACTTCTCTTTCCGCAGTTTGACGGTTACACAAACTTCAAAGACTTATAACTTTTTTATTTTTGAGAATATTTCAATATTTCTTCTGTTTTATATTTTAGACGACGTAAATTTCATATATAATTAAAAAAAGAGTCAAGTACCCAATTTTACAAACAATTAGTGCCATCTGTATTTCAATGTTGGAACTAAAAATGCAAATGTACATACACCAGTATAAAATATTTTTCATACAAATCATGGGCGCATTTCGGAGAGAGTACCAGTTACAAATACGAATATAATATTTCTGGAGTAAGTAATCCTAGTGTAAAAAATAAAAGTGTTTTCGTTACCTATTCTAAAAAAATACGCCTTATTTTTTAATTGTAACAACGTCCACAAAATAATTACTATATCAATAACGGAAAAACAAATCAAAACATCGAAACAAATAAAATAATAAACAAATAAAATATTGATGACCTAAAAGATCTCATAACAAACCTTTTAAAGGACGATAAAGCAATAACAAACCCAAATAAAAAAGTTAATGCCTTTAACGACTTTTATACAGGGTGTTTCGTAAAGTAGGTATCATTAATAACTACACTGAAAGAGGAGATGGCTAGCATTCTAGCAATTAATTTTAAAATTTCGTTAGGCTCATACTTTTTGAATAACGGAAACTTGAATTTGTGTCGAAAAATTGATTTCTGGCCCGTTGGATCAGGTGCAATACATTTGCAAACCACCTATGTGGTAATTAATTATTTTTAGCATACACAAAGTCATTCCCATGCTATTTGCGATCTACAGGTCGAATTTTGGTTTTTAAAACCCCATGCATAATAATTAATTTAAAAAATTAAGTTCAATTGTCGACCGAGTTCCAAAAAGGAGGAGGTCCTCAATTCGTCTGTATTTTATTTTATGTATGTTACGCGTTATCTCCGCCAAATGTGGACCGATTTTCAAAATTATTTTTGTGTTCGATAGAGCTTATTTCAAGGGTGACATATAAATCAGGTCACGATCGGTAAATTGGAAGTCGGTCAGTTAAGTTTTTAAACTTGTGATTATTATTTTTAACTTCACCATTGCACTTTTACGCCCGGTTCCAATAAACAATCTCAGTTCGAATGTGTAGATAGATTACAAAAATTAGCCAATAAGAACACAGTTTGAACATGACTCCGGCAAATGACATGATTTGATTGGTTCATAATTGCGATCTATCTGCACTCTAAACTGAGATCGTTTATTGAAACCGACCGTTAATCGTCCTCCCTGTATGTGGAATTATTTTTGGTACCAACTTTATGAAACACTCGGTATAGACAAAAAAAATATTGTGTTCAGAAAACCACATCTCCTGCTCTAAAAGACTTACAAAAAACGTGTATTTTTAACTATGGTGCATTGTAGCACCACACCTATCAGTAAATTGTTTTATCAACCACAAAGCAGAACAAATATCGAAAATCATTCACGCACTTACAGTGTCTCTATAAAGCCAGGTCCTGCACTAGCTTTTTCGAAACAAAACCCTATAAACACATATGCAAAACAACGATTTTATCAGTCACCTGCTCGTAGAACAATGGACTATAGATAAAAATGCATGTTTTGTGTAATGTTTTAGTGCAGGAGATTCTGCTTACGGCATACAACGAAACCTGTGCTAAAATATCAGATACCGATGTTTTTTTTTATTCCCTAATCCCCACAGAGTTTGAAAGAAAATTTCCACCACGTTAGAAATATTATCTGTTTTAAATTATTATTATATTATCTTTATAGCTAGTCATCCATGTTCTACACAAACTTCAAATAATATTTTTATTGACTATTGTTAATGTTCAAATAATTCCGTATGTTTTTCATTGTAATTAAGTTAAGTTATAACAATAAACCATAAATAAAAAAGAAATAGAATAGACAGTTTTACTTGCTACCGAAATACCGAAAACATCGATGTTTTAGACATATCGATGTTTTCCTATCGATGTTTATCGTACATCGATAGTTTTAAATCAATGTTAACATCGATGTCAACAACTACCCATGATACATAATATTATTGTATAATTTTTAACTTATATTTATAAAATGTTATAAAAGCATTCAACATGATTATTCGCGCATTATCATCAGCCACAGGACGTCCACTGCTGAACATAGGCCTCCCCCAAAGATTTCCAGATTGACCTGTTGGAAGTGGCCTGCATCCAGCGACTTCCTGCGACTTTTATCAGGTCGTCGGTCCACCTTCGCACATATTAAAACCTGCAACTATGTATAATCTTATGTTACCTTGTGTTACCTATAATTATTAATGTTAATAATGTTGTGTTCACCTCTAATTACCGTGTTTAAACGGATCTCAGACTATTGTTATATTATGCTAATAAATGTCATATATATGTACGTACTATAGATGTCACTTAAATAAATAAATAAATTGTTCTACGAGCAGGAGACAGCTACAATCGTTGTTTTGCGTATGTGTTTTCGTGTTTTGTGTAGATAAAACATGTGCAGGACGGCTATGTACACGCGGCTTTATATGAACAGGAGACAATGAAAAACCTTGTTCCGTGTAGGTGTTTTCGGTTTTGTTTCGAAAAAACCGTGCTGGAGACTCGGATGAATAAACACACTAAAGCTAAACCTGGGTTTAAAACTAAAACCACGTCTCCTGCCCTAAAACATTACACAAAACTTGATATTTCTATTTTTTTTTGTTTATGGTCCATAGTTCCATGAGCAGAGACAATAAAAACATTGTTTGGTGTTTGTTTCGTTTCGAAAAAACACGTGCAGGAGACGCGCCTAATATATTCTCAATGACTTGGAATTTCCATGTTTATGCCTCCGGCGTTGCATATAAATATGTGTATGAGTTCAAACACAGTCAAGTACCTAATTATCTAACGTCGTTCTATCATAGTCCAGTCATACTCCTCAAGAGTCCTCAACCGGAACTAATGCAAAAGGATTGACGTCATATTTTTCACGCCATGTTTATTACCTACTGATCCCGACTCGCATTATTATTTAAATTACTTATGAATCCATTATTTATGTTCGTGGTAGATAATTGGGCACTTGACTATGTTTGATTTTGTACACATATTTATATGTAATAGCGAATAAACCAAAAAAGTAACCTTTCTGTAAAAACTGCATCTAAATTCGTTTAAAAATGAGGCAGTAATTCATATTTTAAATTCTGGAGTGGAGTGGAGATATCTTGCTATCTTATTCCAACGCACATACAGTTATAGTGTGACGTGATTAAACTGATACTTCTCTTTCCCGCAATTTGAAGGTTACGCCAATTATAACTTTTTTATTTTTGAGAATATTTCATTATTTCTCTCTGTTCTATATTTTAGACGACGTAAATATATAAAATTAGTTAAAAAAATAAATACCCAATTGGATACTTGACTTATTTTGTGAATTTATTTATATGAAAACATAACATAACATAAGCTCACGCCTGTATCCCCGAAGGGGTAGGCAGAGGCGCACTAGCGAACTAGAACACCCACACTTCGCCGAGCTTAGCTCCGTCCCAGATGTGATAGGGGGCGAGCCTATCGCCATATCGGGCACAAATTCCAGACTACGGGCTGATATGGAAAAATCCAATATCACTTTGCCCGACCCGGGGATCGAACCCGAGACCCCAGAATCGTAGTCGTACCGAAATACCACCACGCCACGGAGGCAGTTATATGAAAATTAAGTCTAAAATATGGAAAGAAATATTGGAATGTTCCCGAAAGTAAAGAAGTTATAACCCTAAAGCCACGTCCCTGCACATGTTTTATCTACACAAAACACTAAAAAAAATACTCGAAACAACACTTCAGTCACTTGTTCGTAGAATAATGGACTATAGATAAAAAATGCATGTTTTGTGTAATGTTTTAGTGCAGGAGAAGCGGCTTTATAGGGCGACTTGCACAATTACTAAACTACAGTTAGTCCTAACCTCAAGTTAAATCGAAAAAAAAAAATGATTTTTTTTTTATATGAGAGACTGGCAAACGAACAGGTCACCTGATGGTAAGTGATCTCCACCGCCCATAGACATCCAAGACACAAAGAATCATGGGTGCGTTGCCAACCTAAAAAGAGGAAATGGAAGGGGAGGGAAAGGGGATTGGGAAAGACGGGGGGATGGGCCACCGGAAATCATTCCATGTAATTCATGTAATGAAAGAAAGAAAGATGAAAGAAAGAAAGAAATTTTATTCAGACAGCCTCCGTGGCGCAGCGGGCGAGCAGCCGGCTGTGAAGCAAGAGGCCGCAGGTTCGATCCCCGCACCGAGACAAATATTTGTGCGGCCCACAGATATTTGTTTCGGGTCTGGGTGTTGTGAGACCGAAAGTCTCTCGTAGTTCCTGATTCCCACGACACAAGATTCGATCTTAGTGTGGGGTCAGGACTATGTGTGTGACTGTTGGGTGTTAATTATTATTATTATTATTATTCAGCCAATGTCTCAGGCAACAATAAGTGGGAGAACAAAAAATAAAATAAAAATAAGACCAAATATGTAACACTAAGAGCCATCAATATATTATACCCTAGATGCACAGTTCTTTGCAAATATCCTCCTAAAAAGTGGTCTCAGGAATAAAACAAAGAAAACGATCACAAGTTGTAATTAAATCAACACAAATATAACCCTAAGCACGTGTTATAAAGTAGGTTTTTAAATGAAATGAGCAAGCGTTCTTTAATTTGAATTTTGAAGTTTAGAATTCTATCGACGTCCGACTGTAGGCAAAACGAGTGCTTAAGCACTTCTTTGCTGTCCCATTTTCCGAGCGTCAACTGTGCATCTAGGTAAATAATATATTGATGCTAAGAGGTAACAAATTTGTTAATTATATGTGGTGAATATTATTAGTAAAATAAAATGAGCACACAAAACACCATGAACGTGCTCATATCTTAAACCATCCGTGCCCGAGACATGACTAAAAAGGCCACAGGCTCAGCCTGAATTAAGCCGGGTCTTCTGCACTACTTTTACGAAACAAAACACATAAGCAAAACAACGATTTTAGCTGTCACCCGCTCGTAGAACAATGAACGATCATTCTCGCCTGCGACATTGGCTGAACAAAGTTTATTTTTTTCTTTCTTTCAAATATATTGGTCGAACGTCAAAAAAATAAATGTGGAATTAAAACAAAACAACATACCTGATGCAATGATGTTAAATTAAAACACTAGACTTCATCAAAGTCCGAAGGTTTAGGTACATTTATTTTTCGTTGGAGACGTGCTCTTTGTACTACGATTATGCAAAAATGAATTTATTGGACCATATACAACAATTTTAATTTTCTCGCTCTTCCCCGTTGTCCGTGTTTCGGTCATAGATGTAATACTAATAGAGTAAGCGTCGCCGACCGACGACCTGATAAAGGTCGCAGGAAGTCGCTGGATGCAGGCCGCTTCCAACAAGTCGATCTGGAAATCTTTGGGGGAGGCCTATGTTCAGCAGTCGACTTCCTGTGGCTGATGATGATGATGATGAAGCGACGCCTGCTTGGTCTAGTGGCAGTATGAATGGGCTGTGGACCGGGAGGTACCGGGTTCGATTCCTGGGCAAAGCATTTAAGTAGCCTTTTACTCTTATGGCGCGTACACACTACACACCAACCGAAAGAACACGAAAGAACGTTCGCAAAAGGCCATCGGCGATGGAGACTGAACGTTCTCGATAATTCGCGAATCTTCGCAGTTGTGTGAACGCTACAAATGATTCGCGAATGATCGGAAACGTTCGGTCCCCATCGCCGATGGCACTTCGCGAAAGTTCTTTCGCCTTCATTCGATTGGTATGTACCCGCCATAAAAGGCTACTAACGGCTGGTTTCAATAAACGATCTCAGTTTAGAGTGCAGATAGATCGCGATTATGAACCAATCAAATGAAGTCATTTGACGGAGTCATGTTCAAACTGTGTTCTTATGGGATATTTTTTGTAATCTATCTGCACATTCGAACTGAGATTGTTTATTGGAACCGGCCGTTAGCAGTGAGATATAAAATTACCTCTATGGTTTCGTTTCGGCAGTATTTACTTTTTGCCTACATAATTAGTGATGTTAAAGTTATTTCCGTTGTTTTATTTATCATTTAATTACCCCGGTGCGTTAAATCGCCGGGGAATTATGCTTTAATGTTAATTACAAACAAAAAATATTTCTAGCCCACTGATTTCATCAGTTTACGCGAATATTATAAGTAAATTCAGTCAGTCCAACCCGTGACCACGAAGGCTGAGATCTATAGAGCGAACTTCGACTAAGTCTAAGTCAAACTAACGAACTCAGCGAGGATTTTGACTTAGACCAAGTCATTTTTTAAAAGAAAATCTTTACTTAGTCTGTCTCAGTCTGTGACTGCCTCAGTGGCGTGGTGGTATTTCGGTACGACTACGGTTCTGAGGTCTCGGGTTCGATCCCCGGGTCGGGCAAAGTGATATTGGATTTTTCCATTTCAGCCCGGAGTCTGGAATTTGTGCCCGATATGGCGATAGGCTCGCCCCCTATCACATCTGGGACTGAACTAAGCTCGGCGAAATGTGGGCGTACTAGTTCGCTAGTGCGCCTCTGCCTACCCCTTCGGGGATACAGGCGTGAGCTTATGTTATGTGTTATGTTATGTCTCAGTCTGTTTTGTAAAAAATTACTCGGACAAAGTCAAAGTTCGATTTAAAAATTCCAAATCCTCACTGAGTTCGTGACTTTAACTTTGACTTAGTCGAAGTTTGCTGCCTTCGAAACGTCGGGCATAAAAATTAAAACAAATCGTGATAGAATCCGTAAAAATAGTTTTATTTCTATTTCTAGCCGGGTTTAAAAAAATAAGGCTTTTAATTTAGAGGTATTTTATGTATCTTACTTGATATATTTTTCTCTTTGGTTTAATGGCAGCGTATGTGCTGTGAACCGGAGGTCCTACGATGCAGTTCTCCGTGTGGATCTTCCCGCTGGCATGAATATCATTTGTTATGCTGATGATACGTTAATCATGACTGATGGGGAGAACTTCGAGAGGACCACAGAGCTTGCAGAGCGTGGAGTGGCAATCGTCGTTGCTAAAATACGGGAGTTGGGTCTCCAAATAGCGCCTCATAAGACTGAGGCGCTATGGTTTCACAAAATTCCACGGGGTAGAGAACCACCCAACTCGCTTATCCGACTAGGTGAGTCAGATGTTCGGGTAGGCAAGCATATGAGGTATTTAGGACTCATTCTGGACGGACGCTGGAACTTTGGGGAACACTTCGAGCGCCTAATTCCCTGCATTGAAAGGGCAGCTGGTGCTCTGCATAAATTGCTACCTAATCTCGGTGGACCGAGAGAGGAAGTTCGCCGCCTCTACGCGGGAATCGTGCGATCGATGGCCCTCTACGGGGCGCCTGTATGGTCGCAAAGACTCCGCGTCCGTCGCTGCAGAACGAAGTTTTATCGACTGCAGCGTAAGATGGCTATCAGAATCGTACGAGGATACCGTACGATATATTTCGAGGCGGCGACAATCCTGGCGGGTTTTCCACCTTTGCATATTTTGGCGGACACAGATGCAAGGGTTAACAACTTAATCCGTACTGCCCGCCAAGCTGGGGATGGCCAGCCAGCAAAGGCGTTCGAAGTGGCACTAAGACGGCTGGAACGTCAGAGTGCTTTCGCAGCGTGGCGCCTAAGGCTCCTGGAGGAGCCTTACGTACATAAACGCGTTGTGGAAGCAGTTCTGCCAGTCTTCAGTGACTGGATGCAGCGTAAGCAAGGCCGACTCACCTACAGGCTTACTCAGATAATTACCGGACATGGTTGCTTCGGTGATTATCTGAATAAGATTGGACGCGAAGCGACGGCAAACTGCCACCACTACGGGGGCATCGATTCTGCAACGCACACGCTCTCTGAGTGTGCTGCGTGGGACGCGGAACGCCAGGTCCTAGTCCGCCAAATCGGAGAAAACCTTGCCTTGCCAACAGTTATTTCCAAAATGTTGGCGGGGGAGGATCAATGGAAAGCTGTGGCCTCCTTCTGTGAAACTGTTATGGTTCAGAAGGAGGCTGCGGAGCGGGATCGGGAGAGAAATGATCCCGCTCGGAGGCGTAGACACCGAGGCAATACCAGAGATCGCCCTGGTTCCTCTGCCTGACGGGGAGGTCATTATTAGTTTAGTAGGTTAATCCATGCCTTACCGAGACGTGCTGTAAAGCATAGCATTAAAAAGGGTTTCGGCGTGTTCCGTTTGGAGGTCCCGGAACCCTTTCTAAATGCAGATGGCGTAAATCATGGGGTTTTTAGCCGGTACGAATCCGGCATACCCTGCGCCTATTAGCTGGGATCCAAGAGGATTTTCCCCATGTAAAAAAAAAAGGTTAGGTTTCCAGGTCGGAAAGAAAGAAAGAAACTGACCCGTGACAATGAAGACTGCAAAGCCTTCGAAACGTCGGGAATAAAAATTATAAACCAAATCGTGATAGAATCCGCAAAAATAGTTTTTCTTCGCGTAAACTTAAGAAATCAGAAAGAAAAAAGTTCATTTGTCAAAACCATAATCACAAGTTTAAAAACTTAACGGACCGACTTCAAATCCGATCGTGACCAAATTTATATGGGACCACCCTTGAAATAAGCTCTATCGAACACAAAGGTCGTAGAACCGATAGCCGATGGGGCAGAAAAGTTCTCGAGTGGAGACCACGTACCGGCAAGCGCAGCGTAGGACGTCCACCTACAAGGTGGACCGACGACCTGATAAAGGTCGCAGGAAGTCGTAATAAACATAAGCTCACGCCTGTATCCCCGAAGGGGTAGGCAGAGGCGCGCTAGTGAAGTAGAACACCCACATTTCGCCGAGCTTAGTTCCGTCCCAGATGTGATAGGGGGCGAGCCTATCGCCATGTCGGGCACAAATTCCAGACTCCGGGCTGAAATGGAAAAATCCAATATCACATCTGGGACGGAACTAAGCTCGGTGAAATGCGGGTGTTCTAGTTCGCTAGTGCGCCTCTGCCTACCCCTTCGAGGATACAGGCGTGAGCTTATGTTATGTGTTTTGAAGTCACTGGAAGTCGCTTCCAACAGGTCCAACAGGTCGATTTGGAAATCTTTGGGGGGGGCTATGTTCAGCAGTGGACGTCCTGTGGCTGATGATGATGATAACAAAAAAAAACTATGTTGTTGCCTGTCCTTTTTCGACCGACTTCCAAAAAGGAGGAGGTCCTCAATTCGTCTGTATTTTTTTAATGTATGTCACGCGATATCTCCGCCAAATGTGGACCGATTTTCAAAATTATTTTTGTGTTCGATAGAGCTTATTTCAAGGGTAGTCCCATATAAATTTAGTCACGATTGGATTCGAGTCCGTTAAGTAAAAACTTGTGATTATTTGGACTGCACTACGCTTACCATCAGATGCAGTGTAGTCATTTTGCCGTGATAAAAAATAAAAAAGTCGTACCGAAATACAATCACGCCACGTATGTAATTAGGGGTTTCCGTTTGACAAAAATACAATAAATCTTTAATATCGCCGGATATTAAATGAATTTGTGAAGAGTATATTTTAAATATGTATAATAATATTATCCCTGTAATATTACTGTCCCACTACTGGGCACGGGCCTCTTCTACTAACGAGAGGGGTTAGGCCTTAGTTTACCACGCTGGCCTAATGCGGGTTGGTAAACTTCACATACCTTCGAAATTCATCTGCACAATTTATCGGGTATGCAAGTTTCCTCGCGATGTTTTCCTTCACCGTTATAGCAAGCGATAATTCACACTGAAAATACACTTAACATAGAAAAAAACATACTGAAAAATAAAGAAATACTGGAAGCAGTTGGGATTGGTGCATGAGGCCCTATCCTAGCTAACCTACCAGCCTTTTTCTAGCTACCTACGGATGACGATCCGAAGAAGAAAGGCAGAAAGAAACTCCGGGCTTATTTTTTTCATCATCAATTGTCACCATTTCTTTTCTTGTCTTTTGTCTTTTTTCCATTTTTAATAATTTGATTTACAAATTGTCGATACAATTGATATTCATATTTATATGGATTCACGCATACTCTATACCACTGGAGATGTAATTACCAAAAGAATGATTAAAAGGTGAAATGGCATTGTAGGATGCAAAAACCCACACTAACAAAAATCCTTATATCTATATCATAAACTTTAGGCCGATTTAATCAAAATCGATATCTGGGACACCCGTGGTTCCAAACGACGGAATCGATGTAAAAACTGTCAAAATTGGCCGCCATTTTGTTTTTCTTTGTTTTTGGGCCGATTGACATCAAAATCGATATCAGAGTCGCCCCGTTGTAGAATATTTAGACTAAAACGACAGGGTGGCTCGACAAATCAAATGTTTTTACCGTTGGCCCTACAAAATACGCGTGCGAAGCCGCGGGGAAAAGCTAGTAAACAATAAGTTTAGTCATTATATGATTATAGAAAGTTAGAGCTCTTTTTTTCGGATTGGTCTCGAACCCCCCACACTTTCGGCAGTCCATACCATTCCCAAATGAACTATCGCTGCTATAATATTAATATATTTTAAATATGTACACGTTTTTGCAGTCCAAGGCAGTCCCTTGGCATTATTACTTTATTTTGGGTAATTTAAGATCCTTGACATTTGGTCACCTTTGTACTGAAGATTATTGTCATACTAGCTGTTGCGCGCAGCTTTGCTTTCTTTCTACCTACCCTTGACTGCCTCGGTGGCGTAGTGGTATTTCGGTACGACTACGGTTCTGAGGTCTCGGGTTCGATCCCCGGGTCGGGCAAAGTGATATTGAATTTTTCCATATCAGCCCGGAGTCTGGAATTTGTGCCCGATATGGCGATAGGCTCGCCCCCTATAACATCTGGGACGGAACTAAGCTCGGCGAAATGTGGGTGTTCTAGTTCGCTAGTGCGCCTCTACCTACCCTTTCGGGGATACAGGCGTGAGCTTATGTTATGTTATGTTCTACCTACCCTTATCCTACCTTAATGTAGGGTCGGCGCAATATACATTTTCAAGCATGTTGCAAAAATGATTTAGCTTAGTTTTTATCACCAGCTTCCAGCCTGACGTCAGTCTCCTCTAAGGAATCCAGTCCCGGGCAAATTAAATTAGAAAATTCGCTTTGCTCGACCTGGGAATCGAACCCAGGACCTCCCGATCTACCGCCCATATATACTGCCACTAGACCTAGGAGGCGTTGCACCCAGCTGTACTCCTGGGATAAATCTATACTTCTATACTAATATTATAAAGCTGAAGAGTTCGTTTGTTTGTTTGTTTGTTTGATTGAACGCGCTAATCTCAGGAACTACTGGTTCGATTTGAAAAATTCTTTTTGTGTTGGATAGCCCAATTATCGACGGTGGCTATAGGCTATATAACATCACGCTATGACCAATAGGAGTGGAGCAGACATGAAAAATGTTTAAAACCGGGGAAGTTGATATCTCAGAAACTACTGGTTCGAATTGAAAAATTCTTTTTGTGTTGGATAGCCTATTTATCGAAGATGGCTATAGCCTATATAACATCACGCTTTTACCAATAAGAGCGGAGCAGAAATGAAAAATGTTGCAAAATCGGGAAAATTTATATCTTGGACAGAAACTACTGGTTCGAACTGAAAAATTATTTTTGTGTTGGATAGCCCAATTATCGAGGGTGGCTATAGACTATATAACATCACGCTACGACCAATAGGAGCGCAGCAGATATGGAAAATGTTGAAAAGACTATATTTCAGAAACTACTAGTTCGAATTGAATTTTTTTTTGTGTTGGATAGCCTATTTATCGAGGATGGCTATAGGCTATATAACATCACGCTTTGACCAAAAGGAGCGGAGCAGAAATGAAAAATGTTTAAAACCGGGAAAGTTGATATCTCAGAAACTACTGGTTCGAATTGAAAAATTATTTTTGTGTTGGATAGCCCAATTATCGAGGGTGGCTATAGGCTATATAACATCACGTTATGACCAATAGGAGCGGAGCAGATATGAAAAATGCTGCTAGCGGGGAATTTTATATCTCAGAAACTACTGGTGTGATTTGAAAAAATATTTTAGTTATGTTATGTATGTTTAGTGTTGACCGAGGGGATGAATGGTAGGGTGACTAAGGGGTGACTGACGGGGTGATTGATGGGGTGACTAATGGGATGACTGACGGGGTGACCGACGTCAGGAATGACGGGGTGACTGACAGGCTGACCGATGGGGTGGCGGACGGGGTGACTGAC
Source organism: Clanis bilineata (assembly GCA_036417725.1). Lineage (NCBI taxonomy): Eukaryota > Metazoa > Arthropoda > Insecta > Lepidoptera > Sphingidae > Clanis > Clanis bilineata. Next base: position 1,411,757 of record CM071165.1, read on the forward strand.
GAGGTGAATGACAGGGTGACAGACGGGGTGACAGATGGGGTGACCGACTGGGTGACAGCCGGGGTTACAGATGGGGTGACCGACTGGGTGACAGACGGGGTGACAGACGTGTGACAGACGGGGTGACAGACGGGTGCCAGACGGGGTGACAGATGGGTGACAGACGGGTGACAGACGGGGTGACGGACGTGGTGACAGACGGGGTGACAGACTGGTGACAGACGGGGTGACCGACTGGGTGACAGACGAGGTGACAGACGGGGTGACAGGCGGGGTGACAGACGGGGTGACAGACGGGTGACAGACGGGTAACAGACGGGTGACAGACGGGTGACAGACGGGGTGACGTACGGGTGACAGACGACGTGACAGAAGGGTGACAGAAGGGGTGAGAGACGGGTGACAGACGGGGTGACGGACGTAGTGACAGACGGGGTGACAGACGGGGTGACAGACGGGGTGACAGACTGGTGATAGACTGGGTGACAGACGGGGTGACCGACTGGGTAACCGACTAGGTGACAGACGAGGTGACAGGCGGTGTGACAGACGGGGTGACAAACGGGGTGACGGACGTGGTGGCAGACGGGTGACCGACTGGGTGACAGACAAGGTGTCAGACGGGGTGACAGGCGGGGTGACAGATGGTGTGACAGAGGGTGTGACTGACGGGGTAAGAGACGGGGTGACAGACGGTTTGACAGACGGTGTGAGAGACGGGGTGACTGACGGCCGAAGTAGATCATCCCATTACCTCTTTTAGAATTATTGTGCTATAGGTGCCTACGACTCACTCTTTCAACCCTCTCTCTCATACGCAGACGAAGTTGCGCGGGTCAGCTAGTATATAAATAAAATAACATCCATTAACAAAGTGATATTGGATTCAGTATCAGCTCGGAGTCAGGTATAAAATAAAATAAAAATAAAAGTCTTTATTGATCACTTACGTACGTAAAAAGCATTTATGACAAGTCAACACAAGCAAATTTTGAATTAAGATTAATTTTACATTATCTCGATATAAATTTGAAGACAGGCAGACAAGTATGGACATAATAACGATGGGATGCCTAAGATAGGGTGATAAGGGGAGATAGGAATAGAGTGTAAGGGAATGGGATGTATGGGAATGGCATATGGCCGGAATTGTGGCAGGGGATTGACTGGAAATACTGGAAGCAGTTCTGATTGGTGCATGAGGCCCTATCCTAGCTAACCTACCAGCCTTTCTCTAGCTACCTACGGATGACGACCCGAAGAAGAAAGGCAGAAAGAAACTCCGGGCTTATTATTTCATCATCAATTGTCACCATTTCATTTTTTTTGTATATGGCGATAGGCTCGCCCCCTATCACATCTGGAACGGAAAGATCGGAGAAATGTGGGTGTTCTAGTTCGCTAGTGCGACTCTGTCTACACCTTCGGGGATACAGGCGTGAGCTTATGTTATGTTTTAACACCCAACAGACACACATAATAATACCTAATATAGTCCTGACCCCACATTAAGATCGAGTTTTGTGTCGTGGGTATCAAGAACTTTTTTTATAGTAATGACTGGCAAACGAGCAGATGGGTCACCTGATGGCAAGTGATCTCCACCGTCCATAGACACCCACAAAAAGAATAATGGGTGCGTTGCCAACCTAAAGGGAGGGAAAAGGGATTGGGAAAGGGAAGGAGAGAAATGGGCCACCGGAAATCTCACTCACCGCACGAAACGCGACAGCAAGCTGCCACTACGTCGGTTTTCTGTGAGACAGTGGTATCAAACGGTCGAGCCGGCCCATTCGTGCTGTAGACGTTACTGTCTATAGCGTGGCTCTGCCACTCTGTATTGGTTGAACATCAATAGGCTATATTATATACCCTAGATGCACAGGTCTTTGCAAATATCCTCCTAAAAAGTGGTCTCAGGAATAAAACAAAAAAAGATCACAAGTTCTTATTAAATCAACACAAATATAACCCTATGCACGTGTTATAAAGTAGCTTTTTAAACGAAAACGTCAAGCGTTCTTATATTACAATTTTGTTTAGAATTTTATCGGCGTCCGACTGTAGGGAAAAAGAGTGCTTAAGCACTCCTTTGCTGTCCTATTTTCGACCGAGTTCCAAAAAGGAAAAGGTCCTCAATTCATCTGTATTTTTTCGACCGACTTGCACAAAAGGAAGAGGTCCTCAATTCGTCGGTTTTTTTTTTATGTATGTTACGCGATATCTCCGCCAGATATCGACCAATTTTCATTTTTTTTTTGGGTACGATAGAGCTTCTTTCAAGGGTGGTCCCATATAAATTTGGTTACGATCGGATTTGAAGTCGATCCATTAAGTTTTTAAACTTGTGATTATTATCGACCGATTTCCAAAAAGGAGGAGGTCCTCAATTCGTCTGTATTTTTTTTATGTATGTTACGCGATATATCCGCCAAATGTGTACCGATTTTACAAATTATTTTTGTATTCGATAGAGCTTATTTCAAGGGTGGTCATGATCGAATTTGAAGTCGGTCTGTTAAGTTTTTAAACTTGTGATTATCCGATCGTCAACTGTGCATCTAGGGCGACTAGCAGCACTTAAATAAATTTCACTTTATCCCAAATCTCGATGTAAATTTATGAATGAGCTGTAGGATAAATAGAGTTTAGGTCTAAATAACATAACATAATATAACGTAACATAACATAAGCTCACGCCTGTATCCCCGAAGGGGTAGGGCGTTTGGAATTTGTACCCGATAAGGCGATAGGTTCGCCCTCTATCCTATTACATCTAGGACGAAAAAAGCTCGGCGAAATGCGAGTGTTTTAGTATTTAGTCTAAGGTTTTAGTTCACTAGTTCGTGTTATGGCGAACACACACACACACACATTTTCGTACACACCGGCCGAACGAAGGCGAAAGAATCTATTCCTGTTCCGTTCAGATAAACAAACTTTCGCTGTTATGTGAATGAAACAGGGGGGTGACTCCTGACGCTCGATTCGAACTTGAATTCGATTCGGTTTCATTTATTGACTTAAAATTCCATCGAAATCGAGTTAAAAAGTGCATTAATGTCACGTTAAAAATTACCAAATAACAAGTTCTCGAATATTATGCAACATTAGCGCACTTTAAAAGTCGATTTTGGTGGAATTTTAAGTCAATAAATGAAACCAAATCGAAATCACAATCGAATCGAGTGTCGAGAGTAAGGGGGCAGGATTCATTCGCCTTCGGCCCAGTGTGTACGCGCCATTATAGAAATCGGTGGATGAATAAAAATAAATTGTTTTTTTTTTTTTAACTATTTAAACTGGCTTAAATGTTCTCAATAACCAAAAATAATCAATTTAATATATCGTTCAGTCCATTCGCGTTTTATCGAATTAAAAATCTCTTTTAATTCACCCGCCGATTTCTATTAACCCGTTTTAATGTATAATATGATGTTTCAGCATATCCTATGTGTCTGGGTATAACCTGTGTATTCACGGAACAAAAGAACCCTTTCTGTGGGTGTATTAAAAACCTTCTCCTTATTTTGAAGTCGGTTAAAATGTATCCTTTTTCTAGAAAAAGATGTCACTACAGGCGCTGCTTCGTGCGTTAATGTTTTTTGTTATTTCATATTTATTAACATATATTTTCTGGTTCTTAAAAATAATTAATATTTTAAATAAATCATTTAGATAAGAAAATAAAATTTTTAATATATTTTCCGTAGAATGGAACATCGTTTTATTATTGCAGCAACATTGTATTGAAATGTCAGTTCTACTGAATTGTCTTCGACACGAATTTTATTTTAGCGAAAAATATTGTAAATTGTAATATAAAACCTAATTGTTATTGAATTTAATGGTGATACACAACATCCTGCGACAATATTAACCTAAACTCATACCGCGGTGAGTACTAATTCATGAATAAACAGCATATTTTCATGTACGCTCTAATGTGTAAAGGAATTATTTTTGTTATTTCTGCTGACTAATTTCGTATTAGGAATTGGCCTCTGGCATCACGGGATTTGTTCCTTGTTGTTTGTCACCTTGCCAAAAATCAAAAGTACATCATTGTGTTTTTTGCGCACAGATTTGTTCTATTAAAAATAATTATTGGCAAAAGTGGTTCTTAGAATTTGTGTGCAATTCTCATTAAGTGTCAAATGAGCGTATTTTCGTGTGTTATTTTGGTAAATAAACAGCATTTTGATGACTTGCATATATATGACCCATTTACGGTTTTTTAATTTGGTTTCTGGAAAAATGTAGTAAAATCATTCATAAAATATTTTTTTAGGTTATTCTAATTGGTTTCCTGTAATTAGTGATTTTAATGTTTGATAAAAACCTAATGTCTTTCTTATTGTTTTTGGTAAACAAAACTGTTTTGTCATTGTTAGGTCTCAAGGTCAGAATGACTATTTTGACTGTTGTACCTTGAGAAAATCATGTATAGTGGCCTAACTGGACCACTTGGGTCATGTATGCTGCCACTACCAATCTGGATACCCAAGACACTAGACTCATATCTTACTGTGGGGTCATGACTAAGTGTGACTGTTGGGTGTTATTAAAAAAAAAAAGTTTGTTTCAGGTACATGAAAAGCGTTTCCAATGATGTCCCTAAAGCCTAGGAACATAGACTTCCAAGAAACATGGGCGAATTTGAAGGAGACTGTACGTATTCTTGCATAATATCATTGTATTCCCTCCCTCCTACAACATTGGGTCCTTCAAACGGAGTGTGAAGAAGCATTTATGCAGGCCGGCATGATACTGGTGGCCACCGATGGACACAAGGTCTATTGGTGGTAGCTGGTATTTTTGGACCGCACATCGCTTACCATCAGGTGTTGTGTGCTCACTTTGCCGTGCTCGGATAAAAAATAAAGAAAAATTTTGTAAAATGATTTACTTCAACTCTTACATAACCATCACATTATCATTCTCGTATCGATTAAAATACAATCCGAGCACTGATATTTTGACAATTTGTTTATGGTCACAAATTTTTGGTCATTTATGTAAATAGTAGATTGACATGGTAGACAGTGTCTCTTTGTCTATTATGGACTGCACGTCACTGCCCATAGGCATACAAAGAATATTATTACTAGTCCAGCTAGCATGTGGGTACTTGATTATGTTTGATTTTATACACATATTTATATGTAATAGCAAATAAACCAAAAAAGAAACCCTTTTGTAAAAACTGTATCAAAATTGGTTGAAAAATGAGGCAGTAATTCATATTTTAAGTTTTGGAGTGGGGGCATATTGGAGATATCTTGATATCCCTTTCCAACGCACGTACTGTTATGGCGTGACGTATCTACACTGATGCTTCTCTTTCCCGCAATTTGAAGGTTAAACCAAACTTCAAAGGGTTATAACTTTTTTATTTTTTAGAATATTTCAATATTTCTTTCTGTTCTATATTTTAGACGATGTAAATTTCATATAAAATTAATAAAAAAAATAGTCAAATTCCCAATTGACTGAAGAGATGTCTAAATGTTGACAATATTTTTTTATTTCTACCTGCCCTTATCCCACCTTAATGTGGGGTCGGCGCAACACACTTTTTCAAGCATGTTGCAGAAAGGATTTGGAAAAGTTTTTACGAACGGGCGCCTGCCCAACGCCACCCTCTCTGAGTGATCCAGTCACAGGCAAATGAAAATAAAAAATTTGCTATGCCCGACCTGGGAATCGAATCCAAAATCTCCCGGTCTACAGCCCTATATGCTGCCAGAAGACCAAGGAGGCGACCGAACAAATGAAAGATTTATGATATATATACAGGGTGTTTCATAAAGTTGGTACCCATAATAACTTCATTTAAAGGGACGATGGCTACCAATCTAGCGGTAAAGTTTAAAATTTCGTAAGGCTCATAGTTTTGGAATAATGGAAACTTGAATTTGTGATGAAAAACTTTTTGCTGGCTCACTGGGTCAGCTGCAGTACATTTACAAACTACCTATGAGGTAAATAATTATTTTTAGCATACACAAAGTCATTATTTTGCTATTTGCGACGATTCACAGGTCACATTCCGATTTTAAAATTCCCATGGTTAATATTGATTAAAAAAATTAAATTAATTTTTTATTTTTTAACTTTACCACTTTAAATCGTTCTTCCTGTATGTGGAATAGGTATCAACTTTATGAAACATCCGGTAGATTATATTAAAATCAATAAGTTGATACTGATTAATTTTATTGAATGACAAGAATACATATAGAAGAAAGAAAGAAAGAATTATTATTATTATTATTAAATATGAATCACACTAGCAGCTTTGAGCTGATGCGTGTGTATCTTGTGATTTGAAGATTATAATATCGAGTCTATTGAAACTATTCAAAGTTGGTGCCATAACAACGTCTTCAGGTAATCTATTCCACTCTGCAACAACACGGTTTGGCAAAAAGTGCTTCAAGGGGTTTAGCTTTGACAAAGAAAGAAGAAAGAAAGAAAAAATATTTATTTGGCTTTTCTGAAGAGATATTACAATAACTACAGACATGAAAGAACTACTATAGAGTCTACTATACTCTTGTGTCATTTCCATACATTTTTTCTATTCGACTAGCGCATAAGCCACTTGCAAACCCGCAGGCATGATTCGTTCGCCTTCATTTGGCCCGGTGTGTACGCGCCATCATACTACATGTACCATTGGCCTACACTTTCACAGATACAGGCAGTGTTTCGCCATCGTTTGGCCCGGTTGTAATATAAAAAAAAATAAAAAAAACTTGATGTAACATAATTATTATGTTACTAGAAATTTTTAGTACTGGCATCTTTTGAAAATCGATAAAAATGAATATTGGCACATCCTTAACTTTAGGCGAGTTTTTGGACAGCCCTATCTCGGTGACACTTCACTTTCTCTGTCGACGTTGGCCCGAGATGGCGTAATTGTTTTTTTAAATCTACAATCATCTTCCGAATCCCTTTCATTCCTATTTTATCCAGGATGGCCTTTATAACGGGATTCGGAAGATGATTGTAGATTTAAAAAAACAATTACGCCATCTCGGGCCAACGTCGACAGAGATAGTGAAGTGTCACCGAGATAGGGCTGTCCAAAAACTCGCCTAAAGTTAAGGATGCGCCAATATTAATTTTTATCGATTTTCAAAAGTTGCCAGTACTAAAAATTTTTAGTAACATAATAATTATGTTACACGGTGTACCGGGTGTACCTGTACCATTGGCCTACACTTTCACAGATACAGGCATGAGTTTTCACAGATACAGGCAGTGTATGTACTTGTTTACAGGTAGCGGAAGTGGTGTGTCTGAAGTCTGTGGATCGTATGGTGTGGAGCACGTGTTTCTCTGATGTTTACGCTCTGTGTGTGGCCCATCCTGAACCCCTAGCCGACCGCTTGTACGATGAGACCAGGTGAGCTGAGTCACTCTAGATAGTCTATGTATATGTATATTATTAGATATTAGATGTTATTAGATGTCCTATACTATTGTTATCATGGTTTAGCTGCTCTAATTCAAGCTCTTTCTGTATCTGGTGCTGTACTTTATTAGTAGCTGACTGTAAATTGGTGTTAAAAAGAGCAACGTTAGAGTTTCTTGCCCGTTCTTCTCTGGCGAAACAGCCTTCCGAATAGGCGGTAGAGTTAAAATTTGACGGAATCTAAATAATGTTTGAACATTTCATGGATTCAATAAATGATTTTGATTTGATTTGATTTGATTGTAAAATTGAGAAAAAAAAGGAAAGTCAATTGATGATGAAAAAAAAAAGCCAGGAGTTTCTTTCCGTCTTTCTTCTTCGGGTCGTCATCCGTAGGTAGCTAGAGAAAGGCTGGTAGGTTAGCTAGGATAGGGCCTTATAGTCCACGGCGTGATTTTCCTTACTCACATTTCCAGTCAAATCCTACAAGCTTCCTATTTTATTTTCCCGTCAATTCCCTGCTAGCATTCCTGCCATATCCCGTTCGTTCCCTTTCCTACAAATCACAACCATTTAACTAAGCCCAATCCTTGATTTGTGTCCATACCTGCCTGCTTGTTTTCTAAATTGATAGTGTTGTAACATGATTATTATTATACAAATGTATCTAGACCTTGTTGTGACCTGTCATAAGTGCATTTGATGTGCCTACGTGACCAATAACATTTTTATTTATTTATTTATTTATTTATTTATTTTATGGAACGAACTGTCCTGGGGGGTTACCACCACCTCCTATAGCAGTATTATATCATCATCATCATCAGCCATAGGACGTCCACTGCTGAACATAGGCCTCTCCCAAAGATTTCCAGATCGAGCAGTTGGAAGCGGCCTGCATCCAGCGACTTCCTGCGACCTTTAGCAGTATTATATATAGCAGTATTATTAGTGTGTGTTACTAATATATTAAGTTTTTTATGACTAATACATTTATGTAATTATTTTATATTATATGTTAGTTTGTAAGGTATATATCTATGGGCCTTAGTAGCCTGAAACAAATAAATAAATAAAATAAAAATAAAATTATTGTATATTACTTGTAAGCTGCGATAGCTCAGTTGGAAATGGTACGGACTGCCGAGACAAGTATCGGAGGTTCGAGACCAACCTCAAAATGGAGCATACACCTCTTTTCTATGTTAAGTGTATTTTCATTGTGAAATATCGCTTGCTATAACGGTGAAGGAAAACATCGTGAGGAAACCTACATACCCGAGAATCTCTTTACAGGAATTTCGAAGGTATGTGACAGAAGGTATGTGTGTGTGTAGACAGTAACGTCTACAGCACGAATGGGCCGGCTCGACCGGTTAGATACCACTGTCTCACAGAAAACCGACGTAAAGAGGCAGCTTGCTGTCGCGTTTCATTCGGTGATTGAGATTTCCCTATTCCCTTTCCCAATCCCTTTTCCCTCCCCTTCCATTCCCTCCTTTTAGGTTGGCAACGCACCCATGATTCTTTTTGTGTCTTGGGTGTCTATGGGCGGTGGAGATCACTTACCATCAGGTGATCCATCTGCTCATTAGCCAATAACTGCTATAAAAAAAAACATCGTTCATAAAACAAATTTTCAAAATAGCTGTAGTTGGCTATTTTTTAATGTAGTTCTTAATAATAATGGTGAAAGAGTGAGGAAATTTTTTTGCAAGTTTTTGTCTACCCTGATTGAAATGTCTGTGCACGTCACTCCAGAAAACTGACGTCAGGTGGTAGCTTGCTCTTGAGGCATTTAGAGAGATAGACATTGAGAGCCAATCTTTCTTTTCTGCTTCGGTGGCGTGGTGGTATTTCGGTACGACTACGGTTCTGAGGTCTCAGGTTCGATCCCGGGTCGGGCAAAGTGATATTGGATTTTTCCATATCAGCCCGGAGTCTGGAATTTGTGCCCGATATGGCGATAGGCTCGCCCCCTATCACATCTGGGACGGAACTAAGCTCGGCGAAATGTGGGTGTTCTAGTTCGCTAGTGCGCCTCTGCCTACCCCTTCGGGGATACAGGTTTCCTCACGATGTTGTCCTTCACCGTTATAGCAAGCGATAATTCACAATGAAAACACACTTAACATAGAAAAGTCAGAGGTGTCTTATGTTATGTCTTTCTTTTTCAAGCATGTTTTAAAATGGATTTGGCGCCTGCCTTACGTCAAACCCCCTCTGGGGAACTCGGTCCCAGGCAAATTAGCCCGATCTGGGAATCGAACCCACGACATATTGTACCAACCCACGATACATTAAAGTTTCTTGTCTCCAGGAACTATTTGGAGGAGCACGTTTCTGGTCTGCTGCAGAGGGTCCAGGGATCCACTTCGTTGGAGCAGAATGATCACAATGATGGTCTGCTTACAAGGTTAGTGCATCTTGTGAACTTCGTATGTGCTTTCTTTCTACCTGCCCTTATCCCACCTTAATGTGGGGTTAGCGCAACACATTTTTCGGCCGACTTCCCAAAAGGAGGAGGTCCTCAATTCGTCGGTATTTTTTTTATGTATGTTACTCGATATCTCCGCCAAATGTGGACCGAGTTTCAAAATTATTTTTGTGTCCGATAGAGCTTATTTCAAGGGTGGTTCCATATAAATTTGGTCACGATCGGTAAATTGGAAGTCGGTCAGTTAAATTTTTAAACTTGTGATTATTCAAGCATGTTGTAGATACGATTTGGCTTCGTTTTTACGGCCGGCTGCCTGTGTGATCATCCATCTGAGGGATCCAGTTCTGCACAAATCAAATTAGATTAACAGACTGACATCAAATCTGATAGTGGCCAAATTTATATGGGACCACCCTTGAAAGAAGCTCTATCGAACACAAAAATTTTGAAGATCGGCCCACAATCGGCGGATATATCGCGTAACATACATAAAAAAACAGACGAATTGACGACGACCGTCGGTCGAAAATGGGAATTGAACCCACGACCTTCCGGGATAGAAAGACTTCGTATGTGTGACATCGAGTGTGTGTAGACGAGTGTCGGAGGATACACCTCTGACTTTTCTATGTTAAGTGTGTTTTCATTGTGAATTATCGCTTGCTATAACGGTGAAGGACAACATCGTGAGGAAACCTGCATACAGATGTGATAGGGGGCGAGCCTATCGTCATATCGGGCACAAATTCCAAACTCCGGGCTGATATGGAATAATCACTAGTTTAAAAACTTAACGGACCGACTTCAAATCCGATCGTAACCAAATTTATATGGGACCACCTTTGAAATAAGCTCTATCGAACACAAAAATAATTTTGAAGATCAGTCCACATTTGGCGGAGATATCGAGTAACATACATAAAAAAATACCGACGAATTGAGGACCTCCTCCTTTTGTCGAAGTCGGGCGAAAATCCAATATCACTTTCCCCGCCCCGGGGATCGAACCCGAGACCTCAGAACCGTAGTCGTACCGAAATACCACCACGCCACCGAGGCAGTCATATTATTATTATTACTTTTTTAGATATGTAACGGCATGGCGGGAATACAGCCAGGGCGTCGCGTATCTCAACAGCCTGTACTCATATCTGAACCTGCAGCATGTTAAGAGGCAGAAGGTAAGGCACCCGTATACTGCAACGCTACTCAACTTTAAGGATTTCCGGTGGCCCATTTCCCCACTCCCTTTCCCAATCCCCTTCCCTCCCCTTCCATTCCCTCCTTTTAGGTTGGCAACGCACCCATGATTCTTTGTGTCTTGGGTGTCTATGGGCGGTGGAGATCACTTACCATCAGGTGACCCATTTGCTCGTTTGCCGATCTCTGCTATAAAAAAAAAGGCTCAGATCTATAGAGCGACTAAGTTTGAGCAGTGGTGGATTTGCCAATAGACAGTAGACTGAAGCCTAGGGCGGCAGATTTTAAGGGGCGGCAAATTTAGCCAAATACTTTTTGTTTTGATTTACAAAAATAAAAAAAGGTGTCTGAAGACTTCAGACACCTTTTCCCTCCCTATCCCTATTTCCCTCCTTTTAGGTTGGCAACGCACCCATGATTCTCTTTGTCTCGGATGTCTATGGGCAATGGAGATCACTTACCATCAGATGACCCATTTGCTCGTTTGCGGATCTGCTATAAAAACACCCGTATCCTGAAACGCTACTCAAATTTAAGTGTTACTTTAAACGTTACTTGTCATCAGGTACCAGACGCTGAAATAATTTACGGCTCAGCGGCAACTGTCAGCTGTCCTGAACACGATTCCAGGCAACTTGAGGTGAGTTACAGAATAACCCCTTTATTCAATGACTAAAGAAAAAAGAGGACCTGGCATAAGTATGAAAAATACGTACACGTTGTAGGGATACATTGTATGTGTTACGTAGAAATTGTATTTGGCTGACTTAGCGCATTCAGGCAACGCGAGAGTTCGCCTGCCGACACTCGCCAGTCGTTCCCTGTCACGCATTTAGTTAACTCGTCGCTACCCAGTCTAACCCGTTGCTAACTGTAAATTAATGTAATAGTATATGTCGGATGGCCAACGCTGACGTTGTTTTTAAAAAACGGGTGACGTCAGCATGGCTGACGTCACGATGATTACTCATCCTATTTATCAACTGTGAACACTGAAATTCACTAATTCCCTTTATTAACGGTGCTTAACAGCACCGTCTAGTCAGGGATGTGGACAGTCCGAGTGCCGGAGCACGACTGTGTCGAATTTGCCCTGAACACTCCTTTTATAGGGTGCAATATTTGCAACTACCTACTCGATACCGAATATCGAATGTTACAGAAATAATTATAACGATTATTTTAACTTTTTAGAACCTTTTAAGGTTTCAGCAGTTTAACAATTGTGGAATGAATTAATAACGTGAAATAACAACGGCTTTTTAAATAAGCTTGCGATTTTGCGCCGATATATATAAAGTAATTATTGTACAACATTTGGTGACTTTAATATAATTGTGTACTTGACTATGTTTGATTTTGTACACATTGTTATATGTACTAGCAAATAAAACAAAAAAACTCTTTTGTAAAATCTGCATCGAAATTGGTTAAAAAATGAGTCAGTAATTCATGTTTTAAATTCTGTAAATAAGCAAGATTGGGGACGTAGTGGGATATCCTGCTATCCCTTTCTAACGCACGTACCGATATGGCCGTGACGTGATTTTACTGATACTTCTCTTTTCCGCAGTTTGAAGGTTACATCAAATTTCAAATGCTTATAACTTTTTTATTTTTGAGAATATTTCAATAATTCTTTCAGTACTTGAATTTAGATGGCGTAAATTTCATATAAAATGAATAAAAAAAAATTTGCCAAGTACCCAATTGTAATAACGCACCACTATTTTTATTTAACAACCTTCTGAGAGTTATAGTAAGTTTATGTACTAAAGACATTCGTGTACAGCATACTTACAACGTCCATACGTCCACAGCCCATACATGATGCCAACTAGAGCAAAGAGGCGACTACGAGGATGATTCTATAAATAAATGAATAATGTACTTAGGTCGGCGAGCTCGGGCTGGACATTTGGGAGCGGGTTCTAGTCCGGCCGCTGTCTTCAGCTCTGACGTCACGCATCGTGAGCGCGCTGGACGCGGCCCGGACTCAAACCCCCGACCCGCAGCACGCCGGCATCCTGCAGGCCGCCATACACAGCACTGTACATGTGAGTTTCAAATACATACATAAGCTCACGCCTGTATCCCCGGAGGGGTAGGCAGAGGCGCACTAGCGAACTAGAACACCCACATTTCCCGAGCTTAGTTCCGTCCCAGATGTGGTAGACGAGCCTATCGCCATATCGGGCACAAATTCCAGACTCCGGGCTGATATGGAAAAATCCAATACCACTTTGCCCTCGCCGGGGATCGAACCCGAAACCTCAGAACCGTAGTCGTACCGAAATACCACCTCGCCACCGAGGCAGTCACCGCCACCGAGTTTCAAATCATTCTGCAAATAATGGTCCTTAGATATAAAAGCATTTTTAGCTGAGCAATGAAGAATCAAACTCAGAACTTCCCGGTTCATATCTAGATGACCAAGATGCACATGTATAATAATTTGCAAACCAAAATTAAAGTTTTTGTACAAATTGAGTCACCTCATTTGAAGTACTCGTCACGGCGATATGAAAGAGTTACTCGACCTTAAAAATGAGAAGTTCAGGTGAGATAACTCATTTGTTCATATTCTCGAATAATAATGGGCCTTATAAAAAAAATTTCGCTTAATCTTTTGATAAGAATAGCCTGTCACTTTTTTCCTTGCGTTACATTGTTTACAAATGAAAGGGACAACCTATGGTATAACGATAAGCAGCGCTTAAATATTTTTATAAATAACGGGCATATTATACAGAGTGATGCCAACTTAACGACATTCAATTTGATGATGAATAACATAGATAGGTAGGTATTTTAAGGTTGGCAACGCACCCATGATTCTTTTTGAGTCTCAGGTGTCTATGGGCGGTGGAGATCAATTGCCATCAGGTGACTGATCTGCACGTCGTTTCAAGGGTACATGCATACATAAGCTCACGCCTGTATCCCCGAAGGGGTAGGCAGGCGCACTAGCGAACTAGAACACCCACATTTCGCCGAGCTTAGTTCCGTCCCAGATGTGGTAGACGAGCCTATCGCCATATCGGGCACAAATTCCGGACTCCGGGCTGATATGGAAAAATCCAATATCACTTTGCCCGACCCGGGGATCGAACCCGAGACCTCAGAACCGTAGTCGTACCGAAATACCACCACGCCACCGAGGCAGTCAATTTCAAGGGTTTGTACCAAAAATCAGTTGAATAGCTGAAATAGTGACCACAGTGCCGAGACTCAAAAATAATCATGGGTGTGTTGCCAACCTAAAAGGATGAAATGTAAGGGGAGGGAAAAAGGGATTGGGAAAGGAAAGGGGCCACCGGAAATCTCCTTCACCGATAGCGAGCTGCCCCTTTACGTCGGTTTTCTATGAGACAGTGGTATCTGCCCGGTCGAGCCGGCCCATTCGTGCTGTAGACGGAACTGTCTACAGCGTGGCTCTACCACTCAACCTTGACAATAGTGTTGGTTGACAATAGCGGGGTGGTGGCGCAAATAGGAACTAAAGCTAACGGTCCATAGTGTTCTACGGCTCTGCAAAATATAGAAACAACTTTCGTGGCTACATTTCTGCTAGGCGTTAACAAGTGTTCATTTTTGTTGACCTCCCGTTTTCGCCACCCAGGTGCGCAGTTTCCGCGTCCGTTCCCCCCTCTCGTTGTACCAGCAGCTGGTGCTGGAACCATATCTCTCCGCCGCCGCGTCCCATCACGCGCGTCTCGCAGCATCCCTGCTGCAGAACGGAGACGTATCTCATTACATGAAGCATGTTTTGGAAGGTATGTGTGTTTTAAGACTAGTTTCCTGCACTAAAACATGACACAAAACTTTATTCTTTATCTATGGTTCATTATGCATGCACTATGTTTATTATAAAATATATTTGTTTTTGCTTATTAATTTATTATCTATAAGTTCAATTTAGTAACTGATGTTGCATGCGTTCAGTGACAATAAACATTTCTTTCTTTCTTTCGTTCTTTCTTCATTGTTCTATGAGCAGGAAACGATGAAAAACCTGGTTTTGTGTTTTTAGTGTTTTGTTTCGAAAAAACATGTGTAAGAGACTTGGTTATTAGGTATTACACTAAACAAAGTTTCTCAAATGCTGCCTCAAATTAGTGCATCTTCAAAAGCAACTCGTGAGGAAAATGAAGTTATAGTATGATTGCTAATTAAACGGAGTAAACTGACATTTCGAATGTTGCCACTTTTTCATGAAATTTAAATAGTGCTGCGGTAAAAAGATCAAGATTATTTAAACATTTCAATTCAGTGAACTATTTCATTCTTTCATTTTCTAAAGTCCCATTCAAAGTCGCAATTCCTGCCTAATGTGTGATTAGTACTGCAGGTCTACTGGAATTATAGTCATGGTTCATTTTAAACAAAACTTACAAAAGCTATGAATGTGCTGAACGTAATTTATCCCAAATAATAAAAGTAATAATTGTAACTTTCATTGTTATAATTTCGGGTATCTGTTGTGATTATTTATGAAAAATTATTTACACAGACGTTTAGTCGAAGGGTTCATCTGAAATTTCTAAAAATACGCAATAAAAATCTAATTTCGCAAGCTAGTGCTGAGTTAGTGTTTCTTTGAATGATAAAAATTGAACTATATCAATCACTATGTTTTGGAAGTAAGCCACATTATTTTGTAAAGTGACATTTCGATCTGTCAGTTTACTCCGTTTAATTAGCAATCGGATTATAATCTCAGATGAAATGGACGAGTTACTCTTATAGAGAACCTCATTTGAGGCGAGATCTTTGAGGTTCTTACCTCATAACTCATTCTAATTTAATTTGCCCAGAACTGGATCCTCCTAAGGGGGTTGACGTCAAGCAGCCGGTCGTAAAAATTAAGCCGAATCCTTTCTGCGACAAGCTTGAAACTGCGTTGCGCTGACCCCACATTGAGGTGGGATAAGGAAAGCTAGAAATAAAGATTGTGATTTCTTAAGTTTACGCGAATGTTATACATTGAAATAAAACTACTTTTACGGATAAATTTAAAAAAAACTATTTTCATGGATTCTATCACGATTTGGTTTTTAATTTTTATTCCCGACGTTTCGAAGACTTTGCAGTCTTCGTGGTCACGGGTCGGACTGAGGTGTCAATTGTCCAAAAAAGTTAGTGTTACAATATCTACCTTCATTTTTAAAATCATACAAAAATAAAAAATTAAATGAATAAAAATTAAAAACTAAATCGTGATAGAATCCATGAAAATAGTTTTTTTTAAATTTAATTAAGGAACTCCAACGAGAATACACGTTATACAATAATGATAGAATAATTACATTTCTAATATTAGCAGTGCGACGTGCTCCTTCAATTATAGGATGCCACAACTTTCTAATTCAAATGTACAGCGATTTAACACAATTTAAATATTTTCATGTAATATCTAAATTAGTATATAACATACATAACCTCACGCCTGTATCCCGGAAGGGGTAGGCAGAGGCGCACTAGCGAACTAGAACACCCACATTTTGCCGAGCTTAGTTCAGTCTCAGATGTGACAGGGGGCGAGCCTATCGCCATATCGGGTACAAATTCCAGATATGGAATTCCGGGCTGATATGGAAAAATCCAATATCACTTTGCCCGACCGGGGATCGAACCCAAGACCTCAGAACCGTAGTCGTACCGAAATATCACCACGCCACCGAGGCAATAAATTAGTATATATTTTATAAGGTATTTCAACAGAAAGATTGGTTTACGTGTTCTTGTGGAAACTCGAGCAAAGTTCTTTCTTTCTTGTCTCTTTCTCTCCCAGGTCTGGAGCGCGAGATCTCCCTGGGCACCCGTTTCCTGCACCCTTCATCCTCGGAGTCGGTCCGCGGTTGTTACGAGCAGTCAGCAGTAGCAGCACACCTGCCCGCGCTGCATGCTGACATCGAGAGGCTGCTGCGAGAAGCCTGCCAGGATCACCCTGATGCTGAACAGGTGAGGGACAGGAGTTGGGTGGTGTGATTTTGTTGTTTGTGAGGAAGTGCGATTGTCGATGCCAGATATGCAATAAAGACAACTGAAAACAGTTCAATTCCTTAATTTGCTAAAGATTAAGATCCTGGACTTAGAAGCCATTAATATTACTGGGACAAAGATAATATTTTGTTAAGTTTAGGATAGGGATCTTTTAATCATGTACTAATATTTTGATAGTGTATCATCCAACATAATCGATGGTCTCTGATTGACACCTTGCGCCAATACGACAGTCTTCTTTGCATTGATAGACATGGAGAATAATTTACACGCCTCGTTAAATTTATTCACCATTACTTGAAGTTCTTCTGAGGTCGACGCCACAAAAGCAGCGTCATCGGCAAACAGTAATCTGTCTATAAATAAATCCTGGCGGTACTTTTTGGATTTCAAAAGAGAGATGTTG
The DNA here is from genome assembly GCA_036417725.1 of Clanis bilineata. NCBI lineage: Eukaryota > Metazoa > Arthropoda > Insecta > Lepidoptera > Sphingidae > Clanis > Clanis bilineata. Next base: position 1,429,235 of record CM071165.1, read on the forward strand.
AACAGGTTACCGTCCGCCCTGGTGTGAAGGTGTATGCCGTGCGTCGAATCCCCAAAGGCCACATTCAGAAGGACAGAGAAGAATATGCCAAACAGTGTTGGTGCTAAAACACAACCCTGCCGAACACCTCTATTCATATCAAAGGGATCGGATGATTTTCCATTATAAACGACAGAACCCTTCATATTATGGTGGAAGGATTTAATTAAGTTCAAGAGCTTCGGCGGGCACCCAATTCTTTGAAGTACAGAGTATAGTCCCTCTCTGCTGACGGTGTCAAACGCTTTGTTTAGGTCGACAAAGGCTGCGAGCAATGGCGTTTTCTGTTCTCTACACTTTTCCTGGAGTTGACGGAAAGTAAAAATCATATCAGTAGTGGAACGGTGGGCTCTAAAGCCACATTGAGGCTCAGGATACACACGATCTGCTAGTTTCTGCAATTTGGACAGGATAATACGCCCGAGTAGCTTACCGACGATACTTAGTAAAGAGATGCCGCGGTAGGAGTTACAATCACCGCGGTCACCCTTCCCTTTATATAGGGTGGTAATGTTGGCGTCCCGCATGTCCTGAGGGATATATTCTTCCGTCCAGCACTTCACAAAGAGATTGTAGAGAACAGGAGCTACACACTGCAACTTGATGACTTCGGCAAGAATACCATCGTTTCCTGGGCTTTTACCACATTTAAGTTGATTTACCGCAATGTTGAAGTCTTCTATTGTGGGTGAATCATCGAGCTCGAACCAAATCGGTAATTCCTGAAAGGAACCAATTGCCTTGGACTCAACCGCGATTGGATGGGAATAGAGTTCAGTGTAATGTTGCACCCAACGATGAAGTTGACGGTCTTGATCGGCGATTAGAGTACCGTCTGCTTCTTTGAGAGGAGCGGTTTTCTTTGGTAATGGGCCCAGAGCCTTTTTGATGCCAGAATATACAGCTGCGAAGTTGCCTGTTGATGCGCTAGCTTGTATATTCCTACAGAGTGCCACCCAAAATGCGTTGGCATAGTACCGGGTATTTCGCTGAAGGTCAGCTTTGGCTTTAGTCAGCTCTTCGCGTGTTGTGATGCTCGGGTTTAGACGATGACGAAATGCTGCCTGTCTTTTAGTGTCGAGAAGTGGTTGAAGGTGTTCTATATTCTCTTCAAACCAGTCAGCCTTTGATGCAGTTTTATAACCAAAGGCTGTTGCAGCGGTCTCTGTAAGAACGAACTTAACTTTATTCCATTCTTCACTGGCTAACATATTAGGATTCCAAGAAGATGTTTCCCGATGAACAAGTTTTTCATAACATTCGACCATACTCATATTCTTTGTAGGTATCCTTAACTTTTTGCGGCCCGGAGGCTGAGACGAATGGATCTTTTTAGGGTAGAAAGAGGCCGTGGTGACCACCAACGAATGATCGGTATCACAGTCCGCGCTGTGGAATGTGCGAGTGTGGAGTATATCTCGCAGATGTTTTTTGCCCGTGAGGATGACGTCCAGCTGGTGCCAGTGACCAGAACGAGGGTGCCTCCACGACACCTTACGCATGAATTTACCCTTAAAGTATGTGTTCGTCACACACAACAGATTCTGTGAACAGAACTCCAAGAGGCGTTCTCCGTTTTCGTTGCTGTTCCCAATGCCATGATAGCCCATGCAGTCCTGCCAAGAAGAATTAAATTGACCTACACGCGCGTTGAAATCAACCAATATGATTAGCCGGTCACCTGACCGGACTTCACGCACTGTTTCGCTTAGTAGATCATAAAATTGGTCTTTGGAGTCGGATGAAGACTTTAAAGTCGGAGCATAAGCAGCTATCAAGGTAACGAATCCATTCTTTGTATTTATACGGCATGTCATTATACGTTCCGACACTCCTCTGGGACCATCTATAGCGCGTAACAGGTCATTCCTTATAGCAAACCCTACCCCGTGTTCGCGAACTTCGGATGAGGGTTTTCCCTTCCAGTAGAACGTGTAGTGGGCCTCACGCAGAGAACCTTCATCAGGTAGTCGCGTCTCCTGGAGTGCTGCTACAGCGATATTCAGCCTCGAAAGTTCTGTATCGACGACCGCAGTTTTGCGAAGGTGTTGATCGCAATGGGAGCTCCCACAGGTGTCAGGGAAGCCTGTCCTTAGCGTGCGGACATTCCATGTTCCAATGCGCATGGATTGGCATTTTTGTTTATTTTTGTGTATACTCATTGAAGCAGGTGAAGTCGCTAACGGCACCGACCATCTAGTAGGATATACTAGTGTTCCTCACACCCAGAAGAAACAAGTCGGCACCGAGACGGACAAGTACCTTACTGGCCGGGGAGCGCCCGGCTTGAAGCGGGCGATAACTTGTCAGTGGGCCTACGATGGACCCTCCCACTGTCGAGAGCGACCCCTAGCGTCCGCACTTACGCCTAATTGTTTGGACTTAAAACCGGTAACTGCCGCTCTCCGTGTTGTTTTCCACTCAGCTAAGCTGAAAATGGGTGAAGTGGCCTCTCCACAGACGCTGCATCGCCTGGGACGCAAATAAGATAATGTAGGCATGCCCAAAACCTACACTACTCTCTCGGCATCACCGACAGAGTCCACAGGAATGACTAGTCATTACGTGTGGAGTCGGATCAGCTGCAGGAGCTTACGGCTGCACCACTACCGGGTTTGTGTCGTATTGGCGCAAGGTGTCAATCAGAGACCATCGATTATGTTGGATGATACACTATTGGAAGTAATTGACAGTTTCTGTTACCTCGGTTCTACAGTCTCGAACAATCTCTCACTCGATTACGAGATCAACATTCGAATCGGCAAGGCATCCACGATGTTCGGGAAACTTAATGCGAGAGTATGGAAAAATAAACATCTTACTATCAAAACCAAAATGATTGTTTACCAGGCTTCCATCTTATCCATACTCTTGCACGGATCTGAGACCTGGACAACCTATGCTAAGCAAGAGCGGAAATTAAATTGCTTTCACATGCGCTGTCTTCGGCGCATATTGGATATTTCATGGAGGGATCGAGTAACAAACGAAAAGGTGCTTAGTACCGCACAATTGCCCAGTATAGCTGCAGTTCTTAAACAGAGGCGGCTTCGCTGGCTTGGACATGTGCAAAGGATGGAGCCTTCTCGTTTACCGAGACAAATTCTCCTGGGACAGATCGCTGACGCTAAACGTTCGGTTGGGCGCCCGATATTACGTTTTAAGGACTGTGCACGACGTGATATGATATCGTTTGACATCGACCCGGACAAATGGGATACATACGTTGTCGACCGTGATAGCTGGAGGAAAACCCTAGCTGATGGAGTTGTCATTCATGACAACTCCTGGTTCAAGCTACTGTCACAAAAGCGAGACTTGCGACACCAACGAGGTGCACTTCCCCCAACATCACCAGGAACACAATTTGTCTGTCAGTTATGCGGACGCCTCTGTCGCTCCCGGATCGGCCTTACTAGCCACCTTCGCAGGTGCCGAACCTCATAACCAGATGCTGCTTAAATCATCTTTCATAGATGCAAAAGGCCAATATATATAATATTTTGATAACTATTACTAATTGGTATTTACCTTACCTACAAATCTACCATATTATACTAATTTATTATGGTTTAAGTTACTGTTTTATATTCATTATCATCATCAGCCACAGGACTTCCACTGCTCAACATAGGCCTCCCCTAAAGATTTCCAGATCGACCTCTTAGAAGCGGCTTGCATCCAGTGACATATATATATTACTATTCTATAAATCAAGTATATCGTATTGTTTTATGTTAATTTTTACATATCTACCATTTTGTACCAATATACTATACTTTTACTAACATATTCTACTATCGGTGTTTAAATGCATTACAAGTAGTATATTGTTGGTGTCCAGCGTCGCGAGGACCTGTCGCGCATGTACCAGCTGGTGCGTCCGCTGGGCGCGGCGGCGCTCCGCCCCCTGGTGGAGGGGGCGCGCGCGCAGGCCGAGGCGGAGGGGCGGGCGCTGCTGCGGCCCCCCCACGGCAGGCATCACGACGAGGTAACAGACCTGGAGGCCTAGTTTGTAAAACTAAATCCACAGTGCCGACTTCGTTTCGGACAATTGGGTACTGGACTATTTTTTAGAAAGTATACAGGGCTCTTCATTAGTTTATCCTAAACATGTAAATAAATATTTCGTAATTTATTTTCATATATTTAGTTAAAAAAAGCAAAAATTATTATGTATAATTTAATTTGCCGCCAAAACGCTATATGTTAACTGTAGATACGGGTGACGTCATATTTCCTTACCATAGATACAAAATCAAAATATTGCGGAAATAACATGTATGAATTCAAACTAAAAAAAGGGTCAGATATTTCGTCGATCAGATATCGATTGTCCATCACATCCGTTTTGAAATTATGTTGAGCTTTAAACAAAAATACGAAAATAATATACCAAATAATCTGGCAGTATGACTTTGGATCTTAGGTCTTAGGCCATTGTGGAACAAATTTAAAAGAAAAATGAGTTATGTGATATCATGCGTCGTGATTGGTGTTTACAGTCATGTGACGCACAGATAAGAAAACAAGTATTTAAATTACTAAAATAAAATTATATTTGAAGTATTTTTAATAAATTCCTATTGCATACGGTAGGTTAGCTAGGATAGGGCCTCACGCACCAATCCCAATTGCTTCCAGTATTTCCAGTCAATCCCCTGCCACCATTCCTGCCATATGCCATTCCCATACAATCCATTCCCTTACACTCTATTCCTATTTCCCCTTATCACCCTATCTCAGCCATCCCATCGTTATTATGTCCATACTTGCCTGCCTGTTGTCTAATTCAAATATATAATGTAAATTATATTAATCCTAATTTAAAAATTTACTTGTGTTGACTTGTCATAAGTGCTTTTTTACATGCCTACGTGATCAATAAAGATTTTTATTTTATTTTATTTATACGTTATTTTGATGATAAATCTATGTTCCTACAGAAATTCATTGATATTGGTTACTATTGTCAAGAACCCAATTTGCTATTCTATGTGGCTCACGTGTCTCACCGATATCGGTGCTATTAGTTTCGTTTCGGAGAATGCTATGCTGTAAACCGTTTGACAGCCCACTCTTCGGTGTTTGACATTTATTTGATCCACGTGCATCTATATTAGTCTGCGCGTAGAGTATCGATCCGATAACGTTTTATAGAATAGACACCCTGGAAGGGATGTGACGAGGTAACTGTGTGTTGCAGCATTACACTGCAATTTAAATTAATAAGTTTTATTTTACTTTATTTTTAATATTTTTACTTATACTTTAAGCGCCTTATTGATAACTCAACGCACCGTTTAGATGTTTTTTGCATAAGTACGACAGGCGCTCGGTCTATAAAATAAGGACTTTGACATTAAGCTCCATTCAAAAGGTCATTCGATCACACGTGGACGTTATCGTTTCATTTAAAATATTCCTGAGATTAATCATGAAAATTATCATTATATACACTGTGGTCACATCACATCTGTCTACAGTGTGCCTCTAACACTCGGACTTGTTGATAATACATAAGCTCATGCCTGTATCCCCGAAGGGGTAGGCAGAGTTGCACTAACGAACTAGAACACGCACATTTCGCCGAGCTTAGTTCCGTCCCAAATGTGATAGGGGCGAGCCTATCGCCATATCGGGCACAAATTCCAGACTCCGGGCTGATATGGAAGAATCCAATATCACTTTCTCTGAACCGGATCGAACCCGAGACCTCAGGACGGTAGTCGTGCCGAAATACAACCACGCCACCGAGGCAGTTGGTTTGGCAGTTGGCAGTTGGCAGTATAGCGAAAATTAATAATACATTAGTGTCTGATAAATAATTTGATAAGATTGCCATATATTTTGATAAAAATGATTAATATAGGAACATAAGCGAACTTTAAGCAGTCGGAGGTAAAAACTAAAGGAAATGTATCCGTACATCGGGTGCCACATGCCCATCAACAAAATAATAGACCTAAGAATATCATAGCGAAGCTGACAACCCGTACGCTTCGAGACAACATTCTGAGCGCTTTTCGACTGAACAAAGGCCTAAAAACAGACCGCTTGGGGATAACAGGGGCCTCTACTCCTATCTACCTTAATGAGCATATCACCCTCAGAAGGAAACATCTTTTTCGGGAGTGTCGTGAAGCAGCAAAACGCTGTGGTTTTAAGTACGTATGGATCAAACACGGATCTATTCTTGCACGTGAGTCAGATACTTCCCCGGCGTTCTCAATACGTTCTCAGTCAGATATCCATAAGATTAAATGTACGTCCCATAATAATAAGAATAAAAAGGTTAATAATTAACCTTAACCCCAGCAACATCATCATAATCATCAATAATGTTAATACATGTGAATACTCGGACTGTCCCAGTACCGTTATACACAATATTTGTATTGAATTATTTACTAGTTTAACTGCTCAACCAGATTATTCCGATGCAACCCATAAAACCGTCTTAGGAACTATTATCTATATCATATATTCTCTTTCTTGTATCGCTCTCATTTTAAAATCAATTCATTATAAGCTAATACCTTTAATAATAGTAAGTAGTAATTACCTAACTGTAGTATCATGGATAAGTTAATCTTATATTATCAGAATTGCGGTGGCACTCGCTCTAAATTACAAGAACTATATGTAAATATATTGTCATGTTCTTACGACGTCATCATACTCACCGAGACCTGGCTCACTCCTGAGATCGCAGATAATGAATTTCTGGATCAACGTTATTTAGTTTATAGGTGTGACCGTGACCGCACTGCTACAGGTAAGAAGGACGGCGGCGGAGTGTTAATCATGATACGAAAAGGTTTACGTCCATCGCGCATCGCCATGCCCATACCGACCCAAGCAGTTAGTCATTTCGAACAAGTATATGTATCCATTCCCAGCTCCGACAAGACAAAGAACCATGTAATTGGTGCTGTATACATACCCCCTGCCATGCGCAATGAGACCTATGCCCTGCACTTTAACATAGTACTGAAATTATTTAAGTCTATGGACATCGATCATTTTATTCTAGCTGGAGACTATAATTTACCATACGTGTCTTGGACTCCCACAAGCGACTCTAATAGTGGATGTGTTTGCTACGGTACCTCATATTTATGTGACAATTTGCGAGCCTTCATGACTGAAATAAACGTTTCCCAGTATAATATCATAACGAATGCACACCATCAAAATAGAATTTTAGACTTACTTTTCTCCAACGTTTCTTGCTCTGTTTGCCAGACTTCGCAGCCTCTCATAAAACCCAGTATTTATCACCCGCCCTTATTAATTGATGCCTCGTTCCCTCTCACCTCAACTTATTTAAAAAGACAACCTGCTCCGAAACTAAATTTCCGTCGAGCTAACTACGAAATAATAAATAAACACCTCAATAAAATCGATTGGAATTCCCTGCTTTGCCCCCTGCCATCAGAACAGGCGCTTGATATATTTTATTCCACCATTTATACCATTATTAAAGAAAACATTCCATTGGTATCCAAGAAGATTTCGAAATTTCCCATTTGGTTCTCCCGATCACTAATTCATATCTTCAAGAATAAGGACAAAGCCTGGACCCGATGGAAAAAATACAAAAATATATCAGATTATGAGCTTTTCTCCCTTTATAGGACCAGATTTAAATCTGAATGCAACAAATGTCTCTCTTATTACATGTGCTCCGTGGAGGACAGCATACCTAGCAACATTAAAAACTTCTGGACATATTTATCCAATAAAAAAGACAAGTCGGGCATTCCCGCATCCATGGAGTACCAGTCTCATTCCAGTAAGGATCCGCAAGAAATTTGTAATATGTTAGCACAATTCTTTAGTTCCGTATATGAGCCTACCACCCTTAAGGATACATGGACCCCTCCTGCTGATAACCCCAATTGTGGGGTTCATCTTGCTACTCTTTCAATCCACCCAGACAAGCTTATTAAGGCCCTTAGGAACTTAGATCCGAATAAGGGACCAGGTCCGGATGGGATACCAGCTTTATTCTTGAAACGCACAGCCTTGAGTATTCACCAGCCGTTACACATTATATATAATAAATGTCTACTGGAAGGATCTTTTCCGGCTATGTGGAAGTCAGCCAATATCACTCCAGTATTCAAAAGCGGTTCAAGAAATAACATTGAAAACTATAGGCCAATTTCCATTCTTTGTTCCATGTCAAAGGTTTTCGAGGGTCTGATACATGCTGAAATCTATCCTCTTTTACATAACACATTATTACCCCAGCAACATGGTTTTGTGAAACTCAAATCAACTAATACTAATTTGGTTTGTTTTACAAGTTCTCTGTTCGAAAATTTAGACAAAGGATATCAGACCGACGCAGTCTACACGGATTTTCGAAAGGCCTTTGACCGGGTTGATCATGAGATTCTTTTGACCAAATTGGCATTTAATGGTATAAGAGGAGATCTCTTGCGATGGTTCTCCTCATACATATCTAACAGAGTCCAAAAGGTAGTTCTGAATGGTTACCAGTCTGGTAATATACAAGCTACGTCTGGGGTACCACAAGGTTCTATTATCGGCCCTCTACTTTTTATACTGTATATTAACGACATAAACAAATGTTTCTTAAATTCTAAGTTCCTTTTATACGCTGACGACCTTAAAGCATATAGTCCAATCTGCTCGGTGGACGATTGTCATCTCTTCCAACAAGACTTAGACAGACTATCTGTGTATTGTGAAAATAATAAACTTCACCTGAGTATCCCTAAGTGTAACGCAATTACATTTTCTAAAAATAAAAATATAATTAATAATACATATAAATTGAATAATATTGACATTATAAAAGTTTCATCTGTGCGCGATCTTGGCGTACAATTAGACTGTAAGCTCCACCTCGACACACATATTAGTGCAATCGTGAATAAAAGTTATCAAATGTATGGCTTCGTTATGAGAGCCAGTAAGGATTTCAGGAGACCAACTACATTTCTAACCTTATACAAGACTTTAATTAGGTGTCAACTAGAATATGCCTGTTGCGTTTGGAACCCACTATACAATAAATATAACGAAAAAATCGAATCAGTGCAGCGTAAATTCCTCCGTACTATGCATTATAAATGCTACCGCACGCATCTTCATTACAGCGAATTATTGAGCAGATACAAGATGCTTACCTTAAAATCTAGACGAACTCAATTAGAGGCAATGTTTCTATATAAAATATGTCGTGGTTATATGGATTGCACCGAAATAAATAGTAAAATATGTTATTCAGTACCGAGGACGGTTCATCGGCGCGAGGTGAGGACGCGTACGCTCTTTGCGACTGGTTCCTGCAGGACCAATGCTGGTGCGCGCTCTCCCATACGTCGACTTGTACATTCATATAATAGTATTTTCACTGATGTAGATATATTTTTACTGTCAGCTTATAAGTTTGGGAAGCAGATTGTAGAGATACTTGTATCAAACGACTCTCGGTTACAGTGAGTCTCTCTTTATGAGATATTCTTAGCTACCTCTCTATTTTATCCTTTCTACTAACTGCTTCCCTTTTCGGTATCATGCATTTTTATTTTTTATTTTTTCCCAAATTTTTTTTTTTTATTTTTTCTCTTCAAATAACACTAAAAGTACGTGAACATGTTCTGCCCACTTACTGTAATATAACAACTAGTTTAATTAATCTGTGGAAAATGTTGTGGTTTGTGTATTTATGTATACTTTGTAAACATATCTACTGTGTAATATTTTAATACGCAATTGTTTGTTTTCCTGAATAAATAGAAAAAAAAAAAAAAAAAAAATGCTTTCTGCAACGAGCTTAAAATTGCGTCGACCCCGCATTAGAATAAGATAAGTGGGGTGATGAGACCTAAAATGACGCGTCATTTCAGGCGCACACACATTTCGTGAACGCGATGCTCTCCCTCCACGGCAAGTACAGCAAGCTGTTCACGGAGGTGTTCGACGGAGCGCAAGCTTTCATCGGAGCGCTTGATAAAGTATGTATTTCGAGTACCTAATTATTGAGGAACTCGTGAGGAGACCTCCATCGTGACAGTACCTCATTCGTGAGGAGTACCTCATCACAATTGAGTTACTCGAATGAACCACTTCACCTCATCATAATTGAGTTACTCGAATGAACCACTTCAACTCATCAAATGAAATATTTATTGAATACATAAAGTTTTTAAACATCATTTAAAATTCGTAAAATTTTTACTCTACCGCCATCTATTCACATTCCCAATAATTTTATTACGAATCGAAACGCTTCTTCTTAGCCTCAGATGTAATTGAGGAGATACTTATACTTCGCCTTATACGGAGCGACTAAGTTGGAGCAGATTATCATTCAGAAGTTATGTTAAAATTTGAGAATGTAAATAAATGAGGTGGATTGCCAAAGTCATAATTTGTCGACCGACTTCCAAAAAGGAGGAGGTCCTCAATTAGTCTGTTTTTTTTATGTTTGTTACGCGATATCTCCGCCAAATGTGGACCGATTTTCGAAATTCTTTTTGTGTTCGATAGAGCTTATTTCAAGAGTGGTCCCATATATGGTCACGATCGGATTTGAAGTCGGTCCGTTAAGTTTTTAAACTTGTGTCGTTTGACAGTTTTATTTGCTCAAACATTTGTTTTGCGATTTATTTTACACTGAGTTTAAAGAAATGTACACTTATAAATATTGTGTATAACGCGTGTGTCAGGCGTGCAGCGCGGTGGTGAACTCCCGCGGCGGCGAGCAGGCGGCGCGCGCGCCCGAGCTGCTCGCGCGGTACTGCGACACGCTGCTGCGCAAGCGCGCCGCCGGCCCGCCCGCCGACCTCGACGTCGACGACAGGCTCGCCGCCGCCATCGTCGTCTTCAAGTACGTCGACGATAAGGTGAGGTGATGCACTGACACGGCGCATGACATATGGTATCTGACACGTGACGCTTGACACACCTGATACGAGGCATGTGACATATAACACCGGTGCACAATGACACTCTCCTCAGAAAGAAAAGGCTAGAACCACCGTTGAAACCACTGAACGAAACGCGACAGGGAGTATCTGCCCGGTCGAGCCGGCCCATTCGTTCTGTAGACGTTACTGTCTACAGCGTGGTTCTACCACTCGTACCCATCAAATATTTTTATTTTTCATTGTCACTTTTGTCCACAGGATGTATTTCAGAAGTATTACGCTCGCGCTTTAGCAAGAAGACTTATTCATCAACTGTCTGCTTCCATGGAACAGGTGAGAATTATATATAAAAGGATGTATTATGGCTGCCTCGGTGGCGTGGTTGTATTCGGTACGACTGCCGTCCTGAGGTCTTGGGATCGATCCCCGGGTCCGGCAAAGAGTATTGGATTTTTCTATATGAGCCCGGCTCGTCTATTACATCTGGGACGGAACTAAGCTTGGCGAAATGTGGGTGTACTAGTTCGCTAGTGTGCGTCTGCCTACCCCCTCGGAGATACAGGCATGAGCTTATGTATTAGGTATGTTCTAGTTCTCTGGTCCGTCTTCTTTTTTTTCATGGCAAGCAGCGATAGCTCAGTTGGGAATGCTACGGACTGCTAAGACAAGTGTCGGAGGTTCGAGATCAACCCCAAAATGGACCATACACCTCTGACTTTTCTATGTTAAGTGGGTTTTCATTGTGCAATATCGCTTGCTATAACGGTGAAGGAAAACATCGTGAGGAAACCTGCATACCCAAGAATTTCTCCACAAGAATTTCGAAGGTATGGGAAGTCTACCAACCCGCATTAGGCCAGCGTGGTAGACTAAGGCCTAACCCTATTAGTAGAGGAGGCCCGTGCCCAGCAGTGGGACAGTAATATTACAAGGCTAATATTATTCTTTTAGTGTGGCATTTTTTTCCTAAATCCATCGTATATTTTTTATATATAGGAAGAGGCCATGATAAACCGTCTGAAGGCGGCGTGTGGTTACGAATTCACGAACAAGTTGCATCGGATGTTCACCGACGTGGCTGTGTCAGCGGATCTGAACGCTAAGTTCCAGCAACATCTTAGAGACAACGATCTGACCATGAACACTGGGTTCTTTATACAGGTAACTTGTACTTACATGCTCACTTGGTAACTTCTACCTCTCTTTCTGTTGGGGTTCGCCGTTGACGGTCCCTGGTAGTAATGTTTTGTAGAGTTCACACCAACCCTTAATTTGAGTTTATTGTTTATAAACAAGTACTTAAAGGCTTTAATTGGGTACTTGACTGTAGTAACCCATATCAATGAATTTCTGTAGGAACATAGATTTATCATCGAAATAACGTATGCAATAGGAATTTATTAAAAATACTCCATGGATATTTTTATTTTAGTAATTTAAACTGCCTCGGTGGCGTGGTTGTATTTCGGTATGACTACCGTCCTGAGGTCTTGGGTTCGATCCCCGGCGAGGGCGAAGTGATATTGGATTTTTCCATATCAGCCCGGAGTCTGGAATTTGTGCCCGATATGTGGTGATAGTCTAGTCTCCTATCACATCTGGGACGGAACTAAGCTCGGCGAAATGTGGGTGTTTTAGTTCGCTAGTGCACCTCTGCCTACCCCTTCAGGGATACAGGCGTGAGCTTATGTTATGTTATGTGTATTAACATTTTTATTGCACACGTTATTTCGATGATAAATCTATGTTCCTACAAAAATTCATTGATAATGGTTACTATAGTCAAGTACCCAATTGATCAGTCCGATGGATATAACACGTGAGTGTATGTTGTTTATTATTATTATTACATACATTATTCAGGTGCTGCAGGCGGGGGCGTGGCCTCTCGGCGGCGCCACCGCCCCGCTCGCGCCGCCGCCGCAGCTCGAGCGACCCGCGAGACTGTTCGAGGCGTTCTACCGAGCGCACTTCAGCGGACGAAGACTCGCCTGGCTGCATCACCTGTGCACGGGAGACTTGCGGACCAGGTCATATGCACACACATAATACAACCCACAGTCACCGACCTCACTGAGATACGAGTCTTATGTGGTGTATCATACGACATCGCATCATCTTGTGTTACATGATGTGGCATCACCATACATCAGGTGACCTACATAATCATTTGCCACATCTTCTAAAAAAAATACAAAACATGCATCATCATGATTATCATCATCATCAGCCACAGGACGTCCACTGCTGAACATAGGCCTCCCCCAAAGATTTCCAGATCGACCTATTGGAAGCGGCAAGCTTTGGACGTCCATCTGCTAGATGGACAGACGATCTGATAAAGGTCGCAGGAAGTCGCTGGATGCAGGCCGCTTCCGATATACATACCATTACGTTTTAATAAATAGTTAACACCCAACAGTCACACACATAGTCCTGAACCCACACTGAGAAGCTCGTGAGTTATGACTCATTTGAAGCGAGGAGTCGGCTACTCCTTTAATTTTAAAACTTTTACTTCTAAACGAATTGCAAAAGTTTGTGATCTCCCAGTAAAGGAGAACACCTCGCGAATCGTGAATCGAACGCGAGTTGAGCGTTACTTTTCAATTCATATTGTATTCAGTTTCAGATATCATGTTCGAATTTCTATTCGTAAATATATTATTATTATTTGAGAATGTGAATAAATGAGTTCACTTGCCTTAATTTCTCATTATTGAAATCTAGTAACTCTTTCATATCACCGTGACGAGTACCTCAAATGAGGTGACTCAATTTGTACAAAACCTTAAATTTTGGTTTGAAAATCATGCATGTGCATCTTGGTCTAGTGGCAGCGTATATGAGATATGAACCGGGAAGCCCTGAGTTCAATTCTCAGTTTTTACGACCGGCTGCCTAAACGACGTCTCAAGCAACAATCCTGACACCAGACAAACTTTCTCACAATATTTTCCTTCACCAAAAATATTTTTCTCCAAACAGATACACGACCCGAGTATACCACATAAGCGCAACAACACCTCAATGCGCCCTCCTCCTAAGCTTCGAGACCACCGACGAGTCATCCGCCCGCGAGCTCCGAGACTCGCTTCAATTGAGCGGCGACTCGTGGACTCGCCACCTGAGGCCCCTCATTGAGGCGGGACTCCTCCTCGCGAATGGAGACGTCGATTGCGAGGAGGAGACCTCAAACGGAACGCTCTCCCTGAACCTCAACTTCAGTTGCAAGCGGAGTAAGGTGAGACTGACGTGCGCTTCGGCCCCCAATCACCCGGGGGGTAATAACGGGGGGCCCGCTGAAGGCACAGAGCCGGCACACTGTGACGATGACAGGAAGATGTACCTCCAAGCAGCTATAGTTCGTATAATGAAGCAGAGGAAGGTTTTGAGGCACACTGAGTTGATTCAGGAGGTGGTGTCTCAGGCGAGGGGGTCCTTCGCCCCCTCAGTGGCTATGATCAAGAAGTGTATAGAGGCGTTGATAGATAAGCAATATTTGGAAAGGGCTGTCGGTACTCTTGATACCTATTCGTATCTCGCTTAGATTTATCTCACATAATGTTATGTAACATTTTTATACAAATGTTAATAACCACGGACGTGAAAAAAAGATGGACGGAACTTTCAAAGCAGGGTTTTCGGCTCGTAATGGCGACTGAGCGAATAAGCGAAAACCCTGTTTCAATTTAATTGTTCATAGCGCTCCGTCCATATTTTTTAAGTCCGTGTGTATAACATTATTTTTCATACCATCATGTTCTTATGCCACTCCAATGGTGCAATTGGGTATTTGACTATTTTTTGTTATTAATTTTATATGAAATATACGCCATAAAATATAGCACTGAAAGAATTATTGAAATATTCTCAAAAATAAAAAAGTTATGAGCATTTGAAATTTGGTGTAACCTTCAAACTGCGGAAAAGAGAAGTATCAGCAAAATCAAGTTAGGGCCATAACGGTACGTGCGTTAGAAAGGGATAGCAAGATATCTCCACTACGTCCCCACTCTTGCTCATTGCAGAATTTAAAATATGAATTACTGACTCATTTTTCAACCAATTTCGATGCAGATTTTACAGAAGAGTTTCTTTTTTGTTTTACTTGCTAGTACATATAAAAATTGTACAAAAAAAAACATATTTTTTTTAAAAGTATACAGGGCTATTCATTAGTTTATCCTAAATATTTCGTGATTTATTTTCATATATTTAATTTAAAAAAGCAAAAATTATTATGTATAATTTAATTTGCCGCCAAAACGCTATCTGTTAACTGTAGATACGGGTGACGTCATCTTTAACATAGATACAAAATAGCTCATTTTTTGCGGAAATAACATGTGTGATTTCAAACTAAAAAAAAACGGGTCAGATATTGATTGTCCATCACATCCGCGTTGAAATTAGGTTGAGCTTTAAACAAAAATACGAAAAAATATACCAAATAACCTGGCAGTATGACTTTGGATCTTAGGTCTCAGGCCATTGTGGAACAAATTTAAAAGAAAAATGAGTAATGTGACATCATGCATCGTGATTGGTGTTTACAGTCACGTGATGCACAGATAAAAAATTAAGTATTTAAATTACTAAATAAAATTATCCTTGGAGTATTTTTAATAAATTCCTATTGCACACGTTATTTCGATGATAAATCTACGTTCCTACAGAAATTCATTGATATTGGTCACTATAGTCAAGTGCCCAATACTTAAGTGGTTTTTGCACATCACACACACACATAAGCTCACGCCTGTATCCCCGAAGGGGTAGGCAGAGGCGCACTAGCGAACTAGAACACCCAAATTTCGCCGAGCTTAGTTCCGTCCCAGATGTGATAGACGAGCCTATCACCATATCGGGCACAAATTCCAGACTCCGGGCTGATATGGAAAAAATCCAATATCACTGCCCTCGCCGGGGATCGAACCCGAGACCTCAGGACGGTAGTCGTACCGAAATACAACCACGCCATCGTGTGGTTTTTCGTTGAGCTAAAACAAGAAGAACTTTATTTAACATTTAACGAATGTTAGCAAATGTTATGTAACATTATTGAGTGCCGCAATAAGGGGTGAATAGGATATATAGATACATTATAAATGATATTACAAATGGATTAAATACACCGTGAATTTAGTAAACCCGAAAACTGAAAGTAATTTTGTTCAGAATCAGTAAAATGATTAAATAGTTTTTTTAACATGTGTTATATGTTTTCTTGAACGAGAGTAAAATTCTTGTAAGATATCATTACAATGGCGAAGGGTGAAACATTGTAAAAAGGAAGCCAGCGCTACTTTCTCTCCAAGATAGTACCTAGATAAAACTCATTTACTACCCTACTATTGGGTACTTGGCTCTTTCTACCTGCCCTTATCCCACCTTAAAGTGGGATCGGCGCAACACTTTTTCACCCTTCGCCACTCACAGACAGCTTGCAATGTATTATATGCAAAAGTTAAAAAGTATTTCGTTATTCTTGTGTATATCTTTAATTAATAATTATTTATGTAGTGCAAAATACATTGACAGTGGCAGAAACGCAAACCGCGTCATGCCACAATGACAAAAAATTGAGGCTTGCGGCTGTCTGTACAATTAGCCAATGACAAAGAATAATAAGGACTTGGCATAATTAAGAAAAAAGCGTGTAAAGAAAAAACAATATGGCGAATTGCCGAAACAAAGTTTATTTAGTTATTTATTATAAGAAGGCTTGCAGACTAATAACAACAATAAAATATAACGTATTATATAAACTAATTACTAATAACAAATCCTCACTTATTTATAAGTTCCCAGTAATGGCGCGTACACACTGGCCGAATGAAGGCGAAAGAATCTATACCCATTGCGT
Organism: Clanis bilineata; assembly: GCA_036417725.1. Lineage (NCBI taxonomy): Eukaryota > Metazoa > Arthropoda > Insecta > Lepidoptera > Sphingidae > Clanis > Clanis bilineata. The sequence goes on from CM071165.1 coordinate 1,446,053, forward strand.
TCACACAAACAAACTTTCGCTGTTGTGTGAATGAAACAGACATGATTCGTTCGCCTTCGTTCGGCCGGCGTGTACGCGCCATCATATAACATTATCATATAACATCTACTTTTCAGAACTTATAATTATTTTAAACCCGTTGGAGGCGTCACATAAATATGTTTCACAAGCGTATGGGCCACCGGAGGCCGAGCCGCCCGTGACTATTTAAATAAAACTCCGTATTTATTAAGGGCCACTTAAGCCACGTCTCCTGCAATAAAACATTACACAAAACACCTACACAGTATGGTTTAACTACTTTTTTTATCTACAGTCCATTGTTCTATCAGTATGTTTTTGTGTTTTGTTTCGAGGAAAACATGCAGGAGACGCGCCTTTACAGCAATCAAATCGAGAACAGAAAATGGCGGAACCGGCTGCAAAATAAACACGTATTTTTCAGAGTTATGCCGAGTCCTTATTTTTGTTTCGTCATTGCCATTAGCTGATCGTTTAACGTAGATATAAAATGTATTTAATAAACATTGTACGGACATTGTTGATTGTTGTTTTATTTTCCCCTTTTTTATCAGCTCAGTTGGGAGTCGCCTTGGTCTAGTGGCAGTATGTATGGGCCGTGGACCGGGAGGTTCTGGGTTCGATTCCCAGGTCGGGCAAAGCAATTTTTCTAATGTAATTTTCCCGGACTGGATCCTTTAGAGATGGTTGACATAAGAAGGCAGCCGGTCGTAAAAACTAAGCCAAGTCCTTTCTGCAACGTGCTTGAAAAAGTGTGTTGCGCCGACCCCACATTAAGGTGGGATAAGGGCAGGTAGAAAGATAACTCAGTTGGGAATGGTACGGACTGCCGAGACAAGTGTCGGGCGTTGGGTCAAGAGCCAGATACAGAAGGCAGTGTTATTGGACACGGCACGCATTGTGAGGCGGTTCCTCAGTCTGAGCCCCTAACCACCGGTGGCTTGGGTCTCAAGCCTCGTCATCGGGAGGGTGATATTTTTTTATATTTTTAAATGTATTTTTTATTACTTATATTTAAAAATGTAAGAAGAAGATAAGTTAAAATAAAGAGAATAATAATTATAATATAATATAATAAAGAATTTGTGTTATGTTATGTTATTTACATCATGGTCCGGAAATTTGTTTGTGACTGATGGTCACTCTATTGCAGCTTTACTAGTATTAGGTTATGATTTAAATATTTATTTAAATAACCCGCAAATAGACACACAAGGCAATATGAACGAATGTACTATCGTATGTAATTCCAAAAAACACAATATTAATTAGTTTGATGCTATATTTAAAAAAAAATGGACGATTGTAAAGTGCCGGTCTCAAATAATTACAAATGGACATATTTTTATAATTACTTAATATAATTGAAAAAGAAGTAAGTACATATGAACTACATCCAGGGTACATTGTATGTACATCAATAGTTCAGATCAATGCCTTGTAGTTTTTCTGTACAGAGCTATATAAATAATTTCAGCCCGGCCCCGATTCCCTAATTTCGTGATTGAATATCTCGTAAGATATTGCATTTTATTGTTATATTAAGCTGTACATATACGTAATTTGGAGAGTACATTTCTTCTGTACCATCACTTTATCAGCACGTTTTGTAGTTTTTGAATTACAGAGGGGCCGGGCTGAAAAAGTCAGGCTGGCCCGGCCACCATAAAGCGCTTGTAATTTGAAAATTAGAGAGGTACATTGAAAATGAAAGCGGTACATATGATTTTCGCAATGAGTACATTCGTTTGGTATACCTGTTATCGCTAAAGGACGCGGGGCCGGGCGGGCCTGATATACGTGGAGGTTCGAGACCAAGCCCAAAAACCGACTTTTCTTTGTTAAGTGTATCATAGTGAAATATAGCTTGCTATAATGGTGAAGGAAAACATCGTGAGGAAACCGGCATACCCCCGAGAATTTCTCCACAAGAATTTTGAATGTGAAGTGTACTAACCCGCATTAGGCCAGCGTGGTAGACTAAGGCCTAACCCCTCTCATTAGTAGAGGAGGCCCGTGACCAGCAGTGGGACAGTAATATTACAGGGCTAATATTATTTTTATTATATACTGTTACTACAATACAATTATATAATAAATAAAAGGATTAAACGGGGTATACCCAATCAATCATTGTGCCCTCGGTATGGACAAAAAGGCCTATATGGCGATAGGCTCGTCTATCACGCCTGGGACGGAACTAATCTCGGCGAAATGTGGATGTACTAGTTCGCTAGTGCACCTCTGCCTACCCCTTCGGGATTACATGCGTGAATTATTTAGGTTGGGGTGTAACAAAATGCATTAGGTATATACCAATCCTGATTCATTAATTCCTTTCTGCAACGTGCTTTCTGCAACGTCCCATTGTTATGCAGTTTGTCAATAAATATTTAATTAGTCAATGATATCCAAAGTTGGGTGACTAACCCCCCAGTCAGCTATTGTGGCACGAGTGGTAACTAGTAGGGCCACGCTTTAGACATGTCTACACGAATGGGTCGGTGCAAGGGCGAGCACAAGAATTCAGAATAGGATAGGCACTTATAAAATTATGTTTTCATACATACATAAGTCACGCCTGTATCCCCGAAGGGGTAGGCAGAGGCGCACTAGTGAACTAGAACACCCACATTTCGCCAAGCTTAGTTCCGTCCCAGATGTGATAGGGGGCGAGCCTATCGCCATATCGGGCACAAATTTATCATTCAAATCATAAATATTATTCTTGATTTGACAGCCGCTGTGGTTGGAAGGTCGCAGGAAGTTGCTGGATGCAGGCCGCTTCCAACAGGTCGATTTGGAAATCTTTGGGGGAGGCCTATGTTCAGCAGTAGACGTCCTGTGGATGATGATGATGTGCCGCAGTGGGCAGTGTGAAGTAGACAGCTGTGCAGCGAAACGCCGCTGGTTCGATTCCTGCACCGAGAAAAAATGTTTTTATGGCCCACAGACATTTGTTTTGGGTGTGTTGTGAGACCAAAAGTCTTAAAATAGTTCTCGATAGATACCTTCTTTTAGTGTGGGGTCAGGACTATATGTGTGATTGTTGGGTGTTATTTATTTATATTATTATTCTTACCATCATTGTCAGAACTCCAGCGAGCGGCGTGTCGATTTAAAAGACGAACGTGACTATTTTGAAAATATTGATTTTTGGTTGTGATTTTTTCTTTATTTATCAAATTGTCATAGTATCTCTTTCTCTGTATGGTGAGCACGCCACTAGGTTGGTTTGATACCGCTAAAAAAATCTAGAAAATTTACCAAATTTGGCGGAGATATCGTGTAACACTTTAAAAAACCTACGAATTGAGAACCTCCTCCATTTAAATTCTGTTAAAACAATTTGATAAGGGGCCTAGAGAAAAAAGGTTTGGAACTTCTGTTAAATACTTCAGCAATTTCGCAATTAAGCACTTATTTTGTGTACTAGTTTCCTGAAAATAGATCACGCGTTACAGTTTGTAATTTTATTCATTTTATTTATATTTACGTCTACTGAATTATTGGATACTACAGTAAGAAATATTTATTATTTTAGACAAATTTGTACACATATCGATTTCACAAAGTTTGAATGTGCCGAACATCGATGTATTATTTACCTAGATGCACAGTTGACGCTCGGAAAATGGGACAGCAAATAAGTGCTTAAGCACTCCTTTTCCCTTACAGTTGGACGCCGATAGTATTCTAAATTTGAAAATTCGAATTTAGGAACGCTTGATCATTTCGTTTAAAAAGCTACTTTATAACACGTGCATAGGGTTATATTTGTGTTTGATTAATTTAGAACTTGTGATTTTTTTTGTTTTATTCCTGAGACCACTTTTAGGACGATATTTGCAAAGAACTGTGCATCTAGGTTTATATTGATGGTGCCAAAATACATCATTACTCCTTATTAAAAATCCAACTTTCGTTAAAAGCAGTCCAATGTGACTATTTTATTTCATTTTTTTACATTTTGGTACCTAGTGTCTATATATTTTTTTTATTTCATCATCATCAGCCACATGACGTCCACTGCTGACATAGGCCTCCCTCAAAGATTTCCAGATCGATCTGTTGGAATCGGCCTACATACAGCGACTTCCTTAATTATTTACTTATAAAATACTGAATAAATAATAATATTAGCCCTGTAACATTACTGTCCCACTGCTGGGCACGGGCCTCCTCTACTAATGAGAGGGGTTAGGCCTTAGTCTACCACGCTGGCCTAATGCGGGTTGGTACACTTCACATACCTTCGAAATTCCTGTGAAGAAATTCTCGGGTATGCAGGTTTCCTCACGATGTTTTCCTTCACCGTTATAGCAAGCGATATTTCACAATGAAAAACACTTAACATAGAAAAGTCAGAGGTGTATGCTCCATGTTGGGGTTGGTCTCGAACCTCCGACATTCGTCTCGGCAGTCCGTACCACTCCCAACTGAGCTATCGCTGCTAAATAAGGTAATTATAATATATTGTGTGTTGCGCCGACTCCATATTGAGGTGGCATAAGGGCAGGTAGAAAGTCGAAGCGAGACGCCGCAGGTTCGATTCCCGCTCCGAAACTAATATTTGTGGGATCCACAGATATTTTTTTCTGGTTTAGATTTTGTGGGACCAGTGCCGTGCACAGGCATTTGGATTAGTATAGACAAAATCTTGCATAAGTAATTATTTCTTCAATTTATTCTTGCTTGCTTGACAGTTAAGTCCGCCACCGAGACTATTTTTTGGTGGTATTTCGGTACGACTATTGGCCTGAGGTCTCGGGTTTGATCCCAGGGTCGGGCAAAATGATATTGGATTTTTCCATATCAGCCCGGAGTCTGGAGTTTGTGCCCGATATGGCGATAGGCTCGCCCCCTATCACATCTGGGACGGAACTAAGCTCGGCGAAATGTGGGTGTACTAGTTGGCTAGTGCTCTTCTGCCTACCCCTTCGGGGATACAGGCGTGAGCTTACGTTATGTTATGCATGTTACTTTAACCATCATGAACATTGTCACGTCGATAAATAATACTGCCAGTGCTATTTGAAAAACTCTTTTTTGATACTATTTTTTTCTTTAATTAGAGGTATGTAATTTTAGCAAATTGTCAGGGTAGATTGTCAATTGTAAATTGTCATGTCTCTTTGTCTATATGAAATGCATGCCACTGTATCGGACCGTTAGTCCGTCTTAGTTCCTTACTTTACAGGACTATGTGACTGTTGATCAACCAGTTCTAATTTGCTAGTTTGCTAAAAAAAATCGACTTAAAACTTGAGTTATGCGTAGACTCAGATAATTATATTTAGGGTTATAGGGTTGGAGGTTCGAGTCCAACCCCAAAAAGAGCACACACTTCTGACTTTTCTTTGTTAAGCGTGTTTTCATTGTGAAATATCGCTTGCTATAACGGTGAAGGAAAACATCGTGAGGAAACCTGCATACCCGAGAATTTCTCTACAAGAATTTCGAAGGTATGTGAACTCGCATTAGTCCAGCGTGGTAGACTAAGGCCTAACCCCTCTTATTAGTAGAGGAGACCCGTGCCCAGCAGTGGGATAGTAATATGACTGGGCTAGTATTATTATTATAGGGGACAGTGGCTCAGGCGTACTTTGAGCTGAAAGGAAAGGCAGAAGATATCTATCTATCTCCCAAGTTGGAGCAGTTTGGCTAAATTAAACTACAATAGTTTGACAATTCAAATTTTGTCGCCTCCTTGGTCTAGTGGCAGCATGTACCTATGGGCTGTGGACCGGGAGGTCGTGGGTTCGATTCTCACGTCGGGTAAATCGAATTTTCTATTTTTCTAAGGGACTGGACCCCTCACAGGTGATTCAGTCAGGCAGCCGGTTGTAAAAACTTCGCCAAATCATTTCTGCAACATGCTTGAAAAAGTGTGTTGCGCCGACCCCACATTAAAGTGGGATTAGGGCAGGTAGAAAGAAGTTTGACAATTCAAGTGAAACCCATGTATTTTTCTATGAATAACTGCCTCCTGAAAAAGTCCCAGCCACTGTTCTCTGTTTGTCTCAAATTTCTCTGTTTGTCTTTCTCTGTTTCTCTTCCTTCTTAACCCAACTGGATTCAGGCGCATTTTGCTACAGTGGCGACAATAGTTACAGCTATGGACGCAGTCATGGTAGCGATGGAGGAGGCCGCGTGCCGCTTGAACGAGACCAACGAGGCTATTCGTAAAGGCAGCTCCGAGATACAGAGGTTCTACGAGGGCTCCGTGGTGCTCGTGACGGGAGCCAACGGGTTCATGGGGAAGGTGCTCGTGGAGAAACTGTTGAGGTATGATTATAGTTTATTTTTGCGCTCTTTTGAGTGATGAGCCACGTTGTAGACCAGTCTTACGCGCCACGAGATCATTTTGTCAACGCTTTTTGTCCTGCAGGTCGATTCTCTAAGGTTTAATTTGTGAAAACAACGTTGCGGCAACGATGTTTCCATTTTTGTATTCAGCAAGGTACAAAGCGCACGCACTTGCGCTATGTGTGATGACGGCGCTTATGCGAACTAGCTCTCTCGAGCGAGGCGTTTGACATAAATGTATGGAAAATGGTATTCTCTAAGACCCAACAACGTTGAACGCTCCGTCGATCTCAACGATGTGCGCTGCGAGAGCTCGTCGTCGATCGCAAAGTTGTGGCGTTTCTTACAGAATCGACCAGCAGTTATAACCGGTTTTCTGTATTTGTGTACACCAAAGCAAATTTTCTAATTTAATTTGCTCGGGACTGGATCCCTCAGGGGGAGTTGACGTCAGACAGGCAGCCGGTCGTAGAAACTTAGCCAAATAAATGCAATATGCTTAAAAAAGTGTGTTGCACCGACTCCACATTAAGGTGGGATAAGGGCAGGTAGAAAGAAAGAAAGTTTGAATACAAAATTCATATACCGAATATCAATGTTATGTAACACATTAGTTTTGTTTTCTTTTCTTCAACAAAGCTCCCCCTAAACTAAAACCTGCAGGGTTACCACCACCTCTAGCAGTATTATTATAATCGTTCTTCGTTTGTTTTGTATGGGCATCGGTACAAGTAATATCATAATAATACTGCTATAAGAGATGGTGGTAACCTCCCTGGCTACGCTCGTTTCAGGGCATGCAATGTTAAGAAAATCTACGTTCTTCTACGCGAGAAGAAAGGGAAGTCTATTACAGAGAGACTGGACGAAATGATGACCGATCCTGTAAGTACCTGACTATTTCACAACTAAATAATAGTTTAATAAAACTAAACAAAACAGTTTTATAACACACCTAACTAGAAAGTGGAAAATATCGGGTGTTTCATAAAGTTAGTACCAATTGCAATTGGGTGCTTGCTGGTGCTTGACTATTTTTTTAAAAGGTATACAGGGCTATTCATTAGTTTATCCTAAACATGTAAAACTGCCTCGGTGGCGTGGTGGTATTTCGGTACGACTACGGTTCTGAGGTCTCGGGTTCGATCCCCGGGTCTGGCAAAGTGATATTGGATTTTTCCATATCAGCCCGGAGTCTGGAAATTGTGCCCGATATGGCGATAGGGTCGCCCCCTATTACATCTGGGACGGAACTAAGCTCGGCGAAACGTGGGTGTACTAGTTCGCTAGTGCGCCTCTGCCTACCCCTTCGGGGATACAGGCGTGAGCTTATGTTATGTTATGTGTTAAACATGTAAAATATATTTCCTATTTTATTTTCATATATTTAGTTTAAAAAAGCAAAAAATTATTATGTATAATTTTATTTGCGCCAAAACGCTATCTGTTAACTGTAGATACGGGTGACGTAATATTTCCTTACCATAGATACAAAATCGCTCATAAAAAATATTGCAGAAATAACATGGTTGATTTCAAACTAAAAAAAAGGGTCAGATATTTCGTCGATTAGATATTGATTGTCGATCACATCCGCGTTGAAATTAGGTTGAGCTTTAAACAAAAATACGAAAAAAATATACCAAATAACCTGGCAGTATGACTTTTGATCTTAGGTCTTAGTCCATTGTGGTACAAATTTATAAGAAAAATTAGTAATGTGACATCATGCGTCGTGATTGGTGATTACAGTCACGTGATGCACAGATAAAAAAATAAGTATTTAAATTACCAAAATAAAATTATCCTTGGAGTAATTTTAATACATTCCTATTGCACATATTATTTCGATGATAAATCTATGTTCCTACAGAAATTCATTGATATTGGTTACTACAGTCAAGTACCCAATTCCACATACTTGGAGAACGATTTAAAGCGTAGGCAACGGTAAAGTTAAATAATTAAAATTTAGCTTAATTTTTGAAACAATTAAGAGGATATGAGAACAAAATAAGGATTTTCACGAGCTTGGGTGTCCTAAAGTACTAAGATTACGAAGGTAATTTTTGGAAATGTATTAATAGACCATTTAACTTAAATTCTGTCGTGAGCAAAAACATAATTACTAAAAGTTTTCTCGATAGAAAAAAAATCCAAAGTTACCTCTCATCTGGTTTTGAAAAGCTTGAATCTTCCGTACGGCGAACGATATAAATTTGTAACTTGATTTAAAACGTAGACATCAATATTAATTTAATTGTGTCGAAAAAAAAAATTCACCAAGTTAAATAGTTTTATCACAATAAGGAAAAAATTGGTTTTGCACATACGCTGTGGCATTACATCATTGTTTTCTGAGACGGCCCGTGTCGATCTCAGTCGTCCGGTAACCATTGAAGGGGAGGGACGTGCTCGACATTTTCAACTCTGATATTACGTTTATTCAGTTCTTTGTGTCAAATATTAGACATTGATAGTCTAGGAGTCAATCCATTTTGAAACTCCTTGATGGATTTCGATGAAATTTAGTATGAGGATACTTTTGACCAAAAGGACACAAATTTAACAACCCTAAAGGGGTAAAAGTTTATATGGGATTCCAGAAACGGCTGAACGGATTTTTAAGAAAGTTGGTATGAGGATACTTTTCTAGTCGCCTCCTTGATCTAGTGGCAACATATATGGGCTGTGAACCGGAAGGTTGTGAGTTCGATTCCCATGTAGGGCAAAGCGAATTTTGTAATTTAATTTGATACTTGATCCCCCAGAAGGGGTGGATGTCTGGCATGATCCCTATTTCAACATTTTTTTTTTTTTTTTTATCGCAGAGATTGGCAAACGAGCAGATGGGTCACCTGATGGTAAGTGATCTCCACCGCCCATAGACACCCAAGATACAAAAGGAATCATGGGTGCGTTGCCAACCTAAAAGGAGGGAATGGAAGGGGATTGGGAAAGGGAGTGGGGAAATGGGCCACCGGAAATCTCACTCGCCGAACGAAACGCGACAGGAAGCTGCCACTTTACGTCGGTTTTCTGTGAGACAGTGGTATCTAACCGGTCGAGCCGGCCCATTCGTGCTATAGACGTTACTGTCTACAGCGTGGCTCTACCACTTAGAAAACATATAAAGGGACATACATACATATAAAGGGATGAAATAGGGATGGAAAATTTGTTTTTTGTCCTTAATTCGATTTACTTCAATATATCTGGGTCACCTCGTAGTTTTTAAGGACAAATCCAAGGTCAAAATCAAGAAAAGTGTCCGCCATTTTGTTTTTCTTTGTTTTGGGCGGATTGACTTCAAAATCGATATCTGGGTCGCCCCGTAGTTGCTAACGACCGAACCAATGTCAAAACTGTCATAAGTGGCCGCCATTTTGTTTTTCTTTGTTTCAGGGCCGATTGACTTCAAAAACGATATCTGGGTCGCCCCGTTGTTGCTAACGATGAAACCGATGTCAAAACTGTCAAAAATGGCCGCCATTTGATTTTTCTTTGTTTCGGGCTGATGGACTTCAAAATCGATATCTGGGTCGCCCCGTAGTTGCTAACGACCGAACCGATGTCAAAACTGTCAAAAGTGGCCGCCATTTTGATTTTTTTTGTTTTTGGGCCAATTGACTACAAAATCGATACCAGGCCGCCCCGTGGTTTCTAATGACGGAACTGATGTCAAAACTGTCAAAAGTGGCCGCCATTTTATTTGGGCATGTCGCAGCATATTTTATACTAGCTTTTGCCCGCTGCTTCGCACGCGTATTTTGTAGGGCCAACGGTAAAAACTATTAATTTTTCGATCCACCCTGTCGTTTTAGTCTAAATATTCTACAACGGGACGACTCAGATATCGATTTTAAAATAAATCTGCCCAGAAACAAATAAATACAAAATGGCGGCCTCTTTTGACAACTTTGACATCGGTTCCGTCATTTGGAAGCACGGAGTGTCCCAGATATCGATTTTGAAGTCAATCGGCCCAAAAACAAAGAAGTACAAAATGGCGGTCACTTTTGTCACTTTTAAGAGCGGTTTCGACGTTTGAAACTACGGGGGGACTCAGATATCGATTTTAAAGTCAATCGGATCAAAGATTAAAAAAAACTAATTTCAACCCCTATTTCATCCCTTTGCTGACTACAGTATTTTGGACATGTGGCTCGCCGGGACCCCCCCAATTTGGAGAAACTACTCTTGGTTGGAAAGGTAGAAGGGAAACGACCGCGAGGGCGTATGCCTAGCCGTTGGTCCGATCAAATAAAACTACTCACGGGACTCTCAGTAACAACAGCAATGAGGCAGGCTAAGGACAGAAAAACCTGGAAGAAGATCATCCGAGAGATGCGACGGAAATTTCAAGACGGACACAACCTTCAGAAATGAAGAGTGCGACCAAGAAGAAAGATTCATCCCTTTTTGTAGATAAACACATGTTTGCAAAACATCACATCCTCATACCAACTTATATCAAAATCCGTATAATCAGCGGTTTCTAATTTCCGATATAAACTTTTGTCATCTATTTTTTTTTAAGAAAGAAAGAAAAGCAATTCATGCCCATAGGTGTTGATTTAAAAAAATAAACCCTTGTGTCCCTTGTGTCTGTCCTCAGACCAAAGATATCCTCATACCAAATTTAAAAAAATCCATTAAGTGGATTCTGAACTCCCATCCAAACTTTCATCCGTTATTTCGTTCTTTTAGGGGTTAAAAAAATGAAGTACCCCATTTGAGTCCCTACGGTCAAATGTATCCTCATACCAAATTTCATCAAAATCTTTTAAGGTTTCCGAATGCCCAACCAAACTTTCAACATGTATTTCATCCCTTTAGGGGTAAATAAAAAAAATTAAGTACCTCATTTGAGTCCCTAAAGACAAGTGTATCCTCATATAAAATTTCATCGAAATCTATTAAATTAAATTAGCTTTGATCGATCTGGGAATCGAACCCAGAACCTCTCGGTTCACAGCCCATATATGCCACTAGACCAAGGAGGCAACTGAATTAAATTGTAATTAAACAATTATTTCATCCCTATTAGGCCTGAATTCATAAAAATATCCTGTCTGCAGATTGAGATGGCTAAGATTATCCTCATACCCAAATTCATCGAAATAGGTTCATTTTGTCAAATAGACCACTTAAGAATTTTAAGATTATTCCAAAACAACATTTCTATAATAGTGGTATATGTTAAAAGTTTCAAAATTTTTGGTCAATATAATAATATTAACCCTGCAATATTACTGCCCCACTGCTGTGCACGGGTAATTAATAATTAATTATTAAATTAAACGAGTTGCAGATCGTTCAGTTATCTATGTAGTCTAGTTTATAAATGTTAACATAATATATAAGACACAACCTTTTTTTTCTTTTGAGCATCTAATCTTCATAATCCAAGAGGTCATGACGCGCGTTACCATCTTAGCTCTTAGGCTAAACTGTTTAATGTCTTTGTGCTGACAAGTTAATATGTCGCGGGCATTACCGTGCTGATGCGCGCACCGGTGTGCGCGTAGAATACGTCAAAACCAGCCCTTCACGCTTTCATATTTTATTCTCATATCGTCTTAATAATCGATTAGAGCATATAATTAAGGAAGACATCCTAAATCGGAAGACTTAATTTTTATGTTATATTTATTATGATTGTTTTCTGTAATATTGACAGCCTCCATGGCGCAGTGGGCGAGTAGCCGGCTGTGAAGCGAGAGGCTGCGGGTTCGATTCCCGCATTGAGACAAATGTTTGTGTGGCCCCCTGATATTTGTTTCAAGTCTGGGTGTTGTGAGACCGAAAGTCTCTCATAGTTTCTGATACCCACAATACAGGTTATACCAAGTGTGGGGTCAGGACTAGGTGTGTGACTGTTTATTATTATTTATTTATTTATTATTTATTTATATACCTTTTATTAAATAAATAAAATAAATACAAGAATGAAGAAATCCGTCACGGAAAACAACTAACCGTCGACCTTGAAGAATCTGCCCAATAATGCTTCACCTTTGCACTTTTGTGATATAATTTGATAGTCAAATTATGTAAATGCAGTATGCAATCGCTGCGTCGTCGCAAAATTAATGCTTTGTCTAGCTCCACTTGTATAATAAAGGAATGACCACAGCATATTTACGTATTCGTAAATAATTAACACCCAAGTCACAGACATAGTCCTGAGGCTGACCCCACACTAAGGCTGAGATCTATAGGGCGAACTTCGACTAAGTCTGAGTCAAAGAAACGAACTCAGTGAGGATTTGGAATTTTTAAATCGAACTTTGACTTAGTCATAATCATTTATACTTTTTTATTTTTTTGGTTAGTCTGTCTGTCAGTCTGTTTCTCACTGAGTACGTAATTTTTCCTACGTTGCGTTTGCCGGTACGTCGTACGTGGTCTCCACTCGAGAACTTTTCTGCCCCATCGGCTATCAGTTCTGCGAGCGTCTAAGGTCACCTACAAGGTAGACCGACGACCTGATAAAGGTCGCAGGAAGTCGCTGGATGCAGGCCGTTTCCAACAGGTCGATCTGGAAATCTTTGGGGGAGGCCTATGTTCAGCATTGGACGTCCTATGGCTGATGATGATGATGATGATGATGATATCTAGACCTTGTTGTGACCAGTCATAAGTACATTTGATATGCCTACGTGACCAATAAACATTTTTATTTTATTTATTTAATTGTTGTCTTACGCCTCCCTTCTACATAAATGTGGAGGCCCTTTCCCCCCTCGATGTATGCAAAGCACAAACCGACTAGTATGCCTGGTGACCTTTTTTTAGCAAACTCAGTGCACACATTCATATTTTGAAATCAATCTCATCTACACGCTCGCTATCATCATATGGGAACCAGGGGAAGATAATGTAACTATAAGTCTTTCGGGCCCCCATAAGCCCCTAATGTCGGGGGGCCCTGGACACAGGCCCCATGTGGCCTTATGGTAAAGACTGTACTGATTGCCATGTAATCAATCAATATCAATTTAGAAACAAGTAGGCAGATATGAACACAATAATAAAGACTTTGCAGGAAAGGGATCGGGATATGGCAGGAATAAGGACATTATAGTCGTGCCTTTGTTTTAAAGGTATTCGAGTACGTCCGAGAGACGCAGCCCAGTTTCAGCGATAAGATATCACCCTTAAGAGGAGACGTCTCCGCCATTAGACTCGGCATCTCTGATGTGGACTGGAACAACGTTACTGGAGAGGTTCGTGATCAACAAGAAGCGCAAAATTTGTTTTTATTTTGTGTTTTTGGCAACTGCAGATCTATATAATACAGATAGATGTTAGATATATGTATGTATATAGAGAGAAGAAATATTGACCTCAGGTCACTTTTTTTTTGTATCATGTGTATAAAGGTTTTACCACTGCCGCCACGCCTAGGGGAGACGTAATGGTTATGTCGGAGTCGCCGGTCTTACGGCCCAGCGCCATAAAGCCCGGAAGAGACGGCAGAGAATTATTAACTACACACCCAAAAGATTTTAAATGTAATTTTAACTGTAATTAAAAAAAATATATATAATGGTAATTTAAATAATTTAATGTAAAACTTATATGCATAACTGTAAAGTAACAATAATTCTGAAATTAATATTATTCTTGTCTCAATCCTACTAATATTATAAATGCGAAAGTTTGTGGGTGTGTGTGTAAGTTTGTTACTCTTTCACGCAAAAACGACTGAATGGATTTTGATGAAATTTGGTATGGGGGTTGCTGACACCCTGGAATAATACATAGGCTACTTTATTTTTTTAAATCAACCCCTAAAGGGACGAAATAGGGGTTGAAAGTTTGTATGGGAATTCTCAAATCTTAATAGATTTTGATGAAATTTGGTATGAAGATACATTTGACCATAGGGACTCAAAGGGAGTACTTCTTTTTTTTATCAACCCCTAAAGGGATGAAATAGGGGATGAAAGTTTATATGGGAATTCTGAAACCCTAATAGATTTTAATGAAATTTAGTATGAAGATACATTTGACCATAGGGACTCAAAGGGAGTACTTCTTTTTTTTATCAACCCCTAAAGGGATGAAATAGCGGTTGCAAGTTTATATGGGAATTCTGAAACCTTAATAGATTTTGATGAAATTTAGTATGAAGATACATTTGGCCATAGGGACTCAAATGTAGTACTACATTTAATACATAATAATATTTTTGTAATTATAAAAAAGTGAATTTTAGTATACCCGAAAATTTAAAGTACTTTGTTCAGAATCAGTAGTTTAAAATCCAATATAGTTGGTGATTTGAGCTAAAAATGTATGCAAGCTGTACAATGTCCAAATATATAGGATTAACCACGATTTACCTAAGCTCTATTGAAGATAAAAATAATCTTAGAAATCGGTCCGAATTTGCCGGAAATGTCGGGTAATATACTCGTACAAAATTAGTCCGATGACTTGAGAATCTCTTTTCTTAAATCGGTTGAAAAGGGGCGGCAAATTTCCGGGCGGCGGGAAAACCCACGCTACGCCGCTGGTGTCGACGCAAGTAGTTACGCGCCGACGATGCACACATTGAATGTTATCGGCTTCAATTTCCGAAGGAATTTTGTATGAGACATCTCTATACATAATCACTCTAAGGGGATTGCGATGTCTATCAGATAAACGTGTCTTCTCTCTGTAATATAATGTAATATCTGGTCGATTACAGTGAATTGTTTTGTCTGTTATTATTGTCCTGAATATTATTATATTATTAAATGACGATGAAACAACTATCGTGATAACAAGTCGTCTTAAAATTTCAGATAAAAAGTAAATATTTATATTCAAACCATCAATATAATATACCCTAGATGCACAGTTCTTTGCAAATATCCTAAAAAGTGGTCTCAGGAATAAAACAAAGAAAAAGATCACAAGTTCTAATTAAATCAACACAAATATAACCCATGCACGTGTTATAAAGTAGCTTTTTTAAACGAAATTAGCAAGCATTCTTAAATTTGAATTTTGAAATTTAAATTTCCATCGGCGTCGGAATGTATGCAAAACGAGTGCTTAAGCACTCTTTTGCTGTCCCATTTTCCGAGCGTCAACTGTGCATCTAGGTAATTAATATATCGATGATTCAAACAGATAGACACGATGTTTCATCTGGCTGCCACGACGAGGATGGATGAAGCCCTTTCTACCGCAACGCTGATCAACGTCCGAGGCACAAGGGAGATGCTGATGTTGGCTAAACACTGCCCTAAACTCAGGTAAGCGAAATATAGATGGCGTTGTTACACATTTTTAATCTTCTAAGTGGAATGCAGATGGCGCTATTTTATTTTTTTCTTAAACAGAATTTTTACTTCTTGACCGGAACTTAACCTCTTTGGCGAATAATTATCTTATTCGCTCCTATTCGTACGTCACGTCCTTAGATTATCCTAGTCACGTCACGTTAAATTGTAAGTTTTTTTTATAACAGAGATTGGCAAACGAGCAGATGGGTCACCTGATGGTAAGTGATCTCCACCGCCCAAGAAACAAAAACAATCATGGGTGCTTTGGCAACCTAAAAGGAGGGAAATAGGGATTGGGAAAGGAAAGGAGATGTCGGGAATTGGGCCACCACAAATCTCACTCACCAATCGAAGCGCGATAGCGAGTTGCCACTTTACGTCGGTTTTCTGTGAGACAGTGGTATAAAACCGATCGAGCCGGCCCATTCGTGCTGTAGACGTAATTGTCTACAGCGTGGGTGTACCACTTTAAGAACTACTGTAACTAGCTGTTGCCCGCGGCGTTGTTCGCATATCCTACAGAAATCGTACAATTTGCCCAAGCCGAAACCGTACAAGTCAGACCCATGACCATGAAAGCTGCGGCCTGAGCAGGAAAATTTCTGACAACCGTAAATGTATTCGAACTCGATGCGCGTCTATCAAATTTGTATGAAATATTAACCAAACGTAATCAGTGCGCAGCGAACTCGAATACATTTACCTTTACATTAGTTTTTCGTGCTCGGGCTACTGTAAAGCCTAAAACGTCGGGCCTAAAAATAAAACCAAATGGCGATAAAATCAGCATAAGCAAGTTATTTCATTACTTAAATAATATTATAACTTGCAGGGTGTTCGTGCATGTGTCGACAGCTTACTGCAACGCGACGACATACAATCATGGTGTTGAGCTTCGGGAACAGTTCTACAAGTCTCCGATATCTCCAGAAGCATTGATACAACTAGCAGATACACTAGACGCGGACCGGTTGCAAGCCATCACTCCGGAGTAATACATTCAGATATTGTTGGCATATTTAGATTTATATATTTGACATAATGGTTTTTTTTTAGCAGAGACTGGCAAACGAACAGTTGGGTCACCTCATGGTAAGTGGTCTCCACCGCCCATAGACACCCAACACACAAAAATAATTATGGGTGCGTTGCCAACCTAAAAGGAGGGAATGGAAGGGGATGGCAAAGGGAATGGAAAGGGGCCACTGGAAATCTCACTCACCGAACGAAACGCGACAGCAAGCTGCCACTTAACGTCGGTTTTCTGTGAGACAGTGGTATCAAACCGGTTGAGTCGGCCCATTCATACTGTAGACTTTACTGTCTACAGCGAGGCTCTACCACTCAAGAATCTTTTAGCTTTACGAAACCTTTAATCTTTCCTGTTAAAATGCTGGCTATACTTCCTTTAAATAATTATTATTGATACATTTTTGCTATAACGGTGAAGGAAAACATCGTGAGAAAACCTGCATACCCGAGAATTTCTACACAAAAAAATCGAAGGTATGTAAAGTATACCAACCCGCATAAGGCCAGCGTGGTAGACTAAGGCCTAATCCCTCTCATTAGTAGAGGAGGCCCGTGCCCAGCAGTGGGACAGTAATATTACAGGGCTGATATTATTATTATTACTACATCTTTGCAACACGTATGTATATAACAGATTAACAAAAGGATGGGTAAACACATATACATTTACAAAGGCGGTCGCTGAAGAACTGGTCAGGAGTTTTGCTGAACATTTGCCGATTTCTATCGTCAGACCACCTATTGGTATGGTATTTGTATTTTATTTATAATTCCCAATCTTGTTGGAGCTCGGGAAACGAACAAGTGTCATTTAGGATCGCCAAAATACTTTTAAAATTACAAAATAATTAACATGCATACATACATACATACATAGTCTCACATAGTGTATCCGAAGGGGTGGGCTGAGGCGAATTAGAGAACTAGGAACCACATTTCACCGAGCTCATTTCTGTTCTAAATGTGATAGGCGGTGAGCCTATTGCCAAATTGGGCGCAAATTTTAGACTCTTCGCTGATACTGCCCTGCTACTCTGAGTTGAAAAACCCAATACACATTACTTTGCCGACCCGGGGATTTGCGAACCCGAGACCTCGGGGTGGTAGTCTATCGGTAGTTTATTAAGCATGTCGCAGAAAGGATTTGGCTTAATTTTACGACCGGCCGGGTACACATCAATCTCACTCTGGGGGATCCAGTCCGGGGGTTTATGCCTTTTTTATCCAAGCACGGCAAAGTGACTACAATACACTTGATGGAAAGGACAATGCAAATCTTGTTAGAAAAACACCCTGCCCGACTTGGGAATTAAGCCCAGGACTTCCTGGCCCATAGCCCATGGACGCATCGACTAGACGAAGGAGGCGTCTCCAGTTGAGCATCTACAAACTCACGCCTGTATCCCATGGGGGCAGGCAGAGACTATTGAGCACCACAAGCTACGATCCTGACACACTTCTTTTGCCTCTTCCACATTCATGCATCTTTTCATACATTTTCGCACGGTTGAGGGTACTCCTCACTTGCCCTTTTCGGAGATTACTTATTTGGTCTCTCCACGTGCCCAAATCACCTCAACATCCCTTTATCAATTCTAGTCATCACATCATCCTTCAGCTTACAGCGATCCCTTACCATGCTATTCCTCACACGATCAGCAAGGGGTGACTGCACACATACTCAGTAGGGAACGCATTTCCACCGCATTGATTCGGCTTTCATGCTTCTTCTGCCAGCACTCACTTCCATATGTAAGCGTCGGAATCAGCACACTATTGTGGACAACCATTCGCGCCTTCTGCGACACCGCCTGACTGCCCACAACAGCAGGTCAATTCTCTAAGGTTTCATTTGTGAAATCAACGTTGCGGCATCGTTGGGGCAACGATGTTTTCATTTTTGTATTGCGTGATGACGGCGCTTATGCGAACTAACTCTCTCGAGCGTGGCGTTTGACATAAATGTATGGAAAATGGTATTCTCTAAGACCCAACAAGGTTGAACACTCCGTCGATCTCAACGATGTGCGCTGCGCGAGCTCGTCGTCGATCAAAACGTTGTGGCGTTTCTTAGAGAATCGACCTGCTGCGCGCAAGGCACCGTTCACTTTATTACCTGCCGCTACTCTTCTTTCAATATCCCCATCAAACTTTCCATCTCTCGTTATTATACTTCCCAAGAGAGAACTTACTTGGGCATCTATTGAAACATAAATATATTTTTCTTTCAGTTTTAAGCACTTTTTACGAACCTGCAGCAGGGTGGCTTGATAAAACTACCGTATTATACAGTCCTAGTAGTGTAAGTAGCTTTTAACGCTTGTGAAAAATATTTTTATTTGAGTGGTAGAGCCACGATGTAGACAGTAACGTCTACAGCACGAATGGGCCGGCTCGACCATTTAGATACCACTGTCTCACAGAAAACCAACGTAAAGTGGCAGTTGCTGTCGCGTTTCGTTCGGTGAATGAGATTTCCGGTGGCCCATTCCCCCCCCCCCCTCTCTTTCCCAATCCCATTTCCCTCCCCTTCCATTTTCTCTTTTTAGGTTGGCAACACACCCATGATTCTTATTGTGTCTTGGGTGTCTATGGGCGGTGGAGATCACTTACCATCAGGTGACCCATCTGCTCGTTTGCCAATCTCTGCTATAAAAAAAAACTTAAAAAACGAGGAGGTTAACAATTCGTCGGAATCTTTTTTGCGAGTAGCCGGCTGTGAAACGAGAGGCTTTGATTCCCGCACCGAGACAAATGTTTGTATGGCCTACATATATTTGTTTCGGGTCTGGGTGTTGTGAGACCGAAAGTCTCTCGTAGTTCCCGATACCCACGACACCCACGACACAAGACTCGATCTTAGTATGGGGTCAGTACTATGTATGTGACTGTTGGGTGTTATTTATTATTATTATTATTATAACTGTAGGCAGAGGTGTACTAGCGAACTAGAACACCCACATTTCGTCAAGCTTAGTTCCGCTGGGGATCGAACCCGAGACCTCAGGACGATTGTCGTACCGCGCACGCAATACCACTACGCCACGGAGGCAATCAAATATCCTGTTACTCGTTGATAATGTAGCTTTATGTGAAAGAGATTTTAAAATCGGTTATTACAAACAAAAAAATAAACCTTGTATCTTTATAATATTAGTATAATAGGGAACTTGCATGTAATTTTGTTTAGTTTATTGTAGAGAACTAGGTCTTAAATAAATACACCAGAAACAAATACATAAAAATATACACAAATCATTTAATTATCGCCAGTCAAAATATGGCTTGCGATACCTCGCGCTTAAAAGGACGTGACGTCACCGCGCAGAAGTATCGAATTCACTAATCACCATACTAAACACGACAACAATTTTCGATAATATAGGGAAAAATGCCTCAACTTGGAAACATTGCTCTATGATTATCTATGCAATGACGTCACTTGCGTTTTTCAATTACGTTCCATTATACGTAATTTATAAGTATGATATTTTGTAAAATATCATTTATTTTATACTACAAATATCATGATAGCACATTTCATGGCTTTGTTCATTGATTTACAACACAATTTTTCGTTATAATTGTTGTGCAAGTTCCCCATTATAGAAGCATTGATCATGTAGCCTTGCATAATTCTTTACAGATGATGTTGGGGACGTTGCTAGGCATAACACGAGTAGTAATGGCGAAAAAAGACGCGAAAGTTTGTCTCATCCCGTGTGATTATGTTATTAATACCATACTAGCTGTGGGCTGGGATCGCGTGTCGAGGCAAACCAATGATAATAGAATCTATACAATCAGCAGCACAAAGAGTGACGTACGCTTCGGTAAGTTATATTTACTGCAATCGAACGATGACGAACAAGTCTTGGGAGAAGAGCTACGCTATATGCAGTAGTCAGTAACGTCTACAGCATAACTGAGAAATCTGACCTAAAGTGGTAGTATGAGTGGTAGAGCCACGCTGTAGACAATAAAATCTACAGCACGAATGGGCCGACTCGACCGGTTTGATACCACTGTCTCACAGAAAACCGACGTAAAATGGCAGCTTGCTGTTGCGTTTTGTTCGGTGAGTGAGATTTCCGGTGGCCCCTTTCCCCCCTTACTTTCCCATTCCCTTTTCTCTCCCCTTCCATTCCCTCCTTTTAGGATGGCAACGCACCCATGATTCGTTTTGTGTCTTGGGTATCTATGGGCGGTGGAGATCACTTCCCATCAGGTGACCCATCTGTTCGTTTGCCAGTCTCTGCTATAAAAAAAGTTCACTGTTGCGTTTTGTACGATCATCAACAGTCGTACCCACCCTTAAACGAACATGGGATTGAAAAGGTGATTTGGGACATTTTTTTCAGGCTCGATAACATCAACATTGGGTTGCAATATGGCACGAAAATACTCAACACCTAAAGCTATATGGTATTCGTACCTTTTGGAGGTGGAGAGTTTATTTTTGTATCGCGTCTGTCTCTGGATCCTACATTACATACCCGCATACATCTTGGACGCTATCTGTTACGTGTATAAAATACCTAAACCGGCAGGATTCTTGTCGTGAGTAATAAATAAATAAATACACCCGCTAGTCACACACCTAGTCCTGCCCCCACACTAGGTATAACCTGTGTCGTGGGTGTCAGAGACTATGAGAGACGCGCGCTCTCACAACACACACACTTGAAACAAATATCTGTGGGCCACACATACATTTGTCTTAATGCGGGAATCGAACCCGCGACCTCTCGCTTCACAGCCGGCTACTCGCCCACTGCGCCACGAAGGCTCGTAATAATCTATTTACATACATATATAGAGCCACGTCTGTATCCCTGAAGGGGTCCCCAGAAGCTAACTAAAGAACTAGAACACTCATAGAGATATTCACAGAAATAAACCATCGCTGTTGTGTGAATGCGACAGAGAAGATTCGCGAATGATCGGGAACGGGACCGAACGTCCCCATCGCCGATTCGCCAACGTTCTTTCGCCGTTGTTCACGTTGGTGTGTACCAGCCATAAAAATAACGGCAAGATACTTTAAATTTCAAATCTTCTCTTCAAATGTTAGCTTTTATACATATTTACATACTTAAGCTCACGCCTGTATCTCCGAAGAGGTAGACAGAGGTGCACTAGCGAACTAGAACAACCACATTTCGCCGAGCTTAGCACCGTCCCAGATTTGATAAGGGGCGAGCCTATCGCCATATCGGGCACTAATTCCAGACTCCAAAAATCACTGCCCGACCTCGGGATCGAACCCGAGACCTCAGGACGGTAGTCGTACCGAAATACAACCACGCCCCCGAGGCAGTCAAGGCCTTTATCCAAAGATATTTAATTGTACTCTTTAGTTTTTGCTTTGCCTCTTTAAACTATCAAAACATGATGATGAAAAAATACTTAGGTACATACATTGCTTTTATTTAGCCAAGTTAATACTTAAGAGGGAACTGTCTTTTCCAGATTCGTTAAAATGTACGAAAAGTTCGAAAAAATAGTATCCAAGTATCACTATTTTATGAACAACGATTGGTGCTTCGATGACAGTAACGTTGTGTCTCTCGCTCAAAAGATGTCGCCACTCGACCGAACTATTTTCAATATAGACGCGTCTACAATCAACTGGAAATACATGATGTACATCTGGCTAATAGGATTTAAAAAGTTTATATTCAATGACAAACCCGAAGACGCGGACTACGCCAGAAAAAAACAAAAGATTTTGAAAGTTGCTAATTATGTGTACCTCTCCTTAAATTTAGTCCCTTTTTACTACATTTTTAAGTATTCCAAACGATATTCAAAATATCTTAAGTAAAAATGTTTAATATACCTTATGCTATTAATAGATTTAATAAAATATTTCAAATGTATTAATGAATCTTTTCTTTCTACCTTTAATTTTTACAACCGACTGCGTGCCTGACGTCACCCATCTCTAGAGTATCAAGTCCCGGGTAAATCGTTTTAGAAAAACAACCCGCCCGACCCAGGAGTAGAACCCAGGACCTCCAAATTCGCAGCCAATATTTGCTGCCACTAGTACAAGCTGTAATTGATGAGGAGTATCCTGCTGATTCCAAATGATGCTACAACATCCGATCAACGTTACTGAACAGCCTCGATGGCGGAGTAGCCGGCTATGAAGCGAGGTCGCGGGTTCGATTCCCGCACCGGAGAACTGTTTGTGTGGCCCACAGATATTTATTTCGGGTCTGGGTGTAGTAGATAGGATAGGGCTTTGTAGTTTTTTCATCCAATCCCACCAGCTTCCATTATTTCCCGTTCCCTTTTCACGGTCCACAAACCGCTCCATTCCCCTTTCCCCATATGACCCTATTCTTCTAACTGTATAACCCGCCTGCCTGATTCCAAATTCACAGCATTCTATAATATTATAAGAAATACTTAAATCTAAATTATGCTCTTTTGACATGTCATAAGTGCTTTTATATGCCTATGTGATGAATAAAGATTTTTATTTTATTTTTAAAGTCAGATCGAAAGTCTCGTAGTTTTTGATACCCACGACACAAGACTCGATCTTAGTGTGAGGTCAGGACTATGTGTGATTGTTGAGTGTTTGTTTATATCATTGAAATACTAAGAAAACATATGAATACATGTTCACTATAAATAGTACATTCCGTATCTGAGTGAATTAAAATGTAATCTGATACTGATTTCTTAAGTTTACGCGAATGCTATTCATTGAAATAAAATTATTTTTACGGATTTTATCACGATTTGGTTTTAATTATCGTCGAATACTGCAAAGTCTTCGAAACGTCGGGAATATAAATTTAAACCAAATCGTGATCAAATCCGTAAAAATAATTTTATTAAAATGTAATCTGATAATCACAAGTTTAAACCGACGGGTGGTGGCAAATATTATATATGTTCCATAAGCGTATGGGCCACCGGAGGCCGAGCCACCCGTGATTATTCAAAAACTTAACGGACCGCCTTCAAAATTTATCCGATCGTCCAAAATGGGACCCTTGTAAATAAGCTCTATCGAACACAAAAAGAATTTTGAAAATCGGTCCACATTTGGCGGAGATATCGCGTAACATACATAAAAATATACAGACAAATTGAGGACCTCCTCCTTTTTGGAAGTCAGTCGAAAAGAGCTGATGATCTTGCAACAGCTGAACAGATTTCTTGAATCAGGGCTGAGAACACCTCTGATCTAGACACCTTTCAAACAAATACCAGTTTATTAGTTTGATGCTACTATGGCAGACAGGCACAGATTATCTACTATATAAAAATAAGTCGGGTTTTCCTTCCTGACGCTATAACTCTAGAACGCACGAACCGATTTCCACGGTTTTGCATTCTTTGGAAAGGTCTCGGGCTCCGTGAGGTTTATAGCAAAGAAAATTCAGGAAAAATTTCGACAGAAAAGCGGGAAAATCTTTTTTCACATACAGCGCCATCTCTGATACATAGCATGTAGTACAAACCAATATTTTAAGTAGATGGTGGTGATCTGGTGGCGAAACGGAGTTCGCCGGGTTTGCTAGTTAATTATAATAATTGTTTACTGTTAATTAAGTAAAAGTTCGATTTAAACATTCCAAATCCTTGCTGAATTCGTTTCTGTGACTCAGAATCTTTATTAAAATGCAAAATTAATTGCTTATATGTTGTTTACATGTTAAAAGGCTACACAAGCTAGGGGCGGATCCCCACCACACCGCGGAACCGCAATGATTACCTCCCGTCCCAATGGCAACAATCTATAATAAGCACCACGTGTCATCACGTGTGTGACAAAATGATGACGACATACTCACAAACAACAACCACAACCGCCACCACCACCACCACCACCACCACCACCACCAAAGCAAAGCCCTGCAGTACAGCGAGGGTCTACCTCCAACCTATGTTTAAAACTTGCCATAGAGCCCCACACTTCGTGTGTGGATCGCGTTCCAGGATCAGCCAGTGTATATCCGATTCTGTCGAGGGGCTTGCGACATTACTTGATGGTTGGGTCATCCACCTGTCTTGTCGCAAGCCCCTCGATCAGCTTCTTCCCTTTTCGGAGTGTGAAGTATAAAGAGGCCGGCATGATTCTAGTGATCACCGATTTAGCACCGAGCTTACCAGTCACCACACTCATGTCGACCTGCATAGATGCTCCACACTCCGAAGCAACAAGCAAATCTCAGGGCCGGTTATCGGGCAGATGGATAACCGATACTGGCAAACAGACAGATTCAGGTGCTTACCAGGTGGTACAAGCAGGTGCTTGTTGCACGTCTCCGTATAAAAACTATAGCAACTCTTGACAATTGGGTATTTGCTGCTTGACTAGTTGTTTAAAGTAATTTTATTTGAAATTTACGTCGTCTTAAATATAAAACAGAAAGAATATTGAAATATTCTCAAAAATAAAAAAAATATAAGACTTTGAAGTTTGATGTAACCGACAAACTGCGGGAAAGAGAACAATCAGTATAATCACGTCACGCCATAACAGTACCTGCATTGGAAAGGGATAGCAAGATATCTCCAATATGCCCCCACTCCAGACTAAAAATATGCATTACTGCCTCATTTTTCCACCAATTTGGATACAGTTTTTAGAAAAAGGTTTCTTTTTTGTTTTATTTGCTATTACATATAAACAATAAACATGCGTATAAAATCAAACACAGTCAAATACCCAATTATTGAGCATGGGGAATTTAAAATTGGATTTTGACCTGTAAATCGTCGTAATTAACATAGGAATGGCTTTGTGTATGCTAAAAATAATTAATTACCACATGTGTAGGTGGTTTGCAAATTAACTGCAGCTGACCCAACGAGTAAAAAAAAATTTTTTCGTCACAAATTCTTTCCATTATGCAAAAACTATGAGCCTTACGAAATTTTAAACTTTACCGCTAGATTGCTAGCCATCCCCTCTTTAAAAGTAGTTATTATTGATACCAACTTTATGAAACACTCTCTATAATCAATGTTAATTATGTGTAATATAGGTATAGAGGTTAATTTAATGTGCCAAAATACATCACTAGTCCTCATTATAAATACAACTTTGGTTAAAAGCAGTCCGATGTGACTATTACATATTTTTTTTTTAATTTTGGTACCTAGTGTCTACAAAATATTTTAATTATTTCATCATCAGCCACAGGACGTCCACTGCTGAACATAGGCCTCCCTCAAAGATTTCCAGATCGACCAGTTAGAAGCGGCCTGCATCCAGCGACTTCCTTATATATTTACTTATAAAATACTGAATAAGGTAATTCAGGGCCTTAATTTTAATAACATTTTCGCTTATCTTTTCGCTAAGAATAGCCTGTCACTTTTCCCTTGCGTTACATTGTTTAAAAATGAAAGGGACAACCTATGGTTCAAGATAAAATATTTTTATAAGTAACATAACATAAGCTCACGCCTGTATCCCCGAAGGGGTAGGCAGAGGCGCACTAGCGAACTAGAACACCCACATTTCGCCGAGCTTAGTTGCGTCCCAGATGTAGTAAAAACTAAGCCAAATCATTTCTGCAACATGCTTGAAAAAGTGTTGTGGCAACCCCACATTGAGTTGGGATAAGGGCAGGTATAAAGTCGAAGGGACAGACCGCGGGTTCGATTCCCGGACCGAGACTAATATTTGTGAGTTCCACTAATATTTATTTCGGCTTTAGGCTTTGTGGGACCGTTAGTCCGTCGTAGTTCCTTACTCTACAGGACTATGTGACTGCTGGTCAGTTCTTATTTGCCAGTTTGCTAAAAAAACACAGCTGAAAACTTTAGTTTTGCGCAGACTCGGAAAATTATAGTTAGGGGACGTTCAAGTAGGTATTACGTAAGCAGATGTTTTACAATTGGTACCTGACTAATTTTTTTAATGAATTTTACAACCACGTATATAGGTGGAGATCACTTACCATCGGGTGACCCATCTGCTCGTTCGCCAGTCTCTGTTATTAAAAAAAAAGTGAAATTCGAGTAAATCCCATGTCATTTTCTATAAGTGTCTGCCTCCTGAAAAAATACGAGCCACTGGTCCGTGTTTGACCCTACTGAATTCTGGCACATTTTACTAAGGTGGCAACAATAGTTATAGCAATGGACCCAGTCATGGCAGCGATGGAGGAGGCCACGTGCCGTCTGAACGAGACCAACGAGGCTATCCGTAAAGGCGGCTCCGAGATACAAAGGTTCTACGAGGGCTCCGTGGTGCTCGTGACGGGAGCCAACGGGTTCATGGGGAAGGTGCTCGTGGAGAAACTGTTGAGGTATGATTATAGTTTATTTTTGCGCTCTTTTCAGTGATGAGCCACGTTGTAGACCAGCCTTACGTGCCACCAGAACATTATGTCTACGCTTTTTCGCCGGTTTTTCTATTTGTCTACGGACAACTTAGACAAAAGACGATAGAGGACAAGGCATAACTACGAAAAAATATGCATTCTTAATGTATGGAACGAAACCAAAATGGCGACTTTGCGAAAGAAAGATCCCAATAATCTAAGAGTTAGACATCTTCATATTCCGAAATAAGTATATATTATTGTATAACACCGTATTTACAATAAAATCAATACTTTATTTAATTATTATGATACAGTGACCGTTTACATCTAAATAGATTACGAAACTAAATGGCGGAACCGGCTTTTTAACACGTATTTTGCGTAATTGTGCCGGGTCCTCTTATTTTCGTCTGTTTTTTTTTTTATGTAGGTTACGCGATATCTCCGCCGAATGTGGACCGATCTTAAAAATTCTTTTTGTGTTCGATAGAGCTTCTTTCAAGGTTGATCCCATATATGTATGTCGGAGGGCCAACGCTAACGTTGTTTTTAAAAACGGTGACGTCAACATGGCTGACGTCGCTGACGTCACTTTTGACAATAAGATGATTACTCATCTCATTTATCAACTGTGAACACTGAAATTCACAGACTCCCTTTATTAACGGTGCTCAACAGCACCGTCTAGTCAGGGATGTGGACAGTCCGAATGCCGGAGCACGACTGTGTCGAATTTGCTCTGAACACTCCTTTTATAGGGTGCATATTTGCAACTACCTACTCGATACCGAACATCGAATGTCAAAGAAATAATTATAACGATTATGTTAACTTTTTAGAATCTTTTAACGATTCAGCAGTTTAACAATTGTAAAATGAATTAATAACGTGAAATAACAACGGCTTTTTAAATAAGCTTGCGATTTTGCGCCGATATGTAAATTTGGTCACGATCTGATACATTTCGAAGTCGGATCGTTAAGTTTTTAATATTTAAAATATTCTAGACAACATCTCGACAGTCGACTATTGAGATATATCGTGACATGCATGGTAGCCGGGCAGGGATGGCGAACCACTGCCATTAATGGCACGCCACACGATATTTTGGGCACGTCATCGATCACAAATTTCATTAAATTCGTCAATTCCAGCATCATTGAGACGTTGTAAAAAGTATTTTCTTTTCTAGTAAATAAAGAGTTTTGAGTTGATAGTCGCCTCCTTGGTCTAGTGGCAGCATGTGGCTGTGGACCGGGAGGTCGTGGGTTCGATTCCCAGGTCGGGCAAAGCAAATTTTCTAATTTAATTAGTTCGGGACTGGATCCCTCAGAGGGGGTTGACGTCAGGCAGGCAGCCGGTCGAAAAACTTTGCTAAATCATTTCTGCAACATGCTTGAAAAAGTGTGTTGCGCTGACCCTACATATATTAAGGTGGGATAAGGGCAGGTAGAAAGAAAGAAAGATACATAAACATAGGCTCACGCCTGTATCCCCGAAGCGGTAGGCAGAGGCGCACTCGCGAACTAGAACACCCACATTTCGCCGAGCTTAGTTCCGTCCCAGATGTGATAGGGGGCGAGCCTATCGCCATATCGGGCACAAATTCCAGGTTCCGGGCTGATATGGAAAAATCCAATACCACTTTGCCCGACCCGGGGATCGAACCCGAGACCTCAAAACCGTAGTCGTACCGAAATACCACCACGCCACCGAGGCAGTCAGGCAGGCAGAAAGAAAGATTTAGTACAATATTTATATACCGAATACTAATATTAAGTAACACATTAGTATTGTTTTCTTTTCTTGAACAACCCTCCCCTCCCCGAAACTAAAACCTGGCTACGCTCGTTTCAGGGCATGCAATGTTAAGAAAATCTACGTTCTTCTACGCGAGAAGAAAGGGAAGTCTATTACAGAGAGACTGGACGAAATGATGAGCGATCCTGTAAGTACCTGACTATTTCACAACTAATGAAACAAGCTCGATATGGCGATAGGCTCGCCCCCTATCACATCTGGGACGGAACTAAGCTCGGCGAAATGTGGATGTTCTAGTTGGCTAGTGCGCCTCTGCCTACCCCTTCGGGGATACAGGCGTGAGCTTCTGTATTTATGTATGTAAATGAAACCAAATCGAAATCACAGCCGAATCGAGTTTTAAGGGGGCTGGTTACAAAAGCGTGTATTTTATTTTGTTATTTTTTGTTATTCTGATGATCCTGGCTAGGATATCAGGACAAAATTATTAAATTATTGTATTGTCATCCGTCCTTTGTACGTGTGCGAATTTTCAAGTTCATCAGGGGGGTTACCACCACCTCTTATAGCAGTATTATTATAATCTTACTTGTGCCAATTCCCATACAAAACAAACCAAGAACGATTATAATAATACTGCTATAAGAGGTGGTGGTAACCCTGCAGACGTCTCGAAGATGGTCCAAATCACGTTGAAAGATTTCATTACATACATTGAGGTGAAGCTAGTATTAATACATAGTAAACATACAGAGTGGCCTGAACATAACGGCATTAAATTTGATAATGGGTAACACAGGTATTTTTAAGTTTCGCCGCACTAATACAAATCTGTAACGTTAATACTGAAAAAAAAACAATTTTTTACAACAAAATAAATAACAAAAGTTCGGTTACTAAATGTCACACAATTTATACTGTGTAAAACCGGTATAATGCGCGAAAATATTCATGTAGGTAAACTTCAGTAGGTACGCGGCGCGTGAAGCCTGTATCCACAAAGGGGCAGAGGCGCACTAGCGAACTAGAACATCCACATTTCGACGAGCTTAGTTCCGTCCCCGATGTGATAGGGGGCGAGCCTATCGCCATATCGGTCACAAATTTCAGACTCCGGGCTGATATGGAAAAATCCAATATCACTTTGCCCGACCCGGGGATCGAATCCGAGACCTCAGAACGATAGTTGTACCGCGCACGCAGTACCACTACGCCACCGAGGCACTATTTCTATGTATGGACACGTTTTGAAGAAACCACAGGAGTACATCAGTCGCATGTGTCTGGCCCAGATCGGGGTACGTTCCCGTGGACGGCCCAAAGCGATGGTTAGACGTTCTGGAGGAAGATATGAGAGCCAATGGCGTCATGGAGGATGCTTAAGACTGGGCGAAGTGGAAACGTTTAAGTAGGAAGGCGGACCCTGGCAGAAGGACGGTATAAGTGCAGGTAGAAAGAAAAGACACAAATATTTTATAAACATACAGGATAATAAACGATCTACAGATTACATATATCATTATTACTACCTAAACTCGGCGAAATGTGGGTGTTCTTGTTCGCTAGTTTACCTCTGCCTACCCCTTCGAGGATACAGGCGTGAGCTTATGTTATGTTATTACCTACCTTTGTGAATTGTTTATCCGGAAGATGATAATCGATTAGGGCATATAATTAAGGAAGACAGCATAGATCGACAGTCTTAATTTTTATTTCCTATTTTTTATGATTGTGTTCTGTAATATGCCTTTTAAATAAATAAATAAATAATACAGGAATGCAGAAATCCGACACGGAAAACAACTGACTGTCGACCTTGAAGAATCTGCACAATAATGCTTCACCTTTGCACGTTTGTGATATAATTTGATAGTCAAATTATGTAAATGTAGTATGCAATCGCTGCGTCGTCACAAAATAAATACTTTATCTAGCTCCACTTGTATAATAAAGGAATGGCCACAGACTATTTACGTATTCGTAAATAATTAACACCCAAGTCACAGACTAAGACAGATCTATAGAGCGAACTTTTTACTTTGATTTCGTCTAAATCATTTTTACTTTCTTGTTTCTTTGCTTAGTCTGTCTGTCAGTCTGTTTTTTAATTAACCAACTTCAAAAAAAGGAGGTTAACAATACGTTGGAATCTTTTTTTGTATGTATGTTCATAGATTACTCGAAGACGCCTGGGCCGATTCGAGAAATTATTTTTTGTTTAAAAGGGTATACTTCCTAGTTGGTCCCATTGGAACCAAGTCAGGATCTGACGATGGGATCGTAGAAAAATCGAGGGCAACACTCATATTTATAGGGATCCATAATGTGTTTTATATATTTTTTAAAATTATTCAGGTATTTGCGTCTGGTAGTCATCATCTCATGTTGCTGAGCTGATGATGGGAAATATAACTCCTTAACTAAGAGTTTATGGATAATTCTTTCAATATTACATGCTACTGAACACTAAAATTAGATAAATAATAATAAAGATAAAAAATTAAAGTTTAACAAAACTTAAAACCGTCTTTAAAAACGAACATTTAAAAGTAAAAAACACAACAATTTCTTACTCTCTTTGGAGTCGGTGCCTTTACATTTCAACTGCTTCGGCCTCAGCACGAGCAATTTTAGACGGAATCTAAACAATGTGTGCCATTTTATGGATTCAATAAACGATTTGATTTGATTTTAAAGGTATTCAACTACGTCCGAGAGACGCAGCCCAGTTTCAGCGATAAGATATCACCCTTAAGAGGAGATGTCTCCGCTATTAGACTCGGCATCTCTGATGTGGACTGGAACAACGTTATTGGAGAGGTTCGTGATCAACAATAAGCGCAATTTTTTTTTTTTGTGTTTTTGGTAACATAGCACCTACATATATAGATAGAAGAAATATTGACTTCGGGGCACCTTTTTACGGGTAATAAGTGTTTTACCACTCTGTCGGCTTCAAGATAAAATGCCGTTAAGTTAATAAATCTAATTTTGGGATGTCTCCAAAAAAACGTTGTGTGCGTCAAAAAATGTGACAGCTTGCCGTCGCGTTTCGTTCGGTGAGTGAGATTTCCGGTGGCCCATTTCGCTCCCTCCCATTCCCAATCCCTTTTCCCTCCCCTTTCATTATCTCCTTTTAGGTTGGCAACGCACTCATGTTTCTGTTTGTCTTGGGTGTCTATGGGCAGTGGAGATCACTTGCCATCAGGTGACCCATCTGCTCGTTTGCCAGTCTCTGTTATAAAAAAAATGAAAAGATGGTCCCTAGAGATTGCATAGACTTATGGTTATTTTTAATCTTAAAGCAAACAAGTTATTAAGTCGTGGGCGCTGCGCGTACCACGACAGTCTTAAGTTCGACGCGACACGAGTGTACACGCGTACTCAATTGTTTTAATTTAATAATTTCATTAAATAAATATATAGAGTTATCTTTACTCGAGCGTAGTCATTTCACCAAACACCTAAGACTCACACCTTCTTTAAGTAGCACTCTAGGCCGCTACATATTGGTGAAACCGACGTGATTTGAATTGTAAGAACATTTGGTGACTCTCCGTCGAAAGTATTATTTTGAAGTGACTTACGTGTTTAAGATTTTTATATTGTATCAACTTCGAACAATAGTGCATAGTGTTACGCAAAATGAGCTACGATCAAGCAGAACCTCTCGCGCAAATTCCTTCAAGCTCACAATCCAGCACCGAACTACTAGTAGCGCAGATAGCGAAGCTCTCCATGAAGATTGACGAGATGAGCAGAGGCAGACAGTATGGGAAGCAACCGTACAAACCGCGATCTCGCAGTCAATCGCTACATCGGCACCGAAGTAATACTACTTCTACTCATAGGCCAAGGCGCAATTCTCAAAATGCAGACTGGCTGTGTTTCTACCATTTTCGCTTCGGGAAAATAGCCAACAAATGTTTGAAGCCGTGTAACTGGAAACCAGAAACGACAAACGTAGAAACGAGGACCGCGGAAAACTAAAACAGGTGCAGGATACGGCGGGAAACTGCACCGACGCATCTAGCCACCGCCTGTGCATCACGGATCTTAATTCTGGTATGCAATTTTTAGTAGACACTGGAGCTAACGTCTCAGTCTTACCCGCAACGAAACGTCAAAAATCTTTAAGTCAATGCACCAAATACAAATTATATGCAGCGAATGGATCGGAAATTCATACCTATGGTACAAGAAACTTAGAATTAAATTTTAGACTAAGGAGACCATTCAAATGGACATTTATAATAGCAAATGTGAAACAACCTATTTTAGGCGCAGATTTTCTTCGTTATCATAAGTTATTAGTAGATTTAAGTGCACAAAAATTGATAGATAGGCAGACAAATTTATTAACGCTTGGTAATGTAATATCACATAGGGAACCATCTATCAACACTGTAGATAGCAAGCATCCCTTGTATGAGTTATTATCCGAATATTCGGATATTACAAAACCGATACCATTTAGAGATAGTGACTCGGATAACGATAATAACGTAACGGTACACCGCATTGAAACGACAGGTACACCTGTGCATGCACGCGCCAGACCTCTTCCTCCCAATAGGTATCACAAAGTGAAGGAGGAATTTAAGTTAATGCTAGAGATGGGAATATGCAGGCCATCAAATAGTGCATGGGCTAGTCCACTGCACGTGGTTGCCAAGAAAAACGGCGACATTCGACCATGTGGAGACTATCGGCGGCTGAATGCAATCACCAAGCCGGACCGATACCCAGTACCACGCCTGCATGACTTCACTTATATACTAGCAGGTAAGAAATTTTTTTCGAAACTTGATATAAATAAATCGTACCATCACATTCGAGTTGCCAGCGAAGATATAGAAAAAACGGCAATAATCACGCCATTTGGTTTGTTTGAATTTCCGCGTATGACCTTCGGTTTACGAAACGCGAGTCAAACATTCCAACGTTACATGAACAATGAAGTCTTACAGGGCTTAGATTTTTTATTTAGTTTCGTAGACGACATCATCATAGCGAGCGATACTGTGGAAGAAAATAAAATACATTTACGCAAGGTTTTTGAGAGATTCAAACAATTTGGTATAACCATAAATATCGCTAAATGTGAATTTTGTAAACCTAACATTGAATTTTTAGGATACAAAGTCTCAGCCGACGGCATTCTACCCCTCGACCATAAGGTCAAGGCTATAATCGAATACCCTCGACCGCAGACCGTAGACCAGCTACGACGCTTTTTAGGCATGGTCAACTTCTATAGAGCGAGTATACCAAACGCTGCCAGTCATCAGGCAAGATTAAATGAATTCTTAAAAGGTTCTAAGCGCAAAGATAAAACAGTCGTACAATGGGATGATGAAGCGATTAAGGCGTTTGAACAATGTAAAACTAGTTTAAAAAATGCAGCCTTTTTGTCACATCCAGTAGCTAACGCTCCCTTAGCCCTCATGACCGATGCGTCTGAGACCTGCGCAGGAGCAATATTGCAACAAAGAATTAACAACTCTTGGCAGCCTCTGGGATATTTCTCTAGAAAATTTACCAAAGCGCAACAAAAGTATTCAACTTATGACAGAGAATTATTAGCGATTTCTATGGCCATTAAACATTTTCGTTATCTTTTTGAAGGAAATAACTTAACGATTTTTACGGACCACAAACCGCTAATTTACGCATTCAACAAAGTTAAAAGCGATTGTGAAACTCCTAAACGCACGAGACAATTATTATTTATTAGCGAATTTACGACAGATATTAGGTATATTGAAGGCAACAGAAATATAGCAGCGGACGCGTTATCGCGTATTGAAACCATACACTGTCCAACTGCACTGGATTTCTCTGAATTAGCGCAAGCTCAAGAAACCGACGTAGAGCTTAGGCAATTATTAGACGAAACAAATAGTAATAACTTTAGTTTAAAAAAGTGTTTCATACCATTTTCTAAAGTATCACTATATGGTGAAAATTCATCTAATGCCTTCAGACCGTATTTGACGGAAGCTTTTAGAAAATTGGCATTTAATTCAATACATAACTTTAGCCATCCCGGAATTCGAGCAACGCGTAAATTAGTCGCACAACGATTCTTTTGGCCTGGTTTAAATCGAGATGTAGGACGATGGACTAAGTCGTGTATACAATGTCAGAAATCGAAAGTTAGTAGGCACACTGTATCTAATTTGCAAGAATTCTCAGATGCGAATCGCTTTGAACATGTCCATATCGATATAGTAGGACCCTTACCAATATCACAGGAAGGTTACAAGTATTGTGTAACGATGATCGACCGCAGTACCCGTTGGCCGGAAGCTATTCCAGTAAAAGAGATCACAGCTGAAGCAGTAGCTAAAGTTTTTTACGAAACGTGGATAACTAGATTCGGAACTCCCGAAAAATTAACTAGTGATCAAGGTCGTCAGTTCGAAAGTTCATTATTTACACAGTTAATGAAATGTATGGGTATTAAAAAATCGCGTACTACACCATACCATCCTCAATCTAATGGTATTGTAGAGCGCTGGCATAGGTCAATGAAATCAGCACTAACAGCGCGACTAATTAATAACTCTTCTTGGTGTGATGAGCTACCTACAGTGTTGCTAGGATTACGCGCAGTAAACAGAAACGACAATGGCGTTAGTCCCGCAGAGTATGTTTATGGACAAACACTTCGATTGCCTGGAGATTTCTATAATGTCTCCGACACACGAAGTTGTGATGACAACATTTTTCTTAACAAGTTGAGGAGTAATTTAAGTAAACTGAGGCCAGTACCAAACACTTTGCGAGACTCACGTACCCTATTCATTCACAATGATCTTAAAACATGCGAATATGTATTTATTCGCAACGATGCGGTACGCAAACCCCTTACACCTCCGTACGATGGTCCATACCGTGTCGTAGAAAGAAAATGCAAAACATTCGTTATTCAATTGCTTATTAGAAAAGTCAACATATCTATTGATAGACTTAAACCGGCATACTTACTTAATGAAGAATTTGATGATCATATTGAACAAAGTAGGACTACTAGATGTACATTACTTAAAAATGAATCAAGCGTTAATAAAAAACCTGCTACAATATCCAAAACTAGTGATAAGAACGTAAACATAAGAACAAGTAGAAGCGGACGTATTATTAGACCAACCGTCAGGTTTAACTTGTAACTATAATGATAAATACATATGTAATATTGTAGTACCTATACCTTAAAATGTCTTATTATATTATGTTTTTGTGTATTGTTAAATTGTTAGGATTACACCATACCTATAATACTTCAATATTTCTTATACATCTATGCCTACCCCTTTTGGAAAGGTACAGGCGTGAACTTACATAATGCCATGTTTAATTAATTAAAATAATGTGTTAGGCAAAATATGATCAACTCAATTTGATACTTTGTTTTCCAATCTTTGTTATTGTGCAACTATAAACTTTGACGAAGCAACAGGATGTTTAACTGTTAATTTAAATATTTAATTTATAATACGTATAATAATATTTGTATCCTGTAACAGTGTTTGTATAAGTATTAAATTCACCGTACTCGCAACTTTTGTTTATATAATTAGAATTTGTAAGCACAGACATGTTTTGTTTATAACTAATCTCAAGCGTGTCAGCAGTTCAAGCAACAAGTTTTGTAAACAAAGAATAGGATGACTATAAACTGTTAAGTACATGTGTTATATTTATATAATTATTACTTTCTGATTGTTGATTTCTAGCTTTATATTCTATTTTTTTTAAAGGGGGGAATAGTGTAGGTGCTTAATGCTGACACCGCGCAATGTGTCGGGACGTCGTGGGCGCTGCGCGTACCACGACAGTCTTAGGTTCGACGCGACACGAGTGTACACGCGTACTCAATTGTTTTAATTTAATAATTTCATTAAATAAATATATAGAGTTATCTTTACTCGAGCGTAGTCATTTCACCAAACACCTAAGACCCACACCTTCTTTAAGTAGCACTCTAGGCCGCTACAAGTCTATTAAATATAAAAGCCACAGTCTAATAAACCTCTAAGGATAATATTTTCCAGGTTTTTTGGAGACATCTTAAAATTAGATTTATCTACTGAACGGCAATTTAGCTTGAGGACGGCAGCACTGCCACGCCTAGGGGGAGACTTAGGGCCTTCAGTTTAGTTGAGCTAATGGCTAAGAATAGTCTGGCACTTTTTTCCTTGTGTCACATTGTTTGAAAATTATTCAAGAATATTATTCACCATTGCACAGTTAAACTGTTGTTATAAGTAAGGCCCGTAATGGTTACATCGGAGTCGCCTCGGTCGTACCGAACAGCCCCATAAAGCCCGAAAGAGACGGCAGACAGACTGCCTCGGTGGCGTGGTTGTATTTCGTTACGACTACCATCCTGAGGTCTCGGGTTCGATCCCCGGGTCGGGCAAAGTGATATTGGATTTTTCCATATCAGCCCGGAGTCTGGAAATTGTGCCCAATATGGCGATAGGCTCGCCCTAATCGCATCTGGGACGGAACTAATCTCGGCGAAATGTGGTTCTATTAGTTCGCTAGTGCGCCTCTTCCTACCCCTTCGGGGATACAAGTGTGAGCTTATGTATGTGTGTGAGACGGCAGACAATTATTAATTACAGCGTGGCTCTTATCACTACTACCACTCAAAAGATTTTAAATGACGATGAAACAACTATTGGGATGACAAGTCCTCTTGGAATTTAAATAAAAAATTATATATTTATATTCAAACAGATAGACACGATGTTTCATCTAGCTGCCACGACGAGGATGGATGAAGCCCTTGCTACTGCAACGCTGATCAACGTCCGAGGCACAAGGGAGATGCTGATGTTGGCTAAACACTGCCCTAAACTCAGGTAAGTGAAATATAGATGGCGTTGTTACACATTTTTAATCTTATAACCGAATCACAGATGGCGCTAATTTACATTATTAATCTTATTGAAGAACACTTTTTTATAACAAAGACTGGTAAACGAGCAGATGGATCACCTGATGGTAAGTGATCTCCACCGCCCATAGACACCCAAAACACAAAAAGAATCATAGGTGCGTTACCAACCTAAAAGGAGGGATTGGAAGGTGATGAAAAAGGGATCGGGAAAGGGGGGGGAGGTAAATGGGACACCGGAAATCTCACTCACCGAACGTAGCCCGTCATCAAGCTGCCTCTTTACGTCGGTTTTCTGTGAAACAGTGGTATCAAACCGGTCGAACCGGCCCATTCGTGTTGTAGACGTTACTTTTATCAATAACACAAAATTGAAACCAACTGTAATCTACACGAGTGACAATAATCGATCTGTTCTATTTAATTTTCACAGAAATATTGACTATAGTTAAAATATTGTACAGTTTTTGTTTATAGTGAAGTAAAATTTTGAATTGTGATTAGAATAAAATCTGCGAATAGCGTCACAAATCAAAAACGGAATTTGTGACTTACAGAGTTGGTACTATTATCTAAACGATATTCATATTTGTTTCGCGTTTGGATATGGTGCAAAGCATCCTTAAACTATGCTAAAGTAAAAACGTTATCCTAATATTACCTTCGCAAATGACAGTTCAGACTTCAAAAGTTAAAGTCAAAAGGAACGAAAAAACAGTCAAAATTGTGAAGTGGCTTCTGCTGCTACTTCTCCATTATATCTTGTTTCGAATTTTGATTTCTCCTTGTATAAATACGTCGTTTCAACTTGCAGAGTGTTCGTGCATGTGTCGACAGCTTACTGCCACGCGACGACATACAATCATGGTGTTGAGCTTAAGGAACAGTTCTACAAGTCTCCGATATCTCCAGAAGCATTGATACAACTAGCAGATACACTAGACGCGGACCGGTTGGAAGCCATCACTCCGGAGTAATACATAAAGATCAACATATTTTTTTTGATAGCAGAGACTGACAAACGAGCCGATGGGTCATCTGATGGTAAGTTATCTCCACCACCCATAGACACCCAAGACACAAAAATAATTATGGGAGCGTTGCCGACCTAAAAGGAGGGAAATAAGGATTGGGAAAGGAAGGGGGCTAATTGGGCCACCGGAATTCTCACGAAATACGACAGCGAGCTGCCACTTTACGACGTTTTTCTGTAAGACATTGGTATCAAACCGGTCGAGGTGGCCTAATTGTGCTGTAGACGTAACTACAGTTACAACGTGGCTCTACCACTCAAAAATTATAATTAATAATTTCGAATATTATTGATATATTTGAAAATTGCAGCTCTATCCTTTTACTAAATGATATAATATTATATGCTTATCAAATATAATTGCTGTAAGCGAAATAATAACAAGAATATTGTAAATTTTACTTTTACGGTTACTAAAGGACCAAAATTGATAAAGTAAACATTACATTCGGCATATTCATATCGTTTGAAGCTTTTTTGACTACTATGGTTATAATTTAGTGGACATACAGTAACTTTATTTCATTAAAAGTTGGAATTTCGCGA
This sequence comes from Clanis bilineata, assembly GCA_036417725.1. NCBI lineage: Eukaryota > Metazoa > Arthropoda > Insecta > Lepidoptera > Sphingidae > Clanis > Clanis bilineata. Next base: position 1,485,257 of record CM071165.1, read on the forward strand.
CTAGTGTTGATATAATATGCTATATTGCTATATTCAATCGAATCGTTAAAAAACATCTAACTAACATAATCTAAAGGAGCTTCTTCTGCACTAGTTTTTCTCGAATTAAAACACAAAAACACAACCATTGTTGTTGCTGTCTCCTGCTCGTAGAATAATTGACTATAGACAAAAATGTGTAGCAAAACCAGGTTTTGTGTAAGTGTTTTGTGTAATGTTTTAGTGCAGGAGACGCGGCTTAACTTGAATACAGACCATATTTGAGCCCCTACAAGTGCCTTGTACGTCTTGTATATCGAAGAGTGTAGGAGATGAAACACTGATTTAGACTTTAATAATTTCTTGTAGGTTAATAAAAGGATGGCCAAACACGTATGCATTTACAAAGGCGGTCGCCGAGGAATTGGTCAGGAGTATTTCTGAACATTTGCCGATTTGCATCGTCAGACCACCTATTGGTACGGAACTGTCATATCAAAATCACATAAAAATACAATAATGGTTTTCGCAAACCTGCCATATTTTTATCAAACTAAGGACACCCCACACTATGGGGTAATCGAGAGAAAATTTGTCTCCAATACGTGTAGGGGAGGAACCCAAATAAATAACTGTTAAAATATTGCATGCAATTTTAACATGAATTGAAACTCTCTAGTACTAATAGTCTCTTAGCTAAGAGCGAATGGTCTCTGTAGAGCAGCGGTGAGGGACCATTTGACAAAATTTTGTCATGCCCTGGACCACCAACTGTTAAAATATCACAACCAGCAGTATGTTTTTACGAACATGTGGCGCCCGTGGGTGTGTTAATAATAATAATATCAGCCCTGTAATATTACTGTCCCACTGCTGGGCACGGGCCTCCTCTACTAATGAGAGGGGTTAGGCCTTAGTCTATCACGGTGGCCTAAGGCGGGTTGGTACACTTCACATATCTTCGAAATTTCTTGTGGAGAATATATCGGGTACGCAGGTTTCCTCACGATGTTTTTCTTCACCGTTATAGCAAGCGATAATTCACATTGAAAACATACTTAACATAGAAAAGTCAGTAGTGCATACTCTTTTTTGTGGTTGGTCTTGAACCTCCGACACTCGTCTCGGCAGTCCGTGCAATTCCCAAGTGAGCCATCGCTGCTCCACCGCTGACCCGTTGTTACTTGCTTAATATTTTGTGGATGCCTTCGCGGAGCTTTGAAGAACCACTCCTATAGAGACTTGCGATTAGGCGACGATAACTACAGGCATATAAAGATATGTTAAAATATAGCCTGGAGTCTAGAAATCGTGCCCGTAATGGCGACAGGCTCGCTTCTTATCACATCTGGGACGAAAATGAGCGAGACAAAATGTGGGTGTTTTAGTTCTGTAGTTCGCTTCTGCCTACCCCTTCGGGGATACATGCGTGGAAATGTAATTAATTATTTTTTCAGTGTTATGTACACATTATGAACCGACACCGGGATGGCTTGACAAGAATAGCATATATAGTCCAACCGCAGTAAGTTAAATAATCTGTTTTGTTAAAAATAAATAAAAGCTAAAAATGTTTATTGTTTTAAAAAGCACTTATGACAGGTCACAACAAACATGGTCTAGGTACATTTATATAATAACTAGCTGACCAGCGCAACTTCGTCTGCGTATGAGAGAGAGAATTAAAAGAATTAGTCGTAGGCACCTATAATCCAATAACTCTAAAGGAGGTAATGAGATGATCTACTTCGGTCCAATTTCGTTAGTCATCCCGTTAGTCACCCAGTTAGTCACCCCGTCTGTCACCCCGTCTGTCACTCCGTCTGTCACCCCGCCTGTCACCCCGTCAGTCACCCCGTCCGCCACCCTACCAGTCAGCCTGTCAGTCACCCCGTCATTCCTCACGTCCGTCACCCCGTCAGTCACCCCATCAGTCACCCCGTCAGTTACCCCGTCAGTTACCCCACTAATCATTCTGTCAGTCAACACTAAAATAATTTTTCACATCGAACCAGTAGTTTGAGATATCAACTTCCCCGCTTTTCAACATTTTTCATTTCTGCTCCGCTCCTATTGGTCATAGCGTGATGTTATATAGCCTATAGCCACCTTCGATAATTGGGCTATCCAACACAAAAATATTTTTTCTCTGCTATAAACGTTACTACAGCTTGCTTCTAGTCTCTACTACCAGGTAAAATAACATGTATCTTACAGATAATGATAGGTACATGGCTTGGGATCACGCGTGTCTGGTGGGTCAGGAAGAATGTGAAAGTATGTGTGATGCCGGGGGACTACGTCAACAATACTATCCTTGCGGCGAGATGGGATCGTGCTTCCAGTCAAAACAATATTAAAATCTATACAATTAGCAGTACCAAGGCTAACGTCAGGTTTTGTAAGATTTTTTTCATTATTTTTGTAGAACACAAAACAGTTGTTGACAGCCTCTGTGGCGCAGCGGGCAAGTAGCGGGCTGTGAAACGTGAGGTCGTGGGTTCGATTCCCGCACCGAGACAATTGTCTGTGTGGCCCACAGATATTTGTTTCGGGTCTGGGTGTTGTGAGAGCGTGCGTCTCTCTAGATTCCTGATTGCCACGACACAAAACTCGATCTTAGTGTGGGGTCAGGACTATGTGTGTGACTGTTGGGTAACAAAATATCGATTTGCGATTTCCAAAAAATAACACCTAATTGAACTTCCCAAGCTAGAGCTGATCTTTAGCTGAAACCTAGCTTGACCTACATACATAATGCGAATGAGGACGATTTTATTGATCTTTTTATTGAGCTCTTTTTTCTTGAGCTTTGGATTCAATTTCTTTCGGTATCATGCTTTTGAGGCAATTTCTTTCTGAGAGGAACAATCGAACAAGGTCGCGGTTCGACCGTTAAACTCTGATAAAAAGGCTCCAAATTCAGTTATTACAATGCTATATAGAAGTTTATTGCTATTATATTTACTTTTTACAGCGTTAATAACATCAACATTGATCAGTGATGTCATGCGGACATACTCGTCACCTAAAGCTGTTTGGTATTGGTACCTCTTCGAGGTGGACAATCCATTTGTGTATCGCGTATTGCTCTGGATCCTGCACTACATACCAGCATACATCCTGGACTCTATCTGCTACGTATTTAAAATATCAAAACCAACGGGAATTTCGTCGTGAGTACCATAAGATAAGCTCTCGCCTATGAGGTTATCCTCGAAGCGGAAGACAGAGGCGCACTAACGAACTAGAAGACTCACATTTCACCGTGCTCAGTTCCGTCCCAGCCTATCGCCATATCAGGCACAAATTCCAGACTCCCGGGTGATATGGAAAAATCCAATATGTTTTTGCCCTCGCCGGGGATCGAACCCGAGACCTCAGGAAGGTAGTCGTACTGAAATACAACCACACCACTGAGGCAGTATTTATTGATTTATTTTAATAAACATATCAGTCATGTAATATTGCTGTACCACTGCTAAGAACGGGCCTACTGTAAAAGAGCCACGGGTAAACGCTGTAAAGTGAGTTTATGTTGTAACATGTTATGTATAATGTAACAAGTGTACTGTAATAAGTGTATGTTTGGTCGATGTGTCAGGTTAAAACAAATTAAAAAACCAAAGACCGAGATGTTCTCATACAATCTATATATTATTAAAATATCACAATAATTATAATTATGTTACTTTTATTTTTATAAAATAAATACAGAGCGGGTCGTGAGCCTACTGGATTCGCTATCGTTCAATGCTCGAGTACATTTAATTTTGATGTTATGATAGTAAACTGTTACCACAAATACAAATGTAAAGAAAACTAAAAGGGGCGCCACCAGCCTCCGGGACAGACTGGAAATGGAATACGGAGGTACCTTCTAAAGGGTTTGCGGAGTGGAACTCGCAGCCAACTCCGAGCACAACCTCATATAAAATGGAGTGATCCACCAAACACGTGGACACCAACACGACGCGGCCACGCGCTCGGAGTCACCCACGCAGCTGGCCCTGGACCGCACCTCACCCAGGCAATGCAGTCCACACCATGGAGACCATCCAGAAAGTATAGTAATATCCAAGAAGGCCCCTGGAACCAATAAATTCCAGGTTATAACCTTAGAAACACAAAATCACCATGTGATTGGTGACTACAAAGGAAAATACACGTGTCCATACCTTGAGGGAACGCGAAGGATGCCTATAGATGGATGTCCTAAGCTGCCGACCTCAGCCTTAGGACCTTCTGGTTATCAGTTGGTACCGAAGCGCTGCATGAGAGCGCTGTCGGTGTCGAAAGGTCACTGCTGCGGCCCGCCTTGAGGCACCAACGAAATCGATGCTCGCAGATCGAAGCTCTCAAGAAAAGGGACGCCCGATTGGGAGGCCGAGCTTTTTATACCTTTGCGCCAGGCAATAGACAAAACTCCATGACGCAAAACAAAAGTCCAAATCACAAATCACAATTAATAACATGATTAATCGCACCGATCGACATCTGACAATTCAAATAACTCAATAACTCATCTGTCAATCTGACAAAACAATGTCAAATGAACTCTTTTTTTTAATTACCCAAGGAACACGAGTCGTTCTGCCAACGTAGTCTTAACTAATCGATTACATTTTTTTTTTATGTTACAATGTAAAAGATTCTCAAAATGTTTGTAATCAAAATTCAGTTTTAAAAGTAAATTCGGTTTTTGTTATCATTTTTAATAATAAGAACCTTTTTTTGAGTCGGTTAAAACATAACTTTTCTTTCAGGTTCGTGAAACTGTACGAAAAACTGGAAAGAATGGGATCGGTATACCAATATTATTTGAACAACGATTGGTGCTTCGACGACAGCAACGTTGTGTTACTTCACCAAAAGATGTCGCCACTCGACCGAACTGTTTTCAATATAGACGCGTCTACAATCAACTGGGAAAATATGTTCTATAATTGGGCAATGGGCGTGAAGCAATTCATATTAAAAGAGAAACCAAAGGACAACGTCTATGCTATTAAAAAACAAAAAATATTAAAAGTGGCGAACTATGCTTGTCTCTGTCTGTATATAATTGTTTTTTACTATATTTTATATCTATTGTATTCGTTTTTCAAACTATTGTATGTGTGACTTGTTGTTATTATTAATGTTTTTGTTGAATAATTGATTAGTAAACTCGCGTCTTCAGCCCTAATACATTAGACAAAACATCTTCACAAAACATGGTATTTCTGATTTTTTTTTTTGTGGTCCATTGTTATATAAGCAGGAGACAATAAAAAACCTTGTTTTGTGTAGGTATTTTAGTGTTTTGTTTCGATAAAACATGTGCGACGCGGCTTTATATCATTAAACATACATTAGCTTAGATTATTTCTTTATTGTACACCACATACAAATTACTAGGTAAAATGAAACACAATAGGTACATAAACATAGTGTAGTGATGTGCCGTGTCGATCCCTGCAACATGGTTGAGGAGGTCGATGGCTGGCACATGCGTCATGCTCGTGAACGGGTGCTGCTTGTGGAGACTGGTCTGCCTGGACTGTTTTGTTTCCTTGTGTCAATTCAACTTGCCGTGGCTATGGGGTCGCTCAGTGTATCTTGTATGTTACTTTGTCCTATATTATTAGATATCTATTGTTATCATGGTTTAGCTGCTCTAATTCAAAGTCTTTCTGTATCTGGTGCTGTACTGTATTAGTAGCTGACTGTAAATTGGTGTTAAAAAGAGCAACGTCAGAGTTTCTTGCCCGTTCTTCTCTGGCGAAACAGCCTTCCGAACAGGCGGTAGAGTTAAAATCTGACGGAATCTAAATAATGTTTAAACATTTTATGGATTCAATGAATGATTTGATTTGAATTTGATTTGTAACAATGGGTAGCCTTATCGCTAATAGCGATCTCTTTTAAGCAACCTTGGGATGGGTTTGTGGCAATGGAAAAATACTGGAGGAATGTAATGGAACTGCCTCGGTGGCGTCGTTGTATTTCGATACGACTACTGTCCTGAGGTCTCGGGTTCGATCCGGACAAAATGATATTGGATTTTTCCATATCAGCCCGGAGTCTGGAATTTGTGTCCGATATGGCGATAGGCTCGCCCCCTATCACAGCTGGGACGGAACCAAGCTCGGCGAAATGTGGGTGTACTAGTTGGGTAGTGCACCTCTGCCTACCCCTTCTGGGATACAGGCGTGAGCTTATGTTATGTTATGTAATGGAATTGGGTACTCGACTATAGTAAAAAATATTATTGATTTTTTTGTAGAAAACTAGATTTGTCATCGAAATCACGAGTGCAACAGGAATTCATTAAAAATACGCCAAAGATAATGTTGTTTTAATCATTTAAATCCTTATTTTTTTATCTGTAAATCACTTGAGCGGTTCCAACGTCATTGAATCTACGGTAAAACATCACTCACGAAATATTGTATTATCTATGCTCACGAAGTCACGATCAACGCACGATGTATGACGTAACAAGACCCGGTTTTGTTGTTTATTTAATAATAATATTAGCCCTGTAATATTACTGTCCCACTGCTGGGCACGGGCCTCCTCTACTAATGAGAGGGGTTAGGCCTTAGTCTACCACGCTGGACTAATGCGGGTTGGTAGACTTCACATACCTTCGAAATTCCTGTGAAGAAATTCTCGGGTATGCAGGTTTCCTCACGATGCTTTCCTTCACCGTTATAGCAAGCGATATTTCACAATGAAAATACACTTAACATAGAAAAGTCAGAGGTGTATGCTCCATTTTTGGGATTGGTCTCGAACCTCCGTGTTTATTTATGTTATGTTTAATCTTCCACTATGAATATAAGATAAAACATACTGGCACGTTATTCGTTACATTTTTACATATTTTTCTTTAACCAGCGGCCTGAGCAGGAAAATTTCTGACAACTGTAAATGTATTGGAACTCGATGCGCGTCTATGAAATGTGTACGGAATATTAACCAAACGTCATCAGTGCGCAGCGAACTCGAATACATTTACATTTACATTAGTTTTTCGTGCTCGGGCTACAGGTCTTAATTTTTAACACATAGCCCCTTACTTATAAAAATATTTAAGCGCTGCTTATCTTTAACCATAAGTTGTAACTTTCATTTTTAAACAATGTAACGCAAGGAAAAAATTTACATAGTATTCTTAGCGAAAAGATAAGCGAAATTATTGTATAAGTAGGGCCCTATATTGTCCCTTTCCTCTAACATTAAATAATTATATAACAGTAAATAATGATTATTATAAATAATCTGTGCCTGTGTGTCTGTCTCTGCCTTATTAGCACTAAACAGTTTAATCCATCCAAGACACAAGTTTGCGCGTTCACGGCAAAGAAGGACCCGTTTGTCATGGCGCCACAGTTCCAAGGAGTCACCCTCGCTGTCACCGAGAGTATTGGGATCCTCGGCGTAGATATTTCGAACAAAGTGCAATTTAGGAGTCATTTGGAGGGCAAAGCCAAACTGGCTAGTAGGAAATTGGGGATCCTGAACAGAGCTAGGCGATACTTCACGCGGGGACATAGATTGACGCTTTATAAAGCGCAAGTCCGTCCTCACGTGGAGTACTGTTCTCATCTCTGGGCAGGGGCCCCAAAATACTTTCTCGACCCTCTTGACTCCTTACAAAGGCGCGCACTTCGAATCGTCGGCGATCCCAATCTCACGGACAAAGTGGAGGCGTTGGCGCTGCGGAGAGACTTTGGGTCTCTTTGTGTGTTTTACCGCCTCTATCACGGGGAGTTTTCCGAGGAACCATTTTACCATCGTACCACCAGACATCGTAGTAGAATTTATTCTTATCACCTGGAAATAATCCGTAACAGTACGGTGCGTTTCCAGCGGTCTTTTTTACCACGTACGTGCAAGCTCTGGAATGAACTCCCTGCTTCGGTGTTCCCAGAGCGCTATGACTATTCCTCTTTAAGCTTATTTCAAAGCTTCCACATACTGTCCCTCTTTGTTGATGTTTATTCCTTAGATACACATCACATTTAAACCACAAACACAATTTTAGACTAAAATATGAAATCATTAAAACAAGCGACCACCCGCACCGTCAGAATTCCCGCCAAAACTCTTTTTTTTCTGGCTCCATCGATTGTCGATGATTTCGCCAACAACGAGGTAGGAAAAGACACAGAGTATATCGCCATCTGTATCTATAACTAAGGACTATTATAGTTATCGGGAAATAGGAAAATGGTAAATAAAATGATTAATTAGTTAATAAAATATTTTAATTTAAATACAACGCCAATGATTAATAAACAGGACACCAAAGCCAAACCAGACCTAAATATATTACATACGAATATTATTAATTTTCAGAAAGTACTGTACTTTTGTAAGATTAATAATTACATTAATCAAGAGCGAGTAAACTAGAAATCTAAGATTCCTATGTAATAACAAATGAGAAAAATGGGTCTTATTACGTCACGCATTGTGCGTTGATCTGCACAGTAGATTCAATGACATTGGAACCGCCCAAGCGATTTACAGATAAGTATTTAGATTATTAAAATAACATTATTTTTGGCTTATTTTTAATAAATTCATGTTGCACTCATGATTTGGATGAGTAATCTAGTTTTCTACAAAAAATCAATAATATTTTTTCTACAGTCAAATACCCAATTCCATTACATTTCTCCAGATTGTTCCATTGCCACCATAGAAATATTATATACATACATACACACTCACGCCTGTATCCCATAGGGGTAGGCAGAGACAATTGAGCGCCACAAGCTACGATCCTGACACACCTCTTTTGCCTCATCCACATTCATGCATTTCCGCCGGTTGAGGGTACTCCGAACTTGCCCTTTAGAAATATTATACGTAATTACTCTAAGATTGCCACAAACCCATCCCAAGGTTGTCTGAAAGAGATTGCTATTGGCGATAAGGCGACCCATTGTTACACTATGTTTATGTACCTATTGAGCTTCATTGTACCTTGTAATTTGTATGTGTACAATCAAAGAGATTTAATATTACTTACAAAAGAGGGGCTACCAAGCAAGTTTCCTTACAAAGAAATTAATCTCAAACTTGGGGGTTACCACCACCTCTTATAGCAGTATTATTGTAGTTACTTATACCGATTCCCATACAAAAAACGAAGTAAGATTATAATACTGCTGCTATAAGAGTTGGTAGTAGCCCCCAAGAACCGCTGTCAACTACTTATTAAAATGCGAGGGCAATTATTACAATTTACACGCTAGAATATTTTGTGAATGGTTAAGAATCACGTAAGATAAGTTTATTCTCTCAATATAATTTCGCTGGCCGGCCTGGCGCGCGTATATTTCAAATAAACTGAACGACTTAACGACTGCCTCGGTGGCGTGGTGGTTTTTCGGTACGACTACGGTTCTGAGGTCTCAGGTTCGATCCCCGAGTCGGGCAAGTGATATTGGATTTTTCCATATCAGCCCGGAGTCTGGAATTTGTGCCCGTTATGGCGATAGGCTCGTCTATCACATCTGGGACGGAACTAAGCTCGGCGAAATGTGGGTGTTCTAGTTCGCTAGTGCGCCTCTGCCTACCCCTTCGGGGATATAGGCGTGAGCTTATGTTATGTTATGATGTGACTTAAGACTAGGTCACAACTTTTGGTTCACAAGTTTTGTGCTATTGTCCCGTCTATATACTTTTGAATGTCTTTGTGTACAATAAACAGTTATAATCTAATGTAATGTATGTTTTAAGCCGGGTCTCCTGCACTAAAATATTACACAAAACACCCTAAAAACACATACATAAAACAACGATTTTAGCTGTCACCCGCTCGTAGAACAATGGACCATAGATAAAAATGCGTTTTTTTTTTTTTTTTACATTTGTTCCACGGGGAACCGGCTAAGGTCGGAGACCATGCTGCCAAGTCATTAGTTACATTCTTTTTCTTTATAACTTAACCTAACCTATAAACTAACTATAACTAAGTTTTCACAAGACCAATGAAACACGGATGTGCCGATTTCAAGGTCTTGTTGGAGTTTTGGCGTCAATTCCTTCCAGTTAGATGCTTTTTAAACGATTTTCTCGCAGCGGAGGAATCGAACATGGTCGACCCATCCACCCGATAAAAAGCGTCCAAAATCACTTATTTCAAAGCTTCCACATACTGTCCATCTTCGTTGATGTTTATAGCTTAGATTCACATCACATTTAAACCACAAGCACAACTTTAGAGTAGAATATGAAATCATTAAAACAAGCGACCACCCGCACCGTCAGAATTCCCGCCAAAACTCAAGCATGTTTTGTGTAAATTGTAATGTTTTAGGGCAGGAGACCCGGCTTATGTAAAGCCGCGTCGCAGATTTTTTATCGAAACAAAACACTAAAAAATTTACACAAAACAATGGTTTTCATTGTCTCCTGCGGAGCTATTCGCTATTTTTGACACTTCGAGTGAGCAACAAAGTTTAGTTGGCAACTGAACTTTGATGTCAACTGAGATTTAAGATAAATCGGTATTGCGTATCTCATTGTTTATATATGCACCATGAGTGCCTATCAAGTTCCTTTCAACGATCACTTGACATCTCTATATTTCTATCGACACTGTGTGACAGAGATAAATATACGCGTTGAATTAATAAATGAAAGGGATAGTAGATCGCCTTTATACTTGAACAAAATGTTTGAAATTGACGAAAAAATAATTTATGCGAGAATTATAAAAATCGTATTGTGATAATTCAGGATTTATGTTTATAAATTTATCGTGAAATAATTACTTCGACTGGCATGAGGAAAGTAGCTAAAACCATTTGATCTAGGTACATCTTTGTTGTGTGTTATAATCTATATTTTTGTATGATTTTAACCACTTTTGCCATGCTCTAAAATAATATTTAAGATTAGTTTTGTAACGAGTTTATTGTGTTTTATTTTACAATAAGTATCTATTAATAATTACATGTACTTTCGTGCTACAAATACTATCAACAAACTTCACAATGTGATCTAAGTATTCATTACATGCTTCAAGTATTCACTTATATACTTATTACTGTTGAAGGAAGGGTTATTAAAATAGTAAATGCTATAAGTTTGTAAACCCCTCCATCGTGTCACAATCTTGCCTGGCGGACGTTGAGCACTGTCTTTGAACTCCTTGCCGAAATCCAGCGTTATTTATGTGAAATATTCTCAAGTGATCACTTGCATGATAGGTACATTGCGCAAACTAAACGGCGGCACTCATATATAGGTACTAATAATATATTAGTCTTTCTATTCCAAAATCCTTCTTTTTCTCTCTTCATAAAGCCTCAACAAAATCAATCCGATCACATGTCGGAACATAATTTGGAAACAATCACACTGCTTACAGCACACAATCACGCGATTATGATTGTTTATAATATGAAATCCTTAGAATGGAATCATAATATTATTATGTGTTGATTAAGGTGTTGATTATATAATTTTTTTAAATAACACAAATCTAATAAAGCACACACTCGCGCAGTCTCACAAAAAAGAGTTTTGTAATGACTAAAATCCTAACAAATTCAAAATCTGAAATATTTCAATGTAACAATCCACAAAACTGACTAATTTATCTAGCCGGAATAAAGTGGTAATCACTTTGCATCTCAAAAACACTCCTCCGAGGTTGTGTCTTTCAAAACTCTTTTGATAGGCACAGTTACTTTCGATTTGATGTCCACTTTGCTTAGCCAATACCGATTTATCTTTTTCGATATACACTCACACGCTACGAAAGTCACCGTGACTTCACGGGTGCCAATCAATGTTCAAAGGCACTCGTGACGTCATTCTAGTTGATAACCGACGTTAGCCGATACCAAATTAGCAATATGACAGTTATTTGTTGTACACTTTGAAGAGTGGATATCATTTTCAGTTGCCAACTAAGATACATAATCGCCCTGCAGTTCATATAACAATGGACCACAAAAAAATTCAGAAATACCATGTTTTGTGAAGGAGTTTTGTGGAGATGTTTTGTGTAGGGAAGAAGACGCGAGTTTACAAATCAATTATTCAAATAAACATTACTGGCGGGTACACACCGGGCCGACGAATCATGCCTGTTTCATTCACACAACAGTGAAAGTTCATTTGTGTGAACGCAACAGGTATAGATTCTTTCGCCTTCGCTCGACCGGTGTGTACGCGCCAAAATAATAACAAGTCACACATACGATAATTTGAAAAACGAATACGATAGATAAAAAATATAATAAAAAGCAATTATATACAGACAGAGACAAGCATAGTTCGCGACTTTTAATATTTTTTGTTTTTTAATAGCATAGTTGTTGTCCTTTGGTTTCTCTTTTAATATGAATTGCTTTATGCCCATTACCCATATATAGAACATATTTTCCCACTTAATAGTAGACGCGTCTATATTGAAAACAGTTCGGTCGAGTGGCGACATCTTTTGGTGAAGTAACACAACGTTGCTGTCGTCGAAGCACCAATCGTTGTTCAAATAATATTGGTATACTGATCCCATTCTTTCCAGTTTTTCGTACAGTTTCACGAACCTGAAAGAAAAATGTTTTAACCGATTCGAAAAAAAGGCTGTTATTATTAACAATGATAATAAGGTAGGCTTTTAAACCGATTTTCCTTTTAAAACTGAATTTTGTTAAAGACATTTTTTTTATCCGGGCACGGCAAAGTGACTACACTGAACCTAATGGTAAGCGTAGTGCAGTCCAAAAAAACTAGCGACCACTGACAAACAATGGGTTTATCAGTAGTCGCCAGAATCATACCGGCCTATTTATGCTTCTTCACACTCCGAATCCGAAGAGGGAAGAAGCAAATCGAGGGGCTTGGGATCGGACTGACGGATGATCAATGCAGACAGAGATAACCCTCATACCTGTCCCAACCAACCACCAAGTCATACCGCAAGCCCCTCGAGAGAACCAGAAGTACACTGGCTGATCCTGGACCGCGAACCACACACGGAGTGTGGGTCACTATGACAGGTTTTAGCACCATGTGTACGATGGTCGCCATCCGGTCGGATACGAATATACTACCACCAACGAGAATCTTGAGACTTCCAGCGTTTACCCTGGTTCTTTTCATTAGTAAAGGAGGCCAGTGCTTAGCTGTGGTACAGCAATATTACATGATTCATATGTTTATTAAAACTGACTGGACTGGATCCCTCAGAAGGGCGGTTGACGTCAGGCAGGCAGTCGGTCGTAAAAACTTAACCAAATCGTTTCTGCAACATGCTTGAAAAAGTGTGTTGCGCCGACCTCACATTAAGGTGAGATAAGGGCAGGTAGAAAGAGATATGTTTATTATAATAAATTACAATAATAACACCCAACAGTCACGCACGTAATACGGTAACTTTTGACACTCGATCCGAAGGATGAAGGATGAAAGTATCAAATTGAGAAAACGATGCTTTGAATTTGTAGCTATCGGTGCAAGACCGAACCCACGGCCTCTCAATTAGTACGATATAATGAGTCCACTTACGACGAAACTGAAACGGATTGCCTCTTTGCCATAGTTGTATTTTCGGGTTCGTCCCGAGTCGGGCAGCGATATTAGATTTTTTCAATGTCAGCCCGAAGTAATTTGTGCCTGATATGGCGAAAGGCTCGTCCCCTATCACTGGGACGGAACTAAGCTCGGCGAATTGTGGGTGTTCTAGTTCGCTAGTGCGCCTCTGTCTACCCCTTCGGGGATACAGGCGGGAACTTATCTTATGGTACTTACGACGAAATTCCCGCTGGTTTTGATATTTTAAACACGTAGCAGATAGAGTCCAAAATGTATGCAGGTATGTAGTGGAGGATCCAGAGCAATACGCGATACACAAATAGATTGTCCACCTCGAAGAGATAGCAATACCAAACAGCTTTAGGTGTTAAGTATTTCCGTACCGCGTCACTGAACATTGTTGATGTTATTAACGCTGTAAATAATAATCATAAAAAAAACTTAACGGACTGAATTCACAACTTATCCAATTATATGGGACCACTCTTGGAATAAGCTCTATTGAACAAAAATATAATTTTGAAAATAAGTCCATATTAGGTGGAGATATGGCACTCATAAAAAAAATAATTAACAACACAGAGCCTCCACCAACATCTTACCTCTAGAGGCTAACAACAATCGGCCGTTGGGTCAAGAGCCAGATACAGAATGCAGTGTTGTTGGATACGGTACGCACTCTGATATGATACTACGTGACCCTTGCTGTGGGGAGGGGTATCTTCAATAAACCACGCTTGGTCAGGGGGCCGGGGAGTTTAGGTTTTCGTCACGTAGTCAAAATCCTCTAGGTAAATCCCGTGCTTTTTCGAGCTATATTCAAATATGGCGCGCTGCATTTAGCACTTTTTAAAGTCACAGTTGGCAACACATCATTATATTATTTGTTAAAACTTTTATTCGACAAAAATTTATTTAAAACCATATTTTATGATTACGTGAAATCTAGACTGCCTCGGTGGCGTGGTTGTATTTATTTATTTATTTATTTATTTTAGTTAAGGATCGCAAACGGAGTTTACAATATTAAATTACATCGATTAAATTAGTACAATTTCATGCATAGTAAGGAAAACATACATAAATGCAACTCTGATTATATGCAACCACAACATGGACCAAACAACTTAAACAAAGACGTTAACAAACAAACTTGTAGGTAAATGTAGTTTTATATAAAACAGTGAATATTAAAACGAAACAAATAAATTTACTTAATTAAAAATTAAAAAATCTTCTATTAAAAAAATAAAAATCTTCTATTAAAAAAAATAAAAATAAAATATTAATTAAAGTTCAGCTTTAAAGTTCTGCTTTGTTTACTATTTTGCTTTTAAATTGCGGTAACTTGTCACCAAATATGTCTACAACATTGTCTTCAATTTGGTTATACAGACGAGACAGACGCGGAACAGGTGCTTGTTTTCCTGTGTTTGTTCTTGTAAAACGTACATGGAACAAGGGGCCAGGTTTTCGAGGAGGTCTGCTTGGTACTTTGATAAGAAATTTACTAAGTAGAGCAGATGAGTCGATAACACCATTCATAATTTTGTGTAGGAAGACCAGGTCTAGTAAGTCTCTTCTTTCACTTAAGGATTGTAGTTTGAAGAATTGACATCTATCTTCATAAGATTTCACATAATTTGGTGGTCTAAAGCGGTATGACAGGTGGTACAACAACTTTTTTTGTACTTTTTCAATCCTATTGATATGAACCTTGTATATAGGTGACCAAATGGTACTACAATAATCCAGCTTGCTCCTCACATAACTATTATATAATAATATAGTGGTAGAGGCATTTTTAAATTCTTTACCGTTCCTAAGAATAAAACCAAGTGATTTGTTGGCAGAGCTAAGCATATTGTCGATATGGGGAATAAATTTTAATTTGGTGTCGAGTGTTATGCCTAGATCACGTATACTTGTTACCTCTTTTATAGTATCTCCTGAGATAGTGTAGTTAGTACTATAGAAATTATGTTTTAGAGTGAACTTAATATGAAAGCACTTGGAATGATTCAAAAACATCTTATTAGATACACACCAAGATGAAAGACTGTCAATATCGTCTTGCAATAGTTTTGCATCATTTAAATTTTCTATTGAAAGAAAGAAAGAAAGAAAGAAAGAAAGAAAGAAAGAAAGAAAAACACTTTATTTGTCACAGACACTAGGATACATGATAAAGTTATTAATATTTAAAGCATAGTAATAGCTAGCCGTGACTGTGACAGGTAGGTGACCACTCAGCATAATTTTGTAATGTGGCTTCAACCACAGTACAACGCTGGTTTTCAGTGGTCACCTCGTGTGACGTATTGAACGTATTATTTTTAGGTCGTCAGCAAAAAGATAAGATTTGGAATGTTTAAAAATATCTGTGATGTCATTAATGAAAATATTGAAAAATAAAGGTCCCAGGTTTGAACCCTGAGGAACCCCAGAACCAGCTACAAAAGGATCAGACATTTGTCCATCAGTAACGACTCTAGAAGGTCTACTTTTAAGATAAGATGTACACCATTCCAGTAATTGTCCTGCTATTCCGAACTTTTGAAGTTTTTTTATTAATATACCATGATTAATTAATTAATTTAGGTACGACTACCATTCTGAGGTCTCGGATTCGATTCCCGGGTCGGGCAAAGTGATATTGGATTTTTCCATATCAGCTCCGAGTCTGGAATTTGTGCCCGATATGGCGATAGGCTCGCCCCCTATCACATCTGGGACGGAACTAAGTTCGGCGAAATGTGGGTGTTCTAGTTCGCTAGTGCGCCTCTGCCTACCCCTTCGGGAATACAGGCGTGAGCTTATGTATGTATGTATGTGAAATCTAGAGGGGGCGGTCTTGGCATATACTACGGCTGGTCCCGAGGGGGAGGGGTATAAAAATTGTAAAAAATGGATCACGTAGTATGAGGATGTTGCCTTAAGCCGCGGACACGAACTCACCGGAAGCGGAGTAATGCATATCTACATTTAAATGGAAGGCCTAAAAGGCAGCGGCGCGGAGAGCGGCGCGGCGTACGACCGTTCTAGCAAAACGTTGTCGCGCCGCTCCCCACTCCTGTCGCGGAAGACCGCGAGGTATTTCATAATACTCGGTTTTTCTTGTAAGCGTGGGTATATTATTTTATTTTTGTGAAATAATGTCGGTACCAACAATACAAATATTAATGTTGGTGGGCAGATAAACCAGTTGTAGAAATAGTGGGGACTGAGACACTATAAAACAGCTCGACATTACAGATGGAGCCAGTGCTATTCCGTATTCGGCACTCAGTTCATAGCAGTCCGCGGTTACTATCAATAGTAACTGTAGCGGAAGCGCATGTGTAGTCTGGAACTGTTGTGTCCAGAACGATTAATCGGAACAGTCCGGGTGTGTATGGAACTGTTGTGTCCAGAACGATTAATCGGAACAGTCCGGGTGTGTATGGAACTGTTGTGTCCAGAACGGTTAATCGGAACAGTCCGGGTGTGTATGGAACTGTTGTGTCCAGAACGATTAATCGGAACAGTCCGGGTGTGTATGGAACAGTTGTGTCCAGACACATAACCAGAAACCAACCCTGAAATGGAGCATTGACTTTTCTCTGACTTTTCTGTTATGTTGTTTTCTTTGTGAATTATTGCTTGCTATAACGGTGAAGCAAAACATCATGAGGAAACCTGCATACCCGAGATTTTTTCCACAAGAATTTAAAAGATATGTGAAGTCTACCAACCCGCATTAAGCCACCGTGGTAGACTAAGGCCTAACCCCTCTCATTAGTAAAGGAGGCTCGGGCCTAGCAGTGGGAGAGTAATATTACAGGGCTAATATTATTTATAAAATGCATACTTACATTAGACTCACGCATGTAGTTCAAAAGGTGTAGGTAGAGACGAACTAGTGAACTTTAACATCCACATTTCGCTGCGCTCATTTACGTCCTAGATGTGATAGGGCGTGAACTTATCGCCATATCGGGCACAAACTTCAGACTCCGGGCTAATTGAAAATACACAATATAACTGCCCGCCCCCGGGATCGCACCCCAGATCTTAGTACTGGACGGTAGTGGTACCGAAATACACCCACGCCAACGAAGCAGTGTTTGTTTGGTTGGCAGTTTATTCCAAAAAAATAAAGAAAATACTTACAAAACCGGACGTCAGCCTTGGTACTGCTGATTGTATAGATTTTAATATTATTTTGACTGGAAGCGCGATCCCATCCCGCCGCAAGGATAGTATTGTTGACGTAGTCCCCCGGCATCATACACATTTTCACATTCTTCCTCACCATCCAAACACGCACGATGCCCAGCCCTGTACCTATAATTATCTGTAAGATACATGTTATTTTACTTGGCCGTAGATACTAATCTCTGTAGTAACGCTTATAGCAGAGACTTGCAAACGAGCTGACCTGATGGTAAGTGATCTCCAACGCCAATAAACATACTTACTCCTTTTTTTATTTCTATTTGGGGTCGGCTCTCCTAATCGTGCCTGTCTGCTTGTTTCTAAGTTGATAGCGTTATAACATAATCAATACTATAATATTATAAAGCTGAAGACTTTGTTTATTTGTTTGATTGAACGCGCTAATCTCAGGAACTACTGGTTTGATTTGAAAAAATCTTTTTGTGTTGGATAGCCCAATTATCGAAGGTGGCTATAGGCTATATAACATCACGCTATTACCAATAGGAGCGGAGCAGAAATAAAAATATTGTATAATCGGGAAAATTTTGAATCCTAAGAAAAAGTCCTTTAGAATTATTGGATTATAGTGCCTACGACTCACTCTTTCAACCCTCTCTCTCATACGCAGACGAAGTTGCGCGGGTCAGCTAGTTGTTATATAAATGTACCTAGACTATGTTTGTTGTGACCTGGGGGGTTACCACCACCTCTTATAGCAGTATTATTATAATCTTACTTGTGCCGATTCCAATACAAAACAAACGAAGAACGATTTTAATAATACTGCTATAGGAGGTGGTGGTGACCCTGCTGTCATAAGTGCTTTCTGAACCAATAAACGCTTTTATTTATTTATTAAATGCTTTATTTATTTTTAACAAAACAAATGATTAACTTACAGCGCTTGGACTATATATGCTATTCTTGTCGAGCCATCCTTGGGTCGGTTCATAATGTGTACATAACACTGTAAAATAAAAATTAAAGTTCTAGTTAGCCATAATTAACTTTCGATGGTTTTTCTGGTAGAATAATTCATTTCACATGTCATTTTCCGGATTTTTTATGATTGCAGCTCGACATTTCATACATAGACTCACGTCTGTATCCCCGAAGGGGTAGGCAGAAGCGAACTACAGAACTAGAACACCCACATTTTATCTCGCTCATTTTCGTCCCAGATGTGATAAGACGCGAGCCTGTCACCATTACGGGCACGAATTCCAGACTCCAGGGTATATTTTAGACCGACTTCCCAAAAAGGAGCAGGTCCTCAATTCGACGGTATTTTTTTATGTATGTTACGCGATATCTCCGCTAAATGTGGACTGATTTTCAAAATTCTTTTTGTGTTCGATAGAGCTTATTTCAAGGGTGGTCACATATAAATTTGTTCACGATCGACAAATTGGAAGTCGGTCAGTTAAGTTTTTGAACTTGTGATATAATCACACATATCTTTTTCTGCCTGTCGTTATCGTCGCCTAATCGCAGATCTTTATAGGAGTGGTTCTTCAAAGGTCCGCGAAGGCATCCAAAATATTAAGCAAGTAACAACGGGTCAGCGGTGGAGCAGCGATAGCTCACTTGGGAATTGTACGGGCTGCTGAGACGAGTGTCGGAGGTTCGAGACCAACCATAAAAAAGAATATATACCTCTGACTTTTCTATGTTAAGTGTGTTTTCATTGTGAATTATCGCTTGTTATGACGGTGAAGGAAAACATCATGAGGAAACCTGCATACCCGAGAATTTCTCCACAAGAATTTCAAAAGTATGTGAAGTGTACGAACCCGCATTAGGCCAGGCGTGGTAGACTAACCTAACCTAACCCTTCTCATTAGTAGAGGAGGCCCGTGCCCAGCAGGGGGACAGTATATTACAGGGCTGATATTATTATTATTAACACACCCACGCGCGCCACATGTTCATAAAAAAATACTGCTGGTGATTTTTTAACAGTTGGTGGTCTAGGGCATGACAACATTTTGTCAAATGGTCCCTCACCGCTGCTCTACAGAGACCATTTGCTTTTAGCTAAGAGACTATAAGTTATAGAGTGTTAATTATGCATTCAATTCAATTCATGCTAAAATTGCATGCAATATTTTAACAATTATTTATTTGGGTTCCTCCCCTACACGTTTACCTATTGGAGACGATTTATTTTTTCTTGACCCATAGTGTGGGGTGTCGTTAGTTTGTTAAAAATATGACAGGTTTGCAAAAACCACTATTGGAATTTTTAATGTTTTGAGATGACAATTCCGTACCAATAGGTGGTCTGACGATACAAATCGGCAAATGTTCAGCAAAACTCCTGACCAATTCCTCGGCGACGGCCTTAGTAAATGCATACGTGTTTGGCCATCCTTTTATTAACCTGTAAGAAATTATCAAAGTCTAAATCAGTGTTTCATCTCCTTCACTCTTCGATATACAAGATGTACAAAGCACTTGTAGGGAATTAATTTGTAGAGGCTCAAATATGGTCTCTGTTCAAGTTAAGCCGCGTCTTCCGCACTAAAACATTATAAAAAACACAAAACCTGGTTTTGCCTCACATTTTTTGTCTATAGTCAATTATACTACGAGCAGGAGACAGCGACAACAATTGTTGTATTTTTGTGTTTTGATTCGAGAAAAACTAGTGCAGAAGAAGCGCCTTTAGATTATGTTAGTTAGATGTTTTAAGGACTCGATTGAATATAGCAATACAGCATATTATATCAACACTAGTCGTGAAATTCGAACTTTGAATGAAATAAAGTTACTGTATGTCTACTTAATTATAATCATAGTAGTCAACAAAGCTTCAAACGATATGAATATGCCGAATGTAATGTTTACTTTATCAATTTTGGTCCTTTAGTAACCGTAAAAGTAAAATTAACAATATTCTTGTTATTTCGCTTAGAGAAATTATATTTTATAAGCATAGAATATTATATCATTTAGTCAAAGGATAGGGCTGCAATTTTCAAATATCACAATAATATTCGAAATTATTAATCATAATTTTTGAGTGGTAGAGCCACGCTGTAACTGGTAGTTACGTCTACAGCACAATTAGGCCAGCTCGACCGGTTTGATACCAGTGTTTTACAGAAAACCGTCGTAAAGTGGCAGCTCGCTGTTGTATTTCGTTCGGTGAGTGAGAATTCCGGTAGCCCACTTAGCCCCCTCCTTTTCCCAATCCATATTTCCCTCCTTTTAGGTCGGCAACGCTCCCATAATTATTTTTGTGTCTTGGGTGTCTATGGACGGTGGAGATCACATACCATCAGGTGACCCATGTGCCCGTTTGTCAGTCTCTGCTATCAAAAATATGCTGATCTTTATGTATTACTCCGGAGTGATGGCTTGCAACCGGTCCGCGTCTAGTGTATCTGCTAGTTGTATCAATGCTTCTGGAGATATCGGAGACTTGTAGAATTGTTCTCGAAGCTCAACACCATGATTGTATATCGTCGCGTGGCAGTAAGCTGTCGACACATGCACGAACACCCTGCATGTTGAAACGACGTATTTATACAAGGAGAAATTAAAATTCAAAACAAGATATAATGTAGAAGTAACAGCAGAAGCCACTTCACAATTTTTGTTGTTTTGCCTTGGTTTTGTCCTTCCATTTGACTGAAACTTTTGAAGTTTCAACTGTTAATTGCATACGTAGCCGTCTTAGATTTTTAGTTATAAGGTATCCGAAATATTATAATGTTTTTACTTTCGCTTAGTTTTAAGGAAGCTTTACATCATATACAGACGTGAAAGAAATATGAATATCGCTTACAAATTCTGTAGGAAAGGTTATTCTATTTACTGAATGATATACGTATACATAGCAACTTTTAATCAGTATATTTAGTCACAGTAATCACAATATCTTCTTCAGACTATTTTTACCACAATCAAGATACATAAATTGTTTAAAATTGTGTGTTATTGATAAAAGCAACGTCTTCACCACGAAAGGGCCGGTTCGAACGGTTTCATACTACTGTTTCAGAGAAAACCGACGTAAAGTGGCTTGATGACGGGTTACGTTCGGTAAGTGAGATTTTCGGTGGCCCATTTACCCCCCCCCCCTTTCCCAATCCCTTATCCATCCCCTCCTTTTAGGTTGGCAACGCACCTATGATTCTTTGTGTCTTGGGTGTCTATGGACGGTGGACATCACTTACCATCAGGCGACTCATCTGCTCGTTTACAGTCCCTACTATAAAAAAAAGTTCTGCTTATCCAAAATTAATAATGTTAGTTAGCGCCATCTGTGATTTTGTTATAAGATTAAAAATGTTCAACAACGCCATCTATATTTCACTTACCTGAGTTTAGGGCATTGTTTAGCCAACATCAGCATTTCCCTTGTGCCTCGGACGTTGATCAGCGTCGCGGTAGAAAGGGCTTCATCCATCCTCGTCGTGGCAGCCAGATGAAATATCGTGTCTATCTGTTTGAATATAAATATAAATTTTTTATCTATTTCAAGAGGACTTGTCATCCCAATAGTTGTTTTATCGTCAATTAAAATCTTTTGAGTGGTAGTACCTAGTGGTAAGAGCCACGATGTAATTAATAATTGGGTAGGTACTTGACTATGTTTCTTTTCATACACATTATTATATGTAACAGCAAGTAAAACAAAAAACAAATCCTTCTCTAAAAACCGCATCGAAATTGGTTGAAAAATGAGGCAGCGATTCATATTTTAAATTCTGCAATGAGCAAGAGTGGGGACGTAGTGGGGATATCTTACTATCCCTTTCCAACGCACGCACCGTTATGGACGTGACGTGATTTTACTGATACTTCTCTTTCGCACAGTTTGAAGGTTACACCAAACTACAAAGGCTTATAACTTTTTTATTTTTGAGAATATTTCAATATTTCTTTCTGTGCTACGTTTTAGATGACGTAAATTTCGTATAAATTCAATAAAAAAAATTGTCAAGTACCCAATTGTCTGCCTTCTCTTCCGGGCCTTATGGGGCTGGGCCGTAAGACCGAGGCGACTCCGATGTAACCATTACGCGCCTTACTTATAAAAATAGTTTAGAAAATGGTGTGACAAAGTGACAAACTATTCTTAGCTATTTGCTCAGCTAAACTGTTTTTATAAGGCGCTACGTATCCCCCTAGGCGTGGCTTTGCTGCCGTCCTCAAGATAAAATGCCTTTAAGCATAGAAATAAGCATAATTACTCTAAGCATACCTTTAAGCATAATTACTCTAAGCCTTTAACGCCCGAATGGTCAAACGCTGCTCAACTTTAACGGCTTCTTAAATTGTTTTTCGCCATACAATTTTGACAGATAAGGCGGCATTAAACGATATAAGGCGACCTTAAGTGTATGAACATTCGGCGGTAAGTAAATAAACTTAATTTTGAGATGTCTCCAAAAAACGTGGAAAATATTATCCTTAGAGGTTTATTAGACTGTGGCTTTTATATTTAATAGACTTAATAACTTGTTTACTTTAAGATTAAAAATAACCATAAGTCTATGAAATCTTTAGGGACCATATTTTTTTTTATAGCAAAGACTGGCAAACGAGTAGATGGGTCAACCGATGGCAAGTGATCTCCACTGCCCATAGACACCCAAGACAAACAGAAACATGAGTGCGTTGCCAACTTAGAAGAAGAGAATGAAAGGGGAGGGAAAATGGATTGGGAATGGGAGGGAGGGAAATTGGCCACCGGAAATCTTACTCACCGAACGAAACGCGACAGCAAACTTCCACATTTTTTGACACAAACAAGGTTTTTTTGGAGACATTCCAAAATTAGGTTTATTCACTTAACGGCGTTTTAGCTTGAGGACGGCAGAGTGGTAAAACACTTACAATATCCGTGAAAAGGTGACCCGAGGTCAATATTTTTACTATCTATATACATATACCTAGCATCTACATATGTTGCCAAAAATTTGCGCGTATGTTGATCACGAACCTCTCCAGTAACATTGTTCCAGTCCACATCATAGATGCCGAGTCTAATGGCGGAGACGTCTCCTCTTAGGGGTGATATCTTATCACTGAAACTGGGCTGCGTCTCTCGGACGTAGTTGAATACCTTTAAAACATAAACTCACGACTATAATATCGTTATTCCTGGAATTTGTGCCCGATATGGCGATAGGCTCGCCCCCTATCACATCTGGGATGGAACTAAGCTCGGCGAAATGTGGGTGTTCTAGTTCGCTAGTGCACCTCTGCCTACCCCTTTGGGGATACAGGCGTGAGCTTATGTTATGTTATGTAAAAATGAATACTGATTTCAAAAACGAACAGTTAAAAGTAAAAAATAACAACAATTTCTTACTCTCTTTGGAGTCGGTCCTAAGGCCGAAACAGTTGAAATGTAAAGGCACCGATTGTTGTTATTTTTTGCTTTTAAGAGTTCGTTTTTATAGTCGGTTTTCAGTTTTGGTAAACGTTAATTATTATTTATCTAAATTATTTTGTAAGTATTGAAAGAATTATCCATAAACTCCTAATAGTTAAGGAGTTATATTCCCCATCATTAGCTCAGCAACACGAGATGATGAGTACCAGACGCAAGTACCTGAATAGTTTTAGAAAATATATAAAACACATTATGGGTCCCTATATTAGAGTGTTGCCCTCGATTTTTCTAGAATCCCATCATCAGATCGTGACTTAGTTCCAATGGGACCAACTGGGCAGTATACCCTTATAAACAAAAAAAGAATTTCTCGAATCGGCCCAGGCGTCTTGGAGTAGTCGAGGAACATACATAAAAAAAGATTCCGACGAATTGTTAACCTCCTTTTTTTGGAGTCGGTTAAATAAAAAACAGACTGACAAACAGACTAAGCAAAGAAACAAGAAAGCAAAAATGATTTAGACGAAGTAATCATAACATAACATAACATAAGCTCACGCGTGTATCCCCGAAGGGGTAGGCAGAGGCGCACTAGCCAACCAGTACACCCACATTTCGCCGAGTTTAGTTCCGTCCCAGATGTGATAGGGGGCGAGCCTATCGCCATATCGGGCACAAATTCCAGACTCCGGGCCGATATGGAAAAATCCAATATCACTTTGCCCGACCCGGGGATCGAACCCGAGACCTCAGAACCGTAGTCGTACCGAAATACCACCACGCCACGGAGGCAGTCTTAAAGTTAAAGTTCTATTTAAAAAATCCAAATCCTCAATGAGTTCGTTTCTTTGACTCAGACTTAATCGAAGTAACGAACTGAGTGTGGAATTTAACTTAGTCCGAGTCATTCTTTACAAGAAAATCTTTACTTAGTCTGTCTGTCAGTCTGTTTATACTGTAAAAAATGACTCGGACTTAGTCGAAGTTCGCTCTATAGATCTCAGCCCTAGTCTGTGACTTGGGTGTTAATTATTTACGAATACGTAAAGAGTCTGTGGCCATTCCTTTATTATACAAGTTGAGCTAGACAAAGCATTTATTTTGCGACGATGCAGCGATTGCATGCTGCATTTACAAAATTTGACTGTCAAATTATATCACAAACGTGCAAAGGTGAAGCATTATTGTGCAGATTCTTCAAGGTCGACAGTCAGTTGTTTTCCGTGTCGGATTTCTGCATTTCTGTATTATTTATTTAAAAGGCATATTACAGAACACAATCATAAAAAATAGGAAATAAAAATTAAGACTGTCGATCTATGCTGTCTTCCTTAATTATATGCCCTAATCGATTAGCATCTTCCGGATCAACAATTTACAAAGGTAGGTAGTAATAATGATATATGTAAAATATCTGCTAGTGCGCCTCTGCCTACCCCTTTGAGGATACAAGCTTCACGCGCCGCGTACCTACTGAAGTTTACCTACATGTTTATTTTCGCGCATTATACCGGTTTTAAACAGTATAAAGGTAAATGGTGTCACATTTAGTAACCGAACTTTTGTTATTTATTTTGATCTAAAAAATATTATTTCAGTATTAACGTTACAGTTTTTTTATTGGTGCGGCGAAACTTAAAAATACCTGTGTTACCCATTATCAAATTTAATGCCGTTAAGTTGAGGCCACTCTGTATGTTTACTATGTATTAATACTAGCTTCACCTCAATGTATGTATGTAATGAAATCTTTCAACGTGATTTGGACCATCTTCGAGACGTCTGCAGGGTTACCACCACCTCTTATAGCAGTACTATTATAATCGTTCTTGGTTTGTTTTGTATGGGAATTGGTACATGTAAGATTATAATAATACTGCTATAAGAGGTGGTGGTAACCCCCCTGATGAACTCGAAAATTCGCACACGTACAAAGGACCGATGACAATACAATAATTTAATAATTTTGTCCCGATATCCTAGCTAGGATCATCAGAATAAGAAAAAATAACAAAATAAAAAACACGCTTTTGTAACATTCACACCGAACTAAAAAGTTGAAATCATTTATTCAGTTTGTTCTAAAGCGATATATTTATATTATATAGGATGTTTCATAAAGTTGGTATCAATAATAACTACATTTAAAGAGGGGTAACAACCCAGCGGTAAAGTTTAAAATTTCGTAAGGCTCATAGTTTTTGAGTAACGGAAACTTGAATTTGTAACGATAACATTTTTTCTGGCTCATTGGGTCAGCAGTAGTACATTTGCAAACCACCTATACTGTAATTAATTATTTTTAGCATACACAAATACATTCTTATAGTAAATGCGACGATTTACAGGTCGCATTCCGATTTTAAAATAATTGTTTCAAAAATTAAGTTCAATTTTAAGTTTTTAACTTCACCATTACGCTTCAAATCGTTCTCCTGTATGTTGAATTGCTATTGGTACTAACTTTATTAAACACCCGGTATTTTCCATTTTCTAGTTAGGTGTGTTATAAAATTGTTTTGTTTATTGAAATAAAACTATTCTTACGGATTCTATCACGGTTAGGTTTTAATTATTATTCCCGACGTTTCGAAGGCTTTGCAGTCTTCGTTGTCACGGGTCAGACTGCAAAGCCTTCGAAACGTCGGGAATAATAATTAAAACCTAACCGTGATAGAATCCGTAAGAATAGTTTTATTTCAATGTATAATATTCACGTAAACTTAAGAAATCAGTTGTTTTGTTTAGTTTTACTATACTATTATTTAGTTATGAAATAGTCAGGTACTCACAGGATCGCTCATCATTTCGTCCAGTCTCTCTGTAACAGACATTCCTTTCTTCTCGCGTAGAAGAACGTAGATTTTCTTGACATTGCATGCCCTGAAACGAGCGTAGCCAGGTTTTAGTTTCGGAGGGGGGGGGAGGGTTGTTCAAGAAAATAAAACAATACTATTGTGTTACATAACATTAGTATTCGGTGTATAAATATTGTATTCAATCTTTCTTTCTTTCTACCTGCCCTTATCCCACCTTGTGGGGTCGGCGCAACACACTTTTTCAAGCATGTTGCAGAAATGATTTAGCAAAGTTTTTTCGACCGGCTGCCTGCCTGACGTCAACCCCCTCTGAGGTATCCAGTCCCGAGCTAATTAAATTAGAAAATTTGCTTTGCCCGACCTGGGAATCGAACCCCCGGTCCACAGCCAACATGCTGTAACTAGACCATGGAGGCGACTATCAACTCAAAACAATACTTTTTGCAACGTCTCAGTGATACTTGGATTGACGAATTGAATGAATTTTGGGGAACGTACCCATATCACGTGACCCATTTTTTTTTATATTTATACCCCTCCCCTCCCCCCTCGGTGAGCACCCGCAGTATATGCCAACTCCTCCTCTAGTTTTCCCTAGCAATTTATAAATATGGTTTTAAATCATTTTTGTCGAAGAAAAGTTAAAAACAAAATAATAGCCCATAAAGATATGCCCTCTATCTTCTTTTGTCTAAATTGTGCGTAGACAAATAGAGAAAACCGGCCAAAAAGCGTAGACAAAATGTTCTCGTGGCGTGTAAGCTAAGCTGGTCTTCAGCGTCTCATCACTCAAACGAAAGATCAAAAGTAAACTTTAATCATTATGTAACTCAACAGTTTCTCCACGAGCACCTTCCCCATGAACCCGTTGGCTCCCGTCACGAGCACCACGGAGCCCTCGTAGAACCTCTGTATCTCGGAGCTGCCTTTACGAATACCCTCGTTGGTCTCGTTCAAGCGGCACGCGGCCTCCTCCATCGCTACCATGACTGGGTCCATTGTTCCTGAATCCAGTAGGGTCAAGGAGAGAACAGTGGCTCGGATTTTTTCAAACTCATAGAAAATGACACGGGATTGACTCAAATTTCACTATTTTTTTAATAGCAGAGACTGGCAAACGATCAGATGGGTCACCTGATGGTAAGTGATCTCCACCGCCCATAGACGATGTTGTAAATTTCATTAAAAATATTAGTCAAGTACCAATTGTAAATAATCTGCTTACCTAATACCTAATAATTTTCCGAGTCTGCGCAAAACTCAACTAAAGCCGAAATAAATATCAGTGGACCTCACAAATATTAGTCTCGGTGCGGGAATCGAACCCGCGGTCTGTCCCTTCGACTTTATACCTGCCCTTATCCCAACTCAATGCGGGGTCGCCACAACACTTTTTCAAGCATGTTGCAGAAATGATTTGGCTTAGTTTTTACGACCGGCTGATAGACATGACTCAATATATAGCCCCTTTCTTATAAAAATATTTAAGCGCTACTTATCTTTAACTATAGGTTGTCCCTTTCATTTTAAACAATGTAACGCAAGGAAAAAGTGACTGGCTATTCTTAGCGAAAAGATAAGCTAAAATGTTATTAAAATTAAGGCCCTGAATTACCTTATTCAGTATTTTATAAGTAAATAAATAAGGAAGTCGCTGGATGCAGGCCGCTTCTAACTGGTCGATCTGGAAATCTTTGAGGGAGGCCTATGTTCAGCAGTGGACGTCCTGTGGCTGATGATGAAATAATTAAAATATTTTGTAGACACTAGGTACCAAAATTAAATATAATAGTCACATCGGACTGCTTTTAACCAAAGTTCTATTTATAATGAGGACTAATGATGTATTTTGGCACATTAAATTAACCTCTATACCTATATTACACATAATTAACATTGATTATAAAGAGTGTTTCATAAAGTTGGTATCAATAATAACTACTTTTAAAGAGGAGATGGCTAGCAATCTAGCGGTAAAGTTTAACATTTCGTAAGGCTCATAGTTTTTGCATAATGGAAAGAATTTGTGACGAAAAAATTTTTTTTTACTCATTGGGTCAGCTGCAGTAAATTTGCAATTCACCTACATATGTGGTAATTAATTACACTAGTTTACAAAAAAATATTTTTTATCTGTTGCCGCGAACTCTATGGTTGATATCGTTAGTATAGGGCATAACATTTGCAAAATAACTGCCAAAATTTTTTGCGTAGCTCTAATTACTTTATTTTTTAAACATAGAATTTAAGCGTAATTGTCAGTTAAAAAAACTTTTTTTTCTTTGCGAAGATTAATGTTTGAAAGTTTTGTGACATGACTACATCAAGGAGAACCTGTTTAAAAAATACTAATTATTTTTGTTATATATGTGGACAATATGTGTTTCAAAATTACAGAAAAACGATATCAGAGTTCGTCAAAAATACCTATTTGCTCTATTTTGGAGTGATCTTGTATAAAAATGAGAAGTTTTGGGCACCGAATTGTGTTTGTAAGTCATGTGTTGAATATTTAAGATTGTGGAAAGGTGGTAAAAGAGATGCGTTTAAATTTGTAACACCAACCATTTGGCGAGAACCACAAAGTCATCTCGATGATTGCTATTTTTGTAGTGCAAATATAAAAGACATGAACTCTAAAAATCGAATTAAATGGCAGAATCCAAATACCACTTGTGTTCAGCGTCCAGTGCAATTTTCAGTGCGTAAAAATATATCTATATATCGGCGCAAAATCGCAAGCTTATTTAAAAAGCCGTTGTTATTTCACGTTATTAATTCATTTTACAATTGTTAAACTGCTGAATCGTTAAAAGATTCTAAAAAGTTAAAATAATCGTTATAATTATTTCTTTGACATTCGATATTCGGTATCGAGTAGGTAGTTGCAAATGTTGCACCCTACAAAAGGAGTGTTCAGAGCAAATTCGACACAGTCGTGCTCCGGCATTCGGACTGTCAACATCCTGACTAGACGGTGCTGTTGAGCACCGTTAATAAAGGGAGTTAGTGAATTTCAGTGTTCAGTTGATAAATAAGATGAGTAATCATCTTATTGTCAAAAGTGACGTCAGTCATGCCGACGTCACCGTTTTTAAAAACAACGTAAGCGTTGGCCCTCCGACATATACCATCAGTACAAACCGAAAATAAACCAAACTCATCAGAAAATGATACTGATTTTGAAGATGTATCGGAAATAGAAAAGCTGAAAATTATATTGAGCTTGTAGAAGATCTCCTTCTACAATTAAAAAGTTTAGGGTGCAATATGAGTATAAAACTCCACTTTCTCTATAGTGACCTGGACTTTCCTGAAAATTTAGGAGATTTAAGCGAAGAGCAGGGTGAGCGTATGCATCAAGATTTACGCGTCATGGAATAACGCTATCAGGATTTTTGTGATATTAATATGATGTCCGACTGTTGCTGGTCTCTGATACGCCATTTTCCAAAGTCTACACATAAGAGGAGAGCTTTAAAACTAAGTTTTTAGAACAAAATGTTTAATTGAATTCTAAATTTAAAAAAATCGTAGTATATATTAAAACAGCAGGAAGAAATAAACGCGCAGACACTTTGCGAATAATCAAACTTATTTATTTTACAATAAGGCAAACGGACAGAGTTTCCACTTAGGCTAATGCACACAACATAATGAATCTCCAAAATGAGCGCACCGGGTATTTATACCCTTTCGGCATGACAGTTTGACGGGACGTCACAACGTTCACTTATTTTTATACTTCTACCCTTTACATTTGCCAGTCGGTTGTGACGTCACGACAACCATAGATTTAATTAGAGGCTTGGTAGACAGGGCCAGCGTGGCATGTGGCATGGCCGCATGCGGCATGGCGTAACAATCGGCCATCCTGTAATAATTGCTCCCGCAATTCAGCACATGATTCAGATCGCTGGGCAGCAGATTGTTGGGCACTGTCATAGCATGCCTTATATTCTGCGAGAAGTCAGCGTAGCTCGGCTTGACTTAGGTGCGGTGCGGCTCAGCTTGGCTTGAGCGCGGCGTGGCTCAGCTTGGCTTGAGCGCGGCGTGGCTCAGCTTGGCTTGAGCGCGGCGTGGCTCAGCTTGGCTTGAGCGCGGCGTGGCTCAGCTTGGCTTTGGCTTTGCTTGGCATTCGCACGTTGCACGGTGCGGCGTTACGCGGCGGGTAATCTGTAACAATGGCTCCCCAAAATGGGACACACGATTTTGATTAGTTTCGTAGTCAAATAAGGTTACGGCTTAGATTTGTAGTCAGGGCTGCTAGCACTATCAATAGAACTACTGTAGTAAGGTCTTAAGTCAACAAAGGCTAGTCTTGTAAAGTAAATGCAGATGCGTAAACAGTTTATGCATTAATCTATTCATGGTTGAAATGATGTAGAGGGCTGAATATGATTCATACAGGTTGGTTAGCTTAATGAGGACTACTAATATGTCCTTGCCTATTTGGAACAAATCTTTTAAGATTGCTTCTTCGCAGATTATGGTCGCTGTCGACGGCTGACCCCCTATATGCACCAACTCTATAGTACCAATACTAGGCAGAGTTACGCTCAGCAATCGAACTGTATCGCTACTAGGCGCATAAATAAATCGTACAAGTTGATTAAACAATAAAGAAATGAATATTATTAAACTCCAGAAAAAAAGTTTAAACTGCCAAAAGTAATTTCATAAACTCGTTTAATAGGGTCGGTCGGGTGTAGAGCATGTGTATAGTACTATAAACTCGCAGGCATTCAGTTTTGTTCAATTACCGTATACGGATGCTATAAATACGCACTAATATGAACCTACCCATAATTAGTTACTTATCCGTAAAACAAATTGCAACATTTATCATTTTCTAAAGTTTGTTTGGCCTTGGTATCTGTTGTGATAATACTATAAAATGAATAAAATCACAAAATTAGATCTGTAAAGGTTCTAATCCAAAGACGAATACTTTGAACAGTATATAGACGGAACACCAGCAGGAAACTTGTGATCCACAAGTTGTGACCTCGTGGTCATAAGTCGCTCAGTCCTATTTGAAACATACCGCGTGCAAAGTTGTGCAACAATGCCCACAATAGACAATAACATTTTCTCACGTGATTGTTGAACCTTCACGGGACATTCTAGGTTGTAAATTGCAATAAGCGTCCTCGCATTGTAATAAGTGGCAAATGGCGTTAACATCTGGTTTGATAGCCCCATACAATCTATTACCTATACGCACAATTATTTACTACAACATAAATTCTTAAATTGACAGATTTTAAAGTATCGCCCAGATGTGAAATATGTAAAGGTAAGTAGTGAATAATGTAGCTGATCTATTGATGGTACCAATTGAAACCTTACTTCACGGGTTTCCCTACTAATCATACGACCTACCAGTGGAAAAAGCTCCAACTTGATTTCTACTGGCTTCCCTTTGTCGGATTGTAGGCTAATAAAAAAAGTATTACCTAGGTAATATAATATAGAAGAGAAAGAAGCACTGGCTTACCATTTGAAACTTCCCCCTTCGCCACTGCGACCTACCCCTTAGCGACAAAAATCACTAACTACGAGTTTTGCGAGTGGCGCTGACAGCAATGCAATTCGTTGGGCACAGATTTGTCTATTTTTACGCATTGAATCCTATTACCTACCGCAAGTCTTTCAACTTTTCCAAGCTATAACCATACAACTTGTAGCTGTCTCACTACTAAAAAAGCTCAAATTACATTTATTGCACTTCACGATTGTTTACCAAGGTGTTCAGATACATAATCATGGATTCCGTTGGTCACGGTAAAGCACGAGGAAGGATCTGTATTGTCTAAGTCCGTCGGTCGAAATATTCTTGTAAGCCCCTTTAACAGACCTTCGTATCTACTTATATGCATAAACCTCGTCAATATTCTACAGATATTTTCAAAATGAATCCAAACGAACATCGAACTATCTAATCTACGTTCCAATAGGGAACCAGCATGTAACCTCCTTTTTAGTTCATTGTTAAGAACTAGGTCTCTAATAAACACCAGAAAGAAAAACATTAATATGCACAAATCATTTAATTATCGCAAGCCAAAATAAGACTTTCAAAACCCCGCGCAAAAAGGATGTGACGTTACTGCGTAAAAATTGCTTTTTGTTGACGTCTCAGTTGACACTGACGGCTACAATGACGTTTGAACATTGCGAACCGCTATAATTGCCTATCGTTTAAAATTTCCCCATACCGAACAAAAAAATTCCCCACAAGCTATTTCATTAAATAACGAATTAAAAATAAGTTGCACTCTTGAATCGATAAGAATTTGGAAAGAGGAGGACATTCGAAATCTCATTCATCAATCACCATACTAAACACAACTGTTTTCCACAAAACTGGGAAAAATACTCCAGCCTGGAAACACTGACTAATGCAACGACGTCACTTGGGTTTTGCAATAAAGTTCCATTATACGTAATTTCTAATTAAGATATTTTATAAAATATCAAGTATTTTATCCTACAAATTTCAACATAGCACAATTCAAGGTTTTGTTTACTGATTTATCAACACAATTGCTTATTATAATATTTTTTTTTTGTGCAAGTTCCCCATTGATTACAAGTTTTAAGCGAGTTTTATATTATACTTTCACGCAAAACGACAAAATGGATTTTGATGAAACTTTACCGTATCATTCCGGAAAAATGTACGGTTCCTGCGGGATATTTTTACGCAGACGAAGTCGCGGGCAACGGCTAGTCTTTGTATTATTAGTGAGTTTTTAAATTGTTTCTTACCACTTTATTGTTGCCGATTTCGAATCAGTTCACGGTTAATAAAATTACGGACCTAATACGATGGAGGGATCAGGGTTACAGACAACAAATATGATGGCTGATCACTGCTGGAGCATATAGGGGAAAGCAGGTAGCATTCGTACAGCGGGAGCATTCGTACAGTAGTCATATCTATTAAACTAAACACGTCGAAGCGTTTGTATTTGGGTGCATAAGTCCTGCTCATACGCATAGCCTTACCGTGGGGAGGCAGGGCAATGCGGCTGCTGCCTTCGTCAGAACGAGCCCTTAAGTGTTTGCGCTCGGTGTAACTAATTTTTGGATTTACATTTAAATGTCGTTGTAAGTGCAAACTTTGCCCCAAATATTTAATATATTTTATTATTGTATGTGCACAATGTCTCTTTTTACAATATGTTATCAAATTTGGGTTACTTATAATGGGTATTTTTGTTTTAAATTAATTTGTTGATTTTATGTGTTGGGGTACATTCGTACAGTTATAAGTGGGGTACATTCGTACTGTACGAATGTACCCCGCGTGTGTTTATGTAGACTATATACATCATCATCAGCCCTGTTTTATATACCTCTACTGTCCCACTGCTGGGCACGGGCCTCCTCTACTGATAAGAGGGGTTAGGTCTTAGTCCACTACGCTGGCCTAGTGCGGGTTTAAAGCCATCGAAAATATACACATCACTTTGGAAAAGTCAGAGGTGCGCGCCCTTGGGATTCGAACCTGCGGACATCGTCTCGGCAGTCCGTTCCATTTCCAACTAAGGGAACGTGACCCTTTCAGGGGGAGGGCTTCAAAATACCAAGCTTGGTCACATGTGGTCTTAGGTTTTCGTCACGTACTCAAAATCCTCTAGGGAAATCGCGTGCTTTTTCGAGCTATATTCAACTATGCACTATGTTTAGCACTTTTTAAAGTCACATGTGGTAACATATTATCATAATATTTTGTTTTATAACTTTTCTTCGATAAAAAAATATTTAAACCACATTTATAAATTACTACGTGAAAACTAGAGGGGAGGGGGGGGGGTCTTGGCATATACTATGTATGGTTACCGAGGGGCGGAGGGGTATAAATATGGTAAAAAATGGGTACGTTCCCTAAGCTATCGCCGCTAGACTATATACAAAGCTTATTATCAATTTGTTATACTCCAGCATAATATAGGTACAGGCTGTTACAACACTTAATATTAGATAGCTTACTGTAAACTGCTTTAACAACAAGAACAGCTAATATCTATAGCTCAAACAAGACAGACAAAGATCTGTCTTTGTTGAATATACAATAGTAGATAGACCTCGTATAGATATCGATTTGTTAGCGTTAAGGTTCTTTTTAGATGTATAGTGTTGATTGGTTTCATTAGAAACATAAGGAGATTTTATGAAAAATGTTACAACTTTTACAATGAATAAATTGCTAAATAACAGTATTGTTACTTATTACTAGAGACTGATGCTCTTTTGATCTCATTAAACATATATTTTTTTGCAAAAAATGTATTTATAATCATTGTGTACGTAGGCTCCCCACTATGTACGAATGTGCCCCACGCGGTGTACGAAGCTACCACGCGTGCGGGGTGCTTTCGTACATTTTCCATTTTTTGGAAAAGCTTGCATATCAAGGCCAAATTTATTTGTGTTAATCCTGAACTATAGCATGATTTAAGCGAAATGTACAGGTATTATGTTAGCATTGAAACTATCTTGAAATACCAATAAGTTTTTATTTTATGGGACTTGAAGTAAAAACTGTACGAATCCTACCTGCTCTCCCCTAGACTTAAAAATGAAAAGCTCATGAAAATAGACTAATTTGTAAAACAAATCTTCCTTTTGCACCTATCTCAAAGACCTAGAACTACTACTGAAAAGGAGACTTCAAATTTGAAATCAGCGAGGTAGATACATTTAGAACGGAGTATCCAACTTCAGGCAACAACAGCTGTTGACCAGTGTTATTTATTTATGCAACACAAAACAGGGTACAATCGTATATAGGGGACAATTAGCTACGAATAGTTATTGTATGACTCATGTTGCTACAAGTATACTACAAGTATAATCAGTTATTCCCGATTTGCAAGAACAGTACTACCCATATCTATATGGCATTTCTTTATGTTTTAGTGCCGTATAAAACTAAAGCACCGATATTTATACCCCTGCTTACTAGCTTACATCTAGAGCATAGTTAATTTGAATCACTGAGAATTTGTTTTCGAATTTTGTGAAATTAACTGCAAAGGACCACCAATTATCGCATATGCACATTCCTAGGTGAACCAATAGTTAACTATCGACTTTCATGAATTTGTAATGAAACTCAAATTCCAACTTTTTTATGCAGCGACCGGAGGTAGCAATAATAAAATTTACTCGTCAATAGAAATGCAAGGATTTCAGTCCGACCAGTTGTATAAGTCAACTGCTGTACAGACTCACAATTTTGCGAATAAAACAATTTTGTTTACCCAAGCAGATTGCGCAAATATTCAGAAAGTCCGTGAGGCGTAGTAAAAGCATTCTTATGCCTTATTCTAAGGGTGCAATAGGTAACTGGTAGATATTCCGAGCCACATCAGTGACGCTCGAAAGCTATATGCAGCAGCTTTTTTAATTTTACAGCTATTGATTTCAAGGATTGATAATTTAGCACAAATTATACAGCAACAATCTCGGAATCTTAATCGAAAAGTAGTCCGGCATCTAATGCATAGTACCCTACCTATGTCGCTCATGATAACCTACATACCTCCTCGCAATAAAAACTCGCAATAAAAACACTAACTTCTATCCCAGTAGTAATAAACGTTGCAATATTACGCTCACATTATTTAATCTACATCATAGTATTTTCCTAGGACTATGTTCATGCTGAGAACAGAATAAGTTACAACAATAAATTGCAGATTCGCAAGAACTCTAGATAATCTTTAAATAATTTGGCTTATTTTGCAAAATGATAGACAATTACAATAATAATGGCTTGGCTTGAGTTACCTGGCTCGGCTTGCTGACTGACTCGTCATAGATGTTTGGCCGCGTTTAGAATCTCATCGGCTCCAATGTTGACAACATTTATGTAGGCCCTCATACCTCGAAGCAATTTTGTAACGCCGTGCTGTTCGTGTATCGCCATGGCAGCTTTATTAAGGCGATTACAATTCAGATCCCGCTTCTGATTAAAACAGCAGGAAGAAATAAACGCGCAGACACTTTGCGAATAATCAAACTTATTTATTTTACAATAAGGCAAACGGACAGAGTTTCCACTTAGGCTAATGCACACAACATAATGAATCTCCAAAATGAGCGCACCGGGTATTTATACCCTTTCGGCATGACAGTTTGACGGGACGTCACAACGTTCACTTATTTTTATACTTCTACCCTTTACATTTGCCAGTCGGTTGTGACGTCACGACAACCATAGATTTAATTAGAGGCTTGGTAGACAGGGCCAGCGTGGCATGTGGCATGGCCGCATGCGGCATGGCGTAACAATATACATGTTTTTACGTTTCAAACGTAGATATCTGAAAGTCAAAAACTAGACCTGATTCAAAATTTCTAATTATATATTTGAACTTAGTATACCATATGTAGTCAGCAACAGCAAAAAATTTCCCGGCAACAGATTCACTGAAAACTAGTGTTATTTTTAGCATACACAAAGCCATTCCTATGTTAATTACGACGATTTACAGGTCAAATTCCAATTTTTAATTCCCCATGCTCAATAATTGGGTATTTGACTGTGTTTGATTTTATACGCATGTTTATATGTAATAGCAAATAAAACAAAAAAGAAACCTTTTTCTAAAAACTGTATCCAAATTGGTGGAAAAATGAGGCAGTAATTCATATTTTTAGTCTGGAGTGGGGGCATATTGGAGATATCTTGCTATCCCTTTCCAATGCAGGTACCGTTATGGCGTGACGTGATTATACTGATTCTTCTCTTTCCCGCAGTTTGTCGGTCACATCAAACTTCAAAGTCTTATATTTTTTTTATTTTTGAGAATATTTCAATATTCTTTCTGTTTTATATTTAAGACGACGTAAATTTCAAATAAAATTACTTTAAACAACTAGTCAAGCAGCAAATACCCAATTGTCAAGAGTTGCTATAGTTTTTATACGGAGACGTGCAACAAGCACCTGCTTGTACCACCTGGTAAGCACCTGAATCTGTCTGTTTGCCAGTATCGGTTATCCGTCTGCCCGATAGCTGGCCCTGAGATTTGCTTGTTTCTTCGGAGTGTGGAGCATCTATGCAGGTCGACATGAGTGTGGTGACTGGTAAGCTCGGTGCTAAATCGGTGATCACTAGAATCATGCCGGCCTCTTTATGCTTCTTCACACTCCGAAAAGGGAAGAAGCTAATCGAGGGGCTTGCGACAAGACAGGTGGATGACCCAACCATCAAGTAATGTCGCAAGCCCCTCGACAGAATCGGATATACACTGGCTGATCCTGGAACGCGATCCACACACGAAGTGTGGGTCTCTATGGCAAGTTTTGATCATAGGTTGGAGGTGGACCCTCGCTGTACTGCGGGGCTTTGCTTTGGTGGTGGTGGTGGTGGTGGTGGTGGTGGTGGTGGTTGTGGTTGTGGTTTGTGAGTATGTCGTCATCATT
Organism: Clanis bilineata; assembly: GCA_036417725.1. Taxonomy (NCBI): domain Eukaryota; kingdom Metazoa; phylum Arthropoda; class Insecta; order Lepidoptera; family Sphingidae; genus Clanis; species Clanis bilineata. Next base: position 1,523,603 of record CM071165.1, read on the forward strand.
TTGTCACACACGTGATGACACGTGGTGCTTATTATAGATTGTTGCCATTGGGACGGGAGGTAATCATTGCGGTTCCGCGGTGTGGTGGGGATCCGCCCCTAGCTTGTGTAGCCTTTTAACATGTAAACAACATATTATAAGCAACTTAATTTTGCATTTTTAATAAAGATTCTGAGTCACAGAAACGAATTCAGCAAGGATTTGGAATATTTAAATCGAACTTTTACTTAATTAACAGTAAACAATTATTATAATTAATAATCTGTGCCTGTCTGCCATAGTAGCATCAAACTAATAAACTGGTATTTGAAAGGTGTCTAGATCAGAGGTGTTCTCAGCCCTGATTCAAGAAAATCTGTTCAGCTGTTTAAAAATCATCAGCTCTTCGACCGACCTCCAAAAAGGAGAAGGTCCTCAATTCAGCTGTATTTTTTTATGTATGTTACGCGATATCTCTGCCAAATGTGGACCGATTTCCAATATTATTTTTGTGTTCGATAGAGCTTATTTACAAGCGTGGTCCCATTTTGGTCACGATCGGATTTTGAAGGCGGTCCGTGAAGTTTTTAAATAATCACGGGTGGCTCGGCCTCCGGTGGCCCATATGCTTATGGAACGTACATATATATGTGCCGCCTCCGACGGGTTAAACTTGTGATTATCAGATTACATTTTAATTCACTCAGATACGGAATGTACTATTTGTAGTGAACATGTATTCATATTTTTGCTTAGTATTTCAATAATATAAATATATAAACACCCAACAATCACACATAGTCCTGACCTCACACTAAGATCGAGTCTTGTGTCGTGGGTATCAAAAACTACGAGACTTTCGATCTGACTTTAAAAATAAAATAAAAATCTTTATTCATCACATAGGCATATAAAAGCACTTATGACATGTCAAAAGAGCATAATTTAGATTTAAGTAATTCTTATAGTATTATAAAATGCTATTCATTTGGAATCAGGGAGGCGGGTTATACAGTTAGAAGAATAGGGTCATATGGGGAAAGGGGAATGGAGCGGTTTGTGGACCGTGAAAAGGGAACGGGAAATAATGGAAGCTGGTGGGATTGGATGAAAAAACTACAAAGCCCTATCCTATTTATTACACCCAGACCCGAAATAAATATCTGTGGCCCACAAACATTTCTCCGGTGCGGTAATCGAACCCGCGGCCTCGCTTCATAGCCGGCTACTCGCCCACTCCGCCATCGAAGCTGTTCAGAAACGTTGATGGGATGCTGTAGCATCATTTGGAATCAGCAGGATACCCAACTCCTCTTCAATTACAGCTTGTACTAATGGCAGTAAATATTGGCTGCGAATTTGGAGGTCCTGGGTTCTATTCCTGTGTCGGGCGGGTTGTTTTTCTAAAACGATTTGCGCGGGACTTGATACTCTAGAGACGGGTGACGTCAGGCACGCAGTCGGTTGTAAAAATTAAAGGTAAAAAGAAAAGATTCATTATTACATTTGAAATATTTTATTAAATCTTCTATTAAAAGCATCATATTAAACATTTTTCACTTAAGATATTTTGAATATCGTTTTTGAATACTTAAAAATGAAGTAAAAAGGGACTAAATTTAAGGAGAGGTACAAATAATTAGCAACTTTTAAAATATTTTGTTTTTTTCTGGCGTAGTCCGCGTCCTCGGGTTTGTCATTGAATATAAACTTTTTAAATCCTATTAGCCAGATGTAGATCATATATTTCCAGTTGATTGTAGACGCGTCTATATTGAAAATAGTTCGGTCGAGTGGCGACATCTTTTGAACGAGAGACACAACGTTACTGTCATCGAAGCACCAATCGTTGTTCATAAAATAGTGATACTTGGATACTATTTTTTCGAACTTTTCGTACATTTTAACGAATCTGGAAAAGTCAGTTCCCTCTAAAGTATTAACTTAGCTAAATAAAAGAAATGTATGTACCTACATATTTTTTCCTTATCACCATGCTTTGATGGTTTAACCCGTCGGAGGCGTCACATAAATATGTTACATAAGCGTATGGGCCACCGGAGGCCGAGCCGCCCGTGACTATAAGAGACCCGTAGAGACAAGGCAAAGACGAAAGAGTACAATTAAATATCTTTGGATAAGAGCCTTGACTGCCTCGGTGGCGTGGTTGTATTTCGGTACGACTACCGTCCTGAGGTCTCGGGTTCGATCCCTAGGTCGGGCAGTGATATTGAATTTTGGAGTCTGGAATTTGTGCCCGATATGGCGATAGGCTCGCCCCCTATCAAATCTGGGACGGTGCTAAGCTCGGCGAAATGTGGTTGTTCTAGTTCGCTAGTGCACCTCTGCCTACCCCTTCGGGGATGCAGGCGTGAGCTTATGTTAAATAAGTTGACATTTTAAATTGTAATTTTATATATCCTGTATTATCTGGACTTTAAAAGAGGCCATAACCCTTGAGTTTGTTTCGGCATTTCTTCTCAGGGATAGACACGAAATGCCGATGCGTTTATTACTTTATCAATATCTTAAAATCAATATATACCTACTCGTAATTGACATGTGAAAGTGGTATAAAATATCCTATTTGCAGAATAAATGATTTGAATTTGAGTATAATAGGGAATTTGCATGTATTTTTTTTGTAGTTTATTGTAGAGAACTATGTCTCAAATAAATACACCAGAACCAAAAACATCAAAATACTATAACATTCAACTTATTTCTAAATACAATAATATATTAATATGCCAATAGATAGAGCAAAGTCAGAAAAAATAATATAAAATTGTGTTAATACAGCCTTATAGTGTCAAGAGTGAGCTGCTCGATCCCAAGCATTTTTGTCTTGTAAATAGTCCTTTACATTATAAAAACCTTACTAATATAAAGAGACAAGGTTTATTTTTTATTTGTAATGAATTAAACGATTTTAAAAACTTTTTTACTTATGGAAAGCTACATTATCAGTAAGTCACATAAGATACTTGACTGCCTCCGTGTCGTAGTGGTATTGCGTGCGCGGTACGATAATCGTCCTGAGGTCTCGGGTTCGATCCCCAGCGGAATTAAGCTTGACGAAATGTGGGTGTTCTAGTTCGCTAGTACACGTCTGCCTACAGTTACAATAATGATAATAAATAACACCCAACAGTCACATACATAGTACTGACCCCACACTAAGATCGAGTCTTGTGACGTGGGTATCGGGAACTACAAGAGACTTTCGGTCACACAACACCCAGACCCGAAACAAATATCTGTACAAATACATATACAAACATTTGTCTCGCAAAAAAGATTCCGACGAATTGTTAACCTCCTCGTTTTTTAAGTTTTTTTTTTATAGCAGAGATTGGCAAACAAGCAGATGTGTCACCTGATGGTAAGTGATCTCCACCGCCCATAGACACCCAAGACACAAAAAGAATCATGGGTGCGTTGCCAACCTAAAAGGAAGGAATGGAAGGGAAGAGGAAAGGGCCACCGGAAATCTAACTCACCGAACGAAACGCGACAGCAAGCTGCCACTTTACGTAGGTTTTCAGTAAGACAGTGGTATCTAACCAGTCAAGCCAGCCCATTCGTGCTGTAGACGTTACTATCTACAACGTGGATCTACCACTCTAAAAAAATCATTTTTCACAAGCGTTAAAAGCTACTTACACTACTAGGACTGTATAATACGGTAGTTTTATCAAGCTATCCTGCTGCAGGTTCGTAAAAAGTGCATAAAACTGAAAGAAAAATATTTATGTTTTAATAGATGCTCAAGTAAGTTCTCTCTTGGGAAGTATGATAACGAGAGATGGAAAGTGTGATGGGGATATTAAAAGAAGAGTAGTGACAGGTAATAAAGTGAACGGTGCCTTGCGCGCAGCAAGTCGATTCCCTAAGAAACGCCACAACGTTGTGATCGACGCCTCGCTCCCGCAGCGCACATCGTTGAGATCGACGGAGCGTTCAACGTTGTTGGCTCTTAGAGAATACCATTTTCCATACATTTATGTCAAACGCCACGCTCGAGAGAGTTAGTTCGCATAAGCGCCGTCATCACGCAATACAAAAATGAAAACATCGTTGCCCCAACGATGCCGCAACGTTGATTTCACAAATGAAACCTTAGAGAATTGACCTGCTGTTGTGAGCAGTCAGGCGGTGTCGCAAAAGGCGCGAATGGCTGTCCACAATGGTGTGCTGATACCAACACTTACATATGGAAGTGAGTGCTGGGTTTGGCAGAAGAAGCATGAAAGCCGAATAAATGCGGTGGAAATGCGTTTCCTACGGAGTATGTGTGGAGTCACCCTTGCTGATCGTGTGAGGAATAGCATGATAAGGGATCGCTGTAAGCTGAAGGATGATGTGGTGACTAGAATTGATAAAGGAATGTTGAGGTGGTTTGGGCACGTGGAGAGGATGGATGAAAGGCGACTTACGAAAGGTATTTATCGCGCGAAAGTAAATGGAAGGGTCGGAAGAGGGCGCCCGAGGAGAACATACATGGACCAAATGAGTGATCTTCTCCGAAAAGGGCGAGTGAGGAGTACCCTCAACCGGCGGAAATGTATGAAAAGATGCATGAGTGTGGAAGAGGCAGAAGAGGTGTGTCAGGATCGTAGCTTGTGGCGTTCAATAGTCTCTGCCTGCCCCCATGGGATACAGGCGTGAGTGTGTAAATGCTCAACTGGAGACGCCTCCTTCGTCTAGTCGATGCGTCCATGGGCTATGGGCCGGGAAGGCCTGGGTTTGATTCCCAAGTCGGGCAGGGTGTTTTTCTAACAAAATTTGCATTGTCCTTACCATCAAGTGTATTGTAATCACTGCCGTGCTCGGATAAAAAAAGGCAAAAACCCCCGGGACTGGATCCCCAGGGGTAGGTTGATGTGTACCCGGCTGGTCGTAAAATTAAGCCAAATCCTTTCTGCGACATGCTTGATAAACTACCGATAGACTACGACCCCGAGGTCTCGGGTTCAATCCCCGGGTCGGAAAAGTAATGTGTATTGGGTTTTTCAACTCAGTATCAGCGAAGAATCTAAAATTTGCGCCCAATTTGGCGATAGGCTCACCCCTTATCACATTTGGAACGGAAATGAACTCGGTGAAATGTGGGTTTTCCTAGTTTTCTAATTCGCCTCAGCCCACCCCTTCGGATTTACTATGTGTGTATGCTATATGTTAATTATTTTGTATTTTTACAAGTATTTTGGCGATCCTAAATGACACTTGTTCGTTTCCCGAGCTCCAACAAGATTGCGAATTATAAATAAAATACAAATACCATACCAATAGGTGGTCTGACGATAGAAATCGGCAAATGTTCAGCAAAACTCCTGACTAGTTCTTCAGCGACCGCCTTTGTAAATGTATATGTGTTTATCCATCCTTTTGTTAATCTGTTATATACATACGTGTTGCAAAAATGTAGCAATAATAATAATATTAGCCCTGTAATATTACTGTCCCACTCCTGGGCACGGGCCTCCTCTACTAATGAGAGGGGTTGGCCCTTAGTCTAGCACGCTGGCCGTATGCGGGTTATTAGACTTTACATACCTTCGAATTTCTTGTGTAGAAATTCTCGGGTATGCAAGTTTTCTCACAATGTTTTCTTTCACCGTTATAGCAAAAATGTATCAATAATAATTATTTAAAGGAAAAATAGCCAGCATTTTAACAGGAAAGATTGTAGGTTTCGTAAAGCTAAAAGGTTTTTGAGTGGTAGAGCCTCGCTGTAGACAGTAAAGTCTACAGTACGAATGGGCCGGCTCGACCGGTTTGATACCACTGTCTCACAGAAAACCGACGTTAAGTGGCAGCTTGCTGTCGCGTTTCGTTCGGTGAGTAAGATTTCCGGTTGCCTCTTTCCCCCCTCTCTTTCCCATTCCCTCCTTTTAGGTTGGCATCGCACCCATGATTATTTTTGTGTCTTGGGTATCTATAGGCGGTGGAGACCACTTACCATGAGGTGACCCATCTGTTCGTTTTCCAGTCTCTGCTATAAAAAAAGCATTATGTCAAATATATACGTCTAAATATGTCAACGATATCTGAATGTATTACTCCGGAGTGATGGCTTGCAACCGGTCCGCGTCTAGTGTATCTGCTAGTTGTATCAATGCTTCTGGAGATATCGGAGACTTGTAGAACTGTTCCTTAAGCTCAACTCCTAGATGGAATGTGGTCGCTTGGCAGTAAGCTGTCGACACATGCACGAACACCCTGCAAGTTATGATATTATTTAAGAAATGAAATAACTTGCTTATGCTGATTTTATCGCCATTTGGTTTTATTTTTAGGCCCGACGTTATAGGCTTTACAGTAGCCCGAGCACGAAAAACTAATGTAAATGTAAATGTATTCGAGTTCGCTGCGCACTGATGACGTTTGGTTAATATTCCGTACACATTTCATAGACGCGCATCAAGTTCGAATACATTTACGGTTGTCAGAAATTTTCCTGCTCAGGCCGCAGCTTTCATGGTCATGGGTCTGACTTGTACGATTTCGGCTTGGGCAAATTGTACGATTTCTGTAGGATATGCGAACAAAGCCGCGGGCAACAGCTAGTTACAGTAGTTCTTAAAGTGGCACACCCACGCTGTAGACAATTACGTCTACAGCACGAATGGGCCGGCTCGATCGGTTTTATACCACTATCTCACAGAAAACCGATGTAAAGTGGCAACTCGCTATCGCGCTTCGATCAGTGAGTGAGATTTGCGGTGTCCCAATTCCCGACATCTCCTTTCCTTTCCCAATCCCTATTTCCCTCCTTTTAGGTTGCCAACGCACCCATGATTGTTTTTGTTTCTTGGGCGGTGGAGATCACTTACCATAAGGTGACCCATCTGCTCGTTTGCCAATCTCTGCTATAAAAAACTTACAATTTAACGTGACGTGACTAGGATAATCTAAGGACGTGACGTACGAATAGGAGCGAATAAGCTAATCATTCGCCAAAGGGGTTAAGTTCCGGTCAAGAAGTAAAACTTCTGTTTAAGAAAAAAATAAAATAGCGCCATCTGCATTCCACTTATAAGATTAAAAATGTGTAACAACGCCATCTATATTTCACTTACCTGAGTTTAGGGCAGTGTTTAGCCAACATCAGCATCTGCCTTGTGCCTCGGACGTTGATCAGCGTTGCGATAGAAAGGATTTCATCTAGCCTCGTCGTAGCAGCCAGATGAAATATCGTGTCTATCTGTTTGAATATAAATATATAGTTTTTATCTGAAATAATCTGAAATTAAGAGACCTTCAGCCAGATATTTTGCCTACTTTAGCTAAAAGACAACTGAAATATGTTGCTGGTTAAAGAAAAAATATTATTTTTATCTCTGGCAATCTTTGAAACAAATAGGAAGTCTTGGTTGGAAACAATCAATAATAGTAGGGGAGCCCAAGCGGGGATTTCGGGATTTACTAAAGCGCGACAGATTAATATACAGGGGGATACCTTGTACCCGGTTAAGTACCTCCACAAAACATGAGGCCCATATATAAAGCCGCCCGTGAAGGATACAGGATCAGATTAGTAAAAAAAAATTGAACATCAGAAATTCTCGAGCGCGTCAGATTAAGGTAGGGTGAGTTAATTACATCCTAAAAAGTGTATATTCCACTAATCTGACAATTTGAGAGTGACGTAAAAAAAGGGGAGGGCAACAAAGTTGTAAAAAAAAAACGTCATCTCGACATTCTCGAGCGTAGCTAAATTTTTTTTTATTTTGAAGGAAATAATTCAAGAATACTGAAAAATATATAATCTGGCGATTTCCGCAAGCCGAAATAATAAAAATTCGTCGATAAAGTTAAATGCGTGCAGTTGCGTGATGCCTACATTTCTTTCTCCGCGCTTCTATTCCTCTCTCACTCTTTCTCTATCTATTACTCTCTCACTCCGTCCCCACTCTGGTTTCTGCTTCCTGAGCTTTTCAATTAATTAAGTTCAATGATTTAAAAAAAAAATATATATATATTTTGAAAGTGGTTTTTTTGGAATAACTTTTAACCGGCTTTATCGATCAACTTCAAAAACTAATCCGCCTTTGAGCTTGAAAAACCACGTCGATCGCCACCTAGCTGGTCAAAAGCGGTTGATTCGTTCGAGAGATATCGTGAACGAAAGAAACCCGAAAAAGGGTTTTTTCGGGATTACTCCGAAATTTGTGGATCGATCAATTAAAATTGCAAAATTACTTATGAGGATGATAAAACTGCGTCGAATGCCGCCAACCGCGTGAAAATCGGTTGATCCATTCAAAAGTTATTGCGGTTAATTCCAAAAATAGTGTTCTATGAAATTTCTATTTGTTTGAACTCAGCGAGCTCAAAATATCACATAAATTATATTTTGAGCTCAAAAATGTCATAAGTACAATTTTAAGAGCCCAAGAATGGAATTAGCGGGAAGTTGCAGGGATGGCCTTTAAGGTGAACCGTTTTTCTAATTTTTTTTTGTCAGATCAGGCCAATCCCTCTAGATAATCGTCAGATTATGAGACAGTACGTTTAGAACATAAAGATGAACCATATATATCTTAATCTGACGCGCTTGAGTATTTCAAAATGGCGAATTTTTTTGCACATTATGAAAATGGCCGCGAGTTTGCGTCCCATCGAAATCGTCAGATTAGTGAATGAGAGCTTTTTTTTGGTGCACTTAACACTCCGTTAGAAAATCTGACGCGCTCGATAAAAATTTTTTTTTTCAATTTCAACCCTTAAATACAACCACTCGCATCATGCAAACGATCAGATTAACATACGTACATTATTAAAAATACGTAGGGCATTGATGCTATCAATATCTGACGCGCTCGAGGATGTCCATGCAACAGTTTTTTTTTACATATTTAAAAATCTATAGCCGCTTCCCCCACCGATGTAAAGGTATATATCATATAACATTTTTTTCTTCATATCATCTAAGCTTTGCATCCCAATAGGTCTCTACGACGCTCGAGTAAATCCCCATTTAGCATCGTGGGCTCCCCTACTATAAAAAATATTTATCAATCTTAGATGGGGTTAGGACTCCATTAGGACCCCCCCCAAGATAGTCTAGGGACTTGAACAAAATTAATGTCATCAAGAAAGAATATCAAACTTGAAACATCTGAGCGGAATCGGCCATGTTTTCACTATCGAATGTTGGATCGTTTTAACGTTAATGAACCACTATGAATACAATTTTTATGAAACGTACTATTGCGGTCTTATTACGCTTTACTAATTTATAATAAATATTCTGAAATTTTAAGACGACTTGTCATAACGATAGTTGTTTCATCGTCATTTAATAATATAATAACATTCAGAACAATAATAACAGACAAAACAATTCACTGTAATTTTCCATATATTACATTATATGACAAAGAGAAAAGACGTTTATCTGATAGACATCGCAATCCCTAACACCCACAATCTTACATCTACATTTACAGAGAAGTTGGCCTGTACACACTGCATAATCTAAAAATCCCTTGATCTTCACCCTCTCACATACACACAATTGGGTAGTTGACTATCCCCCAAATGGTCAAACGCTGCCTAAATATTTAGGAGGGCCTTATCGATTTAAGCACTCGTTATTCTTCAATTTGGCATGGTCAAACAGAACCTATCTCTTCACATTAAATGTAAGCAGGACCCAGTTTAAGGCCCGCTTATTTCGTAAAACGGCATGGTCAACAACTGCCTAACGTTTGACAGCTATTTAAGGCCCGCTTAACTAGCATTTAATCCAAATTAGTTTGAGATTGCCTGCGACTACTCTCAAATAAATCTAATGTTATAAACACGAAAGTTTGTGAAGATGTATGGATGTTTTGTTACTCTTTTACACCAGAATGGCTGAAGTGAATGAAATTTGGCACAGAGATGGATTAAAGTCTGAAATAGCATACAGGCTACTTTTTTCCCCGAAAAAATGTATGGTTTCCGTAGGATAGATATGTTTAAATAAATAAAATTTCACGCGAACGGAATGGCGGGCATAGGTTTGTATTTAATAATGTCCGTGTTCCGTGTAGTGTTTACCTACCCCTTGATTTCAATAAAATGTATTTTTCCTCAATACCATTATCTAAACTAGAATATAGCGCACTCGAAGAAGCCAAGACAAATAAAACACTTCACAAATACAATGATTCATTTTATTAAATCCGATAAAACACTACTGCATGTTGCCGAATTCCTCTCCAATATAATGGTTTTTAGATGGTCTGATGAAGCCGGTGTGAACTGGGACGTCCTGAATTCCATCCTCAGATCGGGCGGAGTATTTTTTTTGGGACGGACGGCAGTCCTTGGCAAGAAAAATTCGAGAAGACTCCTTTTATTGAAACACTCCAAGAAATATCCTCCATATCCAAACTTCAAAGTTTCCATAATCTCTCCATCTTCGTTGATGTTTATTACATAAAACAAAATCACTTCACATACAATAAACACAGTTATTTAAATACGAAAATAAATATAAACAAACAGGTCGCCATTTACCCAAAAATTTTTTTTCGTTTTTTTTTTTAATTTTTTTTTTAATTTTCCCTTTCGGGGAGGCAAAGGGATCTAGCCCATACAGCCTCGTCTTAAGTGCTTTTTTTTTCTTCATTTCCTTATATCTAATTTTTCACAAGTGCCATGAAATCGGATGTGTTCGAATTCAAAGCCCTGCTGGAGTTTTGGCGTTAATTCCATCCAGTTTGATGCTTTTCAGACGATTTTCTCGCAGCAGAGGAGTCGAACATGGTCGACCCATCCACCCGACAAAAAGCGTCCAAAATCACTCATTTCAAAGCTTCCACATACTGTCCATCTTCGTTGATGTTTATTGCTTAGATTCACATCACATTTAAATCACAAACACAACTTTAGACTAGAATATGAAATCATTAAAACAAGCGACCACCCACACCGTCAGAATTCCCGCCAAAACATTTTTTTTTCGTTTCTTCCACACAAATCATTGGCTAAGGACGAAAGAAACATTCTGCCAAGTGGTAAATATTTTAACAACATAATAATATATATTAAAAAAGATATATTTTAAGTTCCGTTTCTATTATATAAAAATGTGTTTACCTTCACAATAACAAAAGATAGACAGAGATAAACATTACAGAAAAATTTACTACAGATGAAATATGATCGGAATGGCACATGGAAAGCAAAAAGGTTAAATAAACATTATCGAATCATGTATTCTGCCAATTATTTATTATAATTATCTTTAAAAAAAACTAAATGAAATAAAATGATTCTACGTGAAACGAAACAAAAATATAATTTTATTAAAATTTTGTAATCGAGAACAAACTTTTATTATCTGTAGCATAATGATTGATCCCCAGCTGATTTTTCCGCCAAGTCTTCTCAAGTGCGTACGACCATGCCGCTCAAAAATTATTGGCTGCTTTTAACTTTGGGTAGTGCTCAAATGACTTGGATGACTGAGCACTGTTTGACCATTCGGCCCTATGTTTGATTTTGTAGGTACACATTTTTATATGTACTAGCAAATAAAACAAAAAAGAAACTATTCTGTAAAATCTGCATCGAAATTGGTTGAAAAATGAGTCGGTAATTCATATTTTAAATTCTGTAATGAGCAAGAGTGGGGACGTAGTGGGGATATCTTGCTATTCCTTTCTAATGCACGTACCGTTATGGCCCTGATGTGATTTTACTGATACTTCTCTTTTCCGCAGTTTGAAGGTGACACCAAATTCAAATGCTTATAACTTTTTTATTTTTGAAAATATTTCAATAATTCTTTCAGTTCTATATTTTAGACGGCGTAAATTTCATATAAAAATAAAAATTGTCGAGTACCCAATTACTAAAAGCCGCAATATTAAATACATGTATATAGTTAAAAAGTTTTTACAGAGATTTTAGATCAATAAGGCTGAAATCTATATATAGTTCTTACTTAAGTCTTGTACGAAAGTCGACTCAGCGTAGTCGTCTTTGGAGTGAACTAAGCGAAAGTCATCTTTTGCGTATTTATAGTTCGAACTCGAACTCAGGCTAGCCATAGTTTGACTTTGCATAGTCTACTCAGACGTTATCGGTTTCACGCAGTTCCTTTGACAAAAGAAAGGTAAGATGTTTATTAAATTACATAAACAGGTGCAGGTTTAATTACATAAACAATAGCATGATGGTCACTGTTGCATGTTGGGTCGCCGCGATGAAGTCCGCCGTCCGTCCAATCCCACTGGTTCTCGGGTCACCTTTCGCGCTTTGCAAATGGCTCAGCAGAACGTTTTTTTTTAATTCTGAGCACGGTTTCGGGTTTAATGTTTAATTAATTATCAGGACAATACTGGAAGTTGTCAAAACATTTTGTCTTTTTTTTGGCATCTTCTGGGTTACAAGTTTATTCCAAACACAATTATCTATTTTCGTTAAACTTTAATAATTAATAGATCGATTTACAGTATAATAAACGGTACTGCAATATAAGAAAATCTCGTACCTTTAATTATTAAACATTTTCTAACAATAGTTATAATATTTTAATTTAAAAAACGTTAGAATTAATAAAACAATTTCTACATTTTATGTCAGTATTTCGATACTGGTATTACTGCATGTCGAACTGACAGACCGAAGTCAAGGTTTTGTGGACTTGGACTTAGCAAAGTTTTTCTTGTGAAAAATGACTTGGACTAAGTCTGAGTTCGATTTATAAATTCCAAATCCTCACTAATTTCGTTTTTTTGACTCGGACTTAGTCGAAGTTCGTTCTATAGATCTCAGCCTAAGTTAGTTCGGCGCGTGTTGCACAGATGTCGCCACATTAAAGAGGCCCGTGGCCAGCAGTGGAACAGTGTTATTAATATTAAAGTACAGTCATTGTTAAGATTTGCTATAGCTTTTATACAGAGCCGTGCAACAAGCAGGTGGTTAGCACCGGAATCTTGTCTCTTTGCCAGTATCGGTTATCCGTCTGTCCGATAGCTGGCCTTAAGATTTGTTTGTTTCTTTAGAGTGTGGAGCATCTATGCAGGTCGACATGAGTGTGGTGACTGGTAAATAATAATAATAATATTAGCCCTGTAATATTACTGTCCCACTGCTGGGCACGGGCCTCCTCTACTAATGAGAGGGGTTAGGCCTTAGTCTACCACGCTGGCCTAATGCGGGTTGGTAGACTTCACATACCTTCGAAATTCCTGTGAATAAATTCTCAGGTATGCAGGTTTCCTCACGATGTTTTCCTTCACCGTTATAGCAAGCGATATTTCACAATGAAAATACACTTAACATAGAAAAGTCAGAGGTGTATGCTCCATTTTGGGGTTGGTCTCGAACCTCCGACACTTGTCTCGGCAGTCCGTACCATTCCCAACTGAGCTATCGCTGCTTCTTGTCTTGGTGACTGGTAAGCTCGGTGCTAAATCGGTGATCACTAGAATCATGCCGACCTCTTTATGCTTCTTCACACTCCGAAGAGGGAAGAAGCATATCGAGGGGCTTGCGACAAGACAGGTGGATGACTGAACCATCAAGTCATGTCACAAGCCTCTCGACGGAACCGGATCTACACTGGCTGATCTTGGATCGCGATCCACACAGGGAGTACATAATAACATAACATAAGCTCACGCCTGTATCCCCGAAGGGGTAGGCAGAGGCGCACTAGCGAACTAGAACACCCACATTTCGCCGAGCTTAGTTCAGTCCCAGATGTGATAGGGGGCGAGCCTATCGCCATATCGGGCACAAATTCCAGACTCCGGGCTGATATGGAAAAATCCAATATCACTTTGCCCGACCCGGGGATCGAACCCGAGACCTCAGAACCGTAGTCGTACCGAAATACCACCACGCCACTGAGGCAGTCACCCACACAGGGAGTGTGGGTCTCTATGGCAGGTTTTGAACACCAGAGGCTCAAGTATGAGTTTTTTTCATATTCAGCCTTACTTATGGAGGTAAAAACATTTTCGCTTATCTTTTCGCTAAGAATAGCCTGTCACTTTGTTCTTTACGTTACATTGTTTAAGAATGAAAGGGACAACCTATGGTTAAAGATAAGCAGCCTTAAATATTTATATAAGTAAGGGGCTACATTTCTAGCTAGCGACTACCTAAAATATTTGTATGATAAACAAACTCACGTAACCGCTAGAGGCGTTCGGGTAGTCGGTAGCGAGAAATGAAAAAAAAAGGTTGAGCTATATAGAAGTAGACGGATCTTCATGTTGAACATACCAATAGGAAGGTAAAAAATGTTTAAGGAATTGAAATGAAATTAATTTAAAGATAAATAAATAACGCCCAACAGTCACATACATAGTCCTGACCCCACACTAAGATCGAGTCTTGTGTCGTGGGTATCAGGAAATACGAGAGACGCGCGCTCTCACAACACCCACACCCGAATCAAATATCTGTAGGTCATACAAACATTTGTCTCGGTGCGGTGATCGAACCCGCGGCCTCTTGCTTCACAGCCGGCTACTCGACAAGCCACGGAGATAATAGTAATTTCGTGACTTACTGCTCTCTCGATAAGCACGGTAGAATAGGCAGGGACGGTTCCGGCTGAATCCTGGGCGCTTCGTCCTTAGCGAAACCCGGAGGCATCCCTAATGCGCCGAAGAGGACCACTGTGGTTTTTAGTCGGTATTGCCGGTGTAGGATGTACATAGCCATAGGAATTCGGCCCAGTGCCGCCCGGATGTTCACCATCTCACCCGGGCAGTATGGCACTGGATCGTAAGACCGGCAAATCCGACATAACTGGTTTTCCCCCAAGCGTGGCGGTAGCGGTAACACTTTTCCCCGCGAAAAAATGATGTAAACAGAAACCGAGTGATAGAGACAGGCTGTAGACAGTTACGTCTACAGCACGAATGTGCCGGCTCGACCGGGCAGATACCACTGTCTCAAAGAAAACCGACGTAAAGTGGCGGCTTGCTGTCACGTTTCGTTCGGTGAGTGATATTTCCGGTGGCCCAATTCCCCCTCCCTTCTTAATCCATATTCCCTCCCCTTCCATTCCCTCCTTTAAGGTTGGCAACGCATGATTCTTTTAGTGTCTTAAGTGCCTATGGGCGGTGGATATCACTTACCATCAGGTGATCCATCTGCTCGTTTGCCAGTCTCTGGTAAAAAAAAATGGGTACTTGACTATGTTTTAATTTTATACACATATTTATATGTAACTAGCTGACCCGCGCAACTTCGTCTGCGTAGGAGAGAGAGGGTTTAAAGAATGAGTCGTAGGCACCTATAATCCAATAATTCTAAAGGAGGTAATGAGATGATCTACTTCGGTCCGGTTTCGTCAGTCACCCCGTCAGTCGCCCAGTCAGTACCCTCGTCAGTTACCCCGTCCATCACCCCGACAGTCACCCAGTCTGTCACCCCGTCTGTCACCCATCTGTCACCTGTCTGTCACCCAGTCGGTCACCCCATCTGTCTGCTCGATTGTCACCCCGTCTGTCATGCGTCTGTCACCCCGTCTGTCACCCCGTCTGTCACTCCGTCTGTGACCCCGTCGGTCATCCCGTCGGTCACCTCGTCAGTCACCCCGTCCGCCACCCCATCAGTCAGCCTGTCAGTCACCCCATCAGCCACCCTGTCAGTCACCCCATCAATCACCCCGTCAGTCAGCCCTTAGGTCATAGTGCGATGTTATATAGCCTATAGCCATCCTCGATAAATGGGTTATCCAACAAAAAAATATTTTTTCAATTCAAACCAGTAGTTTCTGAGATATCAACTTCCCCGTTTTTTAACATTTTTCATTTCTACTCCGCTCCCATTCGGGACGCCGCGCCGGGTCAGAGTGACGTTACGGTCGTATAAATATTGACGTCACTCAATTGTTTTGCCTTCCCGAAACCTCTCCACTAATACTTGAACTTTATGTTATGGTATTAAAGTTCAAATTGACTTTTAAGTATTATTACGAATCGATTGTATTGGAGTATAGAAGTGTTGTTTTTAGACTTTTTCAGGCAATTTTTCAATTTTTTCTCTCCGTAAGAACCGTCCTCGTACTTCGAGGAATATTCTAAAAAAAGAATTAGCGAAATCGGTCCAGCCGATCACGCGTGATGGCGTGACCAAGGGAAATAGGGATTCATTTTTATATATATAGATAGCAAATAAAACAAAAAAGAAACCCTTCTGTAAAAACTGCGTCGAAATTGGTTGAAAAATGAGGCAGTAATTCATATTTTAAATTTGGGAATGGAGGCATATTGGAGATGTCCTGCTATCCCTTTCCAACGCATGTACCGTTATGGCGGTGACGTGATTATACTGATACTTCTCTTTCCCGCAATTTGAAGGCTAAACCAAATTTCAAAGGCATATAATTTTTTATTTTTTGAGAATATTTAAATATATCTTTCTGTTTTATATTTTGGACAACGTAAAATTCATATAAAATTAAGAAAAAAAAGTAGTCAAGTGCCCAATTTGGCATTAGGGATGTAAATAAAACACAAAACAACTTGATACATAGCTATATATACGTTTACAGTACATATTTACATGTTAACACTACATTGTAGTCAATATAAAGCTATACAGGGTGTTTCATAAAGTTGGTACCAATAACGATTCCACATACAGGGAGAACGATTTAAATCGTAAAAAATCGTTAAAAATAAAAACAGAACAAAACTTTTTTTAAATAAATTATGAAGCATGGAGATTTCAAAATCGGACTGTAAATCACAATTAGCATCGGAATCGCTTTGTGTATGCTAAAAATAATGATTTACCTCATAGGTGGTTTGCAAACAAATTGCAGCTAACCGTATGAACCAAAAATTTTTTGGTCACAAATTCAAGTTTCCATTATTCAAAAACTATGAGCCTTACGAAATTTTAAACTTTACCGCTAGATTGCTAGCCATCCCCTCTTTAAAAGTAGTTATTATTGATACCAACTTTATGAAACAACCTGTATTTATATACAAATTGCAGCCAATAAACATACAACATCGTTTATATCAATTATCGTTATTTCCCACCTGCCCTTATATCCGTGTAGGGGGTTGGTGCATGGACGTATATCGGGGGGAGGGGGTAAGAGTCCAAAATTATCAAGCAATTATCAAGTTTTCACAATGACCATGAGACCCAGATGTGGATGATCTCAAGGTCCTGCTGGGATTATGGCGGCAATTCCTTCCAGTGCGATGCCCCTCAGATGACCTTCACTCGGCGAATCGACCGAACAAAGCCAGCCAACGCACCAAGCAAAGCTCATCAAAGATCACTGATTATAAAGTTTCCGCATTATACTGTCCATCTTCGCTGAATTTGGGTCCATGAAACCATATCACATTAAACAACAAACACAACTGCAGACAATAATATGAAATCATTTTAACAAGCGACGCCCACACTGTCAGACTTCCCGTCAAAATCCAACTTATGTTTACATGACACAACTAATTTTAGTTTCGACAGGATTAAAATTAGTTGCTGCGGCAATTAAAATGTCAAAATGTTCTATAATTTCTATGCAATAACTAAAGTATTGATTATATTATGTCATCCTTAAACATATACATAAGTTGATTTGTATCTTTATTTTGTGCCTTATTTTATTGTATTCTTCTCATAAGAGCTATGTGATAAATAAATTATTTCATTTCATTAAACGTATGCCAAAGTGGATGAGGCTTTTATATTTATATTATTGCTCTTTGAATATTCAATGCATTATTTATAAAGACATAATAATGTGTATTTCACTATAATTTTAATTGTCGTGAAAAAAAAATTAATTATGACTATGTACAACTATGTTCTTCAATTCATTTTTAGTTCAGTAATTTTTTACATAAATTAAAAACGACTAACGACTTGCAGCACATAGATTAATCTCGATTTATACAAAATCTCGATTTGAATATAGGAATGAAACATAACTTAACATAACATAAGCTCACGCCTGTATCCCTGAAGGGGTAGGCAGAGGTGCACTAGTGAACTAGAACACCCACATTTCGCCGAGCTTAGTTCCTTCCCAGTTGTGATAGGGGGCGAGCCTGTCGCCATATCGGGCACAAATTCCAGACTCCGGGCTGATATGGAAAAATTCAATATCACTTTGGTCGACCCGGGGATCGAACCCGAGACCTCAGGACGGTAGTCGTACCGAAATACAACCACACCACCAAGGCAGTCACTTTTAATAAAAAACAAATATATAGAACCTGTATATATAATTACCACCACGTCTTATAGCAGTGTTATTATAATCTTATTTTGTTTTTGAAGTGAAAATTTCTGATTTGAAAGTCGATGAAACGAAAAAGCGACAATAAAAAGTGCGCGCATGCGTAGTACAAAGCTTGGGAAAAGGCATCACACAACCGTGATGTTTTGTATACGTGTATATATTAAACGATTGTAGTCATTTCATCATTTTTAAAATAAAATCTATGGAATATATACGAATGAAATATGCTAATAAAATGTAAAATGATTATCAAACTTTGTATCACTATGATATTACTGAAACCTAAAATTATCCTCTTCCCGAAATTTTACATCCATCTCATTATCTTGAAGCCAAAATTTTTGAAGGTTTCACTTCCACCACGTGTGAATCGCACACATTTTTTGTACGGGAATCGGTACAAGTAAGATTATAATATAACTGCTACAAGACTTAGTAACCCCCCCAATATGTTTTACTGTCTGCAATTTATATTGAAAAATACTTGTGTTTTTAATAAATATGACTATGCAATATGGCTCTTATACACTTTAATATGAAGATCGACGGACACGAGTCGACGTAGAGCATAACAAATTAAAAATATAGTTCGGAAGAAAGAAAAAATATTTAGAGCGTGCGTCTCTCGTCGGTTCCTGATACACGGCACAAGACTCGATCTTAGTGTGGGGTCAGGACTATGTATGTGACTGTTGGGTGTTATTTACTTAAAGTTTTCCCGATATTCCCCTTTACGGGGCGAAAGGGGGGTTATAAAGGGAAAAGTAATTTTCTCATGCCCCTTAAAAAGGTGGAAAGGAGTTACTACGGGAAAATTCATTTTTTTTAGCCAATATATACTCCTATAATATATATAAAATATATATAAAAGGGTGGAAAAGGGGTTACAACGGAAAAAAAATATTTTTTCGTCCAATCTATGTCCCTTAAAAGGGTGGAAAGGACTTACAGTGGAAAAAGTAATTTTCTCGTCTAATCTTAGTACACTAAAAACTTTGTACAAATATTCTTTTAAAACTATTGCATTGATTTTCGAAACTCAACCCTTAAGGAGGGAAGGGAGTAAAAAATAGCTTAGCTAGCTAACTATATAAATACCAACTCATGTCTGTAGATCTGTGTAAGCAATGGGCCGTTGTCTTGCAACACAATCATATATAGTTTAGCAAAAAATGACATACAAAAAATAATTGACACCATATACAAATACTGTCTCGGTGGCGCAGTTGTACCGTCCCGAGGTCTCGGATCGATCCCCGGTCGGGTAAAGTGATATAGGGATTTTTGAATATCAGCTCGGAATCTGGAATTTGTGCCCGATATGGAGATAGGCTCGTCTATCACATCTGGGACGGAACTAAGCTCGGCGAAATGTGGGTTTTGGTTTTAGTTCGCTAGTGCGCCTCTGTCCACCCCTTCGAGGATACAGCAGTCAGCTTATCTATTTGTCTCGGTGCGGGGATCGAACCCCCGTCTTTTCACTCCTCGACTACAGAAGCTGTAGATATTGTTGGTATCTATAACAATTTCCTGTAAATTATTTTATGCTAAACCACGTCCAATTGTTCGAGTGTATTGTTAACACATAGTGACGTAGTGACGTCATTGCGCACTATGACGTCACGTCTGTCATGCTTACATATTCGTTACAGGGACATTTATTTATTGGCTTAAGGTGTCGTCACACTACGAGTGAAGTGTATCAGCCGAGGTCGACATTACGTTTCGTTATTTCTGTATTATTTAAAAAATAAGAAAAATATTTTAAAAATAACAATTCTCAATTTAAAATAAATTAATTATTAACGAATAATAGGAATATTATACACGTTCCATTTTTGAAATTTTAAAATATTTGTGTTTTTTAAATAATTTTAAAATTGTCAATTTCAAAAACGGAACATGGTCGACGTTTGAATTCTGACACGCTTCACTTCCATCGCAGTGTACCACAACCCTTATTAGAAGCAATCTAAACGAAACATTTTATTTAATTTTTATTTCATCACTGCTTATTTTAACCAAATTTATTTAAATCTTCCGTCATTAACATACAATAAAATCGGCTACAAACTGTCAATTACAAAAAATACAATTTACATACATTACTAAGAAGTCGAAATTACATCACATTTGTGCCCGATATGGCGATAGGCTCGCCCCCTATCACATCTGGGACGGAACTAAGCTCGGCGAAATGTGGGTGTACTAGTTCACTAGTGCACCTCTGCCTACCCCTTCGGGGATACAGGCGTGAGCTTATGTTAAATTACATCATATATGAACGTATTGTCATAAGCTTACGTTTCCTTCTTCGAAGAGGTATGCAGAGGCGAACTAGAACACCCACTTTTCGCCGAGCCCATTTCCGTCCCAGATGTGATAGACGAGCACACATATAGATAGCGGTAGACAGAGGAGAACTAGCGAACTAGAACACCCACATTTCGCCCAGCCCATTTCCGTCCTAGAAGTGATAGACGAGCCTATCGCCATCGGTCACTTTCAGACTCCGAGTAGACTGAGTAGAAAATCCCAATACACCCGACCCGGACATCGAACCCGAGACCTCAATAACTTCAATAATTTAATATAACGAGCTTGTTCCTTAAAATGTCGATCTGTGTACTTTAATGCAATGAACGTGATGTAAATTCGACATAACTCGTCGGTAAAATACAATTTTATTACAACATTGTTTTCAGACGACAAATTTGAATATGACCTACTTATCTAGGTATTTTTTACAACAATTTTTGTCGGTGGCGGCATCCCCACTCTAAATAGAAGGGGAGTCAAGGGCCATTACGTCTCAGCATCAGATCAGCACAGGATCAGCACTGGCAGCGAAATTGGTAGCTATTGCTCCCGACTTTGTTTCTGGTGCCCCAATTAGAGGGTCAGGCCCTGTCTCTCCTGAAACCTCTCCCTTTCCCAATCTCTATTCCCATTCTTTCAGTCTAAAAGCATTGTTTTAATAGCAGATACTGGCAAACGAACTGGCGGGTCACCTGTAAGTGATGTCCACCGCCTTGAAACCCATGATATCTAAAATATCATGCGTTGCCAATATTAAAGAAAGAGAATACAAGTATTGGGGAAATTGGGCCACCGAAAATTCCAAAATGAGCCCATAAATATTTAGTTTCTTGTGGTCAAAAATGGGTACGTAGTGGGGCCATCTATCTCCCTCACACGCCTACACCGTAATGGGCATTCAGGGCGGTGACGTCACGCCCTTAGTTGAGCATCACTTGACAGTTATCCCCTCTACCACATTTGAATGTTTCATAAATTTCATTTAACGAAATTATAAAAATCTTCAGTTATTTCATAATATTACTTATTGATACGGATTTCTAAAGTTTACGCCAATGTTATACATTAAAATAAAACTAGTTTATACGGATTCTATCGCAATCTGCCATTATTTTCGACCGACTTCAAAAAAAGGAGGTCCTCAATTCGTCTGTATGATTTTCTTTGTGTATATTTCGAGTAATCTTCGCCGAAAAAATGTGGACCGATTTTCAAGATTCTTTTTGTGTTCGATAGAGCTTATTCCAAGGGTGGTCCCATATAAATTTGGTCACGATCGGATCTGAAGTAGGTCTGTTAAGTTTTTAAACTTGTGATTATTTATGTATGTTACGCGATATCTCCGCCAAATGTGGACCGATTTACAAGATTCTTTTTGTGTTCGATAAAGCTTCTTCCAAGGGTGGTCCCATATAAATTTGGTCACGATCGAATAAGTTTTGAAGTC
The DNA here is from genome assembly GCA_036417725.1 of Clanis bilineata. NCBI lineage: Eukaryota > Metazoa > Arthropoda > Insecta > Lepidoptera > Sphingidae > Clanis > Clanis bilineata. The sequence continues at coordinate 1,545,586 of CM071165.1, forward strand.
GATCCGTTAAGTTTTTTTTGGTGACATGGGGAACGGGGGATCTGGATGGTGATTCGTCAGTATTTATCCTTATTGTGGCGATTATTGTACATACTTTAATCCTATTTTCATGTCATTCGTGAGGCGAGTCTGTGCTGATCAGGTGCTGAGGCGTCAATGCGATGATCTTTAACCCTCCACCGCCCGACATTCAACTAAGCACTAAATATTTACAATGCAATAATACATTTGTTTCACCATGTCATTAAACTCACGCTGAAGGAGTGGGCAGAGATGAGTTAGAGAATTAGAACACCCTAATATTAGTACTTCCGGTTCTCTCGAGGGACTTGCGGCATGACTTGATGGTTGGTTGGGACAGGTATGGGGGTATGTATTTTTTATTTTATTTCAAGTCAACGTTCAATTTGAGTGTTTGAGGTTTTTTTATGGTAAGTGATCATAGACATAAATACCCAAGACACAAAAAAATGGGTGCGTCACCAACCTAGGAGGGATAGGGAAAGGGAAGGGGGAATTGGGTCCTCAGAAACACCATCATCGGGTAAACAAAAATTGATGTTGTAAATACATAAATAATAATAATATTAGCCCTGTAATATTACTGTCCCACTACTGGGCACGGGCCTCCTCTACTAATGAGAGGGGTTAGGCCTTAGTCTACCACGCTGGCCTAATGCGGGTTGGCAGACTTCACATACCTTCGAAATACATAAATGTCAATGTGTAATACTGTAAATCGACATACAAAGTATTTACACCTGCTAAGTGCCACACTGACTGCCTCGGTGTCGTGGTTGTATTTCGGTACGACTACCGTCCTGAGGTCTCGGGTTCGATCCCCGGCGAGTGCAGTGATATTGGATTTCCATATCAGCTCGGAGTCTGGAATGTGTGCCCCATATGGCGATGGGCTCGTCTATCACATCTGGGACGGAACTAAGCTCGGCGAAATGTGGGTGTCCTAGTTCGCTAGTACGCCTCTGCCTACCCCTTCGGGGATACAGGCGTGAGCTTATGTTAAGTGTCACAGATATATACTCTCTTCGCGTGAACGCGGCTTAATTCCATGATGAAACAGTACACTCGCAATACTATTGCGTTTATCGACTACCGGCAGACGGGCAAGTGAGTCACCTATTTTTGATATTTTTACGTTTTTTTCTCTATTTCATACATATAATATGTAGCGAGGAACATCCAAAAGTATGTTAAACATATATTTAACACTTTAAAGAGAAATATCAGGACAGGCCTACGAAATTAGAATTTTATTTTGGTCGACCTTCGTGGCTCGAGCTACACGCCCGTGTAGCTGTGAAGCGAGGGCGCGGGTTCGATTCCCGCACACAGATTATTAAGACTATAATTCAGTAGATATACAACTAGATACCCAAAATATTTCATCAGTGTAACAAAATGTCGATCTGCAATTTCCAAAAAAAATGAATTCAATTTCGAGGTCAGTGCTGAACTTTCGTCTTAGACTGATAATATTTTTTTAAACAAAAACACGGATTTGTATTAGGGATGTTATGTTCGGTGACCGCCACTGAAACTTTTGGATATATCCGAAAAGTATCCGACATAGTAACCGTATGTGTTAAATATTTCGGGCACGAGCAGAGTCGAAAGGCATCCAATGACATTTTTCGACCTACTTCAGAAGCATGAGGTATCAATTAAAATATATTTTTTAAATGTCATTACTCGATATCTCCGCCAAATGTGGACAGATTTACGACGGACTTAAAAAAGTAGAAGGTCCTCATGCGTCTGTATTTATTTTGTATGTTACGCCATATCTCCGCCAAATGTGAAACGATTTACAAGATTCTTTTTGTGTTCGATAAAGATTATTCCGAGGGTCTCATATAAATTTAGTCACGATCGGATAAATTTTGAAGTCGTCCCGTTAAGTTTTTCAAGATTGTTTTTGTGTACGATAGAGCTTACTTCAAGGGTCATCCATATAATCCATCAATATAATATACCCTAGATGCACAGTTCTTTGCAAATATCCTCCTAAAAGTGGTCTCAGCAATAAAACAAAGAAAAAGATCACAAGTTCTAATTAAATCAACACAAATATAACCCTATGCACGTGTTATAAAGTAGCTTTTTAAACGAAATGAGCAAGCGTTCTTGAATTTGAATTTTGAAATTTCGAATTCTATCGACGTCCGACTGTAGGGAAAAGAAGTGCTTAAGCACTCGTTTGCTGTCCCATTTTCCGAGCGTCAACTGTACATCTAGGTATATAATATATCGATGATATCATTGGTCAAGATTTCGGATACTTCCAGTTGTGGATGTTCCGTAATTGGAAATATCCGAAGTAATTTCGTATCCCTAACCGAAATCGATTGAACATTAAAGATATCCGAATCCGTATCCGAAATATAATACTCATAACATCCCTAATACACTACAATGACGTTACACATGGTGTTTTTCCACCGTTATATTATATACAGGATGTATTACATAATGAAAAACATTACCCTCCTTTTGAGGCAGTCGAGTAGAACATAATTTATTGATTGTTATACAGGATGTCTGCAGCCTGCACGTGGTGTGTATATACAGGGTGTAGTCAGTGTTGGTCGGGGGGCGGCGGCGGGGGGGCGCGGCGCTAGGTGCGCGAGAGTCCCGCCGGCGGGGGCTTGGGGGGCAGCCGGGGGGCCAGCCCGCTGCGGGGGAACAACGCATCAATAACAAGGACTTAGGCGCGTCTCTTGCGCATGTTCTCGACACAAAACACCTACACAAAATAATGTTTGACAGCCTCCGTAGTTTGTCAAGCGAGTAGCCAGCTGTGAAGCGAGAGGCCGCGGGTTCGATTCCCGCACTGAGTGAGTGTTTGTGTGACCCAGACATTTATTTCGGGTTCGATTGTTGATATCCAACATCTCTCGTAATCTGATATCCACAATGAAGCATAGCCAAAAAGTGTGTAGCGAAACAATGTTTTGTGTAAGTGAAATATACGAGCAGGAGACGCGTCTTTAGTATCCATCCATGACCTTATTTGTACCAGCCCTTATCCCACTTGAATGTGGGGTGGGCGCAACGCACTTAATTAAGCATGTTCCAGAAAGAATTTTTGTGTCTCGGGTGTCTATGGGCGGTGGAGATCACTTACCATCAGGTGACCCATCTGTTCGTTTGCCAGTCTCTGCTATAAAAAAAGGCTTAACTTTTACGACCGGCTGCACGCCTAACGTCCCGTATCTGGGTTCGTTCTGCAACACGCTTGAAAGTGTATTACGCCGACCCCACATTAAGGTGGGATAAGGGCAGGTAGAAAGTATACTCACGCGTTATTATGATGCCGCCTCTGCAGTATGGTGGAGTGTGCCGGCCGCAGCAGCTCCGGGGCGGCGGCGGGGCGGGGCGGCAGCGGCGGGGGCGCGGGGGGACACGGCCCGCCGCCCGCGCCCGCGCCCCCGCCGCCCCCGCCGCCCGCGCCGCCCGCGCAGCACGGCGACGGAGGGGGCATGCCGTACTACAACAAGTCATTGTGATATAGGAACGTGTTGACACGTCTCTACGTAAGCTCACACCTGTACAGCTAATGGTTTAGGTTACATCAACCACGTGTCGCTAGACTCATTTCTGCCCATTGTGACTAGCCCATCGTCATATAGGGTATAATATATAATGTAAGCTCTGTAACATTACTGTGCTATTGCTGGGCACATGCCTCTTCTACTAATGAGAGGCCTTAGTCTACCACGCTGGCCTATTGCGGGTTGGTAGACTTCACGTACCTTCGAAATCCTTGTGAAGAAATTCTAGGCTATGCAGGTTTATATATGTTACATAAGCGTATGGGCCACCGGAGGCCGAGCCGCCCGTGACTATTCGGTGGTTGTTTTAAGAGCTCACGCCTGTATCTGTAGGCAGAGGTGCACTAGCGATTCTCGGGATGGATGGGGCAGTACGGGTTGTCGGCCTCGTGCTGTCGTTGACTCTGAAGCGTCCTTCTGCGGCGGTTTATGAGCTCCCCAACAATACTGCCGTGGTAATCGAGTTAGCAGTAAAAACACGATTTCGAAAAAACGGCGGTTAAAATTCAATTTCGCGATTTCAATAATTTCAAATTCGTGTTTATACAAAACTTATGACGGTTCTTTATATCCTTAGTCCTTACTAAATAATAAAAGCGAAAGTAACTCTGTCTGTCTGTCTGTCTGTCTGTGGCGTTTTCACGTCTAAACCACTGAACCGATTTTGATGAAATTTGGTATGTGGGTACTTTTAACCCCAAGGACGGACATAGGGTACTTTATTTTTTTTTAAATCAACCCCTAAAGGGATGAAATAGGGGATGAAAGTTTGTATGGGAATTTTGGAACCGCTTAATGGATTTTGATGAAATTTGGTATGGGACAGTGGACACCTTTGAGTTTAAAGACACAAATGGGCTACTTTTTTTAAATCAACCCCTAATGGGCTGAAATAGGGGATGAAAGTTTGCATGAAGATTTTAGGTCCACTTAATGATTTTTTTAAAATTTGGTATGGGATAGTGGATACATTTGGGTTTAAAGTCACAAATGGGCTACTTTTTAAAATCAACCCCTAAAGGGATGAAATAGGGGTTGAAAATTTGTTTCTTTGTTTTTGGGCCGATTGACTTCAAAATCGATATCTGAGTCACCCCGTGGTTCCGAACGACAGAACCGCTGTCAGGAACTGGCAAAAGTGGCCGCCATTTTGTTTTTCTTTGTTTTTGGGACGATTGACTTCAAAATCGATATCTGGGTCGCCCCGTGGTTTCAAACGACAGAACCGCTGTCAGAACTATCAAAAGTGGCCGCCATTTTGTTTTTCTTTGTTTTTGGGCCGATTGACTTCAAAATTGATATCTGAGTCGCCCCGTGGTTCCAAACGTCAGAACCGCTGTCAGAACTGTCAAAAGTGGCCGCCATTTTGTTTTTCTTTGTTTTTGGGCCGATTGACTTCAAAATCGATATCTGAGTCACCCCGTGGTTCCGAACGACAGAACCGCTGTCAGAACTGTCAAAAGTGGCCGCCATTTTGTTTTTCTTTGTTTTTGGGCCGATTGACTTCAAAATCGATATCTGGGTCGCCCCGTGGTTCCAAACGACAGAACCGCTGTCAGAACTGTTAAAAGTGGCCGCCATGTTGATTTTCTTTGTTTTTGGGCCGATTGACTTCAAAATCGATATCTGAGTCACCCCGTGGTTCCGAACGACAGAACCGCTGTCAGAACTGTCAAAAATGGCCGCCATTTTGTTTTTCTTTGTTTTTGGGCCGATTGACTTCAAAATCGATATCTGAGTCACCCCGTGGTTTCAAACGACAGAACCGTTGTCAAATTTCTCAAAAATGGCCGCCATTTGTTTTCTTTGTTTTTGGGCCAATTGACTTCAAAATCGATGTCTGGGTCCCCCATATTTAGGATAAAACTAAAATCAAAAGATTTTTCCATTGGCCCTACAAAATACGCGTGCGGAGCCGCGAGCAAAAGCTAGTTACCAATAAAAGGTAAAAAACGTTTAAGGAATTGGGTACTTGACTATGTTTGATTTTATACACATTTTTATATGTAATAAGCAAATAAAATAAAAAAGAAACCCTTCTGTAAAAACTGCATCGAATTTGGTTGAAAAATGAGGCAGTTATTCATTTTTTAAATTCTGGAGTGGAGGCATAGTGGAGATATCTTGCTATCCCTTTCCAACGCACGCACCGTTATGGATGTGACGTAATTATACTGATACTTCTCTTTCCCGCAGTTTGAAGGTTCAAAGTTTTTTATTATTTAGAATATTTCAATAAAAACGTAAATCTATAATATAAAAATGAATCGCTGAATGTGTTGCTAAGCGCAAATCTCGAGAGCAGCTGAACCGATTTCGCCAATTCTTTTTTTAGAATATTCCTTGAAGTACGAGGATGGTTCTTACGGAGAGAAAAATAAAAAATGTTTGAAAACGTCTAAAACAACACTTTTCTTTACTCGCATACAATCGATTCGTAATAATACTTAAAAGTCAATTTAAACTTTAAAAGGTATTAAAGTTAAGTTAAACCATAAAGTTTAAGTATTAATGGAGAGTTTCCGGGAAGGCAAAACAATTGAGTGACGTTAGTATCGTATAAATATTAATGTCAATATTTATACGAATTTATGCGGAACAAAGATCGCCGGGTCAGCTAGTTATCACCCAATTAGGTTGGCAATGCACCCACGATTATTTTGTATCTTGGGTCATGGGTGTCTATGGGCGGTAGAGATCACTTACCATCAGGTGACCCATCTGCTCGTTTGCCAGTCTCTGCTATAATAATCACAAGTTTAAAAACTTAACTGACCGACTTCCAATTTACATATCGTGACCAAATTTATATGGAACCGCCCTTGAAATAAGCTCTATCAAACACTAAAAGAATTTTGAAAATCGGTCCACATTTGGCGGAGATATCGAATAACATACATAAAAAAAATACCGACGAATTGAGGACCTCCTCCTTTTTGGGAAGTCCGCCAAAAAAAACTAGGCATTAGGGATGTAAATAAAACACATAACAACTTGATACATAGCTATATATACGTTTACAGTACATATTTACATGTTAACACTACATTGTAGTCAATATAAAGCTATACAGGGTGTTTCATAAAGTTGGTACCAATAATGATTCCACATACAGGGAGAACGATTTAAATCGTAATGGTAAAGTAAAAAACAAAAAAGGACCAAAGACTTCTGTATTTACTAGACAAGCTGTTTCGAAGTTAAATTGTGGCACATGACGGCGAGTGTTTGAAGTTTCACGGCTAAGGAAAAGAGCAGATTTCTATAGTGAGTTGAGGTCGATTAACAGAGACTTAGTGTGCACATTTTGTGTACCGAACAGCCAGTTTAATAGTATGCATAAAGTCTTTGAAAATAACGTAACTTTTTTGATGCATTATAAATCATAGAGATTTCAAAATCGTACTGTAAATCATCACAATTAGCATAGGAATGGCTTTGTGTTTGCTAAAAATAATGATTTACCTCATAGGTGGTTTGCAAATCAACTGCAGCTAACCGTATGAGTCTGAAATTTCGTCACAAATTCAACTTTCCGTTATTCAAAAACTATGAGCCTTACGAAATTTTAAACTTTACTGCTAGATTGCTAGCCATCCCCTCTTTAAAAGTAGTTATTATCGATACCAACTTTATGAAACAACCTGTATTTATATACAAATTGCAGCCAATAAACATACAACATCGTTTATATCAATTATCGTTATTTTCCACCAGTCCTTATATCCGTGTAGGGGGTTGGTAGGACGTATATCGGGGGGAGGGGGTAAAGGTCCAAAAACCCCCTTAATCTACGCCAAAGGTCAACAAAACTTTACTTCATTAATCAACCCGTGTTATATATACGTTTAAAGATACTTCGACTTTGAGAACTCTGATATATCCCAAATCTCGATTTAAATACAGGAATGGGCTAGGATAAATCGAGTTTAGGCCAAGTTAGTAACAGTCCTACAAGTCCCCTAAGATATTAAGCCGTTTTAAGATACAAGGGCATTAACCCCCCTCCCCGCGCTAATCATCAAATGCTCTACGCCCGATGCAACATTTTTAAGCATCTGAAAGGTCAAAGGATTCGAGTTAGTTTTTACGACTGACCGTCTGCCTGACGTCAACCCATCTGGAAGTACTCCCGGGTATTTTGTGTTAAAAATTCCTTGCCCGACATAAGATTCGAACTCAGGACCTCCCGGTTACAAAGCTCATATGCCACTAGACCAAGAACATCAACTAGCTGTTACAACACTAAAATATGATTATTAAGTTCTTCTTCTTTTTAAAAATAATGGCTTCCACGCATTTGCGATGATCTAGCCGATGTCAAGGTAAATAGAGCAATTATGTTTCCACAATGATCATAAGACCCAGATGTGGATGATCTCAAGGTCCTGCTGGGATTATGGTGGTAATTCCTTCCAATGCGGTGTCCCTCAGATGACCTTCACTCGGCGAATCGACCGAACAAAGCCAGCCAACGCACCAAGCAAAACTCATCAAAGGTCACTGGTTAAAAAGGTTATCATACTGTCCATCTTCACTGAATTTTGGTGCATAAAACCATATCACATTAAACAACAAACACAACTCGTTATAAAATAATTTTGACAAGCGATGCCAACCCGGTCAAGACTTCCCGTCAAAATCCAACTAAGTTTACAATGACACAACTAATTTTAGTTTGACATTTAGTTGCTGCGGCAATTATCATGTCAAAATGTTTATGCAATAACTAAAGTATTGACTATATTATGTAATCCTTAAACATATACATAAGTTGATTTGTATCCATATTGTGTCATATTTTATTGTATTGACTTGTCCTAAGATATATTTGATAAATAAATCATTTCATTTCATTAAACGTATGACAAAGTGAATAATGCTTTTTACATTCTTACTTTTGTCTGTTGGGTGTTATTATGTTACATATTTATTCATTGAATATTCCATGTATTTATAAATAGATAATGATGTTTATTTGACTATAAAATTTCAATAATCATGAAAAAAAATTATGTCTATGTACAACAAAACCAAAAATCAAGTATGTACTTTCTTCAATCATTAATCAATTTTTTTACATAAATTAAAAAAAGGATAACGGCGACTAGCAGCATCTACTTAGATTAATCTCGATTTAAATGTAGGAGTGAACGTTAGGATAAATCGAGTATTGGTCTAAGTTGAGTAACAGCGCTGAAAGTCGCCCTTAATCTCTTAGTAATTTTGAGTAAAAATATATAGAACCGGTACAGATTTTACTGTCTGCAATTTATATTGAAAAATACTTATCGTGTAATAAAAACTAATAAAACTCTATACAATATAGCTCTTATACACTTTAACATAAAGATGTACAGACACGAGTCGGCGCATAACAATTCAAAATATAGATAAAAAAAAGGTTTTTCCGATTCTCCCCTCTAAGGGGTTATAAAGGGTAAAGTATATTTTTCGTTCAATCTTATTAAAGGAATGGAAAGGGGTTACAACGGAGAAAGTATATTTTTGCCCAATTTGTCCCCTTTAAAAGGGTGGAAAAAGGGGTAAGAACGGGAAAATAATGTTTCTCATCCAATATGTATAGATTTCAATTATTTTTAAGAGTTATCCCTTAAAAGGGGGTAAAAGGGGTTACAAGGGGAAAATATATTTTTTTAATCCAATCTATACCCCTGACTGCCTCGGTGGCGTGGTGGTATTTCGTACGACTACGGTTCTGAGGTCTCGGATTCGATCCCCGGCGAGGGCAAAGTGATATTGGATTTTCCATATCAGCCCGGAGTCTGGAATTTATGTCAGATATGGCGATAGGCTCGCCCCCTATCACATCTGGAACGGAACTAAGCTCGGCGAAATATGGGTGTTCTAGTTCGCTAGTGCGCCTCTACCTACCCCTTCGGGGATACAGGCGTGAGCTTACGTTATGTTATGTCACACATCTTGACAATGTATAGGGAACAAATTAAACTGAAGTATGGACAAAATAGTATGAACGTTTTGACATAAGCTCACGTCTATTTCCCAAGGGGTAGGCAGAGGCGAACTAGCGAACTAGAACACATTTCGCCGAGCCCATTTCCGTCCCAGACGTGATAAACGACCCTATCACCATCGGTCACTTCCAGACTCCGGGTAGACTTCGTAGAAAATCCCAAAATGCCCAACCGGGGGATCGAACCCGAAACTTCAGCGTCTTCAATAATTCCACATAGTCAGCTTGTCAGGCTGTGGACCGGGTGGTCGTGGGTTCGATTCCCAGATCGGGCAAACCGAATTTTCTAATTTAATTTACCCGGAACTATATCTTCCTGAAGAGGTCGACGTCAGGCAGGCAGCCGGTCGTAAAAACGAAGCCAAATACTTTCTGCAACATACTTGCAAAAGTGTGTTGCGCCGACCCCACATTAAGGTGGGATAAGGGCAGGTAGAAAGAAAGTCAGCTTGTTCCTTAAACTCTGTTGATCTGTGTACTTAAATGCAATATGTGATGTAAATTCGGCATAACCCGTCGATACAACACAATTTTATTACAACATTGTTGTAAGACGACAAATTTGAATATGACCTACTTATCTAGGTTTTTTTTACAACAATTTTTGACGGTGGCGACATCCCCTCTCTAATAGAAGGGGAGTTAAGGTCCATTACGTCTCAGCGTCAGATCAGCACTGGCAGCGAAATTGGCATTAATATTACCTACCTAGCTGTAGCTCCCGACTTTGTTTCCAATTAACCCCTCTCTTTTCCAATCCCTACTGCCTCCTTTTAGTCTAAACGCTTTTTTAAGGCAGAGACTGGCAATCGAACTAGGGCGTCACCTGTAACTGATCACCGCCTTGACACCCATGATACCTAAAGTAGCATGCGTTGCCAATATTAAAGGAAGAAAACACAGGTAGGGAAGGGGGAAATTGGGCCACCTAAAATTCCAAAATGAGCTCATAAGTATTTAGTTTCTTGTGGTCAAAAAAGGGTACGTAGTGGGACTATCTCTCTTTGAGACGCCTGCCCCGTAATGTGCATCCAGGGCGGTGACGTCACGCCCTTGGCTGTGCATCATTTGACAGTTACCCTTTCTACCACATTTGAACGTTTCATAAATTTTATTTAACGAAATTATATAATTCTTCCGAAATTTGATAATATTACTTATTGATACAGATTTCTTAGGTTTAAGCGGATGTTATACATTACAATCACAAGTTTAACAACCTAACATATCGACTTCAAATCCGATCGTGACCAAATGTATTTATATGGGAGATATCGCGTAACATACATAAAAAAATACAGACGAATTGAGGACCTTCTCCTTTTTGGAAGTCGGTCAAAAATAATAGTGGATTGCGATAGAAACCGTATGAACTAAATTGATTTTTGACCGACTTCTCGGTCCTCAATTCATCTGTATTTTTTTTAATGTATGTTACGCGATATCTCCGCCGAATGTAGACCGATTTTCAAAATTCTTTTTGTGTGCGATAGAGCTTATTCCAAGGGTGGTCCCATATAAATTTGGTCACGATCGAATACGTTTTGAAGTGATTCTAATAAGTTTATTGATAACAAGGGGGATGGGAAGGTCTGGATGGTGACTCATTAGTATTTATCCCTATTGTGGTGATTATTGTACATACTTTTAGTTTGTTCTTGATGTCATTCGTGAGTCGAGCCTGTGCTGATCAGGTGCCGAGGCGTTAATACGATGATCCTTAACACTCCACCGTGCATTCAACTAAGCACTAAATATTTACAATGCAATAATACATTTGTTTCACCATGTCATTAAGCTCCCGCTGAAGGAGTAGGCAGAGATGAATTAGAGAACTAGAGCACCCGGATATTAGTACTTCCGGTCCCCTTGAGGGTCTTGAGTTGCCCTTGAGGGCATGACTTGATGGTTGGTTGTGACGGGTATGGGGGTATCCCTGTATCTGCATCGGTCATCCGCCTGTCTTGTCGCAAGCTCCACGATTTGCTTCTTCCCTCTTCGGAATCGGAGTGTGAAGGAGCATAAATAATCGGGCATGATTCTGGCGACCACTGATATTGTCATTGTTTGTCAGTAATCGCATTTTTACTGCACTACGCTTACCATCAGGTGCAGTGTAATCACTTTACCGTGCCCGGATAAAAAAAATCTTATGCTATACGACATTAATGTTAGATTTAAGATGTCATATAAGCGGTTTAAGTAATGTAAGCCAAAGTAATCTAATACTATAGTTTTCGACCAACTTTCAAAAAAGAGGAGGTCCTCAATTCGTCTGTATTTTTTTATGTATGTTACGCGATATCTCCGCCAAATGTGGACTGGATTTTCAAAATTTTTTTTGTGGTCCCATATAAATTTGGTCACGATCGGTAAATTGGAAGTCGGTCAATTAAGTTCTTGTGATTTTTTTTCCATTTCAACTCAAAATTTAATTTGTTTGTTTGAGGTTATTTTATGGTAAGTAATCTCCATATAGACAGCCATAAATACCCAAGACACAAAAAACATGGGGGCGTGACCAACCTAGTAGGGATAGGGAAAGGGAAGGGGGAATTAGGCCCCCAGAAACACCATCATCGGGTAAACAAAAACTGATGTGAATGTTAATGTGTACAATACTGTAAGTCGACATACCGAAATATTTACACACATGCTAAGTGGCGTGGTTGTATTTCGGTACGACTACCGTCCTGAGGTCTCGGGTTCGATCCCCGGCGAGTGCAGTGATATTGGATTTTTCCATATCAGCCCGAAGTATGGAATTTGTGCCCGATATGGCGATGGGCTCGTCTATCACATCTGGGACGAAACTAAGCTCGGCGAAATGTGTTTTAGTTCGCTAGTGCGCCTCTACCTACCCCTTCGGGGATACAGGCGTGAGCTTATGTTAAGTGCCACAGATGCGGCTTAATTTCATGATGAAACGGTACACTTGTTCACAATATAAACTCTGGGATACTCTTGCGTTTATCGACTACCGGCAGACGGGTAAGTGGGTCAACTATTTTTGATATTTTGCCAAAACTTTTTTCTCTATTTCATACATATAATACGTAGCGAGGAACATCCAAAAATATGTCATACATATATTTAACTCTTTAAAGGGAAATATCAGCATTGGCCTTCGAAATTAGAATTTTTTTTGGTCAACCTCCGTGGCTTGTCGGGCGAGTAGCTGTGAAGCGAGGGCGCGGGTTCGATTCCCGCACATTAGATTATTATGGCTATAATTCAGTAGACATACAGCAATTAGATGTGCAAAATACTTCATCAGAATTATAACAAAATATCGATCTGCAATTTCCAAAAAAAACTTAGAATCCCAATTTTGGGGCCAGTGCTGAGCTTTCGTCTTAGCCTGTTAATTTTAACTAAATACGCATTTATACTAGGGATGTTATGTTCGGTAACCGCCACTGAAACTTTCGGATATATCCGAAAAAATATCCGACATCGTAACCGTATGTGATAAAAATATTTCGGATACGGGCAGAGTCGAAAGGGATCCAATGAGATTTTTCGACAAAATTCAAAAGGATGAGGTACAAATTCGTGTGCTTTTTTAAATTTTTTTACTATCTATGTGGACCGATTTAAAAAAGACGAAAATCCTCAATTCGTCTTTATTTTTTTAATGTATATTACGCGATATCGCCGCCAAATGTGAGTTTACAAGATTCTTTTTGTGTTCGATAAAGCTTATTACAAGTTTCTCATATAAATTTTGTCACGATCGGATAAATTTTGAAATCGTCCATTAAGTTTTTCAAGATTATTTTTGTGTTGATAGAGCTTACTTCAAGGGTCATCCATATAATTGGTCAAGATTTCGGATACTTCCAGTTACGGATATTCCGTAATTGGAAATATCCGATGGAATTTCGTATCCCTAACCGAAATCCATTGAACATAAGATATCCGAATCCGTATCCGAAATATCATACCCATAACATCCCTAATACACTATAATGACATTACACATGGTGTTTTTCCACCGTTACATTATATACAGGGTGTACAATTAATGAAAAACATTACCCTCCTTTTGAGGCAGTCGAGTAGAACATAATTTATTGATCGTTATACAGGATGTTTGCAGCCGGCACGCGGTGTATATACAGGGTGTAGTCAGTGTTGGTCGGGGGGCGGCGGTGGGGGGGCGCGGCGCTAGGTGCGCGAGAGTCCCGCCGGCGGGGGCTTGGGGGGCAGCCGGGGGGCCAGCGCGCTGCGGGGGAACATCGCATTAGTAACAAGTACCAGGGGGGTGACTCCTGACCATCGATATATTATTTACCTAGATACACAGATGACGCTCGGAAAATGGGACAGCAAAGAAGTGCTTAAGCACTCCTTTTCCCTACAATTGGACGCCGACAGAATTCTAAATTTGAAAATTGAAATTTAAGAATGCTTGATCATTTCGTTTAAAAAGCTACTTTATAACACTTGCATAGGGTTATATTTGTGTTTGATTTAATAAGAACTTGTGATCTTTTTCTTTGTTTTATTCCTGAGTCCACTTTTTAGGACGATATTTGCAAAGAACTGTGCATCTAGGGTATAATATATTGATGCTCCTGACGCTCGATTCGGTTTATTTATTGACTTAAAATTCCACCGAAATCGAGTTAAAAAGTGCATTCATGTCACGTTAAAAACTACCAAATGACAAGTTCTCGAATATTATGCAACATTAGCGCACTTTAAAAGTCGATTTCGGTGGAATTTTTAGTCAATAAATGAAACCAAATCGAAATCACAATCGAATCGAGTGTCTAGAGAAAGGGGCTGGATGATGAATTTTGGCGCATCTTTTGCACAAGTCTCGACACAAAACACATAGCACCTACACAAAACAATGTTTGACAGCCTCTGTGGCGCAGTGGGGGAGTAGAAGGCTGTGAAACGAGAGGCCGTAGCTTCGATTCCCGCACTGAGTAAATGTTTGTGCGAACCAGACATTTGTTTCGGGTCTGGGTTGTTTTTTCGTAGTTTTTGATACCCACGATTAAAACAACGGACCACAGGCAAAAATGTGTAGCGAAACAAAGTTTTGTGTAGGTGAAATATAAGCAGAAGACGCGTCTTTAGTATCCAAAGTTATACGTTTATCTTTATCCCACCTTAATGTGGTGTCGGCACAAGACTTAGTCAGTTAGTTGGCTTATTTTTTCCAGAAATAACCCAGATAAGGGACGTTAGCCATGTAGCCGGTCGTAAAAATTGACTTGACTAACGCCCGAACGGTCAAACGCTCCTCAACTTTAACGGCTTCCTAAATAGATTTTCGCCATACAATTTTGACAGATAAGTGTATGACCATTCGGCGGTAAGTGTGTTGTGGCAGGTAGAAAGTATACTCACGCGTTATTATGATGCCGCCTCTGCAGTATGGTGGAGTGTGCCGGCCGCAGCAGCTCCGGGGCGGCGGCGGGGCGGGGCGGCAGCGGCGGGGGCGCGGGGGGACACGGCCCGCCGCCCGCGCCCGCGCCCCCGCCGCCCCCGCCGCCCGCGCCGCCCGCGCAGCACGGCGACGGAGGGGGCATGCCGTACTACAACAAGTCATTGTGATATAGGAACGTGTTGACACGTCTCTACGTAAGCTCACACACCTGTACAGCTAATGGTTTAGGTTACATCAACCACGTGTCGCTAGACTCATTTCTGCCCATCGTCATATAGGGTATAATATATATAATATACGCTCTGTAATATTACTGTGCTATTGCTGGGCACATGCCTCTTCTACTAATGAGAGGCCTTAGTCTACCACGCTGGCCTATTGCGGGTTGGTAGATTTCACATACCTTCCAAATCCTTGTGAAGAAATTCTAGGCTATGCAGGTTTATATATATAACGGGTTGACCCGTTGGAGGCGGCATATATATATATGTTACATAAGCGTATGGGCCACCGGAGGCCGAGCCGCCCGTGACTATTCGGTGGTTGTTTTAAGAGCTCACGCCTGTATCTGTAGGCAGAGGTGCACTAGCGATTCTCGGGATGGATGGGGCAGTACGGGTTGTCGGCCTCGTGCTGTCGTTGACTCTGAAGCGTCCTTCTGCGGCGGTTTATGAGCTCCCCAACAATACTGCCGTGGTAATCGAGTTAGCAGTAAAAACACGATTTCGAAAAAACGGCGGTTAAAATTCAATTTCGCGATTTCAATAATTTCAAATTCGTGTTTATACAAAACTTATGACGGTTCTTTATATCCTTAGTAAATAATAAAAGCGAAAGTAACTCTGTCTGTCTGTCTGTGGCGTTTTCACGTCTAAACCACTGAACCGATTTTGATGTATTTCTTGGTGGTTTAGCTGCTCTAATTTTTTTTTTTTTTTTTTTTTTTTTTTTATAGAAGAGGGGGCAAACGAGCAAGTGGGTCACCTGATGTTAAGTGATCACCGCCGCCCATAAACATCCACAATACCAGGGGAATCATGGATGCGTTGCCGGCCTTTGAGGTAGATATAGGCTCTTTTCTTGAAGGTCCCTAACTCGTAACGGTCAGGAAACACAGCCGCCGAAAGCTGGTTCCACAAGCACGTTGCACGCGGAAGAAAGTTCCTTGTAAAACGCACTGTTGAGGAACGCCATTCATCCAGGTGGTAAGGATGAAACTTCAGCTTGTAGCGTGTGGTACGATAATGGAATTCGGCGGCTGGTATTAGGCCAAACAATTCCTCGGAACATTCCCCGTGGTACAAGCGGTAAAGAATGCAAAGAGATGCAACATCTCTTCGCAACGCAAGAGGATCGAGTCGAATCGATTGCGTTTGACTATCGACAATCCGAACCGCTCTATGTTGGATACGGTCAAATGGAAGGAGTTGGTACTGAGGTGCCCCTGCCCAGAGGTGAGAGCAGTATTCCATATGAGGCCGAACCTGTGCCTTATAAAGTTGAAGGCGATGGGCCGGCGTGAAATACCGTCTCGCTCTCCCAAGAACACCAAGAGCTTTTATATATCTTTTTTGTATATGGTACTTTATAAGCATTTATTGTCAACTGGCATTTAAAAGAGCAACGCCAGAGTTTCTTGCCCGTTCTTCTCTGGCGAAACGGCCTTCCGAACTGGCGGTAGAGGAACTTTGACGGAATCTAAATAATGTAGTAACATTTCATGGATTCAATAAATATTTTGATTTTGATTTTTTTGATTTTGATGAAATTTGGTATGTGGGTACTTTTAACCCCAAGGACGGACATAGGGTACTTTATTTTTTTTTAAATCAACCCCTAAAGGGATGAAATAGGGGATGAAAGTTTGTATGGGAATTTTGGAACCGCTTAATGGATTTTGATGAAATTTGGTATGGGATAGTGGACACCTTTGAGTTTAAAGACACAAATGGGCTACTTTTTTTAAATCAACCCCTAATGGGCTGAAATAGGGGATGAAAGTTTGCATGAAGATTTTAGGTCCACTTAATGATTTTTTTAAAATTTGGTATGGGATAGTGGATACATTTGGGTTTAAAGTCACAAATGGGCTACTTTTTAAAATCAACCCCTAAAGGGATGAAATAGGGGTTGAAAATTTGTTTCTTTGTTATTGGGCCGATTGACTTCAAAATCGATATCTGAGTCACCCCGTGGTTCCGAACGACAGAACCGCTGTCAGGAACTGGCAAAAGTGGCCGCCATTTTGTTTTTCTTTGTTTTTGGGACGATTGACTTCAAAATCGATATCTGGGTCGCCCCGTGGTTTCAAACGACAGAACCGCTGTCAGAACTGTCAAAAGTGGCCGCCATTTTGTTTTTCTTTGTTTTTGGGCCGATTGACTTCAAAATTGATATCTGAGTCGCCCCGTGGTTCCAAACGTCAGAACCGCTGTCAGAACTGTCGAAAGTGGCCGCCATTTTGTTTTTCTTTGTTTTTGGGCCGATTGACTTCAAAATCGATATCTGAGTCACCCCGTGGTTCCGAACGACAGAACCGCTGTCAGAACTGTCAAAAGTGGCCGCCATTTTGTTTTTCTTTGTTTTTGGGCCGATTGACTTCAAAATCGATATCTGGGTCGCCCCGTGGTTCCAAACGACAGAACCGCTGTCAGAAATGTTAAAAGTGGCCGCCATGTTGTTTTTCTTTGTTTTTGGGCCGATTGACTTCAAAATCGATATCTGAGTTACCCCGTGGTTCCGAACGACAGAACCGCTGTCAGAACTGTCAAAAATGGCCGCCATTTTGTTTTTCTTTGTTTTTGGGCCGATTGACTTCAAAATCGATATCTGAGTCACCCCGTGGTTTCAAACGACAGAACCGTTGTCAAATTTCTCAAAAATGGCCGCCATTTGTTTTCTTTGTTTTTGGGCCAATTGACTTCAAAATCGATGTCTGGGTCCCCCATATTTAGACTAAAACTAAAATCAAAAGATTTTTCCATTGGCCCTACAAAATACGCGTGCGGAGCCGCGAGCAAAAGCTAGTTACCAATAAAAGGTAAAAAACGTTTAAGGAATTGGGTACTTGACTATGTTTGATTTTATACACATTTTTATATGTAATAAGCAAATAAAATAAAAAAGAAACCCTTCTGTAAAAACTGCATCGAAATTGGTTGAAAAATGAGGCAGTTATTCATTTTTTAAATTCTGGAGTGGAGGCATAGTGGAGATATCTTGCTATGCCTTTCCAACGCACGCACCGTTATGGATGTGACGTAATTATACTGATACTTCTCTTTCCCGCAGTTTGAAGGTTCAAAGTTTTTTATTATTTAGAATATTTCAATAAAAACGTAAATCTATAATATAAAAATGAATCGCTGAATGTGTTGCTAAGCGCAAATCTCGAGAGCAGCTGAACCGATTTCGCCAATTCTTTTTTTAGAATATTCCTTGAAGTACGAGGATGGTTCTTACATAAAGTTTAAGTATTAGTGGAGAGTTTCCGGGAAGGCAAAACAATTGAGTGACGTTAGTATCGTATAAATATTAATCTCAATATTTATACGAATTTATGCGGTACAAAGATCGCCGGGTCAGCTAGTTATCACCCAATTAGGTTGGCAACGCACCCACGATTATTTTGTATCTTGGGTCATGGGTGTCTATGGGCGGTAGAGATCACTTACCATCAGGTGACCCATCTGCTCGTTTGCCAGTCTCTGCTATAATAATCACAAGTTTAAAAACTTAACTGACCGACTTCCAATTTACATATCGTGACCAAATTTATATGGGACCGCCCTTGAAATAAGCTCTATCAAACACTAAAAGAATTTTGAAAATCGGTCCACATTTGGCGGAGATATCGAATAACATACATAAAAAAAATACCGACGAATTGAGGACCTCCTCCTTTTTGGGAAGTCCGCCAAAAAAAACTAGGCATTAGGGATGTAAATAAAACACATAACAACTTGATACATAGCTATATATACGTTTACAGTACATATTTACATGTTAACACTACATTGTAGTCAATATAAAGCTATACAGGGTGTTTCATAAAGTTGGTACCAATAAAAATTCCACATACAGGGAGAACGATTTAAATCGTAATGGTAAAGTAAAGAACAAAAAAGGACCAAAGACTTCTGTATTTACTAGACAAGCTGTTTCGAAGTTAAATTGTGGCACATGACGGCGAGTGTTTGAAGTTTCACGGCTAAGGAAAAGAGCAGATTTCTATAGTGAGTTGAGGTCGATTAACAGAGACTTAGTGTGCACATTTTGTGTACCGAACAGCCAGTTTAATAGTATGCATAAAGTCTTTGAAAATAACGTAACTTTTTTGATGCATTATAAATCATAGAGATTTCAAAATCGTACTGTAAATCATCACAATTAGCCTAGCAATGACTTTGTGTTTGCTAAAAATAATGATTTACCTCATAGGTGGTTTGCAAATCAACTGCAGCTAACCGTATGAGTCTGAAATTTCGTCACAAATTCAACTTTCCGTTATTCAAAAACTATGAGCCTTACGAAATTTTAAACTTTACTGCTAGATTGCTAGCCATCCCCTCTTTAAAAGTAGTTATTATCGATACCAACTTTATGAAACAACCTGTATTTATATACAAATTGCAGCCAATAAACATACAACATCGTTTATATCAATAATCGTTATTTTCCACCAGCCCTTATATCCGTGTAGGGGGTTGGTAGGACGCATATCGGGGGGAGGGGGTAAAGATCCAAAACCCCCCTTAATCTACGCCAAAGGTCAACAAAACTTTACTTCATTAATGAACCCATGTATATACGTTTAAAGATACTTCGACTTTGAGAACTCTGATATATCCCAAATCTCGATTTAAATACAGGAATGGGCTAGGATAAATCGAGTTTAGGCCAAGTTAGTAACAGTCCTACAAGTCCCCTAAGATATTAAGCCGTTTTAAGATACAAGGACATTAAGCCCCCTCCCCGCGCTAATCATCAAACGCTCTACGCCCGTCGACGCAACATTTTTAAGCATCTGAAAGGTCAAAGGTTTCGACTTAGTTTTTACGACTGACCGTCTGCCTGACGTCAACCCATCTGGAAGATTCCCATGTCCCATGTTAGAAATTCCTTGCCCGGAATAAGATTCGAACCTAGGACCTCCTGGTTATATAGCTCATATGCCACTAGACCAAGAACTTCAACTAGCTTTTACAACATTAAAATATGATTCTTAAGTTCTTCTTCTTTTTAAAAATAATGGCTTCCACGCATTTGCGATGAAATAGCCAATCTCAAGGTAAGTATAGCAATTATCAAGTTCTCACAATGACCATGAGACCCAGATGTGGATGGTCTCAAGGTCCTGCTAGGATTATGGCGGTAATTCCTTCCAGTGCGATGCCTCTCGTATGACCTTCACTGGGCGAATCGAACGAACAAAGCCAGCCCACGCACCAAGAAAAACTCATCAAAGATCACCGATTAAGTTTCCACCATTACACTGACGATTTTCACTTAATTTTGGTGCAGAAAACCATATCACATTAAACAACAAACACAACTCCAGACAATCATATTTTAACAAGCGACGCCCACCCTGTCAAACTACCCGTCAATTCCAACTTAAGGTTACAATGACACAACTAATTTTAGTTTGACAGCATTAAAATTAGTTGCTGCGGCAATTAACATGTCAAAATGTTTATGCAATAACTAAAGTATTGACTATGTTATGTAATCCTTAAACATATACATAAGTTGATTTGTATCCATATTGTGTCATATTTTATTGTATTGACTTGTCATAAGATATATTTGATAAATAAATCATTTCATTTCATTAAACGTATGACAAAGTGAATAATGCTTTTTACATATTTATTCATTTAGTATTCCATGTATATATAAATAGATAGTGATGTTTATTTGACTATAAAATTTCAATAATCATGAAAAAAAATTATGTCTATGTACAACAAAACCAAAAATCAAGTATGTACTTTCTTCAATTAATCATTTTTTTTTATACTGATTTCTTAAGTTTACGTGAATATTATACATTGAAATAAAACTAAAAACTAAACTAAACTAACTAACTAACTACTAAACTTTTTTTTGACACCTCAGTCTGACCCGTGACAACGAAGACTGCAAAGCCTTCGAAACGTCGGGAATAATAATTAAAACCTAATCGTGATAGAATCCGTAAGAATAGTTTTATTTCATTTTTTTTTACATAAATTAAAAAAGAATAACGGCGACTTGCAGCATCTAGATTAATCTCGATTTATTCCAAATCCCGATTTAAATATAGGAGTGAACTTTAGGATAAATCGAGTTTAGGTCTAAGTTGAAAGCGCTGAATGTCGCCCTTAATCTCTTAGTAATTTTGAGTAAAAATATATAGAACCGGTACAGATTTTACTGTCTGCAATTTATATTGAAAAATACTTATCGTGTAATAAAAACTAATAAAACTCTATACAATATAGCTCTTATACACTTTAACATAAAGATGTACAGACACGAGTCGGCGCATAACAATTTAACATATAGTTAATCACATGTTTAAAAACTTAACTGACCGACTTCCAATTTACCGATCGTGACCAAATTTATATGGGACCACCCTTGAAATAACCTCTATCGAACACAAAAAGAATTTTGAAAATCGGTCCACATTTGGCGGAGATATCGCGTAACATACATAAAAAAAATACCGACGAATTGAGGACCTCCTCCTTTTTGGGAAGTCGGTCGAAAAAGGTTTTTTCGATTCTCCCCTTTAAGGGGTGAAAAAGGGGTTATAAAACAAAAGTATTATATTTTTTCATTCAATCTCCTTAAAGATGGAAAGGGGTAACAACGCAGAAAGTATTTTTTGTCTAATTTGTCCCCCTAAAAAGGGTGGAAAAGGGATTACAAGGGGAAATCTTCATCCAATGTGCTTAAAACTTGGTAAAAATACTCTTTAAAACATTCCTTGACGATTTTCAAATTTCAACCCTTAAAGAGCGAAAGAGTAGGTAATAAGTAGCTTAATTAGCTATATAAATACCAACTCATGTCTGTAGATCTGTGTAAGCTATGGGCCGTTTCCTTGCAACACAATCAAAAATAGTTTAGCAAGAAATGACATACAAAAAATAATTGATACCATATGTCAATACTGCCTCGGTGGCGTGGTTGTATTTCGGTACGACTACCGTCCTGAGCTCTCGGGTTCGATTCCCGGTCGGGCAGTGATATTAGGTTTCACAATATCAGCCCAAGTTTGGAATTTGTGCCCGATATGGAGATGGACTCGTCTATCACATCTGGGACGGAATTAAGCTCGGCGAAATGTGGGTGTTTTTAGTTCGCTAGTGCGCCTCTGCCTACCCCTTCGAGGATACAGGAGTCAGTTTGTGTATTTATCTCGGTGCGGGAATCGAACCTTCGTCCTTTCGCTCCCCGACTACAGAAGCTGTAGATAATATTGATATCAATAAGCATTTCTTGTAAGTTATTTCATGCTAAACCACGTCCAATCGTTCATCGAGTATATTGTTACCACATTATAGTGACATGATGACGTCATTGCGCACTATGACGTCACGTCTGTCTTGCTTACATATTCGTTACAGGGACATTTATTTATTGGCTTAAGGTGTCGTCACACTATGAGTGAAGTGTATCAGCTGAGATCGACATTACGTTTCGATATTTCTGGATAATCTTAAAAAAAGATAAAAAATATTTTTAAAATAATTCCAAATTCAAAATAAACTCATTATTTATGAATAATTGGAATACAGTGTACACGTTCCATTTTTGAAATTTTGAATGATTTGCGTCTTCTCCCAGACATAAAGTTATGAGCCATGAGCCGCATTATAGAGTTGAGTGTAAAATGACACAAGTTTGTTGGTGTATAATAATGACACCTCTGAGGTGTGAGGCCAGTGAGTTTTTTTAATCACTTAAACATTTCTAAATTTCGAAAACGGTATAGTCGACGCGACGTTTAAATTCTGATACGCTTCACTTCCATCTCAGTGTACCACAACCCTTATGGAAGCAATCTAAACAAAACATTTTATTTAATTTTTATTTCATCACTGCTTATTTTTACCAAAATTTAAACCTTCCGTCATTAACATACAATAAAATCGGCTACAATCTGTCAATTACAAAAAAATACAATTTACATACATTATTATAAAGTCGATATTACATCACATATCTAATTACACGATCATACACACCTTGACTGCCTCGGTGGCGTGGTTGTATTTCGGTCCTGAGGTCTCGGGTTCGATATCCGGCGAGGGCAGTGATATTGGATTATTCCATATCAGCCCAGAGTCTGGAATTTGTGTCAGATATGGCGATAGGCTCGTCTATCACATCTGGAACGGAACTAAGCTCGGCGAAATGTGGGTGTTCTAGTTCGCTAGTGCGCCTCTGCCTACCCCTTCGGGGATACAGGTGTGAGCTTATGTTATGTTACACACCATGACTATGTATAAGGAACAAATTAAATTGAAGTATAGACAAAATAGTATGAACGTATTGATATAAGCTCACGCCTGTATCCCCGAAGCGGTAGGCAGAGGCGCACTAGCGAACTAGAACACCCACATTTCGCCGAGCCCATTTCCGTCCTTGACGTGATAGACGAGCCTATCACCATCGGTCACTTTCAGACTCCGGGTAGACTTAGTAGAAAATCCCAAAATGCCCAACCGGGGGATCGAACCCGAAACCTCAGCGCCTTCAATAATTCCACATAGTCAGCTTGTCAGGCTGTGGACCGGGTGGTCGTGGGTTCGATTCCCAGGTCGGGTAATGCGAATTTATTAATTTAATATACCCGGAACTATATCTTCCAGAAGAGGTCGACGTCAGGCAGGCAGCCGGTCGTAAAAACGAAGCCAAATCCTTTCTACAACATGCTTGGAAACGTGTGTGCGCCGACCCCACATTAAGGTGGGATAAGGGCAGGTAGAAAGAAAGTCAGCTGAAGGGTTACCACCACCTCTTATATCAGTATTATTATAATCGTTCTTCATTTGTTTTGTATGAGAATCGGTACAAGTAAGATTATAATAATACTGCTATGAGAGGTGGTGGTAACCCCCCTGTTCCTTATACTCTGTTGATCTGTGTACTTTAATGCAATAAACGTGATGTAAATTCGACATAACCCGTCGATACAACACAATTTTATTACAACATTGTTGTAAGACGACATATTTGAATATGACCTACTTATCTAGGTATTTTTTACAACAATTTTTATCGGTGGCGGCATCCCCTCTCTAATAGAAGGGGAGTTAAGGTCCATTACGTCTCAGCGTCAGATCAGCACTGGCAGCGAAATTGGCATTTATACTACCTACCTAGCTGTAGCTCCCGACTTTGTTTCCAATTAACCCCTCTCTTTTCCAATCCCTACTGCCTCCTTTTAGTCTAAACGCTTTTTTTAATGCAGAGACTGGCAATCGAACTAGGGCGTCACCTGTAACTGATCACCGCCATGACACCCATGATACCTAAAGTAACATGCGTTGCCAATGTTAAAGGAAGAGAATACAGGTAGGGAAGGGGGAAATTGGGACACCTAAAATTCCAAAATGAACTCACAAGTATTTAGTTTCTTGTGGTCAAAAATAGGTCGTAGTGGGACCATGTCTCTCTGACACGCCTGCACCGTAATGTGCATCCAGGGCGGTGACGTCACGGCCTTGGCTGTGCATCATTTGACAGTTACCCCTTGTAACACATTTGAATGTTTCATATTTTATTTTCATTTATCGAAATTATATAATTCATCCGTAATTTGTTAATATTATTTATTGTTACTGATTTCTTGGGTTTAAGCGAATGTTATACATTAAAATAAAACTAGTTTATACGGATTCTATCGCAATCCGCTTTTATTTTCGCCCGATTTTAAAAAAGTCCTCAATTCGTGTTTTTTTATGCATGTGATGCGATATCTCCGCCAAATGTGGACCGATTTTCAAAATTCTTTTTGTGTTCGATAGAGCTTATTCCAAGCGTGGTCCCATATAAATTTGGTCACGAGCGAATAAGTTTTGAAGTCGGTCCGTTAATTTTTTTGATGACAAGGGGGATAGGGAGGTCCGGATGGTGATTCATCAGTATTTATCTCTATTGTGGTGATTATTGTACATACTTTAGTCCGTTCTTCATGTCATTCATGAGTCGAGCCTGTGCTGATCAGGTGCCGAGGCGTTAATACGACGACCCTTAACACTCCACCGTCCATTCAACTAAGCACTAAATATTTACAATGCAATAAAACATTTGTTTCACCATGTCATTAAGCTCACGCTGAAGGAGTAGGCAGAGATGAATTAAAGAACTAGAGCACCCGGATATTAGTACTTCCGGTCCCCTTGAGGGTCTTGAGTTGCCCTTGAGGGCATGACTTGATGGTTGGTTGTGACGGGTATGTGGGTATTCCTGTATCTGCATCGGTCATCCGCCTGTCTTGTCGCAAGCTCCACGATTTGCTTCTTCCCTCTTCGGATTCGGAGTGTGAAGAAGCATAAATAATCGGGCATGATTCTGGCGACCACTGATATTGTCATTGTTTGTCAGTAATCGCATTTTTACTGCACTACGCTTACCATCAGGTGCAGTGTAATATTTTTGCCGTGCCCGGATAAAAAAAACTTATTTCCGTCTCACGTGAAGACATTTTACCGACAGTTATGTTTGATTTAAGATGTCATATCAGCGGTTTATGTAATGTAAGCCAAAGTAATCCAATACTATGGATTTTAACATGGGCCTTAATTATAAAAAACATTTAAGCTGAGCAAATCATCAATATATTATACCCTAGATGCACAGTTCTTTGCAAATATCCTCCTAAAAAGTGGTCTCAGCAATAAAACAAAGAAAACGATCACAAGTTGTAATCAAATCAACACAAATATAACCCTAAGCCCGTTATAAAGTAGGTTTTTAAACGAAATGAGCAAGCGTTCTTTAATTAGAATTTTGAAATTTAGAATTCTATCGACGTCCGACTGTAGGCAAAACGAGTGCTTAAGCACTTCTTTGCTGTCCCATTTTCCGAGCGTCAACTGTGCATCTAGGTAAATAATGCCCCTTACTTATATTTGAGCGCTGCTTATCTTTATACCATAGGTTGTCCCTTTCATTTTTAAACAATGTAACGCAAGGAAAAAAGTGACAGGTTATTCTTAACCATTTGCTCAGCTAAAAATACTTTATAAGTAAGGCCCAATATCGATGAAGCAAATGGTTAAAAATTGTCTTGTCACTTTTATCCTTGTGTCACATTGTTTGCAAATGAAACTGACAAGACTATTTTTAACCATTTGCTCAGCTAAAATGTTTTATAAGTAAGACGCTATATGACTGCCTCGGTGCCGTGGTTGTATTTCGGTACGACTACCGTCCTGAGGTCTCGGGTTCGATCGCGGATCGGGCAAAGTGATATTGGATTTTTCCATATCAGCCCGAAGTATGGAATTTGTGCCCGATGTGGCGATGGGCTCGTCTATCACATCTGGGACGGAACTAAGCTCGGCGAAATGTGTTTTAGTTCGCTAGTGCACATCTGCCCACCCCTTCGGGGATACAGGCGTGAGCTTATGTTAAGTGCCACAGATGCGGCTTAATTTCATGGTGAAACGGTACACTTGTTCACAATATAAACTCTGGGATAATCTTGCGTTTATCGACTACCGACAGACGGGTAAGTGGGTCTCCTGTTTTCGATATTTTGCCAAAACGTTTTTTTCTCTATTTCATACATATAATACGTAGCGAGGAACATCCAAAAATATGTCATACATATATTTAACTCTTTAAAGGGAAATATCAGCATTGGCCTACGAAATTAGAATTTTTTTGGTCAACCTCCGTGGCTTGTCGGGCGTGTAGCTGTGAAGCGAGGGCGCGGGTTCGATTCCCGCACATTAGATTATTATGACTATAATTCAGTAGACATACAGCAATTAGATGTGCAAAATACTTCATCAGAATTATAACAAAATATCGATCTGCAATTTCCAAAAAAACTTCCAATTTCGGGGCCAGTGCTGAGCTTTCGTCTTAGCCTGTTAATTTTAACTAAATACGCATTTATACTAGGGATGTTATGTTCGGTAACCGCCACTGAAACTTTCGGATATATCCGAAAAAGTATCCGACATCGTAACCGTATGTGATCAAAAATATTTCGGATACGGGCAGAGTCGAAAGGCATCCAATGACATTTTTCGACCTACTTCAGAAGCATGATGTACCAATTAGTCTTTTTTTTTATGTTTTATTACTCGATATCTCCGCCAAACGTGGGCAGATTTTCGACCAACTTAAAAAAAAGTAGATCAATTAGTATGTTTTTTTTTTATGTATGTTCCGCGATATCTCCGCCAAATGTAGAACGATTTACAAGATTATTTTGGTGTTCGATAAAGCTTATTCCGAGGGTCTCATATAAATTTAGTCACAATCGGATACATTTTGAAATCGTCCCGTTAAGTTAAGTCATCCATATAATTGGTCAAGATTTCGGATACTTCCAGTTACGGATATTCAGTAATTGGAAATATCCGAAGTAATTTCGCATCCCTAACCGAAACTGATTTATCATTAAATATATCCGAATCCGTATCCGAAATATCATACCCATAACATCCCTAATACACTATAATGACATTACACATGGTGTTTTTCCACCGTTACATTATATACAGGGTGTACAATTAATGAAAAACATTACCCTCCTTTTGAGGCAGTCGAGTAGAACATAATTTATTGATCGTTATACAGGATGTTTGCAGCCGGCACGCGGTGTATATACAGGGTGTAGTCAGTGTTGGTCGGGGGGCGGCGGTGGGGGGGCGCGGCGCTAGGTGCGCGAGAGTCCCGCCGGCGGGGGCTTGGGGGGCAGCCGGGGGGCCAGCGCGCTGCGGGGGAACATCGCATTAGTAACAAGTACCAGGGGGGTGACTCCTGACCATCGATATATTATTTACCTAGATACACAGATGACGCTCGGAAAATGGGACAGCAAAGAAGTGCTTAAGCACTCCTTTTCCCTACAATTGGACGCCGACAGAATTCTAAATTTGAAAAGTGAAATTTAAGAATGCTTGATCATTTCGTTTAAAAAGCTACTTTATAACACTTGCATAGGGTTATATTTGTGTTTGATTTAATAAGAACTTGTGATCTTTTTCTTTGTTTTATTCCTGAGTCCACTTTTTAGGACGATATTTGCAAAGAACTGTGCATCTAGGGTATAATATATTGATGCTCCTGACGCTCGATTTCATGTCACGTTAAAAACTACCAAATGACAAGTTCTCGAATATTATGCAACATTAGCGCACTTTAAAAGTCGATTTCGGTGGAATTTTAAGTCAATAAATGAAACCAAATCGAAATCACAATCAAATCGAGTGTCTAGAGTAAGGGGCTGGTTGATGAATTTTGGCGCATCTTTTGCACAAGTCTCGACACAAAACACATAACACCTACACAAAACAATGTTTGACAGCCTCTGTGGCGCAGTGGGGGAGTAGAAGGCTGTGAAGCGAGAGGCCGTAACTTCGATTCCCGCACTGAGTAAATGTTTGTGCGAACCAGACATTTGTTTCGGGTCTGGGTTGTTTTTTCGTAGTTTTTGATACCCACGATTAAAACAACGGACCACAGGCAAAAATTTGTAGCGAAACAAAGTTTTGTGTAGGTGAAATATAAGCAGAAGACGCGTCTTTAGTATCCAAAGTTATACGTTTATCTTTATCCCACCTTAATGTGGTGTCGGCACAAGACTTAGTCAGTTAGTTGGCTTATTTTTTCCAGAAACAACCCAGATAAGGGACGTTAGCCATGTAGCCGGTCGTAAAAATTGACTTGACTAACGCCCGAACGGTCAAACGCTCCTCAACTTTAACGGCTTCCTAAATAGATTTTCGCCATACAATTTTGACAGATAAGTGTATGACCATTCGGCGGTAAGTGTGTTGTGGCAGGTAGAAAGTATACTCACGCGTTATTATGATGCCGCCTCTGCAGTATGGTGGAGTGTGCCGGCCGCAGCAGCTCCGGGGCGGCGGCGGGGCGGGGCGGCAGCGGCGGGGGCGCGGGGGGACACGGCCCGCCGCCCGCGCCCGCGCCCCCGCCGCCCCCGCCGCCCCCGCCGCCCGCGCAGCACGGCGACGGAGGGGGCATGCCGTACTACAACAAGTCATTGTGATATAGGAACGTGTTGACACGTCTCTACGTAAGCTCACACCTGTACAGCTAATGGTTTCGGTTACATCAACCACGTGTCGCTAGACTCATTTCTGCCCATTGTGACTAACCCATCGTCATATAGGGTATAATATATATAATATACGCTCTGTAATATTACTGTGCTATTGCTGGGCACATGCCTCTTCTACTAATGAGAGGCCTTAGTCTACCACGCTGGCCTATTGCGGGTTGGTAGATTTCACATACCTTCCAAATCCTTGTGAAGAAATTCTAGGCTATGCAGGTTTATATATATAACGGGTTGACCCGTTGGAGGCGGCATATATATATATGTTACATAAGCGTATGGGCCACCGGAGGCCGAGCCGCCCGTGACTATTCGGTGGTTGTTTTAAGAGCTCACGCCTGTATCTGTAGGCAGAGGTGCACTAGCGATTCTCGGGATGGATGGGGCAGTACGGGTTGTCGGCCTCGTGCTGTCGTTGACTCTGAAGCGTCCTTCTGCGGCGGTTTATGAGCTCCCCAACAATACTGCCGTGGTAATCGAGTTAGCAGTAAAAACACGATTTCGAAAAAACGGCGGTTAAAATTCAATTTCGCGATTTCAATAATTTCAAATTCGTGTTTATACAAAACTTATGACGGTTCTTTATATCCTTAGTCCTTACTATAAATAATAAAAGCGAAAGTAACTCTGGTCTGTCTGTGGCGTTTTCACGTCTAAACCGCTGAACCGATTTTGATGAAATTTGGTATGTGGGTACTTTTAACCCCAAGGACGGACATAGGGTACTTTATTTTTTTTTAAATCAACCCCTAAAGGGATGAAATAGGGGATGAAAGTTTGTATGGGAATTTTGGAACCGCTTAATGGATTTTGATGAAATTTGGTATGGGATAGTGGACACCTTTGAGTTTAAAGACACAAATGGGCTACTTTTTTTAAATCAACCCCTAATGGGCTGAAATAGGGGATGAAAGTTTGCATGAAGATTTTAGGTCCACTTAATGATTTTTTTAAAATCAACCCCTAAAGGGATGAAATAGGGGTTGAAAATTTGTTTCTTTGTTTTTGGGCCGATTGACTTCAAAATCGATATCTGAGTCACCCCGTGGTTCCGAACGACAGAACCGCTGTCAGGAACTGGCAAAAGTGGCCGCCATTTTGTTTTTCTTTGTTTTTGGGACGATTGACTTCAAAATCGATATCTGGGTCGCCCCGTGGTTTCAAACGACAGAACCGCTGTCAGAACTGTCAAAAGTGGCCGCCATTTTGTTTTTCTTTGTTTTTGGGCCGATTGACTTCAAAATTGATATCTGAGTCGCCCCGTGGTTCCAAACGTCAGAACCGCTGTCAGAACTGTCGAAAGTGGCCGCCATTTTGTTTTTCTTTGTTTTTGGGCCGATTGACTTCAAAATCGATATCTGAGTCACCCCGTGGTTCCGAACGACAGAACCGCTGTCAGAACTGTCAAAAGTGGCCGCCATTTTGTTTTTCTTTGTTTTTGGGCCGATTGACTTCAAAATCGATATCTGGGTCGCCCCGTGGTTCCAAACGACAGAACCGCTGTCAGAACTGTTAAAAGTGGCCGCCATGTTGTTTTTCTTTGTTTTTGGGCCGATTGACTTCAAAATCGATATCCGAGTCACCCCGTGGTTCCGAACGACAGAACCGCTGTCAGAACTGTCAAAAATGGCCGCCATTTTGTTTTTCTTTGTTTTTGGGCCGATTGACTTCAAAATCGATATCTGAGTCACCCCGTGGTTTCAAACGACAGAACCGTTGTCAAATTTCTCAAAAATGGCCGCCATTTGTTTTCTTTGTTTTTGGGCCAATTGACTTCAAAATCGATGTCTGGGTCCCCCATATTTAGGATAAAACTAAAATCAAAAGATTTTTCCATTGGCCCTACAAAATACGCGTGCGGAGCCGCGAGCAAAAGCTAGTTACCAATAAAAGGTAAAAAACGTTTAAGGAATTGGGTACTTGACTATGTTTGATTTTATACACATTTTTATATGTAATAAGCAAATAAAATAAAAAAGAAACCCTTCTGTAAAAACTGCATCGAATTTGGTTGAAAAATGAGGCAGTTATTCATTTTTTAAATTCTGGAGTGGAGGCATAGTGGAGATATCTTGCTATCCCTTTCCAACGCACGCACCGTTATGGATGTGACGTAATTATACTGATACTTCTCTTTCCCGCAGTTTGAAGGTTCAAAGTTTTTTATTATTTAGAATATTTCAATAAAAACGTAAATCTATAATATAAAAATGAATCGCTGAATGTGTTGCTAAGCGCAAATCTCGAGAGCAGCTGAACCGATTTCGCCAATTCTTTTTTTAGAATATTCCTTGAAGTACGAGGATGGTTCTTACGGAGAGAAAAATAAAAAATGTTTGAAAACGTCTAAAACAACACTTTTCTTTACTCGCATACAATCGATTCGTAATAATACTTAAAAGTCAATTTAAACTTTAAAAGGTATTAAAGTTAAGTTAAACCATAAAGTTTAAGTATTAATGGAGAGTTTCCGGGAAGGCAAAACAATTGAGTGACGTTAGTATCGTATAAATATTAATGTCAATATTTATACGAATTTATGCGGAACAAAGATCGCCGGGTCAGCTAGTTATCACCCAATTAGGTTGGCAATGCACCCACGATTATTTTGTATCTTGGGTCATGGGTGTCTATGGGCGGTAGAGATCACTTACCATCAGGTGACCCATCTGCTCGTTTGCCAGTCTCTGCTATAATAATCACAAGTTTAAAAACTTAACTGACCGACTTCCAATTTACATATCGTGACCAAATTTATATGGAACCGCCCTTGAAATAAGCTCTATCAAACACTAAAAGAATTTTGAAAATCGGTCCACATTTGGCGGAGATATCGAATAACATACATAAAAAAAATACCGACGAATTGAGGACCTCCTCCTTTTTGGGAAGTCCGCCAAAAAAAACTAGGCATTAGGGATGTAAATAAAACACATAACAACTTGATACATAGCTATATATACGTTTACAGTACATATTTACATGTTAACACTACATTGTAGTCAATATAAAGCTATACAGGGTGTTTCATAAAGTTGGTACCAATAATGATTCCACATACAGGGAGAACGATTTAAATCGTAATGGTAAAGTAAAAAACAAAAAAGGACCAAAGACTTCTGTATTTACTAGACAAGCTGTTTCGAAGTTAAATTGTGGCACATGACGGCGAGTGTTTGAAGTTTCACGGCTAAGGAAAAGAGCAGATTTCTATAGTGAGTTGAGGTCGATTAACAGAGACTTAGTGTGCACATTTTGTGTACCGAACAGCCAGTTTAATAGTATGCATAAAGTCTTTGAAAATAACGTAACTTTTTTGATGCATTATAAATCATAGAGATTTCAAAATCGTACTGTAAATCATCACAATTAGCATAGGAATGGCTTTGTGTTTGCTAAAAATAATGATTTACCTCATAGGTGGTTTGCAAATCAACTGCAGCTAACCGTATGAGTCTGAAATTTCGTCACAAATTCAACTTTCCGTTATTCAAAAACTATGAGCCTTACGAAATTTTAAACTTTACTGCTAGATTGCTAGCCATCCCCTCTTTAAAAGTAGTTATTATCGATACCAACTTTATGAAACAACCTGTATTTATATACAAATTGCAGCCAATAAACATACAACATCGTTTATATCAATTATCGTTATTTTCCACCAGTCCTTATATCCGTGTAGGGGGTTGGTAGGACGTATATCGGGGGGAGGGGGTAAAGGTCCAAAAACCCCCTTAATCTACGCCAAAGGTCAACAAAACTTTACTTCATTAATCAACCCGTGTTATATATACGTTTAAAGATACTTCGACTTTGAGAACTCTGATATATCCCAAATCTCGATTTAAATACAGGAATGGGCTAGGATAAATCGAGTTTAGGCCAAGTTAGTAACAGTCCTACAAGTCCCCTAAGATATTAAGCCGTTTTAAGATACAAGGGCATTAACCCCCCTCCCCGCGCTAATCATCAAATGCTCTACGCCCGATGCAACATTTTTAAGCATCTGAAAGGTCAAAGGATTCGAGTTAGTTTTTACGACTGACCGTCTGCCTGACGTCAACCCATCTGGAAGTACTCCCGGGTATTTTGTGTTAAAAATTCCTTGCC
Organism: Clanis bilineata; assembly: GCA_036417725.1. Classification (NCBI taxonomy): domain Eukaryota; kingdom Metazoa; phylum Arthropoda; class Insecta; order Lepidoptera; family Sphingidae; genus Clanis; species Clanis bilineata. The sequence goes on from CM071165.1 coordinate 1,578,987, forward strand.
CGACATAAGATTCGAACTCAGGACCTCCCGGTTACAAAGCTCATATGCCACTAGACCAAGAACATCAACTAGCTGTTACAACACTAAAATATGATTATTAAGTTCTTCTTCTTTTTAAAAATAATGGCTTCCACGCATTTGCGATGATCTAGCCGATGTCAAGGTAAATAGAGCAATTATGTTTCCACAATGATCATAAGACCCAGATGTGGATGATCTCAAGGTCCTGCTGGGATTATGGTGGTAATTCCTTCCAATGCGGTGTCCCTCAGATGACCTTCACTCGGCGAATCGACCGAACAAAGCCAGCCAACGCACCAAGCAAAACTCATCAAAGGTCACTGGTTAAAAAGGTTATCATACTGTCCATCTTCACTGAATTTTGGTGCATAAAACCATATCACATTAAACAACAAACACAACTCGTTATAAAATAATTTTGACAAGCGATGCCAACCCGGTCAAGACTTCCCGTCAAAATCCAACTAAGTTTACAATGACACAACTAATTTTAGTTTGACATTTAGTTGCTGCGGCAATTATCATGTCAAAATGTTTATGCAATAACTAAAGTATTGACTATATTATGTAATCCTTAAACATATACATAAGTTGATTTGTATCCATATTGTGTCATATTTTATTGTATTGACTTGTCCTAAGATATATTTGATAAATAAATCATTTCATTTCATTAAACGTATGACAAAGTGAATAATGCTTTTTACATTCTTACTTTTGTCTGTTGGGTGTTATTATGTTACATATTTATTCATTGAATATTCCATGTATTTATAAATAGATAATGATGTTTATTTGACTATAAAATTTCAATAATCATGAAAAAAAATTATGTCTATGTACAACAAAACCAAAAATCAAGTATGTACTTTCTTCAATCATTAATCAATTTTTTTACATAAATTAAAAAAAGGATAACGGCGACTAGCAGCATCTACTTAGATTAATCTCGATTTAAATGTAGGAGTGAACGTTAGGATAAATCGAGTATTGGTCTAAGTTGAGTAACAGCGCTGAAAGTCGCCCTTAATCTCTTAGTAATTTTGAGTAAAAATATATAGAACCGGTACAGATTTTACTGTCTGCAATTTATATTGAAAAATACTTATCGTGTAATAAAAACTAATAAAACTCTATACAATATAGCTCTTATACACTTTAACATAAAGATGTACAGACACGAGTCGGCGCATAACAATTCAAAATATAGATAAAAAAAAGGTTTTTCCGATTCTCCCCTCTAAGGGGTTATAAAGGGTAAAGTATATTTTTCGTTCAATCTTATTAAAGGAATGGAAAGGGGTTACAACGGAGAAAGTATATTTTTGCCCAATTTGTCCCCTTTAAAAGGGTGGAAAAAGGGGTAAGAACGGGAAAATAATGTTTCTCATCCAATATGTATAGATTTCAATTATTTTTAAGAGTTATCCCTTAAAAGGGGGTAAAAGGGGTTACAAGGGGAAAATATATTTTTTTAATCCAATCTATACCCCTGACTGCCTCGGTGGCGTGGTGGTATTTCGTACGACTACGGTTCTGAGGTCTCGGATTCGATCCCCGGCGAGGGCAAAGTGATATTGGATTTTCCATATCAGCCCGGAGTCTGGAATTTATGTCAGATATGGCGATAGGCTCGCCCCCTATCACATCTGGAACGGAACTAAGCTCGGCGAAATATGGGTGTTCTAGTTCGCTAGTGCGCCTCTACCTACCCCTTCGGGGATACAGGCGTGAGCTTACGTTATGTTATGTCACACATCTTGACAATGTATAGGGAACAAATTAAACTGAAGTATGGACAAAATAGTATGAACGTTTTGACATAAGCTCACGTCTATTTCCCAAGGGGTAGGCAGAGGCGAACTAGCGAACTAGAACACATTTCGCCGAGCCCATTTCCGTCCCAGACGTGATAAACGACCCTATCACCATCGGTCACTTCCAGACTCCGGGTAGACTTCGTAGAAAATCCCAAAATGCCCAACCGGGGGATCGAACCCGAAACTTCAGCGTCTTCAATAATTCCACATAGTCAGCTTGTCAGGCTGTGGACCGGGTGGTCGTGGGTTCGATTCCCAGATCGGGCAAACCGAATTTTCTAATTTAATTTACCCGGAACTATATCTTCCTGAAGAGGTCGACGTCAGGCAGGCAGCCGGTCGTAAAAACGAAGCCAAATACTTTCTGCAACATACTTGCAAAAGTGTGTTGCGCCGACCCCACATTAAGGTGGGATAAGGGCAGGTAGAAAGAAAGTCAGCTTGTTCCTTAAACTCTGTTGATCTGTGTACTTAAATGCAATATGTGATGTAAATTCGGCATAACCCGTCGATACAACACAATTTTATTACAACATTGTTGTAAGACGACAAATTTGAATATGACCTACTTATCTAGGTTTTTTTTACAACAATTTTTGACGGTGGCGACATCCCCTCTCTAATAGAAGGGGAGTTAAGGTCCATTACGTCTCAGCGTCAGATCAGCACTGGCAGCGAAATTGGCATTAATATTACCTACCTAGCTGTAGCTCCCGACTTTGTTTCCAATTAACCCCTCTCTTTTCCAATCCCTACTGCCTCCTTTTAGTCTAAACGCTTTTTTAAGGCAGAGACTGGCAATCGAACTAGGGCGTCACCTGTAACTGATCACCGCCTTGACACCCATGATACCTAAAGTAGCATGCGTTGCCAATATTAAAGGAAGAAAACACAGGTAGGGAAGGGGGAAATTGGGCCACCTAAAATTCCAAAATGAGCTCATAAGTATTTAGTTTCTTGTGGTCAAAAAAGGGTACGTAGTGGGACTATCTCTCTTTGAGACGCCTGCCCCGTAATGTGCATCCAGGGCGGTGACGTCACGCCCTTGGCTGTGCATCATTTGACAGTTACCCTTTCTACCACATTTGAACGTTTCATAAATTTTATTTAACGAAATTATATAATTCTTCCGAAATTTGATAATATTACTTATTGATACAGATTTCTTAGGTTTAAGCGGATGTTATACATTACAATCACAAGTTTAACAACCTAACATATCGACTTCAAATCCGATCGTGACCAAATGTATTTATATGGGAGATATCGCGTAACATACATAAAAAAATACAGACGAATTGAGGACCTTCTCCTTTTTGGAAGTCGGTCAAAAATAATAGTGGATTGCGATAGAAACCGTATGAACTAAATTGATTTTTGACCGACTTCTCGGTCCTCAATTCATCTGTATTTTTTTTAATGTATGTTACGCGATATCTCCGCCGAATGTAGACCGATTTTCAAAATTCTTTTTGTGTGCGATAGAGCTTATTCCAAGGGTGGTCCCATATAAATTTGGTCACGATCGAATACGTTTTGAAGTGATTCTAATAAGTTTATTGATAACAAGGGGGATGGGAAGGTCTGGATGGTGACTCATTAGTATTTATCCCTATTGTGGTGATTATTGTACATACTTTTAGTTTGTTCTTGATGTCATTCGTGAGTCGAGCCTGTGCTGATCAGGTGCCGAGGCGTTAATACGATGATCCTTAACACTCCACCGTGCATTCAACTAAGCACTAAATATTTACAATGCAATAATACATTTGTTTCACCATGTCATTAAGCTCCCGCTGAAGGAGTAGGCAGAGATGAATTAGAGAACTAGAGCACCCGGATATTAGTACTTCCGGTCCCCTTGAGGGTCTTGAGTTGCCCTTGAGGGCATGACTTGATGGTTGGTTGTGACGGGTATGGGGGTATCCCTGTATCTGCATCGGTCATCCGCCTGTCTTGTCGCAAGCTCCACGATTTGCTTCTTCCCTCTTCGGAATCGGAGTGTGAAGGAGCATAAATAATCGGGCATGATTCTGGCGACCACTGATATTGTCATTGTTTGTCAGTAATCGCATTTTTACTGCACTACGCTTACCATCAGGTGCAGTGTAATCACTTTACCGTGCCCGGATAAAAAAAATCTTATGCTATACGACATTAATGTTAGATTTAAGATGTCATATAAGCGGTTTAAGTAATGTAAGCCAAAGTAATCTAATACTATAGTTTTCGACCAACTTTCAAAAAAGAGGAGGTCCTCAATTCGTCTGTATTTTTTTATGTATGTTACGCGATATCTCCGCCAAATGTGGACTGGATTTTCAAAATTTTTTTTGTGGTCCCATATAAATTTGGTCACGATCGGTAAATTGGAAGTCGGTCAATTAAGTTCTTGTGATTTTTTTTCCATTTCAACTCAAAATTTAATTTGTTTGTTTGAGGTTATTTTATGGTAAGTAATCTCCATATAGACAGCCATAAATACCCAAGACACAAAAAACATGGGGGCGTGACCAACCTAGTAGGGATAGGGAAAGGGAAGGGGGAATTAGGCCCCCAGAAACACCATCATCGGGTAAACAAAAACTGATGTGAATGTTAATGTGTACAATACTGTAAGTCGACATACCGAAATATTTACACACATGCTAAGTGGCGTGGTTGTATTTCGGTACGACTACCGTCCTGAGGTCTCGGGTTCGATCCCCGGCGAGTGCAGTGATATTGGATTTTTCCATATCAGCCCGAAGTATGGAATTTGTGCCCGATATGGCGATGGGCTCGTCTATCACATCTGGGACGAAACTAAGCTCGGCGAAATGTGTTTTAGTTCGCTAGTGCGCCTCTACCTACCCCTTCGGGGATACAGGCGTGAGCTTATGTTAAGTGCCACAGATGCGGCTTAATTTCATGATGAAACGGTACACTTGTTCACAATATAAACTCTGGGATACTCTTGCGTTTATCGACTACCGGCAGACGGGTAAGTGGGTCAACTATTTTTGATATTTTGCCAAAACTTTTTTCTCTATTTCATACATATAATACGTAGCGAGGAACATCCAAAAATATGTCATACATATATTTAACTCTTTAAAGGGAAATATCAGCATTGGCCTTCGAAATTAGAATTTTTTTTGGTCAACCTCCGTGGCTTGTCGGGCGAGTAGCTGTGAAGCGAGGGCGCGGGTTCGATTCCCGCACATTAGATTATTATGGCTATAATTCAGTAGACATACAGCAATTAGATGTGCAAAATACTTCATCAGAATTATAACAAAATATCGATCTGCAATTTCCAAAAAAAACTTAGAATCCCAATTTTGGGGCCAGTGCTGAGCTTTCGTCTTAGCCTGTTAATTTTAACTAAATACGCATTTATACTAGGGATGTTATGTTCGGTAACCGCCACTGAAACTTTCGGATATATCCGAAAAAATATCCGACATCGTAACCGTATGTGATAAAAATATTTCGGATACGGGCAGAGTCGAAAGGGATCCAATGAGATTTTTCGACAAAATTCAAAAGGATGAGGTACAAATTCGTGTGCTTTTTTAAATTTTTTTACTATCTATGTGGACCGATTTAAAAAAGACGAAAATCCTCAATTCGTCTTTATTTTTTTAATGTATATTACGCGATATCGCCGCCAAATGTGAGTTTACAAGATTCTTTTTGTGTTCGATAAAGCTTATTACAAGTTTCTCATATAAATTTTGTCACGATCGGATAAATTTTGAAATCGTCCATTAAGTTTTTCAAGATTATTTTTGTGTTGATAGAGCTTACTTCAAGGGTCATCCATATAATTGGTCAAGATTTCGGATACTTCCAGTTACGGATATTCCGTAATTGGAAATATCCGATGGAATTTCGTATCCCTAACCGAAATCCATTGAACATAAGATATCCGAATCCGTATCCGAAATATCATACCCATAACATCCCTAATACACTATAATGACATTACACATGGTGTTTTTCCACCGTTACATTATATACAGGGTGTACAATTAATGAAAAACATTACCCTCCTTTTGAGGCAGTCGAGTAGAACATAATTTATTGATCGTTATACAGGATGTTTGCAGCCGGCACGCGGTGTATATACAGGGTGTAGTCAGTGTTGGTCGGGGGGCGGCGGTGGGGGGGCGCGGCGCTAGGTGCGCGAGAGTCCCGCCGGCGGGGGCTTGGGGGGCAGCCGGGGGGCCAGCGCGCTGCGGGGGAACATCGCATTAGTAACAAGTACCAGGGGGGTGACTCCTGACCATCGATATATTATTTACCTAGATACACAGATGACGCTCGGAAAATGGGACAGCAAAGAAGTGCTTAAGCACTCCTTTTCCCTACAATTGGACGCCGACAGAATTCTAAATTTGAAAATTGAAATTTAAGAATGCTTGATCATTTCGTTTAAAAAGCTACTTTATAACACTTGCATAGGGTTATATTTGTGTTTGATTTAATAAGAACTTGTGATCTTTTTCTTTGTTTTATTCCTGAGTCCACTTTTTAGGACGATATTTGCAAAGAACTGTGCATCTAGGGTATAATATATTGATGCTCCTGACGCTCGATTCGGTTTATTTATTGACTTAAAATTCCACCGAAATCGAGTTAAAAAGTGCATTCATGTCACGTTAAAAACTACCAAATGACAAGTTCTCGAATATTATGCAACATTAGCGCACTTTAAAAGTCGATTTCGGTGGAATTTTTAGTCAATAAATGAAACCAAATCGAAATCACAATCGAATCGAGTGTCTAGAGAAAGGGGCTGGATGATGAATTTTGGCGCATCTTTTGCACAAGTCTCGACACAAAACACATAGCACCTACACAAAACAATGTTTGACAGCCTCTGTGGCGCAGTGGGGGAGTAGAAGGCTGTGAAACGAGAGGCCGTAGCTTCGATTCCCGCACTGAGTAAATGTTTGTGCGAACCAGACATTTGTTTCGGGTCTGGGTTGTTTTTTCGTAGTTTTTGATACCCACGATTAAAACAACGGACCACAGGCAAAAATGTGTAGCGAAACAAAGTTTTGTGTAGGTGAAATATAAGCAGAAGACGCGTCTTTAGTATCCAAAGTTATACGTTTATCTTTATCCCACCTTAATGTGGTGTCGGCACAAGACTTAGTCAGTTAGTTGGCTTATTTTTTCCAGAAATAACCCAGATAAGGGACGTTAGCCATGTAGCCGGTCGTAAAAATTGACTTGACTAACGCCCGAACGGTCAAACGCTCCTCAACTTTAACGGCTTCCTAAATAGATTTTCGCCATACAATTTTGACAGATAAGTGTATGACCATTCGGCGGTAAGTGTGTTGTGGCAGGTAGAAAGTATACTCACGCGTTATTATGATGCCGCCTCTGCAGTATGGTGGAGTGTGCCGGCCGCAGCAGCTCCGGGGCGGCGGCGGGGCGGGGCGGCAGCGGCGGGGGCGCGGGGGGACACGGCCCGCCGCCCGCGCCCGCGCCCCCGCCGCCCCCGCCGCCCGCGCCGCCCGCGCAGCACGGCGACGGAGGGGGCATGCCGTACTACAACAAGTCATTGTGATATAGGAACGTGTTGACACGTCTCTACGTAAGCTCACACACCTGTACAGCTAATGGTTTAGGTTACATCAACCACGTGTCGCTAGACTCATTTCTGCCCATCGTCATATAGGGTATAATATATATAATATACGCTCTGTAATATTACTGTGCTATTGCTGGGCACATGCCTCTTCTACTAATGAGAGGCCTTAGTCTACCACGCTGGCCTATTGCGGGTTGGTAGATTTCACATACCTTCCAAATCCTTGTGAAGAAATTCTAGGCTATGCAGGTTTATATATATAACGGGTTGACCCGTTGGAGGCGGCATATATATATATGTTACATAAGCGTATGGGCCACCGGAGGCCGAGCAGCCCGTGACTATTCGGTGGTTGTTTTAAGAGCTCACGCCTGTATCTGTAGGCAGAGGTGCACTAGCGATTCTCGGGATGGATGGGGCAGTACGGGTTGTCGGCCTCGTGCTGTCGTTGACTCTGAAGCGTCCTTCTGCGGCGGTTTATGAGCTCCCCAACAATACTGCCGTGGTAATCGAGTTAGCAGTAAAAACACGATTTCGAAAAAAACGGCGGTTAAAATTCAATTTCGCGATTTCAATAATTTCAAATTCGTGTTTATACAAAACTTATGACGGTTCTTTATATCCTTACTAAATAATAAAAGCGAAAGTAACTCTGTCTGTCTGTCTGTGGCGTTTTCACGTCTAAACCACTGAACCGATTTTGATGTATTTTCTTGGTGGTTTAGCTGCTCTAATTTATATATCTTTTTTGTATATGGTACTTTATAAGCATTTATTGTCAACTGGCATTTAAAAGAGCAACGCCAGAGTTTCTTGCCCGTTCTTCTCTGGCGAAACGGCCTTCCGAACTGGCGGTAGAGGAACTTTGACGGAATCTAAATAATGTAGTAACATTTCATGGATTCAATAAATATTTTGATTTTGATTTTTTTGATTTTGATGAAATTTGGTATGTGGGTACTTTTAACCCCAAGGACGGACATAGGGTACTTTATTTTTTTTTAAATCAACCCCTAAAGGGATGAAATAGGGGATGAAAGTTTGTATGGGAATTTTGGAACCGCTTAATGGATTTTGATGAAATTTGGTATGGGACAGTGGACACCTTTGAGTTTAAAGACACAAATGGGCTACTTTTTTTAAATCAACCCCTAATGGGCTGAAATAGGGGATGAAAGTTTGCATGAAGATTTTAGGTCCACTTAATGATTTTTTTAAAATTTGGTATGGGATAGTGGATACATTTGGGTTTAAAGTCACAAATGGGCTACTTTTTAAAATCAACCCCTAAAGGGATGAAATAGGGGTTGAAAATTTGTTTCTTTGTTTTTGGGCCGATTGACTTCAAAATCGATATCTGAGTCACCCCGTGGTTCCGAACGACAGAACCGCTGTCAGGAACTGGCAAAAGTGGCCGCCATTTTGTTTTTCTTTGTTTTTGGGACGATTGACTTCAAAATCGATATCTGGGTCGCCCCGTGGTTTCAAACGACAGAACCGCTGTCAGAACTGTCAAAAGTGGCCGCCATTTTGTTTTTCTTTGTTTTTGGGCCGATTGACTTCAAAATTGATATCTGAGTCGCCCCGTGGTTCCAAACGTCAGAACCGCTGTCAGAACTGTCAAAAGTGGCCGCCATTTTGTTTTTCTTTGTTTTTGGGCCGATTGACTTCAAAATCGATATCTGAGTCACCCCGTGGTTCCGAACGACGGAACCGCTGTCAGAACTGTCAAAAGTGGCCGCCATTTTGTTTTTCTTTGTTTTTGGGCCGATTGACTTCAAAATCGATATCTGGGTCGCCCCGTGGTTCCAAACGACAGAACCGCTGTCAGAACTGTTAAACGTGGCCGCCATGTTGTTTTTCTTTGTTTTTGGGCCGATTGACTTCAAAATCGATATCTGAGTCACCCCGTGGTTCCGAACGACAGAACCGCTGTCAGAACTGTCAAAAGTGGCCGCCACTTTGTTTTTCTTTGTTTTTGGGCCGATTGACTTAAAAATCGATATCTGGGTCGCCCCGTGGTTCCAAACGACAGAACCGCTGTCAGAACTGTTAAAAGTGGCCGCCATGTTGTTTTTCTTTGTTTTTGGGCCGATTGACTTCAAAATCGATATCTGAGTCACCCCGTGGTTCCAAACGACAGAACCGCTGTCAGAACTGTTAAAAGTGGCCGCCATTTTGTTTTTCTTTGTTTTTGGGCCGATTGACTTCAAAATCGATATCTGAGTCACCCCGTGGTTTCAAACGACAGAACCGCTGTCAAATTTCTCAAAAATGGCCGCCATTTGTTTTCTTTGTTTTTGGGCCAATTGACTTCAAAATCGATGTCTGGGTCCCCCATATTTAGACTAAAACTAAAATCAAAAGATTTTTCCATTGGCCCTACAAAATACGCGTGCGGAGCCGCGAGCAAAAGCTAGTTACCAATAAAAGGTAAAAAACGTTTAAGGAATTGGGTACTTGACTATGTTTGATTTTATACACATTTTTATATGTAATAAGCAAATAAAATAAAAAAGAAACCCTTCTGTAAAAACTGCATCGAAATTGGTTGAAAAATGAGGTAGTTATTCATTTTTTAAATTCTGGAGTGGAGGCATAGTGGAGATATCTTGCTATCCCTTTCCAACGCACGTACCGTTATGGATGTGACGTAATTATACTGATACTTCTCTTTCCCGCAGTTTGAAGGTTCAAAGTTTTTTATTATTTAGAATAATAAATAATAAAATAAAAATAAAAAGCCCGTTTATTCCATAACCATGAACATATGTAGGTATATATAACAACAAAATTTAATTAATTAATACTCCTTTTTTTTTATGGTTAGGACCCCTCTCGGGTAAAGGCCTCCTCTAGTTTTTGCCATTTATCTCTGTTTTGGGCAACGCTCTGCCAGTTTTTACAGATTCTGTTGATGTCATCCGACCAGCGTGCATTTGGCTTGCCTGGTCTCCTTTTGCCCTTTGGCCCAGGCCAAATTGTCGTAGATTTTGCCCACATGTCCGGATGCATCCTTGCCACATGTCCTGCCCAGTTCCATTTCAATTTCAGCGCGTATTCTAGAGCATCAATGGGTTGTTTCGTTTCTTATTTGTGTGTGCTTTATCTTTTGACACAGTCTTATTTTCAAAATATTTCTTTCTATGGCTCTTTGACATGTTATTATTTTGTTTTTAGCTACATTTGTGTATGTCCATGTCTGGCTACCGTAAGTAAGTGTTGGAAGTACACACGAATCTATGACCTTCTTTTTCAGTTGAAATGGCAAGTCACTTTTCATAATTTCCTTCATCGCCCAGAACTTGTTCCATGTTTTTTTGATTCTTCTATCTATTTCCTCGATGTTGTTGGATGCTTTAAAAGACAGTTGTTTACCTAGGTATACAAACTCTTTGACATATTCAATTTTCTCTCCTTGAATGGTGGTCATGATTTCAACATGATTAGTCATTAGTTTTGTTTTCTTGAGATTTATGTCTAGTCCAATGGCTTTACTTTCTTTTTGCAAGGATGTTAATAATAATTGAAGTTTTGTAGCATTTTCCTCTATGAGCACTATATCATCTGCGAAACATAAATGTGTTAAGTTTTTTGACTCTATTTTTTTACCTTTATCGTGCCAACTTAGTTTATTTAATGTGTGTTGTAGGACGGTGATAAAAAGTGTAGCAGATAAAGGGTCACTCTGTCTATTATTGAGAATATTTAAATAAAAACGTAAATCTATAATATGAAAATGAATCGCTGAATGTGTTGCTAAGCGCAAATCTCGAGAGCAGCTGAACCGATTTCGCTAATTCTTTTTTAGAATATCACTTGAAGTACGAGGATGGTTCTTACGGAGAGAAAAATAAAAAAAATGTCTGAAAAAGTCTAAAACACTTTTCTTTACTCGCATATAATCGATTCGTAATACTTAAAAGTCAATTTGAACTCTAAAAGGTATTAAAGTTAAGTTAAACCATATAGTTTAAGGCCTTTATTCATAATGACTTAGTGGGACGCTATAATACCGCTGTAGGACGTTTCCGAAAAATTGTTATTCATAATAGCTCAATAGCGTTAAAACGTTCCCAAAATCTCCCATAAAATGTCTGCAATTTATAGAAGCTGGCACCCTACTTTAACGCTTCAATAGCAAAAAATATGGCCGATTTCGATCAACTGATTCGTAATTGACGTTCCACCAGTTTTGGTTGAGATTAATTTGAGGGTGCCCGCGACTTCTATCATAAACATAAAAAAGTAAGCTCACGCCTGTATCCCCGAAGGGGTAGGCAGAGGCGTACTGGCGAACTAGAACACCCACATTTCGCCGAGCTTAGTTCCGTCCCAGATGTGATAGGGGGGGGAGCCTATCGCCATATCGGGTACTAATTTCAGACTCCGGGCTGATGATATGGAAAAATCCAATATCATTTTGCCCGACCCGGGGATCGAACCCGAGACCTCAGAACCGTAGTCGTACCGAAATACCACCACGCCACCAAGGCAGGCTTCTAGACTTCAGAGAGGCTTCTATCAAATGCAATTAATGTTATAAACACGATAGTTTGTGAGGTTGTATGGATGCTTAGACTATGGATGTTTTGTTACTCTTTCACACCAGATTGGTTGAACGGATCTGAATTTAATTCGGTAAAGAAATGGATTATAGTCTAGAATAAAAATGTCTAGGACAACAAGACAAATAAATGTGATGCAAAAGTTATGACCTCATGGTCATAAGTCGATCAGTTTATTTGAAATATACGCGCGCCAGGTCGGACAGCGTAATAATATTGAGAGAATAAACTTGTCCTAGGTGATTCTTCACCATTCACAGAACATTCTAGGATGTATTTATTTATAAAGGAATGACACATAGGCTACTTTTTTCCAGAAAATGTAGGGTCTCCGTAGGATAGATTTGTTTGAAGTCAGCTAGTATTTAATATTTTCCGTGTGGTATTTAATTACATACCTTGATTTCAAAAAAACATATTTTTCTTCAATATCATCATTATCTAAACACGTATAGCGTCACATGAATAAATCAAGAGAAATAAAACACTTCAAAAATACAATGATGAATTTTATTAAATCTTATTCAACAAAAAATACTTATGCACGCATGTTGCCTAATAATTCTTCAATACAATGGGTTTTAGACGGTTCTGTTGAAGCCGCTGTGAACTGGAAAGTCCGGTCCTGAATTCCATTCTCAGAGAAGACAGGGTATTTTTCTTACACGATTTGAAAGCCCCCTTTCATTCATACGCTCCAAGTGGCTCCAAGGAATATCCTCCAAATCTAAATTTCATTTCCAAATATCCATAATCTACCCATCTTCGTTGATGTTTAGGTATTGCATAAAACAAAATCACTTCACATGCAACAAACATAGTTTTACTTTGATTAAATTAATTAAATAAATATATAAACAAACTAAACTGGTCGCCATTTGCCATTTCGAATTGCGCGCGCAAGACGCGCGTGAATGATTGTTTTTTTTATTAGGCCATCGTTCCATGACTTTCCAGAGACAAAACTTGTTAAAATTACGTTTTATCTATGTACTAGCAACATTGTGACACGGTAAATATATTTTAGGTAATGGGGCTATAGTAAACTATTATGAATAAAGAATTTTATCGAACCTTCGATAGGCTTAAAATGCATTTTTACCAATATGAGCTTATATCTTCATTAGGGGTTTTATTATGAATAAAGGCCTTTGTGTTGATGGAGAGTTTCCGGGAAGGCAAAACAATTGAGTGACGTTAGTATCGTATAAATATTAATGTCAATATTTATACGAATTTATGCGGTACAAAGATCGCCGGGTCAGCTAGTTATCACCCAATTAGGTTGGCAACGCACCCACGATTATTTTGTATTTTGGGTCTTGGGTGTCTATGGGCGGTAGAGATCACTTACCATCAGGTGACCCATCTGCTCGTTTGCCAGTCTCTGCTATAATAATCACAAGTTTAAAAACTTAACTGACCGACTTCCAATTTACATATCGTGACCAAATTTAAATGGAACCGCCCTTGAAATAAGCTCTATCAAACACTAAAAGAATTTTGAAAATCGGTCCACATTTGGCGGAGATATCGAATAACATACATAAAAAAAATACCGACGAATTGAGGACCTCCTCCTTTTTGGGAAAAAAAACTAAAACCAAAAAAAACTAGGCATTAGGGATGTAAATAAAACACATAACAACTTGATACATAGCTATATATACGTTTACAGTACATATTTACATGTTAACACTACATTGTAGTCAATATAAAGCTATACAGGGTGTTTCATAAAGTTGGTACCAATAAAAATTCCACATACAGGGAGAACGATTTAAATCGTAATGGTAAAGTAAAAAACAAAAAAGGACCAAAGACTTCTGTATTTACTAGACAAGCTGTTTCGAAGTTAAATTGTGGCACATGACGGCGAGTGTTTGAAGTTTCACGGCTAAGGAAAAGAGCAGATTTCTATAGTGAGTTGAGGTCGATTAACAGAGACTTAGTGTGCACATTTTGTGTACCGAACAGCCAGTTTAATAGTATGCATAAAGTCTTTAAAAATAACGTAACTTTTTTGATGCATTATAAATCATAGAGATTTCAAAATCGTACTGTAAATCATCACAATTAGCATAGCAATGACTTTGTGTTTGCTAAAAATAATGATTTACCTCATAGGTGGTTTGCAAATCAACTGCAGCTAACCGTATGAGTCTGAAATTTCGTCACAAATTCAACTTTCCGTAATTTCAACGTTCAAAAATTAAATTCAACGTTCCGTACTTTAAAAGTAGTTATTATCGATACCAACTTTATGAAACAACCTGTATTTATATACAAATTGCAGCCAATAAACATACAACATCGTTTATATCAATTATCGTTATTTTCCACCTGCCCTTATATCCGTGTAGGGGGTTGGTGCATGGACGTATATCGGGGGGAGGCGGTAAGGGTCCGAAAACCCCCCTAATGCACGCCAAAGGTCAACAAAACTTTACTTCATTAATCAACCCGTGTTATATATACGTTTAAAGATACTTCGACTTTGAGAACTCTGATATATCCCAAATCTCGATTTAAATACAGGAATGGGCTAGGATAAATCGAGTTTAGGCCAAGTTAGTAACAGTCCTACAAGTCCCCTAAGATATTAAGCCGTTTTAAGATACAAGGGCATTAACCCCCCTCCCCGCGCTAATCATCAAACGCTCTACGCCCGTCGACGCAACATTTTTAAGCATCTGAAAGGTCAAAGGATTCGAGTTAGTTTTTACGACTGACCGTCTGCCTGACGTCAACCCGTCTGGAAGTACTCATGGGTATTTTGTGTTAAAAATTCCTTGCCCGACATAAGATTCGAACTCAGGACCTCCCGGTTACAAAGCTCATATGCCACTAGACCAAGAACTTCAACTAGCTTTTACAACATTAAAATATGATTCTTAAGTTCTTCTTCTTTTTAAAAATAATGGCTTCCACGCATTTGTGATGATCTAGCCGATGTCAAGGTAAATAGAGCAATTATGTCTTCACAATGACCATGAGACCCAGATGTGGATGATCTCAAGGTCCTGCTGGGATTATGGCGGCAATTCCTTCCAGTGCGATGCTCCTCAGATGACCTTCACTCGGCGAATCGACCAAACAAAGCCAGCCAACGCACCAAGCAAAACTCATCAAAGATCACCGGTTAAAAATTTATTATACTGTCCATCTTCGCTGAATTTTGGTGCAGCAAACCATATCACATTAAACAACAAACACAACTCCAGTCATAAAATAATTTTAACAAGCGATGCCCACCCTGTCAGCCTACCCGTCAATATCAACTTAAGTTTAGAATGACACAACTAATTTTAGTTTGACAGCATTAAAATTAGTTGCTGCGGCAATTAACATGTCAAAATGTTTATGCAATAACTAAAGTATTGACTATATTATGTAATCCTTAAACATATACATAAGTTGATTTGTCATATTTTATTGTGTTGACTTGTCATAAGATATATTTGATAAATAAATCATTTCATTTCATTAAACGTATGACAAAGTTAATAATGCTTTTTACATATTTATTCATTTAGTATTCCATGTATATATAAATAGATAATGATGTTTATTTGACTATAAAATTTCAATAATCATGAAAAAAAAATCTGTCTATGTACGACAAAACCAAAAATCAAGTATGTACTTTCTTCAATTAATCATTTTTTTTTTTACATAAATTAAAAAAGAATAACGGCGACTAGCAGCATCTAGATTAATATCGATTTATTCCAAATCTCGATTTAAATATAGGAATGAATTTTAGGATAAATCGAGTTTAGGTCTAAGTTGAGTACCAGCGGTTCATGTCGCCCTTAATCTCTTAGTAATTTTGAGTAAAAATATATAGAACCGGTACAGATTTTACTGTCTGCAATTTATATTGGAAAATACTTATCGTGTAATAAAAACTAATAAAACTCTATACAATATAGCTCTTATACACTTTAACATAAAGATGTACAGACACGAGTCGGCGCATAACAATTTAACATATAGTTAATCACATGTTTAAAAACTAAACTGACCGACTTCCAATTTACCGATCGTGACCAAATTTATATGGGACCACCCTTGAAATAACCTCTATCGAACACAAAAAGAATTTTGAAAATCGGTCCACATTTGGCGGAGATATCGCGTAACATACATAAAAAAAATACCAACGAATTGAGGACCTCCTCCTTTTTGGGAAGTCGGTCGAAAAAGGTTTTTTCGATTCACCCCTTTAAGGGGTGAAAAAGGGGTTATAAAAAAGTATATTTTTTCATTCAATCTCCTTAAAGATGGAAAGGGGTTACAACGCAGAAAGTATTTTTTGTGTTATTTGTCCCCCTTAAAGGGTGGAAAAGGGGGTAAGAACGGGAAAATAATGTTTTTCATCCAATCTGTATAGATTTCAATTATTTTTAAGGGGAATCCCTTGGGGGGAGGCCTATGTTCAGCAGTGGACGTCCTATATAGTCACGGGCGGCTCGGCCTCCGGTGGCCTATACGCTTATGTAACATATATATGTGCCGCCTCCGACGGGTGGAAATGGGCTTACAAGGAAAAACTTTTTCTTCGTTCAATCTGCTTAAAACTTCGTAAAAACACTGTTTAAAACATTTCTTGACGATTTTCAAATTTCAACCCTTAAAGAGCGAAAGAGTAGGTAATAAGTAGCTTAATTAGCTATATAAATACCAACTCATGTCTGTAGATCTGTGTAAGCTATGGGCCGTTGTCTCGCAACACAATCAAAAATAGTTCAGCAAGAAATTACATACAAAACATAATTTATACCATATACCAATACTGCCTCGGTGGCGTGGTTGTATTTCGGTACTACTACCTTCCTGAGGTCTCGGGTTCGATCCCCGGTCGGGCAAAGTGATATTGGGTTTTTTAATATCAGCCCGGAGTCGGAATTTGTGCCCGATATGGAGATGGACTCGTCTATCACATCTGGGACGGAATTAAGCTCGGCGAAATGTGGGTGTTTTTAGTTCGCTAGTGCGTTTCTGCCTACCCCTTCGAGGATACAGGAGTCAGTTTGTGTATTTATCTCGGTGCGGGAATCGAACCTTCGTCCTTTCGCTCCCCGACTACAGAAGCTGTAGATAATATTGATATCAATAAGCATTTATTGTAAGTTATTTCATGCTAAACCACGTCCAATCGTTCATCGAGTATATTATTACCACATTATAGTGACATAGTGACGTCATTGCGCACTATGACGTCACGTCTGTCTTCCTTACATATTCGTTACAGGGACATTTATTTATTGGCTTAAGGTATCGTCACACTACGAGTGAAGTGTATCAGCTGAGATCGACATTACGTTTCGATATTTCTGGATAATTTAAAAAAAAGAAAGAAAAATATTTTTAAAATAACAATTCCAAATTCAAAATAAATTCATTATTTATTAATAATTTGAATATTGTACAGTGTACATGTTCCATTTTTGAAATTTTTTTATTATTTGTGTCTTTTAAATCATTTAAACATTTCTAAATTTCTAAAACGGTGTAGTCGACGCGACATTTAAATTCTGATATGCTTCACTTCCATCGCAGTGTACCACAACCCTTATGGAAGCAATCTAAACGAAACATTTTATTTAATTTTTATTTCATCACTGCTTATTTCCACCAAATTTATTTAAATCTTCCATCATTAACATACAATAAAATCGGCTACAATCTGTCAATCACAAAAAATACAATTTACATACATTATTATAAAGTCGATATTACATCACATATCTAACTACACGATCATACACACCTTGACTGCCTCGGTGGCGTGGTGGTATTTCGGTACGACTACCGTCCTGAGGTCTCGGGATCGATACCCGACGAGGGCAGTGATATTGGAGTTTTCCATATCAGCCCGGAGTCTGAATTTGTGCCCGATATGGTGATAGGCTATCACATCTGGTACGGAACTAAGCTCGGTGAAATGTGGGTGTTCTAGTTCGCTAGTGCGCCTCTGCCTACCCCTTCGGGGATACAGGTGTGAGCTTATGTTATGTTACACACCATGACTATGTATAAGGAACAAATTAAATTGAAGTATAGACAAAATAGTATGAACGTATTGATATAAGCTCACGCCTGTATCCCCGAAGCGGTAGGCAGAGGCGCACTAGCGAACTAGAACACCCACATTTCGCCGAGCCCATTTCCGTCCTAGACGTGATAGACGAGCCTATCACCATCGGTCACTTTCAGACTCCGGGTAGACTTAGTAGAAAATCCCAAAATGCCCAACCGGGGGATCGAACCCGAAACCTCAGCGCCTTCAATAATACCACATAGTCAGCTTGTCAGGCTGTGGACCGGGTGGTCGTGGGTTCGATTCCGAGGTCGGGTAATGCGAATTTATTAATTTAATATACCCGGAACTATATCTTCCAGAAGAGGTCGACGTCAGGCAGGCAGCCGGTCGTAAAAACGAAGCCAAATCCTTTCTGCAACGTGCTTGAAAAAGTGTGTTGCGCTAACCCCACATTAAGGTGGGATAAGGGCAGGTAGAACGAAAGTCAGCTGAAGGGTTACCACCACCTCTTATAGCAGTATTATTATAATCGTTCTTCGTTTGTTTTGTATGAGAATCGGTACAAGTAAGATTATAATAATACTGCTATAAGAGGTGGTGGTAACCCTGTTCTCCCCCCTGTTCCTTATACTCTGTTGATCCGTGTACTTTAATGCAAGAAACGTGATGTAAATTCGACATAACCCGTCGATACAACACAATTTTATTACAACATTGTTGTAAGACGACAAATTTGAATATGACCTACTTATCTAGGTATTTTTTACAACAATTTTTGTCGGTGGCGGCATCCCCTCTCTAATAGAAGGGGAGTTAAGGTCCATTACGTCTCAGCGTCAGATCAGCACTGGCAGCGAAATTGGCATTAATATTACCTACCTAGCTGTAGCTCCCGACTTTGTTTCCAATTAACCCCTCTCATTTCCAATCCCTACTGCCTCCTTTTAGTCTAAACGCTTTTTTTAAGGCAGAGACTGGCAATCGAACTAGGGCGTCACCTGTAACTGATCACCGCCTTGACACCCATGATACCTAAAGTAACATGCGTTGCCAATATTAAAGGAAGAGAATACAGGTAGGGAAGGGGGAAATTGGGCCACCGAAAATTCTAAAATGAGCTCATAAGTATTTAGTTTCTTGTGGTAAAAAATAGGTCGTATTGGGACCATCTATCTCCCTAACACGCCTACACCGTAATGTGCATCCAGGGCGGTGACGTCACGGCCTTTGCTGTGCATCATTTGACAGTTACCCTTTCTACAACATTTGAACGTTTCATATATTTTTATTTAACGAAATTATATAATTCTTCCGAAAGATAATATTACTTATTGATACAGATTTCTTAGGTTTAAACGGATGTTATACATTATAATCACAAGTGTAACAACCTAACATATCGACTTCAAATCCGATCGTGACCAAATGTATATATATGGGAGATATCGCGTAACATACATAAAAAATACAGACGAATTGAGGACCTTCTCCTTTTTGGAAGTCGGTCGGAAATAATAGTGGATTGCGATAGAAACCGTATGAACTAAATTGATTTTTGACCGATTTCTCTGTCCTCAATTCATCTGTAATTTTTTATTTTTATGTATGTTACGCGATATCTCCGCCAAATGTGGACCGATTTTCAAAATTCTTTTTGGGTTATAGAGCTTATTCCAAGCGTGATCCCATATAAATTTGGTCACGATCGAATACGTTTTGAAGTCGGTGCGTTAAGTGTTTTGATGACAAGGGATGGGAAGGTCTGGATGGTGATTCATCAGTATTTATCCCTATTGTAGTGATTATGACTATACTTTAGTCCGTTCTTCATGTCATTCATGAGTCGAGCCTGTGCTGATCAGGTGCCGAGGCGTCAATACGACGATCCTTAACACTCCACCGTCCATTCAACTAAGCACTAAATATTTACAATGCAATAATACATTTGTTTAACCATGTCATTAAGCTCCCGCTGAAGGAGTAGGCAGAGATGAATTAGAGAACTAGAGCACCCGGATATTAGTACTTCCGGTCCCCTTGAGGGTCTTGAGTTGCCCTTGAGGGCATGACTTGATGGTTGGTTGTGACGGGTATGTGGGTATCCCTGTATCTGCATCGGTCATCCGCCTGTCTTGTCGCAAGCTCCACGATTTGCTTCTTCCCTCTTCGGATTCGGAGTGTGAAGAAGCATAAATAATCGGGCATGATTCTGGCGACCACTGATATTGTCATTGTTTGTCAGTAATCGCATTTTTTACTGCACTACGCTTACCATCAGGTGCAGTGTAATCACTTTACCGTGCCCGGATAAAAAAAATCTTATGCTATACGACATTAATGTTAGATTTAAGATGTCATATCAGCGGTTTAAGTAATGTAAGCCAAAGTAATCTAATACTATAGTTTTCGACCAACTTTCAAAAAAGAGGAGGTCCTCAATTCGTCTGTATTTTTTTATGTATGTTACGCGATATCTCCGCCAAATGTGGACTGGATTTTCAAAATTCTTTTTGTGGTCCCATATAAATTTGGTCACGATCGGTAAATTGGAAGTCGGTCAATTAAGTTCTTGTGATTTTTTTTCCATTTCAACTCAAAATTTAATTTGTTTGTTTGAGGTTATTTTATGGTAAGTAATCTCCATATAGACAGCCATAAATACCCAAGACACAAAAAACATGGGGGCGTGACCAACCTAGTAGGGATAGGGAAAGGGAAGGGGGAATTAGGCCCCCAGAAACACCATCATCGGGTAAACAAAAACTGATGTGAATGTTAATGTGTACAATACTGTAAGTCGACATACCGAAATATTTACACACATGCTAAGTGGCGTGGTTGTATTTCGGTACGACTACCGTCCTGAGGTCTCGGGTTCGATCCCCGGCGAGTGCAGTGATATTGGATTTTTCCATATCAGCCCGAAGTATGGAATTTGTGCCCGATATGGCGATGGGCTCGTCTATCACATCTGGGACGAAACTAAGCTCGGCGAAATGTGTTTTAGTTCGCTAGTGCGCCTCTACCTACCCCTTCGGGGATACAGGCGTGAGCTTATGTTAAGTGCCACAGATGCGGCTTAATTTCATGATGAAACGGTACACTTGTTCACAATATAAACTCTGGGATACTCTTGCGTTTATCGACTACCGGCAGACGGGTAAGTGGGTCAACTATTTTTGATATTTTGCCAAAACTTTTTTCTCTATTTCATACATATAATACGTAGCGAGGAACATCCAAAAATATGTCATACATATATTTAACTCTTTAAAGGGAAATATCAGCATTGGCCTTCGAAATTAGAATTTTTTTTGGTCAACCTCCGTGGCTTGTCGGGCGAGTAGCTGTGAAGCGAGGGCGCGGGTTCGATTCCCGCACATTAGATTATTATGGCTATAATTCAGTAGACATACAGCAATTAGATGTGCAAAATACTTCATCAGAATTATAACAAAATATCGATCTGCAATTTCCAAAAAAAACTTAGAATCCCAATTTTGGGGCCAGTGCTGAGCTTTCGTCTTAGCCTGTTAATTTTAACTAAATACGCATTTATACTAGGGATGTTATGTTCGGTAACCGCCACTGAAACTTTCGGATATATCCGAAAAAATATCCGACATCGTAACCGTATGTGATTACGATAAAAATATTTCGGATACGGGCAGAGTCGAAAGGGATCCAATGAGATTTTTCGACAAAATTCAAAAGGATGAGGTACAAATTCGTGTGCTTTTTTAAATTTTTTTACTATCTATGTGGACCGATTTAAAAAAGACGAAAATCCTCAATTCGTCTTTATTTTTTTTAATGTATATTACGCGATATCGCCGCCAAATGTGAGTTTACAAGATTCTTTTTGTGTTCGATAAAGCTTATTCCAAGTTTCTCATATAAATTTTGTCACGATCGGATAAATTTTGAAATCGTCCATTAAGTTTTTCAAGATTATTTTTGTGTTGATAGAGCTTACTTCAAGGGTCATCCATATAATTGGTCAAGATTTCGGATACTTCCAGTTACGGATATTCCGTAATTGGAAATATCCGATGGAATTTCGTATCCCTAACCGAAATCCATTGAACATAAGATATCCGAATCCGTATCCGAAATATCATACCCATAACATCCCTAATACACTATAATGCATTACACATGGTGTTTTTCCACCGTTACATTATATACAGGATGTACAATTAATGAAAAACATTACCCTCCTTTTGATGCAGTCGGGTAGAACATAATTTATTGATCGTTATACAGGATGTTTGCAGCCGGCACGCGGTGTATGTACAGGGTGTAGTCAGTGTTGGTCGGGGGGCGGCGGTGGGGGGGCGCGGCGCTAGGTGCGCGAGAGTCCCGCCGGCGGGGGCTTGGGGGGCAGCCGGGGGGCCAGCGCGCTGCGGGGGAACTTCGCATTAGTAACAAGTACCAGGGGGTGACTCATGACCATCGATATATTATTTACCTAGATACACAGTTGACGCTCGGAAAATGGGACAGCAAAGAAGTGCTTAAGCACTCCTTTTCCCTACAATTGGACGCCCACAGAATTCTAAATTTGAAAATTGAAATTTAAGAATGCTTGATCATTTCGTTTAAAAAGCTACTTTATAACACTTGCATAGGGTTATATTTGTGTTTGATTTAATAACAACTTGTGATCTTTTTCTTTGTTTTATTCCTGAGTCCACTTTTTAGGACGATATTTGCAAAGAACTGTGCATCTAGGGTATAATATATTGATGCTCCTGACGCTCGATTCGGTTTATTTATTGACTTAAAATTCCACCGAAATCGAGTTAAAAAGTGCATTAATGTCACGTTAAAAACTACCAAATGACAAGTTCTCGAATATTATGCAACATTAGCGCACTTTAAAAGTCGATTTCGGTGGAATTTTTAGTCAATAAATGAAACCAAATCGAAATCACAATCGAATCGAGTGTCTAGAGAAAGGGGCTGGTTGATGAATTTTGGCGCATCTTTTGCACAAGTCTCGACACAAAACACATAACACCTACACAAAACAATGTTTGACAGCCTCTGTGGCGCAGTGGGGGAGTAGAAGGCTGTGAAACGAGAGGCCATAGCTTCGATTCCCGCACTGAGTAAATGTTTGTGCGAACCAGACATTTGTTTCGGGTCTGGGTTGTTTTTTCGTAGTTTTTGATACCCACGATTAAAACAACGGACCACAGGCAAAAATGTGTAGGGAAACAAAGTTTTGTGTAGGTGAAATATAAGCAGAAGACGCGTCTATAGTATCCAAAGTTACACGTCTATCTTTATCCCACCTTAATGTGGTGTCGGCGCAACACACTCAGTCAAGAATGTTGCAGAAAGAATTTGACTTGATTTTTTTAGAAATAACCCAGATAAGGGACGTTAGCCATGTAGCCGGTCGTAAAAATTAAGCCAAATTCTTTCTGCAACATTCTCGACTAACGCCCGAATCGTCAAACGCTCCTCAACTTTAACAGCTTCCTAAATTGATTTTCGCCATACTATTTTGACAGATAAAAAAAAAAAAAATAATATTAGCCCTGTAATATTACTGTCCCACTGCTGGGCACGGGCCTCCTCTACTAATGAGAGGGGTTAGGCTTAGTCTACCACGCTGGCCTAATGCGGGTTGGCAGACTTCACATACCTTCGAAATTCCTGTGAAGAAATTCTCGGGTATGCAGGTTTCCTCACGATGTTTTCCTTCACCGTTATAGCAAGCGATATTTCACAATGAAAAAACACTTAACCATTCGGCGGTTAGTCTAGAATGGTCTACATGGCTACATGCCTAACGTCCCTATCAGGGTTCGATTGCAACACGCTTGAAAGTGTATTACGCCGACCCCACATTAAGGTGGGATAAGGGCAGGTAGAAAGTATACTCACGCGTTATTATGATGCCGCCTTTGCAGTATGGTGGAGTGTGCCGGCCGCAGCAGCTCCGGGGCGGCGGCGGGGCGGGGCGGCAGCGGCGGGGGCGCGGGGGGACACGGCCCGCCGCCCGCGCCCGCGCCCCCGCCGCCCCCGCCGCCCGCGCCGCCCGCGCAGCACGGCGACGGAGGGGGCATGCCGTACTACAACAAGTCATTGTGATATAGGAACGTGTTGACACGTCTCTACGTAAGCTCACACACCTGTACAGCTAATGGTTTAGGTTACATCAACCACGTGTCGCTAGACTCATTTCTGCCCATCGTCATATAGGGTATAATATATATAATATACGCTCTGTAATATTACTGTGCTATTGCTGGGCACATGCCTCTTCAACTAATGAGAGGCCTTAGTCTACCACGCTGGCCTATTGCGGGTTGGTAGATTTCACATACCTTCCAAATCCTTGTGAAGAAATTCTAGGCTATGCAGGTTTATATATATAACGGGTTGACCCGTTGGAGGCGGCATATATATATATATATGTTACATAAGCGTATGGGCCACCGGAGGCCGAGCAGCCCGTGACTATTCGGTGGTTGTTTTAAGAGCTCACGCCTGTATCTGTAGGCAGAGGTGCACTAGCGATTCTCGGGATGGATGGGGCAGTACGGGTTGTCGGCCTCGTGCTGTCGTTGACTCTGAAGCGTCCTTCTGCGGCGGTTTATGAGCTCCCCAACAATACTGCCGTGGTAATCGAGTTAGCAGTAAAAACACGATTTCGAAAAAAACGGCGGTTAAAATTCAATTTCGCGATTTCAATAATTTCAAATTCGTGTTTATACAAAACTTATGACGGTTCTTTATATCCTTACTAAATAATAAAAGCGAAAGTAACTCTGTCTGTCTGTCTGTGGCGTTTTCACGTCTAAACCACTGAACCGATTTTGATGTATTTTCTTGGTGGTTTAGCTGCTCTAATTTATATATCTTTTTTGTATATGGTACTTTATAAGCATTTATTGTCAACTGGCATTTAAAAGAGCAACGCCAGAGTTTCTTGCCCGTTCTTCTCTGGCGAAACGGCCTTCCGAACTGGCGGTAGAGGAACTTTGACGGAATCTAAATAATGTAGTAACATTTCATGGATTCAATAAATATTTTGATTTTGATTTTTTTGATTTTGATGAAATTTGGTATGTGGGTACTTTTAACCCCAAGGACGGACATAGGGTACTTTATTTTTTTTTAAATCAACCCCTAAAGGGATGAAATAGGGGATGAAAGTTTGTATGGGAATTTTGGAACCGCTTAATGGATTTTGATGAAATTTGGTATGGGACAGTGGACACCTTTGAGTTTAAAGACACAAATGGGCTACTTTTTTTAAATCAACCCCTAATGGGCTGAAATAGGGGATGAAAGTTTGCATGAAGATTTTAGGTCCACTTAATGATTTTTTTAAAATTTGGTATGGGATAGTGGATACATTTGGGTTTAAAGTCACAAATGGGCTACTTTTTAAAATCAACCCCTAAAGGGATGAAATAGGGGTTGAAAATTTGTTTCTTTGTTTTTGGGCCGATTGACTTCAAAATCGATATCTGAGTCACCCCGTGGTTCCGAACGACAGAACCGCTGTCAGGAACTGGCAAAAGTGGCCGCCATTTTGTTTTTCTTTGTTTTTGGGACGATTGACTTCAAAATCGATATCTGGGTCGCCCCGTGGTTTCAAACGACAGAACCGCTGTCAGAACTGTCAAAAGTGGCCGCCATTTTGTTTTTCTTTGTTTTTGGGCCGATTGACTTCAAAATTGATATCTGAGTCGCCCCGTGGTTCCAAACGTCAGAACCGCTGTCAGAACTGTCAAAAGTGGCCGCCATTTTGTTTTTCTTTGTTTTTGGGCCGATTGACTTCAAAATCGATATCTGAGTCACCCCGTGGTTCCGAACGACGGAACCGCTGTCAGAACTGTCAAAAGTGGCCGCCATTTTGTTTTTCTTTGTTTTTGGGCCGATTGACTTCAAAATCGATATCTGGGTCGCCCCGTGGTTCCAAACGACAGAACCGCTGTCAGAACTGTTAAACGTGGCCGCCATGTTGTTTTTCTTTGTTTTTGGGCCGATTGACTTCAAAATCGATATCTGAGTCACCCCGTGGTTCCGAACGACAGAACCGCTGTCAGAACTGTCAAAAGTGGCCGCCACTTTGTTTTTCTTTGTTTTTGGGCCGATTGACTTAAAAATCGATATCTGGGTCGCCCCGTGGTTCCAAACGACAGAACCGCTGTCAGAACTGTTAAAAGTGGCCGCCATGTTGTTTTTCTTTGTTTTTGGGCCGATTGACTTCAAAATCGATATCTGAGTCACCCCGTGGTTCCAAACGACAGAACCGCTGTCAGAACTGTTAAAAGTGGCCGCCATTTTGTTTTTCTTTGTTTTTGGGCCGATTGACTTCAAAATCGATATCTGAGTCACCCCGTGGTTTCAAACGACAGAACCGCTGTCAAATTTCTCAAAAATGGCCGCCATTTGTTTTCTTTGTTTTTGGGCCAATTGACTTCAAAATCGATGTCTGGGTCCCCCATATTTAGACTAAAACTAAAATCAAAAGATTTTTCCATTGGCCCTACAAAATACGCGTGCGGAGCCGCGAGCAAAAGCTAGTTACCAATAAAAGGTAAAAAACGTTTAAGGAATTGGGTACTTGACTATGTTTGATTTTATACACATTTTTATATGTAATAAGCAAATAAAATAAAAAAGAAACCCTTCTGTAAAAACTGCATCGAAATTGGTTGAAAAATGAGGTAGTTATTCATTTTTTAAATTCTGGAGTGGAGGCATAGTGGAGATATCTTGCTATCCCTTTCCAACGCACGTACCGTTATGGATGTGACGTAATTATACTGATACTTCTCTTTCCCGCAGTTTGAAGGTTCAAAGTTTTTTATTATTTAGAATAATAAATAATAAAATAAAAATAAAAAGCCCGTTTATTCCATAACCATGAACATATGTAGGTATATATAACAACAAAATTTAATTAATTAATACTCCTTTTTTTTTTATGGTTAGGACCCCTCTCGGGTAAAGGCCTCCTCTAGTTTTTGCCATTTATCTCTGTTTTGGGCAACGCTCTGCCAGTTTTTACAGATTCTGTTGATGTCATCCGACCAGCGTGCATTTGGCTTGCCTGGTCTCCTTTTGCCCTTTGGCCCAGGCCAAATTGTCGTAGATTTTGCCCACATGTCCGGACGCATCCTTGCCACATGTCCTGCCCAGTTCCATTTCAATTTCAGCGCGTATTCTAGAGCATCAATGGGTTGTTTCGTTTCTTATTTGTGTGTGCTTTATCTTTTGACACAGTCTTATTTTCAAAATATTTCTTTCTATGGCTCTTTGACATGTTATTATTTTGTTTTTAGCTACATTTGTGTATGTCCATGTCTGGCTACCGTAAGTAAGTGTTGGAAGTACACACGAATCTATGACCTTCTTTTTCAGTTGAAATGGCAAGTCACTTTTCATAATTTCCTTCATCGCCCAGAACTTGTTCCATGTTTTTTTGATTCTTCTATCTATTTCCTCGATGTTGTTGGATGCTTTAAAAGACAGTTGTTTACCTAGGTATACAAACTCTTTGACATATTCAATTTTCTCTCCTTGAATGGTGGTCATGATTTCAACATGATTAGTCATTAGTTTTGTTTTCTTGAGATTTATGTCTAGTCCAATGGCTTTACTTTCTTTTTGCAAGGATGTTAATAATAATTGAAGTTTTGTAGCATTTTCCTCTATGAGCACTATATCATCTGCGAAACATAAATGTGTTAAGTTTTTTGACTCTATTTTTTTACCTTTATCGTGCCAACTTAGTTTATTTAATGTGTGTTGTAGGACGGTGATAAAAAGTGTAGCAGATAAAGGGTCACTCTGTCTATTATTGAGAATATTTAAATAAAAACGTAAATCTATAATATGAAAATGAATCGCTGAATGTGTTGCTAAGCGCAAATCTCGAGAGCAGCTGAACCGATTTCGCTAATTCTTTTTTAGAATATCACTTGAAGTACGAGGATGGTTCTTACGGAGAGAAAAATAAAAAAAATGTCTGAAAAAGTCTAAAACACTTTTCTTTACTCGCATATAATCGATTCGTAATACTTAAAAGTCAATTTGAACTCTAAAAGGTATTAAAGTTAAGTTAAACCATATAGTTTAAGGCCTTTATTCATAATGACTTAGTGGGACGCTATAATACCGCTGTAGGACGTTTCCGAAAAATTGTTATTCATAATAGCTCAATAGCGTTAAAACGTTCCCAAAATCTCCCATAAAATGTCTGCAATTTATAGAAGCTGGCACCCTACTTTAACGCTTCAATAGCAAAAAATATGGCCGATTTCGATCAACTGATTCGTAATTGACGTTCCACCAGTTTTGGTTGAGATTAATTTGAGGGTGCCCGCGACTTCTATCATAAACATAAAAAAGTAAGCTCACGCCTGTATCCCCGAAGGGGTAGGCAGAGGCGTACTGGCGAACTAGAACACCCACATTTCGCCGAGCTTAGTTCCGTCCCAGATGTGATAGGGGGGGAGCCTATCGCCATATCGGGTACTAATTTCAGACTCCGGGCTGATGATATGGAAAAATCCAATATCATTTTGCCCGACCCGGGGATCGAACCCGAGACCTCAGAACCGTAGTCGTACCGAAATACCACCACGCCACCAAGGCAGGCTTCTAGACTTCAGAGAGGCTTCTATCAAATGCAATTAATGTTATAAACACGATAGTTTGTGAGGTTGTATGGATGCTTAGACTATGGATGTTTTGTTACTCTTTCACACCAGATTGGTTGAACGGATCTGAATTTAATTCGGTAAAGAAATGGATTATAGTCTAGAATAAAAATGTCTAGGACAACAAGACAAATAAATGTGATGCAAAAGTTATGACCTCATGGTCATAAGTCGATCAGTTTATTTGAAATATACGCGCGCCAGGTCGGACAGCGTAATAATATTGAGAGAATAAACTTGTCCTAGGTGATTCTTCACCATTCACAGAACATTCTAGGATGTATTTATTTATAAAGGAATGACACATAGGCTACTTTTTTCCAGAAAATGTAGGGTCTCCGTAGGATAGATTTGTTTGAAGTCAGCTAGTATTTAATATTTTCCGTGTGGTATTTAATTACATACCTTGATTTCAAAAAAACATATTTTTCTTCAATATCATCATTATCTAAACACGTATAGCGTCACATGAATAAATCAAGAGAAATAAAACACTTCAAAAATACAATGATGAATTTTATTAAATCTTATTCAACAAAAAATACTTATGCACGCATGTTGCCTAATAATTCTTCAATACAATGGGTTTTAGACGGTTCTGTTGAAGCCGCTGTGAACTGGAAAGTCCGGTCCTGAATTCCATTCTCAGAGAAGACAGGGTATTTTTCTTACACGATTTGAAAGCCCCCTTTCATTCATACGCTCCAAGTGGCTCCAAGGAATATCCTCCAAATCTAAATTTCATTTCCAAATATCCATAATCTACCCATCTTCGTTGATGTTTAGGTATTGCATAAAACAAAATCACTTCACATGCAACAAACATAGTTTTACTTTGATTAAATTAATTAAATAAATATATAAACAAACTAAACTGGTCGCCATGGTCGCCATTTGCCATTTCGAATTGCGCGCGCAAGACGCGCGTGAATGATTGTTTTTTTTATTAGGCCATCGTTCCATGACTTTCCAGAGACAAAACTTGTTAAAATTACGTTTTATCTATGTACTAGCAACATTGTGACACGGTAAATATATTTTAGGTAATGGGGCTATAGTAAACTATTATGAATAAAGAATTTTATCGAACCTTCGATAGGCTTAAAATGCATTTTTACCAATATGAGCTTATATCTTCATTAGGGGTTTTATTATGAATAAAGGCCTTTGTGTTGATGGAGAGTTTCCGGGAAGGCAAAACAATTGAGTGACGTTAGTATCGTATAAATATTAATGTCAATATTTATACGAATTTATGCGGTACAAAGATCGCCGGGTCAGCTAGTTATCACCCAATTAGGTTGGCAACGCACCCACGATTATTTTGTATTTTGGGTCTTGGGTGTCTATGGGCGGTAGAGATCAC
Organism: Clanis bilineata; assembly: GCA_036417725.1. Classification (NCBI taxonomy): domain Eukaryota; kingdom Metazoa; phylum Arthropoda; class Insecta; order Lepidoptera; family Sphingidae; genus Clanis; species Clanis bilineata. The sequence continues at coordinate 1,609,095 of CM071165.1, forward strand.
TTACCATCAGGTGACCCATCTGCTCGTTTGCCAGTCTCTGCTATAATAATCACAAGTTTAAAAACTTAACTGACCGACTTCCAATTTACATATCGTGACCAAATTTAAATGGAACCGCCCTTGAAATAAGCTCTATCAAACACTAAAAGAATTTTGAAAATCGGTCCACATTTGGCGGAGATATCGAATAACATACATAAAAAAAATACCGACGAATTGAGGACCTCCTCCTTTTTGGGAAAAAAAACTAAAACCAAAAAAAACTAGGCATTAGGGATGTAAATAAAACACATAACAACTTGATACATAGCTATATATACGTTTACAGTACATATTTACATGTTAACACTACATTGTAGTCAATATAAAGCTATACAGGGTGTTTCATAAAGTTGGTACCAATAAAAATTCCACATACAGGGAGAACGATTTAAATCGTAATGGTAAAGTAAAAAACAAAAAAGGACCAAAGACTTCTGTATTTACTAGACAAGCTGTTTCGAAGTTAAATTGTGGCACATGACGGCGAGTGTTTGAAGTTTCACGGCTAAGGAAAAGAGCAGATTTCTATAGTGAGTTGAGGTCGATTAACAGAGACTTAGTGTGCACATTTTGTGTACCGAACAGCCAGTTTAATAGTATGCATAAAGTCTTTAAAAATAACGTAACTTTTTTGATGCATTATAAATCATAGAGATTTCAAAATCGTACTGTAAATCATCACAATTAGCATAGCAATGACTTTGTGTTTGCTAAAAATAATGATTTACCTCATAGGTGGTTTGCAAATCAACTGCAGCTAACCGTATGAGTCTGAAATTTCGTCACAAATTCAACTTTCCGTAATTTCAACGTTCAAAAATTAAATTCAACGTTCCGTACTTTAAAAGTAGTTATTATCGATACCAACTTTATGAAACAACCTGTATTTATATACAAATTGCAGCCAATAAACATACAACATCGTTTATATCAATTATCGTTATTTTCCACCTGCCCTTATATCCGTGTAGGGGGTTGGTGCATGGACGTATATCGGGGGGAGGCGGTAAGGGTCCGAAAACCCCCCTAATGCACGCCAAAGGTCAACAAAACTTTACTTCATTAATCAACCCGTGTTATATATACGTTTAAAGATACTTCGACTTTGAGAACTCTGATATATCCCAAATCTCGATTTAAATACAGGAATGGGCTAGGATAAATCGAGTTTAGGCCAAGTTAGTAACAGTCCTACAAGTCCCCTAAGATATTAAGCCGTTTTAAGATACAAGGGCATTAACCCCCCTCCCCGCGCTAATCATCAAACGCTCTACGCCCGTCGACGCAACATTTTTAAGCATCTGAAAGGTCAAAGGATTCGAGTTAGTTTTTACGACTGACCGTCTGCCTGACGTCAACCCGTCTGGAAGTACTCATGGGTATTTTGTGTTAAAAATTCCTTGCCCGACATAAGATTCGAACTCAGGACCTCCCGGTTACAAAGCTCATATGCCACTAGACCAAGAACTTCAACTAGCTTTTACAACATTAAAATATGATTCTTAAGTTCTTCTTCTTTTTAAAAATAATGGCTTCCACGCATTTGTGATGATCTAGCCGATGTCAAGGTAAATAGAGCAATTATGTCTTCACAATGACCATGAGACCCAGATGTGGATGATCTCAAGGTCCTGCTGGGATTATGGCGGCAATTCCTTCCAGTGCGATGCTCCTCAGATGACCTTCACTCGGCGAATCGACCAAACAAAGCCAGCCAACGCACCAAGCAAAACTCATCAAAGATCACCGGTTAAAAATTTATTATACTGTCCATCTTCGCTGAATTTTGGTGCAGCAAACCATATCACATTAAACAACAAACACAACTCCAGTCATAAAATAATTTTAACAAGCGATGCCCACCCTGTCAGCCTACCCGTCAATATCAACTTAAGTTTAGAATGACACAACTAATTTTAGTTTGACAGCATTAAAATTAGTTGCTGCGGCAATTAACATGTCAAAATGTTTATGCAATAACTAAAGTATTGACTATATTATGTAATCCTTAAACATATACATAAGTTGATTTGTCATATTTTATTGTGTTGACTTGTCATAAGATATATTTGATAAATAAATCATTTCATTTCATTAAACGTATGACAAAGTTAATAATGCTTTTTACATATTTATTCATTTAGTATTCCATGTATATATAAATAGATAATGATGTTTATTTGACTATAAAATTTCAATAATCATGAAAAAAAAATCTGTCTATGTACGACAAAACCAAAAATCAAGTATGTACTTTCTTCAATTAATCATTTTTTTTTTTACATAAATTAAAAAAGAATAACGGCGACTAGCAGCATCTAGATTAATATCGATTTATTCCAAATCTCGATTTAAATATAGGAATGAATTTTAGGATAAATCGAGTTTAGGTCTAAGTTGAGTACCAGCGGTTCATGTCGCCCTTAATCTCTTAGTAATTTTGAGTAAAAATATATAGAACCGGTACAGATTTTACTGTCTGCAATTTATATTGGAAAATACTTATCGTGTAATAAAAACTAATAAAACTCTATACAATATAGCTCTTATACACTTTAACATAAAGATGTACAGACACGAGTCGGCGCATAACAATTTAACATATAGTTAATCACATGTTTAAAAACTAAACTGACCGACTTCCAATTTACCGATCGTGACCAAATTTATATGGGACCACCCTTGAAATAACCTCTATCGAACACAAAAAGAATTTTGAAAATCGGTCCACATTTGGCGGAGATATCGCGTAACATACATAAAAAAAATACCAACGAATTGAGGACCTCCTCCTTTTTGGGAAGTCGGTCGAAAAAGGTTTTTTCGATTCACCCCTTTAAGGGGTGAAAAAGGGGTTATAAAAAAGTATATTTTTTCATTCAATCTCCTTAAAGATGGAAAGGGGTTACAACGCAGAAAGTATTTTTTGTGTTATTTGTCCCCCTTAAAGGGTGGAAAAGGGGGTAAGAACGGGAAAATAATGTTTTTCATCCAATCTGTATAGATTTCAATTATTTTTAAGGGGAATCCCTTGGGGGGAGGCCTATGTTCAGCAGTGGACGTCCTATATAGTCACGGGCGGCTCGGCCTCCGGTGGCCTATACGCTTATGTAACATATATATGTGCCGCCTCCGACGGGTGGAAATGGGCTTACAAGGAAAAACTTTTTCTTCGTTCAATCTGCTTAAAACTTCGTAAAAACACTGTTTAAAACATTTCTTGACGATTTTCAAATTTCAACCCTTAAAGAGCGAAAGAGTAGGTAATAAGTAGCTTAATTAGCTATATAAATACCAACTCATGTCTGTAGATCTGTGTAAGCTATGGGCCGTTGTCTCGCAACACAATCAAAAATAGTTCAGCAAGAAATTACATACAAAACATAATTTATACCATATACCAATACTGCCTCGGTGGCGTGGTTGTATTTCGGTACTACTACCTTCCTGAGGTCTCGGGTTCGATCCCCGGTCGGGCAAAGTGATATTGGGTTTTTTAATATCAGCCCGGAGTCGGAATTTGTGCCCGATATGGAGATGGACTCGTCTATCACATCTGGGACGGAATTAAGCTCGGCGAAATGTGGGTGTTTTTAGTTCGCTAGTGCGTTTCTGCCTACCCCTTCGAGGATACAGGAGTCAGTTTGTGTATTTATCTCGGTGCGGGAATCGAACCTTCGTCCTTTCGCTCCCCGACTACAGAAGCTGTAGATAATATTGATATCAATAAGCATTTATTGTAAGTTATTTCATGCTAAACCACGTCCAATCGTTCATCGAGTATATTATTACCACATTATAGTGACATAGTGACGTCATTGCGCACTATGACGTCACGTCTGTCTTCCTTACATATTCGTTACAGGGACATTTATTTATTGGCTTAAGGTATCGTCACACTACGAGTGAAGTGTATCAGCTGAGATCGACATTACGTTTCGATATTTCTGGATAATTTAAAAAAAAGAAAGAAAAATATTTTTAAAATAACAATTCCAAATTCAAAATAAATTCATTATTTATTAATAATTTGAATATTGTACAGTGTACATGTTCCATTTTTGAAATTTTTTTATTATTTGTGTCTTTTAAATCATTTAAACATTTCTAAATTTCTAAAACGGTGTAGTCGACGCGACATTTAAATTCTGATATGCTTCACTTCCATCGCAGTGTACCACAACCCTTATGGAAGCAATCTAAACGAAACATTTTATTTAATTTTTATTTCATCACTGCTTATTTCCACCAAATTTATTTAAATCTTCCATCATTAACATACAATAAAATCGGCTACAATCTGTCAATCACAAAAAATACAATTTACATACATTATTATAAAGTCGATATTACATCACATATCTAACTACACGATCATACACACCTTGACTGCCTCGGTGGCGTGGTGGTATTTCGGTACGACTACCGTCCTGAGGTCTCGGGATCGATACCCGACGAGGGCAGTGATATTGGAGTTTTCCATATCAGCCCGGAGTCTGAATTTGTGCCCGATATGGTGATAGGCTATCACATCTGGTACGGAACTAAGCTCGGTGAAATGTGGGTGTTCTAGTTCGCTAGTGCGCCTCTGCCTACCCCTTCGGGGATACAGGTGTGAGCTTATGTTATGTTACACACCATGACTATGTATAAGGAACAAATTAAATTGAAGTATAGACAAAATAGTATGAACGTATTGATATAAGCTCACGCCTGTATCCCCGAAGCGGTAGGCAGAGGCGCACTAGCGAACTAGAACACCCACATTTCGCCGAGCCCATTTCCGTCCTAGACGTGATAGACGAGCCTATCACCATCGGTCACTTTCAGACTCCGGGTAGACTTAGTAGAAAATCCCAAAATGCCCAACCGGGGGATCGAACCCGAAACCTCAGCGCCTTCAATAATACCACATAGTCAGCTTGTCAGGCTGTGGACCGGGTGGTCGTGGGTTCGATTCCGAGGTCGGGTAATGCGAATTTATTAATTTAATATACCCGGAACTATATCTTCCAGAAGAGGTCGACGTCAGGCAGGCAGCCGGTCGTAAAAACGAAGCCAAATCCTTTCTGCAACGTGCTTGAAAAAGTGTGTTGCGCTAACCCCACATTAAGGTGGGATAAGGGCAGGTAGAACGAAAGTCAGCTGAAGGGTTACCACCACCTCTTATAGCAGTATTATTATAATCGTTCTTCGTTTGTTTTGTATGAGAATCGGTACAAGTAAGATTATAATAATACTGCTATAAGAGGTGGTGGTAACCCTGTTCTCCCCCCTGTTCCTTATACTCTGTTGATCCGTGTACTTTAATGCAAGAAACGTGATGTAAATTCGACATAACCCGTCGATACAACACAATTTTATTACAACATTGTTGTAAGACGACAAATTTGAATATGACCTACTTATCTAGGTATTTTTTACAACAATTTTTGTCGGTGGCGGCATCCCCTCTCTAATAGAAGGGGAGTTAAGGTCCATTACGTCTCAGCGTCAGATCAGCACTGGCAGCGAAATTGGCATTAATATTACCTACCTAGCTGTAGCTCCCGACTTTGTTTCCAATTAACCCCTCTCTTTTCCAATCCCTACTGCCTCCTTTTAGTCTAAACGCTTTTTTTAAGGCAGAGACTGGCAATCGAACTAGGGCGTCACCTGTAACTGATCACCGCCTTGACACCCATGATACCTAAAGTAACATGCGTTGCCAATATTAAAGGAAGAGAATACAGGTAGGGAAGGGGGAAATTGGGCCACCGAAAATTCTAAAATGAGCTCATAAGTATTTAGTTTCTTGTGGTAAAAAATAGGTCGTATTGGGACCATCTATCTCCCTAACACGCCTACACCGTAATGTGCATCCAGGGCGGTGACGTCACGGCCTTTGCTGTGCATCATTTGACAGTTACCCTTTCTACAACATTTGAACGTTTCATATATTTTTATTTAACGAAATTATATAATTCTTCCGAAAGATAATATTACTTATTGATACAGATTTCTTAGGTTTAAACGGATGTTATACATTATAATCACAAGTGTAACAACCTAACATATCGACTTCAAATCCGATCGTGACCAAATGTATATATATGGGAGATATCGCGTAACATACATAAAAAATACAGACGAATTGAGGACCTTCTCCTTTTTGGAAGTCGGTCGGAAATAATAGTGGATTGCGATAGAAACCGTATGAACTAAATTGATTTTTGACCGATTTCTCTGTCCTCAATTCATCTGTAATTTTTTATTTTTATGTAAGTTACGCGATATCTCCGCCAAATGTGGACCGATTTTCAAAATTCTTTTTGGGTTATAGAGCTTATTCCAAGCGTGATCCCATATAAATTTGGTCACGATCGAATACGTTTTGAAGTCGGTGCGTTAAGTGTTTTGATGACAAGGGATGGGAAGGTCTGGATGGTGATTCATCAGTATTTATCCCTATTGTAGTGATTATGACTATACTTTAGTCCGTTCTTCATGTCATTCATGAGTCGAGCCTGTGCTGATCAGGTGCCGAGGCGTCAATACGACGATCCTTAACACTCCACCGTCCATTCAACTAAGCACTAAATATTTACAATGCAATAATACATTTGTTTAACCATGTCATTAAGCTCCCGCTGAAGGAGTAGGCAGAGATGAATTAGAGAACTAGAGCACCCGGATATTAGTACTTCCGGTCCCCTTGAGGGTCTTGAGTTGCCCTTGAGGGCATGACTTGATGGTTGGTTGTGACGGGTATGTGGGTATCCCTGTATCTGCATCGGTCATCCGCCTGTCTTGTCGCAAGCTCCACGATTTGCTTCTTCCCTCTTCGGATTCGGAGTGTGAAGAAGCATAAATAATCGGGCATGATTCTGGCGACCACTGATATTGTCATTGTTTGTCAGTAATCGCATTTTTTACTGCACTACGCTTACCATCAGGTGCAGTGTAATCACTTTACCGTGCCCGGATAAAAAAAATCTTATGCTATACGACATTAATGTTAGATTTAAGATGTCATATCAGCGGTTTAAGTAATGTAAGCCAAAGTAATCTAATACTATAGTTTTCGACCAACTTTCAAAAAAGAGGAGGTCCTCAATTCGTCTGTATTTTTTTATGTATGTTACGCGATATCTCCGCCAAATGTGGACTGGATTTTCAAAATTCTTTTTGTGGTCCCATATAAATTTGGTCACGATCGGTAAATTGGAAGTCGGTCAATTAAGTTCTTGTGATTTTTTTTCCATTTCAACTCAAAATTTAATTTGTTTGTTTGAGGTTATTTTATGGTAAGTAATCTCCATATAGACAGCCATAAATACCCAAGACACAAAAAACATGGGGGCGTGACCAACCTAGTAGGGATAGGGAAAGGGAAGGGGGAATTAGGCCCCCAGAAACACCATCATCGGGTAAACAAAAACTGATGTGAATGTTAATGTGTACAATACTGTAAGTCGACATACCGAAATATTTACACACATGCTAAGTGGCGTGGTTGTATTTCGGTACGACTACCGTCCTGAGGTCTCGGGTTCGATCCCCGGCGAGTGCAGTGATATTGGATTTTTCCATATCAGCCCGAAGTATGGAATTTGTGCCCGATATGGCGATGGGCTCGTCTATCACATCTGGGACGAAACTAAGCTCGGCGAAATGTGTTTTAGTTCGCTAGTGCGCCTCTACCTACCCCTTCGGGGATACAGGCGTGAGCTTATGTTAAGTGCCACAGATGCGGCTTAATTTCATGATGAAACGGTACACTTGTTCACAATATAAACTCTGGGATACTCTTGCGTTTATCGACTACCGGCAGACGGGTAAGTGGGTCAACTATTTTTGATATTTTGCCAAAACTTTTTTCTCTATTTCATACATATAATACGTAGCGAGGAACATCCAAAAATATGTCATACATATATTTAACTCTTTAAAGGGAAATATCAGCATTGGCCTTCGAAATTAGAATTTTTTTTGGTCAACCTCCGTGGCTTGTCGGGCGAGTAGCTGTGAAGCGAGGGCGCGGGTTCGATTCCCGCACATTAGATTATTATGGCTATAATTCAGTAGACATACAGCAATTAGATGTGCAAAATACTTCATCAGAATTATAACAAAATATCGATCTGCAATTTCCAAAAAAAACTTAGAATCCCAATTTTGGGGCCAGTGCTGAGCTTTCGTCTTAGCCTGTTAATTTTAACTAAATACGCATTTATACTAGGGATGTTATGTTCGGTAACCGCCACTGAAACTTTCGGATATATCCGAAAAAATATCCGACATCGTAACCGTATGTGATTACGATAAAAATATTTCGGATACGGGCAGAGTCGAAAGGGATCCAATGAGATTTTTCGACAAAATTCAAAAGGATGAGGTACAAATTCGTGTGCTTTTTTAAATTTTTTTACTATCTATGTGGACCGATTTAAAAAAGACGAAAATCCTCAATTCGTCTTTATTTTTTTTAATGTATATTACGCGATATCGCCGCCAAATGTGAGTTTACAAGATTCTTTTTGTGTTCGATAAAGCTTATTCCAAGTTTCTCATATAAATTTTGTCACGATCGGATAAATTTTGAAATCGTCCATTAAGTTTTTCAAGATTATTTTTGTGTTGATAGAGCTTACTTCAAGGGTCATCCATATAATTGGTCAAGATTTCGGATACTTCCAGTTACGGATATTCCGTAATTGGAAATATCCGATGGAATTTCGTATCCCTAACCGAAATCCATTGAACATAAGATATCCGAATCCGTATCCGAAATATCATACCCATAACATCCCTAATACACTATAATGCATTACACATGGTGTTTTTCCACCGTTACATTATATACAGGATGTACAATTAATGAAAAACATTACCCTCCTTTTGATGCAGTCGGGTAGAACATAATTTATTGATCGTTATACAGGATGTTTGCAGCCGGCACGCGGTGTATGTACAGGGTGTAGTCAGTGTTGGTCGGGGGGCGGCGGTGGGGGGGCGCGGCGCTAGGTGCGCGAGAGTCCCGCCGGCGGGGGCTTGGGGGGCAGCCGGGGGGCCAGCGCGCTGCGGGGGAACTTCGCATTAGTAACAAGTACCAGGGGGTGACTCATGACCATCGATATATTATTTACCTAGATACACAGTTGACGCTCGGAAAATGGGACAGCAAAGAAGTGCTTAAGCACTCCTTTTCCCTACAATTGGACGCCCACAGAATTCTAAATTTGAAAATTGAAATTTAAGAATGCTTGATCATTTCGTTTAAAAAGCTACTTTATAACACTTGCATAGGGTTATATTTGTGTTTGATTTAATAACAACTTGTGATCTTTTTCTTTGTTTTATTCCTGAGTCCACTTTTTAGGACGATATTTGCAAAGAACTGTGCATCTAGGGTATAATATATTGATGCTCCTGACGCTCGATTCGGTTTATTTATTGACTTAAAATTCCACCGAAATCGAGTTAAAAAGTGCATTAATGTCACGTTAAAAACTACCAAATGACAAGTTCTCGAATATTATGCAACATTAGCGCACTTTAAAAGTCGATTTCGGTGGAATTTTTAGTCAATAAATGAAACCAAATCGAAATCACAATCGAATCGAGTGTCTAGAGAAAGGGGCTGGTTGATGAATTTTGGCGCATCTTTTGCACAAGTCTCGACACAAAACACATAACACCTACACAAAACAATGTTTGACAGCCTCTGTGGCGCAGTGGGGGAGTAGAAGGCTGTGAAACGAGAGGCCATAGCTTCGATTCCCGCACTGAGTAAATGTTTGTGCGAACCAGACATTTGTTTCGGGTCTGGGTTGTTTTTTCGTAGTTTTTGATACCCACGATTAAAACAACGGACCACAGGCAAAAATGTGTAGGGAAACAAAGTTTTGTGTAGGTGAAATATAAGCAGAAGACGCGTCTATAGTATCCAAAGTTACACGTCTATCTTTATCCCACCTTAATGTGGTGTCGGCGCAACACACTCAGTCAAGAATGTTGCAGAAAGAATTTGACTTGATTTTTTTAGAAATAACCCAGATAAGGGACGTTAGCCATGTAGCCGGTCGTAAAAATTAAGCCAAATTCTTTCTGCAACATTCTCGACTAACGCCCGAATCGTCAAACGCTCCTCAACTTTAACAGCTTCCTAAATTGATTTTCGCCATACTATTTTGACAGATAAAAAAAAAAAAAATAATATTAGCCCTGTAATATTACTGTCCCACTGCTGGGCACGGGCCTCCTCTACTAATGAGAGGGGTTAGGCTTAGTCTACCACGCTGGCCTAATGCGGGTTGGCAGACTTCACATACCTTCGAAATTCCTGTGAAGAAATTCTCGGGTATGCAGGTTTCCTCACGATGTTTTCCTTCACCGTTATAGCAAGCGATATTTCACAATGAAAAAACACTTAACCATTCGGCGGTTAGTCTAGAATGGTCTACATGGCTACATGCCTAACGTCCCTATCAGGGTTCGATTGCAACACGCTTGAAAGTGTATTACGCCGACCCCACATTAAGGTGGGATAAGGGCAGGTAGAAAGTATACTCACGCGTTATTATGATGCCGCCTTTGCAGTATGGTGGAGTGTGCCGGCCGCAGCAGCTCCGGGGCGGCGGCGGGGCGGGGCGGCAGCGGCGGGGGCGCGGGGGGACACGGCCCGCCGCCCGCGCCCGCGCCCCCGCCGCCCCCGCCGCCCCCGCCGCCCGCGCAGCACGGCGACGGAGGGGGCATGCCGTACTACAACAAGTCATTGTGATATAGGAACGTGTTGACACGTCTCTACGTAAGCTCACACACCTGTACAGCTAATGGTTTAGGTTACATCAACCACGTGTCGCTAGACTCATTTCTGCCCATCGTCATATAGGGTATAATATATATAATATACGCTCTGTAATATTACTGTGCTATTGCTGGGCACATGCCTCTTCAACTAATGAGAGGCCTTAGTCTACCACGCTGGCCTATTGCGGGTTGGTAGATTTCACATACCTTCCAAATCCTTGTGAAGAAATTCTAGGCTATGCAGGTTTATATATATAACGGGTTGACCCGTTGGAGGCGGCATATATATATATATATGTTACATAAGCGTATGGGCCACCGGAGGCCGAGCAGCCCGTGACTATTCGGTGGTTGTTTTAAGAGCTCACGCCTGTATCTGTAGGCAGAGGTGCACTAGCGATTCTCGGGATGGATGGGGCAGTACGGGTTGTCGGCCTCGTGCTGTCGTTGACTCTGAAGCGTCCTTCTGCGGCGGTTTATGAGCTCCCCAACAATACTGCCGTGGTAATCGAGTTAGCAGTAAAAACACGATTTCGAAAAAAACGGCGGTTAAAATTCAATTTCGCGATTTCAATAATTTCAAATTCGTGTTTATACAAAACTTATGACGGTTCTTTATATCCTTACTAAATAATAAAAGCGAAAGTAACTCTGTCTGTCTGTCTGTGGCGTTTTCACGTCTAAACCACTGAACCGATTTTGATGTATTTTCTTGGTGGTTTAGCTGCTCTAATTTATATATCTTTTTTGTATATGGTACTTTATAAGCATTTATTGTCAACTGGCATTTAAAAGAGCAACGCCAGAGTTTCTTGCCCGTTCTTCTCTGGCGAAACGGCCTTCCGAACTGGCGGTAGAGGAACTTTGACGGAATCTAAATAATGTAGTAACATTTCATGGATTCAATAAATATTTTGATTTTGATTTTTTTGATTTTGATGAAATTTGGTATGTGGGTACTTTTAACCCCAAGGACGGACATAGGGTACTTTATTTTTTTTTAAATCAACCCCTAAAGGGATGAAATAGGGGATGAAAGTTTGTATGGGAATTTTGGAACCGCTTAATGGATTTTGATGAAATTTGGTATGGGACAGTGGACACCTTTGAGTTTAAAGACACAAATGGGCTACTTTTTTTAAATCAACCCCTAATGGGCTGAAATAGGGGATGAAAGTTTGCATGAAGATTTTAGGTCCACTTAATGATTTTTTTAAAATTTGGTATGGGATAGTGGATACATTTGGGTTTAAAGTCACAAATGGGCTACTTTTTAAAATCAACCCCTAAAGGGATGAAATAGGGGTTGAAAATTTGTTTCTTTGTTTTTGGGCCGATTGACTTCAAAATCGATATCTGAGTCACCCCGTGGTTCCGAACGACAGAACCGCTGTCAGGAACTGGCAAAAGTGGCCGCCATTTTGTTTTTCTTTGTTTTTGGGACGATTGACTTCAAAATCGATATCTGGGTCGCCCCGTGGTTTCAAACGACAGAACCGCTGTCAGAACTGTCAAAAGTGGCCGCCATTTTGTTTTTCTTTGTTTTTGGGCCGATTGACTTCAAAATTGATATCTGAGTCGCCCCGTGGTTCCAAACGTCAGAACCGCTGTCAGAACTGTCAAAAGTGGCCGCCATTTTGTTTTTCTTTGTTTTTGGGCCGATTGACTTCAAAATCGATATCTGAGTCACCCCGTGGTTCCGAACGACGGAACCGCTGTCAGAACTGTCAAAAGTGGCCGCCATTTTGTTTTTCTTTGTTTTTGGGCCGATTGACTTCAAAATCGATATCTGGGTCGCCCCGTGGTTCCAAACGACAGAACCGCTGTCAGAACTGTTAAACGTGGCCGCCATGTTGTTTTTCTTTGTTTTTGGGCCGATTGACTTCAAAATCGATATCTGAGTCACCCCGTGGTTCCGAACGACAGAACCGCTGTCAGAACTGTCAAAAGTGGCCGCCACTTTGTTTTTCTTTGTTTTTGGGCCGATTGACTTAAAAATCGATATCTGGGTCGCCCCGTGGTTCCAAACGACAGAACCGCTGTCAGAACTGTTAAAAGTGGCCGCCATGTTGTTTTTCTTTGTTTTTGGGCCGATTGACTTCAAAATCGATATCTGAGTCACCCCGTGGTTCCAAACGACAGAACCGCTGTCAGAACTGTTAAAAGTGGCCGCCATTTTGTTTTTCTTTGTTTTTGGGCCGATTGACTTCAAAATCGATATCTGAGTCACCCCGTGGTTTCAAACGACAGAACCGCTGTCAAATTTCTCAAAAATGGCCGCCATTTGTTTTCTTTGTTTTTGGGCCAATTGACTTCAAAATCGATGTCTGGGTCCCCCATATTTAGACTAAAACTAAAATCAAAAGATTTTTCCATTGGCCCTACAAAATACGCGTGCGGAGCCGCGAGCAAAAGCTAGTTACCAATAAAAGGTAAAAAACGTTTAAGGAATTGGGTACTTGACTATGTTTGATTTTATACACATTTTTATATGTAATAAGCAAATAAAATAAAAAAGAAACCCTTCTGTAAAAACTGCATCGAAATTGGTTGAAAAATGAGGTAGTTATTCATTTTTTAAATTCTGGAGTGGAGGCATAGTGGAGATATCTTGCTATCCCTTTCCAACGCACGTACCGTTATGGATGTGACGTAATTATACTGATACTTCTCTTTCCCGCAGTTTGAAGGTTCAAAGTTTTTTATTATTTAGAATAATAAATAATAAAATAAAAATAAAAAGCCCGTTTATTCCATAACCATGAACATATGTAGGTATATATAACAACAAAATTTAATTAATTAATACTCCTTTTTTTTTTATGGTTAGGACCCCTCTCGGGTAAAGGCCTCCTCTAGTTTTTGCCATTTATCTCTGTTTTGGGCAACGCTCTGCCAGTTTTTACAGATTCTGTTGATGTCATCCGACCAGCGTGCATTTGGCTTGCCTGGTCTCCTTTTGCCCTTTGGCCCAGGCCAAATTGTCGTAGATTTTGCCCACATGTCCGGACGCATCCTTGCCACATGTCCTGCCCAGTTCCATTTCAATTTCAGCGCGTATTCTAGAGCATCAATGGGTTGTTTCGTTTCTTATTTGTGTGTGCTTTATCTTTTGACACAGTCTTATTTTCAAAATATTTCTTTCTATGGCTCTTTGACATGTTATTATTTTGTTTTTAGCTACATTTGTGTATGTCCATGTCTGGCTACCGTAAGTAAGTGTTGGAAGTACACACGAATCTATGACCTTCTTTTTCAGTTGAAATGGCAAGTCACTTTTCATAATTTCCTTCATCGCCCAGAACTTGTTCCATGTTTTTTTGATTCTTCTATCTATTTCCTCGATGTTGTTGGATGCTTTAAAAGACAGTTGTTTACCTAGGTATACAAACTCTTTGACATATTCAATTTTCTCTCCTTGAATGGTGGTCATGATTTCAACATGATTAGTCATTAGTTTTGTTTTCTTGAGATTTATGTCTAGTCCAATGGCTTTACTTTCTTTTTGCAAGGATGTTAATAATAATTGAAGTTTTGTAGCATTTTCCTCTATGAGCACTATATCATCTGCGAAACATAAATGTGTTAAGTTTTTTGACTCTATTTTTTTACCTTTATCGTGCCAACTTAGTTTATTTAATGTGTGTTGTAGGACGGTGATAAAAAGTGTAGCAGATAAAGGGTCACTCTGTCTATTATTGAGAATATTTAAATAAAAACGTAAATCTATAATATGAAAATGAATCGCTGAATGTGTTGCTAAGCGCAAATCTCGAGAGCAGCTGAACCGATTTCGCTAATTCTTTTTTAGAATATCACTTGAAGTACGAGGATGGTTCTTACGGAGAGAAAAATAAAAAAAATGTCTGAAAAAGTCTAAAACACTTTTCTTTACTCGCATATAATCGATTCGTAATACTTAAAAGTCAATTTGAACTCTAAAAGGTATTAAAGTTAAGTTAAACCATATAGTTTAAGGCCTTTATTCATAATGACTTAGTGGGACGCTATAATACCGCTGTAGGACGTTTCCGAAAAATTGTTATTCATAATAGCTCAATAGCGTTAAAACGTTCCCAAAATCTCCCATAAAATGTCTGCAATTTATAGAAGCTGGCACCCTACTTTAACGCTTCAATAGCAAAAAATATGGCCGATTTCGATCAACTGATTCGTAATTGACGTTCCACCAGTTTTGGTTGAGATTAATTTGAGGGTGCCCGCGACTTCTATCATAAACATAAAAAAGTAAGCTCACGCCTGTATCCCCGAAGGGGTAGGCAGAGGCGTACTGGCGAACTAGAACACCCACATTTCGCCGAGCTTAGTTCCGTCCCAGATGTGATAGGGGGGGAGCCTATCGCCATATCGGGTACTAATTTCAGACTCCGGGCTGATGATATGGAAAAATCCAATATCATTTTGCCCGACCCGGGGATCGAACCCGAGACCTCAGAACCGTAGTCGTACCGAAATACCACCACGCCACCAAGGCAGGCTTCTAGACTTCAGAGAGGCTTCTATCAAATGCAATTAATGTTATAAACACGATAGTTTGTGAGGTTGTATGGATGCTTAGACTATGGATGTTTTGTTACTCTTTCACACCAGATTGGTTGAACGGATCTGAATTTAATTCGGTAAAGAAATGGATTATAGTCTAGAATAAAAATGTCTAGGACAACAAGACAAATAAATGTGATGCAAAAGTTATGACCTCATGGTCATAAGTCGATCAGTTTATTTGAAATATACGCGCGCCAGGTCGGACAGCGTAATAATATTGAGAGAATAAACTTGTCCTAGGTGATTCTTCACCATTCACAGAACATTCTAGGATGTATTTATTTATAAAGGAATGACACATAGGCTACTTTTTTCCAGAAAATGTAGGGTCTCCGTAGGATAGATTTGTTTGAAGTCAGCTAGTATTTAATATTTTCCGTGTGGTATTTAATTACATACCTTGATTTCAAAAAAACATATTTTTCTTCAATATCATCATTATCTAAACACGTATAGCGTCACATGAATAAATCAAGAGAAATAAAACACTTCAAAAATACAATGATGAATTTTATTAAATCTTATTCAACAAAAAATACTTATGCACGCATGTTGCCTAATAATTCTTCAATACAATGGGTTTTAGACGGTTCTGTTGAAGCCGCTGTGAACTGGAAAGTCCGGTCCTGAATTCCATTCTCAGAGAAGACAGGGTATTTTTCTTACACGATTTGAAAGCCCCCTTTCATTCATACGCTCCAAGTGGCTCCAAGGAATATCCTCCAAATCTAAATTTCATTTCCAAATATCCATAATCTACCCATCTTCGTTGATGTTTAGGTATTGCATAAAACAAAATCACTTCACATGCAACAAACATAGTTTTACTTTGATTAAATTAATTAAATAAATATATAAACAAACTAAACTGGTCGCCATGGTCGCCATTTGCCATTTCGAATTGCGCGCGCAAGACGCGCGTGAATGATTGTTTTTTTTATTAGGCCATCGTTCCATGACTTTCCAGAGACAAAACTTGTTAAAATTACGTTTTATCTATGTACTAGCAACATTGTGACACGGTAAATATATTTTAGGTAATGGGGCTATAGTAAACTATTATGAATAAAGAATTTTATCGAACCTTCGATAGGCTTAAAATGCATTTTTACCAATATGAGCTTATATCTTCATTAGGGGTTTTATTATGAATAAAGGCCTTTGTGTTGATGGAGAGTTTCCGGGAAGGCAAAACAATTGAGTGACGTTAGTATCGTATAAATATTAATGTCAATATTTATACGAATTTATGCGGTACAAAGATCGCCGGGTCAGCTAGTTATCACCCAATTAGGTTGGCAACGCACCCACGATTATTTTGTATTTTGGGTCTTGGGTGTCTATGGGCGGTAGAGATCACTTACCATCAGGTGACCCATCTGCTCGTTTGCCAGTCTCTGCTATAATAATCACAAGTTTAAAAACTTAACTGACCGACTTCCAATTTACATATCGTGACCAAATTTAAATGGAACCGCCCTTGAAATAAGCTCTATCAAACACTAAAAGAATTTTGAAAATCGGTCCACATTTGGCGGAGATATCGAATAACATACATAAAAAAAATACCGACGAATTGAGGACCTCCTCCTTTTTGGGAAAAAAAACTAAAACCAAAAAAAACTAGGCATTAGGGATGTAAATAAAACACATAACAACTTGATACATAGCTATATATACGTTTACAGTACATATTTACATGTTAACACTACATTGTAGTCAATATAAAGCTATACAGGGTGTTTCATAAAGTTGGTACCAATAAAAATTCCACATACAGGGAGAACGATTTAAATCGTAATGGTAAAGTAAAAAACAAAAAAGGACCAAAGACTTCTGTATTTACTAGACAAGCTGTTTCGAAGTTAAATTGTGGCACATGACGGCGAGTGTTTGAAGTTTCACGGCTAAGGAAAAGAGCAGATTTCTATAGTGAGTTGAGGTCGATTAACAGAGACTTAGTGTGCACATTTTGTGTACCGAACAGCCAGTTTAATAGTATGCATAAAGTCTTTAAAAATAACGTAACTTTTTTGATGCATTATAAATCATAGAGATTTCAAAATCGTACTGTAAATCATCACAATTAGCATAGCAATGACTTTGTGTTTGCTAAAAATAATGATTTACCTCATAGGTGGTTTGCAAATCAACTGCAGCTAACCGTATGAGTCTGAAATTTCGTCACAAATTGTACTTTCCGTTATTCAAAAACTATGAGCCTTACGAAATTTTAGTACCGCTAGATTGCTAGCCATCCCCTCTTTAAAAGTAGTTATTATCGATACCAATTTTATGAAACAACCTGTATTTATATACAAATTGCAGCCAATAAACATACAACATCGTTTATATCAATTA
This sequence comes from Clanis bilineata, assembly GCA_036417725.1. NCBI lineage: Eukaryota > Metazoa > Arthropoda > Insecta > Lepidoptera > Sphingidae > Clanis > Clanis bilineata. Next base: position 1,626,855 of record CM071165.1, read on the forward strand.
TCGTTATTTTCCACCTGCCCTTATATCCGTGTAGGGGGTTGGTGCATGGACGTATATCGGGGGGAGGCGGTAAGGGTCCGAAAACCCCCCTAATGCACGCCAAAGGTCAACAAAACTTTACTTCATTAATCAACCCGTGTTATATATACGTTTAAAGATACTTCGACTTTGAGAACTCTGATATATCCCAAATCTCGATTTAAATACAGGAATGGGCTAGGATAAATCGAGTTTAGGCCAAGTTAGTAACAGTCCTACAAGTCCCCTAAGATATTAAGCCGTTTTAAGATACAAGGGCATTAACCCCCCTCCCCGCGCTAATCATCAAACGCTCTACGCCCGTCGACGCAACATTTTTAAGCATCTGAAAGGTCAAAGGATTCGAGTTAGTTTTTACGACTGACCGTCTGCCTGACGTCAACCCGTCTGGAAGTACTCATGGGTATTTTGTGTTAAAAATTCCTTGCCCGACATAAGATTCGAACTCAGGACCTCCCGGTTACAAAGCTCATATGCCACTAGACCAAGAACTTCAACTAGCTTTTACAACATTAAAATATGATTCTTAAGTTCTTCTTCTTTTTAAAAATAATGGCTTCCACGCATTTGCGATGATCTAGCCGATGTCAAGGTAAATAGAGCAATTATGTCTTCACAATGACCATGAGACCCAGATGTGGATGATCTCAAGGTCCTGCTGGGATTATGGCGGCAATTCCTTCCAGTGCGATGCTCCTCAGATGACCTTCACTCGGCGAATCGACCAAACAAAGCCAGCCAACGCACCAAGCAAAACTCATCAAAGATCACCGGTTAAAAATTTATTATACTGTCCATCTTCGCTGAATTTTGGTGCAGCAAACCATATCACATTAAACAACAAACACAACTCCAGTCATAAAATAATTTTAACAAGCGATGCCCACCCTGTCAGCCTACCCGTCAATATCAACTTAAGTTTAGAATGACACAACTAATTTTAGTTTGACAGCATTAAAATTAGTTGCTGCGGCAATTAACATGTCAAAATGTTTATGCAATAACTAAAGTATTGACTATATTATGTAATCCTTAAACATATACATAAGTTGATTTGTCATATTTTATTGTGTTGACTTGTCATAAGATATATTTGATAAATAAATCATTTCATTTCATTAAACGTATGACAAAGTTAATAATGCTTTTTACATATTTATTCATTTAGTATTCCATGTATATATAAATAGATAATGATGTTTATTTGACTATAAAATTTCAATAATCATGAAAAAAAAATCTGTCTATGTACGACAAAACCAAAAATCAAGTATGTACTTTCTTCAATTAATCATTTTTTTTTTAAAATAAATTAAAAAAGAATAACGGCGACTAGCAGCATCTAGATTAATATCGATTTATTCCAAATCTCGATTTAAATATAGGAATGAATTTTAGGATAAATCGAGTTTAGGTCTAAGTTGAGTACCAGCGGTTCATGTCGCCCTTAATCTCTTAGTAATTTTGAGTAAAAATATATAGAACCGGTACAGATTTTACTGTCTGCAATTTATATTGGAAAATACTTATCGTGTAATAAAAACTAATAAAACTCTATACAATATAGCTCTTATACACTTTAACATAAAGATGTACAGACACGAGTCGGCGCATAACAATTTAACATATAGTTAATCACATGTTTAAAAACTAAACTGACCGACTTCCAATTTACCGATCGTGACCAAATTTATATGGGACCACCCTTGAAATAACCTCTATCGAACACAAAAAGAATTTTGAAAATCGGTCCACATTTGGCGGAGATATCGCGTAACATACATAAAAAAAATACCAACGAATTGAGGACCTCCTCCTTTTTGGGAAGTCGGTCGAAAAAGGTTTTTTCGATTCACCCCTTTAAGGGGTGAAAAAGGGGTTATAAAAAAGTATATTTTTTCATTCAATCTCCTTAAAGATGGAAAGGGGTTACAACGCAGAAAGTATTTTTTGTGTTATTTGTCCCCCTTAAAGGGTGGAAAAGGGGGTAAGAACGGGAAAATAATGTTTTTCATCCAATCTGTATAGATTTCAATTATTTTTAAGGGGAATCCCTTGGGGGGAGGCCTATGTTCAGCAGTGGACGTCCTATATAGTCACGGGCGGCTCGGCCTCCGGTGGCCTATACGCTTATGTAACATATATATGTGCCGCCTCCGACGGGTGGAAATGGGCTTACAAGGAAAAACTTTTTCTTCGTTCAATCTGCTTAAAACTTCGTAAAAACACTGTTTAAAACATTTCTTGACGATTTTCAAATTTCAACCCTTAAAGAGCGAAAGAGTAGGTAATAAGTAGCTTAATTAGCTATATAAATACCAACTCATGTCTGTAGATCTGTGTAAGCTATGGGCCGTTGTCTCGCAACACAATCAAAAATAGTTCAGCAAGAAATTACATACAAAACATAATTTATACCATATACCAATACTGCCTCGGTGGCGTGGTTGTATTTCGGTACTACTACCTTCCTGAGGTCTCGGGTTCGATCCCCGGTCGGGCAAAGTGATATTGGGTTTTTTAATATCAGCCCGGAGTCGGAATTTGTGCCCGATATGGAGATGGACTCGTCTATCACATCTGGGACGGAATTAAGCTCGGCGAAATGTGGGTGTTTTTAGTTCGCTAGTGCGTTTCTGCCTACCCCTTCGAGGATACAGGAGTCAGTTTGTGTATTTATCTCGGTGCGGGAATCGAACCTTCGTCCTTTCGCTCCCCGACTACAGAAGCTGTAGATAATATTGATATCAATAAGCATTTATTGTAAGTTATTTCATGCTAAACCACGTCCAATCGTTCATCGAGTATATTATTACCACATTATAGTGACATAGTGACGTCATTGCGCACTATGACGTCACGTCTGTCTTCCTTACATATTCGTTACAGGGACATTTATTTATTGGCTTAAGGTATCGTCACACTACGAGTGAAGTGTATCAGCTGAGATCGACATTACGTTTCGATATTTCTGGATAATTTAAAAAAAAGAAAGAAAAATATTTTTAAAATAACAATTCCAAATTCAAAATAAATTCATTATTTATTAATAATTTGAATATTGTACAGTGTACATGTTCCATTTTTGAAATTTTTTTATTATTTGTGTCTTTTAAATCATTTAAACATTTCTAAATTTCTAAAACGGTGTAGTCGACGCGACATTTAAATTCTGATATGCTTCACTTCCATCGCAGTGTACCACAACCCTTATGGAAGCAATCTAAACGAAACATTTTATTTAATTTTTATTTCATCACTGCTTATTTCCACCAAATTTATTTAAATCTTCCATCATTAACATACAATAAAATCGGCTACAATCTGTCAATCACAAAAAATACAATTTACATACATTATTATAAAGTCGATATTACATCACATATCTAACTACACGATCATACACACCTTGACTGCCTCGGTGGCGTGGTGGTATTTCGGTACGACTACCGTCCTGAGGTCTCGGGATCGATACCCGACGAGGGCAGTGATATTGGAGTTTTCCATATCAGCCCGGAGTCTGAATTTGTGCCCGATATGGTGATAGGCTATCACATCTGGTACGGAACTAAGCTCGGTGAAATGTGGGTGTTCTAGTTCGCTAGTGCGCCTCTGCCTACCCCTTCGGGGATACAGGTGTGAGCTTATGTTATGTTACACACCATGACTATGTATAAGGAACAAATTAAATTGAAGTATAGACAAAATAGTATGAACGTATTGATATAAGCTCACGCCTGTATCCCCGAAGCGGTAGGCAGAGGCGCACTAGCGAACTAGAACACCCACATTTCGCCGAGCCCATTTCCGTCCTAGACGTGATAGACGAGCCTATCACCATCGGTCACTTTCAGACTCCGGGTAGACTTAGTAGAAAATCCCAAAATGCCCAACCGGGGGATCGAACCCGAAACCTCAGCGCCTTCAATAATACCACATAGTCAGCTTGTCAGGCTGTGGACCGGGTGGTCGTGGGTTCGATTCCGAGGTCGGGTAATGCGAATTTATTAATTTAATATACCCGGAACTATATCTTCCAGAAGAGGTCGACGTCAGGCAGGCAGCCGGTCGTAAAAACGAAGCCAAATCCTTTCTGCAACGTGCTTGAAAAAGTGTGTTGCGCTAACCCCACATTAAGGTGGGATAAGGGCAGGTAGAACGAAAGTCAGCTGAAGGGTTACCACCACCTCTTATAGCAGTATTATTATAATCGTTCTTCGTTTGTTTTGTATGAGAATCGGTACAAGTAAGATTATAATAATACTGCTATAAGAGGTGGTGGTAACCCTGTTCTCCCCCCTGTTCCTTATACTCTGTTGATCCGTGTACTTTAATGCAAGAAACGTGATGTAAATTCGACATAACCCGTCGATACAACACAATTTTATTACAACATTGTTGTAAGACGACAAATTTGAATATGACCTACTTATCTAGGTATTTTTTACAACAATTTTTGTCGGTGGCGGCATCCCCTCTCTAATAGAAGGGGAGTTAAGGTCCATTACGTCTCAGCGTCAGATCAGCACTGGCAGCGAAATTGGCATTAATATTACCTACCTAGCTGTAGCTCCCGACTTTGTTTCCAATTAACCCCTCTCTTTTCCAATCCCTACTGCCTCCTTTTAGTCTAAACGCTTTTTTTAAGGCAGAGACTGGCAATCGAACTAGGGCGTCACCTGTAACTGATCACCGCCTTGACACCCATGATACCTAAAGTAACATGCGTTGCCAATATTAAAGGAAGAGAATACAGGTAGGGAAGGGGGAAATTGGGCCACCGAAAATTCTAAAATGAGCTCATAAGTATTTAGTTTCTTGTGGTAAAAAATAGGTCGTATTGGGACCATCTATCTCCCTAACACGCCTACACCGTAATGTGCATCCAGGGCGGTGACGTCACGGCCTTTGCTGTGCATCATTTGACAGTTACCCTTTCTACAACATTTGAACGTTTCATATATTTTTATTTAACGAAATTTGGAGGGGCGTGTAAATAGCCCAAGCTCCACGCGGGATCGTAATCGTGAAAAAGTGTTAAGGTACATTAATAACTACCTACACAATAGAGAAAGATTACACCTTGCCTCACAAATCAACCAAACAGCAACCAACTGAATCGTAAGCCACTCACCTGGAATATTCGAAGCCGCTACGCAGTCCAGCAAATCAGTATCCACTAACAGCTCCAACCCCGGGGTGGTAGGTACATTGGTATATGGTGCTTGACGGTTTCGAACGTGCACTCACTTAACACAAACAAGGAGTCCACGAATGCACTCGTGAGAACAAGGTCTTTTTATTAGCACAATGCCATGTTCAGTTTACAGTCCAGAGCACATCTTGTCTGGAGGCTTCACTTCTTGAAGGGGCCGTTCAAGTTACAACAAGTTACAACGACGAAAAAAGTAGAAGAAGTGTCAACGCGCATGCGCCGAACCGCCGAATTCTTAATCCATCTGGCGGAAGTTTTTGGCGAACGCAAGAATTGTCCAATTACAGTGAACGGCATCACATCGTATATTAGCGTAAATTGCATTCAAATGAGTGACCCGTTCGACCACAGATGGCGCTGATAAGTAGTTGCGAGGACAAGATGTCATGAATTGCAATTAATTAAATATATATTAATAAAAAATGCTCAACCATGCTCCCCGCGTTGAAAGTTCCAAGAACTTTCGAAAGAAAAAAAATAATGCTACATTCTATTAAAGAACTTATAACAGAATGAAACTATTCAAATATTTTTAAGTTAATTATAAATGAGAATAATTGTCATTAAACAAGAATTAAATGAGAAAAATCTCACGTAACAACATTGTCAACCGTGAGTTAATTGAATTAAATTAAATTAAATGATTACTCATGACTGAAACTTATTGAGTAGGTATAGGGTACAACTTAACAATAGGGCGCTTAAAATTGCCAAATTTTGTTTTTACCGTCGCGACCCTCACGACATTATCAGTACCCGGATAAACTTCGGTTATTATTCCGATTGGCCAACTTAAAGGCGGTGAATCGTCTTGACCCACAAGTACAACAGTTCCGACCTGAACTGGTTTCTCTGGGGTTGCCCATTTCTGCTTAACTTGCAGAGTGTGCAAATACTCGATTCTCCACTTTTTCCAAAACGATTGGACCATACTATCCAGCAGCTGTTTACGTTGTAATAAATTAACACGTTCATGAGTTACGTCAGCGGCCGGTAAATACTTCAATGGGGTTGACATTAAAAAATGTGCGGGTGTGATAACCTCCGGATGCGGATCAGAAGTTACCACATTTAAAGGACGAGAGTTAAGTATACATTCTATCTGCACTAAAACAGTTTGTAACTCTTCGTATGAAAGCAGTTGATTACCGATAACCCGATATAAGTGAGTTTTTAAACATTTTATATTAGACTCCCACATTCCGCCGAAGTGGGGCGATCTTGGAGGAATCATTTTCCAATTTATCCGTTGTAATTTCAATTCCGCGGATATGATTGAATTAAATTTGGAATTTAAAAGAAACTTATAGAGCTCATCAAGTTGAGCTTTTGCACCAACAAAATTAGTACCATTGTCGGAATACAAACAAGATACAGGACCACGACGAGAGATGAATCGCTTAAACGCGGCTAAAAAGGCATCTGATGTCAATTCGGAAACAAGCTCGACATGTATAGCCTTAGTGACTAGACATATAAACAAACATATATACGCCTTTTGAGCATGTTGACCTCTACGACGAGTAAGAGTTATACGTATGGGACCTGTATAATCGACACCGGTGTGTACGAAGGCTTTAGCTTCAGCCACGCGGTACGCAGGTAAGTCTGCCATCCGAGGAGTCGGGTGCGACGGGTTCACACGAAAACATACGTTACATTTTCGGACAATCGATCTTATAACAGTACGGGCATCCAATATCCAAAATCGTTGTCTTAAAATGGACATCAATAGTCCAGGACCTGTATGGCAATTCATCTCATGATAATGTCGTATAATCAATTCTACAACGTGATCGCGTTTTGGAAGTAAGGCTGGATGTTTGGCATCAAATGGAAGGTCTGAATGAAATAATCTTCCGCCAACTCTAAGTATGCCCTCTTCATCTAAGAAAACTGTTAAATTTTGCAGTTTCTTTGACGGTAATTTACCGGTTTTAATTAATTTTATGTCCTGCACAAAATGTACAGATTGAACCTCGCGAATCATAGCTCGTTCCGCGATTATCAAACCTTCAACAGATTTCAATCTGTCATCTTTTCGATGTATGAAACGAAAAATGCAGACGATAGTACGCAATAACTTGTCCCATGACGAGACGCGCTGAGACAACTGACACAACAAGGGGAGTTCCGGTTGCGTCGTCACTGTCAGAACATTTATCTTATGTTCAGGTAGCTCTCCAATATTTGTGGGAGCGAACGGTTTAATAGGCCAAGCTTCGGGATCGCTAAGCATCCACGCGGGACCATTCCACCACAAGTCATGAGAGACGAGGTGGGATGGTAGCATGCCCCGAGAAAGGCAGTCACTAGGATTATCTTTCCCAGCTATATGAAAGAAATGCTCAGGAGCCAAATTTTCGTGGCACTGGGCAATGCGGTTACTTACAAAGATTGACCAACGGTGCGGGGATGAATGTATCCACGATAACGCAATCGTTGAGTCCGAAAATGCATACACTTCAGCGATTGGCATGCGTGCAGCGTATGTGTCCTTAACAATTTTAACTAATTTAGCCATCAGCACGGCAGCGCATAACTCGAGCCGAGCGAGCGTTATTATTTTTGTTGGCGACACTTTTGATTTTGCACACAAAAGTCTCACCCTAATACCCGACGGATATGTGCAATGTGCATAAATCACACATCCATACCCGTTCATACTCGCATCACAGAACGCAACAAGTCGGACAACGCAATCCATTCGAACACCAATATGTCGCGGAATACGCAATGTGGCGAGCAATGAAAATTCTTGAGCAAGCGATAGAAAAGCTTTAACCACATGCTCCGGTGCGGGATCATCCCAACCGATTTTGCTAAGCCATAATTCCTTTATCAATAACTTAGCATAAAGAATTACGGGAGCAACCAAACCAAGAATATCAAACAAACGGGCTACCACAGACAGTATATTCCGTTTTGTACATTTCTCAGTAATTGGAGCGGATGTGAAAAAGAACTTATCCTTACACGGATCCCAGGACATCCCGAGAACCTTTGATGAACTGCTTCCGGTGTCAAATTCCAATGATTTGCGATGCGAATCAGGGAGACCATTAAGTAACGTCGGTGAATTACTGGCCCATTTAACTAAGTCAAATGAACCTGCTTGAAACAAAGCAATAAGATCCTGAGAAAGCTGCTTAGCAGTCGCTTCATCAGGAGCGGAATGCACTAAGTCATCCATGTATAAAAACCCATTAACTATTTTTGCAGCTTCAGGGAAATTCGTACTCATATCCGCAGCCAGCTGTCGCACAGTGCGCATAGCTAAATAAGGGCTGGACTTGAGACCAAATGGAACGCGATTAAATTGAAATGTGCGAATCATTTCATTCTCATTAAAACGAAATAATATGCGCAAATATTTACGCTGGTCATGAGGAACACCAATACGTAAATACATTTGTTTAATATCAGCATTCATAGCGATTGGGAATAAACGGAAATCTAACAAAAGCAAAAATAAATCAGCCTGTAAATTAGGGCCAGTATGCAAAACGTCATTCAAAGACAATCCGGTATGTGTCTTCGCGCTGGCGTCGAGAACAATGCGCGGCATCGGTTTGTCCGAGCGAACAACGGCATGATGCGGTATGTAATAACCGCTATCGGAGATTTTGGACTCGTCAACTTCGCTTATATAACCGTTTTGTACATAATCCTGTATAACATTATTATAGGATTCTCTCAATGACGGAAGTTTATGAAACTGTCTTTCCAACGCCACAAATCGACGGTGAGCTACAGACCGGGAATTACCGAGTTCAGAAGGATCTTTACAAAAAGGCAGATTAACTGTATAGCGCCCTCCGTGATCACGAGTCACGGAGGACGTAAAAATGTTTTCACATTCCGTCTCTTCCGGCGACAACCAGTGAGTCTGAGGTAACTCCTCAAGTTCCCAAAATTTTTGAACTAAGTCATTTAGTGCTAACGCCGTAAAAGAAGACGTGTTATTAGAGATGCCGTCATCACGAGGGTAATTTCCCATCAAAACATAACCGAATACGGTCGCCAACGCGAGTGGAGCGCGAGTCCCTGACTCGATCCTACTTCCCAAGTATATGTACGGAAATAGCTGCGCACCCAACACGACGTCGATATTACCAGGGATGTTCCAACCTAAATCTGCGAGCGGTACGTCACAAAGATGATTTAAGTCACTATCCATCTCTATTAAATGCGAAGGTAATTGATCGGTTATGGATCGAACAACTAGTGCACGTATACTGAATTTTTGTTCAGGATATACGCGGGATTCAATATCTAAATAAACATAACCATAAATCGGTCGTGAAGTAGAACCAATACCATTAACAAAGGAATTACTTAACGGTATTATTTGTAAATTAAGTTTCTGGCAACAATCAGTTGTTATTAAATTATTTTGGGAGCCGTTGTCAATTAAACAACGCACTACCTTCTTACATCCTGTATAATTACCCTTAGATCGAGCGTACACTTGAGCGGTTGCTAACAAGATAGTAGCACTCGATACTACTGGCAGTGCAACCGATGTATTGTCACACTGCGACGGTGAAGTTATTATATTCGCATCCGTATGTGTCGTTTGTCTAACTATATTATGACTCACGGCATCACTAGCGATCCGAGTGGCGGGCTGCGGCGGCGTCGGTAACGACCTAGCACCGGACAGTGACGAAAGCCCGAGCGCGGCAGACGTCGCGGGTACCGAGACCGACTCAACAGAATTATTCAAGTCGGAAACGGTCATTACATATGATTTTGTTACATTTTTATTTTTCGTAAAATGTAAACACTTATGATGTCGTTTCTTGCATATCTCGCAAACTGACGACGAGTTACAACTCGATAAACTATGCAATACACTTAAACAGTTAACACAACCACGCTTAGATTTTATAAATTCATATCGCGCATGCGGAGTAGGCAACTTCTTAAACTCCGAGCAACTATAAAGTTGAACGTGATCATTTTTATTGCAATACGCACAATGTGACGTAGGCGCGTCCGCAAGCGGAGCCCCGACCGCGTCGGAGGCACCGTGCGCCTGCGGGAAAGTGTTGTCGCTTACGACGAAAGACTTGTAGGTATGTTGTACGCGCTTATCGCGTGGCGCTTGAACGGGAGGTTTTTTCGTATTCGAATACGCACACACGGTAGCCGACCGTTCTAAAATCTTAACTTGATCTTGAACGAACTTAATTAACGTCTCAGTAGACGGGAATTCAACGTCACGAACTGACATCTCAAATGCTTGAATGGTTTGAGAATCCATCTTTCTCAGTGCACAGTTCAGTAATATAAAGTCGGTTAAATCAGATATACCTAACTGTTTTAGAGCTGACATTGAGGAAGTATATTTATCTATAAACCAACTCAAGCTATTGCTACTATGCGCACAAGCCTTTAGATCGAGAATATTATTTAGATAATGAGTACCTAACTCTCGCTTATCTTGGTATTTTTTCACCAAATTATTCCAGATAATATTATAGGTTTCACCATTAGGTACAATACCTGCCGTAACCTTCAATGCGTTGTGTGTCAATTTACCTACTAAGTACTGCACACGCTGCGAGTCAGTAAGCTGTTTATTTTCGTGAATATTTGCTTTAAACGACTCATAAAAAATAGGCCAATTTTCAAACTTACCATCAAAACTAGCTAATTGGACAGGCGGTAATTTTATACCTTTATGGGTTTCCGAATCTTTGTTGTCAAGGCGCGACGGCAACTTATCCGTGCTCATCTTATTTCGAACGCGTTTAATACGAATATACAGATCTTCGAATGATTCTAAACAGGCATAATCGGGTCTCGATTCCGGTTTAAGTGTTAAATTTATTTGATTTATTTGATCTATAATGGACTCGAACTTACTTCTGATGTCATCAATAGTCTCAGTTTCAGTCATGAATTCCTCATTCGATCGCGACTCGAAAGAAACAATGTTTTTCGACATATTAAATATACGATTAACGCGCTTGAACAACAGTTCTTTTTTATGCTCAAGCATAGCTAACATAGTTTGCTGGCTTGTTTGAGCCATTTTAAAGCTTAAAAACCTTATAAAACGTGAGAAAACTCAAAATTACAATTAACTCACTGTTATCAAATAATTACGTAAAATATTGCGAAACTTGCAATATGGCGGAAATGGATGCCAATAATCGGCGAAACAGTAACTTTTTACCAACTTTAATTACGCAAAAAGTACTATGCTGATGAGCATCCGAGCTCGTAAAGGACCATAAGGGATGGAGGGGCGTGTAAATAGCCCAAGCTCCACGCGGGATCGTAATCGTGAAAAAGTGTTAAGGTACATTAATAACTACCTACACAATAGAGAAAGATTACACCTTGCCTCACAAATCAACCAAACAGCAACCAACTGAATCGTAAGCCACTCACCTGGAATATTCGAAGCCGCTACGCAGTCCAGCAAATCAGTATCCACTAACAGCTCCAACCCCGGGGTGGTAGGTACATCGGTATATGGTGCTTGACGGTTTCGAACGTGCACTCACTTAACACAAACAAGGAGTCCACGAATGCACTCGTGAGAACAAGGTCTTTTTATTAGCACAATGCCATGTTCAGTTTACAGTCCAGAGCACATCTTGTCTGGAGGCTTCACTTCTTGAAGGGGCCGTTCAAGTTACAACAAGTTACAACGACGAAAAAAGTAGAAGAAGTGTCAACGCGCATGCGCCGAACCGCCGAATTCTTAATCCATCTGGCGGAAGTTTTTGGCGAACGCAAGAATTGTCCAATTACAGTGAACGGCATCACATCGTATATTAGCGTAAATTGCATTCAAATGAGTGACCCGTTCGACCACAGATGGCGCTGATAAGTAGTTGCGAGGACAAGATGTCATGAATTGCAATTAATTAAATATATATTAATAAAAAATGCTCAACCAAAATTATATAATTCTTCCGAAAGATAATATTACTTATTGATACAGATTTCTTAGGTTTAAACGGATGTTATACATTATAATCACAAGTGTAACAACCTAACATATCGACTTCAAATCCGATCGTGACCAAATGTATATATATGGGAGATATCGCGTAACATACATAAAAAATACAGACGAATTGAGGACCTTCTCCTTTTTGGAAGTCGGTCGGAAATAATAGTGGATTGCGATAGAAACCGTATGAACTAAATTGATTTTTGACCGATTTCTCTGTCCTCAATTCATCTGTAATTTTTTATTTTTATGTATGTTACGCGATATCTCCGCCAAATGTGGACCGATTTTCAAAATTCTTTTTGGGTTATAGAGCTTATTCCAAGCGTGATCCCATATAAATTTGGTCACGATCGAATACGTTTTGAAGTCGGTGCGTTAAGTGTTTTGATGACAAGGGATGGGAAGGTCTGGATGGTGATTCATCAGTATTTATCCCTATTGTAGTGATTATGACTATACTTTAGTCCGTTCTTCATGTCATTCATGAGTCGAGCCTGTGCTGATCAGGTGCCGAGGCGTCAATACGACGATCCTTAACACTCCACCGTCCATTCAACTAAGCACTAAATATTTACAATGCAATAATACATTTGTTTAACCATGTCATTAAGCTCCCGCTGAAGGAGTAGGCAGAGATGAATTAGAGAACTAGAGCACCCGGATATTAGTACTTCCGGTCCCCTTGAGGGTCTTGAGTTGCCCTTGAGGGCATGACTTGATGGTTGGTTGTGACGGGTATGTGGGTATCCCTGTATCTGCATCGGTCATCCGCCTGTCTTGTCGCAAGCTCCACGATTTGCTTCTTCCCTCTTCGGATTCGGAGTGTGAAGAAGCATAAATAATCGGGCATGATTCTGGCGACCACTGATATTGTCATTGTTTGTCAGTAATCGCATTTTTTACTGCACTACGCTTACCATCAGGTGCAGTGTAATCACTTTACCGTGCCCGGATAAAAAAAATCTTATGCTATACGACATTAATGTTAGATTTAAGATGTCATATCAGCGGTTTAAGTAATGTAAGCCAAAGTAATCTAATACTATAGTTTTCGACCAACTTTCAAAAAAGAGGAGGTCCTCAATTCGTCTGTATTTTTTTATGTATGTTACGCGATATCTCCGCCAAATGTGGACTGGATTTTCAAAATTCTTTTTGTGGTCCCATATAAATTTGGTCACGATCGGTAAATTGGAAGTCGGTCAATTAAGTTCTTGTGATTTTTTTTCCATTTCAACTCAAAATTTAATTTGTTTGTTTGAGGTTATTTTATGGTAAGTAATCTCCATATAGACAGCCATAAATACCCAAGACACAAAAAACATGGGGGCGTGACCAACCTAGTAGGGATAGGGAAAGGGAAGGGGGAATTAGGCCCCCAGAAACACCATCATCGGGTAAACAAAAACTGATGTGAATGTTAATGTGTACAATACTGTAAGTCGACATACCGAAATATTTACACACATGCTAAGTGGCGTGGTTGTATTTCGGTACGACTACCGTCCTGAGGTCTCGGGTTCGATCCCCGGCGAGTGCAGTGATATTGGATTTTTCCATATCAGCCCGAAGTATGGAATTTGTGCCCGATATGGCGATGGGCTCGTCTATCACATCTGGGACGAAACTAAGCTCGGCGAAATGTGTTTTAGTTCGCTAGTGCGCCTCTACCTACCCCTTCGGGGATACAGGCGTGAGCTTATGTTAAGTGCCACAGATGCGGCTTAATTTCATGATGAAACGGTACACTTGTTCACAATATAAACTCTGGGATACTCTTGCGTTTATCGACTACCGGCAGACGGGTAAGTGGGTCAACTATTTTTGATATTTTGCCAAAACTTTTTTCTCTATTTCATACATATAATACGTAGCGAGGAACATCCAAAAATATGTCATACATATATTTAACTCTTTAAAGGGAAATATCAGCATTGGCCTTCGAAATTAGAATTTTTTTTGGTCAACCTCCGTGGCTTGTCGGGCGAGTAGCTGTGAAGCGAGGGCGCGGGTTCGATTCCCGCACATTAGATTATTATGGCTATAATTCAGTAGACATACAGCAATTAGATGTGCAAAATACTTCATCAGAATTATAACAAAATATCGATCTGCAATTTCCAAAAAAAACTTAGAATCCCAATTTTGGGGCCAGTGCTGAGCTTTCGTCTTAGCCTGTTAATTTTAACTAAATACGCATTTATACTAGGGATGTTATGTTCGGTAACCGCCACTGAAACTTTCGGATATATCCGAAAAAATATCCGACATCGTAACCGTATGTGATTACGATAAAAATATTTCGGATACGGGCAGAGTCGAAAGGGATCCAATGAGATTTTTCGACAAAATTCAAAAGGATGAGGTACAAATTCGTGTGCTTTTTTAAATTTTTTTACTATCTATGTGGACCGATTTAAAAAAGACGAAAATCCTCAATTCGTCTTTATTTTTTTTTAATGTATATTACGCGATATCGCCGCCAAATGTGAGTTTACAAGATTCTTTTTGTGTTCGATAAAGCTTATTCCAAGTTTCTCATATAAATTTTGTCACGATCGGATAAATTTTGAAATCGTCCATTAAGTTTTTCAAGATTATTTTTGTGTTGATAGAGCTTACTTCAAGGGTCATCCATATAATTGGTCAAGATTTCGGATACTTCCAGTTACGGATATTCCGTAATTGGAAATATCCGATGGAATTTCGTATCCCTAACCGAAATCCATTGAACATAAGATATCCGAATCCGTATCCGAAATATCATACCCATAACATCCCTAATACACTATAATGCATTACACATGGTGTTTTTCCACCGTTACATTATATACAGGATGTACAATTAATGAAAAACATTACCCTCCTTTTGATGCAGTCGGGTAGAACATAATTTATTGATCGTTATACAGGATGTTTGCAGCCGGCACGCGGTGTATGTACAGGGTGTAGTCAGTGTTGGTCGGGGGGCGGCGGTGGGGGGGCGCGGCGCTAGGTGCGCGAGAGTCCCGCCGGCGGGGGCTTGGGGGGCAGCCGGGGGGCCAGCGCGCTGCGGGGGAACTTCGCATTAGTAACAAGTACCAGGGGGTGACTCATGACCATCGATATATTATTTACCTAGATACACAGTTGACGCTCGGAAAATGGGACAGCAAAGAAGTGCTTAAGCACTCCTTTTCCCTACAATTGGACGCCCACAGAATTCTAAATTTGAAAATTGAAATTTAAGAATGCTTGATCATTTCGTTTAAAAAGCTACTTTATAACACTTGCATAGGGTTATATTTGTGTTTGATTTAATAACAACTTGTGATCTTTTTCTTTGTTTTATTCCTGAGTCCACTTTTTAGGACGATATTTGCAAAGAACTGTGCATCTAGGGTATAATATATTGATGCTCCTGACGCTCGATTCGGTTTATTTATTGACTTAAAATTCCACCGAAATCGAGTTAAAAAGTGCATTAATGTCACGTTAAAAACTACCAAATGACAAGTTCTCGAATATTATGCAACATTAGCGCACTTTAAAAGTCGATTTCGGTGGAATTTTTAGTCAATAAATGAAACCAAATCGAAATCACAATCGAATCGAGTGTCTAGAGAAAGGGGCTGGTTGATGAATTTTGGCGCATCTTTTGCACAAGTCTCGACACAAAACACATAACACCTACACAAAACAATGTTTGACAGCCTCTGTGGCGCAGTGGGGGAGTAGAAGGCTGTGAAACGAGAGGCCATAGCTTCGATTCCCGCACTGAGTAAATGTTTGTGCGAACCAGACATTTGTTTCGGGTCTGGGTTGTTTTTTCGTAGTTTTTGATACCCACGATTAAAACAACGGACCACAGGCAAAAATGTGTAGGGAAACAAAGTTTTGTGTAGGTGAAATATAAGCAGAAGACGCGTCTATAGTATCCAAAGTTACACGTCTATCTTTATCCCACCTTAATGTGGTGTCGGCGCAACACACTCAGTCAAGAATGTTGCAGAAAGAATTTGACTTGATTTTTTTAGAAATAACCCAGATAAGGGACGTTAGCCATGTAGCCGGTCGTAAAAATTAAGCCAAATTCTTTCTGCAACATTCTCGACTAACGCCCGAATCGTCAAACGCTCCTCAACTTTAACAGCTTCCTAAATTGATTTTCGCCATACTATTTTGACAGATAAAAAAAAAAAAAATAATATTAGCCCTGTAATATTACTGTCCCACTGCTGGGCACGGGCCTCCTCTACTAATGAGAGGGGTTAGGCTTAGTCTACCACGCTGGCCTAATGCGGGTTGGCAGACTTCACATACCTTCGAAATTCCTGTGAAGAAATTCTCGGGTATGCAGGTTTCCTCACGATGTTTTCCTTCACCGTTATAGCAAGCGATATTTCACAATGAAAAAACACTTAACCATTCGGCGGTTAGTCTAGAATGGTCTACATGGCTACATGCCTAACGTCCCTATCAGGGTTCGATTGCAACACGCTTGAAAGTGTATTACGCCGACCCCACATTAAGGTGGGATAAGGGCAGGTAGAAAGTATACTCACGCGTTATTATGATGCCGCCTTTGCAGTATGGTGGAGTGTGCCGGCCGCAGCAGCTCCGGGGCGGCGGCGGGGCGGGGCGGCAGCGGCGGGGGCGCGGGGGGACACGGCCCGCCGCCCGCGCCCGCGCCCCCGCCGCCCCCGCCGCCCCCGCCGCCCGCGCAGCACGGCGACGGAGGGGGCATGCCGTACTACAACAAGTCATTGTGATATAGGAACGTGTTGACACGTCTCTACGTAAGCTCACACACCTGTACAGCTAATGGTTTAGGTTACATCAACCACGTGTCGCTAGACTCATTTCTGCCCATCGTCATATAGGGTATAATATATATAATATACGCTCTGTAATATTACTGTGCTATTGCTGGGCACATGCCTCTTCAACTAATGAGAGGCCTTAGTCTACCACGCTGGCCTATTGCGGGTTGGTAGATTTCACATACCTTCCAAATCCTTGTGAAGAAATTCTAGGCTATGCAGGTTTATATATATAACGGGTTGACCCGTTGGAGGCGGCATATATATATATATATGTTACATAAGCGTATGGGCCACCGGAGGCCGAGCAGCCCGTGACTATTCGGTGGTTGTTTTAAGAGCTCACGCCTGTATCTGTAGGCAGAGGTGCACTAGCGATTCTCGGGATGGATGGGGCAGTACGGGTTGTCGGCCTCGTGCTGTCGTTGACTCTGAAGCGTCCTTCTGCGGCGGTTTATGAGCTCCCCAACAATACTGCCGTGGTAATCGAGTTAGCAGTAAAAACACGATTTCGAAAAAAACGGCGGTTAAAATTCAATTTCGCGATTTCAATAATTTCAAATTCGTGTTTATACAAAACTTATGACGGTTCTTTATATCCTTACTAAATAATAAAAGCGAAAGTAACTCTGTCTGTCTGTCTGTGGCGTTTTCACGTCTAAACCACTGAACCGATTTTGATGTATTTTCTTGGTGGTTTAGCTGCTCTAATTTATATATCTTTTTTGTATATGGTACTTTATAAGCATTTATTGTCAACTGGCATTTAAAAGAGCAACGCCAGAGTTTCTTGCCCGTTCTTCTCTGGCGAAACGGCCTTCCGAACTGGCGGTAGAGGAACTTTGACGGAATCTAAATAATGTAGTAACATTTCATGGATTCAATAAATATTTTGATTTTGATTTTTTTGATTTTGATGAAATTTGGTATGTGGGTACTTTTAACCCCAAGGACGGACATAGGGTACTTTATTTTTTTTTAAATCAACCCCTAAAGGGATGAAATAGGGGATGAAAGTTTGTATGGGAATTTTGGAACCGCTTAATGGATTTTGATGAAATTTGGTATGGGACAGTGGACACCTTTGAGTTTAAAGACACAAATGGGCTACTTTTTTTAAATCAACCCCTAATGGGCTGAAATAGGGGATGAAAGTTTGCATGAAGATTTTAGGTCCACTTAATGATTTTTTTAAAATTTGGTATGGGATAGTGGATACATTTGGGTTTAAAGTCACAAATGGGCTACTTTTTAAAATCAACCCCTAAAGGGATGAAATAGGGGTTGAAAATTTGTTTCTTTGTTTTTGGGCCGATTGACTTCAAAATCGATATCTGAGTCACCCCGTGGTTCCGAACGACAGAACCGCTGTCAGGAACTGGCAAAAGTGGCCGCCATTTTGTTTTTCTTTGTTTTTGGGACGATTGACTTCAAAATCGATATCTGGGTCGCCCCGTGGTTTCAAACGACAGAACCGCTGTCAGAACTGTCAAAAGTGGCCGCCATTTTGTTTTTCTTTGTTTTTGGGCCGATTGACTTCAAAATTGATATCTGAGTCGCCCCGTGGTTCCAAACGTCAGAACCGCTGTCAGAACTGTCAAAAGTGGCCGCCATTTTGTTTTTCTTTGTTTTTGGGCCGATTGACTTCAAAATCGATATCTGAGTCACCCCGTGGTTCCGAACGACGGAACCGCTGTCAGAACTGTCAAAAGTGGCCGCCATTTTGTTTTTCTTTGTTTTTGGGCCGATTGACTTCAAAATCGATATCTGGGTCGCCCCGTGGTTCCAAACGACAGAACCGCTGTCAGAACTGTTAAACGTGGCCGCCATGTTGTTTTTCTTTGTTTTTGGGCCGATTGACTTCAAAATCGATATCTGAGTCACCCCGTGGTTCCGAACGACAGAACCGCTGTCAGAACTGTCAAAAGTGGCCGCCACTTTGTTTTTCTTTGTTTTTGGGCCGATTGACTTAAAAATCGATATCTGGGTCGCCCCGTGGTTCCAAACGACAGAACCGCTGTCAGAACTGTTAAAAGTGGCCGCCATGTTGTTTTTCTTTGTTTTTGGGCCGATTGACTTCAAAATCGATATCTGAGTCACCCCGTGGTTCCAAACGACAGAACCGCTGTCAGAACTGTTAAAAGTGGCCGCCATTTTGTTTTTCTTTGTTTTTGGGCCGATTGACTTCAAAATCGATATCTGAGTCACCCCGTGGTTTCAAACGACAGAACCGCTGTCAAATTTCTCAAAAATGGCCGCCATTTGTTTTCTTTGTTTTTGGGCCAATTGACTTCAAAATCGATGTCTGGGTCCCCCATATTTAGACTAAAACTAAAATCAAAAGATTTTTCCATTGGCCCTACAAAATACGCGTGCGGAGCCGCGAGCAAAAGCTAGTTACCAATAAAAGGTAAAAAACGTTTAAGGAATTGGGTACTTGACTATGTTTGATTTTATACACATTTTTATATGTAATAAGCAAATAAAATAAAAAAGAAACCCTTCTGTAAAAACTGCATCGAAATTGGTTGAAAAATGAGGTAGTTATTCATTTTTTAAATTCTGGAGTGGAGGCATAGTGGAGATATCTTGCTATCCCTTTCCAACGCACGTACCGTTATGGATGTGACGTAATTATACTGATACTTCTCTTTCCCGCAGTTTGAAGGTTCAAAGTTTTTTATTATTTAGAATAATAAATAATAAAATAAAAATAAAAAGCCCGTTTATTCCATAACCATGAACATATGTAGGTATATATAACAACAAAATTTAATTAATTAATACTCCTTTTTTTTTTATGGTTAGGACCCCTCTCGGGTAAAGGCCTCCTCTAGTTTTTGCCATTTATCTCTGTTTTGGGCAACGCTCTGCCAGTTTTTACAGATTCTGTTGATGTCATCCGACCAGCGTGCATTTGGCTTGCCTGGTCTCCTTTTGCCCTTTGGCCCAGGCCAAATTGTCGTAGATTTTGCCCACATGTCCGGACGCATCCTTGCCACATGTCCTGCCCAGTTCCATTTCAATTTCAGCGCGTATTCTAGAGCATCAATGGGTTGTTTCGTTTCTTATTTGTGTGTGCTTTATCTTTTGACACAGTCTTATTTTCAAAATATTTCTTTCTATGGCTCTTTGACATGTTATTATTTTGTTTTTAGCTACATTTGTGTATGTCCATGTCTGGCTACCGTAAGTAAGTGTTGGAAGTACACACGAATCTATGACCTTCTTTTTCAGTTGAAATGGCAAGTCACTTTTCATAATTTCCTTCATCGCCCAGAACTTGTTCCATGTTTTTTTGATTCTTCTATCTATTTCCTCGATGTTGTTGGATGCTTTAAAAGACAGTTGTTTACCTAGGTATACAAACTCTTTGACATATTCAATTTTCTCTCCTTGAATGGTGGTCATGATTTCAACATGATTAGTCATTAGTTTTGTTTTCTTGAGATTTATGTCTAGTCCAATGGCTTTACTTTCTTTTTGCAAGGATGTTAATAATAATTGAAGTTTTGTAGCATTTTCCTCTATGAGCACTATATCATCTGCGAAACATAAATGTGTTAAGTTTTTTGACTCTATTTTTTTACCTTTATCGTGCCAACTTAGTTTATTTAATGTGTGTTGTAGGACGGTGATAAAAAGTGTAGCAGATAAAGGGTCACTCTGTCTATTATTGAGAATATTTAAATAAAAACGTAAATCTATAATATGAAAATGAATCGCTGAATGTGTTGCTAAGCGCAAATCTCGAGAGCAGCTGAACCGATTTCGCTAATTCTTTTTTAGAATATCACTTGAAGTACGAGGATGGTTCTTACGGAGAGAAAAATAAAAAAAATGTCTGAAAAAGTCTAAAACACTTTTCTTTACTCGCATATAATCGATTCGTAATACTTAAAAGTCAATTTGAACTCTAAAAGGTATTAAAGTTAAGTTAAACCATATAGTTTAAGGCCTTTATTCATAATGACTTAGTGGGACGCTATAATACCGCTGTAGGACGTTTCCGAAAAATTGTTATTCATAATAGCTCAATAGCGTTAAAACGTTCCCAAAATCTCCCATAAAATGTCTGCAATTTATAGAAGCTGGCACCCTACTTTAACGCTTCAATAGCAAAAAATATGGCCGATTTCGATCAACTGATTCGTAATTGACGTTCCACCAGTTTTGGTTGAGATTAATTTGAGGGTGCCCGCGACTTCTATCATAAACATAAAAAAGTAAGCTCACGCCTGTATCCCCGAAGGGGTAGGCAGAGGCGTACTGGCGAACTAGAACACCCACATTTCGCCGAGCTTAGTTCCGTCCCAGATGTGATAGGGGGGGAGCCTATCGCCATATCGGGTACTAATTTCAGACTCCGGGCTGATGATATGGAAAAATCCAATATCATTTTGCCCGACCCGGGGATCGAACCCGAGACCTCAGAACCGTAGTCGTACCGAAATACCACCACGCCACCAAGGCAGGCTTCTAGACTTCAGAGAGGCTTCTATCAAATGCAATTAATGTTATAAACACGATAGTTTGTGAGGTTGTATGGATGCTTAGACTATGGATGTTTTGTTACTCTTTCACACCAGATTGGTTGAACGGATCTGAATTTAATTCGGTAAAGAAATGGATTATAGTCTAGAATAAAAATGTCTAGGACAACAAGACAAATAAATGTGATGCAAAAGTTATGACCTCATGGTCATAAGTCGATCAGTTTATTTGAAATATACGCGCGCCAGGTCGGACAGCGTAATAATATTGAGAGAATAAACTTGTCCTAGGTGATTCTTCACCATTCACAGAACATTCTAGGATGTATTTATTTATAAAGGAATGACACATAGGCTACTTTTTTCCAGAAAATGTAGGGTCTCCGTAGGATAGATTTGTTTGAAGTCAGCTAGTATTTAATATTTTCCGTGTGGTATTTAATTACATACCTTGATTTCAAAAAAACATATTTTTCTTCAATATCATCATTATCTAAACACGTATAGCGTCACATGAATAAATCAAGAGAAATAAAACACTTCAAAAATACAATGATGAATTTTATTAAATCTTATTCAACAAAAAATACTTATGCACGCATGTTGCCTAATAATTCTTCAATACAATGGGTTTTAGACGGTTCTGTTGAAGCCGCTGTGAACTGGAAAGTCCGGTCCTGAATTCCATTCTCAGAGAAGACAGGGTATTTTTCTTACACGATTTGAAAGCCCCCTTTCATTCATACGCTCCAAGTGGCTCCAAGGAATATCCTCCAAATCTAAATTTCATTTCCAAATATCCATAATCTACCCATCTTCGTTGATGTTTAGGTATTGCATAAAACAAAATCACTTCACATGCAACAAACATAGTTTTACTTTGATTAAATTAATTAAATAAATATATAAACAAACTAAACTGGTCGCCATGGTCGCCATTTGCCATTTCGAATTGCGCGCGCAAGACGCGCGTGAATGATTGTTTTTTTTATTAGGCCATCGTTCCATGACTTTCCAGAGACAAAACTTGTTAAAATTACGTTTTATCTATGTACTAGCAACATTGTGACACGGTAAATATATTTTAGGTAATGGGGCTATAGTAAACTATTATGAATAAAGAATTTTATCGAACCTTCGATAGGCTTAAAATGCATTTTTACCAATATGAGCTTATATCTTCATTAGGGGTTTTATTATGAATAAAGGCCTTTGTGTTGATGGAGAGTTTCCGGGAAGGCAAAACAATTGAGTGACGTTAGTATCGTATAAATATTAATGTCAATATTTATACGAATTTATGCGGTACAAAGATCGCCGGGTCAGCTAGTTATCACCCAATTAGGTTGGCAACGCACCCACGATTATTTTGTATTTTGGGTCTTGGGTGTCTATGGGCGGTAGAGATCACTTACCATCAGGTGACCCATCTGCTCGTTTGCCAGTCTCTGCTATAATAATCACAAGTTTAAAAACTTAACTGACCGACTTCCAATTTACATATCGTGACCAAATTTAAATGGAACCGCCCTTGAAATAAGCTCTATCAAACACTAAAAGAATTTTGAAAATCGGTCCACATTTGGCGGAGATATCGAATAACATACATAAAAAAAATACCGACGAATTGAGGACCTCCTCCTTTTTGGGAAAAAAAACTAAAACCAAAAAAAACTAGGCATTAGGGATGTAAATAAAACACATAACAACTTGATACATAGCTATATATACGTTTACAGTACATATTTACATGTTAACACTACATTGTAGTCAATATAAAGCTATACAGGGTGTTTCATAAAGTTGGTACCAATAAAAATTCCACATACAGGGAGAACGATTTAAATCGTAATGGTAAAGTAAAAAACAAAAAAGGACCAAAGACTTCTGTATTTACTAGACAAGCTGTTTCGAAGTTAAATTGTGGCACATGACGGCGAGTGTTTGAAGTTTCACGGCTAAGGAAAAGAGCAGATTTCTATAGTGAGTTGAGGTCGATTAACAGAGACTTAGTGTGCACATTTTGTGTACCGAACAGCCAGTTTAATAGTATGCATAAAGTCTTTAAAAATAACGTAACTTTTTTGATGCATTATAAATCATAGAGATTTCAAAATCGTACTGTAAATCATCACAATTAGCATAGCAATGACTTTGTGTTTGCTAAAAATAATGATTTACCTCATAGGTGGTTTGCAAATCAACTGCAGCTAACCGTATGAGTCTGAAATTTCGTCACAAATTGTACTTTCCGTTATTCAAAAACTATGAGCCTTACGAAATTTTAGTACCGCTAGATTGCTAGCCATCCCCTCTTTAAAAGTAGTTATTATCGATACCAACTTTATGAAACAACCTGTATTTATATACAAATTGCAGCCAATAAACATACAACATCGTTTATATCAATTATCGTTATTTTCCACCTGCCCTTATATCCGTGTAGGGGGTTGGTGCATGGACGTATATCGGGGGGAGGCGGTAAGGGTCCGAAAACCCCCCTAATGCACGCCAAAGGTCAACAAAACTTTACTTCATTAATCAACCCGTGTTATATATACGTTTAAAGATACTTCGACTTTGAGAACTCTGATATATCCCAAATCTCGATTTAAATACAGGAATGGGCTAGGATAAATCGAGTTTAGGCCAAGTTAGTAACAGTCCTACAAGTCCCCTAAGATATTAAGCCGTTTTAAGATACAAGGGCATTAACCCCCCTCCCCGCGCTAATCATCAAACGCTCTACGCCCGTCGACGCAACATTTTTAAGCATCTGAAAGGTCAAAGGATTCGAGTTAGTTTTTACGACTGACCGTCTGCCTGACGTCAACCCGTCTGGAAGTACTCATGGGTATTTTGTGTTAAAAATTCCTTGCCCGACATAAGATTCGAACTCAGGACCTCCCGGTTACAAAGCTCATATGCCACTAGACCAAGAACTTCAACTAGCTTTTACAACATTAAAATATGATTCTTAAGTTCTTCTTCTTTTTAAAAATAATGGCTTCCACGCATTTGCGATGATCTAGCCGATGTCAAGGTAAATAGAGCAATTATGTCTTCACAATGACCATGAGACCCAGATGTGGATGATCTCAAGGTCCTGCTGGGATTATGGCGGCAATTCCTTCCAGTGCGATGCTCCTCAGATGACCTTCACTCGGCGAATCGACCAAACAAAGCCAGCCAACGCACCAAGCAAAACTCATCAAAGATCACCGGTTAAAAATTTATTATACTGTCCATCTTCGCTGAATTTTGGTGCAGCAAACCATATCACATTAAACAACAAACACAACTCCAGTCATAAAATAATTTTAACAAGCGATGCCCACCCTGTCAGCCTACCCGTCAATATCAACTTAAGTTTAGAATGACACAACTAATTTTAGTTTGACAGCATTAAAATTAGTTGCTGCGGCAATTAACATGTCAAAATGTTTATGCAATAACTAAAGTATTGACTATATTATGTAATCCTTAAACATATACATAAGTTGATTTGTCATATTTTATTGTGTTGACTTGTCATAAGATATATTTGATAAATAAATCATTTCATTTCATTAAACGTATGACAAAGTTAATAATGCTTTTTACATATTTATTCATTTAGTATTCCATGTATATATAAATAGATAATGATGTTTATTTGACTATAAAATTTCAATAATCATGAAAAAAAAATCTGTCTATGTACGACAAAACCAAAAATCAAGTATGTACTTTCTTCAATTAATCATTTTTTTTTTAAAATAAATTAAAAAAGAATAACGGCGACTAGCAGCATCTAGATTAATATCGATTTATTCCAAATCTCGATTTAAATATAGGAATGAATTTTAGGATAAATCGAGTTTAGGTCTAAGTTGAGTACCAGCGGTTCATGTCGCCCTTAATCTCTTAGTAATTTTGAGTAAAAATATATAGAACCGGTACAGATTTTACTGTCTGCAATTTATATTGGAAAATACTTATCGTGTAATAAAAACTAATAAAACTCTATACAATATAGCTCTTATACACTTTAACATAAAGATGTACAGACACGAGTCGGCGCATAACAATTTAACATATAGTTAATCACATGTTTAAAAACTAAACTGACCGACTTCCAATTTACCGATCGTGACCAAATTTATATGGGACCACCCTTGAAATAACCTCTATCGAACACAAAAAGAATTTTGAAAATCGGTCCACATTTGGCGGAGATATCGCGTAACATACATAAAAAAAATACCAACGAATTGAGGACCTCCTCCTTTTTGGGAAGTCGGTCGAAAAAGGTTTTTTCGATTCACCCCTTTAAGGGGTGAAAAAGGGGTTATAAAAAAGTATATTTTTTCATTCAATCTCCTTAAAGATGGAAAGGGGTTACAACGCAGAAAGTATTTTTTGTGTTATTTGTCCCCCTTAAAGGGTGGAAAAGGGGGTAAGAACGGGAAAATAATGTTTTTCATCCAATCTGTATAGATTTCAATTATTTTTAAGGGGAATCCCTTGGGGGGAGGCCTATGTTCAGCAGTGGACGTCCTATATAGTCACGGGCGGCTCGGCCTCCGGTGGCCTATACGCTTATGTAACATATATATGTGCCGCCTCCGACGGGTGGAAATGGGCTTACAAGGAAAAACTTTTTCTTCGTTCAATCTGCTTAAAACTTCGTAAAAACACTGTTTAAAACATTTCTTGACGATTTTCAAATTTCAACCCTTAAAGAGCGAAAGAGTAGGTAATAAGTAGCTTAATTAGCTATATAAATACCAACTCATGTCTGTAGATCTGTGTAAGCTATGGGCCGTTGTCTCGCAACACAATCAAAAATAGTTCAGCAAGAAATTACATACAAAACATAATTTATACCATATACCAATACTGCCTCGGTGGCGTGGTTGTATTTCGGTACTACTACCTTCCTGAGGTCTCGGGTTCGATCCCCGGTCGGGCAAAGTGATATTGGGTTTTTTAATATCAGCCCGGAGTCGGAATTTGTGCCCGATATGGAGATGGACTCGTCTATCACATCTGGGACGGAATTAAGCTCGGCGAAATGTGGGTGTTTTTAGTTCGCTAGTGCGTTTCTGCCTACCCCTTCGAGGATACAGGAGTCAGTTTGTGTATTTATCTCGGTGCGGGAATCGAACCTTCGTCCTTTCGCTCCCCGACTACAGAAGCTGTAGATAATATTGATATCAATAAGCATTTATTGTAAGTTATTTCATGCTAAACCACGTCCAATCGTTCATCGAGTATATTATTACCACATTATAGTGACATAGTGACGTCATTGCGCACTATGACGTCACGTCTGTCTTCCTTACATATTCGTTACAGGGACATTTATTTATTGGCTTAAGGTATCGTCACACTACGAGTGAAGTGTATCAGCTGAGATCGACATTACGTTTCGATATTTCTGGATAATTTAAAAAAAAGAAAGAAAAATATTTTTAAAATAACAATTCCAAATTCAAAATAAATTCATTATTTATTAATAATTTGAATATTGTACAGTGTACATGTTCCATTTTTGAAATTTTTTTATTATTTGTGTCTTTTAAATCATTTAAACATTTCTAAATTTCTAAAACGGTGTAGTCGACGCGACATTTAAATTCTGATATGCTTCACTTCCATCGCAGTGTACCACAACCCTTATGGAAGCAATCTAAACGAAACATTTTATTTAATTTTTATTTCATCACTGCTTATTTCCACCAAATTTATTTAAATCTTCCATCATTAACATACAATAAAATCGGCTACAATCTGTCAATCACAAAAAATACAATTTACATACATTATTATAAAGTCGATATTACATCACATATCTAACTACACGATCATACACACCTTGACTGCCTCGGTGGCGTGGTGGTATTTCGGTACGACTACCGTCCTGAGGTCTCGGGATCGATACCCGACGAGGGCAGTGATATTGGAGTTTTCCATATCAGCCCGGAGTCTGAATTTGTGCCCGATATGGTGATAGGCTATCACATCTGGTACGGAACTAAGCTCGGTGAAATGTGGGTGTTCTAGTTCGCTAGTGCGCCTCTGCCTACCCCTTCGGGGATACAGGTGTGAGCTTATGTTATGTTACACACCATGACTATGTATAAGGAACAAATTAAATTGAAGTATAGACAAAATAGTATGAACGTATTGATATAAGCTCACGCCTGTATCCCCGAAGCGGTAGGCAGAGGCGCACTAGCGAACTAGAACACCCACATTTCGCCGAGCCCATTTCCGTCCTAGACGTGATAGACGAGCCTATCACCATCGGTCACTTTCAGACTCCGGGTAGACTTAGTAGAAAATCCCAAAATGCCCAACCGGGGGATCGAACCCGAAACCTCAGCGCCTTCAATAATTCCACATAGTCAGCTTGTCAGGCTGTGGACCGGGTGGTCGTGGGTTCGATTCCGAGGTCGGGTAATGCGAATTTATTAATTTAATATACCCGGAACTATATCTTCCAGAAGAGGTCGACGTCAGGCAGGCAGCCGGTCGTAAAAACGAAGCCAAATCCTTTCTGCAACGTGCTTGAAAAAGTGTGTTGCGCTAACCCCACATTAAGGTGGGATAAGGGCAGGTAGAACGAAAGTCAGCTGAAGGGTTACCACCACCTCTTATAGCAGTATTATTATAATCGTTCTTCGTTTGTTTTGTATGAGAATCGGTACAAGTAAGATTATAATAATACTGCTATAAGAGGTGGTGGTAACCCCCCTGTTCCTTATACCCTGTTGATCTGTGTACTTTAATGCAATAAACGTGATGTAAATTCGACATAACCCGTCGATACAACACAATTTTATTACAACATTGTTGTAAGACGACAAATTTGAATATGACCTACTTATCTAGGTATTTTTTACAACAATTTTTGTCGGTGGCGGCATCCCCTCTCTAATAGAAGGGGAGTTAAGGTCCATTACGTCTCAGCGTCAGATCAGCACTGGCAGCGAAATTGGCATTAATATTACCTACCTAGCTGTAGCTCCCGACTTTGTTTCCAATTAACCCCTCTCTTTTCCAATCCCTACTGCCTCCTTTTAGTCTAAACGCTTTTTTTAAGGCAGAGACTGGCAATCGAACTAGGGCGTCACCTGTAACTGATCACCGCCTTGACACCCATGATACCTAAAGTAACATGCGTTGCCAATATTAAAGGAAGAGAATACAGGTAGGGAAGGGGGAAATTGGGCCACCGAAAATTCCAAAATGAGCTCATAAGTATTTAGTTTCTTGTGGTCAAAAATAGGTCGTAGTGGGACCATCTATCTCCCTAACACGCCTGCACCGTAATGTGCATCCAGGGCGGTGACGTCACGCCCTTGGCTGTACATCATTTGACGGTTACCCGCTCAACTAGATTTGAACGTTTCATAAATTTTATTTAACGAAATTATATAATTCTTCCGAAATTTGATAATATTACTTATTGATACAGATTTCTTAGGTTTAAGCGGATGTTATACATTATAATCACAAGTTTAACAACCTAAGATATCGACTTCAAATCCGATCGTGACCAAATGTATATAGAGACATCACGTAACACAAATAAAAGAATACAGATGATTTGAGGACCTTCACCTTTTTGGAAGTCGGTCAGAAATAATAATGGATTGCGATAGAAACCGTATGAACTGAATTTATTTTCGACCAACTTCTCGGTCCTCAATTCATCTGTATTTTTTAATGTATGTTACGCGATATCTCCGCCGAATGTGGACCGATTTTCAAAATTCTTTTTGTGTTCCATAGAGCTTATTCCAAGGGTGGTCCTATATAAATTTGGTCACGATCGAATACGTTTTGAAGTCATTCTAATAAGTTTTTTGATGACAAGGGGGCTGGAAGGTCTGGATGGTGATTCATCAGTATTTATCCCTATTGTGGTGATGATTGTACATACTTTAGTCCGTTCTTGATGTCATTCGTGAGTCGAGCCTGTGCTGATCAGGTGCCGAGGCGTTAATACGACGATCCTTAACACTCCACCGTGCATTCAACTAAGCACTAAATATTTACAATGCAATAATACATTTGTTTCACCATGTCATTAAGCTCACGCTGAAGGAGGAGGCAGAGATGAATTAGAGAACTAGAACACCCGAATGTTAGTACTTCCGGTTCCCTTGGGGGTCTTGAGTTGCCCTTGAGGGCATGACTTGATGGTTGGGACGGGTATGGGGGTATCCCTGAGTCTGCATCGGTCATCCGTCTGTATTATCGCAAGTACATGGATTTGCTTCTTCCCTCTTCGGATTCGGAGTGTGAAGAAGCATAAAGGCCGGCATGATTCTGGCGAGCACTGATATTGTCATTGTTTGTCAGTAATCGCATTTTTTACTGCACTACGCTTACCATCAGATGCAGTGTAATAATTTGGAGTGCCCGGATAAAAAAAACTTATTTCCGTCTCAAGTGATGAAATTTTAGCGACAGTTATGTTCGATTTAAGATGTCATATCAGCGGTTTATGTAATGTAAGCCAAAGTAATCCAATACTATGGATTTTAACATGGGCCTTAATTATAAAAAACATTTAAGCTGAGCAAATCATCAATATATTATACTCTAGATGCACAGTTCTTTGCAAATATCCTTCTAAAAAGTGGCCTCAGCAATAAAACAAAGAAAACTATCACAAGTTGTAATTAAATCAACACAAATATAACCTTAAGCACGTGCTATAAAGTAGGGTTTTAAACGAAATGAGCAAGCGTTCTTTAATTTGTATTTTGAAATTTAGAATTCTATCGACGTCCGACTGTAGGCAAAACGAGTGCTTAAGCACTTCTTTGCTGTCCCATTTTCCGAGCGTCAACTGTGCATCTAGGTTAATAATATGCCCCTTATAAAAATATTTAAGCGCGGCTTACCTTTATACCATATGTTGTCCCTTTCATTTTTAAACAATGTAACGCAAGGAAAAAAGTGACAGATTATTCTTAACCATTTGCTCAGCTAAAAATGCTTTTATAAGTAAGGCCCAATATCGATGAAGCAAATGGTTAAAAATTGTCTTGTCTCTTTTTCCTTGTGTCACATTTTTTGCAAATGAAACTGACAAGACTATTTTTAACCATTTGCTCAGCTAAAATGTTTTTATAAGAAAGGCGTTATATGACTGCCTCGGTGGCGTGGTTGTATTTCGGTACGACTACTGTCCTGAGGTCTCGGGTTCGATCGCGGATCGGGCAAAGTGATATTGGATTTTTCCATATCAGCCCGGAGTCTGGAATTTGTGCCCGATGTGGCGATGGGCTCGTTTATCACATCTGGGACGGAACTAAGCTCGGCGAAATGTGTTTTAGTTCGCTAGTGCACCTCTGCCTTCCCCTTCGGGGATACAGGCGTGAGCTTATGTTAAGTGCCACAGATGCGGCTTAATGTCATGGTGAAACGGTACACTTGTTCACAATATAAACTCTGGGATACTCTTGCGTTTATCGACTACCGGCAGACGGGCAAGTGGGTCACCTATTTTCGATATTTTGCCAAAACTTTTTACGTTTTTTTCTCTATTTCATACATATAATACGCAGCGAGGAACATCCAAAAATATGTCATACATATATTTAACTCTTTAAAGGGAAATATCAGCACTGGCCTACGAAATTAAAATTTTTTTTGGTCAACCTCGGTGGCTTGTCGGGCGTGTAGCTGTGAAGCGAGGGCGCGGGTTCGATTCCCGCACATTAGATTATTATGATTATAATTCAGTAGACATACAGCAATTAGATGTGAAAAATATTTCATCAGAATTATAACAAAATATTGATCTGCAATTTCCAAAAATCTTAAAATTCCAATTTAGGGGCCAGTGCTGAGCTTTCGTCTTAGCCTGTTAATTTTAACTAAATACGCATTTATACTAGGGATGTTATGTTCGGTAACCACCACTGAAACTTTCGGATATATCCGAAAAAGTATCCGACATCGTAACCGTATGTGATAAAAATATTTCGGATACGGGCAGAGTCGAAAGGCATCCAATATTTTCGACGGAATTAAAAAGGATAAGGTACAAATTTATC
This sequence comes from Clanis bilineata, assembly GCA_036417725.1. Classification (NCBI taxonomy): domain Eukaryota; kingdom Metazoa; phylum Arthropoda; class Insecta; order Lepidoptera; family Sphingidae; genus Clanis; species Clanis bilineata. The sequence continues at coordinate 1,658,444 of CM071165.1, forward strand.
TGCTTCTTTAATGTTATTTTATTATCTATGTGGACCGATTTATTTGAGCCATTGGCTAAATAAAGTTTATTTCTTTCTTTCTTTCTTATTTTCGACCGATTTAAAAAAGAAGAAAATCCTCAATTCGTCTTTATTTTTAATGTATATTACGCGATATCTCCGCAAAATGTGAGTTTACAAGATTCTTTTTGTGTTCGATAAACCTTATTCCAAGTTTCTCATATAAATTTTGTCACGATCGGATAAATTTTGAAATCGTCCGTTAAGTTTTTCAAGATTATTTTTGTGTTGATAGAGCTTATTTCAAGGGTCATCCGTATAATTGGTCAATATTTCGGATACTTCCAGTTACGGATATTCCGTTATTGGAAATATCCGAAGTAATTTCGTATCCCTAACCGAAACTGATTTATCATTAAATATATCCGAATCCGTATCTGAAATATCACACCCATAACATCCCTAATACACTATAATGACATTACACATGGTGTTTTTCCACCGTTACATTATATACAGGGTGTACAATTAATGAAAAACATTACCCTCCTTTTGAGGCAGTCGGGTAGAACATAATTTATTGACCGTTATACAGGATGTTTGCAGCCGGCACGCGGTGTATATACAGGGTGTAGTCAGTGTTGGTCGGGGGGCGGCGGTGGGGGGGCGCGGCGCTAGGTGCGCGAGAGTCCCGCCGGCGGGGGCTTGGGGGGCAGCCGGGGGGCCAGCGCGCTGCGGGGGAACTTCGCATTAGTAACAAGTACCAGGGGGGTGACTCCTGACGCTCGATTCGATTCGGTTTCATTTATTTACTTAAAACTCCACCGAAATCGAGTTAAAAAGTGCATTAATGTCACGTTAAAAATTACCAAATGACAAGTTCTCGAATATTATGCAACATTATCGCACTTTAAACGATTTCGGTGGAATTTTTAGGCAATAAATGACACCAAATTGAAATCACAATCGAATCGAGTGTCTAGAGTAAGGGACTGGTTGATGAATTTTGGCGCATCTTTTGCACAAGTCTCGACACAAACATATAGCACCTACACAAAACAATGTTTAACAGCCTCTGTAGCGCAGTGGGGGAGTAGAAGACTGTGAAGCGAGAGGCCGTAGCTTCGATTCCCGCACTGAGTAAATGTTTGTGCGAACCAGACATTTGTTTCGGGTCTGGGTGGTTGTCTCTCGTAGTTTTTGATACCCACGATTAAAACAATGGACCACAGGCAAAAATGTGTAGCAAAACAAAGTTTTATGTAGGTGAAATATAAGCAGAAGACGCGTCATTAGTATCCAAAGTTATACATCTATCTTTATCCCACCTTAATGTGGTGTCGGCACAACACACTTAGTCAAAAATGTTGCAGAAAGGATTTGGCTTAATTTTTTCAGAAATAACCCAGATAACGGACGTTAGGCATGTAGCCGGTCGTAAAAATTAAGCCAAATTCTTTCTGCAACATTCTCGACTAACGCCCGAACGGGCAAACGCTCCTCAACTTTAACGGCTTCCTAAATAGATTTTCGCCATACAATTTTGACAGATAAGTGTATGACCATTCGGCGGTAAGTGTGTTGTGGCAGACAGAAAGTATACTCACGCGTTATTATGATGCCGCCTCTGCAGTATGGTGGAGTGTGCCGGCCGCAGCAGCTCCGGGGCGGCGGCGGGGCGGGGCGGCAGCGGCGGGGGCGCGGGGGGACACGGCCCGCCGCCCGCGCCCGCGCCCCCGCCGCCCCCGCCGCCCCCGCCGCCCGCGCAGCACGGCGACGGAGGGGGCATGCCGTACTACAACAAGTCATTGTGATATAGGAACGTGTTGACACGTCTCTACGTAAGCTCACACCTGTACAGCTAATGGTTTAGGTTACATCAACCACGTGTCGCTAGACTCATTTCTGCCCATTGTGACTAGCCCATCGTCATATAGGGTATAATATATATAATATACGCTCTGTAATATTACTGTGCTATTGCTGGGCACATGCCTCTTCAACTAATGAGAGGCCTTAGTCTACCACGCTGGCCTATTGCGGGTTGGTAGACTTCACGTACCTTCGAAATCCTTGTGAAGAAATTCTAGGCTATGCAGGTTTATATATATGCGTATGGGCCACCGGAGGCCGAGCCGCCCGTGACTATTCGGTGGTTGTTTTAAGAGCTCACGCCTGTATCTGTAGGCAGAGGTGCACTAGCGATTCTCGGGATGGATGGGGCAGTACGGGTTGTCGGCCTCGTGCTGTCGTTGACTCTGAAGCGTCCTTCTGCGGCGGTTTATGAGCTCCCCAACAATACTGCCGTGGTAATCGAGTTAGCAGTAAAAACACGATTTCGAAAAAACGGCAGTTAAAATTCAATTTCGCGATTTCAATAATTTCAAATTCGTGTTTATACAAAACTTATGACGGTTCTTTATATCCTTAGTCCTTACTATCCTTACTAAATAATAAAAGCGAAAGTAACTCTGTCTGTCTGTCTGTCTGTCTGTCTGTCTGTCTGTCTGTGGCGTTTTCACGTCTAAACCGCTGAACCGATTTTGATGAAATTTGGTATGTGGGTACTTTTGACCCCAAGGACGGACATAGGGTACTTTATTTTTTTTAAATCAACCCCTAAAGGGATGAAATAGGGGATGAAAGTTTGTATGGGAATTTTGGAACCGCTTAATGGATTTTGATGAAATTTGGTATGAGGATACATTTGACCCTAGGGATTAAAATGGGGTACTTCATTTTTTTCATCAACCCCTGTAGGGATGAAATAAGGGTTAAAAGTTTGTATGTGGATTTTAGGTCCAATTAATAGATTTTTATAAAATTTGGTATGGGACAGTGGATACCTTTGAGTTTAAGGATACAAATGGGCCACTTTTTTAAATCAACCCCTAATGGCATGAAATAGGGGATGAACGTTTGTATAGGAATTTTAGGCCCACTTAATGGATTTTTATGAAATTTGGTATGGGATAGTGCATATCTTTGAGTTTAAAGACACAAATGGGCTACTTTTTTAAATCTACCCCTAATGAGATGAAATAGGGGATGAAAGTTTTTATGGGAATCTAGAAACCGCTGAACGGATTTTTAAGAAAGTTGGTATGAGGATAGTTTTAGCCCTAAGGACAGAAATGGGGTGCGATATATTTTTATCCTACAAAGGGATGAAATAGGGGTTGAAAATTTGTTTCTTTGTTTCTGGACCGATTGACTTCAAAATCGATATCTGAGTCGCCCCGTGGTTCCAAACGACATAACCGCTGTCAGAACTGTCAAAAGTGGCCGCCATTTTATTTTTCTTTGTTTTTGGGCCGACTGACTTCAAAATCGATATCTGAGTCACCCCGTGGTTCCGAACGACAAAACCGCTGTCAGAACTGTCAAAAGTGGCCGCCATTTTGTTTTTCTATGTTTTTGGACCGATTGACTTCAAAATCGATATCTGAGTCGCCCCGTGGTTCCAAACGACAGAATCGCTGTCAGAACTGTCAAAAGTGGCCGCCATTTTGTATTTCTTTGTTTTTGGGCCGATTGACTTCAAAATCGATATCTGAGTCGCCCCGTGGTTCCGAACGACAGAACGGCTGTCAGACCTGTCAAAAGTGGCCGCCATTTTGTTTTTCTTTGTGTTTGGGCCGATTGACTTCAAAATCGATATCTGAGTCGCCCCGTGGTTTCGGATGATAGAACCGCTGTCAAACCACTCAAAAGTGGCCGCCATATTGTTTTTCTTTGTTTTTGGGCCGATTGACTTCAAAATCGATATCTGTGTCGCCCCGTGGTTCCCAATGACAGAACCGCTGTCAGACCTGTCAAAAGTGGCCGCCATTTTGTTTTTCTTTGTGTTTGGGCCGATTGACTTCAAAATCGATATCTGAGTCGCCCCGTGGTTTCGGACGATAGAACCGCTGTCAAACCACTCAAAAGTGGCCGCCATATTATTTTTCTTTGTTTTTGGGCCGATTGACTTCAAAATCGATACCTGAGTCGCCCCGTGGTTCCGAACGACAGAACGGCTGTCAGACCTGTCAAAAGTGGCCGCCATTTTGTTTTTCTTTGTTTTTGGGCCGATTGACTTCAAAATCGATATCTGAATCGCCCCGTGGTTCCCAATGACAGAACCGCTGTCAGACCTGTCAAAAGTGGCCGCCATTTTGTTTTTCTTTGTTTTTGGGCCGATTGACTTCAAAATCGATATCTGGGTCGCCCCGTGGTTCCGAATGACAGAACCGCTGTCAGACCTGTCAAAAGTGGTCGCCATTTTGTTTTTCTTTGTTTTTGGGCCGATTGACTTCAAAATCGATACCTGAGTCGCCCCGTGGTTCCGAACGACAGAACGGCTGTCAGACCTGTCAAAAGTGGCCGCCATTTTGTTTTTCTTTGTGTTTGGGCCGATTGACTTCAAAATCGATATCTGAGTCGCCCCGTGGTTTCGGATGATAGAACCGCTGTCAAACCACTCAAAAGTGGCCGCCATATTGTTTTTCTTTGTTTTTGGGCCGATGGACTTCAAAATCGATATCTGAGTCGCCCCGTGGTTCCCAATGACAGAACCGCTGTCAGACCTGTCAAAAGTGGCCGCCATTTTGTTTTTCTTTGTTTTTGGGCCGATTGACTTCAAAATCGATATCTGGGTCGCCCCGTGGTTCCGAACGACAGAACCGCTGTCAGGCCTGTCAAAAGTGGTTGCCATTTTGTTTTTCTTTGTTTTTGGGCCGATTGACTTCAAAATCGATATCTGAGTCGCCCCGTGGTTCCGAACGACAGAACGGCTGTCAGACCTGTCAAAAGTGGCCGCCATTTTGTTTTTCTTTGTGTTTGGGCCGATTGACTTCAAAATCGATATCTGAGTCGCCCCGTGGTTTCGGACGATAGAACCGCTGTCAAACCACTCAAAAGTGGCCGCCATATTGTTTTTCTTTGTTTGTGGGCCGATTGACTTCAAAATCGATATCTGAGTCATCCGGTGGTTCCGAACGACAGAACCGCTGTCAGAACTGTCAAAAGTGGCCGCAATTTTGTTTTTCTTTGTTTTTGGGCCAATTGACTTCAAAATCGATGTCTGGATCGCCCATATTTAGACTATAACGACAGGGCGGATCGACAAATCAAAAGATTTTTCCATTGGCCCTACAAAATACGCGTGCGGAGCCGCGGGCAAAAGCTAGTAAATAATAAAAGCGAAAGTAACTCTGGTCTATCTGTGGCGTTTTCACGTCTAAACCGCTGAACCGATTTTGATGAAATTTGGTATGTGGGTACTTTTAACCCCAAGGACGGACATAGGGTACTTTATTTTTTTTTAAATCAACCCCTAAAGGGATGAAATAGGGGATGAAAGTTTGTATGGGAATTTTGGAACCGCTTAATGGATTTTGATGAAATTTGGTATGGGATAGTGGACACCTTTGAGTTTAAAGACACAAATGGGCTACTTTTTTTAAATCAACCCCTAATGGGCTGAAATAGGGGATGAAAGTTTGCATGAAGATTTTAGGTCCACTTAATGATTTTTTTAAAATTTGGTATGGGATAGTGGATACATTTGGGTTTAAAGTCACAAATGGGCTACTTTTTAAAATCAACCCCTAAATGGATGAAATAGGGGTTGAAAATTTGTTTCTTTGTTATTGGGCCGATTGACTTCAAAATCGATATCTGAGTCACCCCGTGGTTCCGAACGACAGAACCGCTGTCAGGAACTGGCAAAAGTGGCCGCCATTTTGTTTTTCTTTGTTTTTGGGACGATTGACTTCAAAATCGATATCTGGGTCGCCCCGTGGTTTCAAACGACAGAACCGCTGTCAGAACTGTCAAAAGTGGCCGCCATTTTGTTTTTCTTTGTTTTTGGGCCGATTGACTTCAAAATTGATATCTGAGTCGCCCCGTGGTTCCAAACGTCAGAACCGCTGTCAGAACTGTCGAAAGTGGCCGCCATTTTGTTTTTATTTGTTTTTGGGCCGATTGACTTCAAAATCGATATCTGAGTCACCCCGTGGTTCCGAACGACAGAACCGCTGTCAGAACTGTCAAAAGTGGCCGCCATTTTGTTTTTCTTTGTTTTTGGGCCGATTGACTTCAAAATCGATATCTGGGTCGCCCCGTGGTTCCAAACGACAGAACCGCTGTCAGAAATGTTAAAAGTGGCCGCCATGTTGTTTTTCTTTGTTTTTGGGCCGATTGACTTCAAAATCGATATCTGAGTTACCCCGTGGTTCCGAACGACAGAACCGCTGTCAGAACTGTCAAAAATGGCCGCCATTTTGTTTTTCTTTGTTTTTGGGCCGATTGACTTCAAAATCGATATCCGAGTCACCCCGTGGTTTCAAACGACAGAACCGTTGTCAAATTTCTCAAAAATGGCCGCCATTTGTTTTCTTTGTTTTTGGGCCAATTGACTTCAAAATCGATGTCTGGGTCCCCCATATTTAGACTAAAACTAAAATCAAAAGATTTTTCCATTGGCCCTACAAAATACGCGTGCGGAGCCGCGAGCAAAGCCTTGACAGCCTCCGTGGCGCAGCGGGCGAGTAGCCGGCTGTGAAACGTGAGGCCGCGGGTTCGATCCCCGCACCGAGACAAATGTTTGTATGGCCTACAAATATTTGTTTCGGGTCTGGGTGTTGTGAGACCGAAAGTCTCTCGTAGTTCCTGATACCCACGACACAAGACTCGATCTTAGTGTGGGGTCAGGAACATGTATGTGACTGTTGGGTGTTATTTATTTATTTATTTATTATAGCAAAAGCTAGTTACCAATAAAAGGTAAAAAACGTTTAAGGAATTGGGTACTTGACTATGTTTGATTTTATACACATTTTTATATGTAATAAGCAAATAAAATAAAAAAGAAACCCTTCTGTAAAAACTGCATCGAATTTGGTTGAAAAATGAGGCAGTTATTCATTTTTTAAATTCTGGAGTGGAGGCATAGTGGAGATATCTTGCTATCCCTTTCCAACGCACGTACCGTTATGGATGTGACGTAATTATACTGATACTTCTCTTTGCCGCAATTTGAAGGTTCAAAGTTTTTTATTATTTAGAATATTTCAATAAAAACGTAAATCTATAATATAAAAATGAATCGCTGAATGTGTTGCTAAGCGCAAATCTCGAGAGCAGCTGAACTGATTTCGCAAATTCTTTTTTTAGAATATTCCTTGAAGTACGAGGATGGTTCTTACGGAGAGAAAAATAAAAAAAATGTCTGAAAAAGTCTAAAACAACACTTTCCTTTACTCGCATACAATCGATTCGTAATACTTAAAAGTCAATTTGAACTTTAAAAGGTATTAAAGTTAAGTTAAACCATAAAGTTTAAGTATTAATGGAGAGTTTCCGGGAAGGCAAAACAATTGAGTGACGTTAGTATCGTATAAATATTAATGTCAATATTTATACGAATTTATGCGGTACAAAGATCGCCGGGTCAGCTAGTTAGGCTTAGCTTAGCTAGGTATCTTTCTTTCTACCTGCCCTTATCCCACCTTAATGTGGGGTCGGCGCAACAGACTTTTCCAAGCATGTTGCAGAGACGATTTGGCTTAGTTTTTACGACCGGCCGCCTGCCTGACGTCAACCCTCTATGAGGGATCCAGTCCCGGGAAAATTAAATTAGAAAATTTACTTTGCCCGACCGGGGAATCGAACCCAGGACCTCCCGATCCACAGCTTATACATGCTGCCACTAGACCAAGGAGGCGACCGGGTCAGCTAGTTTTATATAAAATTAATTTAAAAAAATAATGAATCACCCAATTAGGTTGGCAACGCACCCACGATTATTTTGTATCTTGGGTCATGGGTGTCTATTGGCGGTGGAGATCACTTACCATCAGGTGACCCATCTGCTCGTTTGCCAGTCTCTGCTATAATAATCACAAGTTTAAAAACTTAACTGACCGACTTCCCATTTACATATCGTGACCAAATTTATATGGGACCACCTTGAAATAAGCTCTATTGAACACAAAAAGAATTTTGAAAATCGGTCCACATTTGGCGGAGATATTGAGTAACATACATAGAAAATATACCGACGAATTGAGGACCCCCTCCTTTTTGGGAAGTCGGTCGAAAAAACCTAGGTATTGGGGATGTAAATAAAACACAAAACAACTTGATACATAGCTATATATACGTTTACAGTACATATTTACATGTTAACACTACATTGTAGTCAATATAAAGCTATACAGGTTGTTTCATAAAGTTGGTACCAATAACGATTCCACATACAGGGAGAACGATTGAAATCGTAAAAAATCGTTAAAAAATATAAAAATACAACTAAATTTTTTTTAATAATTATGAAGCATGGAGATTTCAAAATCGAAATTCGTCCTGGAAATCATCGCAATTAGCATAGAAATGGCTTTGTGTTTGCTAAAAATAATGATTTACCTCATAAGTGGTTTGCAAATAAACTGCAGCTAACCGTATGAGCCTGAAATTTTGTCACAAATTCAAGTTTCCGTTATTCAAAAACTATGAGCCTTACGAAATAATAAACTTGACTGCTAGATTGCTACCCATCCCTTCTTTAAATGTAGTTATTATTGATACCAACTTTATGAAACAACCTGTATTTATATACAAATTGCAGCCAATAAACATACAACATCGTTTATATCAATTATCGTTATTTTCCACCTGCCCTTATATCCGTGTAGGGGGTTGATGCATGGACGTATATCGGGGGGAGGGGGTAAGGGTCCAAAACCCCCCTTAATCTACGCCAAAGGTCAGCAAAACCTTACTTCATTAATCAACCCGTGTTATATATACGTTTAAAGATACTTCGACTTTTAGAACTCTGATATATCCCAAATCTCGATTTAAATATAGGAATGGGCTAGGATAAATCGAGCTTAGGCCAAGTTAGTAACAGTCCTACAAGTCCCCTAAGATATTAAGCCGTTTTAAGATACATGGGCATTAACCCCCCTCCCCGCGCTAATCATCAAACGCTCTACGCCCGTCGACGCAACATTTTTAAGCATCTGAAAGGTCAAAGGATTCGAGTTAGTTTTTACGACTGACCGTCTGCCTGACGTCAACCCATCTGGAAGTACTCCCGGGTATTTTGTGTTAAAAATTCCTTGCCCGACATAAGATTCGAACTCAGGACCTCCCGGTTACAAAGCTCATATGCCACTAGACCAAGAACTTCAACTAGCTTTTACAACACTAAAATATGATTCTAGAGTTCTTCTTCTTTTTAAAAATAATGGCTTCCACGCATTTGCGATGATCTAGCCGATGTCAAGGTAAATAGAGCAATTATGTCTTCACAATGACCATGAGACCCAGATGTGGATGATCTCAAGGTCCTGCTGGGATTATGGCGGCAATTCCTTCCAGTGCGATGCCCCTCAGATGACCTTCACTCGGCGAATCGACCGAACAAAGCCAGCCAACGCACCAAGCAAAACTCATCAAAGATCACCGGTTAAAAATTTATTATACTGTCCATCTTCGCTGAATTTTGGTGCAGCAAACCATATCACATTAAACAACAAACACAACTCCAGTCATAAAATAATTTTAACAAGCGATGCCCACCCTGTCAGACTACCCGTCAATTCCAACTTAAGGTTACAATGACACAACACTAATTTTAGTTTGACAGCATTAAAATTAGTTGCTGCGGCAATTAACATGTCAAAATGTTTTTGCAATAACTAAAGTATTGACTATATTATGTAATCCTTAAACATATACATAAGTTGATTTGTATCCATATTGTGTCATATTTTATTGTATATACTTGTCATAAGATATATTTGATAAATAAATCATTTCAATTCATTAAACGTATGACAAAGTGAATAATGCTTTTTACATATTTATTCATTTAGTATTTCATGTATATATAAATAGATAATGATGTTTATTTGACTATAAAATTTCAATAATCATGAAAAAAAATTATGTCTATGTACAACAAAACCAAAAATCAAGTATGTACTTTCTTCAATTAATCATTTTTTTTTACATAAATTAAAAAAGAATAACGGCGACTTGCAGCATCTAGATTAATCTCGATTTATTCCAAATCCCGATTTAAATATAGGAGTGAACTTTAGGATAAATCGAGTTTAGGTCTAAGTTGAAAGCGCTGAATGTCGCCCTTAATCTCTTAGTAATTTTGAGTAAAAATATATAGAACCGGTACAGATTTTACTGTCTGCAATTTATATTGAAAAATACTTATCGTGTAATAAAAACTAATAAAACTCTACACAATATAGCTCTGGTACACTTTAACATAAAGATGTACAGACACGAGTCGGCGCATAACAATTTAACATATAGTTAATCACACGTTTAAAAACTTAACTGACCGACTTCCAATTTACCGATCGTGACCAAATTTATATGGGACCACCCTTGAAATAAGCCCCTTCGAACACAAAAAGAATTTTGATAATCGGTCCACATTTGGCGGAGATATCGCGTAACATACATAAAAAAAATACCGACGAATTGAGGACCTCCTCCTTTTTGGGAAGTCGGTCGAAAAAGGTTCTCCGATTCTCCCCTTTAAGGGGTGAAAAAGGGGTTATAAAAGAAAAGTATTATATTTTTTCATTCAATCTCCTTAAAGATGGAAAGGGGTAACAACGCAGAAAGTATTTTTTGTCTAATTTGTCCCCCTAAAAGGGTGGAAAAGGGGGTAAGAACGGGAAAATAATGTTTTTCATCCAATCTGTATAGATTTCAATTATTTTAAGGGGTATCCCTTAAAAGAGCGTAAAAGGGGTTACAAGGGGAAAATATTTTTTTAATCCAACCTATACCCCTTAAAAAGATGGAAAAGAGGTTACAAGGGGGATTTTTTTTTATCTAATCTATACCGCTTAAAAGGGTGGAAAAGGGATTACAGGGGGAAATCTTCATCTAATGTGCTTAAAACTTGGTAAAAATACTCTTTAAAACATTTCTTGACGATTTTCAAATTTCAACCCTTAAAGAGCGAAAGAGTAGGTAATAAGTAGCTTAATTAGCTATATAAATACCAACTCATGTCTGTAGATCTGTGTAAGCTATGGGCCGTTTCCTTGCAACACAATCATAAATAGTTTAGCAAGAAATGACATACAAAAAATAATTGATACCATATGTCAATACTGCCTCGGTGGCGTGGTTGTATTTCGGTACGACTACCGTCCTGAGCTCTCGGGTTCGATCCCCGGCGAGTGCAGTGATATTGAATTTTTCCATATCAGCCCGGAGTCTGGAATTTGTGCCCGATGTGGCGATGGGCTCGTCTATCACATCTGGGACGGAACTAAGCTCGGCGAAATGTATTCTAGTTCGCTAGTGCACCTCTGCCTACCTCTTTGGGGATACAGGCGTGAGCTTATATTAAGTGCCACAGATGCGGCTTAATTTCATGGTGAAACGGTACACTTGTTCACAATATAAACTCTGGGATAATCTTGCGTTTATCGACTACCGGCAGACGGGCAAGTGGGTCACCTATTTTTGATATTTTGCCAAAACCTTTTTTCTCTATTTCATACATATAATACGTAGCGAGGAACATCCAAAAATATGTCATACATATATTTAACTCTTTAAAGGGAAATATCAGCACTGGGCTACGAAATTAGAATTTTTTTGGTCAACCTCCGTGGCTTGTCGGGTGAGTAGCTGTAAAGCGAGGGCGCAGGTTCGATTCCCGCACATTAGATTATTATGATTATAATTCAGTAGACATACAGCAATTAGATGAGCAAAATATTTCATCAGAATTATAACAAAATATCGATCTGCAATTTCCAAAAAAACTTCCAATTTCGGGGCCAGTGCTGAGCTTTCGTCTTAGACTGTTAATTTTAACTAAATACGCATTTATACTAGGGATGTTATGTTCGGTAACCGCCACTGAAACTTTCGGATATATCCGAAAAAGTATCCGACATCGTAACCGTATGTGATCAAAAATATTTCGGATACGGGCAGAGTCGAAAGGCATCCAATGACATTTTTCGACCTACTTCAGAAGCATGATGTACCAATTAGTCTTTTTTTTTATGTTTTATTACTCGATATCTCCGCCAAACGTGGGCAGATTTTCGACCAACTTAAAAAAAGTAGATCAATTAGTATGTTTTTTTTTTTATGTATGTTCCGCGATATCTCCGCCAAATGTAGAACGATTTACAAGATTATTTTGGTGTTCGATAAAGCTTATTCCAAGCTTCTCATATAAATTTAGTCACGATCGGATAAATTTTGAAGTCGTCCCGGACAGTTTTTCAAGATAATTTTTGTGTTGATAGAGCTTACTTCAAGGGTCATCCATATAATTGGTCAATATTTCGGATACTTCCAGTTACGGATATTCCGTAATTGAAAATATCCGATGTAATTTCGTATCCCTAACCGAAACTGATTTATCATTAAATATATCCGAATCCGTATCCGAAATATCATACCCATAACATCCCTAATACACTATAATGACATTACACATGGTGTTTTTCCACCGTTACATTATATACAGGGTGTACAAATAATGAAAAACATTACCCTCCTTTTGAGGCAGTCGTGTAGAACATAATTTATTGATTGTTATACAGGATGTTTGCAGCCGGCACGCGGTGTATATACAGGGTGTAGTCAGTGTTGGTCGGGGGGCGGCGGTGGGGGGGCGCGGCGCTAGGTGCGCGAGAGTCCCGCCGGCGGGGGCTTGGGGGGCAGCCGGGGGGCCAGCGCGCTGCGGGGGAACATCGCATTAGTAACAAGTACCAGGGGGGTGACTCCTGACCATCGATATATTATTTACCTAGATACACAGATGACGCTCGGAAAATGGGACAGCAAAGAAGTGCTTAAGCACTCCTTTTCCCTACAATTGGACGCCGACAGAATTCTAAATTTGAAAATTGAAATTTAAGAATGCTTGATCATTTCGTTTAAAAAGCTACTTTATAACACTTGCATAGGGTTATATTTGTGTTTGATTTAATAAGAACTTGTGATCTTTTTCTTTGTTTTATTCCTGAGTCCACTTTTTAGGACGATATTAGCAAAGAACTGTGCATCTAGGGTATAATATATTGATGCTCCTGACGCTCGATTCGGTTTATTTATTGACTTAAAATTCCACCGAAATCGAGTTAAAAAGTGCATTCATGTCACGTTAAAAACTACCAAATGACAAGTTCTTATGATAATGCTGTGGTTCTGAGCGGTCCCGTACGCCGTGGTCCACAGTTTTTTTTTTATTTTTGTATTAGGGATGATGCTGTGGTTCTGAGCGGTCCTTTACGCCGTGGTCCACAGGAGTTCTAAAGGAACTGGGAAGGATGATGCTGTGGCCTGGACCTTTATTATTGACCGTGGTCCACAAAGGACCTGAAAAACTAGTTCGAAAGTATCGATCGAACTGAAAGTATCTCGGATTGAAATTATCAGTCGGATTGAAATTATCCGTCGGTTTGAAAATATCAGTCGGATTGAAATTATCAGACGGATTGAAATATCAGACGGATTGAAATATCAGTCGGATTGAAAGTGTCCGTTGGCTTGAAAGTATCCATCGGATTGAAAGTATCAGGGCAGAAAGGTTCAAGTTAAATGAGTGGGATAGTGATCCCACTTCTGATGTCGGATGGCCAACGCTAACGTTGTTTTTTTAAAAACGGTGACGTCAGCATGGCTGACGTCAATTTTGACAATAAGATGATTACTCATCTTATTTATCAATAGTGAACACTGAAATTCACTAACTCCCTTTATTAACGGTGCTCAAGAGCACCGTCTAGTCAGGGATGTGGACAGTCCGAGTGCCGGAGCACGACTGTGAAAAAAAAATGACAAGTTCTCGAATATTATGCAACATTAGCGCACTTTAAAAGTCGATTTCGGTGGAATTTTTAGTCAATAAATGAAACCAAATCGAAATCACAATCGAATCGAGTGTCTAGAGAAAGGGGCTGGTTGATGAATTTTGGCGCATCTTTTGCACAAGTCTCGACACAAAACACATAACACCTACACAAAACAATGTTTGACAGCCTCTGTGGCGCAGTGGGGGAGTAGAAGGCTGTGAAACGAGAGGCCATAGCTTCGATTCCCGCACTGAGTAAATGTTTGTGCGAACCAGACATTTGTTTCGGGTCTGGCTTGTTTTTTCGTAGTTTTTGATACCCACGATTAAAACAACGGACCACAGGCAAAAATGTGTAGCGAAACAAAGTTTTGTGTAGGTGAAATATAAGCAGAAGACGCGTCTTTAGTATCCAAAGTTATACGTTTATCTTTATCCCACCTTAATGTGGTGTCGGCACAAGACTTAGTCAGTTAGTTGGCTTATTTTTTCCAGAAATAACCCAGATAAGGGACGTTAGCCATGTAGCCGGTCGTAAAAATTGACTTGACTAACGCCCGAACGGTCAAACGCTCCTCAACTTTAACGGCTTCCTAAATAGATTTTCGCCATACAATTTTGACAGATAAGTGTATGACCATTCGGCGGTAAGTGTGTTGTGGCAGGTAGAAAGTATACTCACGCGTTATTATGATGCCGCCTCTGCAGTATGGTGGAGTGTGCCGGCCGCAGCAGCTCCGGGGCGGCGGCGGGGCGGGGCGGCAGCGGCGGGGGCGCGGGGGGACACGGCCCGCCGCCCGCGCCCGCGCCCCCGCCGCCCCCGCCGCCCCCGCCGCCCGCGCAGCACGGCGACGGAGGGGGCATGCCGTACTACAACAAGTCATTGTGATATAGGAACGTGTTGACACGTCTCTACGTAAGCTCACACCTGTACAGCTAATGGTTTAGGTTACATCAACCACGTGTCGCTAGACTCATTTCTGCCCATTGTGACTAGCCCATCGTCATATAGGGTATAATATATATAATATACGCTCTGTAATATTACTGTGCTATTGCTGGGCACATGCCTCTTCTACTAATGAGAGGCCTTAGTCTACCACGCTGGCCTATTGCGGGTTGGTAGATTTCACATACCTTCCAAATCCTTGTGAAGAAATTCTAGGCTATGCAGGTTTATATATATAACGGGTTGACCCGTTGGAGGCGGCATATATATATGTTACATAAGCGTATGGGCCACCGGAGGCCGAGCCGCCCGTGACTATTCGGTGGTTGTTTTAAGAGCTCACGCCTGTATCTGTAGGCAGAGGTGCACTAGCGATTCTCGGGATGGATGGGGCAGTACGCGTTGACTCTGAAGCGTCCTTCTGCGGCGGTTTATGAGCTCCCCAACAATACTGCCGTGGTAATCGAGTTAGCAGTAAAAACACGATTTCGAAAAAACGGCGGTTAAAATTCAATTTCGCGATTTCAATAATTTCAAATTCGTGTTTATACAAAACTTATGACGGTTCTTTATATCCTTAGTCCTTACTATATAAATAATAAAAGCGAAAGTAACTCTGTCCGTCTGTCTGTCTGTCTGTCTGTCTGTCTGTCTGTCTGTCTGTGGCGTTTTCACGTCTAAACCGCTGAACCGATTTTGATGAAATTTGGTATATGGGTACTTTTAACCCCAAGGACGGACATAGGGTACTTTATTTTTTTAAAATCAACCCCTAAAGGGATGAAATAGGGGATGAAAGTTTGTATGGGAATTTTGGAACCGCTTAATGGATTTTGATGAAATTTGGTATGAGGATACATTTGACCCTAGGGATTAAAATGGTGTACTTCATTGTTTTTCATCAACCCCTATAGGGATGAAATAAGGGTTAAAAGTTTGTATGGGGATTTTAGGTCCAATTAATGGATTTTTATAAAATTTGGTATGGGACAGTGGATACCTTTGAGTTTAAGGATACAAATGAGCCACTTTTTTAAATCAACCCCTAATGGGATGAAATAGGGGATGAACGTTTGTATAGGAATTTTAGGCCCACTTAATGGATTTTTATGAAATTTGGTATGGGATAGTCCATATCTTTGAGTTTAAAGATACAAATGGGCTACTTTTTTAAATCAACCCCTAATGAGATGAAATAGGGGATGAAAGTTTTTATGGGAATCCAGAAACCGCTGAACGGATTTTTAAGAAAGTTGGTATGAGGATAGTTTTAGCCCTAAGGACAGAAATGGGGTGCGATATATTTTTATCCTACAAAGGGATGAAATAGGGGTTGAAAATTTGTTTCTTTGTTTCTGGACCGATTGACTTCAAAATCGATATCTGGGTCGTCCCGTGGTTCCGAACGACAGAACCGCTGTCAGACCTGTCAAAAGTGGCCACCATTTTGATTTTCTTTGTTTCTGGGCCACTTGACTTCAAAATCGATATCTGAGTTGCCCCGTGGTTCCGAACGACAGAACGGCTGTCAGACCTGTCAAAAGTGGCCGCCATTTTGATTTTCTTTGTTTTTGGGCCGATTGACTTCAAAATCGATATCTGGGTCGCTCCGTGGTTCCGAACGACAGAACCGCTGTCAGACCTGTCAAAAGTGGCCGCCATTTTGTTTTTCTTTGTTTTTGGGCCGATTGACTTCAAAATCGATATCTGAGTCGCCCCGTGGTTCCGAACAACAGAACCTCTGTCAGACCTGTCAAAAGTGGCCGCCATTTTGTTTTTCTTTGTTTTTGGGCCGATTGACTTCAAAATCGATATCTGGGTCGTCCCGTGGTTCCGAACGACAGAACCGCTGTCAGACCTGTCAAAAGTGGCCGCCATTTTGATTTTCTTTGTTTTTGGGCCGATTGATTTCAAAATCGATATCTGAGTCACCCCGTGGTTCCGAATGACAGAACCGCTGTTAGACCTGTCAAAAGTGGCCGCCATTTTGTTTTTCTTTGTTTTTGGGCCGATTGATTTCAAAATCGATATCTGAGTCGCCTCGTGGTTCCAAACGACAGAACCGCTGTCAGAACTGTCAAAAGTAGCCGCCATTTTGTTTTTCTTTGTTTTTGGGCCGATTGACTTCAAAATCGATATCTGAGTCGCCCCGTGGTTCCCAATGAAAGAACCGCTGTCAGACCTGTCAAAAGTGTCCGCCATTTTGATTTTCTTTGTTTTTGGGCCGATTGACTTCAAAATCGATATCTGAGTTGCCCCGTGGTTCCGAACGACAGAACGGCTGTCAGACCTGTCAAAAGTGGCCGCCATTTTGATTTTCTTTGTTTTTGGGCCGATTGACTTCAAAATCGATATCTGGGTCGCTCCGTGGTTCCGAACGACAGAACCGCTGTCAGACCTGTCAAAAGTGGCCGCCATTTTGTTTTTCTTTGTTTTTGGGCCGATTGACTTCAAAATCGATATCTGAGTCGCCCCGTGGTTCCGAATGACAGAACCGCTGTTAGACCTGTCAAAAGTGGCCGCCATTTTGTTTTTCTTTGTTTTTGGGCCGATTGATTTCAAAATCGATATCTGAGTCGCCTCGTGGTTCCAAACGACAGAACCGCTGTCAGAACTGTCAAAAGTAGCCGCCATTTTGTTTTTCTTTGTTTTTGGGCCGATTGACTTCAAAATCGATATCTGAGTCGCCCCGCGGTTCACAATGAAAGAACCGCTGTCAGACCTGTCAAAAGTGGCCGCCATTTTGATTTTCTTTGTTTTTGGGCCGATTGACTTCAAAATCGATATCTGAGTCGCCCCGTGGTTCCCAATGAAAGAACCGCTGTCAGACCTGTCAAAAGTGTCCGCCATTTTGATTTTCTTTGTTTTTGGGCCGATTGACTTCAAAATCGATATCTGGGTCGCCCCGTGGTTCGGAAAGACAGAACCGCTGTCAAATCTGTCAAAAGTGGCCGCCATTTTGTTTTTCTATGTTTTTGGGCCGATTGACTTCAAAATTGATATCTGATTCGCGCTGTGGTTTCGAACGACAGAATCGCTCTCAAACCTGTCAAAAGTGGCCGCCATTTTGTTTTTCTTTGATTTTGGGCCGATTAACTTCAAAATCGATAGCTGGGTCGCCCATATTTAGACTAAAACGACAGGGCGGATCGACAAATCAAAAGTTTTTTCCGTTGGCCCTACAAAATACGCGTGCGGAGCCGCGGGCAAAAGCTAGTAAATAATAAAAGCGAAAGTAACTCTAGTCTGTCTGTGGCGTTTTCACGTCTAAACCGCTGAACCGATTTTGATGAAATTTGGTATGTGGGTACTTTTAACCCCAAGGACGGACATAGGGTACTTTATTTTTTTTTAAATCAACCCCTAAAGGGATGAAATAGGGGATGAAAGTTTGTATGGGAATTTTGGAACCGCTTAATGGATTTTGATGAAATTTGGTATGGGATAGTGGACACCTTTGAGTTTAAAGACACAAATGGGCTACTTTTTTTAAATCAACCCCTAATGGGCTGAAATAGGGGATGAAAGTTTGCATGAAGATTTTAGGTCCACTTAATGATTTTTTTAAAATTTGGTATGGGATAGTGGATACATTTGGGTTTAAAGTCACAAATGGGCTACTTTTTAAAATCAACCCCTAAAGGGATGAAATAGGGGTTGAAAATTTGTTTCTTTGTTATTGGGCCGATTGACTTCAAAATCGATATCTGAGTCACCCCGTGGTTCCGAACGACAGAACCGCTGTCAGGAACTGGCAAAAGTGGCCGCCATTTTGTTTTTCTTTGTTTTTGGGACGATTGACTTCAAAATCGATATCTGGGTCGCCCCGTGGTTTCAAACGACAGAACCGCTGTCAGAACTGTCAAAAGTGGCCGCCATTTTGTTTTTCTTTGTTTTTGGGCCGATTGACTTCAAAATTGATATCTGAGTCGCCCCGTGGTTCCAAACGTCAGAACCGCTGTCAGAACTGTCGAAAGTGGCCGCCATTTTGTTTTTCTTTGTTTTTGGGCCGATTGACTTCAAAATCGATATCTGAGTCACCCCGTGGTTTCAAACGACAGAACCGCTGTCAGAACTGTCAAAAGTGGCCGCCATTTTGTTTTTCTTTGTTTTTGGGCCGATTGACTTCAAAATCGATATCTGGGTCGCCCCGTGGTTCCAAACGACAAAACCGCTGTCAGAAATGTTAAAAGTGGCCGCCATGTTGTTTTTCTTTGTTTTTGGGCCGATTGACTTCAAAATCGATATCTGAGTTACCCCGTGGTTCCGAACGACAGAACCGCTGTCAGAACTGTCAAAAATGGCCGCCATTTTGTTTTTCTTTGTTTTTGGGCCGATTGACTTCAAAATCGATATCTGAGTCACCCCGTGGTTTCAAACGACAGAACCGTTGTCAAATTTCTCAAAAATGGCCGCCATTTGTTTTCTTTGTTTTTGGGCCAATTGACTTCAAAATCGATGTCTGGGTCCCCCATATTTAGACTAAAACTAAAATCAAAAGATTTTTCCATCGGCCCTACAAAATACGCGTGCGGAGCCGCGAGCAAAAGCTAGTTCTAAATAATAAAAAACTTTGAACCTTCAAACTGCGGGAAAGAGAAGTATCAGTATAATTACGTCACATCCATAACGGTGCGTGCGTTGGAAAGGGATAGCAAGATATCTCCACTATGCCTCCACTCCAGAATTTAAAAAATGAATAACTGCCTCATTTTTCAACCAAATTCGATGCAGTTTTTACAGAAGGGTTTCTTTTTTATTTTATTTGCTTATTACATATAAAAATGTGTATAAAATCAAACATAGTCAAGTACCCAATTCCTTAAACGTTTTTTACCTTTTATTGGTAACTAGCTTTTGCTCGCGGCTCCGCACGCGTATTTTGTAGGGCCAATGGAAAAATCTTTTGATTTTAGTTTTAGTCTAAATATGGGGGACCCAGACATCGATTTTGAAGTCAATTGGCCCAAAAACAAAGAAAACAAATGGCGGCCATTTTTGAGAAATTTGACAACGGTTCTGTCGTTTGAAACCACGGGGTGACTCAGATATCGATTTTGAAGTCAATCGGCCCAAAAACAAAGAAAAACAAAATGGCGGCCACTTTTGACAGGTCTAACAGCGGTTCTGTCATTCGGAACCACGGGGCGACTCAGATATCGATTTTGAAGTCAATCGGCCCAAAAACAAAGAAAAACAAAATGGCGGCCACTTTTGACAGGTCTGACAGCGGTTCTGTCGTTCGGAACCACGGGGCGACTCAGATATCGATTTTGAAGTCAATCGGCCCAAAAACAAAGAAAAACAAAATGGCGGCCACTTTTGACAGGTCTGACAGCGGTTCTGTCGTTCGGAACCACGGGGTGACCCAGATATCGATTTTGAAATCAATCGGCCCAAAAACAAAGAAAATCAAAATGGCGGCCACTTTTGACAGGTCTGACAGCGGTTCTGTCATTGGGAACCACGGGGCGACTCAGATATCGATTTTGAAATCAATCGGCCCAAAAACAAAGAAAATCAAAATGGCGGCCACTTTTGACAGGTCTGACAGCGGTTCTGTCATTGGGAACCACGGGGCGACTCAGATATCGATTTTGAAGTCAATCGGCCCAAAAACAAAGAAAAACAAAATGGCGGCTACTTTTGACAGTTCTGACAGCGGTTCTGTCGTTTGGAACCACGAGGCGACTCAGATATCGATTTTGAAATCAATCGGCCCAAAAACAAAGAAAAACAAAAAGGCGGCCACTTTTGACAGGTCTAACAGCGGTTCTGTCATTCGGAACCACGGGGCGACTCAGATATCGATTTTGAAGTCAATCGGCCCAAAAACAAAGAAAAACAAAATGGCGGCCACTTTTGACAGGTCTGACAGCGGTTCTGTTGTTCGGAACCACGGGGCGACTCAGATATCGATTTTGAAGTCAATCGGCCCAAAAACAAAGAAAAACAAAATGGCGGCCACTTTTGACAGGTCTGACAGCGGTTCTGTCGTTCGGAACCACGGAGCGACCCAGATATCGATTTTGAAGTCAATCGGCCCAAAAACAAAGAAAATCAAAATGGCGGCCACTTTTGACAGGTCTGACAGCCGTTCTGTCGTTCGGAACCACGGGGCAACTCAGATATCGATTTTGAAGTCAAGTGGCCCAGAAACAAAGAAAATCAAAATGGTGGCCACTTTTGACAGGTCTGACAGCGGTTCTGTCGTTCGGAACCACGGGACGACCCAGATATCGATTTTGAAGTCAATCGGTCCAGAAACAAAGAAACAAATTTTCAACCCCTATTTCATCCCTTTGTAGGATAAAAATATATCGCACCCCATTTCTGTCCTTAGGGCTAAAACTATCCTCATACCAACTTTCTTAAAAATCCGTTCAGCGGTTTCTGGATTCCCATAAAAACTTTCATCCCCTATTTCATCTCATTAGGGGTTGATTTAAAAAAGTAGCCCATTTGTATCTTTAAACTCAAAGATATGGACTATCCCATACCAAATTTCATAAAAATCCATTAAGTGGGCCTAAAATTCCTATACAAACGTTCATCCCCTATTTCATCCCATTAGGGGTTGATTTAAAAAAGTGGCTCATTTGTATCCTTAAACTCAAAGGTATCCACTGTCCCATACCAAATTTTATAAAAATCCATTAATTGGACCTAAAATCCCCATACAAACTTTTAACCCTTATTTCATCCCTATAGGGGTTGATGAAAAACAATGAAGTACCCCATTTTAATCCCTAGGGTCAAATGTATCCTCATACCAAATTTCATCAAAATCCATTAAGCGGTTCCAAAATTCCCATACAAACTTTCATCCCCTATTTCATCCCTTTAGGGGTTGATTTTAAAAAAATAAAGTACCCTATGTCCGTCCTTGGGGTTAAAAGTACCCATATACCAAATTTCATCAAAATCGGTTCAGCGGTTTAGACGTGAAAACGCCACAGACAGACAGACAGACAGACAGACAGACAGACAGACAGACGGACAGAGTTACTTTCGCTTTTATTATTTAGTAAGGATAATAAATAATAAAATAAAAATAAAAAGCCCGTTTATTCCATAACCATGAACATATGTAGGTATATATAACAACAAAATTTAATTAATACTCCTTTTTTTTTTTTTATGGTTAGGACCCCTCTCGGGTAAAGGCCTCCTCTAGTTTTTGCCATTTATCTCTGTTTTGGGCAACGCTCTGCCAGTTTTTACAGATTCTGTTGATGTCATCCGACCAGCGTGCATTTGGCTTGCCTGGTCTCCTTTTGCCCTTTGGCCCAGGCCAAATTGTCGTAGATTTTGCCCACATGTCCGGATGCATCCTTGCCACATGTCCTGCCCAGTTCCATTTCAATTTCAGCGCGTATTCTAGAGCATCAATGGGTTGTTTCGTTTCTTATTTGTGTGTGCTTTATCTTTTGACACAGTCTTATTTTCAAAATATTTCTTTCTATGGCTCTTTGACATGTTATTATTTTGTTTTTAGCTACATTTGTGTATGTCCATGTCTGGCTACCGTAAGTAAGTGTTGGAAGTACACACGAATCTATGACCTTCTTTTTCAGTTGAAATGGCAAGTCACTTTTCATAATTTCCTTCATCGCCCAGAACTTGTTCCATGTTTTTTTGATTCTTCTATCTATTTCCTCGATGTTGTTGGATGCTTTAAAAGACAGTTGTTTACCTAGGTATACAAACTCTTTGACATATTCAATTTTCTCTCCTTGAATGGTGGTCATGATTTCAACATGATTAGTCATTAGTTTTGTTTTCTTGAGATTTATGTCTAGTCCAATGGCTTTACTTTCTTTTTGCAAGGATGTTAATAATAATTGAAGTTTTGTAGCATTTTCCTCTATGAGCACTATATCATCTGCGAAACATAAATGTGTTAAGTTTTTTGACTCTATTTTTTTACCTTTATCGTGCCAACTTAGTTTATTTAATGTGTGTTGTAGGACGGTGATAAAAAGTGTAGCAGATAAAGGGTCACTCTGTCTATTATTGAGAATATTTAAATAAAAACGTAAATCTATAATATGAAAATGAATCGCTGAATGTGTTGCTAAGCGCAAATCTCGAGAGCAGCTGAACCGATTTCGCTAATTCTTTTTTAGAATATCACTTGAAGTACGAGGATGGTTCTTACGGAGAGAAAAATAAAAAAAATGTCTGAAAAAGTCTAAAACACTTTTCTTTACTCGCATATAATCGATTCGTAATACTTAAAAGTCAATTTGAACTCTAAAAGGTATTAAAGTTAAGTTAAACCATATAGTTTAAGTGTTGATGGAGAGTTTCCGGGAAGGCAAAACAATTGAGTGACGTTAGTATCGTATAAATATTAATGTCAATATTTATACGAATTTATGCGGTACAAAGATCGCCGGGTCAGCTAGTTATCACCCAATTAGGTTGGCAACGCACCCACGATTATTTTGTATTTTGGGTCTTGGGTGTCTATGGGCGGTAGAGATCACTTACCATCAGGTGACCCATCTGCTCGTTTGCCAGTCTCTGCTATAATAATCACAAGTTTAAAAACTTAACTGACCGACTTCCAATTTACATATCGTGACCAAATTTATATGGAACCGCCCTTGAAATAAGCTCTATCAAACACTAAAAGAATTTTGAAAATCGGTCCACATTTGGCGGAGATATCGAATAACATACATAAAAAAAATACCGACGAATTGAGGACCTCCTCCTTTTTGGGAAAAAAAACTAAAACCAAAAAAAACTAGGCATTAGGGATGTAAATAAAACACATAACAACTTGATACATAGCTATATATACGTTTACAGTACATATTTACATGTTAACACTACATTGTAGTCAATATAAAGCTATACAGGGTGTTTCATAAAGTTGGTACCAATAAAAATTCCACATACAGGGAGAACGATTTAAATCGTAATGGTAAAGTAAAAAACAAAAAAGGACCAAAGACTTCTGTATTTACTAGACAAGCTGTTTCGAAGTTAAATTGTGGCACATGACGGCGAGTGTTTGAAGTTTCACGGCTAAGGAAAAGAGCAGATTTCTATAGTGAGTTGAGGTCGATTAACAGAGACTTAGTGTGCACATTTTGTGTACCGAACAGCCAGTTTAATAGTATGCATAAAGTCTTTAAAAATAACGTAACTTTTTTGATGCATTATAAATCATAGCAATCATCATAAAGCAGCGATAGCTCAGTTGGGAATGGTACGGACTGCCGAGACAAGTGTCGGAGGTTCGAGACCAACCCCAAAATGGAGCATACACCTCTGACTTTTCTATGTTAAGTGTATTTTCATTGTGAAATATCGCTGAAGTAACGGTGAAGGAAAACATCGTGAGGAAACCTGCATACCTGAGAATTTCTTCACAGGAATTTCGAAGGTATGTGAAGTCTACCAACCCGCATTAGGCCAGCGTGGAAGACTAAGGCCTAACCCCTCTCATTAGTAGAGGAGGCCCGTGCCCAGCAGTGGGACAGTAATATTACAGGGCTAATATTATTATTTTATTATTATAAATCATAGAGATTTCAAAATCGTACTGTAAATCATCACAATTAGCATAGCAATGACTTTGTGTTTGCTAAAAATAATGATTTACCTCATAGGTGGTTTGCAAATCAACTGCAGCTAACCGTATGAGTCTGAAATTTCGTCACAAATTCAACTTTCCGTAATTTCAACGTTCAAAAATTAAATTCAACGTTCCGTACTTTAAAAGTAGTTATTATCGATACCAACTTTATGAAACAACCTGTATTTATATACAAATTGCAGCCAATAAACATACAACATCGTTTATATCAATTATCGTTATTTTCCACCTGCCCTTATATCCGTGTAGGGGGTTGGTGCATGGACGTATATCGGGGGGAGGGGGTAAAGGTCCAAAACCCCCCTTAATCTACGCCAAAGGTCAGCAAAACCTTACTTCATTAATGAACCCATGTATATACGTTTAAAGATACTTCGACTTTGAGAACTCTGATATATCCCAAATCTCGATTTAAATACAGGAATGGGCTAGGATAAATCGAGTTTAGGCCAAGTTAGTAACAGTCCTACAAGTCCCCTAAGATATTAAGCCGTTTTAAGATACAAGGGCATTAACCCCCCTCCCCGCGCTAATCATCAAACGCTCTACGCCCGTCGACGCAACATTTTTAAGCATCTGAAAGGTCAAAGGATTCGAGTTAGTTTTTACGACTGACCGTCTGCCTGACGTCAACCCATCTGGAAGTACTCATGGGTATTTTGTGTTAAAAATTCCTTGCCCGACATAAGATTCGAACTCAGGATCTCCCGGTTACACAGCTCATATGCCACTAGACCAAGAACATCAACTAGCTGTTACGACACTAAAATATGATTCTTAAGTTCTTCTTCTTTTTAAAAATAATGGCTTCCACGCATTTGCGATGATTTAGCCAATGTCAAGATAAGTTTTATCAAGTTTTCACAATGACCATGAGACCCAGATGTGGATGATCTCAAGGTCCTGCTGGGATTATGGCGGCAATTCCTTCCAGTGCGATGCCCTTCAGATGACCTTCACTCGGCGAATCGACCGAACAAAGCCAGCCAACGCACCAAGCAAAACTTATCAAAGATCACCGGTTAAAAATGTTATTATACTGTCCATCTTCACTGAATTTTGGTGCAGAAAACCATATCACATTTAACAACAAACACAACTCCAGTCATGAAATAATTTTAACAAGCGACGCCCACCCTGTCAGCCTACCCGTCAATTCTAACTTTAATTTACAATGACACAACTAATTTTAGCTTGACAGCATTAAAATTGGTTGCTGCGGCAATTAACATGTCAAAATGTTTTTGCAATAACTAAAGTATTGACTATATTATGTAATCCATAAACATATACATAAGTTGATTTGTATCCATATTGTGTCATATTTTATTGTGTTGACTTGTCATAAGATATATTTGATAAATAAATCATTTCATTTCATTAAAAGTATGACAAAGTGAATAATGCTTTTTACATATTTATTCATTTTTTATTCCATGTATATATAAATAGATAATGATGTTTATTTGACTATAAAATTTCAATAATCATGAAAAAAAATTATGTCTATGTACAACAAAACCAAAAATCAAGTATGTACTTTCTTCAATTAATCATTTTTTTTACATAAATTAAAAAAGAATAACGGCGACTTGCAGCATCTAGATTAATCTCGATTTATTCCAAATCCCGATTTAAATATAGGAGTGAACTTTAGGATAAATCGAGTTTAGGTCTAAGTTGAAAGCGCTGAAAGTCGCCCTTAATCTCTTAGTAATTTTGAGTAAAAATATATAGAACCGGTACAGATTTTACTGTCTGCAATTTATATTGAAAAATACTTATCGTGTAATAAAAACTAATAAAACTCTATACAATATAGCTCTTATACACTTTAACATAAAGATGTACAGACACGAGTCGGCGCATAACAATTTAACATATAGTTAATCACATGTTTAAAAACTAAACTGACCGACTTCCAATTTACCGATCGTGACCAAATTTATATGGAACCACCCGTGAAATAAGCTCCTTCGAACACAAAAAGAATTTTGAAAATCGGTCCCCATTTGGCGGAGATATCGCGTAACATACATAAAAAAATACCGAATTGAGGACCTCCTCCTTTTTGGGAAAACGGTCGAAAAAGGTTTTTTCGATTCTCCCCTTTAACCCGTCAGAGGCGGCACATATATATGTTCCATAAGCGTATGGGCCACCGGAGGCCGAGCCGCCCGTGACTATTTAAGGGGTGAAAAAGGGGTTATAATAGAAAAGTATTATATTTTTTCATTCAATCTCCTTGAAGATGGAAAGGGGTAACAACGCAGAAAGTATTTTTTGTCTAATTTGTCCCCCTAAAAGGGTGGAAAAGGGATTACAAGGGGAAATCTTCATCCAATGTGCTTAAAACTTGGTAAAAATACTCTTTAAAACATTCCTTGACGATTTTCAAATTTCAACCCTTAAAGAGCGAAAGAGTAGGTAATAAGTAGCTTAATTAGCTATATAAATACCAACTCATGTCTGTAGATCTGTGTAAGCTATGGGCCGTTTCCTTGCAACACAATCAAAAATAGTTTAGCAAGAAATGACATACAAAAAATAATTGATACCATATGTCAATACTGCCTCGGTGGCGTGGTTGTATTTCGGTACGACTACCGTCCTGAGCTCTCGGGTTCGATTCCCGGTCGGGCAGTGATATTACATACATACATACATGTATTCATTATTTATGAATAATTTGAATATTATACAGTGTACATGTTCCATTTTTGAAATTTTGAATTATTTGTGTCTTTTAAATCATTTAAACATTTCTGAATTTCGAAAACGGAACATGGTCGACGTTTGAATTCTGACACGCTTTACTTCCATCTCAGTGTACCACAACCCTTATGGAAGCAATCTAAACAAAACATTTTATTTAATTTTTATTTCATCACTGCTATTTTAACCAAATTTATTTAAACCTTCCGTCATTAACATACAATAAAATCGGCTACAATCTGTCAATCACAAAAAATACAATTTACATACATTATTATAAAGTCGATATTACATCACATATCTAACTACACGATCATACACACCTTGACTGCCTCGGTGGCGTGGTGGTATTTCGGTACGACTACCGTCCTGAGGTCTCGGGTTCGATCTCCGGCGAGGGAAGAGATATTGATTTTTTCCATATCAGCCCGGAGTCTGGAATTTGTGTCCGATATGGCAATAGGCTCGTCTATCACATCTGGGACGGAACTAAGCTCGGCGAAATGTGGGTGTTCTAGTTCACTAGTGCACCTCTGCCTACTCCTTTGGGGATACAGGCGTGAGCTTATGTTATGTTACACACCTTGACAATGTATAAGGAACAAGTTAAATTGAAGTATAGACAAAATAGTATGAACGTATTGATATAAGCTCACGCCTGTATCCCCGAAGCGGTAGGCAGAGGCGCACTAGCGAACTAGACCACCCACATTTCGCCGAGCCCATTTCCGTCCTAGACGTGATAGACGAGCCTATCACCATCGGTCACGTTCAGACTCCGTGTAGACTTAGTAGAAAATCCCAATATACCCAACCGGGGGATCGAACCCGAAACCTCAGTGTCTTCGATAATTTCATATTGTCTGCTTGTCATGATGTGGACCGGGAGGTCGTGGGTTCGATTCCCAGGTCGGGTAATGCGAATTTATTAATTTAATTCACCCGGGAGTAGATCTTCCAGAAGAGGACGACGTCAGGAAGGCAGCCGGTCGTAAAAACGAAGCCAAATACTTTCTGCAACATGCTTGAAAAAGTGTGTTCCGCCGACCCCACATTAAGGTGGGATAAGGGCAGGTAGAACGAAAGTCAGCTGAAGGGTTACCACCACCTCTTATAGCAGTATTATTATAATCGTTCTTCGTTTGTTTTGTATGAGAATCGGTACAAGTAAGATTATAATAATACTGCTATGAGAGGTGGTGGTAACTCCCCTGTTCCTTATACTCTGTTGATCTGTGTACTTTAATGCAATAAATGTGATGTAAATTCGACATAACCCGTCGATACAACACAATTTTATTACAACATTGTTGTAAGACGACAAATTTGAATATGACCTACTTATCTAGGTATTTTTTACAACAATTTTTGTCGGTGGCGGCATCCCCTCTCTAATAGAAGGGGAGTTAAGGTCCATTACGTCTCAGCGTCAGATCAGCACTGGCAGCGAAATTGGCATTAATATTACCTACCTAGCTGTAGCTCCCGACTTTGTTTCCAATTAACCCCTTTTTTTTCCAATCCCTACTGCCTCCTTTTAGTCTAAACGCTTTTTTTAAGGCAGAGACTGGCAATCGAACTAGGGCGTCACCTGTAACTGATCACCGCCTTGACACCCATGATACCTAAAGTAGCATGCGTTGCCAATATTAAAGGAAGAAAACACAGGTAGGGAAGGGGGAAATTGGGCCACCTAAAATTCCAAAATGAGCTCATAAGTATTTAGTTTCTTGTGGTCAAAAAAGGGTACGTAGTGGGACTATCTCTCTTTGAGACGCCTGCCCCGTAATGTGCATCCAGGGCGGTGACGTCACGCCCTTGGCTGTGCATCATATGACAGTTACCCCTTGTAACACATTTGAACGTTTCATAAATTTTATTTAACGAAATTATATACAGATTCCTTAGGTTTAAGCGGATGTTATACATTACAATCACAAGTTTAACAACCTAACATATCGACTTCAAATCCGATCGTGACCAAATGTATTTACATGGGAGATATCGCGTAACATACATAAAAGAATACAGACGAATTGAGGACCTTCTCCTTTTTGGAAGTCGGTCGGAAATAATAGTGGATTGCGATAGAAACCGTATGAACTAAATTGATTTTTGACCGATTTCTCTGTCCTCAATACATCTGTAATTTTTTATTTTTATGTATGTTACGCGATATCTCCGCCAAATGTGGACAGATTTTCAAAATTCTTTTTGGGTTATAGAGCTTATTCCAAGCGTGATCCCATATAAATTTGGTCACGATCGAATACGTTTTGAAGTCGGTGCGTTAAGTTTTTTGATGACAAGGGATGGGAAGGTCTGGATGGTGATTTATCAGTATTTATCCCTATTGTAGTGATTATGACTATACTTTAGTCCGTTATTCATGTCATTCGTGAGTCGAGCCTGTGCTGATCAGGTGCCGAGGCGTTAATACGACGATCCTTAACACTCCACCGTCCATTCAACTAGGCACTAAATATTTACAATGCAATAATACATTTGTTTAACCATGTCATTAAGCTCCCGCTGAAGGAGTAGGCAGAGATGAATTAGAGAACTAGAGCACCCGGATATTAGTACTTCCGGTCCCCTTGAGGGTCTTGAGTTGCCCTTGAGGGCATGACTTGATGGTTGGTTGTGACGGGTATGTGGGTATCCCTGTATCTGCATCGGTCATCCGCCTGTCTTGTCGCAAGCCCCTCGATTTGCTTCTTCCATCTTCGGATTCGGAGTGTGAAGAAGCATAAAGGCCGGCATGATTCTGGCGACCACTGATATTGTCATTGTTTGTCAGTAATCGCATTTTTTACTACACTACGCTTACCATCAGGTGCAGTGTAATATTTTTGCCATGCCCGGATAAAAAAAAACTTATTTCCGTCTCACGTGATGAAATTTTAGCGACAGTTATGTTCGATTTAAGATGTCATATCAGCGGTTTAACTAACGTAAGCTAAAGTAATCCAATACTATAGATTTTGACATGGGCCTTACTTATAAAAATATTTAAGCTGAGCAAATCATCAAAATATTATACCCTAGATGCACAGTTCTTTGTAAATATCCTTCTAAAAAGTGGTCTCAGCAATAAAACAAAGAACACGATCACAAGTTCTAATCAAATCAACACAAATATAACCTTAAGCACGTGTTATAAAGTAGGTTTTTAATCGAAATGAGCAAGCGTTCTTTAATTTGAATTTTGAAATTTAGAATTCTATCGACGTCCAACTGTAGGGAAAAGGAGTGCTTAAGCACTTCTTTGCTGTCCCATTTTCCGAGCGTCAACTGTGCATCTAGGTAAATAATGCCCCTTACTTATATTTGAGCGCTGCTTATCTTTATACCATAGGTTGTCCCTTTCATTTTTAAACAATGTAACGCAAGGAAAAAAGTGACAGGTTATTCTTAACCATTTGCTCAGCTAAAAATGCGTTTATAAGTAAGGCCCAATATGGATGAAGCAAATGGTTAAAAATTGTCTTGTCACTTTTTTCCTTGTGTCACATTGTTTGCAAATGAAACTGACAAGACTATGTTTAACCATTTGCTCAGCTAAAATGTTTTATAAGTAAGACGCTATATGACTGCCTCGGTGGCGTGGTTGTATTTCGGTACGACTACCGTCCTGAGGTCTCGGGTTCGATCGCGGATCGGGCAAAGTGATATTGGATTTTTCCATATCAGCCCGAAGTATGGAATTTGTGCCCGATGTGGCGATGGGCTCGTCTATCACATCTGGGACGGAACTAAGCTCGGCGAAATGTGTTTTAGTTCGCTAGTGCACATCTGCCCACCCCTTCGGGGATACAGGCGTGAGCTTATGTTAAGTGCCACAGATGCGGCTTAATTTCATGGTGAAACGGTACACTTGTTCACAATATAAACTCTGGGATACTCTTGCGTTTATCGACTACCGGCAGACGGGCAAGTGGGTCAACTATTTTTGATATTTTGCCAAAACGTTTTTTTCTCTATTTCATACATATAATACGTAGCGAGGAACATCCAAAAATATGTCATACATATATTTAACTCTTTAAAGGGAAATATCAGCACTGGCCTACGAAATTGGAATTTTTTTTGGTCAACCTCCGTGGCTTGAAGCGAGGGTGCGGGTTCGATTCCCGCACATTAGATTATTATGGCTATAATTCAGTAGACATACAGCAATTAGATGTGCAAAATATTTCATCAGAATTATAACAAAATATTGATCTGCAATTTCCAAAAATCTTAAAATTCCAATTTAGGGGCCAGTGCTGAGCTTTCGTCTTAGCCTGTTAATTTTAACTAAATACGCATTTATACTAGGGATGTTATGTTCGGTAACCGTCACTGGAACTTTCGGATATATCCGAAAAAATATCCGACATCGTAACCGTATGTGATAAAAATATTTCGGATACGGGCAGAGTCGAAAGGCATCCAATATTTTCGACAGAATTAAAAAGGATGAGGTACAAATTCATATACTTTTTTAATGTTATTTTACTATCTATGTGGAACGATTTTCGACAGATTTAAAAAAGAAGAAAATCCTCAATTCGTCTGTATTTTTTAATGTATGTTCCGCGATATCTTCGCAAAATGTGAGTTTACAAGATTCTTTTTGTGTTCGATAAAGCTTATTTCAAGTTTCTCATATAAATTTAGTCACGATCGGATATATTTTGAAGTCGTCCGTTAAGTTTTTCAAGATTATTTTTGTGTTGATAGAGCTTACTTCAAGGAACATCCATATAACTGGTCAAGATTTCGGATACATCCATTTACGGATATTCCGTAATTGGAAATATCCGATGTAATTTCGTATCCCTAACCGAAACTGATTAATCATTAAATATATCCGAATCCGTATCCGAAAAATCATACCCATAACATCCCTAATACACTATAATGACATTACACATGGTGTTTTTCCACCGTTACATTATATACAGGGTGTACAATTAATGAAAAACATTACCCTCCTTTTGAGGCAGTCGAGTAGAACATAATTTATTGATCGTTATACAGGATGTTTGCAGCCGGCACGCGGTGTATATACAGGGTGTAGTCAGTGTTGGTCGGGGGGCGGCGGTGGGGGGGCGCGGCGCTAGGTGCGCGAGAGTCCCGCCGGCGGGGGCTTGGGGGGCAGCCGGGGGGCCAGCGCGCTGCGGGGGAACATCGCATTAGTAACAAGTACCAGGGGGGTGACTCCTGACCATCGATATATTATTTACCTAGATACACAGATGACGCTCGGAAAATGGGACAGCAAAGAAGTGCTTAAGCACTCCTTTTCCCTACAGTTGGACGCCGATAGAATTCTAAATTTCAAAATTCAAATTAAAGAACGCTTGCTCATTTCGTTTAAAAAGCTACTTTATAACACTTGCATAGGGTTATATTTGTGTTTGATTTAATAAGAACTTGTGATCTTTTTCTTTGTTTTATTCCTGAGTCCACTTTTTAGGACGATATTTGCAAAGAACTGTGCATCTAGGGTATAATATATTGATGCTCCTGACGCTCGATTCGGTTTATTTATTGACTTAAAATTCCACCGAAATCGAGTTAAAAAGTGCATTCATGTCACGTTAAAAACTACCAAATGACAAGTTCTCGAATATTATGCAACATTAGCGCACTTTAAAAGTCGATTTCGGTGGAATTTTTAGTCAATAAATGAAACCAAATCGAAATCACAATCGAATCGAGTGTCTAGAGAAAGGGGCTGGTTGATGAATTTTGGCGCATCTTTTGCACAAGTCTCGACACAAAACACATAACACCTACACAAAACAATGTTTGACAGCCTCTGTGGCGCAGTGGGGGAGTAGAAGGCTGTGAAACGAGAGGCCATAGCTTCGATTCCCGCACTGAGTAAATGTTTGTGCGAACCAGACATTTGTTTCGGGTCTGGGTTGTTTTTTCGTAGTTTTTGATACCCACGATTAAAACAACGGACCACAGGCAAAAATGTGTAGCGAAACAAAGTTTTGTGTAGGTGAAATATAAGCAGAAGACGCGTCTTTAGTATCCAAAGTTATACGTTTATCTTTATCCCACCTTAATGTGGTGTCGGCACAAGACTTAGTCAGTTAGTTGGCTTATTTTTTCCAGAAACAACCCAGATAAGGGACGTTAGCCATGTAGCCGGTCGTAAAAATTGACTTGACTAACGCCCGAACGGTCAAACGCTCCTCAACTTTAACGGCTTCCTAAATAGATTTTCGCCATACAATTTTGACAGATAAGTGTATGACCATTCGGCGGTAAGTGTGTTGTGGCAGGTAGAAAGTATACTCACGCGTTATTATGATGCCGCCTCTGCAGTATGGTGGAGTGTGCCGGCCGCAGCAGCTCCGGGGCGGCGGCGGGGCGGGGCGGCAGCGGCGGGGGCGCGGGGGGACACGGCCCGCCGCCCGCGCCCGCGCCCCCGCCGCCCCCGCCGCCCCCGCCGCCCGCGCAGCACGGCGACGGAGGGGGCATGCCGTACTACAACAAGTCATTGTGATATAGGAACGTGTTGACACGTCTCTACGTAAGCTCACACCTGTACAGCTAATGGTTTAGGTTACATCAACCACGTGTCGCTAGACTCATTTCTGCCCATTGTGACTAGCCCATCGTCATATAGGGTATAATATATATAATATACGCTCTGTAATATTACTGTGCTATTGCTGGGCACATGCCTCTTCAACTAATGAGAGGCCTTAGTCTACCACGCTGGCCTATTGCGGGTTGGTAGACTTCACGTACCTTCGAAATCCTTGTGAAGAAATTCTAGGCTATGCAGGTTTATATATATGCGTATGGGCCACCGGAGGCCGAGCCGCCCGTGACTATTCGGTGGTTGTTTTAAGAGCTCACGCCTGTATCTGTAGGCAGAGGTGCACTAGCGATTCTCGGGATGGATGGGGCAGTACGGGTTGTCGGCCTCGTGCTGTCGTTGACTCTGAAGCGTCCTTCTGCGGCGGTTTATGAGCTCCCCAACAATACTGCCGTGGTAATCGAGTTAGCAGTAAAAACACGATTTCGAAAAAACGGCAGTTAAAATTCAATTTCGCGATTTCAATAATTTCAAATTCGTGTTTATACAAAACTTATGACGGTTCTTTATATCCTTAGTCCTTACTATCCTTACTAAATAATAAAAGCGAAAGTAACTCTGTCTGTCTGTCTGTCTGTCTGTGGCGTTTTCACGTCTAAACCACTGAACCGATTTTGATGAAATTTGGTATGAGGATACATTTGACCCTAGGGATTCAAATGGGGTACTTCATTTTTTTTCATCAACCCCTATAGGGATGAAATAAGGGTTAAAAGTATGTATGGGGATTTTAGGACCAATTAATGGATTTATATGGAATTTGGTATGGGACAGTGGATACCTTTGAGTTTAAGGATACAAATGGGCTACATTTTTAAATCAACCCCTAATGAGATGAAATAGGGGATGAAAGTTTTTATGCGAATCCAGAAACCGCTAAACGGATTTTTAAGAAAGTTGGTATTAGGATAGTTTTAGCCCTAAGGACAGAAATGGGGTGCGATATATTTTTATCCTACAAAAGGATGAAATAGGGGTTGAAAATTTGTTTCTTTGTTTCTCGACCGATTGACTTCAAAATCGATATCTGAGTCGCCCCGTGGTTCCAAACGACAGAACCGCTGTCAATCCTGTCAAAAGTGGCCGCCATTTTGTTTTTCTTTGTTTCTGGGCCGATTGACTTCAAAATCGATATCTGGGTCGCCCCGTGGTTCCGAACGACAGAACCGCTGTCAGACCTGTCAAAAGTGGCCGGCATTTTGTTTTTCTTTGTGTTTGGGCCGATTGACATCAAAATCGATATCTGAGTCGCCCCGTGGTTCCGAACGATAGAACCACTGTCAGACCTGTCAAAAGTGATCGCCATTTTGATTTTCTTTGTTTCGGGGCCGATTGACTTCAAAATCGATATCTGGGTCGCCCCGTGGTTCCGAACGACAGAACCGCTGTCAGACCTGTCAAAAGAGGCCGCCATTTTGTTTTTCTTTGTTTTTGGGCCGATTGACTTCAAAATCGATATCTGGGTCGCCCCGTGGTTACGAATGACAGAACCGCTGCCAGACCTGTCAAAAGTGGCCGCCATTTTGTTTTTCTTTGTGTTTGGGCCGATTGACTTCAAAATCGATATCTGAGTCGCCCCGTGGTTTCGAACGATAGAACCGCTGTCAAACCTGTCAAAAGTGGCCGCCATTTTGTTTTTGGGCCGATTGACTTCAAAATCGATATCTGGTTCGCCCCGTGGTTCCGAACGACAGAACCGCTGTCAGACCTGTCAAAAGTGGCCGCCATTTTGATTTTCTTTGTTTCTGGGCCGATTGACTTCAAAATCGATATCTGAGTCACCCCGTGGTTCCGAACGACAGAACCGCTGTCAGAACTGTCAAAAGTGGCCGCCATTTTGATTTTCTTTGTTTCTGGGCCGATTGACTTCAAAATCGATATCTGGGTCGCCCCGTGGTTCCGAACGACAGAACCGCTGTCAGACCTGTCAAAAGTGGCCGCCATTTTGATTTTCTTTGTTTCTGGGCCGATTGACTTCAAAATCGATATCTGAGTCACCCCGTGGTTCCGAACGACAGAACCGCTGTCAGAACTGTCAAAAGTGGCCGCCATTTTGTTTTTCTTTGTTTTTGGGCCGATTGACTTCAAAATCGATATCTGGGTCGCCCCGTGGTTTCAAACGACAGAACCGCTGTCAGAACTGTTAAAAGTGGCCGCCATGTTGTTTTTCTTTGTTTTTGGGCCGATTGACTTCAAAATCGATATCTGAGTCACCCCGTGGTTCCGAACGACAGAACCGCTGTCAGAACTGTCAAAAATGGCCGCCATTTTGTTTTACTTTGTTTTTGGGCCGATTGACTTCAAAATCGATATCTGAGTCACCCCGTGGTTTCAAACGACAGAACCGTTGTCAAATTTCTCAAAAATGGCCGCCATTTGTTTTCTTTGTTTTTGGGCCAATTGACTTCAAAATCGATGTCTGGGTCCCCCATATTTAGACTAAAACTAAAATCAAAAGATTTTTCCATTGGCCCTACAAAATACGCGTGCGGAGCCGCGAGCAAAAGCTAGTTACCAATAAAAGGTAAAAAACGTTTAAGGAATTGGGTACTTGACTATGTTTGATTTTATACACATTTTTATATGTAATAAGCAAATAAAATAAAAAAGAAACCCTTCTGTAAAAACTGCATCGAATTTGGTTGAAAAATGAGGCAGTTATTCATTTTTTAAATTCTGGAGTGGAGGCATAGTGGAGATATCTTGCTATCCCTTTCCAACGCACGCACCGTTATGGATGTGACGTAATTATACTGATACTTCTCCTTCCCGCAGTTTGAAGGTTCAAAGTTTTTTATTATTTAGAATATTTCAATAAAAACGTAAATCTATAATATAAAAATGAATCGCTGAATGTGTTGCTAAGCGCAAATCTCGAGAGCAGCTGAACCGATTTCGCCAATTCTTTTTTTAGAATATTCCTTGAAGTACGAGGATGGTTCTTACATAAAGTTTAAGTATTAGTGGAGAGTTTCCGGGAAGGCAAAACAATTGAGTGACGTTAGTATCGTATAAATATTAATGTCAATATTTATACGAATTTATGCGATACGAAGTTCGCCGGGTCAGCTAGTTTTATCTTTCTTTCTACCTGCCCTTATCCCACCTTAATGTGGGGTCGGCGCAACAGACTTTTTCAAGCATGTTGCAGAGACGATTTGGCTTAGTTTTTACGACCGGCCGCCTGCCTGACGTCAACCCTCTATGAGGGATCCAGTCCCGGGAAAATTAAATTAGAAAATTTACTTTGCCCGACCGGGGAATCGAACCCAGGACCTCCCGATCCACAGCTTATACATGCTGCCACTAGACCAAGGAGGCGACCGGGTCAGCTAGTTTTATATAAAATTAATTTAAAAAAATAATGAATCACCCAATTAGGTTGGCAACGCACCCACGATTATTTTGTATTTTGGGTCTTGGGTGTCTATGGGCGGTAGAGATCACTTACCATCAGGTGACCCATCTGCTCGTTTGCCAGTCTCTGCTATAATAATCACAAGTTTAAAAACTTAACTGACCGACTTCCAATTTACATATCGTGACCAAATTTATATGGGACCGCCCTTGAAATAAGCTCTATTGAACACAAAAAGAATTTTGAAAATCGGTCCACATTTGGCGGAGATATTGAGTAACATACATAAAAATAAAATACCGACGAATTGAGGACCTCCTCCTTTTTGGGAAATCGGTCGAAAAAAACTAGGCATTAGGGATGTAAATAAAACACAAAACAACTTGATACATAGCTATATATACGTTTACAGTACATATTTACATGTTAACACTACATTGTAGTCAATATAAAGCTATACAGGGTGTTTCACAAAGTTGGTACCAATAACGATTCCACATACAGGGAGAACGATTTAAATCGTAAAAAAACGTAAAAAAATAAAAACAGAACTAAATTTTTTTTAATAATTATGAAGCATGGAGATTTCGAAATTCGTCCTGGAAATCATCGCAATTAGCATCGCATAGGCTTTGTGTTTGCTAAAAATAATGAATTACCTCATAGGCGGTTTTCAAATAAACTGCAGCTAACCGTATGAACCAAAAATTTTTTGGTCACAAATTAAAGTTTCCATTATTCAAAAACTATGAGCCTTACGAAATAATAAACTTGACTGCTAGATTGCTACCCATCCCTTCTTTAAATGTAGTTATTATTGATACCAACTTTATGAAACAACCTGTATTTATATACAAATTGCAGCCAATAAACATACAACATCGTTTATATCAATTATCGTTATTTTCCACCTGCCCTTATATCCGTGTAGGGGGTTGGTGCATGGACGTATATCGGGGGGAGGGGGTAAAGGTCCAAAAACCCCCTTAATCTACGCCAAAGGTCAACAAAACTTTACTTCATTAATCAACCCGTGTTATATATACGTTTAAAGATACTTCGACTTTGAGAACTCTGATATATCCCAAATCTCGATTTAAATACAGGAATGGGCTAGGATAAATCGAGCTTAGGCCAAGTTAGTAACAGTCCTACAAGTCCCCTAAGATATTAAGCCGTTTTAAGATACAAGGGCATTAACCCCCCTCCCCGCGCTAATCATCAAACGCTCTACGCCCGTCGACGCAACATTTTTAAGCATCTGAAAGGTCAAAGGACTCGAGTTAGTTTTTACGACTGACCGTCTGCCTGACGTCAACCCGTCTGGAAGATTCCCATGTCCCATGTTAGAAATTCCTTGCCCGGAATAAGATTCGAACCTAGGACCTCCAGGTTATATAGCTCATATGCCACTAGACCAAGAACATCAACTAGCTGTTACGACACTAAAATATGATTCTTAAGTTCTTCTTCTTTTTAAAAATAATGGCTTCCACGCATTTGCGATGATCTAGCCGATGTCAAGGTAAATAGAGCAATTATGTCTTCACAATGACCATGAGACCCAGATGTGGATGATCTCAAGGTCCTGCTGGGATTATGGCGGCAATTCCTTCCAGTGCGATGCTCCTCAGATGACCTTCACTCGGCGAATCGACCAAACAAAGCCAGCCAACGCACCAAGCAAAACTCATCAAAGATCACCGGTTAAAAATTTATTATACTGTCCATCTTCGCTGAATTTTGGTGCAGCAAACCATATCACATTAAACAAAAAACACAACTCCAGTCATAAAATAATTTTAACAAGCGATGCCCACCCTGTCAGCCTACCCGTCAATATCAACTTAAGTTTAGAATGACACAACTAATTTTAGTTTGACAGCATTAAAATTAGTTGCTGCGGCAATTAACATGTCAAAATGTTTATGCAATAACTAAAGTATTGACTATATTATGTAATCCTTAAACATATACATAAGTTGATTTGTCATATTTTATTGTGTTGACTTGTCATAAGATATATTTGATAAATAAATCATTTCATTTCATTAAACGTATGACAAAGTTAATAATGCTTTTTACATATTTATTCATTTAGTATTCCATGTATATATAAATAGATAATGATGTTTATTTGACTATAAAATTTCAATAATCATGAAAAAAAAATCTGTCTATGTACGACAAAACCAAAAATCAAGTATGTACTTTCTTCAATTAATCATTTTTTTTTTTACATAAATTAAAAAAGAATAACGGCGACTAGCAGCATCTAGATTAATATCGATTTATTCCAAATCTCGATTTAAATATAGGAATGAATTTTAGGATAAATCGAGTTTAGGTCTAAGTTGAGTACCAGCGGTTCATGTCGCCCTTAATCTCTTAGTAATTTTGAGTAAAAATATATAGAACCGGTACAGATTTTACTGTCTGCAATTTATATTGGAAAATACTTATCGTGTAATAAAAACTAATAAAACTCTATACAATATAGCTCTTATACACTTTAACATAAAGATGTACAGACACGAGTCGGCGCATAACAATTTAACATATAGTTAATCACATGTTTAAAAACTAAACTGACCGACTTCCAATTTACCGATCGTGACCAAATTTATATGGGACCACCCTTGAAATAACCTCTATCGAACACAAAAAGAATTTTGAAAATCGGTCCACATTTGGCGGAGATATCGCGTAACATACATAAAAAAAATACCAACGAATTGAGGACCTCCTCCTTTTTGGGAAGTCGGTCGAAAAAGGTTTTTTCGATTCACCCCTTTAAGGGGTGAAAAAGGGGTTATAAAAAAGTATATTTTTTCATTCAATCTCCTTAAAGATGGAAAGGGGTTACAACGCAGAAAGTATTTTTTGTGTTATTTGTCCCCCTTAAAGGGTGGAAAAGGGGGTAAGAACGGGAAAATAATGTTTTTCATCCAATCTGTATAGATTTCAATTATTTTTAAGGGGAATCCCTTGGGGGGAGGCCT
The DNA here is from genome assembly GCA_036417725.1 of Clanis bilineata. Classification (NCBI taxonomy): domain Eukaryota; kingdom Metazoa; phylum Arthropoda; class Insecta; order Lepidoptera; family Sphingidae; genus Clanis; species Clanis bilineata. The sequence continues at coordinate 1,698,537 of CM071165.1, forward strand.
ATGTTCAGCAGTGGACGTCCTATATAGTCACGGGCGGCTCGGCCTCCGGTGGCCTATACGCTTATGTAACATATATATGTGCCGCCTCCGACGGGTGGAAATGGGCTTACAAGGAAAAACTTTTTCTTCGTTCAATCTGCTTAAAACTTCGTAAAAACACTGTTTAAAACATTTCTTGACGATTTTCAAATTTCAACCCTTAAAGAGCGAAAGAGTAGGTAATAAGTAGCTTAATTAGCTATATAAATACCAACTCATGTCTGTAGATCTGTGTAAGCTATGGGCCGTTGTCTCGCAACACAATCAAAAATAGTTCAGCAAGAAATTACATACAAAACATAATTTATACCATATACCAATACTGCCTCGGTGGCGTGGTTGTATTTCGGTACTACTACCTTCCTGAGGTCTCGGGTTCGATCCCCGGTCGGGCAAAGTGATATTGGGTTTTTTAATATCAGCCCGGAGTCGGAATTTGTGCCCGATATGGAGATGGACTCGTCTATCACATCTGGGACGGAATTAAGCTCGGCGAAATGTGGGTGTTTTTAGTTCGCTAGTGCGTTTCTGCCTACCCCTTCGAGGATACAGGAGTCAGTTTGTGTATTTATCTCGGTGCGGGAATCGAACCTTCGTCCTTTCGCTCCCCGACTACAGAAGCTGTAGATAATATTGATATCAATAAGCATTTATTGTAAGTTATTTCATGCTAAACCACGTCCAATCGTTCATCGAGTATATTATTACCACATTATAGTGACATAGTGACGTCATTGCGCACTATGACGTCACGTCTGTCTTCCTTACATATTCGTTACAGGGACATTTATTTATTGGCTTAAGGTATCGTCACACTACGAGTGAAGTGTATCAGCTGAGATCGACATTACGTTTCGATATTTCTGGATAATTTAAAAAAAAGAAAGAAAAATATTTTTAAAATAACAATTCCAAATTCAAAATAAATTCATTATTTATTAATAATTTGAATATTGTACAGTGTACATGTTCCATTTTTGAAATTTTTTTATTATTTGTGTCTTTTAAATCATTTAAACATTTCTAAATTTCTAAAACGGTGTAGTCGACGCGACATTTAAATTCTGATATGCTTCACTTCCATCGCAGTGTACCACAACCCTTATGGAAGCAATCTAAACGAAACATTTTATTTAATTTTTATTTCATCACTGCTTATTTCCACCAAATTTATTTAAATCTTCCATCATTAAAATACAATAAAATCGGCTACAATCTGTCAATCACAAAAAATACAATTTACATACATTATTATAAAGTCGATATTACATCACATATCTAACTACACGATCATACACACCTTGACTGCCTCGGTGGCGTGGTGGTATTTCGGTACGACTACCGTCCTGAGGTCTCGGGATCGATACCCGACGAGGGCAGTGATATTGGAGTTTTCCATATCAGCCCGGAGTCTGAATTTGTGCCCGATATGGTGATAGGCTATCACATCTGGTACGGAACTAAGCTCGGTGAAATGTGGGTGTTCTAGTTCGCTAGTGCGCCTCTGCCTACCCCTTCGGGGATACAGGTGTGAGCTTATGTTATGTTACACACCATGACTATGTATAAGGAACAAATTAAATTGAAGTATAGACAAAATAGTATGAACGTATTGATATAAGCTCACGCCTGTATCCCCGAAGCGGTAGGCAGAGGCGCACTAGCGAACTAGAACACCCACATTTCGCCGAGCCCATTTCCGTCCTAGACGTGATAGACGAGCCTATCACCATCGGTCACTTTCAGACTCCGGGTAGACTTAGTAGAAAATCCCAAAATGCCCAACCGGGGGATCGAACCCGAAACCTCAGCGCCTTCAATAATTCCACATAGTCAGCTTGTCAGGCTGTGGACCGGGTGGTCGTGGGTTCGATTCCGAGGTCGGGTAATGCGAATTTATTAATTTAATATACCCGGAACTATATCTTCCAGAAGAGGTCGACGTCAGGCAGGCAGCCGGTCGTAAAAACGAAGCCATATCCTTTCTGCATCGTGCTTGAAAAAGTGTGTTGCGCTAACCCCACATTAAGGTGGGATAAGGGCAGGTAGAACGAAAGTCAGCTGAAGGGTTACCACCACCTCTTATAGCAGTATTATTATAATCGTTCTTCGTTTGTTTTGTATGAGAATCGGTACAAGTAAGATTATAATAATACTGCTATAAGAGGTGGTGGTAACCCCCCTGTTCCTTATACTCTGTTGATCCGTGTACTTTAATGCAATAAACGTGATGTAAATTCGACATAACCCGTCGATACAACACAATTTTATTACAACATTGTTGTAAGACGACAAATTTGAATATGACCTACTTATCTATATATAGATATTTTTACAACAATTTTTGTAGGTGGCGGCATCCCCTCTCTAATAGAAGGGGAGTTAAGGTCCATTACGTCTCAGCGTCAGATCAGCACTGGCAGCGAAATTGGCATTAATATTACCTACCTAGCTGTAGCTCCCGACTTTGTTTCCAATTAACCCCTCTCTTTTCCAATCCCTACTGCCTCCTTTTAGTCTAAACGCTTTTTTTAAGGCAGAGACTGGCAATCGAACTAGGGCGTCACCTGTAACTGATCACCGCCTTGACACCCATGATACCTAAAGTAACATGCGTTGCCAATGTTAAAGTGAATACAGGTAGGGAAGGGGGAAATTGGGCCACCTAAAATTCCAAAATGAGCTCACAAATATTTAGTTTCTTGTGGTCAAAAATAGGTCGTATTGGGACCATCTATCTCCCTAACACGCCTACACCGTAATGTGCATCCAGGGCGGTGACGTCACGGCCTTTGCTGTGCATCATTTGACAGTTACCCTTTCTACAACATTTGAACGTTTCATATATTTTTATTTAACGAAATTATATAATTCTTCCGAAATTTGATAATATTACTTATTGATACAGATTTCTTAGGTTTAAGCGGATGTTATACATTACAATCACAAGTTTAACAACCTAACATATCGACTTCAAATCCGATCGTGACCAAATGTATATATATGGGAGATATCGCGTAACATACATAAAAAATACAGATGAATTGAGGACCTTCTCCTTTTTGGAAGTCGGTCGGAAATAATAGTGGATTGCGATAGAAACCGTATGAACTAAATTGATTTTTGACCGACTTGACTTCTCGGTCCTCAATTAATCTGTATTTTTTTTATGTATGTTACGCGATATCTCCGCCGAATGTAGACCAATTTTCAAAATTCTTTTTGTGTTCGATAGAGCTTATTCCAAGGGTGGTCCCATATAAATTTGGTCACGATCGAATACGTTTTGAAGTCATTCTAATAACTTTTTTGATGACAAGGGGGCGGGAAGGTCTGGATGGTGATTTATCAGTATTCATCTCTATTGTGGCGATTATTGTACATACTTTAGTCCGTTATTCATGTCATTCGTGATGCGAGCCTGTGCTGATCAGGTGCCGAGGCGTCAATACGATGATTCTTAACACTCCACCGTCCATTCAACTAAGCACTAAATATTTACAATGCAATAATACATTTGTTTCACCATGTCATTAAGCTCACGCTGAAGGAGTAGGCAGAGATGAATTAGAGAACTAGAGCACCCGGATATTAGTACTTCCGGTCCCCTTGAGGGTCTTGAGTTGCCCTTGAGGGCATGACTTGAGGGTTGGTTGTGACGGGTATGGGGGTATCCCTGTATCTGCATCGGTCATCCGCCTGTCTTGTCGCAAGCCCCTCGATTTGCTTCTTCCATCTTCGGATTCGGAGTGTGAAGAAGCATAAAGGCCGGCATGATTCTGGCGACCACTGATATTGTCATTGTTTGTCAGTAATCGCATTTTTACTGCACTACGCTTACCATCAGGTGCAGTGTAATATTTTTGCCGTGCCCGGATAAAAAAAAAATATTTCCGTCTCACGTGATGAAATTTTAGCGACAGTTATTTTCGATTTAAGATGTCATATCAACGGATTAAGTAATGTACGCCAAAGTAATCCAATACTATAGATTTTAACATGGGCTTTACTTATAAAACATTAAAGCTGAGCAAATCATCAATATATTATACCCTAGATGCACAGTTGTTTGCAAATATCCTCCTAAAAAGTGGTCTCAAGAATAAAACAAAGAAAACGAGCACAAGTTCTAATCAAATCAACACAAATGTAACCCTATGCACGTGTTATAAAGTAGGTTTTTAAACGAAATGAGCAAGCGTTCTTTAATTTGAATTTTGAAATTTAGGATTCTATCGACGTCCGACTGTAGGCAAAACGAGTGCTTAAGCACTTCTTTGTTGTCCCATTTTCCGAGCGTCAACTGTGCATCTAGGTAAATAATGCCCCTTACTTATATTTGAGCGCTGCTTATCTTTATACCATAGGTTGTCCCTTTCATTTTTAAACAATGTAACGCAACGAAAAAAGTGACAGGTTATTCTTAACCATTTGCTCAGCTAAAAATACTTTATAAGTAAGGCCCAATATCGATGAAGCAAATGGTTAAAAATTGTCTTGTCTCTTTTATCCTTGTGTCACATTGTTTGCAAATGAAACTGACAAGACTATTTTTAACCATTTGCTCAGCTAAAATGTTTTTAAAAGAAAGCCGCTATATGACTGCCTCGGTGGCGTGGTTGTATTTCGGTACGACTACCGTCCTGAGGTCTCGGGTTCGATCCCCGGCGAGTGCAGTGATATTGGAGTTTTTCCATATCAGCCCGGAGTCTGGACTTTGTGCCCTATATGGCGATAGTCTATCATATCTGGGACGGAACTGAGTTCGGCGAAATGTGTTTTAGTTCGCTAGTACACCTCTGCCTACCCCTTCGGGGATACAGGCGTGAGCTTATGTTAAGTGCCACAGATGCGGCTTAATTTCATGGTGAAACGGTACACTTGTTCACAATATAAACTCTGGGATAATCTTGCGTTTATCGACTACCGGCAGACGGGTAAGTGGGTCACCTGTTTTCGATATTTTGCCAAAACGTTTTTTTCTCTATTTCATACATATAATACGTAGCGAGGAACATCCAAAAATATGTCATACATATATTTAACTCTTTAAAGGGAAATATCAGCATTGGCCTACGAAATTAGAATTTTTTTGGTCAACCTCCGTGGCTTGTCGGGCGTGTAGCTGTGAAGCGAGGGCGCGGGTTCGATTCCCGCACATTAGATTATTATGACTATAATTCAGTAGACATACAGCAATTAGATGTGCAAAATATTTCATCAGAATTATAACAAAATATCGATCTGCAATTTCCAAAAAAACTTCCAATTTCGGGGCCAGTGCTGAGCTTTCGTCTTAGCCTGTTAATTTTAACTAAATACGCATTTATACTAGGGATGTTATGTTCGGTGACCCTCACTGGAACTTTCGGATATATCCGAAAAAGTATCCGACATCGTAACCGTATGTGATCAAAATATTTCGGATACGGGCAGAGTCGAAAGGCATCCAATGACATTTTTCGACCTACTTCAGAAGCATGATGTACCAATTAGTCTTTTTTTTATGTTTTATTACTCGATATCTCCGCCAAACGTGGGCAGATTTTCGACCAACTTAAAAAAAAGTAGATCAATTCGTATGTTTTTTTTTATGTATGTTCCGCGATATCTCCGCCAAACGTAGTACGATTTACAAGATTATTTTCGTGTTCGATAAAGCTTATTCCAAGCTTCTCATATAAATTTAGTCACGATCGGATAAATTTTGAAGTCGTCCCGGTCAGTTTTTCAAGATTATTTTTGTGTTGATAGAGCTTACTCCAAGGGTCATCCATATAATTGGTCAATATTTCGGATACTTCCATTTACGGATATTCCGTAATTGGAAATATCCGAAGTAATTTCGTATCCCTAACCGAAATCCATTGAACATAAGATATCCGAATCCGTATCCGAAATATCATACCCATAACATCCCTAATACACTATAATGACATTACACATGGTGTTTTTCCACCGTTACATTATATACAGGGTGTACAATTAATGAAAAACATTACCCTCCTTTTGAGGCAGTCGAGTAGAACATAATTTATTGATCGTTATACAGGATGTTTGCAGTCGGCACGCGGTGTATATACAGGGTGTAGTCAGTGTTGGTCGGGGGGCGGCGGTGGGGGGGCGCGGCGCTAGGTGCGCGAGAGTCCCGCCGGCGGGGGCTTGGGGGGCAGCCGGGGGGCCAGCGCGCTGCGGGGGAACATCGCATTAGTAACAAGTACCAGGGGGGTGACGCCTGACCATCGATATATTATTTACCTAGATACACAGATGACGCTCGGAAAATGGGACAGCAAAGAAGTGCTTAAGCACCCCTTTTCCCTACAATTGGACGCCGACAGAATTCTAAATTTGAAAATTGAAATTTAAGAATGCTTGATCATTTCGTTTAAAAAGCTACTATAAAACACTTGCATAGGGTTATATTTGTGTTTGATTTAATAAGAACTTGTGATCTTTTTCTTTGTTTTATTCCTGAGTCCACTTTTTAGGACGATATTTGCAAAGAACTGTGCATCTAGGGTATAATATATTGATGCTCCTGACGCTCGATTCGGTTTATTTATTGACTTAAAATTCCACCGAAATCGAGTTAAAAAGTGCATTCATGTCACGTTAAAAACTACCAAATGACAAGTTCTCGAATATTATGCAACATTAGCGCACTTTAAAAGTCGATTTCGGTGGAATTTTTAGTCAATAAATGAAACCAAATCGAAATCACAATCGAATCGAGTGTCTAGAGAAAGGGGCTGGTTGATGAATTTTGGCGCATCTTTTGCACAAGTCTCGACACAAAACACATAACACCTACACAAAACAATGTTTGACAGCCTCTGTGGCGCAGTGGGGGAGTAGAAGGCTGTGAAACGAGAGGCCATAGCTTCGATTCCCGCATTGAGTAAATGTTTGTGCGAACCAGACATTTGTTTCGGGTCTGGGTTGTTTTTTCGTAGTTTTTGATACCCACGATTAAAACAACGGACCACAGGCAAAAATGTGTAGCGAAACAAAGTTTTGTGTAGGTGAAATATAAGCAGAAGACGCGTCTTTAGTATCCAAAGTTATACGTTTATCTTTATCCCACCTTAATGTGGTGTCGGCACAAGACTTAGTCAGTTAGTTGGCTTATTTTTTCCAGAAATAACCCAGATAAGGGACGTTAGCCATGTAGCCGGTCGTAAAAATTGACTTGACTAACGCCCGAACGGTCAAACGCTCCTCAACTTTAACGGCTTCCTAAATAGATTTTCGCCATACAATTTTGACAGATAAGTGTATGACCATTCGGCGGTAAGTGTGTTGTGGCAGGTAGAAAGTATACTCACGCGTTATTATGATGCCGCCTCTGCAGTATGGTGGAGTGTGCCGGCCGCAGCAGCTCCGGGGCGGCGGCGGGGCGGGGCGGCAGCGGCGGGGGCGCGGGGGGACACGGCCCGCCGCCCGCGCCCGCGCCCCCGCCGCCCCCGCCGCCCCCGCCGCCCGCGCAGCACGGCGACGGAGGGGGCATGCCGTACTACAACAAGTCATTGTGATATAGGAACGTGTTGACACGTCTCTACGTAAGCTCACACCTGTACAGCTAATGGTTTAGGTTACATCAACCACGTGTCGCTAGACTCATTTCTGCCCATTGTGACTAGCCCATCGTCATATAGGGTATAATATATATAATATACGCTCTGTAATATTACTGTGCTATTGCTGGGCACATGCCTCTTCTACTAATGAGAGGCCTTAGTCTACCACGCTGGCCTATTGCGGGTTGGTAGATTTCACATACCTTCCAAATCCTTGTGAAGAAATTCTAGGCTATGCAGGTTTATATATATAACGGGTTGACCCGTTGGAGGCGGCATATATATATATATGTTACATAAGCGTATGGGCCACCGGAGGCCGAGCCGCCCGTGACTATTCGGTGGTTGTTTTAAGAGCTCACGCCTGTATCTGTAGGCAGAGGTGCACTAGCGATTCTCGGGATGGATGGGGCAGTACGGGTTGTCGGCCTCGTGCTGTCGTTGACTCTGAAGCGTCCTTCTGCGGCGGTTTATGAGCTCCCCAACAATACTGCCGTGGTAATCGAGTTAGCAGTAAAAACACGATTTCGAAAAAAACGGCGGTTAAAATTCAATTTCGCGATTTCAATAATTTCAAATTCGTGTTTAAACAAAACTTATGACGGTTCTTTATATCCTTACTAAATAATAAAAGCGAAAGTAACTCTGGTCTGTCTGTGGCGTTTTCACGTCTAAACCGCTGAACCGATTTTGATGAAATTTGGTATGTGGGTACTTTTAACCCCAAGGACGGACATAGGGTACTTTATTTTTTTTTAAATCAACCCCTAAAGGGATGAAATAGGGGATGAAAGTTTGTATGGGAATTTTGGAACCGCTTAATGGATTTTGATGAAATTTGGTATGGGATAGTGGACACCTTTGAGTTTAAAGACACAAATGGGCTACTTTTTTTAAATCAACCCCTAATGGGCTGAAATAGGGGATGAAAGTTTGCATGAAGATTTTAGGTCCACTTAATGATTTTTTTAAAATCAACCCCTAAAGGGATGAAATAGGGGTTGAAAATTTGTTTCTTTGTTTTTGGGCCGATTGACTTCAAAATCGATATCTGAGTCACCCCGTGGTTCCGAACGACAGAACCACTGTCAGGAACTGGCAAAAGTGGCCGCCATTTTGTTTTTCTTTGTTTTTGGGACGATTGACTTCAAAATCGATATCTGGGTCGCCCCGTGGTTTCAAACGACAGAACCGCTGTCAGAACTGTCAAAAGTGGCCGCCATTTTGTTTTTCTTTGTTTTTGGGCCGATTGACTTCAAAATTGATATCTGAGTCGCCCCGTGGTTCCAAACGTCAGAACCGCTGTCAGAACTGTCGAAAGTGGCCGCCATTTTGTTTTTCTTTGTTTTTGGGCCGATTGACTTCAAAATCGATATCTGAGTCACCCCGTGGTTCCGAACGACAGAACCGCTGTCAGAACTGTCAAAAGTGGCCGCCATTTTGTTTTTCTTTGTTTTTGGGCCGATTGACTTCAAAATCGATATCTGGGTCGCCCCGTGGTTCCAAACGACAGAACCGCTGTCAGAACTGTTAAAAGTGGCCGCCATGTTGTTTTTCTTTGTTTTTGGGCCGATTGACTTCAAAATCGATATCCGAGTCACCCCGTGGTTCCGAACGACAGAACCGCTGTCAGAACTGTCAAAAATGGCCGCCATTTTGTTTTACTTTGTTTTTGGGCCGATTGACTTCAAAATCGATATCTGAGTCACCCCGTGGTTTCAAACGACAGAACCGTTGTCAAATTTCTCAAAAATGGCCGCCATTTGTTTTCTTTGTTTTTGGGCCAATTGACTTCAAAATCGATGTCTGGGTCCCCCATATTTAGACTAAAACTAAAATCAAAAGATTTTTCCATTGGCCCTACAAAATACGCGTGCGGAGCCGCGAGCAAAAGCTAGTTACCAATAAAAGGTAAAAAACGTTTAAGGAATTGGGTACTTGACTATGTTTGATTTTATACACATTTTTATATGTAATAAGCAAATAAAATAAAAAAGAAACCCTTCTGTAAAAACTGCATCGAATTTGGTTGAAAAATGAGGCAGTTATTCATTTTTTAAATTCTGGAGTGGAGGCATAGTGGAGATATCTTGCTATCCCTTTCCAACGCACGCACCGTTATGGATGTGACGTAATTATACTGATACTTCTCTTTCCCGCAGTTTGAAGGTTCAAAGTTTTTTATTATTTAGAATATTTCAATAAAAACGTAAATCTATAATATAAAAATGAATCGCTGAATGTGTTGCTAAGCGCAAATCTCGAGAGCAGCTGAACCGATTTCGCCAATTCTTTTTTTAGAATATTCCTTGAAGTACGAGGATGGTTCCTACGGAGAGAAAAATAAAAATTTTTTGAAAACGTCTAAAACAACACTTTCCTTTACTCGCATACAATCGATTCGTAATACTTAAAAGTCAATTTGAACTTTAAAAGGTATTAAAGTTAAGTTAAACCATAAAGTTTAAGTATTAATGGAGAGTTTCCGGGAAGGCAAAACAATTGAGTGAGTTAGTATCGTATAAATATTAATGTCAATATTTATACGAATTTATGCGGTACAAAGATCGCCGGGTCAGCTAGTTATCACCCAATTAGGTTGGCAACGCACCCACGATTATTTTGTATTTTGGGTCTTGGGTGTCTATGGGCGGTAGAGATCACTTACCATCAGGTGACCCATCTGCTCGTTTGCGAGTCTCTGCTATAATAATCACAAGTTTAAAAACTTAACTGACCGACTTCCAATTTACATATCGTGACCAAATTTATATGGAACCGCCCTTGAAATAAGCTCTAACAAACACTAAAAGAATTTTGAAAATCGGTCCACATTTGGCGGAGATATCGAATAACATACATAAAAAAAATACCGACGAATTGAGGACCTCCTCCTTTTTGGGAAGTCCGCCAAAAAAAACTAGGCATTAGGGATGTAAATAAAACACATAACAACTTGATACATAGCTATATATACGTTTACAGTACATATTTACATGTTAACACTACATTGTAGTCAATATAAAGCTATACAGGGTGTTTCATAAAGTTGGTACCAATAACAATTCCACATACACGGAGAACGATTTAAATCGTTATGGTAAAATAAAAAACAAAAAAGAACCAAAGACTTCTGTATTTACTAGACAAGCTGTTTCGAAGTAAAATTGTTGCACATGACGGCGAGTGTTTGACGTTCCGCGGCTAAAGAAAAGAGCAGATTTGTATAGTGTGTTGAGGTCGATTAACAGAGACTTAGTGCGCACATTCTATGTACCGAACAGCCAGAACAGCCAGTCTAGTAGTACGCATAGTTTTTGAAAATAACATCATCGTCATCACATAAAACAAAATCGAAATCCGTCCTGTAAATCATCGCAATTAGCATAGGAATGGCTTTGTGTTTGTTAAAAATAATGAATTACCGCATAGGTGGTTTGCAAATGAACTGCCAACCGTATGAGCCCAGATTTTTTTTTAGTCACAAATTCAAGTTTCCGTTATTCAAAAACTATGAGCAATACGAAATTAAATTTGACTGCTAGATTGCTAGCCATCCCCTCTTTAAAAGTAGTTATTATCGATACCAACTTTATGAAACAACCTGTATTTATATACAAATTGCAGCCAATAAACATACAACATCGTTTATATCAATGATCGTTATTTTCCACCAGCCCTTATATCCGTGTAGGGGGTTGGTGCATGGACGTATATCGGGGGGAGGGGGTAAGGGTCCAAAACCCCCCTTAATCTACGCCAAAGGTCAGCAAAACCTTACTTCATTAATGAACCCATGTATATACGTTTAAAGATACTTCGACTTTGAGAACTCTGATATATCCCAAATCTCGATTTAAATACAGGAATGGGCTAGGATAAATCGAGTTTAGGCCAAGTTAGTAACAGTCCTACAAGTCCCCTAAGATATTAAGCCGTTTTAAGATACAAGGGCATTAACCCCCCTCCCCGCGCTAATCATCAAATGCTCTACGCCCGATGCAACATTTTTAAGCATCTGAAAGGTCAAAGGTTTCGACTTAGTTTTTACGACTGACCGTCTGCCTGACGTCAACCCATCTGGAAGATTCCCATGTCCCATGTTAGAAATTCCTTGCCCGGAATAAGATTCGAACCTAGGACCTCCAGGTTATATAGCTCATATGCCACTAGACCAAGAACATCAACTAGCTGTTACGACACTAAAATATGATTCTTAAGTTCTTCTTCTTTTTAAAAATAATGGCTTCCACGCATTTGCAATGATTTAGCCAATGTCAAGGTAAATAGAGCAATTATGTCTTCACAATGACCATGAGACCCAGATGTGGATGGTCTCAAGGTCCTGCTGGGATTATGGCGGCAATTCCTTCCAGTGCGATGCCCCTCAGATGACCTTCACTCGGCGAATCGACCAAACAAAGCCAGCCAACGCACCAAGCAAAACTCATCAAAGATCACCGGTTAAAAATTTATTATACTGTCCATCTTCGCTGAATTTTGGTGCAGCAAACCATATCACATTAAACAACAAACACAACTCCAGTCATAAAATAATTTTAACAAGCGATGCCCACCCTGTCAGCCTACCCGTCAATATCAACTTAAGTTTAGAATGACACAACTAATTTTAGTTTGACAGCATTAAAATTAGTTGCTGCGGCAATTAACATGTCAAAATGTTTATGCAATAACTAAAGTATTGACTATATTATGTAATCCTTAAACATATACATAAGTTGATTTGTCATATTTTATTGTGTTGACTTGTCATAAGATATATTTGATAAATAAATCATTTCATTTCATTAAACGTATGACAAATAGGGCATGCAAACCGGTTAACCGAAAACCGAAAAAACCGGTTAACCGACTGTTTTTGAAGACCGGTTTTCTTCGTCTAAAAAACCGGTTATTTCGGCGTTTTCGGTTTGTTTCCTCCTTACATCAATAGTGAGCAAATACGTAAAATTAAATACATACACAATGATAAGGAACGAGCTTGCTGTAAAAACGGACGAGTTTAAGTATCTAGTATCTATACTGCACGAGTCTGGAGACATCGACTCCAACGTCAAGCCCCGTAGTGGCGCCGATTGTGCTAAATTCCAAGAGGGAAAATCATTCGGCCTGTATTTTTATATGGATGTAAGTATGTTAGGGAAATCCACGTCATGGATATGAAGATGATGCGGAGGATGGGCAATGATACACGACTGCATCCAATACGTAACGTTTACATCTGAGGTAGTATTGGTGTCTGCAACGTGGCAAATAAATTGCAGAAATATCGCTTGCAATGGTATAGTCGCGTTTTAAGAAAACCACAGGAGTACGTCGATCGCAAGTGTCTGGACCAGATTGTAACAGGAGTGCGTCCTCGTGGACGACACAAAATGCGCTAGCTAGACGTTTTAAAGAAGATATGAGAACCAAGTATCCCATTGTAAACGATACTCAAAACCGGGCGAAGTAGAAGCGATTAGGTATGAAGGCGAACCCTGATACTAGGCCATGATATTGCCAGACAGAAAACAAAATAAAGCAGCCACACTATTGTCATGTTAATGTAATAGCAAAATGGTGGTCCATTTTTCATATCTTACATTGTACGTATTAATATATGTTTTTATATTATTTATTTAGGTTAGACGCAAAACAGGATACAATAAAATACATTAATACAATTTTAAAGTTATGTATTACTTAAAATTATATTTTATCCAAAGCATGCGCCCTTATGTAGAATATTGCACAAAGTGGGGACTACAATAAATAAACTATTTCTTATTACAGATCCCCTATTTCACTGATTTATTGAGGGATGATTTAAAATAATAAAGTACGCTAGATGCGTCCGCAGAGTTAAAAGTTATCCTCACATGAAACATCAATATCGGTTCAACGGTTTCGTCGTTAAAACTCCACAGACAGACAGACTTTATTTTGCATTTATAATATTACTATGAATTAAACTGTAGCTTAACTAGGGTCACTGAAAAGTCGGAAAAGAAATTATTGCATGCAGAAGAAATGAGAATGTTGAGATTGATGTGTGGAGTGATAAGGATGGACAGAGTTAGGATTAAGCACAGAGAAAGCTTGAAAGTGAGACCTGTGGTAGGTAGATTAGAAGGAACCAGTTTATCTTGGTATAGGCATGTTATGAGGAGAGAAGCGACATAGTAAGTGGATAAGAAATTGATGAATGTGAATGTTGATGGATGGGGAGGTAGAGGAAAAAACCAAAGACATGTTGCGCCGACTCCAAATAAAATTGGGACAAGGGAACGAGAATGATGGTGGATTAACCTGTCGCGCCTTGGTCTAGTGGCAGCGTTTATAGGCTTTAGAGATGAAGGGCATAGCTGTTTACTATGTAATACGATTTACTCGAAGCTGAAGCCCCCAAAGAGGGTTGTCAAAATAACAGCTGAATCTTTTCTGCAACATGTCTGAAAAAGTGTTGCGCGGAGCATATAGTGAAATAGGATGAGGGCAGGTAGAAAAAGAAGAAGAATCAGTGTTCTTCCGACTGGAGCCTGGACGCTCTAAGTGTAGGGCAACCCTGGGCCGTTCCGTTTCGTTAGTCGGTATTGCCGGTGTAGAGTACATAGTGTTAGGGACTCGACCTAAAGGTCGCCTAGATGCTGTCCATCTCTCCGGTGCGGCTTAACGTTAGGTCGTAGGACAGGCAAATCCGACATAATCATCACGTCTCCCCCCAGGCGTGGCGGTAGGGGTAAAACACTTTTCCCCGCGAAAACAAAAAAAAACGTGAGTTTATTTTTACCTTTCTCGCTAGCGACTACGACTACCTATTTGTATGACAAACATCCGAAAACCCCTAGCAATTACGTTTGGAATTCATGTTTATGATATAACATAATATAAGCACACGCCTGTATCCCCGAAGGGGTAGGCAGAGGTGCACTAGCGAACTAGAACACCCACATTTTGCCAAGCTTAGTTCTGTCTCAGATATGATAGGGTGCAAGCCTATCGCCATATCGGGCACAAATTCCAGACTCCGGGCTGATATGGTAAAATCCAATATCATTTTGCCCGACCCGGGGATCGAACCCGAGACCTCAGGACGGTTGTCGTATCGAAATACAACCACGCCACCGAGGCAGTCGCCATGTCGTTCATCATATAAATTATATATTTTAGGTAGTCGCTAGCAAGAAATGTCAAAAATCACGTTAGAGCCTCTGAACTAAAAATAATTACGTGCAGAAATTCAACTTCATCTCGTTAATCAAGATTTAAACTAAAAAAACGAAAATATAGCTCAAAAACCGAATAACCCGAAAAAATCGGTTAACCGGTTTTTTTAAAATACAAAAACCGAAAAAATCGGTTTCCAAAACCATCCGGTTTTTGCATGCCCTAATGACAAAGTTAATAATGCTTTTTACATATTTATTCATTTAGTATTCCATGTATATATAAATAGATAATGATGTTTATTTGACTATAAAATTTCAATAATCATGAAAAAAAAATCTGTCTATGTACGACAAAACCAAAAATCAAGTATGTACTTTCTTCAATTAATCATTTTTTTTTTTACATAAATTAAAAAAGAATAACGGCGACTAGCAGCATCTAGATTAATATCGATTTATTCCAAATCTCGATTTAAATATAGGAATGAATTTTAGGATAAATCGAGTTTAGGTCTAAGTTGAGTACCAGCGGTTCATGTCGCCCTTAATCTCTTAGTAATTTTGAGTAAAAATATATAGAACCGGTACAGATTTTACTGTCTGCAATTTATATTGAAAAATACTTATCGTGTAATAAAAACTAATAAAACTCTATACAATATAGCTCTTATACACTTTAACATAAAGATGTACAGACACGTGTCGGCGCATAACAATTTAACATATAGTTAATCACATGTTTAAAAACTAAACTGACCGACTTCCAATTTACCGATCGTGACCAAATTTATATGGGACCACCCTTGAAATAACCTCTATCGAACACAAAAAGAATTTTGAAAATCGGTCCACATTTGGCGGAGATATCGCGTAACATACATAAAAAAAATACCAACGAATTGAGGACCTCCTCCTTTTTGGGAAGTCGGTCGAAAAAGGTTTTTTCGATTCACCCCTTTAAGGGGTAAAAAAGGGGTTATAAAAAAGTATATTTTTTCATTCAATCTCCTTAAAGATGGAAAGGGGTTACAACGCAGAAAGTATTTTTTGTGTTATTTGTCCCCCTTAAAGGGTGGAAAAGGGGGTAAGAACGGGAAAATAATGTTTTTCATCCAATCTGTATAGATTTCAATTATTTTTAAGGGGAATCCCTTGGGGGGAGGCCTATGTTCAGCAGTGGACGTCCTATGGCTGATGATGATGATGATGATCCCTTAAAAGGGAGTAAAAGGGGTTACAAGGGGAAAATATTTTTTTTATCCAATGTATACCCCTTAAATAGTCACGGGCGGCTCGGCCTCCGGTGGCCTATACGCTTATGTAACATATATATGTGCCGCCTCCGACGGGTGGAAATGGGCTTACAAGGAAAAACTTTTTCTACGTTCAATCTGCTTAAAACTTCGTAAAAACACTGTTTAAAACATTTCTTGACGATTTTCAAATTTCAACCCTTAAAGAGCGAAAGAGTAGGTAATAAGTAGCTTAATTAGCTATATAAATACCAACTCATGTCTGTAGATCTGTGTAAGCTATGGGCCGTTGTCTCGCAACACAATCAAAAATAGTTCAGCAAGAAATTACATACAAAACATAATTTATACCATATACCAATACTGCCTCGGTGGCGTGGTTGTATTTCGGTACTACTACCGTCCTGAGGTCTCGGGTTCGATCCCCGGTCGGGCAAAGTGATATTGGGTTTTTTAATATCAGCCCGGAGTCGGAATTTGTGCCCGATATGGAGATGGACTCGTCTATCACATCTGGGACGGAATTAAGCTCGGCGAAATGTGGGTGTTTTTAGTTCGCTAGTGCGTTTCTGCCTACCCCTTCGAGGATACAGGAGTCAGTTTGTGTATTTATCTCGGTGCGGGAATCGAACCTTCGTCCTTTCGCTCCCCGACTACAGAAGCTGTAGATAATATTGATATCAATAAGCATTTATTGTAAGTTATTTCATGCTAAACCACGTCCAATCGTTCATCGAGTATATTATTACCACATTATAGTGACATAGTGACGTCATTGCGCACTATGACGTCACGTCTGTCTTCCTTACATATTCGTTACAGGGACATTTATTTATTGGCTTAAGGTATCGTCACACTACGAGTGAAGTGTATCAGCTGAGATCGACATTACGTTTCGATATTTCTGGATAATTTTAAAAAAAGAAAGAAAAATATTTTTAAAATAACAATTCCAAATTCAAAATAAATTCATTATTTATTAATAATTTGAATATTGTACAGTGTACATGTTCCATTTTTGAAATTTTTAATTATTTGTGTCTTTTAAATCATTTAAACATTTCTAAATTTCTAAAACGGTGTAGTCGACGCGACATTTAAATTCTGATATGCTTCACTTCCATCGCAGTGTACCACAACCCTTATGGAAGCAATCTAAACGAAACATTTTATTTAATTTTTATTTCATCACTGCTTATTTCCACCAAATTTATTTAAATCTTCCGTCATTAACATACAATAAAATCGGCTACAATCTGTCAATCACAAAAAATACAATTTACATACATCATTATAAAGTCGATATTACATCACATATCTAACTACACGATCATACACACCTTGACTGCCTCGGTGGCGTGGTGGTATTTCGGTACGACTACCGTCCTGAGGTCTCGGGATCGATACCCGACGAGGGCAGTGATATTGGATTTTTCCATATCAGCCCAGAGTCTGGAATTTGTGTCAGATATGGCGATAGGCTCGTCTATCACATCTGGGACGGAACTAAGCTCGGCGAAATGTGGGTGTTCTAGTTCGCTAGTGCGCCTCTGCCTACCCCTTCGGGGATACAGGTGTGAGCTTATGTTATGTTACACACCATGACTATGTATAAGGAACAAATTAAATTGAAGTATAGACAAAATAGTATGAACGTATTGATATAAGCTCACGCCTGTATCCCCGAAGCGGTAGGCAGAGGCGCACTAGCGAACTAGAACACCCACATTTCGCCGAGCCCATTTCCGTCCTTGACGTGATAGACGAGCCTATCACCATCGGTCACTTTCAGACTCCGGGTAGACTTAGTAGAAAATCCCAAAATGCCCTACCGGGGGATCGAACCCGAAACCTCAGCGCCTTCAATAATTCCACATAGTCAGCTTGTCAGGCTGTGGACCGGGTGGTCGTGGGTTCGATTCCCAGGTCGGGTAATGCGAATTTATTAATTTAATATACCCGGAACTATATCTTCCAGAAGAGGTCGACGTCAGGCAGGCAGCCGGTCGTAAATTGAAGCCAAATCCTTTCTGCAACATGCTTGGAAACGTGTGTGCGCCGACCCCACATTAAGGTGGGATAAGGGCAGGTAGAAAGAAAGTCAGCTGAAGGGTTACCACCACCTCTTATATCAGTATTATTATAATCGTTCTTCATTTGTTTTGTATGAGAATCGGTACAAGTAAGATTATAATAATACTGCTATGAGAGGTGGTGGTAACCCCCCTGTTCCTTATACTCTGTTGATCTGTGTACTTTAATGCAATAAACGTGATGTAAATTCGACATAACCCGTCGATACAACACAATTTTATTACAACATTGTTGTAAGACGACATATTTGAATATGACCTACTTATCTAGGTATTTTTTACAACAATTTTTGTCGGAGGCGGCACCCCCTCTCTAATAGAAGGGGAGTTAAGGTCCATTACGTCTCAGCGTCAGATCAGCACTGGCAGCGAAATTGGCATTTATACTACCTACCTAGCTGTAGCTCCCGACTTTGTTTCCAATTAACCCCTCTCTTTTCCAATCCCTACTGCCTCCTTTTAGTCTAAACGCTTTTTTTAAGGCAGAGACTGGCAATCGAACTAGGGCGTCACCTGTAACTGATCACCGCCTTGACACCCATGATACCTAAAGTAACATGCGTTGCCAATGTTAAAGTGAATACAGGTAGGGAAGAGGGAAATTGGGACACCTAAAATTCCAAAATGAACTCACAAGTATTTAGTTTCTTGTGGTCAAAAATAGGTCGTAGTGGGACCATGTCTCTCTGACACGCCTGCACCGTAATGTGCATCCAGGGCGGTGACGTCACGGCCTTGGCTGTGCATCATTTGACAGTTACCCCTTGTAACACATTTGAATGTTTCATATTTTATTTTCATTTATCGAAATTATATAATTCATCCGTAATTTGTTAATATTATTTATTGTTACTGATTTCTTGGGTTTAAGCGAATGTTATACATTAAAATAAAACTAGTTTATACGGATTCTATCGCAATCCGCTTTTATTTTCGACCGACTTTAAAAAAGTCCTCAATTCGTGTTTTTTTATGCATGTGATGCGATATCTCCGCCAAATGTGGACCGATTTTCAAAATTCTTTTTGTGTTCGATAGAGCTTATTCCAAGCGTGGTCCCATATAAATTTGGTCACGAGCGAATAAGTTTTGAAGTCGGTCCGTTAATTTTTTTGATGACAAGGGGGATAGGGAGGTCCGGATGGTGATTCATCAGTATTTATCCCTATTGTAGTGATTATGACTATACTTTAGTCCGTTCTTCATGTCATTCGTGAGTCGAGCCTGTGCTGATCAGGTGCCGAGGCGTTAATACGACGATCCTTAACACTCCACCGTCCATTCAACTAAGCACTAAATATTTACAATGCAATAATACATTTGTTTCACCATGTCATTAAGCTCACGTTGAAGGAGTAGGCAGAGATGAATTAGATAACTAGAACACCCGAATATTATTACTTCCGGTTCCCTTGAGGGTCTTGAGTTGCCCTTGAGGGCATGACTTGATGGTTGGTTGTGACGGGTATGGGGGTATCCCTGTATCTGCATCGGTCATCCGCCTGTCTTGTCGCAAGCCCCTCGATTTGCTTCTTCCATCTTCGGATTCGGAGTGTGAAGAAGCATAAAGGCCGGCATGATTCTGGCGACCACTGATATTGTCATTATTTGTCAGTAATCGCTTTTTTCCTGTACTACGCTTACCATCAGGTGCAGTGTTAATCTATTTGCCGTGCCCGGATAAAAAAAACTTATTTCCGTCTCACGTGATGAAATTTTAGCGACAGTTATGTTCGATTTAAGATGTCATATCAGGGGTTTAAGTAATGTAAGCTAATGTAATTCTATACTATAGATTTTAACATGGGCCTTAATTATAAAAAAAACATTTAAGCTGAGCAAATCATCAATATATTATACCCTAGATGCACAGTTGTTTGCAAATATCCTCCTAAAAAGTGGTCTCAAGAATAAAACAAAGAAAACGATCACAAGTTCTAATCAAATCAACACAAATGTAACCCTATGCACGTGTTATAAAGTAGGTTTTTAAACGAAGTTGTTGTATATGCCTAGGATAGTACGCGAGCGGGACCACTGACAAACACGGTAGCTAGTTGCACACTCATTTATTCACAAATTGCAGGCGGGGTGCGGGACGCAGCACGCTCACAAGTTACAGCGAGTTTACGCACTACTACATACATAACAATCCCTCCCCCTTATAGCTAAACAATAACAATTAATCCTATCAAAATAACAAAATACTTATTGGGTATATGGGTTAGTGTCGACCGAGTTGCAAGGCGAATCGAATCTAATAGGCGTTATCTCCCGACGCCTGAAGCTACTGGGTCCCGCAGTCGGGGTCATAAATTCATCCCTCATTTCACTCTCTTCTTCATTATCCGTGGGGGAAGATATGGGTGTCAGTCTTCTGCCAGAAGAGTTCCTCTCATCGCTGTCTTCCACGCCAGACCCATTGTTTTGTTGCATGTTTGGAATGACCTCTCCGTCCCAGCTGTTATGAGTGTCTAGTTGCTCTGCACAACTCCTACGCCTTATTTGATTAATGTGTCTAGTCACTTCCACATTCAGACTCGGAATAAACACGGCATACAACACACTACCCAATTTCTTTTTAATTATGCCCTCTATCCACTTATGCTTTTTATTAATAAAGTTTTTCATTAACCATACTGTATCATTATCTTTAAATTCTACTCTTTCTTTTCCTTTATATCGTTGAGCCTGTAAGCACTGATTACGTTCTACGGTGTGAGACAGATCTATGGATGAAGGAGACGGCGAGGGTTTTATCAAATCTAACCTGGACCGCAAGGGCCGGCCGTAAATAATTTCCGCTGGCGATTTTTCGGTGGTACTATTTTTTGAGTTTCTGTAGTCAAACAAAAATTTTGAAATCTGTTCTTGTAACGGTTTTTTATTTTTGTTGTCTAAAATAATCGATTTTAAACCCTTTTTAACTACTTTCACCATACCTTCTGCCTGCCCATTACTAGACGGATGGTATGGTGGTGAAAAAATATGAATAATACCGTTCAATTTACAAAACTTTTGGAATTCCTGTGAAGTAAAAGAGGTACCATTATCACTCACTATAGTATTCGGAACTCCGACCTTTGACATAAAGTCACATAATTTAGTAATTACCGCTTGAGAACCGAACGAACTTGTCATCGTGTAACATTCGACCCATTTACTATAGGCATCTACAATTATCAAAAACATCTGATTATTAAAAGGACCTAAAAAATCAAGGTGCAGACGATGGAACGGATGAGGTGGGTACGGCCAGGGCGCGAGCGGCGCGCGCGGCGGCGCGGGCCGCAGCGCCGCGCACACCGAGCATTCCGCCGCCATAGCTTCTAGCCGAGCGTCTATGCCAGGGAACCAGAACAATTTCCGCGCTTCCGCCTTCATTTTAACTATTCCGAAATGGGAGCTGTGTAATTCTTTACACATAGTTTCTCTCAATGATTTCGGAACGACTATTTTATGCCCCCGCATTAAATAACCGTTTTCAAAAGACAATTGTAAACGACAACTGTGGTAGGGTTTAAATTCTATATCCGTCACTTTCCTGGGCCACCCGTTTAAAACGTAATGCTTAATCTTGGAAAGTACCGGATCGCGATCGGTCTCACTACGCAACCGGTCGGTCGTCACCGGCATGTCGCCCTGTAAAACGAAATTGACGTACGTAGCTTGTTCCACATCGCTGCAGCACTCCTCGTCCTGAAGCCCTCCGCACGCTCCACCGTCATCATTGGACGTGACCGTTGCTCGCGAAAAAAAATCTGCGGTATTATCTTTGCTACGTATGAATTCAATACAATAATTATAAGCTGATAAAAATATAGCATAGCGCTGAAGTCTGTTTGCGGAGACTTCGGGAATGCCGCGATGTGGGCCAAAAATTGTCAACAACGGTTTATGGTCAGTACGCAAAACGAAGGGTGATGATCGACCGTATAAATACTGGTGGAATCGTCTGATTCCAAACACTATGGCGGTCGCTTCTCTTTGAATTTGAGCATATTTTTTTTCAGCTTGCGACAGGACGCGAGATGCATAAGAAACCGGCCTTTCGAATCCATCAGTACCTATCTGCGACAATATAGCCCCTAACCCTGTGGGTGATGCGTCCACCGTTAAAATCAATTTCGCCTCTGGATTAAAATGCGTCAACACATTATCGGAAGCCATAAGAATTTTTATTTTTTTAAAAGCAAGGTCATGTTCCCGTGTCCAATTCCATTTGGAACTTTTGTGTAATAAACTATACAAAGGACTCAATATCGAGGATGCATTGGGCACAAAATTACGATAATAGTTAGTTAAGCCCAAAAACGACTGTAATTGTGCTACGTTTTGTGGCCTAGCTGCACTTAAAACAGCTTTCACTTTTTCAGGTGACTTCCTGATACCATTTTTGTCAATTATGTGACCCAAATAGCTTATCTCCCTTTTATAAAATTCGCATTTATTAGCTTGTACCGTCAGACCGGCCTCTTTTAAACGCTGCAAAACTTCTATTAGCCTTTGATTATGCTGATCGGAATCTTTCCCCGTAACCAAAATGTCGTCTAAAAAGAAAACGACACCCTCGAGGCCTGCCAGTATGCCTTCCATAGCACGCTGAAAAATAGCTGGCGCTGACGATAATCCGAATACGAGTCGCGTAAATTTAAATAAACCACGATGCGTGTTAATAGTTGTGAGATTTTGTGAGGCCTCACTGAGTCTAAACTGGTTGTAGGCCATGGATAGATCTATTTTACTGAACTGAATCCCTCCATTTAACTTTGAAAAAAGTTCATTTACAGTTGGTAGGGGGTACTTATCTATGATAAGTTGCTTATTTATGGTTATTGAGTAATCGGCACACAACCTCAGACTGCCATTCTTCTTAAGAACCGGCACAATCGGGGATGCATAGTCTGAATGCCCTACAGGTTTCAATATACCTAACTCAGACAAACGATCTAATTCGTTATCAATTTTCTCCCGCAAGGCAAAGGGAACTGATCTGGCTTTAATAAAAATTGGCTCGGACTCCGGCTTAACGCGTAACTCGACGACATATTTATTAAATGTGCCTAGTTTTTCCGAAAACACTTCGGGAAATTTCGAAATTAATTTTTTATTTACAGATTCGTCTGAAAATACAGAGTTAACCGAATCTATTGTAGGTGCCAGCTGCAGATTATAAAGGTAGATGAAATCCCGGCCTAAAAGAGCAATGCCGTTATTTGGACAAACAAATAACTCGAAAGGTTGTGTTTTACCGGAATACGAAATAGAAGTTTTTAATATACCGCACGTTAAAATTTTATCTCCAGTATAACTTATCAGTTTTTTATTTGTGGGTGATAATGGTATTTTACCGAAATGTCGAACATAGACCTCTTTAGGAAGTATGCTGACCGCGGATCCGCTATCGACATGAAACTCCAGCAACGTACCACCGACACAAACCTGCTCGGTCATCGGCCTTGTCCTATCACAACGAATGTTATTAATGCACTCACCATCGTCCCCCGCATCCATATTCTCTACGTAATTCACTTTGTCATTCCGACACATTTTGCGTAAATGGCCTTTTTGATTGCACTTTTTGCATTTGTAATTTCTGAAACGACATACATTGGCTTTATGGTTTGTATAACCACACACACTGCACTTCACTTTGGTTATAGCGAACACGTCTTCGATGCCGTCGCCGGCGCCCGCGGCGGCGCCGCCAGCGCCTCCGCCGCCGGCCGCCACCGCTCCGGCGGCCTTGCGCGCGCAACGCACGCTTTCCGCCATATCTACCGCCTTTGCTAACGTTAATTCGCGATGATCTTGCACAAATAATTTATTGCGCTCGTGTCCCGCTACCAATCCCATAATGAATTTATCCACTAGGGCCTCTTCCAAACATTTGAAGTCACAATGCCCAGCCAAACTTCTAATTCTCGCCGCCCATTGGGTGGGGGTTTCGTCCGATCGCTGCGTGGCGGAATAAAAAATGGACTTTTCCGCGAACCCAAACCGTTTAGGATTACAATGGCTATCCAGGAGTTGGAGAATCTCTTCGAATTCCACTTCTTCCACCTTTTTAGGCCGCGCCAAATCATTTGCTAACTTGTACGTTGACTCGTTGAGTGTGCTTAAAAGTATCGCCCTCCGTTTGATTTTGGACTTGTCCGTGGCGTCGGTTATGTCATTCGCAATAAACCATTGTGTTAATCGCGATTTAAAACTTTCCCAATCGTTCGAAAGGTGATCAAATGTCGACAAAACGCCATAGATCGCTCCCGTAGACATTATTATTATGTAAATTGCGAGTTCGGTCGTCGCCAGTTGTTGTATATGCCTAGGATAGTACGCGAGCGGGACCACTGACAAACACGGTAGCTAGTTGCACACTCATTTATTCACAAATTGCAGGCGGGGTGCGGGACGCAGCACGCTCACAAGTTACAGCGAGTTTACGCACTACTACATACATAACAATGAGCAAGCGTTCTTTAATTTGAATTTTGTAATTTAGAATTCTATCGACGTCCGACTGTAGGCAAAACGAGTGCTTAAGCACTTCTTTGCTGTCCCATTTTCCGAGCGTCAACTGTGCATCTAGGTAAATAATGCCCCTTACTTATATTTGAGCGCTGCTTATCTTTATACCATAGGTTGTCCCTTTCATTTTTAACCAATGTAACGCAAGGAAAAAAGTGACAGGTTATTCTTAACCATTTGCTCAGCTAAAAATGCGTTTATAAGTAAGGCCCAATATGGATGAAGCAAATGGTTAAAAATTGTCTTGTCTCTTTTATCCTTGTGTCACATTGTTTGCAAATGAAACTGACAAGACTATTTTTAACCATTTGCTCAGCTAAAATGTTTTAAATGTAAGGCGTTATATGACTGCCTCGGTGGCGTGGTTGTATTTCGGTACGACTACCGACCTGAGGTCTCGGGTTCGAACCCCGAGTCGGGTAAAGTAATATTAGGTTTTTCCATATCAGCCCGAAGTATGGAATTTGTGCCCGATATGGCGATGGGCTCGTCTATCACATCTGGGACGGAACTAAGCTCGGCGAAATGTGTTTTAGTTCGCTAGTGCGCCTCTGCCTACCCCTTCGGGGATACAGGCGTGAGCTTATGTTAAGTGCCACAGACGCGGTTTAATTTCATGGTGAAACGGTACACTTGTTCACAATATAAACTCTGGGATAATCTTGCGTTTATCGACTACCGGCAGACGGGCAAGTGGGTCACCTCTTTTTGATATTTTGCCAAAAAATATTTCTCTATTTCATACATATAATACGTAGCGAGGAACATCCAAAAATATGTCATACATATATTTAACTCTTTAAAGGGAAATATCAGCATTGGCCTACGAAATTAGAATTTTTTTGGTCAACCTCCGTGGCTTGTCGGGCGTGTAGCTGTGAAGCGAGGGCGCGGGTTCGATTCCCGCACATTAGATTATTATGACTATAATTCAGTAGACATACAGCAATTAGATGTGCAAAATATTTCATCAGAATTATAACAAAATATCGATCTGCAATTTCCAAAAAAACTTCCAATTTCGGGGCCAGTGCTGAGCTTTCGTCTTAGCCTGTTAATTTTAACTAAATACGCATTTATACTAGGGATGTTATGTTCGGTAACCGTCACTGGAACTTTCGGATATATCCGAAAAAGTATCCGACATCGTAACCGTATGTGATCAAAATATTTCGGATACGGGCAGAGTCGAAAGGCATCCAATATTTTCGACGGAATTAAAAAGGATAAGGTACAAATTCATCTGCTTCTTTAATGTTATTTTATTATCTATGTGGACCGATTTAAAAAAGACGAAAATCCTCAATTCGTCTTTATTTTTTTAATGTATATTACGCGATATCGCCGCCAAATGTGAGTTTACAAGATTCTTTTTGTGTTCGATAAAGCTTATTACAAGTTTCTCATATAAATTTTGTCACGATCGGATAAATTTTGAAATCGTCCATTAAGTTTTTCAAGATTATTTTTGTGTTGATAGAGCTTACTTCAAGGGTCATCCATATAATTGGTCAATATTTCGGATACTTCCAGTTACGGATATTCCGTTATTGGAAATATCCGAAGTAATTTCGTATCCCTAACCGAAACTGATTTATCATTAAATATATCCGAATCCGTATCTGAAATATCACACCCATAACATCCCTAATACACTATAATGACATTACACATGGTGTTTTTCCACCGTTACATTATATACAGGGTGTACAATTAATGAAAAACATCCTTTTGAGGCAGTCGAGTAGAACATAATTTATTGACCGTTATACAGGATGTTTGCAGCCGGCACGCGGTGTATATACAGGGTGTAGTCAGTGTTGGTCGGGGGGCGGCGGTGGGGGGGCGCGGCGCTAGGTGCGCGAGAGTCCCGCCGGCGGGGGCTTGGGGGGCAGCCGGGGGGCCAGCGCGCTGCGGGGGAACATCGCATTAGTAACAAGTACCAGGGGGGTGACTCCTGACGCTCGATTCGATTCCGTTTCATTTATTGACTTAAAATTCAACCGAAATCGAGTTAAAAAGTGCATTAATGTCACGTTATAAACTACCAAATGACAAGTTCTCGAATATTGTGCAACATTAGCGCACTTTAAAAGTCGATTTCGGTGAAAATTTAAGTCAATAAATGAAACCAAATCGAAATCACAATCAAATCGAGTGTCTAGAGTAAGGGGCTGGTTGAAGAATTTAGGCACATCTCTTGGACAAGTCTCGAAACAAAACACATAACACCTACACAAAACAATGTTTGACAGCCTCTGTGGCGCAGTGGGGGAGTAGAAGGCTGTGAAACGAGAGGCCGTAGCTTCGATTCCCGCACTGAGTAAATGTTTGTGCGAACCAGACATTTGTTTCGGGTCTGGGTGGTTCTCTCGTAGTTTTTGATACCCACGAATAAAACAATGGACCACAGGCAAAAATGTGTAGCGAAACAAAGTTTTGTGTAGGTGAAATATAAGCAGGAGACGCGTCATTAGTATCCAAAGTTATACGTCTATCTTTATCCCACCTTAATGTGGTGTCGGCACAACACACTCAGTCAAGAATGTTGCAGAAAGAATTTGGCTTATTCTTTTCAGAAATAACCCAGATAAGGGACGTTAGCCATGTAGCCGGTCGTAAAAATTAAGCCAAATTCTTTCTGCAACATTCTCGACTAACGCCCGAACGGTCAAACGCTCCTCAACTTTAACGGCTTCCTAAATAGATTTTCGCCATACAATTTTGACAGATAAGTGTATGACCATTCGGCGGTAAGTGTGTTGTGGCAGGTAGAAAGTATACTCACGCGTTATTATGATGCCGCCTCTGCAGTATGGTGGAGTGTGCCGGCCGCAGCAGCTCCGGGGCGGCGGCGGGGCGGGGCGGCAGCGGCGGGGGCGCGGGGGGACACGGCCCGCCGCCCGCGCCCGCGCCGCCCCCGCCGCCCCCGCCGCCCGCGCAGCACGGCGACGGAGGAGGCATGCCGTACTACAACAAGTCATTGTAATACAGGAACGTAGAGACGTAAGCTCACACCTGTATAGCTAATGGTTTAGGATACATCAACCACGTGTCGCTAGACTCATTTCTGCCCATTGTGACTAGCCCATCGTCATATAGGGTATAATATATATAATATACGCTCTGTAATATTACTGTGCTATTGCTGGGCACATGCCTCTTCTACTAATGAGAGGCCTTAGTCTACCACGCTGGCCTATTGCGGGTTGGTAGATTTCACATACCTTCCAAATCCTTGTGAAGAAATTCTAGGCTATGCAGGTTTATATATATAACGGGTTGACCCGTTGGAGGCGGCATATATATATATATGTTACATAAGCGTATGGGCCACCGGAGGCCGAGCCGCCCGTGACTATTCGGTGGTTGTTTTAAGAGCTCACGCCTGTATCTGTAGGCAGAGGTGCACTAGCGATTCTCGGGATGGATGGGGCAGTACGGGTTGTCGGCCTCGTGCTGTCGTTGACTCTGAAGCGTCCTTCTGCGGCGGTTTATGAGCTCCCCAACAATACTGCCGTGGTAATTGAGTTAGCAGTAAAAACACGATTTCGAAAAAACGACGGTTAAAATTCAATTTCGCGATTTCAATAATTTCAAATTCGTGTTTATACAAAACTTATGACGGTTCTTTATATCCTTACTAAATAATAAAAGCGAAAGTAACTCTGTCTGTCTGTCTGTGGCGTTTTCACGTCTAAACCACTGAACCGATTTTGATGTATTTTCTTGGTGGTTTAGCTGCTCTAATTTATATATCTTTTTTGTATATGGTACTTTATAAGCATTTATTGTCAACTGGCATTTAAAAGAGCAACGCCAGAGTTTCTTGCCCGTTCTTCTCTGGCGAAACGGCCTTCCGAACTGGCGGTAGAGGAACTTTGACGGAATCTAAATAATGTAGTAACATTTCATGGATTCAATAAATATTTTGATTTTGATTTTTTTGATTTTGATGAAATTTGGTATGTGGGTACTTTTAACCCCAAGGACGGACATAGGGTACTTTATTTTTTTTTAAATCAACCCCTAAAGGGATGAAATAGGGGATGAAAGTTTGTATGGGAATTTTGGAACCGCTTAATGGATTTTGATGAAATTTGGTATGGGACAGTGGACACCTTTGAGTTTAAAGACACAAATGGGCTACTTTTTTTAAATCAACCCCTAATGGGCTGAAATAGGGGATGAAAGTTTGCATGAAGATTTTAGGTCCACTTAATGATTTTTTTAAAATTTGGTATGGGATAGTGGATACATTTGGGTTTAAAGTCACAAATGGGCTACTTTTTAAAATCAACCCCTAAAGGGATGAAATAGGGGTTGAAAATTTGTTTCTTTGTTTTTGGGCCGATTGACTTCAAAATCGATATCTGAGTCACCCCGTGGTTCCGAACGACAGAACCGCTGTCAGGAACTGGCAAAAGTGGCCGCCATTTTGTTTTTCTTTGTTTTTGGGACGATTGACTTCAAAATCGATATCTGGGTCGCCCCGTGGTTTCAAACGACAGAACCGCTGTCAGAACTGTCAAAAGTGGCCGCCATTTTGTTTTTCTTTGTTTTTGGGCCGATTGACTTCAAAATTGATATCTGAGTCGCCCCGTGGTTCCAAACGTCAGAACCGCTGTCAGAACTGTCAAAAGTGGCCGCCATTTTGTTTTTCTTTGTTTTTGGGCCGATTGACTTCAAAATCGATATCTGAGTCACCCCGTGGTTCCGAACGACAGAACCGCTGTCAGAACTGTCAAAAGTGGCCGCCATTTTGTTTTTCTTTGTTTTTGGGCCGATTGACTTCAAAATCGATATCTGGGTCGCCCCGTGGTTCCAAACGACAGAACCGCTGTCAGAACTGTTAAAAGTGGCCGCCATGTTGTTTTTCTTTGTTTTTGGGCCGATTGACTTCAAAATCGATATCTGAGTCACCCCGTGGTTCCGAACGACAGAACCGCTGTCAGAACTGTCAAAAGTGGCCGCCATTTTGTTTTTCTTTGTTTTTGGGCCGATTGACTTAAAAATCGATATCTGGGTCGCCCCGTGGTTCCAAACGACAGAACCGCTGTCAGAACTGTTAAAAGTGGCCGCCATGTTGTTTTTCTTTGTTTTTGGGCCGATTGACTTCAAAATCGATATCTGAGTCACCCCGTGGTTTCAAACGACAGAACCGCTGTCAGAACTGTTAAAAGTGGCCGCCATTTTGTTTTTCTTTGTTTTTGGGCCGATTGACTTCAAAATCGATATCTGAGTCACCCCGTGGTTTCAAACGACAGAACCGTTGTCAAATTTCTCAAAAATGGCCGCCATTTTGTTTTTCTTTGTTTTTGGGCCGATTGACTTCAAAATCGATATCTGAGTCACCCCGTGGTTTCAAACGACAGAACCGTTGTCAAATTTCTCAAAAATGGCCGCCATTTGTTTTCTTTGTTTTTGGGCCAATTGACTTCAAAATCGATGTCTGGGTCCCCCATATTTAGACTAAAACTAAAATCAAAAGATTTTTCCATTGGCCCTACAAAATACGCGTGCGGAGCCGCGAGCAAAAGCTAGTTACCAATAAAAGGTAAAAAACGTTTAAGGAATTGGGTACTTGACTATGTTTGATTTTATACACATTTTTATATGTAATAAGCAAATAAAATAAAAAAGAAACCCTTCTGTAAAAACTGCATCGAATTTGGTTGAAAAATGAGGCAGTTATTCATTTTTTAAATTCTGGAGTGGAGGCATAGTGGAGATATCTTGCTATCCCTTTCCAACGCACGCACCGTTATGGATGTGACGTAATTATACTGATACTTCTCCTTCCCGCAGTTTGAAGGTTCAAAGTTTTTTATTATTTAGAATATTTCAATAAAAACGTAAATCTATAATATAAAAATGAATCGCTGAATGTGTTGCTAAGCGCAAATCTCGAGAGCAGCTGAACCGATTTCGCCAATTCTTTTTTTAGAATATCCCTTGAAGTACGAGGATGGTTCTTACGGAGAGAAAAATAAAAAATGTTTGAAAACGTCTAAAACAACACTTTTCTTTACTCGCATACAATCGATTCGTAATAATACTTAAAAGTCAATTTAAACTTTAAAATGTATTAAAGTTAAGTTAAACCATAAAGTTTAAGTATTAGTGGAGAGTTTCCGGGAAGGCAAAACAATTGAGTGACGTTAGTATCGTATAAATATTAATGTCAATATTTATACGAATTTATGCGGTACAAAGATCGCCGGGTCAGCTAGTTATCACCCAATTAGGTTGGCAACGCACCCACGATTATTTTGTATTTTGGGTCTTGGGTGTCTATGGGCGGTAGAGATCACTTACCATCAGGTGACCCATCTGCTCGTTTGCCAGTCTCTGCTATAATAATCACAAGTTTAAAAACTTAACTGACCGCCTTCCCATTTACATATCGTGACCAAATTTATATGGGACCACCTTGAAATAAGCTCTATTGAACACAAAAAGAATTTTGAAAATCGGTCCACATTTGGCGGAGATATTGAGTAACATACATAAAAAAAAATACCGACGAATTGAGGACCTCCTCCTTTTTGGGAAGTCGGTCGAAAAAAACTAGGCATTAGGGATGTAAATAAAACACAAAACAACTTGATACATAGCTATATATACGTTTACAGTACATATTTACATGTTAACACTACATTGTAGTCAATATAAAGCTATACAGGGTGTTTCATAAAGTTGGTACCAATAACGATTCCACATACAGGGAGAACGATTGAAATCGTAAAAAATCGTTAAAAAATAAAAACAAAACTAAATTTTTTTTAATAATTATGAAGCATGGAGATTTCTTAATCGAAATTCGTCCTGGAAATCATCGCAATTAGCATAGAAATGGCTTTGTGTTTGCTAAAAATAATGATTTACCTCATAAGTGGTTTGCAAATAAACTGCAGCTAACCGTATGAGCCTGAAATTTTGTCACAAATTCAAGTTTCCGTTATTCAAAAACTATGAGCCTTACGAAATAATAAACTTGACTGCTAGATTGCTACCCATCCCTTCTTTAAATGTAGTTATTATTGATACCAACTTTATGAAACAACCTGTATTTATATACAAATTGCAGCCAATAAACATACAACATCGTTTATATCAATTATCGTTATTTTCCACCTGCCCTTATATCCGTGTAGGGGGTTGATGCATGGACGTATATCGGGGGGAGGGGGTAAGGGTCCAAAACCCCCCTTAATCTACGCCAAAGGTCAACAAAACCTTACTTCATTAATCAACCCGTGTTATATATACGTTTAAAGATACTTCGACTTTTAGAACTCTGATATATCCCAAATCTCGATTTAAATACAGGAATGGGCTAGGATAAATCGAGTTTAGGCCAAGTTAGTAACAGTCCTACAAGTCCCCTAAGATATTAAGCCGTTTTAAGATACAAGGGCATTAACCCCCCTCCCCGCGCTAATCATCAAACGCTCTACGCCCGTCGACGCAACATTTTTAAGCATCTGAAAGGTCAAAGGATTCGAGTTAGTTTTTACGACTGACCGTCTGCCTGACGTCAACCCATCTGGAAGATTCCCATGTCCCATGTTAGAAATTCCTTGCCCGGAATAAGATTCGAACCTAGGACCTCCTGGTTATATAGCTCATATGCCACTAGACCAAGAACTTCAACTAGCTTTTACAACATTAAAATATGATTCTTAAGTTCTTCTTCTTTTTAAAAATAATGGCTTCCACGCATTTGCGATGAAATAGCCAATCTCAAGGTAAGTATAGCAATTATCAAGTTCTCACAATGACCATGAGACCCAGATGTGGATGGTCTCAAGGTCCTGCTAGGATTATGGCGGTAATTCCTTCCAGTGCGATGCCTCTCGTATGACCTTCACTCGGCGAATCGAACGAACAAAGCCAGCCCACGCACCAAGAAAAACTCATCAAAGATCACCGATTAAGTTTCCACCATTACACTGACGATTTTCACTTAATTTTGGTGCAGAAAACCATATCACATTAAACAACAAACACAACTCCAGACAATCATATTTTAACAAGCGACGCCCACCCTGTCAAACTACCCGTCAATTCCAACTTAAGGTTACAATGACATAACTAATTTTAGTTTGACAGCATTAAAATTAGTTGCTGCGGCAATTAACATGTCAAAATGTTTATGCAATAACTAAAGTATTGACTATGTTATGTAATCCTTAAACATATACATAAGTTGATTTGTATCCATATTGTGTCATATTTTATTGTATTGACTTGTCATAAGATATATTTGATAAATAAATCATTTCATTTCATTAAACGTATGACAAAGTTAATAATGCTTTTTACATATTTATTCATTTAGTATTCCATGTATATATAAATAGATAATGATGTTTATTTGACTATAAAATTTCAATAATCATGAAAAAAAAATCTGTCTATGTACGACAAAACCAAAAATCAAGTATGTACTTTCTTCAATTAATCATTTTTTTTTTTACATAAATTAAAAAAGAATAACGGCGACTAGCAGCATCTAGATTAATATCGATTTATTCCAAATCTCGATTTAAATATAGGAATGAATTTTAGGATAAATCGAGTTTAGGTCTAAGTTGAGTACCAGCGGTTCATGTCGCCCTTAATCTCTTAGTAATTTTGAGTAAAAATATATAGAACCGGTACAGATTTTACTGTCTGCAATTTATATTGAAAAATACTTATCGTGTAATAAAAACTAATAAAACTCTATACAATATAGCTCTTATACACTTTAACATAAAGATGTACAGACACGAGTCGGCGCATAACAATTTAACATATAGTTAATCACATGTTTAAAAACTAAACTGACCGACTTCCAATTTACCGATCGTGACCAAATTTATATGGGACCACCCTTGAAATAACCTCTATCGAACACAAAAAGAATTTTGAAAATCGGTCCACATTTGGCGGAGATATCGCGTAACATACATAAAAAAAATACCAACGAATTGAGGACCTCCTCCTTTTTGGGAAGTCGGTCGAAAAAGGTTTTTTCGATTCACCCCTTTAAGGGGTGAAAAAGGGGTTATAAAAAAGTATATTTTTTCATTCAATCTCCTTAAAGATGGAAAGGGGTTACAACGCAGAAAGTATTTTTTGTGTTATTTGTCCCCCTTAAAGGGTGGAAAAGGGGGTAAGAACGGGAAAATATTGTTTTTCATCCAATCTGTATAGATTTCAATTATTTTTAAGGGGAATCCCTTGGGGGGAGGCCTATGTTCAGCAGTGGACGTCCTATATAGTCACGGGCGGCTCGGCCTCCGGTGGCCTATACGCTTATGTAACATATATATGTGCCGCCTCCGACGGGTGGAAATGGGCTTACAAGGAAAAACTTTTTCTTCGTTCAATCTGCTTAAAACTTCGTAAAAACACTGTTTAAAACATTTCTTGACGATTTTCAAATTTCAACCCTTAAAGAGCGAAAGAGTAGGTAATAAGTAGCTTAATTAGCTATATAAATACCAACTCATGTCTGTAGATCTGTGTAAGCTATGGGCCGTTGTCTCGCAACACAATCAAAAATAGTTCAGCAAGAAATTACATACAAAACATAATTTATACCATATACCAATACTGCCTCGGTGGCGTGGTTGTATTTCGGTACTACTACCGTCCTGAGGTCTCGGGTTCGATCCCCGGTCGGGCAAAGTGATATTGGGTTTTTTAATATCAGCCCGGAGTCGGAATTTGTGCCCGATATGGAGATGGACTCGTCTATCACATCTGGGACGGAATTAAGCTCGGCGAAATGTGGGTGTTTTTAGTTCGCTAGTGCGTTTCTGCCTACCCCTTCGAGGATACAGGAGTCAGTTTGTGTATTTATCTCGGTGCGGGAATCGAACCTTCGTCCTTTCGCTCCCCGACTACAGAAGCTGTAGATAATATTGATATCAATAAGCATTTATTGTAAGTTATTTCATGCTAAACCACGTCCAATCGTTCATCGAGTATATTATTACCACATTATAGTGACATGATGACGTCATTGCGCACTATGACGTCACGTCTGTCTTCCTTACATATTCGTTACAGGGACATTTATTTATTGGCTTAAGGTATCGTCACACTACGAGTGAAGTGTATCAGCTGAGATCGACATTACGTTTCGATATTTCTGGATAATTTTAAAAAAAGAAAGAAAAATATTTTTAAAATAACAATTCCAAATTCAAAATAAATTCATTATTTATTAATAATTTGAATATTGTACAGTGTACATGTTCCATTTTTGAAATTTTTAATTATTTGTGTCTTTTAAATCATTTAAACATTTCTAAATTTCTAAAACGGTGTAGTCGACGCGACATTTAAATTCTGATATGCTTCACTTCCATCGCAGTGTACCACAACCCTTATGGAAGCAATCTAAACGAAACATTTTATTTAATTTTTATTTCATCACTGCTTATTTCCACCAAATTTATTTAAATCTTCCATCATTAACATACAATAAAATCGGCTACAATCTGTCAATCACAAAAAATACAATTTACATACATTATTATAAAGTCGATATTACATCACATATCTAACTACACGATCATACACACCTTGACTGCCTCGGTGGCGTGGTGGTATTTCGGTACGACTACCGTCCTGAGGTCTCGGGATCGATACGCGACGAGGGCAGTGATATTGGAGTTTTCCATATCAGCCCGGAGTCTGAATTTGTGCCCGATATGGTGATAGGCTATCACATCTGGTACGGAACTAAGCTCGGTGAAATGTGGGTGTTCTAGTTCGCTAGTGCGCCTCTGCCTACCCCTTCGGGGATACAGGTGTGAGCTTATGTTATGTTACACACCATGACTATGTATAAGGAACAAATTAAATTGAAGTATAGACAAAATAGTATGAACGTATTGATATAAGCTCACGCCTGTATCCCCGAAGCGGTAGGCAGAGGCGCACTAGCGAACTAGAACACCCACATTTCGCCGAGCCCATTTCCGTCCTAGACGTGATAGACGAGCCTATCACCATCGGTCACTTTCAGACTCCGGGTAGACTTAGTAGAAAATCCTAAAATGCCCAACCGGGGGATCGAACCCGAAACCTCAGCGCCTTCAATAATTCCACATAGTCAGCTTGTCAGGCTGTGGACCGGGTGGTCGTGGGTTCGATTCCGAGGTCGGGTAATGCGAATTTATTAATTTAATATACCCGGAACTATATCTTCCAGAAGAGGTCGACGTCAGGCAGGCAGCCGGTCGTAAAAACGAAGCCAAATCCTTTCTGCAACGTGCTTGAAAAAGTGTGTTGCGCTAACCCCACATTAAGGTGGGATAAGGGCAGGTAGAACGAAAGTCAGCTGAAGGGTTACCACCACCTCTTATAGCAGTATTATTATAATCGTTCTTCGTTTGTTTTGTATGAGAATCGGTACAAGTAAGATTATAATAATACTGCTATGAGAGGTGGTG
Source organism: Clanis bilineata (assembly GCA_036417725.1). Lineage (NCBI taxonomy): Eukaryota > Metazoa > Arthropoda > Insecta > Lepidoptera > Sphingidae > Clanis > Clanis bilineata. The sequence goes on from CM071165.1 coordinate 1,734,658, forward strand.
GTAACTCCCCTGTTCCTTATACTCTGTTGATCTGTGTACTTTAATGCAATAAACGTGATGTAAATTCGACATAACCCGTCGATACAACACAATTTTATTACAACATTGTTGTAAGACGACAAAATTGAATATGACCTACTTATCTAGGTATTTTTTACAACAATTTTTGTCGGTGGCGGCATCCCCACTCTAATAGAGGGGAGTTAAGGTCCATTACGTCTCAGCGTCAGATCAGCACTGGCAGCGAAATTGGCATTAATATTACCTACCTAGCTGTACCTTTCGACTTTGTTTCCGGTGGCCCAATTAACCCCTCTTTTTTCCAATCCCTACTTCCCTCCTTTTAGTCTAAACGCTTTTTTTTAAAGCAGAGACTGGAAATCGAACTAGGGGGTCACCTGTAACTGATCTCGACCGCCTTGACACCCATAATACCTAAAGTAGCATGCGTTGCCAATATTAAAGGAAGAAAATACAGGTAGGGAAGGGGGAAATTGGGCCACCTAAAATTCCAAAATGAGCTCATAAGTATTTAGTTTCTTGTGGTCAAAAATAGGTCATTGTGGGACTATCTCTCTCTGACACGCCTGCATCGTAATGTGCATCCAGGGCGGTGACGTCACGCCCTTGGCTGTGCATCATTTGACAGTTACCCCTTCTACCATATTTGAACGTTTTATAAATTTTTAATTCACGAAATTATAAAAATCTTCAATTATTTCACAATATTACTTATTGCTGATATTGATTTCTTATGTTTAAGCGAATGTTATACATTAAAATAAATCTAGTTTATACGGATTTTATCACGATTTGTCGACCGACTTAAAAAAGGGACAAGGTCCTCATTTTGTCTGTATTTTTTATGTATGTTACTCGATATCTCCGCCAAATGTGGACCGATTTTAAAGATTTTTGTGTTCGATAGAGCTTATTCCAAGGGTGGTCCCATATAAATTTGGTCACGATCGAATACGTTTTGAAGTAATTCTGTTAAGTTTTATGATGACAAAGGGGACGGGAAGGTCTGGATGGTGATTCATCAGTATTTATCTCTATTGTAGTGATTATTACTATACTTTAGTCCGTTCTTCATGTCATTCGTGAGTCGAGCCTGTGATGATCAGGTGCCGAGGCGTTAATACGACGATCCTTAACACTCCACCGTCCATTCAACTAAGCACTAAATATTTACAATGCAATAATACATTTGTTTCACCATGTCATTAAGCTCACGTTGAAGGAGTAGGCAGAGATGAATTAGATAACTAGAACCCCCGAATATTATTACTTCCGGTTCCCTTGAGGGTCTTGAGTTGCCCTTGAGGGCATGACTTGATGGTTGGTTGTGACGGGTATGGGGGTATCCCTGTATCTGCATCGGTCATCCGCCTGTCTTGTCGCAAGCCCCTCGATTTGCTTCTTCCATCTTCGGATTCGGAGTGTGAAGAAGCATAAAGGCCGGCATGATTCTGGCGACCACTGATATTGTCATTATTTGTCAGTAATCGCTTTTTTCCTGTACTACGCTTACCATCAGGTGCAGTGTTAATCTATTTGCCGTGCCCGGATAAAAAAAACTTATTTCCGTCTCACGTGATGAAATTTTAGCGACAGTTATGTTCGATTTAAGATGTCATATCAGCGGTTTATGTAATGTAAGCCAAAGTAATCCAATACTATGGATTTTAACATGGGCTTTACTTATAAAAACATTTAAGCTGAACAAATCATCAATACATTATACCCTAGATGCACAGTTCTTTGCAAATATCCTCCTAAAAAGTGGTCTCAAGAATAAAACAAAGAAAACGATCACAAGTTCTAATCAAATCAACACAAATGTAACCCTAAGCCCGTTATAAAGTAGGTTTTTAAACGAAATGAGCAAGCGTTCTTTAATTAGAATTTAGAATTCTATCGACGTCCGACTGTAGGCAAAACGAGTGCTTAAGCACTTCTTTGCTGTCCCATTTTCCGAGCGTCAACTGTGCATCTAGGTAAATAATGCCCCTTACTTATATTTGAGCGCTGCTTATCTTTATACCATAGGTTGTTCCTTTCATTTTTAAACAATGTAACGCAAGGAAAAAAGTGACAGGTTATTCTTAACCATTTGCTCAGCTAAAAATGCGTTTATAAGTAAGGCCCAATATGGATGAAGCAAATGGTTAAAAATTGTCTTGTCACTTTTTTCCTTGTGTCACATTGTTTGCAAATGAAACGGACAAGACTATTTTTAACAATTTGCTCAGCTAAAATGCTTTTTATAAGAAAGGCGCTATATGACTGCCTCGGTGGCGTGGTTGTATTTCGGTACAACTACGGTCCTAAGGTCTCGGGTTCGATCCCCGGCGAGTGCAGTAATATTGGATTTTTCCATATCAGCCCGAAGTATGGACTTTGTGCCCGATATGGCGATAGGCTCGTCTATCACATCTGGGACGGAACTAAGCTCGGCGAAATGTGTTTTAGTTCGCTAGTGCGCCTCTACCTACCCCTTCGGGGATACAGGCGTGAGCTTATATTAAGTGCCACAGATGCGGCTTAATTTCATGGTGAAACGGTACACTTAACATACACACAATATAAACTCTGGGATAATCTTGCGTTTATCGACTACCGGCAGACGGGCAAGTGGGTCAACTATTTTTGATATTTTGCCGAAACGTTTTTTTCTCTATTTCATACATATAATACGTAGCGAGGAACATCCAAAAATATGTCATACATATATTTAACTCTTTAAAGGGAAATATCAGCACTGGGCTACGAAATTAGAATTTTTTTGGTCAACCTCCGTGGCTTGTAAGGCGAGTAGCTGTGAAGCGAGGGCGCGGATTCGATTCCCGCTCATTAGATTATTATGACTATAATTCAGTTAACATACAGCAATTAGATGTGCAAAATATTTCATCAGAATTATAACAAAATATCGATCTGCAATTTCCAAAAAAACTTCCAATTTCGGGGTCAGTGCTGAGCTTTCGTCTTAGCCTGTTAATTTTAACTAAATACGCATTTATACTAGGGATGTTATGTTCGGTAACCGCCACTGAAACTTTCGGATATATCCGAAAAAGTATCCGACATCGTAACCGTATGTGATAAAAATATTTCGGATACGGGCAGAGTCGAAAGGCATCCAATATTTTCGACGGAATTAAAAAGGATGAGGTACAAATTCATCTGCTTTTTTAATGTTATTTTATTATCTATGTGGACCGATTTATTTGAGACATTGGCTGAATAAAGTTTATTTCTTTCTTTCTTTCTTATTTTCGACCGATTTAAAAAAGAAGAAAATCCTCAATTCGTCTGTATTTTTATGCGATATCGCCGCCAAATGTGAGTTTACAAATTATTTTTGTGTTTGATAAAGCTAATTCCAAGCTTCTCATATAAATTTAGTCACGATCGGATAAATTTTGAAATCGTCCATTAAGTTTTTCAAGATTATTTTTGTGTTGATAGAGCTTACTCCAAGGGTCATCCGTATAATTGGTCAATATTTCGGATACTTCCAGTTACGGATATTCCGTTATTGGAAATATCCGAAGTAATTTCGTATCCCTAACCGAAATCGATTGAACATAAGATATCCGAATCCGTATCCGAAATATCATACCCATAACATCCCTAATACACTATAATGACATTACACATGGTGTTTTTCCACCGTTACATTATATACAGGGTGTACAATTAATGAAAAACATTACCCTCCTTTTGAGGCAGTCGAGTAGAACATAATTTATTGATCGTTATACAGGATGTTTGCAGCCGGCACGCGGTGTATATACAAGGTGTAGTCAGTGTTGGTCGGGGGGCGGCGGTGGGGGGGCGCGGCGCTAGGTGCGCGAGAGTCCCGCCGGCGGGGGCTTGGGGGGCAGCCGGGGGGCCAGCGCGCTGCGGGGGAACTTCGCATTAGTAACAAGTACCAGGGGGTGACTCCTGACGCTCGATTCGATTCGGTTTCATTTATTGCCTTAAAATTCCACCGAAATCGAGTTAAAAAGTGCATTCATGTCACGTTAAAAACTACCAAATGACAAGTTCTCGAATATTATGCAACATTAGCGCACTTTAAAAGTCGATTTCGGTGGAATTTTTAGTCAATAAATGAAACCAAATCGAAATCACTATCGAATCGAGTGTCCAGAGAAAGGGGCTGGTTGATGAATTTTGGCGCATCTTTTGCACAAGTCTCGACACAAAACACATAACACCTACACAAAACAATGTTTGACAGCCTCTGTGGCGCAGTGGGGGAGTAGAAGGCTGTGAAACGAGAGGCCATAGCTTCGATTCCCGCACTGAGTAAATGTTTGTGCGACCCAGACATTTGTTTCGGGCCTGGGTTGTTCTTTCGTAGTTTTTGATACCCACGATTAAAACAATGGACCACAGGCAAAAATGTGTAGCGAAACAAAGTTTTGTGTAGGTGAAATACAAGCAGAAGACGCGTCAATAGTATCCAAAGTTACACGTCTATCTTTATCCCACCTTAATGTGGTGTCGGCGCAACACACTCAGTCAAGAATGTTGCAGAAAGAATTTGACTTGATTTTTTTAGAAATAACCCAGATAACGGACGTTAGCCATGTAGCCGGTCGTAAAAATTGACTTGACTAACGCCCGAACGGTCAAACGCTCCTCAACTTTAACGGCTTCCTAAATAGATTTTCGCCATACAATTTTGACAGATAAGTGTATGACCATTCGGCGGTAAGTGTGTTGTGGCAGACAGAAAGTATACTCACGCGTTATTATGATGCCGCCTCTGCAGTATGGTGGAGTGTGCCGGCCGCAGCAGCTCCGGGGCGGCGGCGGGGCGGGGCGGCAGCGGCGGGGGCGCGGGGGGACACGGCCCGCCGCCCGCGACCGCGCCCGCGCCCCCGCCGCCCCCGCCGCCCCCGCCGCCCGCGCAGCACGGCGACGGAGGGGGCATGCCGTACTACAACAAGTCATTGTGATATAGGAACGTGTTGACACGTCTCTACGTAAGCTCACACCTGTACAGCTAATGGTTTAGGTTACATCAACCACGTGTCGCTAGACTCATTTCTGCCCATTGTGACTAGCCCATCGTCATATAGGGTATAATATATATAATATACGCTCTGTAATATTACTGTGCTATTGCTGGGCACATGCCTCTTCAACTAATGAGAGGCCTTAGTCTACCACGCTGGCCTATTGCGGGTTGGTAGATTTCACATACCTTCCAAATCCTTGTGAAGAAATTCTAGGCTATGCAGGTTTATATATATAACGGGTTGACCCGTTGGAGGCGGCATATATATATGTTACATAAGCGTATGGGCCACCGGAGGCCGAGCCGCCCGTGACTATTCGGTGGTTGTTTTAAGAGCTCACGCCTGTATCTGTAGGCAGAGGTGCACTAGCGATTCTCGGGATGGATGGGGCAGTACGGGTTGTCGGCCTCGTGCTGTCGTTGACTCTGAAGCGTCCTTCTGCGGCGGTTTATGAGCTCCCCAACAATACTGCCGTGGTAATCGAGTTAGCAGTAAAAACACGATTTCGAAAAAACGGCGGTTAAAATTCAATTTCGCGATTTCAATAATTTCAAATTCGTGTTTATACAAAACTTATGACGGTTCTTTATATCCTTAGTCCTTACTAAATAATAAAAGCGAAAGTAACTCTGTCTGTCTGTCTGTCTGTCTGTCTGTCTGTCTGTCTGTCTGTCTGTCTGTGGCGTTTTCACGTCTAAACCACTGAACCGATTTTGATGAAATTTGGTATGAGGATACATTTGACCCTAGGGATTCAAATGGGGTACTTCATTTTTTTTCATCAACCCCTATAGGGATGAAATAAGGGTTAAAAGTATGTATGGGGATTTTAGGTCCAATTAATGGATTTTTATGGAATTTGGTATGGGACAGTGGATACCTTTGAGTTTAAAGACACAAATGGGCTACTTTTTTTAAATCAACCCCTAATGGACTGAAATAGGGGATGAAAGTTTGCATGAAGATTTTAGGTCCACTTAATGATTTTTTAAAAATTTGGTATGGGATAGTGGATACATTTGGGTTTAAAGTCACAAATGGGCTACTTTTTAAAATCAACCCCAAAAAGGATGAAATAGGGGTTGAAAATTTGTTTCTTTGTTTTTGGGCCGATTGACTTTAAAATCGATATCTGAGTCACCCCGTGGTTCCGAACGACAGAACAGCTGTCAGGAACAGGCAAAAGTGGCCGCCATTTTGTTTTTCTTTGTTTTTGGGACGATTGACTTCAAAATCGATATCTGGGTCGCCCCGTGGTTTCAAACGACAGAACCGCTGTCAGAACTGTCAAAAGTGGCCGCCATTTTGTTTTTCTTTGTTTTTGGGCCGATTGACTTCAAAATTGATATCTGAGTCGCCCCGTGGTTCCAAACGTCAGAACCGCTGTCAGAACTGTCAAAAGTGGCCGCCATTTTGTTTTTCTTTGTTTTTGGGCCGATTGACTTCAAAATCGATATCTGAGTCACCCCGTGGTTCCGAACGACAGAACCGCTGTCAGAACTGTCAAAAGTGGCCGCCATTTTGTTTTTCTTTGTTTTTGGGCCGATTGACTTCAAAATCGATATCTGGGTCGCCCCGTGGTTCCAAACGACAGAACCGCTGTCAGAACTGTTAAAAGTGGCCGCCATGTTGTTTTTCTTTGTTTTTGGGCCGATTGACTTCAAAATCGATATCTGAGTCGCCCCGTGGTTCCAAACGACAGAACCGCTGTCAGAACTGTTAAAAGTGGCCGCCATGTTGTTTTTCTTTGTTTTTGGGCCGATTGACTTAAAACTCGATATCTGAGTCACCCCGTGGTTCCGAACGACAGAACCGCTGTCAGAACTGTCAAAAATGGCCGCCATTTTGTTTTTCTTTGTTTTTGGGCCGATTGACTTCAAAATCGATATCTGAGTCACCCCGTGGTTTCAAACGACAGAACCGTTGTCAAATTTCTCAAAAATGGCCGCCATTTGTTTTCTTTGTTTTTGGGCCAATTGACTTCAAAATCGATGTCTGGGTCCCCCATATTTAGACTAAAACTAAAATCAAAAGATTTTTCCATTGGCCCTACAAAATACGCGTGCGGAGCCGCGAGCAAAAGCTAGTTACCAATAAAAGGTAAAAAACGTTTAAGGAATTGGGTACTTGACTATGTTTGATTTTATACACATTTTTATATGTAATAAGCAAATAAAATAAAAAAGAAACCCTTCTGTAAAAACTGCATCGAATTTGGTTGAAAAATGAGGCAGTTATTCATTTTTTAAATTCTGGAGTGGAGGCATAGTGGAGATATCTTGCTATCCCTTTCCAACGCACGCACCGTTATGGATGTGACGTAATTATACTGATACTTCTCTTTCCCGCAGTTTGAAGGTTCAAAGTTTTTTATTATTTAGAATATTTCAATAAAAACGTAAATCTATAATATAAAAATGAATCGCTGAATGTGTTGCTAACCGCAAATCTCGAGAGCAGCTGAACCGATTTCGCCAATTCTTTTTTTAGAATATTCCTTGAAGTACGAGGATGGTTCTTACGGAGAGAAAAATAAAAAAATGTCTGAAAAAGTCTAAAACAACACTTTCCTTTACTCGCATACAATCGATTCGTAATACTTAAAAGTCAATTTGAACTCTAAAAGGTATTAAAGTTAAGTTAAACCATATAGTTTAAGTATTAGTGGAGAGTTTCCGGGAAGGCAAAACAATTGAGTAACGTTAGTATCGTATAAATATTAATGTCAATATTTATACGAATTTATGCGGTACAAAGATCGCCGGGTCAGCTAGTTATCACCCAATTAGGTTGGCAACGCACCCACGATTATTTTGTATCTTGGGTCATGGGTGTCTATGGGCGGTGGAGATCACTTACCATCAGGTGACCCATCTGCTCGTTTGCCAGTCTATGCTATAATAATCACAAGTTTAAAAACTTAACTGACCGACTTCCAATTTACATATCGTGACCAAATTTATATGGGACCGCCCTTGAAATAAGCTCTATCAAACACTAAAAGAATTTTGAAAATCGGTCCACATTTGGCGGAGATATTGAGTAACATACATAAAAAAAAAATACTGACGAATTGGAGAGCTCCTCCTTTTTGGGAAGTCTGTCAAAAAAAACCAGGCTTTATTAGGGATGTAAATAAAACACAAAACAACTTGATACATAGCTATATATACGTTTACAGTACATATTTACATGTTAACACTACATTGTAGTCAATATAAAGCTATACAGGGTGTTTCATAAAGTTGGTACCAATAACGATTCCACATACAGGGAGAACGATTGAAATCGTAAAAAATCGTTAAAAAATAAAAACAAAACTAAATTTTTTTTAATAATTATGAAGCATGGAGATTTCAAAATCGAAATTCGTCCTGGAAATCATCGCAATTAGCATAGGAATCGCTTTGTGTATGCTAAAAAATAATGAATTACCTCATTGGTAGTTTGCAAATGAAATGCTAACCGTATGAGCCAGAATTTTTTTTAGACACAAATTCAAGTTTCCATTATTCAAAAAACTATGAGCCTTACGAAATTTTAAACTTTACCGCTAGATTGCTAGCCATCCCCTCCTTAAAAGTAGTTATTATCGATACCAACTTTATGAAACAACCTGTATTTATATACAAATTGCAGCCAATAAACATACAACATCGTTTATATCAATTATCGTTATTTTCCACCTGTCCTTATATCCGTGTAGGGGGTTGGTGCATGGACGTATATCGGGGGGAGGGGGTAAGGGTCCAAAATTATCAAGCAATTATCAAGTTTTCACAATGACCATGAGACCCAGATGTGGATGATCTCAAGGTCCTGCTGGTATTATGGCCGTTATTCCTTCCAGTGCGATGCCCCTCAGATGACCTTCACTCGGCGAATCGACCGAACAAAGCCAGCCAACGCACCAAGCAAAGCTCATCAAAGATCACTGATTATAAAGTTTCCGCATTATACTGTCCATCTTCGCTGAATTTGGGTCCATGAAACCATATCACATTAAACAACAAACACAACTGCAGACAATAATATGAAATCATTTTAACAAGCGACGCCCACACTGTCAGACTTCCCGTCAAAATCCAACTTATGTTTACATGACACAACTAATTTTAGTTTCGACAGGATTAAAATTAGTTGCTGCGGCAATTAAAATGTCAAAATGTTCTATAATTTCTATGCAATAACTAAAGTATTGATTATATTATGTCATCCTTAAACATATACATAAGTTGATTTGTATCTTTATTTTGTGCCTTATTTTATTGTATTCTTCTCATAAGAGCTATGTGATAAATAAATTATTTCATTTCATTAAACGTATGCCAAAGTGGATGAGGCTTTTATATTTATATTATTGCTCTTTGAATATTCAATGCATTATTTATAAAGACATAATAATGTGTATTTCACTATAATTTTAATTGTCGTGAAAAAAAAATTAATTATGACTATGTACAACTATGTTCTTCAATTCATTTTTAGTTCAGTAATTTTTTACATAAATTAAAAACGACTAACGACTTGCAGCACATAGATTAATCTCGATTTATACAAAATCTCGATTTGAATATAGGAATGAAACATAACTTAACATAACATAAGCTCACGCCTGTATCCCTGAAGGGGTAGGCAGAGGTGCACTAGTGAACTAGAACACCCACATTTCGCCGAGCTTAGTTCCTTCCCAGTTGTGATAGGGGGCGAGCCTGTCGCCATATCGGGCACAAATTCCAGACTCCGGGCTGATATGGAAAAATTCAATATCACTTTGGTCGACCCGGGGATCGAACCCGAGACCTCAGGACGGTAGTCGTACCGAAATACAACCACACCACCAAGGCAGTCACTTTTAATAAAAAACAAATATATAGAACCTGTATATATAATTACCACCACGTCTTATAGCAGTGTTATTATAATCTTATTTTGTTTTTGAAGTGAAAATTTCTGATTTGAAAGTCGATGAAACGAAAAAGCGACAATAAAAAGTGCGCGCATGCGTAGTACAAAGCTTGGGAAAAGGCATCACACAACCGTGATGTTTTGTATACGTGTATATATTAAACGATTGTAGTCATTTCATCATTTTTAAAATAAAATCTATGGAATATATACGAATGAAATATGCTAATAAAATGTAAAATGATTATCAAACTTTGTATCACTATGATATTACTGAAACCTAAAATTATCCTCTTCCCGAAATTTTACATCCATCTCATTATCTTGAAGCCAAAATTTTTGAAGGTTTCACTTCCACCACGTGTGAATCGCACACATTTTTTGTACGGGAATCGGTACAAGTAAGATTATAATATAACTGCTACAAGACTTAGTAACCCCCCCAATATGTTTTACTGTCTGCAATTTATATTGAAAAATACTTGTGTTTTTAATAAATATGACTATGCAATATGGCTCTTATACACTTTAATATGAAGATCGACGGACACGAGTCGACGTAGAGCATAACAAATTAAAAATATAGTTCGGAAGAAAGAAAAAATATTTAGAGCGTGCGTCTCTTGTCGGTTCCTGATACACGGCACAAGACTCGATCTTAGTGTGGGGTCAGGACTATGTATGTGACTGTTGGGTGTTATTTACTTAAAGTTTTCCCGATATTCCCCTTTACGGGGCGAAAGGGGGGTTATAAAGGGAAAAGTAATTTTCTCATGCCCCTTAAAAAGGTGGAAAGGAGTTACTACGGGAAAATTCATTTTTTTAGCCAATATATACTCCTATAATATATATAAAATATATATAAAAGGGTGGAAAAGGGGTTACAACGGAAAAAAAATGTTTTTTCGTCCAATCTATGTCCCTTAAAAGGGTGGAAAGGACTTACAGTGGAAAAAGTAATTTTCTCGTCTAATCTTAGTACACTAAAAACTTTGTACAAATATTCTTTTAAAACTATTGCATTGATTTTCGAAACTCAACCCTTAAGGAGGGAAGGGAGTAAAAAATAGCTTAGCTAGCTAACTATATAAATACCAACTCATGTCTGTAGATCTGTGTAAGCAATGGGCCGTTGTCTTGCAACACAATCATATATAGTTTAGCAAAAAATGACATACAAAAAATAATTGACACCATATACAAATACTGTCTCGGTGGCGCAGTTGTACCGTCCCGAGGTCTCGGATCGATCCCCGGTCGGGTAAAGTGATATAGGGATTTTTCAATATCAGCTCGGAATCTGGAATTTGTGCCCGATATGGAGATAGGCTCGTCTATCACATCTGGGACGGAACTAAGCTCGGCGAAATGTGGGTTTTGGTTTTAGTTCGCTAGTGCGCCTCTGTCCACCCCTTCGAGGATACAGCAGTCAGCTTATCTATTTGTCTCGGTGCGGGGATCGAACCCCCGTCTTTTCACTCCTCGACTACAGAAGCTGTAGATATTGTTGGTATCTATAACAATTTCCTGTAAATTATTTTATGCTAAACCACGTCCAATTGTTCGAGTGTATTGTTAACACATAGTGACGTAGTGACGTCATTGCGCACTATGACGTCACGTCTGTCATGCTTACATATTCGTTACAGGGACATTTATTTATTGGCTTAAGGTGTCGTCACACTACGAGTGAAGTGTATCAGCCGAGGTCGACATTACGTTTCGTTATTTCTGTATTATTTAAAAAATAAGAAAAATATTTTAAAAATAACAATTCTCAATTTAAAATAAATTAATTATTAACGAATAATAGGAATATTATACACGTTCCATTTTTGAAATTTTAAAATATTTGTGTTTTTTAAATAATTTTAAAATTGTCAATTTCAAAAACGGAACATGGTCGACGTTTGAATTCTGACACGCTTCACTTCCATCGCAGTGTACCACAACCCTTATTAGAAGCAATCTAAACGAAACATTTTATTTAATTTTTATTTCATCACTGCTTATTTTAACCAAATTTATTTAAATCTTCCGTCATTAACATACAATAAAATCGGCTACAAACTGTCAATTACAAAAAATACAATTTACATACATTACTAAGAAGTCGAAATTACATCACATTTGTGCCCGATATGGCGATAGGCTCGCCCCCTATCACATCTGGGACGGAACTAAGCTCGGCGAAATGTGGGTGTACTAGTTCACTAGTGCACCTCTGCCTACCCCTTCGGGGATACAGGCGTGAGCTTATGTTAAATTACATCATATATGAACGTATTGTCATAAGCTTACGTTTCCTTCTTCGAAGAGGTATGCAGAGGCGATCTAGAACACCCACTTTTCGCCGAGCCCATTTCCGTCCCAGATGTGATAGACGAGCACACATATAGATAGCGGTAGACAGAGGAGAACTAGCGAACTAGAACACCCACATTTCGCCCAGCCCATTTCCGTCCTAGAAGTGATAGACGAGCCTATCGCCATCGGTCACTTTCAGACTCCGAGTAGACTGAGTAGAAAATCCCAATACACCCGACCCGGACATCGAACCCGAGACCTCAATAACTTCAATAATTTAATATAACGAGCTTGTTCCTTAAAATGTCGATCTGTGTACTTTAATGCAATGAACGTGATGTAAATTCGACATAACTCGTCGGTAAAATACAATTTTATTACAACATTGTTTTCAGACGACAAATTTGAATATGACCTACTTATCTAGGTATTTTTTACAACAATTTTTGTCGGTGGCGGCATCCCCACTCTAAATAGAAGGGGAGTCAAGGGCCATTACGTCTCAGCATCAGATCAGCACAGGATCAGCACTGGCAGCGAAATTGGTAGCTATTGCTCCCGACTTTGTTTCTGGTGCCCCAATTAGAGGGTCAGGCCCTGTCTCTCCTGAAACCTCTCCCTTTCCCAATCTCTATTCCCATTCTTTCAGTCTAAAAGCATTGTTTTAATAGCAGATACTGGCAAACGAACTGGCGGGTCACCTGTAAGTGATGTCCACCGCCTTGAAACCCATGATATCTAAAATATCATGCGTTGCCAATATTAAAGAAAGAGAATACAAGTATTGGGGAAATTGGGCCACCGAAAATTCCAAAATGAGCCCATAAATATTTAGTTTCTTGTGGTCAAAAATGGGTACGTAGTGGGGCCATCTATCTCCCTCACACGCCTACACCGTAATGGGCATTCAGGGCGGTGACGTCACGCCCTTAGTTGAGCATCACTTGACAGTTATCCCCTCTACCACATTTGAATGTTTCATAAATTTCATTTAACGAAATTATAAAAATCTTCAGTTATTTCATAATATTACTTATTGATACGGATTTCTAAAGTTTACGCCAATGTTATACATTAAAATAAAACTAGTTTATACGGATTCTATCGCAATCTGCCATTATTTTCGACCGACTTCAAAAAAAGGAGGTCCTCAATTCGTCTGTATGATTTTCTTTGTGTATATTTCGAGTAATCTTCGCCGAAAAAATGTGGACCGATTTTCAAGATTCTTTTTGTGTTCGATAGAGCTTATTCCAAGGGTGGTCCCATATAAATTTGGTCACGATCGGATCTGAAGTAGGTCTGTTAAGTTTTTAAACTTGTGATTATTTATGTATGTTACGCGATATCTCCGCCAAATGTGGACCGATTTACAAGATTCTTTTTGTGTTCGATAAAGCTTCTTCCAAGGGTGGTCCCATATAAATTTGGTCACGATCGAATAAGTTTTGAAGTCGATCCGTTAAGTTTTTTTTGGTGACATGGGGAACGGGGGATCTGGATGGTGATTCGTCAGTATTTATCCTTATTGTGGCGATTATTGTACATACTTTAATCCTATTTTCATGTCATTCGTGAGGCGAGTCTGTGCGGATCAGGTGCTGAGGCGTCAATGCGATGATCTTTAACCCTCCACCGCCCGACATTCAACTAAGCACTAAATATTTACAATGCAATAATACATTTGTTTCACCATGTCATTAAACTCACGCTGAAGGAGTGGGCAGAGATGAGTTAGAGAATTAGAACACCCTAATATTAGTACTTCCGGTTCTCTCGAGGGACTTGCGGCATGACTTAATGGTTGGTTGGGACAGGTATGGGGGTATGTATTTTTTATTTTATTTCAAGTCAACGTTCAATTTGAGTGTTTGAGGTTTTTTTATGGTAAGTGATCATAGACATAAATACCCAAGACACAAAAAAATGGGTGCGTCACCAACCTAGGAGGGATAGGGAAAGGGAAGGGGGAATTGGGTCCTCAGAAACACCATCATCGGGTAAACAAAAATTGATGTTGTAAATACATAAATAATAATAATATTAGCCCTGTAATATTACTGTCCCACTACTGGGCACGGGCCTCCTCTACTAATGAGAGGGGTTAGGCCTTAGTCTACCACGCTGGCCTAATGCGGGTTGGCAGACTTCACATACCTTCGAAATACATAAATGTCAATGTGTAATACTGTAAATCGACATACAAAGTATTTACACCTGCTAAGTGCCACACTGACTGCCTCGGTGTCGTGGTTGTATTTCGGTACGACTACCGTCCTGAGGTCTCGGGTTCGATCCCCGGCGAGTGCAGTGATATTGGATTTCCATATCAGCTCGGAGTCTGGAATGTGTGCCCCATATGGCGATGGGCTCGTCTATCACATCTGGGACGGAACTAAGCTCGGCGAAATGTGGGTGTCCTAGTTCGCTAGTACGCCTCTGCCTACCCCTTCGGGGATACAGGCGTGAGCTTATGTTAAGTGTCACAGATATATACTCTCTTCGCGTGAACGCGGCTTAATTCCATGATGAAACAGTACACTCGCAATACTATTGCGTTTATCGACTACCGGCAGACGGGCAAGTGAGTCACCTATTTTTGATATTTTTACGTTTTTTTCTCTATTTCATACATATAATATGTAGCGAGGAACATCCAAAAGTATGTTAAACATATATTTAACACTTTAAAGAGAAATATCAGGACAGGCCTACGAAATTAGAATTTTATTTTGGTCGACCTTCGTGGCTCGAGCTACACGCCCGTGTAGCTGTGAAGCGAGGGCGCGGGTTCGATTCCCGCACACAGATTATTAAGACTATAATTCAGTAGATATACAACTAGATACCCAAAATATTTCATCAGTGTAACAAAATGTCGATCTGCAATTTCCAAAAAAAATGAATTCAATTTCGAGGTCAGTGCTGAACTTTCGTCTTAGACTGATAATATTTTTTTAAACAAAAACACGGATTTGTATTAGGGATGTTATGTTCGGTGACCGCCACTGAAACTTTCGGATATATCCGAAAAGTATCCGACATAGTAACCGTATGTGTTAAATATTTCGGGCACGAGCAGAGTCGAAAGGCATCCAATGACATTTTTCGACCTACTTCAGAAGCATGAGGTATCAATTAAAATATATTTTTTAAATGTCATTACTCGATATCTCCGCCAAATGTGGACAGATTTACGACGGACTTAAAAAAGTAGAAGGTCCTCATGCGTCTGTATTTATTTTGTATGTTACGCCATATCTCCGCCAAATGTGAAACGATTTACAAGATTCTTTTTGTGTTCGATAAAGATTATTCCGAGGGTCTCATATAAATTTAGTCACGATCGGATAAATTTTGAAGTCGTCCCGTTAAGTTTTTCAAGATTGTTTTTGTGTACGATAGAGCTTACTTCAAGGGTCATCCATATAATCCATCAATATAATATACCCTAGATGCACAGTTCTTTGCAAATATCCTCCTAAAAGTGGTCTCAGCAATAAAACAAAGAAAAAGATCACAAGTTCTAATTAAATCAACACAAATATAACCCTATGCACGTGTTATAAAGTAGCTTTTTAAACGAAATGAGCAAGCGTTCTTGAATTTGAATTTTGAAATTTCGAATTCTATCGACGTCCGACTGTAGGGAAAAGAAGTGCTTAAGCACTCGTTTGCTGTCCCATTTTCCGAGCGTCAACTGTACATCTAGGTATATAATATATCGATGATATCATTGGTCAAGATTTCGGATACTTCCAGTTGTGGATGTTCCGTAATTGGAAATATCCGAAGTAATTTCGTATCCCTAACCGAAATCGATTGAACATTAAAGATATCCGAATCCGTATCCGAAATATAATACTCATAACATCCCTAATACACTACAATGACGTTACACATGGTGTTTTTCCACCGTTATATTATATACAGGATGTATTACATAATGAAAAACATTACCCTCCTTTTGAGGCAGTCGAGTAGAACATAATTTATTGATTGTTATACAGGATGTCTGCAGCCTGCACGTGGTGTGTATATACAGGGTGTAGTCAGTGTTGATCGGGGGGCGGCGGCGGGGGGGCGCGGCGCTAGGTGCGCGAGAGTCCCGCCGGCGGGGGCTTGGGGGGCAGCCGGGGGGCCAGCCCGCTGCGGGGGAACAACGCATCAATAACAAGGACTTAGGCGCGTCTCTTGCGCATGTTCTCGACACAAAACACCTACACAAAATAATGTTTGACAGCCTCCGTAGTTTGTCAAGCGAGTAGCCAGCTGTGAAGCGAGAGGCCGCGGGTTCGATTCCCGCACTGAGTGAGTGTTTGTGTGACCCAGACATTTATTTCGGGTTCGATTGTTGATATCCAACATCTCTCGTAATCTGATATCCACAATGAAGCATAGCCAAAAAGTGTGTAGCGAAACAATGTTTTGTGTAAGTGAAATATACGAGCAGGAGACGCGTCTTTAGTATCCATCCATGACCTTATTTGTACCAGCCCTTATCCCACTTGAATGTGGGGTGGGCGCAACGCACTTAATTAAGCATGTTCCAGAAAGAATTTTTGTGTCTCGGGTGTCTATGGGCGGTGGAGATCACTTACCATCAGGTGACCCATCTGTTCGTTTGCCAGTCTCTGCTATAAAAAAAGGCTTAACTTTTACGACCGGCTGCACGCCTAACGTCCCGTATCTGGGTTCGTTCTGCAACACGCTTGAAAGTGTATTACGCCGACCCCACATTAAGGTGGGATAAGGGCAGGTAGAAAGTATACTCACGCGTTATTATGATGCCGCCTCTGCAGTATGGTGGAGTGTGCCGGCCGCAGCAGCTCCGGGGCGGCGGCGGGGCGGGGCGGCAGCGGCGGGGGCGCGGGGGGACACGGCCCGCCGCCCGCGCCCGCGCCCCCGCCGCCCCCGCCGCCCCCGCCGCCCGCGCAGCACGGCGACGGAGGGGGCATGCCGTACTACAACAAGTCATTGTGATATAGGAACGTGTTGACACGTCTCTACGTAAGCTCACACCTGTACAGCTAATGGTTTCGGTTACATCAACCACGTGTCGCTAGACTCATTTCTGCCCATTGTGACTAGCCCATCGTCATATAGGGTATAATATATATAATATACGCTCTGTAATATTACTGTGCTATTGCTGGGCACATGCCTCTTCTACTAATGAGAGGCCTTAGTCTACCACGCTGGCCTATTGCGGGTTGGTAGATTTCACATACCTTCCAAATCCTTGTGAAGAAATTCTAGGCTATGCAGGTTTATATATATAACGGGTTGACCCGTTGGAGGCGGCATATATATATATATATGTTACATAAGCGTATGGGCCACCGGAGGCCGAGCCGCCCGTGACTATTCGGTAGTTGTTTTAAGAGCTCACGCCTGTATCTGTAGGCAGAGGTGCACTAGCGATTCTCGGGATGGATGGGGCAGTACGGGTTGTCGGCCTCGTGCTGTCGTTGACTCTGAAGCGTCCTTCTGCGGCGGTTTATGAGCTCCCCAACAATACTGCCGTGGTAATCGAGTTAGCAGTAAAAACACGATTTCGAAAAAACGGCGGTTAAAATTCAATTTCGCGATTTCAATAATTTCAAATTCGTGTTTATACAAAACTTATGACGGTTCTTTATATCCTTAGTCCTTACTAAATAATAAAAGCGAAAGTAACTCTGTCTGTCTGTCTGTCTGTCTGTCTGTGGCGTTTTCACGTCTAAACCACTGAACCGATTTTGATGAAATTTGGTATGAGGATACATTTGACCTTAGGGATTCAAATGGGGTACTTCATTTTTTTTCATCAACCCCTATAGGGATGAAATAAGGGTTAAAAGTATGTATGGGGATTTTAGGTCCAATTAATGGATTTTTATGGAATTTGGTATGGGACAGTGGATACCTTTGAGTTTAAGGATACAAATGGGCTACATTTTTAAATCAACCCCTAATGAGATGAAATAGGGGATGAAAGTTTTTATGCGAATCCAGAAACCGCTAAACGGATTTTTAAGAAAGTTGGTATTAGGATAGTTTTAGCCCTAAGGACAGAAATGGGGTGCGATATATTTTTATCCTACAAAAGGATGAAATAGGGGTTGAAAATTTGTTTCTTTGTTTCTCGACCGATTGACTTCAAAATCGATATCTGAGTCGCCCCGTGGTTCCAAACGACAGAACCGCTGTCAATCCTGTCAAAAGTGGCCGCCATTTTGTTTTTCTTTGTTTCTGGGCCGATTGACTTCAAAATCGATATCTGGGTTGCCCCGTGGTTCCGAACGACAGAACCGCTGTCAGACCTGTCAAAAGTGGCCGCCATTTTGTTTTTCTTTGTGTTTGGGCCGATGGACTTCAAAATCGAGATCTGAGTCGCTACGTGGTTTCAAACGATAGAACCGCTGTCAAACCTGTCAAAAATGGCCGGCATTTTGTTTTTCTTTGTGTTTGGGCCGATTGACTTCAAAATCGATATCTGAGTCGCCCCGTGGTTCCGAACGATAGAACCACTGTCAGACCTGTCAAAAGTGATCGCCATTTTGATTTTCTTTGTTTCTGGGCCGATTGACTTCAAAATCGATATCTGGGTCGCCCCGTGGTTCCGAACGACAGAACCGCTGTCAGACCTGTCAAAGTGGCCGCCATTTTGTTTTTCTTTGTTTTTGGGCCGATTGACTTCAAAATCGATATCTGGGTCGCCCCGTGGTTACGAATGACAGAACCGCTGCCAGACCTGTCAAAAGTGGCCGCCATTTTGTTTTTCTTTGTGTTTGGGCCGATTGACTTCAAAATCGATATCTGAGTCGCCCCGTGGTTTCGAACGATAGAACCGCTGTCAAACCTGTCAAAAGTGGCCGCCATTTTGTTTTTCTTTGTTTTTGGGACGATTGACTTCAAAATCGATATCTGGTTCGCCCCGTGGTTCCGAACGATAGAACCGCTGTCAGACCTGTCAAAAGTGGCCGCCATTTTGATTTTCTTTGTTTCTGGGCCGATTGACTTCAAAATCGATATCTGGGTCGCCCCGTGGTTCCGAACGACAGAACCGCTGTCAGACCTGTCAAAAGTGGCCGCCATTTTGATTTTCTTTGTTTCTGGGCCGATTGACTTCAAAATCGATATCTGAGTCACCCCGTGGTTCCGAACGACAGAACCGCTGTCAGAACTGTCAAAAGTGGCCGCCATTTTGTTTTTATTTGTTTTTGGGCCGATTGACTTCAAAATCGATATCTGGGTCGCCCCGTGGTTCCAAACGACAGAACCGCTGTCAGAACTGTTAAAAGTGGCCGCCATGTTGTTTTTCTTTGTTTTTGGGCCGATTGACTTCAAAATCGATATCTGAGTCACCCCGTGGTTCCGAACGACAGAACCGCTGTCAGAACTGTCAAAAATGGCCGCCATTTTGTTTTTCTTTGTTTTTGGGCCGATTGACTTCAAAATCGATATCTGAGTCACCCCGTGGTTTCAAACGACAGAACCGCTGTCAGAACTGTCAAAAGTGGCCGCCATTTTGTTTTTCTTTGTTTTTGGGCCGATTGACTTCAAAATCGATATCTGGGTCGCCCCGTGGTTCCAAACGACAAAACCGCTGTCAGAAATGTTAAAAGTGGCCGCCATGTTGTTTTTCTTTGTTTTTGGGCCGATTGACTTCAAAATCGATATCTGAGTTACCCCGTGGTTCCGAACGACAGAACCGCTGTCAGAACTGTCAAAAATGGCCGCCATTTTATTTTTCTTTGTTTTTGGGCCGATTGACTTCAAAATCGATATCTGAGTCACCCCGTGGTTTCAAACGACAGAACCGTTGTCAAATTTCTCAAAAATGGCCGCCATTTGTTTTCTTTGTTTTTGGGCCAATTGACTTCAAAATCGATGTCTGGGTCCCCCATATTTAGACTAAAACTAAAATCAAAAGATTTTTCCATTGGCCCTACAAAATACGCGTGCGGAGCCGCGAGCAAAAGCTAGTTACCAATAAAAGGTAAAAAACGTTTAAGGAATTGGGTACTTGACTATGTTTGATTTTATACACATTTTTATATGTAATAAGCAAATAAAATAAAAAAGAAACCCTTCTGTAAAAACTGCATCGAATTTGGTTGAAAAATGAGGCAGTTATTCATTTTTTAAATTCTGGAGTGGAGGCATAGTGGAGATATCTTGCTATCCCTTTCCAACGCACGCACCGTTATGGATGTGACGTAATTATACTGATACTTCTCTTTCCCGCAGTTTGAAGGTTCAAAGTTTTTTATTATTTAGAATATTTCAATAAAAACGTAAATCTATAATATAAAAATGAATCGCTGAATGTGTTGCTAAGCGCAAATCTCGAGAGCAGCTGAACCGATTTCGCCAATTCTTTTTTTAGAATATTCATTGAAGTACGAGGATGGTTCTTACGGAGAGAAAAATAAAAAAAATGACTGAAAAAGTCTAAAACAACACTTTCCTTTACTCGCATACAATCGATTCGTAATACTTAAAAGTCAATTTGAACTTTAAAAGGTATTAAAGTTAAGTTAAACCATAAAGTTTAAGTATTAATGGAGAGTTTCCGGGAAGGCAAAACAATTGAGTGACGTTAGTATCGTATAAATATTAATGTCAATATTTATACGAATTTATGCGGAACAAAGATCGCCGGGTCAGCTAGTTATCACCCAATTAGGTTGGCAACGCACCCACGATTATTTTGTATCTTGGGTCATGGGTGTCTATGGGCGGTAGAGATCACTTACCATGAGGTGACCCATCTGCTCGTTTGCCAGTCTCTGCTATAATAATCACAAGTTTAAAAACTTAACTGACCGACTTCCAATTTACATATCGTGACCAAATTTATATGGGACCGCCCTTGAAATAAGCTCTATCAAACACTAAAAGAATTTTGAAAATCGGTCCACATTTGGCGGAGATATCGAATAACATACATAAAAAAAATACCGACGAATTGAGGACCTCCTCCTTTTTGGGAAGTCCGCCAAAAAAAACTAGGCATTAGGGATGTAAATAAAACACATAACAACTTGATACATAGCTATATATACGTTTACAGTACATATTTACATGTTAACACTACATTGTAGTCAATATAAAGCTATACAGGATGTTTCATAAAGTTGGTACCAATAACAATTCCACATACACGGAGAACGATTTAAATCGTTATGGTAAAATAAAAAACAAAAAAGAACCAAAGACTTCTGTATTTACTAGACAAGCTGTTTCGAAGTTAAATTGTGGCACATGACGGCGAGTGTTTGAAGTTTCACGGCTAAGGAAAAGAGCAGATTTCTATAGTGTGTTGAGGTCGATTAACAGAGACTTAGTGCGCACATTCTGTGTACAGAACAGCCAGTCTAGTAGTACGCATAAAGTCTTTGAAAATCACGTAACTTTTTTAATAAATTATAAAGCATGGAGATTTCAAAATCGGACTGTAAGTCATCACAATTAGCATAGGAATGGCTTTGTGTATGCTAAAAAATATAATGAATTACCTCATAGGTTTGCAAATAAACTGCAGCTGGCCGTATGAACCAAAAACTTTTTGGTCACAAATTCAAGTTTCCATTATTCAAAAACTATGAGTCTTACGAAATTAAACTTGACTGCTAGATTGCAAGCCATCCCCTCTTTAAAAGTAGTTATTATTGATACCAACTTTATGAAACAACCTGTATTTATATACAAATTGCAGCCAATAAACATACAACATCGTTTATATCAATAATCGTTATTTTCCACCAGCCCTTATATCCGTGTATGGGGTTGATGCATGGACGTATATCGGGGGGAGGGGGTAAAGGTCCAAAACTCCCCTTAATCTACGCCAAAGGTCAACAAAACTTTACTTCATTAATCAACCCGTGTTATATATACGTTTAATGATACTTCGACTTTGAGAACTCTGATATATCCCAAATCTCGATTTAAATACAGGAATGGGCTAGGATAAATCGAGTTTAGGCCAAGTTAGTAACAGTCCTACAAGTCCCCTAAGATATTAAGCCGTTTTAAGATACAAGGGCATTAAGCCCCCTCCCCGCGCTAATCATCAAATGCTCTACGCCCGATGCAACATTTTTAAGCATCTGAAAGGTCGAAGGTTTCGACTTAGTTTTTACGACTGACCGTCTGCCTGACGTCAACCCATCTGGAAGATTCCCATGTCCCATGTTAGAAATTCCTTGCCCGGAATAAGATTCGAACTCAGGACCTCCCGGTTACAAAGCTCATATGCCACTAGACCAAGAACTTCAACTAGCTTTTACAACATTAAAATATGATTCTTAAGTTCTTCTTCTTTTTAAAAATAATGGCTTCCACGCATTTGCGATGATCTAGCCGATGTCAAGGTAAATAGAGCAATTATGTCTTCACAATGACCATGAGACCCAGATGTGGATGATCTCAAGGTCCTGCTGGGATTATGGCGGCAATTCCTTCCAGTGCGATGCTCCTCAGATGACCTTCACTCGGCGAATCGACCAAACAAAGCCAGCCAACGCACCAAGCAAAACTCATCAAAGATCACCGGTTAAAAATTTATTATACTGTCCATCTTCGCTGAATTTTGGTGCAGCAAACCATATCACATTAAACAACAAACACAACTCCAGTCATAAAATAATTTTAACAAGCGATGCCCACCCTGTCAGACTACCCGTCAATTCCAACTTAAGGTTACAATGACACAACTAATTTTAGTTTGACAGCATTAAAATTAGTTGCTGCGGCAATTAACATGTCAAAATGTTTTTGCAATAACTAAAGTATTGACTATATTATGTAATCCTTAAACATATACATAAGTTGATTTGTATCCATATTGTGTCATATTTTATTGTATATACTTGTCATAAGATATATTTGATAAATAAATCATTTCAATTCATTAAACGTATGACAAAGTGAATAATGCTTTTTACATATTTATTCATTTAGTATTCCATGTATATATAAATAGATAATGATGTTTATTTGACTATAAAATTTCAATAATCATGAAAAAAAATTATGTCTATGTACAACAAAACCAAAAATCAAGTATGTACTTTCTTCAATTAATCATTTTTTTTTACATAAATTAAAAAAGAATAACGGCGACTTGCAGCATCTAGATTAATCTCGATTTATTCCAAATCCCGATTTAAATATAGGAGTGAACTTTAGGATAAATCGAGTTTAGGTCTAAGTTGAAAGCGCTGAAAGTCGCCCTTAATCTCTTAGTAATTTTGAGTAAAAATATATAGAACCGGTACAGATTTTACTGTCTGCAATTTATATTGAAAAATACTTATCGTGTAATAAAAACTAATAAAACTCTATACAATATAGCTCTTATACACTTTAACATAAAGATGTACAGACACGAGTCGGCGCATAACAATTTAACATATAGTTAATCACATGTTTAAAAACTAAACTGACCGACTTCCAATTTACCGATCGTGACCAAATTTATATGGGACCACCCTTGAAATAAGCTCCTTCGAACACAAAAAGAATTTTGAAAATCGGTCCACATTTGGCGGAGATATCGCGTAACATACATAAAAAAATACCGAATTGAGGACCTCCTCCTTTTTGGGAAAACGGTCGAAAAAGGTTTTTTCGATTCTCCCCTTTAAGGGGTGAAAAAGGGGTTATAAAACAAAAGTATTATATTTTTTCATTCAATCTCCTTAAAGATGGAAAGGGGTAACAACGCAGAAAGTATTTTTTGTCTAATTTGTCCCCCTAAAAGGGTGGAAAAGGGGGTAAGAACGGGAAAATAATGTTTTTCATCCAATCTTTATAGATTTCAATTATTTTTAAGGGGTATCCCTTAAAAGAGCGTAAAAGGGGTTACAAGGAGAAAATATTTTTTTAATCCAACCTATACCCCTTAAAAAGATGGAAAAGAGGTTACAAGGGGGATTTTTTTTTATCTAATCTATACCGCTTAAAAGGGTGGAAAAGGGATTACAGGGGGAAATCTTCATCTAATGTGCTTAAAACTTGGTAAAAATACTCTTTAAAACATTTCTTGACGATTTTCAAATTTCAACCCTTAAAGAGCGAAAGAGTAGGTAATAAGTAGCTTAATTAGCTATATAAATACCAACTCATGTCTGTAGATCTGTGTAAGCTATGGGCCGTTTCCTTGCAACACAATCAAAAATAGTTTAGCAAGAAATGACATACAAAAAATAATTGATACCATATGTCAATACTGCCTCGGTGGCGTGGTTGTATTTCGGTACGACTACGGTCCTGAGGTCTCGGGTTCGATCCCCGGCGAGTGCAGTGATATTGGATTTTTCCATATCAGCCCGGAGTCTGGAATTTGTGCCCGATGTGGCGATGGGCTCGTCTATCACATCTGGGACGGAACTAAGCTCGGCGAAATGTATTCTAGTTCGCTAGTGCACCTCTGCCTACCTCTTTGGGGATACAGGCGTGAGCTTATATTAAGTGCCACAGATGCGGCTTAATTTCATGGTGAAACGGTACACTTGTTCACAATATAAACTCTGGGATAATCTTGCGTTTATCGACTACCGGCAGACGGGCAAGTGGGTCACCTATTTTTGATATTTTGCCAAAACCTTTTTTCTCTATTTCATACATATAATACGTAGCGAGCGACATCCAAAAATATGTCATACATACATTTAACTCTGTAAAGGGAAACATCAGCACTGGGCTACGAAATTAGATTTTTTTTTGGTTAACCTCCGTGGCTTATCGGGTGAGTAGCTGTAAAGCGAGGGCGCGGGTTCGATTCTCGCACATTAGATTATTATGATTATAATTCAGTAGACATACAGCAAATAGATGGGCAAAATATTTCATCAGAATTATAACAAAATATCGATCTGCAATTTCCAAAAAAAACTTAGAATCCCAATTTTGGGGCCAGTGCTGAGCTTTCGTCTTAGCCTGTTAATTTTAACTAAATACGCATTTATACTAGGGATGTTATGTTCGGTAACCGCCACTGAAACTTTCGGATATATCCGAAAAAATATCCGACATCGTAACCGTATGTGATAAAAATATTTCGGATACGGGCAGAGTCGAAAGGGATCCAATGAGATTTTTCGACAAAATTCAAAAGGATGAGGTACAAATTCGTGTGCTTTTTTAAATTTTTTTACTATCTATGTGGACCGATTTAAAAAAGACGAAAATCCTCAATTCGTCTTTATTTTTTTAATGTATATTACGCGATATCGCCGCCAAATGTGAGTTTACAAGATTCTTTTTGTGTTCGATAAAGCTTATTCCAAGTTTCTCATATAAATGTTGTCACGATCGGATAAATTTTGAAATCGTCCATTAAGTTTTTCAAGATTATTTTTGTGTTGATAGAGCTTACTTCAAGGGTCATCCATATAATTGGTCAAGATTTCGGATACTTCCAGCTACGGATATTCCGTAATTGGAAATATCCGATGGAATTTCGTATCCCTAACCGAAATCCATTGAACATAAGATATCCGAATCCGTATCCGAAATATCATACCCATAACATCCCTAATACACTATAATGCATTACACATGGTGTTTTTCCACCGTTACATTATATACAGGGTGTACAATTAATGAAAAACATTACCCTCCTTTTGATGCAGTCGGGTAGAACATAATTTATTGATTGTTATATTGTTTGCAGCCGGCACGCGGTGTATGTACAGGGTGTAGTCAGTGTTGGTCGGGGGGCGGCGGTGGGGGGGCGCGGCGCTAGGTGCGCGAGAGTCCCGCCGGCGGGGGCTTGGGGGGCAGCCGGGGGGCCAGCGCGCTGCGGGGGAACTTCGCATTAGTAACAAGTACCAGGGGGTGACTCATGACCATCGATATATTATTTACCTAGATACACAGTTGACGCTCGGAAAATGGGACAGCAAAGAAGTGCTTAAGCACTCCTTTTCCCTACAATTGGACGCCGACAGAATTCTAAATTTGAAAATTGAAATTTAAGAATGCTTGATCATTTCGTTTAAAAAGCTACTTTATAACACTTGCATAGGGTTATATTTGTGTTTGATTTAATAACAACTTGTGATCTTTTTCTTTGTTTTATTCCTGAGTCCACTTTTTAGGACGATATTTGCAAAGAACTGTGCATCTAGGGTATAATATATTGATGCTCCTGACGCTCGATTCGGTTTATTTATTGACTTAAAACTCCACCGAAATCGAGTTAAAAAGTGCATTAATGTCACGTTAAAAATTACCAAATGACAAGTTCTCGAATATTATGCAACATTAGCGCACTTTAAAAGTCGATTTCGGTGGAATTTTAAGTCAATAAATGAAACCAAATCGAAATCACAATCAAATCGAGTGTCTAGAGTAAGGGGCTGGTTGATGAATTTTGGCGCATCTTTTGCACAAGTCTCGAAACAAAACACATAACACCTACACAAAACAATGTTTGACAGCCTCTGTGGCGCAGTGGGGGAGTAGAAGGCTGTGAAACGAGAGGCCGTAGCTTCGATTCCCGCACTGAGTAAATGTTTGTGCGACCCAGACATTTGTTTCGGGCCTGGGTTGTTCTTTCGTAGTTTTTGATACCCACGATTAAAACAATGGACCACAGGCAAAAATGTGTAGCGAAACAAGGTTTTGTGTAGGTGAAATACAAGCAGAAGACGCGTCTATAGTATCCAAAGTTACACGTCTATCTTTATCCCACCTTAATGTGGTATCGGCGCAACACACTCAGTCAAGAATGTTGCAGAAAGAATTTGACTTGATTTTTTTAGAAATAACCCAGATAAGGGACGTTAGGCATGTAGCCGGTCGTAAAAATTAAGCCAAATTCTTTCTGCAACATTCTCGACTAACGCCCGAACGGGCAAACGCTCCTCAACTTTAACGGCTTCCTAAATAGATTTTCGCCATACAATTTTGACAGATAAGTGTATGACCATTCGGCGGTAAGTGTGTTGTGGCAGACAGAAAGTATACTCACGCGTTATTATGATGCCGCCTCTGCAGTATGGTGGAGTGTGCCGGCCGCAGCAGCTCCGGGGCGGCGGCGGGGCGGGGCGGCAGCGGCGGGGGCGCGGGGGGACACGGCCCGCCGCCCGCGCCCGCGCCCCCGCCGCCCCCGCCGCCCCCGCCGCCCGCGCAGCACGGCGACGGAGGGGGCATGCCGTACTACAACAAGTCATTGTGATATAGGAACGTGTTGACACGTCTCTACGTAAGCTCACACCTGTACAGCTAATGGTTTAGGTTACATCAACCACGTGTCGCTAGACTCATTTCTGCCCATTGTGACTAGCCCATCGTCATATAGGGTATAATATATAATGTACGCTCTGTAACATTACTGTGCTATTGCTGGGCACATGCCTCTTCTACTAATGAGAGGCCTTAGTCTACCACGCTGGCCTATTGCGGGTTGGTAGACTTCACGTACCTTCGAAATCCTTGTGAAGAAATTCTAGGCTATGCAGGTTTATATATGTTACATAAGCGTATGGGCCACCGGAGGCCGAGCCGCCCGTGACTATTCGGTGGTTGTTTTAAGAGCTCACGCCTGTATCTGTAGGCAGAGGTGCACTAGCGATTCTCGGGATGGATGGGGCAGTACGGGTTGTCGGCCTCGTGCTGTCGTTGACTCTGAAGCGTCCTTCTGCGGCGGTTTATGAGCTCCCCAACAATACTGCCGTGGTAATCGAGTTAGCAGTAAAAACACGATTTCGAAAAAACGGCGGTTAAAATTCAATTTCGCGATTTCAATAATTTCAAATTCGTGTTTATACAAAACTTATGACGGTTCTTTATATCCTTAGTAAATAATAAAAGCGAAAGTAACTCTGTCTGTCTGTCTGTCTGTCTGTGGCGTTTTCACGTCTAAACCACTGAACCGATTTTGATGAAATTTGGTATGTGGGTACTTTTAACCCCAAGGACGGACATAGGGTACTTTATTTTTTTTTAAATCAACCCCTAAAGGGATAAAATAGGGGATGAAAGTTTCTATTGGAATTTTGGAACCGCTTAATAGATTTTGATGAAATTTGGTATGAGGATACTTTTGACCCTAAGGACACAATTGGGGTACTTCATTTTTTTTATCAACCCTTAAAGGGATGAAATAAGGGTTAATATTTTGTATGGGGATTTTAGGTCCACTTAATGGATTTTTCTGAAATTTGGTATGGGATAGTGGACACCTTTGAGTTTAAAGACACAAATGGGCTACTTTTTTTAAATCAACCCCTAATGGGCTGAAATAGGGGATGAAAGTTTGCATGAAGATTTTAGGTTCACTTAATGATTTTTTAAAAATTTGGTATGGTATAGTAGATACATTTGGGTTTAAAGTCACAAATGGGCTACTTTTTAAAATCAACCCCTAAAGGGATGAAATAGGGGTTGAAAATTTGTTTCTTTGTTTTTGGGCCGATTGACTTCAAAATCGATATCTGAGTCACCCCGTGGTTCCGAACGACAGAACCGCTGTCAGAACTGTCAAAAGTGGCCGCCATTTTGTTTTTCTTTGTTTTTGGGCCGATTGACTTCAAAATCGATATCTGAGTCACCCCGTGGTTCCAAACGACAGAACCGCTGTCAGAACTGTCAAAAGTGGCCGCCATTTTGTTTTTCTTTGTTTTTGGGCCGATTGACTTCAAAATCGATATCTGAGTCACCCCGTGGTTCCGAACGACAGAACCGCTGTCAGAACTGTCAAAAGTGGCCGCCATTTTGTTTTTCTTTGTTTTTGGGCCGATTGACTTCAAAATCGATATCTGGGTCGCCCCGTGGTTCCAAACGACAGAACCGCTGTCAGAACTGTTAAAAGTGGCCGCCATGTTGCTTTTCTTTGTTTTTGGGCCGATTGACTTCAAAATCGATATCTGAGTCACCCCGTGGTTCCGAACGACAAAACCGCTGTCAGAACTGTCAAAAATGGCCGCCAGTTTTGTTTTTCTTTGTTTTTGGGCCGACTGACTTCAAAATCGATATCTGAGTCACCCCGTGGTTTCAAACGACAGAACCGTTGTCAAAATTCTCAAAAATGGCCGCCATTTGTTTTCTTTGTTTTTGGGCCAATTGACTTCAAAATCGATGTCTGGGTCCTCCATATTTAGACTAAAACTAAAATCAAAAGATTTTTCCATTGGCCCTACAAAATACGTGCGGAGCCGCGAGCAAAAGTTAGTTACCAATAAAAGGTAAAAAACGTTTAAGGAATTGGGTACTTGACTATGTTTGATTTTATACACATTTTTATATGTAACTAGCTGACCCGCGCAACTTCGTCTGCGTATAAGAGAGAGGGTTGAAAGAGTGAGTCGTAGGCACCTATAGCACAAATATTCTAAAGGAGGTAATGAAATGATCAACTAAACTTCGAGATATATTCGTGACTTCGGTACAATTCCGTCAGTCACCCCGTCAATCACCGCGTTGGTCACCCCGTCGGTCACTCCGTTGGTCACCCTGTCAATCACTTCGTCGGTTACCCCGTCTGTCACCCCGTCTGTCACCCCGCCTGTCACCCCGTCTGTCACCCGTCTGTAACCCCATCTGTCACCCCGCCTGTCACCCCGTCTGTCACCCCATCTGTCACCCCGTCTGTCACCCCGCCTGTCACCCCGTCAGTCACTTCGTCGGTTACCCCGTCTGTCACCCCGCCTGTCACCCGTCTGTCACCCCGTCTGACACCCCGTCTGTCACCCCGCCTGTCACCCCGTCTGTCACCCCGCCTGTCACCCCGTCAGTAACCCCGCCTGTCACCCGTCTGTCACCCCGTCTGTCACCCGTCTGTCACCCCGTCTGTCACCCCGTCTGTCACCCTGTCAGTCACTTCGTCGGTTACCCCGTCTGTCACCCCACCTGTCACCCGTCTGTCACCCCGTCTGTCACCCCGCCTGTCACCCCGCCTGTCACCCCGCTTGTTACCCCATCTGTCACCCCGCCTGTCACCCCGTCTATCACCCCGCCTGTCACCCGCCTGTCACCCGCCTGTCACCCGTCTGTCACCTCGCTTGTCACCCCGTCTGTCACCCCGCCTGTCACCCCGTCTGTCACCCCGTCTGTAACCCCATCTGTCACCCGTCTGTCACCCCATCTGTCACCCCGCCTGTCACCCGCCTGTCACCCCGTCTGTCACCCCGTCTGTCACCCCATCTTTCATCCTATCTATCACCCCGCTTGTCACCCTGTCTGTCACCCCATCTTTCACCCCATCTATCACCCCGCTTGTCACCCCGTCTGTCACCCCGTCGGTCACTCCGTTGGTCACCCTGTCAGTCACTTCGTCGGTTACCCCGTCTGTCACCCCGTCTGTCACCCCGTCTGTCACCCCATCTGTCACCCCGTCTGTCACCCCGTCTGTCACCTCGCCTGTCACCCGTCTGTCACCCCGTCTGTCACCCGTCTGTCACCCCGCCTGTCACCCGTCTGTCACCCCGTCAATCACCCCGCTTGTCACCCCGCCTGTCACCCGTTTGTCATCCCGTCTGTAACCCCATCATTAATCCCGTCGGTCAACACTAAAATAATTTTTCACATCGAACCAGTAGTTTATGAGATATAAATTTCCCCGCTTTTGCATCATTCTTCATTTATGCTCCGCTCCTATTGGTCATAGCGTGATGTTATATAGCATAAAGCGATCCTCGATAAATGGGCTATCCAACACAAAAATATTTTTTCAGTGCAAACCAGTAGTTTATGTCTGAGATATAAATGTTCCCGATTTTGCAACATTTTTCATTTCTGCTCCGCTCCTATTGGGCATAGCGTGATGTTATATAGCCTATAGCCACCGTCGATAATTGGGTTATCCAACACAAAAATAATTTTTCAAATCGAATCAGTAGTTCCTGAGATTAGCGCGTTCAATCAAACAAATAAACAAACAAACACTTCAGCTTTATAATATTAGTATAGATAAGCGTATGGGCCACCGGAGGCCGAGCCGCCCGTGACTATTTAACCGGTGGTTGTTTTAAGGTTTTATTTCATAACATAAGCTCACGCCTGTATACCCGAACGGGTAGGCAGAGTCGCATTAGCGAACTAGTACACCCACATTTCGCCGAGCTTAGTTCCGTCCCAGATGTGATAGACGAGCCTATCGCCATATCGGGCACAAATTCCAGACTCCGGGCTGATATGGAAAAATCCAATATCACTTTGCCCTTGCCGGGGATCGAACCCGAGACCTCAGAACCGTAGTCATACCGAAATACCACCACGCCACGGAGGCAGTCTTATTATTATTATTTTTTATTTATTTTGGTAGAACCACGCTGTAGTTATGTCTACAGCACGAATTGGCCGGCTCGACCGGGCAAATACTAGTCTCACAGAAACCGACATAAAGTGGCAGCTCGTCGGTGAGTGAATTTCCTGTGGCCCAATCCCCCACCCTTTCCCAATCTTTATTTCCTTCCTTTTAGATTGGCAACGCACACGTAATTCTCTATGTGTGTTGGGTGTCTATGGGCGGTGGAGATCACTTACCATCAGTTGACCTATGGGCTTGTTTTCAGCGGCCTGAGCAGGAAAATTTCTGACAACCGTAAATGTATTCGAACTCGATGCGCGTCTATGAAATTTGTATGAAATATTAACCAAACGTCATCAGTACGCAGCGAACTCGAATACATTTTCATTTACATTAGTTTTTCGTGCTCGGGCTACTGATATCTACTAAAAAAAAATATGATTATAGGGTAGAGGGGAACAGTGCGCGAGTCGACAAGAGCCTTAACAGAAGCCAAAGCCAATTTTTCTTCATATTTGTCTAAAATTTGGCAAAGAGAAGCTAATACGAATCGTTTTATATGAACCTTTTGTCGCTAATCCATATCCACTGATGAAAATATGCCTTTTTTTTGTATAGCAGACACTGGCAAACGAGTAGATGGGTCACCTGATGGTAAGTGATCTCTACCGCCCATAGACACCCAAGACACAAAAAGAATCATGGGTGCGTTGCCAACCTAAAAGGAGGGAATGGAAGGGGAGGGAAAAGGGATTGGGAAAGGGAGGGGAGAAATGGGACACAGGAAATCTCACTCACCAAACGAAACGCGACAGCAAGCTGCCACTTTACGTCGGTTTTCTGTGAGACAGTGGTATCCAACCGGTCGAGCCGGCCCATTCGTGCTGTAGACGTCACTGTCTACAGCGTGGCTCTACCACTCAATTAACTTTCTTTCGAAGTTTTTCAGGTCACTAGCAGTGATGTCTTATGATGATTGATGACGATGTGTATACTCACCGCGTACACCGGGGTGGGGGGCGCGGGCGAGTCGCGGCGGCGGCGCGGCGGCAGCGGGGGAGGGGTGCCGCACGATAACGACGCTGTCACATAACAACATACTACGATATAATATAACAACATAGTACAATATAATAGAACAACATAGTACAATATAATAGGACAACATATCACAATATAATAGGACAACATATTGTAACATAAAAAAAAAATGTAATCGATTAGATAAGACTACGTTGGCAGAACGACTCGTGTTCCTTGGGTAATTAAAAAAAATAAGAGTTCATTTGACATTATGTTTTGTCAGATTGACAGATGAGTTATTGAGTTATTTAGATGTCGATCGGTATGATTAATCATGTTATTAATTGCGATTTGTGATTTGGACTTTTGTTTTGCGTCATGGAGTTTTGTCTATTGCCTGGCGCAAAGGTATAAAAAGCTCGGCCTCCCAATCGGGCGTCCTTTTTCTTGAGAGCTTCGATCTGCGAGCATCGATTTCGTTGGTGCCTCAAGGCGGGCCGCAGCAGAGACCTTTCGTCACCGACAGCGCTCTCATGCAGCGCTTCGGCACCAACTGATAACCAGAAGGTCCTAAGGCTGAGGTCGGCAGCTTGGGACATCCATCTATAGGCATCCTTCGCGTTCCCTCAAGGTATGGACACGTGTATTTTCCTTTGTAGTCACCAATCACATGGTGATTTTGTGTTTCTAAGGTTATAACCTGGAATTTATTGGTTCCAGGGGCCTTCTTGGTTTTAACTCTCCTTCCTGGATGGTCTCCATGGTCTGGACTGCATTGCCTGGGTGAGGTGCGGTCCAGGGCCAGCTGCGTGGGTGACTCTGAGCGCGTGGCCGCGTCGTGTTGGTGTCCACGTGTTTGGTGGATCACTCCATTTTATATGAGGTTGTGCTCGGAGTTGGCTGCGAGTTCCACTCCGCAAACCCATTAGAAGGTACCTCCGTATTCCATTTCCAGTCTGTCCCGGAGGCTGGTGGCGCCCCTTTTAGTTTTCCTTTGTATTTGTATTTGTGGTAACAGTTTACTATCATAACATCAAAATTAAATGTACTCGAGCATTGAACGATAGCAAATCCAGTAGGCTCACGACCCGCTCTGTATTGATTTTATAAAAATAAAAGTAAAATAATTATAATGATTGTGATATTTTAATAATATATGGATTGTATGAGAACACCTCGGTCTTTGGTTTTTGATTTGTTTTAACCTGACACATCGATCAAACATACACTCATTACTTGTTACATTATACTTTACATGTTACAATATCACAATATAATAGGACAACATATCACAATATAATAGAACAACATAAAACAATATAATAGGACAACATAATACAATATAATAGGACAACATACTACAACAATACCAGGACAACATAGTACAATATAATAGAACAACATAGTACAACAACATAACGTAACGACACAATGATATAACACCACAACATTACATAACAGCATAATGTAATGACATTACATAATATATTAATAATAATAATTCTTTATTTTCGGACAACAAAAATCCATAGTGTTAGTAGTATAAAACAATTACTTATAAATTAATGTTAGTGACTGGCTTTGGAAAAGAGAAAATTTTGAGAGATAACGCCGAAATGATCAAACGCTACTCAACTTTAACGGCTCCTTATATTGATTTTCGTCATACAATTTTGATAGATAAGGCGGCCTCAAACGACATAAGGCGACCTTAAGTGTATGAACATTCGGTTGTAACACACACACACACCAAGGCATAATCCACACATGCAATGCACAAAAGTACATTGCATGTACGGACGACATCCGGCATATAACACTCTATAAAAGTACATTGTATGTGTAGACGATGCCTAGTTTATCATCCTCCACACAACATGCCTCATAATAGGTGATATTACATACATATAACGTTACAACATAACACAATAACGTTACAACACAACATAATATAAAGTAACAACAAAACATGTCAAAGACTCTATATGATTCGTGTTGTTACGATAACATTGCTCTATGTCATAGAGCATCATTATCATGTTGTAAGTGAAAAACTTAGTATCTACAATTTTTAATTCAAACACAAATGTTACATTGGATACATGTATACATATTTTTAATGATATATTTCGACCCATCCCACGCATAAGGGCGTATCGAGATTGTGACAAGTTTTCAGTACAGGCATTAAAAGATTAATTATTATGTGATTATTAAAAATTGAGGATAAATTTAGTTACTGTCTGGCTTAAAATTAAAATTACCAAATAATATTAGCCTTATATTACTGTCTTACTACTGGACACGGCCCTCCTCTACTAATGAGAAGGGTTAGGCCTTAGTCTACCACGCTGGCCTAATGCGGGTTGGTACACTTCACATAACGTCGAAATTCCTGTAAGAAATTCTCGGGTATACAGGTTTCCTCACGATGTTTTCCTTCACCATTATAGCGAGCGATAATTCACAATGAAAACACACTTAACATAGAAAAGTCGTCGGTGTATGCTCCATTTTGTGGTTGGTCTCGAACCTCCGATATTTGTCTCGGCAGTCCGTACCATTCCCAACTGAGCTATCGCTGCTTAATGTTTACATTGTATATATGGTTGTACTCACGTTGGTGGGGCGTGAGTGGGGGGGCGGGGGGCGAAGGGGTGGGCGCGCCCCGGCTCGGGAAACTGAACGCCGACACTCTGTACATAATACATTAATAACGGATGATTTCTGAACGGATGATAACCTGTTGAAAGCGGCCTGCATCCACATATCTATGTATATGTAATAGCAAATTTAAAAAAAGAAACTCTTCTGTAAAACAGCATCGAAATTGGTTGAAAAATGAGGTAGTAATTCATATTTTAAATTCTGCATAACATAACATAAGCTCACGCCTATATCCCCGAAGGGGTAGGCAGAGGCGTACTAGCGAACTAGAACACCCACATTTCGCCGAGCTTAGTTCCGTCCCAGATGTGATAGGGGGCGAGCCTATCGCCATATCGGGCACAAATTCCAAAATAAATTCTGCAGTGGGTGCATATTGGAGATATCTTGCTATCTCTTTCCAATGCACGTACCGTTATGGCGTGACGTGATTATACTGATACTTCTCTTTCCCGCAGTTTGAAGGTTACACCAAACTTCAAAGGCTTATAACTTTTTATTTTTGAGAATATTTCAATATTTCTTTCTGTTCTATGTTTTAGATGACATAAATTTCATATGAAATTAATTTAAAAAAATAGCCGAGTACCCAATTGACTATCTATTACAATTATTGATAATCACGTCACGCCATAACGGTACGTGCGAAAGGGATAGCAAGATATCTCCACTATGATCTCCTTATCGTCCGACTTCCAAAAAGGAGGAGGTCCTCAATTCGTCTGTTTTTTATGTATGTTACGTGATATCTCCGCCAAATGTGGACCGATTTTCAAAATTCTTTTTGTGTTCGATAGAGCTTATTTCAAGGGTGGTCCCATATAAATTTGGTGACCATCGGATTTGAAGTCGGTCTGTTAAGTTTTTAAACTTCTGATTATTTTTCAACCAATTTCGATGCAGTTTTTACAGAAGTGTTTATTTTTTGTTTTATTTACTATTACATATAAATATGTGTATAAAATCAAACATAGTCAAGTACCAAATTACCGAATTGAACTCACCTTTCAGGAGGTACTAGGGGGCTGGGCGGGGGCTGCGGCGCCGGCGATCTCTTCGGAGACATTGCTGGCATTCTGAATGGGGGACATCCAAAGAGATTTAATATTACTAACTATATAGGCTATGAAGCAAGTTTCCATACAAAAAAAATCTCAAACTTCAGTACCAACATGCACCATTTATTAAAATGCGAGGGTGATTATTACAATTTACACCCTCGAATGTTTTGTGAATGGTTTAGAATCACGTAAGATAAGTTTATTCTCTCAATATTATTACGCTGGCCGGCCTGGCGCGTGTATTTCAAATAAACTGACTTATGACCACTAGGTCATAACTTTTGGATCACAAGTTTTGTTTTGTTTTTTGAAGTTATACTTCTTTAGGCGCGTTATGAAAAAATTATGAGAGTGAAATTTTCAGATGCGAGCGCATCTGTGACACAAAATTAACAGTATGAAGTTGTCTACAGTATGAAGTTGTCTGCTTAACCGCGTACACGTACACGCATCCATTTGACTTCGATTGCAATTTAATATTGTTTAAATTCTTTGATAATATTAAATATATAATAATAATTAATTAATATACTTTACTTGTGACTAATGTAAGGATTGGACGTTCTGCGAATTGGACGTTTTGCGAATTGGATATTTTACGAATTGGACATTTTGCGAATTGGACATTTTGCGAATTGGACTTTTGCGAATTGGACATATCGCGTTTTGGACATTTTGAGAATTGGACATTTAGCGAATTAAACATTGTGCAAATTGGACATTTCGCGAATCGGATATTTCGCGAATTGGACATTTTGAGATTTGGACATTTTGGAAATTGGACATTTTGAGAATTGGACATTTCGCGAAACGGACATTTCGCGTTTTGGACATTTAGCGAATTGAACATTGTGCAAATTAGACATTTCGCGCATTGGACATTTTGAGAATTGGACATTTTGAGATTTGGTCATTTCGAGAATTGGACATTTCGCGAATTAGACATTGTGCGAATTGGACATTGTGCGAATTGGACATTTCGCGAATTGGACATTTTGAGGATTGGACATTTCGCGAATTGGACATTTTGAGAATTGGACATTTTGAGAATTGGACATTTTGAGATTTGGACATTTTGGAAATTGGACATTTTGAGAATTGGACATTTCGCGAAACGGACATTTCGCGTTTTGGACATTTAGCGAATTGAACATTGTGCAAATTAGACATTTCGCGCATTGGACATTTTGAGAATTGGACATTTTGAGATTTGGTCATTTCGAGAATTGGACATTTCGCGAATTAGACATTGTGCGAATTGGACATTGTGCGAATTGGACATTTCGCGAATTGGACATTTTGAGGATTGGACATTTCGCGAATTGGACATTTTGAGAATTGGACATTTTGAGAATTGGACATTTTGAGATTTGGACATTTTGGGAATTGGACATTTTGCGAAACGGACATTTCGCGAATTGGACATTTTGAGAATTGGACATTTTGAGAATTGGACATTTTGAGAATTGGACATTTTGAGATTTGGACATTTTGGGAATTGGACATTTTGCGAAACGGACATTTCGCGAATTGGACATTTCGAGAATTGGACATTTTGAGAATTGGACATTTTGAGAATTGGACATTTCGCGAAACGGACATTTCGCGTTTTGGACATTTAGCGAATTGAACATTGTGCAAATTAGACATTTCGCGCATTGGACATTTTGAGAATTGGACATTTTGAGATTTGGTCATTTCGAGAATTGGACATTTCGCGAATTAGACATTGTGCGAATTGGACATTGTGCGAATTGGACATTTCGCGAATTGGACATTTTGAGGATTGGACATTTCGCGAATTGGACATTTTGAGAATTGGACATTTTGAGAATTGGACATTTTGAGATTTGGACATTTTGGGAATTGGACATTTTGCGAAACGGACATTTCGCGAATTGGACATTTTGAGAATTGGACATTTTGAGAATTGGACATTTTGAGAATTGGACATTTTGAGAT
Source organism: Clanis bilineata (assembly GCA_036417725.1). Lineage (NCBI taxonomy): Eukaryota > Metazoa > Arthropoda > Insecta > Lepidoptera > Sphingidae > Clanis > Clanis bilineata. The sequence goes on from CM071165.1 coordinate 1,772,874, forward strand.
TTGGACATTTTGCGAAACGGACATTTCGCGAATTGGACATTTCGAGAATTGGACATTTTGAGAATTGGACATTTTGAGGACTCGACATTTCGCGAATTGGGACATTTTGCGAAACGGAAATTTCTCGAATGGGACATTTGGGAAATGGACATTTCGCGAATTGGACATTTTGAGAATTGTACATTGTGCGAATTGGACATTTTGAGATTTGGACATTTTGAGGACTCGACATTTCGCGAATAGGACATTTTGAGATTTGGACATTTTGGGAATTGGACATTTTGCGAAACGGACATTTCGCGAATTGGACATTTTGGGAATTGGACATTTCGCGAATTGGATATTATGAGAATTGGACATTTTGAGAATTGGACATTGTGCGAATTGGACAAAATGGTTGTTTCGCGTATGTTTTTATTTGTTGATTATCCTTTTCCAATCCTTCTATTTTATTGTAATTAATTATTTGCATGCAATTAAAAACTATTTTTTAATGATGCTAAAGAAGTATAACTTCTCACGCGCGTACATAAGTACACGCACCCATTTTTTTTTCTATATATTGTTGAATGTCTTTGGGGACATCACACTAATATTACAAACGCGAAAGTATGGAATGGGCTTGTATGTTTGTTACTCTTTCACTCAAAAACTACTGGATGGGTACAAATTCAAATAATTTACTCTGCAAATAGGATATTATATACCACTTTTACATGTCAATTACGAGTATATATTGATTCTAAGATATTGATAAAGTAATAACGGCGTCGGCATTTCGTGGCTATCCCTGAGAAGAAATGCCGAAACAAACTCAAGGGTTATGGCCTCTTTTAAAGTTTAGATAATACATACATACATAAGCTCACGCCTGTAGGTAGGCAGAGGCACACTAGCGAACTAGTACACCCACGTTTCGCCGAGCTTAGTTCCGTCCCAGATGTGATAGACGAGCCTATCGCCATATCGGGCACAAATTCCAGAATCCGGGCTAATATGGAAAAATCCAATATCACTTTGCCCGACCCGGAGATCGAACCCGAGACCTCAGGACGGTAGTCGTACCGAAATACAACTACGCCACCGAGGCAGTCATATAATACATATACATAATATATAGATTATACATCACAATAACACATAAGGGCGCGTGCGCATGCTACGTTACCCGTTCTGTGAGGAAGGGTGGTTTTTATATTTAATTATGTGTACAAACCTAATCGATTTGATGGCGATTTATAAAACTCAAAAACGGTTTTATCAAAACCAATCGATTCGAAAATTATCAAATAACAAAGAAGTTTATTTTAAACACTACCTCACAACACCACATTCGGTGTTATAAAATGATAATAACAAACGCCACATGTTTTCGTTATCGTATTCGACATTCGATAAACAATTTTCGACACAAATGACATTGTAATTCGATATCCACAACAGACGTTACGGTGCTGGTAAACGAAGCGTTATGGCGCGAATTTTTGAAATGACTAACTTCTTTAGCATCGTTGTGATTTGAAAGTCGATGAAACGAAAAAGCGACAGTAAAAAGTGCGCGCATGCGTAGTACAAAGCTTGGGAAAAGGCATCACACAACCGTGATGTTTTGTATACGTGTATGTATTAAACGATTGTAGAGTCTTTTCATCATTTTTATAATAAAATCTATGTAATATATATGAATGAAATATTCGAATAAAATGTAAAATAATTGTTACGCCTGCATACTAGAACCATCTCTCGCCGAACGCGCCGCGTTGCATCCATAAATGTGCAGAATGTTCTAGTGCGTTCGAGCCGCGCTGAGTCGGGTCGCATGACGTCACGCGCCGATAAGAGATCGACGAGTATAAAAGGCGTATGTGTGTTTTGGCGGGACAGTGTTTCTTCGGAAGCGATCGAGTGCGAACAACGAGCGACAAGCGAATATTCGGAGCGAGTATTTCGACGCGTATTGTGTGCAATACAGTGTTGGATTATTAAATAAAGTGCTGAGTCAGTTTCGAGAACAGTCGGCGTTTAATTGTTGTCCTGAACCCCGTTAGCCCGTAAAACAATTATCAAACTTTGCATCACTATGATCATTACTATTACTATAAAACCTACAATTATCCTCTTCCCGAAATTTTACATTCGTCTCATTATCTTAAGCCAAAATGTTTGAAGGTTTCACTTCTACCATGTGTGAATTGCACACATTTTTACTTTTTTTTATTCGGGCACGGCAAGGTACTGCATACACTGCACCTGATGGTCAGAGCATTGCAGTACAAAAAAGAGCGATCAACGACAAACAGTGGCGTGCTACTATGCAGACAAAAAAAAACTGTCTACTCTGCCAATTTGATAAATAAAGAAAAAAAATCAACCAAAAATAAAAATATTTTCAATATTACCACGTTCGATTTTTGAATCGACATGGCGCCCGCTATATCTATTAGAACGACTAGCTGACCCGCGCAACTTCGTCTGCGTAGGAGAGAGAGGGTTGAAAGAATGAGTTGTAGGCACCTATAATCCAATAATTCTAAAGGAGGTAATGAGATGATCTACTTTGGTCCGTTTTCGTCAGTCACCCCGTCAGTCACCCAGTCAGTACCCTCGTCAGTTACCCCGTCCATCACCCCGTCTGTCACCCGTCTTTCACCCAGTCTGTCACCCGTCTGTCACCCTGTATGTCACCCATCTGTCACCCAGTCTGTCACCTGTCTGTCACCCGTCTGTCTGTCTGTTACAGCGCCATCTCTGATACATAACATGTACTACAAACCAATATTTTAAGTAGATGGCGCCGGTGCCTGAAAAAATATTTTCCCTCTTTTCTGTTGAAATTTTTCCTGAATTTTGCTATAAACCTCACGGAGCCCGAGACCTTTCCAACGAATGCAAAACCGTGGAAATCGGTTCGTGCGTTCTGGAGTTATAGCGTCAGGAAGGAAAACCCGACTTATTTTTATATAGTAGATGATTATGAAAGTCGCCTCCTTGGTCTAGTGGCAGCATATGTATATGGGCTGTGGACCGGGAGGTCATGGGTCAGATTCCCAGGTCGGGCAAAGCTAATTTTCTAATTTAATTTGCCCGGGACTGGTTCCGTTAAAGGGGGTTGACGTCAGGCAGGCAGCCGGTCGTAAAAACTTTTCCAAATCCTTTCTAAAAGTTGCTAGAAAAGGTGTGTTGCGCCGACCCCACATTAAGATGGGAAAGGGCAGGTAGAAAGAAAAAACCAGGGTTGTTCTTAGTCGGTATTTCTGGTGTAGGGACTGAATACTCCGGTGTCGTCCGGATGTTTTGGTCTCCCGGGAATATATCGCTGGGTGTCTATTTTATAAAACGTTATCGGATGAACGATATCGGACCGATACTCTACCGCACAGACTAATAGATGCACGTGGATCAAATAAATGTCAAACACCGAAGAATGGGCTGTCAAACGGTTTACAACATAGCATTCTCCGAAACGAAACATATAGCACCGATATCGGCCGGACACGTGTCTCGTGAGCCACATAGAATAGCAAAAAGTCCGAAACGAAGTCCGCAACTGTGGATTTCGTTTTATAAACTAGGCCACCTGGGCCGTAAGACCGACGACTCCGACATAACCGCCACGTCTCCCCCCAAATGTCGGCAATGGAAAAATACTTTTCCGTGTGATACAAAACCCCTCGGTTTTATGTCGCATAGTTTAAATGCGCCATAAACTGGTCTGTTACATTATAAAATTACAGACAGATAAGAATAAACAGGCAAAATGTATAATATTATGTAAGCGATACTGATAAGTTGAATTTAACCAACACCAAAAAGAATGTTATCGAATCCGACCGTATTTTGTCACAGAAACATTTTCATAACAGCGAAATGCAATTTATATTGCAATTGTTAATCGCTTCAAAGCTGGACATTGTGTTAAGTATTGATGAAAAATGTTTCCATCGTAAGTCATAAAATCCTGTGTTAATATCGATGAAAAAACATCGATACATTGACTTATCGATATTTTTACTATACATTTCGATATATCGATATTATTATCAATTATTAAAACGGATAACTATCATACAAAGCGAACAACAATTTAATATTTTTTTAAACAAAGATCACTAATATTTCTAAATCGCAATTAAATATATCGATATTTTTTTAAGATTAGAGACCATCATACAATAACATCACTTACTTGACTAAATCGTGGTGCTTCGGACTGGGCAGCGGCCGATCGGGCGGCTCCGGGGGATGATCTGATATCGATGATGCTAAACACAAACGAGACAAGTTTAAAAACATTAAGTTTTTGGACCGACTCCAAAATGTATTCGATCGTGACCAAATTTATATGGGACCACCCTTGAAATAAGCTCTTGAAATATCGCGTAACATACATAAAAATAATCAGTTTAAAAACTTAACGGACCGATTTCAAATCCGATCGTGACCAAATTTATATGCAACCATCCTTGAAATAAGCTCTATCGAACACAAAAAGAATCTTGAAAATCGGCCCACATTTATCGGAGATATTTAAAATAACATACATAAAAACAAATACAAATGAATTGAGGACCATCTCCTTTTTGGAAATCGGTTTAAAATAGAAAGGTAATCCATGGTACCGACTTGCAGAATGATGGTGAGGACTGGTGGGCCTGCGGGGCAGCACCGGGGGCGGCGCCTCCTCGCGGGCGCCGGGGGGCCCGGCCGCCGGGGCGCAGCCGCCCTGCAGCCGCGGCAGCAGCGGGGGCACCTGCACGCGACACGTCATAAACTTAAGCTGAGATCTATAGAGCTAACTTCGATTAACTCCAAGTCAAAAAAAAACAACTCGATGACGAATTGGAATTTATAAATCGAACATTGACTTAGTACGAATCATTTTTTTGTTGTTGTTGTTGTTGTTCAATCATGTTGACAGCCACCGTGGCTTGTCGTGCGAGTAGCCGGCTGAAAAGCGAGGCCGCGGGTTCGATCCCCGCACCAAGACAAATGTTTGTGTGGCCTACAGATATTTGTTTCGGAATTGGGTGTTGTGAGACCGAAAGTCTCTCGTAGTTTCTGAAACTCACGACACAAGACTCGATCTTAGTGTGGGGTCGGGACTATGTATGTGACTGTTGGATGTTATTTATTATTTTTTACAAGAAAAACAGACTAAGCGGGACAGAAATTAATCGAAGTACGCTCTATAGATCTGTACTTTAGTTTTGATTAAAACTAGTTTTTATGGATTCTATAAGATTTATTTTTTATTTTTAGTACTGGCGTTTCAAAAGCTTAACAACAATAACTCTTCAAAACTTATCCGATTGTGACCATATTTACATGGGACACGTCGGTTTTCTGTGAGACAGTGGTATCTGCCCGGTCGAGCCGGCCCATTCGTGCTGTACGTAACTGTCTACAGCGTGGCTCTACCACTCATAATTGAGTACTTGACTGATTTTTTAAATTATTTTATATGAAATTTACCTCATTTAAAACATAGAACAAAAAGAAATATTGAAATATTCTCAAAATAAAAAAGTTATAGGCCTTTGAAGTTTGGTGTAACCTTCAAACTGCGGGGAAGAGAGGTATCAGTATAATCACATCACGCCATAACGGTACGTGCGTGGGAAAAGGATAGCAAGATATCTCCAATATGCCCCCACTCCAGAAATTAAAATATGAATTACTGCCTCATTTTTCAACCAATTTCGATGCAGTTTTTACAGAAAGTTTTTTTTTTATGATTCATTTGCTATTATTTATTTATTATTATTATTATTAAACGGAAATGTCTCACAGAAAACCGACGTAAAGTGGCAGCTCGCTGTCGCCTTTCGTTTAGTGAGTGAGATTTCCAGTGGCCCATTTCCCTCCCTTCTCCCTTTCCCAATCCCTTTTCCCTCCTCGGCCATTCTGTCCTTTTAGTTTAGCAACACACTCATGATTCTTTTTGTCTTAGGTGTCTATGGGTGGCGGAGAGCACTTACCATCAGGTGACCCCATTTGCTCGTTTGCCAGTCTCTCCTATGAAAAAAAACCGATGTCGCCGACGTTCAACTTTGTTTCTAGCGCCGCCACTGGCAGTTGGTATGAGAGTAACGTCATACCTGTTCGTGTTTCTTGTTGGTGTTGGTGTTGGTGTTGATGGCGGTGTCGGGCTGCCTGGTGTTGTAGAACAGCTCGGCGTCGACGATGGCGCCGCGCGGGGACAGCTTGCGTTCACTGCACGACGGTTGTCTATGGACAATCAAGGAATTCTAAAACTATCTTTGATTTTACGTAACATAAGCTCACGGCTGTATCCCCGAAGGGGTAGGCAGAGGTGCATTAGCGAACTAGAACACCCACATTTCGCCGAGCTTAATTCCGTCCCAGATGTGATAGACGAGCCTATCGCCATATCGCCATTTTTATGCACGACGTTTCGAAGGCTTCGAAGGCTTTGCAATCACAGGTCGGACCCGTGACCAGGAAGACAAATCGTGATAGAATTGCTAAATAGCCTGCCTCGGTGGTGTGGTTGTATTTCGGTACGACTGCCACCCTGAGGTCTCGGGTACGATCCCCGGGTCGAGCAAAGTGATATTGGATTTTTCCATATCAGCCCGGAGTCTGGAATTTGTGCCCGATATGGCGATAAGCTCGCCCCCTATCACATCTGGGAAGGAACTAAGCTCGGCGAAATGTGGGTGTTCTAGTTCGCTAGTGCACCTCTACCTACCCCTTCGGGGATACAGGCGTGAGCTTATGTTATGTTATGTTACTTTGTGAAAAGCCGTTAACTTGAAATGATGGTCTGAAATAAGCTCGGCGAAATGTGGGTGTTCTAGTTCGCAAGTACACCTCTACCTACCCCATCGGGGATACAGGCGTGAGCTTATGTGCATGTATAAAGAAATATCGATGAATTGAGAACCTCCTCTTTGTAGTTGGTTGATCGTACCTGTCGTGTCTCGGGGAATGCCTGTCCCTCGGCGACGGTGGTTCGTCCCGTACGTTGTTTCTGAAATAATCACAAGTTTATAAACTTAACGGGCCGACTTCAAAACCGATCGTGACCAAATTTATATGGGACCACCCTTGAAATAAGCTCTATCGAACACAAAAATAATTTTGAAGATCGGTCCACATTCGGCGGAGATATCGCGTAACATACATAAAAAAATATACCGACGAATTGAGGACCTCCTCCTTTTTGGGAAGTCGATCGATAAAATAAATCATATTAGTATAATATAGTACTGAACAAGTGTGTTTGGCCACACACACAACAAAAAGCTCCGAATAAGGGATGAATGCATCGATATATTATTTACCTAGATGCACAGTTGACGCTCGGAAAATGGAACAGCAAAGGAGTGCTTAAGCACTCGTTTTGCATACAGTCCGACGTCGATGGAATTCTAAAGTTCAAAATTCAAATTTAAAAACGCTTGCTCATTTCGTTCAAAAAGCTACTTTATAACACTGGCATAGGGTTATAATTGTGTTGATTTAATAAAAACTTTTAATTTTTTCCTTTTTTTTATTACTGAGACCACTTTTTATGATGATATTTGTAAAGAACTGTGCATCTAGGACATATTAAATCGATGGATGAATGTTATTGTAATAAAAAAAAAATACCGACGAATTGAGGACCTCCTCCTTTTTGGGAAGTCGGTCAAAAAATACACCGGCTAGTCACACACTTAGTTCTGACCCCACAGTGACATACGATAGTCTTGTGTCGTGGGTATCACGAAGTACAAGAGACTTTTGGTCTCACAACATCTAGACCCGAAACAAATATCTGGGGGTCACACAAACATTTGTCTCGGTGCGGGGTTTGAACCCGCGGCCTCTTTCCACAGCCGGCTACTCGCCGATAAGCCACGGAGGCTGTCAATATCGTCTCCTTGGTTGGCAGCATGTATGTGGAGCGGGAGGTCCTGGGTTCGATTCCCAGATCGAGCAAAGCAAATTTTCTAATTTTATTTGCCCGGGACTAAATCCCTTATTCACAGACGTCAGGCAGGTGACCGGTCGTAAAAAATAAGCCAAATCCTCTCCCCAACTTGAAAAAGTGTGTTGCGCCGACCCCACATTAAGGTGAGATAAGAGCAGGTAGAAAGAAAAAGAAAGAGTGAATGTAGTAAACGGTGTACGTACTTATGTTTCGGCTTGTCGAATATCGCGAGCTTCTTGTCGAACAGGCTGAGCTGGCTGAGCTGGCTGAGGTGCGCCAGCTGGCACAGCGGACGCGGCTCCGCGCGCGGGCTCGTCGTCGGGCACCGCTCCTCGCGACCTGCACAGTGACACGCTACTGTACACGTCGATACTACACGGCACTAGTGGCGACGTCGACTGCTACACGCGGGGCTTTAGTATCGACATCGATTGATACACGCAGACGCTAAAGTCGACATCGACTGATACACGCGGCACTAGTATCGACATCGACTAATACACGCACCACACTAGTTTCGACATCGGCTGATACACGCGGAACACTAATGTCGATATGGACTAATACACGCACCACACTAATGTTGACGTTGACTGCTACACGCGGAACACTACACTCGATATCCACTACTACATGCACGTCACTAGTGTTGACATCGATACTAGCTACAGATCTCTGATTAACCTCGACTACTACATACATAGGTGTAACACAATGTCGATGGGACACTACATCTACCATAACACGCAGGGTGTCGCATACTGGTGTCGACATAAATAAGAAACATTGAGTACAAATTTCACGGCTATACTGGTATCGATGTCAGTGGGAAATATCGGCTACAACATACACAACACTATCTATAGGAAACATCGATTACTATACGCAGGGCTGTAACACAGTGTCGGCATCGATGTGAATACAAAACCCATTAGGAAATATGTCTGTCCATTATCTCTCATCGCAATACGTTGAGTAACTAGTGTGGACATCGATATCAAAAACATGATAAGTAGCTCAACTTTCGAGTATCTTAGCGACTGTGTAAAATGTTTGTATAAAAAAACGTTGTTAATTTCCCGTGTAACCGCTAGAAGAGCATTTGTCAAACAAATATTTTACAAAACTGCCAGCAAGAAATGTAAAAAAAAACTCATCATTGAGCTACTGGATACCGCACGTCGTGGTGTCGACATCGATTAAAAATTGTCGAATGTGATCTTTGATCGATGATATAGACATTTTTATATTTACCATCAACTTACCTTTATGGTCGTCATGGTGTATTGGTAACGATGCGACCGAAGCGCCGTCCCACGTACTCCCACTAGTGGGCGACAACTGGGACACGCCTAAAAAAAAACATGGATAAAGTATACTCTCTGCCCTATCAACTATTTCGATAAAACTAAATTAAGGCTCAGGGCCTAGGGAGAGCAACTCCTGTGTTGTCGAATTCCTAAAATATACCTCAAAATTACGTAACGCCGACTGAGGGGGGGTTAAAGACAGATGGAAAGAAGGAAAGTTAATGCCAGTATATCGCACGTTTGATCGATGAAATGGAATCTGTACCCGATATGGCGATAGGCTCGCCCCCATCACATCTGGGAAGGAACTAAGCTCGGCGAACTGTGGGTGTTCTAGTTCGCTAGTGTGACTGCCTACCCAAGTATGATCCACAGAACCATAGATTCTTTTAGGCAGTGGAGATTATTTATGATTAGGTCACCCACCTGTTAGTTTACCATTCTCTGCTTAAAAATATGTTATACTTTCGCTGTGACCGTGCGATGTGATGAATAGAGCTGAAACCTATAGAGCGAACTTCGATTAAGTCTATATCAAAGAAACGAACTCAGTGAGAATTTGGAATTTTTAAATCGAACTCTGACTTAGTCAGTCTTTTTTTTACAAGACAATCTTTGGTTACTCTGTCTATCCGTCTGTTTATCCTGTGAAAATGGCTCTGACTATGTCGAACATCGATATATTATTTACCTAGATACACAGTTGACGCTCGGAAAATGGGACAGCAAAGGAGTGCTTAAGCACTCGTTTTGCATACAGTCCGACGCCGATGGAATTCTAAATTTCAAAATTCAAATTTAAGAACGTTTGATGATTTCGTTTAAAAATCGACTTTATTACACGAGCATAGGGTTATATTTGTGTTGATTTAATTAGAGCTTGTGATCTTTTTGTTTGTTTTATTCCTGAGACCACTTTTTAGGAAGATATTTGCAAAGAACTGTGCATCTAGGGTATATTATATTGATGATGTCGAAGTTCGATTTTAAAATTCCAAATCCATACCAAGTTCGTTTCTTTGACTCAGACTTAGTCGAAGTTCGCTCTGTAGATCTCAGCGTAGGTCTTTATTACTCACTGAGGTTGTCATCGTTGCTGGAGGTAGACTGGTGCGTGGGCTGGTCGTGATGGGTCCTTCGAGACACCTTCACCTGCTTCAGCGACAGTTCTGGGTACTTGCGAGGCTGTGCACAAACAGCGATGAAGTTATCGATAGTGAAACATCGATACACGTTATCAGAAATGTCGATATCACAAAACATATCACCGGAAAGTAACGATACATGGAATCTGATCGACATTGTAAGAAAATCTGATCACCAAAAAATATTATAATTGGTAAATCGAAATCAAAATTAAATATCGATACATCGAATAAAATTTTAGTATGTCACCAAAAATATCGATACATTGGAACAAATTATATCATGAATAACATCAACAATTGTTGCTGCCGAAAATTTTCGATAACATTAAACATCGATATATTGGGTAATAAACGTAGACGTATCGACATGTTGCCATGATAATACTCACGAATTTAGGCATTTGTTTGACGGGTGGCCTGGGTTCGATCTCCAAACTTTTGGCGTAGAGATAATTCGTGATCTCATTGTCATCCTTGCCCGGGAACGGATCCAGGGACTCTAGGAACGCCTGTGGACAATCGATACACCAACTTTAGTCGTCTTCCACCTACTCTTATCCCACTTCATTGTGGGATCGGAACACACTTTTTCAAACGTGTATCAGGAATAATTCGGCTGTTTTGCTGACTGACTGATTCGGCTGACTGCCTCCGTGGCGTGGTGGTATCTCGGTACGACTACGGTTCTGAGGTCTCAGGTTCGATCCCCGGGTCGGGCAAAGTGATATTGGATTTTTCCATATCAGCCCGGAGTCTGGAATTTATGCCCGATATGGCGATAGGCTCGCCCCCTATCACATCTGGGACCGAACTAAGCTCGGCGAAATGTGGGTGTTCTAGTTCGCTAGTACGCCTCTGCCAACCCCTTCGGGGATACAGGCGTGAGCTTATGTATGTTTTTATAACCGACCGCTTGCTAGATATCAACCCCCCTTACCCCCCCAGAACGAATCACGTAGTATGGGAACGTTCCCTATTAGCGTTCGCCCTGCATTACAAGACTATGTACACCTCACTCGCTTCTTCCATAGTAATTGGGTACTTGACTGTAGTAACCAATATCAATGAATTTCTGTAGGAACATAGATTTATCATCTAAATAACGTATGCAATATGAATTTATTAAAAATACTCCAAGGATAATTTTATTTTAGTAATTTAAATACTTAATTTTTTATCTGTGCGTCACGTGACGGTAAACACCAATCACGATGCATGATGTCAGATTACTCATTTTTCTTGTTTATTTGCTCCACAAGGGCCTAAGACCTAAGATCAACAGTCATACTGCCAGTTAATTGGTAATTTTTGTTCGTATTTTTATTTAAATCTCAACTTAATTTCAACGCGGATGTGATCGACGATCGATATCTGATCGACGAAATATCCGACCCGTTTTTTTTAGTTTGAAATCATAAATATTATTTCCTCAATATCTTTTTTAAAAGCGATTTTGTATCTATGGTAAGAAACAATGACGTCACCCGTAGCTACAGTTAACAGGTAGCGTTTTGGCGGCAAACTAAATTATACATATTAGTTTTTGCTTTTTTTAACTAAATATATGAAAATAAATTACGAAATATTTTTTTACATGTTTAGGATAAACTAATATACCCTGTATAATTTTAAAAAATAGTCAAGTACCCATTATGTCAATCATTTGTCTTTACCAAAGCCAGATTAACATAACATAAGCTCACGCCTGTATCCCCGAAGGGTTAGGCAGAGGCGTACTAGCGAACTAGAACACCCACATTTCGCCGAGCTTAGTTCGGTCCCAGATGTGATAGGGGGCGAGCCTATCGCCATATCGGGCACAAATTCCAAAATACAAATTCCAAAGCCAGATTACTCTGTGCATAACGGTTTGATGATGACAATCATTGTCGATACTTAATTCGTGTGTATGCGTCACTCACCCTGGTCCGAGGTTCGACTGTGAGACAGTAGGGTTGGTTCTGATACTGCTGTATCTCACCAGTGATCTCCGCCACTTTCCGCCGCTTAGAGAAGTTTATCAACTCTGTGTTTTGGAGGTAATCTGTCGACAAATAATATAGACGATAAATAATATTGATATAGTTATAGTCAAATATATCGATAAATCAGCGATAGCTCAGTTGGGAATGGTAGGCATTACCGTGACGAGTGTCGAAGGTTCGGGACGAACCCCAAAATGGAGCATACACTTCTGAATTTGCTATATTAAGTGTTTTCATTGTGAATTATCACTTGCTATAACGGTGAAGGAAAACATCGTGAGGAAACCTGCATACCCGAGAATTTCCCCACAAGAATTTCGAAGGTATGTGAAGTGTACCAACCCGCATTAGGCCAGCGTGGTAGACTAAGGCATAACCCCTCTCATTAGTAGAGGAGGCCCGTGCCCAGCTGTGGGACAGTAATATTACAGGGCTAATATTATTATATCGATTAATCGAAAAACAATAATATCTTAAAAAAATATCGACGAGAATTTGAGTGGTAGAGCCACGCTGCAGTCAGTTACGTCTACACGAACGGGCCGGCTCGACCGGTTTGATACCACTGTCTCACAGAAAACCGACGCTATCGCGTTTTGTTCGGTGAGTGAGATTTCCGGTGGCCCATTCCCTCCCGCCTTCCTTTCCCAATCCCTTCTCCCTCCTCTTCCATTCCCTTTTAGGTTGGCAACGCACCCATGATACTTTTTGTGTCTTGGGTGTCTATGGGCGAAGAGATCACTTACCACCTGGAGACCCCCCTGCTCGTTTGCCAGATTACTATAAAGGCACTCACCGAGGTTCCCTTCCTCTATATGCAGTATGTTTGTGAGATACATGCCGAAGAACGGCACGCACGGCGGGTTTATACTGCGCAACCTCTCCTGGTAGCGACGGAAGTGGTCCGAGTTCAACTCCCGAAACTCTTCGAGGGCACGGATCAGGCGCAGCGGTACCATCTGTGGGCGACAAATAATATATTCAAATAATTTATTCTGGAAATAGGTTATTTTATATAACTTTTACATGTCAATTACATATTTAAAAAACAAAAATGGCGGCGGCATTACGGGCACTATTTATCCTTGAGAAGAAATGTCGAAACAAACTCTTGAACTAATTCTTTCAAAATTAAAATACTCAGAAAGATATATTATTCCTAAATAATATTTGCTTCGGGTTTGGGTGTTGTAAAGTAGGTCTTTGTGCAGGAATTGGAACACGCAGCCTCTCGCTTCACAGCTGGCTATTTGCCCGCCGCGCCATGGAGGCTGTCAATGTCTATTACTTACAAACTATATTCAAAATAAGTCAGTATTCCTATAAAAGAATGCATGTCACATACTATGACGTCACCGCACCCTACTGCCATTATACAGGTTATACCTTGTCAGACTATCGCCCGAATGGTCAAACGCTACTCAACTTTCAACGGCTTCTTACATTGATTTTCGCCATACAATTTTGACAGATAAGGCGACCTTAAGAGACAAAAGGTGACTTTAAGTGTAAGAGCATTCGGCGGTGTGCGTGTGTGTGTGTGTGACTGTTACGAGTCATATACTATGACGTCACAGTACCCTACTGCCTCTTTATAGGTTATACCTTGTCAAGACTGTGTAACTGTTGGGAGTCACATACTATGACGTTACCGTACCCTATTGCCACTATAGAGGTTATACCTTATCAAGACTGTGTGTAACTGTTGGGAGTCACATACTATGACGTCACCGTACCCTACCGCCCGTATACCTGGAATGTAGCCCTGAGCCGGTGCACGGAGGCGGATCCACACGCGGCGACGACCCCGAGCACCCCGTTGAAGTTGTTGAGGTCGCGCAGCCCCACCGCCACCTCCAGGAACCGACACAGCACCCCCACGCGCTCCTCCAGGTTCTCGCTTTCGACTATCCACTTTTCGATCCACCGGGTGAACTGTAACAATGTTTTAATATTGACAGCCTTCGTGGCGCAGTGGGGAGTAGCCGGCTGTGAAACGAGATCCCGCACGGAAACTAATGCTAGTGTGGCCCACCTATATTTGTTTCGGGTCCGGCTTTAGTTGTGAGAGCGTGCGTCTCTCGCAGTTCGTGATACCCACGACACAAGACTCGATCTTAGTGTGGGGTCAGGACTATGTGCGTTGTTGTTGGGTGTTATTTATATTTATGTATTTATAATATGCTTTTTATTTAAGCGCAACTGCCTCGGTGGCGTAGAGGTATTGCAAATCTATACTAATATTATAAAGCTGAAGAGTTTGTTTGTTTGTTTGTTTGATTGAACGCGCTAATCTCAGGAACAACTGGCTCGATTTGAAAAATTCTTTTTGTGTTGGATAACCCAATTATCGACGGTGGCTATAGGCTATATATCATCACGCTATGACCAATAGGAGCGGAGCAGAAATGAAAAATGTTTAAAACCGGGGAAGGCGATATCTCAGAAACTACTGGTTCGAATTGAAAAATTATTTTTGTGTTGGATAACCTATTTATCGAAGATGCCTATAGGCTATATAACATCACGCTTTGACCAATAGGAGCGGAGCAGAAATGAAAAATGTTGTAATATCGAGAAAATTTATATCTCGGACAGAAACTACTGGTTCGAATTGAAAAATTCTTTTTGTCTTGGATAGCCCAATTATCGAGGGTGGCTATAGGCTATATAACATCACGCTATGACCAATAGGAGCGGAGCAGAAATAAAATATGTTGAAAAGACTATATTTCAGAAACTACTGGTTCGAATTGAATTTTTTTTTTTGTGTTGGATAGCCTATTTATCGGGGATGGCTATAGGCTATATAACATCACGCTTTCACCAATAGGAGCGGAGCAGAAATGAAAAATGTTACCAAATCGGGAAAATTTATATCTCAGACAGAAACTACTGGTTCGAATTGAAAAATTCTTTTTGTGTTGGATAGCCCAATTATCGACGGTGGCTATAGGCTATATAACATCACGCTATGACCAATAGAAGTGGAGCAGAAATGAAAAATGCTGCTAGCGGGGAATTTTATATCTCAGAAACTACTGGTTCGATTTGAAAAAATATTTTAGTGTTGACCAAGGGGGTGAATGGTAGGGTGACTGACGGGGTGATTGATGGGGTGACTAATGGGATGACTGACGGGGTGACCGACGTGAGGAATGACGGGGTGACTGACAGGCTGACTGATGGGGTGGCGGACGGAGTGACTGACGAGCTGAATGACGGGGTGACAGACGGGGTGACAGATGGGGTGACCGACTGGTTGACAGCCGGGGTGACAGATGGGGTGACCGACTGGGTGACAGAAGGGTGACAGACGGGGTGACACACGGGGTGACAGACGGGGTGACGGACGTGGTGACAGACGGGGTAACAGACTGGTGACAGAAGGGGTGGCCGACTGGGTGACAGACGTGGTGACAGGCGGGGTGACAGACAGGGTGACAGATGGGGTGACAGACGGGGTGACAGAAGGGGTGACAGACTGGGTGACGGACGTGGTGACAGACGGGGTGATACTCTGGGTGACAGACGGGGTGACCGACTGGGTGACAGACGGGATGACACGGGTGACATACGAGGTGACAGAAGGGGTGACAGACGGGTGACAGAAGGGGGTGACAGACGGGGTGACGGACGTGGTGACAGACGGGGTGATAGACTGGGTGACAGACGGGTGACCGACTGGGTGACAGACAAGGTGTCAGACGGGGTGACAGGCGGGGTGACAGACGGAGTGACAGACGGTGTGACAGAGGGTGTGACTGACGGGGTAAGAGACGGGGTGACAGACGGTTTGACAGACGGTGTGACAGACGGTGTGACTGACGGTGTGAGAGACGGGGTGACTGACGGCCGAAGTAGATCATCCCATTACCTCTTTTAGAATTATTGTGCTATAGGTGCCTACGACTCACTCTTTCAACCCTCTCTCTCATACGCAGACGAAGTTGCGCGGGTCAGCTAGTAAACTTATAAGGTAGTGGTTTGTCAAAAATTACTGTAAATAATTTTTGTCAGTATTGTTATTTTTTGGTGAAATACAATCTTGTCCTTTCGTTGTTTTTTGAGATAAATATATATTTTTACAGGTCGATCTGAAAATCTTTGGGCGAGGCCTATGTCCAGCAGTGGACGTCCTTTGGCTGATGATGATATATTTTTAATAATAACCACTTTTCTTCACGCATTTTAATTTTTTAAGATAAAAATTACATTAGCAAAAATATAGACCAAGATCTCGTCACTACCATACCTACGTTATATATCCTAGGCTCATTTTAACTGTGCAAGTAATGTTCATCAAGGATTATAATAAACGTGGTCAAATGTAGGAACTCATAGGAACATGCTCAAATGTTAATTCTGTTGATTCTTCTAGATTAAATTACAAACATTTTAATTGTCAACGGCGTTCATTATTATCCTTGGAGAGCTGGGCAATATAGCAGGAAAGAACACTTGGATCGTCAACTGTGTGCCAGATTGACGGAATCTTCAAAATGTTTTGGATACAAAAAAACCAAGTGATTAACAATGAATGACTTGATTCCTAATAGGATTACAAAACTATAAAAAAAGTATTTTCTAACCTTTGCCTTCCAAAACCAGCGTGACTCAAAGTTTATAGTAGCCTACCGTTCTTATATCTGTTGTAGTATATTTGTGCAAAAAATAATTCAGCTCTTGGACTGTATCCTGAGTTAGGAGTTCTCGGGCACTCGGTACACAATGTTGCCAACATGACTTGATAATTTACGTCAGAAAATAATTCAGCCCTTATACTGTATCGTGGGTTTGGAGTTCTCGGGTTCTTGGTGTACAATACTGCCAATTTGACAGTTGACGTACGATGATAAATGACACTTATAAATTTTTACCATTAAAATAAAGGACCTTAACAATTCCGTAAAATGGCGAAGGTCAGTCTATATATCACTTGTCAGCCTTTACTTACATTCGTGGTGTGTTTTATTATCCTAAGTAAATTCGGACTACTTTTTTCTTTGTCCTTCTTTGTCCAAACTGCGCCCACTAATTCCGAGGGTTTCACCTGAAAACAACACCGTCAATTACTATGCTGATATAAAATTTGGTATTTATTTTATAAATGCGAGTAACAAGAGTAATTCGAAGGCCTTATTTTTTTAATAGCAGAGACTGGCATATAATCAACAATGAGCTGTCACTTTACGTCGGTTTCCTGTGAGGCAGTGGTATCAAATCGGTCGTACTAGTTAATTCGTGTTGAATGTTGACAGGAATTATATACTAGGTTAAAGTTTATTCGAGAGCACCTAACAATTTTCTATACATACGCATGCTACCTGACGTCATTTACCACGATGTTCGTCACTGACCTGCCTGTACAGCTGGAACTCCAGCAGCGTGAGTTGCCTGGCCAGCTCCAGCGGGTGCAGCGCGAGGGGGTGCCAGGCGTGCCGCAGTATACAGTATACAGATGTACAGTACTGACCTGCCTGTACAGCTGGAACTCCAGCAGCGTGAGTTGCCTGGCCAGCTCCAGCGGGTGCAGCGCGAGGGGGTGCCAGGCGTGCCGCAGTATACAGTATACAGATGTACAGTACTGACCTGCCTGTACAGCTGGAACTCCAGCAGCGTGAGTTGCCTGGCCAGCTCCAGCCGGTGCAGCGCGAGGGGGTGCCAGGCGTGCCGCAGTATACAGTATACAGATGTACAGTACTGACCTGCCTGTACAGCTGGAACTCCAGCAGCGTGAGTTGCCTGGCCAGCTCCAGCCGGTGCAGCGCGAGGGGGTGCCAGGCGTGCCGCAGTATACAGTATACAGATGTACAGTACTGACCTGCCTGTACAGCTGGAACTCCAGCAGCGTGAGTTGCCTGGCCAGCTCCAGCGGGTGCAGCGCGAGGGGGTGCCAGGCGTGCCGCAGTATACAGTATACAGATGTACAGTACTGACCTGCCTGTACAGCTGGAACTCCAGCAGCGTGAGTTGCCTGGCCAGCTCCAGCGGGTGCAGCGCGAGGGGGTGCCAGGCGTGCCGCAGTATACAGTATACAGATGTACAGTACTGACCTGCCTGTACAGCTGGAACTCCAGCAGCGTGAGTTGCCTGGCCAGCTCCAGCGGGTGCAGCGCGAGGGGGTGCCAGGCGTGCCGCAGTATACAGTATACAGATGTACAGTACTGACCTGCCTGTACAGCTGGAACTCCAGCAGCGTGAGTTGCCTGGCCAGCTCCAGCGGGTGCAGCGCGAGGGGGTGCCAGGCGTGCCGCTCGGGGTCGGCCACGTGCCGCAGCACGCAGGGCGGCGACCGGTCGAACACGTGCGACACGAACGACTCGCACTCGATGGCGCCCCCACTCTATAGACAACAGATCACATTACATCCATACATACACACTCACGCCTGTATCCCATAGAGGTAGGCAGAGACAATTGAGCACCACAAGCTACGATCCTGTCACACCTCTTTTGCCTCATCCACATTCATGCATCGTTTCATACATTTCCGCCGGTTGAGGGTACTCCGAACTTGCCCATTTATTCCAATTACATTACCTCTTCTTTTAAAAATTAAATAAGATTTCATGGCAAACAGTGATTCTGTCATCTCACGCCTGTATCTCCGAAGGGGTAGGCAGAGGTGCACTAGTGAACTACAACGCCCACATTTCACCGAGCTCAGTTTCTTCCCAGATCTGATAGGGGGCGAGCCTATCGCCATATCGGGCACAAATTGCAGGCGTTGATACTCAAAACTCCAATATCATTTTGTACGACCCGGTGATCCAACCAGACCTCAGGATGAGTAGTACCACGCACACAATACCATTACGTCACCGAGGCAGTGATTTTGTCAAATCAAAAATCCAGCCATTACACAATAACGCAAGTATGGAGTCGACAGGCTCTTAGACTAAAATACCATCATTTAGACTTTAAAACTTAAAGGACAGACAAATGCTACTGATATAATAATATTAGCCCTGTAATATTACTGTCCCACTGTTGGGCACGGGCTCCACTACAAATGAGAGGGGTTAGGTTTTAGTCTACCACGCTGGCCCAATGCGGGTTGGTAGACTTCACATACCTTCGAATTTCTCGTGGAGAAATTCTCGGGTATGCAGGTTTCCTCACGATGTTTTCCTTCGCCATTATAGCAAGCGATATTTCACAATGAACATGCTACTGATATTTAATTTTAATTCAGCGATAATAAATATGGTAATAAATACGGCGAAGGTCATCAGATCCTTACCTTCCTCTGCAAGGTCTTCAGCACGCTCTGTACCCACTTCCTCATAGGTTTCCCGTCGACAGACTCCAGGAACTCCCTGAGCCTCTCCAACAATGCCGGCTCCCGTTCGAAGTCGTAGAAATGTTGGTCAACCCAGTGTCTTATAACGTTTATCACTCTGTCGACAAAAGATTGAAAACTTTAAGATTACAATATTTGACAGCCTCCGTGGTGCAGCGGGCGAGTAGCCGGCTGTGAAACGAGACGCCGCGGGTTCAATTCCCGCACCGAGACAAAATGTTTATGTGGGCCACAGATATTTGTTTCGCGTGTGTGTGTTGTGAGACAGAGTCTCTCATAGTCTCCGACACCCACGATACAGGTTATACCTAGTGTGGGGGCAGGACTAGGAGTGTGACTAGCGGGTGTATTTATTATTATTTATTATTATACATGGGTGTAGTGTTTGTGTCTATTCAGTAGATACATATACACTGTCTCATGTACACCAGTAGAGGGGGTACTTGTCAATCTGGCAGTCTTACGACAGACACCGTCAGGGTTGGACTTGTACCCGCACTCGGGACTGGGTGTAGTGGTGAGCCAGTGGACTGTAGTCCTTTCTAAAAGGACAAGCGACGTTACAATCGGGATCGAATCCAAGACCTCATGACGGTAGTACTTTACAAACTTTTTATTCATGTGGCAGAAATTATTGGATTTAGTTATTTGACCGGCTACCCACCTGACGTCAAACTTATGGGGCATTGTAGATAAAATTATTGAAACACTGGCTGCTCTGTCAAAACAAATTGCTCAAATAAGACGTTGACTGACCTAAATTTGACAGGCTGTTGAAACTCCTTCCGGTACCTCTTCCAGTCTTCTCTGGCTGTGTTCTTGCTCAATTTCTCAGCATCACTGCTCGCCACACTTTCTATGCTCTCTGCTGTGAAGAACAAATACATCGGTATTATGTTTCAGCATTCATCTTCATAACGGAGAAGGAACATATAGGTGCATATATGAAATTTCTTCATTAATTTTGAAGTTACATAATTAATATTGTTGGTTGGAGTTATGCACTTCGGCGGTTTTTTTATAGCAGAGGCTGGCATACTAACAGACAATAAGTGATCTCCACCGCCCATAGAAACCAAAGACAAAAAGAATCATAGGTGCGTTGCCAACCTAGCAGCATCCATTCATGCTGTAGGCAAAATTGCGTACAGCATGGCATTACGTCTTAAAATTTTATAACATATACATTACTCATGCAGTGATAGCTCAGTTGGGTGTGGTACGGACTGCCGAGACGAGTGTCGGAGGTTCGAGACCAACCCTAAAATGGAGCATACACCTCTAACTTTTCTATGTTAAGTGTGTTTTCATTGTGAATTATTGCTTGCTATAACGGTGAAGGAAAACATCGTGAGTAAACATGCATACCCGAGAATTTCTCCACAAGAAATTCGAAGGTATATGAAGTGTACCAACCCGCATTAGTCCAGTGTGGTAGACTAAAGCCTAACCCCTCTCATTAGTAGAGGAGGCCCGTGCCCAGCAGTGGGACAGTAATATTACAAGGCTAATATTATATTATACATTACCCATATCGATATCAAGTAGAGATGAGTTTGGACTGACGTCCTTTTTGGGTGTCTTGATCCTTGAGACTAGCGTGCGAACACAAAATGGACAAGTCAATAGCGGACGTTTTTAAGTGTGAATCATCGATATATTATTTACCTAGATGCACAGTTGACGCTCGGAAAATGGGACAACAAAGAAGTGCTTAAGCACTCGTTTTGCCTACAGTCGGACGCCGATAGAATTCTAAATTTCAAAATTCAAATTAAAGAACGCTTGCTCATTTCGTTTAGAAACCTACTTTATAACACGTGCTTAGGGTTATATTTGAGTTGATTTAATTACAACTTGTGATCGTTTTCTTTGTTTTATTTCTGAGACCACTTTTTAGGATATTTGCAAAGAACTGTGCATCTAGGGTATAATATATTGATGGTGTGAATCTATTAATTTATATCGCTTTAACGGTGAAGGAAAACGTGAGGAAACCGGTATGAATTATTGTCCTATAGCCATTGTTGATCCTTCGAACTGCACACTGACGGTCCTACGAGCTGGATATTGTTGGTCCTTCGAGCCGGACACTGTCGATCATTCGACCAAGATCCTACCGGTCTTTCGAGCTGGAACTGCAGTCCACGATTGTTCATTGGTCTTGGAAGTGACTGCTTATTGTGAGTCCTTCGGTCTAGTCATTTGTAATTTTGTTTTTTAAGCCTAAATATTTGGTCTTCCAAGTAACAATTACCTTAATTTATACTACTTAGAACCGGTTACGATTGATCCATCGAGTCGGATAGTATGCATTCAGTCTTTAAAACTGGATAACCGGATGTTGTTGGCCTTTCAAACCGGATTATATTGGTCCTTCGAGAGAGATAATATTAAATTACAGCTGGATAATATTGGTCCTTCGATCCAGATATTGGTCCTTCGATCCAGATATTGGTCCTTCAATCCAGATATTGGTCCCTCGAGCTGGAAATGACTACCAAAATGACTTTTACTCACCGGTTCTCGGCGTGTCGTACACCTCACTTGGCTCCGGTATGTGAAACCTCTCTATAAGAAGGTCGAGTAGCTCCGATGGTGAGCAGAACGATCTATACGTCGTGAGAAACGTTCGCACCAGGTTTAAATCGGCGTATATGTGGTAAGTGAGACGCTCGACCAGTTTCAATAACGTGGCACCCTGAAATCAATAAAAAATATGTCTATTATGTCATGTGTCAAAAAAGATAAATTATGAACGATTATGAATAACATTGTAGTGAAACGTCCTATAGTGGTCTTATAACGCCCCACTAAGTTATTATGGATAATAGTATAAAAACATGAAACAGCTGAACGAAATCGGACATGTTTTCACTATCAAACGTTTATAAGCTCCACTAAGTTATTATGAATAAGACCTCAGAACTTTAGTACGCACCTTGATGAGCGGCACTGGCGCGTTCCCCTGGTGCCGGGCGCTGGCGCTGGCGTGGTCCTCCACCACGATGTTGTCAGGAGAGTCTGGAACTGCGAACCGGTACAGCGACGCCGGCGGCAGCTTCAGGGGATGCCGACGCTCCAGGTCCAGCAGGATGCTGCGACGAATGAGGCGGTGAGCGATGACGACGATTTACGGCCGGTTTCTAAACAATCTCAGTTTAGAGAGCAAATAGATCGCGATTATGAACCAATCAAATCACGTCATTTGACGGAGTCATATTCAAACTGTGTTTTAATTGGCTAATTTTTGTAACCTATCTGCACATTCGAACTGACATTGTTTATAGAAACAGGCCGTTAGAGATATAGGGCTACTTACAGGCTTACTTATAATGGCTGAGAAACATAAGCTCACGCCTGTATCCCCGAAGAGGTAGGCAGAGTCCGCCTCATAACTAGAACACCCACATTTCGCCGAGCTTAGTTCCGTCCCAGATGTGATAGGGGGCGAGCCTATCGCCATATCGGGCACAAATTCCAGACTTCGGGCTGATATGGAAAAATCCATTATCACTTTGCCCGACCCGGGGATCGAACCCGACACCTCAGAACCGTAGTCGTACCGAAATACCACCACGCCACCGAGGCAGTCAGCAGGCTGAGAAAATGGTAAAGAATAGCCTGTCCCTTTTGTTTTCAGACAATGTGACACAAGGAAAAAAGTGACGGCTATTCTTAGCCGTTTGCTCAGCTAAAACATATGGGACCACTCTTGATATAAGCTCTATCGAACAAAAAGAATTTTGATAATCAGTCCACATTTGGCGGAGGTATCGCGTAATATACATAAAAAAATACAGACGAATTGAGTACCTTGTCCTTTTTGTCGGTCGAAAATTATGAGGTCATACAGTAGGGTGACTCTTGACAATCGATTTGATTTCAAGTTCCACCGAATTCGAGTTAAAAATGCGCTAGTGTCGCGTTAAAAAGTGCTAAATGACAATTTCTCGTACGCGACATTAGCGCACTTTTCGCCCGACTTCCAAAATGGAGAAGGTCCTCATTTCATCTGAATTTTTTATATGTATGTTAAGCGATATCTCCGCCAAAATTGGATCGATTTTCAAAATTCTTTTTGTGTTCGATAGACCTTATTTCAAGGGTGGTCCCATATAAATTTGGTCACGATCGGATGAAGTAGGAAGTCGGTCAGTTAAGTTTCTAAACTTGTGATTTTTTTTACTAAATAAAATCGACTAGAAGTCGGATCGAGTGCCAAGAGTTACTGCCCTTGTTATATTTTTCAAACGACTTCAAATAGAGGTTTTTAAATACAAAACGAATGTATGAAGAGATTGATGAAAGTAGATAAAGCGAAAGTAGTTTGTCAGAATCGGGCGAAGTGGAAATCCATAGTCTCTGCCTACCCCTATGGGATACAGGCGTGATATTATGTATGTATACTAATGTGGTACAAGAGTCAGTATAATACGTAGTACAAGAGCTAGTGTAATACAAGAGTTAGTGTAGTACAAGAGCCGGTACAGTACAAGAGCCAGTGTAGTACGAGGGCCAGTGTAGTACAAGACCTAATATAGTAGAAGAGCCGGTATAGTACAAGAGTCAGTACAGTACAAGATCCATCGTAGTCCAATAGCCGGTGTAGTACAAGAGCCATTGTAGTACAAGACCTAATATAGTACAAGACCTAATATAGTCCAAGAGCCACCATAGTTCAAGGGCCAGTATAGTATAAGAGCTGATACAGTACAAGATCCAACATAGTACAAGAGTCGGTATAGTACAAGAGCCGGTACAATACAAGCTCCAGTGTAGTACAAGAGCCAGTGTACCTGTCGAGCGTCCTGTCCAGCATCGGCTTGGTGTTGAGCATGACCAGGTCGCACATCCAGTTCCGCTTCTCTGCGCAGGAGCCGCACGCGAGCACCACGGCGCCGCCCACGCGCGGCCACAGCTCCACCAGGTGACGGCCCTCTGATAAACATCGTATTTATCGTGATATTTATAAACATAGTAGAGCGAGTGGTAGAGCCACGCTGTAGACAGTAACGTCTATAGCTCGAATGGGCCGGCTCGACCGGTTAGATACCACTGTCTCACAGAAAACCGACGTAAAGTGGCAGCTTGCTGTCGCGTTTCGTTCGGTGAGTGAGATTTCCGGTGGCCTATTTCCCCACTCCCTTTCCCAAGCCCCTTCCATTCCCTCCTTTTAGATTGGTAACGCACCCATGATTCTTTTTGTGTCTTGGGTGTCTATGGGCGGTGGAGATCACTTACCATCAGGTGACCCATCTGCTCGTTTATCAATCTGTTATAAAAAAAAAAAAAATTACAAACGACTACAATTGGGTATTTGACTATTATTTTTTTAATTAGTTTTATATAAAATTTACGACATCTAAAATATTGAACAGAAACAAACATTGAAATACTCTCAAAAATAAAAAAGTTATAAGCCTTTGAAGTTTGGTGTCACCTTCAAATTGCGGGAGAGAGAAGTAACAGTATAATCACGTCACGCCATAACGATACGAGCGTTGGAAAGGGATAGCAAGATATCTCCAATATCTCCACTCTAGAATTTAAAATATAAATTACTGCCTCATTTTTTTTACCAATTTTGATACAGTTTTTACGAAAAGGTTTCTGTTTTGTTTTATTTGCTATTACATATAAATATGCGTATAAAATCAAACAGAGTCAAGTACCCAATTATATTATAGTTTATGAATATTGGATAAGTAAGGTAAGGAGGCGTCCTTAGTCTAGTGACAGCATATGTACAGTGGACCAAGCCGCCGCTTGATCACCCTTAAGACCAAAGTCGCGTGACAAGAACATTATTCTCGGCGTAAGCGCGCACACAACGACACGCAAAAACCAGTTTTACGGCTAGGAGGCGCGGAATCCATTACTCATGTAAATGTGAGTGTGTCAAGACACTGTAAATCGTTCAAAGGAAAATGGTTAAAAACTGGATCACCGGCGACTTGGTTAACTGTACATATATGGGCTGAGCTCAATTTCCAGATCGGACAAAGCGATTTTTATTTGATTCGCCCGTGACTGATTCCCTCAGAAGGGGTTGTCGTCAGGTAGGCAGTGGTTATAAAAAATAAGCCAAATCATTCAGCAACATGCTGGAAAAAGTATATTGAGCCTCATCACTGGGGTACGATAAGAGCACCTGCTACGACTATCGATAACTATGTCGACAAGTGTCGTGGTCCTTCGAGCCGGACACTCACCGTCAGTATCAGGCCTGTCGACGAGCTCCAGTTTCCTGACGTGCAGCTTCTCCTTGAGCTTGAGTTGCTGCGAGCCGCCCGCCCCGCCGCCGCCGCCCCCGCTGTTCACGCCCACCTGATACAAAAACAAACACACAAAAATACATACACATACACAAAAATCACGAGTTTCAAAAGTTAACGAAACGACTTCAAAACTCATCTGCCGTCCTCAAGCTACAATACCGTTAAGTGAATAATTACAAGTTTAAATCTTAACTGACCGACTTCAAATCCGATCGTGACCAAATTTATATGGGAGAACCCTTGAAATAAGCTCTATCGAACACAAAAACAATCTTGAAAAACGGTCCATATTTGGCGGATATATCGCGTAACCTACATAAAAAAAACAGACGAATTGAACACCGTCTCCTTTTTGGAAGTCGATCAATAAACCTAATTTGAGATGTCTCCAAAAACGTAGAACACACAGGAAGGATTTACATTACATTACATAAGCTCACGCCTGTACCCCCGATGGGGTAGGTAGAGGCGCACTAGCCAACTAGAACACCCACAGGAAGGATTTGGCTAATTTTTTACGACCGGCGGCCTGCCTGACGTCAACCCCCTCTGGGGGATCCAGTCCCGGGAAAATTAAATTAGAAAATTAGCTTTGACTCCGATATTTACACCAAATATCTTAATTACCTGCAACATTGGAATAAAACTATTTTTACGGATTCTATCAGGATTTGGTTTTAATTTTCGTCCGGTGACCACGGAGGCTGCAAAGCTTTCGAAACGTCGGGCATAAAAATTAAAACCAAATCGTGATAGAATCCGTAAAAACAGTTTTATTCCAATGAATAACATTCGCGTAAACCTAAGAAATCTTTACCTGCAACATCATACCGTCCATACAATAATTAAGTATTGATGCTTACAAAAGAAATCTTGTATGCTACTTTGTCCTATATTATTAGATATCTATTGTTATCATGGTTCAGCTGCTCTAATTCAAGGTCTTTCTGTATCTGGTATAATATAATAATATTAGCCCTGTAATATTACTGTCCCACTGCTGGGCACGGGCCTCCTCTACTAATGAGAGGGGTTAACCCTTAGTCTACAACGCTGGCCTAATGCGGGTTGGTACACTTCGCATACCTTCAAATTTCTTGTGGAGAAATTCTCGGGTATGCAGGTTTCCTCACGATGTTTTCCTTCACCGTTATAGCAAGCGATATTTCACAATGAAAACACACTTAACATAGAAAAGTCAGAGGTGTATGCTCCATTTTCGGGTTGGTTTCGAACCTCCGACACTTGTCTCGGCAGTCCGTACTATTCCCAACTGAGCTATCTGTATCTGGTGCTGTACTTTATTAGTAGCTGACTGTAAATTGGTGTTAAAAAGAGCATCGTCAGAGTTTCTTGCCCGTTCTTCTCTGGCGAAACAGCCTTCCGAACAGGCGGTAGAGTTAAAATTTGACTGAATCTAAATGATGTTTGAACATTTTATGGATTCAATAAATATTTTGATTTTGATTTGATTTAAAAGGAGTAAAACTTACCAAACTTGTTATAGGTTTACAAAGCAGGAGTAAACCGTCGAAGAGGTACGCCCGCCTCTCCGCTATCCTCTTACCGGGGCCTATTTTTGACAATGTGTCCTCTGAAAATAAGACCAATATCGCGTCTTCACATATGGACATACCTGCCCCCTGCCTCTTACTCTAGACACTCGATTCGATTGTGATTTCAATTTGGTTTCATTTCTTGACATAGAATTCCACCGAAATCGACTTTTAAAGTGCGCTAACGTTGCATAATATTCGAGAACTTGTCATTTGGTAATTTTTAACGTGACATTAATGCACTTTTTAACTCGATTTCGGTGGAATTTTAAGTCAATAAATGAAACCATATCGAATTAGGGTCGGATATTTCGTCGATCACATATCGATCGTCGATCACATCCGTGTTGAAATTAAGTTGAGATTTAAATAAAATACGAAAAAAAATTACCAAATAACCTAGCAGTATGACTTTTGATCTAAGGCCCTTGTGGAGCAAATAAACAAGAAAAATGAGCATCATGCATCGTGATTGGTGTTTACCGTAAAAAATGAAGCATTTAAATTACTAAAATAAAATTATCTTTGGAGTATTTTTAATAAATTCCTATTGCACAGGTTATTTAGATGATAAATCTATGTTCCTACAGAAATTCATTGATATTGGTTATTATTGTCAAGTACCAATTAAATTTTGCATTTTAGTTGGGACCTTAAGTACTTTACCTCTGATAAATTCGTTGCAGCACTGCCCGATGTCCCTGTTGTCCCAATTCTCGACAATCCGAGCGAGTTCGTTGCACTTCTCTATCGCCAGCTGTCGTCTTGCTCTACTCGCCATTCTTAACGTTGCATCCCTGAAATTAATAACAACCGCTAGTCACACACATAGTCCTGCCCCCACTCTATGGCTGAGATCTATAGAGCGAACATCGACTAAGCCTGAGTCAAAGAAACAAACTCACTGAGGATTTGGAATTTTTAAATCGAACTTCGAATTAATCCGACTCATTTTTAGGTTTCCGTACCTCAAATTATGAGGATATTTGCAAAGAACTGTGCATCTAGGGTATATTACATTGATGTTTACCACGTATAACTAACAAATTTGTTACCTCTTAGTGTTACATATTTTGTCTTTTTTTTGTGTTCTCCCACTTATTGTTGCCTGCGACATTGGCTGAATAAAGTTTATATCTTTCTTTCTTTCAAAAGGATAAACGGAAACCTTATAGGATTACTTTGTTTCCGTCTGTCTGTCTGTCGCGACCTTAGAAACGCGTAGAGGTATCAAGCTGAAATTCATATCAAATACTAAGGTACCCTTGGAGCTGTGAAAAAAAATCAAACTTCTAAGCCAACGCAATCAAAAGATACAGCCGTTTATGCCGAAAATTTTCGACACTCGCAATGGAATCAAAACCTGCATGGTACTGCCCGTGAATTCAGAATCGATAAATTTGGTACGAAGAAACATCTTATAGCACAGATAAAGGGAAAATTGCGAAATTTATTATATACCTACAGGTTTGTACGGAACCCTCGGTGCGCGAATCCGACTCGCCCTTTTTTTTTCCTCGGGGAATCTATTTACAGATCTCTCCATGCCGGAGCATGGAGGTATGTCGAACTCACCGGCCCTAAAGCCGTCCTACCGACTAAACCCCGCGGTGTTCCTCTCTCCCCCTATTACGAAGGTCACGGGGTACGCAGTTGCATTCAGCCGCAACCTCCGCAGGAGTCGGCCCTTCAGCAGGCCCACTCGCGGTCTGAAGACTGCTCAGACGGAGCGCAGTCATAAGCGCGTTCCACGCTACCCCTACAGGCCTTATTGCAAGGTGGCGAGCTGGTATAGGCATCCGCCACCAGCAGCCCAGTTCACGGAGGCCGGAGGTCATTCCTCCGGCGTCTTCTCCGGCTTTGGGAAAGACGCCCAGTACTTCGCTCCCTCTCTCTCCCCGCTGCCTCTTTTGCGGACATAACTTGTTCGCAAAATGAGGCCACGGAGTTCCAGCCTTCGTCACTCTGGACCATGGCTAATACCACAGTCGAGAGTGACAAGTTGCTGCCAACTGCCGGTGACTCCCATGCGGGACAAACGACTCGCACTTGGCCAGTTTTTACAAGAAAACAGACTGACAGACAAAGCAAATATTTTCTTGTAAAAAATCGCTCGGACTAGAAGTGTGACTAGAAATAAAATAGTGAAAGTTCGATTTAAAAATTCCAAATCCTCACAAAGTTCGTTTCTTTGACTCGGACTAGTCGAAGTTGGCATAGAAAGAAAGAAAGAAAGAAACTTTATTCAGCCAATGTCTCAGGCAACAATAAGTTGGAGAACACAAAAAAAAAGACAAAATATGTAACACTAAGTGGTAGAGCCACGCTGTAGACAATTATGTCTACAGCACGAATGGGCAGGCTTGACCGGTTAGATACCACTGTCTTACAGAAAACCGACGTAAAGTGGCAGCTTGCTGTCGCGTTTCGGTCAGTGAGTGAGATTTCCGGTGGCCCATTTCCCCCTTGCTTTTCCAATCCCTTTTTCCCTCCCCTTCCATTTCCTCCTTTCAGGTTGGCAACGCATCCATGATTATTTTTGTCTTGGGTGTGTATGGGCGGTGGAGATCACTTACCATCAGGTGACCCATGTGCTCGTTTGCCAGTCTCTGCAATAAAAAAAAAAAGAAAAAGGTAACAAATTTGTTAGTTATACGTGGTAAACATCAATATAATATACCCTAGATAGATCTCAGCCTAAGTATAACCTGTATAGAGGAGGCCCGTGCCCAGCAGTGGGACAGTAATATTACATGGCTAATATTATTATTATTTTTGCCAAATTTTACTCACATCTTTGGTCCATTCCCTAATGCTTTAATTAATAATTTCTTTATTGGATGTAGATTGCATTCCACCTGAAAAAAAAACACAATTTATAGAGGAACATTGCGACCAACAAACAAAGGTTGAAAAAGACCATTTTTAGTTTATTATCTTTATGCCATAACAATTTTTAATAAAATATGTTTTTTATAAGCTCACGCCTTTATACCCGTAGGAGTAGGTACAGGCAACAGCCAACTAGAACACCCACATTTCGCCGAGCTTAGTTCCGTCCCAGATGTGATAGGGGGCGAGCCTTTCGCCATATCGGGCACAAATTCCAGACTCCGGGCTGATATGGAAAAATCCGATATCACTCTGCCCTCGCCGGGGTTCAAACCCGAGACCGAGACAGTAGTCATACCGAAATACAACCACGGAGACAGGCAGACGTACCTGTTTGAAGCTCTCCCTGTCGTCGGAAGCCGGCGCGATCTGCAGCAGCGCCAGCACGTAGTTATGGTAGAGGAACACGTGGGCCACCGGGGCCAGCAGCAATTTCGGCAGGTAGTACTTCACGGCTAGACGGAAACCGTGGCCGGCCGTGTCCAGCCTCTCTGACAACTGAAATATATAATGATTTCTTAGTTTTACGTGAATGTTATTCATTGGAATAAAACTATTTTTACGGATTCTATCACGATTTGGTTTTAATTTTTATGCCCGACGTTTCGAAAGCTTTGCAGCCTTCGTGGTCACGGGTCAAACGGGTCATAAAAATTAAAACCAAATCGTGATAGAATCCGTAACAATAGTTTTATTCCAACTAAAATATATACATACAAAGTGGCACCAATGTAACGACATTAAATTTGATAATGAGTAATATAGGTATTTTAAATTTCACCCCACTAATAAAAAAACTCTAGGGTGAACACTAGTGATGTAGATAACGTTTATTTTTATAATCGATTATTCAATTGGGTGATTGACAAAATTTTTGTTATTGATTTTATATGAAAAGCACGTCATCTAAAACACAGTATAGAAAGAAATATTGAAATACCCTAAAAATAAAAAATAAATGGGTGCGTGTACTTATGTACGCGCGTGAGAAGTTATACTTCTTTGTTTAATAATATTTAGTGTTAATTATATTAAAAAACTAAAAACATACGCAAAACAACCATTTTAGCTGTCACCTGCTCGTAGAACAATGGCCCATGGTATAAGATGCATGTTTTGTTCGTTTAGGCGCAGAATGTCCAATTCCCACATGGTCCAATTCTCAAAATGTCCAATTCTCATAATGTCCAATTCGCACAATGTCCAATTCGCACAATGTCTAATTCGCACAATGTCTAATTCGCGAAATGTCCAATTCTCAAAATGACCAAATCTCAAAATGTCCAATTCTCAAAATGTCCAATTCGCGAAATGTCTAATTTGCATAAAAGTTCAATTCGCTAAATGTCCAAAACGCGAAATGTCCGTTTCGCGAAATGTCCAATCCTCAAAATGTCCAATTCCCAAAATGTCCAAATCTCAATGTCCAATTCGCGAAATATCCAATTCCCAAAATGTCCAATTCCCAAAATGTCCAAATCTCAAAATGTCCAATTCGCGAAATGTCCGTTTCGCAAAATGTCCAATTCCCAAAATGTCCAAATCTCAAAATGTCCAATTCTCAAAATGTCCAATTCCCAAAATGTCCAATTCGCGAAATGTCCAATCCTCAAAATGTCCAATTCGCGAAATGTCCAATTCGCACAATGTCCAATTCGCACAATGTCTAATTCGCGAAATGTCCAAAACGCGAAATGTCCGTTTCGCGAAATGTCCAATTCTCAAAATGTCCAATTCCCAAAATGTCCAAATCTCAAAATGTCCAATTCGCGAAATATCCGATTCGCGAAATGTCCAATTTGCACAATGTTCAATTCACTCAATGTCCAATTCGCAAAATGTCCAATTCGTAAAATATCCAATTCGCAAAACGTCCAATTCGCAGAACGTCGAATCCTTACATTAGTCACAAGTAAAGTATATTAATTAATTATTATTATATATTTAATATTATCAAAGAATTTAAACAATATTAAATTGCAATCGAAGTCAAATGGGTGCGTGTACGTGTACGCGGTTAAGCAGACAACTTCATACTGTAGACAACTTCATACTGTTAATTTTTTCTCACAGATGCGCGCGCATCTGAAAATTTCACTCTCATCATTTTTTCATAACGCGCCTAAAGAAGTATAACTTCAAAAAGTTATAATCCTTTGAAGTTTGGTGTAACCTTCAAACTGCGGGAAAGAGAAGTGTCAGTAATATCACGTCACTACCATAGCGATGCGTGTGTTGGAAAGGGATAGCAAGATATCCCCACTACGCCCTCACTCTTGCTCATTGCAAAATTTAAAATAGGAATTACTACCTGATTTTCCAACTAATTTCGATGCAGTTTTACAAAAGGGTTTCTTTTTTGTTTTATTTGCTACTAGCTGACCCGCGCAATTTCGTCTGCGTAGGAGAGAGAGGGTTGAAAGAATGAGCCATAGGCACCTATAATCCAATAATTCTAAAGGAGGTAATGGGATGATCTACTTCGGTCCGGTTTCGTGAGTCACCCAGTCAGTACCCCCGTCAGTCACCCTGTCGGTTACCCCGTCAGTTACCCCGTCCATCACTCCGTCGGTCACCCCGTCGGTCACCACGAAAGTCACCCTGTCGGTCAACCCGTTGGTCACCCGGTCTGTCACCCATCTGTCACCCGTCTATCACTCGTCTGTCATCCATCTGTCACCCCGTTTGTCACCCAGTCAGTACCCCCGGCAGTCACCCCGTCCATCACCCTGTCGGTTACCCCGTCAGTCACCCCGTCCATCACCCCGTCTGTCACCCAGTCAGTCACCCCATCTGTCACCCGTCTGTCACCCCGTCTGTCATCCCGTCTGTCACCCAGTCAGTCACCCCATCTGTCACCCGTCTGTCACCCCGTCTGTCATCGGTCTGTCACCCGTCTGTCAGCCGTCTGTGACCCCGTCTGTCACCCGTCTGTCACCCATCTGTCACCCCGTCTGTCACCCCGTCCGCCACCCCATCAGTTAGCCTGTCAGTCACCCCGTCATTCCTCACGTCAGTCGCCCCATCAGTCACCCCGTCAGTAACCCCATCAATCACCCCGTCAGTCACCCCTTAGGTCATAGCGTGATGTTATATAACCTATAGCCGTCCTCGATAAATGGGCTATCCAACATAAAAAGAATTTTTCAATTGACAAATACTGACATTAATATTTATACGATACTAACGACACTCAATTGTTTTGCCTTCCCGGAACCTCTCCCCTAATACTTGAACTTTATGGTATGATATTAAAGTTCAAATTGACTTTTAAGTATTATTACGAATCGATTGTATGGGAGTACAGAAAAGTGTTGTTTTTAGACTTTTTCAGTCAATTTTTCATTTTTTTCTCTCCGTAAGAACCATCCTCGTACTTCGAGGAATATTCTAAAAAAAGAATTAGCGAAATCGGTCCAGCCGTTCACTCGTGATGGCGTGACAACGGAAAACGGGTTTCATTTTTATATATATAGATTACATATAAAAATGTATATAAAATCAAACATAGTCAAGTACCCAATTATTATAAAGACGTGATCAATTAATCTGTTAGTTAATTATTATCTCAGCCTATCGCCTTCCATTGCTGGACGTAGACCTCCCCAAGTGAACGCCAACCATCCCGGTCGATTAATAATATAATTACACATCTTTTAAAAATAATCGATGATCATAAATAATCGATTATCTACATCACTAGTCAACACTGAAAAAAAACAAATTTCCAAAACAAACAACTAAAGTACAGTTACTAAATGTGACACCATTTATACTGTGTAAATTAATAGAAGAAGCAAATTAATGCCAAAAATCTACATGTAGGTAAACTTCAGTAGCTACGCGGCGCGTGAACCTCGCATCCATGTCGCGCCGGACAAGGTCGTTCATGTTTCTTATTGACAAAAGTCTTTGACCGCTAAAAACAGCGTAATGTGAAAAAAATTAGAAAACTAAAAATCTATCTTGTGCCTAAACTATTTACCTTTTCGACTGATTTTTAGTACAAGGCCTACCATTTATTGCTTTTGTTTAATGTTGTAATGCATTGGATTTAATGTTATGTCGGCGCCACTCGGTATAAAAAATGTAAGATTTGTTAAAAATAAAAAACGGTGTATGTTTAGACCACACATAAATTAAAACATAACAGGTGGTTAATTTTCGTTATTAGTAAAGACATGCTGGTATTAACATAATAAAGTTAGTACCACAGGATCGTCGACGATGTTCTGCAGCGCCTCCCTGGACTCCTTCCTGGTGACGATGTTCGCGTACCTCACGTAAGCACGAAACTCCTCCACTTCCGCCAGATCTGTACGAAGTGTCAAAACTTTACCAAAAATGACCCCGAGTTGAGGAAACCACAGGAGTACGTCGGTTATACCAGGGGTACGTCCCATAGATGGTCCAATTGCTGGACGTTTTACCTTACTGTGGGGTCGGCGGAACACACTTTTTCAAGCATGTTGCAGGAACGATTTAGCTAAGTTTTTACGACCGGCTGCCTGCCTGACGTCAACTCTTTCTGAGGGATCCAGTCTCGGGCAAATTTAATTAGTAATCTATATGCAACGCACGCCACTCGTAATGATAAATTGAAGGATATTACCTTCAAAACAGCTGCCTATGTACGGCGTGGGTGAGTCCTGCGACATCTCCATGGCGTCTTCCAAGTTCCCAAGCAGAGTCACTGTCAACTCATATATGTCCACTATGTTACCGAATATCAAAGATATCGTCTGAAACAAAGATAAAACTTAAAATCTTTCTTATATATATGACAAGTATTAATGGTAGAGTTGGAAGGGGAAGACCTCATCGAACATTTTCTGACCAAGTCAGATATACTCGAGAAAGGTCAAGTTAAAAGTACCCTAAACCGACGTGCATGCATGAAGAATGTAATGAGACTGAATGAGGCAAAAGAGGTATGTAAGAACCGTAGCAAGTGGAAATCCGTTGTCTCTGTCTACCCCTATGGGAAAAAGGCGTGAGTCTATGTATGTATGAACCCTTGTTCAAAACCCTAATTGCAACATCTATGTTGTTTTTAAGGAGTTTACTCTGTGCTCCTTCATCAGATCTTGACCATATATAAGACAATCCCTGGATAAGCTCTATCAAACAATAATTTAATATTGGTCTACATTTGCCATGTCTTTTTCGTCGGTTCCTTAATGTTGTAGTCACGACCCCATCAACAAAACACACAGTAAACTAAGAACCTCCTTTTTTGAACCTAGTTGAAAATACACACCAAATATAGTAGCCCCTTCTTTTGAACTCTGTTCAAAATTCCAAATTAAGAACCTCCTTTTTTTGAACCCGGTTAAAAATACAGACGAAATGAAGTACCACTTTCTTTTCAAAATTTCAATTTAACCTCCTACGTTTGAACTCTATTCAAAATCTCCATTTTAAAACTGATTAAACAGTAAAAACACACACCCGACTATCCCTATCAAGTATCTTCTCCAGTTCATCCTTGAACACCCTGATGATCAGGTGCAGATCCCTCAGGAAGTGCTTCTCATCTGTAAGCAGGTCTCTAACCAGCTCCGCGTAAGAGAGGGACCCTCTCCGTCCGCGCCGCTCGGTGCCGGTGCTCGAGTTATCTGTGGCGGCCATCTCCGACTCTTGGTAGAACATGTCCATCAGGACCTGGGAAAGTAGACCTTATTAGACTGAAGTTTTGACTACACTGCACCTGGTGGTAAGTGTAGTGCAGTGACAAACAATGGGTTTATCAGTGGTCGCTAGAAACATGCCGGACTATTTATGCTTCTTCACACTCCGAACCCGAAGAGGGAAGAAGCAAACGAGCTTGCGACAAGACAGGCGGATGACTGATGCAGATACAGGGATACCCCCATTATTATTATTTATTATTATTATTTATGGTGGGGACGTCTGCAGTCGCACAGACGGGTGATCAGCTCACTCACCAGAGCTATTTCACCCTTAATCCCAGTCCGGGTGGCACTCCACTTCCGCTTCGGAGGCAACCGAGCCGCGCAACAGCCCCAGGAGGCACATCACCGTTGGGTTTCGGCTGCGGCTCAGACTAGCCTTTGGACATCATGGGGGTCTTCCAGGTTTGCACCTTTCAGGTCCGCCCACGGATGCCCAGCACGTCCGCCAGATAAGCCCCGCCACGTCAGTCGGTTAAGACCTCTGCGGCAGGGCCGCCCAGGCAGCCCGCGCCCAGCCTGTATGTGAATACCTGCTGTAAGGCATCGTCTGCCCACATACTCTCCCACCCTTGGGCGGAAAGCCTCCCAATTGGGATGCAGCGCCACCGGTCCCCCCTAGCTAGTCATGGCAGTGTGCACCCTGGAGCACTGGTTTTACTGGTGCTCCTGCAGTATGCCCCCTACAAACCTTCTTGTGGCCTTACTGAACCTAATGATGTCTCCTAATTTGAGCTCCAACAGCTGTTCCTGTTCTAGTCTGTCCGTTCCCAATAGTTCCCATCTAGGCAGAGAGTACATTGGACACTCTGCCAGAAAATGGAGACTAGTCTCCTCCTCTCCACATTCAGGGCACGAGGGATCGTTGGTTCTGCCTATTATTTTTAGGTGCCTGTTCAGCATACAGTGTCCAGTCACTATTCCTGTGATCATTCTAATGTCCTCCTTCTTGAGTTGGAGTAGATACTTTGTCTTTTCTTTGTCCAGCGTCCTAATGAAGAGTTTGGACTGGCGGCAGCCTTTCATATCTCTCCATCTGGCATTGGTTTCCGCCGCTATCTTTTTGCTGATTACTCCCTTCATGGCTCTTGCCGGTATGGGAAGACACGGTTCTGGTCCTATGAACGTTTCATCAGCTCCCTCTCTGGCCAGTTCATCAGCCTTCTCGTTGCCTCTGGTTCCTTGATGTCCCGGTACCCAGGCAAGTGTTACTTTTCTTCCAGCTGCTAGTTTGTTCAGTACTGTTTTGCATTGTCTCACTAGCGCCGAAGTTATTACTGGTTTCTCCAACGCTTTCAGGGCAGCTTGGCTGTCACTGTAGATCAGTACCTTGTCTGTTTCCTGGCCTATGATCTGCTTTGTTCGGTGAGCACATTCCAGTATGGCCATTGTCTCCGCCTGGAATACGCTCGCAAATTTTCCTAGATTTATTGTGATCTCTTCTGTTTTGAGAGGCGTAACTATGTATATTCCCGCCCCCGACAGTCCTGTCGATTCTTTCCTTGAGCCGTCGGTGTAACATACTGTCGACTTATTGTCATTCATAAGTTCCCAGTTGTCTCTGAGTCCTATGTGTACTCTATATTTCTTGTCGAAGATCTTTTGTTTTTTGACCAAATCATTGTTGGCCATGATCATCGACAATCTCCCTTCTATCAAGTCAATTATTCTGGTATGTCCTTTGGTTGTGGCTATTGTCCGCCACAGCCCGAAGGATTTTAGCCTGTAACATTGTTCTAGTGCTCTCTTCTTGGCCTCTAGGTCCAGCGGTGTAAGACCTAGGATCATTTCCAGTGCCGCTGTTGGTGTTGTTTTAAAGGCTCCTGATGTCATGAGCCCTGCGAGTCTTTGTACCTGGGCTAATTTCTTCTGATTTGTCTTTATGGTCGCCCTATGCCACCATACTAAAGCTCCATATAGTAGTCTGGGGATTATGATAGCCTTGTAGATCCAGTGTATCGTACATGGTTTCAAACCCCAAGTGTTCCCTATTGCTCTCCTGCACTGCATCATGGCTATTTTGGCTTGCGTGCATTGTATGCTTATATGGGAGTTAAACAGCAATTTGTCGTCCACTGTCACTCCCAGATATTTGATCTCTTTTACAACTTCTAGGGTTTTGCCATCTATTACTATAGGTGGCAGTTCCTTATTCTTCCGTTTCTTGGTAAATAGAACTACCTTAGTTTTGTCCGGGTTGAGGTTTAGTCCTCTTTTCTTGCACCACTGTTGAGCTATTTTCGTGGCCATATTCATTCTACTGCACAACATCTTTAAGTCTTTTCCCGCTGCTAGTATAACCCCATCATCCGAATATGCCTGCATATATATATGCCTACGATCCATATTCGCGATGAGGTCATCCAACAGTAGGCACCACATTAGTGGAGACAGGCAGCCCCCTTGCGGAAAGCCCCTTTTTGTTTTGACTGTATATGTTGTGTTTCCTAATTCAGCTGTCACTGTCCTTTGATTCAGCATATTCATGATCCACTGTTTTACCGGTGGTATGATGCCTTCTCTTATTAATGAGGCTTCTATCGCAATCGAGGTTGCCTTATCAAAGGCGCCCTCCACGTCGAAGAAACATCCGATTGCTGATTCTTTTTTGTCTAATGTGTGCTCGACCATACTTACCAGGTTATGGAGGGCCGTTTCCGTGGATTTGTTCTCCATGTATGCATGTTGATTGGCATGCAATGGCCTCTTTCCTTTATCTATTTCTACCCCCATACCCGTCACAACCAACCATCAAGTCATGCCGCAAGCCCTTCGAGAGAACCGGAAGTACACTGGCTGATCCTGGAACGCGAACCACACACGGAGTGTGGGTCACTATGGCAGGTTTTAGCACCATGGGCCTTACATATAAAATCATTTTCGCTTATTTTGCTAAGAATAGCCAGTCACTTTTTTCTTGCGTTACATTGTTTAAA
This sequence comes from Clanis bilineata, assembly GCA_036417725.1. Taxonomy (NCBI): domain Eukaryota; kingdom Metazoa; phylum Arthropoda; class Insecta; order Lepidoptera; family Sphingidae; genus Clanis; species Clanis bilineata. Next base: position 1,811,920 of record CM071165.1, read on the forward strand.
TACGAAAGGGACAACCTATGGTTAAAGATAAGCAGCACTTAAATATTTTCATAAGTAACCCCCTATGTATAAGTGGTTACCATCCGGTCATATACCAGTATCCTACCACCAGCAAATCGAAATAATAATAAATAAAGAAATATGTAGGATGCAGGCCTCTTCCAACAGGTCAATCTGGAAATCTTTGGGGGAGGCCTATGTCCAGCAGTGGACGTCCTATGGCTGATGATGATGATGATGATGAAAGAAATATCACTCACTTTATCCGCACACATAGCCGTCTTGATATCTCTGCAGGTGATCGTCTCGTATCCAGACTTCTGCGAGATCTTCTTAACGAAGTTCCCAGCCAGTTTGAGTATATCCGCACTCACATACTCAAGTATTGCACTCATGAATATCGATACAGACATGTCGATTTTGTATAGGAGTACCTCCTGAAACAAATATGGACAAATTGACATCCTACTTTTTTGCATTTGGTAAAATAAACACTCAGTGCCTTGATGGTGTGGTGGTATGACATGCGCGTACGACTATCCTGAGATCTCGGGTACGATACCCGGCGAGGGCAAAGTGGTATTGGATTTTTCAGTATCAGCCTGGAGTCTGGAAATTGTGCCTTGATACTGAAAAATCCAATGTGTAATGGTGACGATGGTGGTTATTCAATAAATAAGAAATTAGTTTTGCAACATTTGTCTACCCTAAGCTGAAGTCTAAATTTAGTCTAAGTTGGAATAATCACAAGTTTAAAAATTTTACAGACCGACTTCAAATCCAATCGTGGCCAAATTTATATAGAACCACCCTTGAAATAAGCTCTTTCGAACACAAGAAAATTTTGAAAATTTTGTCTACCCTGATCAGAATGATTGCGCACGTCACTGATTGAGGACGTTCTCCTTTAAAGTCGGTCGAAAGCTGTCACTGTCGTGGGCTGGTGTGTTGTTACATTACCTTCTGCAGCATGTGGTGCAGCTTGTCGAGCGGCAGCGCGGCCCGGCGGCGCCTCGACGCGGCCGCATCCCGCGCGTCCGCCAGCGACCACTTGTCCAGCGGCGTCGGGAACGTGCGCGCCACGCGCTCTTCCACGTCCTGACGCAATATTATTATTTTATTTTACTTAATTTTTTGTGCCCGATATGGTGATAGGCTCGCCCCCTATCACATCTGGGACGGAACTAAGCTCGGCGAAATGTGGGTGTTCTAGTTCGCTAGTACGCCTCTGCCTACCCCTTCGGGGATACAGGCGTGAGCTTATGTTATGTTATTTTACTTAATTTTTTTTTTACAATCGTCAACCGATCGACCAATTTGACAAAAATGTGTGCCACTAATTTGTATGCCATCAACTCTGTGTAAAATTTAAGATTTAAAAACATTATTTTGACATAGATATAAGGATATTTTATAAGTATGGATTTATGCATCCTACAATACCACTACATTATTTGTATCATACTTACAGTACCTTATATTTTTAGTGGTGTTGAGAATGCATAAATCCATATAAATGTAAAAATGAAATGAGTTGTACTATAATCTTGTAAAATTAAGGAAAAAAAAGGAGAAATGCAAAAGGAACAATTGATGATGAAAAAATAGCCCGGAGTTTATTTCCCTATTTGTTCTTCGGGTCGTCATCCGTAGGTAGCTAGAGAGAGGCTGGTAGATTAGCTAGGATAGAGCCTTATAGTCCACGGTATGATTTTCCTTATCCACATTACCAGTTCTAAAATCCTACAAGCTCCCAATTTTATTTTCCCGTCAAGTCCCTGCTAGCATTCCTGCCATATTCCATTCATTCCCTTTCCTACAAATCACAACTTTTTATCTAAGCCCCATCCTTGTTATTGTGTCCATACCTGCCTGCTTGTTTTCTAAGTTGAAAGTGTTGTAACATGATTATTACATAAATGTATCTAGACCTTGTTGTGACCTGTCATAAGTGCATTTGATATGCCTACGTGACCAATAAACATTTATATTTTATTTAGGTATTTTATTTAATAACAATGACAAAATAATCACGACTTCGCTTTACGAAGGGATTTTAACAGAAAGTCTGATGGTGGGCGTCGCTTGTTAAAATTATTTCATATTATTGTCTGAAGTTGTGTTTGTTGTTCAATGTGATATGGTTTTATGCACCAAAACTCAGCAAAGATGGATTAAATTGGATTGGAAACTTTTTAATCAATGATCTTTGATGAGTTTTGCTTGGTGCGTTGGCTGGCTTTGTCCGGTCGATTCACTGAGTGAAGGTCATGTGATGGGCACCGTACTGAAAGGAATTGACGCCATAATCCCAGCCGGGCCTTGAGATCATCTACATCTGGGTCTCATTGTGAAAACTTGATAATTGCTATACTTATCTTGACATTTACTAAATCATCGCAAATGCGTGAAAGCCGCTATTTTTAAAAGAAGAAGCTTTACGAAAAACAACGTGCAGGTATGCCTAATGTATGGAGAAAAACAAGCTTTTACGAATTGGATCACGATTGTTTTTTATTTTTAGTCCTGACTTTTCGAAAACTTTACTTACAGCCTTTGTGGTCACGGCTTTTACTGTATAGTTCGGACCATAAATAATAAAGATTTTAAATTTTCTATTTTAAACTTACATAATAATAATACCAGTATATAAACTTACATAATAAACTTACATAATAAAAATATGGCAAAACAGTTCCAAAAACTTTAACCCTCACAGCCGGAAGCTAGTCAAGAATATCTAACCAAAATTAATTTTACTTACATAACATAACATAAGCTCACGCCTGTATCCCCAAAGGGGTAGGCAGAGGCGCACTAGCAAACTAGAACACCTACATTTCGCCGATACCTTATACTGAAATAAGTCGACATTCCCAATGTTAGGTCGATATTATACAAAATTAAGCCATTATTCATGAAGTTAAGTCATTATTCACGAAGTTAAGTCGTCATTCACGAAGTGACGCAACCATTTACCTGTACTGTGAGAGGAGTGGGCACCGCGCACAGCATCGCCAATAGACGGAGACACAGCGACTCGACATATTCGAGGGCGCTCTCCTCCGCGCTCAATGTCGGGTGCACTTGTTCCAACACCTGCAAACAATAATTTTTATTTAGGGCCACTTGCAGCTCCGCGATAGATCTCTGTTTATCCCAAATCTTGATTAAAAATCAGGGTGAACTTTTGACTGCCTCGGTGGTGTAGCGGTATTGTTTGCGCGGTACGAATATCGTCCTGAGGTCTCGGGTTCGATCCCCATATCGGGCAGTGATATTGGATTTTTCAGTATCAGCCTGGAGTCTGGAATTTATGCTCGATATGGCGCTAGGCTTGCCTCTATTACATATGGGACTGAAATGAGCTCGGCGAATTGTAGGTGTTCTAGTTCTTATGTTCGCCTTTGCCTACCCCTTCGGGGAAACAAGCGTGAGTGTGTGTATATCCAGACTTCGGACTGATACTGAATAGAAACACCTGATAACATTGCATCAAACTTGAGATACAGGACAGTAGTTTTACCATGCACGCAATACAACTATGCCACTATTTTAATTATTTGGCGTCATAACATCTTCAGGCATGATCCAAAAAGAATTTAGCATCTATATATTCTTGGGAACATATAACAGGTCGATCTGGAAATCTTTGGAGGAGGCCTATGTCTAGCAGTGGACTTCCTGTGGCTGATGATGAAAAAAAATTTATTAAAAAACTACTATCTCTCAAACTTGTAGAAATACTGGTATCATAGTATTTATATTAATATTAAAAAACTATGTATTATATGTATTATATATATATTTTTATACATGTATTAGGATTTTTTAAAAATATTTTGATAATAATTCTTTTTTTGTTTTTGTTTTTCTTTTATTGTACACCACTGCCTACTACTTTATGCTCGCTTCTTTCCATACAAAGGTTGTCTGGAAGAAATCGCTATCAGCGATAAGACCGCCCATTGTCGACCATAGTTTAAGCACCCTTTCTTTTAATTGTTATTTCTGTGTGTGTAAATGGTTTGCAATAAAGAATAATTGTATTGTATTGTATTGTATGATGATGATGATGATGATGATGATGATAATGATATTCTTAGGAAAACTGTGTTATAGAAACTTCTACTTGGTATTAAAATACTATGGGCCTTACTTATAAAAGCATTTTAGCTGAGTAAATGGTGGCTAACCTAACAATTTTGAGGATTTTTCCACAATTGACATATTTACTTCACATATTTTTTTAATGAATTTATATGAAATTTACATCGTCTAAAACATATCACAGAAAGAAATAATTTAATATTCTCAACAATTAAATAGTTATAAGCCTTTGAAGTTTGGTGTAACCTTTACACTACAGGAAAGAGAACTATCAGTATATTCATGTCATGGCCATAACAGCAAGTGTGTTGGAAAGGGATAGCAAGATATCCCCACTACAACCCCACTCTTGTTCATAGTAAAATTTATAATATGAATTACTGCCTCATTTTTCAACCAATTTCGATGCAGTTTTTACAGAAGGGTTTCTTTTTTGCTTTATTTGCTATTACATCTAAAAATGCATATGAAATCAAACATAGTCCAGAACCCAATTTTAGGGGGTATGTAATCTCTACCCTTATTAAAATTCTGTGTTATTATCATGTGGTAAAGAGATCTTTAGTTAACAACCCTTATATTAAGGGCAGATAATAGCCAAAGGTATACAACATGATATTGGATTATTCCATATAAGCCCGGAGTCTGGAATTTGTGCCCGATATGGCGATAGGCTCGCCCCCTATCACAGCTGGGACGGAACTAAGCACGGCGAAATGTGGGTGTTCTAGTTTGCTAGTGCGCCTCTGCCTACCCCTTCGGGGATACAGGCGTGAGCTTATGTATGTATGTATACAACAGTATTTTAAGTGGTTTACATTTACACAATTCAAATAATAAATAGGTAGTTGTAACAGTAACTTAGGCTTCCTTGATCTAGTGGCAGCATATATGAGTGAAGTGAGGGCACCTGGGTTCGGTTCCAGGGTTGACAATGTGTATGACAGAAAATCTCTCGATGTGGATCCCTCCAAGGGGGTTGGACCATGCAGTCAAAAAACCACTGCTAAATCCTTTCTGCACAGTGTGTACAGGCATTCCAATTAAGGTACACAAGAATCTTGTAAAATTATTTTCTTCAATTCTTGCATCACGATCATAATCATCCCCTTGTTGATTTAAAAAGTAATCAATATTTGCACTTTGAAAATTTGTTTTTGATATTTCCTTTTTTTATATAACTTGCAAATTGTTAAGGTAGAGTAGATCTGTGTCTATATGAACTGCAAGTCACTGTTTCTGTAATATGCCTAAAAATATCTGTTACAGAACCCACATCGGTGTAGGATCCAGACCAAAGCAAATAGTATTAGCAAACTGCATTGCTGACCTGGGATTCAAACCCAGGATGTCCTAGAACTTGCAATTTAAACCCGGGATGTCTTGGCCCACATCTTGTAAACTGCCACTAGCCTGTATCCAAACATGCATCCTCGTCAATGGCACAAAAACCATTTTGAGATGTCTCCAAAAACATGGAAAATATATTTCATATAGATTTCATAGGCTTATGGTTATTTTTAATCTTCAAGTAAACAAGTTATTAACCGCCAAATGTTCGTACACTTAAGGTCGCCTTATGTCGTTGAAGGCTGCCTTATCTGTCAAAATTGTACTGCGAAAATCATTGTGAGCAGCCATTAAAGTTGAGTAGTGTTTGACCATTTGGGGCGTATGTCTATTAAATATAAAGCCACAGTTTGATAAACCTCTAAGGATAATATTTTTCATGTTTTTGGAGACATCTCAAAATTAGGTTTATTGAATGGCAATTTAGCTAAAGGACGGCAGAAATAGTATCACTATGAAGGATAGATTAGACGAATTAGCAATTCAATAGGTAGCAGACTCTAGCCAGGATAATGCCAGGCATAAAGAAAGATTGAGTAGGAATTAGATTCTAGGAAAAAACTACCAACACATTACTAATGTATGAGAAGGATATATTTATATTTATATTCGACAGCCTCCATGGCACAACGGCCAAATAGCCGGCTGTGAAGCGAAAAACCGCGGGTTCAATCCCCACACCGAGACAAATGATTGTATGGCGTACAGATATTTGTTTCGGGTCTGGGTGTTGTGAGACCTAAAGTCGCTAGTAGTTCCTGATTCCCACGACACAAGACTCGATCTTAGTGTGGGGTCAGGACTATGTGTGTGACTGTTGGGTGTTATTTATTATTTATTTATAATAATCACAACTTTAAAAGCTTAACTGACCAACTTCAAAATCAATCTGGTTGAAAAATTTATATGGGACCACCCTTGGAATAAGCTCTATCAAACACAATAAGAATCTTGAAAATTAGCAGAGATATCGCTTAACTTACATATAAAAAAAATACAGACGGAATGGCGACCTTCTTCTTTTTTGAAGTTCGTCGAAAGTGTGAAAATATAAACATTTCCTAAACAAGGAAAATTGCGACATACAGCCATTAGGTTACGAAAAGGAAAAATATCAATTTTATAGTTTTAATAAAAAAATAAATTACATAAACATTACGGTGAAACAAAGCGCGCTTTAAAACATCGGGAATAACAAAAATCAATCATTTAGTGGTCAAACTGGCTACGATATTGAATAATATTGATAAGATACTATTGGGACCTTGACACGATGCTGAGAGAATGGCACCGCACCAAATAACAATATTTACTACGTACGCATTCCAAACGTGTTAACAAAATCGTCACACAAAAATAAGGAACTTTTTAACACGTTCCAAAAGTCCTTTGAGGGAAAATCAAAAATATTTCGCAACGACACAATACATTATACTAACCTTTCGGAGGGAGTTTACGAACAAGCCACGCCATTTCTCGGCGTTCTCAGGGTCCTGGAAGTCGTACCCTCTCGTCTCCTCCACTGTCGGCAGCATCTTAACCAGCAAACCCGCTCGGGATTCATGTAAACACTGATGTTATCAATTCCACATAACATATAAATCCATACCGCTTTTTGTGCGATCTATACACTTTACACAATCACTTATAACGATATAAACACTTTATAACAAATAAATTTTATTTAATGTCAACTTTTTGTGTAATTACAGCATATTGTCGCATGAAATCAATTGAAAAATAAACTCTTTGATACATTTGGTCGAATAAACGACGCCATTTTCAATTTGTAAATTATTGGCTTGTTCGATGTTCTCGTTGTCAGATCGGCCATAGACAATGAGACTAGTTACGCACGGTAAAACGAATCGGAAAAACCGATTTCATCGTCAGTTTCGTCTATCGACATTACTACATTGATTTTTCGTGTAACATAAGTATTTTCAGTGTAATTTCTATAATATTTCGACATTAATGAGTAAAGAAGTGCAAGGTGAGCCGAATCGAATTACATATTAATTCAATTCCTATTCACCAATGTGTGGAAGCCGTATCTGCGATTTCTGAACGAAAAATCATTGTCATTTTGACAGCTAGTCAATGCAAAATATTGGGTCCTTTGTGTTGCAACTTTGCTTATAAAATAATAAAACTTAAAACAAAACACATATTTGCTAATAAATGTGTACAGTATACCCTATTAAAGTGATATAATAATAAGGGATAATAATATTGTTGAAAAACTATTGAATTATTTAAAAATGAAATTGCCCAATTATTCCTGAAAAAGACCTATAAAAGTAATGTACCAAAGTTGACATTTGAAAGACCTTTGAAAATGGGCATTGTCCATTTTTTTTAATTACGTGTAAATGAAAAACCTTTTGGAGAATTTCTTTAGCTTGTTGCAGAAAATTGATTTTTAATGAAAAAGGATCGTGATTTACCAAGATTTTTAACAAAATATATTTGCCCTTTGTTTGACCTCTAATGACGTCATTAATTGGATTCGTTTGTATTATTTCATTGCCTGATTTCTTTTTAGAATCTGACGACTGTTTATATGTCAGTTGTCATTTGTCAAGTACACATTATAGACGTGCGCTTAATAGTTCGCGACAAGGAGCGGTCACTTTAGTTCGTGGCTCCTCACCGAACTAGTTCATTATTTTAGTTCTCGACTCGAACCAAAGAAAGGCTCAAAAAAGATTATTCGCACGCATTTTTTTCTTTAATAATATGCTGTTATTTTTTTACTTGTACATACTTGGGGAGTAGTGACGTCGTCTAAGGGACACTCCTTATACGACGACGACGACGACGACGGTGGCCTACTTACACGGTAGGCCATCAACACCTTTAGGTTTAAGCCAATCTCATCTGCAAGTGGTACACTCTTCCGAGTAACGGACTAGGCGCTGGCAAAACCTGGGTTCCTGCCTTGCAGGTTGTGGAGGACAGACAGCACCATGTACCCAGTGTACGTCATTAGATCGTTGCGCGAGGCATGCAGGGCGGAAAAAAAGCCTCTGCATATCGCTTTTTTGGATCTACAGACTCTTTTAACTGTTATGTTCGTTTCCGCCGCCGAATAGTATCCAGACGAGCTTTACGTGAAAACAGAAAAGGTTATGTACCTAGCAACATCAACTTCGACGTCAGGGTTTGAAGTGGCGCAGCATGGGCTACTTGCTTTTTTTTATACCCCCCCTCGCAGTAAACCCGTAGTATATGCCAAGACCCCCATCCCACTCTAGTTTTCCGTAGTAATTTATAAATATGTTTTATTTTTTTTATCCAAGAGATTAGAAAAAATATGTATTGCTAAAGAGATTAGAAAAAAAAATCTGTGAGTCAAAAAGTGCTGCAGGCTGTATTTGAATATAGCTCTAAAAAGCACGAGATTTCCTTAGAAGATATTGACTACGTGACGAAAACCTAAGACTTTAGACTACCTAAGACTTTAAGATCTCATAGACCATCATTTGGTCAGTCCTTTTGTATGGGTGCGATAAGTAGTCTGTTATATTAAGGAAATCCAGATGGCCCCAAAAGCACTGGCTGAACGTGTTGGAAAATGATATGAGAACCAATGGTCTTACAGTGGAGGATGCTTAAGACGAGGCGAAGTGGAAGCGTTTAAATAGGAAGGTGGATTAGGCATTAGGGCGGGATAACGCCAGGCAGAAAGAAAGACATCGGATAGCGCCGCGCTCTCGCTCACGTTCACTATTACATACAATCATACAATTTAGAATCTAACATATCAAACGAACTAAAGAGCGAGAAATCTGGAAACGATTTCGTTCATTTTGTCAGTGGGAGCGGTCTACCGAACTAGTTCGTTCGAGAACTACACAAGACTAGTACACAACATAACCTCTTCCTTTACGAGTAAATAATAAATACTTTTCTAGTAAATCATCGTATTATAGAACCACGCAAGAACAAAAGTTACATATAACAAGTTATATTTTAAGAAGTGTTTCAATAGAACATGAAAAAATAACTTTCAGCTTGAAGACACGACATGGCATACAAATATAACTTCAGTGGAATAAAGGGTGTAAAAAAGTAATTTGCGGTATATTTTACAACTAAATCGTATTGGACTAGCGGACAGAGGTTATAAGGAAAATGATAATCTACTTATTCACATAATTTTGGACTTTCAAGGCCACCAAGTGTGCATTCAAGAATCAAGCAAATTTTCAAAGCCTCACAGAAGCACTTAAAAGTGATAGATAATTTAAGAGTTATTTTATTTTGAACATGTAATTAAACATGTACTTGAGAATTTTGTGTTATTGAAACCTTATGCTGTGATTATAAATATGTGCTACATTTAGATAAAATTGCCTTCATAGTTTGTGGGATGATTACTGGTTTCTCTGTTCTGTGGATGATTATTATATGAGCTGAAATAATAAAAAGGCCCACAAAAAGGTTGGGAAGGTTTGTAGGAGGCATACTGCAGGATCACCAGTAAAATCAATGCTCCGGCCCTACCCCGGGGGTCCTAACCAACTGGCTTGGCAGAGCGTGTTTGGGCAGTGGTGGGTGGATCTGAAAGATGTAAACCTGAAGAACCTCTAAGTGCTCAAAGGCTAATCTGAGCTACAGAAAATCCCAAATGGTGAAGCACCTCTTGGGAGCTGCTGTGTACCTTGGTCATCTTTGAAGCCAAAGTGGAATACCAACCAGACTGGGATTAAGGGTGACAACATTCTAATAGGTGAGCTGATCACCTGTCTGTGTGAATGCAGATGTCCGCATCATAAATAATAAAGCTTAAAATTTTCACATGTTTTTTATTTAAATACATATATATTAAAACACAAACAATGAATATGAGAAAATATAACAATACATGATTTATTTGGTAGCACCAGTCATTTTAAATACAATAATAAAAAGCAATATTGGATCCATAAAATCTCTTAAATAGTGACTTATGTAATATATAATGCCATCTCCAACGGATTAATGTATACCTGTATTTTTTCTCATAGTTATTGCTTGTTTGTTTGTTACAATGCTATGTAGTTGTACTACTATATAGCCTATTAGGTAAGTATTAGTAAATATATAAACTTTTGTCACTATAACCCCTTGAGTTTGTTGCATCAATACACCATCATTATTGTGAAGCATGAAACAGCCCAGTCATCACAATCTGAGCTGATGACCTTATTGTGTTCATCAATTTGACATTAGATACATGTATGCAACTTAGCTTTGCAACAACTGTTCTATTCTGGCATTTCTGGCAACAATATGTGACCTGAAACAAGCACAAATAAATACTTGTGGAATACACACACTACTTACTTTAAATAAACCATCTAAATGGGTAAATTATGAAGTTAACCTACATAAATCTTATTTTGGAGGCTATTAATAGCGATGTATTCCAATAACATTACGGTGACTGCATTGGGAAAGTTCCTTGAGTCAGTTTTATAATTAATGTAGTCATATTGATGCAACTTAGGTTTTCAACGACTGTTCTATTCTGGCAACAATATGTGACCTGAAACAAGCATAAATAAATAAATGTTGAATACATACACTACTTACATGAAATAAACCATGTAAATAGGTAAATTATGAAGTTAACTTACATAAATCTTATTGTGGAGGCTATTAATAGCGATGTATTCCAATATCATTACGGTAACTGCTTTGGGAAAGATCCTTGAATCAGTTTTATAATGAATGTAGTCTTATTGATAGATATTATTATGATATCTATTATGTTTGTATCGTAAACACGACTGTAATTAAATAACAATATCTTATTGGTCTGAAAAACTGTCGAACACTAGATTTTAATATATTATATTATAGAATTTAATATTGTTGTTTACAATCGATCGACACATGTACACAATGGCCGATAGAGGTGGACGATCCTGAACTGAAATATAATTTCTAATCAAATCATTCGATTTTAAAACTGCAGTGAGATATATCGATTATAATCTTTATTTAATTAAAAACGTTTTTAGTCACATACATACTTAAGCTGACACCTTTATCCGTACGTAGGATAATGCACATTGCCTTATCATGTATCGTATAAGCCACGTTCTGCACACACATTTTACGATTTGACCAACAGAAATTAAGACCTTCATAATGATGTAAGATTAATAGTACAAATGAGTAAAATTTAAAATACTAGCCCATTTTTAAAGTAAATTATTTACTAATTTCATAATCGATTAAAATATTTAGATACATCTCGATTAGTACATCATTTATGATCGCGCATCTCTACTTAACAGCAGTGTGAAGTGTCATTTTATCCGTCAGCTGACATCACAGATAGCAGAAAATATAGGCAATGAAATAAAACTTTTCGCGCCACTAATGACGTCATCACGTAGAATCATCAAGATATTTTCAAAAATATATTGCAAAATATATACAGCCCTAAAAACAAAAATATTCAAATTAGTATCTTAATTTGGTCTATATTTTTAGAAAAAAATATAAAAACCAGGGGTTAAAAAATTTGGACAATGCCCATTATCTTCTGTGTAGGGGTGGGTAATAGCGGGATTTTTGATTAGCGAAACGAAACTAGCTATTGTGCCCCAATAGCGGTTGTAGCAACGTGCTACTATAGTAGCTGCTGTCCAAAAAAAAAAAAAAAAAACACCACATTGCTTGTTCGCAACTAAGGCGCAACCCAGGTATCAATTTTGAAGTCAATCGGCTCATAAACAAAGAAAAACATAATGGCGGCCACTTTTGACAGATTTGACACCAAATTTGTTGTTCGCAACTAAGACGCAACCCAGGTATCAATTTTGAAGTCAATCGGCTCATAAACAAAGAAAAACAAAATGGCGGCCACTTTTGACAGATTTGACACCAAATTTGTTGTTCGTAACTAAGGCGCAACCCAGATATCGATTTTGAAGGCAATCGGCCCATAAACAAAGAAAAACAAAATGGCGGCCACTTTTGACAGATTTGACACCAAATTTGTTGTTCGTAACTATGGCGCAACCCAGATATCGATTTTGAAGTCAATCGGCCCATAAACAAAGAAAAACAAAATGGCGGCCACTTTTGACAGATTTGACACCAAATTTGTTGTTCGTAACTAAGGCGCAACCCAGATATCGATTTTGAAGGCAATCGGCCCATAAACAAAGAAAAACAAAATGGCGGCCACTTTTGACAGATTTGACACCAAATTTGTTGTTTGTAACTAAGGCGAAACCCAGATATCGATTTTGAAGTCAATCGGCCCATAAACAAAGAAAAACAAAATGGCGGCCACTTTTCACAGATTTGACACCAAATTTGTTGTTCGTAACTAAGGCGCAACCCAGATATCGATTTTGAAGGCAATCGGCCCATAAACAAAGAAAAACAAAATGGCGGCCACTTTTGACAGATTTGACACCAAATTTGTTGTTCGTAACTAAGGCGCAACCCAGATATCGATTTTGAAGTCAATCGACTCATAAACAAAGAAAAACAAAATGGCGGCCACATTTGACAGATTTGACACCAAATTTGCTGTTCGTAACTAAGGCGAAACCCAGATATCAATTTTGAAGTCAATCGGCCCATAAACAAAGAAAAACAAAAAGGCGCCCACTTTTGACAGATTTGACACCAAATTTGTTGTTCGTAACTAAGGCGCAACCTACATATCGATTTTGAAGTCAATCGGCCCATAAACAAAGAAAAACAAAATGGCGGCCACTTTTGACAGATTTGACACCAAATTTGTTGTTCGTAACTAAGGCGCAACCCAGATATCGATTTTGAAGTCAATCTACTCATAAACAAAGAAAAACAAAATGGCGGCCACTTTTGACAGATTTGACACCAAATTTGTTGTTCGTAACTAAGGCGCAACCCAGATATCGATTTTGAAGTCAATCGGCCCATAAACAAAGAAAAACAAAATGGCGGCCACTTTTCATAGTTTGACACCAAATTTGTTGTTCGTAACTAAAGCGCAACTCAGATATTGATTTTGAAGTCAATCGGCCCATAAACAAAGAAAAACAAAATGGCGTTAAAAATATATCGCACCCCATTTTATTTCTGTCCTTAGGTCTAAAAGTATCCTCATACCAAATTTGATTAAAATCCATTAAGCAGATCCAGAACTCCCATACAAATTTTCATCCCCTATTTCATTCCTTTTAGGAGTTGATTTAAAAAAATAAAGTACCCTATGTCGGTGCTTGGGGTTAAAGGTACCCACATACCAAATTTCATCAAAATCGGTTCAGGGTCAAGCTAAAGGTTAAACGCAATGTGTGTGCGCATGAACCAACAGGCATGGCTTTCGACAACGCCACGCAACGCCGCGCCGCAACTATTGGTTGCTCAGTACTCACGAATCACGATCGTTGCCGAGTACTCATGATCGTTGCCGCGTTGCGGAGTACTCATGATCGTTGCCGCGTTGTCGTGATTCAGGGTCGTTGCCGCGTTGCCGTGATCACTACCGTTGCCGGCGTTGTCGTGATCGCGATCGTTGCCGCGTTGACGGTTGACGGCTATTATAGCCGCGCGGTCGTTATTAGCTGTTAGCTCGTTGCGTTGAATTCCAACAACTAGCTACAAGTGATTCAGCCGTTAGCCGTTGCGTCAACTAGTTGCGTTGCGCAACGACCACTTCTACTTCTGTGTGGTTATTGTCCAGTGATGAGTGGTTATTGTTTTCATAGACGTAAACAATAAAATAAAACATGATATTCAAATTGATTTTCATAATTTTAATTGTTAAACAGACTTATTGCACCCCAAAAAACTTAGCAGTGTCTACAAATAGGACTTTTAACTATGGCATGTAAGTTTTACGCACTTTTTTAATGATTATTTAAAAATATGTATTACTTCCTCAGTTCAAACAATGAAAACACTCATAGTTGTCCATTGTATACTTATTTGTTGGTTCTAAATGTGATATCTGTTAGTATTCTTGGTATGTTTATGTGATAAGTGAGTACAATTTATTTCGGGAATTTCCCTGTCACAGATTATAGAGTTAACCTCCCCATTTGTTACAAACAGGGACTACAGTTGCTAAAGCTGTAAGGGCCTCTAGCAGCTCTGTTATAAACCTTTATTTATCCTAATTATTGATTAAAGATAGGGGTGAGCTGTAGGATAAATAAAAATAATACCCAACAGTCACATACATAGTCCTGACCCCACACTAAGATCGAGTCTTGTGTCGTGGGTATCGGGAACTACGAAAAAATTTTGGGCTCACAACACTCAGACCCGAAACAAATATCTGTACACCATACAAACATTTGTCTCGGTGTGGGGATCAAACTCGCGGCCTCTCGCTTCACAGCTGGCTACTCGCCCGCTGTGCCATAGAGGCTGTCAAGGTCAAGATAAGGTGTAACTTTTTTTTTTATTTCGTCTACAAAATTGGATACAGACAAAATAATATTACAAGATTATATGGTAGCATACATAAGACGATATGAACTCTAGATTAATAATAGCATTACAAGTTAACACAAATGTATGAAGAGATTGATGAAAGTAGATGAAGTGAAAGTAGTATCTAGTAGTCTCTTGGTGAGAGAATGAAACCCACAGCCCCTCGCTTCTCAGCCAACACTCGCCTGCTGTGCCACAGAGGCTGATTTAACAGGATTATACTTTGTTACAGTTATTCTTATGACACATTAATTAATTTAACTTTGAACAATAATGTGGAACAGATAATGGACTTCACTGAGGTAAGTTGAAAATTAAATAGTTGATCACTAAAAAGTGAGCAGCATGCTCAGTGATGTGCACAGAAATTGGGTACTAGACTATGTTTGATTTTATATATGTATTTATATTTATATGTCCTACAAGGCGGACCGACGACCTGATAAAGGTAGCAGGAAGTCGCTGGATGCAGGCTGCTTCCAACAGGTCGATCTGGAAATCTTTGGGGGAGGCCTATGTTCAGCAGTGCATGTCCTATGGCTGATGATGATGATTTATATGTAATAGCAATGATGATGATGATTTATATGTAATAACAAATGAAACAAAAAAGAAACCGTTTTGTAAAAATTGCGTCGAAATTGGTTGAAACATTAGGGAGTAATTGATATTTTAAATACTGAAGTGGGGGCATAGTGGAGATATCTTGCTATCCCTCTCCAACGCAAGTACCATTATTACGTGACGTGATTATACTGATACTTCTCTTCCCCTTAATTTGAAGGTTACACCAAAATTCAAAGTCTTATAACTTTTTTATTTTTGAGAATATTTCAATATTTCTTTCTGTTCTATGGGCCTTACTTATAAAAATATTTTCGCTTAACTTTTTGCTAAGAATAACCTGTCACTTTTTTCCTTGCGTTACATTGTTTAAAAATGAAAGGGCCAACCTATGGTTGAAGATAAGCCGCGCTTAAATATTTTTATAAGTAAGGGGCTATATTTTAGATAATGTAAATTACATATAAAATTAATTTAAAAAAATGAGTCAAGTACGCAATTCTGAAAAAAAATATTTGCAGTTTTTGAGTGATAGAGCTACTCTGTAGACAATGACGTCTACAGCCCGAATGGGCCGGTTTGATACCACTGTCTCACAGAAAAAATAAATTAAAAAAATGAGTCAAGTACGTACCCAATTCTGAAAAAAAAAAAATCTGCAATTTTTGAGTGGCAGAGCTACTCTGTAGACAATGACGTCTACAGCACGAATGGGCCGGTTTGATACCACTGTCTCACAGAAAAATTAATCTAAAAAAATGAGTCAAGCACCCAATTAAAAAAAAA
The DNA here is from genome assembly GCA_036417725.1 of Clanis bilineata. Lineage (NCBI taxonomy): Eukaryota > Metazoa > Arthropoda > Insecta > Lepidoptera > Sphingidae > Clanis > Clanis bilineata. Next base: position 1,828,168 of record CM071165.1, read on the forward strand.
AAAAAAAATTGCTATTTTTGAGTGGCAGAGCTACTCTGTAGACAATGACGTGTACAGCATGTATGGGGCGGTTTGATACCACTGTCTCACAGAAAACGGACGTAGAGTAGCAGCTGTCGCATTTCGTTCATTGAGTGAGATTTCCGGTGGCCCAATTCCCCACCCCTCCTTTTCCCAATCCGTTTTCCCTTTCCTTCCATTCCCTCCTTTTAGGTTGGCAACATACCCATGATTGTTTTAGTGTCTTTGGTGTCTATGGGCGGTGGAGATCACTTACCATCAGATGACCCATCTGCTTGTTTGCCAGTCTCTGCTATAAAAGTTAAATCAATTTATTGAAATAAAACTATTTTTACGGATTCTATCACGACTTCAGTCAGTTCAGTCAGACGCATGACCACGAAAACTACAAATTCTTCGAAACGTCGCGTTGAGTATAAAAATCGTGATAGAATCCGTAAAAATAGTTTTATTTCAATTTATAACATTCGCGTAAACTTAAGAAATCAGTATATTAAAACAATTTGTTGAAAATATGTTTTTTAGACAAACATCACATCTGTGTTACCGACCCGGGTTCACATCTCGACAAATGACACAATCCCGAGCGATTATCCAGTGTTCATCACCGCCACACAGCAGAAAGGTAACCACCCAGTTTTGACAAAAAACGCCTTTTTAACGCGCGCTGAAAAAGCTCTCGTGACAATCGGGGCTTACCATTTTAGTTTTGAGAAAATTTCGTTATTTCTTGTGCTGTATTTTAGATGACGTTTTTGATAAATATATTAAAAATAAATTGGTCAATTACCAATTTCACGGTTAGTGCTGAACTTTCGTCCTAACTACAGGGTGGCATGCCGGCAAAATGCCACGGGCCCCCGACCATAGGGGGCCCCAGCTGTGATCGGAAGGAGGCCGCGGACCGAGAACGCCGTGACAATATAGGGAGTCGCGGGCCGAAAAGACCTCCATCCAATGCATTTGCCACGGGCCCCCAAAGCTATTGTTACGCCACTGCCTAACTCCTAACAACATTGTTTCTTTTAAGGGGTGTCGTCATGGGAAATACCGCTAGTAATACAGACAAATCACTGGCTCATAATGTTCAATAACATGGCGAGGACTCTGTGCCCGCATGACGCTGGACCCGGTGAGTACCTCAAAACATGGTTTCGCTACACATTTTTGTTTATGTTTCATCATTCCATGAGCAGGAGACACGAAATACATTGTTTCGGGTAAGTGTTTATGTGTTTTGTTTCGAGAATAACATTTGCAGCACATGCGGCTTTTAGTATGCAGGTTTCCTTACGATGGTTTTTCAGATTTTTTTTCCTTTTTTATATCAGGGACTGGCAAACGACTGCTCGTTGGCACCCATCTGCATGGGTCACTGATGGCAGTGGCGTAACTAATGGGTGGCATGTCGGCAAAATGTCACGGGCCCCCGACCACAGGGGGCCCCAGCGGTGATCAGAAGGAGGCCGCGGACCGTAAAAGCCGTGACCATTTAGGGAGTCTCGGGTTGAAGGGACCTCCATTCAATGAATTTGCCACGGGCCCCCAACACTGTAGTTACGCCACTGCTTGATGGCAACTGATCTCCACCGCCCATAGACACCCAAGGCACAAAATCATGGGTGCGGTGCCAATCTAAAAGGAGAGAATGAAATTGGGAGGAAAATGAGAGAATGGGATTGGGAAAGGGAGGGGGGAAATGGGTCAAAAACTCACTCACCGAACGAAACGCGACAGCAAGCTGTCACTTTACGTCGGTTTTCTGTGAGACTGTGGTATTTAACCTTTCTACCAATCATTCATAATGAATACATACTTAACATAGAAACCTCGTTGGTGCTTGGTCTTGTTGGTCTCGAACCTCCGACACTCGTCTGCAGCCCCTACCACTTACAACTGAGCTATCGTTACTGTATATCTATAGTGAACATTATGGGCCTTACTTTTTAAAACATTTTCGCTTATCTTTTCGCTAAGAATAGCCTGTCACTTTTTTCCTTGCGTTACATTGTTTAAAAATGAAAGGGACAACCTATGGTTAAAGATAAGCAGCGTTTAAATATTTTTATAAGTAAGGTGCTATATTTTCCATGACTGCCTCGGTGGCGTGGTGGTAATTCGGTACGACTACGGTTCTGAGGTCTCGGGATCGATCCCCGGGTCGGGCAAAGTGATATTGGTATTTGAATTCCATATCAGCCCGGAGTCTGGAATTTGTGCCCGATATGGCGATAGGCTCGCCCCCTATCACATCTGGGATGGAACTAAGCTCGGCGAAATGTGGGTATTCTAGTTCGCTAGTGCACCTCTGCCTACCCCTTCGGGGATACAGGCGTGATCTTATGTATGTATGTATTTCATTTTCCAGATGTAAGGAATGAGATGAGTCCTACAATCCACTTGACAACGTCAAATGTTAACAATGTATCTGTGTCGATACATATGAAGAGAGTTAGAGATTTCTACTTGGAAGTGAATAAGGTTAGTAAATTATTGATACAATATTATTCATGACTTAGTGAGAGTATCCCGTCATAAATCATTTTTTCTATAAAACCTTTCATCCCCTGTTACACCCTATTAGGGGATGAATTTACAATAATCCTTTCCTGGTGTTCGCAATAAGGTTAGTAAATTATCGATACAATATTATTCATGACTAGCTTAGTGAGAGCATCCCATCGTAAATCATTTTTTTCTTTAAAAACTTTCATCCCCTGTTACACCCCTTTAGGGGATGAAATTACAATAATCCTTTCCTGGTGCTCGCTTACATAATAAAAGGAAGCTGTGTAACATAACACATAACATGAGCTCACGCCTGTATCCCCGAAGGGGTAGCCAGAGGCGCACTAGCCAACTAGTACACCCACATTTCACCGAGCTTAGTTTCGTCCCAGATGTGATAGGGGCGTGCCTATCGCCAAATTAGGCACAAATTCCAGACTCCGGGCTGATATGGAAAAATCCAATATCACTTTGCCCGACCTGGGGATCGAACCCGAGACCTCAGGACGGCAGTCATACCAAAATACAACCACGCCACCGAGGCAGGCAGGAAGCTTTGTGTAGAATGTAAAAGCGTTCGCCCTGCATTTTTTTATAACAGAGACTGGCAAACGAGCTGGTGGGCCACCTGATGGTAAGTTATCTCCACCACCCATAGACATCCATGACATAAAAAAGGATGGAATGGAAGGGAAGGGAAATTGGATTGGGAAAGAGAGGGCGTATTGGGCCACCGGTAATGTGATATTAAACCGGTCGAGCCGGCCCATTCGTGCTGTAGACGTAATTGTCTACAGCGTGGCTGTACCACAAAAAACTAGCCAACCTTACCAGTCTAGTTGCACCTTCGTCGATGTAATTTTTTTTTTCAGGAGGTAAAATTATCGACGATGCCAAGTTCCCCGAAGTATTATTACTTCTCATTTGATCAGGACCCTTGGAACGTCACGGATAGCAACCTGCAGGGTGTAGGCAGGTAACATGAAACATACATACCATTAACTATACGGAAGCTGTTTCGTCTTCTTTGTCTGGTGGTACATTGGTAATGGATTGTTGTGGGTTCGAATCCCAGATCAGGCAAAGCTGTTTGTCGATAATGAAAAAAATAAGCCCGGAGTTTCTTTCTGCCTTTCTTCTTCGGTTCGTCATTCGTAGGTAGCTAAAGAAAGGCTGGTAGGTTAGCTAGGATAGGGCCTCATGCACTAATCCCAATTGCTTCCAGTATTTCCAGTCAATCCCCTGCTACCATTTCTGCCATATGCCATTCCCATATAACCCATTCCCTTACACTCCATTCCTATCTCCCCATATCACCCTATCTTAGCCATCCCATCGTTATTATGTCCATACTTGCCTGTCTGTCTTCAAATTTATAGCGAGATAATGTAAATTATATTAATCTTGAATTAAAATTTACTTGTGTTCACTTGTCATAAGTATTTTTTTATATGCCTACGTGATCAATAAATATTTTTTTTTCTATGTTTGTAAAAATTAAGGCGAATCGTTGATGGATGATTATAATGTACTAGCTGTTGCCCGCGACTCCGTCCGCGTGGAAATTTATTTTCTGGGATTTTAAGTAGCCTATGTGTTAATCCAGGGTCCACTTCTTCAAGCATGTTGCAGAAATGATTCGGCTAAGTTTTTTACGACCGGCTGCCTGCCTGACGTCAACCCCCCCTGGGGGATCCAGTCTCGGGCAAATTAAATTAAAAAATTCGCTTTGCCCGACCTAGGAATCGAACCCACGACCTCCCGGTCCACGGCCCATATATGCTGCCACTAGACCAAGGAGGCGACTATAAGGTATATTTGTGACTAGCGGATGGTTTTTGTATGTATGTTTGTTCACAGATTTAACTACACAGTACCAAAGAGTGTTATAGTGATTATAGAATCGGACGATGAGTTATGCGCTACTGTTTCTATACAAAATAATTCGGTAAGATTTTTTTGAAGTGATAACTTCTTATGGGAGGGTAAACCGCTTCGTAACGTAACGCGTTACGGCGCCACTCTGTCTGGCGTTTATCATATATATATATACATAAAGTTTAAGTAATAACCTAAGCTTTTCTCAAGTTAAACAATTTCAATATTAAATTGTTCAACGTAGATTAGTTTAAGTTATCACTTCTGTCGAGCGTCCCAAGATGCATACGTTTTTTTATAGCATGATTCTTTTTGTGTGTTGTGTGTCTATGGGTGGTGGAATTCACTTACCATCAGGTGAGCCATCTGCATGTTTGCCAGTCTGCTATAAAAAAAATTGAATTTTTAGAGCTGAGAGGTTCTCTCGAGGGGCTTGCGAGTTGCGACATGACTTGATGGTTGTGGCGGGTATGGTACATCCCTGTCAGTGGCGTAACTAGAGGATGGCGTGCTGGACAAAATGTCATGGCCCCCGACGATAGGGGGGACGGCGGCGTCGGTCGCAAGGAAGCAAAAAGTGATCTTAGTGAGACGCCGCCTGAAAAACTCCCCATTCGATAAATTTGCCACAGGCCTCCAATTATTGTTAGTTACGCCACTGATCTCTGTATCTGCATCGGTCATCCGACTGTCTTGTCGCAAGCTCCTCGATTTTTTCTTCCCTCTTCGCAGTGTGATGCATAAATAGGCCGGCATGATTCTGGTGACCACTGATAAACGAATTGTTTGTCGGTGTTCGTTGGTTTTTTCGGATATCACATCCTTTCCTTCTACCTGCCCCTATTCCACATTAATGTGCGGTCAGTGCAACACACTTTTCAAGCATGTCAAGATTTTGGGTTAGTCTTTACGACCGATTGCCTGCCTGACGCCAACCCCCAAATGGGGTATCCAGATCCGGGAAAATAGTGTTAGAAATACATCACGCCCGACCTGGGAATCGAACCCGGACCTCCCGGTTCACAGCGCCTATATACTGCCACTAGTCGGACTAGACTAAGGACGCAACAAATTGGGTTTGATTTTTGGACATCACATCCAGGATGGAAATGAACTCGGCGACCTTTCAAGGATATTTTTTTAACTTGGACTTGGATTTTTGAGTGGTAGAGCCACGCTGTATACAGGAAAGTCTACAACACGAATACGCGGACTCGACCGGTTTGATACCACTGTCTCAGAGAAAACCGACTTAAAGTGGCATCTTGCTGTCGCGTTTCATTCGGTGAGTGAGATTTCTGGTGGCCAATTCCCAAATCCCTCCTTTTCCCAATCCCTTTTCCGTCCCCTTCCATTCCCTCCTTTTAGGTTGCCATCACACCCATGATTATTTTTGTGTCTTGGGTGTCTATGGGCGGTGGAGATCGCTTACCAGCAGGTGACCCATCTGCTCGTTTACACTGGTAAAAAAAATAAGCGTGAGCCTATGTATTAATATTGTTTCAGTGTCCTATATTTGACAATGAAAAGGAGATTCAATACCAAGGATATCATTTAACCATGACAACAAAAGGAGGGATTACATTAACGGTAAGTATGCACTGTAAATAACACTATAAGCTAAGGGAGGTAAGTTAAATATACCTACTGTAGGTTCGATTCCCGCATGGATGAATCCCAACTGTTACAAAAAAATCTCAGTTTAAACTTAAAGGTTGCAGATCACTTACCATCAGGTGACCCACCTGTTCGTTTTCCAATTTTGCTATAAAAAATGGTGATGTATAGGTTTTACATATATATTTACATTATTTGTTTCAGCAATCCATGTTTCCCAATGGATTTTACATAGTTTTCATAGTGAAAGAGAGCGATGATGCGTGTACAGGGAAGAAAGAGACACACGATGGTCTCCAAACACCGATAATGTACACCGATGGGCGATTAAAACACTTCAGGTCAGTACGATCCGGCTCGAAGGACCAAAACTAAAATATAAAAGCCCCATTTAAGTGTGATCTAATTCGATTCAGTCTTCTTCAATGTAATTAACATGCATAAGATCATGCCTGTATCCTCGAAGGGATAGGCAAAGGTGATCTAAAAAACTAGAACACCCATATTTCGGTTATTTTCGTCTCAGATTTAATAATCGCCTCCTTGGTTTAGTGGCAGCATATGTGGGCTGTGGACCGGGAGGTCCTGAGTCCGATTCCTAAGTCTGAAAAAGCGAATTTTCTAATTTAATTAACCAGGACTGGATCCCTCAGAGGTGGTTGACGTCAGGCAGGCAGTCGCTCGTAAAAACGGATCCAAATCCTTTCTGCAACATGCTTGAAAAAGTGTGTGGCGCCGACCCCACATTAAGGTGGGTTAAGGGCAGGTATATTTGGGGGAGGCCTATGTTTAACAGTGCACGTCTATGGCTGATGGTGATGATGATGATGAAGGGCAGGTAGAAAGAAGAAAGATTTTGTGTATGGTGGTAGGTTCAAGGTGGTGGCGACCATATCGTACATGGAGTACGTGGCGGGGGTGGTGGTGGCGCTGGCGCTGGTGTCGCTGGTCGCGGCCTTCGTCGCCGCCACGCTGCTGCCGGTCACCTGCAGGTGCACAGGTGTGTGGCACTTTGACACATGACACTTTGATATATGTGGCCGTTATTGATATATGTTAGTTATTGATTTATGTGGCAGTTATTGATATATGTCAGTTATTGATTTATGTGGCAGTTATTGATATATGTGGCACTTTGACATGTGTCAGTTTCTGACGTAGGGGACACTTTTTGAGATATGTGGAAGTTTTGACATATGTGTCAGTTTTAGACATATGGCAATTTTTGACATATGTAGCATTTTCGATCGACTTCCAAAAAGGAGAAGGTCCTCAATTCGTCTGTATTGTTTATGTATGTTACTCGATATCTCCCCCAAATGAGGACCGATTTTCAAAATTCTTTTTGTTTTCGATAGAGCTTATTTCAAGGGTGGCCCATATATGGTCACGATTTGAAGTCGGTCTGTTAAGTTTTTAAACTTGTGATTATGACATCGCTTTTGGCATTTATGCTACTATTTTATATACGTGGTACATTGATGCATTTGCCATGGGTCCCAAGCAGTATAACTACGCCACTGAATGCAAATCTGCACGTTTTGTAAGTCTGATGAGCGTTGTCCACAGAAGAAGTGGTGATTGTTGAGGACGTCATTCCACCATCAGCGAGGAGTCACGAGGAACCTGGCACCAGCGAGAACAAACCGATGGTGGATGATCAATATAACGGTAAGAGTATAATGAATATAAACCTTGAGTATATGACTGCGTCGCTGGCGTAGTTGTATTTCGGTATGACTACCGTCCTAACAAACTGGTTGTAGTTGGGAAACTGAATGGTAGACCTCGCGGGCGATCATCTACCCGCTGGTCTGATCAGATCAAAGCCATAACTGGACTCAATATTACCACCGCTTTGAGACAAGCCGAAGACAGAGTGGTATGGAAGCAGCTCGTCAAAGACTCCATTCACGCTTTTCAAGACGGGCACGACCTTCAGCAATGAAGACTACGAAGAAGAAGAAGAAGACCGTCCTGAGGTCTCGGGTTCGATCCCCGGTGAGGGCAAAGTGAATTGAATTTTTCCATATCAGCCCGGAGTCTGGAATTTGTGCCCGATATGGTGATAGGCTCGTCTATCACATCGGGACGGAACTAAGCTCGGCGAAATGTGGGTGTACTAGTTGGCTAGTGCGCCTCTGCCTACCCCTTCGGGGATACAGGCGTGAGCTTATGTTATGTTATATCGTGTACATACATAAAAAAATACAGATGAATTGAGGACCTCTTTTTTGGAAGTCTGTCGAAAATTAACTCAATAAATGTTTTACATCAGGTACCAGCTATGAAGAGCCAAGCACGAGTGGCGCAAAACTGATGGATGATGAAATTATAGGTAGGTACTAAGTTTTTTTTAACCGACTTCCAAGAAAGCAGCGGTAGCTCAGTTGGGAATGGTACGGACTGGGAGAGTGTCGGAGGTTCGAGACCAACCACAATAATCACAAGTTTAAAAACTTAACAGACCGACTTCAAATCCGATCGTGACCGAATTTATATGGGACCACCGTTGAAAGAAGCTCTATCGAACACAAAAAGAATTTTGAAAATCGGTCCACATTTGGCGGAGATATCGCGTAACATACATAAAAAATACAGACGAATTGAGGACCTCCTCCTTTTTGGGAAGTCGGTCAAAAGAACATACACCTCTGACTTTTCTATGTTAAGTGTATTTTCATTGTGAAATATCGCTTGCTATAACGGTGAAGGAAAACATCGTGAGGAAACCTGCATACCTGAGAACTTAGGCCTAACCCCTCTCATTAGTAGAGGAGGCCCGTGCCCAGCAGTGGGACAGTAATATTACAGGGATAATATTATTATTTAATTTTTACTCAATATATTCTCCCATGTGGATGGGGTAGTACCATTTTCTGCGGGCTTGTGGGCCAAGCAAGAAAATGGTTAGATATGGTCATTTTGTTTCTTTTAAATATTATTACATACTATGTATCTTACCCCGCCAAATCTGGACCGATTTTCAAATTTGTTTTTGAGCTCTATAGAGCTTATTTCAAGGGTGGTCCCATATAAATTCGGTCACGATCGGATTTGAAGTCGGTCTGTTAAGTTTTTAAACTTGTGATTAAAATTATGATTAAATTACTGCTTCGATGGTGTCTGATGGCTATCACATGGGACGGAAATATACCGATATGAGTGTTCTGGTTTACTAGTACGCCTCTGCCTACCTCTTCAGGGATACAGGCGTGAGATATGTGATTGATTTTATTCATTTTTTTTCATCAGTCAGGAGTTATGACGAACCGAGTACCAGCGCAGCAAAGCTTATAGAAGATGATGAAATTATAGGTGAGCAATATAACTCCTTGATCTAATGGCAGCTTATAGTATGAGTTATGAATCGGAAGGTCCTGGGTGCGATTCCCAGGTCTGGCAGATATTTTCCAAAAGACAATGCCCTAGAGTGGATCGCGAAGAGGTGGTTGGCGTCATGCAGCAGCCTGTCGTATAAAGTAAGCCAAACGCTTTCTGCATCATGTTTGTGATGGGATAAGGATAGATAGAAAGTAATTCAACTCAATTGGGTACTTGAAATTTTTTTTAAATTTTTTTTTTATGAAATTTACGCCATTTAAAATATTGTACTGAAAGAATTATTGAAATATTCTCAAAAATAAAAAAGTTATAAGCGTTTAAAATTTGGTGTCACGCCTGTATCCCCGAAGGGGTAGGCAGAGGCGCACTAGCGAACTAGAACACCCACATTTCGCCGAGCTTGAATCCGTCCCAGATAGATAGACGAGCTGTCGCCATATCGGGCAAAAATTCCATACTCCGGGCTGATATGGAAAAATCCAATATCACAGCCCTCGCCGGGTATCGAACCCGAGATCTCAGGACTGTAGTCGTGCCGAAATACAACCACGCTACCGAGGCAGTACATCAATAATATTAGTAATATAGCTGCTGACCCTCGTCGCCTCCTTGGTCTAGTGGCAGCATGTATGGGCTGTGGACCGGGAGGTCGTGGGTTCGATTCCCAGGTCGGGCCAAGTGAATTTTCTAATTTAATTTGCCCGGGACTGGACCCCTCAGAGGGGGTTGACGTCAGGCAGGCAGCCGGTCCTAAAAACTTAGCCAAATCATTTCTGCAACATGCTTGAAAAAGTGTGTTGCGCCGACCCCACATTAAGGTGGGATAAGGGCAGGTAGAAAGAAAGATAGCTGCTGACCCCATGAAGGTACAGGTGTAGTTAAAATTATTTACAGAAGATACATGGACTTGTGCGGCCCCCCTTACTGTGGGTAGATTGACTCAGGCTCCCCCAGACACTCTTACCAGAAGGTCTAACAGGTAAGTCCTACTCATTAGTAGCCAGGGTGTTAAGACTAAGGCCTAACCTAAACAATGACGTGCACAGGCATTTAGATTAGGGAAGACAAAAGTCTTGCATAATTATTTTCTTCAATTTATTCTTGCTGTACTTTAACCATCATGATCATTCTTACTTCGATTTAAATAATACACCCAGCGCTGTTTGAAAACTCTTTTTGGTGTAATTTATTTTTCTGTCATTACGTAATTTTAGCAAATTGTCAGGGTAGACAATGTCTCTTTGTCTATAAGAAATGCACGCCACTGAACCTAAAGGCCTAACGGTTCTCTCAAGGGGCTTGCGGCATGACTTGATGGTTGGTTGAGACGGGTATGGGGGGATCCCTGTATCTGCATCGGTCATCCGCCTGTCTTGTCGCAAGCCAGGAGATTTGCTTCTTCCCTCTTCGGATTCGGAGTGTGAAGAAGCATAAATAGGCCGGCATGATTCTGACGACCACTGATAAATCCATTGTTTGTTAATCGCTAGTTTTTTGGACTGCACTACCCTTACCATCAGGTGCAGTGTAGTCACTTTGTTGTGCCCGGATTGAAACAACCCTCATTAGTAGAGGAAGCCCGTGTCCAGCAGTGGGACAGTAATATTACAAGGCTGATATTAGCCAATATATTATTTATTAGTTCTCGAGTGGAGACCACGTACCGGCAAGCGCAGCGTAGGACGGCCATCTACAAGGTGGACCGACGACCTGATAAAGGTCGCAGGAAGTCGCTGGATGCAGGCCGCTTCCAACAGGTCGATCTGGAAATTTTTGGGGAGCCCTATGTCCAGCAGTGGACGTCCTATGGCTGATGATGATATTAGCCAAAATATTGAGAAGCCTGTGGAGACCCCAGGAAGATCCTGCGCTTCTGATCGGAGTAGGCTGGTTTAACTTTAGCTGGCATCACGTCACGCACAATGGTCAATCATTGGAATAGACTGATTGCGGAAAATGGAGCCCACACAACAAACTAACAAACAAAGCCAAAATATTTGTACAAAAAAAAAATTTAAACTTGTTCATTAATTAATGATAACGTAGTAGCTTTTTAAACGTTTTTTTTTTCTGGGACGGAACTAAGCTCGGCGAAATGTGGGTGTGCTAGTTCGCTATGGCGCCTCTGCCTACCCCTTCGGGGATACAGGCGTGAGCTTATATGTTATGTTTTTTGAGTGGTAGAGCCATGGTGTAGACAGTAACGTCTACAGCACGATTGGGCCGGCTCGTCTGGTTTGATACCACTGTCTCACAGAAAACCGACGTAAAGTGGCAGCTTGCTGTCGCATTTCATTCGATGAGTGAGATTTCCGGTGGCCCGTTTCCCTCCCTTTTCCCAATCCCTTTTTCCCTCGCCTTCCATTCCCTCCTTTTAGGTTGGCAACGCACCCATGATCATTTTTGTGTCTTGGGTGTCTATGGGCGGTGGAGATCACTTACCATCAGGTGACCCATCTGCTCGTTTGCCAGTCTCTGCTATAAAAAAAAATGTGTTATTTAAAAGCAGACACTGGCTAACGAGATGTGGATGAATTAGAAGCGACTCTGCCCTTTTTTCGGGGGTACAGGGATACTTTGATTACAGATACTTCTGGGGTGCTTTAACTGTCGCCGTGGTGTATGCTCTACCAGTAGTACAGTTACTGTTCACATATCAAGGAGTAAGTACCTCTAGCTACCGTTTAGGTAAGTTTGTAGGACAGTGGTAAGACCCCAGTCGAACCTGATTATTTACAACGCAGCTCTATACCCCTAGTACGAGTTAATGCTGTTATGTATGATTTATGTATTATATATGATATATGTATGATAGTCATCGTTAAATCTCCATACATTTGCCGACCGACTTCCATAAAAAGAGGAGGTCCTCAATTCGTCTGTATTTTTTTATGTATGTTACTCGATATCTCCGCCGAATGTGGACCGATTTTCAAAATTCAATAGCAAGGTATCTCCAATATGCCCCCACTCCAGAATTTAAAATATGAATTACTGCCTCATTTTTCAACTTATTTCGATGCAGTTTTACAGAGGCTGCGTTCCACTAAGCGTTCACAAGGATCACTCTCACGACCGCTTTTTCCCGTTCCACTTGCTTGTGAGCGTTACTGTCGTAAACTCAAGTGGAATGGATTATAAAGCGTTTTGAGCGTGGAGGTAAATAATACAAACGGCGTGTTAATAAAAAAAATGCAAAATATTTAACAGGTTTGGTTATAATCTCTAAGCCTTGAAAATGAACTGTATTAATTATTGTTTAAATCGATTTATATTGAAAAATAAAATATAATTTAATTTTTTATATGCACTGCAGAAACATTCACTTCTACTAAAATATATCTTTCCGCATGAAATAACGTAAGCTTAACGGTCGCCATTTTTGATGCATTGAAAACGCCGCTAATTTTCTCAACGATCACTTCGACCCACCTTTTTAGATGGGTCGTCGTGAGCTTCGCGTGAGCGTAAGTCATGACGTCATAAGTGACGTTTTCGCCGCGACCACAACGACCGCGGTCGTTATGTGGAACGACTAAAGGAGCATTTTGATCGTTGTGGGCGCTTAGTGGAACGCAGTGAAGGTTCCTTTTTCGTTTTGATTGCTATTACATATAAAAATGTGTGTATAATCTAACATAGTCAAGTACCCAGTTTCTCGTTATTTTGGTGCAAATTCCTCATTGAAGACGTCCATCCCGTAGCTGGTGTTCCAAACGGGCGACCAGGATCTGTGCTATTACAACTTCCTGTGCGCCCACCCGCTGGGCTACCTCTCGGATTTCAACCACGTGTACTCCAACATCGGGTGCGTGGTGCTGGGAATGGTGTTCATGCTGCAGGTCAGGGTCCGGCAGATGAAGAGGAAGACGTACCCTCATGTAAGTTAAAAACAAATATATTTAGCAAAGACATTAAAGTAATTGGTCACGTAGGCATACCTAATGCACTTATGACAGGCCACAACAAGGTCTAGGTACATTTATATAATAATCATGTTACAACACTATCAATTTAGAAAACGAGCAGGCAGGTATGAACACAATAACAATGATGGGGCTTATAGTCCGATTGGTAATTAAACGGAGTAAACTGACAGATCCAAATGTCACTTTCCAAAATAATGTTGCTTACTTTCAAACATAGTTATTGATCTAGTGCAATTGACATGTCAATCACACATTAGGCAGGAATTACAACTTTAAGTTAAACTTTAGAAAATGAAAGAATGAAATGGTTCACTGAATTGAAATGTTTAAATAATCTAGATCTTTTTACCGCAGCACTGTTTAAATTTCATGAAAAAGTGGCAACATCTGAAATGTCAGATTACATCGTATAATTAGCTATCCTACTATAGATGAAGGATTGTGATTTGTAGGAAAGGGAACTGGATATGGCAGGAATGCTAGCAGGGAATTGACGGGAAAATAAAATAGGAAGCTTGTAGGATTAGACTGGAAATGTGGATAAGGAAAATCACGCCGTGGACCATAAGGCCACAAATCCTAGCTAATCTTCGAGCCTTTCTCTAGCTACCTACGGATGACGATTTTCAACGACATTCTACAGTATATAGACGGCACAAGAGCACAAAACTTGTGATCCAAACGTTATTACCTAGTGGTCATAAGTCGCTCAGTTTATTTGAAATATACGCGCGCCAGGCCGGCCAGTAATATTGACAGAATAAACTTATCTTACGTGATTCTTAACTATTCACAAAACATTCTAGGGTGTAAATTGTAACAATTGCCCTCGCATTGTAATAAGTAGTTGATGGCGGTACTGAAGTTTGAGATTAATTTGTTTGTATGGAAACTTGCTTGATAGGCCCTGTATAGTTGGTAATATTAAATCTCTTTGATATCTAGGCTGAGACCTATAGAAGTTCAACTAAGTCTAAGTTAAAGAAACGAACTTAGTGAGGATTTGAAATTTTTAAATCGAACTTCTACTTAGTCTGAAACTGACCGACAGACTAAGCAAAGATTTTCTTGTAAAAAATGATACGGACCAAGTCAAAGTTTGAATTAAAAATTCCAAATCCTTACTGAGTTCGTTTCTTTGATTTAGACTTAGTCGAAGTTCTAATCTCCGCCTTTATATTACTAACTATACAGGGTGTTTCATAAAGTTGGTATTAATAATAACTACACTTAAAGAGAGAATGGCTAGCAATCTAGCTATAAAGTTCAAAATTTCGTAAGGCTCACAGTTTTAGACTAATGGAATCTTGAATTTGTGACTGTGTGCCTCGGTGGCGTGGTTGTATTTCGGTACGACTGTCGTCCTGAGGTCACGTGTTCGATCCCCGGCGAGGGCAAAGTGATATTAAATTTTTTCAGCCCGGAGTCTGGAATTTGTGCCCGATATGGCGATAGGCTCGTCTATCACACCTGGGACGGAACTAAGCTCGGCGAAATGTGGGTGTAGTAGTTCGCTAGTGCGCCTCTGCCTACCCCTTCGGGGATACAGGCGTGAGCTTATGTATGTATGTGATAATATTTATCCTGTAGTACTGTTTCTTCCACAGGACATGGGAATACCACAGCATTATGGTTTACTCTATTCCATGGGTCTGGCGTTGATAATGGAAGGAGTTCTATCTGCATGTTACCATTTATGCCCAAATAAGATGAACTTTCAATTTGGTAAGTCTTATACAGCATGTTTGAAAAAAGTGGGATCAATAAAAAAGCGTATAAATTAAAATTGATTTTAAATTCCATATCTTTCGAGTTATATCTGAAATAAAAAAAATATTTGTAAATTTATCCATCATGTATTTAAGGCCATAACCCTTGAGTTTGTTTCGGCATTTCTTCTCAGGGATAGACACGAAATGCCGACGCCATTATTACTTTATCAATATCTTAAAATCAATATATACTCGTAATTGACATGTGAAAGTGGTATAAAGTATCCTATTTGCAGAATAAATTATTTGAATTTGAATTTATTAAAATAAGCAGCAATAGCTCAGTTGGGAATGGTACGGACTGCCGAGACAAGTGTCGGAGGTTCGAAACCAACCTCAAAATGGGGCATACACCTCTGACTTTTCTATGTGAAGTGTATTTTCATTGAGAAATATCGCTTGCTATAACGGTGAAGGAAAACATCGTGAGGAAATCTGCATACCCGAGAATTATTTCACAGGAATTTCGAAGGTATGTGAAGTGTACCAACCCGCATTAGTCCAGCGTGGTAGACTAAGGCCTAACCCCTCTCATTAGTAGAGGAGGCCCGTGACCAGCAGTGGGACAGTAATATTACATGGCTAATATTATTTATTATTATTATTTATAATAAGTATTTATTAGCTCAAAAATTACAGTGAGGGAGAAAATTACAAACATATAAAATTATACAACAAGTTACATTTTTGAAAAGTCCCCTGTCTCCCAAACTAGGTAAAATACCTGTAACTCGGGAGTCAGTGTACCAGCCGCAGTTTTCTGACAGTCTTTTAATAGTCCTATAATAACTACACTGTAGTACAAGATAATGCATAAGAAACTAATATCTAAGGTTAATAATATATATAATTACTAGCTGACCCGCGCAACTTCGTCTGCGTAGGAGAGAGAGGGTTGAAAGAATGAGTCGTAGGCACCTATAATCCAATAATTCTAAAGGAGGTAATGAGATGATCTACTTCGGTCCGGTTTCGTCAGTCACCCCGTCAGTCACCCACTCAGTACCCTCGTCAGTTACCCCGTCCATCACCCCGTCAGTTACCCCGTCAGTCACCCCGTCCATCACCCCGTCGGTCACCCCGACAGTCACCCTGTCGGTCAAGCCGTCGGTCACCTCATCTTTCTGCTCGATTGTCACCCCGTCTGTCACCCGTCTGTCACCCAGTCTGTCACCCAGTCTATCACTCCGTCTGTCACCCGTGTGTCACCCGTCTGTCACCCTGTATGTCACTCGTCTGTCACCCAGTCTGTCACTTGTCTGTCACTCGTCTGTCACCCAGTCGGTCACCCCATCTGTCTGATCGATTGTCACCCCGTCTGTCACCCAGTCTATCACCCAGTCTGTCACCCCGTCTGTCACCCGTCTGTCACCCGTCTGTCACCCGTCTGTGAACCCGTCTGTCACCCGTCTGTCACCCATCTGTCACTCGTCTGCCATACGTCTGTCACCCCGTCTGTCACCCGTCTGTCACCCGCCTGTCACCCGTCTGTGAACCCGTCTGTCACCCGTCTGTCACCCATCTGTCACTCGTCTGCCATACGTCTGTCACCCCGTCTGTCACTCCGTCTGTGACCCCGTCGGTCACCCCGTCAGTCACCTCGTCAGTCATCTCGTCAGTCACCCCGTCCGCCACCCCATCAGTCACCCTGTCAGTCACCCCATCAATCACCTCGTCAGTCAGCCCTTAGGTCATAGTGTGATGTTATATAGCCAATAGCCATCCTCGATAAATAGACTATCCCACAAAAAAATATTGTTTCAATTCGAACCAGTAGTTTCTGAGATATCAACTTCCCCGCTTCTTAACATTTTTCATTTTTGCTCCGCTCCCATTCCGGGACGCCGCGCCGGGTCAGAGTGACGTTACCATCGTATAAATATTGACAAATATAGACGTCACTCAATTGTTTTGCCTTCCCGGAACCTCTCCACTAAAATTTGAACTTTATCGTATGGAATTAAAGTTCAAATTGACTTTTAAGTATTATTACGAATCGATTGTATGGGAGTATAGAAAAGTGTTGTTTTTAGACTTTTTAGGCAATTTTTAAATTTTTTCTCTCCGTAAGAACCATCCTCGTACTTCGAGGAATATTCTAAAAAAAGAATTAACGAAATCGGTCCAGCCGTTCACGCGTGATGCCATGACAACGGAAAATGGGTTTCATTTTTATATATATAGATGATTATTTTGTGTATGAGTGTGTGTGTGTGTGTGTGTGTGGAAATTTGTATGTTCATTGACCTAGTTTTTACGACCGACTTCTGATTAATAATAATAATAATTAATTTCCGGTGGCCCATTTCCCCACTCCCTTTCCCAATCCCCTTCCCTCCCCTTCCTTTCCCTCCTTTTAGGTTGGCAACGCACCCATGATTCTTTTTGTGTCTTGGGTGTATATGGGCGGTGGAGATCACTTACCATCAGGTGACCCATCTGCTCGTTTGCCAATCTCTACTATAAAAAAAAAAAAAAAAAAAAAAAAAAAAATTGTGAATTTGCTATATGGGAGAACTGCCTAAAATAGTAAATTAATTATATAATATTATTTGAGACTAAATCTTCTGTTTTTTCATAGGATTGTTTTACCAGCCAATTGTAGATTTTATTTTTACATTCAAATTTGGTTAATTTTTTAATTTTTAATTCATTATTTAGTTTATTGTATATACGTGAGCCCAATACATAATTTTGTCTACTGGCAAAGGTGGTTCTGTGTGCAGCGACTTCACATGCCCTACGTGATCTACGTCGAAATTGTGGAGTATTATTTTGGGGTAAGGAAGTATGTTTGCGCAATACGGAGTGGGTAATGAAAAGCTGTCTGACTGTAAGCACCTTACAGTCTTGGTAAAGTAATTCAGTCGAATATCTTGGTGGTTTTTGTAAAATGATTTTTAATATTGCTCTCTGAGCTCTTTCTAAAGGCAATAATATAGTTTTTGCTGTTCCTCCCCATACTACAATACAATATGTCAACAGAGATTGACATAGAGCATAATAAATTATTCTTATTGTCTCTGTATCAATTAAGTACCTAAGTTGTTTAAAAATGTAAATTGTTTTCCTTACTCTTGTTATCAACATTTCGATATGAGTTCTCCAACTTAATCGCTCATCTATCATTACACCAAGATATTTTATATGTGAAGTTTTATTTAGGAAAGGACAAGTACAATAGGATCTTAGGTTTTCATTACAAAAATGTGATTGAATGCTAAAAGAGTCTTCTGGTTGAGTTGATTGATTGATAGTAAAGGTAATATATTTTGTTTTTTCTACATTTAGGGTTAAAAGATTATTTAGCAGCCAATTAGATACAGCAGTTAAAGATACCTCAGCGTGTAGTTTTACTTCTCTCCAATTTAAACCATGTACAACGAGCGCTGTATCATCCGCATATGTAAAAATATTACAGTTACTAAGTTGTAATCTACATAATTGGTCCACATATATTAAGAATAACGTTGGGCCCAAAATACTTCCTTGTGGAACTCCATAGGTCAATGTTTCTTCATTACTTATCCAGTCCCCTATCCTAACCAACTGTTTTCTATCTGACAAGTAACTCCTAAATATATTTAATGTATTACCTCTAATCCCGATATCTTCAAGTTTTATTAAAAGTTTTGAAATAGACACAGTATCAAATGCCTTGGACAAATCTATAAAAATTCCTAAACACTTGAATCCCTTGTCTAAATTTTTTGCAATAAGATTACTTAATCCTAGTACAGCATCCTCCGTACATTTACCCGATCTAAATCCAAATTGATTGTTAGCTATGATATTGTACTTATCCAGGTACTTCACTAATTTAGTATTTATTATTTTCTCTAAAACTTTAGATATGACTGGTAGTAAAGAGATAGGTCTGTAGTTGTTAGCATTGTTCTTATCTCCTGACTTATATACCGGAAGTACGAGTGCTTTTTTTAAAGCCTTTGGAAAGACACCTGAAGTGATTGCGAGATTGCATATCCAAGTGATGATCGGAGCTAAAATAATTTATTCCGCAAATATATTTTATATAAAGCCGTGTCTCCCGCACTAAAACATTACACAAAGCATGGTATTTCTACATTTCTTTTGTTTATGGTACATTATTATATAGGACTGTGTTTATGATTGTTCTTCAGGCTGCCTTTTCAGTCATGTTGCAGAAATTATTTATTTTATTTCAAAAACAAACAGTATCTTAACAACAATAAAAATAACAACTTACATAACTAATAACCATTTTACAAGTTTTCGCATTAAATTTCGGCTTAGTTTTCACTGCTCGCCACCCACGTGATGTCAAACGCTGGAGGACACAGTTTTGTTAAAAAATCAGATTAGAACTGGGAATTGAACCCAGTACCTCCAGATCACAGACCAAATACGTTACAACTAAGCAGAGTATGATTATTTTTCGATCGACTTTCAAAAAGGAGGAGGTCCTCAATTCGTCTGTACTTTTTATGTATGTTACGCAATATCTCCGCCAAATGTGGACCGATTTTCAAAATTCTTTTTGTATTCGATAGAGCTTATTTCAAGGGTGGTCCCATATATGGTCACGATCGGATTTGAAGTCGGCCTGTTAAGTTTTTAAACTTGTTATTATTACAGACTGCCTCGGTGGCGTGATGGTATTTCGGTACGACTACGGTTCTGAGGTCTCGGGTTCGATCCCCGGGTCGAGCAAAGTGATATTGGATTTTTCCATATCAGCCCGGAGTCTGGAATTTGTGCCCGATATGGCGATAGGCTCGCCCCCTATCACATCTGGGACGAAACTAACCTCGGCGAAATGTGGGTGTTCTAGTTCGCTAGTGCGCCTCTGCCTACCCCTTCGGGGATACAGGCGTGAGCTTATGTTATGTTATGTTATTATTACAGATTCATCATTCATGTACGTGATAGCAGTGATTGTGATGCTGAAGTTGTACCAAAACAGACATTCGGATATTATACCGAGCGCTCACTCCACCTTCATGGTGTTGGCACTCATCATGACTATTGGTAAGTGGTTACCACATCCTCCACATTCCTCAATTCGTCTGTATTTTTATATATATGTTACGTGATATCTCCGCCAAATGTGGACCGATTTTCAAAATTATTTTTGTGTTAGATAGCTTATTTCAAGTGTCGCATATAAAATGGGCACGATCGGATTTGAAGTCGATGTGTTAAGTTTTTAAACTTGATTATTTTTGACCGACTTCCAAGAAGGAGGAGGTCCTCAATTCGTTTGTATTTTTTATGTAACGATATCTCCGCCAAATGTGGACCGATTTTCAAAATTCTTTTTGTGTTAGATAGCTTATTTCAAGAGTGGTACCATATTTGTTTACGATCGGATTTGAAGTCGATTTGTTAAGTTTTTAAATTTAATTATTTTTGACCGACTTCCAAGAAGGAGAAGGTCCTCAATTCGTCTGTATTTTTTTATGAAACGCGATATCTCCGCCAAATGTGGACCGATTTTCAAAATTATTTTTGTGTTCGATAGAGTTTTATTTCAAGGCTGGTCCCATATAATTTTATTTATTATTATTTATTATTTATTATTATTTATTTATTATGTACAGTAGATCAATGGTGTAGATGTATTGCGCGGTAGACTACCGTCGAGACGTCTCCGGTTCGATCCCCTGGTCAGGCAAAGTGATATTGAATTTTCGACCGACTTCAAAGAAGGAGAAGGTCCTCAATTCGTCTGTATTTTTTTATGTAATGCGATATATCTGCCAAATGTTTTTGGACCAGGACCGATTTTCAATATTCTTTTTGTGTTTGTTAGAGCTTATTCCAAGGGTGGTACCATAATTTTAAACTTGTGATTATTGTTTTGCAGGCTTGTTCGGCATCCTGTACCCGAGCGTGTATTTCAGTATATTTTTCACAATACTTCATCTATTCACTTGTTTAATATTCACTCTGAAGATATACTACGCGGGAGATTTTACTATAGGTTAGTATTACATTTATACTAATTTTGAGTGGTAGAGCCACGCTGTAGACAGTTACGTCTACAGCACGAATAGGCCGGCTCGACCGGGCAGATACCACTGTGTCACAGAAAACCGGCGTAAAGTGGCAGCTTGCTGTCGCGTTTCGTTCGGTGAGTGAAATTTCCCCTCTTCACTTTTCCAATAATTTTTCCCTCCCATTCCACTCCTCTTAGGTTGGCAACGCACCCATGATTCTTTTTGTGTCTTGTGTGTCTATGGGCGGTGGAGATCACTTACCATCAGGTGACCCATCTGCTCGTTTGCCAGTCTCTGTTATAAAAATAAATTTGGTAAGTAAACAGGATTGAAATAAAACTATTTTTACGGATACGATCACCAAATCGTGATAGAATCCGTAAATATAGTTTTATTTCAATGAATAGCATTCGCGTAAACTTAAAAAATCAGTATAGTAAAAAAATATCGATTTTTTTTTTACATGTTTAGGATAATGTTATAAATAGCCCTGTATATTTTTAAAAAAATACTCAAGTGCCAAATTATTTCGACCTGTTTCTAATAATAATAATAATAATAAGCCCCCTAAAGTCCAACCATACGTCCGAGTCGACCACCTGACTCTCGTGGGGGGCGGACACGTGATAACAAATTACTGGCACGGCTAACATGGCTCTGGCTACCCATTAAACATGGAGACTAGATCGAAGAGTAAACGTATAGGGTCGCTTCCCGGGGGCAATCGCCGGGGCGCACTTGGAGCTGACGCTGAGTGCCACAGCATGCGAACCGTCAGCGGTAGAGAGTTGAACAGGCGGGCTCCTACCGGGTTACCCGAAATAAATGCTACAGCCGATACCTCATTATCTTCTTCTCCTAAATCTCTTTATCCATCACTTCCATCAACACCATCTTCGTATATAAATAATACCGAACAATCATCCCCAATCTCATCACGGCATTCCGTGAACTTTGAGGCCATAGATGTTGTGCAGGAGGCACGCGCCAATAACCCTGCACCCACTAATGGTCAAGTACGCGCTCGAATAAAATGGACACAGGAAATGAATGAGTTCATTTGGCGCACCTACCTAATAATCACCAAATTGGAAAGTAAAATACGCGGATATTTAGATCCACTTCATACACAATTTACCACAAAATTTCCGGGTATAAATGTATCTAAGCAACGAATTGGAGACCAGCGACGTGCCATTGTTAGAAATCAGCTTATTGCATCTAGCACTCTACAAACAATAAAAGACGAAGTAGCACATAGCCTTAAAAACGAAAATTACACTGACCTGTTCCTAACCCAACCATTGCAGACCACAAACACTTACACACAATCATCTACCAGTTCGCGCATGCGCTGGACTGATGAGATCAATGAAGCAATAATGGAAGAATATTACAAAATCACAAACCTAGAAACTAATAGGACTGCTTATCGAAAACAACTACACTCAACAATAACAGATAGATTTCCAAACTTAGCACACGTTTCCGAACAACGAATAGCCGATCAAAGACGAGTAATAATCAACAATAAACTTATTAGTAATGAAAGGCTGGAAGCAATTAGAGAGGACGTAAGAATAAGATTTAACCTTGTCAATACAGACACTTCACCTATAATACACCACGAAGTCGAAGCATCTGTAACAGAGCACACTGTACAAAACAACGGAGTTAATGCCGTCCACTATACAGTACCCACCCAAGAACCTATGGATGGCATTCAGTTTGCAGAGAATAATAGTCTTGACGCTAAAATCACAAAAACATTTGAACAGACTCTTGAAAAATTTTTAAACAGTAATCCTATAGAAAGACCGTACTTACCTAAGCAAAAAACTTCAAAAAAATTCGCGTATATAATTGCATATTTAAATACTAAAGTGATACCAAAGTATGACTGCCAGGATAATGACTTTACTAAAACTCAAACAATTATATACAGCGCTGCTTATACTGCAGCTCTATGTAATGGCTCGAAAATAAAAGACAGCAGTGACCCTCAACCACCCGACATGAACAGTAGTAGTGACAAAAGGCCAAATTGGCAAAAGAGACTAGAGAGGAAAATAGAAAAACTAAGGAAAGAAGTAGGAAGAATGACTATGTATGTACAAGGTAACAGAAGTTTAGGTCTCATAACCCATGTAGAAAAAATAAAAGACAAATATAAAACTCACTCTAACTATGAAGAAGCAAATAAAACAGACAACCAATTTCTGGACACACTGAAACAAAAACTCAACGCCATTAGTAGCCGCCGCCGCCGATATCTAAACTGCACCAAACGAAAACAACAAAATGCCCAGTTTATCAACAATGAAAGACAATTTTATAGAAGATTAACTGAAAACACAACAAACTTCCAAAACACAGACACAACGGCACTTAATTCACCAACAAAAGAACAATTGCATGATTTCTGGTCAAACATTTGGGGTAAACCGGCACAACATAATCATGACGCTGCATGGATTGAGGCGGAAAAACAAAAAGCAAATGTTATACCAGAAATGACATTTGCAAATATCTCATTGGAAGTATTCATAAACGTTCTGAAAACTACACACAATTGGAAAACACCGGGCACAGACCACATTCATAACTTTTACTATAAAAAATTCACCTCCATACATTCAACCCTACATAACCATATTAATGATTTCATAAAATATCCTCACACAATACCAACTTACATAACTCAAGGAGTAACCTACATGATCCCTAAAAACACTGACTCTATGGACGCGGCTGATTATAGACCAATTACTTGTCTTCAAACTATTTACAAAATCATCACTTCATGTATATCACAGATTATCTATCAACATCTCACTGCAAATAATATATTAACTGAAGAACAAAAAGGCTGTCGTAAATATAGTCAGGGTTGTAAAGAACAGATGATCATAGACACAATAGCGATGAAACACACCACCTTAGCAAGGAAAGATATGTGCACCATGTATATTGATTATCAAAAAGCGTTCGATTCTGTACCACATACTTGGCTAATATACATATTACAACATTATAAGATACATCCAACTTTAATAGAATTTTTGAAAGAAGTAATGCAACATTGGGCTACGAAATTAAAAATTGGAAAATCATTAGAAACTACTCCAATAGCCATAAAGCGAGGTATTTTCCAGGGAGATGCCCTGAGCCCTCTCTGGTTTTGCCTCGCTTTAAACCCATTGTCTAATCTTCTCAATGATACTGACAATGGCTTAACAATAGAATCTGACCAATCTGAAAATACTAGAATAACACACCTCATGTACATGGACGATATCAAACTCTACAGTAACTCGGTATCACAGCTTCATAACCTTGCAGACATCACTCAAATGTTTTCCAACGATATTGGTATGGTTTTTGGAATCAATAAATGTAAAACTTTCACATATCGAAAGGGGAAATACATTGAAAACGAACCCTACACACTAGCAACAGGGCAAACTGTTGAAGCTTTGGATAAGAACAATACCTACAAATACCTCGGTTTTCAACAATCTCACCAAATCCAACAAAAACAGACAAAAACAGACCTTTTAAAAAAGTTCAAACACAGACTGAACACAATTTTGAAATCTCAATTAACATCTCGTAATTTAACGAAAGCAATTAACACTTACGCAATATCCATTATGACTTACTCTTTTGGCATAATAAAATGGTCCAAATCAGATTTGTCAAAAATGCAACAATTAATTAACACTACGTTAACCAAAAACCGCAAACTTCATCCAAGGTCTTGTGTGCAAAGGCTGACATTGCCAAGAGAGGATGGTGGTCGAGGAATTATCGACATCCAAAATCTTCACAATAAACAGATTACAACATTACGGAGGTTTTTCTTTGAAAAGGCACAGAATTCATCCATACATAAAATAATAGCAGATTCGGACAAACACTACACACCGCTTAACTTATTCTATAAAGACATACAAACTAACGAACACATAACAACCAATAGCGACAAAATAACTGCCTGGCAACATAAATCCCTCCACGGGAGACACCTGCGCGACTTGCAACAGCCTCATGTCGACATTAAGGCGTCGAACGCATGGCTGCAACGAGGCGATCTGTTCCCCGAAACTGAGGGATTTATGATTGCAATACAGGACCAGATAATTGACACCAGGAACTATCAGAAGTACATTATCCGCAGGCCCAACATCCAAGACCAATGTAGACGTTGTCATAGCGCATCTGAGACTATTCAGCATATTACTGGTGCCTGCAGATCTATAGCCCAGACGGACTATAAGCATCGTCATGACCAGGTTGCTGCAATAGTTCATCAAAATTTAGCACACCAACATAAACTGATTAAAGATAAAGTCCCATACTACAAGTACAAACCAGAGGCTGTTCTTGAAAATACCGCATATAAGCTATACTGGGATAGAACTATCATAACAGACAAGACCATATACAACAATAGACCCGACATAACCCTAGTAGACAAACATAACAAATCAGTTTTCCTCGTAGATATAGCTGTATGTAATACACACAACCTGGTTACAACACACACGGAAAAAATTGCCAAATACACTGACCTGTCAATAGAAATTAAAACACAATGGCAAATGAACCACGTCCGCACAGTCCCAATTGTTGTGTCTAGCACAGGTGTTATCCCCAAATCCCTTCATACTAGTTTAAATACACTACAGATGAACTCATCCACATACTTATTGTTACAAAAAGCAGTAATCCTTAATACCTGCCGACTAACGCGTAAGTTCTTCTCAAATTCTGAGGATTCGTGAATCTGTAATATCGATGGCCGCGAGGAGCAGTGTCGGGACTGCCATACAATGTGTGTGGCAGATTCGATGCTGTTCTTTGCGGCCATCGATATAATGCACTTGGCTTTGGCCCGTGCTTTACTACCCTCGTAAGTAAGGAGAAACAAAGTTCACAACATAATAATAATAATAATAATAATAAGCCCCCTAAAATCCAACCACACGTCCTGATCGAACACCTGATCACGTGGGGGGCGGACAACACACAACCTAAACCACTGGTGTGGCTAACGTGGCAATGGTAACCCACCCATTTAATATGGAGACTCGCTTTAAAAAGAAACTGAGAGGGCCGCTTCCCGGGGGTGATCGCCGGGGCACACCTGGAGCTGACGCTGGGTGTTTCAGCATACGATCCGTCAGCGGTGAGGAGTTGAGCAGGCGGGCTCCCACCGGGTTACCCGAAAGTACTACAGCCGACAGCGACAATAACCCACTTGATAGATTGACAGATAGTAGAACAAATAGCCCAACAGAACCTTACAGCCCAAGTACCACATCTTATGCACCATCGACACGTTCAACACCATCAATACCTACATCGCCACTAAGAAATGACTTAACAGAACCAATCACACCAGCATTGGATGTTGCGCGGGGGGTGAATCCCCTCTTACCCGCGTCCACCAAAGCTGGTAAAGCCAGAGTACGCATGAAATGGACTGCAGAAATAAATACTTTCATCATGCGTACTTACTACCAAATAACAAAACTAGAAACCGACATGACAATGTACAGACAAAAACTGCATGAACTCTTTTTGCAACAATACCCTGAGATCATTGTTACACAACAACGGATATCAGATCAAAGACGAGTTATTGTTAAAAATAAACTCCTATCTGAAGCAATCTTAAATAAGATAAAAGACGAAGTACAAGCTGAACTTTCCCAACAAAATGATGTTGAAACTCATACACCCACACAAACAGTAATACAATCTATACCATCCCAGACATTACACCTTTCATCTAATTTACAACACACACAACATCATAATTTTTCTCATACATCAACTCAAACAGAAACTATTCAAACGCTCATTGAAACTGAAATCGTAGCTTTGAATTCAACTTCGAATTCAAATACTATGGAAGAGCAATTGTTAAGAGAAAAATTGCAAGCAGCTTTAATTAAATATTCCGGTATGGATCCGACAGCCAGACCAAACTTACCAAAACTAAGGTACTCTAAATATCTCGCCAAGCTGCTGGATTTGTATAATAATACTATATTACCGCAATTCATATCTGAAGACTCTCTGTTAACTGACATTCACACTCTTATATACTGTACTGCATTCGTAATATCGGAAGAACTAGGCCACAAAATTGAACACATTACACATAACACAAATCGAAGAAACACTACAAAACCCTCTTGGCAAATTCGAATAGAAAAAGACATAGCCCAACTAAGAGCAGATATAGGGAGAGTCACGCAGTATATTAATAACAATAGGTCTGCAAAAGTTGTAAAAACAGTAATGGAAATATTTAGTAAGCATAGTAGACACAGCAAACATGAAGAAAACAACAAAAAACCAGAAGAATTTCTAGATACACTTAAACATAGACTAAGACTCAAAGCTAGTAGATTGGCAAGATATAAGAAGGCACTTCGAAGGAAAAATGATAATAAATTATTCATTAATAAAGAGAAAATCTTCTACAGAAATCTAAATAAAACTAAGAAAGATACAAATACACAAAATGACACAAAGATGCCTACTATAGAAGAACTCGAAACATATTGGTCAAGTATCTGGGAGGACAGCACAACGCATAATAATGAAGCTAAATGGATAACAGAAGAAGAGGAAAAATGGCAATCGATAGAAGAAATGCAATTTAACGAAATCACTGAAGGTGATATCAACATAGTCACTAATAAAATCCATAACTGGAAATCTCCTGGTGCCGATAAAATTCATAGTTTTTGGTATAAAAAGCTCCATGTACTACACAAGCCTATAGCTAAAAACTTTACACAAATTATATTAGGACAACAACCAACACCTGAATTCATTACAAAAGGAATCACATACCTAATATCAAAAAATCATCAAACACATCTACCCTCACAATATAGACCTATTACCTGTTTACCTACATTATATAAAATACTAACATCCACAATATCATTTAAAATCAATAAGCATATTGAAAACCACAATATTTTAGCCGAAGAGCAAAAAGGGTGCAGGCAGGGCCACATGGGGTGTAAAGAGCAACTGATAATTGATTCGACCATCCATAAAAACGCAACAACTCGAAAAAGAAATTTACACTGTACATACATTGATTACCAAAAGGCTTTCGATAGCATCCCACACAGCTGGTTAATAAAAACCCTACAGATCTACAGGATAAACCCTAACATCATTAATTTTCTGCAAAACCTAATGCCCTCCTGGAAAACGACGTTAAAATTGAATAACAATAACAGCCAAATAACTACGAGAGAAATAGCAATTAGAAAAGGGATTTACCAAGGTGATTCGTTGAGTCCCTTGTGGTTCTGCCTTGCCCTAAACCCATTGTCCCGTTTGCTTCGTGATTGCCAGGCTGGATATAGACTCAAAAATGCAGACACCGAGACTACAATATCACATCTTATCTATATGGACGACATTAAACTTTACGCTAGCACAGACAAACAAATGGAAAAATTAGTGAATATTACAGCAGAATTCAGCAGAAACATACATATGAAATTTGGTTTAGACAAATGCAAAACACTACACATTGTTAAAGGTAAAATTCAGCCTGGCAACTACGAAATAAGCGAAACAGAAACTATATCAGCTATGGAGTCAAACGATGTCTACAAATACCTAGGTTACCACGAATCAAAAGGAATCGATCACAACACTACAAAACTGAAACTATTAGATGAATATAATAGAAGAACAACAGCAATATGTAAGACTCAATTGACAAGCAAAAATCTTATTAAAGCCATCAACACCTTTGCCATACCTATCTTAACTTATTCTTTCGGCATTATAAAATGGAGTAAAACAGACATAGATAATATAGAACGTAAAACTAGAACAATCCTTACTAAACATAACTACTTACACCCAAAATCAGCCATTGAGAGGCTATCAATAAAAAGACAAAATGGAGGCAGGGGACTTATTAACATACAAAAGCTATGGCAAAATCAAATCGATACACTTAAATCCTTCTTTCATAAAAAATCAAACACAAGTAGCATCCATAAAACAATTATCAATAGCGACATAAACTACACACCATTAAACTTATCTAGGGACATTACATCTACAGTTTACAATAGTGATGATCACGAGAAAAGTAAACTGGCGGAATGGAAGGCTAAAGTGCTTCACGGTAGACACCCGCATGACCTTGAACAACCTCATATTGATGCAGATGCTTCCAACAAATGGCTTCAAGTAGGTACATTGTTCCCGGAGACAGAGGGTTTTATGGTTGCTATACAAGACCAAGTTATCAACACTAAATTATAGAAAACACATAATTAAAGACACAACCGTTACCGACGACAAATGCCGAAAATGTAGATCACACCCTGAAAATATACAGCACATAACTGGAGCATGCCCGAACCTCGCACAAACGGATTACACGCATCGCCATAACCAAATAGTTAGCATTATACACCAGAAATTAGCACTTAAACATAAACTCATCCAAGACGACCGAATACCGTACTACAAATACACACCTCAACCCATCCTAGAAAATAGCACGCACAAACTTTACTATGACCGCACTATACTCTCAGATAAAACTATACATTATAACAGACCAGACATCACACTAATAGATAAGATGAACAAAACTACATACATAATAGATATAGCTGTACCCAATACACACAATATTCTAAAAACAATAACAGAAAAAATACATAAATACACTGACCTTAAAGAAGAAATAGTTCGAATTTGGAAACAAGACAAAGTTTACATTGTACCTATGGTACTTTCGACCACAGGAATAATACCAAAACACCTCCACCATAGTTTAAAATTAATAAATTTGGAGACTAAAACATATATCCAGCTACAAAAAGCAGCCATTTTAAATACTTGTCGAATAGTCAGGAAGTTCATGCAGAGCGATGAAACGACACCATACCCAGACTCTACCTCTACAACTGCAACGAACCCATAACAGAATGATAGGTAAAATCCAATTATGGCGCGTACACACCGGGCCGGGCGGGGACGGGCGGTCTTTTCGTGCCTGTTTCGGTCCCACAACAGCGAAAGCTTGTTTGTGTGAGCGGAACGGGTATAGATTCGTTCGTCTTCGTTCGGCCGGTGTGTGCACGCCATTAGACAGACTTGAGACAGACCGACAGAATATAAGAAACTATAGGTTACACTTACTTGGTTTTACCCGTAAATGTAACCTCAACGACCAGCTTAGCTGAGATTATCACATGTTAAAAAAATAATAATAATCTTTTTATTCGAGTAACAAGGACTCATGGTGTTAGTAATACATTTATACTTATTCTATGTTAGTACATACATATATTTCACTATGTATAATATAATCTCACTGCTGCAACATCCCATGAGAAATGGCGTATAGTGGCACATATAGTGGCGTGGCACATAGTAGCAGTCTAGCCTACTTGCAATCATCTTCAGGATGCTGTTGGGGCTGGCCCGGACCCTGCGCACCAAAGAGGCACATCTCTTGCGCATTATGGTATAAAAGCAATAAATCCGGGCATCCGCAAACATCCCTGACGCGCTGCAATAACGGGGCAGCCCCACCAGCACCCTGGACGCATTATTATATTGAACTCTAAGGGCGCTATCCGATCTTTGCTTATATCCGGCCCACAGGCTGCATTTGTAAAATGTGGTGCATATACTTTGTCAGAGTGGTCGGTGTTGGTCCGCGCGTGGTGTATAGTGCGCGAGTACGGCGGCCGCGCATGCGTACCGACACTACGGGCACGCGCCATATTGTTGATGGTCGCCAATCTTGCCAACTGGTCTCTCGCTATCTACAAGTGAGTATATTCATATATTTTTAGATTTAATTTTATACTGGTTTATTCGAATGTTGTGCGCAGTTTTTATCGGTGTATGAATTAAGTCTTTACATGTATGAATATTGTACTATGATATTTTTTGATAATTTGTACATTGTCTCTGTGCCAAATAAATAGAAAAAAAAAAATTTTTTTACAGCCTCCGTGGCGCAGCGGGCGAGTAGCCGACTGTGAAGCGAAAGGCCGCGAGTTTGATTCCCGCATTGAGACAAACTGTTTGTGTGACCCACAGATATTTGTTTCAAGTCTGGGTGTTGTGAGACCGAAAGTCTCTCATAGTCTCTGACACCCACGATACAGGTTATACCTAGTGTGGGGTCAGGACTAGGTGTGTGACTGTTGGGTGTATTTATTATTATTATTATTTATTAATTTATGACTGCCTCGGTGGCGTGGTTGTATTTAGGTGCGACTACCGTCCTGAGGTCTCGGGTTCGATCCCCGGCGAGGGTAAAGTGATATTGGATTTTTCCATATCAGCCCGGAGTCTGGAATTTGTGCCCGATATGGCGTTAGGCTCCCTATCACATCGAGGACGGAATTAAGCTCGGCGAAATGTGGGTGTACTAGTTCGCTAGTGCGCCTCTGCCTACACCTTCGGGGATACAGGCGTGAGCCTATGTTATGTTGAATTTGAACGTCACGTCTAGCGCATACGAGCATAACAAGGACTTCGCTCGGCAACTCCTCGCGATCCTGATGGGCAACGCGATCCTCTACACCATGTTCTACGTGGTGATGAAGCTGGTGCACCGCGAGCGGCTCCCGGTGCGCACGTGGGCGTACGTGATCACGGCGCACGTGGCGTGGTTCACGGCGCTCAGGTTCTTCCTCGATTCGAAGACTAAGTGGTCGGTGAGTTGGGTTTTAGATTTGCAGTTGTCCGGTGTTGGAACGATTTGTACGTTGTATAGCATTTTGAAAATTTTTTATCCGGGCACGTCAAAGTGACTACACTGCACTTGATGGTAAGCGTAGTGTATTTGGAAGCAAAACTAAGCCAAACCCTTTCTGCAACAGGCTTGATGATCTGTTGCGCCGATTCCACATTAAGGTATTTGTTTCGGCATTTCTTCTCAGGTATAGCCACGAAATGCCGACGCCATTATTACTTTATCAATATCTTAAAATCAATATATACTCGTAATTGACATGTGAAAGTGGTATAAAATATCCTATTTGCAGAATTAATGATTTGAATTTGAATTTGAAAAATTTGGTAGGATAAGGGCAAGTGGAAAGAAGAAATTATTATTTGGATATATTGATTATTATTTGTAAATTTTGCATAGGTGCTTCGGTGGCGAAGTGGTATTGCTTGCGAATTACGACTATCGTCCTGGGGCCTCGAGTTCCATCCCCGGATCGGGCAAAAGTGATATTGGATTTTTCCATATGAGGCCGGAATGTGGAATTCCGATATGGCGATAGGCTCGTCTATCACACCTGGAACGGAACTAAGCTGGGCGAAATATTCTAGTTCGCTAATGCGCCTTTGCCTACCCCTTTGGGGATACAGGCGTGAACTTATGATATATCTTATGTTATTTATAGGAAACTCCGGCCCAATCCCGCCGTCACAACGCCCCATGCTCCAGCCTTCAGTTCTTCGACTCCCATGACCTATGGCATGGCATCTCAGCGGCGGCGTTATACCTTTCATTCAACATGCTTCTCACCATGGATGATGGGTTACTAAACACGCCCAGAGAGTCTATACCTACGTTTTAAAAAAAAATTACAAGTTTAAAAACTTTACAGACCGACTTCAAATCCGATCGTGACCAAATTTAAATGGGACCACCCTTGAAATAAGCTCTATCGAACACAAAAATAACTTTGAAAATCGGTCCACATTTGGCGGAGATATCACGTAATAATATAATATACATAAAAAATACAGACGAAATGAGGACCTTCTCCTTTTTGGAAGTCGGTCGAAAAATTAACATCAATCACCCATTGGCACAGTACATACCGTGTTTATTTACTGAATGCGACTGTTGCGTCATGCTAACTCTGTAACGCTCGCCGAACGAGTACAACAGTGCTTCAATCACCCAATGCCACGGTACATACCGTGTTTATTTACTAAATGTGACTGATGCGTCATGCTAACTCTGTAACGCTCGCCGAACGAGTACAACAGTGCTTCAATCACCCAATGCCACGGTACATACCGTGTTTATTTACTAAATGTGACTGATGCGTCATGCTAACTCTGTAACGCTCGCCGAACGAGTACAACAGTGCTTCAATCACCCAATGCCACGGTACATACCGTGTTTATTTACTAAATGTGACTGATGCGTCATGCTAACTCTGTAACGCTCGCCGAACGAGTACAACAGTGCTTCAATCACCCAATGCCACGGTACATACCGTGTTTATTTACTAAATGTGACTGATGCGTCATGCTAACTCTGTAACGCTCGCCGAACGAGTACAACAGTGCTTCAATCACCCAATGCCACGGTACATACCGTGTTTATTTACTAAATGTGACTGATGCGTCATGCTAACTCTGTAACGCTCGCCGAACGAGTACAACAGTGCTTCAATCACCCAATGCCACGGTACATACCGTGTTTATTTACTGAATGCGTCTGTTGCGTCATGCTCTCTCATGTAACGCTCGCCGAACGAGTACAGCAGTGCTTCAATCACCCATTGGCACGGTACATACCGTGTTTATATGGATACTGAATGCGACTGATGCGTCATGCTAACTATGTAACGATCGCCGAACGAGTACAGCAGTGACACGTTAGCTCTATCTCTTTCGCTCCCTCAGCTGACTCGAGCTGATTTTACACGAACGAGCGTTACATAGCCGCGCGTGACGGCTCAGTCTCATTCAATAGCCATAATATAAGCGCGCCTAAAAGTTTTAACTTCAAAATAATCTTGGAAATCACATTTGCCGGTGATATCGAATAACTACAGACAAATTGAGAATCTCCTTTTTGAGGTCGGTTGAATACAGCAAAGTAAAACATCGCTAAGTTTTAGACATTTTCTAACTGTGATTAACTTTAAGTATGTCTCTTTCTCTTTACGGCAAATGGTTGGAGTGAAAGAGACAAAAAGCGAATATGAATAATTAAATTGTAATCGATGTTTTTATTTATAGTATAATCGATTTTTGTATTACTGATAATTTCGGTGCTTTGAGTCGATACGTAAGATCTAATCGCAAATCTTTTACCAGTATCATAATCCACTTTTCAAATATAAAAACATAAGCTCACGCCTGTATCCTCGAAGGGGTAGGCAGAGGCATACTAGCGAACTAGAACACCCACATTTCGCCGAGCTTAGTTCCGTCCCAGATGTGATAGGGGGCGAGTCTATCGCCATATCGTCATTTCAAATATAATCACAAGTTTAAAATGGACCTACTTCAAAATTTATTCGATCGTGACCAAATTTATATGGTACCACCCTTGGAATAAGCTCTATCGAAAACAAAAAGAATTTTGTAAATCGATCCACATTTGGAGGAGATATCGGGAGCATACATACTAAAAAGCACACAAGACAAAAATTATTACCTCCTTTTTTGGAGTTGTTGGAGGAGTTGACTGCCTCGGTGGCGTGGTGGTATTTCGGTACGACTACGGTTCTGAGGTCTCGGGTTCGATCCCCGGCGAGGGCAAAGTGATATTGGATTTTTCCATATCAGCCCGGAGTCTGGAATTTGTGCCCGATATGGCGATAGGCGCGCCCCCTATCACATCTGGGACGGAACTAAGCTCGGCGAAATGTGGGTGTTCTAGTTCGCTAGTGCGCCTCTGCCTACCCCTTCGGGGATACAGGCGTGAGCTTATGTTATGTTATGTTATGTTTTTTGGAGTTCGGAGTCGGTCGAAAATGAGTACCTCTTTTTTTTGGGTTTGGAAGAAAATGGATGTAACCCCGACCTTTTTGGAGAAAGCCTTTAAGGGCCACTTGCAGCTCGGTGATAGATTCCTATTTATCCCAAATCTTGATTTAAAGATAAGAGTGAGCTGTAGACTTAATCGAGTTTAGATTTAACTCAAGATTATTAATAGGGTATTGCACCATTTATTTAAAAAGTGTTAAAGCGATCTTAAGGTAATAATATACTAATAAAACAAAAAAAATGCAATCGTGAAGTGCCTTAAAAAAGCATTTAATTTTTTTTTTCCGTAATTTGGCGAAAACGCTAAGCGCGCTATACGCCATTTTTCGTCGTCAAGCTATCATTATGAGCGTAAACAAATACGCGTAATATTGGAATTGTAAATTATTGCAATTTAAGAATGAGTTACTAACCTGCTGTTCCTGAATGCAAGAATATTAGCGTACCAAATTTATGTATAGAGTAATATACCCTATGCCTCTGCCTACCCCT
This sequence comes from Clanis bilineata, assembly GCA_036417725.1. Lineage (NCBI taxonomy): Eukaryota > Metazoa > Arthropoda > Insecta > Lepidoptera > Sphingidae > Clanis > Clanis bilineata. Next base: position 1,863,487 of record CM071165.1, read on the forward strand.
TCGGGGATACAGGCGTGAGCTTATGTTATGTTTAATACCCTATTTCGCTACAACTCGCCCTTAAGATAATTGTAAAGTGGGTACATATACTGGTATAAAATGGCGGTTAGAGTTATAGATCTTTTAATCTCAGTATTTTTATGAATTAGGCTACATGCTATATACTTGTATGGGTGTTCATAAAAAAGAATTATATACAGGTTGTTCCAAAAAGTTGGCATCAATTGTAACTTAATGGCCGGTACACACCGGTCGAATGAAGGCGAAATAATCTATACCTGTTGCATTCACACAAACAAACTATGGCTGTTGTGTGAATGGAACAGACATAGATTCGTTCGCCTTCGTTCAGCCCGGTGTAACCTGATGTGTGATGTTAATTATAGTAAGATTTCTAATTAAACGGAGTAAACTGACATTTCGAATGTTGTAATTTTTTCGTGAAATTTAAATAGTGCTGCGGTAAAAAGATCAAGATTACTTAAACATTTCAATTCAGTGAACCGTTTTATTCTTTCATTTTCTAAAGTCCAATTCAAAGTAATTCTTACCTAATGTGCGATTAGTACTGCATGTCTACTGAATTATAGTCATAGTAAATTACTGCATGCTAAGTTATTGCACGTCTACTGGAATTATAGTCATGGTTCATTATAAAAATAACTTACAAAAGCTATGAATGTGCCGAACGTAATTTTTCTCAAATAAAAGTAATATTTGAACTTTTCATTGTTATCATTTCGTGTATCTGTTGTGATTTTTTACGCAAAATTTCTTTGAATGATAAAAATTGAACTAGATCAATCACTATGTTTTGAAAGTAAGCAACATTATTTTGGCAAGTGACATTTCGAACTGTCAGTTTACTCCGTTTAATTAGCAATCGAACTATAGATGTCTATTTTGACACAAAGCTTCAAATCTACTTGTCTGCTTACACGTCCAAGGATACGAAGTGTGCAATTGACTGGCAATTATATAAATGGATTTGTTTATGAATGACATTTTTTTTATTTCTAAGGCTATAAGCTTATAATATAATTTATTTTAAGTCAGTTTATATGAGAACAAAGTGCTATGATATCTTTTAAAATGGTTGCTATGTTATATTTTAATATATAGCCTATGTCTAAACATAAGAAATAACTTCGTGGTATGCGTGAATATAATATTAAGTCGACTTAAAAAATATGAAAATTGGCATCTAGATTCTATAAATTATGGCAAAAAAATACTACATCTATGGTTGGTTATTTATGTCGACCAAGTTCTGAGCTAAGCCGCGTCACCTGCACTAAAACATTACACAAAACACCTACACAAAACATGGTATTTCTACAATTTCTTGTCTGTGATTCATTGTTATATGAGCAAGAGACAATGAAAAACCTTGTTTTGTGTAGGTGTTTTTAATGTTTTGCTTTGAAGACACGTGTGCAGGAGACACGGCGTTAGACTTTTGTTACACAATATAAATTAGAAAGAAAAGAAAGAAATATCGAGGTGCCAGAAAGAAATAGCCAATCTATAGAGCGAACTTTGACTAAGTCTGGGTCAAAGAAACGAACTCGGTGAGGATTTGGAATTTTTAAATCGAACTTCAACTTAGTCCGAGCCATATTATACAATAAAAACAGACTGACAGACAAACTGAACAAAGATTTTCTTGTAAAAAATGACTCGGACTAAGTCAAAGATGGATTTAAAAATTCCAAATCCTCACTGAGTTCGTTTCTCTGACTCAGACTTAGTAGAAGTTCGCTCTATAGATCTCAGCCTAGATGCAAATTATCGCATAATATTGTAAGTCGATTTATCAATTCATTCACGCATATCACGGATTTTATGTCGAATATGAAATTGATTATGAATCTTTGGGTTACCATTTATTTACAGTATTATTTTAATGGTTAAATTAAATAGAATATGGCAAAATAATATTATAGCTTGGTAAAAAAATATTCACTGTAAAAATTCAGTTTGCTCAAATTATCGTATGAATATTCCATTTTAAGCATAAATTGAACATTTTTATTGAATAAAACTTTAGCATCGACTATTTAAGCGAGGAACCCGCCGCCTTGTGAATTCCAAGATTCGATTCGGTGGGGTGTATTTTTAACACGATTTTCCCGGGACTAGATCCTCCAGCCGGGTGATGTCAGGCAGGCAGCTGATCGTAAAAACTAAAGCCGGGATTCTTTCTACAACATGCTTGTAAAGTATGTCATGAAATTTGATAAAGGCCTCTGTGGAGAAGCAATGCTTAAAATGGACTTGGCTTTTCGCCTGTGTTCCTGAATTTACGAAAGGGACCGGTCATTGCACGAAAAGGAATGGTGATTGGTGTGAGATTATTTTTCACGAAAGGAAACGCTCAGTTCACGAAAAGGAATGATGCGAGATTATTTTTACGAAAGGGAACGGTCAGTTCACGGAAGGGACAAATGTAAGATTATTTTTACGAAAGGGAACGGTCATTTCACGAAAAGGAACGATGTGATATTATTTTTACGAAATAGAACGATGTGAGGTTATTTTTACGAAAGGGAACGCCGTTCCCACGCGGCTCGTTCGAGCCCTGAGAAGACAAGTTTTATCAACTGAGAGCAGGAGTTGGAAAATTATAAAAGTTATGCTTAAAATGAAATATTTTTAATGGATGACGCGAAAGCTCCAATTCTCACGTGTTAGATGTGCGTTAATTTGCAAAAAATAAAAATTTAAGGACATTTTTAAATGACATTGTAATAAAATATTTTATGATAGTATTTCGTTTTATTTTTTAACACTATTTATTACAAAACATCGTGAAACCTCAAGGGAAGGAGCGATAGCTCAGTTGGGAATGGTACGGACTGCAGAGACTAGTGTCGGAGGTTCGAGACTAACACCAAAATGGAGCAACCACCGACGACTTTTCTATGTTAAGTGTGTTTTCATTATGAATTATTGCTTGCTATAAAGGTGACGAAAAACATCGTGAGGAAACCTTCATACCTGAGAATATCTTTATTTACGAGAATTTCTTTATTTATTTATAATAATTTACGCCTGTATCCCTGAAGGGGTAGGCAGAGGCGCACTAGCGACTAGAACACCCACATTACGCCGAGCTTAGTTCTGTACCAGATGTGATAGCGGTCCGAGCAGGATCATTTCTGACAATCGTAAATGTATTCCAGCTCGACGGGCTTCTATGAAATTCGTATGATATATTAACCAAATACCATCAGTGCGCAGTGAGCTCGAATACATTTACGATTGTCAGAGGCCCAGATGAGCGTTTACGTTTTTTTAATGTAGGTACCTATATATCAGAGACTGGCAATCGAGCAGATGGGTCACCTGATGGTAAGTGATCTCCATCGCCCATAGACACCCAAGATACAAAAACAATAATGGGTGCGTTGCCAACCTAAAAGGAGGGAACGAAAAGGATTAGAAAGGGAGGGGTGGGGGAATGGGCCACCGGAAGTGTCACTCACCGAACGAAACGCGACAGCAAGCTGCCACTTTACGGTGGTTTTCTGTGAGACAGTGGTATCAAACCGGTCGAGCAGGCCCATTCGTGCTGTAGACGTTACTGTCTACACCGTGGCTCTACCACTCAAAACGTATAACGTTCATACATACATAGACTCACGCCTTTTTCCCATAGGAGTAGGCAGAGACAACGTATTTCCACTTGCTACGATCCTTACACACCTCTTTAGCCTCATTCAGTCTCATTACATTCTTCATGCATGCACGTCGGTTTAGGGTAACGTAGCTTACGCGCAATAACGCAAATCAGCTTTACGTGACATAAACATACATTTTACGAACCACGCCTGTATCCCCGAAGGAGTAGGCAGAAAAGAACTAGAAAACCCACATTTCGTCGAGCCCACTTTCGTCTCAGATGTGATAGGGGGTAAGCCTAGCGCAATCTTCTTTCTACCTGCACTTATCCCACCTTAATATGGGGTCAGCGCAACACACTTCTTCAAGCATGTTGCGGAAAGGATTTGGCTTAGTTTTTTTGACATGTTGTTTGACGTCAACTCCTACTAAGGTACCCAATCCCGGGCAAATTAAATTAGTAAATTCGCTTTACCCAGCCTGGGAATCGAACCCAGGACCTCCCGGCCCACAGTCTATATACGCTGCCAATAGACCAAAGTGGCGACACTAGTGTGTGCCTGTTGGGTGTATTTTTATACAAGCATATTCACGCCTGTAACCTCGACGGGGTTGATAGATGTTCAACTTGTCGACTTTAGAAACTTTTTATAGCATCATTTCTAGATTATAGAGTTTTGATATAAATCCTCTGTAGTCTGACGTACCTAAGTAAACTAAAAATATCCACATAATTGGGGAAATTCATGTAAAATTAGGTCGATAATAGACAATGTTTATCGCAAGGTATAAAGCCTAGCCTGCCCCCATTATGTCTATGTATGTATGATTTGACCTAGGAGGTGGCTGGCGGGGCCAGTCGATGCCCTAGTGCCCTGAATCGGCGGCGGGTCGCGTACCGCGCATGTGCACTTCGTACCTTCAATGAGTACGGTCCTCAACAATAGCCACACGTGTAGCGTAGTAAAATCCCAGTTTAGTCGGGAAAATTCGTTGCATTATTCTCTGAAAATATTTTATGTTGATATTCCGCGCTTGAGTTATTTGTATCAGATTGCGATAGTGAGCGGTCCTAGTATTTCACAACTTTATTTATAGATATAGATGTTATGAAATAACTCAATTGATATAAATTATCCTCATATTATCGGTTGTTTATCATTCAATAACATATTTATTTCGTAATATATTTAAATAGTAGGAAATTGTGTAAAATTCGTTTGGAGTGGAGAAATGACATTATGGTTGGGCAACACTCCCCGCTTTTGTTGTCGCCAAAAGAAAAATGGCCGATTCATCTAATGTCAAAACTTGTAGGGCGAGATATTCCATTGAAAACGTGTTAAAATACGACAAAAACGCAACGAAAGTGCTTATGCAGTGTTGGTGACGTGTTTCGGTGCTTAAAAAATAGTGACACTTGGTTCATGTAGCAATATTTTTATGGTGTGTCCGATTTGTTGAAAAGTATATGCACGGATAAATCAATGCACAGTAAGTTTATTTTACATCAACTAACAACAATAACAACCCTGTCGACACATTTACGGGAATACTAAAGCATATTTTCCTCAATAGTGAAGCCTAGAACATGGGTTTATGCCTTGGAAATACGTAAGAATAGTCTGTAATCGTCCGTATTTTGAAGGTCTAATAATCACAAAATATCGTTGAAAATCATTGAAACACATCATCACAGCCTTGATAGTGCTTTTATAACGAGGTCAAAGTGTGCACGTACGCGATAATATTAATGTGGACGTAGTAAAATGATGATTTTTGTGCTTCGTCGCAACTATGTGTCAGTTTTCCATAAATAGATGTGTACGTTTATCATTTAGATATCGCGCTTTAAAGCTGCGAGCGATATGTTTTATCGGTTACTTAATGTGTTCTGTTTTTAAATTTTTCATTTTTTTTATAAGAGACTGGCAAAGGAACTAGGTCTCCTGATCCAGTGATCACTGTCTATAGACACCCAGAATACCAGAACAATAAATATTATCCTGGACATAAAGTTATGTGGAAATCCGTTGTCTTTGCCTACCCCTATGGGAATAAAGCGTGAGTCTATGTATGTATGTATGTATGTACATAAAGTTATTAATGTAGTTATTTTACTCAATGGCATAGTCACACTGGATAAAAGATTTCCTGTAACTTTGAGTGAATTACCACAGTCATATAGAAAACTGATAAAGTGCAATTTGAACAGAAATATAAACTTTATGGTTACTTGCTCCTATAGTTCCATCTTGTTGTTGTGTTTTGTACAATAAATAGGAAATTTGGATGCCCAAATACTGCTTTCCTATCTGTATATTTCCCAATGCAGAGGGTGGCCTGGCACTGCCAATGTCACCAAAATTTACTATAATATCATTGGTATATTGATGTAAACAACATTGAATGATTTATATATATCTAGAACAAACTCCTTATACCGAAAAGTTATTTAAATTTTTTTGCGTGGTTATAAAAGTGTGTTTCTCTGACACATCCGTGCCACCCTCAACTAATCTTGTGAACTAGTTGATAATTAATAATCACGAACTAAGACAGGCGTTCAGTCTCACAACATCCAGACCCAGAACATTATATTGTGGGCCACACAAACCTTTGTCTATTGGGAAAATTGGAAATTGACTGCCTCGGTGGCGTGGTGGTATTTCGGTACGACTACAGTTCCGAGGTCTCGGGTTCGATCCCCGGGTCGGGCAAAGTGATATAGGATTTTTCCATATCAGCCCGGAGTCTGGAATTTGTGCCCGATATGGCGATAGGCTCGCCCCCTATCACATCTGGGACGGAACTAAGCTCGGCGAAATGTGGGTGTTCTAGTGTGCTAGTGCGCCTCTGCCTACCCCTTCGGGGATACAGGCGTGAGCTTATGTTATGTTATGTTATATTGATGTGAACAACATTGAATGATTTATATATACCTAGAACAAACTCCTTATACTGAAAAGTAATTTAATTTTTTTTGTGTGGTGTGTTATAAAAGTGTGTTAATTTTTTTTACTATTATTTTTGGGCTGGTCACGAATCTCTAACACTTGTCTTGGGAGTCCGTAGTCTGTACTACTCTCAAGTAATCTTGTGAACTAGTTGATAATTAATAATCACGAACTAAGACAGGCGTTCAGTCTCACAACACCCAGATCTAGAACATTATATTGTGGGCCACACAAACCTTTGTCTATTGGGAATGAATGCAACCTCTCGGTTCAACACTACTCGTCCACTGCGCCACAGAGGCTGTCCTACATCCTCATACTGCGAGTACCAAGGTTTCCTTCAAAGGGTTTACATGACTCATGATAAGTCATTATGTGGTGTAATGACTTGAAATGATTCTGCATTCTACTGTTGATGAATAACATGTCACTGACACATAGTTCCCATTTGTTGTGCAGCACTTCTGATATATAGTGGTGTGAACAGATTTGTAATTAAAAAAAAAATTGATAGAATAATTGTGATTTATTTTTGTATTTTTTTTCATATTTGAATACTTGGAATTGGAATTATAGTAAAAAGTAGTTCTGTTGTTCAATTATTGTTAACTGTGTATATGTTGTATTTTTTTAAATAAAATGAAAGTTAGACAGCATATTATTACCACTGAAATGTGTTTTATATCTATGCAATTGTAAGTATGCACATTGTTTTGTTTGAATATTTGGAACTGTAATAAAAGACGCAACTGGGTACTTGACTATAGTAACCAATAAATAATAATAATAATAAATACACCCAACAGTCACACACCTAGTCCTGACCCCACACTAGGTATAACCTGCATAGTGGGTGTCAGAAACTATGAGAGACTTTCGGTCTCACAACACCCAGACTTGAAACAAACATCTGTGGGCCACACAAACATTTGTCTCAATGCGGGAATCGAATCCGCGGCCTCTCGCTTCACAGCCGGCTACTCGTCCGCTGCGCCACGGAGGCTGTCATAATAAATCAATGAATTTCTGTAGGAACATAGATTTATCATCTAAATGACGTATGCGATAGGAATTTATTAAAAATACTCCAAGGGTAATTTTATTTTAGTAATTTAAATACTTAATTTTTTATCTGTGAGTCATGTGACTGTAAACACCAATCACGATGCATGATGTCAGATTACTCATTTTTCTTGTTTATTTGTTTCACAATGGCCTAAGACCTAAGATCCAAAGTCATACTGCCAGGTTATTTTTTTTCGTATTTTTATTTAATTCTCAACTTAATTTCAACGCGGATGTGATCGACGATCGATATCTGATCGACGAAATATCTGACCCGTTTTTTTAGTTCGAAATCGAAAATGTTATTTCATCAATATCTTTTTTAAGAGCGATTTTGTATCTATGGCAAGGAACAATGATCACGTCACCCTTAGCTACAGTTAACAGGTGGCGTTTTGGCGGCAAACTAAATTTTGTATATTAATTTTTTCTTTTTTTTAACTAAATATATGAAAATAAATTACGAAATATTTGTTTACATGTTTAGGATAAACTAATAAATAGCCCTGTATGCTTTTTTATAAAAAGTCAAGTATCCAATTCTTGCAACGAGACAAGTGTTTGTATGACCCACAGATATTTGTTTCGGGTCTTGTGAGACCGATAGTCTCGTTGTTTCTGATATTCAATATAATATAATATATAATATAATATATAATATAATATAATTTATTCTGCAAATAGGATATTTTATACCACTTTCACATGTCAATTACGAGTATTATAGCAAGTACTTGTCGCACCCCTCTTCCCCGCGCCTCTCACCCCCGCCATCGGTGGTCCGCGCGCCTCGCCAACCAACGCGCCGCGACAGTCACACTTTGAACTCAGAGCTCCGATAACGCGTTTTTTGTACAGGCGGCCGATTTGTATTCAGTACACCGCCTAATTCACAACTTGTGTAATGTGTATAATTATAAAATATACCCTATAAAATTGGCTCCCAACGTGTCGCGGTCCCGAATCTACGTAGTGCGTGTTAAGATTCCGGAACTTTCCAGTTTCGACTGCAATTTTAGTGCATCGAATAGCACTGAGTGTATTTTACTGTGTTTGTATCGACTATAGCGTACCTATATATTACGCAGTCGAACTTATATACGTAATAAGTGTGACTCTCGAATAGTGTGTTCAGTACATAGGTATTAAAACAGGATTAGGTATCCTAGTTTGCGTCGTGGACTGTGTCTTTGTCGGACGGCGAAAGATAGATTCTGTATACCTATTCACGTACTTTACGGACTCACGTTCGTCGTTGTTTATTTACGAAGTATTTTACGCGAAGTATCGTTGAACTTGTACCTACTTATTAATGGTAATTGTGGTGAACTCTTTTCTGTTAGTATACCTAACTTTCGTCCCAGTGTTGCCGTGTGGGATTTGTTTGAGTTAGTGAGTTGTTTCGACGGAAACCTATACCTAAACTTTTTTCGTCGTCGGTAAAACCGACGAACGACGTGACGAACTTTACGATGGTGTTAACGCGATCTCGTGCCGCGAGTCCGTCACAGACCGGGGCTTCGTCGAGGGACACGGTCCCGCCTTCGCCGTCTGTGGAGGAGGTTTTGGAAGTCGTGGAGCCGTCCTCCGGCGCTGCCCGCGGCGTTTTCGCCGCCGGGGCCGCACTAAACATTGGTGCGTCGCCGCCTCCGTCCGCCATGTCAGCGACGGGGCCTTCGCTGGCGTGCGCGCAGCCTGCCGCCGCCGGCGCTGTCATGTTAACCAACGAGCAACTAATGCTACTATTAAACAGGATAAGTAAAGAGTCGTCGGTGAGTACCACCATTTCACATAATCAGAATTTTTCAAAATGTACTGCGCGTTTCAACGGTGAAGAATCATCGGATGTCTTAGCTTTTATTGACGCTGTAGAAACCTATAAAGAGTGTGCGCGCGTTGAAGATGACATTGCATTGAGAGGTCTATCCATGCTGTTAACGGATTTGGCTGCAACCTGGTGGCAAGGTGTCAAGGCCACGACGCTCTCTTGGTCAGATGCAATTTCGGCGTTAAAGAATACTTTTGGTCCGCGCTTACCGCCTCATCGAATTTATAGGAAGATGTTTGAAAGAGAACAACGTCATAAAGAATCCACAGACTTGTTCGTCTGTCATTTACGGGCGCTGATTGCTCAGTTACCGCCCAGGTCATTGACTGAAGAAGTACAACTAGATATGGTGTATGGGCTTCTTCACGTCAGCATTCGAGAGAAGGTACCTCGTACATGTTTTAATACATTTGGAGAATTGTTGACGGAAGCTCGACGAGTCGAGGATATTTTGAGGGAGAGTCATCCGCCGTCGTCCTCAACGTCATCTCCGTCGTCACCTTCAGCCGCATCGATGCCGTCGGATAAAAAGCGACTTCACTGCGTATATTGCAAGCAATATGGCCACCTGAAGGAGACTTGTCAACGTCTGAAGGATAGAAAGCCAAAGGAAGGCAATGTTGACAATGCAAGGTCAAAACCTAATATCACTTGTTTCGGGTGTGGGGCACCCGGGGTGATCCGCTCGAATTGCATGACGTGCAAAGTAAAAAAGGAAACGGTTGCGTCTGCGTTTCAATCTGTGTCCGCGAGTGTCGTAACCTTGGGTTCGCGCGGGCGACCCATTATAGGTGTGAGCATTTATGGCGAAAGAGGAAAATTGCTAGTGGACACTGGTGCTAAACATTCTATCGGGAGTGTTAGTTTAAAACGTCATTTGTGTAAAAATGGTCATACGTTTGAAACTGTTTTCACTGAGCTTAAGTATGCGGATGGTCGTTCTGTTGCGCAGAACGTAGAGGTAGCGCATGTTGATGTAAAGGTGCGAGGAATAGTGGTGACGGTTAGTTTCATTATGTTGCCATCTGCAACCGAGAGTTTATTAGGGATGAATTTCATTCAAAGTGTTGGCATGGTGTTGGACTTCGACTTAGGTTTATGGTACGTGAGACAAGATAGGACGCCTCAGCCGCTTTGTTTCGAAAGCGTTTCCAGCCCTCCGCTTGGCTGCGCATCCGTTGGTCTCCGCGAAGACGAGGGTTCCCACCTTGTGCCGCACGAACGAGATAGACTCTCCACCCTCCTAAATTCACATGAGGATATTTTCACTCCAGGGGGAGGGCCAACTAAATTCGCACAACATCGTATTGATACAGGAGATGCTGTACCGATCGCAGGACCTCCTTACCGCGTTTCTCCTGCAAAAAAGGAAATTATTAGAAAGGAGTTGGATAAGATGTTAGAAGAAGGCGTGATCGAAGAGGCCGAGTCTGAATGGGCTGCTCCCGTAGTTTTGATACCAAAGAAGAACGGTGAGATCCGTTTTTGTGTGGACTACCGGAAGCTGAATCACGTGACCCGCACTGATCAGTATCCCATCCCAGTGATCGACGAGTTGCTTAAGAGTACGAAAACTAATTGCGTGATGTCGACGATCGACTTAAAGGCTGGATACTGGCAGACGGAAGTTGCACCTGAGGATCGCCACAAGCCTGCTTTCACAACGCCGTTTGGAACGTTCCAGTTTCGCCGTATGCCGTTTGGACTGAAGAACGCGCCAGCGACGTTCCAACGTTTAATGGATAGGATGAGATCTGGACTTAAGGATGTATGCGTACTTACGTATCTTGATGACATCTTGGTTATTTCACAAGATCTGGATCGCCATTTAGATGATTTACAGCAGGTTTTTGATAGGCTTCGTCTTTTTAACCTGAAAGCAAACAGAGATAAATGTGTATTTGCCAGAGAGAGGATTACTTACCTGGGACATGTAATTTCCGCGCAGGGCATCGAGCCTGATCCCTCGAAGGTGGAAGCTGTTGTAAGTATGAAGCCTCCGAAGAACTTGAAGGAATTGAAGACTTTTTTACAAACCTGTTCATGGTTTCGCAAGTTTATTCTGCAATTCTCTGAAGTTGCACGTTCTCTCACGGATTTGACAAAGAAAGATCGACGTTGGCAGTGGGGGGAGACCGAGAATAAGGCTTTCGAGGAGTTAAAGCTCCGGCTCTCTACAAGCCCGGTCCTCCGCCAACCGGACTTCAATGAACCTTTCATCCTACGTACCGATGCTAGTGCTTTTGCCTTGGGCGCTGTTTTGATGCAAGGCCCTACCACCACAGAAGAAAGACCCATCGAATACGCCAGCAGGTTGTTGACCTCTGCTGAGCGGAACTATCACACTACGGAGCGTGAAGCTTTAGCGGTAGTGTGGGCTTTGGAAAAGTTCCGAGGTTACGTGGAAGGCGCACGTGTGCAGGTAGCAACCGATCATCAACCACTGAGATGGCTGTTGTCGTTGAAGACTCCCAGTGGTCGGCTTGCTCGTTGGGCGATGAAAATTCAGTCCTATGATCTAGACATTGGATACACACCTGGTCGTGTTAATGTTGTCGCAGATACCCTTAGTCGACCAGTGATCGACGAGGAAGGGGAACCCGCTCCGGAACCCTGTAATGTTTGTCCCGTAGTTGTTGATTTGCCGCATCGAGGACCCGAAGATATTCGTACTGCTCAGATTGAAGATCCTGAAATAAAAGGGATTATTGAGGATTTTGAGGATTCTGCCAATCCAGACGCCGCTATGCGTTGGACTGACAGAGGGTTTTACCTGTCACAAGGGGTCTTGTACCGTTGCGACCCTGATGGAGAGTCGGAAGAGCCTCAATTAGTTGTGCCCGAATCTTTACGTACCGAGCTGATGCAGGAACTCCATGATGCGCCTACTGCGGGCCACCTAGGGATTGAACGGACTCTGAAACGAATCAAGGAAAGATTTTATTTTAAAGGCATGAGGGCCTTTGTGACTAAGTACCTAAAGTCTTGTGATGAATGCCAAAGATATAAGGCTACCAATTTGAAGCCCGCAGGTCTTCTTCAGACGCCGGTGCTTCACCAGAGATTTGAAGTATTAGCGATGGATCTTTTTGGGCCGCTTCCTGAGGGCCCACGAGGGGAAAAGTGGATCCTCCTCGTAGAAGATACAGCCAGTCGCTGGGTTGAATTATTTGCACTTTGTGACTCAACTGCTGAGACGTGTGCCAAGATTCTTATAGAAGAGGTCTTTTTGCGTTATGGAATACCGCGACGTGTCGTGTCGGATAACGGAAGTCAGTTTGTATCGGCGGTTATGCAGAAGGTTATGTACGTTCTTGGTGTACAGCAAACGCTTATACCGGTTTATCACCCCGAGGCCAATCCGGCCGAGCGTAAAAATCGCGAGCTGAAACAGCTTCTTGCCATCTTGGTAGGCCCTGAGCATAGACGTTGGCCCACGGTACTACCGGCAGTTCGATTTGCTCTTAACAGTGCTCACAATGTAGGAACCGGACAATCAGCCGCCTATCTGACATTCGCTCGGGAGTTGCGTTCTCCAATGTCCGTGCACACTGATATACGCGCTATAGTTAGTAAGCAAAACTTCGTTCCACAAATAACGCCTTACCTTAAAGACTTTGCTCGCATTCTTGTTGATGTCAAACGACGAGTAGAAGACCAACAGGATGTCCGGAAGGCGGTAGGTGATCGACGCCGCCGTGACGTCACCCCGTACAAGGAGGGAGACCTCGTCCTAGTGTCGACGCACTTGGCCAGTAATGTAGCCAAAGGTTTTACTAGCAAGTTCGCTCCGCGTCGTGAGGGGCCGTATCGTGTCTCTAAGGTTGTTACTCCGACGTCGTTTGAAATTGTAGATTCCGACGGGGGAATTCGCGGGAAATACCATGCCAGCGCTTTGACGCCTTACGTAGGGGATGGTTCGGTTATTAGACATCCGCGTCGGCGTGGACGTCCAGCCAAGTCACGGTCGGGTCGTCCTGGTGACTTGGAGGGGGAGGTTATAGCAAGTACTTGTCGCACCCCTCTTCCCCGCGCCTCTCACCCCCGCCATCGGTGGTCCGCGCGCCTCGCCAACCAACGCGCCGCGACAGTCACACTTTGAACTCAGAGCTCCGATAACGCGTTTTTTGTACAGGCGGCCGATTTGTATTCAGTACACCGCCTAATTCACAACTTGTGTAATGTGTATAATTATAAAATATACCCTATAGTATATATGTATTGATTTTAAGATATTGATAAAGTAATAAACGCGTCGGCATTTCGTGGCTGTCCCTGAGAACCCTGAGATACCCAACATACAGGTGTGTGGGGGTCAGGACTACGTGTGTGACTGTTAGTGTATTTATTTAAATTACTTTTTGAAGCGACTGGATCCACCAGAGGAGGTTGACGTCAAGCAGGCAGACAGTCGTAAAAACATAGCAAAATCCCTTCTACAACATGCTTGAAAAAGTGTGTTGCACGACACATTAAGGTGGGATAAGGGCAGGAAGAAAGACTGAAGCAAATTCGATTTGCAGTGGAAACGTTTTTGAGTGGTACAGCCACGCTGTCGACAGTAACGTCTACAGCACGAATGGGCTGGCTCGACCGGTTAGATACCACTGTCTCACAGAAAACCGACGTAAAGTGGCAGCTTGCTGTCGCGTTTCGTTCGGTGAGTGAGATTTCCGGTGACCCATTCCCCCCCCGTCATTCCCAATCCCTTTTCCCTCCCCTTCCATTTCCTCTTTAGGTTGGCAACACACCCATGATTCTTATTGTATTGGGTGTCTATGGGCGGTGGAGATCACTTACCATCAGGTGACCCACCTGTTCGATTGCCAGTCTCTGCTATAAAAAAAAAAACTCCAGAACCTCACCTTGTTGCAGATGTGAGGTGGTCGCGATGTGGGGCGGGGCGGGGGGATGGTGGTGCGGCGCGCTCGCGGCCGCCGTGCTGCTGCTGCTGGTGCTCGCGCAACGGTGCCGGCGCCGCAAGAGGACGCGCCCCGTTATAGCCACGCACACGGTGAGTCTTACAGCCTGTAGCCAGTGTTGATCCTCGCAGGCCCTCAGGGAACGTACCCTACTATGTGATCCGTTCAGGGGAGCAAGGGGGTCTTCAGAATACCACGCTTGGTCACAGGGTTTGCGTTTTCGTGGCGTAGTCAATTTTGTCTAGGGAAATCTCGTGCTTTTTCGAGCTATATTCAAATATGGCGCGCAGCTTTTAGCACTCTTTAAACTCACGGGTGGCACCACATCATAATATATATTTTTTTACTTTTCTTCGACAAAAATTATTTAAAACCATATTTATGAATTACTACGTGAAACCTAGAAGGGGAGGGGGGGAAGAGGGTGGCCACCGAGGGGGGAGAGATATAAAAATTGAACAAAATGGGTCTGCCCACAACTCTAATAGACTTATGATGTCACACTTTCACGGTCTCTTGAGATAGGCTGATAATGTCATATCCAATGACTTAATCACAAGTTTAAAACATCGATTTAATATATCCTAGATGCACAGTTCTTTGCAAATATCGTCATAAAAAGTGGTCTCAGTAATAAAACAAAGGAAAAAATCACAAGTTCTAAATAAATCAACACAATTATAACCCTATGCCAGTGTTATAAAGTAGCTTTGTAGATAGTCACGGGCGGCTTGGCCTCTGGTGGCCCATACGCTTATGGAACATATATATGTGCCGCCTCTGACGCCTCTCTGTTAAACGAAATGAGCAAGCGTTTTTAAATTTGAATTTTGAAATTTAGAATTCTATCGGCGTTCGACTGTATGCAAAAGTAGTGCTTAAGCACTTCTTTGCTGTCCCATTTTCCAAGCGTCAATTGTGCATCTAGGTATATAATATATCGATGGTTTAAAAACATAACAGATCGACTTCAAATCCGATCGCGACCAAATTTATATGGGACCACCCTTGAAATAAGCTCTATCGAACACAAAGAATTTTGAAAATTGGTCCACATTTGACGGAGATATCGCGTAACATACATAAAAAAATACAAACGAATTGAGGACCTCCTCCTTTTTGGAAGTCAGTCGAAAAAAACAATGAATCGCTTGTGATTCGGAATGCAGTAAAGTTGGTAGGTACTTTGTTGCGTTCCGAATAATGATTCTTAATATCCCAATAAGGATTCTTCTAGATAAGTGTAACAAGCAAAAAAGTTACAGTGAATAATATTACTTATTACAACTAACTATAATAAAATTATTGTTGTCTTTTGTATAAAAATAATCCATACTAAAGGTAAAAGTGCTCAATAACAATACAAAACAAATAAATAAAAACTTTTCCCAAAAAAACGGTTGTTACAATAAATCGTTACCTACATTTTAAATTATAAAATATAACCGTCAATTTAATTTGAAACAAAATACGCATAGAAGAGTAAATTTGTTATCTACGGACAGAAAAAATTGGCCTGCTTTTTAACCCACGGAAGTCTGCGCAAGAGGCGGAGGGTCAAATCCAGCTACCGAGGTGTATTATTATTATTATTTTTTTTATTGTTCTAATTTTTTGAAGAGTGATATGAATTTTCTAGAGAATATTACATTTCGTCGCAGACGATCCAGGTCATATTCCAATGAAAATATGACTTGCAACACCCTAGATGGCACCACTAATTCAATTATGTCTGATGAAGATGAGGGCGATACTGGTCAACTACTAATCTTATCGGAAAAAAATAAAGTTCTTTCCCTACAACTAAACAATGCTCATGAAGAAATAGAATTACTAAAGTCCGAGAACAAAAAACTAAGAGAAAATAATGAAGAATTAAGTAAGAACAACGACTTATTAATGAAAAATATACCATTACCTTGTGCTAAACAACAACAGCCCATTCAATTAAAAAAGATTAGTGAAACCAACAACAAGAAACAAAAATATAATACATCTAATAAGACTGATTTAGAAAATTCGCCCAAAAACGAACATATTGAAATTTCTAACGTTGATGAAGCCCGTCAAGATCCTACAATAAACCAAAAACATAAATTATGCATTATCAGCAGTAACAATAGGAACAAAATAACTGAAATCACAGAAGACATTTTCCAAGATACATTTAATTTTTGCCATTACATTACACCTAAAGCTGGAATTTGTGACTTACTTCGAAAAATTGATTGCAAACTCAAAAATTACACAGAACGGGACTACTGTGTTTTATTGATTGGCGAAGAAGACTTCATTACCACAAAGGACTACAATAACATAGTGTTATATATGCGCGAAACATTATCGAAATTAAAGCATACAAATGTAATTATCTGTGTCCCAACTTTTAAATGTAAAAAATATTGTAATTTATATAACAAAAGAATTGAAACCTTTAATAACCTATTATATTTAGATAACTTACAGTATGAATATGCATATATTCTAGACTCTAATTTAAATCTTGCTTATAACTATACGATGTTTTCAGAACTACATGGCAAAATAAATAACCGAGGGATGATAACAATTTTTAAATATATCCATTTATTAGTATTGGACATTGACTATTATATAAACCCCACTCAAAACCAGGAACCTGAACCTGCCATATTTAATGAAAGTACAGAATCAGTCAACAATAATCAACAAGAGCAGTTATTTCGTATATAATACTATTAAAATACTTCATCAAAATATATCAGGTTTAATCACTAAGTCAGATGTATTGAGTATGCATCTTCAAGAATTGTCGACAAACCACAAAGAAATTGATATAATATGTATAACAGAGCATAACATTAAACAGGGCCATGAAAGTATTTTACATATTAATAACTACCACATAGCTTCTTGCTTTGCAAGAAACAAAAATAGGGGTGGTTCATGTATTATGATAAAAAATAATAGTCACCAATACAAAGAGTTACATGATGTTATAAAAGTATCGGTTAACGGGATAATAGAGTGCTGTGCGATAGAACTAATCATACATAAATTAGTAATTCTTTGTGTTTATCGAATTCCTCAGAATAACTCAATCTTGTTTGATATATTTTATGAGAAATTACATTATATATTAACTAGTATATTAAATTTATCAAATAAAAATATAATAATATGTGGTGATTTTAACATAAACACTTTGAGACGCAATAAAAAAACTTTAGACTTTGAAAATTTTCTATTAAACTTTAATCTAAAACTACAACTTAATTGTCCAACAAGATTAACAAGTCAGACTTGCCTAGACAATTTTGCTCACAGTAAAACCAGAAATAGTGAATGTCATATTCTAGATCTCGGTTTATCGGATCACACTGCACAACTTTTAATATACCCCGTCAAACAATCTTTTAAATTTACCTCCTGGCGTATAAAAAAACGCGATTATAGTATGGAAAATATGATTAAATTTAAGTCATATATCACTAGTCTCTCCTTTTTTGATATGTATAAAACTAATTGCCCTAACAATGCATATAATGAATTCATAGACCTTTTCCTACTTTTTTACAATCTTTGTTTCCCTTATGTAATAAAAACAATTAGGTTCCTTAGAAATCCAAGATGGCTATCATCAGGCATAAAAAAATGCGCTAAACGAAAAAGAGAACTCTTATGGACATATAGGCGTAATAAAACTGAGAACAATAAGCATCTTTTGATTAACTATACACATAGACTCAAAAAAATAATCAAACTCACTCAATTTGCACAAAATAATCATTTAATCCTATCCTCAAAAAATAAATCTAAAACAACATGGGATATTATAAACAGAAATAAATATAATGTACCTAAACAATCTATATCAAATATTATTACTGAAAAGGAAACTATTACAAACCCTATCAAAATTGCTACAGCTTTTAATGATTTTTTCATAGATCAAACAAACTCACAGTCCACAATGAAACCGATCCTTAATTGCAAAATTATCAGAAATCACTCTTCTATATTTATATCCCCCGTAGGTCCCTACGATATTATAAATATTATCAATAATTTAAAAAACAAGAGCAGTACTGGTCCAGATAGCGTAAGAACAAAAATAATTAAATTTGTTTCTCTAATTATAGCTCCACATATAAGTTACATAATTAACCTTTGTATATCTAACGGTGTATTCCCAGACAAATTAAAACATACTATAATTAAACCTTTACACAAAAAAGATGACAAACAAATGCTAAAACACTACAGGCCTATTGCTCTTATATCAATTTTCTCCAAAATCTTCGAGAAAGTTATTTACAACTCATTTTATAGATTTTTTGAAAAATTTAATATCCTAAGCGAAGAACAAAAAGGGTTTAGAAAAGATAAAAACATTAATATGGCCATTTTTGATTTCTTAAAAATTATAGTAGACAATGTTGACAAGAGAATACCTGTTTGCTCCATTTTTATGGATATGACAAAAGCCTTTGACTTTGTTAATCATCAGATACTTCTCCATAAATTGGAAACATATGGCATACGAGGTAATGCATTACAGCTAATAACATCATATTTGAGCAATAGAACTCAACATACTGAAATAACAAAATTGTGTACTAAAACTAAACTAGAAAAGTCATATGCCTCTAACTCACGAAAAATAACATGTGGTGTACCACAAGGAAGCGTCCTTGGACCATTATTGTTTTTAGTGTATATTAACGATTTGCCATTCAATGTTACTTATCCCATTAGCCTTTTTGCAGATGACAGTACAATAACAGTAAAATGTAATAACGTCATAACATATGAAACAGAAGTGAATAATGCACTTGATCAAATTATCACTTGGCTCGAAAATAATCAACTTAAAGTCAATTTAGAAAAAACTAAAGTCTTGCATTTTTCTCAAAGAGTCATCCAAAGCCATATCAATATAAAATATAATGAAAATATAATACATGACACCAACAATACTAAATTTCTCGGAGTGTATATAGATAACAAACTAACATGGAAAAGCCACACTGAAATGTTATGTAAGAAATTACACAAATATTCATATGCACTACATGAACTATCAAAAATTGTAGACCAAAAAGCTGTTTTGATTGCCTATCATGGATATGTTGTCTCCAACCTACGATTCGGTATAATATTCTGGGGTAACTCAAGCGATTCCCAATCAGTTTTTATAGCTCAAAAAAGATGCGTCCGTGCTATTTGCGGCATCAAACCTAAAGATAGCTGTGTTCCATACTTTAAGTCACTGAAATTGTTAACTTTAGCATCTATTTATATATACGAAGTTGCTATATTTGTAAAAAAGAACCCCAAACTATTCACTATTAACTCCCAAAAACATAGCCGCATATTAAGGAACGATAGTCTATTAAGTATTGAAACATCAAGGACTACATTGAAACATAAAAGTGTATACTGCATGGCTATAAAAATATTTAATAAACTGCCTGAAAATATAAAAAACTGTAGCGTTCACTCATTTAAGAAAAGACTGCAAACATTACTAATAGAAAAATGTTATTATACTATAAACGACTATTTGCAAGATATAATAATATAAATATTAAGTTATCATTGAGTTTTTTTTTTTCATATTACTTGTTATAATTATATGTATCATAATTAAACTTATGATCGCTTAGTTTTAAGCTAGTTTTTTAGATAGATTTTTTAAAGTATTTATATGCTCTAGTAGCAGATTTCGGCTGTACTTATATTTTTTAAGACCAATTATACCCGATCTCATAAATAAATGATTTGAATTTGAATTTGAATTTGAATTTAGAATAAATAATCAAGCGCGAGTAAATATCCATAAACACCCGTTTCTACTGAGTATTTATGGCGCATTTCTTTATAGTTTTTTTTTGCAATGTGATAGTTTGAAGTTTTATACTATAATTTTTTTTCACGTGTATAAAATGTATGTAGAAACACGTGAAAACTAATTTCTTTATTGTTTCGTTGTAAGTTTAAATTATTCATAAGCCTAATTAAATGTTTGATTTATGTTTGATCACAACATTGCAAAAAAGAAACTATAAAGAAATGCGCAGTAAATACTCAGTAGAAACGGGTGTTTCTCAGTAGAAATGGATATTTACTCGCGCTTGATTATTTATCCGAGAAAAATCCCATTATTATTCGGAACGCAACAAAGTACCTACCAACTTTACTGCATTACTAATCACGAGTTCACGAGCGATTCATTGTTTTTTTTTTAAGTCATTGGATATGACATTAGAGAAGAATCCCATCATTAGTTTCGAATCGCGCCCCCAGCTTTGCCCACCTGAAACTATACACTGTACAAAATATTGGTCTGACGGCCCAATTACCGCCTCACTTTCCCAATTCCTATTCCCCTTTCGGGTGGCAAAGTACTCATAAAACATTTGTCTTAGGTGTCTATGGGCTGTGGTGATCATTTACCATCATGTGACCCACCTGTTCGTTAACCAGTCACTGCTATAAAAAAATATAGCGACGCAAGACTAGACTGTATGGCGCCTAAAGTTGAGTATTTCAGTGTCCCGTCGCTGGAGCTCTATCTTTAGTTTTCACTAGTTCTTATTTCTCGAAAACTGGTAGTTTTCGTTTCCCTTTTTTATAGCAGAGATTGGCAAACGAGCAGATGGGTCACCTGATGGTAAGTGATCCCCACCGCCCATAGACACCCAAGACACAAAAAGAATCATGGGTGCGTTGCCAACCTAAAAGGAGGGAATGGAAGGGGAGGGAAGGGGATTGGGAAAGGGAGTGGGGAAATGGGCCACCGGAAATCTCACTCACCGAACGAAACGCGACAGCAAGCTGCCACTTTACATCGGTTTTCTGTGAGACAGTGGTATCTAACCGGTCGAGCCGGCCCATTCGTGCTATAGACGTTACTGTCTACGGCGTGGCTCTACCACTTGAAAAAGAAGATATACTTTCACATACATTTCTTGCACATACTTTCCTCATAAAGAGCTAGTATGTGCAAGAAAAAACGAATATGATCATCGTTTTGCTAACTGACAAAATTCGTAGTAAGTAGCTATACATACTCAAAGGCATCGGCGTGGGTTTCCCAATAGGATACAAGTCATCCTCTCTTCTGTGGGTTGAATAAACTCAATGTTACATGCATAGGCAAAACGCATGCGTCACAACAATATATGTCTCATCGGCTACGTATAAAATCTTATGTTCCATGCCAATACTTTTCAGAAAGCCAGAAGCAACGTAAACGTTCACACTTAAATTCTCATTAACATGAGTCATTTACAAAAAAGAGAACTTAAAATATCGCCGTTGAGTAATATTATATTTTCATTCCAGGTACATATTGTACGTGACGCGTTCCCCGCTCGACTTCCGCAACCCCCGCGCGTGACTCACCCCTCCATCCCTTTTCCGGTCACCCCGATACCCCCACGCAGGATCCTAACAACGCTCGCCGGCGCGCCAGCCGACGACCCCAAAAATCCCCCACCCCAAATCGTGATAGTTCAAAATTCCACTCAGAATACCATAGCCCAGGGTCAAAACCCGGAGCCTTCGAGCTCGGCAGCCCCTCCCGAGTTTAAGGGGATACCGAAGTTACCCCTCCCCGAACAGTGGATACACAAACGACCGCTCGATTGTAAATATACAGCAACTATACCACGACCTTTGGTTCAAATCGTGAACGCGGATTTAGGCAGTGATTTGAACCAAGAGACTCGAGCTAAGAAGTTCAGCGCGACTCGATCACCATCCCTAGAGAAGGACGAAAAATCTCCATTCGTGAGCAGCGCAAAGTCTGATAAGGTTTTCGGTTTCGATTCGGATATTGTAAACAAATTAAAAGAGGGTGAAATGAACGAGAGGATGATGTCGAAAGAGGGCGAGAGGAGTCAGGACGCTTCGCCTAGCAATTTGAGGAGGTTCAGATCGGTTAGTACGAGACTGAATATGTGCAGTGTGAACGATAGTGTAGAAGTAAGGGAACAACAAGAGAGACTCGAGATGCAAAACTCGCCGAGAGTGGTCGAATGCAGTTCGGCGAAGGAAAAATCATCAGCGCCCAAATTCGATTTCTCACCCAAAATTCTAGGCGATTCGATAACGTCGCCAAGGTTTTTCACACCTCCGGAGACTGTGTCGCCCATGTTCTTCGCCGAACCGTCTCCGAAATCGGTGTACTACGACACGGTGAGGTCACCCAAGTTTTTTCCTGACACTCCTCGTGATAACGACGTGCCACACTCTCCAAGGACTCTGGCAAGCCACCTCAACAGAAATGGTTTAGAGAAGCCAAGTTCACCGAAGGTTTTGAGCGCCAGGCCGAGTCCTAAAGTTCATAGTTATAACAAAGAGAATTACTTCACTTTCGACCAGTCTTGTTCTCACAGGGAAGACGCCAGGATGTCGCCAAGACCTAGGAAATACGGGGGGAGGAATTCAATTGAAAAAGAGAGGTTTACCCCACCTGCTGATAAAGAGATAAGGAAGTACAGAAGGCATAACAGTTGCGACACAAATTACAAAACTGTAGAAGTAAGCATAACTAGTGATAATAAACAAGAATTAAAAGTTTTGGATAAGGATGTAGTGGACAGCTGTAATAAGATGGAGTCGTTACAAATCGAATCGAAAGTTGAGGATAAACCTAATGAACTGACGCCAAATCCATCGAACACAGCACAAGCGCGACGCCAAAGATTAAAATCAATTTCACTCGACTCGGATAATGCTAAAATTATAGAGCAAAATTTGGGTCTGCCGATAGCTAAGCAAATGAAAGATCAGATGAACGAAGCATACAAGAATCAGGAAGTAAGCGCGTCTTGTGAAAGTATGGAGCGGCATCCAAAAACGCCGAGCAAAGAGCGACCTGTTTTCAAATTCGAAGATAATAAGGAACGGGAACCGGACGAGGCCAAATCTCCTGTGAAGCAGAAAAAATGTCTCCGACAAAGTTCAGACACACAGTCATTTTTAGATATGCCTAGATTCTCGCCCAAGGAATTCGAAATCACAGTGACGTCTGAGGAGGGAGCGACAACATCCGCCGATTTCCAAACGAAACCCAAGACGAAGAATTTGCGAAATCTTACCATCGACTTGACGAAACGAGACAGTGAGTTGGAAAAGGAACTGTTGGAGTTCGAGAAACTGTACACGGATGCTGAGGAAAAGAAAGTCAAAACGCCGACTTTGAAGGTCAAAGCGACGTCTCTGGACTCGTCAGAGACCGTAAATCTCTCTCTACCGCAGAAGAAGACGTTGGAAGTGCCTCAAAATTCGATTTCAGTCCCTAACACTCCCAAGAGACAGCTCAAAAGAATACTGGCCCAGAAATCATTGAAACATGACCCATGTGGTGCGAAATTGGGGTATAATTCTATACAATCAAACGCGGAACAGCGGAGATTTTTCATGAAAGCACAAGACAGTGGTATTTATTTGAGAGAAAATCATGCAAGTCTTATGTTATACCAGCCTGGGACTTCTAGAATAGGCTCACGAACCATGGGGTCTTTCGACGAAAACATGACAGATTTTACGGAAAACCCGCCAGAGATCAACATATCTGGGTCAGATAATAGATATCACATGGACTCTGGTCAGACATTGGGCTCAAATTTGCTTAACTATAAGCAGAACTTGAGCGTGTCTAGTACCAATTTGAAGACACTTCCCGAAGGCGTGCCTTCAGACGATTTTGAACCTAGTGTGGAAGACGAAAAGGTGATAAAGAAATTGCACAGAAGGAACTCCAATCAAAGCTTAATGCTAAGCACACATAGCCTGCAAGGCTCGAATTGCTCCCTCAATAGTTCGGGGGCATCCTGTCACAACTTAGCAACAGTGAGGACCAGCTTATCGAACTTCAGTTTAAACTCCGACAGACAGAAAAAGCTATCTTTAGAAATGAGAGATTCAAACGCATCTTTGATAAACACAGAACATTTGACGCCTACAACTAGAGTAATATGTTCTTCAAACACAAATTTATCTGGAGAAGTGTCGAAGAACTGTCTTCTTCAGCGTAGAGGATCTAACAACAGTTTGACATTGAATATTTACTCGTCAAATAATCTGAGCAGGCATTCGAGTAATAGCTCTTTGAACAAAGACGCTAAGCCGGGACAAAAGAAAGGTCTACTCGAACGGAGAAGCTCAAATACCTCGCTGACCCTTAATATCAACACTTCAAACCCTCAGCTATCAGTTAATAGGGGTCTTAGTGTCTCGAATTATAATCTAAATGGTTCGTCTTGTAACTTAAGTAGATATAATAGCAATCATAGTATAGACAATCCTGCTGCAGAGCCAAGGAAAGGTATATTGGAAAGGCGTAGCTCTAATACTTCTTTAACTCTTAATATCCAGGCGCAAGAGCCAAGAGATTTGGAGATTGATGAGACACTTTTAGAGCCCAATTTGAAAGATTTACCTCATAGAGATAAGCATCGAAAGTCGCTAAGCACTGAGAATTTAATACCCAAATCTTACAAGCACAGGGCACGGAGGTCTACAGAAAAAGGCGTGGGATTCGGCTCCCATGACAATTTATGGTCCACATCGTACACGGAGGTGGAATACCCTCAGAATTTAACTTACGTCTGCGGGGATCAGGAAAATGAAATCATATACGCTTTTGGGCGTCAAGAAGATCCAAATTTCCAGCAGGGTTTTGTCAGGAATATAACAACGAAGCCTCTAAGTCCTCAGAGCACTTCAGAGGACTTTCGACTCTATTTAGCTAATATGCAACACCTTCAAAACGCCTCAAGCGTCCTCTCTAGGAAGCAGTTGCGTGACCTTAACGAGGTCTTTCAAAATGGGTATTCCAAGGTCAAATGCCATAACACATCAGAAGGTCAGCACTGCTGTTCAGGCAGGGTTGAAGATATATCCAAAGAGAACCCCCAAATGGTCATTCCGGAGATATCGCAGCCATGTTCTGAGTACCAGAAGATGCTGCTGCGAAACATGCACCAGGAATTTTGGGACATGCCCACGAATTTTCAGGAGAAACCCATAGTGTCTGGATCCCATCCCAAGAATAGATATAAGACGATATTGCCGAATGAACACTCGCGATTCATTCTGAGGAACGACGCAGGGGCAAGTGAAGGATATATCAACGCCAATTTCATAAAGGTGAGTACTTTTCACCTAATAAATAACAGCTTTTGACTTCTTGTGTATGAATCTTTACACAGTACTAAATAATCTTTCTTTTTACCTGCCCTTATCCCACTTTAATGTGGGGTCGGCGCAACACACTTTTTCAAGCATGTTGCAAAGAGGATTTGGCTTAGTTTTTACGACCGGCCGCCTGCCTGACGTCAACCACCTATGAGGGCTCCAGTGCCGGGCAAATTAAATTAGAAAATTTACTTCGCCCGACCTGGGAATCGAACCCAGGACCTCCCGGTCTACAGCCCATACATGTCCACTAGACTAAGGAGGCGACAAAACACAGTACTAAATAATATAAAATAAAAATAAAAATGTTTATTGGTCACGTAGGCATATCAAATGCACTTATGACAGGTCACAACAAGGTCTAGATACATTTATGTAATAACTAGCTTTTGCCCGCGGCTTCGCACGCGTGTTTTGTAGGGCCAACGGTAAAAACATTTGATTTGTCGATCCACCCTGTCGTTTTAGTCTAAATATTCTACAACGGGGCGACTCAGATATCGATTTGGAAGTAAATCGGCCCAAAACCAAAGAAAAACAAAATGGCGGCCACTTTTGACACTTTTGACATCGGTTTCGTCGTTTGGAACCACGGGGCGACCCAGATATCGATTTTGATGTCAATCGGCCCATAATTTATATAATAATCATGTTACAACACTATCAAATTAGAAAACAAGCAGGCTGGTATGGACACAATAACAAGGATGGGGCTCAGATAAAAGGTTGTGATTTGTAGGAAAGGGAACGAACGGAATATGACGGGAATGTTATTACTACATTTACAGGATGCTTCATAAACTTGATATCAATAATAACTACACTTAAAGAGACGACGGCTAGCAATCTAGCGGTAAAGTTTAAAATTTGGCTCATAGTTTTTGAATAATGGAAACTTGATTTTATGACAAAAAACATTTTTTTGGCTCATTAGGTCAGCTGCAGTACATTTGCAAACCGCTTATGGAGTGATTTATTATTTTTATTCACATATAAAGCCATTCCCATGCTAATTGATTTACTGGTTGCGTTCCGATTTTAATATCCCCATGCTTAATAATTGATTAAAAAAAACAAGTAAAATTTTGCTAAAAGAGTGCCTCGGTGGCGTGGTTGTATTTCGATACGACTACAGTCTAGGTCTCGGGTTCGATTCTTGGGTCGGACAAAGTGATATTGGATTTTTCCATATCAGCCAGGAGTCTGGAATTTGTGCCCGATATGGTGATAGGCTCGCCCCCTATCACATCTGGGACTGGGACGGAACCAAGCTCGGCGAAATGTGGGTGTTCTAGTTCGTTAGTGCACCTCTGCCTACCTCTTCGAGGGTACAGGCTTGAGTTTATGTTATAACACTCGTTATCATTTTACTGTGGGATCAGGAATATGTGTGATTATTGGGTGTTATTAAATTGATCTTTATCATATTCTAAAATGAGTTTCACTACTTCCAGGGCCATGAATACACGAAAAATACATACATAGCCACCCAGGGACCCCTGCAGAACACCATCTATGATTTCTGGCTGATGGTGCACCAAAACACCATGGATTATAAGTCCCGACGACCCCCCGACCCGGGACCTGTGCCCCCCAACTACGGAGTCCAGAAAATCGTAATGCTAACGAACTTCATCGAGAACAACCGACAGAAGTGCGAGAAGTACTTCCCGTTAGAGGTCAGCGAAGAAGTTGAAGTGAGAAATCCGGACGCTGAAGAAGAAAACCGTTTCGTGATCAAAAATTGTGGAATGATAAAAAAGTCCGGGTACACTATACGAAAATTGAACGTGAGGTTTCATAAAAGTGTTTGTGATTCGCGTACGAGTGATACCGGTAAAATAAATAGTGATTCCGATAAAAATAGTGATACCGGTGAAATAAATAGTGATTTCGGTAAAATAAATAGTGATTTCGATAAAATAAATAGTGATACCGGTAAAATTAGTGATTTCGGTAAAATTAACGTTGGTTACCAGCGTGTTATGCGTCCGAGTCTCACACGCGACGTCTCTATGGACATTTACGATAGAGGCGACACCAGACTTGACATAGACCAAAGTGATAGAAGTGACCGGACTGACACGAGTGACGTCACAGTATACCACTACTGGTTCCACAATTGGGCGGACCACAAGTGTCCCAAAGACGTGAACGCCCTCCTTACTCTAAGCTTGGACGTCTTGAAGAACAACGCCTACGACTTCGACAAGGTAAACGAAGTAACCGACGCGTTGTGTCAATGCGAGAGTCCTAAAAGCGATTCGAAGTTCCTGTTCCCGCCGCTAGAGGGCGTCGTGCCGTGCGAAGCTAAGTACGAGGTGTCCACGCCTCTAGATCTATCTGTGGACACTTTTTCACCGACCACCATTGTGCATTGCTCTGCTGGTATTGGTCGGACAGGCTGTCTTATAGCCATACTTAATGGTATAAAACAGTTGTCGAATGAGCAAAAGGTGGATGTGTTAGGCATAGTTTGTAATATGCGACTAAATAGAGGAGGTATGGTGCAAAATTCAGAACAGTACGAGTTGATACATAAAGTGCTGTGCTTGTATGAACAGGCGTGCTTGCCCGCGTTATAGCTATGTGGGCGACGGTTTGGGTTTATGGATATTATCCCTAGACAGCCATAAGGCTAAGATACTAGTTTTTTGAGTGATATAGTTCTGACGAGTGAGCTGATCTCTGTACGACTGCAGACATCCCCACCATAAATAATAGTTATTAGTTTATGGAATATAGGGGGTGCTATTTCGGTCATATTACCTGCCGACAGCCTCCATGGCTTGTCGGGCGAGTAGCCGGCTGTGAAGCGAGAGGCCTCGGGTTCGATTCCCGCATTGAGACAAATGTTTGTGTGGCCCACAGATTTGTTTCAAGTGTGGGTGTTGTGAGACCGCGCTTCTCTCATAGTCTCTGACACCCACGATACAGGTTGTACCTAGTGTGGGGTCAGGATTAGGTGTGTGACTGTTGGGTGTATTTATTATTTACCACCAAAATTCTAGTATAGTTTGAAAGCTTTGTAAGGATTTAAATTTGGTCCGGACTGTAATAGGGTTTATGCATGTATTTTTTATGATGAAAGAATTTCGTGGACTGCCCAAAAAGCACTTGCTTGTTTTGGAGATATGAGAGCCAATAGTATTACTGTGGAGGATGCTCAAGAAGTGGAGGCGTTTAAGTAGGAAGGCGGACCCTGGCACTAGGCCGTGATAACGACAGGTAAAAAGAAAGAATTGAATGATGAGACTGCCTCGGCAGCGTGGTTGTATTTCGGTACGACTACGTCCTGAGGTCTCGGGTTCTATCCGCGAGGGTAAAGTGATATTGGATTTTTCCATATCAGCCCGGAGGCTGGAATTTGTGCCCAATATGGCGATAGGCTCCTCTATCACATCTGGGACGGAACTAAGCTCGGCGAAATGTGGGTGTACTAGTTCACTAGTGCGCCTCTGCCTACCCCTTCGGGGATACAGGCGTGAGCTTATGTATGTATGATGAGGCAGTAATTCATATTTTAGGCCGATGTGTAAATAGCCAGAGAACTTTTTTATTAATTTATTTATGGCTTTTGCGGTGTCGCCATACCATAATTCTGATTATTAAAAAATCTGCCCTTAAAAAGTGTTTTTAAAATTTAAAAACCTAGGGATAGTATCCAAAAATCACGAAAAAAACTATTTTTTTCGGAGCTTAAAGCAGTCTTAGTAT
This sequence comes from Clanis bilineata, assembly GCA_036417725.1. Lineage (NCBI taxonomy): Eukaryota > Metazoa > Arthropoda > Insecta > Lepidoptera > Sphingidae > Clanis > Clanis bilineata. Next base: position 1,892,790 of record CM071165.1, read on the forward strand.
GGTTAATGTACATTTAATTTTTCACAAAGTTATGTTTATAGTTTTTACTTGTGTTCCACTATGTTTTATTTATTTATTGTACATTTTTAATTTTAAATAAAAAAGAAACAACACTGAATTCTTTGACACTGAACAGCGCCACCTATTATCGAAAGTCGGTACTTCAGCTTCGTAAACTCATTCATAGATGTCGTTACTTGTAAAATGACCGGTCATGCTTTGCAGCCCACTTAAAGGAAGCTTATGTTTTTGACTCTTGTACATCAATATATTATACCCTAGATGCACAGTTCTTTGCAAATATCGTCCTAAAAAGTGGACTCAGGAATAAAACAAAGAAAAAGATCACAAGTTCTTATTAAATCAAACACAAATATAACCCTATGCAAGTGTTATAAAGTAGCTTTTTAAACGAAATGATCAAGCATTCTTAAATTTGAATTTTCAATAGAATTCTATCGGCGTCCAACTGTAGGGAAAAGGAGTGCTGAAGCACTTCTTTGCTGTCCCATTTTCCAAGCGTCAACTGTGCATCTAGGTAAATAATATATCAATGCTCTTATAGTTCAACCAACTAAAACGAATGTATGTAGAAAACTAAAACTACCTCTGATTTTGAGATATTAAATCTATTTCAGATGCTAGGAAAAGATAAAACGCTTAGGTGTAGTGGCAAAGTATATGGGCTATGGATCACTCTAGGGTTTGAAACCTAGCGGCAACGCTGTTTTTGTAATACCGGATCCACACGAATTTCCGTCCATAGACACATACATAAGCTCACGCCTGTATCCCCGAAGGGGTGGGCAGAGGCGCACCAGCGGTCTAGAACACCCACATTTCGCCGAGCTTAGATCCGTCCCAGATGTGATAGGGGGCGAGCCTATCGCCATATCAGACACAAATTCCAGACTTCGGGCTGATATGGAAAAATCCAACATCTCCGCCCGACCCGTGATCGAACCCGAGACCTCAGGACGGTAGTCGTACCAATTTCAAATTCAAATCATTTATTCTGCAAATAGGATATTTTATATCACTTTTACATGTAAAATTTACCGAAATATAACATAATAATCACGCCACCGAGACACCCAAGACAATAAGAATCACGTGTGCGTTGCCAACATAAAAGGAGGGAAATAGGGATTGGGAAAGGGAGATTAATTGGGCCACAGGAAATCACGCAAGATGCCACTCTACGTCGGTTTTCTGTGAGGCAGTGGTATCTTACTGATCGAGCCAGCCCATTCGTGCTGTAGACATACTGTCTACAGCGTGGCTCTAAACAAAAAAAAAAAAGCATTAAAACGTGTGTAGCGCAAATCCCACATTAAAGTATATTTCGCAGGGGTCAATGTCTGATAAATAAGCACGTCGACCACCTGATGGTAAGTAATTCCAACTAAACTACTAACGGTACAAAGAAATCATGGCTGCGTTACCTATAAGGAAGGAATCACTTGTGCGACAGCTGGTTACTAACAAAATAACAACCGTAACTAAGTAATAAATAGTTGAGCAAACATTTTGTTTACTAATAAAAGAGCTCGGTTTTCCTATACAATTATTTGCCGATGACGCCATTGCTAAGTTTACTCTCAGTGTTGCCGGTAAGGAAAATTTCTACCATATTGGGGAGATTAAGATGTCTTCGATTTTTAAATTCTGTATTGGTTTGAAGGGTCCTTGCATACACATTCACGCTTGTCATTCCCGTAGGGGTAGGCAGAGACATAACATGTCCTCAAGTTTATTTCAGTCTTCTGAGAGGGGGTGAGCCTACGTCAACGGTTCCCGTGGGATATCCAGGCGCACGAAGCCGCGTATAACAGCTGATAGTGAACAGACTAGACGCCTTGATAAGTGATTTCCGCAGCCCATAAACATCCATAATTGGTTACCTACTTGACTATGTTTGATTTTGTACACATTTTTATATGTAATAGCAAATAAAACAAAAATAAACCCTTCTGTAAAAACTGCATTGAAATTGGTTGAAAAATGAGGCAGAATTTTATATTTTAAATTCTGCAATGAGCAAGAGTGGGGACGTAGTGGAGATGTCTTGCTATCCTTTTCCAACGCACGTACCGTTATAGCGTGACGTGATTATACTGATACTTCTTTCCCGCAGTTCGAAGGTTACACCAAACTTTAAAACTAGTAACATAACATAAGCTCACGCCTGTATCCCCGAAGGGGTAGGCAGAGGCGCACTAGCGAACTAGAACACCCACATTTCGCCGAGCTTAGTTCCGTCCCAGATGTGATAGGGGGCGAACCTATCGCCATATCGGGCACAAATTCCGGACTCCGGGCTGATATGGAAAAATCCAATAACACTTTGCCCGACCCAGGGATCGAACCCGAGACCTCAGAACCGTAGTCGTACCGAAATACCACCACGCCACCGAGGCAGTCTAACTAATCAAAACTAGTAACTTTTTTATTATTAAGAATATTTCAATTCTTTCTGTGCAGACATTTAACAGACCACCATTCAACCACGCTTGATCACAGGGGCGGGGGGCCTTAGGTTTTCGTCACATAGTCAATAACCTCTAGGGAAATTTCGTGCTTTTTCGAGCTATACTCAAATAAGCCTCAGCGTTTAGCACTTTTTAAATTCACAGGTGGCAAACACATCATAATATACGATAGCATCTGTGGCGCAGTGGGCTAGTAGCCGGTTGTGAAGCGAGAGGCCGCGGGTTCGATTCCCGCATTGAGACAAATGTTTACCTACAGATATTTGTTTCTAGTGTGGCTGTTGTGAGACCGTGCGTCTCTCATAGTATCTGACACCCACGATACAGGTTATACCTAGTGTGGGGTCAGGACTAGGTGTGTGACTAGCGGGTGTATTTATTTACTTATTATTTAATATGTATATTTCTTTTTTACTTTACTTCGATTAAAAATGATTTAGAACCATATTTATAAATTACTACGGAAAAACTAGAAGGGGCTGTCTGGCCAGTACGGTTGATCACTGATGTATAAAAAATGGGTCACGTTCACGTCGTATGGGTACGTCCCCAGAGTAGCCTGTTGTGAATCGAGGGGCGAGTTCGATTCCCGCACCGAGAAATGTTAGTGTGAACCACAGTTATTTGTTTCGGATGTGGGTTGTGAGACCGAAAGTGAATTTCTGATGCCCACGAGACAAGACTAGACAAACAAAACAGGTTGACGTATGGAAAAAATAAACGAAAACTTTCCGTTGTACTCATGCGAGTCGGGCTCGCACACCGAGGGTTCCGTACAAACTAGTGGGTATGATAAATAGTTCGGAATTTAGTGTTAATAAATCATAAAAATAATTACATACATACATACATAAACTCACGCCTGTTTCCCGTTGGGGTAGGCAGAGACTAAGGAGCGCCAATTGATTCGATTCAAACACACCTCATTCGCTTCATCCACAGTCATCAGTCTTTTCATGCACGCTTGTCCGTTACGAGGACTCCTTATTTGGCCCTTTTTCAGGAGATCGCCATAATATTAGCCCTGTAATAATACTGTCCCACTGCTGGGCACGGGCCTCCTCTACTAGTGAGAGGGGTTAGGCCTTAGTCTACCACGCTGGCCTAATGCGGGTTGGTAGACTTCACATACCTTCGAAATTCTTGTGGAGAAATTCTCGGGTATGCAGGTTTCCTCACGATGTTTTCCTTCACCGTTGTAGCGAGCGATATTTCACAATGAAAACACACTTAACATAGAAAAGTCAGAGGTGTGTGCTCTTTTTGGGGTTGGTCTCGAACCTCCGACACTCGTTTCGGCAGTCTGTACCATTCCCAACTGAGCTATCGCAGGAGATCGCCAATTTGGTCCTTAAAGATACGTCTAGGACGTCCTCGGCCGTCACTAATTCTTCTTGTTCTTTCGTGTCAATGGCTTCAATAACAACGAATCGACTCAGATCCTTCCCGACCAGAAGCCCACCACTCCTAGAGCTGCGTCTGTAGCCTCCATTAGGTCTTCGCTTGTGCAGGTGGTAGGACACAGCGGACAGACAAGCAGGTGCGACATGTTCTGCTCGGGGGCACCACAGACACATTCGAGCCTCGATGAAAAACCCCACCTCACCATATTAGTCTTGCAATGACCCACTCCGGTACGAAATAATTAAAAACCTGTATTAACTTGTGCTAATGAAGCTCTTTCACATGATACGGTTTACTTTGGACCCTCATTCCTTGCATAAAGACCATCATTTTTGAGATTAAATTAAAAATGTACAGTTTTCGGATTGTTTCCTTTATGTGTACTATGAGACAATGCTTCTTGCCAAATGTTATAATTCTAGGTCAACGGGACGTTATAGGTTTTGATTCGATTGTGAGTGTCCAAACATGCAGTTTTTTACGACATAAACGGCTGTAACTTTTTTACGATAAGAGAAGTTTGATTTTCACAGCTGCAAGGGACTACAGATATGCGTATATGGTTTTAACTTCAACTTGATACCTCCACGCGTTCCCGAGATAGAAGGTTTTGATAGATGGATAACAAAATGATCTTATGCACGGACGTAACTAAAAAAAAGGACACCATCTCGCCTATAGTTAAACGGACGCACACAAACGCGCCTGTACATAATCACAAGTTTAAAAACTTAACTGACCGACTTCCAATTTTCCGATCGTGACCAAATTTATATGGGACCACCCTTGAAATAAGCTCTATCGAACACAAAAAGAATTTTGAAAATCGGTCCACATTTGGCGGAGATATGGAGTAACATACATATAAAAAAAAATACCGACGAATTGAGGACCTCCTCCTTGTTGGGAAGTCGACCGAAAAGTACCCTACGCACACACACACACGCCATTACGTGACGAAATATCGATGGGCCAAAAACTCTGCTTCATTTTCAAAGTTTCGAGCGGTCCGTCAATTTTTTTTTCGTCCGTGGTCCTATGGTTGCCTTTTATCGACCGACTTCCAAAAAAGGAGGAGGTCCTAATTCGTCTATTTTTTTATGTATGTTACTCGATATCTCCGTCAAATGTGGACCGATTTTGAAAATTCTTTGTGTGCGATAGAGCTTATTTCAAGGGTGGTCCCATATAAATTTGGTGACGATGGGATTTGAAGTCGGTCCGTTAAGTTTTTAAACTTGTGATTATTTCTGTTAAGGTACGGAACCCTACAAACATTTCCGCTGAACGCCCGCGCATCTCCCACGTCATTGCAGTAGGAACATATAATAATAATAATAATATTAGCCCTGTAATATTACTGTCCCACTGCTGGGCACGGGCCTCCTCTACTAATGAGGGGGGTTAGGCCTTAGACTGCCACGCTGGCCTAATGCGGGTTGGTAGACTTCACATACCAACATAAAAAATACAGACGAATTGGGACCTCCTCGTTTTTTGAAGTCGGTCAAAAAGGAGGAGGTCCTCAATTCGTCTGTTCCGTTATGTAGGTATCTTACGAAATATCTCCGCCAATTGTGGACCAATTTTCAAGATTCTTAGGGCAACTTGCACCACCATTTCTAATCTACAGTTAGTCCTATTCTGAAGTTAAAACGAAGGACATGCAATGTAGGGTCAAGTAGGGAACAGTGACTCGGGCGACAACAGTGGCTCGTACTTCGAGCTGAAGGAAAGGTAGTAGATATTACTTATCTCACACGTTGGAGCCCCTTGGCACCCGAACACGTTAATAAAAATTCATAAATGCCAAATTAAAATATGTACAGTAGTTTGACAATGTGTGGAGTGAAATTCAAGTTAACCCTATGTAATTTGGGTACTTGATTATGTTTGATTTTTATATGTACTAGCAAATTAAACCAAAAAAAGAAACTTCTGTAAAATCTGCATCGAAATTGGTTAAAAAATGAGTCAGTAATTCATATTTTAAATTCTGCAATGAGCAAGAGGGACGTAGTGGGGATATCTTGCTATCCCTTTCTAACGCAAATGCCGTTATGGCCCTGACGTGATTTTACTGATACTTCTCTGTTCCGCAGTAACACCAAATTTGAAATGCTTATAACTTTTTTTATCTGTGAGAATATTTTAATAATCCTTTCAGTGCTATATTTGAGATAGCGTTAATTTCATATAAAATTAATAAAAAAATACATATTAGTCAATAGGCCTCCTTAAAAAAATCCGAGCCACTGTTCCCTCTTTAACCATACTACATGTAATTACAGATAATATATGATAACTTTTAATTAATGTAATGATTTATTTATTTAATGATATGTCCTTCATATATTTCTTTTTCAATTTAACTTGAGGTTAGGACTAACTGTAGGTTAGTAATAGTGGAAGTCGCCCTTATTGTGTCCGATAGAGCTTATTCTAAAGTGGTCCCATATTTGGTCACGATCAAATAAGTTTTGAAGTCGGTCCCTTAAGTTTATTTTCATTATTTCTCTATTTTTGTTTGTTTTGTTCATTTCTTTAATAAGCAAATTAAAACATTGCGAGTATTTTTAGAAGTCGCATGTTGTGAGACTTGTGACAGATAAAATTATTACCATTTATTTTTTTGTGTCGGCGTTTTTTGCAGTCTGTTGTGATCGGAAAATATGCGATGTTCATTTATTTGCTAATGCGTCAGGACCATCGATATATTATTTACCTAGATGCACAGTTTGACGGTCGGAAAATGGGACAGAAAAGAAGTGCTTAAGCACTCGTTTTGCATACAGTCCGACGCCGATGGAATTCTAAATTTCAAAATTCAAATTTAAGAACGCTTGCTCATTTCGTTTAAAAATCTACTTTATTACACGTGCATAGGGTTATATTTGTGTTGATTTAATTAGAACTTGTGATCTTTTTCTTTGTTTTATTCCTGAGACCACGTTTAAGGAGGATATTTGCAAAGAACTGTGCATCTAGGATATATTATATTGATGGTCATGACCATGAGATATATGATAAGGTCAAATTCTAATCACACCATTTTATTGTCGGTTTAGCTGGGTCATTTATGCTAATGACCTGCGATGTTTTTCAAATACGACTGAGTGACTTATGTCCATGAGGTCACAACTTTTGGATCACAAGTATTGTGCTGTTGTCCTATCTATGTACTGTTTGTTGAATGTCTTCGAATATACAGGCTAGCAGCGATAGCTCAGTTGGGAATGGTACGGACTGCCGAGACAAGTGTCGGAGGTTCGAGACCAACCCCAATATGGAGCATACACCGACGACTTTTCTATGTTAAGTGTATTTTCATTGTGAAATATCGCCTGCTATAACGGTGAAGGAAAACAGCGTGAGGAAACCTACATACCCGAGAATTTCTTTACAGGAATTTGAAGGTATGTGAAGTTTACCAACCCGCATTAGGCCAGCGTGGTAGACTAAGGCCCAACCCCTCTCAATAGTCGATGAGGCCCGTGCCCAGCAGTGGGACAGTAATATTACAGGGCTGATATTATATACAGGCTAGAGTAACAGACCAGTAGTCACCTGTAGACAGTAAAGTCTACAGCAAGAATGGGCCGGATTTACCGCTTTGATACCACAGACAACCGATGAAGGCGCGTCTCCTGCGCTAAAACATTACACAAAACATGGTATTTCTAAATTTTATCTATGGTTCATTAATACTCATTTGAAGAATTATGTATTATCTATATCGTATGAAATTATTGTATATTGCTTTTGTCTTAATGAATATTAAATTCCCATTTTGACATTACAAACCGGTTAGATACCACTGTCTCAGAAAACCGACGTAAAGTGGCAGCTTGCTGTCGCGTTTCGTTCAGTGAGTGAGATTTCAGGTGGCCCATTCTCCCCATCCCTTGCCTAATCCCATTTCCGTCCCCTTTCATTCCCTCTTTTTAGGTTGGCAACGCACCCATGATTCTTTGTCCTGGGTGTCTATGGGCGGTGGAGATAACTTACCATCAGGTGACCCATATGCTCGTTTGCTACTCCCTGCTATAAAAAAAACCAGGACCGTCTTAAGGCACGCATGCATGTCTTAATGCATGGGCCCCTGGGCACACAAGAATTGGGGGACACCAACCTTAGCTTGCCTGGTGACGGCTACCTTTTCAGCGAACTCACTTCATATATTCATCCCTGAGCTCGGCGAAATGTAGGTTCCAGTTCGCTAGTGCATCTATGCCTACCCCTTCGGGTGTACAGGCGTGAGCTTGTGTTATGTGTGTGTTAATATAGGTCAAGCAAGCAGCTGGCACAAGGGTATCGACACGTTAGGAGCCTTATTAGGGCAAAAGAAGTTTACTCTGCCATTTATCGTTTTTTTTGCGTATATTTTTATCATTATCATGCAAGCATGAACTGTCATGTGTTTAATTATGTTCGTCGACTAAACAATTGCATGTCAATAGATTTGACAAAAGTTGAATGACCTGAAATTGCTAGCCATATAAGATGTATACTGTTTCAACTTTTAAGCAAATATTTATTCATATTCTTCATATCGACGGTCGAAAGCATACTGTAGTATCTCGAAAAATCCAACTTTACAGGAGAGCCCAGCAGTGGGACAGTAATATTACAGGGCTAATATTATTTTATTTATTTACTGCATGTAAATTCAAACACTTTTTTCGTTGATCGATGCACATGTTAGTTCATATTTTGAAATCTACTGAACCGATTTTGATGAAACTTGCACTATTCCCTAAGTTGGAATATACCTAGTCTTTCTTTCTACCTGCCCTTATCCCACTTTAATGTGGGGTCGGCGCAACACACTTTTTCAAGAATGTTGCAGAAATGATTTGGCTAAGTTTACGACCGGCTGCCTGCCTGACGTCAACCCCCTCTGAGGGGTCCAGTCCCGAGCAAATTAAATTAGAAAATTCGCTTTGCCCGACCTGGGAATCGAACCCACGACCTCTCGGTCCACAGCCCATACATGCTGCCACTAGACCAAGGAGGCGACTTGGAATATACCTAGTCCACCAACATAACATAAGCTACAAAAACTTATACAGTGTGTTTCATAAAGTTGGTATCCATAAAAGGTACACAGATTGAGGTTCTGTCTAACAACATATCCGTGAAGAGAAAAAATAATTATCACGCGATTTCGAATTTGTATACGTTTCATACTTAATATTTGTGGAATAATAAATCGTGCAACCCTAATCAGCTGACTTCATTGACGACGCGACGCGCGGTGTAGGTACATACACCACAGAGCGCGGTATTCTCTTTGTACTCCAACAGATAGCACGGGCGGTGACGCCGCGGCAGCGTGGTGGCTTTCTAAGTTTCTATGAGGATTATTTTTTTATTAAATGTAATTTATTTCCTTTAATAGTGAAGAATCGTCATGTCCTGAGTTTGAACAATGTATTAAAAGATTAGTAGTGTAATTGTCCACTTACCACATGTTGCGTTTCGTGCAGCACAAAGAACTTTGCACTACACTTTTCTATGAACACTTACTTCACAAATAGGGTTCGAAATGAGCTCCTCCTTTTTCCAAACACTTAATTATTCTGTGGTATATCAAGGACCTAGTGTTTCTTAACATTTGTGGGGTTACTGATTCAAAAGCGGATTTGGATGAAACGTGCCTCGATGAAACGCCACCGATACAGCTCCCGACCCCTACGACAGCTACCCCCAGCAGCACCGACACATAAAATCATTTCATAGTACTCGCTATTCAAATACACACTCGATCGCGACATTTTTATAAAAGTTGAGAGCGACTTCACAACTTTACGGTTAGTTAGCAACTGCCGAAATGAAGGTACATAATTTTCAATATGGCGGTAGAGTTCAACAAGGCATAATTAAGAAACCCCGATAGGCTACTATGAACTGAAGAAAAAAAAAACATTCAACGGAAATTTAAAAAAAACTTCTTCATACGTTTTTATTTATCCGCATCAAGCATCAATAAAAAAAAGTCAGTATTATAGGATAAAAATTAACTACAATTACAAAATTATGCAGAACCATTTTATCTATTTTCATAATTTTTTAGCGTTCTGTCGTGTAGTGTGTTTTTATTGACGGCGAAAAGTTTGCGGACAAGGAATGCGCCGGCTTTCTATCAAAGGATTGCCGCACGTAGCGGCGCATTGGCAAAGAGTTAAAATAGTGCCGCGGAAATATGGCAGTTCGAACATAGTGATGCTTTAGTATGATCTATTCGGATAATCATTAGAACTAGGTACTAAATATTCGAATAATTTTAATGGAAATTAATACTACCTTCAGGTTGGTGAAAAAAACCCTGTATGAATGCTTAACCGAAGTCCAGGTTTTGGGTAAAGTTATTGCAATCACCACATTATTCTTATCAGCTCAGAAAATAAAATAGTTCGTAAAGATTAAGACAATGCATCATATTCATACAAGTAAAAGTTGTACTTCATTTGTAGAAAGCGAAAATTACGATAAGTACAGATGTAAATTTTAATTAGAATAATGAATTAACTTTGGTATTAAATATTGAATCATTCTAATCGATTGAATCAATCAATTCATTGCATATTTAATATTTATCAACCGCCCATCCCTAGCGCGGTAATACAGGCAATACTCAAAAGACACAGCTACCGCTTTTGAAATATGTGCCGCTAATGTCTGATTGGCGATAAACTACCGACTTTTCATTGAGTTCTTGCGACAGTCCACGTGGACTTCATAGGTATAGCAAGAGACAGTGACCTACCCCTCTGCGCCGCGACTAGCAAAGAGTAGTGAATGTTCGTTGTGAAATATGGGCGATTTGATACATGCCTAATTAGTTTAGACATGTAGAGGTGCTTTTAAATGAAAGAAGTGAAAAGTTGATCAATATTTTGTTGTCACTAAGCAAGTGTAATATTATAATTTACGCATTTACTTTAAAAAAATATTCGTATAAATTTTAAGTATGTAAAATACTTCAATTTTAGTCATCGCGCACAAAACTAAATCGTTCCATTCGTTCATTTCGTTAAGTTAGTAAAGTTTTGTGTGCAGGTTTAGACACATCTAGTTTTATTTAGTCTTTGTGACCATGTGTTGTTGACCGCTGCCAGCTGATCTAGGGTCATCACAACGAAAGATTTCATATTATTTTCGAAGTCTGATTGCTCAGTAACTATAAGGTCTATGGAGTTTTTAACTTCACGAAAAAGTTGCCAATCACCGGCTCTATGTGTGGACTTTTCATGGGTACCAACTTTATGAAACACCCTGTATATCTGTTTTGGCTTAAAAGATTTTTTAAAATAGTTTTTTGGCTCTCCTGGCCGCGGTAGCGTGGTTGTATTTCGGTACGACTACCGTCCTGAGGTCTAGGGTTCGATCCTCGGGTCGGGCAAAGTGATATTGGATTTTTCCATATCAGCCCGGAGTCTGGAATTTGTGCCCGGTATGGCGTTAGGCTCGCCCCCTATCACATCTGGGACGGAACTAAGCTCGGCGAAATGTGGGTGTTCTAGTTCGCTAGGTCGCCTCTGCCTAACCCTTCGGGGATACAGGCGTGAGCTTATGTAATTCCCTTCCCTTTCCCAATCCCATTTCCCACCAATGCAACGCACCCAAAATTTTTGGTGTCAGTTGTTTAAGAGCATGATCACAGATCACTTACCATCAAGTGACTCACCTGCTCGTTTGCCAATCTGTTATAAAAAATAGATACTCAGACATTAATCAGCGTCATATAAGTATCAAGCAAATACATCAATACACCTTATAAGCAATAATCAACACCCATTGTCTAATTTAGTACTAAAAAAAGTGTGAATTGTTCATAATAAGTCCCAAATTGTCTATTGTAACTGTTGTTTGTGACTAACTAGTGGCATTGTATGTGAGCTGGAAACCGTGAGGATTGGGGTTCAAATCCCGCCATCACCCGTGGTAGACTAAGGCCTAACCCCTCTTATTAGTAGAGGAGGCCCGTGCCCAGCAGTGGAACAGTAATATTAGGTACAGGAGGGTTACCACCACCTCTTATAGCAGTATTATTATAATCTTACGTTGTTTTTTTTGTACGCGTATCGGTACAAGTAAGATTGTAATAATACTGCTATAAGAGGTGGGAGTAGCCCATTAGGGCTTTTCTTTCTAGCTGCCCTTATTCCACCTTAATGTGGGGAGGTCCGGTCGCCGCAACACACTTTTTCAAGAATTTTGCAGAACAGTTTTGGCTTGGCTGTGGCAGAAACGACCGCCTGCCTGACATCAACTCTTTTTGGGGATCCAGTTTTCAGATTTCCGTCCGTCCGTCCCAGATGTGATAGGAGGTGACCCTATCCCCATGTCGAGCACAAATCCCAGACTCCGGGATGTTATTAAATAAAAAAAAACAATAACACTTACCACGACCCGGGGATCGAACCCGAGACCTCAGGACCGCGCACGCAATACCACTTCGCCAGTCGCCACCGAGGCAGTTTTTTTTTAATTCTATTTACGTTTTTTCGCATAGTGTTGTCACATTTTGATAATGAATGTGATGACAAAAAGTGTTATAGAAGCAAAAAATAATGTTATTAGCCAAAAATTACATGTCTACACCATATTGTGCGTGTTTTTGTAAATTACAGTAGGATATTTGGTGTGTCATCACTTAGGGTTCCGGAACCCTTATATTGTCGTCATGAACGCCTGTCCATCCAGTGGCGTAGCTAAGTGAAGAAGAAGTAGGCCCTCGCCCGCGGTCTCGCTCTTAACGGGGCCCTTCGAATCGCCATTAAATCAACCCCCAGACTTTACCAAAGATAAAAAAATCACGGTAGAGATAGAGAGGTAGAGCTTAAAGAGTCAACGACTTGGTTTAGACAAGTGTTGAGTTTTTTTGCGGCTCAGCAAAGTGACTGCACCTGATGGTAAGCGTAGTGCAGTCAAAAAAAACTAGCGACCACTGACAAACATTGTGTTTATCAGTGGTTGTCAGAATCATGCCGGACTATTTATGCTTCTCACTGCGAATCCGAAGAGGGAAGAAGCAAATCGAGGGGCTTGCGACAAGACAGGCGGATGACCGATGTAGATACAGGGATACCCCTACACCCGTCACAACCAACCATCAAGTCATGCCGCAAGCCCCTCGAGAGAGTTTAGAAAAGGGCACTTTAATAATTGTCATTACCTCGCCTTCTTGTCTCCGTGGTCTCGTTGCAGCATATATGGTCTGTGAACCGGAATACCTGGGTTCGATTCCAAAATTATTCTAATTTAAATTGGCCACCATTGGATTCTCCAGAGAGGGTTGACGTTAGGCAGGCAGCCGTTCTTAAAACTGTCAAATCCTTTCTACAACATACTTAAAAAGTGTCGCGCCGACTATATTAAGGTGGGATAAGGGCTGAAGGAAAGAAGGGTATTTTAGTATTTTCTTATTTACTTCCACAAAAGGAGGAGGTCCTCAATTCGTCTGTATTTTTTTATGTATGTTACTCGATATCTCCGCCAAATGTGGACCGATTTTCAAAATTCTTTTTGTGTTCGATAGAGCTTATTTCAAGGGTGGTTTCATATAAATTTGGACACGATCGGTAAATTGGAAGTCGGTCAGTTAAGTTTTTAAACTTGTGATTATTACATACCCGACTACCGCGAAAGGGTAATATTTCAACTCGAACGTTGCTTCATTGCGCATAGTTAGACATGCACTTGGACGATTTTTATAAATTGCAGAAGGATTTTTAGTTTGTCATGATTTTTTATTGGGTTACAAAGCAAGCAAGTCATATAGGACACTGCACAGCCTTTTTTGCCACGTCAAAGAATCCACAATACACTTACTCATTTACTCTTAGGAGTTTCAAACTCCAGTCCGTCTGTAGCTCCGCGATATCTATTTCTACTGACAAGCAGTGGCGTAACTACAGGGACCATGCCACGGACCCCCGATAAGGGGTCTCCATGTCAGTTGGAAGGAGGCATTGGATCGAAAAAGCCTTGATACCCGAGGCACAGGCGTAGCCAAGTTTTAGTATGGGGATGGGGGTGCTTCAAGGCAATAAATCAACACTAATGCGTTACCTAATGTTACATTCGGAATATGATTATATTCTTAAGAAAAAAATTATATTGAAAAAGTTGTTTAATATTTTTGATATTTATGTGTTGAACTTCCTCCTCCTGGCTAATTTCAGGGTGGGGTTGTTGGTTACGCGCGTGCCCCGAAAGACCCCCCAGCCGGCCAAAAGGAATCCAATGAATTTGCCATGGGCCCTAACATAGGCCCTAATATAGTGACGTCACTGCTGAGCAAGATTTGTGAGAGCTGATTGTGCAAGCAATGTGTTCAATGAAGGACATTGTAGTGTGTAATTACTGGACATTATGGACCTCACTTATTAAAAACAGTTTAGCTGAGCAAATGCCTATGAATAGTCTGTCACTTTTTTCCTTGTCACATTGTTTGAAAATAAAAGGGACAGAGCCCTTCCCATCCCTTTCTTTATTCTGCAGTTTTTAAAAATAAGTCTTAAATTCCTTTTAATATTTGGTGAAGAGGTTTTTCTATAGTTTTTTTAACAAGCTGTTTTTAACAAAAATAAAACCCTTGTAATTACAATCCTTTCCTTATCCGTTTGTCTAAAATTTTACTTGGTCCGAATCTAGCGAATTTTAACAGAATTTTTCTTATTATCTTCCTTAAATTTTTTTTTTTATTTTACTATTATTATTTTTTTATTTTTTTTTTACGGGCCGGATGCTTATTCAAGTGGTGAATAAAATAAAATAAATTACTGTGACACTGGCAAAATCACCATGTGGTGGAGCCATATTTCTTAAAAGAAGAAGAAGAAAAGGGACAGACTATACTTACTTCCATTTGCTCAGTTAAACTGTTTTATAAGTAAGGCCCTATAAGACTTAAGATCTTTGGACTTTGACAACCTGGGCGAGTAGCCGGCTGTGAAGCAAGAGGCCGCGGGTTCGATTTCCGCACCGAGGTCCGAGACAAATGTTTGTTTGTCACAAATATTTGTTTTGGGTGTGGGTGTTGTGAGACTGAGTCTCTTGTAGTTTCTGATACCCATGATACAGGTGGGGTCAGGACTGTGTGTGTGACTAGCGGGTGGTGTATTTAATATCTTAGAGTGACGAGTGCAGCTGTGATGCCGCCATTCAGTGTAAATAGGGATGAAAAGAAAGGAACTTTATTTAGCCAACACTTAAGACCAGCCGTGAACACCGAAAATGGGTTCAGGTGCACGTAGATAATTAACAAAATATAAATTGTTTTATTATTTGGCAACACGCCAAATAGTAATAACTATACTATAAATAAACTACGAGTTCTTCCCGAATGTAAACCCCTCACCACCCGGCCCCAACTATCTGTGACTTTACTTTATTCTTCCCTACATACTCTTGTCGTAAGTGGCTAAAGGTGCGCAGCGTCTTAATCTACTTTAGACCAATAATGAGACTTTATTTAACTAACAAACGCTATTAAGACCGTTTTAATGTCCTGCTTAACGAGTATTTAATGTCTGTATTTGATCAAGCGCGGTTAACCCCCTGCAGGTCGATTCTCTAAGGTTTCATTTGTGAAAACATCGTTGCGGCATCGTTGCGGCAACGATGTTGTCATTTTTGTATTCAGCAAAGCACAAAGCGCACGCAATAGCGCTATGCGTGATGACGGCGCTTATGCGAACTAGCTCTCTCGAGCGAGGCGTTTGACATAAATGTATGGAAAATGGTATTCTCTAAGACCCAACAACGTTGAACGCTCCGCCGATCTCAACGATGTGCACTGCGCGAGCTCGTCGTCGATCGCAACGTTGTGGCGTTTCTTAGAGAATCGACCTGCTGTTTCTGACAGGTGAATTAAATCAGCAATAGTATAGTTTTCAAATTCTTCATTAATTTGTATGATTCAATCTTCTTCTTTATATAGTATAAAACAAAGTCGCTTCCCGCTGTCTGTTTGTCTGTCCCTATGTATGCTTAGATCTTTAAAATTACGCAACGGATTTTGATGAGTTTTTTTAAATACAACTGTAGACGATGAATTAATAATTTTCTGCCGCAGGCGGGAATGCCAATAAAAAACCGTAGAATCTTAGTGTTTAGATATATATTCACTATAACTACGGGTAGGTTTTTTCTGTACAATGATTTTCCTTATTACGATTCTATAAAATACTCTTTTATACACACTGTTTTAGAGTGATTCAAGAGAAAGGATATATGAATACATGTATAAATTCATCCAGTATGTTTGTCAAGATGCAGGCTTAGCCGCGGGAAAAAACTAGTTAATAATAAAAGACACATTACATTTGGTTTCACAATTAATTGTGATATTATATTCATTTTTTAAGTTGTTTAGTTTATTAGCTATAAAAAAATGTTTATAGCCAAATCTAACGTCATTGGTTCTTGGTACCTTTGGTCATGGCGTTCAGAAAAAAAATTGCACAATCAAAATATTTACAATTTGTATGTATTATTTCACACCGTCACTGACATGCGAAATGCGTATGTGACTTAATAATTGGTTGTATATAGAATTTTGTATAAAATGCATCTAAAAATATGTATAGGATTAAGCAAGGATTAAGATATTTTATAAAAATTATATATCACGCATAGCGCTAGTGCGTGCGCTTCGTACCTTGCTGAATATAAAAATGAAAACATCGTTGCCGCAACGATGCCGCAACGTTGTTTTCACAGATGAAACCTTAGAGAATCGGCCTGCTGGTACGATGCCTATACACTCAAAATCCAATAGAAACGACTCAAGGGGTTTCCGTATTATTCCATTACTTAACTATATTGACGTAAATTGTTCAACTATTGCAAAGTTAAACAATAACCATTCCATCGTAAGTGCTCATTGTCCTCTTGTCATTGAGTTAAAGTATTTTATGTTGAATCTATTCAACAATGTCAAATAAATTGCTTCTGCAACTGCAAATTATAATTTAGCTTTTTTTAAATCTTGTTCAAAGCCATGGAAACTAAGTCCCTCAGCCGTATACTTTTAAATTTAAATATCCTTTTTTGACCTACATCTAACTTTCACAAGAGCAATGAAATCTGATGTGGCCGATTTTAAACCCCTGCTGGAGTTTTGGCGTCAATTACTTCCAATTTGACGCTTTTTACACGATTTTCTCGCAGCGGAGGATTCGAACATAGTCAACCTGACAAAATGCGTCCAAAATCACTTATTTCAAAGCTTCCACATATTGTCCATCTTCGTTGATGTTTATCGCATAAATTCACATCACATTTAAACAACAAGCACAACTTTAGTCTAGAATATGAAATCATTAAAACAAGCGACCTATTCCTTGTAGGTTGGCAACGCACCCATGATTGTTTGTGTTTTTGTTATCTATGGACGGTGAAGATCATTTACCATCAGGTGATCCATCTAGTCGTTTTGTCTCTTCTATAAAAAACCTGATGATAAATTATCTCCACCGCCCATAGAGACCCGTACAAAAAATCATAGATTTTTGTAAATAATCTATTTAGTTTAAGTACAATGTACATATTTATAAATTCGTAAAATATATTTAAATATTAATTTTAATGAAAACAGAACACCAAATTTTAGATGTAGGGAATTTAAATGTAATTTTGATGTATAGGCATAAGATAAATATTTAAGAATATTAAAAAAAAAATCTTTTTAGCTTTCATTGCGCGGCGTTGTAATATACAGATCAAAATACTTTTTGTATGTATGTAATATGAATCTAATAGTAGGTATGCATAGGTAATAGGTATATTTAATAAACGGCAGATTTTTCTATATTAAAATTGTTGTGCAATAATTCTGATGTTTCGACCAAAGACTTCTATGTATTTACTAGACAAGCTGTTTCGAAGTAAAATTGTGGCACATGACGGCGAGTGTTTGACGTTTTACGGCTAAGGAAAAAAACAGATTTTATAGTGAGTTCAGGTCGATTAACAGAGACGTGCGCACATTCTACATATGTACAGAACATCCAGTCTAGTAGTATACATAGAAGTGTTTGGTTTCGACAGATAATGTATGAAAATCTAACAAAGTAATATGTAAAAACAATCCATAATTGATTTGTACTCGCAGTACCATAAAATATTTACTATTTTTTTAGTTTGTTGTCTAAAGTGCAAAGGAAGCGTGAATGTTCAGCCGTTACGTATTTTTATTGATATTCATGTTTAGCAAAAATGAAAAAAAATACGTTATTTTTCATACACACAATTTTATAAAAATTTTAAAATGTATGTCATTTTTACAAGGTATTTGAAACTTATAATTGTTATTTCATAAATTACGTCTAGTCCATATGTCCGTGACGAAAAAACAACATAAAATCCCCTTTTTTATAATAAAGATTGATGTTTTGTATTGAATTATTCCACTTATTCATACATTTAATAACGAAAAAATTTTATCTATACAGAATTGTATGTGGAAATTGTGGATATAAAAAATAATATATTGTAGTTACTACATGTTATTTCTGCGTAAAATCTTAATGATATAATGAATATGTGTGTGACTTGTGTGTATTTATTTATGTGTTTATCAAGAGTCATTTTTTTTAAAGTGGGTGGTCCCTAGTAAACCAAAATATAAATTAATTGCCATGTTTTAATTGCAACTCGAAATTTCTTTTTGTTTATTCAAATAACTTTACGCATCTAGTGACTACCTATATAGCTACAGAAAAATATTTATACTCTTTAAAACAAAAACTTTCGTTAATTTAAATTCATATCTGGAAAATGTTATAGATTTTTATGACATTATGCTATGTATTTAACTACCTCTATATCCATTGTGATCAAAATTTGCCCAAAAGTTTAATTGAAATATCGAGTTGCAAATAACAAAAATAAATAATAGAAAATTATATTTCGCGGGCTACTGGAGACGATTTACCTTAAAATGTATTCACAACAGCTATTTTAGAAACGTAAACAAATATCTGCCCACTGAAGCCGCGTCTTCTGGACTGAAATATTACAGAAAACATGGTTCCACTACACATTTTTGTCTATGGTCTATTGTCCCATGAGCAAGATATTGCAGGAAATGCAGCATAATACTTACTACATTTCCGGTGGCCCATTTACCCCCCTCCCTCCCTTTCCCAATCCCCCTTTTCCCTCGTCTTCCATTCCCTCCTTTTAGGTTGGCAACGCACTTATGATTCTTTTTGTGTCGTGGGTGTATATGGGCGGTGGAGATCACTTCCCATCAGGTGACCCATCTGCTCGTTTGCCAGACTTTACTATAAAACAACAGTAATGTCTACAGCTCGAATGGGCCGGCTCGACCGGTTTAATATCACTGTCTCACAGAAAACTGACTTAAATTGGCAACTTGTTGTTGTTTTCCTTCGGTGAGAGATTTCCGGTGACTGAATTCCCCCCTCCATTTCCTAATCCCTATTCCCCTTTGACAGTTGGCCCTATTGGCAACGCACCTATAATACTTTTTGTGTCTTGGGTGTCTATGGGCAGTGGAGATGACTTACCACCAATGACATGTAGTAAATGATTTAATTAAAAGGACATTTGTTTACATTTTTGAATAACGTAAATATAATTTAAATAAATGATTTTTATAATAAAGCTGTAAACCCGTTGTTCCTCATTAAATATGTAATTTTATGTTAGTATTTAAGTATAATAAGTATTCATGTAATTTATTCTATTAATATTTATGTATGTGCTAAATAAACAGAAAAATATATGGAGTTTTTTTAAGGTTTCAGCTTTTGTAACCTTGGTAGACTAAGGGTCGCTGACCGAAAAGAGCCACGGGCCCTAGACAAAAACTAAGCGTGACGTTCATCGATATAATATTTACCTAGATGCACAGTTGATGCTCGGAAAATGGGACAGCAAAGAAGTGCTTAAGCACTCGTTTTGCCTACAGTCGGACGTTGATAGAATTCTAAATTCCAAATTCAAATTTAAGAACGCTTGCTCATTTTATTTAAAAAGCTACTTTATAACACATGCATAGGGTTATATTAGTTTTGATTTAATGAGAACTTGTGATCTTTTTCTTTGTTTTATTCTTGAGACCACTTTTTAGGAGGATCTTTGCAAAGAACTGTGCATCTAGGGTATATTATATTGATGGTGACGTTTGATAACCATCTACCAAGATTAGCACCAGTCACATGACTTTTCGTACGCCAGTGTAAACTCAAAAAAACGTTTCACAAACGTTAACGCGACCAGAAAAGGTTTTTGTCTACTGATTCTGCCACGGCCCCCAGCAATATAGCTACGCCACTGCTCTGCAAATGATCGGTGACCTAAATCTAGCTTCCCTATCCTACTCTGTATTCCTTTATGGCAACGCACCCATGGTGGATATCACGGGTGTGTATCGGCGATGGAGATTACTTACCATCAGATGAACCAAGCTATTTTTTTTTTTTTTTTTAATCTTTATTTATTTAGGGGTTTTTATCCATAAGGATATGTCAACCCCATTGTACCTTATTACAAAATTACAAAGAGATGAATGCTACAACCTTAGTTAAGAAAATAAAACTACTACAAAAGGGTTATGCTAAATATTTGATGTTATTACTGGATACAATTTATTAGTTGACATAATCTTTTAGCTACCTTTGATTTTGGACTTGACAAGATACTTTGTATTAGACCCACGTCCATTAGATTCAGCTTAAATTCATCCAGTAATAAATCTCGTTCATTTTTGTTCCGAACACATTCCATCAGCAAATGTTGAATATCTTCTGGCTTGTTACACACTGTACAATTTGGAGAGCGACTCTTTCTAAACAAGTATGAAAACTTTGCTGATGGATAATGCCCGGAACGGAGTCTTAAAACTACTTTAATGTAATTTCTACAGAGATAGTCGTCAAACCAAGGCGCCTGAGGAAGCTCATTTTGAATACATTTGTACCATATGCCTTTTGTTTTAGAAATATCCTCAAAATGAGCTTTCCACCTATCATAACAAGTAATTTTATATATATTTATTAGTTCCCAATGATCTGGAATATATTTATATACCGTACCGCCCATTGCACCTAGCTTTGCAATTCGATCAACTTCTTCGTTTCCCTTAATACCACAATGTGCTGGGATCCATTGCAATTTTATCCTTTTACCACTGTTATTAGAAGAAGTGATAGATTTAAGGATATCATAAGCTATCGATGTACCTCTGCAATCAGAGGTGCATCGAGCTATGTTTTGCAAGGCACTCTTACTATCTGACAATATAACAGTTTTTTGGAAATTGTTTTCTGAGACATAAGAGACGGCCTGGTATATTGCGATAAGTTCCAAGGACATAACTGATATGTTTCCATCAACTTTGAATCCGGCGCTGTGCTTTAATATTGGGTCATATACACCTGCTCCCAAACCGTGTGAACTCTTAGACCCATCTGTAAAAATTTTTTGCCACCCATTGTATTTCCTATCCAATTCATCTAAAACATCTCCAATTAAAACATTGGGATCAATACAAGTTTTCGGAATTTTAACACATTCAAGATCAATATTTATTATATTATTAATTTCTATGGCAGTAACCCAAGTATCTAAAGAAAATATATTAAGAACATCACTAGTATTTACTTGTATTTGTTTCATTTCGTTGTAAGATTTAGCAAGTAACGGTATTTTTTTCCTAACCCAGTATCTATTACTGCTACACAGATGGCTCAAACTGGAAACCATATTAACGTTTGAGTTGTTTGACCATGAAAACATTTTCAAACAATGTTTATGTGCTAAGTATTGTCTTCTCAAAAACAGTGGGGCAATATTTAGCTCACTTTCCATTATATAAATTGGTGTACTTTTTATAAAACCACCTATCAATCTTAAGGCTTGATTTTGAATTTTATCTAATTTTAAAATATGAGTATTAGCACTACAATCATAAAGGAAACAACCGTAGTCCATTCGACTTCTAATTAATGAAATATATAGTCTCCTCATGTGTTTGGGGTGTACTCCCCAAGAACTCCCCACTAAAACTTTTAAAATGTTAAGGAGTTTTGAGCACTTTTCTACAATTGCATTAATATGTCTACCCCATCTAAGGCTACGGTCCAACCACATGCCTAAATATTTACAACACTCGGAATAATTTAATAACTCTCCGTTTAATTTTAATGTAATTGGTAACCTCTTCCAGCCCCTACTAAAAACGCAAAATTTTGTTTTAGTGGGGGATAATTCTAGGCCAAGGCTATTCAACAATAAGACCAAGGAGTTAATAGAGGCTTGAATAGCATTTTCGCTTTTTTTTAAATCTTTATCACTAATATATACCACAAAATCATCAGCATACTGCGTAATTTCTACATTATGTGTTAATCTACACATCTTTTGTGTAATTAAATTAAATATTAAAGGCGATAAAGGATCCCCTTGAGCTAAGCCCTTATTAGTCCATCTCGTAATCGCCCCTTGTCTATTGTTGTCTGTGTAAATTGTTAATTGTCTTGCATTCAAAAATGACCAAATATAGTTACATAAATGTGAGCCTATTCCAAGACTATCTAATATAGTGAGTGCTGCATCAATAGAAACATTATTGTAGGCGTCTCGGATATCGAGAAAGCAGGCAAGAGTGGATATATTTTTTGAAAAACTAATTTGTATATAAGTTATCAATCGAGTTAATGCATCTATACTAGAAAATGATTTTCTAAAACCCACCGTACGAGAGGACAAAATTTTCTCTTTTTCAGAATACCATTCTAATCGTTTCAACAACATCAGATGAAATATCTTACATACACAGGAGATGAGAGAAATGGGTCGTACCTGAGTTTCAGCACCAGTAGCACTATATTTCGGAATCGGAATTATTTGAATACTACGCCACTGGTTAGGAATGATACCACTTTTTAATATGTAATTGAATATAAAAAGTAAAAATAATTTGTAACTATCGGGTAAATGATATATCATGGAATAGGAAATACCATCATTTCCTGGTGCAGAATCGTACCTTTTAATACAGCTCACTAGTTCTTGAACGGTAAACTCGCCTTCTAATTGAACATTATTAGATGTAAAATTTGGTTTACAATTTTGGACATAGTCGGGTGTTAAAGATTGCAGTAGCTCTTTTTGTCTATCGATGGAAGGAAACCTTTTCGCCACTCTATAACCCTTAATCCATCGCATGCTGTGCCACATTTCATTAGCTGAAGTTACTTGATTAATGGAACTACAAAATTTTTGCCAACTTTCTAATTTTGCCTTACTAATTAATCTATGAGATTCTTTTGTTTTTTGCTCCAATTTATTTAAATTTTCAGGCGTTGGATTACGACGAAATTTAGATAGTGCCAAACGACGTTCAGCAACTGTTTTTGATAACTCTGGGTTCCAGTAGACCTTAGGCTTAAACGCAATGCACGGTTTAAAACAACATTTAACGTCCGGAATAAACTTGTCAGCAGCCCAATTTATTTTATCCAGAAACTCATTATACATATTCTGCACATTTTGACTTAAGTTCAAATTGTAATTGTCTCGAAGCCAATTTCTATAGTCATACCAGCGAGCATCTTTAAAATTTCTTTTTTTGTATACATGAAATACATTTGTAATATTTATAGTTAACTTAATAACTAAATGATCACTGCCTAAGTTTTCATTGCAGACTCGCCACGATGTCAAGATTGCAATGTCAGGTGTCGCAAATGTTATATCCGGAGAAGTTTGTTGTAATAACCCATTGACTAATTTGACTCTTGTAGCCGTGCCATTATTAAGACTTATAAACGAGTTTTCTAATGCTGAGTCCCAAATTTGTGTACCTCTTGAATCAGATTTACACGACCAATTTAAATGATGGCCATTGAAATCCCCGGCTATCAATGTTTTTTTTGAAAATAATGAAAATATATCATCCCAATCTGAAGGCAAAGTACGTACGGAAGATGGACAATAAATACCTACCACGTGTTCTAAGTCCTTACAGTTGTTCAACCTTAGGCTGATAACCTCCATTCCTGAGTTTTGAACGTTAATAGGATATAAATGCGCTTGGATTGACTTATGCACGAAAATTGCAACGCCTCCATAACTATCATCTCTATCTGTTCTATAAATATTATAACCGCTAATATTAATTTCAGTCTGCTTATGTAACCAAGTTTCACAAACAACCGCAACGTGAATTTTTTCGTGAAACAAAAGTTGTTCAAACATTATTAGTTTGGGGCGTATACTCTGTGCGTTCCATTGTAATATGTTAACTTGCACTATATCTAAATTATCCATTACTAAATTTAAAAATTGTTCCTAGAAGACCGTCTTTTACGAATACATCAACTAAAATATTTTTACATTCTTCATAAAACAATTTCAATCCTGATATAACTTTTTCTTCGAATTTGGATTCCGATAAGATAATGTTTTTGAGTGTAAATATGAACCTTTTAAAATTTAATCTTTGCAGTAGTTTCTCCAAAAAGCTTTTGCTTTCTTCCTTATCCTGAGTAGATTCGTCCACCTCCTCCTGACTTGATTGGGCTATATTGTCCTTTTCTATTTGCTGAAAATTGGCCTTTCTTCGAGATTGTGTCATTGGAGCTAGCGTAATATTCTCGCGCAAAGGTTCTATTTGAGTGTCTTTTGTCCCAGGCTCTTCATACACCGGCGTATTTTCATAAGTCATTTCTGAATCTATAATTATCTTAGGTATATTTGAAAGGGGCTGGGAATCAGATGCATAATTATTTAAATTGCGTTTTTCAATAAATAGTTGTAATGCTATACGATATGGCACTTGCTCTTCACTCATGATTTTTCTTATTGCTTTTTCTTTTAAAAAGACTGGACAATTTTTATCTAATACTAAATGTGGTCCTTTACAGTTTAAACATTTCACAGACTTTAACTCACAGTTTTCATGGGTTCCACCACACTTCGGGCAGATTTTCTTCTTAATTGGGCAAAACTTAAAAATATGCCCGTATTGCCAGCAACCTGAGCATTGACTCACAGGAAATACATAATTTTCTACTCTAAATCGACATCCATAACCATATACATATGATGGTAATTTGTTGCCTTTAAAACAAAGTCTTACTGCTTCACTATCTATCCATTTTCCATCGGATGACAGTCTTTTTAGTCTTTTGATCGAGATAATTTCCGTATCACATTCTAATACTTCTTCTAATATCTCTTTTTCACTTAGCTCAAGGTCAACACCTTTGACAGTACCATAACATAAAGCCAACTCGTTAATCAATTGTAAACCAAGCTAGTGGCTATGAAAATGATCCCATACCCGCCCCAATCAACGATCAAGCCATGCCGCAAGCATCTCGAGTGATCCGGAAGTACACTGGCTGATCCTGGACCGCGCACCACACATGGAGTGTGGGTCACTATGGCAGGTTTTAGCACCATGTGTACGGTGGTCGCCATCCGGGCGGATACGAATATCCTACCACCAACAACTTGAGAGTCTATCCCGTCGTATTTCCATTTACACTAACGGGGGTACTATACTAACACCCAATTTCACTATACAGAGTTTCATCCCTTAAGAGAGGATTAATTTCAAACAATCCTTTCTTAGCTCACCTATGCTGTAAAAGGAAGCCGTGCAAAAGGACAATGCCCAAAGGCGTTTCTTTTTAAAATCAATGCCTATGGTGAATATGGCTATAAAATCTTTCTTTCTTTCTTTCTACCTGCCCTTATCCCACCTCAACGTGGGATCGGCGCAACACACCTCCTCAAGCATGTTGCAAAGAGGATTTGGCTTAGTTTTTACGCCCGGCCGCCTGCCTAACGTCAACCCCCTATGAGGGATCCAGTCCCGGGCAAATTAAATTAGAAAATTTACTTCACCCGACCTGGCAATCGAACCCCGGTCTACAGCCCATATATGCTGCCACTAGACCAATGAGGCGACGAATATGTATAAATATAAATATATATAAATCCGCAGTTGCGAACTTCGTTTTGGCCGTTTTGCTATTCTATGTGGCTCACGTGTTCGACCGATATCGGTGCTATAAGTTTCGTTTCGGAGAATGCTATGCTGTAAACCGTTTGACAGCCCATCCTTCGGCGTTTGACATTTATTTGATCCACGTGCATCTATATTAGTCTGTGCGGTAGAGTACCGATCCGATATCGTTCATCCGATAACGTTTTATACAATAGACACCCTGCAGGTCGATTCTCTAAGAAACGCTACAACGTTGCGATCGACGCCTCGCTCCCGCAGCGCACATCGTTGAGATCGACGGAGCGTCAACGTTGTTGGGCCTTAGAGAATACCATTTTTCATACATTTATGTCAAACGCCTCGCTCGAGAGAACTAGTAGGCGTAAGCGCCGTCTTCACGCATAGCGCTAGTGCGTGCGCTTTGTACATTGCTGAATACAAAAAACATCGATGCCGCAACGTTGTTTTCACAAATGAAATCTTGAGAATTGAAAGAGAATCGACCTGCTGGTCATGTCGCAAGCAGCTCGGGAGACGCCCTCGCCATCAATGTGCAGACAAAGTATTAATTTGGCGGTTGTCACGCCGTTTTTGGTTGTAGCTGGTAATAACAATTATGTAAACAATAAAGTCATCAGTGCGTCTGCCAAGAGTATCGAGTTGATTACTACCATAAGGTCTAAATTGGATAGTTGACTCATTTCATCATCATCATCATCATCATCAGCCACAGGACGTCCACTGCTGAACATAGGCCTCCCCCAAAAATTTCCAGATCAACCTGTTGGAAGCGGCCTGCATCCAGCTACTTTATTTACTTTTGAAATTTTTATTATAGGTACTTTAATTATTTTATAGTATTTTACTGTTCGAAGCAGCGATAGCTCTGTTGGGAATGATACGGACTGCCGAAACGAGTGTCGGAGGTTCGAGACCAACCACAAAAAGATACACACACCTCTGATTTTTCTACGTTAAGTGTGTTTTTATTGCAAAATTTAGTCTTGGAATAAACTTAGTCCACGAACATAACATAAGCTCACGCCTGTATCCCCGAAGGGGTAGGCATAGGTGCACTAGCGAACTAGAACACCCACATTTCGCCGAGCTTAGTTCCGTCCCAGATGTGATAGGGGGCGAGCCTATCGCCATATCGGACACAAATTCCAGACTCCGGGCTGATATGGAAAAATCCAATATCACTTTGCCCGACCCGGGTATCGAACCCGAGACCTCAGGACGGTAGTCATACCGAAATACAACTACGCCACCGAGGCAGACAAATATAATATCACAGAAATATAATGATAACTAAATAATAGCAAATAAATCAGCAACAATTAACAATGTAGATTAACCGGTGATTAAAAATAACCTACGGATTTGCGGTGCATTTATGTGGGATTTTCGAATGACTTCCAAAAAGGAGGTCCTCAATTCGTCTGTATTTTTTATGTATGTTACGCAATATCTCCGCCAAATGTGGACCGATTTTCAAAATTGTGTTCGATAGAGCTTATTTCAAGGGTGGTCCCATAAATTTGGTCACGATCGGATTTGAAGTCGGTCCGAGAAGTTATTATTAAAGTATTAATTTTATGTGTCATTTTTTGTTTGTATTTAATTGTAAATAATTATAATAAGGCATGTGTTTGTATGCTCGCCTAATAGAATGAATTGTTATTTAGTTTAAACAGTCACATACATAGTCCTTACCCCACACTAGGTGTAGTCTGTATCGTGGGTATCAGAACTACGAGAGACTTTCGGTCTCACAACACTCAGACCTGAAACAAATATCTATGGGCCACATAGACATTTGTCTCGGTGCGGGAATCGAACCCGCGACCTCACGTTTCATAGCCTGTTACTCGCCCGCTGCGCCACGGAGGCTGTCTATTCTTAATCTTCTATCTAATTACTTAAAACGTTTTCTCAAACGATTACATTGAATACAATGTAATCTTTTGAGAAATAAATAATTCTAACCTTAAACCTTAACTATACGGGGTGTTTCATAAAGTTGTTACCAATATCAATTCCACATACAGGGAGAACTATTTAGGGCCTTACTTATGTAAACATTATCGCTTATCTTTACGCTAAGAATAGCCTATCACTTTTTTCCTTGCGTTACATTGTTTAAAATGAAAGGGACAACCTATGGTTAAAGATAAGCAGCGCTTAAATATTTTTATAAGTAAGGGGCTTAAAGCGTAATGGTAAAGTTAAAAAATAAAAATGGAAATAATTTTAAAATTATATTAAAATCGGAACGCGACCTGTAAATTCTCGAAATTAGCATAGGAATGGCTTTGTGTATGCTAAAAATAAATAATTACCCCGTAGGTAATTTCCAAATTACTAAACAAATTATTATTATTATTATTATAAATATACTGCAGCTGACCCAATAAGTCAGAAAAAAATGTTTCGTCACAAATCCAATTTCCTATTCAAAAACTATGAGCCTTACGAAATTTTAAACTTTACCGCTAGATTACTAGCCATCCCCTCTTTTTTTTTATTCGGTTCACAAACGGAAAGTTCCTTAAGACTGACACAGACCTTAGTTTATACAGTAAAAGATGATAATTAAGGACATTCTTAAATAGTGAACACAACATGCACATATTATGGTATTTTACATTTGACAAAAGACAAAAAAAAGAAATGGTGACAATTGATGATGAAAAAAATAAGCCCGGAGTGTCTTTCTGCCTTCCTTCTTCGGGTCGTTATCCGTAGGTAGCTAGAGAAAGGCTGGTAGGTTAGCAAGGATAGGGCCTCGCACCAATCCCATCTGCTTCCAGTATTTCCAGTCAATCCCCTGCCACCGTTCCTGCCATATGCCGTTCCCATACAACCCATTACCTTACACTCTATTCCTATCTCCCCTTATCACCCTATCTTAGCCATCCCATCTTTATTATGTCCACACTTGGCTGCCTGCCTTCAAATTCAAATATATTAATCTTAATTTAAAAATGTACTTGTGTTGACTTGTCATAAGTGCTTTTTTACATGTCTACGTGATCAATAAAGATTTTTATATTTTTTATTTATTTTATTTATTTATTTACTTTATATGCATGAAATGTATAAACGCGAACTTAATGCCGAATGCATTATCTACCAGTCTACCTGAGGGTGATGCAGAGACGCGACAATGTGGGTGTATACCGGGTGTTTCATAAAGTTGGTACCTAAAACAATTCCACATACAGGGAGAACGATTTAAAGTGCAATGGTAAAGTTAAAAAATAAAAATTTAATTTAATTTTTTTAATCAATATTAACCAAGGATTTTTTTAAAATCGGAGTGTGACCTGTAAATCGTCGCAAATAGCAAAATAATGGCTTTGTGTATGCTAAAAATAATTATTTACCCCATAGGTAGTTTGTAAATGTACTGCAGCAGACCCAGTGAGCCAGCAAAAAGTTTTTCATCACAAATTCAAGTTTCCATTATTCCAAAACTATTCCTTACGAAATTTTAAACTTTACCGCTAGATTGGTACCCATCGTCCCTTTAAGTGAAGTTATTATGGATACCAACTTTATGAAACACCCTGTATAAATAGACGCAAAGAAAAATATATTTTTAAACATACTGATTAAATACATACAGGTATTTTAAAGTAGTTGAGACAACATCACCATGAAATGCCAATACCAAACTTATTACAAACAAAATTTTAAATGTTAATGGTACAATGGTTAAGTTATTATTGATACCAACTTTATGAAACACTCTGTATATATCAAGCAGTGACATATTATTATTGTCGTTAGTTATTACTTATATGACGTAATTGTCATCAGAAAACGCGTCGTGTGATGTTCGATAAATGCTGCTTCAGTACACACTGTCCGCAAATATCGCGAACACGCGCGAATTTTTAAGCGAATTATTTTCATCCGTTCTAACGCACCATTTAGATGAAAAGGGCGATGTCACCTGCGAGCAAATTCATCATAGTTAGGCTTTAGAAAAGCGAGTACTCAACTTAACTGGACACAATGGAAAAGAAGATTGTCTTGTTATGTGTGTATTAATATAATGTTATAATATTAATCTATCTTTTCTCAAAAAGTTATCAAAAGTCACAAAAAATAACATTTTCGAAAACACCTCTTCCAGTACGCGGAATCATTAGGTTTTGTGTTATGTACTCAAAAAAAATATCTGTACACCACATCCGGAATGAAATGAACTTCAAAATGCATATATTTTTAATATTTGTCTGGTATAAAAATGTTCAGCGAGATACTTTCAAAAAACGAGCAAAATTCACTGAAAAGCGGTAAAGCCCTCTTAATACTACTTGTGCTCCTATATGAACCCGTTGTTCCTATGGATCCACGCCTCACAAGTCGCAACCAATACTAGTCCGAAGCGAAGTGGAGAACGTACATATATGTACCTGTTTGTGCCTCTTTAATCATAGTCCCTAACTGATTGAGCATCCCTGCATCACTTAAGGTGGCCACTGAAAACCAGCGCTGTGTTATAATTCTTGTCATAATACAGCAATATGCTGAGTTGGCCACCTTTTGTCACAATGTGCGCATGCACTATATTATTATATACTTGCTTTTTTTGCTTATTATTTTTTATTTATGTATTATTTGTAAGTTTAACATAGTAACTGATGTTGCATGCGTTCAGTGACAATAAACATTTTTTTTTTTCTTTCTATAGAAACCAGGCGGATCCAGCATAATTGATGTTCCTCATATACATAAGCTCACGCCTGTATCACGAAGGGGTAGGCAAAGGCGCACTAGGGAACTAGAATATCCACACTTCGTAGAGCTCATTTCTGTCCTATATGTGATAGGGCCTTTCACCATATCGGGAACAATTTCTAAGCTTCAGGTCGATACTGAGTAAAAAGACCCGAGGATCGAACCTGAGACATGTAAAAATGATATGTTTATAATATACTATTGGCAGAATAAATGATTTGAATGTTTATAAATAAATAAATAAATAATAGTCACACATATGGTCCTGACCCCAGATAAGATACGAGTCTTGGGTCGTGGGTATCAGGAATCATGGATCAGGTACCATGAATACAGGTATCATGGATTATGATGATAATGTTAGAGCGTCTTTTTGTCTGCCCTGACCAGAATGCTCGTGCACGTTATTGGATAGCGGAACTTTGAAGTGATGACGCGCGTTAAAACGCGTGGATCCGTGCCTCAGTGTGTACAAAACGTTACAAACTAACAAAGTGATTTTAACAAACGGTGCGTTACTTCAGTGTCATTTGTAACTCGTAAGTTACTGACGTGTTAGTTTGTGGCCGGATATTTACTAAACAGTAAGTGTATTTTTTTTATTTTTTGGATGCAGGCCGCTTCCAACAGGTCGATCTAGAAATCTTTGGGGGAGGCCTATGTTCAGCAGTGGATGTCCCATAGCTGATGTTGATGATGACGAAGTTTATTTTTAAAGGCACTTGGATAAATCTCGATTTAAGGCCCGCTTGCAGCGTTATTACTAATCTAAAGTTAGACCTAAACTCGTCGCCTCCTTGGTCTAGTGGCAGCTTGTATGGGCTGTGGACCGGGAGGTCCTGGGTTCGATTCCCAGGTCGGGAAAAGCAAATTTTCTAATTTAATTTGCCCGGGACTAGATCCCTCATAGGGGGTTGACGTCAGGCAGGCGGCCAGTCGTAAAAACTAAGCCAAATCCTCTTTGCAACATGCTTGAAAAAGTGTGTTGCGCCGACCCCACATTAAGGTGGGATAAGGGCCGGCAGAAATAAAAAAAAATGTAGACCTAAACTATTTATCCTACAGCTCACACCTACATTATTAAACAGCAACTATGCCGAACTTATTAAACAGCAACTATGCCGAAATTATTAAACAGCAACTATGCCGAAATTATTAAACAGCAACTATGCCGAAAAGGTATTTACCTCTATAATGTAAAGGACTATTTACAAGACAAAAATGCTTGGGATTGAGCAGCTCACTCTTGACACTATAAGGCTGTATCAACACAATTTTATATTATTTTTTCTGACTTTGCTCTATTGGCATACTAATATATTATTGTATTTAGAAATAAGTTGACATTTTAAATTGCAATTTTATATATCATGTATTGTCTGGACTTTAAAAGAGGCCATAACCCTTGAGTTTGTTTCGGCATTTCTTCTCGGGGATAGCCACGAAATGCCGACGCCGTTATTACTTTAACAATATCTTAAAATCAATATATACTCGTAATGTGTAAGTGGTATAAAATATCCTATTTGCAGAATAAATGATTTTAATTTGAATTTTAATCAAGCGTTAGGATAAATAAAGATTTATCTCAGAACTGTAAGTGGCCCTAAATATAGGACTGACTACTTGATTGCCTCGGTGGCGTGATTGTATTTCGGTACGACTACCGTTCTGAAGTCTCGGGTTCGATTCCGAGTCGGGCAAAGTAATATTGGATTTTTCCGTATCAGCCCGGAGTCTGGAATTTGTACCCGTATGTAATAGGCTCGCCCCCATCACATCTGGGACGGAACTAAGCTCGGGGAAATGTGGGTGTACTAGATCTCTAGTTCACCTCTGCCTACCCGGGGATATAGGCATGAGCTTATGTATATAATATGCCTTCAAGTCGCAGTGGGCGCGTAGCCGGCTGTGAAGTGAGAGGCCGCGGGTTCGATTCCCGCACCGAGACAAATGTGTGGCCCACAGATATTTTCGGGTCGTATTGTGAGAGAGTGCGTTTTTCGTAGTTGAACCCAACGATACAGGGGGCGGACTCTAGACACTCGAATTTAAATTCAAATCGATTTCATTACGTTTTAAAATACCACCGAAATAGAGTTAAAAAGTGCATTAAGAGTCACGGGCGTCTCGGCCTCCGGTGGCCCATACGCTTATGTAACATATATATGTGGTTAATGTTACGTTAAAAATTACCAAACGACAAATTTTTGAATCTAGTGCAACTTTTTCAATTTCCTGCTATAGTAGGATTGCTAATTAAATGGAGTAAACTGACATATCGAATGTTGCTACTTTTTCATGAAATTTAAATAGTGCTGCGGTAAAAAGATCAAGATTATTTAAATATTTCAATTCAGTGAACCATTTCATTCTTTCATTTTCTACAGTCCAACTTAAAGTCGTAATTCCTGCCTGATGTGTGATAAGTAATGCATGTCTACTGAATTATAGTCAAAGTAAATCACTGCTGGCTAAATTACGGCATGTTTACTGGAATTATAGTCATTCATATAGTCAGGTTGATTATAAACTAAACTTACAAAGCTATGAATGTGCCGGACGTAATTTTTCTCAAATAATAAAAGTAATATTTGTAATTTTCATTGTTATTATTTCGCGTATCTGTTGCGATTATTTA
Organism: Clanis bilineata; assembly: GCA_036417725.1. Classification (NCBI taxonomy): domain Eukaryota; kingdom Metazoa; phylum Arthropoda; class Insecta; order Lepidoptera; family Sphingidae; genus Clanis; species Clanis bilineata. The sequence goes on from CM071165.1 coordinate 1,926,079, forward strand.
CGCAACATTATTTACACAGACATTTAGTGGAAGGGTTAAGCTAAAATTTCTAGAAATACGCCATAAAATTCTAATTTTGCAAACTAGTGCTGAGTTATTGTTTTTTTGAATGATAAGAATGAAACTAGATCAATCACTACGTTTTGAAAGTAAGCAACATTATTTTGGAAAGTGACATTTCGATCTGTCAGTTTACTCCGTTTAATTAGCAATTGGACTATAGCATTCCTGCCATATCCCGTTCGTTCCCTCTCCTACAAATCATAACCTTTTATGTAAGCCACATCCTTGTTATTGTGTCCATACTTGCCTGCTTGTTTTCTAAATTGATAGTGTTGTAACATGATTATTATATAAATGTATCTAGTTGTTGTGACATGTCATAAGTGCATTTGATATGCCTACGTGACCAATATACATTTTTATTTTATTTATTTAGCAAACGATCATCTTCTATAATATAAAAATGAATCGCTTAATGTGTTGCTAAGCTCAAATCTCGAGAGAAGCTGAACCGATTTCGCTCATTCTTTTTTAGAATATTCTTTGAAGTATAAGGATGGTTTTTACGGAGAGAAAAATTTAAAAAATTGCCTAAAAATGTCTAAAAATAACACTTTGCTATACTCCCATATAATCTATTCGTAATAATACTTAAAAGTCAATTTGAACTTTAATATCATACCATAAAGTTTAAGTGTTCATGGAGAGGTTCCGGGAAGGCAAAACAATTGATTGACGTTAGTATCGTATAAATATTAATGTCAATATTTGTCAATATTTATACGATAGTAACACAATGACAATGACACAATGAAAGTCGCTGGATGCAGGCCGCTTCCAACAGGTCGATCTGGAAATCTTTGGGGGAGGCCTATGTTCAGCAGTGGACGTCCTATGGCTGATGATGATGATGATGAACACAATGACTAAAGAAAAATATATAAATATATGTGGTAACATTACTCAAAAACAAATTGACTTCGGAACCCTAAAAACCTGTAATCAAAACTGAACTGACTGCCTCGGTGGCGTGGTGGTATTTCGGTACGACTATGGTTCTGAGGTCTCGGGTTCGATCCGCGGGTCGGGCAAAGTGATATTGGATTTTTCCATATCAGCCCGGAGTCTGGAATTTGTGCCCGATATGGCGATAGGCTCGCCCCCTATCACATCTGGGACGGAACTAAGCTCGGCGAAATGGGTGTTCTAGTTCGCTAGTGCGCCTCTGCCTACCCCTTCGGGGATACAGGCGTGAGCTTATGTATGTGTCAAAACTGAAAAAAAAAACATTTTTTAGAACAAAATAAATAGCTAAAGCTCGGTTACCAAATGTTGCATCATTTATACTGTTCAAACCGACATAATGCCGGTATAATTAATATTACCGGTATAATTAGTCGCCTCCTTGGTCTAGTGGCACTGTGTATGGGCTGCGGACCGGGTGGTCTTAGGTTCGATTCCCAGGTCAGGCAAAGCAAATTTTCAAATTTAATTTTCCTGGTACTGGATCCCTCATAGGGGGTCGACGTCAGGCAGGCGGCCGGTCGTAAAAACTAAGCCAAATCCTCTCTGCAACATGCTTGAAAAAGAGTGTTGCGCCGACCCTACATTAAGGTGGGATAAGGGCAGGTAGAAAGAAAGAAGAAACCGGTATAATGCGCAAAAATCTACATATAGGTAAATTTCAGTAGGTACGCGGCTCGTGGCTCTCGCATCCATGTTTGTTATCGACAAAAATCTTTGCCTGCACTAGCTTTTTCGAAACAAAACGCTAAAAACACGTACACAAAACAACGATTTTAGCTATCACCCGCTCGTAGAACAATGGACCATAGATAAAAAACGCATGTTTTGTGTAGGTAGGTCCTTTATGTAATGTTTTAGGCTGAAATCTATAGAGCGAACTTCGACTAAGTCTAAGTCAAATTAACGAACTCGGTGAGGATTTTGACTTAGTCCGAGTAATTTTTTACAAGAAAATCTTTGCTTAGTCTGCCTGTCAGTCTGTTTTTAACATAACATAACATAAGCTCACGCCTGTATCCCCAAAGGGGTAGGCAGAGGCGCACTAGCAAACTAGAACACCCACATTTCGCCGAGCTTAGTTCCGTCCCAAATGTGATAGGGGGCGAGCCTATCGCCATATCGGGCACAAATTCCAGACTCCGGCCTGATATGGAAAAATCCAATATCACTTTGCCCTCGCCAGGGATCGAACCCGAGACCTCAGAACCGTAGTCGTACCGAAATACCACCACGCCACGGAGGCAGTCTGTTTTTCTTGTAAATAATTACTCGGACTAATTTAAAGTTTTATTTAACAATTCCAAATCCTTGCTGAGTTCGTTACTTAGGCTAATGCGAAGTTCGCTCTATAGATATTAGGCCAAGTGCTGTAGCTCAACCATGAGTTTGTTGCACGTATTTACGCGAGCGAGGACGTAAAATATTTGTATGGAAAACGTCAGTTCCCCGCGTAACCGCTAGAGGCGTTCGGGTGTTTGTCATACAAATATTTTACGAAGTCGCTAGCGAGTCATGTCAAAAACTCATGGTTGGCCTACAGGAGTCCCGGCTTATGATCAGCTGTTTTAGATCGTTCCGAACGTGTCATGTGCAAAACTGGACAAAACTAAAAATCAATCTTGTGGCTAAACTATTTCACCTATTCGACTGATTTTTGGTACAAACCCTCGTAACGTTGTAAGGTACATCTGGTATGATTTAATGTCGTCATGCCGGCGGAATCTCGGTATTTAAAAATATAGGATAAAAAATGCATTTAAATACATTTATCATAGATATGATAATGTTATATTCACTTGACAGTTTACATTTATCAAAAATATGATTAATTATGACTTATGACACCTTTGATTAAGTTTTGGGAAACTACGAGAATAATTCTATACAATATAATTCAAGCTTCCATTTTTAGAATATTTATTACAACGTGGACCAGTTTAAAATGGCCAAAGCATAAACATGTTTTTTTTAATAAATACACCCAACAGTAACACCTGTATCGTGGGTATCAGAGACTATGAGAGACGCAAGGTCTCACAACACCCAGACTTGAAACAAATATCTGTGGGCCGCACAAACATTTGTCTTAATGTGGGAATCGAACCCGCGGCCTCTCGTTTACAGCCGGCTACTCGCCCGCTACGCCACGGAGGCTGTCAAACATGACCATTCTATCGAAGTTGCGAGAAAAAATATATATGTAAATACTAGCTACGCCGCGAAACTTTGTCTGCATCACAATATGTGTAACTCCAACCGTTTACGGAATGCACGCAACAGAAGCTCTCAAAAGAAATAAATTTCCAACATTCATAATTAACCGACTTCAAAAAAATGAGGTTAACAATTCGTCGGAATCTTTTTTTATGTGTGTTTCCCGATTACTCGAAGACACCATGCCTGATTCGGAAATTCTTTTTTGTATAATATACTTCCCAGATGGTCCCATTGGCACCAAGTCAGGGTCTGATGATGGGATCTTAGAAAAATCGAGGGCAACCCTCAAATTTTATAGGGACCTATAGTGTGTTTTATATATTTCCTTAAACTATCCAGGTATTTGCGTCTGGTACTCATCATCTCATGTTGCTGAGCTGATGATGGAAAATATAACTCCTTAACTACATATTAGGAGTCACTTAAAAGTAAAAACACGAACACTTAAAAGTAAAAAATAACAACAATTTCTTACTCTGAAATAAAACTATTCTTACGGATTCTATCACGATTAGGTTTTAATTATTATTGTAACACTAACCTTTTTTGGACAAATGACACCTCAGTCTGACCCGTGACAACGAAGACTGCAAAGCCTTCGAAACGTCGGGAATAATAATTAAAACCTAATCGTGATAGAATCCGTAAGAATAGTTTTATTTCAATGTATAATCGCGTAAACTTAAGAAATCAATTTCTTACTCTCTTTGGAGTCGGTGCCTTTTCATTTAATCTGCTTCGGCTTTAGCACTAAATAAATAAATAAATAAATAAATAAAGAGAGTTAGATATTGTTGTTATTTTTAAACTTTAATTATTGATGCCCCGCTCCTGTTGGTCAAAGCGTGATGTTATATAGCCTATAGCCTTCCTCGGTAAATTGGCTATCAACACTAAAAGAATTTTCCAAATCGAACCAATATTTCCTGAGAGTAGTGCGTTCCAATAAACAAACTCTTCAGCATAAGCAAAGCACAGCCTCCGTGGCGCAGCGGGCGAGTAGTCGGCTGTGAAACGTGAGGTCGCGGGTTCGATTCACCGAGACAAATTTCTATGTAGCCCATAGATATTTGTTTCGGGTCAGGGTGTTGTGAGACCGAGACTCGTAGTTTCTGATACCCACGATACAGGTTACACCTAGTGTGGGATCAGGACTATGTGTGACTGTTGGGGTGTGTGTATTTATAATATATTAGTATAGATTAGATCCTGCTTAAAATATCATGATAATATTATTAACGACCATTTTATGTTAATTGCCTCGTAATAAATAATTTTGATCATAATTATACAGGATGTATGATATAATAGACTGCCTCGGTGGCGTGGTGGTATTTCGGTACGACTACGGTTCTGAGGTCTCGGGTTCGATCCCCGGGTCGGGCAAAGTGATATTGGATTTTTCCATATTAGCCCGGAGTCTGGAATTTGTGCCCGGTATGACGATAGGCTCGCCCCCTATCACATCTGGGACGGAACTAAGCTCGGCGAAATGTGAAATATTTCCTTTTAAGTAAGTCTAGTAAACACCTTACCCCACCTTAATGTGGGGTCGTCGCAACACCCTTTTTTAAACATGCTGCAGAAAGGATTTGGCTTAGTTTTTACGACCGGCTGCCTGTCTAACGTCAACGCCCCGAGCGATCCAGTACCAGAAAAAAAACTAAATAATCACAAGTTTAAAAACTTAACGGACCGACCTCAAAACTTTTCTAATCGTGTTCAAATGTGTATGAGACCATCCTTGAAATAAGCTCCATCGAACACAAAAAGAATTTTGCAAATCGGTCCACATTTGGCGGAGATATCGCGGAACATACATAAAAAAAAACAAACGAATTGAGGACCTCCTCCTTTTTGGAAGTCGGTAGATAATAATTGTAGTTCTCTAGTTCGCCTCTGCCTACCCCTTCGGGAGACAGGCGTGAGTTTCTGTTATATGAGCCTCTTTCGATCGTTTAAAATGACAAAATGCTGACAATGTTCAAGAGTTATTAAAAATATCATTATTGCAAAATTAATGTAGGTCAGTGTACCAACGTGATATAAAATTAGAAACCTTGACTGATTCATCAACGGCCAGTAGCCCGAGCACGAAAAACTAATGTAAATGTAAACTCGCTGCGCACTGATGACATTTGATTAATATTTCATACAAATTTCATAGACGCGCATCGAGCACGAATACATTTACGGTTGTCAGAAATTTTCCTGCTCGGGCTGCTGAACATGCGATGGATTTTAATCTAGTACATAGAGCAAAGAGATTCAACAGTATATAGAGGGGACAACAGCATAAAACTTGTGATCCAGAAGTTATGACATAGTGGTCATAAGTACTTGAAGTATACGCGCGCCAGGCCGGCCAGCGAAATAATATTGAAATTAAAAAAAATCTTTATTGATCACGTAGGCATGTAAAAAAGCACTTATGACAAGTCAACACAAGTAAATTTTTAAATTAGGATTAATATAATTTACATTATATATTTGAATTTGACGACAGACAGGCAAGTATGGACATAATAACGATGGGATGGCTAAGATAGGGTGATAAGGGGAGATAGGAATAGAGTGTAAGGGAATGGGTTGTATGGGAATGGCATATGGCAGGAATTGTGGCAGGGGATTGACTGGAAATACTGGAAGCAGTTGGGATTGGTGCGTGAGGCCCTATCCTAGCTAACCTACCAGCCTTTCTCTAGCTACCTACTAGAAACTTATCTTACGTGATTATTAACCATTCACAAAATATTCTTTGGTGTAAATTGTAATAATCGCCCTCGCATTGTAATAAGTAGTTGATGGCGGTACTGAAGTTTGAGATCAATTTCTTTGTATGGAACCTTGCTTGATAGCCACTCTATACTTAGTAATATTAACTTTGACTTGTAACTTGAATATACTGATAATCTAGTATGATATAAGCTCACGCCTGTATCCCCGAAGGGGTAGGCAGCGGCGCACTAGCGAACTAGAACACCCATATTTCACCGAGCTTCGGAGAGGGTACTTGATTTTGTTTGATTTTATACACATTTTTATAAATAGCAAATACCAATTCCCCCCTCCCTTTCCAAATCCCTATTTTCCTCATTTTAGGCTGGCGACGCACGCATGATCCTTTTTGTGTTCTGGGTATCTATGGGCGGTGGAGATCACTTACCATCAGGTGACCCATCTGCTCGTTTGCTAGTCTCTGATATAAAAAAAGAAAACTTTTAAAAATATTTATAAACATGAGACGAATAGAATAAATAAGAGACGAATCACGTGAAAAGATAATGAATAAAAGGAACTCTATGATATAAAAAATATATATTTATAAATATCAAAACAAATAACGTGAAAAGATAATGAATAAAAGGAACAAATAAAATATAACAGTCTATGATATAAAAAATACATATTTATAAATATCAAAACAAATAACGTGAAAAGATAATGAATAAAAGGAACAAATAAAATATAACAGTCTATGATATAAAAATACATATTTATAAATATCAAAACAAATCACGTGAAAAGATAATAATAAAAGAAACAAAATGTATGAAATTGATATGTACTTTTCCGTCAATAATAAGTTATTTGGAGCTGAGAGCTATTTTAGGACAGGTAGTATTAATAAATAAACCTCGTTCCTATTTGGATACGTATTTGTTGGAAGCAACGTCATACGCGCATGCTATTAGAGATCCATGAGGGTTTATCAAAATCCACAGTAAAATAAACCCAGAGGCGAACTAAGGACTTCGGGCACCTGCGAAATTGTATTCGTCTCAAATTAAAGTTTCCATTATTTAAAAACAATAAGCCTTACGAATTTTTAAACATTACTGCTACCCCCTCTTTCATACCCGAATGGTCAAACGCTACTCAACTATAACGGCTTTTTACATTAATTTTAGCCATACAAATGTTGATAGATAACGCGGCCATAAACGACATAAGGTGACCTTAAGTGTATAAACAGTAAACATTCAGCGGTAAGACTAGTTATTATTGATATTAACTTCATGAAACTACCTGTATAATTCGGTACTTGACTATGATTCTGTACATATTTTTTTATGTACTAGCAAATAAAACAAAAAGAAACTCTTCTGTAAAATCTGCATCGAGATTGGTTGAAAAATGAGCCAGTAATTCATATTTTAAATTCTGCAATGAGCAAGAGTGGGGACGTAGTGGGGATATCTTGCTATCCCTTTCTAACGCACATACCGTTATGGCCCTGACGTGATTTTACTGATACTTCTCTTTTCTGCAGTTTGAAGGTTACACCAAATTGCAAATGCTTATAACTTCATTATTTTTGAGAATATTTCAATAATTCTTTCAGTGCTTTATTTTAGATGGTGTAAATTTCATATAAAATAAGTAAAAATAATTTGTTAAGTACCCAATTATTATCAAAATAATTTCATCATCATCAGACACAGGACGCCCACTGCTGGACATAGGCCTCCCCCAAAGATATGTTGAAAGCGGCCTGCATCCAGCGACTTCCTGCGACCTTTATGCCTTCCTGCGAGGCCGTCTGTCCACCTAGCAGATGGGGCAGAAAAAATCTCGAGTGGAGACCACGCACCGGCACGCACAAAATGATTTATTACGAGGAAATTAACATAAAATGCTCATAAACAGTCAGCTCCCTGTTTTGGGGTGGGTCTCGAACCTCCGACACTCGTCTCGACAGTCCGCACCATTCCCAACTGGGGGGTTACCACCACCTCATATAGCAGTATTATTATAATTTTACTTGTACCGATTCCCATACAAAACAAACGAAGAACGATTATAATAATACTGCTCTAAGAGGTGATGGTAACCCTGCTGATCCATCGCTGCTTTTATCGAGACAGTAATATTACAGGGCTAATATTTATACAGAACTCAATGTTTATAATGTATTTTTGTTGACAATGCATAAGTTTGTATCCATTAACAGGTTAGACGTTGGTGTTTGCACAATATTAGCTTTGGATACCGGAATTATGTTTATTTTGAAGGTTATGTACACTGTTTTTCCGCATATTATGGTGTATCCACGACAGCCTCCGTGGCGCAGCGGGCGAGTAGCCGGCTGTGAAGCGAGAGGCCGCGGGTTCGATCCCCGCACCGAGACAATACAGATATTTGTTTCGGGTCTGGGTGTTGTGAGACCGAGAGTCTCTCGTAGTACCTGATACCCACGACACAAGACTCGATCTTAGTGTGGGGTCAGGACTATGTATGTGACTGTTGGGCGTTATTTATTTATTTATTTATGTTATAATCCATGATGTTTTTAAGTAAAAAATCTTTAGAATCGTGATTTGAAATAAACACAAAACTTAACAGACCGACTTCAAATCCGATCGTGACCAAATTTATATGGGACCACCCTTGAAATAAGCTCTATCGAACACAAAAAGAATTTTGAAAATCGGTCCTCTTTTGGCGAAGATATCGCGTAACATACATAAAAAAACGACGAATTGAGGACCTCCTCCTTTTGTGGAAGTCGGCCGAAAATAAAACATCGTTGATGCAACGATGCCGCAACGTTGTATTCACAAATTAAACCTTAGAGAATCGACCTGCTGCAGGGTTACCACGACCTCTTAGAGCAGTATTATTATAATCGTTCTTCGTTTGTTTTGTATGGGAATATTGACAAGTAAAATTATAATAATACTGCGATAAGAGGTGATAGCCGATGGGGCAGAAAAGTTCTCGAGTGGAGACCACGTACCGGCAAGCGCAGCGTAGGACGTCCACCTACAAGGTGGACCGACGACCTGATAAAGGTCGCAGGAAGTCGCTGGATGCAGGCCGCTTCCAACAGGACGATCTGGAAATCTTTGGGGGAGGCCTATGTTCAGCAGTGGACGTCCTATGGCTGATGATGATGATGATGATGATGAAGAGGTGATGGTAACCCCCTGATCTCTATAGTGAGTTCCGGTTAATTAACGGAAACCTAGTGCGCACATTCTATGCAGATCAGCTTGTCTAATAATACGAAGAAGTCTTTGGTTTGCAAAGAGCATAACTTTTACGTCAGTACATATAACGAGCAACGAAAACATTTATTTATTTATTTGTTTTATCAATTAGTACGGTCAGGACCAATTAAACTAATTAAAGTCATAATTAGGAACATGATACATAAAAACAATATAAGAATATAAACAAAACAACTTACACTGTAATTAACAGTAATTTCAGAAATAGAAATACTCAAACATTAAATTCACAGTAATTCAAACATTCCGACAAAATCCGACCTTCCAACAAGATCACCTTCCAACATGCAATATTTTCCGCTCATAAACACATGTGTTGTACCGTGTTGTACGTTTTGCGTCCATTATTGACTGTACTCATAGATGCGTCAATATGGCTTGTCAATATTGACTGACAGGTCCGCAATGAGGCGGTAAAGAGGTGCTTGACCTCCCGTTAGATTGCGAAATAAAGGTTACATATACGATTAAGTTCGTGCGAGTTTTAGGTCAAGATTCAAGCAAGTCAGCTAATCCCTTAATGCGCGTCTCCTGCACTAAAACATTACTCAAAACACCTCACTACAATTTTTAGGGTTCCGTTCCTTAAAAGGAAAAAAACGGAACCCTTACGGCCGGTTGCAATAAACAATCTCAGTTCGAATGTGCAGATAGATTACAAAAATTTGCGAATAAGAACACAGTTTGAACATGACTCCGTCAAATGACTTGATTTGATTGGTTCATAATAGCGAACTATCTGCAATCTAAACTGAGATCGTAGATTGAAACCAGCCGTTATAGGATCACTTTGTTGTCCGTCTGTCTGTCTGTCAAGATCCTTTTTCTCAGGAAAGCGTGGAGGTATCAAGCTGAAATTCATATCAAATACTCAGGTGTACTGTCCCTTGGAGCTGTGAAAAAATCAAACTTCTAAGCCAACGCAGTCAAAAGATACAGCCGTTTATGTCGCAAATCGACACTCGCAAGGGAATCAAAACCTACCGGGTACTTCCCGTGAACTCAGAATCTTGAAATTTGGTACGAAGCAACGTCTTATAGCACAGATAAAGGAACACATAACATAACATAAGCTCACGCCTGTATCCCCGAAGGGGTAGGCAGAGGCGCACTAGCGCACTAGAACATTTCGCCGAGCTTAGTTCCATCCCAGATGTGATAGAGGGCGAGCCTATCGCCATATCGGGCACAAATTCCAGACTCCGGGCTGATATGGAAAAATCCAATGTCACTTCACCCGACCCGGGGATCGAACCCGAGACCTCAGGACGATAGTCGTCCCGAAATGCAACCGCTCCTGAGGCAAGATAAAGGAAAAATTGCGAAATTCATTATATACCTGTTTGCACGGAACCCTCGGTGCGCGAGTCCGACTCGCACTTGGCCGGTTTTTTTTATCTATAGTCAATTGTTCTATGAGCAGGAAACAGCGAAAATCGTTGTCTTGCGTATGTGTTTTGTTTAGAGAAAAGCTATTGCAGGAGATGGGCCTTTATGGACAATGCACGTAATATGCACACTTTTTCGAGTTGCAGAATGTTTTTTTTTATTATTATTATCAGAGACTGGCACACGAGCAAATGGGTCACCTGATGGTAAGCGATCTCCACCGCCCATAGATACCCAAGACACAAAAGAAATCATGGGTGCGTTGCCAACCTAAAAGGAGGAAATGGAAGGGGAGGGAAAAAGGGATTCGGAAAAAGGGATTGGGAAAGGAAGGGGGTAAGTGGGCTACCGGAAATCTCACTCACCGAACGAAACGCGACAGCAAGCTGCCACTTTGCGTCGGTTTTCTGTGAGACAGTGGTATCAAACCGGTCGAGCCGACCCATTCGTGCTGTAGATGTAACTGTCAACAGCGTGACTCTACCACTCAAAAATTCGATTCGGCTAAGTTTTTACGAGTGGCTGCCTGTTTGACATCAACCACCTCTAGGGGTCCAGTCCCGGTTAAAAAGAGAACCACCGCCCGGAATCGAATCTAGGACGTCTCGATTGCCCACACGCATCCACCAGACCAAGAAGGCGACAAACACATAAACATTATGACAAACTATCTATAAAAATCTAGTTTCACAGTCACAGTGTTTGTCTGTGATAAACTACGAAACCGCTCAACCAAGCTTAATGGTTTTTGCATGATGTATGATTTGTTCCAAGTTATAATAAAAGATAGGAAATTTTTTATCCTGATTATTTTTATTGCATAACGATTTCTTAGGTTTACGTGAATGTTATTCATTGAAATTAAACTATTTTTACGGATTCTATCACAATTTGGTTTTAATTTTTATGCCTGACCCGTGACCATGAAGGCTGCAAAGCTTTCGAAACGTCGGGCATAAAAAAAAACCAAATCATGATAAAATCCGTAAAAATAGTTTAATTTCAATATTTTTTATTGCTTTATGAATATTAATTGGACTGCATTGTACAGTTTAATATTATATTTAAATCAACGTTATATAACAAAGCAACAGGCTATTAGAATAAAATACCATAGATTATTATTGTGTTAGTTGCAGGATTCCAAGATGGCGCCGCGTCCCGTCTCCCCATATGCCAGAGGAGCTCAGATACCGCAGTTTTACGCGGGAAAATGTGTCTTCATTACGGGAGCTACAGGATTTATGGGAAAGGTAGTCTTGGATGATATTCATATCTTTTTTTATCCGAGCAAGGCAATGTAACTACATAACATAAGCTCACGCCTGTATCCCCGAAGGGGTAGGCAGAGGCGCACTAGCGAACTAGAACACCCACATTTCGTCGAGCATACGTCCGTCTCAGACGTGATAGGGGGCGAGCCTATCGCCACATCGGACACAAATTCCAGACTCCGGGCTGATATGGAGAAATCCAATATCACTTTGCCCTCGCCGGGGATCGAACCCGAGACCACAGGACGGTAGTCGTACCGAAATACAACCACGCCACCGCGGCAGTCGGTATATCGTACAGTTACTTTTTATACTAATGTTCCGGATGTAACATAAATACAATGACTATAACACTATGGAAGATTTTAACTCCAGTGGGCTTAGAGGAGTGGCTTATGCGCTAGTCGAATAGAATAATAAATGTATGGGAATGACATAAGAGTTCGCTGTATGCGGCTTTCTCTTATGTCATCCCCATACATTTACTTTTCTATTCGACTAGCGCATAAGCCACTTGTCTAAACCCGCAGGTTTTCTATTTTTATTGAACGTAACGTTTGGTTAGCTTACCGAATGAAAGACATAGTAAGTTTAAAAACTTAACGAACCGACTTCAAAACTTATCTGATCGTGACTAAGCTCGGTATAAGCTCTATCGAAAACAATAGAAGAATCTTTAAAATCGGTCCATATTTAGAGGAGATATGGTAACATACACAAAAAATATATACGAATTTTGGACCTCCGTTTTTGAACTCGATTGATGATAGAATGCATCGGTGTCTTAATTATTGCGTGGTCGTACCACCGTTTTTCAAGTGGGTTCGATTCCCGGGTCAGGTAAAATGATATTGGATTTTTATACGAAATAAACTTTATTTAGCCAATGTCTAATTTGTGCCCGATATGGCGATAGGCTGGCCTCCTATCACGTCTGGGACGGAACTAAGCTCAGCGAAATGTGGGTGTTCTAGTTCGCTAGTTCGCTCTGCCTATCCTTCGTGGATACAGGCGTGGCTTACGTATGATTAAAATGTAAAAAAGAAACGTACAATTCGTGTTTTAGCGGTGAAGGAATTAACTTTCAGTTAATTATAAGTACAGCGCTAACGGAAGTTCAAAATGTAGGTTAACTTGACCATTACGTGTAATAGGTCGGTAAATATATAATAATAAATAGGCCGTCGCGGGCTTGTAAATTTATAGCAGAGACTGGTAAATGAGCAGTTGGGTCACCTGATGGTAAGTGATCTCCACCGCCCATAGACATATATCCTTAAATGATGCGGAAAAATTTAGATACTTGACTTTGTTTGATTTTATACACATTTTTATATGTAATAGTAAATAAAACAAAAAAAAACCCTTCTGTAAAAACTGCATCGATATTGAAAAAATGTGGCAGTAATTCATATTAGACAGACATCGTAAACAGCCTCCGTGGCTTGCCGGGCGAGTAGCCGGCTGTGAAGCGAGAGGCCGCGGGTTGGATTCCCGCATTAATACAAATGTTTGTGTGGCTCACAGATATTTGGTTCAAGTCAAGATAAGTAAGAAGTTTTCAAGATATTTGTTTTGGGTGTTGTGAGACCAAAAGTCTCTAGTCTCTGACACCCACGATACAGGTTATACCTAGTGTGGGGTCAGGACTAGGTGTGTGACTGGCGGGTGTATTTATTTATTTATTATTATATTTTAAATTGTGCAATGAGTATGGGGACGTAGTGGGGACATCTTTCTGTCACTTTCCAACGCACGCACCGTTATGGCCGTGACGTGTTTATACTGATACTCTTCTCCGCAGTTTGAAGGTTACACCAAACTTCAAAGGCTTATGACTTTTTTATTATTGTGATTTTTTTTTTGTGCTATATTTTAGATGTCGTTTTCGTATAAAATTAATTTAAAAAAAATTGTCAAGTACCTAATTGAGCCACCGGTAACACTCACCAAACGAAACGCGACAACGAGGTGCCACTTTACGTCGGTTGTCTGTAACACAGTGGTATCAAACCGGTCGAGCCGGCCCATTCGTGCTGTAGACATCTAAAGCGTCGCTCTACCACTCAAATATTTTCGACCGACTTCCAAAAAGGAGAAGGTCCTCAATTCTTCTGTTTTTTTATGTATGTTACGCGATATCTCCGCCGAATGTGGACTGATCTTCAAAATTATTTTTGTGTTCAATAGAGCTTCTTTCAAGGGTGGTCCCACATCAATTTGGTCACGATCGGATTTGAAGTCGGTCCGTTAAGTTTTTAAACTTGTGATTTTGATTATCCAACAGGTTTTGATAGAGAGATTGCTGTGGACATGTCCTGACATCGGGAAGCTGTATCTTTTGATGCGGACTAAGAAGGACGTCTCTCCTGACAAAAGATTGTCTCAGCTCAAGCAATCACAGGTATGAGGTACTACATTTCCAGTTCCTACGTTTTTATAACATAATAAGCTCACGCCTGTATTCCCGAAGCGGTAGGCAGAGGCGCACTAGCGAACTAGAACACCCACATTTCGCCGAGCTTAGTTCCGTCCTAGTGATAGGGGATGAGCCTATCGCCAAATCGGGCAATAATTCCAGACTCCGGGTTGATATGGAAAATTCCAGTATCACTTTGCCCGACTCGAGATCGAACCCGAGACCTCAGGACGGTAGTTGTACCGAAATGCAACCACGCCACCGAGGCAGAAACTGGCAAACGAGCATATGGATCACCTGATGGTAAGTGATCTCCACCGCCCATAGACACTTAGGACACAAAAAGAATCATGGGTGCGTTGCTAACCTAAAAAGAGGGAAATAGGGGTTTCCCTGTCATTCCATTATCCCTTTATGAGTCACCTTTCTCTTTTTTACCTATCATCATCATCATCATCATCATCAGCCATAGGACGTCCACTGCTGATCATAGGCCTCCCCCAAAGATTTCCAGATCGACCTGTTGGAAGCGGCCTACCTATCTACCTATCATCATCATCAGCCATAGGACGTCCACTGCTGAACATAGGCCTCCCCCAAAGATTCCCAAATCGACCTATTGGAAGCGGCCTACCTATCTACCTATATCCTACTTTAATGTGGAGTCGCCCACTCTTTGATGTCGCAGAAAGAATTTGGCTTAGTTATTGGCTGCTTGACAACCTACCGTTGAGGGATCCGGTCCCGGGCAAACGAGATTAGGAACGACTTGCCCGACTACTTTTTAAAGCATGTTGCAGAAAGTACTTGGCTTATTTTTTACGACTGTCTGCCTGCCTGACGCCAACCATCTGAGTGATCCAGTCCCGGGAAAATAGTGTTAGAATAACACCACACCCTAGAAAGCGAACCCAGGACCTCCCGGTTCTCAGCCCATATACACCGCCACGTGACCAAGGAGGCGACCTATTGCATTGGGTGTCTATTACAGGTTTTTGACAACATCAGAGGTCGTTGTCCGTCACAACTGGATAAATTACACATCATACCCGGAGACACCACGGAACCGAACCTGGGAATAAATTTGGATTCGATGAGCCTTTTAAATGAGGTAAGTAATAAATGACTGCCTCGGTGGCGTGGTGGTATTTCGGTACGACTACGGTTCTGAGGTCTCGGGTTCGATCCCCGGGTCGGGCAAAGTGATATTGGATTTTTCCATATCAGCCCGGAATCTGGAATTTGTGCCCGATATGGCGATAGGCTCGCCTATCACATCTGGGACGAAACTAAGCTTGGCGAAATGTGGGTGTTCTAGTTCGCTAGTGCGCCTCTGCCTACTCCTTCGTGGATACAGGCGTGAACTTATGTATGTATGTAATAAATCCATACCAATATTAAAACCTTTTTTTTATGAATAAGTTCGATAGGAACACAATATAAACACAAAATAAATAATCTTAAAATATAATCACAAGTTTCAAAACTTGACGGACCGACTTCAAATCCGATCGTAACCAAATTTATATGGGACCACTATGGGCCGCATTAGAAAGCTCACAGTCACTCAGCGAGCTATGGAGCTATGGAGCTATGGAGCTATGGGCTATGCTCGGTGTTTCTCTACGTGATCAAATCAGGAATGAGAAGATCCGTAGAGAACGAAAGTCACCGACATAGCCCAGAGGATTAGCAAGTTGAAATGGCAGTGGGCAGGGCACATAGCTCGTAGAACTGATAGCTATTAAAGATATAGATATTAAAGTAGGAAGATGTGAATTATTTATAGTGCAAATAATTCACATATTATCTATTTAAGAACTTCTTAAGAACTTGATATTCATTGTATGAAAACTTAACGGACCGACTTCAAATCCGATCGTGACCAAATTTATATGGGACCACCCTTGAAATAAGCTCTATCGAACACAAAAAGAATTTTGAATATCGATCTACATTGGGCGGAGATATCGCGTATACATAAAAAATCCTGACGAACTGAGGACCTTCTCCTTTTTGGAAGTGGGTCGAAAAATCCTGACGAATTGAGGACCTTCTCCTTTTATGAAGTCGGTCGAAAACTAGTTTTATTTCATTATCATCATCATCATCAGCCATAGGACGTCCACTGCTGAACAAACCTCCCCCAAACGTGGACCGACCTGATAAAGGTCGCAGGAAGTCGCTGGATGCAGGCCGCTTCCAACAGGACGATCTGGAAATCTTTGGGGGAGGCCTATGTTCAGTTTTATTTCAATGGATGATCATTTTCAGGTAGCCATAGTGTTTCACAGCGCGGCGACATTAAAGTTTGATGAAGCTCTTGGAAAAGCGGTAGATCAGAATGTACGATCTGTGATGCGTCTACTCAGCATTTGCGATCGACTGCCGAACATTGAGGTAATATTACTGTATTATTAACAAAGAGATTTAATATTACTAACTATAGACTGCTATCAAGCAAGTTTCCATACAAAAAATTGATCTCAAACTTCGATACCGCCATCAACTACTTTTTTTTTTTTTTTTATATTGTTCATAGCCATGGATACAATGTCCTTCAGCCGTATACATTTTATTATTTATTACACTTTGCTTCTTATATCTAAGTTTCCGCAAGTGCATTGAAGTCGGATGTGTTCGATTTCAAGGCCCTGCTGGAGTTTTGGCGTCAATTCTTTCCAGTTTGACGCTTTTTAGACGATTTTCTCGCAGCGGAGGAGTCGAACATGGTCGACCCACCCACCCGACAAAAAGCGTCCAAAATCACTTATTTCAAAGCTTCCACATACTGTCCATCTTCGTTGATGTTTATTGCTTAGATTCACATCACATTTAAACCACAAGCACCACTTTAGACTAGAATATGAAATCATTAAAACAAGCGACCACCTGCCGTTAGAATTCCTGCCAAAACTCCAGCTGTCAAACTCTTTATAGCAGTGTTGCCATTACCAATTATTATTATTATGATGTTGCTTACTTTTTGCAGTGGCAATCCGCCACAATAGTAGTTGATGGGGAGTTTTGGCGGGAATTCTGACGGTGCGGGTGGTCGCTTGTTTTGGGTGGTCACTTGCGAAAACTTAGATATAGGGAACAAAGTGTAATAAATAATAAAAAGTATACGGCTGAAGGACATTGTATCCATGGCTATGAACAATATATATATATAAAAAAAAAGAGTTTGACAGCCCGCGCTTTTGGCGGACTGGTAACAAGATAAGCGGCATAACAGGCTTTATTCACTTCAGTGTTTTTAATAATACCTTTGCAATATTCAATGTACTTACCTCCATGCAATGTACTGTCTTCGAACTCACACTCGGAAGTAAAACAAATGGGAAATATAAACGAGATTTTACTTGCCCTAACCGTGCCCGATAACTATAATGCTAAAACAATGCGGAGCAATTTAAACCCTAGAATGTTCTGTGAATGGTTAAGAATCTCGTAGGATAAGTTTATTCTCTCGATAATATTACGCTGGCCGACCTGGCGCGCGTATATTTCAAATAAACTGAGCGACTTATGACCACTAGGTCATAACTTTTGGATCACAAGTTTTGTGCTATTGTCCCGTCTATATACGGTTTAGAAGATTTGAGTTAAAAAGTGCATTAATGTCACGTTAAAAATTACCAAATGACAAGTTCTCGTTGTTCTGCCTCCGAGGCGAACATTCTAGGGTGTAAATTGTAATAATCGCCCTTGGATTTTAATACAGACTGCCTCCGAGGCGTGGTGGTATTTCGGTACGACTACGGTTCTGAGGTCTCGGGTTCGATCCCCGGGTCGGGCAAGGTTATATTGGATTTTTCCATATCAGCCCGGAGTCTGGAATTTGTGCCCGATATGGCGATAGGCTCGCCCCCTATCACATCTGGGACGGAACTAAGCTCGGCGAAATGTGGGTGTTCTAGTTCGCTAGTACGTCTCTGCCTACCCCTTCGGGATACAGGCGTGAGCTTATGTTATGTGTTATGTTATGTAAGTTCTCGAATATTATGCAGCATTAGCGCACTTTAAAAGTCGATTTCGGTGGAAATTTAAGTCAATAAATGAAACCAAATCGAAATCACAATCGAATCGAGTGTCAAAGTAAGGGGGCAGGTGACCCGTTTACTCATTTGACGGTCTGCATACAACTACCTCTTCCCCAGGCCTTCATCCATGTCTCCACAGCATATTGTAACGCGGACCTGTTGAATATAGAAGAAAAGGTGTACCCTCCACCGGTGTGTTTAGACCAGGTCCTGGCCCTTACAGAGTCCGTCCCTGAGGAACTGCTGTCGGAGATCACGGACAAGTGAGTAACATTTATCATCAGTATCGTCGTCATCACCATCACCATCATCATTCACATGAAAATCAACATCATAATCATCATTACCACTATCATTACAATCAGCATCATCATTATCATTATCATCACCGCTACCAATATCACTATCATCACCATTATTACTAGCATCATCAGCATCATCATCACCCAAATAAAAATCAACTTTATAATCATCATCACCACTATCATCACATCAGCATCATCATTATCATTATCATCACCGCTACCAATATCACTATCATCACCATTATTACTAGCATCATCAGCATCATCATCACCCAAATAAAAATCAACTTTATAATCATCATCACCTCTATCATCACATCAGCATCATCATTATCATTATCATCACCGCCACCAACATCACTATCATCACCATTATTACTAGCATCATCAACATCATCATCACCCAAATAAAAATCAACTTTATAATCATCATCACCATTATCATCACATCAGCATCATCATTATTACCATTAGCAAAATCACTATCATCATCATCATCATCATCATCATCATCATCATCATTACCATTAGCAAAATCACTATCATCATCATCATCATCATCATCATCATCATCATCATCATCATACCCATCATCATCATCGTCGTCCACTGCTAAAATATTGTGGTATTATAATCGAAATGATTACAAAAATGTGCTCGCAACGATGTACGATTACTGTCCTGAGGTTCCGTGTTCGATTCCCGGGTCGGACAGTGATATTGGATTTTCCTAATCAGTATCATCCCGGAATCTGAAAGTGCCCAATATGGCAATAGGCTCGCCCCTTATCACATTTGGGACGGAAATAAGATCGGCGAAATGTGGGTGTTCTATTTCGCTAGTGACCTGCCTACTCCTTCGGGGATACAGGCGTGAGCTTATGTATTTTTATTATTTGTGTCCACAGATATATTGCGCCAAAGCCCAATACGTACACATTTACAAAGGCTTTGGCGGAAAATGCTGTTGAAAAACATCGGAACAGGGCGTACGCTGTGGCCATCTTTAGACCTACTATCGGTAAATATAGGGCCTTATTTATAAAAACAGTTTAGCTGAGCAAATGGCTAAGTATAGCCTGTCACTTTTTTCCTTGTGTCACATTGTTTGAAAATAAAAGGGACAGGCTATTCTTTACCGTTTGCTCAATTAAACTGTTTTTATAAGTAAAGTTAATAAGTTAAGTTCAGTTAAGTTTTAACTGTTTTTAATGCGATCTAAAGTCACAGACAACGTCAAAGTCGTGGCGACATCTATGCAACACACGCCGAACTAACTGCAAGCAACGGACTGCCTACAATATAAACTACCAATCAAAGCATCCATCCTGAATCGCGATGGCAAAAATTAGAGCAGACGTTGCATATATACAACCTCCAAATATCAACCTATGGAGGAGCCGCGGCGGTCACAACCCCCGTCTGACTAAGAGATTTGCTGGTGGAAGGATGTTTGTATCCGACCGGATGGCGACCACCGTACATATGGTGCTAAAACCTGCCATAGTGACCCACACTCCATGTGTGGTTCGCGTTCCAGGATCAGCCAGTGTACTTCCGGTTCTCTCGGGGGGCTTGCGGCATGACAATCATGTCATTTTATCAGGTTGGTTGAGACGGTATGGGGGTATCCCTGTATCTGCATCGGTCATCCGCCTGTCTTGTCGCAAGCCCCTCGATTTGCTTCTTCCCTCTTCGGATTCGGAGCGTGAAGAAGCATAAATAGTCCGGCATGATTCTGGCGACCACTGATAAACGCAGTGTTTGTCAGTGGTCGCTAGTTTTTTGGACTGCACTACGCTTACCATCAGGTGCAGTGTAGTCACTTTGCCGTGCCCTGATAAAAAAAAAGGTCTCCCTTTGGTGGAGGAACACATGCCACCCTTTCCTCTACAAAGAGGTTACACTTTGCCTGATCCTAAGCATAATGCACTCTAAAAAACCAACGACCACCTACAAACAATGTGTTTACCTGTGGTCACTAGAATAATCTACGTCTACAGCACGAATGGACTGGCTCGACCGATTTCATACCACTGTCTCACAGAAAAGCGAAGTAAAGTGACAGCTTGCTGTCGCGTTTTGTTCGGTAAGTGAGATTTCCGGGGGCCTTATCCTCTCCTCTCTTTCCCAATACCTATTTTCCTGGTTTTAGGTTGGCAACGCAACCATGATTCCTTTTGTCTTGAGTGTCTATGGGCAGTGGTGATCACTTACCATCAGGTGATCCATAAAAAAATAAAGAAAATAAAAATGTTTATTGATCACATAGGCATGTAAAAAAGCACTTAGGACAAGTCAGGACAAACAAATAAATTAAGATATATATGTCGGAGGGCCAACGCTAACGTTGTTTTTAAAAAACGGTGACGTCAGCATGGCTGACGTCACTTTTGACAATAAGATGATTACTCATCTTATTTATCAACTGTGAACACTGAAATTCACTAACTCCCTTTATTAACGGTGCTTAACAGCACCGTCTAGTCAGGGATGTGGAAAGTCCGAGTGCCGGAGCACGACTGTGTCGAATTTGCCCTGAACACTCCTTTTATAGGGTGCATATTTGCAACTACCTACTCGATACCGAATATCGAATGTTGAAGAAATAATTATAACGATTATTTTAACTTTTTAGAATCTTTTAACGATTCAGCAGTTTAACAATTGTAAAATGAATTAATAACGTGAAATAACAACGGCTTTTTAAATAAGCCTGCGATTTTGCGCCGATATATATAATTTACATTATCTCGCTATAAATTTAAAGACAGGCAGGCAAGTATGGACATAATAACGATGGGATGGCTAAGATAGGGTGATAAGGGGAGACAGGAATAGAGTGTAAGGGAATGGGTTGAATGGGAAAGGCATAGTGGCAGGGGATTGACTGAAAATACTGGAAGCAGTTGGGATTGGTGCATCTGCTCGTATGCCAGTCTCTACTATAAAAATCATGCTAGCCTATTAAAATGTATGCTTCTTCACACTCCGAAAAGGGAAGAAGCAAACCGAGGAGCTTGCGACAAGACAGGCGGATGATGTAGATACAGGGATGGACATGTACACACTTTTCAAAGACATTTAAAATTTGACGGAATCTAAATAATGTTTGAACATTTCATGGATTCAATAAATGATTTTGATTTTGATTCAACAGTATATAGACGGGACAAGAGCACAAAACTTGTGATCCAAAAGTTATGACCTAGTGGTCATAAGTCGCTCAGTTTATTTGAAATATACGCGCGCCAGGTCGGCCAGCGTAATAATATTGAGAGAATAAACTCATCTTACGTGATTCTTGTTCATTCACAAAATATTCTAGGGTGTAAATTGTAATAATCGCTCTCAATAAGTAGTTGATGACGGTACTGAAGTTTGAGATAAATTTTTTGTTTTGAAACTGGCTTGATAGCTCGTCTATATTTAGTAATATTAAATATCTTTGATACCATTGGATATTTTTCCCATTGCAGTAATCTCAGCGCTCCAGCATCCGTTTCCGGGCTGGATTGAGAACCTCAACGGTCCGAGCGGTGTGATAGTGGGCGCTGGGAAGGGACTCTTGCACGTGTTCTGCTGCAAGATGAGTGCCAAAGCTGATCTTCTGCCAGTGGATATAGCTATCGACACTCTCATCGCTGTGGCTTGGGAGACTGCCGTAGATCGGTAAGTAACTTGGCTAGTCTGGAGCTAAAGTGGTCTATGTAAATTTGCAGGGTTGTAAATATCTATATAATTTTAGAATTTTGTGAAGTATTATTTTTTTTTATAGCAGAGACTGACAAATGAACAGATGGATCACCTGATGGTAAGTGATCTCCACCGCCCATAGACACCCAAGACACAAAAAGAATCATGGGTGCGTTGCCAACCTAAAAGGAGGAAATGGACGGGGAGGGAAAGGGAGGGGGGGCAATGGGCCACCGGAAATCTCACTCACCGAACGAAACGCGACAGCAAGCTGTCACTTTACGTAGGTTTTCTGTAGGACAGTGGTATCAAACCGGTCGAGCCGACCCATTCGTGCTGTAGCGTACGTAACTGTCTACAGCATAGCTCTACCACTTAAAAAAGTAATATAAAAAATATAAATTAAAGTGGTCTATGTAATTTTACAATGTTAAAGAAAAAAGATAAAACGCTTTTGAAGTTAGTGTATGCCTCTATGCATATTTATAGATGGATTGCCCAAAATGTTATTTAGACTTTTTTAATTCTAAGCCATTTATAGTTGAGTTGTAGAGCCACGGTCTATAGCACGAATGTGCCGGCTCGACTAGTTTCATACCATTCTCATAGAAAAGCGTCGTAAAGCGGCAACCCGCAGTAGCCTTTCGTTCGGTGAGTAAGTTTTCCGGTAGCCCAAATCCCCTTCCCAATTGCTCTTCCCCTCTAGAGATTGGTGACGTATCCATGATTATTTTGGTATGATAGGTGTCTATGGGCAGTGGAGATCACTTACAATCTGGCTTACGATTATTCTATACGAAGTATCAGGTGACTCTCCTGCTCGTTTTCCAGTTGCTGCTATAAAAAAATAAAATACAACAAATCGAAATAATATAAAGCCGGGTCTCCTGCATTAAAACATTACACAAAACACCTACACAAAACATGCATTTTTATCTATGGTCCTTTGTTCTACGAGCAGGTGACAGCTCAAATCGTTGTTTTGCGTATGTGTTTTTAGTGTTTTGTTTCGAAAAAGCTAGTGCAGGAGACGCGGTTTAACAGCTATTTTTTTTTTTATTCTCAGGCCTCAAGAAGTTCGTGTATACAACTGCAGCACCATAGACAATCCTGTAACTTGGCGGGATTTTGAGAAGTTTGTTAGATATGAACTCACGACACATCCTCTGGACAAAGTGTTTTGGTATCCATCGGGAACAGCGACCGAGAACATGTGAGTTTACGCTATTGCACGCTAGATGGCGGTTTTTAACTTGCTAAGTTTCAATCATAACATAACATAAGCTCACGCTTCTATCCCCGGAGGGGTTAACAGAGGCGCACTAGCTAACAAGAAAACCCACATGTCGCCGAGCTTAGTTCCAATCGACTTTAAACAGGTCTAAAATAATCTAAGAGGTCGTGGTTGGACAAAATGAGCCACAGAAACGACCGAATGTTCATTCTTGCTTAATTTAAAGAAATATCTGTTGTTAACAGAATAATCTAAGGTTAACAGAGATGAGCATTTTTTGTACATGTACAGCTTACTTTATACTATGACGTGGGTTTGGATTTTAAGCTCAGATTAAAGAGTATAGGTATTAAATATGTTTCAGATATGTCCAAAAAGCGTTTGCGCTTTTGACCCAAACAATTCCTTTACATTTGGCGGAGTACACAGCGCGATTATTAGGAATAAAAACAAGGTAAAATATATATTTGTTGTTTATGCACAATTGCAAAGCTATAATTATCAAAATTAATCAGAAATATGCAAACACGTAGGTAAAGATAAGATAATGCATGTAATGGAACGTGAAAACCGAACCATTTGATACGATGTTGCTGTGTATAAAAACTTCTACTATTATGGTAATTTCAGTACAAAGGCTAGTAAATTATTTTAAATAGTGACGGGCGACTCGGCCTCCGGTGGCCGAAACACATATGCCGCCTCCAACGGGTTAATATAAAATAACATAATATTTAATATACTTTTGTTACAGTTTAAGTTTAATAACCATAAATCAAAGGCTACAGGCAATGAACGATGTACTGCATTTTTTTACGATACGTGAATGGAAGTTTAAAAAAGACAATGTACGTCGTTTACAAGCAAGGCTATCACCACAGGACGCAGAAGTGTATAACTTGGACCCACACACTATTAAGTACGCCAAAATTGTTACTTTCATATTAGAATTCTGATAATTTATTTTAATATTATATTTTTACCATAGTATGAAACAAAGTCGCTTCCCGATGTGTCTGTCCCTATGTCCCTATGTATGCTTAGATCTTTAAAACTACGCAACGAATTTTGATGCGTTTTTTTTTTGTTTAGCATGTTTTGTGAGTAAAGATGCGTCTCCTACATCTGTTTTTCTCGGCACAAATCACAAAAATACATACGCAAATTAACGGTTTTCGCTGCCTCCTGCTCATAGAGCAATGGACCATAGATAAAAACGTGTAGCGAAACCATGTTTTGTGTAGGTGGTTATGGCTACTCGCCCGTTTTGCCATGGAGACTGTGTAATTTTTAAGGAAGTTTATTCAAATTCTGACTCATGTTAGAAACAACTAAATGAGTTGTTGTATTATTTAACATAATTCTGCTTATTTGACGAAGTATGAGACGAAATAAAAAGAAAACTAGCTTTAACCCTACGTTTTAAAATCAGTTGTTTTATTTTTAGCCACGTCTTATTTTTTCTTTCTTTACAGCTGGAAAAATCATTTTGCTAATTTTGTTATGGGTACCAGAAAATATCTTTTAAAAGAAAAGGATCAAGACAAAGATAAGGCGAAGCGGCATTTAAGAAAGTAGGTATTATTTTGTTAGTATGAGTGTATCAAAAGTTGGCAACGCACCACACCACGCACCCATGATTTTTTTTTTAGATGTAGCGGTGGAGATCACTCACTTATAAATTCATAAATAATACTACTAAGTACTAATCATAAAATTTTTAATCTGTAACAAATAGTTTAGTTAGTACCTTATTGCTTCAATATTTAAATTGCTTATTGTGAGTGGTAAAGCCGCGTTGTAGACAGTTAAGTCCACAGCACAAATGGTCCGGCCCGACCGGTTTGATACCACTGTCTCACAGAAAATCGACGTAAAGTGGCAGCTCGCTGTCGCGTTTCGTTCGGTGAGTGAGATTTCCGATGGCCCAATTACCCCCCCTGCCTCTCCCATTCCTTATCTCCCTCCTTTCAGGTTGGCGACGCAACCATGATTCTTTTTGTGTCTTGGGTGTCTATGGGTGATGGAGATCACTTACCATCAGGTGACCCATATGCTAGTTTACCAGTCTCTGCTATAAAAAAAATAACTGGAATGTTGTAAACAAACAAATTAATCATCTATAAATCTACATAATGTAAAAGGGCAGAAATGGCCTATACACATCATAAATTGAAAATGAAAATGAAAAATGAATACCTATTCTTTTATTCATATACGCTGGAATAAATAATAGTCATATAAAATAGAATTGTCTATTTTTTTGTTTTTTTGGGACCATAATTAATAGTTTTTAATATATTTTTTTCAGAATGTATTACGTTCATCATGGATTCATTCTCTTCTTATTCATCTTGATTTTCCGTATTGCGATGCAGAATCCTGTTATTAGTAAAATTGTATATGGAACCTTGAGGCTTCTCTTATCTGCCTTAAATACCGCCTACGGTCGTATAAAGTCATAAGAATAAGTACTATAAGTGTAATTGTTAAGACACTGTATACCGAGAATGATGTGATACAAAAGATCTACGTAGTTTTAATTAGATTCTTTAGTTAAGACATTGCATTTTAAACTTCTAAAACTGTATGTCACCAAATCGGTTTATTTATATAACAATATAACTTTTTGATTTATAAACTCTTATAATCCCCCATCATCATCATTATGGCCTGTTTATGATCCATTCTTGGACAGAGGCCTCTTTTCTTCTCTTCCATTCCCGGAAATAAGACCACCGGTGGTCTTGTGCCTGGATCTTCGAGTCCTGTTCTCCGAGTATTCTGATGTCATCAACCAGTGTCGACGGGTCTTCCGTGCCCTCTGGTGTTGGCTTTGGGTCACCACTAAAGTATTTTCCTGGCCTAACGGCTCCAATCCTGTTTTGAACATAATAAACCTTAAAACCTGTTTAAATTATTGCCTTACGTCTTTCTTTCTAACTGCTGTTATCCCGGCTTAGTGCCAGGGTCCACCTTCCTACTTAAACGCTTCAACTTCCCTCGGTCTTGAACATCATAAGAACATTGTCTCTCGTATCATCCTTCAAAACGTCCAGCCAGTGCTCTTTAGGCCTTCCCCGGGGACGCACCTTGCTGATATGATCAGGTCCAGACACTTGCGACCGACAGACTCCTATGGTTTTCTCAAAACGTGACCATACCATCGCAAGCGACATTCTTGCAGTTTATCTGCCACGTCACAGACACCAAGACTACCACGGATGTACACGTTACGTATTCGATCGAGACGTGTAACGTTGCACATATACCACAGCATCTTAATTTCTACGACGTGCATTTCCTTAAAATAGCGCTTAAAGACAGGCCACGCCTCGCACCCATACAGATGTACTGGTCGAATGATGGTTTTGTATATGAGACATTTAAGTGTCATCGACTTATGACGGTCGCAAGTAACGTCCATGCCCTCTCGGCACTTATGTCAAGCGGCGGCAATTCGAGCCCTGACGTCAGACCAAATACTTAAACTTGTCCTTTTCCACGGCAAGCTCGTTCCCCATTCGGATACTATTCGGGTCGCACTCTTGCAGCCCGTATAATCGGTCATCGCCACATTTATTTTCAGAATGCCGTTCTCAACCATTCCTTTCCACAGGTTTATATTTTGTTCCAAGCGTTGTTTGTCCTCATTTACCAATACTATGCAATCGGCAAATATGAATACCTACGGTAGTTGCCCCTGCACTTTCACTGTCGTGACGTCAAACACAATACTATGCAGAAAATAAATCAGCGTCGACCCTTCGTAGGGCTTTACCAATATGATGGTCCTATATTGTCCTACGTATTAAAATATATTTATTTTTTATGTTGGGTTGTATCTAAGGAATATGTTATGTTCAAATTATATTTAAACGGTACTTTATGGATCTAATGTGTTGTAAATACATTTTGATTTGTGCGTCGATTATATTATTTTATTTTCCAAATAACATATAAAAGTAATTCTAAGTGTGTGTTTATTAATAATTTATATGTGTTAAAATATATGGTATGGTTTATAGATTAATTTAATTAATGTATTTGTAGTATCCCCCACAATTTTGTACAAATGTGTATTATGTAATTTCAAAATATAGTTTGTATAACTGTAACTTTTTTTAATATATTGTCACAATTGTAGGTTGTATTAATTATGACGAAATTTAAAAATTTATATAAAATAGCTCAAAAATCATTAAATATGAAGAATATAATGTAAGAATAATACGCCTCGGTAGCATAGTGGTATTGCGTGCGCGGTACGACTATTGTCCTGAGGTCTCGGGTTCGATCCCAGGATCTGGCAAAGTGATATTGTTTTTTTCAGTATCAGCACGGAGTCTGAAATTTGTGCCCGAAATGGCGATAGGCTCGCCCCCTATCACATCTGGGATGGAGCTAAGCTCGGCGAAATGTGGGTGTTCTAGTTCGCTAGTGCGCCGCTGCCTACCCTTTCTACAGGCATGAGCTTATGTTATGTGTTATATGGGTTATGTGGTAATTAATGTATTTATGTAAGGGTATAACACTTTTGTAACCTTAGTTTTTAAATGAATATTTGATGAATAAAACTATTTTATTTATAAAAATTGTATTTACACTTTCTGCGATGCGCTAAGACATAATGTTTTATATATTTTTCCACCTCAACACTCCATATGGATGGATCTTTTTTAACTTGATTGCCTCTAAAGGAGGATTAAATGTTTATTTGATTTTAAGAATTTAAACATTTTAAGAATTGTGTATAGTTTTTATGACTTCAATCAACTCCTGTCTAATAATATGCGATAACGCCGCCCATGGATTTTAAGCAATGCCAAACCTCCGTCGGATTTAGTCTCGTCTTAGTAAAACCCGGCTTGGAATTCAAAACCAAGACCTCTCACTAGTGTTCCTCAGTAGACCAAAGAGGTAACAAATGTCGCATATAAATCTTATTTTAAAATTTATATGCGACATTTGTTACCTCTTAAGACATACAAATAATTTTATTTGTATAGTATATTTTCTTTTCTTCTTCATCTTTAAAAACCGCATCACTTTTAAACAACACACAACTCCAGACAATAATATGAAATATTTTTACAAACAACGCCCAACTTGATAGACTTCCCATCAAAATCCCTATAGTAATATTTTGTTGTAATAGTAGTTTTTACAATTTATTTTCTTACAACACTATATTAACTGTCAAGTGTCAATGTCAAATAAAAAGTGGAATGTGGTTTGTGTAAAGATGGGAGTGTTGATTTTTGTTTAAAAAAATGTTTAACAAAGTTTTTCAACGTGCCCTTAAATTCCGATTAAAGAAAACCTATCCGACGAACATATACGATTTATCCCGTGGATCTGCGATCGCAGTACGAAGGCCGTATAGCGACGAGGTGCGCCGTGCTCAGGCGCAAAGTGTCGCCTCGCCAGGACCTACCATATTCGACAAGATAATATCTAAGGAAATAAAAGCCGACATTATTTATGAAGATGACTTATGCTTGGCATTCAACGATGTTTCTCCTCAAGCCCCTGTACATTTCCTCGTCATACCGAAGCGGAGAATTCCAAGATTGCAGGACGCGGAAGAAAGTGACCTAGAGGTATGTATAATCCGATCGAATTGTGTTGTCGGCGGGAATTTTTGAATGTGGAATGCGGTTGTGATAAATTATGTAAGTTTTACTTAGCAAGGCTGTTTATCTCACATGTCTTTGCTTTGATATGAACAAAAAAACTATTTGTATTCGTGATAAATTTACTTTGTCTTTTTTTTTATTCATTTACTGAGCATTTTCTTTAAGAGACTGCTTGGGAATATCAATTAGCCCCATTATTGATTCTAAGCATGTTTTAGACTCAAGTCAAACATGCCTTCACACCATTTTACTAGATATATGTATATACAATAAAGAGTTAAGAGTTAAATAAATACACATAACTGCAAAGGCAAATGATATTTCAAAGTAATGAATATCTCAACTTAATTAGTTTACCGCCGAATGTTCATACACTTAAGGTGGCCTTATGTCGTTTAAGGCCGCCTTATCTGTCAAAATTGTATGGCGAAAATCAATATAAGAAGCCGTTAAAGTTGAGCAGCGTTTGACCATTCAGGTGTTAAGTTGTATTCTAAATGGGTACTTGTCTATGTTTGATTTTATACATTTTTTTTATTAAAACAAAAAACAACCTTTCTGTTAAAACTGCATCAAAATAGGTTGAAATATGAGGTAGTAATTAATTTTTAAATTCTGTAAAAGCAAGAATGGGAATATCTTGCTATCCCTTTCCAACACATGTTCTGTTATGGCTGTGATGTGGATATACTGATGCTTCTCTTTTTTGTTATTTGACAGTTCCTCCACATTTCAAAAGCTTATAACTTATTATTTTTTTCTGTTATATTTTATATACATAAGCTCACGCCTGTATTCCCGAAAGGGTAGGCAGAGGTGCACTAGCAAGCTAGAACACCCACATTTCGCCGAATTTAACCCCAGATGTGATAGGGGGCGAGCCTATCGCCATCATCATCTTCAGCTACAGGATGTCTACTCCTGGACATAGGCCTCCTCCAAATATTTCCAGATTGACCTGTTGGATCGCCATATCCAGTAAAGAAAAATCCAGTATCACTTTGCCCGACCCGGGAATCGAACCCTCAGGAGGGTATTCATACTAAAATACAATCACGACACTGAGGCAGTCATATATTTTATATGACGTAATTATTATACATCTCTCTTTACATTTTAAATAACATGGATGTGCCTGCCCCGGTGGCGTGGTTGTATTTCGGTACGACTACTGTCCTGAGGTCTCAGGTTCGATCCCCAGGTCGGGCCAAGTGATATTGGATTTTCCATATTAGCTCAGAGTCTGGAATTTGTGCCCGATATGACGATAAGCTCGCCTCCTATCACATCTAGGACAGAACTAAGCTCGGTGAAATGAGGGTGTACTAGTTAGCTATTGCACCTTTGCCTACCTCTTTGGGGATACAGGCGTGACCTCATGTTATGTGTCATGTTATGCATGTGAACTTAGTCACAAAAGAAGTATATTTGATGGCCAACTTCATACTGTCGAATTAGTGTAACGGTGTGCGCGCGCACTTCAGATTTACTCTCACTAAAACGTGCCAAAAGGCTTTCAAAAAGCAGACAACAAAAGTATGAGTAACACGTTAAGCATGCGATATGTAAATAAATGATAACGCATGACGCGATTAAACACTGATAAAGCATTTCCTATTATCGTTTAGGTGTGTTATAACTTAACTGACTGCCTTTTTTTTATAAAAACCTTTATTGATCACGTAGGCATGTAAAAAAGCACTTATGACAAGTCAACACAAGCAAATTTTGAATTAAGATTAATATAATTTACATTATCTCGCTATAAATTTGAAGACAGGCAGGCAAGTATGGACATAATAACAATGGGATGGCTAAGATAGGAATAGAGTGTAAGGGAATGGGTTCAATGGAATGGCATATGGCAGGAATGGTGGCAGGGGATTGACTGGAAATACTGGAAGCAGTTGGGATTGCTGCATGAGGCCCTATCCTAGCTAACCTACCAGCCTTTCTCTAGCTACCTAACATAAAGTTGATATCAATATTTACTACACTTAAAGAGGGAACTGCCTCGGTGGCGTGGTTGTATTTCGGTACGACTACCGTCCTGAGGTCTCGGGTTCGATCCCCGGATCGGTCAAAATGATATTGGATTTTTTCCATATCAGCCCGGAGTCTGGAATTTGTGCTCGATATGGCAATAGGCTCGCCCTCTATTACATCTGGGACGGAACTAACCTCGGCGAAATGTGGGTGTTCTAGTTCGCTAGAGCGCCTCTGCCTATCCCTTTGGGGATACAGGCGTGAGCTTATGAAAAGGGGAATTGGCTAGCAATATAGCGGTAAAGTTTAAAATTTCGCAAGATTTATAGTTTTTGAATAATGGAAATTTTAGTTATAATAATTGAATAAAAAAATAATTTTTATTTTTTACCTTTACCATTGCGCTTTTAATCGTTCTCCCTATATGTGGAGTTGTTATTAAAAAATAATATTAGCCCTGTAATATTACTGTCCCACTGCTGGGCACAGGCCTCCTCTACTGATGAGAGGGGTTAGGCCTTAGTATGCCACGCTGGCCTAACTAATGCAGGTTGGTAGACTTCACATACCTTCGAATTTCTTGTGGAGAAATTCTCAGGTATGCAGGTTTCCTCACAATGTTTTCCATCACCGTTATAGCAAGTGATATTTCACAATGAAAACACACTTAACATAGAATAGTCAGAGGTGTATGCTCCATTTTGGGGTTGGTTTCGAACCTCCGACATCCTGTATAAATGTTTTTTTTTAAATCCACAGATTCTCGGTCATCTGATGCTGGTGGCACGCACTCTGGGGTCCCAGCGAGCCCCTTCTGGATGGCGTTTGGTGGTGAACAACGGAAGGGATGGGGCGCAGAGCGTCTACCATCTGCACCTTCACGTTTTGGGTGGCAGACAAATGGGCTGGCCGCCAGGGTAAGGACTTCAAAATCTGGCTGTTAAATTGGTAAAATTCTTGATAGTGTCCATTTTTTAGGCAAAATTCAGATAAAGAAATTAAAATGTACTAGAAAAACTTTAAAATATATTTAGAAGCAGTGCACGAAATGGATGGGAAAGCGTGGGAACGGTGTTCCATTTCGTGCAATTGCAGTTCCCTTTCGTTAAA
Organism: Clanis bilineata; assembly: GCA_036417725.1. Classification (NCBI taxonomy): domain Eukaryota; kingdom Metazoa; phylum Arthropoda; class Insecta; order Lepidoptera; family Sphingidae; genus Clanis; species Clanis bilineata. The sequence continues at coordinate 1,958,437 of CM071165.1, forward strand.
CAACAATCTCGCGCCGTTCCCTTTCGTAAAACAATAACCTCGTGCTGTTCCCTTAACAATCAATTTCCAAGTCCCTCAGCTCAGATGGAATGAGATAGAACTATTACAATGGATATAATAATGGAATGGAACTATTACATTGTGTTTATACACCGATTTTTAAATAAAACTTTTACATGCTGATTTCTTAAGTTTACGCGAATATTATACATTCAAATAAAACTATTTTTACGGATTCTATCACGATTAGGTTACTATAAAGATGTTTTTCGGCTTAAAAAATACGCTCAATTTGGGCTGATATTCTTATTTATGTTTATAAAAAGTTAAAATATGTTTTTTCTCTGTAGGTAACAAGACGATTGGAGAACGTGAAATTATATACATAATACTTTCTTCATTCTAAACATATTACGTCTACAATGGAAATTATATAATGATTATTAATTTTTTTGCTTTAAAATAGTTACTTCAAGAGTACCAGTTGTTTTCCAGTGCTATTTATAATTTATATTTTAATAATTTTTAAACGAAAAAAATAGGAATGATACAGAAGGTCCAATTGTAAGTATTGTTTTTTAAAATATAAATATAATCTTATAAATGACAGGTTATTCTTGACCTGGAAATGTTTCTAGTGCCTTAATTTTTTTTCTTGAATCTAGTTTTTATAATATCAAGGATTGTTTTCCTTTTTTCATACTGCAATGTATGTATTTTATTAGATTTAAAAAACGAGTGTCATACCCAGCCATTATCGTAGTTTTAGTGCAATATGTCGCCAAATTTTTATTAATAAGAAAAAATGTCTCAATTTTTATGCGGTAATGCCACAGTTTGGCGCTGTTCTGAGATTATTGAAAGTAAAAGCGAGTATGCAAGAAATTTATATGCGGCCTTTGTTGTCATATTTTGTTGTTATTGTTTATATTGGTAAATATTTTTGTGATTTTTTTCTGTTAAAACATTTTATCTTAAATATAGTATTATAATCTAAAAAAATTATCCACAGTTTTAATACATAAGGCTCATAATAAATTAGCAAAATTATCTTTCAATAAGTTCCATTTATATGCAATTAGAAAAATATTTATAAAAAAACTCATCAAAATTCCGATCTCAGATCATGGACACAATGTTTAAGATGATTAGGTGCTTATTTTGCAAGTTTAGCAATTTTTTGAGTAATAGACTTTGTAGACCGTAACGTCTACAGCATAATTTGAGACCACTGTCTAACAGAAAACCGACGTAAAGTAGCAACTTGCTGTTGCCTTTCGTTCGGTGAGTGGGATTTATGGCCCAAACCGCCACTACCCAATTACCCTTCTTCAAGTCTCTTGGTCGTGGGTTTCTATGGGCGGTGGAGATCACTTATCCGATGACCCGCCTGCTCGTTTGCCAGTTTGATATAAAAATAATAGATTAGGAAATCGGACCCTGGCATTAGACCCGAACGCCAGACCAAAAGAAAGTACTCTTATTTTGTATTTATGATTTGAGATAGAATCTCATTATACCAAAAATATATATTCTAGTCAGAACATGTTGATAGCCGAATAATTATGACCTATTAACTCTGTTCATCGCCGTAATGAAATGTAGACAAAAAGAGTATGAACTTAGGTACATACATACATAGACTCACGTCTTTTTCCCATAGGGGAAGGGGCAGAGACGACGGATTTCCACTTGTTACGATCCTTACATACCTCTTTCGCCTCATTCAGTCTCATTACAAAAAAATAATGATGACGTCGGCGTTGCAAACCACCTATGGGGTAATTTAATATTTTTAGCATACACAAAGCCATTTCTATGTTAATTGCGACGGTTCACACGACACGACAGGGCACATTCCGATTTGAAAATCCCCGTGCTTAACAATAAGTATAATTTTTTTTTTCAAATTTTCCGTTACGCTTTAAATCATTCTCCCTGTATGTGGAATTATTATTGGTACTAACTTTCTGAAACACCCGGTATAATACAATGCAAACGTAGGCGTTGCCATTCGCGACCAAGTCAGTGGATGAAAGTATTTGTTGTTTTGTATTTGTTTCAATAAATTCTGCCCGTCCCTCGCCTCACACTCAGGTAGTGAAGTGTTTGTATTGCAATTAAGTAATTTAAATATGCGTGTATGACGTCTCTATCATGAATAATATTGAATCGGCGATGCTTCAGGACACTGACTCTTGACAGTCGACTTCGACATCAATTCGATTTCATTTAGTGACTCACAATTCCACCGAAATCTATTTAAAAAGTGCGCTAATGTCGCGTTAAAATAACAAGTTCTCGTGATTTCGGTGGAATTGTAAGTCACTTACTGCCTGTTTCAATAAACGATCTCAGTTTAGAATGCAGATAGATCGCGATTATGAACCAATCAAATCAAGTCATTTGACGGAGTCTGTATTTTTATTGGTTAATTTTTGTAATCTATCTGCACATTCGAACTAAGATTGTTTATTGAAACCGGGCGTAAGCGACTCACAATTGTACCGAAATCGACTTAAAAGTGCGCTAATGTCGCGTTAAAATAACAAGTTCTCGTGACTTCGCTGGAATTGTAAGTCACTTACGGCTGGTTTCAATAAACGATCTCAGTTTAGAATGCAGATAGATCGCGATTATGAACCAATCAAATCAAGTCATTTGACGGAGTCTGTATTTTTATTGGTAAATTTTTGTAATCTATCTGCACATTCGAACAGAGATTGTTTATTGAAACCGGGCGTAAGCGACTCACAATTCTACCGAAATCGACTTAAAAGTGCGCTAATGTCGCGTTAAAATAACAAATTCGCGTAATTTCGGTGTAATTGTAAGTCACAATAAAATCAAATCAAGTGTCAAAAGTTACCCCAAGGTCATTATTTCGCTATTAACATTAAAAGCGTTGCAAACTGTGGTGTTAAAATCGTAATAATGCATATCTTATTTTAAGCTAGAATAGTTGATTTTGATTTTTTTATCATTTGTTGTATTTTTGAAAAGCATTGGTCGGATTTGCGTGAAGATTGCGTTATTTTTTAACGATAGATGGATTTGAAATAAAGTTTGATTTACTCAGTAACAGATGGCGTTGAGACCAGTTTTCAACCAATGCTTTTAATTTTAGTTTTCAATCAAGTTAGCTTTTGGTCATAATGGTGATATGAAATCCGACATTTGGTAAAGTGTCTAGGTGGGTACTTGGTGTGACCATTTTTGTTATTTAGTGGCTTTTTACTGTATTAAAGTCCACGTGAAATAACAACTGTTGAGTGATATTACGGGAGACTCAAATACCCCCCTCCCGATTTTCTAGGAGGGTGCCTATGTATTTGATCCCAACTGGAAAGTCATAGTGCCAAGCCCGCCATATTGGCGCATAAAGGCGTCCTTTTTTGAATTATAATGAAATCCTGCAGTTTCCTATCAACCAATAATCTTCACGATATTGCTAAAATAACAATGCAGGGTTTCATAATTAGCTCCTTTTCAATTTATTACGGAGCAACACTGGAGTACTGCCAGGTGACGTCACGACAAACCTTGAGCGTCTTAGGCGCGCATTTAATAATTTTAAAAATGTTGATTATTTTTATTAAAATAGGAAATAAAATAAGAAAGTTATAGTCAAGATAAAGCGCACTTAAACTTTTTTCTGACTTATATTAAACTTTTTTCGTACCAATATTTCACTTCATGCGTATTTTTTATTTTGAAAATAGTTTTGCAATATAAAAAAATACCATTTTATTATTGCCAAAAACACAAATGAAAGTCAAATCATATCATGTAATACTAATAAATATTTCGTGCATTCGTACATTTGAAAATATACCTTCAATGTACATAAAATGTATTTTTCTATACAATGAAAAACATTTACGCCATTTTGTAAACTACAGTGGACAGCAGCGTTCTTCGGACGCCTAGTACCACATTTTTACTAACTTCTAAAACACCAAAAAGTTATCCGTGAAGTGAAATATTCGTACGTTAAGTTTGATAAGTCAAAGCAAAGTCGAACGGCCTGTTCCAATAAACGATCTTAGTTCGAATGTCCAGATATATCGCAAAAATGAACCAATCAAATTAATTCATTCGACAGCGTCATGTTCAAATTTCGTTCTTATTGGCTCATTTTTGTAATGAATTTGCACATTGGAACTGAGATCGTTTATTGAGGCCCGGTGCTCGCAATGGACAAGAACGCGTGAGAATGGCGTTCCCTTTCGTAAAAAAAATGTCACGCCGTTCCCTTTCGTACAATAATCCTTCAGTTTCATAAAAGCAGCGTTCCATAAATTCATGAACGAAGGGGAAAGGTCCATTTCGGGCACTGGCCGTAAGTGCGGAACGCAGGAGAAATTTTCCATTTCGCGCACTGGCCGTAAGTGCTCCCTAAGATATTGCCTACCTAGTCATTTTTCAAAATGTCTGATTTTTAGTTTTTAAAGTCGGTTGTGGGGCGATGACGTCATAGTTCCATCGTTTTTTGATAAAACTTTCAGGAACTTAACGCTTCGATCTGTACAGTTAAGAATTTAATTTGTTTTAAATTCTGTAACCAAAGTGTATTAAATGATTTTTTATTACTTACTTGTGTTTTTTTTTAATTTTTGAGTTTATAAAAAAATACCGAAAGATGTAGTTCTGGGTAATCTGCGTTCAAATCTCAGTATTGGAACTTATGCCCGATACGGTTATAACGTCAATTTTTCGACCGACTTCCTAAAACTATCCTCAATTCGTCACTTTTTTTTTGTGTATGTTATGCGCATAGAAATAAATAAATAAATAAATAAATACACCCAACAGTCACATACATAGTCCTGACCCCACACTAGGTGTAACCTGTATCGTGGGTATCAGAAACTACGAGAGACTTTCGGTCTAACAACACCCAGACCCGAAACAAATATCTAAATATAACACAGTTACGCGATATCTCCGACAAATGTGGACCGATTTTCATAATTATTTTTTATTCTATAGAGCTTATTTCAAGGTTGATTCAATTTGGTCACGATCGGATTTGAAGTCGGTCTGTTAAGTTTTTAAACTTGTGATTTTATCATTTTTATGCCGAAAAATATGGGATCAAACATGGATGTGTTTGTTAAACTCCTCAAATGTGTATTAAAATCCGTATCTTTATAGATTCCGTCTTAGGAGTTGTGTGTGAAAAACTTATAAAAAGCATGCGAAATTGTTTACACAGTTTTTTGCATTCTATAAAAAATACACCTAATATTTTCCATTTTTTATTAAAACTGTAACAAAATAAATAAAATTACAAACAAAATGGCGACGCGTAGACGCAAGATGGCGACAGGGGCAGCGGCGCGGCATAAGTAGGTGGCGGAGACAGGACCAATGGAGCGGCAGAACAAGGCAGGGGCAGGGGCGCCGGAGGCAGGGGCAGAGGTGCAGCGCAAGGAAGCGCAGCCTCAATCAACGGCCCGGCGGCTGACAAAGCTGAAGTCAACACCGTAGGCAAAGCGGCCTCTAGTAACGGCGGTAGAGTCGCAGCTATTGATGCTGATAACGTTTCAGCTAGGGCAGGGGCTAGTAGTGGCAGTGCAGGGGCCACCGCAGCTAAAGCCGCCGCTAGACCAGCACAGGGAGCGGGCGCGCATGGAGGAGGCGCGGGGAGGACGAGTGGTGCGGGGGCACAGGGGGCAGGGGCTGGGAGGACTAACGGTGCAGGGGCGTAAGGGGCGGGAAGGACTAACGGTGCAGGGGCGCAAGGGGCGGGGAGAACTAATGGCGCAGGAGCGGGTGCCGGGAGACAGTATGCAGACGGTGCTACAAGGTACTGTGCTGTGGCGTGCTAGAATAAGAACAAAATATTAAAAATTAATACAAAAGAAATACCTCATTTTATCAGGTAAATTTTTCATTCATTCCTCATTTTTATCAGGTAATTTGATTACGATTCGGTTTCATTTATTGACTTAAAATTTCACCGGAATTAAGGTCAAAAGTGCGCTAATGTCGCATAAGATTCGAGAACTCGTCATTTAGTAATTTTTAACGCGAATTTTCCACTTTTTACCTCGAATTCGGTGGAATTTTAAATCAATGAATGAAACCGAATCATAGTCGCAGTCGAATCGAGTGTCAAAAGATACCCTATTATTTTGTGGTTTTCGGGATTACTCGACGGTGTGATGATAATAATCGAACCATCGAATAAAGATATGAAAAAAAATCGATATCAAAACGACAAAAATCTACTTTGTCTATGACGACCCGCTTTCTGCGAAAGAATCCCGCCTTTTTTCACTCGATTTGGTTGACAGCTTCCGTGGTGCAACGGGCGAGTAGCCGGCTGTGTAGCGGGTGGCAGCAGGTTCGATTCCCGCACCGAGACAAATGTTTGTGTAACCCACTGATATTTTAGTCGGGTTTGGACAAGATCGAAAGTATTTTCTGATAGCCACGACCAACGAGTATCAATCGTCGTTGCCCACGACACTCGAACACTTGTATCTTAATGTGGGGTCAGGACTATCGCTTGAATGGTCAAACGCCACTCAATTTTAACGGCTTACATTGATTTTCGCCAAACAATTTTAACAGATAAGGCGGCCTTAAACGACATAAGGCGACCTTAAGTGTATGAACATTCGGCGGTATGTGTGTCGGGTGTTGGGTGTTTATATTTATAAAAAAAATTACCTGCAAAAATACAGCAAAACTTAATATCACAACCTGTCTCATTTTGTTTCTTGTGTCCAATACTGATACCTTCGATACGACGGCCTATATTCACTTTTTTATCGATTTAGCAACGATATTGCGTTTATCGATCACATAATTCGATGTTACAAAAATAACCGTTGTAACACTCGTTGTTAAACGCGGTTTTAGTTGCTTACGCTTTTTATAACATCGATTGTGTTATTATTGTCCCCTTGCTGGGTATTAGCTCTAACAATATTAGTTGGGCCTTTTTAGAGTAAAAAACAAGCAAGTGGGTATGTGGTATTTTTATCAATGCCGCGTACACACCAACCGAACGAACGTTCGCGAATCTACGTCTGTTGCATTCACACCACAGAGAAAGTTTGTTTGTATGAACGCAATAGGTATAAATTCGCGAACGTTAGTTCGGTTGGTGTGTATCTGACATTACGAATCAAGACCCACAAACCCAGAAAAATGGTAGGTACTTCCAGAACTTGAAATTGATTTTTTCACAAAAGGGAATGCCGTTCCCCCGGGTTCTAGTCCATTTTACGGACTGGATGTTAGTTGGAAAGTTAGGCTTATCCAGTGTAACTACCCACATTTTTCAACAATAACACTGGGTATGCTGTTCTCACGGATGTAATCGGACGCCACAGAGAAGCCACACACACAAATGCAATAATGCATTGTACCTAAACCTTTGTTAATACGGTGAGTGGGATTACCAGACACCTACGCCTCCTTGGTCTAGTGGCAGTGCATATGGGCTGTGAACCGAGAGGTGGGTTCGATTACCGATACCGATACCGTGGGTTCGATTCCCAGGTCGGGATGAGTGTTTTCCTAACACTATTTTCCCGGGACTAGATCCCCCCGATGGGGTTTGACGTCAGGTAGTGGGTTGTAAATATTAAGCCAAGTTCTTCTGTAAAATAAAGCTTGGTGTAACCTTCAATCTGCAGGAAAGAGAAGTATCAGTATAATCACGTCACGCCATAACGGTAGTACGTGCAAAAAGGATGTTGGAAATAAAGTTGTGAAAGTTGGAAAAGGATAGCAAGATATCTTTATTATGTCCCCAGTCCAGAATTTAAAATATGAATTACTGCCTCAATTTTCAACTAATTTCGATGCAGTTTTTACAGAAGGGTTTCTTTTTTGTTTTATTTGTTATATAAAAAATATGCGTATAAAATCAAACATAGTCATTAGTCAGTAACAAATTATAATATCTAATAGTACTCATGACGGCAAGTCGGACAGACAAACTCAGTTTATTACTAATGTTATTTATCAGTCTATCTGCACAACTATTACTTGATATGGAAATAGATTAAATAAATTATGTTACTATGTCGTTATGTAATTGTTCGTGTTATATCTTAAACTATTAGGTAAATATAGTGTTGTAGGTAATTATTAATCTTGAAACGTGACGTTATTGCTTTAATTATTGTGACTATTCAGTCATTGGAATATTCACGCTTAACGCCTTGTATTTTTTTTTATTGCTAGAGCCGCGCTTTTGACTTTCATCTCTTCGTGTTATCCCCTATAACTACTAACGGCCGGTCTCTAAAAACTATCTCAGTTTAGAGTACAGATAGATCGCGATTATGAACCAATCAAATCAAGTCATTTGACGGAGTCATGTTCAAACTGTGTTCTTATTGGCTAATTTTTGTAATCTATCTACACATTCGAACTAAGATTGTTTATTGGAACCGGGCGTAAAACCTCAAAATTAAGGAGGAATTCTTCTCGAATTTCTTGAACTACTATAATATCTCTTTTTAGTCGATAATTTTCTGTAATTATAACCTTGGTGCGATCCAACCTTGACATTGGCAGAATCATCGCAAATGCGTGGAAGGCTTGTGGAAGTCATTTATTATAAAAAAAGAAGAAGACGACTTTCATTTATAAGTACAGCACGTATGAGCTGGCTCAACCGGATTCACGTGTGATAAAACGATACCCCTGTCCCCTATCACTATTTCACCCATCACACCGGAAACTGACGTTAAGTCGCAACTCTGATCCGTTTCGATAAGATTTCTGGTCGCCCAAATCCTACCCTCTCCTTCCCAGTCCCTATTCCATTTTCTTTAAGGTTGGCAATGCACTCTTAATTTTTTTTGCTTAGATTTTGGCTAATCGATTTTGATATGGTATCCATTAGGCTTACCTTACTTTAAGGTGGTACCACATATTAGGTACAACCAAAGACGTTGGAATAGTTCCAGTAATGTTTTTAAGGGTACAACATAAAGCATAATGGTAAATTTAAAAGATAAAAATGTAGGTAACTGAATTTTTTTAAACGGTTAGCACGGTGATTTTATAATCGGAATGCGACCTGTAAATCGTCGCAATAATAGAAATGATGCTAAAAAAAGGCTTTGTGTATGCTAAAAAAAATATTCCGACGAATTGTTAACCTACTCCTTTTTTGAAGTCGGTTAATGGTAATTATTTACCTCGTAGGTGGTTTGCAAATGTACTGCAGCTGATCCAATGAGTCTAAGGACGTTTTCTAAGATTGAGACAGTTTTTTTCGACACAAGTTCAAGTTTATAGAATTCAAAAACTTTGGTCGCTGAATGTTCATACAGTTAAGGTCGCGGGTCACCTTATGTCGTTTAAGGCCGCCTTATCAGTCAAAATTTTATGGCGAAAATCAATATAAGAAGCCCTTAAAATTAAGCACCGTTAGACCATTCGGCCGTGAGCCTTATGAAATTTAAACTTTATCGCTAGATTGCTAGCCATCCCGTCTTATAGTGTAGTTATTACTGATACCAACTTTATAAAACATTCTGTATACATCATGAAAAAGAAAAACACGGCGATATATAGGATAAGTCCTTAGACTAAATAGATAAGTCTATGTTTGGCAGTGGACGTCCTATGGCTGATGATGATGATGATGATGTAATATGCTTGAAAAAGTCCATTGAAGTGGGTTACGGGCAGGTAGAAAAAAACTATGATATGGTATGGTACTATTATAATAATAAACAGACAGCAACCATACCATACAGGTTGATAATGAACCATACGTATGCAAGGATAAAGATATGCGAAGTCTGTACGAGAACGGGACAGCTGCTACCGAAATATCAGTCTTCTTCTTTATTTAAAAAATATGGCCTCCATCAAAGGTTGATGATTTTGCCAACGACAGAGTTGAATAAATCCATTACTCAAAAAAATTGCTAGTCAGACATCTTGAAAAATGCAAGATGTCAAATATCAGTGTCACTTGTCCAGCGGGACGTTAAGCGGGACAGGTGGGACGAATTAGTCTCACTAGTCTGGTCGCTGGACAACTTAACTGTAAAGGCAAATGTAAAGGTGGGACCATGAAGAGGTAGGAGGCATATGACCGCAGGACATGAAAATTGAAATTCGGGGCTAGTGCTGCGCCTCCGCCAAGTCGACTCCTGTGGACGGTAGGTTCAGCGTTGATGAATTTTAGAATAAAAATTATAATAATTCACATGATTAAAAAAAAAAGTTTTGTTTTTGAGTGGAAGACCAAAGTGGAAGACCAACAATCGACATAGGATAAAAAAACCATAGACAAAACGAAGTACAAACTGCGCGCTGTCATAAATGACATTTGTCTATGGCAGTTTCCTTTCGGCGCACGCGGAAGTGAATACTTGAGGAAAATCTATTTCCTTTTCCTATAATTTTCAAACTTTTGACGAAATATTGTTGTGCACAGTTGAAATTATTTAATAATGGAGGTGGCAGACTTAAGTGATATACTAAATGTGCGCTCAATCAAAATGGAGACTAGTGAAAACGGATTCGACGAGAGTGTTGTCGAGACATCGGATCCTTTGTCAATAATTCCACAATACGTCGCGGAATCCGATTTAGGTACAGTGAAAACTTTATTCCATTTAATAACACAAACTATGTTTATTTATGTACCACGTAGGTACGCGAAAAATATGTATGTACAGTATTCATTGCTGTCGCGAAGTATTTATACCGCGAAATTCAATTATATTTTTCAATTTTACGTTGTAGTCCACTTTGTAGTTAAGAACTTATTTTTTCACATATTTTACAACATTCTTTCTATCCCACCTTAATGTGGGGTCGGCGGAACACTTTCAAACATGTTGCAATAAGGATTTGGATTAGTTATTACGACTGGCTGCCTGCCTGACGTCAACCCTCTCTGAGGGATCCAGTCCAGGGCTAATTAAATTACAAAATGACCTGACCTAGGAGTCGAACCCAGGACCTCCAGGTCCACAGCCCATATATGCTGCCACCAAACCAAGGAGACTATCCACAAATTCTACAAAATAGTTTGAAAATTAATTGAATTGGGTAACATTACCTATTGATAGAAACTTAAACAAGGCCTTACTTAAAAATAGTTTAACTGAGCAAAGAAAAGGTGCAAACCTGGAAGACCCCTATGATGTCCAAAGGCTAGTCTGAGCCGCAGCCGAAACCCAACGGTAATGTGCCTCTTGGGGGCTGTTGCGCAGCTTGGTTGCCTCCAAAGCGAAAGTGGAGTGCCACCCGGACTGGGATTAAGGGTGAAATAGCTCTGGTGAGTGAGCTGATCACCTGTCTGTGCAACCGCAGATGTCCCCACCATAAAAAATTATAGTAATTAACTGAGCAAACGGTAAGGAATAGCCTGTCCCTTTTATTTTCAATCAATGTGACACAAGGAAAAAAGTGACAAGCTATTCTTAGCCATTTGCTCAACTAAACTGTTTTTATATTAAGGCCCATACTTTCATCAACATAGTGTCTACATCAAAGACATTCAACAGTTTATAGACGGGATAACAGCAAGAAACATATGGTCCAAAAGTTGTGACCTCGTGGTCACAAGTCACTCAGTCGTATTTGAAACATATGCGAGTAAGGTCGTGCCAGCGTAATAATGTTAAACAATAAAATAAAATAAAAATCTTTATTGAACACATAGGCATATAAAAGCACTTATGACATGTCAAAAAAAGCATAATTTAGATTTAAGTATTTCTTATAATATTATAGAATGCTATGGATTTGGAATCAGGGAGTCAGGTTATACAGTTAGAAGAATAGGGTCCTATGGGGAAAGTGGAATGGACAGGTTTGTGGACTGTGAAAAGGGAACGGGATATGGCAGGTAAGCCGACAGGGAGCGACGGGAATTAATAGAAGTTGGTGGGATTGGATGAAAATACTACAATCCCCTATCCTAGCTAACGTACCAACCTTTCTCTAGCTACCTACGGATGACGACCCGAAGAAGACAGGCAGAAAGAAACTCTGGGCTTATTTTTTCATCATCAATTGTCACCATATTTTTTTTTATTATTATAATTAATAACATTAAATTGTCTTACATGATTCTTGAACAATCACAGAACATTCTAGGGTGTAAATTGTAATAATCGCCCTTGCATTGTAATAAGTGGTTGATGGCGGTACTGACGCTAGAGATATTTTTTTTGTATGGAAACTTGCTAGATAGCCTCTATAGTTAGTAATATTAAATCTCTTTGCTCTACATACATTTTGTCTACAGGTTTAATACAGGCAGAAACGGAAATCCTGCAGACACCGCTAGCTGTATTCTCTGATGCTGGGGATGATGATAATACAATGCAGAGCACGGACAGCAGTGGTAAATTTTGTACTCTTTGTTTTACCTTTCTTACATACATACATAAGCTCACGCCTGTATCCCCGAAGGGGTAGACAGAGGCTTACTAGCGAACTAGAACACCCACATTTCGCCGAACTTAGTTCAGTCCCAGATGTGATAGGGGGCGAGCCTATCGCCATATCGGGCACAAATTCCAGACTCCGGGCTGATATGGAAAAATCCAATATCAGTTTGCCCGACCCGGGGATCGAACCCGAGACCTCAGAATCGTTGTCGTACCGAAATACCACCACGCCACCGAGGCAATAAGGAGTAATCCTACCAAGTAACGAAGAATTTACCTTTCTTCTTCATTTAAAAGATATGGCCTCCATCAAAGATTGATGATTTTGCCAATGATGGTGTTTAAATATCCATTAATCAAAATATCGATGGTCCCTACGTACAAAGCCACATGTCAAAAACTGAGGTTTTCAGGAGAACGAAATGAAGTTTATTCATAAGTTTAAGAATTATCATACTTATTATCTTGTTCGATCAGTATTTAGAATAGAATTATTAGAATACAAAATAATTTAAAAAAACATCTTTATAGTTATGAGTGTATGGACAATCTAAAGCCATATATGCAATAAAAAATATGACATTTTGACTTGTCTTTATATACGTAGGGATCGTAGATATATTTATTAATTTTTTTTATATACTTTTGGATAAAGCTTATTCAAATAGTCTCACAGAAAACCGACAAAGTGACAGCTTGCTGTCGCGTTTATAAATAAAAAATAAATAAAAATCTTTATTAATCATGTAGGCATATAAAAGGACTTATGACATGTCAAAAAAAGCATAATTTAGATTTAAGTATTTCTTATAATATTATTATACTAGCTTTTGCCCGCGGCTCCGCACGCGTATTTTGTAGGGCCAACGGAAATATCTTTTGATTTGTCGATCCGCCCTGTCGTTTTAGTCTAAATATGGGCGACCCAGATATCGATTTTGAAGTCAATCGGCCCAGAAACAAAGAAAAACAAAACGGCGGCCACTTTTGTCAGGTCTGACAGCGGTTCTGTCGTTCGGAACCACGGGGCGACCCAGATATCGATTTTGAAGTCAATCGGCCCAAAAACAAAGAAAAACAAAATGGCAGCCACTTTTGTCAAGTCTGACAGCGGTTCTGTCATTCGGAACCACGGGGCGACCCAGATATCGATTTTGAAGTCAATCGGCCCAAAAACAAAGAAAAACAAAATGGCGGCCACTTTTGACAGGTCTGACAGCGGTTCTGTCATTCGGAACCACGGGGCGACCCAGATATCGATTTTGAAGTCAATCGGCCCAGAAACAAAGAAAAACAAAATGACGGCCACTTTTGACAGGTCTGACAGCGGTTCTGTCATTCGGAACCACGGGGCGACCCAGATATCGATTTTGAAGTCAATCGGCCCAAAAACAAAGAAAAACAAAATGGCGGCCACTTTTGACAGGTTTGACAGCGGTTCTATCGGTCGAAACCACGGGGCGACTCAGATATCGATTTTGAAGTCAATCGGCCCAAAAACAAAGAAAAACAAAATGGCGGCCACTTTTGACAGGTCTGACAGCGGTTCTGTCGTTCGGAACCACGGGGCGACCCAGATATCGATTTTGAAGTCAATCGGCCCAAAAACAAAGAAAAACAAAATGGCAGCCACTTTTGTCAGGTCTGACAGTGGTTCTGTCATTCGAAACCACGGGGCGACCCAGATATCGATTTTGAAGTCAATCGGCTCAGAAACAAAGAAAATCAAAATGGCGGCCACTTTTGACGGGTCTGACAGCGGTTCTGTTGTTCGGAACCATGGGGCGACCCAGATATCGATTTTGAAGTCAATCGGCCCAAAAACAAAGAAAAACAAAATGGCGGCCACTTTTGACAGGTTTGACAGCGGTTCTATCGTTCCAAACCACGGGGCGACTCAGATATCGATTTTGAAGTCAATCGGTCCAGAAACAAAGAAACAAATTTTCAACCCCTATTTCATCCCTTTGTAGGATAAAAATATATCGCACCCCATTTCTGTCCTTAGGTGTAAAACTATCCTTATACCAACTTTCTTAAAAATCCGTTCAGCGGTTTCTGGATTCCCATAAAAACTTTCATCCCCTATTTCATCTCATTAGGGGTTGATTTAAGAAAAGTAGCCCATCTGTGTCTTTAAACTCAAAGATATGCACTATCCCATACGAAATTTCATAAAAATCCATTAAGTGGGCCTTAAATTCCCATACAAACTTTCATCCCCTATTTCATCCCATTAGGGGTTGATTTAAAAAAGTGGCACATTTGTATCCTTAAACTCAAAGGTATCCACTGTCCCATACCAAATTTCATAAAAATCTATTAATTGCACCTAAAATCCCCATACAAACTTTTAACCCTTATTTCATCCCTATAGGGGTTGATGAAAAAAAATGAAGTATCCCATTTGAATCCCTAGGGTCAAATGTATCCTCATACCAAATTTCATCAAAATCCATTAAGCGGTTCCAAAATTCCCATACAAACTTTCATCCCCAATTTCATCCCTTTAGGGGTTGATTTAAAAAAAATAAAGTACCCTATGTCCGTCCTTGGGGTCAAAAGTACCTACATACCAAATTTCATCAAAATCGGTTCAGCGGTTTAGACGTGAAAACGCCACAGACAGACAGACAGACAGACAGACAGAGTTACTTTCGCTTTTATTATTTAGTAAGGATTATATTATAGAATGCTATGAATTTGGAATCAGTTATACAGTTAGAAGAATAGCGTCCTATGGGGAAAGGGGAATGGAGAGGTTTGGGGACCGTGAAAAGGGAACGGGATGTGGCAGGTACGCCGACAGGGAAGCGACGGGAATTAATAGAAGTTGGTGGGATTGGATGAAAATACTACAGAGCCCTATCCTAGCTAACCTACCAGCCTTTCTCTAGCTACCTACGGATGACGACCCGAAGAAGAAAGGCAGAAAGAAACTCCGTGCTTATTTTTTTCATCATCAATTGTATCTTTCAGTGAGTGAGATTTCCGGTGGCCCCTTTCCCCACCCTTTCCCATTCCCTATTACCCTCTCCTTCCATTACCTCCTTTTAGGTTGGCAACACACCCATGACTCTTTTTGTGTCTTGGCTGTCTATGTGGTGGAGATCACTTACCATCAGGTGACCCATCTGTTCGTTTGCCAGTCTCTGCTGTAAACAAAGTCGCCCTAATTCGTAATTTCAGAGGAGGTTATCGTTCAGCTAATGGACATCAGGACTAGACTGTCAAGGCTTCGCGCCATGTTGGAGAGCCGTTTGGGCGCTGACCTATCGGATTACACGTTTTGGCTGCAGGATGCTAAAATGGTGAATATAATTTTATTATTAATACGCCATCCCCTCACGGGGGGTTGACGTCAGGCAGGCAGTCGGTCGTAAATACGCCAAATCCTTTCTGCAACTTGCTAGAAAAAGTTTGTTGCGCACCTTAAATTGGGACAAGGACAGGTAGAAAAAAGAAAGAAGAGCAATTGTCATGGTAGAAACATGGCTCTTTTATAACAATTATAATCTGTCGTGTGTATAATAAATAAAATAAAAAAAAAATAAGAAGAACAATATTTTCTGCAACATTATTGAAAAATAAATTTCTTTCTTTTTGCAATGTTGCAGATATTATTTGGCTTAGTTTTACGACTAAAAGCCTACCTGACGTTAATCCCCATCTGAGGGATCCAGTCCCGGGAAAATCGTTTTATAAAAACAATTCCGACCTGAGAATCGAACCCAGGACCGCGCGGTTCACAGCCCATATACACATCACTAGACCAAGGAGGCAACTAAATATTGATAGCGACGGTGATATAAGATATTTGCGAGTTTTCTGTCTACCCTAATGTAAAAATCTATTCACGTCATGCGACCACCAACTTCATTTCATACTTCAAGCTGGAGAACCACAAGACCCTGGTGGAGCAGTGCATACGCGGTGAAGGCGTGGTGCAAGTGAACGTGCAGCTCAGACCGGCGGAGAGGAAGATCAACATCCTGGACGTGCTCAAACCTGATGAGGAGCTGGTGCAGTTGCCGAGGAGACGGCCCAGTGAGTACGATTCGTTCAATATTAACATGTATCGAAACGTCATTTCAGTTCTTTTAAAAAAAACGGTGCATGCTTTAGACCAGTGGTCGGCAACCTTTTGGCAGGCAAGGGCCGCAAGGTGGCAAAATACAGTAAAGGCGGGCCTCACCTCATATTTTCTATCTATAGAGGTATAATATATAATATTTTAGATATTTATGACTAATTTACAAAACAATCACGGGCTGCAAATAGGATTTCACGCGGGCCACGTATTGCCGACCGCTGCTTTAGACCACACCACATACATAAGTGAAAACTTCATCAAAGCGAGGTGAATTTTCTAATATATTATACTGTATGTTTTCTCTGAAGTTTAGTGCATAAAACAACATCACTTTCAAACAACATAGACAATAATATGAAATATTTTAACAAGCTACTCTCGCCCTCTCAAAATTCCCGTAAAAAACATAACTTTCTTATTTCTTTCTACCTACCCTTATCCCACCTTAATGTGGGGATCAGATGTGGACAGAAAGATTTCGCGTAATTTTTACGACCGGCTGCCTGCCTGACGTCAACCCCCTCTAAGTTCCAGTCCCAGGCAAATTAAATTAGAAAATTCGCTTTGCTCGACCTGGAAATCCAACCCAGGACCATAGTGTCTATTCTATAAAACGTTATCAGATGAACGACTAATATAGATGCAGGTGGATCAAATAAATGTCAAACGCCGAGGAGTGGGCTGTCAAACGGTTTACAGCATAGCATTCTCCGAAACGAAGCTTATAGCACCTATATCGGTCGGACACGTGAGCCACATAGAATAGCAAAACGTCCGAAACGAAGTCCCCAACTGCGGATTTCGTTTTACAAACTAGGCCCCCTGGTCCACAGTCCACATATGCTGCCACTAAACCAAGGCGACAACGGCGATGGCGGTCTTTAATACTAACTGAGTAAGGTACACTTTGCCGCAGGTCTGGAATTCGACGAGATACCCCTGTTGGACGAGCCGGTGGAATGCCTGACGGAAGCGGATACGGTGCCGACACACGCGGCGGCTGTCAAGTGGGTGGTAGACGCGCAGTTCAAGAGCGACCATAGAGTGAGGATACCGGACGATCCGGCTGAATGGTGAGTAAAAGGCTCGAGTGGTAGAGCCATGCTGTAGACGGTTACGTCTACAGTACGAATGGGCCGGCTCGACCGGTTTGATACCACTGTCTCACAGTAAATCGACGTAAAGTGGCAGTTTGCTGTCGCGTTTCGTTCGGTGAGTGAGATTTCCGGTGTTCAATTTCCCCACCTCCTTTTCCCATCCCTTCCATTTCCTCTTTTTAGGTTGGCAACGCACACATGATTCTTTTTGTGCCTTGCATGTCTACGGGCGGTGGAGATCACTTACCATCAGGTGACCCATATGCTAGTTTGCCAGTCTCCGCTAAAAAAAATTTTAGGTAAACTTCAGCAGGTACGCGGCGCGTGAACCTCGCATCCATGCCCGATAAGTCCGTTAATGTTTGTTATCGACAAAGGTCTTTGACCGCTAATATCAGCTGTTTTAGGTCGTCCCGAACGTACATCATGTGCAAAAATTTACAAAACTCAAAATCTATCCTGTGGCTAAAGTATTTCACCTATTCGACTGATTTTTGGTACAAAGCCTAGCAACGTTGTAAGGTATAGCTATAAACAAAAACATAAGCTCACGCCTGTATCGCCGAAGGGGTAGGCAGAGGTGCACTAGCCAATTAGTACATCCACATTTCGCCGAGCTTAGTTCCGTCCCAGATGTGATAGGGAGCGAGCCTATCGCCATATCGGGCACAAATTCCAGACTTCGGGTTTCTTTCTTTCTGCCTGTCGTTATTCCGGCCTTCTGCCAGGGTCCGCCTTCCTACTTAAACACTTCCACTACGCCCGGTTTTGAGCATCCTCCATGGTGAGGCCATTGGTTCTTGATTCTTTCAAATTCCAGACTTCGGGCTGATATGGAAAAATCCAATATCACTACTTAATCTCGTTCTTTTTCTTTAATTAATTGTAACTTATTCAGAATTGACTGCCTCGGTGGCGTGGTGGTATTTCGGTACGACTACGGTTCTGAGATCTCGGGTTCGATCCCCGGGTCGGGCAAAGTGATATTGGATTTTTCCATATCAGCCCGGAGTGTGGAATTTGTGTCCGATATGGCGATAGGCTCGTCTATCACATCTGGGACAAAACTAAGCTCGGCGAAATGTGGGTGTTATAGTTCGCTAGAGCGCCTCTGCCTACCCCTTCGGGGATACAGGCGTGAGCTTATGTTATGTTATTTAGAATTTCTGCTCTCACTGATACGTTATATCAATGGTCGCTAACTCCTATTTTTTAAGCTCGTTACGCTCACTCCAGTTCTACATTGTAAAATCACTCTGTGAAACTGTCTGGTCTCCCGCGATACACGTGTCATTACTATGTTTTTGGTACTCAAAAAATATTTGTATTGTATTGTATTGTCGACCTGATAAAGGTCGCAGGAAGTCGCTGGATGCAGGCCGCTTCCAACAGGTCGATCTGGAAATCTTTGGGGGAGGCCTATGTTCAGCAGTGGACGTCCTATGGCTGATGATGATGATGATTGTATTGTACTTTGCCCTCGCCGGGGATGGAACCCGAGACCTCAGGACGGTAGTTATCGAAATACAACCACGCCACCGAGGCAGTCTGGTATGATTTAATGTCGTTTTATCACCACTCGGTATATCTTGGTACCTTGTCATCAGGTCAATCCAACATGTCAAGCTATGGATCCAGTGGGCTGTCAGGCAATTCAATTTGACAGGAATCAAACTGTCAGACTGGAATTTAGGCGGCGCCGGGTTATGTGCAATGACTAATGTCGAATTCAAGTGAGTATGCAAACTACGAAAATGTAAGCAGAATTCTTTCACATGCTTGAATTTGTTGAGCTGGGGAGTTACCACCATCTCTTATAGCATTATGTTCAGTACTCTTTATTTTTAAAGATTTTTTCTTTACATTTTTAAATATTTTTTTTTTATTAGCCCTGTAATATTACTGTCCCACTGCTGGGCACGAGCCTCCTCTACTAATGAGAGGGGTTAGACCATAGTCTACCACACTGGCCTAATGTGGGTTGGTAGACTTCACATACCTTCGAAATTCCTGTGAAGAAATTCTCGGGTATGCAGGTTTCCTCACGATCTGGCATTGACGCCGATGGCGTCTTTTGGTGTAGGGGGCGTCAGAGCCCTTCCTATAAACAGAGGTTGGCCGCAATGCGGCACCGCGCAAGGGCGGCTCCGGCTGAAGCCGAGGCGCTTCTCGTCTTGGGAAACCCGAAGCCGTCCTTAATGCGCCGATGGGGGCCATCGCGGGGTTTTGGTTGGTATTTCCGGTATAGGGTGTAAATAGTGTTAGGGACTCGGCCCAGCGATCGCCTGGATGTCAATCATCTTTCCCAGGTGGTTAAATGCTGGGTCGTAAGACCGGCGAGCCCAACATAACCATCCCACTTTCCCCCGGAGTGGGTTGGTAGCGATAAATCGTTTTCCCCGCGTAAACAAAAAAAAAAAAAAAAAAAAAGGTTTCCTCACGATGTTTTCCTTCACCGTTATAGCAAGCGATATTTCACAATGAAAATACACTTAACATAGAAAAGTCAGAGGTGTATGCTCCATTTTGTGTTTGGTCTCGAACCTCCGACACTTGTCTCGGCAGTCCGTACCATTCCCAACTGAGCTATCGCTGCTGTCATTTTTAAATATATGCTATAAAAAAAATACATATAAAAATATTCCCCTCCGATGGCGAGGCTCGGGACCCAAGCCACCGACGGTTAGGACCCCAAAGTGAGGAACCTCCTCACAATTCGTGCCGTATCCAGTAACACTGCCTTCTGCATCTGGCTCTTGACCCAAACACCAACCGAGAGCCTCTTGAGGTGTTGGTCGAGGCTCAGTGGTATTAAACCATGGGCAGAAATGACTATAGGAACAATGATTGTTGAATCCACATCCCACATGCGAGTAACCTCATGTGCCAGGTCTAAATATTTCGACATTTTGACTTTTTTTTTTTCTCTTTTTTTTTCTTATTTTAGCATTATTATTATTACTTGTACCGATTCCGGTACAAAAACAAAGTAAGATTATATTAGTACTGCTATAAGAGGTGGTTGAAGCCCCCTGATCCCACATAGGATAAGGTGGAAACAGTGACGTGCACAGAAAATCCGACCAGGATAGGCAACATGTGCAAAGTTTTATTCTTTAAGTAACAAATTGTCAGGGTAGACATTGTATATTTGTCTATATAGACAGCACGCCACTGGAAAGATGTAAATTAAATGCAGTAGAATCTATTTGTCTAGTGGCGGCCTAAATGGGCGCGAGGTCCTGCGTTCGACTTATGACCACTAGGTCATAACTTTTGGATCACAAGTTTTGTGCTGTTGTTTTCTATATACTGTTGAATGTCTTTGATATGATTTGTCTACAGGGAAAAGGTGCCATCAGACCCGGGCGATTTGTTCTGGACACATTTCGAGTTGTTGAGAAAGTGCAAGTTCATTGGTAAGTACTAAGTTAAGTTTATTCTGTAGACAATAACGTCTACAGAATTTGTTGCTGTGGAACAGAACGAAAAAAATAGTAATTTTTATTTTATTTTATTTTATTAGTTTTTAAGGGAAACATACAAACAATATCTTAATGTAATTTAAATCACTAAATGTAACACATGAGCCAGCAAAGTTTCCACAAATAATAAGCTCCAAGTACCTACATAAAAATACAAATGATACATTCAAAAAAAGTAATGTTGCGTCATGCGTAGTGATTGGTGTTAAGTGACTTGATTTCCAGATAAAAAAATAAGTATTTACATATTTAAAATAAAATTATCTTTAATTAAATCCTATTTAGTTAGTTGACTTCTTTTCTTTCTATCTGCCCTTATCCCACTTTAATGTGGGGTCGGCGCAACACACTTTTTCAAGCATGTTGCAGAAATGATTTGGCTAAGTTTTTACGACCCGCTGCCTGCCTGACGTCAACCCCCTCTGAGGGGTCCAGTCCCGGGCAAATTAAATTAGAAAATTCGCTTGGCCCGACCTGGGAATCGAACCCACGACCTCCCGGTCCACAGCCCATACATACTGCCACTAGACCAAGGAGGCGACAAGTTAAGTTTAGTTAGTTGACTACAGTAACAAAAAATATTGAATTTCTATAGAATGCTAACTTTCTTAAATCCAAATTTAAATGTAGGTAGGCTAGACTTTTTTTTTAAAGCAAATAGCCAATGCTATCCCTTTCCAACGCACGTACCGTTATGACGTGACGTGATTATACTGATACTTCTCATTCCCGCAATTTGAAGGTTACACCAAACTTCAAAGCCTTATAACTTTTATTTTTGAGAATATTTCAATATTTCTTTCTGTTCTATATTTTAGACGACGTATATTTCATATAATAAGCAGCGATAGCTCAGTTGGGAATGGTACGGACTGCCGAGACAAGTGTCGGAGGTTCGAGACCAACCACAAAATGGACCATACACCGACGACTTTTCTATGTTAAGTGTATTTTCATTGTGAAATATCGCTTGCTACAACGGTGAAGGAAAACATCGTGAGGAAACCTGCATACCCGAGAATTTCTTTACAGGAATTTCGAAGGTATGTGAAGTGTACCAACCCGCATTAGGCCAGCGTGGTAGACTAAGGCCTAACCTCTCTCATTAGTAGAGGAGGCCCGTGCCCAGCAGTGGGACAGTAATATTACAGGGCTAATATTAATTAATTTAATATTTCATATAACATCAATAAAAAAAATTGTCAAGTACCTAATTGTCCACGCAATACGACTACCATTTAACAATTTATTTACAGCTGTAGTACAGACTGATGATCAACAAGTAAAGGATCCTTTGGAAGTGCCACAATCAGCTATCAAGAAAAAACCAAAGCAGGTAGGTAAAATCAACTGATTTCAAAAAGAGGGGGCTCTCAATTCGCCAATATTTATGTATGGTTGAATATGTATGGCAGATGTGGATTGTTTGTGAATTTTAAGATTGTTTTTGTATTCGATAGAGCTTACGCCAATGGTGTTTTTATGATGGGCAAGATCTGATCTGGATGTGATTATTTTTCTCATAGTTGTAATTATTTTTCTCAAATTTGCAATTATTCTTTCTCAAAGTTGCAATTATTTTTCTCAATGGTGCTATTATTTTTTCTCAATGGTGCAGTTATTTTTCTCAATGGTGCAATTATTTTTCTCAATTTTGCAATTATTTTTCTCAATGGTGCAATTATTTCTTCTCAACAGTGCAGTTTTTTTCTCAAAGTTGCAATTATTTTTCTCAATGGTGCTATTATTTTTTCTCAATGGTGCAGTTATTTTTCTTTATTATGCAATTATTTTTCCCCAACGGTGCAATTATTATTTTCAAATGCTGCAATTTGTTGTTCTAAAAGCTCTAGTTTTTTTTTAAATATTAAAAACTCCAATAAACTCAATAAAATTTCAATTTATTAGCTTGTGTTGAGATTTGTGTGACTGCCTCGGTGGCGTGGTATATATTTTGGTACGACTACCATCCTGAGGTCTCGGGTTCGATCCCCGGTGAGGGCCAAGTGATATTGTATTTTTCCATATCAGCCCGGAATCTGGAATTTGTGATATGGCGATAGGCTCGTCTATCACATCTGGGACGGAACTAAGCTCGACGGTATATGAGTGTTCTAGTTCGCTAGTGCCTCTGCCTATCCCTTTGGAGATACAGGCGTGAGCTTATGCGTTGAGTTTTCGTTTGAAAGTGTGATTATTCCAGCAGATAATAAACCGGGCACCAAGCGACGACGATCCCACATATGTGACAAGAAATGGAAACAACGGACAGATTCAGTTATGGCAGTTTTTATTAGAATTGTTGACGAGTGCAGAATATTTTAACATAATAAGATGGCATGGTAAGTGATCAATATCAGCCCGGAGCTATGACTCTTTTTTTTTAGAAAATTCACTTTGCCTTTGGAATGGAACTCATGACCTCCCGGTACACTGCCCAATGCCCATACATGCTGCGACTAGACCAAGGGGGTGCCTAGCCGGAGCAATGACTAAAGAAAAAAAAGAGGCCGACTTCAAAATCCATACGATCGTGGCCAAAATATGGGCCTATATGTAATATGGGCCAAAATATTACCTTTGGAGTAAGCTCCATGGAACACGAAAAGAATCTTAAAAATCTGACCATATTTGGCGGAGATATCGGAGTTACTCGATATCCGCCAAATGTGGACCGATTTTCAAAATTATTTTTGTGTACGAGCTTATTTCAAGGGTGGTCCCATATAAATTTGGTCACGATCGGATTTGAAGTCGGCCCGTAAGTTTTTAAAGTTGTGATTAATCGTAGTTATGCCAGGTCCTTATTTTTCTTTTGTCATTGCATATAGCTTACTCGTAAGGGTAGTATAGTCCTGTATAATTTGGCCAAGATGTAATAGAATTTTGAAGTCGCAGAAATTTAAACTTTTGATTTTATTTGTATGAATTTTAGGTACTGAAGGGGAATTTAAGCTGTTGGAGCCTGAAAGAGTTGCCAGATTGTGGGGCGCCAGGAAACATAAACCGGCGATGAACTATGAAAAGCTGTCCCGAGCTCTACGATATTACTACGACGGAGACATGATAGCCAAAGTGTCTGGGAAACGGTACATCCTACCATTTTTCGACAGACTTGAAATAACATACATAGACTCACACTTTTTTCCCATAGGGGTAGGCAGAGACAACGGATTTCCACTTGTTACGATCCTTACACACCTGTTTCGCCTCATTCAGTCTCATTACATTCTTCATGTATGCACGTTGGTTTAGGGTTGGTTTAGGTTAATTTTTTTATTGATTTTATATGAAATTTACCTCATATAAAACATAGCACAAAAAGAAATATTGAAATATTATAGACGAATTGAGGACCTTCTCCTTCTTGGAAGTCAGTCGAAGCAAGAATTTATCGAATCGGCCAGCATGCGTGTCACGATAATAGCCTGGAGAGATTGAGCACCTCCTACTTTTTTTAATTCGGTTAGAAATGAAATAACGGAACATTTAAAAAAATGTTGCTAGACCTAAAAGATTTGCCCGATTTTTGGGGATTCTATAATAATATATAATATTAGCCCTGTATATTACTGTCCCACTGCTGGGCACGGGCCTCCTCTACCAATGAGAGGGGTTAGGCCTTAGTCTACCACGCTGGACTAATGCGGGTTGGTAGACCTCACATACAGTCGACATTCTTATGAAGAAACCCTCGGGTATGCAGTTTTTCTCACAATGTTTTCTTTCACGTTATAGCAAGCGACATTTCACAATGGAAATATACTTAACATAGAAAAGTCAGAGGTGTATGCTCCAGTTTTGGGGATTCTCCGTCTCCGTGGCACATCGGGCGAGTAGCCGGCTGTGAAGCGAGAGGCCGCCGGTTCGATCCCCGCACCGAGACTAATGTTTGTATGGCCTACAGATATTTGTTTCGGATCTGGGTGTTGTGAGACCGAAAGTATCTCGTAGTTCCTGATACTCATGACACAAGACTCGATCTTAGTGTAGGGTCAGGACTATGTATGTGACTGTTGGGTGTTATTTATTTATTATTCTCTCGCCCCCTATCACATCTGGGACGGAACTAAGCTCGGCGAAATGTGGGTGTACTAGTTCGCTAGTGCGCCTCTGTCTACCCCTGCGGGGATACAGGCGTGAGCTTATGTTATTCTATATTAATTAATATTAGTATAGATAAGTAATTTTCTACAGATTCGTGTATAAGTTCGTGTGCGACCTGCGGCAACTTCTCGGCTACGACGCGGGGGAGCTGGCAGAGCTCGTGAAGGAAGTGCACGACGCGAAGGGTACGGAACCCGACGACAACACGTAAGTTTATTACTATATTATTACTGTAACTTTGTTTTTTGTGACCTTTCGACCCACTTCGAAAAAGGAGGTCTTTAATTCGTCTGTATTTTAATCGAATTAAAATAATCACAAGTTTAAAAACTTAACAGACCGAGTTCAAACCCGATCGTGGCCAAATTTATATGGGACCACCTTTGAAATAAGCTCTATCGAACATAAAAAGAATTTTGAAAATCGGTCCACATTTGGCGGAGTTATCGCGATACATTAAAAAAAATACAGACGAATTGAGGACCTCCTCCTTTTGTGGAAGTCGGTCGAAAAAGGAGGTTATCCATTCGACCCGTAACCGTATGTATGTAATATTGTTAGAATTGCACGATATTCGCATATGTTAGTCTGTATGAGCTTCTGAACACATGTACCAAATTTCATAAGTGTATGTATGTATGTTTGACTACATATATCTCCGAAACTATTTATCGGATTGCAATGGACCTTTTTTTTATTGGACAAGGTATCTTCCAACTTAGGGAGAAGAGCAAGTCTCAGCAAAATCAGTTCAATAGTTGTCGACCGACTTCCCAAAAAGGAGGAGGTCCTCAATTCGTCGTTTTTTATGTATGTTACGCGATATCTCCGCCAAATGTGGACCGATTTTCAAAACTCTTTTTGTGTTCGATAGAGCTTATCTCAAGGGTGGTCCCATATAAATTTGGTCACGATAGGTAAATTGGAAGTCGGTCAGTTAAGTTTTAAACTTGTGATTATGAAGATATGGACTTAAATGTATGAAAATAGTGAAGTTGGTTTTAAGTTATTTTAAAGTTATTTTGGATTGATTTTGAAAAATGGAGAAGGTTTTCAATTCGTCTCTATTTTTTATGTATGTTACGTGATATCTTCGCCAAATGTCGATCGATCGTCATTCTTCGATTGTCAAGATTATTTTGTGTTCGATAGAGCTTATTCCAAGGTTGGTTCCAAATAAATCTGGTCACGGTCGGATACATTTTGAAGTCGATCCATCAAGTTTTCTTTCTTTCTTTAGTACAGTCTAAAAAATACTACACCGAGGCGTCATGTCGCAAACAAATACAGGTTAACTATTATATGGAACAACTTTAGCCAAAAAATATATCAAACAGGCTTTGATGCTTTTAAAATACATTTATACATACAAACATAGGCCTCACCCCAAAGATTTCCAGATCGACCTGTTGGAAGCGGCCTGCATCCAGCGACTTCCTGCGACCTTTATCAGGTCTTTGGGGGGCCTATGTTCAGCAGTGGACGTCCTATGGCTGATGATGACACATACAAACACTCGCCTGCATCACATGGGGATAGGTAGAGACCATTGAGCGCCACAAGCTACGACCCTGACAATATTTTTCTTCTTCAACACTTATACATTTTTTCATAAATTTTCGCCGGTTGAGGGCACTTATATTTTATTACGTACTAATTATATTTTTTTTTCGTAGACCAATCAGTAACAATACTACCCAAACGCCGATCCGTCTCCTTAGAAGAGCGTGAAAAAACAGCAAAAAATGTATGGAGCATAAAACATATTTTTCTTTTTTCATTAAAAAAGGAAAATAAAAACCTACATATTAAGAATACTTGAATGTACTTCCGGCTTATTCAACTTTTACAAATAATGCCCTTTATAAAAATATTTAAGCGCTGCTTATCTTTAATCATAGGTTGTCCCTTTCAGTTTTAAACAATATCACGCAAAGAAAAAAGTGACAGGCTATTCTTAGCGAAAAGATAAGCGAAAATGTTTTTATTTTATTTTATATTTGGCGCCTCTTTGGTGTAGTCGCAGCATATATGCACTGAGAACCGGAAATCCAGGGTTCGGATTCCTGGTCGGACAAACACTATTTAACTAGGAACTGGTTGACTTCAGGCAGGTCTAAGTGTTTTGGCAACATATTTGAAAAATGTTTTAAAAAAAGTCCATTTCGGGCACTAATTACACTATTTTTGTCAAAAATTTATCTCACAAAAATGCATTATGTCAATCTGTTATAAATATCTATCAAAAATTGTGTAATTTTCCATAATTTTTATCAGTAAAACATATTAATCAGTCTTTAACTGACTCCAAAAATCGGTAATCAATTCGACCCCTATGTTACACACATTTTTTGTCAGAATGTCACATGGTTTTTAACTGTTGTCAAACAAGAATGTATGTCAGCTATAATTTTTGACATAAATGTATATGTCATTTTCCATTGTATTTTTTACATAATAATATATAGGCATACCTACCTATTTCTCATTCGGTTTACAGGAAAACATAATATTAAGCCCCACATAAAAATATGAAGCGACGTTTGACTTTGTCCCTTTCTTGTTTACAACGTAATTTGAGAGTGATAGAGACAAAACACTGTTTAAGTTAAGTCGTTTAAAAAATATTATTAAGATTTATGTAAAGGTCATAGAGACTAATGTTTAACCGACTTCAAAAACAGGAGGTTCTCAATTCGTCGGTATTTATGTATGTTACTCGATATCTCCGTCAAATGTGAACCGATTTTTGAGATTCTTTTTGTATTCGATATAACTTACTGAAAGTGTCTTATTTGGTGCAGATCTGAGGTTCCACCATGAGTTTCTCACTAGCGAGTACGTAAAGGCACGTCTCCTGCACCAAAACATTTCACTAATCACCTACACAAAACATGGTTTCGCTACACATTTTTGTCTATGGTCCATTGGCCCATGACAGACAGCGAAAATCATTGTTTTGTGTAAGTTTTTCTGTTTTGTTTCGAGAAAAATACGTGTAGGGGACGCGGCTTTAAATTATATGTATAAAAACATCAATTTCCCGCGTTACCGCTAGATATTTAAATTTGAATTTTACGTAACTTCGCTAATGACAAATACTCATGCAGCTAAGGTGACCTTATGTGTCAAATTTGTATGGCGAAAAAGAAAGAAAGAAGCTATTAAAGTAGAGTAGCGTTCCAGTATTTGGGCGTAAGTCGAACCTCTGATGAAGGAGTACAAAGTAAACTCCTTAATTATCAAACATTTAGTATCAACGTCACTGTTGGGGATTTTTTGGCTTCCTCGGTGGCGTGGTGGTATTTCGGTACGACTACGGTTCTGAGGTCTCGGGTTCGATCCCCGGGTCGGGCAAAGTGGTATTGGATTTTTCCATATTAGCCCGGAGTCTGGAATTTGTGCCCGATATGGCGATAGGCTCGCCCCCTATCACATCTGGGACGGAACTAAGCTCGTCGAAATGTGGGTGTTCTAGTTCGCTAGTGCGCCTCTGCCTACCCCTTCGGGGATACATGCGTGAGCTTATGTTATGTTATGTTTATGTTGGGGATTTGGAGTCGGTTTTTAGCTTTTAAAATGATTATGTAAATATAGGTATAAGAATTTAAGATGTATGTCATAGTTTGTATAATAAAAGGTTTATGATTGTTAAGTGTGGTTTTCTTTCTTTCTTTCTGCCTGTCGTTATCCAGGCCTTCTACCAGGGTCCGCCTTCCTACTTAAACGCTTCCACTTCGCCCGGTCTTGTGCATCCTCCATAGTGAGGCCATTGGCGCTCATATCTTCCTCCAAAACGTCTAACCAGCGCCTTTTGGGCCGTCCACGGGAAAGCACCCCTGGTACGATTTGGGCCACCTACGACCGACGTACTCCTATGGTTTCCTCAAAACGTGGCCATACCATCTCAAGCGACATTCCTGCAATTTATCCACGTCACGGACGCCAAGATTGCCGCGGATGTGCACGTTACGTGCAGATCCAGTCGTGTCCATTGCACATCCACCGCAGCATCTTCATTTCCGATGTGGATTTGCCTAATATGACGCTTAAGGGCAGGCCACAGCAGGCATAGCAGTTGAGTGTGGTTTAATTTGAAAAAAAATAACATCAGTAGTTCGATCATGAGGCCACTCATTTATTACGTCGATTTTAGGGGGGCGGGGGTTGACCTGTCTTACTTTTTCTTGATAGTTCTTACGTAAGATATATACGCAAAGTTACGATTATACTATAGAAAAAGCGCGTACAATAGTGCGAGTGCCTTGGTGCGCTCGGATTATGAAAGGTTTTCCTTTAGATTCTTACATAATAAATATTAAACAGTGGGGATGTGGTCGGCCTATTCTTATTTTCGACCGACTTTCACAAAAGGAGGAGGTCCTCAATTCGTCTGTATTTTTTATATGTATGTTATGCGATATCTCCGCCAAATGTGGAGCGATTTTCAAAATTCTTTGTGTTCGATAGAATTTGGTCACGATCGGTACATTGGAAGTCGGTCAGTTAAGTTTTTAAACTATTGTGATTATTTCTTATATTATGGGGGAGGAGGTCGAAAACTAGCAAAAATAGTCTTACTAATAATAATTTATATGAAAATCAACAATTCCCCACATAACTGCTAGAGCCGTTCGGGTGTCAGACAAATATTTTACGTAGCCGCAGGCGATAAACTTTCAAAACTTATGCTTGAGTTTCGGGAAATATTTTTTCAGTAAATGATGGTAGTTTTGAGGAATAGATTTGTCCCAATTTTAGGAATGCAACGTTATTTTTGAGGAATTCGTAAAAATATAATTGGCAATGCTATTGTAAACGTCAGTTGTAAATGTCATTTCATCGTTTGTCAAAAATAGGGATTCTTATCTTTGATAAAACAAATCGATTTCATGTACTGATTTAAGTTATTATTAAATCGATTTAACAACGCTCAGCTGAAAGTAAAACATATTGTAAAATAAATACGGCGTATAGATTTTTCCGTAGTTCATTTAAAGAAATTCTTATTTTTTATCATATACATAGTGAATAGTCGTGTACATGATATAGAAAAAAATTAAATTATTTTTATTTTGTCCACAACGATTACCTTATAAATCTCAATGTATTAAAGATTTTTGATTCACTGATTTTATTTATTGCAGAATAATCAATATATAGAAATCGAATAGTTCTAAAATTGATATTCAAATAAGTATTGTATAATCGAATTCAACACTAGTTACAAAGCGCTGCATTGACAATTGGAAATTGGAGTTTGTTTGACATTTCACGTTTGACGTTTATTAAATTTTATACACATGGTGCAGTAGTGGTTTACTTTGGTGTTTTAAAGATTTTCCAAAATGAAACTCATGGTAAAAGCTAAACAAAAGAAGCAAAACATAAAACACAAACCAATAGACAAATCTAAGAAGGGTAAAGTGCTCATAGTAGCGCAAGAGATAAAGTTTGCCCGACTTCTTTCTGGGAATGAGAAGAAATCGCGCGACCGTGTGTTAAAAACGTTGAAGAAATGGCTTTCCAGTTGTTTTCAAAAGGGATACGGTATTTATGTATTTAATTTTTGGGTTAAAAATAGATTTTCCACTTTTTTTTTTGGTAATTACGCATGTTATTCTGAAAGTAACCTCAAAAGTGATTTTTTACCATTTTCCCTTTACTGGGCAGGCAAAGGGTGCTAGCCCATACAGCCCCTTATGTGTATGTTTATTTATTAATTAAAAATCCAACTAATATTACAATTATTATTTAAAGTTTGTGATACATGTTTGTTACTCTTTTACATGAGAATGGCTGAACAGATTTGGCACAGAGATAGATTATATTTTTCAATATGTGTTTTCTTTTAGCATTCAAAGAGGAAGATTTCACAAGAGTATGGAAAGGACTATTTTATGCTGTATGGATGTCGGATAAACCCTTAGTGCAGGTATATTATCACTCTAATATTGTAATAATTCGGCAGCATGTATGGGCTGTGCATCGGGAGTCCGATTCCCAGGTCGGGCAAAGCAAATTTTCTAATTTAATTTGCCTGGGACCCGGTCCCTCATAGGGGGTTGATGTCACGCAGGTGACCCTCTGTAAAAAAACATGCCAAATTCTCTCTGCAACATGCTTGAAAAACTGTTGCGCCTACCCCACATTAAGGTGGGACAAGGGCATATAGAAAAAAAATTGGAAAGTTAAATGTTTGTGAGCGTGTGTGTTTGTTACAACTTCATGCTCAAAAGGCTGGACCAATTTTAATGAAATTTCGTATGGAGGTAGCTTACACCCTGGGTTAACACATAGGCTACTTTTTATCCCAAAAAATAAACTTTATCCTGAATAATCACAATTTTAAAAACTTAACTGACCGACTTCCAACATACCGATTGTGACCAAATTTATATGGGACTACCCTTGAAGTAATCTCCATCAAATGCAAAAATAGTTTTGAAAATCGGTCCACATTTTATGGATATAGCCTATAACATACATTAGAAATCTTAATATCTCTTTATTGTCTCACCATCTACTTTCTATAACAACGATTCTGTCCATCCAAAGGTTGTTTGAAAGAGATCGCTGGCAGCGATAAGGCCTCCCATTGTAGGACCATAAATAGCTTAGTACTATACTATTGGTTTTACAATAAAGAGTTATTGTATTGTATTCTAAAGAAAAAATACAGACAAATTGAGGACCTCCTTCTTTTTGGAACATAAGCTCATGCCTGTATCCCGAAGGGGTAGGCAGAGGCGCACTAGCGAAGTAGAACACCCACATTTCGCCGAGCTCAGTTCCGTCCCAGATGTGATAGGGGGCGAGCCTATCGCCATATCGGGCACAAATTCCAGACTCCGGGCTGATATGGTAAAATCCAATATCACTTTGCCCGACCCGGGGATCGAACCCGAGACCTCAGAACCATAGTCGTACCGAAATACCACCACCCCACGGAGGCAGTCAATTCGTTTTGGAAGCCGGCGAAAATGAATTTCATTGTTGGATTTAGGCTGTGTCTCAGACTAGCCTTTAGCATATCTGAAACATAGTTTTATTATGTTTTTTTTCTCAGGAGGAGCTATGTGATAACATCGCTGGTATACTAGATCAATTCCCAGTTGAACAATTCCAGTACGCCATCATGATGACCACGGCTGGTCTCCGAATCCTGGCCACTGAGTGGTATGGCATAGACCAGCACAGAATGGACAAGTTTATGATGGTATGTATGGTAGAATGGGCACTGGAATTCGTATCTTGACTCCTAGATTAGTAACAATATTATATTATTAAAATCAAATTATAATTATTAATCAAAATTATATATTTTATGAAACCATGAGGTAGAGTGTAGCCATACTGTAGATCAGTGCTCGGCAACCATTTCGTTGGCAGGGGCAAACTATAGTAAAGGCGGGACTCACCACATATTTTCTATCTGGAATCTATAATAATTTAGATATTTAAGACTAGTTTACAAAACACTCACGGGCCATAAATAGGACATCCACAGGCCGCAGTTGCCGACCGCTGCTGTAGACAATTCTCGCACAGCATGAATGGGTTGGCTCAACTTGGCAGATTACACTGTCTCACAAAAAACTGTAGTAAAGTGGCAACTTGCTGTCATATTTGTTGAGTGAGGTTTCCAGTGAATCAATTGCCCCCCTCCCTTTTCCAATCCATATTTCCCTCCTTTTAGTTTGGCAACCATGATTATTTTTGTGTCTTGGGTGTCTACGGGCAGTGGTGATCACTTACCATCAGGTGACCCATCTGCTTGTTTACCATCCTGCTATAAAAAAAACATTTTATCAAACACCTCAAAAACAGGCAGTACCATCTTTACCATAAGGCCATGGGGTCTGTGCACACCAGTGGCGAAGGATTTATACAACACGATTCCTTCCAGCTTACCTTTTCTGAAAATGTCTATTAATAAATACAATTAATAAACAACTACTGTCCTGAAGTCTCGGGTTCGATCCCTGGGTCGGGCAAAGTGATATTGGATTTTTCCATATCAGCCCGGAGTCTGGAATTTGTGCCCGATATGGCGATAGGCTCGCCCCCTATCACATCTGGAACGGACCTAAGCTCGGCGAAATGTGGGTGTAGTAGTTGGCTAGTGCACCTCTGCCTTCCCCTTCGGGGATACAGGCGTGAGCTTATGTATGTATGTTATGTATTATAAATAGGTATTAATACAAAGAGAAACCAGCATTGACTAATACACAATCATTTATTTTTACTTGTCAAGGGGCCCCTGCAGGTCGATTCTCTAAGGTTTCATTGGTGAAAACTACGTTACGGCATCGTTGCGGCAACGATGTTGTCATTTTTGTATTCAGCAAGGTACAAAGCGCACGCACTAGCGCTGTGCGTGATGACGGCGCTTATGCGAACTAGCTCTCTCGAGCGAGGCGTTTGACATAAATGTATGTAAAATGGTATTCTCTAAGAGCCAACAACGTTGAACGCTCCGTCGATCTCAACGATGTGCGCTGCGGGAGCGAGGCGGCGATCGCATCGTTGTGGCGTTTCTTAGAGAATAGACCTGCTGAACTCTTGTGTGGCAAAGGGTGCAAGATTTAAGACAGCTCTGAAAACGGTAACGTTTTACGAGTGTATGTGTTGAATATCATTATTTTTGTTGTAGCTCGTCCGTCGCTTTTTAAGAGGCAGCCTCAGGTGTCTACAGAGAAGCGATTGGAATGTGGAATACTGCGAAATGTACGCCAAAATGTTGTCTAATGCAGATGGTAAGATCAATTTATTGTATCTAATTGTCACATAGTCGCCGCCTTGGTCTCGTCTAGGAAGTCTAGGGTTCGATTCCCAGGTCGGGGACCGACTCAAACAAAATGAGGTCCTCAATTCCTCTGTATTTTTTCGACCGACTTCCAAAAAGGAGAAGGTCCTCAATTCGTCTGTATTATTTTAATTTTTTTTATATATGTTACGCGATATCTCCGCCAAATGTGGGCCGATTTTCAAAATTTTTTAAATTATTTTTGTGTTCGATAGAGCTTCTTTCAAGGGTGGTCCCATATAAATTTGGTCACGATCGGAATATACAGGCGAATTGAGGACCTTCCCTTTTTTGGAAGTCGGTCGAAAATATTACTTAAACTCAAAAAAAGCAGAGACAGACAGACTAAGCAAAGTTTTTTTTGTAAAATGACTCGGACTATGTCAAAGTTCAATTTAAAAATTCCAAATTCTCACCGAGATCGTTTCTTTGACTCAGACTTGGTCGAAGTTCGCTCTATAGATCTCAGCCTAAGGATGTCAGGAATGAGTTTAAATAATATTTATAAAAAAAATAAATTACATAACATAACATAACATAAGCTCACGCCTGTATCCCTGAAGGGGTAGGCAGAGGCGCACTAGCGAACTAGTACACCCACGTTTCGCCGAGCTTAGTTCTGTCCCAGATGTGATAGGGGGCGAGCCTATCGCCATATCGGGCACAAATTCCAGACTCCAGGCTGATATGGAAAAATCCAATATCACTTTGCCCTCGCCGGGGATCGAACCCGAGACCTCAGAACCGTAGTCGTACCGAAATACCACCACGCCACCGAGGCAGTAAAAATATTAGCCCTGTAATATTACTGTCCCACTGCTGGGCACGGGCCTCCTCTACTAATGAGAGGGGTTAGGCCTTAGTCTACCACGCTGGACTAATGCGGTACGGTACACTTCACATACCTTCGAAATTCTTGTGAAGAAATTTTCGGGTATGCAGGTTTCCTCACGATGTTTTCCTTCACCGTTATAGCAAGCGATATTTTTCAATGAAAATACACTTACATAGAAAAGTCAGGTGTATGCTCCATTTTGCGGTTGGTCTCGAACCTCCGACACTCGTCTCGGCAGTCCGTACCATTCCCAACTGATCGCTGCTTCAAATAATATTTATTTTAGGCATATTATCCGTGAAGACTCCTCATTTCGCTCGGAACGCCACGTCAATGATATTGCATTATATTGATTGCTTCTTGGAGGAACTTTCAAAGGTAATTATAAATGTCGATCAATGGTCGAAATTCGATCATAACTCATTTAATTTTTACGTTACGTTAAAGTTTGAACGTTATTAGGGTTTTTTGTCAAAGAAAAAAAATAGCTTTATGCACTTTTTCTCCATATAAACTTCAGCTGTGTCAAATTTCACAATCATCCGATTGTGCAAATCTCAAATTCAAATCAAATCATTTATTCTGCAAATAGGATATTTTATAACACTTTCACATGTCAATTACGAGTATATATTGATAAAGTAATAATGGCGTCGGCATTTCGTGGCTATCCCTGAGAAGAAATGCCGAAACAAACTCGAGGGTTATGGCCTCTTTAATACATGATATATAAAATTACAATTCAAAATGTTCTCTTAAAAAGGTGTACAAAGTTTTCACTTCACGTATTAATATATGGATATTACGCCGACCCCACATTAAGGTGGGGCAAGGGCTGGTAGAAAGAGGATATCTTGTATCACTTTCATATGTCAATCGTTTAAAAAAATGCGTCGGCATTTCGTGCTATCTCTGAGAAGAAATTCTGAAGCAAACTCAAGGGTTATTGCCTCTATTTAAGTCCAGAAAATTGTAAAAAAATGTTGGTAAAACAGGTATCCCACGGAGACATCCCTGAGGATAGCCTGGTGGAATTATTGTCCCCGTTCATCACCTACATGGCTTGTGGAGAATCTCCAAGTGTCGTGGTCCGTTGCCGTCGCCTTCTCACTTGGCTCCTGCGCCAGTCCACCAAGGGTCTGGAGTACCAGGAAGCCACCAGGGCTTGGAAACAGGTTTGAAACCTTCATAGTAATTTCATACATATAAAAATAAAAATCTTTATTAATCACGTAGGCATATGAAAGCACTTATGACATGTCAAAAAAAGCATAATTTAGATTTAAGTATTTCTCATATTATTATTATATTATATTATAGAATGCTATGAATTTGGAATCAGGGAGGCAGGTTATACAGTTAGATGAATAGGGTCCTATGGGGAAAGGGGAATGGAGAGGTTTGTGGACCGTGAAAAGGGAACGGGATGTGGCAGGTACGCCGACAGGGAAGCGACGGGAATTAATAGGATTGGTGGGATTGGATGAAAATACTACAGAGCCCTATCCTAGCTAACCTACCATATATACACTATATATATATATATATATATATATATGAAAATGGCAAAAGTCAGGGGGATGATGTGATAAGGGACGAGCCTGTCGCCATTTCAAGCACTTTCAGACTTCGGGCTGCTATCATATCATCCCCTATCACATCATCCCCCTAACTTTTGACGTTTTCATAAACCTGTCTTTAATAACTGACTGTCTCGGTGGCGTGGTTGTATTTCGTTACGACTACCGTCCTGAGGTCTCGGGTTCGATCCCCGGGTCGGGCAAAGTGATATTGGATTTTTCCATATAAGCCTGGAGTCTGGGATTTATGCCCGATATGGCGATAGGCTCGCCCCTTATCACTTTTGGGACGGAACTAAGCTCGGCGAAATGTGGGTGTTCCAGTTCGCTAGTGCGCCTCTGCCTACCCCTTCGGGGATACAGGCGTGAGCTTATGTTATGTCTTTAATAATCACAAGTTTAAAAACTTGACGGGCTGACTTCAAAAATTACCCGATCTTCAAAATTGGTCCACATTTGGCGGAGATATCGCGTAACATACATAGAAAAATACAGACGAATTGAGGACCTTCTCCTTTTTTGGAGTCGGTCGAAACATAACATAAGCTCACGCCTGTATCCCCGAAGGGGTAGGCAGAGGCGCACTAGCGAAGTAGTACATCCACATTTCGCCGAGCTTAGTTCCGTCCCAGATGTGAAAATGACTAACATATTGGTTTGCAGATGGGATGTCCCAAAGGTGGTCCTGAAGCTTTAGAGCTGGTGGTGGAAGATGATGACCAGGAGAATGGTGATCTAGGATCTGATGATGAACAGGATCTGTGAGTGATTTTATTGAAGTTATACTTCTTTAGGCGCGTTATGAAAAAATGATGAGAGTGAAATTTTCAGATGCGCGCGCATCTGTGACACAAAATTAACAGTATGAAGTTGTCTACAGTATGAAGTTGTCTGCTTAACCGCTCATTAACCCGTCAGAGGCGGCACATATATATGTTCCATAAGCGTATGGGCCACCGGAGGCCGAGCCGCCCGTGACTATTTAAGTCTCGAAAAAAAAGCTACCAACAAAATAGAAATTGAACCTCGATATTAGTCGCGCATGTTGGTACGCTCGTCACCTCTGATCACTGTTTTCATATTTATAATATTTATCAACATGTTTCTAGTTTATACATTCACAACACGTGTTTTAGTTTCATACAAGTGCGAATTATATATGTGCTAATAAATTATATTCAGTAGTGATTTAAATTGAATATTTTGATTGATATTACTTACTATTTGTGAATATTAGTGAAAAAAATTGTGCTTATATACTTTTTCAAGTGCTCCAATATAATTGAGGTTAACATACGGATAGTATGTATTATTTATTGATATAAATTAAAAATACTTTTATTTAATATAATTAACACTAAATATTATTAAACAAAGAAGTATAACTTCTCACGCGCGTACATAAGTACACGCAACCATTTTCTTTTCCAAATGGTAAAATTTTAAATGTTAAATATTTGATATTATATAAATTTATATTTTTTATATGTAATAGCAAATAAAACAAAAAAGAAACCCTTCTGTAAAAACTGCATCGAAATTGGTTGAAAAATGAGGCAGTAATTCATATTTTAAACTCTGCAACCTGCAAGAGTGGGAGCGTAGTGGGGATATCTTGCTATCCCTTTCCAACGCACGTACCGATATGGCCCGTCACGTGAATAAACTGATGCTTCGAAGGTTACACCAAACTTCAAAGGCTTATAACTTTTTTATTTTGGAGAATATAACAATATTTCTTTCTGTTCTATATTTTAGATGACGTAAATTTCATATAAAATTAATAAAAAGTTATGAGTCAAGTACCCACTTGTGCCCACAGGACATATATGCCGGCTGGTATTGGACGGGCAGTTTCAGTTTGCAAAATAGGCCTTGCCGAAAAAATTGGAATCGACCTGTGGGCGAAATGTGGGTGTTTTAGTTTGCTAGTGCGCCTCTGCCTACCCCTTCGGGGATATAGGCGTGAGCTTATGTTATGTTTTGTTATTCTTTGGATAGGTCGAAATATTTCACGCCGTCTTTCCGATTTACGTATGCCATTTAACTGCTGCCTCGGTGGCGTGGTGGTATCTCGGTACGACTACGGTTCTGAGGTCTCGGGTTCGATCCCCGGGTCGGGCAAAGTGATATTGGATTTTTCCATATCAGCCCGGAGTCTGGAATTTGTGCCCGATATGGCGATAGGCTCGCCCCTTATCACATCTGGGACCGAACTAAGCTCGGCGAAATGTGGGTGTTCTAGTTCGCTAGTACGCCTCTGCCTACCCCTTCGGGGATACAGGCGTGAGCTTATGTATGTATGCCATTTAAGACATTTTTAAAGTGACATTTACCGTGCAGGAGTGAGAAACCCCTCGACCCTCGCGCTGGTCGAGTGGACGTGGAACTGAACCCGCTCCCCGTGCCGGCCGACAGGATCGCGGCCGCGCTGCGGGAACAACTACGCAGCGCAGGCTCTAAAGCGCATCGGAGGATCAAGATATGTATGCAGAGGTAATGTTGACCCATCCATCATTAAGTTACCACTTACCATCACCATCCACCACCACTGTCATTCACCATCAACAACAACCAACACCAACATCATCAGTGCCTGCCACCATCATCATCATGACCACCCGTCACCACTAACATTTGCCACCACCAACACCACCACTACCATCCATCACCATCATCACCCCCGCCACCACCACCACCAGTATCCCCCACCATCACCACTACCACCACCAGTATCCACCATCACCACCACTATCACCATCTACCATCACCTCCCACCATAAACCATCCATCTTCATCATCAACAATAACCATCATCACCACCACCACCATCCACCATCACCATCTCACCCACCATTATAAAGCATATATATGTTTTCCCACAGATTCGAAAGGCTAGCAAGTCAGCAGTACCCGCTACCGCTGCCGGCGAGTGACTGGTCTCAGGACACCGGTCCGCGGGTATCCCAGTTCAAATCCGCGACCAAGCTCGTCGAACTAGACTCCAAATTAACTGAGGATGCTGATGAACTGGCGCTCAGAGGTATAAATATAGCCCCTTATAAAAATATTTAAGCGCTGTTTATCTTTATACCATAGGTTGTCTGTCCCTTTCATTTTTAAACAATGTAGCGCAAGAAAAAAAGTGACAGGTTAACCATTTGCTCAGCTAAAAATGCTGTTTTTAGTAAGGCCCATAATAAATAAATACACCCGCTAGTCCCACACCTAGTCCTGCCCCCACACTAGGTATAACCTGTATCGTGGGGGTCAGAGACTATGAAAGACGCGCGCTCTCACAACACACACAAGAAACAAATATCTGTGGTCCACACAAACATCCGTCTCAATGCGGGAATCGAACCCGCGGCCTCTCGCTTCACAGCCGGCTCCTCGCTCGACAAGCCACGGAGGCTGTCATGGAGCGCTATTTTATTCTACCTCATTCGACCGACTTCAAAAAAGGAGGAGGTCCTCAATTCGTTTGTTTTTTTTTATGTATGTTACTCGATATCTCCGCCAAATGTGGACCGATTTTCAAAATTTTGTGTTCGATAGAGCTTATTTCAAGGGTGGTATATAAATTTGGTCACGATCGGTAAATTGGGAGTAGGTCAGTTAAGTATTTAAACTTATATTATTATCCGTCAAATGCTCGTACATTTAAGGTCGCCTTATTTGTCAAAATCACATACACATAAGCTCACGCCTGTATCCCCGAAGGGGTAGGCAGAGGCGCACTAGCGAACTAGAACACCCACATTTCGCCGAGCTTAGTTACGTCCCAGATGTAATAGACGAGCCTATCGCCATATCGGGCACAAATTCCAGACTCCGGGCTGATATGGAAAAATCCAATATCACTTTGCCCGACCCGGGGATCGAACCCGAGACCTCAGAACCGTAGTCGTACCGAAATACCACCACGCCACCGAGACAGTCATTTGTCAAAATCATTGTAAGAAGCCTTTAAACTTGAGTAGCGTTTGACCATTCGTGCGTATGTCTACAGGGCTGAACAGGAAACACAGGAAGCGCATCCTGGCGAAGTCTCGCACCGGAGTCAACATCGTGGAGGAGTTACAAAAACACAAACAGAAGAAAGAGCCCGAAACTAAAACATCAGTAAGTTTTTAAAACATAACATGTTTTCTACCTTCCCTTATCCCACCATAGTATGGGGACGGCGCAACACACTTCCTCAAGCATGTTGCAGATAGATTTGGCTTAATTTTTACGACCGGCTGCCTGCCTGACGTCAATGCCTTTTTTTTCAGATGGGTCACCTGATGGTAAGTGATCTCCACCGCCCATAGACACCCAAGACACGAAAAGAGTCATGGGTGCGTTGACAACCTAAAAGGAGGGAATGGAAAGGGGGGGAGAAATGGGCCACCGGAAATCTCACTCACACAACGAAACAGGACAACAAGCTGCCACTTTACGTCGGTTTCCTGTGAGACAGTGGTATCCAACCGGTCGAGCCGGCCCATACGTGCTGTAGACGTTACTGTCTACAGCGTGACTCTCAAAAATGGTACCCTCTGAGGGATCCAGTCCCGGGCAAATTAAAGAATATTTGCTTGGCCCGACCTGGGAATCGAACCCAGGACCTCCCGATCCACAGCCCATATATGCTGCCACTAGACCAAGGAGGCGACTGCTTTGTATCATATTGGATTTATTTGAATTATACTGTCTTGAATCGCGGGTTTGAAGTTTGCGTTTTCCTATTTATCAGCCCAGAGTCGAAGTTAGTCATGCTGTAGACAGTTACGTCTACAGCACGAATGGGCCGACTCGACCGGTTTGATACCACTGTCTCACAGAAAACCGACGTAAAGTGGCAGATTGCTGTCGCGGTTCGTTCGGTCAGTGAGATTAGCGGTAGCCCCATTCCCCCCTCCCTTTCCCAATCCCCATTTACATCCTTTTAGGTTACGATATGGCGATATCTATCACATCTGGGAGGAAAATGAGCTCGGAGTAATATGGGTGTTCTATTTCGCTAGTTTGTCTGTGCCTGTCCTTTGCGGATACAGGAGTGAGCTTATGTATAATATGTTATTTCAGAATGGCGAATGGCAAGTGGAAGATACGGAACCGGAAGCGAAAAAAGCCAAATTAAATAAGAAAACAAAGAGAGATAAACATCTAGAAAAGAAACTCAATAACACTGCTAATGATATCGCTGGTAAAAAGAAGAAAAGAGAAGATAAGGAAAATAAATATAAAGGAAAGAAAGTAAAAGAAGCAGTAAACGGTTCTGAAGAAAAGATTAGCATTAAAGGTGTGATAGACAGTGAAAAGTGTAAAGATCGGGAAAAAGATAAAAAAGATATTAAAGTTTCGAAAGAAAGTAAGGAAATTAACGCTAAGGATAAGAAAAGTAAAAATAATTTAGTTAACGGTATAATTAATAAGAAATCAAAGAACATACCGAAAGTGACTGAAATCAGTAAAGATAAAAAAGAACACAATGCAAACAAAAAAGAAAAGCCCAAGAAATTTGAAAAAGATACGAAAAACCCCGAAAAAGCCACAGCGCCCGCAGTTTTAGTGAACAAAGTGAAGAATTTCCAAAAAAGTACAAAGAAAGATGACAGGAAACTGTTGAACACGCCGAAACGGGTGAAGTTTGTGCTAAAAAATAATTCGATGCAAGGAGCAGTGGATTATTACAAGAGTGTTAGACAAAGTCCAAACATCCCCTATAATCCTAGCGTCAAACCCAGTAAAACTAATTTAAAACCATCGCTCCCCTCTCCGATTAACCCGTTTTTTAAGAAAAAATTGAAAATGAAATAATAAATACACCTCGCCTCCTATCACATCTGGGACGGAACTAAGCTCGGCGAAATGTGGGTGTTCTAGTTCGCTAGTGCGCCTCTGCCTACCCCTTCGGGGATATAGGCGTGAGCTTATGTATGTATGTATAAATACACCCAACAGTCACACATAGTCCTGAACCCACTTGTAACCTGCCCAACCCGGGATCGAATAAATAAATAAAATAAATAAATAAAAATGTTTATTGGTCACGTAGGCACATCAAATGCACTTATGACAGGTCACAACAAGCTCTAGATACATTTATATAATAATAATCATGTTACAACACTATCAATTTAGAAAACAAGCAGGCAGGTATGGACACAAATCAAGGATGGGGCTTAGTTAAATAGTTGTGATTTGGAGGAAAGGGAACGAACGGGATATGGCAGGAATGCTAGCAGGGAATTGACGGGAAAATAAAATAGGAAGCTTGTAGGATTTGACTGGAGATGTGAGTAAGGAAAATCACGCCGTGGACTATAAGGCCCTATCCTAGCTAACCTACCAGCCTTTCTCTAGCTACCTACGGATGACCCGAGACCTCAGGCCGAAGTCGTACTGAAATACAACTACGCCACCGAGGCAGTCAACTTAGGGTACTTTACTAATTTCGACCGACTTCCAAAAAGGAGAAGGTCCTCAATTCGTCTGTTTTTTTATGTATGTTACTCGATATCTCCGCCAAATGTGGACCGATTTTCAAAATTCTTTTTGTATTCGATAGAGCTTATTTCAAGGGTGGTCCCATATAAATTTGGTCACGATCGGATTTGAAGTCGGTACGTTAAACTTGTGATTACTTTAAATGTTATATGAAATTTACGTTATCTAATGGCGGGTACATCGGGGCGAACGAAGGCGAACGAATCTATGTCTGTTTCATTCACACAACAGCGTAAGTTTGTTTGTGTGAACGCAACAGCTATAGATTCTTTCGCATTCTTTCGGCCCGGTGTGCACGCGCCATAAAATATAGCACAGAAAGAAATGAAATATTCTTACAAATAAAAAAGTTAGCCTTTGAAGATTGGTGTAACCTTGAAACTGCAAGAAAGAGAAGCATTAGGATATTCACGTCACGG
Organism: Clanis bilineata; assembly: GCA_036417725.1. Lineage (NCBI taxonomy): Eukaryota > Metazoa > Arthropoda > Insecta > Lepidoptera > Sphingidae > Clanis > Clanis bilineata. Next base: position 2,001,755 of record CM071165.1, read on the forward strand.
CCATGACAGCACGTGCGTGGGAAAGGGATAACAAGATATACCCACTACGCCCCTACTCATTGCAGAATTTAAAATATGAATTACTGCCTCATTTTTCAACCAATTTCGATGCAGTTTTTACAGAAGGGTTTCTTTTTTGTTTTATTTGCTATTACATATAAATATGTGTAAAATCAAACATAGTCAAGTACCTAATTACCCTAACTCATTAAGGTTGGTAAAACTCATGATTCTTTTGGTATCATGAGTGGCTATGGTGATCACTTACCATCAGGTCACCCATCTGCTCGTTTGCCAGTCTGCCATAAATGTTTTCGTATTCTATGAATTCAAAAACTGGCAATTAATATGAAATTAGTTAATTGATTTTAGTTTTAATTTAGGATAATTTTGTTAACGTTAAAGTTAATATAATTGACATGAATTTTATTGGTGTTTTATTTAATCTTAGTATCCCCAAAACGAAGATAGGAAAAAGGCTATAATATATGCGAAATAAATAATATGAGCCCTGTAATATTACTGTCCCACTGCTGGGCACGGGCCTCTACTAATGAGAGGGGTTAGGCCTTAGTCTACCACGCTGGACTAATGCGGGTTGGTACACTTCACATACCTTCGATATTCCTGTGAAGAATTCTCGGGTATGCAGGTTTCCTCACGATGTTTTCCTTCACCGTTATAGCAAGCGATATTTCACAATGAAAACACCCGTCGGAGGCGGCACATATATATATTACATAAGCGTATGGGCCACCGGAGGCCGAGCCGCCCGTGACTATCATAGAAAAGTCGTCGGTGTATGCTCCATTTTGGGGTTGGTCTCGAACCTCCGACACTTGTCTCGGCAGTCCTTACCATTCCCAACCGAGCTATCGCTGCTTATATGCAAACTTGTAGCTAAATTCTTATATGCTATAATTATTTCGCTAGTTATCAAAGTTGCTATAATTCTGTACTTCGAGGCTCAGAGGCATTACAGGAAAAGCGAAAATGTGCGCCACCCTACTATGAATCTAATCTTTCTACGGTTCTACCTGCCGGTATCCCACGTTAATGTGGGGTCAGCGCAACACACTTTTGCAAGGATTTGGCTAAGTTTTTTACGACCGAACGCCTGCCTGACGTCAACCCTCTGAGGAACCCAGCCCCGAGCCAATTAGAAAATTCGCTTTGCCCCACCTGGGAATCGAACCCAGGAACCCCAGTCCACAGACCATACATGCTACCATTATACCAAGAAGGCGAACGTTCTGACGCGACGGTGCTACATAATTAAAATTATAGCTACTTTTAAGGTTCACTTCTGGGCAAAAATGTCAAAAATAAAAACAAAATCAATATAATTATATATTTACATTAAACCACATATACAAACAAATTATATACAAATATAGTTGTATAGTTAAAACATCGCTATTAGTCTTTTGGCCACTTAAGGGCAGTTTACAAGCACACGATTTTTAGTCGACCGACAGTTTTGACGACAAAAAATCGCATCGCAGACGAACATTTATATACAATTTTGAATCACCAAAAAAGGTAGGGCTATAATTAACAGATCCTTTAACACATGTCAAACCGGGTTTCTGAATCCAAAATCATTTAACCATGCTTATAATTAGTGTTCGTTTTAAAAATATACAATAAAAAATCCAAATCGAGAAACGCCCTCCTCTACGCACTAACGGCCGGTTTCAATAAACGATCCCAGTTTATAGTGCAAATAGATCGCGATTATGAATCAATCAAATCAAGTCATTTGACGGAGTCATGTTCAAACTGTGTTCTTATTGGCTAATTTTTATAATCTATCTGCACATTCGAACTGAGATTGTTTATTGAAATCGGCCGTTAATCACAATTTTAAATCTAGAATATTTATAATACTTGAGGTATGTTCACAAGGTATGCGATTCAGACGCCGACACGCGACATTTTCCAGAGAAGTAGGTACTTGACTATTTTTTTTAAATTTTAAATAAAATATACGTCATCTAAAATATAGCACTAAGAAATTTTGAAATTAAATCAAAACTAAAAAGTTATAAGCCTTTGAAGTTGGGTGTACCTTTCAAACTGCAGGAAAGAGAAGCATCAGTATATTCACGTCACTGTCATAACGGTACGTGCGTGGGAAAGGGATAGCAAGATCTCCCTATTACGCATCCACTCTTGTTCATTGCAGAATTTGAAATATTAACTGCCTCATGTTTCAACCAATTTCAATGCAGTTTTTACAGAAGGGTTTATTTTTTGTTTTATTTGCTATTACATATAAAAATGTGTATAAAATCAAACATAGTCAAGTACCCAATTGCATACAAATACATCTAACTCCTAGTTTTCTCATCGAAAGAAAAATTCAAAAGTATAATCACATTGAAATAAAACTATTTTTACGGATTCTATCACGATTTGGTTTTAAATTTCTATTCCGGACGTTTCGCAGGCTTTGCTGTCTTCGTGGTCACGGGTTGGACTGAGGTGTCAGTCAGTGACGAATATCCGAGAATATCCGTAAAAATAGTTTTATTTCAATGTATAACATTCGCGGAAAACTTAAGAAATCAGTAGTATAATCACACTTTATCTGGCGCCTTTTTCGTTTCTCTTGGATATTTTTTAAATTGTCATCTGCCAATGTATTCGTAATTACAAGATATTGCTTTTATTTCAGCTGTACTTGAAGAAATGCGTAGTCGCACACTTCGAATCGCACCTTTAAGGTGATTTGCGACATTATACTGTATTTTACATAAACTCGCTTATATCTCTCAAGGAGTAGGCATAAGTGCAACAATTTGTGTGATTTTTTAAATTGGGACTATGTATTTGAAATATTTTTCTCTCTTTATTCTGTTTTAAAAAGTATTATAGTATTTCAACTTGGATATGTAAAAGTCGCCTCCTGGGTCTTGTGGCAGCATATATGGTCTGTGAACGGGAGGTCCTGGGTTCGATTCCCAGATTGGGCGTGGTGTTTGTCTAACACCGTTTGCCTGGAACCGGATCCCCAGAGAGCTGACATCAGGCAGGCAGCCGGTCGTAAAAACTAAGCCGAGTCCTTTCTGCAATATTGAAAGTGTTGCGCCGACCCCACATTAAGGTGGGATAAGGGCAGGTGGAAATGCTGTAGTCACCCAATTGTGAGAACTGGGATTTGAACCTAGAACATAATGAAAGCTGCCTTATCCAATATATAGTTTTGTATAGTAATTTAATTGTATTGCATTTTGTATGAAAAATACTTTGAAAAGACTATATTTCCTGTATTTAATGCTTAGAAAAAATAAAAAAAATTATACTAAGAAATTCTCACTTATAAGAAACACTTAAACTAATATTAAGCTATTGGAACTGAAATTAGGCCTAAATTAAACTGCTACCATAATCATAAGTTTAAAAACTTTAACCGACTTCAAAAGCCTTCATAAATCATATCAACATAAGCTTACGCCTGTGTCCCCGAAGGGGTAGGCAGAGGTGCACTAGCCAACTAGAACACCCACATTTCGCCGAGCTTAGTTCCGTCCCAGATGTGATAGGGGGCGAGCCTATCGCCATATCGGGCACAAATTCCAGACTCCGGGCTGATATGGAAAAATCCAATATCACTTTGCCCGACCCGGGGATCGAACCCGAGACTGAGGTCACGGTCGGTAGTCGTACCGAAATACAACCACGCCACCGAGGCAGTAATAAATCATAATATCAACATAATAGCAGCGATAGCTCAGTTGGGAATGGTACGGACTGCCGAGACAAGTGTCGGAGGTTCGAGACCAACCACAAAATGGAGCATACACCGACGACTTTTCTATGTTAAGTGTATTTTCATTTCATTGTGAAATATCGCTTGCTATAACGGTGAAGAAAAACATCGTGAGGAAACCTGCATACCTGAGAATTTCTTCACAGGAATTTCGAGGGTATGTGAAGTCTACCAACCCGCATTAGGCCAGCGTGGTAGACTATGGCCTAACCCCTCTCATTAGTAGAGGAGGGCCGTGCCCAGCAGTGGGACAGTAATATTACAGGGCTAATATTATTATTATTATCAACATAATATTATGATTCTTCATATCAACATATTACGTTGATTAAATATGAGACCACCCTTGGAATAAGCTCTATGGAACACAAAAAGAGTCTTAAAATTATTAGATAAATCACGATTTAAATATACAAATGAATGAACACGAAAATAATCTTGGATTTTGAATGGAAGTCTGACAGGATGGGCGTCGCTTGTTAAAATTTCATATTATTGTCTGAGTTGTGTTTGTTGTTTTAAGTGATGTGGTTTAATGCAACAAACTTGAGCGAAGATGGACAGTATAATGTGGAAAGTTAACCGGTGATCTTTGATGATTTTTACTTGGAGCGTTGGCTGGCTTTGTTCGGTCGATTTGCTGAGTGGTATCGTACGTGGAAGGAATTATCGCCAAAATCCCAGCAAGGCCTTGAGATCATCCACATCTGGGTCTTATGGTCAATGTCTTAACTTGATTATTAGGTACTTGACAATGTTCGATTTCATACACATTTTTATATGTAATAGCTAATAAAACAAAATAGAAACCTTCCTGTAAAAACTGCATCGAAATCGGTTGAAAAATGAGGCAGTAATTCATATTTTAAAATCTGCAATGAGCAAGAGTGGGGCGTAGTGGGGATATCTTGCTATCCCTTTTCAACGCACGTTCCAATATGGCCCTGACGTGATTTTACTGATACTTCTCTTTCCCGCTGTTGGAAGGTTATACCAAATTTCAAAGGCTTATAACTTTTTTATTTATATGAATATTTAAATATTTCTTATTGCAGACATTGGATAAATCATCGCAAATACGTGGAACCTAATTTTTGGAAGAAAAATAATCTTGAAACTCAAAGTAAATTTAGCGGAGATATTGACTGCAAATAAGTAGTTTCTGAATTTGTCAGTATTTTTTATTTATGTTACTCGATATCCTGCAAATGTGAACCGATTTTCTAGGTTCTTTTTGTGTTCGATAGAGCTTATTTCAAGGGTGGTCCCAGACTGTACTGATGAAGAAGTACGGAGTAAACTCCTCAAATAGCATGGACGCCGTGACTTTTTTTGAAGTCGGTATAAACTTTTAATTAGACATGAATTCCAATTACTAAATAAACGAATCCTTAAATTAATTGCATTATATCTATATAAAATATTTGTCCGTCTTTTCGTTCATACGACAAACTAAATTCATATAAAATGCGTCACACTGGCAAATAAAGTAAAATAGTGAATGCTCATAGACTTAATATTATCTTATATCGTTTAATGCCGCCTTATCTGTCAAAATTGTATGGCGAAAAGAATAATAACATACTTTATTGATGGCGCTGGCTCCTGCGCTAGTATAAACTGTATTACAGTAGCCAGAATCAATCAAAATGGTCGAGTAGCGTTTAACCATTCGGCAGTTATCAGCGTACAACTGGGGGGTTACCACCACCTTTTATAGCATTATTATTACAATCTTGCTTGTTCCGATTCCCGTACAAAAAAAACGTAAGATTATAATAATACTGCTAAAGAGGTGGTAGTAACCTCCCTGAAACTATTGGAACTAGAACCCCTAAAGGGGTGTAACGGGGGATGAAATTTAATAGAAACATGATGGGACAGAATCACGCGGGCGTATCCGCGGGAAAAAGCTAGTTTTATATTTGCCTGTGTGACGTCATATCACAATATTATGCTACTAGGTATCAGCTCGTGAGCAGCAAAATGCTCGTAGCTCCATAAATTTTATAACAATACAACAGAGTTGAAAATTGCGAGCAAGAGATGCTAATTACACGAAATTGGTCAGACGATTGAGGTTTTTTTGAAGTAGGAGGAAATCATTTTTACGGATTCTATCGAGATTTATTTTTTCATTTTTGTTTCAATAAAACCGTCTCCATTAAACACAAAACATGATATATTTTTTTGTTTATGGGCCATTGCAATAGGAGCAAAACTTGGTATTTCTAAAATTGTCTGTCATATGACAGCTTCCGTGGCGTGGTGGTATTTCGGTAGGACTACAGTGCTGAGGTCTCGGGTTCGATCCCCGGTTCGGGCAAAGTGATATTGGATTTTTCCATATCAGCCCGGAGTCTGGAATTTGTGCCCGATATGGCGATAGGCTCGCCCCCTATCACATCTGGGACGGAACTAAGCTCGGCGAAATGTGGGTGTTCCAGTTCGCTAGTACGCCTCTGCCTACCCCTTCGGGGATACAGGCGTGACCTTATGTTATGTTATATGAGCAAGAGAATGAAAAACCTTGTTCTGGATGTTTTGTTTCGAAAAACGTGTAGACGCTTCCGTGCAGCATCTACGAGCATATCTTCTCAATTAATGCTTATGCCCCATAGTCAGAAGGACGGGCAACAAAGCGCCTATCGAAAGTATGATCATTTCGAAAAACTGCAGCCCGCCGAATCCCCGCTTCGGCACCGCCCCCTCCTGCATGGGGAGGAGTGTGTGTGTGTGTGAGTGTGAATGTGTCAACTCTGGCAACACATGCACAGTGGCAACATACAGAAACGTACCTGCCGAAAACAGCATCGCTATACCTGGAACGAGAGATTTTAGTGTGTAACTGTTGGCATCAAAAACTTCTTCTTCTTTAAAATAACCACAAGTTTAAAAACTTCAAATCCGACTTCAAATCCGATCGTGACCAAAATATGGGACCCTTGAAAGAAGCTCTATCGAACACAAATTTTGAAGATCGGTCCACATTCGGCGGAGATATCCCGTAACATACATAAAAATACAAGTTGTAAGGTTTGCTGGTCGAAAATGCTTTTAGCATTAAGTCCGCCTTTATACACAATGTATAAAAAGTGTAAATAAATAAAATAAATAAATAAAATACAGACGAATTGAGGACCTTCTCCTTTTTGGTAGTCGGCCGAAAAAATGGCTTCCACGCATATGCAATGAGTTAGCCAATGTCAAGTTAAATAGAGCAATTATGTTTTCACAATCACCATGAGACCCAGATGTGGATGATCTCAAGGTCCTGCTGGGATTATTTCGGTAATTCCTTCCAGCGCGATGCCCCTCAGATGACCTTCACTGAATGAATCGACCTAACAAAGCCAACGCACCAAGCAAAACTCATCGAAGATCACCGGTTAAAATTTTCCACATTATACTGGCCATGTTCACTGAAGTTTGATGCATTAAACCACATCACTTAAAAACAACAAACACAGCTCTAGAGAATAATATGAAATAATTTTAACAAGCGACGCCCACCCTGTCAGACTTCCCGTCAAAATTCCCATGAAGAGTATATTTTCTACTACTGAGTAGCGATAGTTTGGTCGCCTCCTTGGTCTAGTGGCAGCATGTATGGGCTGTGGACCGGGAGGTCCTGGGTTCGATTCCCAGGTCGGTCAAACCAAATTTTCTAATTAATTTGACTGGGACTGAATCCCTCATAGGGGGTCGACGTCATGCAGGCGGTCGGTCGTAAAAGCTAAGCCAAATCCTATCTGCAACATGATTGAAAAAGTGTGTTGCGCCGACCCCACATTAAGGTGGGATAAGGGCAGGTTGAAGAAGACTGAGTAGCGATAGTTTAGTTTGCAGGGGGGTTAGCACCACCTCTTCATCATCATCATCATCATCATCAGCCACAGGACGTCCACTGCTGAACATAGGCCTCCCAAAGATTTCCAGATTGACCTGTTGGAAGTGGCCTGCATCCAGCGACTTCCTGCGACCTTAATCAGGTCGTCGGTCCACCTTGTAGGTGGACGTCCTACGCTGCGCTTGCCGGTACGTGGTCTCCACTCGAGAATAACCACCACCTCTTATAGCGGTATTATTATAGTCTTACTTCGTTTTTTTTGTACGGGAATCGGTACAAGTAAGATTATAGTAATATTGCTATAACAGGTGGTGGTAACCCCCCAGTGGTACGGTCTGCCGAGATGAGTGTGGGGTTCGAGACCAAGCCCTAAGAAGCTCTTTTAACACGTAATGGTCAAGGAAAACATCTTGAGGCATACCCGAGAATTTCTACACAAGAATTACGAAGGTATGTAAAGTCTACCATTTTTTTTATATCAGAGACTGGCAAACAAGCAGATGGGTCACCTGATGGTAAGTGATCTTCACCGCCCATAGACACCCGAGACACAAAAAGAATCATGGGTGCGTTGCCAAACTGAAAGGAGGGAAATAGGGATTGGGAAAGGGAGGGGAGAAATGGGCCACCGGAAATCTCACTCACCGAACGAAACGCGACAGCAAGCTGCCACTTTACGTCGGTTTTCTGTGAGACAGTGGTATCTGCCCGGTCGAGCCGGCCCATTCGTGCTGTAGACGTAACTGTCTACAGCGTGGCTCTACCACTCAAATTGTTATGGGATAAGGGTTCAGCAGTTGACGTCCTATGGCTGATGATGATGCAGAGGAGATAGAAGAAGTTTTAACTTACCTGTCGCGTTAAAGTCGCTTAAAGTCTGTTTGCTTTCATTCCCAATGCCGAAATATGTCAACAGAGCCAGAAGTGGGGCAGCACACGAAAATATCAACAAATGTTTCCTTATACGATTTCTGAAACAAACAAAAAATTAACCACTATTATCACAAGATTATTTATTTATTTAGAGAGGAATTTGTGCCCGATATGGCGATAGGCTCGCCTCCTATCACATCTGGAACGGAACTAAGCTCGGCGAAATGTGGGTGTTCTAGTTCGCTAGTGCGCCTCTGCCTACCCCTTCGGGGATACAGGCGTGAGCTTATGTTATGTTATTTAGAGTTTACAACAGAGAATACACCATAACCCGTCAGAGGCGGCATATATATATGTTACATAAGCGTATGGGCCACCGGAGGCCGAGCGGCCAGTGACAATCTACTTCGCAGTTTACAATTTACAATAATGTTTATAATATAGTGTTACTCTAACTACTGTAAACTACAATATGCATTATTTATATAAATTCAAATATATTATATTATTATAGTCTAATTGCTAATTAAACGGAGTAAACTGACAGATCGAAATGTCATTTTCCAAAATAATGTTGCTTACTTTCAAAACGTAGTGATTGATCTAGTTTCATTCTTATCATTCAAAGAAACAATAACTCAGCACTAGTCTGCAAAATTAGAATTTTATTGCGTATTTTAGAAATATCAGCTTAACCCTTCCACTAGATGTCTTTGTAAATAATGTTGCGTAAATAATCACAACAGATACGCGAAATGATAACAATGAAAATTACAAATATTACTTTTATTATTTAAGTAGAATTACCTTCAGCACATTCATAGCTTTTGTAAGTTTTTGTAAACATTCCGTAATTTAGCATGCAGTGATTTACTGTGACTATAATTCAGTAGACATGCATTACTTATCACACATTAGGCAGAAATTACGACTTTAAGTTGGACTTTAGAAAATGTAACAATGAAATGGTTCACTGAATTGAAATGTTTAAATAATCTTGATCTTTTTACCGCAGCACTATTTAAATTTCATAGAAAAGTGGCAACATTCGAAATGTCAGTTTACTCCGTTTAATTAGCAATTCTACTATAGATTATTTTTTAAAAAATTTTGTTAATCCTTAATGGGCCTTACTTATAAAATAATTTTCGCTTATCTATCGCAAAGAATATCCAGTCACTTTAACCTTGCGTTACATTGCTTAAAAATGAACAACAACCTATGGTTAAAGATAGTCGATGTGGGAATCGAACCAACGACCTCACATTTCACAGCCGGCTACTCGCCCGCTGCGCCACGGAGGCTGTCGAAGGAATAATTCTTTCTTTCTTCCAAATCTTTGGCCGTGCTTACCTGTCAAGTCCAGCGTGCATTAAGAATGTAACAAGTCCAAAAGCAGCTGGCGCTTTGTGCAGCATGATCGCTAAAAACACTATGAACTCCACGTCAGTATGGGACGTGGTAGCGGCCGCGCCCAAAGCCACGCCGTCAGCTGTGGACAATAAGGTCATTGAACTGCTGTAGCGCGGGGCACTCTTTGGGTACTGCCGATTATTTATTTATTTAACGATATGATGATGAAAAAAAAAAGCCCGGAGTTTCTTTATGCCTTTCTTCTTCGGGTCGTCATCCGTAGGTAGCTAGAGAAAGGCTGGTAGGTTAGCTAGGATAGGGCCTCACGCACCAATCCCAACTGCTTCCAGTATTTCCAGTCAATCCCCTGCCACCATTCCTGCCATATGCCATTCCCATACAACCCATTCCCTTACACTCTATTCCGATCTCCCCTTATCACCCTATCTTAGCCATCCCATCGTTATTATGTCCATACTTGCCTGCCTGTCGTCAAATTCAAATATATAATGTAAATTATATTAATCCTAATTTAAAAATTTACTTGTGTTGACTTGTCATAAGCGCTTTTTTACATGCCTACGTGATCAATAAAGATTTTTATTTTTTAACAATTTTAGAACGGTTTGTAAACCAATTACTCTAAAATGAACATATTCATACAAACGAATACTAATATTACAAAAACATCTGAAACAATAAATATATAACTCTTCTAAGATACATTTTCGCAGTAACGAAGGCACACCGGCATAAAAATAAATAAATAAAAAAAAAATCTTTATTGATCACGTAGGCATGTAAAAAAGCACTTATGACAAGTTAACACAAGTATATTTTTAAATTAAGATTAATATAATTTACATTATATATTTGAATTTGAAGACAGGCAGGCAAGTATGGACATAATAACGATGGGATGGCTAAGATAGGGTGATAAGGGGAGATAGGAATAGATTGTAAGGGAATGGGTTGTATGGGAATGCCATATGCCATTCCCATACAACCCACATATGGCAGGAATGGTGGCAGGGGATTGACTGGAAATACTGGAAGCAGTTGGGATTGGTGCGTGAGGCCCTATCCTAGCTAACCTACCAGCCTTTCTCTAGCTACCCACGGATGACGACTCGAAAAAGAAAGGCAGAAAGAAACTCCGGGCTTATTTTTTTCATCATCAATTGTCACCATTTCTTTTTTTTTCTTTTGTCTTTTTTCCTTTTTTTATAATTTGATTTACAAATTGTCAATACAATTGATAATCATATTTATATGGATTCACGCATACTCAATACCAATACCAATACCCAATAAGCTGAGCCCACGTGTCCGCAAACAGATCGCAGTCGGGATTTGCCTCAACAAGCTAGTTTAGCGCAGACAATGTGCGAGGAATGGTGAAAACTAACGGCCGGCTCCAATAAACAATCTCAGTTCGAATGTGCAGATAAATTAATAATCACATGTTTAAAAATTAAGGGACCGAATTCAAATGCGATCGTGACCAAAATTATATGGGACTGCCCTTAAAATAAATCTATCGAACACAAAAAGTTGAAAGTCCACATTTGGCGATGGTATCGGGGAACATGCATAAAAAATACGAATTGAGGACCTCCTTTTTTTGAAGTCGGTCGAAAACCCAATAAAACTATTGATCCCGGGATCGAACCCGAAACCTCGGGACGGTAGTCGTACCACGCATGTAATTGGGTATTTGACATTTTTTTTAAATCATTTTACATGAAATTTACGTCGTCTAAAATATAGAACAGAAAGAAATATTGGAATATTCTTAAAAATAAAAAGAAATTACCAAAAATTACTCAAAAATAACCCTTTGAAGTTTGGTGTAACCTTCGAACTGCGGGAAAGAGAAGTATCAATATAATCACGTCATCGCCATAGCGGTGCATGCGTTGGAAAGGGATAGCAAGATATCTCCACTATGCCCCCACTCCAGAATTTAAAATATAAATTCCTGATCCATTTTTCAACTAATTTAGATGCAGTTTTTACAGAAGGTTTTCTTTTTGTTTTATTTGTTATCTATACATATAAATAAAATTGGAGTGTCTGTTTGTAATACTGAAATAACCGTTTTTTACATGTATATGAATATATATACGGTATATACACCAAAATATTTTTTTTACAATTTTTGACTGTCTGTTTGTTCCAGCTAATTTTGAAATGGCTGGACCGATTTTGACGGGAGTTTTATTGGCAGGTAGCTGATGTAATAAGGAGTAACTTGGCTACGTTTATTTTAGACATAATAAAAAAATCTAAAAAAATAAATTTTATAATTGACTGCCTCGGTGGCGTGGTGGTATTTCGGTACGACTACGGTTCTGAGGTCTGGGGTTCCATCCCCGGGTCGGGCAAAGTGATATTGGATTTTTCCATATCAGCCCGGAGTCTGGAATTTGTGCACGATATGGCGATAGGCTCACCCCCTATCACATCTGTGACGGAACTAAGCTCGGCGAAATGTGGGTGTTCAATTTCGCTAGTGCGCCTCTGCCTACCCCTTCGGGGATACAGGCGTGAGCTTATGTTATGTAAAAACTTAAAGAATCGACTGTCAGGCGGAACGAAGTTCGCCGGATCAGATAGTGTAATATAAAAATGTGTATTAAATCAAACATATTCAAGTACCCAATACTTCCCGACGCATGCATTGATAGGCAACATGGTCCTTATCAATGTTAAACACACATTGCTAATTGATTTTCACAATTGATAACGGAAAAGTAAATTTAACACGTTTTTATTATTACGTTACATTAAGAAAACATTACGATTTATACAGAGTGTTGCATAAAGTTGTTACCAAAGACATTCAACAGTATATACATGGGACAAGAGCACAAAACTTGTGATCCAGAAGTTATGACCTAGTGGTCATAAGTCGCTCAGTTTATTTGAAATATACGCGCGCCAGGTCGGCCAGCTAAATAATATGGAGAGAATAAACTTATCTTACGTGATTCTTAACCATTCACAAAACATTGACAAACTGCCTCGGTGGCCTGGTTGTATTTCGGTACGACTACCGTCCTGAGGTTTCGGGTTCGATCCGCGCGTCGGGCAAAGTTATATTGGATTTTTCCATATCAGCTCGGAGTCTGGAATTTGTGCCCGATATGGCGATACGCTCGCCCACTATCACATCTGAGACGGAACTAAGCTCGGCGAAATGTGGGTGTACTAGTTCGCTAGTGCACCTCTGCCTACCTCTTCAGAGATACAGGCGTGAGCTTATGTATGTTGCATAAAGTTGTCACCACTACCAATTCCACATACTTTTCACATTTTTTTTTTACAGCAGAGACTGACAAACGAGCAGATAGGTCACCTGATGGTAAGTGATCTCCACCGCCCATAGACACCCAAGACACAAAAAGAATCATAGGTACGTTGCCAATCTAAAAGGAGGGAATAGAATGGGAGGCGAAAGGGAGCGGGGAATTGGGCCACCGGAAAACTTACTCACTGAACGAGACACATGAGTGGTAGAGCCACGCTGTAGACAGTAACGTCTACAGCACGAATGGGCCGGCTCGACCGGTTGGATACCACTGTCTCACAGGAAACCGACGTAAAGTGGCAGCTTGCTGTCGCGTTTCGTTCGGTGAGTGAGATTTCCGGTGGCCCGTTACCCCCCCCCCCCTCTTTCCCAATCCCTATTCCCTCCCCTTCCATGTCCTCTTTTTAGGTTGGCAACGCACCCATGATTCTTATTGTGTCTTGGGTGTCTATGGGTGGTGGAGATCACTTACCATCAGGTGACCCATCTGTTCGTTTGCCAATCTCTGCTATAAAAAAAAAAAAAGCTACCACTTTACATCAGTTTTCTCTGAGACAGTGGTATCAAACCGGTCGAGCCGGCCCGTTTATGCTGTAGACGTAACTGTCTACGTGGCTCTACTCAAAGTAAGTTGAAAAGACTCACCTGCAGCATGGACCACCAGCCCAACAGTCGCGGTAACATTCTTCTCCACTGGATTACTTGCATCATTGTATCTTGACGACATCTGGTCCACTAACAGCATGAAAACGAAACCTACAACAAAAATAACCTTCAAAAACACCAGTCGCGACGCCTATGCTGTTTTTAAAGAAGTTACTCTGTACTATTTTATCAGATTTGATCCGGGTCCACCCTTGGATTAAGCTCTATCAAGCACAAAAAGAATCAATATCACAATCACAAGTTTAAAAACTAAATCGATGGACTTCAAAACGTATCCTATGGTGACCAAATGTATATAAGACCACCCTTGAAATAAGCTCTATCTGGAATAATCCTGGCATTGCCGATGTCTATGGGCGACGGTAACCACTTACCATCAGGTAGGCCGTCTGCTCGTCTGCCTTTGTTGGCAAATAAAATAAAAAAAAATACAAAGAATCTTGAAAATCGGTCCACATTTGTCCGAGATATGCGATATCATACATAAAAAACAGTTGAATTGAGGACCTCCTCTTTTTTGGAATTCGGTCAAAAAATACACATGAATTGAGGACCTTCTCTTTTTTGGAATTCGGTCAAAAAATACAGATGAATTAGGACCCTCTCCTTTTTTGAAGTTATTCAATAAACCTCACCTAATACTAGAGAAATCCCTATCACAGAATGCAGGTCGTCATTGTCAGGTGGCTCTGCTGTGTAGTCTTTAGTGGTGATTGTTGGATGCGTCCTCTCGGTGAAGAGAGATCTCACTCCTTCCGGTATGATCACAGCCAACGCTGTGCCAACCAACAGTCCAGCTCCAAACACTGTCACCTTCTTTAACTTGTCCTGTTGGTAAAAGTATGAATTTAATAACCACAAGTTTAAAAACTTAACAGACGAACTTCAAATCTGATTGTGACCAAATTTATATGGGACCACCCTTGAAATAAGCTCTATGGAATACAACAAGAATTTTGAAAATCCGTCCACATTTGGCAGAGATATCGCGTGACATACATAAAAAACAGGCGAATTGAGGACCTCCTCCTTTTTGGAAGTGAAAATGAATAGGTGCTTATTGTTGGTGCAATAATTTTCTCATTTTTATTTTTTTTATCCGAGCATAGTAAAGTGACTACACTGCACCTGATGGTAAGCGTAGTGGAGTCCAAAAACTAGCGACCACTGACAAACACTGGGTTTATCAGTGACAGAATCATGCTGGACTATTGATGCTTCTTTACACTCCGAATCCGAAGAGAAAAGAAGTAAATGAAGGGGCTTGTGGCAAGACAGGCAGATGACCGATGCAGATACAGGGATACCCCCATACCTGTCTCAACCAACCATCAAGTCATGCCGCAAGCCCCTCAAGAGAACCAGAAGTACACTGGCTGATCCTGGAACACGGACTACACAAGGAGCCTGGTCATTATGGCAGGTTTTAGCTATATGTGAACAGTGGTCACCATCAGATCAGATGCGAATATCCTACCACCAGTATAATAATATTAGCCCTGTAATTTAGTCGCCTTCTTGGTCTAATGGCAGCATGTATGGGCTGCGGACCGGGAGGTCCTGGGTTCGATTGCCAGGTGGGGCAAAGCAAATTTTCTAATTTAATTAGCCTGGGACTGGATCCCCATATGGGGTTGACATCGAGCAGGAGGCTGGTCGTAAAAACTAAGCCAAATCCTCTCTGCAACAGGCTTTAAAAAGTGTGTTGCGCCGACCCCACATTAAGGTGGGATAAGGGCAGGTAGAAAGAAAGCTGAACTTTGACTATAGCGACAGCAAAAGTACCATATGCGCCGCGAAAAATTAAAAATATCACATAAATATACAATATTTTATACACCAAAGTCAGCGTTGTTACGTTTCTATGTGCATTACACAACAAAATCAACTCCGTTGTGCAAGAGAGAAAAGTTTTTACGTTTTAAAAGTAGTTGGAGAGTGGCGCACTAAAGTTCGTTTTACGGCGAATAATTCCTAAACGAATTTGTTTTATCACTTACCTCAGACATGGACACGTTTAATGGTATGCTGCCAGCCACATACGAGCCGATCAGCATGACCAAAGCCAGCAAAACCAGCACCCAAGTCCCATCCATTATGAACAAGGTTTGTTCACAGATTTATCACAATGATCCGTGAAGCAAGCAACCTCACGGCTCGGCTGTTTGTATTACACTATTATTAGGCGTCGATAAAGCATATTATATTTAATTCCTTAGTAATTACTGTTACTTTTGTCTGGATCTTTTGATTTCTAAAAAATAAACACGTCTCGCCGTTTTGACAACACGACAGTGTAGTAGAGATGTGTATAACTTGAACTGTCAAACTAATTACGTAATCGATTTAGAATTGATTCTTTATATAATAAACTAAATGAATTCAACTGTAGTCTATCGCCCAAATGGTCAAACTCAACTTAAATTTAACGGCTTCTTAAATTGATTTTCGCCATACAATTTTGACACATAACGCGGCCTTGAACGACATATGGCGACCTTAAGTGTATGAACATTCGTCGGTATATCCTATTCCGATTTGGTGTCAATGCAATATACATTTTCAAGCTGAAGTTGTAGAAAGGATTTGGTTACGTTTTTACTTGTATGACTAGCCCGGATAATCGTATTGGAAAACTCATGCTAAGCGTTGCCCCATTCGACCTGGGTTTTAAATCCAGGACTGTACTGTGAGATACACAGTCTATACATACTTTTGTTCTCTGGACTCTATTGAGATGTGTATTTTCTTTAATATTATAAGTCTCCTCTTTTGGCAGCATACATATATGGCCTGTAGACTTGGGTTCGATTCCCTGGTCCGGCAAGGCAATTTTTTAAAGTATGGCACCGTCTTTACCGTATAAGGGCACATGGGGCCTATGTCCAGGCCTCATATTCTCTCATATTCAGGTAATCATATTCTCTTACGTGATCAATTATTTTTACTCTCCAAGGGCCCCTCGAATTCTTATGTGCCCAGGTGCCCATGCATGCCTTAATGGCGCATCCATACCGGGCTGAACGAAGGCGAACGAATCATGCCTGTTTCATTCCCACAACAGCGAAAGTGTGTTTGTGTGAACGCAACTGATATAGATTCCTTCGCCTTCGTTCTGCCGGTGTGTACCCGCCATAAGGCGGTCCAACCACCGATACTACATTACGAATAAGGGCAGGTTGAAAGAAATATTATATATGTACCTATCTTCCTATACCGTATATTACATTACCTCATGAGTCACGCAACTTCCACATTCGTAGCAAAGTGCAGACCCTGTACGCGTATTATAAATGCAAGTTTGGTCGTCTCTTTGCTGTGGGGGTCACATAATATTGGCAACCCATTGCAACGCACGTGCATCAAAATACACCCGACGCGACGCGACGATGAACGCGTGGCGCCGCGACATACGAAACTCTCCGCCCACCAACAAAATAATAGGGATAAAAAGTGGGACTCTGAGCATAACGGAGCCTAATCGATGATGTCTTCAACATCTCTCTCCCAGTGGCTGTCCTGAGCCGAGATTCGTAACCCGTTAGTGGGTTGCCCTCAGCATGGTCACCTAACTTTATGGGTTCGCAACCGGTTAGACCGGTGTAGCTGTGTAAGCCGACTCGGTCGGTCTGCCAGCTGTAGGGCCATAAAAAAAAACATAAATAAATAAATAATAATAATATGTGAATATGCACGTAATAATGTAAATCGGTGTAGTCCTTTCACCTTTATACAATAGAGTTCCCTAAAGTTAGTATTTTACCTTTTAAGAAATGGCCAACTGGAATGAATGGATGTTCCCCACTAGTAGACAAAGCCACTCGATTAGTCCTGTTATCGCCCACTGAGGCCCATGCAACTTTTCCCATCGTCCACCAGCGGCGAATAAGTGAAACCAGTCATAACTTGACTATTGACCAAAACTTAACTAAAAGTAGTTTAATTTTTAGCGAGGAAAAAACTCATTTGTGTAAAGAAATTATATTTCTCAAAATAAGTAGGATCATTTTTATAAAAATTTATATTTACATTCAGTATTTTTAATACATGATGTTTTAGTGTTAAATATTCATTTAACCCATTAACCTTAAAATATAGGACAACTATGGTAACAGACCCTTAATAAATTATGTTATATTGTAATAAAATACTAGCCTCGGGTTTTTCAAGGGCTGATCAATCCAAAATTAAATATCAATATAATCTCTGATCAATGTAGGTAGAAGGATCGCCGCTTTATGATTCCAGTGAAATGTTCTGACAAGTCTAAAAAGGTTAATTGAATTTTGTTGATCATCCTTTCAAAAACCGGGTTACGCTACTAAATTAAAAATATATTGTCTACACTGTACTAATCTCTAATTACATTGGACGAATTGAAAAATAACATAGGTATTCATACTATAGCCTAGCAAACATAGCTGTGTAGGTAGCATTCGATAACAGCATTTATTACAGTACGGGCGTATGAGGGAGATAGAAAAATGTTCCCACTACTTACCCACTTTTACTAATAGTAAAAATTACATAGATTACGTTAAGGTCACACTAAGAGTGTAAAAATACCATTTGCTGCATCATTATTATACTAATTCCAACCCTGTTATCACCACAAAATTTATTTTTCGTTTTATTTGTATTGCGTATTAAATATTAAGCAAATTATTCTAAAACAAAATATATCTTACATTTATCGAATAACTTCGTATTGAAAAATGTATGAATTCATGTTGTATTGGTATTTGACAGCCATCAATATATTATACTAGATGCACAGTTCTTGGCAAATATCCTCCTAAAAAGTGGTCTCAGGAATAAAACAAAGAAAACGATCACAAGTTGTAATTAAATCAACACAAATATAACCCTAAGCACGTGTTATAAAGTAGGTTTTTAAACGAAATGAGCAAGCGTTCTTTAATTTGAATTTTGAACTTTAGAAATCTATCGACGCCCGACTGTAGGCAAAACGAGTGCTTAAGCACTTCTTTGCTGTCCCATTTTCCGAGCGTCAACAGTGCATCTAGGTAAATAATATATCGATGCTGACAGCATTAAAACTTTATTTTCAAAGTAATATAACATTTACCTAATTCAGAAGTTATATTTTTTTTGCTTTTTTAAAAATGCATATATTTTTATGCGGTGACGAAGTACCTATTTTCTAAAAAAAAAAAAATAGCAATCATAGGGACTGCCGATAGAAGTGAAAACTTATAACTTCGAATTTTAGTATTATCTGTTTAAATTAAAATTTATTGACACTCAAAGCAACAATTACATAGATGTTTATATGGTTTATTTATTATTTAAATATATTACGGGCTATACAAGATCATGATAAAATATAAATCCTACCAAAAAGTGCTCAACGCAGATAAAGAAGTTTTCACTTCAAAAGTCTGATAGTTTTGAAAAATTGGTAAATTCATAAAAAAGTATTTCACAATAATCTCAAACTATTTCATTAATCTCGACATAAAATGTCAGTGAAGTTTCTACTGAATCTCAAAATATCTCATGATTTGGAATGGTTGGTTTTGTATAAATAACTATTACTAAGGTCATAACACCTCAGCACCACCTCTCATATCATTATTTATAATAAGTAACTGAAATCACATTTTTTATTATCTTCATTCCGCATTTCTGTTGTTATTAAATGCGCAAATAACTTTAATACATGTGAATCAATGCAATTTCTAACATTTTCCTCGAATTTAGAACCTTCCTTTTTAAGTCAGTTAAAAAACCAATTTGTTTCATTTCACTTCCGTGTTGAAACCCCATTTAACGTTACATAGTTTATTATGCTTATCCTTGTCTGGTGCTGAGACGTCACAATATGTTAATTACACTTAATTCTAAAACAATATAGACAATACCGGCCTGAATATCAAATAAAGTACATAAAAAATAATACTAAAAGTGACTAATTTTAAGACTTGATGCATCAGGAACAATCTGGAAGAAGAGGAAGATAATTAGAAATTATGAAAACAATTAATGAATTATGAATCATAACATAAACATAAGCTCACGTCTGTATCCCCGAAGGGGTAGGCAGAGGCGCACTAGCGAACTATAACACCCACATTTCGCCGAGCTTAGTTCCGTCCCAGATGTGATAGGGGGCGACGCTATTGCCATATCGGGCACAAATTCCATACTCCGGGCTGATATGGAAAAATCCAATATCACTTTACCCGACCCAGGGATCGAACCCGAGACCTCAGAACCGTAGTCGTACCGAAATACCACCACGCCACCGAGGCAATGATGAATCATTGATACAAAAATCGATTATTACATTAATATAATCAGATTTTAAAAATCGATATTTTTTCACATCTCTAGGCTGAACTAGGCTATTTGATCAAACAGCCTATTTCAAATGTGGGTTTTTTATGGTCAAAATCAAAATGGTCTCTAGATATATTTACCTGTTCCACTTCCTCCTGGCTTCAGGTAACGTGGAAAGATCATCTTTAAGCAGATACACTCGAAGACCTGCCAAAATGGAAGAGATAACTTTTATGAAGTCTATAACAAACTATTTCTGATCTATAGAGCGAATTAAGTCAAAGAAACGAACTCACTGAGGATTTGGATTTCTTAAGAGCGTTTTAGCAAAATCTTTCCGCTCAAGTTTAGGTATTTTATGACAGCGCTGCACCTGTGTGCGTCGCACACATGCCCGAGTTGCAATCCGGCACGTAAACTCAATGTATACTTGGATTGAAAAATCTTGATCCTTAGTAGTTAGTAGTTAGAAAAATAAACTTCAATGTCGGATCGACGCATCATATTTATACACGCTTTATTTCAAGCATGTTGCTTTCTAACTGATTGTTGTACTCAGTCTGGGTAGTCATGCTCGTTTAAATGTCTATGTTAGCGATGCCTATAGGCACAATAAATAAATAAATTGCATACTTTATTTGCCTTGCCCTTCGGAAATAATAATAAAACGTCTGTCACCTCTTTGATCTAGTGATAGCGTAAATAGGCTGTGAACCAGGAGGTCCTGGTATAGATTTTCAAGTCAGACGTGTATTGTTCTAGAAAGATTTAGCGGGAATTAGATCCGCAACAGAGATAAGAATGTTTTTTTCCGAGCCAGACAAACTAAACGGTGGACCAAAATCGTTTGCAAATTTGAAACATGAATATAATTAAAACTAGAAATGATACAAATGATTCCTTCGACGTAACAAACATCTATGTTTTTTTAATGATGTCTCGTCGTCGGGAATCTAGCAAACTTCTTTGCAAGTCTTTGAAAACTCTCTGACACATGCTGCCGGTGATTTTTTCGTGGATGTTTTATTTTAATCGGGACATTGTCGTTTCAGGTATCCCCACACGAAAAATTCGCAAGGTACGGGCCGGGCTCCTCAGAGACAATGGAATATCTTGTAGTTGGTATTGCCGGAGCCACCGAACGTTTATGTTTCTTACGAAAATGTCAACCTCCCAAATGTTCTATTTGCTCCTTGTTGAACGTGGCCGACTTCTTTAATATTCGGTATGGAAACAATTGGTTCGAACTTCTTGTTGGGTCAAGTTTTAATTAAATTAAGACTCACACCGGGTAATCAATATTCAATTCTACACAAGCGTCGTCTAGTAATGTAGGAGTTGTTGTTTTTGTTAAATTTGATACCTGACTCACAGAAAACCGACGTAAAGTAGCAGTTTGCTATTGCGTTTAGTTCGTTGAGTGAGATCTCTGGTAGCGCAATTCCCTCGTCCCTTTCCCAATCCCTATTCCTCTCCTTTTAGCTTAGCAACGAACCTATGTTTCTTTTCGTGTAATCGTTTTTCATATTTCGTCTGGGCACAGAGGACAACAGGCAGTATTTTGGAACACAGGCAGTGTTCCACAAGTTCCAAAATATATTTAAAAAAAATTGCTGTTACTAAAGTATTGACTATTTTTATATTAACCTAAAAATATATATAAGGTTGATTTATATAATTGTTTTGTGTTATATTTTATTACTAGCTTTTGCCCGCGGCTTCGCACGCGTATTTTGTTGGGCCAACGGTAAAGGTTTTGATTTATCGATCAGCCATGTCGTTTTAGTCTAAATATTCTACAACGGGACGACCCAGATATCGATTTTGAAGTCAATTGGCCCAAAAACAAAGAAAAACAAAATTACGGTCTTTTTTGTAAGTTTTGACACCTGTTCCGTCGTTAGGAACTATGTGGCGACCAGATATCGATTTTGAAGTCTATCGGCCCAAAAACAAAAAAAACAAATGACGGCCCATTTTGACAGTTTTAAAATCGGTTCCATCGTTTGGAACCACGGGGCGACTCAGATATTTTGAAGTCAATCGGCCCAGGAACAAAAGAAAAACAAAATGGCGCTCACTTTTGACAATTCTGACACCTGTTCCGATGTTTGGAACTACGGGGCGTCTCAGATATCGATTTTGAAATTAATCGGCCCAAAACAAAAAAAAAAACAAAATGGCGGCCAATTTTGACAGTTTTTACATCGGTTCCGTCGTTTGGAACCACGAGGTGACCCAGATATCGATTTTGAAGTCAATCAGCCCAGAAACAAAGAAAAACAAAATGGCGGCCAATTTTGTCAGTTTTTACATCGGTTTCGTCGTTTGGAACCACGGGGTGACCCAGATATCGATTTTAAAGTCAATCGGCCCAAAAACAAAGAAAAACAAAATGGCGGCCAATTTTGACAGTTTTGACATTTGTTCCGTCCTTTAGAACCACGGGGTGACCCAGATATCGATTTTGAAAGCAATCGGCCTAAAAACAAAATGGCGGTCACTTTGGCAGTTTTGACCTTGGTTGCGTCATTTCGAACCACGGAGTGACCCAGATATCGATTTTGAAGTCAATCAGCCCAGAAACAAAGAAAAACAACATGGTGGTCAGTTTTGACATTGGTGGCGTCGTTTGGAACCACGGGGTGGCCCAGATATCGATTTTGAAGTCAATTGGCCCCAAAACAAAGAAAAACAAAATGGCGGTCACTTTTTAGATTTTGGCCGCGGATCACTTAACGACTTTAAAATGGTTTAGAATTCGTAAAATATTCAATATGACTCAGAAAATATGGTAACACCATCTATTGATAAACTTAAAAATCACTTTCAGGCTTTATAGAACTCCCAACAATCGCACACATGATACAAAAATGGCCTCCTCATAGTCAAAGAACTCGTTTCAGTGGCCGTAAGTTGTCACTAGTAACGGTAACACACAATGATCAAAGACTTTTGTATTCAGGCACTGAGGTATTTTTCACGGGAAGACCTCAACAACATAATTTGCCGAATGCTATCCAGTCGAACTGAATTTGATGATTGACCTCTTTCAAAATTGAACCTATTTAGGTAGATACCCCATGTAATAGACATTTTTCTATATCCAGAGTTTCCTATACTAATTTTGGAGTGTGCACAACATGAAAATTCGACATGATCATCGTCTTATGCATGTTCATTTTAAGACCCCTAGTTGGAACAGTTGGGAATATTATATTACCTAAAAAGAGTACCCATATACTGTTACATTTTATACTCCAGAGGGGGGTTAATGTCAAGCAATTTGTCGTAAAAACAAAGCCAAATCCTTTCTGCAACATGCTTGAAAAAGTGTGTTATGTTGAGCCCACGTGGTCGCTGCCGTGAGATAAGGACAGGCAGAAAGAAAGATATCACATTCTAAATTCTATTCAGTTGCTATCGCTTAATTCACTACAATCAATCATAATCATGACATGAATAATTTAAATCAGAACAAAATCCAATTATGTAATTCAATAAAAAAATAAATAAATAAAAATGTAGTTAGAGAAAATCTCAAAACATGAATACAAACAAAAATCGTCTAATATCAAGTCGAGTATGGTCGCGCTATAATTACTACAAATAATTGAAAATTTCGTAATTCGAACAACTGAAAATGACGAAAAAATGCGATACGTCCTCACTCCGAGACCGCTCAGCGCGGTGTGACTTGATTGTTCAAATGGCTGGCTATTTATTCGCTGTTTATATCGATTTTTGCTATGGTTTCAAAAACATATTTTGGATATTATATCAAATAATTTGGCCTTCATATTTTTTTCTATAAAAGCAAAGATATTAAACTTTATTATGCGATATTTTTTATTTTCATGTGTAGTTTATATTGCGCAAAATAAATTATGATTTCAGACGCAGTTTTCAAAATTGTGTTTGTTTTAAAAGCTATTTTCTTGACGTTTTTGTATAAAACGTGAAAAAAATACAATAGCCACCACGCATAAGAAGATATTCTTGTTGTGTGTGCATCAATTGTGTGTCATAATATTAATGTATCGTTTCTCAAAAAGTTATCAAAAGTCACTAAAAAGTAACATTTTCGAAAACACCTCTTCTAGTACGCGGAATCATAAGGTTTTGTCTTATTTAATGAAAAAATTAATATGTACACCACGTCCGGAATGAAATGACCTTCAAAATGCATACGTTTTTAGGATTTGTTTGGTACAAAAATTTTCAGCGAGACACTTTCAAAAGTCAAGCAAAAACGTCGAATTCACTGAAAAGCGCGAAAGCCCTCTTAAATCGAACTTTGACTTAGTCCGAATCATTTTTTACAAAAAATTCTTTATTCTGTCTGTCAGTCTGTTTTTCTTGCAAAAAATTGCTCAGACTGATTCGAAGTTCGGTATAAAAATTCCAAATCGCTGAGTTTATTTATTTTACTCGGACTACGTCGAAGTGCGCTCTGTAAACATCAATATAATATACCCTAGATGCACAGTTCTTTGCAAATATCCTCCTAAAATGTGGTCTCAGCAATAAAACAAAGAAAAAGATCACCAAATTTATATGGGACCACGCTTGAAATAAGCTCTATCGGACACAAAAATAATTTTGAAGATCGGTCCACATTTGGCAGAGATATCGCGTAATATACATAAAAATACAAACGAATTAAGGACTTTCTTCTTTTTGGAAGTCGGTGGAAAACTATAGTATTGATTATATTGATTTTAAGCAAACTAAAAACAAAAAACTTTCGGTTTTCGGGGTGGATATAGGTACTATTGTTTGTACGTTGCCAATAAGGAGACAAAATTAAAAAAGACTCACCGAGTAAAAACGTCTCGCACATATAATCCCAAGACATTTCGGACATGTTGAACGGGAACAGAACCTTGTCCTCCGGCGACAGAGAGCTCCACATGTCCCTCACTCCGTTGTCTTCGAACTGCCAGTCTTGCATTGAGAAGTAAAACAGAATATTTGCCAGCTTCATCACTTTTCCGTAAATTGCTAGCATTCTGAAACATATGGAAAAATTCTTCAAATTAGATACATACATAAGCTCACGCCTGTAGAGCTAGGCAGAGGCGAACTACCGATCTAGAACACCCACATTTCACCGATCTTATTTCAGTCCCAGAATGTGATAGGAACTTATCGCTATATCGGGCACAAATTCCAGACTGTGGGCTTAAACTTAGCTTCTTATTCATAATAATTTAGTAGAGCGTAATAAGATCGCAATAGTACGTTTCATAAAAAAATATTCATAATTCAAACGTTCGATAGTGAAAACATGGCCGATTCCGATCAGCTGTTTCAACTTTGATATTCTTTCTTACTGACATTAATTTTGTTATAGTCCCTAAACTATCCTGGGGGGGTCTTGTTTTACCCCATCTAAGATTGATATATATTTTTTAATTATTGTTTCCAGTAAAGATTTCCTATTTGTTTCAAAGCTTGCCAGAGATAAAAATAAAGTTTTTTCTGTAACCAGCAACATTGTATTCGATAAACATATTTTAGTTCTCTTTTAGCTAAACTAGGCAGAAGTAGGGTTATGCGTTCGATAAGACCAGAATTTCATTATGAATAAGAGGGTTAGTATAAAAGCACATATCATTATTCACTACCCGCCCCGGGATTGAACCTGCGACTTCAAGATTATAGTCGTACCGTGCACGTAATAGGTGTATTACGTGCACGGTAATACACCATTAAAATTAAGGCAATTAAAATAAGATTTGGAAAAAATAATACTGTTATATTTCGGCTAACGACATATTTAAACAGCGCCATCTATTAATCAGTTCTTGAAGTATTATAAACTTCGCCTTTTTGAAACTAGGTCGTGCTGTGCGAATAAAAGTCTTACGGCCGGTTTCAATAAACAATCTCAGTTTATAGTGCCGATAGATCGCGATTATGAACCAATCAAATCAAGTCATTTGACGGAGTCGTGTTCAAACTGTGTTCTTATTGGATAATTTTTGTAATCTATCCGCTCATCGAACTAAGATTGTTTATTGAAACTGGGCGTAAACGAGAGCCGGGTTCAACCCGCTATCATCCTCCCATCAGGATCCCCCTTTATTTTATTTATTTATTTCCTCTTCACAATAGTTTTTCTTTACACAATATTGCCTTATCTAGATTCCACCTTTATATGAGACTGGTGCCTGATGTAGGATTTAAAAAAAACCTGATTTACAGGTCACCTTATTTTTATGTGATACACAAATATTTGCTTTAGATGTGGGGGTTGATAGCATCTTTTAGTGACATACGACACAAGACTCGTATCTTACTGTGGGGTCAGGACTATATGTGATTGTTGGGTGCTATTTATGACTGCCTCGGTGGCGTGGTTGTATTTTGGTACGACTACCGTCCTGAGGTCTCGGGTTCGATTCCCGGGTCGGGTAAAGTGATATTGGATTTGTCCATATCAGCTCGGAGTCTGGAATTTATGCCCGATATGGCGATAGGCTCGCCCCCTATCACATTTGGGACGGAACTAAGCTCGGCGAAATGTAGGTGTTCTAGCTCGCTAGTGCACCTCTGCCTACCCCTTCGGGGATGCAGGCGTGAGCTTATGTTATGTTATGTTGATACACGACACAAGAGTCGTATCTTACTGTGGGGTTAGGACTATGTGTGATTGTTGGGTGTTATTTATGTTGACACTCAACACAAGACTCATATCTTAGGCTGGGATCTATAGAGCGAACTTCCACTTAGTCTAAGTCAAAGTAACGAACTAAGTGACGATTTTGACATAGACCGAGTCATTTTTTACAAGAAAATCTTTACTTAGTCTGTTTGTGAGTCTGTTTTCCATATAAAAATTACTCGGACTAAATCAAAGTTCGATATAACAATTCTAAATCCTCACTGAGAACGTTACTTTGACTTAGACTTAGTCAAAGTTCGCTCTATAGATCTCAGCTTATGTGTGATTGTTGGGTGTTATGTACGTTAATATACGACACAAGACTCACACCTTACTATGATATTATGACTATATGTGTGACTTGGATTTAATTTATTTATTCCCAAAGTACTTACGCTCTTCTCTTCCCGGCGATGGCGCAGTAACAATCAATAAACAATGCAGGTAAATAATGTAAGAAGAAGTTGAAGAATAAAAACAAGTTATAGTTATTCGTTGGATTCAGCCCGTAGTACCTGAAATAATAATAGTAATTTAAAAACCTTATGAAATTTACACTATCTAAAATATAGTACTGAAAGAATTATTAAATTATTCTCAAAATTAAAAAAGTTATAAGCATTTGAAATTTTGTGTAACCTTCAAACTACGGGAAAGAGAAGCATCAGTAAAATCACGCCAGGGCCATAACAGCACGTGCGTTAGAAAGAGATTGCAAGATATCCCCACTACGTCCCCACTTTTGCTCATTGCAGAATTTAAAATATGAATTACTGACTCATTTTTCAACTAAATTTTGATGCAGATTTTACTGAAAAGTTTCTTTTTTGTTTTATTTGTTAGTACATATAAAAATGTGTACAAAATCAAACATAGTCAAGTACCCAATTAAACAGAGATTTGGTATAAATGGAGATTTATCTAGGTGCTGCAAGTCGCCGAAAACTTACTTTAAACTGCAATCTAAGACTGCAATCATAACTTCTAGCTTCTACGCTGTTGTTTGTAAAGGAGTTTACTCGGGTCTTCATCAGATCTTGACCACAATTGGATACTTGACAATAGTAACCAATATCAATGAATTTCGCTACGAACATAGATTTATTATCTAAATAACGTATGCAACAGGAATTTATTAAAAATACTCCAAGGATAATTTTATTTTAGTAATTTAAATACTTAATTTTTATTTATGAATCACGTGACTTTAAACACCAATCACGATGCATGATGTCAGATTACTTATTTTATTGTTTATTTGTTCCACAAGGGCCTAAGACCTAAGATCCAAAGTCATACTGCCAGGTTATTTGATTTTTTTTCCTATTTTTATTTAAATCTCAAATTAATTTTAGCGCGGATGTGATCGACGATCGATATCTGATCGACGAAATATCCGACCCGTTTTTTTAGTTTGAAATCACAAATGTTATTTCCTCAATATATTTTTTAAAAGCGATTTTGTATCTCTGGTAACGAACAATGACGTCAGCCGTCGCTACAGTTAACAGGTAGCGTTTTGGAGGCAAACTAAATTATTCATATTATCGTTTGCTTTTTTTAACGAAATATATGAAAATACATTACGAAATATTTTTAACATGTTTAGGATAAACTAATAAATAGTCCTGTATACTTTTTGAAAAATAGTCAAGTAGCCAATTGTTAGAGAAACTTACAATAAGCATACAACTCAAAGTTTTAATTACTCACCATACAGCCTTCGTGGTGGGTTTGTCGATACCATTCTTTCTGTTGAGTTCAATGAATCTACCCCATTTTATGGGATTTTGAGCGCCTGATACGTAGTTATAGATCGGTATGTGGCTTGTTTGGCTGAAAGTATAATATAATAAGTGATTCATTCGTTTTTAACAATTTTATAATTTAATTCGTTTTTAAAAAAGGATTTTTTTTTTTTTTATTTATTACACTTTATATACGTTGTGTATAAAGGCGGGCTTAATGTTAAAAGCATTATCTCCCAGCCAACCTTAGGGTGATGCAGAGATGTATGAGGTAGGTGCATAAATGTCAGGTAAACTAAACATAACATAGGATAGATAATAAGGAAATATAACTTACATGTAAGGACATATCTAATAAGTACCTACATAAAATACACTATAAATATACGGATCTATATAATATATAACGTAATTATAATACATTTTTATACTGTATACTAAATATAAATAATATGATTAACTAATGTGATGATTGAGTATTGTAGTTTTCCAAAAAATATCACTGAAATCTGAAAAGGGTACAAAATATGTCAAACAGATATGTAGATATTATGCCGGGTCTCCTGCACTAGAACAACTACAGAATTTGAAATATGACTACGCTATACATAAATTGACTATGAATTATGACTAATCTGTATATAATATTACTGCTGTGGCGACATCTCTCGAGCGTCAGCGCACAACGGCACTGGCTATAGCTACGGAACAACAGATGGAGCCACCGAATCCTAAATCACAGTGGCAAAGTTTGCAGCAGGCGTTGCATATATACAACCTCCGAAGATGAACCATCGGAGGGACCGCGGCGGTCAGGCACTGCACCCGCCTGACGAGGAGATCTCCCCTCTTGTGGAGGAACACCGACGCTCGTTCCTCTACACTGCCTCATTTTCCAACAAATTTTGATGCATTTTACAGGGTTTATAATTTATTACATTAGTTGCATTTAAAATAATGTGCATGATCAAATAGGTTACTATCATATTTTACAAAATAATAATATTGAAATATTGAACTGCAATTTTCAAAAAACACAAAATAATGTCGCCGGTCAGTGCTAAGTACGTTAATACCTACTTCTCTTTGAAATTTTTGGCGGTGTGCCACGCAGATGCCAGGATAGCGTTGACTGTTAAGTCCACAGGCACCATGTCTGCAACCTTTTCTAAATCCATGTACATTGTTCTGAGAACCTGTAATTGAATACATCGTGGTTGTATTGCGTGTGCAATATGAAACCGTGAAGTTTCGGGTTCGATCCCTGACGACGGAAAAGTGATATTGAGTGTTTCTACTCAGTATCAGAATTTGGAATTTGGGCCCTGGGACGAAAATGAGCTCGAGGAAATATGGGTGTTCTACTTCGCTAGTTACTTCTGCCTATCTGTTCGAGGATACAGGCCTGCGTATGCCTATAATCGGGATATTCCAATAAAGGATTGTCGCTACTTTTTCAAGCATGTTGTAGAAATTCGGAAGCTTTACGACCAACTATTTGCCTTATGTCAACTCTGGGGATCTTGTCCAGGGAAAATTGTGTTAGAAAAACCGCTTGACTTGGGATTGGAACCCAGAACCTTCCAGTGCATAGCCTATATACGTTGCCACTAGAACAAATGATTAACGCACTAAAACAACTACTTCGGCAAAACTTTAAATACTTAAAATCACAAGTTAAATATTTCATACAAATTTCATAAACGCGCATCGAGCTCAAATGCATTTACGATTGTCAGAAATTTTCCTGCTCGAGTCGCTGTTGTTTGTTAAGGAGTTAACTCCGTGATTCTTCATCCAAAAATACAGGCTAATTACAAACTACCTCCTTTTAAACTAGCTTGAAGATAAAGGACTTACCCCCGTTCCTATTCCAATGACGAGACCAGTGGGTCCGTAAACACTATCAGTCCATCCCCGGACAGGCTCCTCGTACGTTGATATTACTGAAAACCAAAAATAAAGTTCTACATTACAATATCACCTTGAGTTTATTAACCACCACTTTATTAACACTTCTTCTTCTTGGAGTTTAGGCGGGAGTTCTCACAGTGCGGTCGATCACTTGTTTTAATTTATTCTTATGCTAGTCTAAAGTAGTGTTTGTTGTTTAAAAGTGACGTGGTTTTGTACAATAAACAAGCAAGCAGTTTCAAATGTTCCGCATTTTGATCAATATCATAACATAATATAACATAAGCTCACGCCTATATCCCCGAAGGGGTAGGCAGAGGCGCACTAGCGAACTAGTACACCCACATTTCGCCGAGCTTAGTTCCGTCCCAGATGTGATAGGGGGCGAGCCTATCGCCATATCGGACACAAATTCCAGACTCCGGGGTGATATGGAATAATCCAATACCACTTTGCCCGACTCGGGGATCGAACCCGAGACCTCAGAACCGTAGTCGTACCGAAATACCACCACGCCACCGAGGCAGTTGATCAATATCGGATAAAATTATGAAGTAGTTTTTTAAGTAATGATTAATTAAAGGCTAAACTTACCAATTGAAGGTCGAACAATGCATATAGGCATTCCTTCGCCACATTTCCTGACTGTTTCTTCAGCCACTGCCTTTGTAAAGCAGTATGTGTTGGGCCGTTTTCCTAATAACCTGTAACAGTAATGACTTTTTTATCGAAGCACGGCAAAATGGCCATCACACCAACCCAATCAGCGACTACCGACAAACAAAGAGTTTATTGGTGATCACCAGAATCATGCTGGCCTATTTATGCTTCTTCTCCGAAGACAGGGCTTGCGACAAAACAGGCGGATATCCAATGTAGACAAGGATGCCCTCATACCCGCCACTTCCTACCATCAAGGCATGTCAAGCCCCATCAATATGAAGGATGAGCCATGGACAGCAATGTTGAAAATATAGTTTTATAATATAATTAGCAGCGATAGCTCAGTTGGGAATGATATGCCGAGACAAGTGTCGGAGGTTCGAGTCCAACCCCAAAATAGAGCATACACCTCTGACTTTTCTATGTTAAGTGAATTTTTATTGTGAAATATCGCTTGCTATAACGGTGAAGGAAAACATCGTGAGGAAACCTGCATACCCGAGAATTTCTTCACAGGAATTTCGAAGGTATGTGAACTGTACCAACCCGAATTAGTCCAGCGTGGTAGACTAAGGCCTAACCCCTCTCATTAGTAGAGGAGGTCCGTGCCAAGCAGTGGGACAGTAATATTACAAGGTTAATATTATAACATAATTAGCAAATTGTCGGGTAGACAGAATTCTTTGTGCGTATGTATTACAACAGGTTAGGCGTGAGAAATAATATGATAAAACTCACGTAGGTAATATGCTCTCTATGATGTTTTCATCCAGTTCAGAAACAGCTTCCAAAGCCTCGACGGACATAGGAGGCTCGTAGAATCTGAAATTAAAAATAAATACATCAGGTGGCACAGGGTTCATAAAACCCGATTCCTACCGGGTTCCCTTTGCCAAATTGTTGGCTAAGACGGTATAGTTCTAAGGTAGCGGTTCTTTTCCCTTCTGAAAATTTTCACCCTTTGCCCCTTGTGGGTATCATCTACAAGGATCACACAAACATTAGTCTCTGTGCAGGAATCGAACTTATGGCCTCTCGCTCTATAATATAGCTGTAGGTAGGTATAGATTCTATAGCTTATACTCGGATAAGGCTGTCGTGTCTCATATATTAAAAATCCTTATATGGATGAGCCATTCCAATCTAATATGGATTGTGTCAGCTCGACATACTTTTTGTCTGTCAATGGCGAAAGGGTCAAACGATGCCCTTCCTTCCGGCGTACCTGTGCCGAATTGCTTAAATACATAAGTATTAATTAAATGACAAACTAACATCGGCGTGGTACGTAGAAATTGTCACCCTTTTCCACTGTTATCTTGTTTATCTATTGTGAATTCGGCCTTGATTTTTACGAAGACAAATATCAAGAAAGTAACCTTACTTTTCCTCAATGCGCTTGACGTGTGTGTTAGAAAAAGCGGTGGATACATGGGTGATGGCTTTCAAATTTCGACATTCTTTCGCCAGTGTGAGCACTTCCTTAGTCCCCTTCACGTTGATAGCAGTCGCAGTAGACAATTTCTCATCAAACTTCACCGTGGCAGCAGCGTTTATGATTATTGTAACCTGTAATTAATTAACTATAATAAATAACACCCAACAGTCACACACATAGTCCTGACCCCACACTAATATACGAGACTGGTGTCGAAGGTATCAGAAATTACGCGAGACTTTCGGTCTCACAACACTCACACTTGAAACAATTATTTATGGGCCACACGAATCGCTTCACAGCCGGCTACTTGCTCGCTGCGTCACGGAGGCTGTCAATAATTAGGACCATCCTTGGATACATTCATCCTAAGCTCTATCAAACACAAAAAGAATCTTAAAAATCGATCCACATTTGTCGGAGATATTGAGTAACATACATCTTTATATATTTCTTTAATTAGGTACTGACAAATTGAGAACCTCCTCTTTTTGAAGTCAGTTGATGTGATAATGGTTTCACAGCCTCACATTAGTATTTTTATAGAATTCTTAGTAGTTTACTAACAGCGCCATCTATGATTAAGTACATGCAACACTTACCCTGCTAGTAAGTGTTTTTCTGTCTTCTTCGTTAATACCCAAGCCGGGTAGGACCATATCACCACAAATGGGGACAACTTTGTGAATGCCTTTTGGATTTTCTTCGTGTGCTCGATGAAACAGCTGAAATTAATAAAAAAAAGGTAAGATGATCTCCCTCCCCTCCATCTCTAGTATCACGTAGTAATTTATAAATGTGCTTTTAAATCATTTCTTGTCGAAAAAAAGTTTAAAAAAATATCATTATGTGTGAGTTTGAAAGTACTAAACGCTGTGTGCCGTATTTGAACATAGCTCGAAAAAGCACGAGATTTTCGCTAGAGGAAATTGACTACGTGACGAAAACCTAAGCCCCCCGCTCCTGTCACCATGCGTGGTATTTTGAAGACAGTCCCTATAATGGTTCACGTAGTACGGGTTCGTTCCCATAATAATAATAATAATAATCATTTATTTGCGTAAAACATGGTATAAAAGATGTTATAATTAGTCTTGGTACGTACATGTTTTGCTAAAATAGTATAGCATGCAAATTTAAAAGGCTTATCTGAAATTGTAGAGCAGGCAATTACTAAAATTAACATTTTTGATTTACAAATTCTTGTATACTATAGTAATTACAATCAACAAGCCAACTGTATAATTGTTTCTTAAATAAACTAATTCTTAGTTCCTTTAAGTGGCCTGGCAGCTTATTATATATGCGCACACACATTGCTAGGCAGCTTTTATTGTACTTGGCTAGTCTTGGCAAGTCACTGAGTACTAATCTGTAGGGATCTCGTCGGTTTCGATGGATTATATCATCCGCTGTTTTGAACAAATGTTTGTTTTTGTAGACGAACATACACACTTAAAGGGAAGGTAATTGTTGTGGACTGTATATGTATATATTTGTTATTAATTAAAATAACTTCTTCTTCGACGTAATTGTTTATTGATTTTCTTGATTCGTACTGTACACTTGTTCTTACTTCTTACTGATTTTCATACTGTTCTTACTTTTTACTACAATTCTTACTGTTCTTCATACATCAATTCTTACTGTTCTTCATACATCAATTCTTACTGTTCTTCATACTACTATTTACAAATTTGGGGCGCTTAAGTACTAATTTCACGCTCGCAACCGGGACCGAGTGCGCGCCTTGGTTTTAGTGCGCGCGCGAACCGGGCGCGGGCGTGTGTCGTGGCGAAAGCGTGGCGAGAGGGAGACCTTTCCGCAATAGCGGCGTCCCGCTCCCACCCTACTGTTTACATATTTACAATACATTATTATATACTAATTCTTAAAATTAATTCGGGCTTGGCGTCCTCAACATCCTCCCCCCGGCGCAGCTCGCGTAGCCTCTTCTTGTCGCAGGACGACGAGCTTGCTGGTGGGTCGCTTGAATGTTCCTGTCCTAGTCCTCACGTCCGCCACGCGTACGCCGCCGTCGGGTCCCTCGTACACTCGCTCGACGATTCCTCTGGGCCAGACGTTACGTGGCAGCGTGCCGTCTGCCACGATGACGATGTCCCCGGTGCGTAGCTGTCGTCTCTCGTTCAGAGACTCGCCTCGAGGTATCAATGTAGGCAGGTACTCTCGTAACCAACGTCGCCAAAACTGGTTAGCGAGCGCCTGACTTGCTCGCCAAACTCGCCGATCTGCGTCGGCGCAAGGCCCGGTTATTGGCAGGCCGTTCGACGTACCCAATAAAAAATGATTCGGCGTCAATGCTTCCGGATCGTCGGGACTCACGCTCACGTGAGTTAGTGGTCGTGCGTTGACGGAGAATTCGGCCTCTGTCAATAATGTGGTCAAAACTTCTTCCGCCGGCGCCTTCTCACGAAGCGTAGCGTCGAGCGCGTTCTTGACGGAGCGTACAAGCCTTTCCCACGCTCCACCTTGATTTGGAGCGCCGGGAGGTATGTAACGCCATTCCATCCGGTGCTTCCATCCTTCGTCTTTAAGTGCCGACGACCACTCGTTGTACGCGGCCCGCAGCTCTTGATCGGCTCCTCGGAAGTTCGTCGCGTTGTCGGAATACATCAGCCGCGGCCATCCTCTTCTAGCTGCCATCCGTCGGAGCGCCATGATCGCGGAGTCCGTTGTCAGTGACGTCACAACCTCTATATGGACCGCGCGAGTGGTGAGGCACGTAAACAAAGCGCCCCACCGCTTCTCTCGGCGGCGTCCCACCTTGACCGTCATGGGCCCGAAGTAATCGACCCCGCAATTAGTGAACGGGCGATGAAAGGCGTCGAGGCGGGCGCGTGGTAGGTCACCCATGATTGGTGCCCTTGGTCTTGCTCTTCTTATTCGGCAGATCGAGCACTCCTTTTCTATGGCGCGTACAGTTGGCCTTAAGTGTATGACCCAGTACCTTTGCCGTAGATCGTTGGTGACACGCTCTCTATTGGCATGTCCGGCGGCACAGTGTTCGCGTAGCACAAGGAGACGCGTGAGTCGATGTCGCCCATCCAAAATGATCGGCCTCTTCGCGTCTTGGTGTGTTGTCGCGGCCTGAATGCGACCGCGCACTCGTAACACGTCCTCCTCGAGCACAGGGTCTAGTCTGAATAGACGGCTACCACTCTTAATCGGGCGCGCGGCCTGGAGATTGCTTATTTCTTTCCCAAAGCTGTCTTGCTGTGCTTGTTTTATAAGCTCCTTTTCCGCGCGTTCAATATGTCTATACTCCATCTCGGTAGCTCGGCGTCGGCATATATCTATAAACGCCAATGCCCTTGCCGTAGCTCGTACTAGCGTTTCGTATTTAGAGAAACGCTCTGGTTGCGGAAGCCATGATTCCCCTGCGTCCGTGATGTGCAGGACTTCCGCTTCATTCTCGACCTCTTCCTGTGACTTGTCTTCAGTGGGCCACTCGTCCTCGTGTTTATACAGGAAATGAGGCCCTTGAAACCAGCGGTCGTTGTCGCTTATCACGTGGCTGTCTAATCTTGTCGCGTCGTCTGCCACGTTTTCTTTTGTAGGCAACCATCGCCACTCTGGTCGGTGAGTAAGTTCCGCCAACTCGCCGAGCCGATGCGCGACGAACGGCGTATATCGGCGTGCATCGTGCCGAATCCAATGCACTACCGTAGATGAATCCGACCAATACATTGTCCTCCGTATCGCGATTCCGTGCTCCTTTGTTATGTGAGTGGCAAGCCTTGCCCCGATGATCGCTGCTTGCAGTTCCAGACGCGGAATAGTCTGTGTACGTCGTGGCGCTACCTTAGCTTTAGCGGCCACTAATGCGACTTGAACGCGACCATCGTGGCTTGTCACCCTCCAGTACGCCACAGCGGCATACGCTTGCTCGCTGGCGTCGCAGAACACATGCAAATCCGTGTGGAAGTATCCTCCCAACGCGTAGCACCTTGGAAGACGTAGTTTGGTTATCTCTTCCAATTGCGATAACCACATGTAAAAGAGCTCCTTCTCTTGGTCTGGTATTGACTCATCCCAGGATATCTTTAGGCGCCATAAACTTTGTAATATTATTTTCGCCCTGATGGTGTAACTACTGAGTAATCCCAGCGGGTCATATATGGACATGACCGCGCTGAGTGCTTCCCGCTTCGTCGGTGCCCTTTTCTGCGCTCGCACTGGCTCTGGGACTCGGTTCATAGATGTGTTGAACCCCAATTCATCCTTATCGGCGTTCCATATGAGCCCGAGTATTTTGTTCTCTTGTTCGTCTCCCCCCAGTGGCGTAAACGAGTTTGCGCGTAATTCAGTGGGCACGTCGCGTAGAGCGTCTTCATGACTGGCGCTCCATTGTCGAAGCGTGAAACTCGCTTCTGCGTGCACTTTCCTTGTTTCGTGTATGGCTCGTTGTGCTTCTCGTATGTTGTCATAACTTGCCACGAAATCATCCATATAGTGACTCTTAGTTATCGCTTCCAGTGCTTTTGGATATTCCTCGCCTTGTTGTTCCGCATTGTAGTTCCGCACAAAGTGTGCCATAAAAGGAGAACTCGCTGCGCCGAAAATCATGCTTGACATCTTGAAATGTCTCGGTGGATCGCTTCGCTCCATACCCCGCCACAAGAATCCTTGTGCAGGTTGATCCTCCTTGCGTATCTTCACTCGTAGGAACATTTCTTGGATATCGGCTGTCACGGCGATCGCTTTCTCCCGAAAGCGAAATAATATACCCGGTAGCGATAACAATAAGTCGGGCCCCTCTAACAACTGACTGTTGAGACTCACGCCATTGCTTTTTGCCGCAGCGTCAAATACCAATCGTTGCTTGCCCGGTTTGTTGATATTCTGCACGGCGAAATGCGGTAGAAACCAACCAACACGACTACTCATCTCTGAACCATCGCATGGTTCCGCGTATCCTTTTTTGAGCAAGTTTTCAATTTGCGTGGTATACTCTGCAGCGAATGTCGGGTCCGAGTCCATCTTCCTTTCCATGGATTTAAGTCGTCGAAAGGCTTGATCATAACTTGGTGGCATCTTAATTTTATCTTGACGCCACGGTAGGCCAACTTCATAACCATCCTTAGTTTTCTTAATTGTTTCTTGGACCAACTTCATGGCTCGTTGGTCCGCTTCACTGACGCGCCGTTGTTGCGCGACCCCTAAGGCGTCTATTGTGAAGTGAAATTCGACTAAGTTATGAAGTCGCTCATCTTCATGTTTTCCCGTGCATTTTTCTGTTACGTGTAGAACGCTATCCTGAGACTTGATTATTCTACGCGGTACCGTGCCGTGTACCACCCATCCGAGCTGAGTTCTTGAAGCCGCTGGTTCGCTGGGCTTGCCGACACGCAGCTCTTGTGATACGATTATTTCCCAGTGATCAGTACCCACTAGTATGCCCGGTCGTGTTGTAGCGTAGCATATCACGTCTTGTTCTAAGTCGCGGAGATGTGCATACTTCGCTATATTTTCAGGCACTGTTTGACGGTGCAACTTCATGTCTTTGATAGTTCGCGCCTTTATGCTGTGTGACGTGTTTTCACTCTTTCCGCGAACTTGCACCGTGACTAACTTACTTGTTTCTTGTTTTTGTGACATATTCACGCCGTGGAGGTATAACGGGTGCCTCGGACCCTCCGCACCGACTTTTCTGGCTAGATCTTCGTCGATGAGGGT
This sequence comes from Clanis bilineata, assembly GCA_036417725.1. Classification (NCBI taxonomy): domain Eukaryota; kingdom Metazoa; phylum Arthropoda; class Insecta; order Lepidoptera; family Sphingidae; genus Clanis; species Clanis bilineata. The sequence goes on from CM071165.1 coordinate 2,040,018, forward strand.
GATTGTGGCCCCTTCATCCAGTAAGGCGTAGGTATTCACCTCCCCCCGTGGTCCGGCAACCACCACGGGGCACATTTTTAACAGCACTGTTTGTGCGCCGGTGGCTTGGTTTGCGGCTACCGACAAAACAGCTTCGTCACTCTGTGGCTCTGATTCTGTTGCAGGCTTGTCTTCCTTGTCATAGTGCAACGACGCATGATGTGGGCGATCGCATTGTCTTACGCCGCATGATTTGGCTTGACAACTCCCGCGCCGATGTCTGTAGTGTGCGCACTTGAAGCATATTTTCTTTGCCTTCAAGAAGTCCCAACGTCGTTCCACTGTTAGGGCTTGATATTTCGGACATTGGTGCATTTTGTGACCTTGTCCGCATTCGGGACATCTGTCTTGTTCCTCCATTGTGTTGTATACCGCGTTCAATTTCCTTTTCGGGATTACCGCCGGGTTTCTTGTTTCCTTTCTCGCAGCCGCGCTTGTAGATGGGGCATAACTGTAACGCAGCGCGCGGTCCGCTTCACGCATAAGAAATCTTGATAACGTAACTATTTCTGGATCTGCGGTTTCTTCGTATTCGCTTGCGTAATCGCACCATCTTGAACGCACATGTGGGCTTAGTTTGTCTAGCACTTCTCTTGCTAACAGTGGATTGTAAAGGTAACCTCGGCGGTCGATAGTCTTGAGTATACATACAATATTTTGGAGTTTTATCGCGAAATGATTGAGCTCGGTGGCGGACGATCCCGGTTTTTGCAGCCTTTTTAAATCTTCGAGAGCCTTGTCTATTATTACTTCAGGCCTCCCAAAGCATTGTTCTAATGTTCGCATAATAACATCTGGGTCGGTGGCAGTGTGTAAAAGCGCGGCCACGGCGTCACGGGCCTCTCCTTTCAAACAACTTCTGAGCCGTTGTATGTTCTCCGCGGCGGACACGTGGTATATTTTTGTGCTGTCCTGCATCGCCGCTTTAAAAGGCAACCATTCATTTATGGCCCCCGAAAAGGTCGGCAAGTCCGTTTGTTTTAATCTCGGCCGTGCCATTTTTTCTAAAGTCGCCGCCAGATGTTCGATGTCGCCTTTTGTTCTCGTTGGCGTCGGTGAGCTTTCTCTTACTACGTCGAACCGTAATTGTTTATGATCCGTTCTCGGATTGGTCTGCAACCATTCGTCGACTCGCCGATGTCCCTCTTGTGGACCCACCGGCTCTTCATGTGTGCTTTCTTGATCGTCTTGGATTACAGATACCTCGGCCGCTAGGCGTTTCTTTATAAGCTCTGCTTCTAATTCCAACTCTTTTCTTCTGATAACAGCCAACTTTTCCGCAGCCTCTAATTCAGCCATACGCAGTCTTGTATTGACGCTTGTTGTCGACCGGTGCGAGCGTACTGAACGCGCCGGTGATTTCGACCTTTCTTCTCGCTGCGTTTGGCACGATGTACCTGCGGTGGCTGTGAGTAGCGTGGTGATTTCGCGTCGCTCCGTACTTGTAGGCTTAGAGATTGGCGAGGCCGGCGGTTCCATTGTCAAGCGCCTGACTCGCTCGATTTCGATCCGACGTCTCTCCTCCTCTTCGTGGCTCGTAGTGGGTTGTTCGCGGCGTTGTCGCTCTTCTAATTCCGCAATGTCACCTTGACTTCTTGTGACAACCATCGCGTTCGGTAGATGGTGCGGAATTCTTTAGCTAGAACGTTCGCGTAAATCTTCCCGTCTTGAGCGCCTTGAGCGTAGCTTATCGCTTCGGTTTCCTTTATTCGGCCTCTTGATTCGGCCTACCGATGAACCGCTAAAATGTTCTCTCTTGATCCGGCTTACTCGAAGGACCAGCAACTGTTTTGGACTGTATATGTATATATTTGTTATTAATTAAAATAACTTCTTCTTCGACGTAATTGTTTATTGATTTTCTTGATTCGTACTGTACACTTGTTCTTACTTCTTACTGATTTTCATACTGTTCTTACTTTTTACTACAATTCTTACTGTTCTTCATACATCAATTCTTACTGTTCTTCATACATCAATTCTTACTGTTCTTCATACTACTATTTACAAATTTGGGGCGCTTAAGTACTAATTTCACGCTCGCAACCGGGACCGAGTGCGCGCCTTGGTTTTAGTGCGCGCGCGAACCGGGCGCGGGCGTGTGTCGTGGCGAAAGCGTGGCGAGAGGGAGACCTTTCCGCAATAGCGGCGTCCCGCTCCCACCCTACTGTTTACATATTTACAATACATTATTATATACTAATTCTTAAAATTAATTCGGGCTTGGCGTCCTCAACAGTAATGGTAACAACCCTAGTTGCTTAAATACAGGTTGACATGAGTCGTCGGATTTAAGACCGTATATTGAGCGTATGCTTTTTTTTTGAGCGACGAATGCTCTTTTCATGTTTGTACTATTACCCCAAATGATGAGACCGTACCGTAACAGTGACTCCACATATGCATGGTATGTCATTATCGCAGTTTTTACATTTGTTACCTTTCTGGTTTGTCTCAATGCATATACAAATTTATTTATCCTACTACGTGTGATTAACACTATCCACGTGTGATTTCCAGTTTATATCTTCATCTATTATCACCCCTAAAAATTTGGTATGTGTTGTCTGTTTGATTTTGTTTACATTTAATAAGGTGTTATTTTTATTATTGAATGTTTTATTAAATTGTATGTAATTGGATTTATCTAAATTAATTTTTAATTTATTTATATCAAGCCAATGGAGCAATTTGTCTATTGTGTTATTAATATCCAACTCATGATCTTCTATTGTATTGTTTTGTTTATTAGATGTCACTATAATAGATATATCGTCAGCAAATAATATGCATTTATGTTTTGTTATTTTTATGATATCATTTATGTACAGAAGAAATAGCAATGGACCTAATACACTTCCTTGGGGTAAACCACATGTATTATGTGCGTAGGTTGATGAATAAGGTACTATATCTTTATTTTCATTTAGTTTATTGATTATTACACATTGTTGTCGGTTATTTAAATATGACGATATCCACTGAATCACAGGTCCCCTTATCCCGACTCCTTCTAATTTCTTTAGCAAGATGTCATGCGATACAAGATCGAAGGCTTTTGATAAATCAATAAAAATACTGGTAGTTAGGTAATTATTGTTAATATTTGAAAGTATGTTTTTCATTAAGGCCTTTCCCTCCGGAAACCCGAGGAGTGTAGACGTGTTTAAAGTGCACAACGTTATTATTTATTAATTAAAATTTAAATTTTTAATCAAAATCAACTAAAATAACTCACTAAAATAAATAGGAGTGCATAAATTGTTGAAGACTTGTTCCGTCGCATCTTTCCTGCTTTCTCTGTGTGAGTGTCTTTCTACTTATACGCCAATCAAAGTTAAAATTAAAAAAGTAATTGGTGGCCACCGTATGAGTGATAGTGACACCTATATAAAATTCTCCCGCTCAACACGACGATCTAGTTATACTAGACGGAAAGGCGCGTTGTACTACCGTGTCGCTGACTGACCATATTACGAGAGCTCTCAACTTCCATACAGTTGTTGTTTGCCTAGTACTTAAAATCTAACTACGAAGATGCCACTAAAGAGAACACCGCCTCGTCAATCAACAACTTTTTCTAACATACCCACTCCTGTACGCAAAATGCAGCGTTCGTTCGATCGAAGTGATTCGGAAAACAGCGAGAGTGACACAAACGCAACTCATAATTCTGATAATGTAACTTTAAGGTCTAAACAAAAGCGGGCTATGAGTATTGATGATAAGCTCATAAGTTTTATGTCTGACATGAAGGAAATGTTTAAAGAGTTTCAACAGCAACAAAGTAAAATTATGGAGGACTTTTTCAAAGATATTAAATCTCAAATACTGGATCTTCAAACCTCGGTTGAATTTATTTCCAAAAAACAGGATTCGGTGAACACTGAAATAAAAAGGTTAGAAAATGAACAACAATCAATCGGTCTACAAATTCAAACACTATACGAGAAGCTTGAAGGGCTGGAGAGAGGAAACAGGTCCACTTGTCTAGAAATTAGAAACATTCCAGCCGTATCATCCGAAAACAAGGAACGTCTCATTGAAATTGTTATGAATATTGCAAAAACTTTAAATATGCCTATACAACCACAACATATCAAGGATATCTACCGTATTAAATCGCAAAATTCTACTTCATCAAAAACTATAATTGTTGATCTAACCACAATTCCGGCTAAAGAAAAATTTGTTTACCTATATGTATAAAAAATATAATAAAGATAATGTACACAACAAGCTCTCTACACATACATTGAAAATCAATGGCCCAGTTCAACCTGTTTTCATCTCAGAAAATCTTACATCTAAAATGAAGAGAATTTTCTACCTTGCGAGAGACTTCGCCAAGTCCAATGATTATTCTTATTGTTGGGTGACAAATGGGAAAGTTTTTCTTCGAAAGAGGGAAGGTGATTCCTTGACGCGCATCACATCTGAAGCTCAATTACTTAATCTGGCGCAAGGGAAATGACTAGTAGGAACACCATGGTGGAACGAGAATATAATAATATACTTAGTTTTAATCATAATATTGCTTATTATACCTATTTTGTTTTCTCATACTATATTTTACACAAACGCTCAATCATATATACACAAAAATCATTCACATCTCAGTTCACATCATCTTAATTCATGCACACAATACTTGAAACACACTTCATTAGTTTACATGTATGAAAAATTGGGATTGGTCATTATAATTTACATAGCCTTAAAGGTGTTTCAAAGAAGATCCTTCCTCAAAGGTATTTATTTTCTTACTAGGCTCATTATTTATGAAAATCTGTTCTTTTACATCATTAGTGTTTATGGATAATAATCAAAACATAGTCAATGATATTGAAAATATCACTAATTGTGATGCTCATGTCTCTTCGCCCGAGGACTGTCATCTATATCTGGGATCTGTCACTACCAGTCTTAAGGTGCTTCATATTAATATACGAAGTATATCCTGTAATTTTAACAATTTATTAGTCTTACTAGAAAGATTTAAATTTATATATGAGGTGATTATTTTATCAGAATGTTGGCTCAGTAAGTGCACAAATGTCCCGATTTTGGATGGCTATTGTTTCCATTCCTCCAATAATAGAAATCAAAATGATGGGGTCGTTTTATACGTACAACATGGATTAAAGTGTTCCATCTGTGTTCCTGATTATGGTTCTTGTAACTGTATTATAGCAACTTTCCCTAATGATGTTGCTATTATTGGTATATATCGGTCACCGGCAAATAGAAACTTGAATAGTTTTTTTGAAGATATCGAACATATTTTAATTTCTCATAAGTTATTTAAAACTATTGCAGTTATTGGCGATATAAATATCAATATAAAAAATTGTGACTCTGATTCTGACACATACCTGAATTTAATGGCATCCCATGCACTCTTACCCGCCCACATGTACCCAACCCGGCTTGACAATTGTCTGGACCACATCCTATTAAAAACAAATGTTCCTGCTTCTGCGGTTGTCTTGGACTGTTCCATTACCGACCATGCTCCAATCGTTCTTTCTTGCGACTTTAATCTCAAGCCATGTTCTTATTATCATATATCCAAAAGGATCGATATCCCTAAAGTTGTAGAAAAATTAGAAAAAACTGATTTTCTTCCTGTCTTCAATAGTTATAATGCTAATGAAGCAGCAGAAAAACTAGTTACAACTATCTCAACCATAATTTCTGAACACAAGCAAACACGAAAAATTAGTTCCAAACATAGAATAAAAAAGAATTGGATTACACCTGGCCTTCTAAAATGCATCCGCCATAGAGATAAACTATATCTAAAGTATAAAAAAAAAACGAGGAAATGATACCTTAAAAACTATATATTATCGGTATAGAAATTTTTGTAATAATTTATTAAAAAAAGTAAAACGTTTACATGACCGGAATGAAATTTTAAAAGCTAAAGGGGACCCTAAGGCAACCTGGGATGTAATTAAAAAACTTACCTTTTTAAAAAATCTAAAGATACTTCCATTAATTTACTGTCTATCTCTCCCAACCCCATTGTATCCGTAAACTCTGTGAATTACTTCTTTGCAAATGTCGGTAAAAATTTAGCCTCTAAAATAACCCCAATAATAAATTCTAATGTGGTACCTTCCAGATCGTCTATCTCACAATCTAATTCGATAGTTATAATGAGCACAGACAAGGTTGAAATTCACAATATAATTATGTCTCTAAAAACGGTTGTGCTATGGGATGGGACAGTATTTCAACTGCACTAGTTAAAGCCTCAAAGCATATAGTTGTTCCCATATTAGAACATGTTTACAATCTCTGCCTATCATCTGGCGTATTTCCCAGAGTTTTCAAACAAGCACTAGTTCATCCAATTTTAAAGAGTGGAGATAGGGATAATGTCAATAATTATAGGCCAATATCAGTTCTTACAATATTTTCAAAAATTTTAGAAAAAATTATAAACAATAGATTAAAAATTTTTATTGAGAAATTTAACATTTTGTCCAAAAATCAATTTGGTTTTAGAAGTAATAAATCCACAGAAGATGCTATATTGACATTAACTGAAATCATAACAAAAAATAATGAAAATTCACTCAAAAGCATTGGTATATTTCTCGATTTGAGCAAAGCTTTTGACACTGTCTCTATCCCACTCCTTCTCACTAAGTTAAACGCGATAGGAGTGCGCGGTGCTTGTTTCGACATCCTTAAAGACTACTTAAGTGACCGCACCCAGCGTGTTCTTATAGATGAGTATTTAAGCACAGAGGAAATTGTTACTATTGGTGTGCCACAAGGTAGTGTTCTAGGACCTACCTTATTTCTTATTTATGCAAATGATTTGTGTAATCTTCCTCTTCTGAACTGTAGTATTATATCATATGCGGATGATACAGTTCTCCTAGCGTATGGTAAAAGTTGGTCCGAAGCAAAATGCTATGCTGAACTCGCTCTAAGAGAAGTGACCGGATGGCTATCGCGTAACCTTCTTACTCTCAATTTGGGAAAGACTGGTTTTGTTACATTTGGTCCTAATAAATCATCCCAACCTCCTGGCAATTACAGTATAACTGGACATAAATGCCATAATTCCAAAATTACGTATTGTAGCTGTGCTGGAATTCTACGTTTTAATCATATAAAATATCTAGGTGTAATATTGGATAGCTCCTTGTCTTGGAACAAACATATTGACGTGATTGTTTCCCGCGTCAGAAAGCTTATGTATGTTTTTAAAATCCTAAGGGTTGTTGTAAACTACTCTTTGTTAAAGAAGGTTTATTTTGCCCTAGTTCAATCAATATGTACGTACTGTATTACTGCTTGGGGAAATTGCTCAAAAACCATTATTATTCGTCTTGAGAGAGCTCAAAGAGCTCTTTTAAAAGTAATGATCTTTAAACCAATTATATACCCCACAAATGATCTTTACCGTGTTTGCAAAGTGTTGACTATTCGACAGCTCTTTATTCATCGCGTAGTACTACGGAAACACTTGCAAACACCATTTGATCCTGATCATTGCAAAAAGAAACGTAGATCAGACAAGGTTTGTCGGGTTGAGTTTAGAAGGACTGCGTTTGCCAGTCGACATTTTTATTACATGAGTCCAAAGTTATATAACAGTCTTAATAAAATACTGAATATTCATTCTATGACGCATAATAAATGTAAAGAGACCCTTTCTGAATGGCTAATGACTCTTTCATATGACGCCACAGAAGACCTTTTATTATCTCGTACTTAATCATATTGTTTCTTCTCATACACGCACACACACACAAACACACACATACACACACACATCACCACCCATACACACACACACACACACACACACTCACACACACACTCACACACACACAAACACACACACTCACTCACATACACACAACCACCCATACACACTCACACACACACACACACACACACACACACACACACACACACACACACACACACACACACACACACACACACACCCATACACACACATACACACACATACACACACACACACACACACACACACATACACACACACACACACACATACACACACACACACACACTCACACACAATCAACTAGATTTAAATTCAAACTAACTAACAGTTTTGTTTATTAATACTTCCTTTAATTTTTACAAACAAAATAATAATATTATAATAACGAAACATATATACATCTGGAGGTGGGCGCTGCTAGCTGCGACACAGTTATGTTTTTAACTACTGCAGTTAGCAACATACAATTGTACCCTATGTTAATGTTATGTTTCTGTTCAATAAAAACTTATTATTATTATTATTATTATTAGAGAGAAAATAGCTAAAGACGTGGATTTATGTTTTTGGAACCCAAATTGCTCTTTGTTTATAATATTAAACTTGTTACAAAAACCAATTAATCTGATATACATACATTTTTCATATATTTTGGATATAATAGGTATTAATGTTATTGGCCGGTAATTATTCATGTCAAGTCGATCACCCTTTTTGAATAACGGTTTTATTATGGATAGTTTTAGTATTTCTGGAAATAATCCTTGTAGAAATGAAATATTGATCAAGAAAGTCAAAATAGCGGTTAGTTCGTTGCAACAAGCCTTGATGACTTTTGTATTAATTTCATCATAGCCCTCAGATCTAGTGTTGCGTAAGGTCATAATTATTTTTTGTACCTCACTTTCAAGCATTGGTTTAAGAAACATTGAATTCATAGACGTGTTTTTACTAATTTTAAAGTGTGATGTTAAAATATGGTTATATCCGTGACTTGAATTTATATAATGTTCGTTAAAAAGGGATGCTATTTCTGTAGGGTCCGTAATTTCAGTGTCATTCATCTTTATAGCCTCTATGTTTTCTTTGGCGTTTATGTTGTTCATTTCGTTTTTTATGACCGTCCATATTGCTTTACACGTATTAGGATTTGAATTAATATATTTAGAATTTGCGTTCTTTTTTGAATTTTCAATGCATTTTCTTAGAAGATGGGAATAATTATTATATTTATTTTTATTGGTAATATTTTTATTTTTATAGTATTGATAACGAAGTGTACGCTTAGTTTTACAACTTCGTTTTAAGCCCTCACTCATCCAATTTTGCTTCCTCTTATTATACAAATTAATCTTAACTCTTACTTTAGGGAAGCAAAGGTTATAGAATAGACTTAGCGTTTCATGAAAATCATCAAAGGCAGAATTAGTATCAGTTTTTGAATAAACATCTGACCAAGAAAGACTTTGCAAGCATTTTTTATATTTCTGTATATTGTCTAAGTTAAAATCTCTTTTATAAATATAATACACTGATATTTTTTTTGGTTTATTTTTAATAGGGAAACTCAACATTTGCGCTGTATCATGATCGGAAAGATAAAGGGGTAATATAACTGCGGTTGCATTGTCAATATTACTTAAGATGTGGTCAATACAAGAAGATTTGCGTGTAGGGACGTCGATATGTATTTTTAAATTATAATTATAAGACAAGTCATACAAGTCATTTGTTATGCTACTTTTTCTATTAAGGGTATTTATGTTAAAATCACCGGTTAAAACTATATTTATTTTATACTTATATTTCTTTAGCAAATCGTCCAAAAGCGTGTGTAATTTTGATATAAACTGATTAGGATCAGATTGAGGTGTTCTGTAAATACATATAATTACTAGTTTGAAGTGCATTATTTCTAACCCGCAGGCCTCAAACGTGTTCTGTGTTGCATATTTTTTTACAAATGTTAATTCTTTAAAGATTAGACCCTTTTTACATAATATACAAGTACCGCCTCTTTGTTTTGTTCTACAAAAACTAGCAGCCACATCATAGTTATATATTTTGACATAGTTCTCATAACCAATTTTTATAAAAGTTTCAGAAAGACATATAACATCTGGATCATTATTTTCTTTTTGTAGCTCTTGGATAGTAATTTCTAAAAGTTCTTGTTTGGATATTATGCTAGCGATATTTTGATGGAGTATTCTAAAATAATGAGTAGTATTTAATTTAGGCTCGAAAAAATGAGTTGTTTTTGTTTATTATAGGGAAATAATGGAGTATGGTTTTCTGAACTTTTTCAGTGCTTTTTATTTGCATGTTAGATTCGTAAGGTTTTGTGCGATTGAGACTTTCAAAATAGAAGGGGATTGTCCCTTTTTTTGGGTTCATTTAATTTAGTTTCGAATTGAATGTTTGATTTATTACGTGCGATTAGTTTACGAATATTCGCAGGGTTTAAATATTTGTCATTATAATCATTGCTATCTATTATAAAATTTATTGACCTACCTATTTCAGATAGTTTTGTGTGTGCGCAATTCACAAAGTGACAATTTCCGTACTTCTTACATAATTTTTTCATAGAATAATTTAATTTATTGACATTTAAATATACATTATTTATGACATTAAGTACAATAACTGTATTATTCATAAATTTATCCAATATTATATCTAATTGGGATAGTACAAAGTTTAAGTTGCGGTCGTTTTCACCAATACATAATATGAGTTTATCTTCCGTTGTCAATTTCATGTTTTTACAGTTCGCTATTACTTCGTTGCATAGCGCATTTGGCTTTGTTACTCCTATAACGTGGTATTTTTCATATTGTATATTCGTTCGTGAATGCAATATAGCAGCCGCCAGTCCAACGCAACGCTGAGTACCGAGTATATGTATTTTCTTCCGTGGCTCCATAATATTGCGTTGATTAGCATTACAGGTCTTTAATGTGCTAGTATTGTGCACAGTATTATAACTCTTTTCATAGACTGTTGATTTGCTACTCTGTTGCATCAGCGATCGAATACGTTCAGTAAGGGACAAGATCTCTTCTTCTGCAGCTTTTAGTTGTTCTTGTAAGGATACAATTTTCTGTTTTAAGGTAGCTATATTAATGCTGCTATTTTTCTCAACATTCGATTCGGCTGATAATCCCGTGTGGGTTGATGGTATAGAACTGATGTTAACATGTTTCATTTCTTTCGTGCTAATTGTTTTATTAGGACTTGCAGGTACGGAGGAGGAAGAGCGGCATAAAGATATCAATTTTTGGTTTTCTGTGGTTAATTTGTTTATTTGTTTATGAAGGTCTGAGTTTTCTAATAATATAACTCCTAGTTTATTTTCAGCGCTTAGAACATCGATATAATAATATACCTAGATGCACAGTTCCATACAAATATCATTGTAAACAGTGTCCTCGACAGACAAAACAAATAAACATCACAAATTTAATTAAATTAACACAAATATGACCTTATAGACGCGGCATAAAGTAGCTTTTTAAATTGAATATTCAAACGTTCCTATATTCGAAATTTTTGAATTTCTAATCGTTTTTGAATTTGACAATAATTTGACATTATTAAAAGAAACATTCTAGTCACTTGGACAAAGATTGAATGGAGTCGAATAGTTCTTGTATTTATCTGTGAGAAATTTTGACCACGTGGCGTACAATGTAGATGAGAATAGCGATATCTCTATAATAATTTTACTTACATTAAGAGATAGATAGAGTATAAATGTTTAGAAGATAACAAAGCTTATGAGTTATGAATATGAAATAAGCACTGTTTTGCCTTAGCGTGATTCATAAATAAATAAATAACACCCAACAGTCACATACATAGTCCTGGCCCCACACTAAGATCGTCCTTTGCTCTTTAGATTCTTAATAATTTCTTTTAGGCTATCATTTCGTTTTCTTAATCTTTTGTTCTGCTTTTTTAAGTTTCGCTCTAAATTAGATTTAAGTTTAAATTTTTGGTTGCGTTCTTTCAAATTATCTTTCAAAAATAACGTCTTAGGTGTGTTAAAGATTGATGAAAATTCTGATGGTATTGGTGATCCTTCATTATTTATTGGTTCAATTGCTGGTTCCTGGAAATGAATATGTTTCCAATAAATGATGACGCCACGATTACTGTTGTAGTAATTATGCCTAACGACCGGTTCCAATAAATGATCTTATCCGAGAATCCAAGATAAAAATGAAAAATTAAAAAAATAAAAATCGCGAGAATGAACCATTAAAATTATTATTTGACAGCGGAATGTTCAACTTTGTTCATGTTGGCAATTTTTTATGATCTGCACACTTTGATTGAAAACATTTATTAGAATTAGCCGCAAATTATTAAATAGTCATTTTACATGGCAGTATGTACCTAGTGTATGCTTGCTATTGATGAATTCTGTATCAAATATTTTTCAACTATTACACTTGTACTGCACCCTGCCTCATTTAAACTTGTAGTTACGACAATCTAAAATAAAGTCAATAAATGTGGCAATATTTATTTATTTATAGGTACACCAACAGCATACATATTGTTAAATTAAATAGTAAACATTAGTTAAGGACAATGTAGCTGATGACAATTTATCACCTTTATTTTTGGTACAGCATTCTTTTTAATTTTCCTAATCCCTTTTTCTGTATAATATCCATCGGAATCGGCAAAATGGTCTGAACAAACCACACTTGAGTAATTGGGTTTAAAATTTTCTTCTCTCCTTTCTTCGGAAATAATTTTACGCCATTTATCTCTTACTATTTCATTTCATGGAAATCTGTAATTAATAAATAAAATTAATAAAAAATCATAAATTTAAAATAAATATGATATATTTCCAAAAAAAAACGACTCCATATATTTCATTGTTCCAAATCATGATTTCAAAAGGGACAAAATATTTTATTAACTGAATTCGTTAAATTAATTATTTATACACGTTTAATACTTAATTTAACATGATTAAGGTTTTAAGAATCAAGTAAGGGAATTATACTTACTTAAAATATGAAATCCCATGTGTTTTGCGCTTTGTAAGAGTGTTATTTTTGCACTCTTTTACAGAGCATTTAGGCATCTTCACAGACGAACGGTCGGCGCATGGTATTTATTGACACTTAATTTACACTATTAAACTATTTTTATTTAAGTTAATGCGTTAGAAATAATTTTATAACATTTTCTATCATAGACTCAATGTAAGTATATAAGTAGTGTTTATATATATAAGTAATATAAGTAGTGTTTCATTACGAAAAATGAAGAAAAGCGTTTTCATTTACAATGGGATATAAATACCTAACTGGTAGTTTTTATTTTTTCTACTTATCCTTTTTTAATCGTTCTTAAACTTTCACTCACAAAAGTGATATATTACGTACCAAATACAGAAATTTAATAAAAAATTTAAGTTCAACGCCATCTCTTGATAAGATGTAAAATTATTTCACAAATATTTTATAATACTTACGAATTCATCAAGCATTTCATGTAGGCGGGCTCTGGGGTCCTTTCCTTTCTTATTTCTTACTAGCACGTAGATTGTGTCTACATTGCCGCAGGATCGCAGGAGCTTTTCAATTAAAACTGAAATTAGTTCAACGTTTGATAACAGATGGCGCTATTAACAAAACACCCAAGAATCACAACGTTTCTGATGTACACTTTAAACCGGGTCTCCTGCACTAGCTATTTCGAAACAAAACACTAAAAATACTTACACAAAACAACGATTTTAGCTGTCACCTGCTCGCAGAACAATGGACCATAGATAAAAAAATGCATGTTTTAGTGCAGGAGACCCGGCTTTATAGTCATTAGAGTCTAACATTGGTTTATAATATGCTCGAGTATATGCGATATTTACGTCGATGCTTATTTGTATGTCGGCCATAGTTATGTTATAAAGTTGCAGTCTGCAGACGCTAGGCGGCGCTACTGTCGTGCCAGTCTTGCACTAACATTACACAAAACAATATTTTACGCTGTCTTCTGCTCATAGAACAATAGACAATAGACAAAAATGTGTAGTGGACTTAGACAAAGAAAAAAGAGGACGAGGCATAACTAAAAAATGAAGCATTTCCAAAATTTATATGATTGTAAATAAAACACCGGACTTACAATATAATTAATAAGTAGTTATACGTTATCTAATTCTTATGACACGGTGTAAACTTACATGTAGATCGCGAAACTTAAATGGCGAAACCGGCTTCATAGAAAAGTATTGTTCATAGTTGTGCGAGGTCCTCTTATTTTTTCTTTAGTCATTGTTAGTGAAACAAAGTTGTTTATATAGGTGTTATGTGCATCAATATATTATACCCTAGATGCACAGTTCTTTGCAAATATCCTCCTAAAAAGTGGTCTCAGAAATAAAACAAAGAAAACGATCACAAGTTGTAATCAAATCAACACAAATATAACCCTAAGCACGTGTTATAAAGTAGGTTTTTAAACGAAATGAGCACGCGTTCTTTAATTTGAATTTTGAAATTTGGAATTCTATCGACGTCCGACTGTAGGCAAAAGCACTTCTTTGCTGTCCCATTTTCCAAGCGTCAACTGTGCATCTAGGTAAAATGTATAATGTTTTAGTGCAGGAGAAATGACTTTTTAAGGTCATAATTTCTATTTCCTAAACATAATAATTATTTAAAACCTCCCTTAGGTTACGCTTGTATTTTGTCTAGGGCCTCAGTTTTCTTCAATACCTACAGAATAAAGTTTTTAGCGCACATAAAAAAGGTTTCATTTTAAAAACTCTTTTATTTATGTGACGACAAAAAATAAAAACTATGATTCCGGCCAGGATCGAACTGGCGGCCTTCTGCGTGTAAAGCAGATGTGATAACCGCTACACCACGGAACCACTTGGCTAACATGTCGAATTTAATTATAATAAAATAATAATAATATTAGCCCTGTAATATTACTGTCCCACTGCTGGGCACGGGCCTCCTCTACCAATGAGAGGGGTTAGGCCTTAGTCTACCACGCTGGCCTAATGCGGGTTGGTAGACTTCACATACCTTCGAAATTCCTGTGAAGAAATTCTCAGGTATGCAGGTTTCCTCACGATGTTTTCCTTCACCGTTATAGCAAGCGATATTTCACAATGAAAATACACTTAACATAGAAAAGTCAGAGGTGTATGCTCCATTTTGGGGTTGGTCTCGAACCTCCGACACTTGTCTCGTCAGTCCCTACCATTCCCAACTGAGCTATCGCCGCTCTTTAATTCAATCGAATTTAATTAATAGTAAAATAACCAAAGAGATTTAATATTACTATTTATAGAGGGGCTATCAAGCAAGATTCCATACAGAAAAATGATCTCAAACTTCAGTATCGCCGTCAACTACTTATTACAATGCGAGTGCGATTATTACAATATACACCCTAGAATATTCTATGAATCACGTAAGACAAGTTTATCCTCTCAATATAATTCAAATTCAAGCATGGTGCAGAAAGGATTTGGCTAAATTTTTACGACCGGCCGCCTGCCTGACGCCAATCCTCTATGAGGGATACAGTTTTGGGCAAATTGAATTAGAAAATTCGCTTTGCGCTACCTGGGAATCGAACCCAGGTCCCGGTCCACAGCCCATACATGCCACCACTAGACCAAGGGGAAGATTTTAAGGAGCATGATATAAAAGATAAAATAAAACACAATGTAATCAAATAATTTTAATAAATATAAACAGACACCATTAAAAACACAAGATTTTCAAAGTAGAACTTTCTCGACGACACGGCTTGCTTTCAAACTCATTCTACCGTCTGAAAAATAGGAAATAAATAAAATACGGTTTTATAAGAGTTTAAAACCGACTTCAGTCGATCTTCAAATATGGGACTACCCTTGAAATAAGCTCTAAGTATTGAACACATCGATATATTATTTACCTAGATGCACAGTTGACACTCGGAAAATGGGACAGCAAAGGAGTGCTTAAGCACTTCTTTTGCCTACAGTCGGACGCCGATAGAATTCTAAATTTCAAAATTCGAATTTAAGAACGCTTGCTCATGTCAATTAATAAGCTACTTTATAACACATGCATAGGGTTATATTTGTGTTGATTGAATTAGAACTTGTGATCTTTTTCTTTGTTTTATTCCTGAGACCACTTTTTAGGAGAATATTTGCAAAGAACTGTGCATCTAGGGTAAATTATATTGATGATTAAACATAATAAGAATCACAAGTTTAAAAACTTAACGGATCAATTTCAAAACTTATCCAATCGTGACCAAATTTATATGGGATTATCCTTGAAATAAGCTCTATCGAACACAAAAATAATCTTGAAAATTGGTCCACATTTGGAGGAGATATCGCGTAACATACATATCTACATAAAAAACAGACGAATTGAGGACCTTCTCCTTTTTTTGAAGTTGGTCTAAAATCGCTCCACATTTGGCGGAGATATCGCGTTACACACAATATACTGACGAATTCAGAGCCTCTTTCTTTGAAAGTCGGTTACAAAAGAGCGCTAGTGCGTGCGCTTTGTTTATATTACAAAAATGAAAACATCGTTGCCGCAACGTTGCCGCAACGTTGTTTTCACAAATGAAACTTTAGAGAATCGATCTGCAGGCCGGCATGATTCTGGTGACTACCGATTAACCTCTTGTTTATCGATGGTCGCTGATTTTTTACCAACTTCCAAAAAGGAGAAGGTCCTCAATTCATCTGTATTTTTATGTGCGATATCTCCGCCAAATGTGAAGCGATTTTCAAAATTCTTTTTGTGTTCGATAGAGCTTATTTCAAGAGTGGTTCTGTATAAATTTAGTCAGGATCGGATTTGAAATCGGTCCGTTAAGTTTTTTACGGCGTTTACCATCAGCTGTGTAGTCACTTTACGTGCTTGAAAATTACAAAGAGCATTCATACTATAATTTTATACGTTTAAAACATGCTCGTGCAAAAAACATGCAAAAAACAAATGCTATAAAAACACTGGCTGAGATCTATAGAACGAACTTCGACTAAGTTTAAGTCAAAGTCACGAACTCAGGTGAGGCTTTTGTCTTAGTTCGAGTCATTTTTTACAAGAAGCGTTCCGTCTAAGGTACCAAGAAAGCCAATCACACCTCTCTACCCACCTTTAGGTGAAGGTTAAAAGAAAAGGTGTTTGCAAAATTACTATTCTGTATAATATTAACTTTAAGACGCCACATGACTGTCTCGGAGCCGAGCGCCGGTCGTATTGAGTTCACATAGCCCACCGTATCGGCGCAGCGGCTCGCTGCACTTACCATAATAAACAAGGTGCTATAGGTGCCTACTATGTATAGGTTATGTTGTACTTTGTTTATTTAACGGCCTCCGTGGTGCGGCGGGTGAGTGGCCGGTTGTGGAGCGCATGGCTGTGGGTTCGTTTCTCGCAGCGAGACAGGTGGTTGTGTGGCCCACAAGTGTTTGTTTCGCGTAATATTTTATTTTGATTTGCCTCCGTTGCGTCACTTAGGTGGCCACTGAAAACCAGCGCCGTGTTGTGGCTCACGTCGCAACGCAGCATTTAAGCTGAGCTGGCCACCTAATAATCACAACTCATCTGTGCAACGCGCTCTTTAGTTAATGCTGTTTATGTACCTTGTGTTATGTTGTATGGTGACTATTGTGATAATAAATTCATTTTCTTTCTTTCTTTCTTTCTCTTTCTTTCTTTAAGAAGGACAGTTTTGGGAGCAAATTCGCTTTATGCTAGATTTGCTAAAATTATAAACAGCTGTGACAAAATATACCTACACATTGACTCTCTTGCCAAACTCTCCAAGTCTATTTATGATTGCATATCGGATGATTAATAGACTGAATAGTAGTTATTATCCTTCTTTGTATGGCTTAGTTATTTGATGTTTAGTGTAAATTACACACATTTTTTTTTTTAATTATTTTTTTAATTTAATAAGAAAAAGATATATAATATCAGCGACGTGTTATATTAATTGAGTCAAACACTCAAATTAGTGCATGCTGTGCCTTCCTTTAACTAATTGTTACATTTATGCTACATAATTGTAATAGTCATATTTTTTAATTATAAGTATTAGTGTAAACAATTGTTGGTGGCCAAATAATAAATAAATAAATAAACAAAGAAAATCTTTGCTTAGTCTGTCGCTATCTCCTATTTTTTAAGATGCTCGTTGCCCTCACTCTAGTTCTACATTGTAAAATCACTCTGTAAACCTGTCAGCAGGGTTACCACCACCTCTTATAGCATTCTTATTATAATCTTTCTTCGTTTGTTTTGTATGGGAATCGGTACAAGTAAGATCAAAATCAAAATCAAAATAATTTATTGAATCCATGAAATGTTCAAACATTATTTAGATTCCGTCAAATTTTAACTCTACCGCCTGTTCGGAAGGCTGTTCCGCCAGAGAAGAACGGGCAAGAAACTCTGACGTTGCTCTTTTTAACACCAATTTACAGTCAGCTACTAATAAAGTACAGCACCAGATACAGAAAGAGCTTGAATTAGAGCAGCTAAACCATGATAACAATAGTATAGGACATCTAATAATATAGGACAAAGTAACATACAAGATACACTGAGCGACCCCCGTAGCCACGGCAAGTTGAATTGATGATAACAATAATGCTATAAGAGGTCGTGGTAACCCCCCTGGTCTCCCGCGATAAAGGTGCGCCTAGTGCGCGGACCGTTGCTCTAATATTATTGTCATGACTATGTTTTTGGTACTCAATAAATTATTTGTTTTTGTATTAGCCTCCGTGGCGCAGCGGGCGAGTAACGGTTGTGAAGCGAGAGGCCGCGGGTTCGATTCCCGCATTGAGACAAATGTTAGTGGTCCACAGATATTTGTTTCAAGTGTGGGTGTTGTGAGACCAAAAGCCTCTCATAGTTTCTGATACCCACGATACAGGTTATACCTAGCGTGGGGTCAGGACTAGGAGTGTGACTGTTGGGTGTATTTATTTATTTATTTTATTATTTATTTGTCTGACAGTCTATTTTTCTTGTAAAAATGACTCCGACTAAGTTAAAGTTCGATATAATAATTCCAAATCCTCGCTGAGTTTGTTATTTTGACTTAGACTTACAGCCGGTTTCAATAAACAATCTCAGTTCGAATGTGCAGATAGATTACAAAAATTAGCCAATAAGAACACAGTTTGAACATGACTCCGTCAAATGACTTGATTTGATTGGTTCATAATCGCGATCTATTTAACTCTAAACTGAGATCGTTTATTGGCCGGAAGTTATAGATCTCAGCTTTTTTCGCTTTGGAAACTCATAAAGCATGATTCTGCTGACCACCGATAAATCTATTGTTTGTCTATGGTCGCTGGTTTTGGGATGCACAGCACTTACCCCTGTAGTCACTTTGCTGTGCTTGAAAATAAAATAAGCTAAGCTATCACAAACATACAAAATACCAAAACAACACGAAATACTTACCTTGTAATATCATGCCATAAACACACAAAAACACCATGCAAAAACCATCCGTCGTCCCAAACACGTTTCGAGGCACCAACGATCCCGTCAACGAAGATTGACTGCCTCGGTGGCGTAGTTGTATTTCGGTATGACTACGGTCCTGAGATCTCGGGTTCGATCCCCGAGTCGGGCAAAGTGATATTGGATTTTTCCATATCAGCCCGGAGTCTGGAATTTGTGCCCGATATGGCGATAGGCTCGCCCCCTATCACATCTGACACAGAACTAAGCTCGGCGAAATGTGGGTGTTCTAGTTCGCTAGTGCACCTCTGCCTACCCCTTCGGGGATACAGGCGTGAGCTTATGTTATGTTATCCCGTCACAGTTGCTGTCAAAACAGCTCTTTCCCTTCTCAATACTAACTGTAATATTAATACTAGACCCCGACATCGGACCCGCCCGAGAGTCCGAAGACCTCCCACAACAGACCCTCGTTATACTAGTACGCAGAGACGATCTCTAATTTAATTCTAGTCCCCAGCGATAGTTCAATATGAGGTCTGAGCCTTCGGAAAGGCACCTCTGTGTTCAATCGCAGTCAAATATATTTCTGGGTAGAGCGCCATAAGCGCCAGCTATAAATTCAGTTGAAGCTGTAAAAGGTTTTGCTAACAGCACAAGTCCATTCGAAAAACCATGCAAAAACGTCAATGACCCCGCCCTAACGAGTTTCGGCAGTTTGCAAAAAGAATAAGTCATCGATTTCTCCATACATTTTTTTTTATAGCAGAGATTGGCGAACGAGCGGCTGGGACACGGTAAGCGATCTCCACTGTCTATAGACACCCAAGACACAAAAATCCACAGATATTTGTTTCTGTAGCCCGAGCACGAAAAACTAATGTAAATGTAAATGTATTCGAGTTCGCTGCGCACTGATGACGTTTGGTTAATATTTCATACAAATTTCATAGACGCGCATCGAGTTCGAATACATTTACGGTTGTCAGAAATTTTCCTGCTTTCTGGTCTGGGTGTTGTGAGATCGAAAATCTCTCGTAGTTCCTGATATCCACGCTACAATTCCTACTGTGGGGTCAGGAGTCAGGACTCAGGACTATGAGTAACTGTTAGATGTATTTATTTATTTAAATACGTTTCGATTCTTATTAGAAGTTATTCAGCCGAATGTTCATACAATTAAGGTCGCCATATCTGACAAAATTGTATGACGAAAATCAATATAAGAAGCCGTTAAAGTTGAGTAGCGTTTGACCATTCGCGTCAGCCACAAAAGAGCACATAGCCCGCACAACTGGGTACTTGACTCATTATTTTATATGAAATTTACTACATCCAAAACATACACAGAAAGAAATATTAAAATATTTTCAAAAATAAAAAAGTTATAAGCCTTTGCAATTTGGTGTAACCTTCAAATTGTGGGAAAGAGAATTATCAGTATAATAACGTCACCGTCATAACGCTGCGTGCGTTAGAAAGGAATAGCAAGATATCTCCACTATGCCCCACTCCAGAATTTAAAATATGAATTACTGCCTCATTTTTCAACCAATTTCGATGCAGTTTTTGCAGAAGGGTATCTTTTTTATTTTATATGCTAAATATAAAAATGTGTATACAATCAAACATAGTCAAGTACCCATTTGATTTGAATTTCATGCGCCTTACCTTTCCCAAGGAAACCAGTCCCCCCAGTCAAAAACACACACTGGTCCTTATAAAACTCTTGGATGTCAGTCTTTCTAGCTGTACCCTTCATGAGCCTTCTCTTTTCCTCTTCTTTCGCGTCGACTAAGTCCTCTTGACCGTAGCAGTTCTCCAGCTGGTTCGCGGAGACGAACTCATGGTCTTCTGAGAAGTCGAGGATCGGCGCTGTGGGGTTCATAGCCTGGTTTTCCACGTCTGCTATGCGGACTGATGTCTCTAGCTCCTGGAACATAAAAAACATGGTAATTATACCGGGTGTTTTAAGGTTCCGAAGCCAAATGGCAAAAAAGGAACACTTATAGTTTCAGTATGTCCGTCTAACTGTCTGTCTGTCTGTCTGACCCTTAGGTCTGACCACTGTTTATCTCAGAGACTATAAGTACTACAGTGCTGTAATTTGGCGCGAGTATACATATCTATCAAACTCAGAATCGCGTGAAATAAAATCCTACAAAATATATTTTTTAGGCTACCTTACCTATATGTAAAGTGGGGGTGATTTTTTTTCTCGGATATCCTATGGTGTTTCAAAAACAATGAGAGTTTGCACAATCAATTTTTCGACTGGAGGCTCTGTTTTCGAAATATTAAACTTTAAAGTGAAATAACAAATTGTACAGGCAAAACGTCAAATTAGATTAATTCGGCCAAAATCGTATTATTTTTAAAAAATAAGTTTCACATACATTACAGCAGCGGCCTGAGCAGGAAAATTTCTGACAACCGTAAATGTATTCGAACTCGATGCGCGTCTATGAAATTTGTATGAAATATTAACCAAACGTCATCAGTGCGCAGCGAACTCGAATACATTTACATTTACATTAGTTTTTCGTGCTCGGGCTAGTTAGAACAATGAATGCACACATACGGCTGGTTCCAATAAACAATCTCAGTTCGAATGTGCAGATAGATTAAAAAAATTAGCCAATAAGAACACAGTTTGGACATGACTCAAATGACGTGATTTGATTGGTTCATAATCGCGGTCTATATGCAGTCTAAACTGAGACTCAGATGTCATTATTTATAACAAGTTTACGTATATATATCATCAATATAATATATCCTAGATGCACAGTTCTTTGCAAATATCCTCCTAAAAAGTGGTCTCAGGAATAAAACGAAGAAAAATTAAACCAACACAATTATAACCCTATGCAGTATGCACGTGTAATAAAGTAGCTTTTTAAACGAAATGAGCAAGCGTTCTTAAATTTGAATTTTGAAATTTAGAATTCCATCGGCGTCGGACTGTATGCAAAACGAGTGCTTAAGCACCTCTTTGCTGTCCAATTTTCCGAGCGTCAACTGTGTATCTAGGTAAATAATATATATATATATTTTTATATAGTATATATATATATATATATATATATATATATATATATATATATATATATATATATATATATATATATATATATATCTACTATATAAAAATAAGACGGGTTTTCCTTCCTGACGCTATAACTCCAGAACGCATGAACCGATTTCCACGGTTTTGCATTCGTTTGAAAGGTCTCTGGCTCCGTGAGGTTTATAGCAAAGAAAATTCCGGAAAAATTTCAACAGAAAAGCGGGAAAATCTTTTTTCACATACGGCGCCATCTCTGATACATAGCATGTACTACAAACCAATATTTTAAGTAGATGGTGGTGATCTGGTGGCGAAACGGAGTTCGCCGGGTTTGCTAGTGTATTTATATGTTTCGTTATTTTAATTGTAATATTTGTACCAGCTCAAATATTGTCTTCGGATACTTTAATAGGATGTGTTTTTGTTGTAACATGAATTAATACCTACTGACCGTTTCGCTATTACTCAAATTATGCCAGACGTGGCATCCTGTAAGTAAAGCAGCAACGGCGCGAGTAGTTATCGATGCATGAAATGATTTGAAATGAAATATCGGTGTATACTTTGTTGGAGTCGTAATAAATAAATCTTTTTCTTTCGACCTGCCCTCATCCCACTTTAATGTGGGGTCGGCGCAACACACTTTTTCAAGCATGTTGCAGAAATGATTTGGCTAAGTTTTTACAACCGGCTGCCTGCCTGACGTCAACCCCCTCTGAAGGGTCCAGTCCCGGGCAAATTAAATTAGAAAATTCGCTTTGCTCGACCTGGGAATCGAACCCAGGACCTCCCGGTCCACAGCCCATACATGCTGCCACTAGACCAAGGAGGCGACAGTCCTAATAAATAAATAAATTTTGGTTTGCGAAATATTAAGCTTCAAAGTGAAAAAATTTGCTCGAGGAGGGCGTCCCCTCCTCTATTTCCGAAACAGTTGGTATTAGATACGTGAAAAAAATCACAGTAGTAGCATAATCATGAACTTCAAAGGAAAACTATAGCGGCTAACCAGGCTTTACAAGTTAATGAGTAATAGACGACCAAATTAAAAAAAAATCGTGAAAAAAAACGTAAGCAAAAATTTCTTGTAAAAAATGCCTCGGACTAAGTAAAATTTCGATTTAGATATTCCAAATCCTCATTGCGTTCGTTTCTTTGACTCGGACTTAGCCGAAGTTCGTTCAATAGATCTCAGCCCTACACCTTCCATCAGACTTAAAAGATATATTTTTGATACTGATTTAAGTTTACGCGAATATTATACATTGAAATAAAACTATTTTTACGGATTTTATCACGATTATTATTATTCTGTAGCCCGAGCACGAAAAACTAATGTAAATGTAAATGTATTCGAGTTCGCTGCGCACTTTGACGCTGACGTTTGGTTAATATTTCATACAAATTTCATAGACGCGCATCGAGTTCGAATACATTTAAGGTTGTCAGAAATTTTCCTGCTCAGGCCGCTGACCCGTGACAACGAAGACTGCAAAGCCTTCGACACGTCGGGAATAATAATTAAAACCTAATCGTGATAGAATCCGTAAAAATAGTTTTATTTCAAGACATATTTTTACAAAACATAAATTTTTACAAGACATATTTATAAAAATTTAAATATTAGATAAAATTATTCAACTACTTAATTATTGATAATATAGTATTTTTGTCACGTGTTTCACCGCGTGTATTCAAGCCTATTATTAATATAATGCATAGTATAAATATTTATAGAAACCAGACTAAAAGAATTTTAGATGTAAAACTAGTTTTATTCTATCTAGCTTCATTTTGTATTCTTCCGTGATCTTATTAACCTACTAGCTGTCCCACTCAACTTCGTGTATGTATCAAAGAAAATATTTCCCCGTTTTTGGAGTGATAACTTCTTATGGGAGAGTAAACCACTTCGTAACGTAACGCGTTACGGCGCCACTCTGTCTGGCTTCTTAACATATTAGTATGCCTAAGGGCTAGCTTATAAAACTTATAAAAAAAGTTTAACTGAGCAAATGGTAAAGAATAGCCTGTCCCTTTTATTTTCAAACAATGTGACACAAGGACGTGAGTGTTCTAGTTTGCTAGTGCGCCTCTGCCTACCCCTTCGGGGATACAGGCGTGAGCTTATGTACATATTAATATGTAATAGTAAATAAAACAAAAAGAAGCCCTTCTGTCAAAACTGCATCGAAATTGGTTGAAAATGAGGCAATAATTCATATTTTTAATTCTGGAGTGGAGCATATTGGAAATATCTTGCTATCCCTTTCCAGCGCACGCACCGTTACAGCGTGACGTGATTATACTGATACTTCTCTTTCCCACAGTTTGAAGATTACACAAAACTTCAAAGCCTTATAACTTTTTTATTTTTGAGAATATTTCAATATTTATTTTTGTTCTATATTTTAGACTACGTTTTCTGTCATAAATGCCTTTTTAATATGCCTACGTGACCAATAAACATTTTATATATTAAATGTATTGAAAATGGTTACTTGTAAATTGTCCTGTAACTCCTTGCTGAGATTTCTGACATGCTCCAATTCTTTTAATTGCTTCTCAGTTGGCTTCCCATACACATCGATGTCAATCTTCTCCCCTCTTCTCTGCGCTTCTACCCACTTCTCCATCTTCTCCGATGTTATAGTCGTGTTTAAAAGCGGTGATTCTTCCATCAAATTATTCATTTTTCTGTAAAATAAATTTTCTTTGAAGATTTTCGACTTTCAAAAAGGAGATATGCCTCAATTCGTCTATATTTGGTTAATGTATGTTATGCGATATCTCCGCCAAATGTCGACCGATTTTCAAAATAATTTTTGTGTTCAATAATGCTTATTTCGAGGATGGTCCTATGTAAATTTGTAAATTTAGTCACAATAGGATCAAGTTGGAAGTCGGTCAGTTAAGTTTATTATTACATTTATAAATATACATATATACATAGACTTACGCCTGCATCCCCGAAGGGGTAGGCAGAGGCGAAGTAGAGAACTAGAACACTCACAATTCGCCGAGCTCATTTCCGTCGCAGATGTGAAAGAAAGAAAGGTTTATTTTGTCTTACCAAATAATTAAAGTTTAACAAACACTGAAAACCGTCTTCAAAAACGAACACTTAAAAGCAAAAAATAACAACAATTTCTTACTCTCTGGAGTCGGTGCTGAGGCCGAAGCAGCGGCCTGAGCAGGAAAATTTCTGACAACCGTAAATGTATTTAAGCTCGATGCGCGTCTATGAAATTTGTATGAAATATTAACCAAACGTCATCAGTGCGCAGCGAACTCGAATACATTTACATTTACATTAGTTTTTCGTGCTCGGGCTACAGATTAAATGAAAAGGCACCGACTCCAAAAAAGGACAGACGAACACAAGAAACACAGACTGACAGATTAAACCAAAGACTTCTATGTATTATATATACTTCTACGTTCTATACGTGATAATTTGTCAAATTCAATATTGACGGCTTCCCAAATGACAACTGTGTCTCTTGCTCTCTCTCTCCGTGCCGTCGACTAAATGCGTTGTTGCCAATAGGCCTCAACCTATTGCGCAGATTCTTTGTACTGATCAGCAAGTCGATTCTCTAAGAAACGACATAACGTTGTGATCGACGACGAGCTCCCGCAGCGCACGTCGTTGAGATCGACGGAGCGTTCAACGTTGTTGGCTCTTAGAGAATACCATTTTTCAAACATTTATGTCAAATGCCTCGCTCGAGAGAGCTAGTTCGCATAAGCGTCGTTATCACGCATAGCGCTAGTGCGTGCGCTTTGTACCTTGCTGAATACAAAAATGAAAACATCGTTGCCGCAACAATGCCGCAACGTTGTATTCACAAATGAAACCTTAGAGAATCGACCTGCAGCTTGTCTAGTATTACATAAAAGTCTCTGTATTAAACAAAGATTTTCTTGTAAAAATGGCTCGGACTAAGTGGAAGTTCGATTTAGAAATTCCAAATCCTCACTGAGTTCGTTTCTCTGACTTAGACTTGGTCGAAGTTCGCTCAATCTCAGCCTGAGACTTAACGAGTAATATCATGACGACGCAGTGCAGACACTCAATGCTTTGTTATTCTTTCGTATGGTGCTGCTACTGTTCACGAGTATTCGTGCTACCAGACGAGCGGCTAGCTCTAGTCATACATACTTGTAATTAAAAAAAGGCTGAGATCTATAGAGCGAACTTCGACTAAGCAGAGTCAAAGTAACGAACTCAGTGAGGATATGGATTTTTTTTTATTTTTTTTTAATTTACAGCAGAGATTGGCAAACGAGCAGATGGGTCACCTGATGGTAAGTGATCTCCATCGCCTATAGACACCCAAGACAAAAAGAATCATGGGTGCGTTGCCAACCTAAAAGGAGGGAAGGGAAGGGGATCGGGAAAGGAAGGGAGTCTGGGCCACCGAAAATCTCACTCACCGAATGAAACGCGACAGCAAGCTGCAGTTTACGTCGGTTTTCTGTGAGACAGTGGTATCTAATGGTCGAGACGGCCCATTCGTGCTATAGACGTTACTATCTACAGCGTGGTTCTACCACTTGACTTAGTCCGAGTCATTTTTTACAAGAAAATCTTTGCTTAGTCTGCCTGCCAGTCTGTTTTTCTTGTAAAAAATTACTCGAACTATTCAAGGTTCAATTTAGATATTCCAAATCCTAATTGAATTTGTTATTTTGACTTAGACTTAGTCGAAGTTCGCTCTAGACATCTCAGCCTATGTTTGTGCTATTAGTTTTTATGTTAATCCATTATTCGATTAAAAAACAATTAATTTAATCGGTTGTTTATTGCAACCTACTTTAAATTATTTTAGCTATCTGTCTTCACTTGCCCGTTGTGAAGCGAGACTGCGGGATCGATTCCCGCACTGAAACAAATGTTTGTGTGGCCCACAGAGGGGTTACCACCACCTCTTATAGCAGTATTTTTTTTAAGGCAATTGAAATACATTACGCCAATGTCAAGTTAGGGAAATTGTTTTCCTATATCTAAGTTTTCGCAAGTGCAATGAAGTCGGATGTGTTCGATTTCAAAGCCCTGCTAGAGTTTTGGCGTCAATTCCTTCCAGTTTGATGTTTTTAGACGATTTTCTCGCAGCGGAGGAATCGAACATGGTCGACCCATCCACCCGACAAAAAGCATCCAAAATAACGTATTTCAAAGCTTCCACATACTGTCCATCTTCGTTGATGTTTATTGCTTAGATACACATCACATTTAAACCACAGACATAACTTTCGACTAAAATATGAAATCATTAAAACAAGCGACCACCCGCACCGTCAGAATTCCCGCCAAAACTCCTATAGCAGTATTATTATGATCTTACGTGTACCGATTCCCATACAAAACAAACGAAGAACGATTATAATAATACTGCTATAAGAGGTGGTGGTAACCCTGCTGATATTTGTTTCAAGTGTGGGTGTTGTGATACCGAAAGTCGCTTGTAGTTCCTGCATGTCCATTCTCTAAGGTTCCATTTGTGAAAACAACGTTGCGGCATCGTTTCGGCAAGATGTTTTCATTTTTGTATTCAGCAATGTACAAAGCGCAAGCACTAGCGCTATGCGTGATGACGGCGCTTATGTGAACTAGCTCTCTCGAGCAAGGTCTTTGACATAAATGTATGTAAAATGGTATTCTCTAAGAGCCAACAACGTTGAACGCTCCGTCGATCTCAACGATGTGCGCTGCGGGAGCGAGGCGGCGATCGCAACGTTGTGGCGTTTCTTAGAGAATAGACCTGCTGATGCCCACAAATTCACACTCTGAGCTGATATAGAAAAATCCAATATCATTTTGCCTGACCCGGGAATCGAACCCCAGAGCTTAGGACGGTAGTCGTACCGAAATACAACAACGATACCGAGGCAGTCACAAAAAAATTCTAAATGTTTTTGTTAGGGTCCATTGTTACATGAGCAGGATAAAATGAAAAACATTGTTTTGTGTACGTGTTTTAGTGTTTTGTTTCGAAACACGTGCAGGAGATGCGGGTTAAGGAAACACTCCTTTAGATAATTTAAATTCATAACATAACATAAAACATAGCCCATGACAGAGAACAGTGGAAAAAGATGGGGGAGTCCTTTGCCCAGCAGTGGGACACAATAGGATAGAATAGAATAGAACATAACATAACATAAGCTCACGCCTGTATCCCTGAAGGGATAGGCAGAGGTGCATTAGCGAACTAGCACACCACATTTCGCCGAGCTAAGTTCCGTCCCAGATGTTATAGGGGGCGAGCCTATCGCCATATCGGGCACAAATTCCACTCCGAGCTGATATGGGAAAATCCAATATCATTTTTTCCGACCCGGGAATCGAACCCGAGACTTTAGAACGGTAATCGTACCGAAATACAACCACGCCAACGAGGCAAAAAATATTTCTACAATTTTTTGTCTATGATCCATTGTTACATTAGCAGGAGACAATGAAAAACATTGTTTTGTGTAGGTGTTTTTGTTTTCGAAAAAAACATTTGTACGACACGTGAGTAAAAAGGTAATACTCCCTTACGACCGGTTTCAATAAACGATCTCAGTTTAGAGTGCAGATAGATCGCGATTATGAACCAATCAAATCAAGTCATTTGACGGAGTCATGTTCAAACTTTGTTCTTATTGGATAATTTTTGTAATCTATCTGCACATTCGAACTGAGATTGTTTATTGGAACCGGGCGTAGAGAATTTAAATTCAACCGTGAATTTATGTTTCTGTGACAGAATTAACGCATTATATGTCGCCTAACTCACCTGACTAGGACTAGTTATTAAAACCAGTTTGAACTGTTTAATACAACATTGTTGCGAATCTAACTAATATTACAAACCCGACAATTGGCTGCTTGAATAATTTTTTAAAATTAATTTTATGTGAACGTCGTCTAAAATATGGAACAAAAAGAAATATTGAAATATTCTCAACAATAAAAAAGTTATAAGCCTTTGAAGTTTGGTGTAACCTTCAAACTGCGGGAAAGAGAAGTACCAGTAAAATCACGTCACGCCATAACGGTATGTGCATTGGAAAAGGATATCAATATATTAAAATAAAAGTATTTTTACGGATTCCATCACGACCATTCTATCAGTCTGACCCGTGACAACGAAGACTGCAAAGCCTTCGAAATGTCGGGAATAATAATTAAAACCTAATCGTGATAGAATCCGTAAAAATAGTTTTATTTCAATGTATAATATTCGCGTAAACTTAAGAAATCAGTATATCAAGATATCTCCACTATGCCCCCACTCCAGAATTTAAAATATGAATTACTGCCTCATTTTTTAACCAATTTCGATGCAGTTTTTACAGAAGGGTTTCTTTTTCATTTTATTTGGTATTACAAAATGAGCCAGTAATACGTATATCAGGCCCGCCCGGCCCCGCGTCCTTTAGCGGTTACAGGTATACCAAACGAATGTACTCCTTGCGAAAATCATATGTACCGCTTTCATTTTCAATGTACCTCTCCAATTTTTAAATTACAAGCACTTTTAGGTGGCCGGGCCAGCCAGACTTTTTCAGCCCGGCCCCTCTGTAATTCAAAAACTACAAAACGTACTGATAAAATGATGGTACAGATGAAATGTACTCTCCAAATTACGTATATGTACAGCTTAATATAATAATAAAATGCAATATCTTACGAGATATTGGATCAAGAAATTAGGGAATCAGGGCCGGGCTGAAATTATTTTGGTAGCTCTGTACATAAAAAGTTCAAGATATAGATATGAACTATCTATGTACATATAATGTACCCTGAATATAGTTCATATGTACTTACTTCATTTTCAATTACATTATGTAATTACAAAAATATGACCTCTTGTAAATATTTCAGCCCGGCCCTTTACAATCGTCCATATCTTTTAAAATACTGCATCGAACTGACTAATATTGTGTTTTTTGGAGTTACATACGATGGTACATTCGTTCAATTCGCCTTGTGTATCAATTAGCGGCTTATTTATAAAACATTTAAATTATAACCTAATATTATTAAAGCTGCAGTAGGGTGACCATCAGACACAAATTAATTTTCGGACCACGATGTAAATATCATCGAATGAAACTATATTCTATTGAATATACATTTTTTAATAAATCAACTTTTATAAATATACAGAGGTATAATCATTTATTAACCTCCTTACATTAAATATTGCCAGACAGAGTTACGTTCGCTTTTTTATTTACTAGCTGACCCGCGCAACTTCGTCTGCGTATGAGAGAGAGGGTTAGAAAGAGTGAGTCGTAGGCACCTATAACACAATTCTAAAGGAGGTAATGTACCATAAGAGTATAACTTAGGCTACTAAACTCCGAGAGAAAGTACGTCAGTATCTCGGACAACCCCGTCGGTTACCTCATCAGTCACCCCGTGTGACCGGGAAGTCACGTACTTTCTCTCGAAGTTTAGTTTAGTAGCCTATGTTATACTCTTAACGTAGATGATCACATTACAGATGGATGTTTCTCCCGATTCCATCCGCATGATTTTAAATTAGCACTGTAGGTACTTTTACCGCCCTTATATAAGCAGAGAGAGAGAGAGAGACAAGGACAATATACATCTTGTCAGCCTTTAAAAGTTGTATATTAATAATTTGGCAGCATGTTCTCAGATCATAGCCCGTTTTCTATGGAACAAGTAAAAAAACAAATAAAAAGATAATATTGTTTCACTCGATATATTTCAATGATATACTTACATCGTGGTCCGAAAATTAATTTGTGTCTGATGGTCACCTTACTGCAGCTTTAATAATATTAGGTTATAATTTAAATGTTTTTTAAATAAGCCGCTAATGGATACACAAGGCGAATTGAACGAATGTACCATCGTATGTAACTCCAAAAAACACAATATTAGTCAGTTCGATGCAGTATTTTAAAAGATATGGACGATTGTAAAGGGCCGGGCTGAAATATTTACAAGAGGTCATATTTTTGTAATTACATAATGTAATTGAAAATGAAGTAAGTACATATGAACTATATTCAGGGTACATTATATGTACATAGATAGTTCATATCTATATCTTGTACTTTTTATGTACAGAGCTACCAAAATAATTTCAGCCCGGCCCTGATTCCCTAATTTCTTGATCCAATATCTCGTAAGATATTGCATTTTATTATTATATTAAGCTATACATATACGTAATTTGGAGAGTACATTTCATCTGTACCATCATTTTATCAGTACGTTTTGTAGTTTTTGAATTACAGAGGGGCCGGGCTGAAAAAGTCTGGCTGGCCCGGCCACCAAAAAGCGCTTGTAATTTAAAAATTGGAGAGGTACATTGAAAATGAAAGCGGTACATATGATTTTCGCAAGGAGTACATTCGTTTGGTATACCTGTTACCGCTAAAGGACGCGGGGCCGGGCGGGCCTGATATACGTCCAGTAATTCATATTTTAAATTCGGCAATGAGCAAGAGAGTGGGGATATCTTGCTATTCCTTTTCAACGCACGCATCGTTATGGCCGTGTTATAAAATGTATTTAAAATTAAACATAGTTTAGTAAAACATAGACTGCTTTGGTGGCGTGGTAATATTTCGGTACGACTACGGTTCTGAGGTCTCGGGTTCGATCCCCGGGTCGGGCAAAGTGATATTGGATTTTTCCATATCAGCCCGGAGTCCGGAACTCGCCCCCTATCACATCTGGGACGGAACTAAGCTCGGCGAAATGTGGGTGTTCTAGTTCGCTAGTGCGCCTCTGCCTACCCCTTCGGGGATACAGGCGTGAGCTTATGTTATGTATGATGTTATGTTATAGTCTAGTACCCAACTGTATTAATATTGACAATGTAATATTATTTATAATAGACAAGTTATACACGCATATTTACAATACAAACTACCGGAGGCGTGAATCAAAGGACTGGCGGAATTTTATTAAAACAAATACAAAACAACAACTACTTTCTACCACTTTTTTGGTGGTAGGATAATCGTATCCGACCGGATGGCGACCACCGTACACATGGTGCTAAAACCTGCCATAGTGACCCACACTCCGTGTGTGGTTCACGTTCCGGGATCAGCCTGTGTACTTTCGGTTCTCTCGAGGGGTTTGCATGACTTGATGGTTGGTTGAGACGGGTATGGGGGTATCCCTGTATCTTGTTATCCGCCTGTCTTGTCGCAAGCCCCTCGATTTGCTTCTTCCCTGTTCGGATTCGGAGTGTGAAGAAGCATGAATAGGCCGGCATGATTTTGACGACCACTAATAAACCCATTGTTTGTCAGTGGTCGCTAGTTTTTTTGGACTGCACTACGCTTACCATCAGGTACGCTTACCATTTTGCCGTGCTCGAATAAAAAAAACTTTGATTCAGTGAATTATTCGCCAATAACGTTCGTTTATAATGTATTGTATAAGTAGAGGTAGATTCTTCCCAGAATGATGTGTAAAAGCCTTCGTCTACGCCCTGCATTACCAGTCTAGTTATTATTTAGTCAGTAGTTAGTCAGTCAATTAGTATTTATTTATCTATTTTTTTTAATAGCCCTGTAATATTACTGTCCCACTGCTGGGCACGGGCCTCCTCTAC
The DNA here is from genome assembly GCA_036417725.1 of Clanis bilineata. Taxonomy (NCBI): domain Eukaryota; kingdom Metazoa; phylum Arthropoda; class Insecta; order Lepidoptera; family Sphingidae; genus Clanis; species Clanis bilineata. Next base: position 2,073,009 of record CM071165.1, read on the forward strand.
TATTGAGAGGGGTTAGGCCTTAGTCTACCACGCTGGCCTAATGCGGGTTGGTAGACTTCACATACCTTCGAAATTCCTGTAAAGAAATTGTCAGGTATGCAGGTTTCCTCACGATGTTTTCCTTCACCGTTATAGCGAGCGATATTTCACAATGAAAATACACTTAACATAGAAAAGTCAGAGGTGTATGCTCCATTTTTGGTTTTGGTCTCGAACCTCCGACACTTGTCTCGGCAGTCCGTACCATTCCCAACTGAGCTGTCGCTGCTATGCTGCTATGCTATGCTATCTATTTATTTATATTTGTTTCTTTATAGTTATAAATTAAATCATTGATGTGAAATAGGGAAGTCATCCAAATATAAATAAATGAATATTAACGTTATGTTACCACAGTTTAAAGGTTAAAATTTCAAAGTTCATACATTTTAAACTAATTTGTCGACCGACTTCCAAAAAGGAGGAGGTCCTCAATTCGTCTGTATTTTTTATACGTATTTTACACGATATCTAGGCCAAATGTGGACCGATTTTCAAAATCTTTTTGTGTTCGATAGAGCTTCTTTCAAGGGTGGTCCCATATAAATTTGGTTACGATCGGATTTGAAGTCGGCCCGTTAAGTTTTCATATATATTAGCATTATACTTTGCAATGTATTTGACTGCTTAAGTAGCGTGGTTGAATTTCGGTATGACTAGCGTCCTGAGGTCTGGGGTTCGCTCCCCAGGCCGGAAAAGCGAATTATCAAATTTAATTTGTCCGGGACTGGATCCCCCAAAGGGAGTTGATGTCAGGCAGGCAGCCAGGTTTATTAAACTGTTACATCGCTAAATTTTTAGCAACGTTGACCTCTCGAAACCTCATAAGACGTTAAATAACGCACCAATCCCAACTGCTTCCAGTATTTCCAGTCAATCCCCTGCCACCATTCCTGCCATATGCCATTCCCATACAATCCATTCCCTTACACTCTATTCCTATTTCCCCTTATCACCCTATCTCAGCCATCCCATCGTTATTATGTCCATACTTGCCTGCCTGTTGTCAAATTCAAATATATAATGTAAATTATATTAATCCTAATTTAAAAATTTACTTGTGTTGACTTGTCATAAGTGCTTTTTACGTGCCTACGTGATCAATAAAGATTTTTATTTTTATTTTAACGATTCATGACAACAACTTTACTAAAATAGATATTTTCGCCCTTAAAAGTAAAAACTTTAAAAAAGAAATTGTAAATTCACTAATGTTGCACCAAAATTCATAGAACATCCTTTGTTAAGTACACTCAATTCATTTTCACTGTACCTTTAGTTTTAATATTAAGTAATTCGTGAAAACGTAGTGGAGTGTACAATAAAATATTATTATAATTATATAGATCGTAAGATACATTGTACATCTCGTCTGTTTTCCAAATAAATAAATAAATGACCTACAGATTTGTATAACAATTTTACAAAACCGGTTTCAACGAAAGTAAGAAATGTATGCTCTTGCTTTCTCCATAACTATGGTTACTGTCCGAATTCTAAGATGTAGATTCATAATCATAAGTTTAAAAACTTAACAGACCGACTTCAAATCCGATCGTGACCAAATTTATATGGGACCACACTTGAAATAAGCTCTATCGAACACAAAGAGAATTTTGAAAATCGGTCCACATTTGGCGGAGATATCGCGTAACAAAAAAAAATACAGACGAATTGAGGACCTTCTCCTTTTTGGAAGTCAGTCGATAAAACGGTGTGTGCTTAAGGGCGCGTCTTAACAAAACATAAAAACATCTACACAAAACAATACTTATCGATGTTTCCTACTCATGGAAAGCCGCGTCTTCTGCACTTAAAAATTACACAAAACATCAAAACATAACGTAACATAAGCTCAAGCCTGTATCCCCGAAGGGGTAGGCAGAGGCGCACTAGCGAACTAGAACACCCACATTTCGCCGAGCTTAGTTCCGTCCCAGATGTGATAGGGGGCGAGCCTATCGCCATATCGGGCACAAACATCAAATCATGGCTTTTTAACTATGGTCCACTGAACTACGAGCAGGCGACAGCTAAAATCATTGTTTTGCGTATGTTTTTATGTGTTTAGTTTCGAGAAAAACAAGCGCAGGAGACGCGCCTTAATAATGGACAATACACAAATTTAAAAACTAACCGCCTTCAAATTTATATGGGACCACCCTTGAAATAAGCTCTATCGAACACAAAATTTGAAAATCGGTCCACATTTGGCGGAGATATCGCGTAACATACATAAAAAATACAGATGAATTGAGGACCTACGTTTTTGTTTTCTCCAATTTTGTTTCGTGCATAAGTGTGCGAGTAGTTCTATCTCCCTCGCACGCCTGTATGTAAAGGCCATTCATAATGTGACGTCACGTCGTCTGTACATCCTTTTCCGCCAGACAACTGTTTTATAGTATTGAAAGTGTATTTATTATAATATTGAATAAATATTTTACGATTATTGATAATATTAGCCCTGTAATATTACTGGGGCACGGGCCTCCTCTAATGAGAGGGGTTAGGCCTTAGTCTACCACGCTGGACTAATGCGGGTTGGTACACTTCACATACCTTCGAAATTCCTGCGAAGAAATTCTCGGGTATGCAGGTTTCTCACGTTGTTTTCTTTCGCCGTTATAGCAAGCGATATTTCACAATGAAAACACACTTAACATCGAAAAGTCAGAAGTGTATGCCCAATTTTGGGGTTGGTCTCGAACCTCCGACACTTGTCTCGGCAGTCCGTACCATTCCCAACTGAGCTATCGCTACTCTTATTATAATATTTGCTTTTGGTAGTATATTCATATCAGAACGGATGGCGACCACCGTACACATAGTGCTAAAACCTGCCATAGTGACCCACACGTGTGGCTCGCGTTCCAGGATCAGCCAGTGTACTACCAGTTCTCTCGAGGGGCTTCCGACATGACTTGAAGGTTGGTTAGGATGGGTATGGGGGTATCCCAGTGTCTGCATCGGTCATCCGCCTGTTTGCTGCAAGCCCCTCGATTTGCTTCTCCCCTCTTCGGATTCGGAGTGTGAAGAAGCGTAAATAGGCCGGCATGATTCTGGCGACTACTGATAAACCCATTGTTTGTCAGTGGGAGTTTTTTTTGGACTGCACTACGCTTAGCATCGAGTGCAGATGCACTGGGCCTGGATAAAAAAAATCGCTAGTTCGCCCCTGCCTACCCCTACGGGGATACAGGCGTGAGTATAATTATGTTTATGTATGCTATCAGACCCTAAGTTATGCTTTTACTAACTTTTGACCCCTGAATTTTAATTGCATTACTTTACATTGTCCATTGTTATCGAAAATAAATTAACCTTAGTAGTTTTGTATTATAATACATTTGAATACCATTTTCACTGTTAACTACAAGGTTGAAACTCAATGGCGTCATACTTTTAACCCCTTACTTATAAAAATATTTAAGCGTTGCTTATCTTTAACCGTAGGTACCTTTCATTTTTAAACAATGTAACGCAAGGAAAAAAGTGACAGGTTATTCTTAACCATTTGCTCAGCTAAAACGTCTTTTATAAGTAAGACCCATAACGTTTACAAGTTTAGGCGTCTGGAACAATGTGAAAATCACGTTGCAAGATTCCATTACATAGATATATAGATGATTAAGAAAGAAAGAAAATAAATTATTTTCCGCTCAAATATAAAAAAAATACAATTTGAATAAAAAAATATAAATAACATTTATAGTCCGATTGCTAATTAGAAGGAGTAAACTGACAGATCCTAATGTCACTTTCCAAAATAATGTTGGTTATTTGCAAAACATGGTGATTGATTTAATTCAATTTTTATCATTCAAAGATACAATAACTCAGCACTAGCTTGCAAAATTAGATTTATTGCGAACTATAATTCAATAGACATGCAGTACTAATAACACATTAGGCAGGAATTACGACTTTAAGTCAGACTTTAGAAAATGAAATGGTTCACTGAAATGGGTACTTGACTATGTATAATTTCATACACATTTTTATATGTAATAACAAATAAAACAAAAAAGAAACCCTTCTCTAAAAACCACATCGAAATTGATTGAAAAGTGAGGCAGTAATTCATATTTTAAATTCTGCAATGAGCAAGAGTGGGGGCGTAGTGGGGATATAAAGCGTGTAAAATGGGTGTCTAATCTCTAACGGTCGGTTTCAATAAACGATCTCAGTTTAGAGTGCAGATAGATCGCGATTATGAACCAATCAAATCACGTCATTTGACTGCATCATGTTCAAATTGTGCTCTTATTGGCTAATTTTTGTAATCTATCTGCACATTCTAACTGAGATTGTTTATTGGAACCGGTCGTAAATCGCCTCTGGCTACCCCTCTGGGATACAAACGTGAGTATATGCTCTTTTTGGAGAAACAAGCTCATTAAATTAATTATTAATTGAAACGACAGTAATAAAAAAGCGGAATTCCTTATTAGCGGCCTTCGTTACGTAATAGAGTTAAAAATAAATTCGCACGACAAAACAAAAGTGTCGTAATCCAAAAAAAATGTATTTCTCGTTTCATATTTGACCTTTTGTGAATAAAATCGTATATTTTTCGACCGACATCCAAAAAGGAGAAGGTCCTCAATTCGTCTGTTTTTTTATTATTTTTATGTACCTCTATATTACGCGATATCTCCGCCAAATGTGGACCGATTATCAAAATTCTTTTTGTGTTCGATAGAGCTTATTTCAAGGGTGGTCCCATATAAATTTGGTCACGATCGGAGTTGAAGTCGGTCCGTTAAGTTTTTAAACTTGTGATTATTCCAGTTCAAAAGGAGTAATCAATTCATCAGTTTTTATGTATGTTACGCGATATCTCCGTCAAATGTACTAATTTGGTACATGAAATTTTTTTAAATAATTTTATGTGAAGTTCTTTCCTCAGAGAGGGCTGTCAGGCAGGCGGCCGGTCATAAAAAACTATGCCAAATCCTCTCTGCAACATGTTTGGAAAAGTGTGTTGCGCCGTACCTACAGGATGATATACCTTCAGGTGGGATACACCGGAAATCTCGGCCACCGAGCTGCCACTTGACTTTGGTTTTCTATGAGACAGTGGTATCAAACCGGTCGAGCCTGCCCATTCGTGCTGTACGTAATTGTCTACAGCGTGGCTCTACCACTCAAAAAATGTAACTCCAAAAATTTTTAAAAAATGTGCTTATATAGAAAACGAAAATTACTGTTTTTGACAAGTTTATTTTCTCCTTTTTGCCTGCCCTTAATACCTAATAATAGTAAATTATAATAAAGCCTTTATTTACTCCACATCTCAAATTTTACATTTATAAAAATTACAAAAATTTGTGTTAGTGCTGTTAATATCAGTGATTTATATCTAAATTATTCAGGTTAGCTATTATTTCTTGAGATATGAATCCCTTCTTGGGTGAAGGCCTCCTCCAATGTTTTCCATTTGTCTCTATCATGAGCTGTCTTCATCCAGTCTTTCCCTGCGATATTTATAATGTCATCGGTCCACCTTTTAATAGGTCTTCCAACTTTTCTTTTTCCCATTAGTCCCTTCCACTTAGTACTTTTTAAGGTCCATCTGTTATCTTTTAAACGTGCAATATGCCCAGCCCATTGCCATTTAATTTTTAATGCATATTCTAATGCATCCGCTATCTTTGTCTTGTTCCTGATTGTTTCACTCCTGATTTTATACTCCTGCCCTTATCCCACCGAAATGTGGGGTCAGCGCAACACACTTTTTCAAGCATATTGCAGAGAGGATTTGGCTTAGTTTTTATGACCCGCCGCCTGACTAACGTCAATACCCTTGAGGGATTCAGTCCCGGGCAAATTAAATTAGAAGAATTACTTTGCCCGACCTGGGGTGATACCCAGGTCCTCCCAGTCTACAGCCCATACATGCTGCCACTAGATTAAGTACGCGACAATATTTGAAAAGTATCAAGATTCATTAAATCAATAGCTGTTGTCTTCAAAACGTTTGTAACTGCAGAAAAACTCTGTCTATGCTTGGCCACTCAGTCTAGTATAAAAACGGCATCCGTCACGCATTATACTAATTGCGGGATTTTCCGTAACACTTTGTGTAATTAGGGCCTTATTTGTAAAAACAGTATAACTGAGCAAATGGTTAAGAAATAGCCTGTCTCTTTTATTTTCAAACTATGTGACACAAGAAAAAAGTGACAGGCTATTCCATTGCCATTTAAATAAAATAAATAAATAAACACACCCAACAGTCACACATCTAGTCCTGACCCCACACTAGGTACAACCTGTGTCGTGGGTATCAGAAACTATAAGAGACTTTCGGTCTCACAACACCCAGACTTGAAACAAATATCTATGGGCCACACAAACATTTGTCTCAATGCGGGAATCGAACCCGCGGCCTCTCGCTTCACACCCGGCTACTCGCCCGCTGCGCCACGGAGGCTGTCAATTTTTTTTTTGCTCAGCTAAACTGTTTTTATAACATAAACTTAAAACTAACCTCAAAATTGAACAGTCAAAAGGAATCAGGGCATTAGCTTATCTGTTCCGGCACCGACAACGACTCCAAAGAAAGCAATTTTTTTATAGCAAGAATGGTAAACGCGCAGTTAGGTCACCTGTAGCCCGAGCACGAAAAACTAATGTTAATGTAAATGTATTTGAGTTCGCTGCGCACTGATGACGTTTGGTTAATATTTCATACAAATTTCGTAGACGCGCATCGAGCTGAAATACATTTACGGTTGTCAGAAATTTTCCTGCTCAGGCCGCTGTTAGTGATCTCCAATGCCCATAGACATGATAGCAAAATAATCCAGTAGAGTTTTGACATTCAATTCCATTGCGACTATGATTTGGTTTCATTTATTGACTTAAATTTCCACCGAAATCGAGGTGAAAAGTGCATTAATGTCACTTTAAAAATTACCAAATGACAAGTTCTCGAATCTGATGCGACATTAGCGCACATTTAAACTTTTTCGGTCGAATTTTATATAAACAAATGAAACCGAATCATTTTCTTCTTCTTTTAAAAATAATGGTTTCCACGCATTTGCGATGATTTAGCCAATGTCAAGGTAAATAGAGCAATTATGTTTTCACAATGACCATGAGACCCAGATGTGGATGATCTCAAGGTCCTGCTGGGATTATGGCCGTGATTCCTTCCAGCGCGATGACCTTCACTCGGCAAATCGACCAAACAAATCCATCCAGCCGACGCACCAAGCAAAACCCATCAAAGATCACCGGTTAAAAGTTTCCACACTATACTGTCCATCTTCACTGCAGTTTGATGCATTAAACCACATCACTTAAAAACCAACAAACACAACTCTAGATAATAATATGAAATATTTTTAACAAGCGACGCCCACCCTGTCAGACGTCCCGTCAAAATCCCTCTAAACCGAATCTTGGTTATTTAAGAATTTACATTGGCTAAATAAAGTTAATTTTTTTTCTTTCTTTATACGGGAGCTGATGATCTGAAAAAGCGAAGGAGTTCGCTAAGGAACTTCGAAATAAACTGACCGCACCATATTCCGTATATTATGAACAAGAATAATTGGCACCAAACGATATGTGCTTCTGATTTCTTAAGTTTACGCGAATATAATACATTGAAATAAAACTATTTTTACGGATTCTATCACGATTAGGTTTTAATTATTATTCTCGACGTTTCTAAGGCTTTGCAGTCTTCGTTGTTACGGGTCTGACCCGTTATTTCAAGATATGTGCTTCGTTTCGTTACTTGAGATTTCCGACAGCCCAATTTCCCCTCTCCCTCCCACTCCCCATTCCCCTTTAACCAATCAGCAGGGTTACCACCACCTCTTATAGCAGTATTAATATAATCGTTCTTCGTTTGTTTTGTATGGGAATCGGTACAAGTAAAATCATAAAAATACTGCTATAAGAGGTGGTGGTAAGTGGTAACACCCCAGTCCTCTGACTTTTGACACTCGATTCAATCTTAACTAAGATTCGGTTTAGAGGGATTTTGACGGGACGTCTGACAGGGTGGGCGTCGCTTGTTAAAATTATTTCATATTATTATCTAGAGCTGTGTTTGTTGGGTTTTAAGTGATGTGGTTTAATGCATCAAACTGCAGTGAAGATGGACAGTATAGTGTGGAAACATTTTAACCGGTGATCTTTGATGAGTTTTGATTGGTGCGTTGGCTGGCTTTGTTCGGTCGATTCGCCGAGTGAAGGTCATCTGAGGGACATCGCGCTGGAAGGAATCACCGCCATAATCCCAGCAGGACCTTGAGATCATCCACATCTGGGTCTCATGGTCATTGTGAAAACATAATTGCTCTATTTACCTTGACATTGACCAAATCATCGCAAATGCGTGGAAACCATTTTTTTAAAAGAAGAAGAAGATTAGGTTTCATTTATTTACATAAAATTCCACCGAAAAAGTTAAAATGTGCGCTAACGTCGCATCAGATTCGAGAACTTGTCATTTGGTAATATTTAAAGCGACATCATTGCACATCATTGTCTATGGCCATTGGAGATCACTAACAGGTGACCTAACTGCGCGTTTACCATTCTTGCTATAAAAAAAACTATAGCTACTCATCCACGACAATCATGGCCATAATCATTGTAGCATAATAATATACGACATAATTGTGTTACAATACGGTTAATTACATATTACACCGCAAGAACTCCTTATAGGTATCATTTATAATGAAAATATTGGATAAAAATGTCCGTTAGTACGTTGAATTAATACCCAAATAACTAAAATTGAGTTTTTGGATGAGTGGATGAATACATTTTTAATTTCGATTCGTTTTTCGACTAACTTCCAAAAAGGAGAAGGTCCTCAATTCGTCAAAACAATTCCTGACTTGGGAATCGAATCCAGGACCTACTCACAGTTCATATAAGTACGCTGCCAGTAAGCCACAGAAACTATAGCGTGCCTACACGAAATATCAAAAATGGTCCTTCGAGCAAGATTCTCGAACAAAATCGCGGGAAAAAGGTTATGTAAAAACTAGTTCCCGCAAGCAACCTTTGCGAAGGTTTAATATAATTACAGAGATTTTTTCCTCGATGAGTATAAATGTTAATTAAATAAAAGCCGACTACCGACTGGCTTCAAGCGACTGACGAGCGTTTCTGACGCTGATTATGCTGGACAATTGGATACTCGACTAATTTTAGACCGACTTCCAAAAAAGGAGGAGGTCCTCAATTCGTCTGTATTTTTTATGTATGTTACTCGATATCTCCGCCGAATGTGGACCGATTTTCAAAATTCTTTTTGTGTTCGATAGAGCTTATTTCAAGGGTAGTCCCATATAAATTTGGTCATCATCATCAGCCATAGGACGTCCACTGCTGAACATAGGCCTCCCCTGTTGGAAGCGGCCTGCATCCAGCGACTTCCTGCGACCTTTATCAGGTATAAATTTGGTCACGATCGGTGAATTGGAAGTCGGTCAGTTAAGTTTTTAAACTTGTGATTAGGGTTCCGAATGGCAAATAATCACAAGTTTAAAAACTTATCGGACCGACTTCAAATCTGATCGTGACCTTTATATGGGACCACCCTTGAAAGAAGCTCTATCGGACACAAAAAGAATTTTGAACATCGGTCCACATTCGGCGGAGATATCGCGTAACATAAAAAAAATACAGACGAATTGAGGACCTCTTATTTGGAAGTCGATCTAAAAGGAACCCTTCGGGCCTAAAAATAAAAATAAATCGTGATATAATCCGTATAAAATAATTTTATTTAATGTATTTTTTTTATAACAGAGACTGGCAAACAAGCAGATTGGTCACCTGATGGTGAGTGATCTCCACCGCCCATAAACACCCAAGACACAAAAAGAATCATGGATGCATTGCCAACGTAAAGGAAGGGAAATAGGGATTGGGAAAGGCAGGGGGAAATTGCGCAACCGGAAATTTCTCTCACCGATCGAAACGTGACAGCGAGTTGCCACTTTACGTCGGTTTTTTGTGAGACAGTGGTATCAAATCGCTCGAGTCAGCTAATTAGTGCTGTAGACGTAGTTGTAACGTCACGTAAACTTAAGAAATCAGTAGGAACCTTTATAGTTTTGCCATGTCTGTCCGTCCGTCTTTCTGACCGCAGTTTCTCTCAAAGACTAAGTAGGTACTATAGAGCTGTAATTTGGCATACCTCTACATATCTACAACACTTAAAACGTCGTAGAATAAAATGTTACAAAATATTCTTCAGGGTACCTCCCCTACATGTAAAGTGGAAATGAATTTTTTTCTACTATCCGAAGGTGTAGGGTATCGTTGAATAAGTCTTTCATAAACAATACGGATTTGTGATAACAATTTTTTTTTATTAGAGGGACAGCCTCCGTGGCGCAGTGGGCGAGTAGCCGGCTGTGAAGCGAGAGGCCGCGGGTTCGATTCCCGCATTGAGACAAATGTTTGTGTGGCCCACAGATATTTGTTTCGCGTGTGTGTGTTGTGAGACCGCGCGTCTCTGATAGTCTCTGACACCCACGATACAGGTTATACCTAGTGTGGGGTCAGGACTAGGTGTGTGACTGTTGGGTGTATTTATTATTAGTATTTGTTTACGAAATATTCAGCTGTAATGCTAATTTTTGTTACAGTTAAGTGTCCGCACCCCTACCGGGTAAACGGTTGGTTCTGGAAATGTGAAAAATTCATGGTAGTTACATATACATATAACGAATTTTAAAGGAAAACTATCACGGCTACGCAGGCTTTACGAGTTAATGAGTAATAGACGACCAAAGAAAAAAGTATATTTTCGTACAAATTCTATTGAATACAACATAGATGAAGTTGTGTCTTATGTAAATACGTAGTAAATACCTATATGTTTATGGAAGCTGTGCTTAAAGTTACGTCTAATAAAATTGTATTTAAGTAACAGTTACCCTTACTTCGGAACCCTGTACTGTGCGTGATACACACAGACACACACACGCACACACACACACACAGACACACACACACACACACACACACACACACACACACACACACACACACACACACACACACACACACACACATACACACACACCCAGACACTGATATGCAACATGCACTTGGCCGGTTATATTTTGGATTTAAAGTATTTTCTGCTTCAATGACCTTATAGCACGAGTAATTTTTGGGCCTTCGTATTGTTGGCATCTGGTTAATCACCGATAAGTGTTTTTTACTTAATTTGGAAAGTTAACCTTAAGGTTATGTTCCGGGTAAACAAGTAACAGGCGAGACGCGGCGGTAAAGAGTTTAACTTGACCTACTTGCCCGTTGGGCCCTGTAGTATAAATAAAAGGGGATTTTAATAACTCGACTGCCTCGGTGGCGTAATTGGGTACTTAATCTTTTTTTTTAAAAAGTATACCGGGCTATTTATTAGTTTATCCTAAACATGTTAAAAATATTTCGTAATTTATTTTCATATATGTGGTAGAGGCTCGTCGAAAGCAAAAAAAAACAACTTGTTTCTTCACTTATTCGTCTTTTAATCATAAAACTCACAATTTTAACACTTTTTCACGTAACTTCTTCCACCATTCGTCTTTTTTTCTCTCTCGCACATACGTCGTTCCTTTCCCTCATAGATTCCTTTCCTCGCAGAATATTTAATGTTATCTCAAACTATTGGTTAAAATGAAAAAGAATATCAATAAGATAAAAAAAAAAAAATTTATTCCTACATATATTTAGTTATAAAAAGCAAAACTAATATGTATAATTTAGTTTGCGGCCAAAACGCTACCTGTTAACTGTAGCTACGGGTGACGTCATTGTTTCTTACCATAGATACAAAATCGCTTTTAAAAAAGATATTGAGGAAATCACATTTATGATTTCAAACAAAAAAAAAACGGCTCGGATATTTCGTCGATTCGTCGTCGATCACATCCGCGTTGAAATTAAGTTGAGATTTAAATAAAAATACGAAAAAAAATTACGAAATAACCTGGCAGTATGACTTTTGATCTTAGGTCTTAGGCCCTTGTGGAGCAAATAAACAAAAAAAATGAGTAATCTGACATCATGCATCGTGATTGGTGTTAACCATCACGTGACTCAGATAAAAAATGAAGTATTTAAATTAGTAAAATAACATTATCCTTGGAGTATTTTTAATAAATTCCTATTGCATATGCTATTAAGATGATAAATCTATGTTACTACAGAAATTCATTGATATTAGTTACTATTGTCAAGTACCCAATTATAGTGGTGGGGGCCCGTGGCAAGTTCATTCGATGGAGGTCTTTTCAGCCCGAGACTCTAGGGAACGTACCCATACTACATAACCCATTTTTTGTATCTACATGGCTGCATTCCACTAAGCGTTCACAACGACCACGCTCACGACCGCAGTTTTTCCCGTTCCACTTGCTTGTGAGCGTTACTGTCGTAAACTCAAGTGGAATGGATTATAGAGCGTTTTGAGCATGGAGGTAAATAATACAAACGGCGAGTTAATAAAAATAATGCAAAATATTTAACAGGTTTGGTTATAATCTCTAAGCCTTGAAAATAAACTTTATTAATTATTGTTTAAATCGATTTATATTGAAAAAAAATATAATTTATTTTTTTATATCCGCTGCAGAAACATTCACTTCTACTAAAATATATCTTTCCGCATAAAATAATGTAAGCTTATCGGGCGCCATTTTTGATGCATTGAGTTTTGAAAACGCCGCTATTTTTCTCAACGATCACAACGACCCACCTTTTTAGATGGGTCGTCGTGAGCTTCGCGTGAGCGTAAGTCATGACGTCATAAGTGACGTTTTCGCCGCGACCACAACGACCGCGGTCGTTATGTGGAACGACTAAAGGAGCATTTCAGAGCATTTTGATCGTTGTGGACGCTTAGTGGAACGCACTGATGGTAATGAACAATGACGTCACCCGTATCTACAGTTAACATATAGCGTTTTGGCGGCAAATTAAATTATACGTAATAATTTTTGCTTTTATAAACTAAATATATGAAAATAAATTACTTTTTTTTACATATTAAGGATAAACCAATAACACATACATATACATAAACTCACGCCTGTATCCCCGAAGGGGTAGGCAGAGGCGTACTAGCGAACTAGACCACCCACATTTCGCCGAGCTTAGTTACAATAAATAGCCTTGTATACTTTTAAAAAAATAGTCAAGTACGCAATTGTTATACCAATTCGAGAACTTGTCATTTGGTAACTTTTAACGAGCATTAGCGCACTTTTAACTCGATGTCGGTGGAATTATGACACTAAATTAAATCTAATCGTAATCATAATCGAATTGGGTGTCAAAAGTTACTCTATTGAGGTCTCGGGTTTGATCCCCGGCGACGCCAGTGATCTTTCAATATCAGTCCGGAGTTGGAGATTGTGATATCGCGATAGGCTCGTCTATCAACATCTGGGACGGATATGAGCTCGGTGAAATGTGGATGTTTTAGTTCTCTAATTCGCCTCTGCCTACCCTCTACAGATACAGTCGTGAGTGTATTAATGTAAGAAGCAATTATAATTTATAATAAAAAGTATTTAGAAACGAGAATTTAAATTGAAAGTTTACGCAAAAAATGCAATTAATATGATTTTATAAATCTCTGACCCGGAATTTAATGCAGCGTTGAATTAGAATGCTACTTTCATTTTTGCTGAATATGATTTATTATTACTAGCGATCCGCCTCGGCTTCGCACGGTTTATAGAGCATAATAATAATAATATAATAATAATAATATTAGCCCTGTAATATTACTGTCCCACTGCTGGGCACGGGCCTCCTCTTCTAATGAGAGGGGTTAGGCCTTAGTCTACCACGCTGGCCTAATGCGGGTTGGCAGACTTCACATACCTTTGAAATTCCTGTGAAGAAATTCTCGGGTATGCAGGTTTCCTCACGATGTTTTCCTTCACCGTTATAGCAAGCGATATTTCACAATGAAAATACACTTAACATAGAAAAGTCAGAGGTGTATGCTCCATTTTGTGGTTGGTTTCGAACCTCCGACACTTGTCTCGGCAGTCCATACCATTCCCAACTGAGCTATGGCTGCTTTATTTATAGAGCATATTATACCTTTATTAATATTCTTCATTAGACTGAGTAAACTGACAGATCTTTTGTGTGGTGTGGTTGTGTGGTTGTGACGGCGTCATGTGCCGGGTCGATCACTTCCCTGCAACATGGTCGAGGAGGTCGACGGCTGGCACATGCGTCATATTCGTGAACGGGTGCTGCTTGTGGAGACTGGTCTGCCTGGACTGTTTTGCTTGTTTGTTTCAGCTCAACTTGCCGTGGCTATGGGGGTCACTCAGTGTATCTTGTATGTTACTTTGTCCTATATCCATTAATATATATTGTTATCATGGTTTGGCTGCTCTAATTATGGTCTTTCTGTATCTGGTGCTGTACTGTATTAGTAACTGACTGTAAATTGGTGTTAAAAAGAGCAACGTCAGAGTTTCTTGCCCGTTCTTCTCTGGCGAAACAGCCTTCCGAACAGGCGGTAGAGTTAAAATTTGACGGAATCTAAATAATGTTTGGACATTTTATGGATTTAATAAATATTTTGATCTGATTTTGATTTGATTTGTGTAGACAGTTACGTCTACAGCACGAATGGGCCGGCTCGACCGATTTGATACCACTGTCTCACAGAAAATCGACGTTAAGTGATTGTATAAACTTGATCTTTTTACCGCAGCACTATTTAAATTTTATGAAAAAGTGGCAACATTAAATTTTTTTATAGCAGAGACTGGCAAACTAGCAGATGGGTCACCTGATGGTACGTGATCTCCACCGCGCATAGACACCCAAGACACAAAAATAATCATGGGTGCGTTGCCAATTTAAAAGGAGGAAATGGAAATAGAGGGAAAAGGTATTGGAAAAGGAAGGGTGGGAAATAGGCCACCGAAAATCTCACTCCCCGAACGAAACGCGACACCAAGCTGCCAATTCACGTCGATTAAAAAAAACATGACCGACCTGGAAATCGAACCCGTAGACCTCCCGGTTCACAGCCCGTATACACTACTACAGAAGGCGAAAATCGAATTTTCTAGAGCCATTGAAAATTTTCTTAACCATGTTTATATTACGCATAACACGAGTTGTGTATTCAGTATATTTACCTTTGATTTGGTAGTCAAGCACTCACTTTTTTTGTGATCGAATGATGAGATGAACAAGGTCATCCGATATTACGACGTGAACAGTAGCAGAACCACCAGCACTTTGAATAAATAAATAACACCCAACAGTCACATATAGTCCTGACCCCACAGTAAGATACGAGTCTTGTGTCGTGAGTACCAGGATCTATGAGAGACGCACGCTCTCACAAAACCCAGACCCGAAACAAATGAATAAATAACACCCAACTGTCATATATAGTCCTGACCCCACAGTAAGTAACAAGTCTTGTGTTGTGGGTATCAGAAACTACGAGAGCAGCACGCTCCCACAACACTCAGACCCGAAACAAATAAATAACACCTAACTGTCACATATAGTCCCGACCCCACAGTAAGATACGAGTCTTGTGTCGTGAGTACCAGGATCTACGGGAGACGCACGCTCTCACAACACCCAGACCCGAAACAAATAAATAAACAACACCCAACAGTCACATATAATCCTGACCCCACAGTAAGATACGAGTCTTGTGTTGTGGGTATCAGGAACTAGGAGAGACGTACGCTCTGACAACACCCAGACCCGAAACAAACAAATAAATAAATAACACCCAACTGTCATATATAGTCCTGACCCCACAGTAAGATACGAGTCTTGTGTCGTGGGTATCAGGAACTAGGAGAGACGCACGCTCTGACAACACCCAGACCAGAAATAAATAAATAAATAACACCCAACTGTCATATATAAACCTGACCCCACAGTAAGATACGAGTCTTGTATCGGGGTACCAAGAACTACGAGAGACGTACGCTCTCACAACACCCAGACCCGAAACAAACAAATAAATAAATAACACCCAACAGTCACATATAAACCTGACCCCACAGTAAGATACGAGTCTTGTGTCGTGGGTATCAGGAACTACGAGAGACGCACGCTCTCACAACACCCAGACCCGAAACAAATAAATAAATAACACCCAACTGTCACACACATAGTCCTAAAAAGGAGGGAAATGGGCCACCGGAAATCACACTCACCGATCGAAAAGCGACAGCAAGCTCCCACTTTACGTCGGTTTTCTGTGAGACAGTGGTATCAAACAGGTGGAGCCGGCCCATTGATGCTGTAGACGTAATTGTCTACAGCGTGGCTCTACCACTCAAAAAGCTCGGTGTAATGTGGGTGTTCTAGTTCACTGGTTCGCTTCTACCTACCCCTCCTGGGATACAGGCGTGAGTTTATTTTGTTTGTACAGCGGCCTGAGCAGGAAAATTTCTGACAACCGTAAATGTATTAGAACTCGATGCGCGTCTATGAAATTTGTATGAAATATTAACCAAACGTCATCAGTGCGCAGCGAACTCGAATACATTTACATTTACATTAGTTTTTCGTGCTCGGGCTGCAGGTATTCATAAATTATTCATCTACTTAATTACCTACTTAAAATTTGATTTAAATATTAACATATTTCGGTTTAAGTGCCAAAATTATTTTATAAAATTAAAACATAATTATTAAAAATGCATGAGTTAACTCATATTGCAATGACTTTAGAAGTTTTTTCACCATAATTATGATTAATTAACATCAAAACAGCCTTCGTGGTGCAGCGGGTGGTGTGAAGCAAGGGGCAGCGGGTTCGATTTCCGCACCGAGACAAAAAAAAATGACCCACAAATATTTGTTTCGTGATAGTTTCTGATACTCAGGATACAGGTAAACCTCCGATTGCTAATTAAACGAAGTAAACTGACAGATCGAGTCACTTCCCAAAATAATGTTGCTTACTTTCAAACCATAGTGATTAATCTAGTTCAATTTTTATCATTCAAAGAAACAATAACTCAGCACTAGCTTACGAAATTAGAATTTTATTGCGTATTTTAGAAATTTCGGCTTGACCTTCGACTGAATGTCTGTGTAAATATTATTGATATTTATCGATGATATTGATGAAAATTGCAAATATTACTTTTATTATTTGAGAAAAATTACGTTCGGCACACTCATAGCTTTTGTAAGTTTTGTTTATAATGAACCATAACTATAATTCCAGTAGACATGCCATAACTTAGCATGCAGTAATTTACTATGACTATAATTCCGTAGACATGCAGTACTAATCACACATTAGGCAGGAATTATGACTTTGAGTTGGACTTAAGGAAATGAAAGAATGAAATGGTTCACTGAATTGAAATGTTTAAAATCTTGATGTTTTTACCACAGCACTATTTAAACTTCATGAAAAAGTGGCAACATTCGAAATGTCAGTTTAATCCGGTTAATTAACAATCCTACTATAGTGTGGGTACTATAACATAACATAATATAAGCTCACGCCTGTATCTCCGAAGAGGTAGGCAGAGGCGCACTAGCCAACTAGTACACCCACGTTTCGGCGAGCTTAGTTCCGTCCCAGATGTGATAGGGGGCGAGCCTATCGCCATATCGGGCACAAATTCCAGACTCCGGGCTGATATGGAAAAATCCAATATCACTTTGCCCGACCCGGGGATCGAACCCGAGACCTCAGAACCGTAGTCGTACCGAAATACCGCCACGCCACCGAGGCAGTCTGTAGGTACTATGTATGTGACTATCACGTGTATGTTTTATATGTTAAACGGCGCGAAACTGTTAAAATATACATAATAATAAAACACTTGTGTACCATTTATAATCTGCGCGCGCGTCGACATTAAACCAACTCGGAATAAAGGTGTGTTTACACTAGAGGTCGACAACCAGTGGCCAGTGGGACGCGAGCCTTTTGACGCTTCTATCCATCGATATATATGCCTAGATGCACAGTTGACGCTCAGAAAATGGGACAGCAAAGGAGTGCTTAAGCACTACTTTTCCCTACAGTTGGACGCCGACAGAATTCTAAATTTCAAAATTCAAATTTTAGAACACTTGCTCATTTCATTTCAAAAGCAACTTTATAACATGTGCATAGGGTTATATTTGTGTTGATTTATATTCGAATTTATGGTCTTTGTATAGGATATATTTGCTGGTGGTAGGATATTCGTATCCAACCGGATGGCGACCACCGTGCACATGGTGCTAAAACCTGCCATAGTGACCCACACTCCATGTGTGGTTCGCGTTCCAGGATCAGTCAGTGTACTTCCGGTTGTCCCGAGGGGCTTGCGGCAGGACTTGATGGTTGGTTGAGACGCGTATGGGGGTATTCCTGTATCTTGTATGTACAAACAGTGTGCTTATCTTATCGTCAGAATCATGCAGGCCTATGCTTCTTCACACTCCGAATCCGAAGAGGGAAGAAGCAAATCGACTTTTTTATATTTTTGGAGTATTTTTTTTTTATTTTTACATATTTTTTTTATATTTATATTG
This sequence comes from Clanis bilineata, assembly GCA_036417725.1. Lineage (NCBI taxonomy): Eukaryota > Metazoa > Arthropoda > Insecta > Lepidoptera > Sphingidae > Clanis > Clanis bilineata. The sequence goes on from CM071165.1 coordinate 2,091,603, forward strand.
TTTATGATTGTCAGTAATTTTCCTCCTTGCGCCGCTGAGACCGGAAGGAATCTTTTATAGTCTATAGTTATGCTTACTAAAATGTTGCCGACCACTGGTTTAAAAGGTTGATTTAAACTTTTTGCTCGTTGGCTGTAAAGTTAATTATACCTTTGCCAAAAAAATTACTTAGCAATAAAGTTTTTGATTGAATTTTTATAATGTCATTACATAATTCATAATCTTATTACATAATTCTTTACCTAAAATCATTATTCAGATTATTATGAATAAAGTTTTAAGAACGGAATAACCGACTTCGAGATCTGATCTTCACATTTTGGACCCTTGCAAGAAGCTCTATCGAACACAAAAATACTAAAAATTGGTCAATTTTATATGGGACCACCTATGGAACAAGCTCTGTGTAACATAAAAACATTAAAGCTTACCAAAAACTGAAAACCGACTCTAACATATAAGTCCATATCTTCAAAACTACTCAGCCGATTGCGATGAAACTTGGACTATTCCCTAAATTGAAAGATACCTATGCCAATAAAATACATCTACCGCAATCCGATTTGTAATTTCTAAAATAATCGTGGTCACACATACATACATATATAATAATAATAGCCCTGTAATATTACTGTCCCGCTGCTGGGTACGGGCTTCCTTTACTAATGAGAGGGGTTAGGCCTAAGTCTACCACGCTGGCCTAATGCAAGTTGGTACTCTTCACATACCTTCGAAATTCTTGTGTGGAAATTCTCGTTTATGCAAGTTTCCTCACGATGTTTTCCTTCACCGTTATAGCAAGCGATATTTCACAATGAAAACACTTAACATAGAAAAGTCAGAGGTGTATGCTCCATTTTGGCGTTGGTCTCGAACCTCCGACACTGACTCCGACTTTGGTAATATCATTAATAATACTGTTTATAGAATTAAGTATAGATTACTCTGTTACCTACCACTTAGTTTGCGTGGATTATCATTCTATCACATGGGAACCTTACTTTTTCCAGGATAAAAGGTTTCCTATATGTTAATTCAGGATGTCAGCTACCTCCATATCAAATTTCATCAAAATTGATCCAGACGTTTGAGCGCGAAGAATTAACAAACATACACCCTCACAAACTTTCGTCTTTATAATATTAGTGTGATAATAATATTATCGTCCGACTTAAAAAAAGGTGAAGGTCCTCAATTCGTCTGTATTTTTTTTACGTTTCTCCCGATATCTCCACCAAATGAGATCGTTAGGAACTATGTGTGGGCTGAAGTTAAATAAATTAAATAAATAAATAACACTCAACAGTCACATACATAGTCCTGACCCCACACTAAGATCGAGTCTTGTGTCGTGGGTATCAGGAACTACGAGAGACTTTCAGTCTCACAACACCCAGACCCGAAACAAATATCTGTAGGCCATACAAACATTTGTCTCGGTGCGGGGATCGAAGCCGCGGCCTCTCGCTTCACAGCCGGCTACTCGCCCGCTGCGCCACGGAGACTGTCTTAGTTGAAGGATAGAGTGAAGAATAGCAACGTAAGAGCGAAATGTGGATTGAAGGAAGATGTAGTGACGAGGATTGAAAAAGGAATGCTTCGGTGGTTTGGCCACATTGAAAGGATGGATGAAAGTAGATGAAAGAAATTTATGTAACGGAAGTGAATGGTAGCGTCGGCCGAGGACGTCCTAGACGTACCTTGATACACCAAATTGGCGATCTCCTAAAAAACAGCCAAATAAGGAGTTCTCGTAACCGACGAGCGTGCATGAAAAGATGACTGTGGAAGAAGCGAAAGAGGTGTGCTTGAACCGAGGCAATTGGCGCTCCTTAGACTCTGTCTACCCCAACGGGAAACAGGGGTGAGTTATGTATGTATGTTATTTAATGTATGACACGGTAACACGACATGTAAATACGTTACGAAACTAAAATGGCGGAACTGGCTTCTTAGAAACATGTATATTCGACAGGTTCTCTTATTTTTTAAGACATTGACAATAACAAGAAATGAAACTTTGGAACTGTCGAACTTCGACCAGTAGGCGACAATTGGGTACTTGACTATGTTTGATTTTATACACATATTTATATGTAATAGCAAATAAAACAAAAAAGAAACCCTTCTGTAAAAACTCCTTCGAAATTGGTTGAAAAATGAGACAGTAATTCATATTTTAAATTCTGGAGTGGGGGCATATTGGAGATATCTTGCTATCCCTTACCAACGCATATCGTTATGGCGTGACGTGATTACACTGATATTTCTCTTTCCCGCAGTTTGAAGGTTGGATTATTGGTGGATATTGGATATATCTTGCTATCCCTTACCAACGCATACCGTTACGGCGTGACGTGATTACACTGATACTTCTCTTTCCCGCAGTTTAAAGGTTACACCAAACTTCAAAGGTAAACTTTTTTATTTTTGAGAATATTTCAATATTTCTTTCTGTTCTATATTTTAGACGACGTAACATAACTTAACATAAGCTCACGCCTGTATCCCCGAAGGGGTAGGCAGAGGCGTTCTAGCGAATTAGAACACCCACATTTCGCCGAGCTTAGTTCAGTCCCAGATGTGATAGGGGGCGAGCCTATCGCCATATCGGGCACAAATTCCAGACTCCGGGCTGATATGGAAAAATCCAATATCATTTTGCCCTCGCCAGGGATCGAACCCGAGACCTCAGAACCGTAGTCGTACCGAAATAACACCACGCCACCGAGGCAGTTTAGACGACGTAAATTTCATATAAATTTAATTTAAAAAAATTATCCAATTATAGCACAGATATTTTACATATGGATGTGCCTTTACGATGTGGCTGTGGCATTGGTACCGCGGCGGGGAGGGGCAGGTGGGGGGAAGGTAATATGTATCATAGCCTTGTTTTTATATAGTCATTGTCCGTTGTTTGGCTTTATGGGCGTTATAGAGGCCGTGCTAAATGGTTTGTAAGAAGATATGAGAGCCAAAAGTCTTTGTGGTGAATGCTCAAAAAATATGTTTTTAACCGACTTGAAAAAAAGGAAATTGTCAATTTAATGGGCAATTTCGAAAATGGTACATCGCGAAATATCAGTTATTATCTATAAATGTATAATATATCGATTGAAATAAAACTATTTTTACGGATTCTATCACGATTTGGGTTTCATTTTTAATTTTTATTTCAGTCCAACCCGTGACCACGAAGACTAGAAAGCCTTCGAAACGTCGGGAATAAAAATAAAAAAATAAAACCAAATCGTGATAGAATCCGTAAAAATAGTTTTATTTCAATGAAGAGCATTCGCGTAAACTTAAGAAATCAGTATAATAAATCAATTTTATTTTTATAACAGAGACTGGCTATCGAGCAAATAGGTCACCTGATGGGAAGTGATCTCTACCATCCATAGACACCCAAGACACAAAAAGAATCATGGATGCGTTGCCAACCTAAAAGGAGGAAATGGAAGGGGAGGGAAGGGGATTGGGAAAGGGAGTGGGGAAATGGGCCACCGGAAATCTCACTCACCGAACGAAACGCGACAGCAAGCTGCCACTTTATGTCTGTTTTTAATGAGGCAGTGGTATCGTACCGGTCGAGCCGGCACATTCGTGCTTCGTGGTTTCGGGTTTGATACTCGGGTCGGGCAAAGTGATATCGGATTTTTCCGTATCGACCCGGAGTCTAGAATTTGTGCCCGATATTGCGATAGGCTCGCCCCCTATCACATCTGGGACGGAACTAAGCTCGGCGAAATGTGGGTGTTCTAGTGCGCTAGTGCGCCTCTGCCTTCCCCGTCGGGGATACAGACGTGAGCTTGTGTTATGTTATTTAAATTGTAATTAACACTTAGGACCACTAACAGCTCCGCGATAAACTTCTGTTTATCCCAAATCTCGATTTAAAGATAGAAGTCAGCTGTAGGATAAATTATGTTTAGATTTAACTCTATAGGTAATAGCGTATATACCATAAAAATGACAAAATAAAAAACTTTAAACCAACTTAATTGAATTGCCTCGGTATCGTATATTGCGGCACGACTAACGTCCTGCGGTCTCGGGTTCGATCCCCGGGTCGGGCAGTGATATTGGGTTTTTCCATTCAGCGTCAGCCCGGAGTTGGAAGTGGCGATATTGGAAACTGGCTTGATAGCCCGTCTATGTCTTTCTACCTGCTCTTATCCCACCTTACTGTGGGGTCAGCGCAACACACGTTTTCAAGCATGTTGCAGAAAGGATTTGGCTTAGTTTTTACGACCGGCCGCCTGCGTGACGTCAACACCCCTGGGGATCCAGTCCCAGGCAAATTAAATTAGAAAATTTACTTTGCCCGACCTGAGAATCGAACCCGAAACGAACTCCCGGACCACATATATGCTGCCACTAAACCGAGGAGGCTTTGGTTTAAAAGTAGTCCAAATTGCGCCATTATGCGTGTAAACATTTGAGCACAGCACTGTAAGGTCGGAGGTTCAATGCCTTTTTCGAAATTATATTCTCACATTATATTGTGTGAACGACGCCAATTAGAACAATTATTAAAACTTAAAAAAACTTAACGGAGCGCCGTCAAAATGTATGCAATATTGGAGCATGGAATACGCTCTATCGAACACAAAAATAAATTTGGAAATCTGTCCACATTTGGCGAAGATATCGATCACAAAGATTCCATTTCTTTCGAGTTGTCAAATTCGCGATATCTCCGCCAAATGTGGACCGATTTTCAAAATTTTTCGATATTTAGAATTCGTTCGATAGAGCTTATTTCAAGGGTTCCATATAAATTCGGTCTCGAACGGATTTGAAGTCGGTCCGTTAAGTATTTTCAATTATCGCCTGCTATCATCATCAGCCATAGGACGTCCACTGCTGAACATAGGCCTCCCCCAAAGATTTCCAGATCGACCTGTTGGAAGCGGCCTGCATCCAGCGACTTCCTGCGACCTTTATCAGGTCGTCGGTCCACCTTGTAGGCATGTTGTATCGCCTGCTATAACGGTTAAGAAAAACTTCGTGAGGAAACCTGCATACCTGAGAATTGCTCCGCAAGATTTTCAAAAGTATGTGAAGTGTACCAACCCGCATTAGTCCAGCGTGGTAGACTAAGGCCTAACCCCTCTCATAAGTAGAGGAGGCCCGTGTCCAGCAGTGGGACAGTAATATTACAGGGCTAATATTATCAATTAGAAATTGGAATTTGCGCCCGATATGGCGACAGGCTCGCCCCCTATCACATCTGGGACGGAACTAAGCTCGGCGAAATGTGGGTGTTCTAGTCCGCTAGTGCGCCTCTGCCTACCTCTTCGGGGATACAGGCGTGAGCTTATGTATGTATGTAATATTAACACCATATGACCTACTTCCTAAACAGTAAACACCGGAATAAAACTATTAATTCCAAATAATCACGTTTTTGCACAAAAGTTATTGTAAGCATTTTGTATTTATTTTGAAACTCAGCATGTGTTTTCTAAGTATTTATTATTTATGTCATCTTGCTGTGACGTAATTAGATTTTTAACAGACGTCAGAAAAGTCGGTATTTTTTACGTCTGTTACACGTTGTAGGCTTTCTGGGGGTGATTTACAATTAACAGCTGAAAATTATTTATAGGATAATAAACTGAAAACCGACTTCAAAAATGAACACTTAAAAGTAAAAAATAACAATAATTTCACCAAAATACTGATTTCTTAAGTTTACGCGAATGCTATTTATTGAAACAAAACTATTTTCTTGGACAAATGACATCTCAGTTCCAACCCGTGACCACGAAGACTGCAAAGCCTTCGAAACGTCGGGAATAAAAATTAAAACCAAATCGTGATAAAATCCGTAAAAATAGTTTTATTCCACCAAAATAGTTTAGAATTATTATACCTATATTAATTGCCTGATTAATAACACGCAGCGATAGCTCAGTTGGGAATGGTACGGACTGCCGAGACAAGTGTCGGAGGTTCGAGACCAACCGCAAAATGGAGCATACACCTCTGACTTTTCTATGTTAAGTGTATGTTCATTGTGAAATATCACTTGCTAAAACCTGCATACTCGAGAATTTCTTCACAGGAATTTCGAAGGTATGTGAAGTCTACCAACCCTATTTAGGCCAGCGTGGTAGACTAAGGCCTAACCCCTCTCATTAGTAGAGGAGGCCCGTGCCCAGCAGTGGGACAGTAATATTACAGGGCTAATATTATAATAACAAGGAGTTATTCTTCCATCATCAGCTCACCCTAATCGTTCAAAGGAACATAAGTAGCGATTTATACGAGCCTGTAATATTAAAAGAATTATCCAGTAATTCTTAATAGTTAAGGAGTTATATTTTCCATCATCAGCTCAGCAACATCAGATGATGAGTACCAGACGCAAATACCTGAATAGTTTAAGGAAATATATAAAATATTTTTCTAGGATTCCATCATCAGATCCTGACTTTGTGTCAATGGTGGTCCCATTGGGAAGTATACCCTTGGCCGTGGCGCGGCGGGCGAGTAGTCAGATGTGAAGCTAGAAGCCGCGGGTTCGATCCCCGCACCGAGACAAATGTTTGTGTGGCCCACAGATATTTGTTTCGGGTCTGGGTGTTGTGAGACCGAAAGTCTCTCGTAGTTCCTGACACCCACGACACAAGACTAGTATCTTAGTGTGGGGTCAGGACTATGTGTGTGACTGTTGGTTGTTATATATTTATTATTAATAATCACAATTTTAAAAACTCAACTAACAAACGTCCAGCTTGATACAATCGTAATCAAATATATGGGACCATCCTTGAAATAAGCTCTATCGAACACAAAAAGAATTTTGAAAATCGGTCCACATTTGGCGAAGATATCGCGTTATATACATAAAAAAATCAGACTAATTGAGGACCTCCTCCTTTTTGAAATTCAGTCGAAAAACATACATAGGAGTTGAGTACCTCCTTTTTTTACCCTTTTCGAGTCGTTTAAAAATATGATCACAAAAACATTTGCTGTTAGACCTTTGCAACTATTAATCTAAAGATTTTCCGCATTCAATAATAATTTAAATTATAGCCAAACCGGTTTATCTATAATATTGTTGCGTATTAAAATTCGAACAAGTTAAGTGAGGTGAATAATCTTTATACTCGCTTGTTCTTACTTAATATTAATGGTTCCGGGTTTGAAGGAATTTGAATAGCACAACCATAATCATATCAGCACCACTGGGACGTCCTGGGTTCGATTCCCAGGTCGGGCAACATTTTTCATACAGTTTTTGCTTTTATCACCCTTATGACAAATTCCATAACGGTGTCGAATTTTATTCTACAATGCTGTCTCCGTGGCTAATTGTATTTCGGTACGACTACCGTCCTGAGGTCTCGGGTTCGATCACCGGGTCGGGCAAAGTGATATTGGATTTTATCATACCAGCCCGGAGTCTGGAATTTGTGCCCGATATGGCGATATGCTCGTCAATCACATTTAGGACGGAACTAAGCTCGGCGAAATGTGGGTGTTTCTATGTAGTTCGCTAGTGCGCCTCTGCCTACCCCTTTGGGGATATAGGTGTGAGCTTATGCTATGTTATTAATCTTATATCAAAGCTGTAAGCCAGAAAAGTAAAAAAAAAGTAAGTACCACATAGAAAACACATAAAAAATAATATAAAAAACAACAAAGAGTTCAGTTTTGACACTTATGCTTATACCTTAACTCCTACAATTTCACAAAAAAATGTATCTTAAATTCTATATAATTTACAGTCATTTTCCTAATCGCGATAGCCTATGTAACTCAATTTTGAAAAATATTTTTTTTTCAAACGGGGGCAGTATGTACAAGCATCTCAATATGGAAAACTGTTAGTTATGCCCTTTTCGTAACAGCGGTAGTATTTTTATGCAATTTAAATATTAAAAATATAATTAAAAAAAAATTGTAGTTGGGTGCTTATTTTTAATGACTATAGAGTTTTTCATTTGGTCCCCGCTCCCGTTGAAGTCTTTTGTAGGATAAAAGCTACGTTACTCGGGAAAACGCATCTTTACTATAAATATCATTTTCTTTCAACGCCGTTAACATCATTTGCGCAAGGCTGTATTCACGTTTATAACACAGAGATGGTAGGCAGATACATGCAGATAAGAGTTAGCAGAAATGCAAAACAAACAAAAAAATTTAACGTAATTTTAAAACTCTACCTAAATTTTATAAATAGAGGCGTTTAAATTCTTTGATAGAGGCGACTCATGACCATCTGTGATTCAATAAAGGTAGGTAATATTAATAACATCAATATTTGGTTAAACGATAAGGCTCACACAAAGAAAAACCTCAGTGGACAAAACCTCAAAAAAACAGTACAGTCAAATACCGTTAAAACGTAAAAAAGTAATTCACATAGTTTATAATCACAAGTTACTTAAGAACCGACTTCAAAATTATCTAACCGTGATCATAATATGAAACCATCCTTGGAATAGATAACTATTCCAAGGATGGTTTCAATATAAATTGAACACAAAAAGAATCTCAAAAATCGGTCCACATTTGGCGGAGATAAAATACAAAACGGTCCGCATTTGGCGGAGATATCGCGTAACAAAAAAATCCAGACGAATTGAGGACGTTCTCCTTTTTTGAAGTTGATCGAAAATTAAAAAAAAAACTTACCAGAAATATCACTGTATCACTTTAACAATACACACGTCTGTCTTTAACGGTGGTCAACCATCAACTGGCGCCTTGCTCGTTATGACTAACAAGGAATCGTATATACAGAGGCGTACTGGGCGGTCATACACGTTCCTACAGCCGGGTTTCCTGTACTAATTGCTAAATAATCACAAGTTTAAAAACTTAACGGACCAACTTCAAATCCGATCGTGACCAAATATATGGGACCACCCTTGAAACAAGCTCTATCGAACACAAAAAGAATTTTGATAATCACAAGTTTAAAAACTTAACGGACCGACTTCAAATCCGATCGTGACCAAATATATGGGACCACCCTTGAAACAAGCTCTATCGAACTCAAAAAGAATTTTGAAGATCGGTCCGCATTCGGCGGAGATATCGCATAACATACATACAAAAAAATACAGACGAATTGACGCTAAACGAATTTTCGTCCTCCTCCTTTTTGAAGTCGGTTGAAAAAAAGAAGAAAAAAGAAGACGCCTGGGCCGATTCGACAAATTATTTTTTTGTTTAAAAGGGTATACTTCTCAGGTGGTCCCATTGGTACTAAGTCAGGATCTGATGATGGGATCCTAGAAAAATCGAGGGTAACCCTCAAATTTTATAAGGATCCATAGTGTTTTATATATTCCCTAAAACCATGTATTTGCGTCTGGTGCTCATCATCTCATGTTGCTGAGCTGATGATGGAAAATATAACTCCTTAACTATTAGGAGTTGATGGATATTTTGTACAATACATATTACAGGCTTCTGAACACTAAAATAAGATAAATAATAATAAAAGTTTAACTAAATTGAAAACTGACTTCAAAAACGAACACTTAAAAGTACAAAATAACAACAATTTCATCATTTTATCTGCTTCGGCCTCAGCAACGACTCCAAAGAGACTAAGAAATTGTTGTTATTTTTTACATTTAAGTGTTCGTTTTTGAAGTCGATTTTCAGTTTAGTTAAACTTTAACTAGCATCAACCATAGCAGAATTTTCTCAAATGTTGACGCTAGTTATTAGCATTTTGTTTATCTTCTTCAAGTGCCTCTCCATCACTGAAGGTTGGCAGTCAGCTCCTTGAACCTCTCCTTATCCATGGCTATACGGAACAGCTCTTCAACGGTTTTTATTCCAGTCCACTCCCTTATATTACGCAGCCATGACTTCCTTTTCCTTCCAACAGCTCTTTTTCCTGCTATTTTACCCATCATGATGTTTTTAAGTAGATGGTACCTAATACTGACTGCCTCGGTGGCGTGGTGGTATTTCGGTACGACTACGGTTCTGAGGTCTCGGGTTAAATCCCCGAGTCGGGTAAAGTGATATTGGAGTTTTCCATATCAGCCCGGAGTCTGGAATTTGTGCCCGATATGGCGATAGGCTCCATCCATTGCCTGCTAGCATTCCTGCCATATCCAATTCCCTTTCCTACAAATCACAACTTCTTATCAAAAACCCCTCCTTCTTATTGTGTCTATACCTGCCTGCTTTTTTAGGGTTCCGAAGATAAATGGCAAAAAAGGGACCCTTATAGTTTTGCCATGTCTGTCTGTCTGTCTGTCTGACCACTGTTTATCTCAGAGACTATAAGTACTACAGTGCTGTAATTCGGCACGAGTATACATATCTATCAAACTCAGAAACGCGTGAAATAAAATCTTGAATTGTTTTTTTAGGGTACCTCCCCTACATGTAAAGTGGGGGTGATTTTTTTTCTCGGCTATCCTATAGTGTGGGGTATCGTTGTATAGGTCTTTCAAAAACAATGAGGGTTTGCAAAGTCAATTTTTCGATTGGAGGCTCTGTTTTCGAAATATTAAACTTAAAAGTGAAAATTTTTGGTTGAGTATGGCGTCCTCCCCCTCTATTTCCAAAACGGTTGGTTTTAGATACGTGAAACAATTCATAGTAGTAGCATATATCATGAACTTTAAAGGAAAACTATAGCGGCTAACCAGGCTTTACAAGTTAATGAGTAATAGACGACCAAAGTAAAAAGAAAAAAATCGTACAAGTTATTTTAAATATCACTTATATGAAGTTGTTAGTTATGTAAAACAGGTAGAAAATATGAGTTTATGGACCATACACTTAAAATGATGTCTAATCAGTTAGTAACGGTCGCCTTCTTGGTCTAGTGGCAGCATTTATGGGCTGTGGATCGGGAGCTGTGTTCGATTCCCAGATCGGGCAAAGCAAACCCCCAGAGAGGGTTCACATCAGGCAGGCGGCCGGTCGTAAAAAGCAAGGCAAATCCTGTCTGCAACATGATTGCAAAAGTGTGCTGTGCCGACCCCACATTAAGATAAGGGCAGGTAAAAAAAACTTACTTCGGAACCCTGTACTGTGCGTGATCAGATATGTAGCAAGCACTTGCCCGGTTTTTTATTTTATGATTATTTTTAAATAGTATGTAACTTGCAGATCAACACCCGTGACCTTAATTTACATAATAATATAATAATATTAGCCCTGTAATATTACTGTCCCACTGCTGTGCACGGGCCTCCTCTACTAATGAGAGGGGTTAGGCCTTAGTCTACCACGCTGGACTAATGCGGGTTGGTAGACTTCACATACCTTCGAAATTCCTGTAAAGAAATTGTCAGGTATGCAGGTTTCCTCACGATGTTTTCCTTCACCGTTATAGCAAGCGATATTTCACAATGAAAATACACTTAACATAGAAAAGTCAGAGGTGTATGCTCCATTTTTGGGGTTGGTCTCGAACCTCCGACACTTGTCTCGGCAGTCCGTACCATGCCCAACTGAGCTATCGCTGCTAATAATTTACATAAATAATGTGTAAATAATGATTTATTTAAATATATATATTTCCCGGGACTGGATCCCTCAGAGGGGACGTCAGGCAGGCAGCTGGTCGTAAAAACTTAGCTAATCCGATCTGGGAATCGAACCCACGACCTTCCAGTCCACAGTCCATATACGCTGCCACTAGACCAAGGAGGCGACCTATACATCATAACATAACATAAGCTCACGCCTGTATCCCCGAAAGGGTAGGCAGAGGCACACTAGCGAGCCAGAACACCCATATTTCGCCGAGCTTAGTTCCGTCCCAGATGTGATAGGGGGCGAGCCTATCGCCATATCGGGCACAAATTCCAAACTCCGGGCTGATATGGAAAAATCCAATATAATATTTTGCCCGACCCGGAGATCGAACCCGCGACCTCAGAACCATAGTCGTACCGAAATACCACCACGCCACCGAGGCAGTATACATCATATACAGAAAGAAACATTGAAGTTTTGTCAAAAATAAAAATTCTGGTGGTAACTGCCAAACAACATAAAGTACCGAATTTTAACTGTTATTTTACCGTTACTTTTGTCTAACCTTTGAACTTTCAAGATATAAGTCAAGTAAAGAATATTGAAAAATGTGATATTGGATTTTTCCATATCAGCCCGGAGTCTGGAATTTGTGCCCGATATGGCGATAGGCTCGCCCCCTATCACATCTCGGACGGAACTAAGCTCGGCGAAATATGGGTGTTCTAGTTCGCTAGTGCGCCTCTGCCTACCCCTTCGGGGATACAGGCGTGAGCTTATGTCTATGACAAAACATCTAAACAAAACATGGTATTTTCGCCCGACTTCCAATTTCCAAAAAGGAGGAGGTCCTCAATCTCAAAATGTGCACCGATTTTCAAAATTATTTGCTGTGAATGTTTTCACGTATCCAAAACCACCAGACGGACGGTCAAGGCGAAACTATAAGCCTTCGTGGCGCAGCGGGCCAGTAGCCGGCTATGAAGCGAGAGGCCGCGGGTTCGATCCCCGCACCAAGACAGTATTTCGAAAGTGGTAGAGCCACGCTGTAGACAGTAACGTCTATAGCACGAATGGACCGGCTCGACCGGTTAGATACTACTGTCTCACAGAAAACCGACGTAAAGTGGCAGCTTGCTGTCGCGTTACATTCGGTGAGTGAGATTTCCGGTGGCCCATTTCCCCACTCCCATTCCCAATCCCCTTCCCTCTCCTTCCATTCCCTACTTTTAGGTTGGCAACACACCCATGATTTTTTTTATGTCTTGGGTGTCTATGGGCAGTGGAGATCACTGACCATCAGGTGACCCATCTTCTCGTTTGCCAATCTCTGCTATAAAAAAATAAGACAAATGTTTGTATGGCCTACAGATATTTGTTTCGGGTCTGGGTGTTGTGAGACCGAAAGTCTCTCGTAACTCTGATACCCACGACACAAGACTCGATCTTAGTGTGGGGTCAGTACTATGTATGTGACTGTTGGGTGTAATTTATTTATACAATTTATAAGGGTTTCTTTTTTACCATTTTGCTTCGGAACCCTAAAAAGGTGCAGGAAACTTGAATTTTACGATATCGATCCATATGATTATGTAAATAAAAAATACATTTAAATTATTTATTAAATACAAATCAAAATGATGTAATAACTTCCTCGGTGGCGTGGTTGTGTTTCGGTACGACTACCGTCCTGTGGTCTCGGGTTCGATCCCCGGGTCGGGTAAAATTATTTTGAATTTTCGCAAATCAGTATTAGCCTGGAATCTGGAATTTGTGATATGGCGATAGGCTCGGCCCCTATCACATCTGGGACGGAACTAAGCTCGGCGAGATGTGTAGTCGTATTTCGGTATGTCTACCGTCCTGAGGTCTCAGGTTCGATCTCCGGCTCGGGCAAAGTTATATTGGACTTTTTCCATATTAGCTCGGAGTCTGGAATTTGTGCCCGATATGGCGATAGGCTCGCCCCCTATCACATCTGGGACGGAACTAAGCTCGGCGAAATGTGGGTGTACTAGTTCGCTAGTGCGCCTCTGCCTACCCCTTCAGGGATACAGGCGTGAGCTTATGTTATGTTAATACGTAAATACGACTATTTACGAATTAATATATACATTCGTCATATACAAAAGTAATATATTACGTATGCACCTGATTTTAATATGTTCGTTACCAATAATTTATATGCAATGTAAATTCCAAATGTTTTAATTAGCCAGCAAAAAATAGAGGATGTTCGTCACGCGTTTTAGCACGCTTGTAATGTATGATAATAACATAATATAATATAATATTAGCCCTGTAGTATTACTGTCCCACTGTTGGACACGGGCCTCCTCTACTAATGAGAGGGGTTAGGCCTTAGTCTACCACGCTGGCCTAATGCGGGTTGGTACACTTCATATACCTTCGATATTCCTGAAGGAAATATCGGGTATGCAGGTTTCCCCACGATGTTTCACTTCATCGTTATAGCAAGCGATATTTCACAATAAAAACACACTTAACATAGAAAAGTCAGAGGTATGCTCCATTTTGCACTTGGTCTCGAGCCTGCGACACTTATCTCGGCAGTCCGTACCATTCCCAACAGAGCTATCGCTGCTTTTAATATTTTACTAACCAATAATTTATATGCAATGTAAATTCCAAATGTTTTAATGAACCGACAAAAAATAGAGGATGTTTGTCTCGCGTTTTAACACGCTTGTAATGTGTATAACAGAATTCACCGTCATTTTTAACGACTGTAGCCCGAGCACGAAAAACTAATGTAAATGTATTCGAGTTCGCTGCGCACTGATGACGTTTGGTTAATATTTCAAACAAATTTCATAGACGCGCATCGAGTTCGAATACATTTACGGTTGTCAGAAATTTTCCTGCTCAGGCCGCAGGTTATTTTGATTTGTACACGTCATACCACTACAGCATGCAGCATGACATGTCTGTGGACCGGGCGGTTCGATTTCCAGGTCGGGCACAGCAAATTTTCTAATTTAATTTGTCTGGAACTGGATCCCTCATAGGGGGTTGACGTCAGGCAGGCGGCCGGTCGTAAAAACTAAACCAAATTCTCTTTGCAACATACTTGAAAAAGTGTGTTGCGCCGACCCCACATTAAGGTGGGATAAGGGCAGGTAGAAAGAAAGACACGTCATTCCACTACTATTAAATACAATACTTATAGCGCGTCGCCTAAATACGCGCCTGCGTTACGTAGTACCACCCTGGAGGCCCCGCTCCCAAGCCTACGAGTTGCCACACTCTGTAAAAAAATAACTTTTCCCGGTGATTTCCCTTTAGTCTGGGCATTGAAGTTGAATTGACAGTTTTTTGAATCCCTTAGGAAATGCAAAAAAATAACTATTCGTATGGCTTACTTCGATGATGTTCCATCAGTGTTATCTAGTCCTAAATAGTTGAACTCATAGTTATCTAGTCCCTTGCTAGTCCATCCAACGCTAGATGGCCCTAAAGAATATATTGACGTTCCGATATTTTATTCTCATAACATCGATGTATCGATGTTATCGAAATTAAACATCGATGTCAAAACATCGATATTTTCCAGCTAAATATTGATGTTTATTAAACATCGATGAATATCGATCATCCCTAGTTACCGTCTTACGGGGTGGGTGTCCGCGAGGACGTCCTCGCTCGCCGGAGCCTATGTTTGTTTCTGTTCCGAGCCTAGTTCCCACTATCTGGTTTTGCCTGTACAATAAATGTACCTAGTGCGTAGAGTAAAAGACTATTACATTTACGTAGTGGTGTTTTTTTGGCTTTAACTCACCCCCGTATAATTTTATTGCCGTAATTAGTGCATCGGCGATAAACTAAACATTTCGATCGACTTCTAAAAAGGTGAAGGTCCTCAATTCGTCTGTATTTTTTTATGTATGTTACTCGATATCTCCGCCAAATGTGGGCCGATTTTCAAAATTCTTTTTGTGTTCGATAGAGCTTATTTCAAGAGTGGTCCCATATAAATATAATTTGGTCACGATCGGTAAATTGGAAGTCGGTCAGTTAAGTTTTGTTTTATTTTAATAAGTACCGCCCCTCCGTCTCCTCAACCCTCAGGTAAAAATAAATAAAGTAAAAAAATAAAGTTCCTCTCTTTCTTTCTTTATTATGGAGCGTTTTTATTGCAAATATGCCCGTATGAGGTGTCATGAATAATATTAGATCGTTAATGACCGTGACGGACATTCAAGGAGATGACGTCACGTCCTTCGCTGTGTATCATATGCCAGTAACTCCTACCAGATTTAAATCTCTTAGGGCGACTTGCGCCACTATAACTAACCCACGGTTAGTCCTAACCTCAGGTTAAATTGAAAAAGATATATTAATGACATGTAATATATGTTAACGTTGTTTTTAAAAAACGGTGACGTCAGCACGGCTGACGTCATTTTTGACAATAAGATGATTAGTCATCTTATTCATCAATAGTGAACACTGAAATTCACTAACTCCCTTTATTAACGGTGCTCAAGAGCACCGTCTAGTCAGGGATGTGGACAGTCCGAGTGCCGGAGCACGACTGTGTCGAATTTGCTCTGAACACTCCTTTACTCGATACCGAATATCGAATGTCAAATAAATAATTATAACGATTATTTTAACTTTTTAGAATCTTTTAACGATTCAGCAGTTTAACAATTGTAAAGTGAATTAATAACGTGAAATAACAACGGCTTTTTAAATAAGCGTGCGATTTTGCGCCGATACGGCCATTCTGATAGGCGGTGCGTGCTCTGCACCAGCCTTGTAATTTGTTAATACTCGTAGAACATTTTTTTTTTCTTTTCTTTCTTTCTTTCTTTCCATTTGAAATAGCACGTGCTCCTATTGAAAGCTTGTGGTTGTACGCCGATACGGTCATTTTGAAAGGCCTCGTTTATTATTGCGAATTTAAGGTTCCGATTTTTTTTTTTAAACTACCACCGGATCCAAACGCGGCCCTGCCTGAGAAGACCCGGCGAAACAAACTCAGCGGGCAAAATTACCTAGCTCACAAAACAATTTCCCGAATTGACCACTCTGGATTTTTCAAATTAACACTTATGATTTTTCAAGTTGATCACTGATGTTGATATTTAGACTCCAAAAATGACTGCAACAGTGTCACTTACACCGTCTCGACCAATCCTGACCATAAATCAGATAGTTTTGTTTTTGCATTGAATTCTGAGATGAAATTGCACACAAATCAAAATACGGATATTTAGACGCACCTCGTGCCCTAGTTTATATGGTTTTTAGAGGAGGTATCCGACCAGCCCTGCTAGACCATATTATAAACATTTGTAGAAATGTTCCACACAATGCACTTTTTATGAATCAGTAGTCAGAGTGCGAATGCTCCACGCATCTATGCACTTTTCTTACGGGGATGATGCCGTGGTCCACAGGGGTTCTAAAGGAACGGGAAGGGTCGATGCTGTGGCGCTGAGCGGTCCTGTACGCCGTGGTCCACAGAGGCTCTGAAAAGATTTTTTTTTTCATTTTGTGCAAATGTTCCACACATTAATGCACTTTATTGTTAAGGATGAAGCTGTGGTTCGGAGCGGTCCCGTACGCCGTGGTCCACAGTTTTTTTTTTTTTAAACGATGATGCTGTGGTTCTGAGCGGTCCTTTACGCCGTGGTCCACAGGGGGTTCTAAAGGAACTGGGAAGGATGATGCTGTGGCCTGGACCTTTATTATTAACCGTGGTCCACAAAGGACCTGAAAAACTAGTTCGAAAGTATCGATCGGACTGAAAGTATCTCGGATTGAAAGTATCAGTCGGATTGAAAGTATCAGTCAGACTGAAATATCAGTCGGATTGAAACATCAGTCGGACTGAAACATCAGTCGGACCGAAACATCAGTCGGACTGAAAGTATCAGTCGGACTGAAATATCAGTCGGACTGAAATATCAGTCGGACTGAAAATATCCGTGGGATTGAAAGTATCCGTGGGATTGAAAGTATCCGTTGGATTGAAAGTATCCATCGGATTGAAAGTATCCGTTGGATTGAAAGTATCCATCGGATTGAAAGTATCCATCGGATTGAAAGTATCCATCGGATTGAAAGTATCCATCGGATTGAAAGTATCCATCGGATTGAAAGTATCCATCGGATTGAAAGTATCAGGGCAGAAAGGTTCAAGTTAAATGAGTGGGATAGCGATCCCACTTCTGATGTCGGAGGGCCAACGCTAACGTTGTTTTTAAAAAACGGTGACGTCAGCATGGCTGACGTCATTTTTGACAATAAGATGATTAGTCATCTTATTCATCAATAGTGAACACTGAAATTCACTAACTCCCTTTATTAACGGTGCTCAAGAGCACCGTCTAGTCAGGGATGTGGACAGTCCGAGTGCCGGAGCACGACTGTGTCGAATTTGCTCTGAACACTCCTTTTATAGGGTGCAATATTTGCAACTACCTACTCGATACCGAATATCGAATGTCAAAGAAATAATTATAACGATTATTTTAACTTTTTAGAATCTTTTAACGATTCAGCAGTTTAACAATTGTAAAATGAATTAATAACGTGAAATAACAACGGCTTTTTAAATAAGCGTGCGATTTTGCGCCGATATATATATTAATGACTGCCTCGGTGGCGTGGTTGTATTTCGGTGCAACTGCCGTCCTGAGGTCTCAGGTTCGATCCCCGGGTCGGGCAAAATGATATTGGATTTTTCCATATCAGCCCGGAGTCTGGAATTTGTGCCCGATATGGCGATAGGCTCGCCCCCTATCACATCTGGGACCGAACTAAGCTCGTCGAAATGTTGGTGTTCTAGTTCTCTAGTACGCCTCTGCCTACCCCTTCGGGGATACAGGCGTGAGCTTATGTTATGTGTTATGTTATGTAATTAATTAAATATCATCATATATTATCTGTAATTACAAATCACATCAAATCAAAATAATTTATTTATAAGCATAGGTATTTTCATAGATGTTTACTACATAGTGCTGTACAAGTTCTCCATGCCTTGCCGTTAAACGGCATACAAATATTGATTGTGTGATTGCAAGCTTATATCACTTCACACATAATTAAAATTATACGTAGGTATATAATGGGGAACTTGCACGAAAATTATAACGAGAAATTGTATAGATAAATCAATAGACAAAACCTTGAAATGTGCTATGATGAAATTTGTAGTATAAAATAATTGATATTTTACAAAATATCTTAATTAGAAATTACGTGTAATGGAACGTTATTGCAAAACCCAAGTGACGTCGTTGCATTAGGCAGTGTTTCCAGGTTGGGGTATTTTTCCCAATTTTGCGGAAAACTGTTGTTATGTTTAGTATGGCGCTTGATGAATGAGATTTCGGAGGTCCTCCTCTTTCCAAATTCTTTTCTTCATGTAACTTTCCCACCGCTCCGCTCAGGATTCAAGAGTGCAACTTATTTTTACTTCGTTATTTAATGAATACCTGCAACATTTTTGGGGAAATTTTTGTTCGGCATGGGGAAATTTTAAACGATAGGCAATTATAGCGATTCAAACGTCATTCCAGACAATGTCACTAGCCGTCAGTGTCAACTGAGATGTCAACAAAAAGCAATTTTTACGCGGTGACGTCACGTCCTTTTTTAACGCGGGGTTTTGAAAGTCATATTTAGACTTGGGATAATTAAATGATTTGTGCATATTTTTATGTTTTTGTTTCTGGTGTGTTTATTTGAGACGTAGTTCTTTACAATGAACTAATAAAAAAATTACACGCAAGTTCCCTATTATTGGAAAGTTTAACAACAAATAAACTCTTATATAACAAATTAACACAAATGAAAAAGAGATCAATGATAAAGTCTCATCATTTAAATCTTCTATCTACATGTAGTACATGTAATGAATTACATCATCATCATCATCATCATCAGCCACAGGACGTCCACTGCTGGACATAGGCCTCCTCCAAATATTTCCAGATTGATTTTTTGATAAGAAAGCTATTAGTAATTAGTTCCCTGATCCCTAAACTAAGTTTTTTTTATAGCAGAGACTGGCAGACGAGCAGATGGGTCAACTGATGGTAAGTGATCTCCACCGCCCATAGACACCCGAGATACAAAAATCATGGGTGCGTTGCCAACCTACCTGAAAGGAGGGAATAGATGAGAGGGAAAAGGGATTGGGGAAGGGGGCATGGGAATGGGCTACCAGAAATCTTACTTTCTTTCTACCTGCCCTTATCCCACCTTAATGTGGGGTCGGCGCAACACACTTTTTCAAGCATGTTGCAGATAGGATTTGGCTTAGTTTTTACGACCGGCCGCCTGCCTGACGTCAACCCCCTATGAGGGATCCAGTCCCGGGCAAATTAAATTAGAAAACTTGCTTTGCCCGACCTAGGAATCGAACCCAGGACCTCTCGGTCCACAGCCCATACATGCTGCCAGTAGACCAAGGAGGCGGCAACCGGAAATCTTACTCACCGAACGAAATGCGACAGCGATAGCACTTTACGTCGGTTATCTGTGAGACAGTGGTATCGAACCGGTCGAGCCGGCCCATTCGTGCTGTTTAGACTGTCTACAGCATGGCTCTACCACTAATATATATATTGGGAGTCATAAAATGCTACAAATATTTTATCGATAAAAGTTTTTTCTTTGCTTTGCCTGTCCATAATAAATAGCAATATCACTCTAAGAGGATTATAGTTTCGCAAAACATTCATACATAAACTCTCGCCTGTATCCCCGAAGGGGTAGGCAGAGGCGCACTAGCGAACTGGAACACCCTTTTCGCCGAGCTTAGTTCTGTCCCAGATGTGATAGGGGGTGAGCCTATCGCCAAATAGACTCTGGGCTGATATTGGAAAATACAAAACACTGCCCGACCCGGGGATCGAACCCGAGACCTCAGGACAGTAGTCGTACCGCGCTCGCAATGCCACTATGCCACCGAGCTGGTCTATTTTGTACCAAAAACTATGATGTACTATTTTTTTTTTTTCACCTGCTTTTAACCGCACCTAAATTTGGGATTAGAACAATACCTTCTCAAGCATGTTGCAGAAAGGATTTGTCTTAGTTTTACTTGGGGATCCAGTTCAGATCAAATCAAGAAGACTGACCCAGCCCGACCTGGGTTTCGAATCTAGGACCTCACATATAAGGGAAACAGACCAATTTGCTACGTCCTTCTCCTGTAGTATTTAAATTAGGTTTAAAGGTTGTCCGTTTACGTAAATGTCAACTTTCCATTTATATCAATACATTCGCAATTATTTTAATGAGGTCACCCAATAATGGAGGAAAACCGCGAAATCAAGACACTTGGTTACCTTGCTCTATATTTTTAAGCGAAAAGGCTTAAAAACTTTAAACCTACTTCAAAATCCGATCGTGACCGATATATGGGACATCCCTTGGAATAATCTCCATCGAACACAAAAAGAATTTTGAAAATCGGTCCATATTTGGAGAAGATATCGCGTAACATACATAAAAATAAAAACCGGGCAAGTGCATGCTGCATACTGATCACGCACAGTACAGGGTTCCGAAGTAAGAGTAACATAACATAACATAAGCTCACGCCTGTATCCCCGAAGGGGTAGGCAGAGGTGCACTAGCGAACTAGAACACCCACATTTCGCCGAGCTTAGTTTCGTCCCAGATGTGATAGGGGGCGAGCCTATCGCCATATCGGGCACAAATTCCAGACTCCGGGCTGATATGGAAAAATCCAATATCACTTTGCCCGACCCGGGCATCGAACCCGAGACCTCAGAACCGTAGTCGTACCGAAATACCACCACGCTACGGAGGCAGTAAGAGTAACTGTTACTTAAATATATTTTTTTACACATAATTTTAAAAGTATGGTCCATAATCTCATATTTACTACCTATTTTACATAACTAACAACTTCATATAAGTGATATTAAAAATAACTTGTACGATTTTTTCTTTTTACTTTGGTGGTTAATTACTCAATAACTTGTAAAGTCTGCTTAGCCGCTATAGTTTTCCTTTGAAATTCATTATATTTGCTACTACTATGAATTTTTTCACGTATCCAAAACCAACCGTTTCGGAAATAGAGGGGAGACGCCCTCCTCGAGCAAATTTTTTCACTTTAAAGCTTAATATTTCGCAAACAGAGCCTCTAATCGAAAAATTGTTTTTGAAAGACCTATCCAACGATACCCCACACCATAGGATAGTGGAGAACAAAAAATCACCCCCACTTCACATATAGAGGAGGCACCCTCAAAAATTTTTCTTTCAAGATTTTCTTCCACGAATTTCTTAGTTTCATAGATATGTATACTTGTGCCAAATTACAGCCCTCTAGTACTTATAGTATCTGAGATAAACAGTGGTCAGACATACAGACAGACAGACGGACATGGCGAAACTATAAGGGTTCCTTTTTTGCCATTTGGCTTCGGAACCCTAAAAAGTACAGACGAATTGAGGACCTTCTCCTTTTTGGAAATCGGTCGAAATACGGTCCACATTTGGCGGAGATATCGCGTAACGTAACATACATATAAGTACCGATGGATTGGAAACTTCCTCCTTTTTAAATTCGGTTAAAAATGGACGCAAATAAAATTAAAATTCGAACTCTCTATACCACCGTTTGTAGACTGTTTGACATCTTGTCTCTGGTGCCATTCAAAACAAATATTATTTTTAATCTTTACCAAAATATAGGCTAAATATAAAATATTAAAACATTACATTGATTTCCATTACTGCATTCAAGTGCTATATCGCATAAACACGAACACAAGAGCAGCAATGTACTGCAAACATTAAATTACATCAACGTAATTAAATAGAGGAAATGGGTGCCCTTTTCAATCGTCGACACGGATATCATTGTGTCACACTGTGTTTAAAAATAATGAATTGAATTGACCACTTTCTACAATAAAATTGATAAATGGAATACACGCTGTCCCTCTCAGACGGCTTTGGTTTCACGCAATATGAAAGTAGTAGGATAATATTCGAGTAAAATGTCATAAGTGTAGTGTGCAATTAGCTATTGTAATCTTTAGTGGTAACGAAATAAGGTGTTAGTTCAGTTAATGATTAATAATTCAAATATGTCGCAAATATCGAAGTGTCACCGAAGTGAATGGAAAACCCCGCAAACATAATACATGCATGCTAAAATCATGTTATTTAATATATCTCCTAATGTAAGGATATAAGGTTTTAATTTGTTTGCCAGTCCTTGAGCACTTAGATCTAAAAGTTTTCAAATTCCGAACACATGAACCCCCATAGGCGGAGGCGTAAAGGTCGCATGTTCCGTGACTAATAAAAAAAGAATTTAGAACTTTATTATTCCTTTCAATCGGTCGTAAATTACGTAACAGCCCCAACCGGTTATAATCTTTTTATAACGAGTGAAAGTTACGACATTCGTACTTCACGTATTCACCTCTTTGGTCAGTTTGGCGGCAAACAGTGCAATTGACAGATTGATTTTTTAATGTTTATTTTTTAATTTCAAACAGTGCGATACAAAAATGTTTGAGTGACCAAGGAGTTTGTTTCTTCAATTTCACTATTTCTTGTGCAAAAATGGATACCAGAACTATCTTTTTTATATCGTTGCTTTCTTGCGGTAAGTTTAAGTAAATTATACAGAAAAGGGAATGTTATGTAATCTTAAATTGCTAAACGAAAATGAAAATCTGTGACGACGATTAATTTTAAATTATAACTTAAACTTTTGAATATATGTATAATTACAGAATACATACAGTTTTACAATTTAATTTCTTCTATGTGTTGTCATCTAACTTTTAAAACTTGAGGTATTACCATAATATTTTTTGAAACGATGACAAATAGCTTAGCATCACGAATAGTACCATAGGCTTTAATAGTTCCCGAGGGATAGACTCCATATTGCCACGTGAACGAAGTCGCGGGCAATGCTAGTAAATTATAAATGCAAAAATATCACTATCGCCAGTAGACTTACCTTTGATAAACATAAGCTCACGCCTGTACCCCCGAAGTGATAGGCAGAGGCGCACTAATGAACTAGAACACCCACATTTCTCCGATAGGAGGCGAGCCTATCGCCACATCGGACACAAATTCCAGACTCCGGGCTGATATTGAAAAATCCAATATCACTTTACCTGACCCGGGGATCAAACCCGAGACCTCAGGACGATAATTTTATCGCGCAAGCAATACCATTACGCCACAGAGGCCAATAAATATTTCATAAAACTTAATGTACAGTTTTTTCTTCCTTTCCACTTGTTTATCCCACTTCAATGTGGGGTCGGCGCAGCATACTTTTTCAAGCATGTTGCAGAAAGGATTTAACTTAGTTTTTACAACTGGTTATATGCTTGACGTCAACCCTTCTATGAGGGATCCATTCTCTAGCAAACACTGTTAGAAAAACACCACGCACGACCTGGGAATCGAACGCAGGACCTCCCGGTCCACAGACTATACGCTGCTACTAGCCCAAGGAAGCGACATTCTTTCTGCCTGGCGTTATCCCGGCCTAGTGCCACGGTACGCTTTCCACTTCATCCGGTCTATTTCATCTGCGCTTCCACTTCATCCAATCTTGAGCATCCTCCACAGTAAGACCATTGACTCTCAAAGCGACATTATTAATGCAATATTAACAATGTTTAATAAGTGCCCCCAATTTGCAGCTCAATCACCTTGACCTGTCATATTACACTGCCTCGGTGGCGTGGTGGTATTTCGGTACGACTACGGTTCTGAGGTCTCGGTCTCGGGTTCGATCCCCGGGTTGGGCAAAGTGATATTGGATTTTTCCATATCAGCCCGGAGCCTGGAATTTGTGCCCGATATGGCGATAAGCTCGCCCCCTATCACATCTGGGACGGAACTAAACTCGGCGAAATGTGGGTGTTCTAGTTCGGTAGTGCGCCTCTGCCTACCCCTTCAGGGGATACAGGAGTGAGCTTATGTTATGTTATGTTATGCTGTCATATTACAAACATAAACGTATTACGCTCATATCGCCAAAAAAGTAGGTAGACATGGCAATTTCAAATTTTTTAATGACATGGCGAAGTAAAAAGCTTAAACTCATCTGATCGACGCGTCATATCCTCAGCCACACGACGAGCACTGCTGGCACATAGACATGGCACATGACAGAGGCCTCCCCGATTATCCCCTCCTCCCGAATATTCCCTCCTCCGGATTATCCCCTTTCGGGCACAATAAAATGACTGCCTCCGTGGCGTGGTGATATTTCAGTACGACTACGGTTCTGAGATCTCGGGTTCGATCCCCGGGTCGAGCAAAGTGATATTGGATTTTTCCATATCAGCCCGGAGCCTGGAATTTGTGCCCGACATGGCGATAAGCTCGCCCCCTATCACATCTGGGACGGAACTAAACTCGGCGAAATGTGGGTGTTCTAGTTCGGTAGTGCGCCTCTGCCTACCCCTTCAGGGGATACAGGAGTGAGCTTATGTTATGTTATGTTATGCTGTCATATTACAAACATAAACGTATTACGCTCATATCGCCAAAAAAGTAGGTAGACATGGCAATTTTAAATTTTTTAATGACATGGCGAAGTAAAAAGCTTAAACTCATCTGATAGACGCGTCATATCCTCAGCCACACGACGAGCACTGCTGGCACATAGACATGGCACTTGACAGAGGCCTCCCCGATTATCCCCTCCTTCCGAATATCCCCTTTATCCGGGCACAACAAAATGACTACAATGCACCTGATAGTAAGCGTAGTGCAGTCCAAACTATAAGTTCATATAAAATTTGAGGATTCTTCTTCCTACTTTGGCACTACAACTTAGTGGGCTTTGGCCTCCTCCACAATTTGTCTCCATCGATCTCAATTTAGGGCAGTCTGTTTCCAGTTGGTCTTCTTTCTTAGAGTAGCCAGGTCTTCGATACAATCTTTCCAGCGCTTCTTGGTTCCACGAGGTCTTTTTGCTGGAGTATCCAGTTTGTGATAATTTTAGTGGCTCTAGAGTCAGGCATTCTCTCTATATGTCCAGCCCAGCGTAAATTTGAGGGTTGCCCTCGTTTCTTCTGGAATCCCATCATCAGATCCAGGCTTGGTGCCAATGGGACCATCTGGGAAGTACCTATACCTTTTTAAACAAAAAAAATCAAATCGGCTCAAGTGTCTTCAGGTAATCGGGGAACATACATAAAAAAACCGGGCAAGTGCATGCTGCATACTGATCACGCATAGTACATGGTTCCGAAGTAAGGGTACCTAACTGGTACTTAAATTTAATTTTTTTAGACGTTTTTTTAAATGTATGGTCCATAAACTCATATTTACTATTTTACATAACTAACAACTTCATATAAGTGATATTGAACATAACTTGTACGATTTTTTCTTTTTACTTTGGTCGTCTATTACTCATTAACTTGTAGTCTGCTTAGCCGCTATAGTTTTCCTTTGAAATTCGTGATATTTGTTATTACTGTGAATTTTTTCACGTATCCAAAACCAACCGTTTCAGAAATAGAGGGGGGACGCCCTACTCGACCAAATTTTTCACTTTAAAGCTTAATATTTCGCAAATAGAGCCTCTAATCGAAATTTTTTTTTTGCAAACCCGCTTTGTTTTTGAAAGACCTATCCAACGATATCCCACACCATGGGATAGTGGAGAAAAAAAAAAGTTCGGAGAATCCGCAACCGGCAGGAATGTATGAAACGATGCATGAATGTGGATGAGACAAAATAGGTGTGTCAGGATCGTAGCTTGTAGAGTTCAATTGTCTCTGCCTACCCCCATTGGATGCAGGCGTGAGTGTGTATGTATGTTTTCAGCAACATAAATAGGATGAAGTATGTTGCAGAAAGGATTTGGCTTAGTTTTTACTTATCTCGTCCGTCTGTGATATAATCCACATTCGAAATACTTATTCGTCTCGGGAACCGAACCCGCGGCCTCTAGTCATTGTCACTGCACAAAGCCTTGGTCCCTTTAGTTTTTGCAATCGTCGAATTGCGTGAATTCACACGTAACTGAGGTAGCGGTATGTTACAGAAACAGTTTAACTGCAAAATGTCTAGTTACTGTAGCTGAGATCTATAGAGCCAACTTTGACTAAGTCTAAGTCAAAGTCACGAACTCAGGGGTGATTAAAATAAATAATAATAATATTAGCCCTGTAATATTACTGTCCCACTGCTGGGCACGGGCCTCCTCTACTAATGAGAGGGGTTAGGCCTTAGTCTACCACGCTGGCCTAATGCGGGTTGGTACACTTCACATACCTTCGAAATTCCTGTGAAGAAATTCTCAGGTATGCAGGTTTCCTCACGATGTTTTCCTTCACCGTTATAGCAAGCGATATTTCACAATGAAAATACACTTAACATAGAAAAGTCAGAGGTGTATGCTCCATTTTGGTGTTGGTCTCGAACCTCCGACATTTGTCTCGGCAGTCCGTACCATTCCCAACTGAGCTATCGCTGCTTATTGAGGGGTGATTTGTCATTGTTAAATCGAACTTTGACTTAGGCCGGGTCATTTTTTACAAGAGAAACAGACTGACAGACAGACTAAGCAAAGATTTTCTCTCGGACTCGCACTTAGTAAAAATCCTCACTGAGTTCTTGACTTTGACTTAGACTTAGTCGAAGTTCGCTCTATAGATCTCAGCCTTAGATACTGTAACGTCTACAGCACGAATGGGCCGACTCGACCAGTTTGATACCACTGTCTTACAGAAAACCGACGTAAAGTGGCAGCTTGCTGTCGCGTTTCGTTCGGTGAGTGAGATTTCCGGTGGCCCGTTCCCCCCCCCCCCCTTTCCCTTTCCCAATCCCTTGTCCCTCTCTTCCATTTTAGGTTGGCAATGCACCTATGATTCTCTTTGTGTCATGGATGTCTATTGGCGGTGGAGATCACTTACCATCAGGTGACCCATCTGCTCGTGTGCCAGTCTCTGCTATAAAAAAATATACAAAATTAGTAATTTCACAAAAATCCTTATTAAAGCACACACAGCCACAAAGTTTTGAATACAAACGTATCCGCATTGCGTTAGAATTTCACAACTGTGTGGAAATACTGACGTTGCTTACGATCTGTAATATTCAAGACGACTTCGGTGGCGTAGTTGCATTTCGCTACGACTCCTGAGCAGTGGCGTAACGAGGCGTGGGCGTAGTGAACCTCCTCACACTTAAAGGGGCCTCGCGAAGCCCCTTGAAGTCTGAGATCTATAGAGCGACTTCGACTAAGTCTGAGTCAAAGAAACAAACTCAGTGAGGATTTGGAATTTTTAAATCGAACTTCGTCTTAATCCGAGACATTTGTTACGATAAAAACACACAGAAATACTAAGCAAAGATTTTCTTGTAAAAAATGACTCTGTCTAAGTCAAAGTTCGATTTATAGCCCCTTACTTATAAAAATATTTGAGCGTGGCTTATCTTTATACCATAGGTTGTCCCCTTCATTTTTAAACAATGTAACGCAAGGAAAAGAGTGACAGGTTATTCGTAACCATTTGCTCAGCTAAAAATGCTTTTTTAAGTAAAGCCCATAAAGTCCAATTCTCACTGACTGAGGGTGTAAATTGTTATAAACGCCCTCGCATTGTAATAAGTAGATGGCGGTGACGTTTGAAATCAATTTTTTTGTATGGAAACTTGCTTGATAGCCTTCCTATAGCTTGTAATATCTCT
The DNA here is from genome assembly GCA_036417725.1 of Clanis bilineata. Lineage (NCBI taxonomy): Eukaryota > Metazoa > Arthropoda > Insecta > Lepidoptera > Sphingidae > Clanis > Clanis bilineata. The sequence continues at coordinate 2,119,797 of CM071165.1, forward strand.
TTGGTCGCAAAGAAAACCGACGTAAAGAGGTAATTTCCTGCATTTCGTTCGGTGACAGAGATTTCCTGTGGCCCAATTCCAGGGACCATTCGGATACCCGTTGAAAGGCTTTTTAACAGGTTATTTTTAAGGGGTTTGAAAAAAAACCCCATCCAACGGGTTTCCCTTTCATTCGGCTTTTTTTTGGGACAATTCCCCCTCCCTTTCCCAATACCTATTCCCCTATAGATTGGCAACGCACCCACGATTCTTTTTGTGTCTTGGGTGTCTATGGGCGATGTAGATCACTTACCATCAGGTGACCCATATGCTCGTCAGCCAGCCTTTGCTATAAAAACACTATCCCTGAATGAAAGACTACTTTTCCATTGGTCTCGAGACGAGAATGGCCGTCCTTTCAATTCAATCAACAAGGTTGCCTCAATGTAAAATAACGTCAATAAAACGTACTATTTCGATTGCTGAGCGACTCCCATAAGCACGGCGAATAAACAGCAAACTAGAAAAGTAACAAAAGTCTAAGCAGACCAGTCTCAAGCAACACCCGTTCACGAGTATGATGCATGTGCCAGCCATCGGCCTCCTCAACCATGTTGCAGGGACCATCCATCAACCATCTGACCGACCCGGCACACGCCGTTGCCACAAGCATGGACTTTGAAGCGAGCATGACTACCCAGACCATCAATATAATATACCCTAGATGCACAGTTCTTTGCAAATATCCTCCTAAAAAGTTGTCTCATGAATAAAACAAAGAAAAAGATCACAAGTTCTAATTAAATCAACACAAATATAACCCTATGCACGTGTAATAAAGTAGATTTTCAAACGAAATGAGCAAGCGTTCTTAAATTTGAATTTTGAAATTTAGAATTCCATAGGCATCGGCCTGTATGAAAAACGAGTGCTTAAGCACTTCTTTGCTGTCCCATTTTCCGAGCGTCAACTGTGCATCTAGGTAAATAATATATCGATGACCCAGACAGATCACTGATTACAAAAGAAAGAGACCATCACCATATCACACTATTGGTACACAATTTTACACAATTTCCAATTCTGTATGATCTCTTAATACCTTATGTTATCCTGGTACAAATATGAATATCTTAAAGTGATTGGGGTCATAGGGTGTAAAAAAAATCAATGATTAAAGAAAAATAAGAGGACGAGACGTAGCTACCAAAAAATGGAGCATTCCTAATGTATGGAGACTTTGCGACAGAAATATCCCATTAATATAACAGTTAGGCATCTTCTTCATATTCCGAAATTAGTATTATTGTGAATAAAATACTGAATTTATAATAAACTCAACAAGTATTTATGCGTTATTTAACTCTTATGACACGGTGACAACTTACATGTAAATAGATCGCAAAATTAAAATGGCGGAACTGACTTCAAAGTGAACACGTGTTTTGCGTAATTATGCCAGGTCCTCTCATTTTTTCTTTAATCATTGAAAAAAAAAATCCTACCTGCCACAAGGCCCTCAAGGCCTTATATGTTTTGTCCCGCTCTTTCCTTTGTCCCTTATGAACATTCTCGTCTCCAATACATTTCTTATAAACCCTGCGCCTATTCTGATTTCCTGGTACTTATGGGAATATTAAGTACATGCTGAGAAATGAAATCGTCTTTGATTTTAATCAAAACTCTTATGATCTTATGATATCCGTGAGAAAGTTTTAAGATATTTATTTCCACGGACGTAAAAAAATATGGACCGAGCGCTAAGAACATGAAGCAGGGTTTTTTCGTCCATCTTTTTTTTAAGTCCGTGGATATTTAAATATATTTTTTATTTTCTTTTAAGTAAACAAACACGACCTCGGTGCTTCAGTGGCGTAGTTGTATTTCGGGTTTAACCGGGAGTCGGGCAGTGATATTAGTTTATTTCAATTTAATATCAGCCCGAAATCTGAAATATGTTACGAATATGGATATTATGGGCCTTACTTATAAAAAGAGTTTAGCTGAGCAAATGCCTTTTTTTATGACACTGGCAAACCAGCAAATGGGTCACCTGATGGTAAGTGATCTCTATTGCCCATACACAAAAACAATCATACGTTGCCATCTTGAGAGGAGAGAATGGAAGCGATTGGGAAAGGGAGGAGGGAAATGGGTCTCCGGAAATCTCACTCACCGATCGACTGTGTCTTGGGACATAATAATCACAAGTTTAAAAACTTAACAGACCGACTTCAAATCCGATCATCACCAAATTTATATGGGACCACCCTTGAAATAAGCTCTATCGAACACAAAAGAATTTCGAAAATCGGTTCACATTTGGCGCGATATCGCGTAACATACATAAAAAAACGACGAATTGAGGACCTCCTCCTTTTTGGGAAGTCGGTCGAAAGGAATCGTGCGTTGCCAACCTGAGAGGAGAGAATGGAAGAATCATGTGTGCGATGCCAAAAAAAGTGTCAGACTATTCTTAACTATTTTCTCAGCCAAAATGTCTTTATAAGTTAGGCCCTATATAACCTTATCATATCTGGGACGGAAACAAGCTCGGTGGTGTGGGTGTTCTAGCTAGCTAGAGCGCCTCTACCTACCCCTTCGGGTACACAGGCGTGTGCTTATGTATCATCATCATCATCATCAGCCATAGGACGTCCACTGCTGAACATAGGCCTCCCCCAAAGATTTTCAGATCGACCTGTTGGAAGCGGCCTGCATCCAGCGACTTCCTGCGACCTTTATCAGGTCGTCGGTCCACGTTATAGGTGGATGTCCTACGCTGCGCTTGCCGGTACGTGGTCTCCACTCAAGAACTTTTCTGCCCCATCGGCTATCAGTTCTGCGAGCTATGTGCTCTGCCGACTGCCTTTTCAACTTGCTAATCCTCTGGGCTATGTAGGTGACTTTTGTTCTTCTATGGATCTCCTCATTCCTGATTTGATCACGTAGAAAAACACCGAGCATAGCCCTCTCCATAGCTCGCTGAGTGGCTGTGAGCTTTCTAATGCGGCCCATAGTTAGAGGCCACGTTTCAGTGCCATAAGTCATCACTGGTAACACACACTGGTTGAAGACTTTTGTCTTCAGGCACTGAGGTATGTATGTATTTAATCAAATCTGTCTTTGTCTCCAGGATCATACGCTCTCGTCATCCCCGAGGAGTTGCCTTCGCTTCTATCCGTCGCTTATTCCAACATACCACCAATAAAAAAAGGTAATTTACAGAGCAATCTGACAAAATAACGTTTGTGCTTAAGATCACACGACAGCGGGCTTAGCCAAGGGGTTTATGCGCTAGTCGAATAGAATAAATGTATGGGAATGACATAAAAGTACGTTTTATATAGCGCTATATATTTATTCCACTAGCGCATAGGGGCATTTCCACGAAAGTCATTACCGTCGTAATGGTAATGACTCATATGACCACGGTAATGACAAACCCTTGATAACACACATAACATAAGCTCACGCTTGTATCCCCGAAGGGGTAGGCAGAGGTGCACTAGCGAGCTAGAACACGCACATTTATCCGAGATTAGTTTCGTCCCAGATATGGGGGCGAGCCTATCGCCATATCGGGCTGATATGGACAAATCCAATATCACTTTCGAACCCGAGACCTCAGGACCGTAGTCATACCGAACTACAACTACGCCACCGAGGCACCTTTGATAGTATTTTAATTAACAATTGTTATCTATGTATATAACTTCAGACATCACCTGTACTATCCTATGCATAGCATGGCATGAACGTACAACACATGAGACACGTATGAGTATTAATAATCCATGAGAATGATAAAGTATGTGGATGTTTATGGGCGGCGGTGATCACTTAACATCAGGTGACCCATAGCTCGTTTGCCCCCTATGCTATAAAAAAAGGAAAAGAAGTATATACATGTAGGGCGAAGGCAATAAAGCTGCTTTGGTAGACTCAAAACTTCTTTTATTTTTACTTCTTCTATAATTATTAAACATTAACACCTTTAGAGGTAACACCGATAACACAATTTTACACCGTACTTCGTTACTCGTTCTCTCATTACACTCTCCGTACTACGTCATATTCCAAACCCTTTCCGGTGACCCGGAAACACAAATGTCACACCATCTCCATTCGGAAATCTTCCACCTACATACATAGATAACAATTATTAATTATAATACTATTAAAGGTTTGTCATTACCGTGGTCATATGAGTCATTACCATTGCCTATACTTAACGACGGTAATGACGTTTTTTTCGCGGAAATGCCCATAAGGAACTTGGCTAACCCCGCAGAAGTGAAAACTTCAAGGTGAAATTAATTTTAGGTTTTGCAAGTGTCTGAGGTTAGCTTAAGTTTACTTACGTCACATTGTTTAAAAATGAAATGGACAAGCTATTCTGAAAGATAAGAACCGCGTTAATATTTTTATAAGCAACACACTATATTTTTATGTTACAGGTACTGATTCCCGTATAGGCTTTGGCTTCGCTTTTGGCAATCATGCAGACTTCCAAGTTATGCTTGAATTGGGACCTCAGACCAACACTATGAACCTTAGTAAGTATTTCGTCATCAGACACAAGCTTGTCCTTACTGTCAGCGTCATCCTGTAAAAATAAATAAATAAATACACCCGCTAGTCACACTCCTAGTCCTGACCCCACACTATAGTCCGATTACTAATTAAACGGAGTAAACTGACAGATCGAAATGTCACTTTCCAAAATAATGTTGCTTACTTTCAAAACATAGTGATTGATCTAGTTCAATTTTTATCATTCAAAGAAACAATAACTCGGCACTAGCTTGCAAAATTCGATTTTATTGGATATTTTTCAGCTCAACCCTTCGACTAAATGTGTGTAAATAATTTTGCGTAAATAATAACAACAGATACGCGAAATGATAACAATGAAAATTACAAATATTAATTTTATTATTTGAGAATAATATCGTTCGGCAAATTCATAGCTTTTCTTAGTTTTGTTTATAATGAACCATGACTATAAATCCAGTAGACCTAGCAAGCAGCAATTTACTATGACTATAATTCAGTAGACAAGCAGTACTAATCCCACATTAGGCAGGAATTACGACTTTTAAGTCGGATTTTAGAAAATGTAAAGAATGAAATGCTTCACTGAATTGAAATGTTTAAATAATCTTGATCGTTTTACCGCAGCACTATTTAAATTTCATGAAAAAGTGGTAACATTCGAAATGTCAGTTTACTCCGTTTAATTAGCAATCCTACTATAGGTAAAACCTGTATCGTGGGTATCAGAGACTATGAGAGACTTTCGGTCTCAACACCCACACTTTAAACAAATGTGTCACACACGGAGTGTGCGTCACTATGGCAGGTTTTAGCACCATGTGTACGGTGGTCGCCATCCGGGCGGATACGAATACCACTTCGGCCTTGAGCATCATATCTTTCTGCAAAACTTCTTGCATGCTCTTTTTGGGACATCCAGGAGCCAGCCAGAGGACATCCACTGCTGAACATCCTGAACGATCTGTTGGAAACGACATGCATAAGCATTTACTATTACTACGGTCTCGTTTGATTCCCGGGTCGGGTAACAAGATATTGGATATTTCTAGTGTCAGCCCTGAGTCTGGGATTTGTGCCTAATATGGCGAAAGGATGTAGGCTGCTTCCAATAGGTCGATCTTTATATCTTTGGGGGAGGCCTATGTCCACCAGTGGACGTCCTGTGTGACTGATGATGATGGCGAAAGGCTCGTCTATCACATCTGGGCCAGAAAGAAGCTCCTCGGAAAGAGGGTGTTCTGGTTCGCTAGTTCGCCTCTGCCTACTTCTTCAACTATAAGCGTGAGCCTCAGTAATAATATTAGCCCTGTAATATTACTGCCCCACTGCTGGGCACGGGCCTCCTCTACTAATGAGAGGGGTTGGACCTTAGTGTACCACGCTGGCCTAATGCGGGTTAGTAGACTTCACATACTTTTGATATTCTTGTGGATTTCTCGGGTATGCAGGTTTCCTCACGATGTTTTCCTTCACCGTTATAGCAACATAATTCACAATGAAAACACACTTAACATAGAAAAGTCAGAGGTGTATGCTCTTTTTGGGGTTGGTGTCGAACCTCCGACACTCGTCTTGGCAGTGAAATTTAACCTAATCTGCAATTATTATTTCAGCTGGACAACCGTTTCCGTCATCTAGCAACAATAAGAGGCAAGCTCCATCACAACCACCGCCGAAAATTAACAAGAATAGAGAAAAGGTACCAAAAACTATGGCTTTCCACTTGTCCATGTATTACTGCAACGTGGGATTAGATTTCGGTATGACTACCGTCCTGAGGTCTCGGGTTCGATCCCTGGCGAGAGCAAAGTGATATTTTTCTATTTAATATCAGGATATGGCGATTATGCAGACTGATTCCAACAGGTCGATCTGGAAATCGTTGGGGGAGGCCGATGTCCAGCAGTGGACGTCCTGTAGCTGATGATGATGATGATAATACTAATGATGGTGATGATGATGGTGACGATAGCTTCGGCCCCTATGACATTTGGGACAGAAACGAACTCGGCGAATTGTGGGTGTACTAGTTGGCTAGTGCGCCTCTACCTACCCCTTCGGGGATACAGGCGTGAGCCACTGTACTCTTTTCTTCACAGTTCCTTCAATCAGACGCTGGGAAGTACCTCCAGCAGTGGGCTGAGAAGATGAAGAGGCCGCAGAAGGTGATCCCCACTCTCCCCCCATCGCCCAAACCTGGTGAAGTGCCGAATTTAGAAGATTCAGTGGTAGAACTAGTCAAGAACGATAAAGGAGAATATGAGATACATCAGCCTACTCCTGGAAATATGCCACAAGAGGTACAATTTTTAGTAGGATTGTTATTTAAACGGAGTAAACTGACATTTGAAATGTTGCCACTTTTTCACGAAATTTAAATAGTGCTGCGGTAAAAAGATGAAGATTATTTAAACATTTCAATTCAGTGAACCATTTCGTTCTTTCATTTTCTAAAATCTGACTCAAAAGTCGTAATTCCTGCCTAATGTGTGATTAGTACCTACTGCATGTCTACTGAATTATAGTCATGGTTCATTATAAACAAAACTTACAAAAGCCTCCGTGGCGTGGTGGTATTTCGGTACGACTACGGTGCTGAGGTATCGGGTTCGATCCCCGGGTCGGGCAAAGTGATATTGAATTTTTCCATATCAGCCCGGAGTCTGGGATTTGTGCCCGATATGGCGATAGGCTCGCCCCCTATCACATCTGGGACGGAACTAAGCTCGGCGAAATTTGGGTGTTCTAGTTTGCTAGTACGCCTCTGCCTACCCCTTCGAGGATGCAGGCGTGAGCTTATGTACAAAAGCTATGAATTTGCCGAACAATATTATTCTCAAATAATAAAATTAATATTTGAAATTTTCATTGTTATCATTTCGCGTATCTGTTGTTATTATTTACGCAAAACTATTTACATAAATTATTTTATTTTTTATTTTAAACACTTTATACATAAACTATGTACAGGCGGACTTAATGCCTAAGGCATTCTCTACCAGTCAACCTTTGGGTGGTGCAGATAAAAATTAAGGCAGGTGTAAAAAATAAACAAGGAGAATGAGGCGATTTGAATATAATAATATATATATTATTGTAAATAAGTATTATATAGAATATATAGAAATAAAATATTATAAATACATATAATACTACATAAATATATACACTTTATCAATCTAAGTATATACAAATAAAAAAAAAACACACACACACACACACACACATTAAAATGCCAACGCAATACACTAACGAAAAAATAGTGAAAAACAATACACTAAATTATATATTTAGTCGAAGGGTTGAGCTGAAAAATATCCAATAAAATTCTAATTTTGCAAGCTAGTGCTGAGTTATTGTTTCTTTGAATGATAAAAATTGAACTAGATCAATCACTATGGTTTGAAAGTACGCAACATTATTTTGGAAAGTGACATTTCGATCTGTCAGTTTACTCCGTTTCACTAGCAATCGGACTTTGCCAAAATTCAACAGTGCATAGACGAGACAATGGACCGATTTTCAATATTATTTTTGTGTTCGATAGAGCTTATTTCAAGGGTGGTCCCATATATTTGGTCACCGGATTTGAAGTCGATCCGTTAAGTTTTTTGATTATATTTAGAAACTTGCTTGTCCTTATATACTTAAAAAAATAAAATAATATTAGCCCTGTAATATTACTGTCCCACTGCTGGGCACGGGCCTCCTCTACTAATGAGGGGGGTTAGGCCTTAGTCTACCACGCTGGACTAATGCGGGTTGGTACACTTCACATACCTTCGAAATTCCTGTGAAGAAATTCTCAGGTATGCAGGTTTCCTCACGATGTTTTCCTTCACCGTTATAGCAAGCGATATTTCACAATGAAAATACACTTAACATAGAAAAGTCGTCGGTGTATGCTCCATGTTGTGGTTGGTCTCGAACCTCCGACACTTGTCTCGGCAGTCCGTACCATTCCCAACTGAGCTATCGCTGCTTATATACTTAGTAATACTAAATATCTTTGGCCTGTGCTTACCCTTCGGGGAGACAGGCGTGAGCTTGTATGTATAATTTCAAATTCCAGGTACTAGATACTTTAAAGAAGCTGTACGGTCAGAAGAAAGAAGCAGTGACACTGAAAGAAGTAACGCAGAAGAGAAGCGAAGAAGAAGTACGGAAGATCACAGAAGATTTGTCTAACGTTGATTTGGATTAAAGATTTTGAGTGATTTTGTAGCATTTTATTAGCAAACGAGCAGATGGGTCACCTGTTGGTAAGTGATCTCCACCGCCCATAGACACACAAGACAAAAAGAATCATGAGTGCGTTGACACAATTACGTCGGTTTTCCGTGAGACAGTGGCATCAAACCAGTCGAGCCGGCCCATTCTTTTTGTGTTTTGGGTGTCTATGGGCTTTGGAGATCGCTTACAATCAGGTGACCCATCTGCTCGTTTGACAGTCTCTAATATAAAATAGAGAACTCCTAAAAAGGGGAAATGGGGCTGCAAAGATAATCATGATTCAAAATGTAATAACCAACTTCAAAATATATCTCATCGTAACCAAATTTATATTGGACCACCCTTGAAATAAGCTCTATCGAACACAAAAAGAATTTTGAAAATCGGTCTACATTTAGCAGAGATATCCATACATACATAAAAATACAGACGAATTGACCTTTTTTGAAGTCGAAAAAAACGAGGTTCTCAATTCAGTAATTTTTTCAATTCCAAGATTTTCAAGATTCTTTTTGTGTTCGACAGAGCTTATTCCAAGGGTGGTACCATATTTTGGTCACGTTCAGATAAGTTTTGAAGTCAGTCCATAAAGTTTTATGAATTCCGTTAAAGTTATCGATGAAAGATAATGAGATCATTTTGAGTCGGTTAAATATAACAATGAAATATTTAGAAGTTCTCTATGAAATGCTACAAATCTCCAAAAATACGCTTTGGTTGAGGCTTTTTTATAATAAAACAATTGTATATACTATTTGTTTGTTTTATTTATCTTTAAAAAAATCACACACAATGTCTTGACCTCCAGATGGGGTTCACAGTAGGCAGCCGGTCTTACAAATTAAGCCAAATCCTTTCTGTAACATTCTTGGCAAAGTACGTTGCGCCAACCACACATTAAGATTGGATAAGGGCAGGTATAAAGGATGAAAAAGATACAAAAGTTTTCAAAATCGACTTAAAATCTCAATAGCAACGTCTATGCTGTTTGTTGGGGAGTTTACTCCGTACTTCATCAGATCGTGACCAAATTTATATGGGACCACCCTTGAAATAAGCTCTATCGAACACAAAAATAATCTTGAAAATCATTCCACATTTGACTGAGAAATTGAATAACATCAATGACATTGGACAGTAACGGAAACACAGTACGAAACTTGTGATCCAAAACTTGTGACCTCGTGGTCATAAGTCACTCAGTTATATTTGAAAAATACGCGCGTAAGGTCGGGCCAGCGTAATCATGTTTAGAGAGTAACATAACATAAGCTCACGCCTGTATCCCCGAAGGGGTAGACAGAGGCGCACTAGCGAACTAGAACACACACTTCGCCGAGCTTAGTTCCGTCCCAGATGTGATAGGGGGCGAGCCTATCGCCATATCGGGCACAAATTCCAGACTCCGGGCTGATATGGAAAAATCCAATATCACTTTACCCGACCCGGGATCGAACCCGAAACCTCAGAACCGTAGTCGTACCGAAATACCACCACGCCACCGAGGCAGATGTTTAGAGAGTCACAAGTTTAAAAACTTAGCAGACCGACTTCAAATCCGATCGTGACCAAATTTATATGGAACATCCTTGAAATAAGCTCTATCGAATATCGGTCGACATTTTGCAGGATATCGCGTAACATACATAAAAAAATACATACGAATTGAGGACCTTCTCCTTTTTGGTAGTCGGTCGATAAAGTTGTCTTGATTCTTGATATTCTTGAACATTCACAGTACATTATAGGGTGTAAATAGTAAAGCGCCCTCGCATTGTAATATGCCATTAAAGTCGTATTAAATCGACCGACTTCAAAAAAGGAGAAGGTCCTCAATTCGTCTGTATTTTTTTTAATGTATTTTACGCGATACCTTTGTCAAATGTGGATCGATTTTCAAAATTCTTTTTGTGTTCGATAGAGCTTATTTCAAGGGTGGTCCCATATAAATTGGTCACTATCGGATTTGAAGTCGGTCCGTCACGTTTTTAAACTTGTAATCGCCAAATGTTCATACACTTAAGGTCGTCTTATGTCGTTTAAGAAGCCGTTAAAGTTGAGTAGCCTTTCACTATTCGGGTGTAAATCTCTTTGAGTAACGTACATAAATACTGACGAATTGAGAACCTCCTATTTTTGAAGTCAGTTATAAAATGAGGTTAAAAGAAATATTAATTAATAAAACTTATATCATAATTGTGGGAAATGATCAAACAATACTTGCTTAGAGGACAATAGCTATCTGTGTTGCTTGGACGCGGTGTTCACGCGCATGTTAAATATTTATTTATTTCAAGCAACAAAAACTCATCACAAACAAAATATGGAGATTGTAATGTGTTTGCTGTTTTTGGTGATTTTTAAATGTAAGTTATTTACATTTTTTTTAAATAAATAAATAACACCCAATAGTCACATACATAGTCCTGACCCCACACTAAGATCGAGTCTTGTGTCGTGGGTATCAGGAACAAGAGACGCGCGGTCTCACAGCACCCAGACCCGAAACAAATATCTGTAGGCCATACAAACATTTATCTCCGTGCGGGGATCGAACCCGCGGCCTCTCGCCGGCTACTTGCTCACTGCGCCACGCATTATTCGTTATGCTTTAATGAAAGTAACTATGGGCTAAAATGCATATCAAACAGCGATAGCTCAGTTGTGAATGCCCGGACTGCCGAGACAAGTGTCGGAGGTTCGAGACCAACTATAAGAGTATGCACTGATGACTTTTCTAAATCTCTTTCTGTCTACCTGCCCTAATGTGGGGTTGGTGAACATACTTTTTCAAGATGTTGCGGAAAGGATTTGGCTTAGTTTTTACGACGAAACTGTAGGACCAGAGTATATATGTGCTGCCACTAGACCAAAGATGTGATCGGCCGACGAACATACATAAAACATATGTAATGTGTATAAATATATACAGACAAACGTTGGCATTTTTCGCCCGACTTCCAAAAAGGAGGAGGTCCTCAATTCGGCTGTATTTTTTTAATGAATGCTACACGATATCGCTACCAAATGTGGACCGATTTTCAAAATTATTTTTGTGTTCGATAGAGCTTATTTCAAGGTTGGTCCCATATAATTTGAAGTCGATCTGATTTGAAGTCGGTTAACAGTTAAGGTTGGAAGTGGCTGCAGCTAGTACTGGGTCTAGGGCGGCCAATACTGCAAATTCGCAACTGCCTAACTCATTAGTAGATATGGGGCACGGTTAGGGCAAATAAAATCCCGTTTGTTTTTCCCATTTCTTTTACTTCCGAGTGTGAGTTCAGAGACATTACATCACATGGAAGTAGGTACAATGAATATTGCAAAGGTATTACAACAAACACTCAAGTGAATAAAGCCGGTTATCTTGTTACGAGTCCGCCAAAAGCGCGGGCTGTCAAACTCTTTTTTTTTTTTTTTTTTTTTAAGTTGTTCATAGCCATGGATACAATGTCCTTCAGCCGTATACTTCTTGTTATTTTTAGTACTTTATTTCCTACATCTAAGTTTTCGCAAGTGCAATGAAGTCGGATGTGTTCGATGTCAAGGCCCTGCTGGAGTTTTGGTGTCAATTCCTTCCAGTTTGATGCTTTTTAGACGATATTCTCGCAACGGAGGAATCGAACATGGTCGACCCATCCACCCGACAAAAAGCGCCCAAAATCACTTATTTCAAAGCTTCCACATACTGCCCATCTTCGTTGTTGTTTATCGCATAAATACACACCACATTTAAAGCACAAGCACAACTTTAGACTATAATATGATATCATTAAAACAAGCGATCACCCGCACCGTTAGAATTCCCGCCAAAACTCTCTGTCAAACTCTTTTTTTTTTTTTTTTTTTTTTTTTTAAGTTGTTCATAGCCATGGATACAATGTCCTTCAGCCGTATACTTTTTATTATTTTTGTTGCTTTATTTCCTACATCTAAGTTTTCGCAAGTGCAATGAAGTCGGATGTGTTCGATTTCAAGGCCCTGCTGGAGTTTTGGCGTCAATTCCTTCCAGTTTGATGCTTTTTAGACGATTTTCTCGCAGCGGAGGAATCGAACATAGTCGACCCATCCACCCGACAAAAAGCGTCCAAAATCACTTATTTTAAAGCTTCCAAATAATGTCCATCTTTGTTTTTTTTTTTTTTTTTTTTTTTTTTTTTATAGCAGAGATTGGCAAACGAGAAGATGGGTCACCTGATGGTAAGTGATCTCCACCACCCATAGACACCCAAGACACAAAAAGAATCATGGCTGCGTTGCCAACCTAAAAGGAGGGAATGGAAGGGGAGGGGAGGGGATTGGGGAAATGGGCCACCGGAAATCTCACTCACCGAACGAAACGCGACAGCAAGCTGCCACTTTACGTCGGTTTTCTGTGAGACAGTGGTATCTAACCGGTTGAGCCGGCCCATTCGTGCTATAGACGTTACTGTCTACAGCGTGGCTCTACCACTTTAAATTTACCACTTTAAACTGTTGATGTTTATCGCATAAATTCACATCACATTTAAACTACAAGCACAACTTTAGACTAGAATATGAAATCATTAAAACAAGCGACCACCCGCACCGTCAGAATTCCCGCCAAAACTCCCTGTCAAACTCTTTTATGGCAGTGTTGCCATTACCAATTATTATTATAATAATGTTGCTTGCTTTGTGGCAGTGGCAATCCGCCACAGTAGAGAAGGCCCGTGCCCAGCGATGGGACACTATTTTTACACTAAATCAATAAATGTATGATTACTTCTAAACGACCTCTGGCTGAGACTACGGTTGAAATCTAGGTATAGAGCGAACTTCGACTAAGTCTAAGTCAAAGAAACGAACTCGGTGAGAAATTGGATTTTTTAAATCGAACTTCGACTAGTCCGAGCCATTTTTTACAAGAAAAACAGACTGACAAAGATTTTCTTGTAAAAAAAAAAATGACTCGGTCAAAGTTCGATTTAAAAATTACAAATCCTCAGCGAGTATATTGTAAAGATTTTCATTTAGAACATTTCCCGTCGGTTGAAAAATTATATTAACACGATTCTTTCAGGCGACACCACAGATTCCATCCTTTTAGTGGTCCCTGAGGATGTCCCAGCTGGCTTTGCCGCCATTTTTGGATTTGCCCCAAAGCTTTTTAAAGGTAAGAACTTAAATGTTAACAGCTTTTGATGAAGCGGAATTAGACGATTGTGAAACGAGAGGCGTGCTAATCTCAGGAACTACTGGTTCGAATAGTAAAATTCTTAAAAAAAATATTAGCGTTGGATAGCACATTTATCGAGGAAGGCTGTGGGCTATTTATCATCACGCAACGACCAATAGGAGCGGAGCATTAATGAAAAATGTTGCAAAAACGGGAATATTTTTTTCCTTTCCAGAGCTTCCATTGCGTGCGCTCGAAGTTGCACAGGTTAGCGGCAATAAATCTGTTGTTATAATTCTAAAATTCTGATAATTTTAGCTAATGACCATAGAATTGGGTTCGGTTTCCGCCTTGGGAACCACGCTGACTTCCAAGTTCTGTACGAGTTTGGACCTCAGACCATCACGAAACCTTTGCAGCCTGTTAGCAGTAAGTAACCACTTTAACAGAGTAAAATAATCACAAGTTTAAAAACTTAACGGACCGATTTCAAATCCGATCGTGACTAAATGGGACCACCATTGAAATAAGCTCTATCGAACACAAAAAGAATCTTGAAATCGGTCCACATTTGGCGGAGATATCGCGTAACATACAAACAATACAAACGAATTGAGGACCTTCTCCTTTTTTGAAGTCCGTCGGTTACATTTTAAAATTGTGTTGGCAGCCTCCGTGGCGCAGCGGTCGAGTAGCCAGCTAAGAAGCGAGAGGCTGCGGGTTCGATCCCCGCACCGAGATAACAGGTGAGTTGCTGAACTAAAGAGACAAGCGTGATATTTCAAAAGTCATTACAAGTTCTGCTATTCATCGAGAGATGGCAAAACTAAAAAGTATCACCGCTGTGCCGGTCGGGTGTTAGGTTATTTTCGTTACGGAATTTCTGGATTCGGTCTCCACGCTCAGGCCCGCGATAGAAGCTATGCAATAGCTTAAAAGGTAGAAAATATAATGGTTTATGTTCTACAACTTCAGAGATTCAATATTACTTACTAACTGTTTAATGTCTTTGTATAACTTCCAGGAATTCGTTCCGCAGCTTACCGGGACCATTTGTCCAGGAGACGTCCCATTTTGGACTTCTTGCTTCGAGCCGGCATATTACAAGAGTCGTCGTACAAATTCGATGTTATACACACATGTAGCGATTAATTTAACCATAGCTTAGGGAACGTACCCATATTACCTGACCCGAGGGGGGAGTGGGTCTTCAAAATACCTGGGGGGGTGACTCCTGACGCTCGATTCGAGCTTGAATTCGATTCGGTTTTATTCATTGAAAATTCCACCGAAATCGGATTAAAAAGTGCATTAATAGAGAGTTTTTCCTTAAATAAAACTTACCTATTATTTCTTAATCAATATCCGGAATCCATCTTGAGTCAAGCACCCGTCTTTCTTACCTTTTGTCAGCGTATTTCCGGTCCCCTCTCCATTTTTACCCCCACCACTCGGCACTTCGGCTTTGGGGTAGGGCGCGTGCAAGGTGATGGGCGGATTTTAAATCATTATGAATTCATGATGCACCAGGTAGACCTTATCTGGATTCCGGATATTGATTAAGAAATAATAGGTAAGTTTTATTTAAGGAAAAACTCTCTATTATTTGCTTTGTATCAATATCCGGAATCCATCTTGAGTGATGTGTTTGTTATCACCTGGTGCGCGTAACCCAAAGACGCTATAATGTGTACGAATATGGGTTTTTAAGATAATGAAAAAACATATTGAATGGGGTTAAAATAATCGGATAAAGATTCTGAACTACCTGAAACCTGTATCTGAAACAAAACTTGATCCCCTATATTTGTAATTTTGAAATGTATAAATACTTTGCCAATTTCTGTTTTCCAGAATTTGGTATATTAGGGAAATCCTTCAAAGTTCCAGAATTTGGTCTTGAACGTTGAAGTTAGACTGTGGATCTCAGACTTTGGAGTGCAGCAATGCGTGTAACTTAAAATATATGACAATATAAATCGTTCTGAATGCAGACTCTTGTCACCCAAACTAGCTTTATGTATTCTCTATAGCTTAACCTCTTGTAGCCTTTGCGCGCAATTTATAGTCCTGATTGGACATAAAATCTTCATATCATCAGCTTTGTCATCAGCATATAAAATAATTTTAGAAAAGTTAAGTCAAATATATTAAAAGTCAAATTAAGATTTTTAATTGGATGAACTGTCAAGCATCTTATTAATATCTGTGTTTGTCGGTATCAGTTTTCGTCCCACATGTTGGCTACAATGCGATATACTTATCGCCTGTGACTATTTAATATTTTTTGTAAATGAAACTTTTACTGTAGGTATCTAATTAATGTACCAGCTCGGTAAGTTCATGAACACATTGGCTTGAGACCAGTAAAAACAAAATGGCAGTCTGTCTCGATACTTGAATAAAGTTTTCTTCGGAAATATACTTATAAAGATATTGTAACTAGTGTGTTGGATTCCAACACTGGTTTTGCTGCCTTTTGACGCGTTACTGAGATAGCCTTCAAAATAATGTATCACAAAGAAATTGGAGAATAAAATATCTGTTAGAATTTACGTACGTAAATATAAATTACAGATTTATGGATCAAATACTATATGCTAAGCCGCATAGTTGTAGTGTAAGTGCGTCAAATAACGAGCGACATGTTTAGCATCAAGTTATATGGTCTTGCATCGTATCGTATAGCTGGAGACCATTTTAGTGATGTGAAGCATTTTCTCCATCTGTCCCCTGCTGGTCTGTGGGTTCTTATCGTAGCGCTCCTCTAGCTTGTCATGTAGCATCTGTTCATCTTCCGTTCATTTGGTATCATGTCTTGTCAGTTGTCACCCGAAATTAGCCATGCCTACAAGAGTAAGTTCTGAACTTGGGCCGGGTGTGTACCTGTTCTCGTATCGTTGGAGTTAGATATACGAGTACCCATGCTCGCTGTGAAACATCTGCTTGCCAAAACATATTATTTTACTAGGGAGCTATTAAAATATGTTTTCCGCTGGCTGGAATCCATAATATGTGAGAGGATTCTGGAAACGAGGTTCAACGGAGGGAACAATCATGGCCTTGTTGAGAAAACGCGTTGCAACCAATGGGCTTCGCGATCCTCCGTCTCACATTGAATTTTATGAAAGTTGAGCACCGGGCACCTTCTAGATGGTCAGATGCCATAAAAAAGTTTGCTGGAAGTAGCATCTATCGAGCCGCCCAGATGTCCAATGACCGCTCAACTTAGCGACGGAATGTATTTGGTCGCGATACTAGTCATTGAGGGACCGATGAAGAAGAACCACCTGAGCAGTTTTGGAATGGTCTATATCCGGGTGTACCAGGTTTCAAACATACCAGTATAACTCGTAGTTATATTGGTTAATGTTCAGTCTGGAAATTTGGCGCGGCAGGGCGTGCCCAGATTAAAGTTGATGCTGTTCGTGTTGTATACGTCTATATACGTAAAAGAAGAAACTGATTAACTGACTGACTGACGTATCAGCGTATAGCCAAAAATAATGAACTAAGATTTTACACACGGCTTCCTTTAATGACTTAGGCCAGCACTGAAAAGATTTTCAGAAAATCATCCCCTAAGGTGTGTAACGGGGGATGAAAGTTTATATAGAAAAATTGATGTACGCTGGGGCAGAATATCACGCAGGCGCAGTCACGGGTAAAAAGCCAGTTGCTGTATAAACTGCGCAGATATATATTTGCTTGCATGCCAGGATTGCGATTAATTCGTCCAAGCCTTATACATTTGTCGCCAAGCTGCGCTTCTATAACCAGTGAAATCGCGTGCGTGGATAGTCAGCAGATGAGTGGACTGGGCTCTTGTGAATCAGCATGGTCTACCTAGTGCCTTAGTACCATTGTTTCACCTTCGAGTGAACAGGTTATGGTAATTTAACGGTACGGATGTTCGGTCGGTAACTGCCGACTGATACGTTGCAGTGTATGACAGTGTAATCGACCTCTCGGAGTCACAAACTTTGCGTAGCTGAACCACCCATTAGACATTGGTATTTGGTGTCGTTTGAGGGACAACTTGCTTTTCGTGAGCTGTAGCTGAAGTGCATTGCGTAGCGTTTGGCACTTCGACTCCGACAGGGATTTTGCGTTGCGTTTAGTATCCCACATTGTGTCGGAGTCAGTACAGACTTGAAGTTAATTATCAAACTTAATAGTTGTAACATTTGTCGCTTTGTTCTCGTGGTCTAGCGACATCGCATACGGGCTGTGGACCGGAAGGTTCTAGGTCAGGCAAATGGCCTGGAACTAGGTCCTTCAAAAGGAATTGACGTAGGGTAGGCAGCCCGTCGTGAAAATTAAAGCAGACCTCATCCTGCTAGAACACATTTGTTGCGCTGACTTTACAGTGGTGTGAGTGTTTATGGTCAGCTAGGATAAGAACAGTTGTGGAATGTTTATTCTTTTCACTAAAATATAAACAACGCGATATACTACTCACCTGATTTGTGACTCCTCAGACATTTCGCAACACAATGTACCTGAAGTGCCTTGCGTAGCGTTTGGCACTTCGACTCAGACGGGGATTTTGCGTTGCGTTTTGTATCCCAAGTTATGCCGCGAAATTCGAAGCACAATTCCGAGTCAGTACAAAGAAATTCCGCATTCCATATGGTTATTCAGGCGTAAGGTGTAATGATTTGCTGCTATAGTTAGGTCTTGCGGCAAAGCAATCATCTAGATTCTAGAATAACTGGTCCTGTATCGGATCTAGATGAAAATTCAGGATTAGGGACCTGAGATATTAACCCGTCGGAATCGGCACGTATATAATGTGTTACACAAGCGTATGGGCCACCGGAGGCAGAGCCGCCCGTGACTATTTAAGCGATAGGTACGCAAAAATAAGGTTAGCTTAAGATTATTTTCGCCATTCATTACTAATCTTGCAAAAAGGAAGACACATGAAATTAGCTAAATAACTAAATTTGTCATAAAGTTTTCGTTATGACAAATTGCTTCAAGTTTCAACTCTTGAAAAGATTACGCGAAAGGTTTGTCCGGTTTTGGGTACCAAAACGAACGTGAACAGGTAACTAGGACTCCGTTCAGCGTTTTAGATCTGTGCAGCTCTTGTCACAAGAGTATTTTGTGTTAAAGTGAGATATATAGGAAAGCCTTAAAAGGACATGTATACGTGCACAGGTCAAAAGTTTGCAAAATATTAGCAGGTACCCCTCGGTTTCTCCAAAATTATTGAATAAGATTAGACAACCTTAAAATTACCGAAACTTAATTGCGGCGTCTTTTATTGGATGATAATTGTGATCGCTAGTTGAACGCCTTGTATAATAGAAATGATCTTTGATAATGATTTAACACTTGATGAATTATGAATGCTTTTCTGCACATCAGCCCCTCTTTTTCGAGGTAAGGTAGCAATGCTGCATAATTAATATAATTGTAACTGCATATAATTCGGAACTGGGGGTATTTTACGTCTTGATAAAAAACTTCAGGAATTTGATATAAAAAACGACGTAAATTTATAAATTCGCACACCTTGCGGGTTCCAGTTAACAAGGGGCTCGAGGGTTAAGGATCACTAGCAGCCTTTTGCCTAATGACCGAATTCTATAATTCTAGACGCAGCTAAATGAGCGCCCAAGAATCTAACGAAGTACCAAAATATTACACTTATTATGACCGACCACGCTCTCGGTGGGCCGTCGTTAATTCAATTCGCTTGAAACTATAATACGTTGAATATTATATTACATGACCCCTTTTTCACTGATTTTCGATAAAAAGGTTATTTGTTTGTGATAGAAACTGAAAATGTACATAACTCACGGTTTCGTTAATCCCAAATCCGGTATCACCGTCCGATGAAAAATCGCAGTCACTATCCGAAGCTGACGTCGGAGGCTCTTCCACCGAAGTTATAATCACTTTATAACTTTTTACACATTCTATAATATTATTTTATAATATTACTGAACACTGAAGAGGGAATTTGTAAATCTAAAAATATATAGATAATTTCGCTTTTTCGCAAAGATTTACTAGAACTGACAACTTATCGGCGCGAAAAACGACGCTATAATGATTTAAAATCCGCCCATCACCTTGCACGCGCCCTACCCCAAAGCCGAAGTGCCGAGTGGTGGGGGTAAAAATGGAGAGGGGACCGGAAATACGCTGACAAAAGGTAAGAAAGACGGGTGCTTGACTCAAGATGGATTCCGGATATTGATACAAAGCAAATAATGTCACGTTAAAAATTACCAAATGACAAGTTCTCGAATATAATATATTAGCGCACTTTAAAAGTCTATTTCAGTGGAATTTTAAGGCAATAAATGAATTCTTAGGTTTACGTGAATGTTATTCATTGAAATTAAACTATTTTTACGGATTATATCACGATTTGGTTTTAATTTTTATGCCCGACGTTTCGAAAGCTTTGCAGCCTTCGTGGTATGACCCGTGACCATCTAATCCGTAAAAAATAGTTTAATTTCAATAAATGAAATCGAATTCAAGTTCGAATCGAGCGTCAGGAGTCATCCCTCTGGCTTGGTCACAGGGCCGGGGGGGGGGGGGTTAGGTTTTCGTTACGTTGTCAATATCCTCTAGGGAAATCTCGTGCTTCTTCGAGCTATATTCAAGTATGGCGCGCAGCGTTTAGCACTTTTTAAAGTCACAGGTGGCTTTTTCTTTCTTTCTACCTGCCCTTATCCCACCTTAATGTGGGGTCGGCGCAACATACTTTTCCAAGCATATTGCAAAGAGGATTTGGCTTAGTCTTTACGACCGGCCGCCAGCCTGACGTCAACCCCCTATGAGGGATCCAGTCCCGGGCAAATTAAATTAGAAAATTTACTTTGCCCGACATCGGAATCGAACCCAGGACCTCCCGGTGTACAGCCCATACATGCTGCCACTAGACCAAGGAGGCGACTTCACAGATGGCAACACAACATATTTTGTTTTTTAACTTTTTTTCGGCAAAAATGATTAAAAACCAAATTTATAAATTACTTCGTGAAACAACAATCACATACTCCCTCCCTAGAAGTGGAAAAGCCCCTACTTTCAGTCGGGGACGTTTCAAAATTTGAATTTGTTATTATTAGGACGGTGTATACAAAAATTCATTGTGAATTATCGCTTGCTGTAACGGCGAAGGAAAACATCGTGAGGTAACCTGCATACCCGAAAATTTCTTCGCAAGAACTTCGAAGGTGAAGTTTTCCAACCCGCATTAGGCAAGCGTGGTAGACTAAGGCCTAACCCCTCTCATTAGTAGAGGAGGTCCGTGCCCAGCAGTGGGGCAGTAATATTATAGGGCTAATATTATTATTATTTTATACAAAAATGGTAAAATAAAATACAATATACGTTTTTAATTTCCTTTTTATTTCATCATAAAAATGTTCCGATGTGGTCTATTTATTTACATTAAAAATAATTGTTACATTACGCGCGTTATGCCGCCATCTTGTTTCTCAAAATGGCTGAAGCGTTTATGAAGTGTAAAGCGTATAAGGAAATAAAACAGGCCCATACCCAAATGATAGTAGAGCTCTTTATACTGCGAGCTGTGTAAAAAAGTGTAAATTAACCTTTAATACACGTGAATAATTTGACAAGTCGACTTACCGTGTTAGGTACCAAAGTAGCATCCAGATTGCACAATGCATCTTGCGTTTTTAGACGTTTTCCAATGTTTATAACTCGATAATTAATCGACATAATTAAATATTTATAGAGCAGTGACGAAGGGTGATTTTTAAAGGGGAGACGTTCATTCCTTTCTTGTAAATACTTATTAGTA
This sequence comes from Clanis bilineata, assembly GCA_036417725.1. Taxonomy (NCBI): domain Eukaryota; kingdom Metazoa; phylum Arthropoda; class Insecta; order Lepidoptera; family Sphingidae; genus Clanis; species Clanis bilineata. The sequence goes on from CM071165.1 coordinate 2,141,510, forward strand.
GACACTTTGGCGAAAGTAATCCGGTATGAACTTTATTCAGCACGGCTATAGAGTTACACATCTATTCACTACACTGTTATATCTTAGTTGTGGTATAATACAGTAAGTCAACATATCAACTTATACACGCCTAGTCTGGAACGACATCTATGACCTGAATAATGCATTATGTAAAATATTATACTAAAAAGTGAAGTTATGTCTGAGTATAGACCTGTTTTAATCATTTTAGTCTAAATTAATATAGCTTAATACATTATTATGGCATATATTATGTATGTATAAATAAGATATACTTACCAAGTTTTGGTTTTTCTGAGCCTAAATATGCTGGACTAATTAATTCGATGTGGCATTTTTAATATGGACAAGTGAAAAATATACTTTTTCAACTAAATTCAAATCATTTATTCTGCAAATAGGATATTACACAGCACTTTCAACTTTAAACCTTTTGTCTGTCTTAGTAGTATCTTAGCTAAAAATATCTTTAATGTAAGTACATACATTATTTTTGAATGGTAGAGCCACGCTGAAGACAGTAACGTCTACAGCACGAATGGGCCGGCTCGACCGGTTGGATACCACTGTCTCACAGAAAACCGACGTAAAGTGCCGGTTTGCTGTCGCGTTTCGTTCGGTGAGTAAGATTTCCGGTGGCCCATTTCTCCACTCCCTTTCCCAATCCATTTTCCCTCCCTTTCCATTCCCTCCATTTAGGTTGGCAACGCACCCATGATTATTTTTGTGTCTTGGGCGTCTATGGGCGGTGGAGATCACTTACCATCAGGTGACCCATCTGCTCGTTTGCCAATCTCCGCTATAAAAAAAAAAATTTATAGTTGTTATTCGACATTTCACTTAATGTTTTCTTATCTTCAAAAAACCAAAACCTGGCGTTTCCAAAAACATAATCGTAGCGATTCTTGGACGATATCAAATCGGCTCTTTGGGTAAATTGACAATACAAATGTTACGGATATAACGGTGAGTAGACTGTGAAGCGAGAGGTAGTGGGTGCGATTCCCGCACTGAGAAGATACCTAGCGTGGGGTCAGGCCTATGTATGTATGTGACTAGCGGGTGTATTTATTTAAAGAACGGAATGGGGCTTTGGCCCCATAATGTTAGGCCTCTGAGAATCTGTAGAAAGAATCGGTACAATATTATAATATGAAAATAAACATAATATATAAATAACTCTGACATACCTTAACAGCAATTCCATGAGACCATTCAAATCCAAGATAAGGTTTGTTCACACTACACGGTATATTTCTGAACCCATGTCTATTTGCTTATTTTATGTTTATAATATTGATTAAAAAATTAAAAAATTAAGTACCGTGTTTGAACAAACCTACGCAACCCAAGCCATTATCATATCTAAAAAACACAAAATAGGAAAAACATAAAAAGGAAAAACGTAAAAAAGGAAAAATAAAAAGAAAAAATACTCATAATAAATTGTAATATCATAAACATTATTAAACATTAGTCTTTTCGCATAAATGGCATTTATAATTTTGAACATTAAATAAAAAAAAACTATCTACATCGTTCGACTGCGGTACATAATCGTCGAGTATGAACGAACTTTTACGTCAAGTGCATTCACACCACACGGACATAAATAGCTTACAATAATAATAAGTTGTAGATAAGAAAGAGTATCACTTAAAATTAATTCTTAAATAATTCTTGAGCTAGGATTTGTAGTAGAAAATGGAAGAAAATAATACTATGTTAGTAAGAAATAAGCTATATGTTCCTTAGCCCAAGTCTATGGATAAATCATAGAAATATTAACAATTACCATTTACAAACTAACCTTAAAGAAATGTTAGATACTGTATAGATAATAAAATAGTTCAGTTCGATAATATAAGTCAGTGTAGATAAAAATGGCCAGAAATGCCTGTACACAACAAAAAACAAACGGACAGACAAAAATGGGTACGACATTGTAGAGAATATAAAAAAATAACCTTAAAATAAAATGTTATTTTTGAAATAAATATTACGTTTTTTTTACATCCGCCATTTTTATTTTTACTCAGCTGTATAAAAATCCCCCCTTTTTTAAGATAGAAAAAAAAAATACAATTTAAGCCTAAAACGCAACCTATCCAACACAATTCTTGTAATCCATTTGAAGCCGTTGTCATAACATTTATTTTTTAATTTTAAATATAGAAATACAAAAAAGTCGTGTCGTACCCTTCACGTGTGATATGAATGCACCTAATCGTAAAAAAACACCTCGCACAAACAAAGAAATGAGTCAACTGTTGTGTTATTTACAAATACTTCATCTTATCACATGCATACATAACTATTATTAATTATTATTTAAAAAATTGTGACGAATTTTTTTTTCAAACATTGACAATACATGGACGAGTTCGGATTTTTTCTCATATTTTGAGCGAAAACACATATCGCCGTCTCGCTCACTCTTAAAGCGAATGTCTATACGTCTTTTACATAGTAAGCGAAGATATCGCCATCTCACTCACTCTTATTGAACAAAACTGCGCTCTCTTTCCCTCTACCAAATAACAAGAATGTATTATTATATAATCTCACGACAATATCCCATAGGGGTAGACAGAGAGATACAAAATTTACACTTATTACGATTCTTGCACACTTTTTCTGTCTTAGATAGATAATATCGCTGTCTCCTTCACTCATGTATTGTTTTCTCTGCCTTTTACAGTACAGCAAACATATTTTTTAAAACAGCGATTACAAGCTGTATTCAGGGCGTCTTGCAGCACTATTACTAATCTAGAGTTAGTCCTAAACTCGATTTAACTTACATCTGGTTCGTATATTTAAATCGAGATCTATCTAAACGCTGCAAGTAGCCCTTCATTTCGTGACCGTAAAGTCGATTTTATTTCATTCTCATGTCAGAATATACTTAATTCATTATAACAATTATAAATACTAGAAATTATACGAAAATGGACAACACATTACAAAAATTAGGAATAATTTCAATACCAAGCGTGAATAACTTGATAACTCGACTTACATTATCGTACCAAAACCGACATCTAATTTTCCTAATTCACATTATGAATACGGCCCAAATATATTTAAGCGATGATTTTAAATAATTTTGTCTCTTTCTTACATTGAACTGTCACGATATATGAAACAAAATACTATAGTTAAGAAGTCTAAAACCGCTTAAAGACTACCGACATAATATACCTACAAAGTTATAATATACACCTCAATATGAATTACTCAATCTAGATGTCCATTTTCGTTTAAGTCGACTTATCAATTCATTTACTACTTGTATCGATTTGATCAATTTCAAAACGTGTACAAACGTGCTGAACTATGTACACGCATTTAACACCAATATTATAATTAAATTGTTTTTTCAGCAATTTACATCACACAAAATGGAATTACGAAATGTCTTTTAAATGCGAAAATAATTCTGTATGCGAGAGATAAAGACAAATGTAAAATTGTTGTCACGGGATCGATTCCCGCGCCAAGACAAACGTTTGTGACCCACAGATATTTGTTTCGGGTGTAGGTGTTGTGAGAGCGTGCGTCTCTCGTAATTCCTGATACCCACGACACAAGACTCGTACCTTACTGTGGGGTCGGAATTATGTATGACTGTGGGGAGTTATTTATTAATAAAGTGGACTTATTATGTTTTATCTCTCGGGTACAGAATTTGAAATGCATAAGATTCAACGGCATCTGTTGATTCTTCTTGGAACGTAGTCGTAAATAACGGATCGAGGTATGACCCAAAACTGACCATATAGAAAGAGACAAAGCTACTTCTATCTTTCGTCTCTTTTCAGCTGTAGTGACGTAGGCAAAATGCGCGTGAGCAAAAAATGAGCCCGGAAATATTTTGTTTATTATGAGCAAAATTGGGCAATATTGGGAACATCTTTCCATCTCCCTTACACTCACATTAATGACGTCACCACAGTAGCAGTCCTTGACAGTTATCCCGTCAACCAATTTAATATCTTACTTATCGTGAATATATGAATTTCGTTTATCGATATTATATAATGCGACTTAGTAAAGTAAAACGCTCGTTCGATCCCTTTTTTGTTGTTTGTAGACGCAATCTAGCAGTGGCGGAGGCTTCATACAACTCGATTCTTACAGGCTTACTTGCCCATTTATCGGCTTGATAAATATGTATAAATAAAAAGAAAATGCATCAGCTATCCTTTTGAACATTTTCGCCATTACCCACTGCAATCTAGCTATAAGTATTAATGAATTTTATATATAAAATTATTTAGCTAGCTTTTCCCCGTGACTCCATCCGTGTCTTCTACAGAAATAAAAGGTCGATTTACCAACTTTAATTGAAATTTCAAACATCGATACTTTATTATCTATCGACACGTAGTCACTAGTAATGTCAATGAAGTGCGGTCGCTTCACTAGCTGTCTCTTCCGAGATCTCTCGTGTTCGGCGGTAGACTGTGAGGACTGGAAGAGAACTGGTTCACCATCTTGAACTGCATCATGTTGAAATTAAAAAATCGACTTATTTTAATTTAAATTCCAAACATCGATACTTTATTATCTATCGACACGTAGTCACTAGATGTCGATGAAGAGCGGTAGCTTCACTAGCTGTCTCCGCCGGGATCCCTCGTGTTCGGTGGTAGACTGTGAGGACTGGAAGGGAACTGGTTCACCATCTTGGACTGCATCATGTTGAGGAGTATGTCGGAATACTGTTCGATGAGAGACATGGCTGGATTCGCGGCGCCGCTCGATTCTGTCGACAAATCATACGTAAGCTCACGCCTGTATCCCTGAAGGGGTAAAAAGATGAGAACTAGAGAACTAGAACACCCACATTTCGCCGAGCTCATTTCTGTCCCAAATGTGTTCGTTTTCGAAGGTTTTCAATTCGTCTGAATTTTTAAAAACGCTTTACATACATTAAAAAAATTCAGACGAATTATATATATATATATATATATATTAAAGTTAGTTAAAGTTAAAAGTGTTAAAAAGTGCATTAATGTCATGTTAAAAATTACCAAATGACGAGTTCTCGAATCTAGTGCAACATTAGTAACATTTTTAACTCGATTTCGGTGGAATTTTAAGTCGATAAATGAAACCTAATCGAATTTAAAATCGTATCGAGTGTCAAGAGTAAGGGGGCAGAGCTATCGTCAGTTCTATTGATGTTCAGCTACAACCGCTCACCTTTGGAGACCAGGTGCTCCAGTTTCTGCCTGGTGGAGTCCACGTTGAGTCCCCGGTAGTCTCCATCGGTGGAGGAGAGGCTGCTGAGCGCGTCGCCGTTCTGTGGACGAGACATGGCGCTGCGCAGCACCTTCTGCGTCTCCAGGATTGCGGCTTCAAGACCTGTGGACATATGTACCATTATCATAAGGAACATAACATAAGCTCACGCCTGTATCCTCGAAGGGGTAGGCAGAGGTGCACTAGCGAACTAGAACCCACACATTTCGCAGAGCTTAGTTCCGTTCCAGATGTGATAGACGAGCCTATCGCCATATCGGGCACAAATTCCAGGCTTTGGGCTGATACGGAAAAATCTAATATCACTCTGCCCGATCCGGGGATCGAACCCGCGATCTCAGGACGATAATCATATATACCACTATGCCACCGAGGCAAAATGGATCAATCCGGAAAAACAATCACGGTGTCTATTCTATAAAACTTTATCGGATGAACGATATCAGAGCGATACCCTACAGCACAGACTAATATAGATGCATGTGGATCAAATAAATGTCAAACACCGAAGAGTGGGCTGTCAAACGGTTTACAGCATAGCATTCTCCGAAACGAAACTTATAGCACCGATATCGGTCGGACACGTGACTCATGACACATAACATAACATAAGCTCACGCCTATATCCCCGAAGGGGTAGGCAGAGGCGCACTAGCGAACTAGAACACCCACATTTCGCCGAGCTTAGTTCCGTCCCAGATGTGATAGGGGGCGAGCCTATCGCCATATCGGGCACAAATTCCAGACTCCGGGATGATATGGAAAAATCCAATATCACTTTGCCCGACCCGGGGATCGAACCCGAGACCTCAGAACCGTAGTCGTACCGAAATACCACCACGCCACCGAGGCAGTGACTCATGAGCCACATAGAATAGCAAAACGTCCTATGGCGGGTACACACCAACCGAACGAAGGCGAAATAACAAAGAGCTTTTGAGTGGTAGAGCCGCGCTGTAGACAGTAACGTCTACAGCACGAATGGGTCGGCTCGACCGGATACCACTGTCTTACAGAAAACCAACGTAAAGTGGCAGCTTGCTGTCGCGTTTCGTTCGGTGAGTGAGATTTCCGGTGGCCCATTTCCCCATTACCTTTCCCAATCTCTTTTCTCTCCCCTTCCATTCCCTCCTTTTAGGTAGGCAACGCACCCATGATTCTATTTGTGTCTTGGGTGTCTATGGGCGGTGGAGATCACTTACCATCAGGGGACCCACCTGTTCGTTTACTAGTCTCTGCCATAAAAAAAAACCTTCGCTGTTTCACACAACAAGATTCGGGAATGATCGGGAACGTTCGATCTTCATCTTCGCTTCTAGAACGTTCTTTCGCCTTCATTCGGTCAGTGTACGCGCCACGAAACGAAGTCCGCAACGGAACCTCGCCCAGTGCACCACGGAGGCTGTCAAAAAAATCCAACATAGTTCAGTGTTGTACTGACCGCTGATGTCGGCGGCCGCGTTCGGTTCCCGCTGCAGGCTCGCGTACAGCTGCACCACCTTGCTCGCGGTCTTCGTCAGCTGCTCCGTCAGCGCTGAACACAGCTGCGATGATGACACTGGAAAATACACATACATTCAACTGGATCCCCTGACGCCGCAAATTACCAGCGGTGGTAGGATATTCGTATCCGCCCGGATGTCGACCACCACATGGTGCTAGAACCTGCCATAGTGACCCACACTCCGTGTGTGGTTCACGTTCCGGGATCAGCCAGGGTGCTTCCGGTTACTCGAGGAGCTTGTGACATGATTTGATGGTTGGTTGAGATGGGTATGGGGGTATCCCTGTATCTGCATCGGTCATCCGCCTGTCTTGTCGCAAGCCCCTCGATTTCCTTCTTCCCTCTTCCGATTCGGAGTGTGAAGCGACCACTGATAAACCCATTGTTTGTCAGTGGTCGCTAGTTTTTTTGGACTGCACTACGCTTACCATCAGGTGCAGTGTAGCCACTTTGCCGTGCCTGGATATATATTTTTTTACTTATTCATAGTTTTATTATTTTATTATTTATAAGTCCTTCAGCCGTAAACTTTTTAGTATGTTTATTCTTTATTTCCTACATCTAAATTTTCGCAAGCGCAATGAAATCTAATATCGATTTCAAAGTCCTGCTGGAGTTTTGGCGTCAATTCTTTTCAATTATGCTTTTTAGACGAATTCCCAACGGGTAAACCGAACAAGGTCGATCACGACACCTCGAGGAAACTCCTCCAAATCACCAATTTTAATGTTTTCATACACTGCCCATAATCGTCGACATTTATTGTCCAAAACCACATCACTTTTAAACAAGAAACAAAACTTTAGACGAGCATAAGAATTAATTAAAACAAGTGATCGACCACCGTGAGAGTTCCTGTCAAAACTCACGCCAAAAATAATAAAACAGTGTTGCCAACCAATAAGAAATTACCCCAAATTTTGGGAAATTTAATGGCGACTCGAGTATTTTGTCAAATTATTAATGATAAAGGCGGACAAGTTATTTATTATCCCTACTGAGAGGGCGGTAAAATCAGCCTTAACAACAATGCTGCAGTCACCAGAAATAACCCAGCAGATACCCCTAGTGAAGTAGAACACACAGATTTCACCGAGCTCATTAAAAGAGGCCGTAACCCTTGATTTTGTTTCGGCATTTCTTCACAGGGATAGCCCCGAAATGCCGATATTACTTTTTAAAATATATACTTCGAATTGACATGTAAAAGTGATATAAAGTATCCTATTTGCAGAATAAATTATTTGAATGCATTTCCGTGCCGGATGTGATAGGGGGGCCGAGCCTATCGCCATACCGGGCACAAATTCCAGACTCCGGGCAGATACTGAATTGAAAAACTCAATATCAATTAATCTCTGCACAATCACATTAAAAAACGGTTAATCAATATTCTCAGACACCTTTTCAGTTAGCCCTTATAGTATTGCCGATAACATTTTAACCCTAACAATAGAGTTTAGAAAACTGTCGCATCCTTGGTCTAGGGGCAGCATAAATAGGCTGTGGACCGGGAAGTCCTGGGTTACTTTCACAAGTCAGACGGGGTGAAGGAGAAGGTCCTCAATTCATCAATTCTTTTGTAATTCATAGTCACAGATAAAAAATTACGTTAATACTCACAATTGGCATCAGTAGGTTGTTCAGGTTTTGGTCTCTGCCTGGTGTTTGCTGTGAGCCTGGCCGTCACCTCTCTCGCTTTCGCAGAGAGATCTCTCTCACTACCGCTTCGACCTATATCATACAAATTTTTAAAGATGTACATTTTCGACATTGAATTTTGATTTTTATACATGACTTTTTGCTTACCCTAAAGCTCAATTTTTCGACAGACTTCCAAAAAGGAGGAGGTCCTCAATTCGTCTGTATTTTTTTAATGTATGTTACGCGATATCTCCGCCAAATGTGGACCGATTCTCTAAATTCTTTTTGTGTTCAATAGAGATTATTTCAAGGGTGGTCCCCATCGATATATTATTTACCTAGATGCACAGTTGACGGTCGGAAAATGGGACAGCAAAGGAGTGCTTAAGCACTTCTTTTGCCTGCAGTCGGACGCCGATAGAATTCTAAATTTGAAAATTCAAATTTAAGAACGCTTGATCATTTCGTTTAAAAAGCTACTTTATAACACGTGCATAGGGTTATATTTGTGTTGATTGAATTAGAACTTACGTTTTTTTTCTTTGTTTTATTCCTGAGACCACTTTTTAGGAGGATATTTGCAAAGAACTGTGCATCTAGGGTATATTATATTGATGGTGGTCCCATATAAATTTATCGGATTTGAAGGCGGTCTGTTATGTTTTTAAACTTGTGATTATTTATTACTCACCGATCCTTCGCTGGTTGTCGGGCCTCTGCCCCTTGTCCGAGGGCCTCTCCTCGGCCTCCGAGCTGGACTCCTCGTGCCCCCCCGTGTTGAGGTTCACTGTGCGTACGCGTAGGATAAGCGTGGGGTTTGAGAGCATGTTATGTGGGATTCGTGTCGACTTTAGTTGACAATTTTAAATAGTTTAATGTCTGCCTGAATAATTGACTGCCTCGGTGGCGTGGTTGTGTTTAGGTACGACTATCGTCCTGAGATCTCGGGTTCGATCCCCGGGTCGGGTAAAATGATATTGGATTTTTCCATATAAGCCCGGAGTCTGGAATTTGTGCCCGATATGGCGATAGGCTCGCCCCCTATGACATCTAGGACGGACGGTGTACTAGTTCGTAAATTTGGGTCACGATTAAAGGCGATTTGTCACGCTATTAGTAATCTGAAGTTAGACCTAAACTCGATATATCCTATAGCTCATTCCTATATTCAAATCGAGATTTGATAAGTCGAGGTTTAAGTCCTGCAAGTGGCCATAAATGTTTTATCTTGTGATTATGTCCAACTTGCTTGAAAAAAAATTTTTTTTCGACTGTCTGCCTGAACTTTTATTTTATTTCATTTTATCTTTCAGATTGAAAATATACTTATAACAACAACTAAAATCGACATTAATACATATACAGGTATTAAATACATTAAAAATCTTAAGGAGTGATATGTCTAACTGGATTTTTTATTTACTGTATTTTGAAATTAGTATCGATAAAGAGCGAAATCTGTCTTAAAAGAAATCGTAATTTTTAATGTGTCATTCTCTAAATAAAGTAGTTTTAAACCTTTATTTCAGTAGAGACTGGGTTATGTGGATAATTTTCTTCAATTTAGGATATTTTTAATTCAACAGTCTTCAAATCTACTATTATTAGAACAACCTGTATTTTTCCTATTAATATTTTGATTAACCCAAAAAGTATTGCAGTGCGTTCCAAAAATAATCCACTATTATTATAACAGCCTCTATTTTTCCTATAAAATTTTTTATTGACCCAAAAAGTATTGCAGTGCGTTCCAAAATTAATCCACTGTTATTAGAATTTAGAACAGCCTGTATTATTAGTATAAATCTTTTTTATTGACCCATAAACTATTGCATTGGGTCCAAAAATAACCCATTATTATTAGAACAGCCTGTATATTTTAATCCAATAATTCTTTACAGTTTTGAATTATCCTTTAAACACATAACACAAAATCTACCAAACAAGGACTCCTGTATTAGGATCAGGTGTCTAACCAAACAACGCTACCATTGGTTATTAATCGTATGTATACATCATAATACAGGATGTTTCGGAAAAGCGGTATCAATAAATAACATAATGAGAAAATTACTCACGATTTATTAGTGAAGTTTTAATTGTCGTAAGAGTCATGGCTTATGAATGAATAATTATTGCAATTTGAATTTTGTACAAAAAAAAGTTTTGACGTTTAGATCAGATTTTTCAAGCATTTTCAAAATTTTTTAAGCATATTTTCGGAGTGAATTCATTCCCGTATCGCCTTTTTCATTACCCGTTATCGTATTAATATACACAGACATTCCCAAAAACGCAGGCAGTGGCGCAAAACGTAGACTAAATTTTGGCCTAAATTATTACCATCCCATGATGTGTCTGGACTTTATATTTAGCCCTTTACTTATAAAAATAGTTTAGCGCTTCTTATCTTTAAGAATAGCTTGTCTCTTTCATTTTTAAACAGTGTAACGCAAGGAAAAAGTGACAAACTATTCTTAAAGATAAGATAAGCGAAAATGTTTTAATAAGTAAGGCCCTTATATTTAAATCTTTCACTCTGTATATGAAATATTTATTGATACCACCTTTCTCAAACATCCTGTATAGCAGTATGGATACGAACCTGCACTATAGGCGTTGGCGAGCCCCCGTCTCCGTGCCGTGTTGGCGGCCGCCTTGTTCATGGAGCTGATGGTGGGCCGCATCAGACCTTGGGCTCGTGGAGGCTGCTGCCGTGACGGCTGAGGGTCTGACTCGGAGTCGCTCTGGAACAAATACATCTAATAGTCACACATATGGCGATGAGTGAACTATGTTTGGATTTATACATTATTTTATACGGAAATAATAAAAAGGACTAGTAAAAACTGCATCGAAATTGGTTGAAAAATGAAGCAGTAATTCATATTTTAAATTTTAGAATGAGCAAGTGGGTGTAGTGTGAATATCTTGTTATCTCTTTCTATCCGCACGCACCATTATGGTCGTGACGTGAATATACTGATGCTTGTTTTCAATTGTTTGAGAGTTCCTCCAGATTTAAATACTTTTTAGTTTAGAGATAATTTCTTCCTCTGTCATATTACAGACTAGCTGTTGCCCGCGACTTTGTTCGCGTGGAAATTTATTTTCCAGGACCATAAAGTAACCTATGTGTTATTTTGATGTATATAACTATAAAGTGTCATCAAAATTCATATAATAATTTTCGCATGAAAGAGTAATAAACATATATAGAGGTACATACTTACAAACTTCCACGATTATAATATTAGTACGATGACGTAAAATACATATATATTTTTTTTATAGTAGGGACTGGCAAACGAACAGATGGGTCACCTGATGGTAAGTGATCTCCACCGCCCATAAGACACCCAAGATCCAAAACGAATCATGGGTGCGTTGCCAACCTAGAAGGAGGGAATAGAGGGAGAGGGAAAAGGGATTGGAAAAGAGAGGGGGGGATTTGGGCCACCGGAAATCCCACTCACCGAACGAAACGCGACAGCAAGCTGCCACTTTACGTCGGTTTTCTGTGAGACAGTGGTATCAAACCGGTCGAGCCGGCCCATTCGTGCTGTAGACGTAATTGTCTACAGCGTGGATCTACCACTCAAAAACGACGACGTAAGAATTTGTCAGGCACCCAATCGACGATCTTATACATCGATATATTATATACCTAGATGCACAGTTGACGCTCGGAACATGGGACAGCAAACGAGTGCCTAAGCACTCCTTTTCCCTACAGTCGGACGCCGATAGAATTCTAAATGTCAAATTTCAAATTAAGAACGCTTGCTCATTTCGTTTAAAAAGCTACTTTACAACACGTGCATAGGGTTATATTTGTGTTGATTTAATTAGAACTTGTGATCTTTTTCTTAGTTTTATTCCTGAGACTACTTTTTAGGAGGATATTTGCAAAGAACTGTGAATCTAGGGTATATTATATTGATGATCTTATAGCTCTAATCTCTTACAATCATGAGATGGATATGTGCAACAAAGAAAGTGATGTTAATATATTCCATCGTCCAAATTTTACTAACCTGGTTCAACACACCGACGCTGGAACTCCTAGTCATGTTAGATTTGTTGGAGTACCTCGGCGCTGGTCTCGCGAATCCACCAGGCGACTTCGAAGAGTTACCACTTTGTGGGGTAGCAGGCTTTGCGTTTTGACCTATAATATTTAGTAATTATAGCTTTATATGAGCACTTAGTAATTCAAATTGAAATTTTATTTTACAAGAGGGCAATTTATATCACTTTCACATGTCAATTATACAGAGTTGTGCCAACCTAACGACATTAAATTTGATAGTGGGTAACATAGGTAACTTTAAATTTCGCCGCAGCAAAAAAGAAAAACGGTAACGTTAATACTGAAAAAAAAAAATTACAAAATAAATAGCAAAAGTTCGGTTACTATATGTCACACCATTTATACTGCGTAAAATCGGTATAATGCGCGAAAATCTATATTTAGGTAAACTTCAGTAGGTACGCGGAGCGTGATCCTCGCAACCAAGACATGCCGGACAAGCCCGTTCATGTTTGTTATTGATAAAAGTCCTTGACCGCTAATATCAACTGTTTTAGGTCGTCTCGGACGTACATCATGAGCAAAATATGACAAAACTGAAAATTAATCCTGTGGCTAAACTATTTCACCTATTCGACTGATTTTTGGTACAAAGCCCATCAACATTGTAAGATATATCTGGTATGATTTAATGTCGTTATGTCGGCGCCACTCGGTATATCTTAAAATGATGGCGTCGGAATCTCATAGCTATCCCTAAGAAATGCCGAAACAAACTCAGAGGTTATCGCCTCTTTAATCTGACTGGATCCTCCAGGGTTGACGTCAGACAGGCAACTTTTAAAAACCAAAACCGAATTCTTTCTGCAACATGCTTGGAAATGTGTTGCGGCCACACATTGGAGTGGATCAGAGAGGTGGAAAAAATCAGTAACGGTGAAACTTCACGCCTGTATCCCCAAAGGGATGGACGTAAACTTACATTTCATCGAGCTTATTTCCGTCCATTCATATTAAAGCAATCCTACTACGCCACAGAGGCTCAAATAATATTGAATTTGAAAATTACCTGAAGATAATTGATCATCGGCGTCCATGATAGCACAAAATAACAACGAATAAACTTGTTAAAATGCACTATAATATAACAGACGATGATTTGCTTATTTAAGCGTACGATGGTCGAAAAAAATCAATGACGTTACGCTCTATTCAATGTGATTCATTTGAACAGTTAGAAGAATTATATAATTTGTTTTTTGTCGCTTATCCCACTTTAATGTGGTTTTTTAGCATGTTGCGGAATGGATTCGGCTAAGGTTTTACAACTGGCCGCCTATCAACCCGTTCTGGGTAATGAATTTAATAACAATGACAAACAATGTAATGAAAAAATAATTTCAGACAAAATCACAAATTGGGTACAAAAAACTATACGCTGCATATCCCGGGCCACATAACTCTGGGTCTTAATTTAAGTCTGAAACCTATTCCAAAATAACCTCAATTGTTCCCAGGGTAACACCCAATAGTCCCACATAGTCATAACCCCACGCTAAGATACTAGTCTTGTCTGTTACCACTTACCACACACCCGAAAATATCCGAAAATTAAAAAAAAAATACATTACCTGCAAAAAGTTAATTGTGCACGCAAGAAAGAAAATAACTTATTTCTTAAGTTTACGCGAATGCTATTCATTGAAATGAAAATTATTTTTACGGATTTTATCACAATTTAACGTGATAAAATCCGTAAAAATAATTTTATTTCAAAGAAAATAACTTTATTTGACTATTTCCCAACATATACTTATATACCTCTAAACACAGAAAGCACAACAATCATGCAATTGTTATGTGAGTTAGAATGTAAATATAAAATAATAAAGCTAATGCCAACTCTACACCTTCACCCAACCTACCAACCAGCAGCCAGCAGGCCAACCACGACATTTCTCGCTCCTGCGTAAATTATTGTACCTCTAGCTGGAATTAATGTGTATCTTACAAAATATTTTACGGAGTCGCTAGCGAGTGATGTAAAAAAAACTCATGGTTGGCCGACAGAGTCGCCAGCAGAAATATTTTTGACAATCGAATTAGTATCGATTTATGACATTTCTTTAAAATATTAAACGTCATCAGTGCGCAGCGAGCTCGATTCAAATTGTTAATCAAATTCCTGCTCAAGCCGCAGCTTTGATTGATAAGTTAAGACGGGAATCAAGTTAGAGTTGGATGGTTGGACGATTGTGGAGTGCATATACGATTAGCATAGCATGCGTTATCAATCTTCAACTCTAATTTCAGTGTAGCAAGGTTTAAAATAAAAAAGCTGTTCGTAGAGAGACAACACCAAGCGATAGACGCAGACACGAAACCAGCCCCAATAGCATACGAATTTTCTACTGATAGTTTTTTAAGGTCAGCGGTTTGTATGTTAAAACTAGATACTAACTATTCCAGTATACATCTGTCATATACAATGTTTTGTCTCACTTCCTCTGACATTAAATGTCACCCAGCAGCGAAACAAAACATTGTTTAATTATGAAGGCGCGTCTCCTGCACTGCAACATTACACAAACGTGATTTCGCGAAATATTTTTGTCTGTGATCCATTGTTCTATGAGCAGATTGTCATCTGACTTTCGATCTGACATTCTGACCGTCATCAGAAACATTGTTTTCTGTAGGTTTAGCTGTTTTATTTCGAGAGAAACATGCACAGGAGACGCGGCTTTATAGCCTAGCAAGGAACACTGGCAACTCCGATAAATGTCTATTTACACTAATTATTGATTTAAACAGGTAGGAGTGAGCTACAGTATAAATTGAGATAAGATATACCTAAGTTTGTCTGTATCGCTTGCTACAATTGTTAAAGAATACCTAAAGAAACCTGTATACCAAAGAATTTTGGAGATGTGTATAACATACCCGTATTAAATCGTGGTGGAGTAAAGCACGTCTTCTGCACATATTTTCTTGAAACAAAACACAAAAACATCTACACAAAAGATGATTTTCGCTGTCTCCTGCTCATGGAACAACGGACCATAGATAAAAATGTGTAGCGAAACCGTGTTTTGCGTAGGTGTTTTGTGTAAAGTGAGTGCAGGACACGCGGCTTAAGCCCCAACCCCTCCCATTAGTAAAACAAACCCGTACCCAGTGATATAGCATAATACATAACTGATTGTTACAAAGTCCTGAACCCACAGTAAGATACGAGTCTTGTCAACAAGAGACTTTCGGTCTCACAACGCCCACACCCTAGTTATTATACATGGTGTGTCAAAAAGGTGGTATCATTATTCATACTAAAAGAAAGTCTAGCAATTCCACAAATTAAATATTTAGTTGGACATAATTATGGTTTTTAAATAATTATTGTCATTTTTGGAACGATGAAAAGCGATTCCAGGCTATTGGATCACTTGCTGTTATTCATGTATATTAAAAAATATCTACGTAGTTATTAAGTATGTTTTCCGCATAGCCTTATAATATTAAATTACATTACATGATTTATAATTGCACCCCAAATGCACATATATAGTTTTGAACTCACAATAAGATACAATACTTGCGTTGTTGCTATCTGAAACTACGAGACAACCACAGAACCGAAACAAATATTTGTAATTCACTTAAACGTTTGTCTCAGTGCGGGGATCGAACCCGCATCTTTCACTTCAAACTACTCGCCTTCTGAACTACGAACAGTTATTAAGTATATTTATGTCTATATAATATTAAACGTTTTAGGATAACACCCATATGCACCTACAATATGTACTCTGGCGTCACAGTAAGATCATTAATATTACCAATACGAACTACGAAAGACACCCAGAACCGAATCGCCTACTGCACTACGAAAACTATGTGATAAATAAAAATTACAACCCATTTTTTTTTGTATCATATATTTAAATCTGGAACAATTTGACACCACCTTTTCGCAACACCCTGTATATATGATAGTTCATACGCCCGCCACCGCGACCCACCTTGACTGCGCGGCGCTGGCATCGGTTTGGCGGCGAGGTCCGACAGAGAGATCGCTCTGCGCATGCCCGCGCCCTCCTCCTCGCGATCGGACGCGCATGAGGACGCGTGTCGTCCCGCTACGCAATGCGGACAACGTTACACATGCAGTGTGGAGCTTTCTGATTTACTTGTATTATGTATGAAGATTTTATATTAATAATACCTAGGGATGTATGTATGTAGCTACTCGTATATCGATTTTTTTGAACTGTCGATATTCTAGTCGCTATATTATATCCTTCAACATACTAAAATCGGTATACGTAGATAATTGGGTACTTGACTAGTTATTTTAAAATTAATTTCACGTCACGCCATAAGGGTACGGGAGTTGGAAAGGGATAGCAAGATATCTCCAATATGCCCCCACTCCAGAATTTACAATATGAATTACTGCCTCATTTTTCAACTTATTTCGATGCAATTTTTCAGAAGGGTTTCGTTTTTGTTTTATTTGATACTAGCTGACCCGTGCAACTTCGTCTGCGTATGAGAGAGAGGGTTGAAAGAGTGAGTCGTAGGCACCTATAGCACAATAATTCTAAAAGAGGTAATGGGATGATCTACTTCGGCCGTCAGTCACCCCGTCTCTCACACCGTCAGTCACACCGTCTGTCAAACCGTCTGTCAAACCGTCTGTCACCCCGTCTCTTACCCCGTCAGTTACACCCTCTGTCACACCGTCTGTCACCACGTTCGTCACCCCGCCTGTCACCCCGTCTGTCACCTCGTCTGTCACCCAGTCGGTCACCCAGTCTGTCACCTCGTCTGTCACCCAGTCGGTCACCCCGTCTGTCACCACGTCCGTCACCACGTCCGTCACCCCGTCTGTCACCCCTTCTGTCATCCCTTCTGTCACCCGTCTGTCACCTCTTCTGTCACCCCGTCTGTCACAACGTCCGTCACCCCGTCTGTCACCCCTTCTGTCACCACGTCCGTCACCCCGTCTGTCACCCCTTCTGTCACCCCGTATGTCACCCCGTCTGTCACCCCGTCTGTCACCCCGCCGGTCACCTTATCTGTCACCCAGTCGATCACCCAGTCTGTCACCCCGTCTGTCACCAGTCTGTCACCCAGTCGGTCACCCCGTTCTTCACCCAGTCTATCACCCCGTCTGTCACCACGTCCGTCACCCCGTCTGTCACCCCTTCTGTCACCCCGTCTGTCACCCCGTCTGTCACCCCGTCTGTCACCACGTCCGTCACCCCGTCTGTCACCCCTTCTGTCACCCCGTCTGTCACCCCGCCGGTCACCTCATCTGTCACCTCGTCTGTCACCCAGTCGGTCACCCCGTCTGTCACCAGTTTGTCACCCCGTCTGTCACCACGTCCGTCACCCCGTCTGTCACCCCCTCTGTCACCCTTCTGTCACCCGTCTGTCACCCAGTCGGTCACCCCATCTGTCACCCCGGCTGTCACCCAGTCGGTCACCCCATCTGTCACCCCGTCATTCACCTCGTCAGTCACTCCGTCCGCCACCCCATCAGTCAGCCTGTCAGTCACCCCGTCATTCCTCACGTCGGTCACCCCGTCAGTCATCCTA
The DNA here is from genome assembly GCA_036417725.1 of Clanis bilineata. Classification (NCBI taxonomy): domain Eukaryota; kingdom Metazoa; phylum Arthropoda; class Insecta; order Lepidoptera; family Sphingidae; genus Clanis; species Clanis bilineata. The sequence continues at coordinate 2,159,584 of CM071165.1, forward strand.
TTAGTCACCCCATCAATCACCCCGTCAGTCACCCCTTAGTCACCCTAACATTCATCCCCTTGGTCAACACTAAAATATTTTTTCAAATCGAACCAGTAGTTTCTGAGATATAAAATTCCCCGCTAGCAGCATTTTCATTTTTGCTTCGCTTCTATTAGTCATAGCGTGATGTTATATAGCCTATGGCCACCGTCGATAATTGGGCTATCCAACACAAAAATATTTTTTCAATTCGAACCAGTAGTTTCTGAGATATCGCCTTCCCCGGTTTTAAACATTTTTCATTTCTGCTCCGCTCCTATTGGTTATGGTGTGATGATATATAGCCTATAGCCACCGTCGATAATTAGGCTATCCAACACAAAAAGAATTTTTCAAATCAAACCAGTAGTTCCTGAGATTAGCGCGTTCAATCAAACAAACAAACAAACAAACAAACTCTTCAGCTTTATAATATTAGTATAGATTACATATAAATATGTGTATAAAATCAAACATAGTCAAGTACCCAATTTTAAAATATTGTTATTTTTCGCGATTCCCAGTATAGAATCAGATAAAACGGTTGAGACTCGAATTATTTAATGGGCGCTTTTTCTAATAATCCTTCCCAAAAACCTGCACCTGGATTTAAAGTGAACTTATTTGAATATTCCAAAAATATACGAGACACGTTGAATTTAGTTATATAAATGCGATGAAATCACAATCAGATTGCTCTCGAAATGCAAAAAAAATCAGCAATAATAAATATGAAAAAATATTTCAGCACACACATATTATGCACTATATAAAACATGCATAAAGACAAAATCTTATAGTATTAAAAAAATATCAACATGTATTTCACATCACTGGAAAAAAACATTCATAAAAAGCTGAAATAAAACGCAATTTTTCGGTGATAAATCGTGAAGATGGAAAGGCAGTGCTTTAGCGCAAAACAATGTAGAAAATCCTAAAAATATTTTTTTCTGTCATTTTGACCTCTTCCAAGCAGTCCAAAAGGTGAAAAATGATTTACTAAACACGAATAATCAAGCCACCTATATTTTTTGTCCAAATATATCCGATCCGGTCTAAATATATTACAATTCAAAAAACTATAATAACTTGTACCTACTTGTACCAAGTATTAAATAATTGTTTTTCTAAATCTCGATACGATATTCCCATCCCTAGTCTTGCCACGATTTAGTATAAGATCATCTCTATTTCCTATCTATAGCTTGGCAAACATTTGTGTATGCGGCAGAATTCAAAAACCGCAGATTTTTATTGTATTGTGGAAATAAATTGGTAATATTAATGATCTTTCTTTTTTCCACATTTCTAATTTATGTTTTAACATTAAAAAATGATCTCAAAACTAAGAGTTCCATGCATTCATAATTTGGCAGCACTGTTGTTAGCGCCTCTGCCACATAGGTAAGTTTGCTAAGCTATACCACTGCCTTCATCTCCACGATTTATGTAAAGCGCAAAAAAATGAGGGAACCGCAACAGACTCAGAACATGCTGGTCCCGACCTTGAGGAAGCGCGAATTTCGGCGGCAGCACTGGGACGGACACCTTCTTAGCAAGACACATCCGTAAACCACTCCCACATTGAACCATAGGTCTAGTGCCAAAAAAACGATTCTCCATACATAATCTAGGTGTTGGAACTCTCAAAATCTTCCTAAAAGGCGTTTTAGGCCTATTGAAGCCGTAGAAAGACAACCTTTTCGGAGAATTAGTACAACTCGAACTGGTAGTCGACGATTCGTAATTTTCACTGTCTAAATGTACGTCTGTTTTGGGGACTATAGTTTCGTTATACACTCTTTGTTTAAGGCTTTTAGGTCCATTATCGGTTGGCACTGCGTTGTTAAGTTTTACTGGATCGTTATTACCAGTGTTAACAGATTCATTCATGCATTCTATTTCTTTAACAGTGACTAGGCCTATTTGATCAGTATCTAGTATATCTGGAAGTGATAAATTTCTTTTTATTTCTTTAGTATCCGCACTATTTTCAGTATCAGTTTCAGCTTCTTCTAGAGTTAGAGAAGTGTAGTTACTGGATTGCTTTATTGCTAACTTCTCGAACTTTCTAGAAAGCAGTTTAACAACACCTTTCCCATCATTTATGTTAGCACTTAACGGTCTCATACGCCATTCTTTGAGAATCTTCTCTTGTAGAATCTTCCGCTCTTCCATTTCAACCAATTTGTTGATAATTTCGATCTTCCGTTCAATGTATTTGTATTTTTTTATCTCTTCTTCTATTGGAGCTATGTTTTCTTTAGCATCTACGTCGCGGCTGTGACATGGAGTAGACTCACGATCGTTTTTAGCTATTTTGAGATTTATATTGTCTTTTATGGATTTTCCGAACGGATACTTATTATCTTGTTCTGCATAATAATCTAAAGAATCCTTAGCAAAGTCTTCTATCACGTCCAAAGAATCCATACTCACTTGTCGCATCCTTTCCATTTTTTGCATGGCATAAACTTCAAGACTATCCATTTGCATTTCAGATTTGTTTTCGTTCACGTCTTTCTCTTTGACGAATACGTGAAACGTTTTTTCTGAATTATCAGTTTCAACCTTGTTATTATCCTCATCTTGTTTCTTAGTAGCTAAGTAATTTTTGTTATGGAGTCCATCTAACTTAGCTTTATATTGAGAAGAAATTGATGAACTTAGACCAGATTTGTCAAGCCCAGCCTTAAGTCTGTTATTCATTTTAACTGACGATGTTCTCTTGATAGGTTTCGGAGGTTTGTGTGGCACAAACTCCATAGTTATTTTATTGTTATTTTTCTGTCCTGATCCTCTTTCTAAACTCTTTGTTGTATTATTACATTTAGTACCGTTAGCCTTGTCCTTATTCAACTGATTTTTGGTAACCTTCGTCTGTGAACTTTTTCGTATTTGCTCTTCGAATTTCTCCAAATTCTTTTGTACATGCGAATTACGTTTTTCCATCAGATTCTTCAACGGATTTGGCTTCGACGCCGGTTCGAGGACCACCTCGAAACTACAGCTTTTAGATTTAGGCATAGCATTTGGTTCACATCCAGACAGATCGTTCCTGTACTTGTGTTTCTCAGTAAAATTCGGTTGCAACGACTTAGTAGTATTGGCCATGTAATCCGCTTTATTAAGTCTCGGTATCTCATCGCTAGGTTTCTTTTCTTTAGTATATTGCTGAATATTATTTCCATCGAAGTAATAAGCTATATTTTTAGCCGGAGGTGGTTGCTTACTAGTAGAATCGTAGAGACTTTTAGACCTAGTTACTGTTTTATGTCCATCCATTGGCACATCAAACCCATACACTTTACTAACTGGATTGTTACTAACTCCTATATTATGCATGGGGTTATTCATTGGATCTCTGTAGTTAGGACTGGTGCCTTCAAAATAGTTATTATACATATACCCCCCAAAATATGAAGCGTTGTTCGGACTCGAGCCGTAACTTTTAGATGAATTATCGAACTCGTAGCAACTTTTGCTATCTCTTGGTATCGCGGTACATTTCTGCTGCCTTTTGGGGCGTGCTCCTTCGAACAACATTTCTAATGGAGCGCTCTTAGTACATTCCGAATCGTCTGAAAGTACACTCTCCAAAGAATTGCAGTTAGTCTTTGACAATTGATTGTCATTGTCCAAAAACATGTCGTCTGACAAAACTGACTCTTGACTGCAACTTGATTTCATGTACTTCTTTTGATTTAAGAAGAAACTAGCGCTACTATGTCTGTTATTTTCTAAATACACTTCATCGTTAATATTTTCGTAAGAGCAATTTTGCGAATCGTTCAGATTGTATCTGCTATTGAATTTCGCCTGCTGAAAGGCTACTTCGTTACCATACTTCAAAAATATCTCGTTAGAAACGCTAGAGCAATTAGAATTGTCACTTAGAACAGATTCGTTGGATCTGGTGACACATCTTTTAGTCAATACACTCTGGCATCTATGCATGTTATAATTGTTAACATTTTCAACTAATTCCTCCAGATTAGATGGCATATTTCGAGGCAACGTCGAGCTTTTCTGGCCTATATAAGCTGGTTTGACAGGAACAGCTGGTTTTTCATAAGTGCCATATATTTCATAATTAGAAACGGCTCGTCGCGGCATACTCTTGTTATGCTTCTTGCAAACCTTTTTCGAATACAATTTATTCTTACAACTGGCGTCTTGGCTCAAACTGCAGTCCTCTAAGGAGTCGGACGAGAAATTACCATCCTCTTTTTCTTCTTTAGTCGGTTGTAAATCTAAATCATTTTGATTGTTAGGCTCATATTCGTCTAAATCTCCATATTTCTTTGTTATCTCAGCTATCATACGTTCTGTGTCACTCTTTATAGTGTCTACTATACTTTTACCGCTATCTTTGATTCTATTATCAAGACCTACGAAAAAACTGAGAGAATTCCTCTTTTTAGGATCCAAAGAGTTTGTATCTCTCTTCTTTAGACCTTCGCTTTGATTCTGACCGGGTTGGGGTACTTTGTCCGCCCACTTGCACTCCTCAGACACCGGCGATACTGGACAAGATTTGTAATTTTTGAAAATGCTCCTAGCGTTCGGCTTTGGCATTTTCGGTTGAGGCTTATCCACGTCTTTGGTTAAGTTCAAATGGAAATTCCTCGGCGGAACTTTCGGAGGCTCTTTCTCTGGGAAAAGCCTGTTGAAGACTTTAGACTGAACTGGTTTTGACATGTCGATGGTAAATGCCAAAGCCTGTTTTTGAGCCTGTTCTTTAAAAACAGGTTTCGTGTATGGCGCATAATTCATATTTCTTTTATCATTACCGTTTGATACATTGCTTTGTACATACGCATTATTTTCCATATAATCTGGCAGCCTATGGTTCAAATTTGCGGGGATGGCGTACGGGTTTTTATTTCGATAGTCTTGGTTCATACATTGGTAGGGATTAAGACTGTCGAAGTAATTAGAGTTTAAGCTGTCTAAGGTGTCCTCCGGGAGGGGATTGGGTAATCCTGGTCAGCGTTTTGGGGGAAAATTTATGGTTTGTTAGTAATGCACTTATCGTATATTAGAATTAGGGTAGATTTTTCAATAACAGACACTTTAACATATAATTTTGTTGCTTTGACAGAAGTTTCACACATTTTACTGTCAATACGTCAAAATCATTGTCCAAATAAAACTTGTTATTGAAAATCAGCCCTTATTAAAAACACTTACAAACCATTTTGATATGTTTAAAAATCATAATGTTTCGAAGTGTGACATTAAAAATTCCGAATATTATGATGGATTCGGTATTGTTATAGCCATTGTAAATAATATGAATTGATATTTTAGGTTATTGAAGCATTCACCTGATCATTATTTAATTACAAAAACTCACGAGTATATCCCTGAAAGGGTAGGCAGAACTATAACACCCACACTGCACCAAGCTTTACTACCTTCCCAAATGTGATAGACGAGCCTATCGCCATATCGGGCACAAAGAAACTCCGGGCTGATATAAAATAACCCTAATATCACCCTCACCGGGGATCGAACCCGAGACCTCAGTCGTACGCACGCAATACCACAACGATATAAGGCAGTAAAGTTGTAAATAAATATCAAGTGAACGCTTCATCGTATTTGAGTCGATAAGCCTTCACTTACCATAAGCCCTGGTGTTGGTAGGTATCGCCATAGACACGGGCCGAGTTCTGCGAGAGTTATCCTTCTCAGGTATGTACGAGAGATCCGTTGTGGACTGGCTGGACTTTAGATTCGATCGGAACGCCACCTGTGGGGGGAAATTTATAACTTCACGCGTGTATCCTTTAAGGAGTAAGTAGATATAAAACAGAGAAGTATAATCTGATTGCTAATTAAACGGAGTAAACTGACAGATTGGAATGTCACTTTCCAAAATAATGTTGCTTACATTCAAAACATAGTGATTGATCTATTTAAATTTTTATCATTCAAAGAAACAATAACTCAGCATTAGTTTGCAAAATTATAATTTTATTGCGTATTTTTAGAAATTTCCGCATAACATCATCATCATCATCATCAGCCACAGGACGTCCAGTGATGAACATAGTGCACATTCATAGTGTTTGTAAGTTGTTTATGATGAACCCTGACTTTAATTCCAGTAGACATGCAGTACTAATCACACATTAGGCAGGAATTACTACTTTGAGTTAAACTTTAGAAAATGAAAGAATGAAATGGTTAAATAATCTTGATCTTTTTACCGCAGCCCTATTTGAACTTCATAAAAAGTGGCAACATTCGAAATGTCAGTTTACTCCGTTTAATTAGCAATCCTACTATAGAATACACGCTGAAATTATTTTCGACGCAAATGTGTTAGGTTAAGTAGTGTTGAAGATATGACCTTAAATGTGAATTTATGGGCCTTACTTATAAAAATAGTTTAGCTGAGCAAATGGCTAAGAATAGCTTGTCCCTTTTATTTACAAACAATGTGACACAAGGAAAAAAGTGACAGGCTATTCTTAGCCATTTGGTCAGCTAAACAGTTTTTATAAGTAAGGCCCTATATGTTTAACATTAACATAAGTTCACGCCTGTATCCCCGAAGGGGTAGGCAGAGGCGCACTAGCGAACTAGTACACCCACATTTCGCCGAGCTTAGTTCAGTCCCAGATGTGATAGGGGGCGAGCCTATCGCCATATCGGGCACAAATTCCAGACTCCGGGCTGATATGGAAAAATCCAATATCACTTTGCCCGACCCGGGGATCGAACCCGAGACCTCAGAATCGTAGTCGTACCGAAATACCACCACGCCATCGAGGCAGTCTATATGTTTATGTGTGAATTTCTGAAGTCCGTTTTAATTTTTTGTTAAACTTTAATTATTTTTACTGCACTACGCTTACTAGTACTTACTTTGGTGGTAGAGGCACGCTGTAGACAGTTACGTCTACAGCACGAATGGGCCGGCTCGACCGGTTGGATACCACACTCTCACAGAAAACCGACGTAAAGTGGCAGTTTGATGTCGTGTTTCGTTCGGTGAGTGAGATTTCCGGTGGCCCATTTCCCCCCTTCCCTTCCATTCCCTCCTTTTACGTTGGCAACGCACCCATGACTCTTTTTGTGTTTTGGGTGTCTATGAGCGGTGGAGATCACTTACCATCAAGTGACCCATCTGCTCGTTTGCCAGTCTTTGCTATAAAAAAAAAACTATGAGGTGCAGTGCAGTCACTTTGTTTGTCGTGCTCAAATAAAAAAAATGATGTTGAACTCACGCTCTCCAACTGCCTCCTGGTCTCCAGTATCCTGCGGTTGAGCTCCTCCCTCCTGCGAGCCGCTTCAGGGTCGAGGGGCTTGGACCGGGGCGCGGGGGAGGGGGGCGCCGCCCCCGCCGCCCCCGCCGACACCGAGGGGCGCGGGAGGGGCGCGCGGGACAGGTGCTGCGACGATAGGGACGTGTGACCTGAGAACAATGTAACACAATTTTTGAGTGGCAGAGCTATGCTGTAGACCAGCGGCAACACGTGGCCCGCGAAATCCTATTTGCAGCCCGTGAAATCTTATTGCAGCCAGTGATTGTTTTGTAAATTAGTCATCAATATCTAAAATGTTATAGATTATACCTCTATAGATAGAAAATATGAGGTGAGGCTCGCCTTTACTGTATTTTGCCACCTTGCGGCCCCTGCCTGCCAAAAGGTTGCCGACCACTGCTGTACACAGTTACGTCTACAGTACGAATGGGCCGGCTCGACCGGTTTGATACCACTGTCTTACAGAAAACCGACGTAAAGTGACAGCTTACTGTCGCGTTTCGTTCGCGTTCGCGGTGAGTAAGATTTCCGGTGGCCCAGTTACCCCCTCTCTTTCCTAGCCCCTTTTCTCCCTTCCATTCCCTCCTTTTAGGTTGACAACGCACACATGATTATTTTTATGTCTTGGGTGTCTATGGGCCGTGGAGATCACTAACCATCAGGTGACCTGTTTACTCGTTTGCCAGTCTCTATTTTTAAAATATATATATATCATTTACATCACTACTACTCATGCCTGTATCCCCGAAGGAGACGGCAGAAACGCATTAACGAACTAGAACACACATTTCGCCGAGCTTAAGCTTCTGTCCCAGATGTGATAGGGGACGACCCTATCGCTAATCGGGCACAAATTCCACACTCCAGGCTGATATGGAAACGTCCCAATATCACATCGCCGGGGATCGAACCCAAGACCTCAGGACGGCAGTCGTACCAAAATACAACCACGGCACCGAGGCAATCGCCACGGCTGCGAGAATATTTTTTTTTGTCTACCCTAATGTGAAACGTTGTGCACGTCAGTGTTACCAACCTCCAGTGAGCGTTGTATCCATCTCAACGCCGCTGAGACTGTCGAATGCCGACTTGATATACTTCTCCCTACGTCCGGCGGTGTCTATCGACTCGCACGAGCCCGACAGCGGGTTCCGATCCGCGTTGTCACCAGACGGCGTCGACACCTGTTAGACAAAAAGGTTAAAAACTTAACGGACCGAAATTATATGGAACCACCCTTGGAATATGCTCTATCGAACACAAAAGAATTTTGAAAATCAGTCCACATTTGGAGGAGATATCGAGTACCTAAAATACATAATAATTACAAGTTTAAAAACTTAACGGACCGACTTCAAATCCTATTGTGACCAAATCTATATGGGACCACCGTTGAAATAAGCTCTATCGAACACAAAAAGAATTTTGAAAATCGGTCCACATTCCGCGGAGATATCGCGTAACATACATAAAAAAAATCCGACGAATGGAGGACCTTCTCCTTTTTGGAAGCCGGTCGAAAAAATACAGACGACCTCAAAATAACAACAGAAATGACTGTGAGCTGTATTTATTTATTACTTATCATTCTCCTACACTAAAACTAAACGCTAATGTCATAACAATCCACGCATGTGCAGACTGAGGAACTCGACATCATAGCCATGTCCAGGATCGTTGACCAAATTGGGGCAAGTAGATAGTTCCAATTAATGAAACCAACATACAGATAAACAGATTTACAAACACAATAACAGACAATTTCTTAAACACATACAAATAATCCCAAAAACAAACATAAGGAATAACAGACATTCAAACACACACAATAAGACGCCTAAATATAGACAAACGCGGACAAAACTTCAAGAATAAACATACAGACAAACCTAAACCCCTATTATCCATCATTCTACCCTAAAACTGTGCAGTAACACCGCTCTGGTGCAGACCACGTCATCATCTGAGTCATGTTCAAAATCGCTGAGCGTAATGGGGGTGGTAGATAGTTCCAACCAATGACACATACAGACACGGAGAGACACATACAAACAAAATGTGTTTGTTCAACATATCGACAATAAGCAATCAAACACACACAATAATACGCCCAAATATAGACAAACGCGAAAAAAACATTACGATACATTTACAGACAAACTTAAACCCCTAGATCAGTCTTACCCTAAAACTGTGCTCCTACCCTAAAATTGTACGGTAATATCGCTCTGGCGCAGACCTCGTCATCTTCTGAGTCATGTTCAAAATCGCTTAGAATAATGGGGGTGGTAGGTAGTTCCAAGCAATGACACATACAGAGAAATAGATTCATTAACACATACACAGACAGACATGTTTAAGTGAAACATACTCAAAACAATGTGTTCAACATGTCCACAAAAAACAATTGAACATACACAATAACACGCCCAAATATAAATAACTGCGGACAAAACATCAAAGACATACAGACAGACAAACCTAAACCTCGCGATTCATCATTTTCCTACCCTAAAACTGTGTGAAAATATTGCTCTGGTGCAGACTTCGTCATCATTTGAGTTATATCCAAAATCGCTGAGCGAAATGGGGGTGGTAAGTAATTTCAACCAATGACACATACAGAAAAAGAAATTCAAAAACACACACGAGTAGACATAAAACAAATACAAATATCGAGAAAAAATATTCAAACATACACGCCCAAATATAAATAACCGTGGACAGAACATCAAAGACACAGACAGACAAACCTAAACCCCTAGATCCATCATTCTCCTACCCTAGAACTGTGCGGTAATATCGCTCTGATGCAGACCTCGTCATCATCAGAGTCATGTCCTGATCCACTGAGCGAAGTGGCGGGGATAGGTAGTTCCAGCCGAGGGGAGTCGGCCTTCCATCTCTTGGAGCGACGTACAGACTGGCGCAACTCTTCAGCATCCATCGCGTTCACCATAAATTCCCTGCAACAAAGGCAAATTATGAATGAGGTTCTTGGAAGTTCAATTTTTTCCTCTCGTCGCCAATCCACCTATTTTTCAAGGTCAGTGAAACTCATAATTTTGTGGTATTAAGGTGGTTAATCACTTATCGTCTGGTAATTCATGAGCTCCTTTGACATCCTCGGCTATAAAAAAACTGATCTATATCGTGGTCGTAAGTGGCAGAAAACAATTGGATACTTGACTATGTTTGATTTTATACACATATTTATATGTAATAGCAAATAATAAAGAATTCCTTTTGTAAAAACTGCATCGAAATCGGTTGAAAATGAGGTAGTAATTCATATTTTAAATTCTGGAGTGGGGGCATAATGAAGATATCTTGCTATCCCTTTCCAACGCACGTACCGTTATGGCGTGACGTGATTATAGTGATACTTCTCTTTCCCGCAGTTGGACGGTTACATCAAACGTCAAAGATAAACTTTTTTATTTTTGGAAATATTTCAATATTACTTTCTGTTTTATATTTTAGACGACGTAAATTTCATGTAAAATTAATTTTAAAAAAATAATCAAATACAATACAATTGACTAACAGAAAATCCACTATCTCCAACCCCTGCTGTAAAAAATATGGATTGTGGTCATGGGTGTTGGAGATCAAGTTTGCTGTAAAAAAAACTTACCCAGGCGTCTCATCATCATTATTTCCTGGATAATATGTAGGTCTGTTCCCACGTTCAGATGAGGAAGTTCTTTCACCGTCAGATATGTCTTCTATATCGCCGTCGTGTTCCGTCGACTCTTGATCCTGGAACGAATGGGTGAATGAACGAATTGTACGAATGAATGAATGAAGAACGAATGAATGTATTACGTGAACGGAATGGAGTAATTCCCTAGAAAGTTGGAGTAACTTGACAATTACAATTTTTTTTTCTATAGCAGAGACTGGCAAACAAGCAGATGGGTCACCTGATGGTAAGTGATCTCCACCGCCCATAGACACCCGAGACACAAAAAGAATCTTGGGTGCGTTGCCAACCTAAAGAAAGGGAAATAGGGATTGGGAAAGGGAGGGGGTAATTGGGCCACCGAAAATCTCACGCAGCGAACAAAACGCGACAGCGAGCTGCCATTTTACTTCAGTTTCCTGCGAGACAATGGTATCAAACAAGTCAAGCCGGTCCATTTTGACAGCCTCCGTGGCGCAGCGGGCGAGTAGCCGGCTGTAAAACGTGAGGTCGCGGGTTCGATTCCTGCACCGAGACAAATGTCTGTGTGGCCCACAGATATTTGTTTCGGGTCTGGGTGTTGTGAGACCGTGAGTCTCTCGTAGTTCCTGATTCCCACAACACAAGACTTGATCTTAGTGTGGGGTCAGGACTATGTGTGTGACTGTTGGGTGTTATTTATTATTTATTATTTATTATTTGTGATGTCGACGTAATTGTCTACAGTGTGGCTATACCACCCAAATGTACTATTTTTTTCCTTTCTTTCTACCTGCCGTTATCCCACTTAACTGTGGGGTCGGCGCAACACACTTTTTCAAGCATGTTGCAGAAAGGGGTTGACTTAGTTATGACCGGCGGTCTGCCTGTCAACCCCACTTTGGGGATCCAACCCCGGATAATTAGTGTTAGATAAACACCCCGCCGATCTGGGAACAAACCCAAGACCACACAGTCTATATACGCTGCCGCTAGACCAAGTAGGCAACTATGGCTAGTGTTAATAATAATATATACAATGCCTATGTTAGCTTTTATTCATACCATATTTTAGTTACTTGTCAAGTTACTCCCACTCATCAGGGAATTAATAAGTTACTTTGTTGCTACAACAAAGCTATTGCAACAGATGGAATGCACAACACATACAACATGAGTTCTAGAATACCCAAAAACCCAAAGTGGTTTGGTCAGAATCATAATATAAACCAAAACTATATTATCTAACGGTTTTCCCCCAGGTCGGGCAAAGCAAATTTTCTAATTTGCCCGGGACTTGATCCCTCAGAGGGGGTTGACGTCAGGCAGGCAGCCGGGCGTAAAAACTAAGCAAAATATTCTGCAACATGCTTGAAAAAGTGTGTTGCGCCGACCCCTCATTAAGGATAAGGGCAGGTAGAAAGAAAGAAAGACTATAATTTCTAACATTAATATGTTATGCATTTTCTAAAATCTAACATAAAATTCTTGCAAACTGAATACCCAATTGGCTTTTTTTTTACAAATGTATTAGTTATAATTGATATCTATTAAATCAGCTAAACTCAAGCGCGCGAGTCGCTAGCCTACCGCCGTAGTTCTCCAGCAGCCGTGCCCCACCCCCCGCGTGTCCCATCCGCACCCCTCGCGCCCCTCATTTCCACAATCAAAGAGGGATGCGCGCGCACCAAAATTTTATTAGATTGATTAAGGGTTAGGGTTAACAAAAACTCATGTTGTTTAAAATGTTAATTAAAAATCTTTCCACTGACTAACAAATTGTGCTTTCATGCTAGCATGCTTGGAAATTAGTAAACTGAAAGAGTGGGTTATTTCAACAGTCGTTAATCTAAATGTAATAAGCAAATGTCAAAGGTCTATGCACACGGCGTATTTTTAACGCGCCGACGACGCACATTTGACGAACGCGCGCTATCGGCTCTGTAGACGACCAAAAATCAGATTGTAGCATTTGTATCGATTCAAACGCAACTGCAAAGCGATACAAACGCCCGCGAGACAAAGCAGATATTTAATTTTATCAGCACGTTTATATCGATACAAATGCGCGTTTACAGCGTTAAAATTGTTTTTTACCGTGTGCAAAGGTTTACTGTCTGCGTCTGAATTTCGTATTAAAGTGCGTTAGCGCACGTCATCTGCGCGTCGTCGGCGCGTTAAAAATACGCCGTGTGCATAGGCCCTTAATCTGTATTCATGTTAGCACGTTATATTAGAATATAGCAAGTGGTCGAATCATGCCGTAGACAGTTAGCACAGTTTTTCAAGAATGTTGGAGAATGGATTTGGCTTAGTTTTTACGACCTTGCCTGCCTGATATACTGATCAACCAACCTCCGTGGGATCCAGTCCCGGGCAAATGAAATTAGAAGAATCACTTTCCGCGACCTAGGAATCGAACCCAGTACCTCGCGGTTCACAGCCCATATACGCTGCTATTATACCAAGGAGGCGACATCTGGACACCTTCTATGCTTCAAACCTACAGACTAACTGGCAACCTCCAATTTTTTAAATCGGTTAAAATTTGAACCCCATCACCATGATGATCAGTGTAATGTGAATACCGAACCTCGTATTTAAAACTGCCCAGCGACGAATCGTCAGTGTGGTGTCGATTCCTCGGGTCCAACGTTCGATTCTTGGGCAAGTTTAATGTCACCTAGTGTGTTAAACATAAAACAAATTAACAAAAAAAAATCGGTGCAACTCTGTCGAGCCGAGCTGTATTCGTGAAGGAATTATTCAAAAAGATATTAAAATAATAAATTTTCGATTTTTGGTCTAATACATAGTCTAGGACATAAAGTAGAGAAAACAAAATCGAGTTTAAAAATCGGACGATGTTATGCAAGAGGGATCTAACCCGCAAAAAATAAATATTTTTTGATGTCATGAAGATCTAATTTATTCATTAACAAACCAAACTGGTATAAATTTAGTTCTCCCTTAAGATTCATAAACACATAAATGCCATAAACTTTTATATTTATGGCATAAAAACCATAAAAAATGACATCTACTAAGGTTGTTTATTAATAAAGTGTCCAATAGTAGGACATGATACAGGGATGATATTTTACATCAGAAGTGGGATATAAAAAAACACAGCCCGGCTCGACTTACTATATCAAATTATCCCCAAAATAAATAAAACAGTGATAAACAAACATACAGTGCATAGCTTAAGCGTTTATACATATAGGGCCTTACTAATAAAAAAATACTATAGCAGTGATAACTCAGTCAGGAATGGTACGGACTGCCGAGACAAGTGTCGGATATTCGAGACCAACCACAAAATGGAGCATACACCGACAACTTTTCTATGTTAAGTACATTTTTATTGTGAAATATCGCATGCTATAACGGTGAAGGAAAACATCGTGAGAAAACCTGCATACCCGAGAATTTCTTCACAGGAATTTCGAAGGTATGTGAAGTGTACCAACCCGCATAAGGCCAGCGTGGTAGACTAAGGCCTAACCCATCTCATTAGTAGAGGAGGCCCGTGCCCAGCAGTGGGACAGTAATATTACAGGGCTAATATTATTATTATTAATAATAAAAAACGATTATCTTATCTCTAAGAATAGTTTGATACTTTTTTCCTTACGTCGTATTCTGATTTCTTAAATTTAAGCGAATGTTATACATTGAAATAAAACTATTTTTACGGATTCTATCACGATTTGGTTTTAATTTGTATTCCCTTGCAATGGCTTTGCAGTCTTCGTGGTCACGGGTCAGACTGAAGACTGCAAAGCTTTCGAAACGTCGGGAATAAAAATTAAAACCAAATCGTGATAGAATCCGTAAAAATAGTTTTATTAACGTCACATTGTTTGAAAATGAAAGAAACAACCTAGTCTTAAAGATAAGCAGGGCCTAAATATTTTTATAAATAATGCGCATAGGGTATATTTGGCAAACCACCTAACTTTATATTAGTATATTATTCGCCAATCATGCAAAGCTATTGCTACATGTACTATTTTCCTAATAACCCACGACCCCCGGGTCCGCAGCCCATATACGGTGCCACTAGACTAGTGACAACAGATAAGCCGATTGTTCGTCGATGGTCGCTGGTTTTGGGATGGACTACGCTTACCATCAAATGTAGTGTAGTGTTGCCATGCTCGAATAAAAAAAACCTTGCTATTTCAGAGTGAGACGCCAAAAAGCTGTAGTATATTGAGAAGGGATTTCATTTTTTTTAACTTCCTCAAACACTTGATACTTAAAGAGATAGTGAGATATACACCATATATAAACCTTTATGATACTATGATTATGATTTGGTGAGACAAGAAAATTAAGAAAAAGAACAGTTTACAGTTGCCGACGGGATAAACCTGATTGTGCAAGTGAAGCTGCGGGCAAAAGCTAGCTACCATTATAAAGCCAAGCGAACATACAACAAATATACATGCATAAAAAATGAATCCTACTCCTACCCTTATCCTACAAGATGTGGGACGAAACATACATTTTAAGCATGTTGCAGAAAATATTGACTTTACAGGTAGAAAAGAAAGAAAAAACATAACGTGAAAAATTATAAACATCAGTTTTTATAACGCATAGATATAGTACCAATTTCGAATGGATATAATTTGTAAAATATATTTGATGACATGATGAAATATTTTGTGATAAATGTCGGAGCATAACACACAACAAAATGCACATACAAGCACGATGTAACAAAGTGCAACAAATTGTTATACGTAACAAAGTGCATAAAATTGTTACACGTAACAAAATGCGTCAAATTGATACTCGTAACAAAGTGCAAGAACTTGTTACACGTAACAAATTGCGTCAAATTGATACACATAACAAAAGTGCAAGAAATTGTTACACGTAACAAAATGCATCAAATTCTTACACGTAACAAATTGTCACATATAAGTGCAAACTGCTATATCGTAACAAACCATAACAAAACATAACAAAATGCAAAAAATAAAAAGAAAACATAAAAAACCTTCTCGACTCTCGGCGATATGGTCAATATATCGTAAGTTTTCCGTATGGTCGCATCAAAATTTCTAAACAACGCCTCGACGCGCGGCAGTTGCGACAGATTCAGCGACTTCGGCCGCTATTGGTGACAGCACCGCAACCAATCAGTAAGGTGAGACAAGAGACGTGGATGGTACAAGCTTTTTCGCTTTTTCTTTCATTTGTTATGGAAACTAATTGTAAGTTAAATCTCTCTTCTGTTTTGTGTACCGGACTCAATATTTCTAACGACTAGTCTCAATTGTTGTCTAAATCAATTTTCTTTCTTTCTTTCAATTTTTTATCCGACTCGCTTGGAAGGTGATATAATCCTCCAAATAGAATTATTTCTGGGGAGATTCTATTTGGAGGATGACCCCTAAAGATGGTCGACGTCAGGCAGGCATCCGGTCGTAAAAATTATAAATCATCATTGCTGCAACATTCTTGGAAAGTGTTTTGCGAGGTACGTCAACCCCACAATTACGTGGGATAAGGGCAGCAATAAAATATTTAAAAATATTGGGTTTTTCTATTCAATATCAGCCCGGAGTCTGGAATTTCTGATCTGATTCCCGATATCGCGATAGGCTCGCCCCCAAACACACCCTGGACGGACAATAAGCTCGGAGAAATGTGGGTGTTCTAGTTCGCTAGTTCTCCTATGCCTACCCCTTCGGGGATACACGCGTGAGACTATGTGTGTCCAAAATAATTAGGCTTTATCATCAGGCAGTACATTTGGATTGTATTTAAAGTCAGGCTCAGAGTAATTAATTAAAAAAATGTATTACATCTACCTATATTTAAATGCAAAAATAAAAAATACTTTGATTTAACAAAATTTTAAAAAAAGGTCAAATATATGCAGATACTATATATAAAAAAGTGATGCAAAATTATAAACAATGAAAAAAAAAAACACCACAAGTTATTGTGGGGTTGCTTATTTAAAAAAAAAAGATATAAAATAGCTTGTACCATCCAATGGAAAAGGGAAACATAAAAAAATATTATAAACACAAAAAAGTGAAATTAACCAAATTAAAACATATTAATAAAGAAAAATATGACCGGAAAACTTTATATTATTAATGCTTTTAACAGTTTTTATTTCACAATCACTATTATTTCATTACTTTATTATTCTTATACCAGGATTTTTTTGCTATATTCTTAAGTAGTTATATCAGGGTGTAGCCAACATATATGGGGCATTTCACGTCAAGCGGGCAACGAAAAAAAAAGTGAGGTTCTGAAATTCGTTCATATTTTGCTTATTTATACTTCTAGAGGGTATGAACGTGTACACAAAATATTTTTTTTATAAAAGGTTTAATTGTCAAATTACGGCCTTCTAAAATATTGACCTCACCGGTGTAAGGGTTCCTTTGGGAGGTATTTTGCGTATTGAAGTAATTTATAATAAAATAACAAATGTAGTGTGTTGGGTGGTAAATTTAATGGACAATTTGATTTTTTGAACAGATTCGAAATTTAAATTTTTTATCATGTGTTTAACCGGAAATAAAGATTTCAAATCGAAATTTTAATAGTTTGGACCACAACATTTTTAATATTTTTTATTCGAAAATAAAGCTTGACATACACAGATTCTACCATAAAAATTTTAAATGGGGTGCTATATTCGTTTAGGAATTATATAAATTCGAGTACGTACATGTCGTACTGATCGAGGTACCTGACGCTTGCTAAAGTCGGCTATTTTGCGTAAAAAAGAATACACATGGTAAAATTGCTTTGAAGTCACCTTTTTATGCATGATTATAATGTTTTCAGTTAATTTTATATCGATAACCGACTGATCCTGAAGGAGGATAATGTTTTTCGAGTATAGGTTTGTGTCTATGTATGCAAATTTCTTTCGCGTGCTCTACAGGCCAAACGGCTTGACGAATTTTAACATGTGATATGTCATTTTATTCGTCTCAGTAGTGGGAGTAAAATAAAATATAATAAAATTTCGATAGTGTTGCTATCTGACAAAAAGTGTTGCGAGTTTACAATAACGATATAATGATAAAAAAACTTTTCTATTATCCTTTCCCATTTTAGCGCGCAGGCGCAACAATTGAATATTACATCCTATATTATTCCCACTACTTAGACGAATGAAATAACATCTCATATGTTAAAATCCGTTAAGCCGTTTGGGCTGTAAAGCGTGCGAAGGAAATTGACAAACATAAACTCAAACCTATACCCGAAAAATATTATCCTCCTTCAGGATCAGTCGGTTATCAATATAAAATTAACTGAAAATATTTTAATTATGCATAAAAAGGTGACTTCAAAGCAATTTTACCGTGTGTATTCTTTTTTACGCAAAATAGCCGACTTTAGCAAGCGTCAGGTACCTCGATCAGTACGACACGTACGTACTCGAATTGATATAATTCCTAAACGAATATAGCACCCCATTTACAATTATTATGGTAGAATCTATGTATGTTAAGCTTTATTTTCAAATAAAAAATATTAAAAATGTTGTGGTCCAAACTATTAAAATTTCGTTTTGAAATTTTTATTTCCGGTTTAACACATGATAAAAAATTTAAAATTCGAATCGGTTCAAAAAATCAAATAGTCCATTAAATTTACTACCCAACACACTACATTTGTTATTTTATTATAAATTACTTCAATACGCAAAATACCTTCCAAAGGAACCCTTACACCGGTGAGGTCAATATTTTAGAAGGCCATAATTTGACAATTAAACCTTTTATAAAAAATATATTTTGTGTACACGTTCATACCCTCTAGAAGTATAAATAAGCAAAATATGAACGAATTTCAGAACCTCACTTTTTTTTCGTTGCCCGCTTGACGTGAAATGCCCCATGTAAAAATAATACATCAATATACAGTTTTCAGGTCAAAATAAAAAAATATATACATTATACCGAGTGGCGCCGACATAACGACATTAAATCATCCCAGATATACCTCGCCTTGTACCGAAAATCTGTCGAAAGGATAGATTTTTAGTTTTCTCAATTTTTGCACATGATGTACAATCGGGGCGACCTAAAACAGCTGATCTTATCGGTCAAAGACTTTTATCGACAATAAATATGAATGGCCTCGTCGGGCGCAACGTGTATGCGAGGTTCACGCGCCGCGTACCTACTGAAGTTTACCTACATGTAGATTTTCGCGTATTATACCGCTTTTACACAGTATAAATGATGTGATATTAAGTAACGGAACGTTTGCTATTTATTTTGTTCGATTTTTTTTTTCAGTGTTGACCCTAGAGATGTTTTATTCGTGCGGCGAAATTACAAAATACCTATGTTAGTCGTCATCAAATTTAATGTCGTTATGTTGGCGCCACTCTGTATACAATCTAAAAACCACCACCACAAACCAAGACCATTTGTGAGTGATAACACTAATACATATTATTAACATATTATGTAAACAATCATACGTTTAATATACATTACCGTGGATATGCTGAAATATCGATTCGACTAGTGGTGCGTACTATAATCAATAGTTTTTGTGACAAATGCTAACTAAAAGTGACAATAACCGGTCTGGAACCCCAACGGGGTGATTTTATGTAGAATAGTTTTGGCTTTCCCTCACACCTGATGATCAGACCTGGACCTTTATTACACCACCCTTAAAAGACACCCACCAAAGTAAACGCGATTATTCCAAAGTAAACCATATGAAATTTAAAAGAGGTGTGTCAGGATCGTAGATTTTGGCGCTCAATAGTGTCTACCTACCCTCATGGGATACAGGCGTGAGTATGTATGAAATTTACAAAAAAGAATCTTCGCAAAACGTTAGTGATATTTTTTCAATTTTCAATTTTATTTTAAATTCGTATCGTATTAAGCTATGGTTTATCGCGTTTATACAGACAAATTGAGAAAACCTGCTCTTTTATTAAAATACACCTAAGAATTTTCCCTACTTCCTCCTTAGTTTCAGATTTTGGACACTTAAAAAAACAGTATAATACCAAAAAAAAACACCTGTAAAAACAAAATATAAAATCCACCTTTCCTCCCACCACCGCCCGTAACCAACATTTCAACACAGCCACCATCAATCCCACCATCCCACAAGTGGGCTACAGTACATACCTGCTTGCCCGCGGATTGGTCTTTTCTCTTCTCTATGAATCTCGTGTCGGTACCACTGTCGAGTGAACTGTCTTTAGAACCGTCGGAGTCGACCCTTTTTTCTAAAAAAAGAAAAAATTTTGTTTAAAATCTTAACGGACCAACTTCCTCTAATCAGCGTCAAGCACCTATAGTAGGATTGCTAATTAAACGGAGTAAACTGACATATCGAATGTTGCCACTTTTTCATGAAATTTAAATAGTGCTGCGGTAAAAAGATCAAGATTATTAAACATTTCAATTCAGTGAACCATTTCATTCTTTAATTTTCTAAATTTCAACTCAAAGTCGTAATTGCTGCCTAATGTGTGATTAGTACTGCATGTCTATTGAATGATAGTCATAGTAAATTACTGTATGCTAAGTTATGACATGTCCACTGGAATTATAGTAATGGTTCATTATAAACAAAACTTACAAAAGTTATGAATGTAATTTTTCTCAAATAATAAAAAGTAATATTTGTAATTTTCATTGTTATCCTTTCACGTATCTGTTGTGATTGTTTATGCAAAATTATTTACACAGACATTTAGGCGAAGGGTTAAACTGAAATTTCTAAAAATACGCAATAAAATTCTAATTTTGTAAGCTAGTGCTGAGTTTTTGTATCTTTGAATGATAAAAATTGAACTAGGTCAATCACTATGTTTTGAAAGTAAGCAACATTATTTTGGAAAGTGACATTTCGATCTGTCAGTTTACTCCGTTTAATTAGCAATCGGACTATAGTACTTGACATATGCTGATCTAGATCCTTTTGGCACGGTTGTGGTGGGACATATATTATCATCCACATGTTTGGGTGATCTGATAATTGATATTTAATAATTAGGTACATACATAAATATTTGTATAATTAAATATATGTTTCCACGTTTTGTACCTGTACGCCACCACACTTGTGTCAATAAATAATTCTTTCTTTCTTTCTTTCTTTTCCTTTTTTTTATAGCAGAGACTGGAAAACGCGCATGTCGGTCACCTGATGGTAAGTGATCGCCATCGCTCATAGAAGCCCAAGATAGCCACGCTGTAGACAGTTAGGTCTACAGCACGAATGGGCCGGATCCACCGGTTCGATACCACTGTCTCGGAGAAAACCGACGAAAAGTGGCAGCTCGCTGTTGCGTTTCGTTCGGGGAGTGAGATTTCCGGTAGCCCAATTACCCCCCTTCCTTTCTCAATCCCTATTTCCCGACTGGTAACGCACCCATGATTATTTTTGTGTATCCCACAGATATTTGTTTCAAGTGTGGGTGTTTGGAGACTGAAAGTCTCTCATAGTCTCTGACCCCCACGATACAGGTTATACCTAGTGTGGGGGCAGGACTAGGTGTGTGACTAGCGGGTGGATTTATTTTAAAAAAATAACCTGGTGCAGGATGTATCCTGGTGGCCCACTTGCCGCGGGCGGGCGGCTCGGGGGCGGGAGATTCGGGGGCCGCCAGCTCGTCGCCCAGGCTCTTCTTGGCCCACGATGGCAAACGTCCTATACGCAATCTGCATTCAAACGCGTAAACATAAAATAAAATAAATAAATAAAAATGTTTATTGATCACGTAGGCACATCAAATGCACTTATAACAGGTCGTATGACAAGGTCTAGATATATTTATATAATAATAATCATGTTACAACACTATCAATTTAGAAAACAAGCAGGCAGGTATGGACACAAATCAAGGATGGGGCTTAGATAAATGGTTGTGATTTGTAGGAAAGGGAACGAACGGGACATGGCAGGAATGCTAGCAGGGAATTGACGGGAAAATAAAATAGGAAGCTTGTAGGATTTGACTGGAAATGTGAGTAAGGAAAATCACGCCGTGGACTATAAGGCCCTATCCTAGCTAACCTACCAGCCTTTCTCTAGCTACCTACGGATGACGACCCGAAGAAGAAAGACGGAAAGAAACTCCGGGCTTTTTTTTTCATTCTTACTTTTCCTTTACTTTCCATAAGTCACATAAATAGTTCTTCGTCGCCTTCCTGGTCTAGTGGTAGGTCCTGGGTTCGATTCCCAGGTTGGGCAAAGCGATTTTGTTAATTTGGGAATCCAGATCCTAGAGAAGGGTTGAGGCAGCTGATCCCAAAAACTAAACTTAATCTTTCCTATCACATACTCGAAAAATATGTTGCGCCGACCCCATATTAAGGTGGGATAAAGGCAGGTAGACAGAAAGTTGTGTATACCGTACTGGTGATCTCTCTCTCTCTCTCTCTCTTCTTTCTCTCTCGCCCTCTCAAACTCTCTCTATCTATCCCTCCCAATTTCTTTCTCACTCCCTCCCTCCCTTTCCCTCTATCTGTCTCTACATCTCTCTCTATCTCGTTTTCTCTCGTCTCTCTCTCGAATTTGTGCCCGATATGGCGATAGGCTCGCCCCCTATCACATCTGGGACGGAACTAAGCTCGGCGAAATGTGAGTGTTCTACTTTGCTGGTACACCTCTGTCTACCCCTTCGGGGATACAGGCGTGAGCTTATGTTATGTTCTATCTCTCGCGGTGCCTATCCACTACTGAACATGCTGGTTGTGATAATGAACTGTTTCTTTTTCTAAAACAGTATCATTCCGTGACACCAATTAGCACCACTCGCTTTTGTGTCTGATACTCACGTGTAGTCGGGTACTTGTGGTGCTGCGAACTTGTCGGGCGGCACGTCCCGGGGAGGGGAGCCCCACGCCGACTCGCTCTCGCTCTCCAACCCTGAGGTGCCGTTACTGGCGCCCGACACTTTCCTGTGAACGATGTGGATTTTTTTTTATTTTGTTTATGCTTTAAAAGGAAGATAAGTAAACGGTCCATCTGGTAAGTGATCGCCATAGTCCATGGCATCAGCATCTAGTGACAATAGGGAACTTGCATGTAATTTTCTTTTTAGTTCATTGTTAAGAACTAGGTCTCGAATAAACACACCAGAAAGAAAAACATTTAAATATGCACAAATCATTTAATTATCGCAAGCCAAAATATGACTTTCAAAACCCCGCGCCAAAAAAGAACGTGACGTCACTGCCTAAAATTTGCTTTTTGTTGACATCTCAGTTAACACTGACATCTACAATGACGTTTGAACATTGCCAACAATGACGTTTGAACCGCTATAATTGCCTATCGTTTAAAATTTCCCCATACCGAACAAAAAATTCCCCACAAGCTATTTCATTAAATAACGAATTAAAAATAAGTTGCACTCTTGAATCTTGAGCGGAGCGATGGGAAAGTTACACAAAGATAAGAATTTGGAAAGAGGAGGACCTTCGAAATCTCATTCATCAATCACCATACTAAACATAACAACTGTTTTCCGCAAAATTGGGAAAAATACCCCAACCTGGAAACACTGCCTAATGCAACGACGTCACTTGGGTTTTGCAATAACGTTCCATTATACGTTATTTCTAATTAAGATATTTTGTAAAATATCAAGTATTTTATCCTACAAATTTCAACATAGCACATTTCAAGGTTTTGTTTACTGATTCATCAACACAATTGCTCGTTATAATTTTCGTGCAAGTTCCCCATTTGACTATTTTTTAAAATTGATTTTATATGAAATTTACGTCGTCTAAAATACAGAACAGAAAGAAATATTGATCTATTCTCAAAAATAGAAAAGTTATAAGTCTGTGAAGTTTAAATAACGGTACGCGCGTTGGAAAGTGATAGCAAAATATCTACAACTAGCTGACCCGCGCAACTTCGTCTGCGTAGGAGAGAGGGGGGTTGAAAGAATGAGTCGTAGGCACCTATAATCCAATAATTCTAAAGGAGGTAATGGGATGATCTACGTCGGTCCGGTTTCGTCAGTCACCTAGTCAGTACTCCCGTCAGTCACCCCGTCCATCACCCTGTCGGTTACCCCGTCCACCACCCCGTCGGTCATCCTGTCGGTCACCCCGACAGTCACCCTGTCGGTCAACCCGCTGATCACCCTGTCGGTCAACCCGTCGGTCACCCAGTCTGTCACCCGTCTGTCACCCGTCTGTCACCCGTCTGTCACCCCGTATGTCACCCCATCTGCCACCCAGTGTGTCACCCCGTCTGTCACCCATCTGTCACCCCGTCTGCAACCCGTCTATCACTCATCTTTCACCCCGTCTGTCACCCGTCTGCCACCCATCTGTCACCCCGTCTGTCACCTGTCTGTCACCCGTCTGTCACCCAGTCGGTCACTCCATCTGTCTGCCCGATTGTCATCCCGTCTGTCACCCCGTCTGTCACCCGTGTGTCACCCGTTTGTCAGCCGTCTGTCAGCCGTCTGTGACCCCGTCTGTCACCCATCTGTCACCCGACTGGCACCCATCTGTTACCCCGTCTGTCACCCGTCTGTCATACGTCTGTCACCCCGTCTGTCATCCGTCTGTCACCCCGTCTGTCACTCCGTCTGTCACCCCATCAGCCACCCGATCAATCACCCCGTCGGTCACCCCGTCAGTCACCTCGTCAGTCACCTCGTCAGTCACCCCGTCCGCCACCCCATCAGTCAGCCTGTCAGTCACCCCGTCATTCCTCACGTCAGTCACCCTGTCAGTCACCCCATCAGTCACCCCATCAGTTACTCCATCAGTCACCCCATCAATCACCCCGTCAGTCACCCCTTAGGTCATAGCGTGATGTTATATAACCTATAGCCGTCCTCGATAAATGGGCTATCCAACATAAACATATTTTTTCAATTCGAACCAGTAGTTTCTGAGATATCAACTTCCCCGCTTTTCAACATTTTTCATTTCTGCTCCGCTCCCATTCGGGACGCCGCGCCGTGTCAGCTAGTATGTAGTAGTAACAATTGAATGACGTTACCATCGTATAAATATTGACAAATATTGACGTCACTCAATTGTTTTGCCTTCCCGGAACCTGTCCCCTCACACTTAAACTTTATGGTATGGAATTAAAGTTCAAATTGACTTTTAAGTATTATTACGAATCGATTGTATGGGAGTATAGAAAAGTGTTGTTTTTAGACTTTTTAGGCAATTTTTAAATTTTTTCTCTCCGTAAGAACCATCCTCGTACTTCGAGGAATATTCTAAAAAAAGAATTAACGAAATCGGTCCAGCCGTTCACGCGTGATGCCGTGACAACGGAAAACGGGTTTCATTTTTATATATATAGATATGCCCTCACTCCAGAATTTAAAATATAAATTACTGTCTCATTTTTCTTTCCACCAATTTCGATGGCATTTTTTTCAAAAGGGTTATGTTTTTGTTTTATTTGCTATTACATATAAATATGTGTATAAAATCAAACATAGTCAAGTACCCAATTATAAATAACAAGGAATTCTTTATCAATAGTGTATACTGCCTCGGTGGCGTGGTTGTACTTCGGTACGACTACCGTCCTGAGGTCCCGGGTTCAATCCCCGGCGAGGGCAAAGTGATATTGGATTTTTCCATATCAGCCCGGAGTCTGGAATTTGTGCCCGATATGGCTCGCCCCCTATCAAATCTGGGACGGAACTAAGCTCGGCGAAATGTGGGTGTTCTAGTTCGCTAGGGCGCCTCTGCCTACCCCTTCGGGTATACAGACATGAGCTTATGTTACGTTGTGTTGTTACGTTATGTTATCACATTATGTTGTCACATTATGTTGTCACATTATGTTGTCACATTATGTTGTCACATTATGTGGTCACATTATGTTGTCACGTTATGTTGTTACGTTATGTTGTCACGTTATGTTGTTACGTTATGTTGTTACGTTACGTTACGTTACGTTACGTAATGTTATGTTATGTAGTGTATACTGACTTGCCCTGCCGTATCGCCTGCTGCGCGAGCCGGGCGCGCATGGTGACCACCATGTCGTGCGGCACGCGCCACACGAAGATGCACCCGTCTCCCGACCCTGACACCAGGTGCTGGCAGTCCGGGGTGAACCTGCAACCACATACAATCACCGCTGTATCCATGAAGGGATAAGAAGATGCAAAATAGAACTAAGCACAAACCTCCTTATTCATAATAACTTAGTAGTGTCATGATTTGCAAATAAAAATGCAATAGCATACAAATTCAAATGTTTTGCGGGCCACTTTATTCTTCTTCTTCTTTTAAAAAAAAATGGCTTTTACGCATAAGTTGCGATGATTTTGCCAATGTCAAGTTAAATAAAGCAATTCTGCTTTCACAATGACCATGAGACCCACATGTGTATGATCTCAAGGTCCTGCTGGAATTATGGCGGTAATTCCTTCCTGTGCGATGCCCCTCAGACGACCTTCACTTAAAATAAAATAAAACTGACACGACATGATGTTCATACAGGCCGTCGTAGTTTTTAGGCAGTTCTTATTGACCATCGCAACAGAAAGGTTGTCTATAAAGTGAAAAGAATGTTAACGGCTGCAAATACATTTACTTTTACTGCAAAAGGAATATTCATTTCATCAGAGCGTAATAAGACCGCAATAGTGCGTTTCATAAAAATTGTATTCATAATCGTTCAATAGCGTTAAAACGTTCCAACGCTCGATAGTGAAAACATGGCCGATTCCGATCAGCTGTTTCAAGTTTGATGTTATTTCACAATGAAATTAATTTCGTTATAGTCCAGAACCCCATCTAAGATTGATATATATTTTCCAGCCAAGACTTCCCATTTGTTTCAAAGCTTGCCAGAGATAAAAATAATGTTATTTCTGTAACATTGTATTCGATAAACATATTTTAGTTTTCTTTTAGCTAAAGTAGGCAAAAGTAGGGTTATGCGTTTGATAAGACCAGGATTTCATTATAGATAAGGGGGTAACGGTCTTACGCTGAGATCAATAGACCGAACTTCGACTAAGTCTGAAACGAAATCAGTGAGGATTTGGAATTTTTAAATCAAACTTCGACTTGCTCCGAGTCGTTTATACAAAAAAATCTTTGCTTAGTCTGTCAGTCTGTTTTTCTTATAAAAAATGGCTCAGACAAGTAAAAGTTGGGTTTAGAAAGTCCAAATCCTCACTAAGTTCGTTTCTTTGACTCAGACTTAGTCGAAGTTCGCTCTATAGATCTCAGCCTAAAGGATACACACTCACAATGGCGTACTATACTGTTGGGGGCCCGTGGCAAATTCACTATCGCCCCCTATATTCTAGTTATTTTCAGCCGGGTGCCTAGGTTTCTATTTGATAAAACGTTATCGGACGAACGATATCGGTCCGATACTCTACCGCAGACTAATATAGATGCACGTGGATCAAATAACTGTCAAACATCGAAGAGTGTAACTTTGAAAGATAGAGTAAGAAATAGTATGGTGAGAGAGCAGTTTGGTTTGAAAGAGGAAATAGTAACGAAGATCTAGAAAGGAATATTGCGGTGGTTTGGGCATGTAGAGAGGATGGATGAAAGGAGGCTGACAAAGCAAATATATATGGCAAGCGTGAATGGTAGAGTTGGAAGGAGAAGACCTAATCGAACTTTCTCTGACCAAGTCAGAGATATACTCGAGAAAGGTCAAGTTAAAAGTACCCTAAACCGTCGTGCATGCATGAAGAATGTAATGAGACTGAATGAGGCGAAAGAGGTATGTAAGGATCGTAGCAAGTGGAAATCCGTTGTCTCTGCCTACCCCTATGGGAAAAAGGCGTGAGTCTATGTATGTATGTATCGAAGAGTGGTCTGTCAAACGGTTTACAGCATAGCATTCTCCGAAACGAAACTTATAGCACCGATATCGGTCGGACTCGTGAGCCACATAGAAAGGCAAAACGTCCGAAATGAAGTCCGCAACTGCGGATTTCGTTTTACAAACCAGGCCCCCTGTTTCTGGCCGGTGTTGCGAGGGCCCATTAAGGTTCGGGCCCGTGGCAAATTCACTATCGTCCCCTATATTCTAGTTATTCTCGGCCAGGTGCCTGTTTCTGGCCGGTGTTGCGAGGGCCCCTTAAGGTCCGGGCCCGTGGCAAATTCACTATCGTCCCCTATATTCTAGTTATTTTCGGCCAGGTGCCTGTTTCTGGCCGGTGTTGCGAGGGCCCCTTAAGGTCCGGGCCCGTGGCAAATTCACTATCGTCCCCTATATTCTAGTTATTTTCAGCCAGGTGCCTGTTTCTGGCCTGTGTTGCGAGGGCCCCTTAAGGTCCGGGCCAGTGGCAAATTCACTATCGTCCCCTATATTCTAGTTATTTTCAGCCAGGTGCCTGTTTCTGGCCTGTGTTGCGAGGGCCCCTTAAGGTCCGGGCCCGTGGCAAATTCACTATCGTCCCCTATATTCTAGTTATTTTCAGCCAGGTGCCTGTTTCTGGCCTGTGTTGCGAGGGCCCCTTAAGGTCCGGGCCCGTGGCAAATCCACTATCGTCCCCTATGTTCTAGTTATTTTCGGCCAGGTGCCTGTTTCTGGCCAGTGTTACGAGGGCCCCTTAAGGTCCGGGCCCGTGGCAAATTCACTATCGTCCCCTATATTCTAGTTATTTTCAGCCAGGTGCCTGTTTCTGGCCTGTGTTGCGAGGGCCCCTTAAGGTCCGGGCCCGTGGCAAATCCACTATCGTCCCCTATGTTCTAGTTATTTTCGGCCAGGTGCCTGTTTCTGGCCAGTGTTACGAGGGCCCCTTAAGGTCCGGGCCCGTGGCAAATTCACTATCGTCCCCTATATTCTAGTTATTTTCGGCCAGGTGCCTGTTTCTGGCCAGTGTTACGAGGGCCCCTTAAGGTCCGGGCCCGTGGCAAATTCACTATCGTCCCCTATATTCTAGTTATTTTCGGCCAGGTGCCTGTTTCTGGCCAGTGTTGCGAGGGCCCCTTAAGGTCCGGGGCCCGTGGCATTTTGCCCACATGCCATCTTATAGGTACGCCACTGCACACTCACTTGAGTCCGGTGACGATCTCGGAGTGCCCAAACATCGTGGCCATACACTCTCCCGAGTAATAATCGTAGACGCTGAGGATCTTGTCGGTGCTGGATGTGGCCAGGTATATGCCGCTGTTGTCGAGCGCCACCTGGTGGACAAAATAATATTAGGCGAGGCTCTTATTTTGTAATACTACACAATGGGTTCCACATTTTGTCTATGGTACATTGATGTAGATCTCCAAGTGGTAGAGCCACGCTGTAGACAGTAACGTCTATAGCACGAATGGGCCGGCTCGACCGGTTAGATACCACTGTCTCACAGAAAACCGACGTAAAGTGGCAGCTTGCTGTCGCGTTTCGTTCGGTGAGTAAGATTTCCGGTGGCCCATTTCCCCACTCCCTTTCCCAATCCCCTTCCCTCCCCTTCCATTCCCTCCTTTTAGGTTGGCAACGCACTCATGATTATTTTTGTGTCTCGGGTGTCTATGGGCGGTGGAGATCACTTACCATCAGGTGACCCATCTGCTCGTTTGCCAATCTCTGCTATAAAAAAAAATGTATGAGGCTAAAGGGACCATCCACGCGTCACACAAATTTCCAGATTTTTTGACCCCTCCCCCGTCCTTGTCACAGGTCACATTTGTGAGAGGCCCTCCCTGGTATGACGTCACATATTTTGCAATTTTATACAGACATAACATAACATAAGCCCACGCCTGTATCCCCGAAGGAGTAGGTAGAGGTGCACTAGCGAACTAGAACACCCACGTTTGCCAAGCTTAGTTCCGTCCCAGATGTGATAGGGGGCGAGCCTATCGCCATATCGGGCACAAATTCCACATTTTTACACATAGAGTTGAGAATATTTTAATGTTTTTCGTTAATAGTCCAGATCACGTCTGTTAAGTTTTTGAAATGCGACGTCACGAATTTAGGACCCGTCCTACCCTGTCACACAATGTCAGAATTCGTTAAATAAAGTGTGACATAATTTATGGATGGCCCCAAAATATAATTGGGCGAAATAGACATCCGGTCTATGCCTATTTGGGAGATCCAGAGTTCCAGGCAAAGAGTGTAACTACACCCCGCCTGACCTGGGAATCAAACAAAGAACCTCCCGGTTCACGGCTCATATACAGTCCCTGTTGAACATAGGTGTCCGCCAAACATTTTCATATTGTCCTTTAAACAAACTTTAAAAGATGAAAGTGCTTAATTGGTTACTTGACTATTTTTTTAAAAGTATACAAGGCTGTTCATTAGTTTATCCTAAACATGTAAAAAAATATTACGTAATTTATTTTCATATATTTAGTTCAAAAAAGCTAAAACTATTATGTATAATTTAATTTGCCGCCAAAACGCTATGCGTCTACCTGTAAATGCGGGTGACGTCATCTTTCCTTACCATAGATAGAAAATCGTAAATACATGTATGATTTTAAACTAAAAAAAAGGGTCAGATATTTCGTCGATCAGATATTGATTGTCGATCACATCCGTGTTGAACTTTAAACAAAAATATGAAAATAATATACCAAATAACCTGGCAGTATGACTTTGGATCTTAGGTCTTAGGCCATTGTGGTACAAATTTATAAGAAAAATGAGTAATGTGACATCATGCATCGTGATTGGTGTTTACAGTCACGTGACGCACAGATAAAAAATTGACTATTTAAATTACTAAAATAAGATTATCCTTGGAGTATTTTTCATAAATTCCTATTGCACTGGTTATTTAGATGATAAATCTATGTTCCTACAGAAATTCATTGATATTGGTTACTACAGTCAAGTACCCAATACGACGAAGCACCCCCCCACCCCCTTCCTTATTCTTTACTGAGTTACTGTACCTTAATAAGAGTGCCATCCTCAGCGGTGGTGCCTCTGAAAGTCTTCGTGTGTCTGCCGTGAGCCGCGCTGTATACACGCACGTTACGATCCTGAAACAAACAATAATAAACCTTATTGACAGCCTCCGTGCCGCGGCGAGTGAGTAGCCGGCTGTGAAGCGAGAGGCCGCGGGTTCGATTCCCGCACCAAAACAAATGTCTGTATCTACAGATATTTGTTTCGGGTCTGGATGTTGAGACCGTGCGTCTCTCGTAGTTCCTGATACCCACGACACAAGACTCGATCTTAGTGTGGGGTCAGGACTATGTACATATGTGAATAAAAAAAACAGACCATTTACTGATTTCTTAAGTTTACGCAAATGTTATACATTGAAATAAAAGTATTTTTAAAAATAAAAAACCTAATCGTGATAGAATCCGTAAAAATAGTTTTATTTCAAACAGAAAGCTCAGCTAAATTTTTTTTATAAGTAATGCCCATTATGGTTTATTTTTAGAGCTCACCTGACACGCAGTGAGGATGTGCCTGCCCCCGGCATCGACCTCCATGTCGTACAGTGTCGTGCGACCAGACACGTTCTGACCGCGAGCGAACTGGTAACCACCGTCTTGCGTCTGAAAAATTAAATATACAGTTCATCTTATTTTTTTAAATTTAATGGCTTCCACGCATTTGCGATGATTTAGCCAATGTCAAGGTAAATAGAGCAATTATGTTTTCACAATGACCATGAGACCCAGATGTGGATGGTCTCAAGGTCCTGCTGGGATTATGGAGGTAATTCCTTCCAGCGCAATGTCCCTCAGATGACCTTCACTCAGCGAATCGACCGGACAAATTTTTCGGTCGATTATTTTTAAAAGAAGAAGAAGAAGCATGAAGCATCGATAGCTCAATTGGGAATGGTACGGACTGCCGAGACGAGTGTCGGAGGTTCGAGACCAACCCCAAAATGGAGCATACACCAAGACTTTTCTATGTTAAGTGTGTTTTCATTGTGAATTATCGCTTGCTATAACAGTGAAGGAAAACATCGTGAGGAAACCTGCATACCCGAGAATTTCTCCACAAGAATTTCATAGGTATGTGAAGTGTGCCAACCCGCATTGGTCCAGTGTGGTAGACTAAGGCCTAACCTCTCTCATTAGCAGAGGAGGCCCGTGTCTAGCAGTGGGACGGTATTATAGTCCTAATATTATACATACATAACCTAACGCCTTTATCTCCAAGTGGTAGGCAGAGACGCACTAGCCAACTAGAACACCCACATTTCGCCGAGCTTAGTTCCGTCCCAGATGTGATAGGGAGCGAGCCTATCGCTATATCTGCCTACCCCTTCGGGGATACAACCGTGAGTTAACATGTCGGTTTAATCGAGTTTAGGATGACTCTATAGCCCTTACTTATAAAAACAGTTTAACTGAGCAAATAGTAAAGAATACTCTGTCCCTTTTATTTTCAAACGATGTGACACAAGGAAAAAAGTGACAGCCTATTTAAGAATGGCTAAGGCCATTTGCTCAACTAAACTGTTTTTATAACTAAGGCCCTATATTAGTAGTAGAGTTTAATTTAACTCACGGATCTCAGCTGCCTAAACAGTATGGTTTTGTCCGCGCCGCACGAGACCATCTGAAGACCAGCGCTCGACATGATGAACCGCACCGCCGTGATGGAAGACGAGTGCTCGTCCAGCGTCTGCAGGATCTGGTAACCCTGGGGATGGAGAAACATCGTCAAATCTATGCACCATCTATGCACCACCTCAGGTTGGCTAAGCTTAAGGCCGCCTGTACATTGGTTTTGTACAAAGTGTAAATAAATACTTAAAAAATATCTGTAGATGAATTGACAGCCTCTGTGGCGCAATGGGCGAGTAGCCGGCTGTGAAGCGAGAGGCCGCGGGTTCGATTCCCGCATTGAGACAAATGTTTGTGCGGCCCACAGATTTTTGTTTCGGATCTGGGTGTTGTGAGACCAAAAGTCTCTCGTAGTTTCTAATACCCACGATACAGGTTACACCTAGTGTGGGGTTAGGACTATGTGTGTGACTGTTGGGTGTATGTTTTTTATTAATTTTCGATGGGCAAGCTATTATAGACGTGTTTGTAAATAATTGACATTATCTGATTATCTTTGTTGGATGCAGGCCGCTTCCAACTGGTTAATCTAGAAATATTTGGGGGAGGCCTATGTCCAGGTGGACTTCCTATGACTGATGATGATGATGATGATGATGATGATGATGATTATCAGATGAGTGAAAGTCGATGTACCACGGTCTCTTGGGCCACACTCACATTATCAAGGACGTTCTACGGCTGTTGATGACAATGATCAGCGGCCTGAGCAGGAAAATTTCTGACAACCGTAAATGTATTCGAACTCGATGCGCGTCTATGAAATTTGTATGAAATATTAACCAAACGTCATCAGTGCGCAGCGAACTCGAATACATTTACATTTACATTAGTTTTTCGTGCTCGGGCTACAGGTTATCAGATGAGTGAAGGTCGATGTACCACGGTCTCTTACCCCCTTATTCATAATGAAATCTTGGTCTTATCGAAAGCATAACCCTACTTTTGCCTAGTTTAGCAAAAACAGAACTAATATATGCTTATCGAGTACAATGTTGCTGGTTACAGAAAAAATATTATTTTTATCTGTGGCAAGCTTCGAAACAGATACGAAGTCTTGGCTATATATTTTTTATTAATTGTTTCCAAACAATAAATAAAATATATATATCAATCTTAGATGGAGTCGTAGACTATAAAAAATTAATATCATTAAGAAAGAACATCAAACTTGAAACAGCTGATCGGAATCGGCCATGTTTTCACTATTGAACGTTGGCATTATGAATACAATTTTTATGAAACGTACTTTTGCGGTCTCTTTACGCTCTACTAAGTTATTATGAATAAGGGGGTTAGACTCACATTATCGACATTGAAGACGTGTATAAGCCTATCCCTGGAGGCGGACGCCAGCAGCCTCGGTCCAGCTGGCGGCGAGTACTCCAGCGCTAACACTTCGGCATCGTGCGCCTCCAGCGTGTGCAGCAGCGTGGCGGTGCCGGTGGTGGATCCGGTGCCGGTGATGTCGGTGCCGGTGTTGGTGTGCAGCGCGTGCACCCACACGTTTCCGGCGCGGTCGCCGGCGGCCACGTGACGGCCGTCAGGTGACGCGCGCACGCATCTGTCACGGAGCGAGACAGAAAATTGGTTACTTGACTGCCTCGGTGGCGTGGTGGATTTCGGTACTACGGTTCTGAGGTCTCGGGTTCGATCCCCGGCGAGGGCAAAGTGATATTGGACTTTTCCATATCAGCCCAGAGTCTAATTTGTGCACGATATGGTGATAGGCTCGCCCTCTATCACATTTGGGACGGAACTAAGCTCGGCGAAATGTGGGTGTTCTAGTTCGCTAGTGCGCCTCTGCCTACCCCTTCGGGGATACAAGCGTGAGCTTATGTTGATTTTTTTAATCAATTTTGTATGAAATTAACGTCATCTAAAATACAGCACATAAGCTCACGCCTGTTTCTCCAAAGGGGTAGGCAGAGACGCACTAGCCAACTAGTATACCCACATTTCGCCTAGCTTAATTCCGTCCTAGAATGTGATATTGCTAGCCTATTGCCCTATCGGAAACAAGTACCAGACTCCGGGCTAGTACTGAAAAATCCAATATAGAGGTAAATTTGCCCTCGCCGGGATCGAACCAGAGACCTCAGGAAGATGGTCGTGCCACACACGCAATACCACCATGCCACCGAGGCAATATTATTTAGCATTAACATACCTAACACCAATTTTGTCGTCATAAGATTTGGACTTGTCCTTCTCATTCGTAGCGGTGAGGTCAACATCCTTCAAAAACTTCAGCTCCGGGTCTATGTACAGGATTTTGTTTAATTCCTGAAATGGAAAATACATAATAGTATATATTTATCGCCATAATAATTATGATGACGCCCAAATTAGTTACGTCCAAGCACATCTCATCGCATCACATCTCGCCTATCCACTCACCATCCCATCACGTTACGTATTTTTACATTTTTATTTTTACGTTCTATCCTATCAGGCTACATCTTATCACTCAACATTCTATCACGTCTCGCCTTATCACTCACCATCATATCACATTTCGCTCAGTCACATCACGATCTACCCACGTTGCTGTATACTATATTCTGCGGCTGCGCGTTTACTAACCTCCACAGCCTGACGGTGACGTCGCATGAACAAGATATGAATGTATCTCCCGCCGCTGACACCATGTCGAAGCTCCATTAGCCCGCCATGAGGGTTTGAGGACGTCTCACAATATCTCATTCTATCACGTGTCGTCTTATCACTCAACTTTCTATCATACCTCGCTTCATCACTTCAAAACCCTATCACATCTCGCCTTATCACACACACTCACGAGTCTATCACGGTCAGCTCTATCACATCACGATCTACTCACGTTGCTGTATATGTTCTGGGGTTGCGCGTTCGCTATCCTCCACAGCCTGACAGTGTCATCGCTTGAACATGTAATGAAGGTGCCTCCAGACGCAGATACCATGTCCACGCCCCAAATGCACGCCGAATGGTACAGTGCTGAGTGGGACTTGCCTACCTGTGGATTGTGAAATTTTGTTTGAGTAGAAGTAATTTTAACCATAGCAATGAATCATTATCATCAGCTATTGAACATTGCGTCCCTCAAAAGATTACCAGATCGACCTGTTGGAAGTGGCCTGCATCCTTCGATTTCCTGGGACCTTTATAAAGTAGTCTGCACATCTTACAGTTGGAGTCTTGCCTTCGAGGAGTTTTACACAGTTAAGGAGAACTTAACGGTTTTAACTAAAGGTGGTTCTGTGTGACTTTCTTTTTACCTCCCATTATCCCCACCTCAAGGTAGGGTTACCGCAATACACTTTCTCAAGCATGTGGCAGAACGGATTTGGCTTAGTTTTTAGGGCTAAGCGGTTCTGTGTGACTGTCTGTTGAGTTTTCCGCATAATATTTAATGTACTCACTCGCTTGATATCCCTGACATCCCACACATAGAGACTGTGATCATTGTAGACAGCTGTCAGCTTGTGATTTCGCTCATCGTACGTCAATGCGACTGCGTCCGGGTATCGGGCTAGTGAAGGCTGACGGAACATGTGACTGCAAAACAAAAAACATTCAAATTCAATCGTTAAAACATATTCAGTACAAATGGCGGTCTCATCGCACTAGGCAATTTCTTACAGACAACCATGGGATGGATATAAGCATAACATATTGTTTAATTATGTAAATTCAATTCCTCAATAGCCAGCCATCTTTCATATTCGGGATGATTTTGGGTACGTGAGTGGTGAGGATATGAGTCCTTACCAGTGAGTAATGTGTGGTTAGTGATGTTTCTTTTTTTTTATAACAGAGATGGCAAACGAGCAGATGGGTCACCTGATGGTAAGTGATCTCTTCCACCCATAGATACCCAAGACACAAAAATAATCATGGGTACGTTTCCAACCTAAAAGTAGGGAATGGGAGGGAAAACGGATTGGGGAAGGGAGGGGGGAATTGGGCCACCGGAAATCTCACTCACCGAATATGTACGTGAGTAATGAATGAGCGATCAGTGACCAGTGATAAGTAAGCGAGTAGTTACTCATGAGTGATGAGTACGTAAGTAATAAGTGAGTGTTCAAGTGGTAGAGCCACGCTGTAGACAATAACGTCTATAGCACGAATGGGCCGGCTCGACGGGTTAGATACCACTGTCTCACGGAAAACCGACGTAAAGTGGCAGCTTTCTGTCGCGTTTCGTTCGGTGAATGAGATTTCCGGTGGCCCATTTCCCCACTCCCTTTCCCAATCCCCTTCCCCCCCCCCCTTCCAGTCCCTGCTTTTAGGTTGGTAACGCACCCATGATTCTTTTTGTGTGTTGGGTGTCTATGGGTGGTGGAGATCTCTTACCATCAGGTGACCCATCTGCTCGTATGCCAATCTCTGCTATAAAAACAAAAAAAATAGTGATGGGTATGCGAGTAATGATGAGTAATTACTCGTGAGTGATGAGCCTGCGAGTAATGATGAGTAATTACGCGTGAGTGATGAGCCTGCGAGTAATGATGAGTAATTACTCGTGAGTGATGAGCCTGCGAGTAATGATGAGTAATTACTCGTGAGTGATGAGCCTGCGAGTAATGATGAGTAATTACTCGTGAGTGATGAGCCTGCGAGTAATGATGAGTAATTACTCGTGAGTGATGAGCCTGCGAGTAGTGATGAGTGGTGAGTACCGACCTGATGTTGAGTCCCTGCGCGACGTCGACGCCGAGGTAGTGCGTGCGCGGTAGTGTGGTGATGTACTGCAGCGAGTCCGGCGCGAAGCACCGCACGATGCCCTCCGCGCACCCCACGAATATGTAACTAGAACCGATCGCCATGCAGTTCGCTGATGTCGTCTGAAACAAATACAAATCTTTATTCAGTAATAAGGCCACCAGGGACACCTTTGCACGTCATTGAAACTTTTGATGATTCGGAAAATCCGACTAGTCACAGAAGAAGCACCAAGAAATTCGGCTATCTTTTTATATTTTATCAATTTAAAATTATATATTAACTAAAGGAAAGATAAAAAGTACCCTTAACCGACGCGAATGTATGAAGAGATTGATGAAAGTACATGAAGCGAAAGTAGTGTGTCAGAATCGGGCGAAGTGGAATTCCATAGTCTCTGCCTACCCCAATGGGATACAGGCGTGATATTATGTATGTATGTATGTAATTTAAAATTACAAATAACCAACAACCCACATACTCCCACTACGAGTCTATGCTTCGTCTTCATTGATGTAGGTGTCAGTGCCACTATCGATGAATTTACAATGTCACTGATAATATCGATGATGTTATCGGTGTCAATATCGATGTCAGTGATAACATCGATGTTGTTAACGATGTCTATATCGACGTCAAAGACGATGCTAACGTCGGTATCTGTACCGATATGGATTATATCGATGTCAGTGATAATATCGATATTGTTATCGATATCGATATGGAAGTAAGGGACGATGAAAATATCGGTGTCTGTGCCGATATGGATTAGGGATGTCCGTGATAATATCGATATTGTTATCAATATCGGTATCAAATCATTGACATTGTCGACGTGGTTTACATATCTGTATTTATCGGTGTTAATATCGATAACAATATAATTGTTGGTGACAGTGCCGATGTCATTATCGATGTTTTTTTTTTTTATTTATAAAGTTCCGAAGTCCCCTTTAAACATGTAAAGGGTTCTTTTTAGCAACTTCTAGATTTCATTGTTATTTCATATCCATATTATATTTTTACTATGTAATTCTATATCTATTACTATTCATTTCACTATACTAAGAATAACCATAATTAATTATAATATCATTATCATTATCGATGTTTATAGACGTGAGTATCGCCCTCCATACGTACCCTCAGCTCGACCCACTTGTCGAGCAGCCGCCTGCTGTTGAACTCGCAGAGCAGGCCGCCGCGCGTGATGGCGTACGTGCTGTCCGCAGCAGCACCCCGCCCGCACACCACGTCGCAGAACTCGTTGTCCTTCTGCTCGCCCAGGATCGCTGATCTACCCATGAGAGGCACCGGCTCCTTGAACTGGAAAAAAACATTACATAACATAACAAAAGCTCACGCCTGTATCCCCGAAGGGGTAGGCAGATGCGCACTAGCGAACTAGAACACCCACATTTCACCGAGCTTAGTTCCGTCCCAGATGTGATAGGGGGCGAGCCTATCGCCATATCGGGCACAAATTCCAGACTCAGAGCTGATATGGAAAAATCCAATATCACTTTGCCCGACCCAGGGATTAAACTCGAGACCTCAGGACGGTAGTCATACCGAAATACAACCACGCCATCGAGGCAGTCGATAAAAAAACATTATGGGCTTTAAAAGGTATATCCAAGATCGACAAATTGACCACACTACACCTGATAGTAAGCTCAGTGCAATCTAAAATACCAGCGGCTATCGACAAACAACGGGTTTATCAGTGGTCACCAGACTAATGCCAAAGGGTTTTATGGTTCTTCAGACTCCAAAGAGGAAAGAAGCAAATCAAGGGGCTTGCTACAAGGCAGGCGGACGACTCATGCAGCATTTTGTAGTCACCTCTTTGTCTGGTGACAAGGCATATGAATTGTGAACCAAGAGATCTTGGGCTCGATTCCCAGGTCGGACATTTTTTTTTTCTTATATGAATCCCTTAAAACGGGGTCTACATCAGGCCGGCAGCCGGCAGTAAAAAAAAACAAGCAGAATCCTTTATGCATCATGCTTGAAAAGTGTGAGAGATAACGGCGGTTAGAAAGAAAAAATCATACAGCTCTTTGTATTTTTTTTATTGCATTAGTCCAAAAATCCTATTTAATCTCAGACTCACCTTGGCATTCCTGGAGTACTCCAGGTACCAGAACTTGACGTGCCTGAACCCCACTGTGACGAAATAGTTTCCATTCTCGGCGAAACTGACTGCCTTCACTCTGGACGACACCTGCAACGTAAGAAATAGATAATTATCGACTGTATTATCTCGTGGTGAAGTTCCTTTCTTCTTCGTCAGGTTCTGATTATTAATCTAAGTGGTAAGCCACGCTGTAAATTTTTTTGCCTGAGAATCATCCACTCCTTTCCCTTCCAAATCCCTAATTCCTTTCCCTTCCACGGCAGGCAGTAACTTGGCACCCTGACTTTGCTGATGTCCATGGGCGGTAACCAATTCCCATCAGGTGTGCAGTCTGCTCTTTTACCTTCATAAAGGTACATTAAAGATATCAAAATTGACTTGTATAGTATAATGACCAGTCTGATCTTGATTAAATTTCAGAGACATCAATCTGATAGAGGCTCCGAAAGGACATAGACCAGCGCCTCTGAGGAGAACTATCCTTACGATGTGAAGGAACTCAGGACCCTCGATCGAGGCCTCTACTTTTCAGCTCTATCTAAGTTGATCCTCTGACTTTTCGAAACGGTTATTCATTGTGATCCATCGCTTGCTATTAACGGTGACAAAAACATCGTGAAGGAGAATTTCACCAGAAAACTCGAAGCGTGGGTCATTATAGGCTGGTTTACTAAAGCCTGGGGTTACCACGACCTCTTATAGCAGTATTATTATAATCTTCGTTTTTTTTTTAACGGAAATCGGTATATTATAGAATATAATACTGCTATAAGATGTGGTGGTAACCTCCTGATCTCTAGCGCCCGGTTCCATTAAACAATCTCAGTTCGAATGTGCAGATAGATTACAAAAATAAGCCAATAAGAACACAGTTTGAACATGACTCCGTCAAATGACTTGATTTGATTGGTTCATAATCGCAATCTATCTGCACTCTAAACCGAGATCGTTTATTGAGATCGGCCGTTAGAGGACGTCCAGTACCAAATATAAGAATAATACAAGGACAATATTATACCTTATTACTGGCCAATTTGAGGTTCGCCCGCCAATCCCATACGTTGACGATCATGTCATGTTGGGAGCCGACAGACACCAGGTACTTCGAGGACGTGGAAAATGCCTGCAATTGGTAAAGTAAATGTTAACCAAGCTCCATTAACCTAAGTGATGACTTATGGCCTAATTCTGGTCATTAAGTTTGTCATTGGATTTGGACGGGAAGTCTGACAGGTATGGCGTCGCTTGTTCAAATTATTTATTATTTTTTAGAGCTGTGTTTGTTGTCTTTAGGTGGTGTGGTTTAATGCATCAAACTTCAGTGAAGATGAACAGTGTAATGTGGAAACTTTTTAACCGGTGATCTTTGATGAGTTTTGCTTGGTGCGTTGGCTGGCTTTATTCGGTAGATTCACCGAGTGAAGGTCATCTGAGGGGCATCGCACTGGAAGGAATTACCGACGACGTCAGGCAGGCAGCCGGTCGTAAAAACTAATGCCAAATCATTTTCTGCAACATGTTTGAAAGAGTGTGTTGCGCCGACCCTACATTATAGGTGGGATAAGGGCAGGTAGAAAGATACATAGTACTATATAATATATTAGGTATATAATGATGATACTATATTGTACTGTGTTCTATTTAATAAGTTTTTATAACGTTTATTAATATTTTATGCCACTATTTTAAACAATGTCATGCAAACCTTAAGTGTTCATATATATCAGACTATATTATATTTCTATATACTAAGCTAAATTGTAACTATTCTAATATATATATGATGTGGTTTTGCTTAATAAATAAATAAATAAATAGTACGCACCACACAACTGACGCCGTGCGTGTGACCCGGAAACTCTGCGATCTGCACAGCACCTGATGCACTCGGATCCTGCAAGCATAAACCAAAAAATATTTAAAGAAACAATGTTTTTTTCATCGTATTCGAACCTTCAGCCGTTCCTACAATGACAATGACACTTGGTCTAAACTCATCACAGCCTCCGTGGCGCAGCAGCCGAGTAGCCGGCTGTGAAACGTGAGGTCGCGGGTTAGATTCCCGCACCGAGACAACTATCTGTGTGGGCCACAGATATTTGTTTCGGGTCTGGGTGTTGTGAGAGTAAGTCTCTCTAGGTTCCTGATTCCCACGACACAATACTCGATCTTAGTGTGGTGTCAGGACTATGTGTGTGACTGTTGGGTGTATTTATTTATTTCATCATCATCATCCGCCATAGGACGTCCACTGCTGAACATAGGCCTCCCCCAAAGATTTCCAGATCGACCTGTTGGAAGCGGCCTGCATCCAGCGACTTCCTGCGACCTTTATCAGTTCGTCGGTCCACCTTGTAAGTGGACGTCCTGTTGAATTTATATATTTATTATTAATCAATTCAAACCTACAGCAATTCCTTTAATGTCAATGACATGTGGTCTAAACTTATCTCAATAGATCTGCGGGCTTAGTCAAGCGGGTAAGTTAGTACGCTATATATCGCGTACTCGTGTCTCATCCATCGATTTAATATATGTATCCTAGATGCACAGTTCTTTGCAAATATCGTCATAAAAAGTGGTCTCAGTAATAAAACAAAGGAAGAAATCACAAGTTCTAATTAAATAAACACAATTATAACCCTAGGCCAGTGTTATAAAGTAGCTTTTTAAACGAAATTAGCAAACGTCTTTAAATTTGAATTTTGAAATTTAGAATTCTATCGGCGTTCGACTGTATACAAAAGTAGTGCTTAAGCACTTCTTTGCTGTCCCATTTTCCGAGCGTCAACTGTGCATCTAGGTATATAATATATCGATGGTCTCATCCCATACATTTACTATTCTATTCGAATAGCGCATAAGCCACTTGGCCAAGCTCGGTGTACCTAAATGTCACTAGTTTCTCACCCGGCCGATATTCTACATTTTGCATATATACATACATAGCCTCACGACCGTATCATCAAAGAGGTAGGCAGAAGTGAACTAGAGAACTAAAACACCCACATTTCACCGAGCTTAGTTCCGTCCCAGATGTGACAGGGGGCGTGCCTTTCGCCATATCGGGCACAAATTCCAGACTCCAGCTGATACTGAAAAATCTAATATCTAGTATGAATTTATCCCACTCCACTTTGACTGCCTCGGTGGCGTAGTTGTATTTCGGTACGACTACTGTTCTGAGGTCTCGGGTTCGATCCCGGGTCGGGCAGTAATATTGGATTTTTCCATATCAGCCCGGAGTCTGAAATCTGTGCCCGATATGGCGATAGGCTCGCCCCCTATCACATCTGGGACGGAACTAAGCTCGGCGAAATGTGGGTGTTCTAGTTTGCTAGTGCGCCTCTGCCTACCCCTTCGGGGATACAGGCGTGAGCTTATGTGTGTTATAAATCATTACAAAAAAATCGTGTCAAAAACAAATGTCAAAACAGCAGCGTCACGATTAAAGTTTGAATCATCATGATGATAATAATATTGGTGTAAGAATTGAAGTCACTGATTTTAAAAGTTTTGTCTATCCTTTTCGGAATATCTCGGTGCACGTCACTGATTCACCTATTGAAATAAAACTATTTTTACGGATTCTATCACGATTTGGTTTTAATTTTTATGAGCTTATGTGTCAATATTTTGATTTAGATGTCGCTCACCTGCAGATCCCACACTCGTACAGCAGGCGCGTGTCCACACTCCCCGGTCGCAAGGTACCTCCCGTCCGGCGAGAACGCCACACACGTGACGCTCTTGCGGGACGAGTTGAGCACGTGGGACTGGCGGTTTTTGCGCACATTGTACAGCACTACGGTGCATCTGTAACAAATAATGGACAGGTTAATAATCAATCAACGATTTAACATTATTCGGGGAGAATAATTCGGGAAGTTTGATAGGGTGAGCGTCGCTTCTTAAATTTATTTCATATTATTCTCTACAGCTGTGTTTGTTGTCTTTAAGTGGTGTGGTTTAATGCATCAAACTTCAGTGAAGGTGGACAGTACATACAACATAAGCTCACGCCTGTATCCCCGAAGAGGTAGGCAGAGGCGCACTAGCGAACTAGCACACATTTCGCCGAGCTTAGTTCCGTCCC
Source organism: Clanis bilineata (assembly GCA_036417725.1). Lineage (NCBI taxonomy): Eukaryota > Metazoa > Arthropoda > Insecta > Lepidoptera > Sphingidae > Clanis > Clanis bilineata. The sequence goes on from CM071165.1 coordinate 2,203,004, forward strand.
AAATATGATAAGGGGCGAACCTATCGCCATATGCGACACAAATTCCAAACACCGGGCTGATATGGAAAAATCCAAACTTTTTTGCCCAACCTGGGGATCGAACCCGAGACCGGTATTTGTACCGAAATGCAACCACGCCACCGAGGCAGTCTCGTCTAAAAAAAAGTTTGAATTTAGACATCTGGGCCGGTCCGTTCCACGTAAATTTTATTGTCCTCCTCCAACCGAACCTCATAGTGTTAACGTGCGATAATCTATTCGAAGGGTGTCCTGTGTCCGCTAAGCACACGATGGCATGTCTGCCGCCTGCCTGTCGTGAGAAACAATACATAGCTCGTACTGTACCGGGCATATTAATTGGGCAGCGATGGTATATGGTGACGGACGGAGCGATTTATATAGCAGAGTGCAGCAGACACTGACAATCAGTGGCGTGCATTCGATATAGACAAAGAGACCTTCATTACACTTGACAATTTGTTATTTATATAAATCATGACCAAAAATTCGTGACATCACATAACATAACATAACATAACATAAGCTCACGCCTGTAGGCAGAAGCGCACTAGCGAACTAGAACACCCACATTTCGCCGAGCTTAGTTCCGTCCCAGATGTGATAGGGGGCGAGCCTATCGCCATATCGGGCACAAATTCGTGACCATAAACAAATTGTTAAAATATAAGTGCTCGGGTTATATTTTAAATGTTTTATCGACATGAGAATAATGCAGGAGCGATAGCTCAGTTGGGTGTGGTACGGACTGTCGAGACGAGTGTCGGAGGTCCGAGACCAACCCCAAAATGAAGCATACACCAGTACAGCTCTGATTTTTCTATGTTAAGTGTGTTTTCTTTGTGAATTATCGCTTACTATAACGATGAAGGAAAACATCGTGAGGAAACCTGCATACCCGAGAATTTCTTCACAAGAATTTCGAAGGTATGTGAAGTCTACCAACCCGCATTAGGCCAGCGTGGTAGACTAAGGCCTGACCCTTCTCATTAGTAGATGAGGCCCGTTCCCAGCACTGGGACAGTAATATTACATTATTATAATATTATATATATTTTACTGCCTGACTGCCTCAGTGGCGTGCTGGTATTTCGGTACGACTACGGTTCTGAGGTCTTGGCTTCGATCCCCGGGTCGAGCAAAGTGATATTGGATTTTTCCATATCAGCCCGGAGTCTGGAATTTGTGCCCGATATGGCGATAGGCTCGCCCCCTATCACATCTGGGACGGAACTAAGCTTGGCGAAATGTGGGTGTTCTAGTTCGCTAGTGCCCCTCTGCCTACCCCTTCGGGGATACAGGCGTGAGCTTATGTTATGTTATTAAACCCGCTACCCGCTGCGCTCATGACGGTGCCATGGGGGCGCCCTTCCGCTGTTACGTGACGACGTGACGTGACGTGGTGTATGGAAATGCGACGAGCTTAGGCGTCCAGCATTACTAGGTTTGAATAACTCAGAGTCGTGATTAAATATGTTTCGCCTGCCGGTACAAAATGTCTTCACTGATTCACTGGATTATTTTTATATGATTTCACTTTATTATTTTATTTATTTGTATGTACTTATGTCATATGATACTATTCTTTGTGGTTTAGCTGCTCTAATTTAAATATCTTTTTGAGTGGTAGAGCCACGCTGTAGACAGTAACGTCTACAGCACGAATAGGTCGGCACGACCGGTTGGATACCACTGTCCCACAGAAAACCGACGTAAAGTGGCAGCTTGCTGTCGCGTTTCATTCGGTGAGTGAGATTTCCGGTGGCCCATCCCCCCCCTCTTTTTCCCAATCCCTTTTCCCTCCCCTTCCATTTCCTCCTTTTAGGTTGGCAACGCACCCATGATTCTTATTGTGTCTTGGGTGTCTATGGGCGGTGGAGATCACTTACCATCAGGTGACCTATTTGTTCGTTTGCCAGTCTCTACCATAAAAAAAATAAAAAAATGCTACGTTATAAGCAATTATTGTCAACTGGCATTTAAACAAGCAGCGCCAGAGTTTCTTGCCCGTTCTTCTCTGGCGAAACGGACTTCCGAACTGGCGGTAGAGGAACTTTGACGGAATCTAAATAATGTAGTAACATTTCATGGATTCAATAAATATTTTGATTTGATTTATAGCAGAGGCTGGCAAACGAGCTGGTGGGTCACCTAGTAAGTGATCTCCACCGCCCATAGACACCCAAGACACAAAAAGAATTACGGGTGAGTTGCCAACCTAAAAGGAGGGAAATAGGGATTGGAAAAGGGAGGGGGAAAATTGGGCTACTGGAAATCTCACTCACCAAGCGAAACGCGACAGCGAGGTGCCACTTTAGGTCGATTTTGGGACGGTAGTATTTTACAGTCGAGCCGGCCCATTCGTGCTGTACACGTAACTGTCTACAGCGTGGCCCTACCATTTACGAGCGTGGTAGACTAAGGCCTAACCCCTCTCATTAGTAGAGGCCCGTGCCCAGCAGTGAGACATTAATATTACAGGGCTGATATTATTATTATTATATATGGTCATTTGAGCCCATATTCCTATGTGAACCATAACTGAGCCCGACTTTTCAGTGGCCACCTAAATAAAGTAATAGCTAATTTGTAAATTCGTTCCAATTTTCTATAAACACCGCCTCCCCTCCAACAATCGTCCCTCCCCTCGTACGTCCAGCCAGGTGGTCTCCGGATGATTCAGAGCTCGTTAGAGTGCTCACTAGGCGGAAACGGAAGCGGGAGTACAGTTGCGGCTTAAATATTGGCGGGTCGATGGACGCAGCGCACCGCAGTGGCGGGCGATAGACGAATTTGATTAACCGACTTCAAAAAAAAGGAGGTTAACATCGTCGGTATCTTTTCTTTTTATGTATGTTCCCCGATTACTCGAAGGCGCCTGGGACGATGCGAGAAATTATTTTTTTGTTTAAAAGGGTATACTTCCCATGTGGTCCCATTGGCACCAAGTCAGGATCTGATGATGGGATCCCAGAAAAATCGAGGGCGACCCTCAAATTGTATAGGGACACATAGTGTGTTTTATATATTCCCTAAAACTATTCAGGTATGTGCATCTGGTAGTCAGCTCATGTTACTAAGCTGATGTGGAAAATATAACTCTTTAACTATTAAGAGTTGGTGGATAATTCTTTTATTCTCAAACAACATAGAATCGAGGGAGCTCTAAATTCTATACATACATTTTTGAGTGGTAGAGCCACGCTGTAGGTAGTTATGTCTACAGCACGAATGGGCCGGCTCGACCGGTTTGATACCACTATGTCACACAAAACGAACAGATGGGTCATCTGATGGTAAGTGATCTCCACCGCCAATAGACACCCAAGATACAAAAAGAATCATGTGTGCGTTGCCAAACTTTTTATTTTCGTTATCGCGATGAAAAGTGTTTTATCACTGCCGCTACGCCTGGGATAGGCGTAACGGTTATGTCGGAGTCGCCGGTCTTACGGCCCAGCGCCATAATGCCCGGGATAGATGGAAACATCCGGACGACACTGGGCCGAGTCCCTAACAGTATGTACACCCTACACCGGCAATATCGACTAAAAACCCCGCGGTGGCCCTCTTCGGCCCTTTAGGGACGGCCGCGGGTTTCCCTACCCGTCCCCTAAGCGTCCAACCCCCGCCGCCGAAGGACGCCCTTGGCGTCAACGACAACGCGAGGCCGACCACCCGTGCTGTCGCCCATCCGGGGGTCGCACGTACAAAGTACTAAAAGGGGCGCTAAGACAGCCCCTCGCAGCGTGCCCGCGACCCCCGATGGCCCCTATAAGTCGCCTCTTACAACGGGCAGGGGCGTGGCGGAATTCTCCAAACGCCCCCGGCCACAGGGCGGTTCCCACAAGCCCTGTCATTTTTTTATTACCACTTCGGAGTGTGAAGAAGCATATATAGGCATGATTCTGATGACCACAGATAAACCCATTGTCGATGGTCGCTGGTTGTGGACTGCACTACGCTTACCATCAGGTGTAGTGTAGTCACTTTGCCGTGCTCAGATAAAATGATGTAACTCAAAATGTCCAGCAAATGTACCGGATTTTTAAGATCCATTTTGTATTATACATTATATCCGTATTGGTCACAAGATGAGAAGTCGTAGGTCAATAAGGGAGCAGTGAAGTCTGAGAACATCCTCTTTTTTATAGTCGGTTAAACTACCGCATACACATATCGATTAAAGCCGCTCCCTCACCACACCCCAATAGGCGCGACTAGGGTGTGTATACTACCGGGTTCAAACTCCAAATATAAGGGATGAATATGGCTTTGTTTAAATTAAAATAAAATCCCGTTAAAAGGGTACCACCCGAATGGTCAAACGCTACTCAACGTAGACAGCCTCCGTGGCGCAGCCAGTTCGATTCCCGCACCGAGACAAATGTATGTGTGGCCCACAGATATTTGATTCGGGTCTGGGTGTTGTGAGACCGAAAGTCTCTCGTAGTTGTTTCTGACACCCACGTTACAGGTTTCACCTAGTGTGGGGTCAGGACTACGTGTGTGACTGTTGGGTGTATTTATTATTATTTTATTTATTATTAAAAAACAAACTTTAACGGATTCATACATTGATTTTTGCCATACAATTTTGAGAGATAAGGCGGCCTTAAACGTCATAAGGCGACCTTAAGTGTATGAGCATTCGGCGGTACGTTTGTTTTACATGTATTCAAAAGCAGCGATAGCTCAGTTGGGAATGGTACAGACTGCCGAGACGAGTGTCGGAGGTTCAAGACCAACCCCAAAAAGAGCACACACCTCTTCTTCTATATTAAGTGTATTTTCATTGTGAATTATCGTTTGCTATAACGATAATAAAGGTGGACCAACGACCTGATAAAGGTCGCAGGAAGTCACTGGATGCAGGCCGCTTCCAACAGGTCGATCTGGAAATCTTTGGGGGAGGCCTATGTTCAGCAGTGGACGTCCTATGGCTGATGATTATGATAACGATGAAGGAAAACACATAACATAACATAAGCTCACGCCTGTATCCCCGAAGGGGTAGGCAGAGGCGCACTAGCGAACTACAACACCCACATTTCGCCGAGCTTAGTTCCGTCCCAGATGTGATAGGGGGCGAGCCTATCGCCACATCGGGGACAAATGCCAGACCCCGGGCTGATATGGAAAAATCCAATATCACTTTACCCGACCTGGGGATCGAACCCGAGACCTCAGAACCTTAGTCGTACGGAAATACCACCACGCCGCCGAGGCAGGCACCGATGATAAAGATGAAGGAACACATTGAAGGAAACCTACGTAATTGAAGATAAAACCGTGCGTGCATAGAGTACCATAGCTTCAATAATATTTAGCATACATTTATGGCTAGCACCAGATTTGTATCATGCATGGAGTCATTGCGTCATTAATAAGCATCATTATTCATTACATACACGTATATTACGCGCCCAAATTATGGCCACAGTTCATCGTTCTATCGCAAATTATTCACGCCTGTATCCCCGAAGATGTAGTGAAGAAGATTGAGTGGTAAAGCCACGCTGTAGACAGTAACGTCTACAGCACGAATGGGCCGGCTTGACCGGTTGGATATCACTGTCTCACAGAAAACCGACGTAAAATGGCAGCTTGTTGTCGTGTTTTGTTCGGTGAGTGAGATTTCCGGTGGCCCATTTCCTCCCTCACTTTCCCAATCCCTTTTCCCTCCCCTTCCATTCGTCCAATGAAGCGAGTGTGTCAAAAGAAATAAAATCAAGTGTAATGTATTATTATATTATACATACATAATCTCACGCCTGTATCCCCGAAGGGGTATTCAGAGGCGCACTAGCGAACTACAATACGGTGTTCTTTGCATAAAATGACTATAATATTAGCCCTGTAATATTACTGTCCCATTGCTGGGCACGGGCCTCCTCTACTAATGAGAGGGGTTAGGCCTTAGTCTACCACGCTGAACTAATGCGGGTTGGTACAGTTCACATACCTTCGAAATTCTTGTGGAGAAATTCTCGGGTATGCAGGTTTCCTCACGATGTTTTCCTTCACCGTTATAGCAAGCGATATTTCACAATGAAAACACACTTAACATAGAAAAGTCAGAGGTGTATGCTCCTTTTCGGCCGACTTCCAAAAAGGAGGAGGTCCTCAATTCGTCGGTATTTTTTTTTTGATATCTCCGCCAAATGTAGACCTATTTTCAAAATTCTTTTTGTGTTCGATAGAGCTTATTTCAAGGGTGGTCCCATATAAATTTGGTCACGATCGGTAAATTGGAAGTCGGTCAGTTAAGTTTTTAAGCTTGTGATGATTGATGTTGGTCTCGAACCTCCGACACTCGTCTCGACAGTCCGTACCACACCCAACTGAGCTATCGTTGCTACCAAATGACTATATTTATACCTAATAGCCAAACGAGCAGATGGGTCACCTGATGGCAAGTGATCTCCACCGCCCATAGACACCCAAGACACAATAAGAATCATGGGTGCGTTGCCAACCTAAAAAGAGGACATGGAAGGGGAGGGAATAGGTATTGGGAAAGAGGGGGGGGGGGAACGGGCCAACGGAAATCTCACTCAAATCTTCAAATTGAACTTCGACTTAGTCTGAGACAATTGAAACGCGACAGCAAGCTGCCACTTTACGTTTCCTGTGAGACAGTGGTATCAAACCGGTCGAGCCGGCCCATTCGTGCTGTAGACGTTACTGTATACAGCGTGGCTCTACCACTTAAACTTTGTTCAGTGACGCCATCCGATGAATTTGCCATGGGCCCCCAGTATAGCTACGTCACAACCCCTGAATAATAAACCCAGTAGGTACCTATAATATACAGTTTCACTTCATATCCGCTAGGGGGCGTGCCGGGCGGTGCATTAGGAAATTGGCTATATGATGTAATACCTAGCAAATTGCTCTGCGGAACACTTTAGTTGGCCGTCTTTATGACTGGCTTTTATATAATGGATTAAGTTTTGATGATCCCTAAGGACCACTTGCAGAGGCACGATAAACCTCGATTGATCTTAAATCTCGAGTTAAATATACGAATGACATAACATAAGCTCACGCCTGTATCCCCGAAGGGGTAGGCAGAGGCGCACTAGCCAACTAGAACACCCACATTTCGACGAGCACAGTTCCGTCCCAGATGTGATAGGGGGCGAGCCTCTCGCGATATCGGGCACAATTTCCACAATACATACATAACTATAGCCCAGAAGGGGTTCTCACGCAGGTGGCCTATGAAAAACTAATATGAATCCTTTCTGCAACATGCTTGAAGGTGTGTTACACCGACTCCACATAAGAGTCGGATTAGGACAGTTTGTGACGTTATCACGGCTAAACTACTCAACCGATTTTGATGAAATTTGATATGACGTATATTTGATACTTGGGAACGAAGAGGTTGCTCAACAAGTTTAAAAACTTAACGGACCGACTTCAAATCCGATCGTGACCAAATTTATATGGGACCACCCTTGAAAGAAGCTCTATCGAACACAAAAAGAATTTTGAGGATCGGCCCTCATTCGGCGGAGATATCGAGTAACACACAAAAAAATACAGACTAATTGAGGACCTCCTCCTTTTTGGAAGTCGGTCGAAAATATTATCTGCAATCTCGCAAATTACCAAAACTACGCACACGTTCAAAAAAGGCCTTTGAAAACTGCGGGCAAACACTAGTATTATACTTTTTCTACCTGCCCTTATCCCACCTTAATGTGGGGTTGGCGCAACACTTTTTCAAGCATGTTGCAAACAGGATTTGGCGAAGTTTTTACTACCGGCTGCCTGCCATCGACCTGACTGCTTTTTACGATCCAGTCCCGTGTAAATTAAATTAGAAAATTCGCTTTGCCCGACCTGTGGATCGAACCCACGACCTCCCGGTCCACAGCCCATATACTGCCACTAGACCAAGGAGGCCTCGCTAGTATTATACAAGCTGTATAAATTATTTAGCCGGCCAGCAGTATCGCAATTATGCAGCATTTTGTAATACCTAGCACCTGCGAGGTCAGTAGGGCAGCTCTGTAGACCTTACATAATACAGGCATTTATTGTGGACTAGCTGGCCCGGCGAACTTCGTTCTGCCTAACAATCGATTCTTTAATTTTATAGTTTTTTCATTATGTCTAAAATAAACGTAGCCTAAGTTACACCTTATTACATCAGCTACCTGCCAATAAAAGTCCCGTCAAAATAGGTCCAGCCATTTCAGAGATAAGCCGGAACAAATAAACAGACAGACAAATAACATAACATAACATAAGCTCACGCCTGTATCCCCGAAGGGGTAGGCAGAGGCGCACTAGCGAACTAGAACACCCATATTTCGCCGAGCTTAGTTCAGTCCTAGATGTGATAGGGGGCGAGCCTATCGCCATATCGGGCACAAATTCCAGACTTCGGGCTGATATTGAAAAATCCGATATCACTTTGCCCGACCCGGGGATCGAACCCGAGACCTCAGAACCGTAGTCGTACCGAAATACCATCACGCCACCGAGGCAGTCAAATATTTAAAAAAATGTTATTTTGGTGTATATACCGTATATATTCTGTATTCATATTCATATACTCTACATGTAGTACGAAACGGTTATTTCAATATTGCAAACAGACACTCCAATTTTATTTATATGTATGTATACATAGCACCTGAAAGGTCAGTAGGGCATCTCTGTAGACCTTACATAATACTGGCTTTTATTATGGATTACTAAATGTTGCCCGCGAATTCGTCCGCATGGATATCTCACGTGAACCGGTATAAAAAGTAGCCTATCGCCCGAATGGTCAAACGCTGCTCAACTTTAAGGGCTTCTTACATTGATTTTCGCCATACAATTTTGACAGATAAAGCGGCCTTAAACGACATAAGGCGACCTTAAGTGTATGAACATTCGGCGGTATGTGTTATTGATGTTATGGACTGCCTCGGTGGCGTAGTTGTACTTCGGTATGACTACCGTCCTGAGGGCTCGGGTTCGATCCCCGGGTCGGGCAAAGTGGTATTGGATTTTTCCATATCAGCCCGGAGTCTGGAATTTGTGCCCGATATGGCGATATGCTCGCCACCCTTCACATCTGGCACGGAACTAAGCTCGGCGAAATATGAGTGTTCTAGTTCGCTAGTGCGCCTCTGCCTACCCCTTCGGGGATACAGGCGTGAGATTATGTTATGTTATGTTTTTACAGAAGGGTTTATTTTTTGTCTTATTTGCTTTTACATATAAATATGTACCTAATTGTCGTCAGTGAGGTGACCGCAAAATGAGAGCCGGCGGCGCGTGTAATGCGCAACCAAATTGAATTTCAACCCATCAAGAGATGAAGATGCGGTGGGCGAATTTCGTTTAGGAAAATCAACATGGCAGAAATAGGGTTGTCTTTTTGGGGTTCCTTAAACAAATGACAAAAACTGTTATTTACGGATTCTATCACGGTTTGGTTTTAATTTTTATTCCCGACGTTTTTTAACCCAAAAGACCAACTGCCAGACCTCAAGACACTGTGAGCTCGTACTGCGTAGATCGGAACATAAACGGTTAACTTTTTTAATTTTGTATGATTTCAAAATGAAGGTAGATTTTGTAACACTAACATTCTTGGACAAATGACATCTCAGTCCGAACGACCACGAAGACTGCAAAGCCTTCGAAACGTCGGGAATAAAAATTAAAACCAAATTGTGATAGAATCCGTAAAAATAGTTTTATTTCAAAAAACTGTTTTAAAAGCGACCTTAAGTGTATGAACATTCGGCGGTATGTGTTATTGATGTTATGGACTGCCTCGGTAGCGTAGTTGTATTTCGGTACGACTACGGTTCTGAGGTCTCGGGTTCGATCCCCGGGTCGGGCAAAGTGGTATTGGATTTTTCCATATCAGCCCGGAGTCTGGAATTTGTGCCCGATATGGCGATAGGCTCGCCCCCTATCACATCTAGGACGGAACTAAGCTCGGCGAAACGTGGGTGTACTAATTCGTTAGTGCGCCTCTGCCTACCCCTTCGGGGATACAGGCGTGATATGTTATGTTGTAATTTGAAGCCACCTAGTCACCGAGACTGTTGAAGTTGATACCATAAATGTTGTATGCACTATGTATTGTCTATGGCAGCGGTCGGCAAGGCGGGCCGCGGGCCGCATGCGGCCTGGACAAATGGTTGTGTGGCCCACAGATATTCGGGTCTAGGTGTTCTTAGGTAAGTCTCTCGTAGTTGATACAGGTTATTTACAGATATATAATATAATATGTTATGTTATGTTTTATATAATATATATACCTTGCCGGTACGTGGTCTCCACTCGAGAACTTTTCTGCCCTTATCGGCTATCAGTTCTACGAGCTATGTGCCCTGCCCACTGCCATTTCAACTTGCTAATCCTCTGGGCTATGTCGGTGACTTTCATTCTTTTACGGATCTCCTCATTCCTGATTTGATCACGTAGAGAAACACCGAGCATAGTCCTCTCGTAGGACGTCCACCTACAAGGTGGACCGACGACCTGATAAAGGTTGCAAGAAGTCGCTGGATGCAGGCCGCTTCCAACAGGTCGATCTGGAAATCTTTGGGGGAGGCCTATGTTCAGCAGTGGACGTCCTATGGCTGATGATGATGATGATGAATATATATACCTAGTGTGGTGTCAGGACTACATGTAGTAACGGGTGTATTTATTTTATTTGTTCTGCAACATGCTTGAAAAAGCGTGCTGCGCCGACCCCACATTAAGATGGAATGTGGACAGGTAGGAAGAAAGAAAGATTATCATCATCATCATCAGCCATAGAACGTCCACTACTGGACATAGGCCTCCCCAACGATTTCCAGATTGACCTGTTAGAAGCGGCCTGCATCCAGCGACTTCCTGCGACCTTTATCAGGTTCTACGATGCGCTTGCCGGTACGTGGTCTTCCTCGAGAACTTGTTTGCCTCATCGACTATCAGTTCTACTAGCAAAAGAAAGATTATGTCCTAATAAAATGATGGTGCCTTACCCTGCGGGATACGCGACCAGCTCAGTGTTTGGGTCGCAGTCGAGGGCCGCGTTGCTGTTCACCGTCAGCCCGAGCACCGTCTCCAATTTGATCTGATGACAAAACATAATAAATGTTAATACATAGTTATACAGTCATGTCCTGATGAAACCACAGGAGCACGTCGGTCGGAGGTGTCTAGACTCTGGACTAGATCGTACAGGGATGCGACCCAGTGGACAGCCCATAAAGCGCTGACTGGACATTTTGGAGGAAGATATAAGAATATGAGATATGCGATTTCTTAAATATAGTAATGAACTATTCAAATCAAGTTTAGGATTAACTCTAAATTAGTTATTACTATCGCTGCAAGTATACCTCGGATACAACACTTACATCGTCGCATTGGTAGAATTAAGTTATAATTTGTGAATATAATTTGGTAAAAAAAAAAAGAGAAAAAAAATGGTGACAATTGATGATGAAAAAATTAAGCCCGGGGTTTCTTTCTGCCTTTCTTCTTCGGGTTGTCCGTAGGTAGCTAGAGAAAGGTTGGTAAGTTAGCTAGGATAGGGTTTTGTAATATTTTCATCCAATCCCACCAACTTCTATTAATTCCCGTCGCTTCCCTGTCGGCGTACCTGCCATATCCCGTTCCCTTTCCACGGTCCCCAAACCTCTTCATTCCCCTTTCCCCATAGGACCCTATTCTTCTAACTGTATAACCTGCCTCCCTGATTCCAAATTGATAGCACTCTATAATATTATAAGAAATACTTAGGCTGAGATCTATAGAACGAACTTCGACTAAGTCCGAGTCAAAAAAACGAACTTAGTGAGGATTTGGAATTTATAAATCGAACTCAGACTTAGTCCAAGTCATTTTTCACAAGAAAAACTTTGCTAAGTTCAAGTCCACAAAACCTTGACTTCGGTCTGTCAGTTCGGCATGCAGTAATACCAGTATCGAAATACTGACATAAAATGTAGAAATTGTTTTATTCATTCTAACGTTTTTTAAATTAAAATACCAAAACTATTGTTAGAAAATGTTTAATAATTAAAGGTACGAGATTTTCTTATATTGCAGTACCGTTTATTATACTGTAAATCGATCTATTAATTATTAAAGTTTAACGAAAATAGATAATTTTGTTTGGAATAAACTTGTAACCCAGAAGATGCCAAAAAAATAGACAAATGTTTTGACAACTTCCAGTATTGTCCTGAATAATAATTAATAAAACATTAAACCCGAAACCGTGCTCAGAATTAAAAAAATCGTTCTGCTGAGCCATTTGCAAAGCGCGAAAGGTGACCCGAGAACCAGTGGGAATGGACGGACGGCGGACTTCATCGCGGCGACCCACAATGCAACAGTGACCATCATGCTATTGCTCCAATAATATTATCATCATCATCAGCCACAGGACATCCACTACTGAACATAGGCCTCCCCCAAAGATTTCCAGATCGACCGGTTGGAAGCGGCCTGTAACCAGTGATTTCATGTGACCTTTGTCAGGTCGTCTGTCCACCTAGCAGTCATATTAAACAGACAGTGAATCAGTGAATCAGTGAAAGTACATATTATATTAATTATTATGTAGTCGGCCTAAATAATGTATAGATATTTTGAGAATGAATTGGTTACATGTTGTCAGGAAATTGATTTGCAGTAGGTAAATAAAATAATAATTATCATGAATAATATTTATTTATTACAATCTCTGATATTAACCTTTGTTTATTTGAGTGAGCATACATACATACATACATAGACTCACGCCTTTTTCCCATAGGGGTAGGCAGAGACAACGGATTTCCATTTGCTACGATCCTTACACACCTCTTTCGCCTCATTCAGTCTCATTACATTCTTCATGCATGCACGTCGGTTTAGGGTACTTTTAACTTGACCTTTCTCGAGTAAATCTCTGACTTGGTCAGAGAATGTTTGATGAGGTCTTCCCCTTCCACCTCTACCATTCACACTTGCCATATATATTTGCTTTGTCAGCCTCCTTTCATCCATCCTTTCTACGTGCCCAAACCACTGCAACATTCCTTTCTCAATCCTCATTATTATTTCCTCTTTCAATCCACACAGTACATAAATGGTATTCTCAACTATTGTGCAATATACCTACTGCACAAACTACTGTAATATTGCTTGTGTTTGATAACTTGTTCCGCAGTTGGTTGCATGTGTGAAAATTTAATAACTTCAAAATGTTATTTCTGAAACAGAAGAAATAAATATCAGACAGAGTTTCCCTCAGATCTTTCATTATTAATCAGCAGATCACCACAATGGCAATTTGCATGGTCTAGCTGACAATAAGCTTGCCTGGCAGGTTAACCACTCAGATGGTACCCAGATGGTAATGCCTCAACAGTTTACCGCTGGCAGGAAATGTTAATAAGGCATGGTTTTGCTTTGGGCTTGCTGGCTGACTGAGATGCAATTTATACTCTACATGGGCTGCTAGTAAACAAACAGACAGACAGACAATTTGCTAGTAAACAGTCTCCAAAATACAAAATCCCTGTTTTAACAATTTTGATAAATTAATAAAACTTTTGTCAATATATTAATATGAAATAATGGCAGTGGATTAGCTAGAGCTCTAGGAATAGGTATGACAGAGTCGATCACCTCACTTACTCACCTGATTGTGACTCCTGGCATATTTGAGCCCTTGTAATTCTCTTGGTGGTTTACACTTTACTTCATCATTTTAGAGCTTAGAATGCTTTTTTTATGTCATCATGTTTTCATCATCATCATCTTGTTTCTTCTTACTTTAAAAATTATGGCCTTCTTCAAAATATTAATGATTTTGCCAACAATAGTAATAAATAATAAATCCATGTTTTGACTATCAAATGATGACGATTCATGTTTATTCTTTCTTCTACCTGCCCTTATCCCACCTTAATGTGGGGTCGGCGTAGCAAACTTTTTCAAGCATGTTGCTGAAAGGATTATAAGACGATTTATGTATAAATGCGGTTTGTTTTTCACTTGACATTTCAAAGAGCGTCAGCCATTTTGTCAGCTGTTAATTACGTAATACGTTCCTTTACAACCTACAAATATAAAGGCGCGTCTCCTGTAAATATATAAAAATCTTACGTTTCTTTTGTCAAAGGAACTGCGTGAAACCGATAACGTCTGAGTAGACTATGCAAAGACAAACTATGGCTAGCCTGAGTTCGAGTTCGAATTATAAATACGCAAAAGTTGACTTTCGCTTAGTTCACTCCAAAGACGACTACGCTGAGTCGACTTTGGTACAAGACTTAAGTAAGAACTATAGATTTCAGCCTTAAATCTAAATTACGCTTTTTTGACATGTCATAAGTGCTTTTATATGCCTACGTGATTAATAAAGATTTTTATTTATCTATTTTTATTAATAAGAGGTCGCCTCCTTGGTCTAGTGACAGCATGTATGGGCTGTAGACCCGGAGGTCCTAGGTTCGATTCCCAGGTCGGGCAAAGTAAATTTTCTAATTTAATTTGCCCGGGTCTGGATCCCTCATAGGGGGTTGGCGTCAGGCAGGCGGCTGGTCGCAAAAACTAAGCCAAATCCTCTTTGCAACATGCTTGAAAAAGTGTGTTGCGCCGACCCCACATTAAGGTGGGATAAGGGCAGGTAGAAAGAAAGATTTTTATTTATTAAGAATCTCATTTTTAGTCAGGTAAAAACCTTTACGAGGCCATTTTCCTACACCTTTTTGTACAAACATCACGCTACTCGCCAACGTCGTAGATAGTTCCGTAACGTTAATCTGTGAGTAAACATGGGTCTATTAGTTAACCAAACGTAACGCAAGGTCTTAGGCTCCTATTCAAACATGGTGAGCCTTCGAATGATAAGGTTACGATATAGGAGGCCCATGGCTACACTAACAGTATATATGTAGACGGGACAACAGCACAAAACTTGTGATCCAAAAGTTATGACCTAGTGGTCATAAGTCGCTCAGTTCATACTCCCGCCAGGTCGCCCAGCGTAATAATATTGAAAGAATAAACTTATCTTACGTGATTCTTAATCATTCACAAAACATTCTTTGGTGTAAATTGTAATAATCGCCCTCGCATTGTAATAAGTGGCGGTACTGAAGTTTGAGATCAATTTTTTTGTATGGAAACTTGATTGATAGCCGCTCTATAGTTAGTAATATTAAATGTCTTTGTTACGTACCTATACTATAGTCCGATTGTTAATTAAACGGAGTAAACTGACAGATCGAAATGTCACTTTCCAAAATAATGTTGCTTACTTTCAAAACGTAGTGATTGATCTAGTTCAATATTTATCATTCAAAGAAACAATAACTCAGCACTAGGTTGCAAATTTCGATTTTTATTGCGTATTTTTAGAAATTTCAGCCTAACCCCTCGACAAAATGTCTGTGTAAACAATTTTGCGTAAATAATCACAACATATACGCGAAATTATAACAATGAAAATTACAAATATTACTTTAATTATTTGAGAAATATTACGTTAGGCACATTCATAGCTTTTGTAAGTTTTGTTTATAATGAACCATGACTATAATTGCAGTAAACATGCCATAACTTAGCATGCAGTGATTTATTATGACTATAATTCAGTAGACGTGCAGTACTAACCACACATTAGGCAGGAATTACGACTTTGAGTTGGACTTTAGAAAATGAAAGATTGAAATGGTTAATTGAATTGAAATGTTTCAATAATCTTGATCTTTTTACCCCAGCACTATTTAAATTTCATGAAAAAGTGGCAACATTCGAAATGTCAGTTTACTCCGTTTAATTAGCAATCCTACTATAGGTGACCCATTTTTCGTCCGACTTCCGAAAAGGAGAAGGTCTTCAATTCGTCTGTATTTTTTTATGTATGTTACGCGATATCTCCGCCGAATGTGGACCGATCTTCAAAATTCTTTTTGTGTTCGATAGAGCTTATTTCAAGGGTGGTCCCATATAAATTTGGTCACGATCAGGTTTGAAGTCGGTCCGTTAAGTTTTTAAACTTGTGATTATTTGTCTATGGTCCATTGTTACATGAGCAGGAGACAATGAAAAACATTGTTTTGTGTAGGTGTTTTGTGTTTTGTTTATATAAAACTACATTTACCCACAAGTTTATGTTTGTTAACGTCTTTGTTTAAGTTGTTTGGCCCATGTTGTGGTTGCATTATAATCAGAGTTGCAATTATGTATGTTTTCCTTACTAAGCATGAAATATAGTACTAATTTAATATTGTAAACGGCGTTTGTTGGCAACACCAACACAAAATTGTTTTATTTTTTATATACTTGCAATACTACATAAAAAGAAACACACGAAGCAGCATGCAGAAATCACCGTCGTGAGTTTTAATTTTAAAACCAGCCCCTATAGTGGCTTACGGGACACCTCAAGTCTCCAACACCGTTTGCAATCCTTAAATAAAATAAATAAAAAATATGTGGAGAGGCGCCTTAATTTACGCACGACGTAAAACAGGTTTTATATATTAAAGCGAGGAACATCCCGCCAACCGGAAGGTCGAGGTCACTTCGATACACTTGTACCGGTCGTCCTTGCTGTGGAGGACGCGCGGCGACCTTGCGGGTCTGGAATCCCGTTGGACCAGGACTGAGTCATGATTATTATGCCGGAATAAATCTGGTTTTAAAAACGTTGAGAAATACCTGGCGAGGGCCAAATGATATTGGATTTTTCAGTATCAGCCCGGAATGGAATTTGTGCCCGTTATGGCGATAGGCTCGCCCCCTATCACATCTGGGACGGAATTGGGCACTTGATTAAATTTTTTAAATCAACTTTATAGAGGTATGAAATTTACGTTATATAGAAAAAAATATGTCCATATATTCTTAAAAATTAAAAAGTTATAAATCTTTGAATTTCGGTGTGACCTTTAAACTGCAAGAAAGAGAAGCATCAGGATATTTATGACACGGCCTTCGCTACGTGCGTTGAAAAGGGATAGCCAGATAACCCCACTACGCCCCCACTCTTGCTCATTGCAGAATTTGAAAGATGAATTACTGCCTCATTCTTCAACCAATTTCAATGCAGTTTTTACAGAAAAGTTTATTTTTGTTTTATTTGCTATTACATATGAAAATGAATGTAAAATCAAACATAGTCAAGTATCTAATTAGGCTCGGCGAAATGTGGGTGTGCTAGTTCGTTAGTGCGCCTCTGCCTACCCCTTCGGGGATACAGGCGTGAGCTTATTATGTGATAATCACAAGTTTGAAAACTTAACGGACCGACTTCAAATCCGATCGTGACCAAATTTATATGGGACCCTTGAAAGAAGCTCTATCGAACACAAAAAGAATTTTGAAGATCGGTCCACATTCGGCGGAGATATCGGAGGAGATACATACATAAAAAAATACAGACGAATTGAGGAAGGACCTCCTCCTTTTTGGAAGTCGGTCGAAAAAAAGTGACAGCCTATTCTTAGCCATTTGCTCAGCTAAACTGTTTTTATAAGTAAGGTGAAAATAGTAAAACTTGTATTACATCATTAAAATAACTATAAGCTAATTTTCGATCGACTTCCAAAAAGGAGAAGGTCCTCAATTCGTCTGTATTTTTTATGTATGTTACGCGATATCTCCGCCAAATGTGGACAGATCTTCAAAATTCTTTTTGTGTTCGCTAGAGCTTATTTCAAGGGTGGTCCCATATAAATTTGGTCACGATCGGATTTGAAGTCGGTGTGTTAAGTTTCTAAACTTGTGATTATATCAACATCAAATTAAAATTATAATTACATTATTATTTGACGAAAACTTTCCATTTAATTCGGTGGAAACGTTACAATTCGATTATTGACTTTCACTTGATTAAACTGAGACAGTTTTGTTTCGATTAGGTTTAACCGGTTCCGGCGGCGGCGTTTGTGCTTTGTTACATGTTACGTCACATTATACAGGTTTACTTAATTAAAACTTAACAAAAACTTTAGCGGACTTTGTTGAATTACTACAAGCTCTTTAGAACATACAACTCTGTGTTTAATTTAATAATTGGGTAATAATAATAATAATATTAGCCCTGTAATATTACTGTCCCACTGCTGGGCACGGGCCTCCTCTACTAATGAGAGGGGTTAGGCCTTAGTCTACCACGCTGGCCTAATGCGGGTTGGTAGACTTCACATACCTTCGAAATTCCTGTGAAGAAATTCTCAGGTATGCAGGTTTCCTCACGATGTTATCCTTCACCGTTATAGCAAGCGATATTTCACAATGAAAATACACTTAACATAGAAAAGTCAGAGGTGTATGCTCCATTTTGGGGTTGGTCTCGAACCTCCGACACTTGTCTCGGCAGTCCGTACCATTCGTCCGTACCATTAATAATTGGGTACTTGAACTAATTTTTTTAAATTGATTTTATATGTTTTACGTCGACTAAAAAAAATATAGAACAGAAATAAATATTGAAATATTCTCAAAAATAAAAAAGTTATAAGCCTTTGAAATTTGATGTAACCTTCAAATTGCGGGAAAGAGACATCGATATAATAATATACCTAGATGCACAGTTCCATACAAATATCATTGTAAACAGTGTCCTCGACAGACAAAACAAATAAACATCACAAATTTAATTAAATTAACACAAATATGACCTTATAGACGCGGCATAAAGTAGCTTTTTAAATTGAATGTTCAAACGTTCCTATATTCGAAATTTTTGAATTTCTAATCGTTTTTGAATTTGACAATAATTTGACATTATTAAAAGAAACATTCTAGTCACTTGGACAAAGATTGAATGGAGTCGAATAGTTCTTGTATTTATCTGTGAGAAATTTTGACCACGTGGCGTACAATGTAGATGAGAATGGCGATATCTCTATAATAATTTTACTTACATTAAGAGATAGATAGAGTATAAATGTTTAGAAGATAACAAAGCTTATGAGTTATGAATATGAAATAAGCACTGTTTTGCCTTAGCGTGATTCATAAATAAATAAATAACACCCAACAGTCACATATATAGTTCTGGCCCCACACTAAGATCGTCCTTTGCTCTTTAGATTCTTAATAATTTCTTTTAGACTATCATTTCGTTTTCTTAATCTTTTGTTCTGCCTTTTTAAGTTTCGCACTAAATTCGATTTAAGTTTAAATTTTTGGTTGCGTTCTTTCAAATTAACTGTAAAAAATAACGTCTTAGGTGTGTTAAAGATTGATGAAAATTCTGATGGTATTGGTGATCCTTCATTATTTATTGGTTCAATTGCTGGTTCCTGGAAATGAATATGGTTCCAATAAATGATCTCAATCCGAGAATCCAAGATAAAAATGAAAAATTAAAAAAATAAAAATCGCGAGAATGAACCATTAAAATTATTATTTGACAGCGGAATGTTCAACTTTGTTCATGTTGGCAATTTTTTATGATCTGCACACTTTGATTGAAAACATTTATTAGAATTAGCCGCAAATTATTAAATAGTCATTTTACATGGCAGTATGTACCTAGTATATGCTTGCTATTGATGAATTCTGTATCAAATATTTTTCAACTATTACACTTGTACTGCACCCTGCCTCATTTAAACTTGTAGTTACGACAATCTAAAATAAAGTCAATAAATGTGGCAATATTTATTTATTTATAGGTACACCAACAGCATACATATTGTTAAATTAAATAGTAAACATTAGTTAAGGACAATGTAGCTGATGACAATTTATCACCTTTATTTTTGGTACAGCATTCTTTTTAATTTTCCTAATCCCTTTTTCTGTATAATATCCATCGGAATCGGCAAAATGGTCTGAACAAACCACACTTGAGTAATTGGGTTTAAAATGTTCTTCTCTCCTTTCTTCGGAAATAATTTTACGCCATTTATCTCTTACTATTTCATTTCATGGAAATCTGTAATTAATAAAAAAAAAACATAAATTTAAAATAAATATAATATATTTCCAAAAAAAAACGACTCCAGATATTTCATTGTTCCAAATCATGATTTCAAAAGGGACAAAATATTTTATTCACTGAATTTGTTAAATTAATTATTTATAAACGTTTAATACTTAATTTAACATGATAAGGTTTTAAGAATCAAGTAAGGGAATTATACTTACTTAAAATATGAAATCCCAAGTGTTTTGCGCTTTGTAAGAGTGTTATTTTTGCACTCTTTCACAGAGCATTTAGGCATCTTCACAGACGAACGGTCGGCGCCCGACTGACAGCCAACAAGTGCTTACTTACATTTTAAGCACTCGTTGGCTGTCCCACTTTCTGAGCGTCAACTGTGCATCTAGGTATATTATTATATCGATGGAAAGAGAACATAACATAACATAAGCTCACGCCTGTGTCCCCGAAGGGGTAGGCAGAGGCGCACTAGCGGACTAGAACACCCACATTTCACCGAGCTTAGTTCCGTCCCAGATGTGATGGGGGGCGAGTCTATCGCCATATCGGGCACAAATTCCAGACTCCGGGCTGATATGGAAAAATCCAATAACACTTTGCCCGACCCGGGGATCGAACCCGAGACCTCAGAACCGTAGTCGTACCGAAATACCACCACGCCACGGTGGCAGTCATATAGTCAGCGGACAGTAATATTATAGGGCTAATATTACATTATTATTATTATATTATTATATTTATTAAACTATCCTATTCTAAGATCACTTTAGCAATCCCCGTAGCATCCCCCATCCTATCCACAATCTAGCCGGTGGCTATTCGGGCCTCGCAAGCTGTATCGCATTCCATCGTATCTAGAACGGTCGGTGTCGAAACTTGCCGGTGAAATACCTTAGTACCTGTTAGTATTACCGGGCCGGCCCACGTGTACACTGTACACCAAGTTATTTATTCGTGACACCGTTCGCGTGTCCATATCAGCCCGGAGTCTGGAATTTGTGCCCGATATGGCGATAGGCTCGCCCCCTATCACATCTGGGACGGAACTAAGCTCGGCGAAATATGGGTGTTCTAGTTCGCTAGTGCACCTCTGCCTACCCCTTCGGGGATACAGGCGTGAGCTTATGTTATGTTATGTTTCTGTAAAGTTTCATCAAAATCCATCCAGTAGTTTTTACGTAAGAGTGTGTCAAACATACATAAACACACTAACAAACTTTCACGTTTATAATATTCATGAATATCTCGAAAATTTTTGCGTAGTCTGTCTGTCAATCTGTTTTTCTTGCAAATAAAAAAGTCTCGAGTCGAAGTTCGATTTAAATATTTCAAATCTTCACTGAGTTCGTTTCTTTGACTCAGACTTAGTTGAAGTTCGCTCTATAGATCTCAGCCTAAGCATCATCATCATCATCATCATCATCATCATCAGCCATAGGACGTCCACTGCTGAACATAGGCCTCCCCCAAAGATTTCCAGATCGACCTGTTGGAAGCGGCAAGCGCAGCGTAGGACGTCCACCTACAAGGTGGACCGACGACCTGATAAAGGTTGCAGGAAGCCTAAGCATACTTCGCTTTAATCCTGGCCTCGCTCAACTCAGCTGACTAATCCAAGGCCACAGTACCTTTACACGTATCACCAACACCCAAACACCATTAGAATCTTAATGTATCCAGTTTAGATCAGATAAATCATTACCTACAAGGCGAGTTATGCGCGTGGGCGGGCACATGGCTGATCGAATCGCCGCGCATTCTTCCGTCAAAACAATGTCTCGATGGAATATTAATACTGCTGTCCTGCTAAGTGAATAAACCTTTTAACAGCCTCCGTGGCGTAGCGGGCGAGTAGCCGGCTGTGAAGCGAGACGCGGGTTCGATTCCCGCATTGAGAAAAATGTTTGTGTGGCCCACATATATTTGTTTCAAGTCTGGGTGTTATGAGACCGATCTCATAGTCTCCGATACCCACGATACAGGTTATACCTAGTGTGGGGTCAGGACTAGGTGTATGATTAGCGGGCGTATTTATTTATTTATTCTTGAGATTTCTCCAAATAACGTGGAAAATATTATCCTTAGAGGTTTATAAGACTGTGGTTTTTATATTTAATTAACTTAATAACTTATTTATTTTAAGATTCGAAATAACTCTATGAAATCTCTAGGGACCATATTTTCCATGTTTTTTGGAGACATCTCAAAATTAGATTTTTTCACTAAACGGCATTTTAGCTTTAGGACAGCAAAATGGTTAATATGTCGCCTTCTTGGTCTAGTGGCAGCATGTATGGGCTGTGAACCGGGAGGTCCTGGGTTCGATTTCCTGGTCGGGCAAAGAGAAATTTTTAATTTAATTTGCGCGGGACTGAACCCCGCAGAGGGGGTTGACGTCAGGCAGGCAGCCAGTCGTAAAAACTAACACAAATTTATTCAGCAACATGCTTGAAAAAGTGTGATGCGCCGCCTCACATTAAGGTGGGATAAGGGCAAGCAGCTTACAGTAATAACATCTATGGATAGAGTAGCAGCTTCCGTGGCGCAGCGGGCTAGTAGCCGGCTGTGAAGCGAGAGGCCGCGGGTTCGATCCCCGCACCGAGACAAATGTTTGTATGGCCTACAGATATTTGTTTCGGGTCTGGGTGTTGTGAGACCGAAAGTCTCTCGTAGTACCTGATACCCACGACACAAGACTCGATCTTAGTGTGGGGTCGGGACTATGTATGTGACTGTTGGGTGTTATTTATTTTATTTATTTTAGTACTCTTCAAGAACACCAAGAGAGACGCCGAATCTATCGATTTTGTTTAAAATAGCTCAACCTGCAGTACTCAAAGGTTAGACGACTACGTTGAAAATAGCCATTCCCTCGCCATGTCTTTACTTAGCACCAAAGACATCCCACAGTATATAGACCGGACAACAGTACAAAACTTGTGATCCAAAAGTTATGACCTAATGGTCATAAGACCAGATGGGTCACCTGATGGTAAGTGATCTCCACCGCCCGTAGACACCCAAGACACAAAAAGAATCATGGGTGCGTTGCCAATCTAAAAGGAGGGAATGGAAAGGGAGGGAAAAGGGAGTGGGGAAATGGGCCACCGGAAATCTCACTTACCGAACGAAACGCGACAGCAAGCTGCCACTTTACGTCGGTTATCTGTGAAACAGTGGTAACTACCCGGTCGAGCCGGCCCATTCGTGCTGTAGACGTTACTGTCTACAGCGTGGCTCTACCACTCAATGGGCCACACAAACATTAGTCTCGGTGCAGGGATCGAATCCGCGGCCTATCGCTTCACAGCTGACTTCAACTACTCGCCCGACGAGCCACGCAGGCTGTAAACATATAAATCCATATCTTTTTTGAGTCGGTCGCAAAAACATTTTTACGACCACATCCAATGCGGATGATATTCTAACGTTTGAAGGAAACGAAAAAACATAATCACAAACACAGACGTAAAAATAAAGAAGGACAGCCTCCGTGGCGCAGCGGGCGAGTAGCCGGCTGTGAAGCGAGAGACCGAGGATTCAATTCTCGCATTGAGACAAATGTTTGTGTGGCCCACAGATTTGTTTCAAGTGTGTGTGTTGAGCGACTGAAAGTCTCTCATAGTCTCTGACACCCACGATACAGGTTATACCTAGTGTGGGGTCAGGACTAGGTGTGTGACTAGCGGGTGTATTTATTATTATTATTTACACGATCTCGCCTATAGTTAAACAAGTCTTTCCCAAAGTGGGCGATAACGCCCCCTTGTGGGCGCTGCATGCCTAAAGGGGGGCGGTAAGAGACTCTTCTTCTTCTTTTTATAATAAATAATAATTAATAAATCCACCCGCTAGTTACCCACCTAGTGCTGCCCCCACACTAGGTATAACCTGTATCGTGGGTGTCAGAGACTAGGAGAGACGCGCGCTCTCACAACACACACACAAGAAACAAATATCTGTGGGACACACAAACATTTGTCTCAGTGCGGGAATTGAATCCGCGGTCTCTCGCTTCACAGCCGGCTGCTCGCCCGCTGCGCCACGGAGGCTGTCATATATATGAGGCTGTTATAATAAATGGCTTCCCTGATATAGCTCACAATCATTTATTTAATTTGAAGTTATAGTGGTTTTTAAGTAGGTAAAAAATAGGGAGTCGCAAAAATAATGTATTTTCAAAGTGGGCAGTAGACAAAATAAGTTTGGGAACCTCTGAGTAACGGACTCCACAGAGAAGCCACGCACACAAACGCGCCTGTACAAAAGTGCCCTACGCACACAGACGCCATTACGTGTCGATAGATCGAATGAACCAATACCCTGCTTCATTTTCAAATCAAATCAAATAATATTTATTGAATCCATAAAATGTCACACATTGTTTAGATCCCGTCTAAAATGTTTACTCTACCGCCAGTTCGGAAAGCTGGTTCGCCAGAGAAGAACGGGCAAGAATCTCTGACGTTGCTCTTTTTGAGAATAATAACCAGTTTAATAATAATAATAAAGTAATAAAATCAAATTTATTGCGTTTTAACTATAAGGTACAATCATTTAATTCTATAAAAGTACAGAAAAACAAATCTTACTATAAAATTATTATTATTACATTGTGTATGTGTACATATAAACCGCATGCAGTTATATACACATACACACATGCATTTATATTGCGTCTTACAGTCAGATATTAATATACAACCAAAATAAGAAAACAAAAATTCAATAATTTACATTAAATTAAAGCAGCCAATCTACAAGGTAACCTCCATGTGAAATAAAAACAATAAAACGTACAATTTCGATTGCTGAGCGACTCCCACAGGCACGGCTAATAATCGACAAACTAAACGGATGGATAGAATTAATGAATGTAATAAAATCGGAGCAGGCCAGTCCACACAAGCAGCACCCGTTCATGGGTATGACGCAATTCAATGTTCCTAACGCTCCGTCCATCTTTTTTTTACGCCCATGATTACAAATTATTTTAAAACAACGAATGCGAATGACTTTTTGTTTATACACTTAATACTTGTAATAATGATGCATATCTTAATTTTTTTCACACACTAATTATGATTTTATTAGTAGGAAATTACCATTGTGTTCCTATTTAACCGACAGCAAAAAGATGAGGTTCTCAATTCTGATCATACATTTTTTTCACAGCATATACTTCACTAGACCTAAAGAGGCGACAGTTTGTTTGACCAAATCCAAGTGTGCCGGGTCGATCACTTCCCTGCAACATGGTTGAGGAGGTCGATGGCTGGCACATGCGTCATACTCGTGAACGGGTGTTGCTTGTCGAGACTGGTCTGCCCCGGACTGTTTTGTTTGCTTGTGTCAATTTAACATGCCGTGGCTATGGGGTTCGCTCAGTGTATCTTGCATGTTACGTTGTCCTATATTATTAGATATGTATTATTATCATGGTTCAGCTGCTCTCTTTTTGTATCTGGTGCGGTACTGTATTAGTAACTGACTGTAAATTGGTATTAAAAAGAGCAACGTCATTTTCTTGCCCGTTCTTCTCTGGCGAAACAGCCTTCCGAACAGGCGATAGAGTTAAAATTTGACGGAATCTAAATGATGTATAAACATTTTATGGATTCCATAAATATTTTGATTTTTGATTTAAGAAATTCAACAGTACATAGACGGGAAAACAGCGCGAAACTTGTGATCCAAAGTTGTGACCTCGTGGTCATAAATCAGTCGTATTTGAAACATGCGCGTGCAAGGTCGTGCCAGCGTAATAATGTTTACACAATAAAATTATCTTACGTGATTCTTGAACATTCACAGAACATTCTAGGTCGTAGAATAGGCACCTATTACAATTTGCCTCTATACCCTAGAGTTCTAGTGTGTCAATTGTAATCAAATCAAATCAAATCAAAATATTTATTGAATCCATGAAATGTTACTACATCACTTAGAATCCGTCAAAGTTCCTCGGAAGGCCGCTTCGCCAGAGAAAAACGGGCAAGAAACTCTGGCGTTGCTCATTTAAATACCAGTTGACAATAATTGCTTATAAATACCATATATTTATCACTGATCTCTGCGATACAGACCTAGAGCCTAGTGCAGAAGTCGCCTTAAATTGAATACTTATTGATAATTCTTTTTGTTTAAATGTTGTATTGTTTATGTTATAAAATCTGTATTTTTTATGGTAAATAAATAAATAAAATATACAAAAAAAGATAATATAAATTAGAGCAGCTAAACCACCAAAACCCAACAGCCAATAAGCGACCTCGCATTGTAATTAGTGGTAGATGGCGTTACTGACGTTTGAGCTCAATTTTTTTATGGCAACTTGCTTAATAGCCACTCTACAGTTAGTAATATTAAATATCTTTGGTCCAAATATTTAATAATCACGCTCTCAGGAACGAGGGGTACACGTTACATGCAAACAAACTGACAACGTGTCAGACACAGGCTCACGACGTGGGGGGGGTGGAGGGGGACCCACCTAATTACCGGGTCAATGGATACACGTCATCTGTATACTGTACAGTGTAGGTTTTGTCATGTCTTGTAAATAGAACACGGACTCCGTGATGCAGCGGGCGAGTGGTTGTGAAGCGAGAGGACGCGGGTACGATTCCCGTAGGAGACGAATGTGGCCTAGAAATATTTGTTTCGTGTGGCTGTTGTAAGTAAGTATCTCGTATCTTCTGATACCCTCATTTTCTTCTTTTAAAAATAATGGCTTCACGCACAATATGCGATGATTTAGCCAATGTCAAGTTAAATAGAGCAATTATGTTTTCACAATGACCATGAGACCCAGATGTGGATGGTCACAAGGTCCTGCTGGGATTATGGCGGTAATTCCTTCCAGTGCGATGCCCCTCAGATGACCTTCACTCGGCGAATCGACCGAACAAAGCCAGCCAACGCACAAAGCAAAACTCATCAAAGATCACCGGTTAAAATTTTCCACATTATATTGTCCATCTTCACTGAAGTTTGATGCACTAACCACATCACTTAAAAACAACAAACACACCTCTAGAGAATAATCTCTGAAATGGCTGGACCGATTTTGACGGGACTTTTATTGGCAGGTAGCTGATGTAATAAGGAGTAACTTAAGCTACATTTATTTTAGACATAATAAAAAAAACTAAAATTTAAAGAATCGACTGTTAGACGGAACGAAGTTCGCCGGATCAGCGAGTATGAAATAATGTTAACAAGCGACGCCCACCCTGCCAGACTTCCCGTCAAAATCCTCTCTGATACCCTCGATCCAGGGGGCTGACTCTTGACACTTGAATCGAATTTGTCTTCGATTCGACTTCATTTAGTGACTTAAAATTCCACCGAAATAGAGTTAAAAAGTTCACTAATGTCGTGTTAGAAATTACCAAATGACAAGTTTTCGAATGATCGAATCTAATGCAACATTTAACTTGGTGCAATGGTGAAATTTTTAACTTTTCGGTGGAATTTTATGTCAAATGAAACCGAATCAGTCAGATTCAAATTGAGTGTCAAGGGTCAGGGGGCTGGTTATACCTAGTGTGGGGTCCTGGGTTCAATTTCCAAGTCGGAATTTTTTTGTAATTTCATTTGCCCGGGATTGGATCCCCCAGATGGGGGTTGACGTCGGGCAGGCAGCTGGTCGTGAAAACTAAGCCAAATCGTTTCTGCAACATGCTTGAAAAAGCGTGTTGTGCCGACTCCACATTAAAGTATAAGTATATAAGGGTAGGCAAAAAGAAAGATTTTGGTGGTATTCATGGTTTGAGGACAGCAACACAATTCTGAATTGACATCAGATGAGTTTTGGCGGGAATTCTGACGGTGCGAGTGGTCGCTTATTATAATGATTCCATAATCTAGTCTAAGAATATACTAATAGGAATTGACGCCAAAACTCCATTAGGGCCTTGGAATCGACCACATCAGTATTCATTGCACTTGCGAAAACTTAGATGTAGGAAACAAAGTATAAACAATATTAAAAAGTATACGGCTGAAAGACTTTGTATCCATGACTATGAACAAAGTAAGACATGAGATTTGACAGTGTAGTTAATAACAACATAACGTAGTCTTTAATCAGGCGTTTGTTTAATGCTACGTTTGCATACACTCGGCCGCCAGACGCATAATAATTACAACTGGCAATTATATTTACACACATCACGAAACCCGTCCACGGTGTATGAAGAACGACGCATAATTACAAAATAATTACCTTTTTTTGTTACAAATACGTTAAATTCTAGAGCGCATTAGTGCTGTGTATAATATATCAGGGCGTATGGCCTCTATCTATTAGATGCATGCTTTGGTGAAAATTTTAAGGTGGCAACACTAGCTCCCGACTAGGTTTTGGTTTTCTGTTACAACCTAAGGCCCTAGACAAAAAACAAACGTGACGTTTGATAACGATAAGCATTTACGCTAATTTTTTTTTATATCGACCAAGATTAGCAACAGTCACGTGACTTTTCGGACGCCAGTGTCAACTCCATACAAAAAAAACATTAGCGTTAATGCTAGGCATTCAAGGCGTTATCAAACGTCACGCTTAGTTTTCGTCTAGGGCCTCTAATCATAGACTACGTTTTGATCTCAACAGTTCAACGCCCAAACCCGAAACCAGGGACCATTCGGATACCCGTTGAAAGGGTTTTTAACAGGGTATTTTTAAGGGGTTTGAAAAAAAACCCTATCCAACGGGTTTCCCTTTCATTCAGCTTAATCAAACCCATTTCCTGAACGGGTTCTGACTCGAGATATTCCAATATGATCTTTATCGCATTTTAAACTTAGAATTAAAATAGTATAACTGTGCCGACATGTGATCGTGTCGTACTCGCCGGCAGTGCCGCTGTTGCAAGTAACGATATTTAGCAAACGACCCGTAATCACGATATTATTTTATTATTATTAAAAGCTATTATTTAACTTGCAGTGTACGTTATATTGTGAAGATCAAATGTTGCGAGCTGAATTAAAACCACTTTACGATGTTCGATTGATCTGAAATTTTACATACCTACTTATAAATCAAAATCTGGTCAAAAACAAAGAAATCAAAATGGCGGCTACTTTATTGAGTTTTGCACCGGATTCATTTTTTTTGGGAACAACGGCGCGACCAGATATCGATTGCATACGTCGTTCAGAACTACGGCGCGACCCAGATATCGATTTTAAAGTCATTCGGGTTAAAAACAAAGAAAAACAAAATAGACGCTATTTTTTCAGTTTTAACACCGGATTCGTCGTTCGGAACTACGCCGCGACCTAGATATGGTATTTGAAGTCAATCGGGGGAAAAACAAAGAAAAACAAAATGGTGGCTATTTTTTTTTATTTTGACATCGGATTCGTCATTCGAAACTACGGCATTACAGATATCGATTTTGAAGTCAATAGACTCAAAAACAAAGATTATCAAAATCGCGGCCACTTTTTCAGTTTTGTGACCGTATTCGTCGTTTGGAACTACGGCGCGACCTAGATATCGATTTTGAAGTGAATCGGCTCAAAAACAAAGAAAAGTAAAACGACGGCCACTTTTTTTTGTTGACATTTAGATACGTCTTTCGGAAGTACGGGGTGACCTAGATATCGATTTTGAAATCAATCCGGTCAAAGACAAGAAAAACAAGTTTTCAAAATAGGGTTATTTCATCCCTTTAGGGTTGATAAAAAAATAGTTACCCTATTTGTCCCGTCATTAATCTGGTCCAAAATCCAAAAATACTTTCATCCCCTATTTCATCCCTTTAGGGGTTTAATAAAAAAAATAGAGTACCCTATTTGTATCCTTAAGGTCAAAAGTATCCTCATACCAAATTTAATCTAAATTCATTTATTGGCGTCTAAACTCTCGTGCAAACTTTTATCCATAATTTCATCCATATAGGGGTTGATAAAAAAAGTAGTTACCCCATATGTCTCCTTAGGGTCGAAAGTAACGTCATACCAAATTTCATTAAAATCCATGAAGCGGTTCTAAAGTCCCCATAAAAACTCTCATCCCTTATTTCATCCCTTTAGGGGTTGATAAAGGAAAATAAAGTACCTCCTTTGTGTCCTTACGGTCAAAGTATCTTCATACCAAATTCCATCAAAATGTATTAAGCGGTTCCAAAATTCCCATAAAGCTATCATTTCCTACTTCATCCCTTTAGGGGTTTATTTAAAAATATAGTACCCCATGTGTGTCCTTTGGGTCAAAAGTATCCTCGTACCAAATTTCACCAAAATTTATTTATTGGCTTCTAACCTCTCATACAAACTTTTATCCTTAATTTCATCCATATAGGGGTTGATAAAAAAAGTAGTTACCCCATTTGTTTCCTTAGGGTTGAAAGTATCCTCATACCAAATTTCATCAAAATTCATGATGCGGTCCTTAAATCCCCATACAAACTTTCATCCCTTATTTCGTCCCTTTAAGGGTTGATAAAAAAATAAAGTACCCCATTTGTGTCCTTAGGGTCAAAGTATCTTCATACCAAATTCCATCAAACTGTATTAGCGGTTCCAAAATTCCCATAATACTATCATCTCCTACTTCATCCCTTTAGGGGTTTATTTAAAAAATACAGTACCCCATTTGTGTCCTTTGGGTTAAAAGTATCCTCGTACCAAATTTCATTAAATTTGTTTATTGGCTTCTAACCTCTCATACAAACTTTTATCCTTAATTTCATCCATATAGGGGTTGATAAAAAAGTAGTGACCCCATTTGTCTCCTTAGGGTCGAAAGTATCCTCATACCAAATTTCATCAAAATCCATGATGCGGTCCTTAAATCCCCATACAAACTTTCATCCCTTATTTCGTCCCTTTAAGGGTTGATAAAAAAATAAAGTACCCCATTTGTGTCCTTAGGGTCAAAGTATCTTCATACCAAATTCCATCAAACTGTATTAGCGGTTCCAAAATTCCCATAATACTATCATCTCCTACTTCATCCCTTTAGGGGTTTATTTAAAAAATACAGTACCCCATTTGTGTCCTTTGGGTTAAAAGTATCCTCGTACCAAATTTCATTAAATTTGTTTATTGGCTTCTAACCTCTCATACAAACTTTTATCCTTAAGTTGATAAGAAAAGTAGTTACCCCATATGTCTCCTTAGGGTTGAAAGTATCCTCATACCAAATTTCGTCAAAATCCATCACGCGGTCCTTAAATCCCCATACAATCTTTCATCCCTTATTTCGCCCCTTTAAGGGATGATAAAAAAAATAAAGTACCCCATTTGTGTCCTTAGGGTCAAAAATATCCTCATACCAAATTTCATCAAAATGCATCAAGCAGTTCCAAAAATGTTCCAAAAAAACAAAACAAAACACAAAAACAACAAAACACTAAACAAACTAGTGGCACTACCACTCAATCTTCACAAACTTACATTCACTGCAAGTTAAATAAAATATTTTATGTAGGTAATAAATACGCTGTAGAACGTCGCGCCGCAATATTTCCTACCCAATGGAGCCCCTCCAAGGGCACAAAATTGTTGGGTTATATAGTGTAACCCTTTTAAAAGCTCTTCTTAAGGGTAACATCTTCAAAGGCTTAAGTCAATTGAAAGGGTAACCCATTCAAGGGGTTATCATAATGAAAGGGTTAACCCTTTCAATGGGTTTCGCGGACGTAACTCGTTCAAAGGGTAACCCTTTGATAATGGTTTCCCCATGTATGGGTTACCTATTCGAAAGGCTTAAGTCATATTCGGGGTTGTACGGTCCCTGCCCGAAACAAATATCTGCGGATCACACAAGTATGGTTGGTTGGGACGGGTATGCTGCCGTCCTCAAGCTTAAATGCCATTATGTATATAAACCTAATTTTGAGATGTCTCCAAAAACGTGGAAAATATTGGCCCTTACTTATTAAAAACATTTTCACTTATCTTTTCGCTAAGAATAGCCTGTCAGTTTTTTCCTTGCGTTACATTGTTTAAAAATGAATGGGACAACCTATGGTTAAAGACAAGCAGCGCTTAAATATTTTTATAAGTAAGCGGCTATATTTTTAGAGGTTAAATGACTATGGCTTTTATATTTAATAGACTTAATAATTTGTTTAATTTAAGATTAAAAATAACCATAAGTCAATGAAATCTCTAGGGACCATATTTTCGACGTTTTTTGGAGACATCTCAAAATTAGGTTTATTCACTTAACGGCATTTTAGCTTGAGGACGGCAGTATGGGGGTATCCCTATAACCGCAATTGTCATTCGCCTGTCTTGTCGCAAGCCCCTTGATTTGTCTTTTCCCTCTTCGGACTCGGAGAGTGAAGAAGCATAAATAGGCCGGCACGATTCTGGCGACCACTGATAAACCTATAATTTGTCAGTGGTTATTTTTCTTTACTGCACTACGCTTACCATCAGGTGCAGTGTAGTCACTTTGCCGTGCCCGGATAAAAAAAATTAATTGTCTAGGTGCGGGAATCGAACT
Organism: Clanis bilineata; assembly: GCA_036417725.1. Lineage (NCBI taxonomy): Eukaryota > Metazoa > Arthropoda > Insecta > Lepidoptera > Sphingidae > Clanis > Clanis bilineata. The sequence continues at coordinate 2,235,412 of CM071165.1, forward strand.
CGCACTCTCTCTTTTCAGAACCGATTAATCATTCACTGCTTCACGTAGGTTGCCACGTTATTATAATAATTGTGTCCTTTCGAAATTATACCCTAACATAATAATTTCTATCCACGAGTATTTTTTCGTGCACAATTTAAATCCTGGAAACTGGATATTCATTTTCCAACATTTTCCACATATTCCAGTACTCACCTCGTACGCCGGCGTGTTGAGACTGTCCCTGATGACTGGCACGCTGTTCCTCGGTCCGATAAACGCCATATTAACATCTTATTCACATACAAATATAACCGATAACACTTTATTAAATAATTGATTTATAGCGTTATTTATTTGTAGCGTTATGTGCTGTTAATCACTTTCACTGCACTAGTAACGGTTTTTACCACTGACACTTCGATTGTTCTTATTTTGAAATTCGAATTTATCGGGTTGCCAACTCGATGAGTTTTGATCAAAACTGAAAAATATCAATGTCAACTATCTTAAGAGTCATAAGAATGTGAGAGTAAAACAATAAAAATGTACAGTAATATACCGTAAATAATATCGAGATTTTAAATTCAACTGAACTTTCACTAAACGTTCAACGCAACCCTACAAAAACTACCATTTCATATTTAATACTGCCAAATCCTACTAACATCAAATTATGTATTAAAGTACCAAATAACAAATAAATACTTTCAACCACGTCCGATCCAAACGACTTCTATGGGTACGTTGGAACCTCTTAATTGGTAAATTATTTTCGACAGACTTCCAAAAAGGTCCTAAATTCGTCTGTATTTTTTTAATGTATGTTAAGCGATATCTCCGCCAAATGTGGACCGATTGTCAAAATTGTTTTTGTATTCGATAGAGCTTATTTCAAGGGTGGTCCCGTATAAATTTGGTCACGATCGGATTTGAAGTCGGTCTGTTATGTTTCTAAACTTGTTTTATAACAAGATCCGACCAAAAGCTACTATTCTACCAACCGTAACAAAGCGTCAATGTACGCTTCCTACTAGCGTAACACAAGGTCATCGCGCATTAGCACATCACGAATTACAGACGTTACATTTGCAATTGTAAGTTGTTACTTTTTGCTTCGTAACTTCGTAAATATATGATGTAAGGTGTTTTTAAGGTGTGAGCTGTGGTATTATTTAAGTTGTTTTTTCGACCGACTTCCAAAAGGAGAAGGTCCTCATCATCATCATCAGCCATAGGACGTCCACTGCTGAACATAGGCCTCCCCCAAACATTTCCAGATCGACCTGTTGGAAGCGGCCTGCCTCCAGCGACTTCCTGCGACCTTTATCAGGTCGTCGGTCCACCTTGTAGGTGGACGGTCAGAAGGTCCTCAATTCGTCTTTTATGTATGTTACGCGATATCTCCGCCAAATGTGGACTGATCTTCAAAATTCTTTTTGTGTTCGTTAGACCTTATTTCAAGGGTGGCTCCATATAAATTTGGTAATGAAAGTTTTTAAACTTGTGATTATTATTAACCGACTTCAAAAAAAGGAAAAATTCGTCGGAATCTTTTTTTTATGTATGTACCCCGATTACTCGAAGACGCCTGGGCCGATTCGAGAAATTCTTTTTTTGTTTAAAAGGGTACTTCTGAGGTGGTCCAATTGGCACCGAGTCAGGATCTGATGATGGGATCCCAGGAACATTGAGAGCCACCCCTTTATAAGGATACATAATGTGTTTTATATATTTTCTAAAACTATTCAAGTATTTGCGTCTGGTACTCATCATCTCATGTTGCTGGGCTGATGATAGAACATATAACTCCTTAACTATTAGGTTGGTGTGCCTTTCATCTGCTTCGTCCTCAGCACCGACTCCAAGTAAGAAATTATTATTTATTATTTTGTTTATGTGCGGTAAAACTAGCCCCAATTTAGCTTCCAAAGCTCTGCTGTCAAAAGGTCACTCCGGAGTCTGGAATTTGTGCCGACGGGCTCGGCCCCTATCATATCTCCGCGAAATATGGCTGTTCTAATTCGCTAGTGCATCTCTGTCTACCGCTTCGGAGATACAGGCGTGAGCTTATGTTATGTGTTATGTATACAGTTTTAGGTCTCGTTTTCTAAAATTGGCGCTATTAAGGTTTTCGAGACGGATTTCTTCAAAACGTGCACAAGCCACGCAAATAAAGTAAATAACAATATTTTTTTCTTTATTTCTTTTGTTCAAATACCAATACCCTTGGATGGTAGTAAACAAGCACGAGAGACGCATCATCGTCCCTTCGCGCAGTACTTTCACTGCGCGAGAGAAACCAGTAATTACCTCAATAGCTTTCTCACGACCGCTAGGCTCGTCGGTTCGCAACTATAATATAGAATGAAACATGTGTACATATATTAGAAATGGCAAAACCTTTCTTTCCATCTTATACTACCTTAGTTATACCTCTAGAAACATTTTAGCTGGGCAAATGGTTAAAAATAGGATTTTGACGGGAAGTCTGACAGGGTGGGCGTCGCTTGTTAAAATTATTTCATATAATTCTGTGTTTGTTAGTTTTAAGTGATGTGGTTTAATGCATCAAACTTCAGTGAGGATGGACAGTATAATGTGGAAACTTTTTAACCGGTGATCTTCGATGAGTTTTGCTTGGTGCGTTGGCTGGCTTTGTTCGGTCGATTCGCCGAGTGAAGGTCATCTGAGGGCCATCGCACTGGAAGGAATTACCGCCATAATCCCAGCAGGGCCTTGAGATCATCCATATCTGGGTCTCATGGTCATAATTGCTCTATTTACCTTGACATTGGCTAAATCATTGGATGTGCATGGAAGCCATTCTTTTTAAAAGAAGGAGATGGTTAAGAATATATAGTCAGTCAATATTTTCCTTGCGTTACATTGTTTAAAAATGAAAGGGACGACCTATGGTTAAAGATAAGCAACGCTTAAATATTTTGATAACTAAGGGGCATCAAGCTTAAATTCACGTCAAAAACTCAGGTCTACTGTCCCTTGGAGCTGTGAAAAAAATCAAACTTCTAAGCCAACGCAATCAAAAGATACAACCGTTTATGCCGCAAATTTTCGACACTCGCAAGGGAACCAAATCCTACGGGGTACGTCCCGTGAACTCAGAAACATGAAATTTGGTACGAAGCAACGTCTTATAGCATAGATAAAGGAAGAATTGCGAAATTCATTACATACCTGCAAGTTTTTACGGAAACTCGGTGCGCGAGTCCGACTCGCACTTGGCCGGGTTTTTTTTTTATGAAAGCTTGACAGCACCTCCATATAATGATTTTTTAGGTTTACGTGAATGTTATTCATTGAAATTAAACTATTTTTACGGATTATATCACGATTTGGTTGTAATTTTTATGCCCGACGTTTCGAAAGCTTTGCAGCCTTCGTGTCTGACCCGTGACCACGAAGGCTGCAAAGCTTTCGAAACGTCGGGCATAAAAATTACAACCAAATCGTGATATAATCCGTAAAAATAGTTTATTTCAATGAGCACCTCTATAGTTGGTAATATTAATCTCTTTGCTGGCATGATGTTTGTATACCGTGTGAATAAATCATAAGTATAATAATATCTAGAGTATTCTAGAACATACCGTACGAAAGCTAAAAGAAACTTAACCGCAAGGCATTTCACATCGCAGTGGCACGATTGTGTTTCGAGAAATGTGATTCTTGTTGAAACAGGGGCGGGTTTAGGAACATGACATGCGGGCACTACCCTACATGTTATTAATTTATCCTGAGACCACATGTGACTACCTTTATCATGATGTTTATAAGTACAATTTTTTTTTTTTTTATTAGCAGAGACTGGCACACGATAGTTGGGTCACCTGATGGTAAGTGATCTCCACCGCCCATAGACACCCAAGACATAAAAGGAATCATGGATGCGTTGCCAACCTAAAAGGAGGAAATGGAAGGGAAGGGAAAAAAGGATTGGGAAAGGAAGGGGGGAAATGGGCAACCGGAAATCTCACTCACCGAACGAAACGCAACAGCAGGCTGCCAGTTTACGTCGGTTTCTGTGAGACAGTGGTATCAAACCGGTCGAGCCGGCCCATTCGTGCTGTAGACGTTACTGTCTACAGCGTGACTCTACCACTCTACCGATAATGTCGATGTTGTGGTTGATAATATCGACCATCAACGTCACTAATTATACCAGCCAAAATTTGCTGGATATTATGATCACACATACATTAGTCACTTCTTTGGTCTAGTGACATATATGGGCTGTAGACCGGAATTTTACGAATTTATTTTTCCCAGGACTGGATCCCCAGAGGGGGTTGACGTCAGGCAGGCAGCCGGTCATAAAAACTAAGCCAAATCCTTTATGTAACATGCTAGAAAAAGAATGTTGCGCCGACCCTACATTAAGGTGGGCTAAAGACAGGTAGAAAGAAACAAAGAGCTACACTATCTTAGAGTAAAAAGACTTGAGACTTAAAGAGAGCCACATTATCAAATAAACCCCCAAAACAAAACCCAAATCCGTCCCATTCAAGTACCAAACGGTTCAACCTAATGGTTTCGCTGAAACTGCTGAAAGTATCGGAGCATTGAAAAGAAATGGCACACTCTTGTGGCAAAGTGAAATACGTCTCACGAGCTAAGGACATACATATCGCCCTAAAACATGAGGCCACAGTGTGTATATTATACATACTCGCATTATATTAACAGAGGGCTGTGAGGTTAGAGGCACCGGATTCTATCCCCGGGTTGGGCTAAGCGATATTGGGTTTTTATAGTATCAGTTCAGAGTCTGGATTTTTTTTATAGCAAAGGCTGGCAAACGAGCAAATGGGTCACCTGCTGGTAAGTGATCTCCACCGCCCATAGACACGCAAGACACAAAAATAATCAGGTGCGTTGGTAACCTAAAAGGAGGGGAATAGGGATTGGGAAAGGGAGGGGGAAAATGGGCCGCCGGAAATCTCACTCACCGAACGAAACGCGACTGCGAGCTGTTACTTTACAATATTGGGCCTTACTGCTTACATATAAAAACAGTTTAGCTGACCAAATGGCTAAGAATAGCCTGTCGCTTTTTTCTTTGTCACATTGTTTGAAAATAATAATCACAAGTTTAAAAACTTAACTTACCGACTTCTACATACTTTACCGATCGTGACCAAATTTATATGGGACCACCCTTGAAATAAACTCTATCGAACACAAAAAAAATTTTGAAAATCAGTCCACATTCGGCGGAGATATCGCGTAACATACATAAAAAAATACAGACGAATTGAGGACTTTCTCCTTTTTGGAAGTCAGTCGAAAAAGGGTTAGGATACGTCAGGAATGATGGTAGGGACTGAAAGTACTGGATGCTAGGGAATTGGATGGAAAAGCTAACCTACCAGCCTTTATCTGGTTACCTACGGATGACGGCCCGAAAAAAAATAGCAGAAAGAACAGTCTCTGTGGCGCAGTGGGCGAGTAGCCGGCTGTGAAGCGAAAGGCCGCGGGTTCGATTCCCGCATTGAGACAAAAGTTTGTGTGGCCCACAGATATTTGTTTCGCGTGTGGGTGTTGTGAGACCGCGCGTCTCTCATAGTCTCTGAGACCCACGATACAGGTTACGCCTAGTGTGACTAGCTAGTGGGTGTATTTATTTATTTATTTAAAAAAGATCAGAAACGCGTAGCAAGTCTGTTTTTAAACTATGACACAACTATACTCGTATGTCGTAAAACTCTAAGCACTGTTGACTGCATTATAAAAGAGTATAAAGTAGTGTTTTATGTAGTCGTAACTCGTAACACTATGAAATGTGTTTTATAGTCTATGTTATTCGTCGTGGAAGCCATTTATTTTTAAAGATGTTATTCATCTAGGATAAAACTAGACTGCCTCGGTGGCGTAGTGGTATTTCGGTACGACTACGGTTCTGAGGTCTCGGGTTCGATCCCCGGGTCGGGCAAAGTGATATTGGATTTTTCCATATCAGCCCGGAGTCTGGAATTTGTGCCCGATATGGTGGTAGGCTCGCCCACTATCACATCTGGGACGGAACTAAGCTCGGCGAAATGTGGGTATTCTAGTTCGCTAGTGCGCCTCTTCCTACCCCTTCGGGGATACAGGCGTGAGCTTATGTTTATGTAAAACTAGTTATTTTTATTTTAAAATACCATCATTTCAATTCTTAAGAGCCAGGAGTGCCAGAACATGATCTTAGGCTGACATCTACCTCTATAAAGCGAACTTCGACTAAGTCTGAGTCAAAGAAACGGACTCAGTGAGGATTTGGAATTTTTAAATTGAATTTCGACTTCAGCAGAGACGCCCTAGCGAACTAGAACACCCACATTTCGCTAAGCTTAGTTCCGTCCCAGATGTGATAGGGGGCAAGCCTATCGCCATATCTGGCACAAATTCCAGACTCCGGGCTGATATGGAAAAATCCAAAATCACTTTGCCCGACCCGGGGATCGAACCGGAGATCTCAGGACGGTAGTCGTACCGAAATACAACCACGCCACCGAGGCAGTCGGGGGGCAAAGGGGGTAAAGGCGTAAATATTACGTCAAATAGATTGCGCCTCTGCTTACCCCCTCAGGCACAGCCAACGTTACCAACTCACGACACGACCTTGCTAACCCTGAACCAGAACGCCCACAGCATGCCGACAGCACGCATCCACTTTCACCATTGACAGCCTCGTCACAGTGAAGCAATACGTCACGATCAGCGAACGAAATCCCCAAACCAGTCCGACTGGTGATGACAAAATTACGACAAGTAGGCGTCAATATTTAGGGAGGCCTATGTTATAGAAGCTACCTCCGTGGCGCAGCGGGCGAGTAGCCGGCTGTGAAGCGAGAGGCCGCGAGTTCGATTCTCACACCGAGACAAATGTTTGTATGGCCTACAGATATTTCTTTCGGGTGTGGGTGTTGAGACCGCGCGTCTCTCTAGGTTCCTGATACCCACGACACAAGACTCGATCTTAGTGTGGGGTCATGTGTCTGTTGGGTGTTATTTTATTTAAAGAAAGTAGGATACCGGGGAGGGAGCTCCCGGCCTAAATGAAGAAATAAAGAAATGGTACGACAATCTAAAAGAATGGACCGCCCAGCGATATTCCAAACTAAAGTGGATCGCCAAAAAGCGCAACAGATTCCACAAATTAATCTCCGACCTTCAAATAGAAGATTATTTATTTATTTACTTTTGGTCCTACAGCTAGTACCCGCCCGACCGAGTCGGCTTACTCAGCTACACCAGTCTGTTGGGTGAACGCAGGTGCGTTACAAACCCATAAAGTTAGGTGACCACGCTGAGGGCAATCCACTAACGGGTTACGAACCTCGGCTCAGGACGGTCACTAAGGGCGACTTGCACTATTACTAACCTACAGTTAATCCTAACCTCAAGCTAAATTGAAATAGAAATATATGAAGGACATATAATTTATTATATGTAGTTAATGACACGTCATCATATATTATCTGTAATTACATGTATTACATTATATGTAATGAATTACACGTCCTTCATATATTTCTTTTTCAATTTAACTTGAGTTTAGGACTAACTGTAGGTTAGTTATAGTGGTGCAAGTCGCCCTAAGAGATGTTGAACACATCATCGATTAGGGTTGAAAAGGAAGGAAATAGAAAACATAGAAGGAAATATAAAAGAAATATAAGATGACACTCCATGATAATAAATTGCAGCGATAGCTATCGCCGAAACAACTGTTGTAAGTTGGGAGTGGTACGGACTGCCGAGACGAGTGTCGGAGGTTCGAGACCAACCCCAACAAGGAGCATACACCGACGACATTTCTATGTTAAGTGTGTTTTCTTAGTGAATTATTGCTTGCTATAACAGTGAATTTAGATTATATAGATTAGTGAATAAAAAATATCTAAACTACCTTAAAAATAGCAAAATATTGACTGCCTTAAAACAAAATTGGTCGTGAACTTCTTATTAAATTTGGTCAAAATTTAATGAATTTGAAATCAGTTTTGAAGTTTTCAAACTTGCGATTATTTTAACCTGTATTGATTGACTAACTACCACTAACTAACAGACACATAGAAGACCATATCATCATCATCATCATCATCATCATCATCATCATCATGATCTACCTTTTCAAGTTAATACGTGGCAAGATCAACAACCCGTATTTACTTAAGGAGATAAAGCTATCTGTGCCAGACAATTATGTAGGAAGGCGGAGACGGCCACAACTGCTGGATGTGCCACGTGGTAGGACCAACTTGCTTAACAAAGCCCCTTTTACCCGCGCTGTAAGTACGCTAAATCAGGTTGCCGACAAGATCGATATATTTTCGTGTACACTGAGTGAATTCTCAAGGACATATATTCGAAATTTGTTGATAAGTACGTTTTTTGGGTAAATAAATAAATTATTTAGTTGATATAACAGTAATAAGTAAAATACAAATAAAACGTAACTATAAGATAAATAAAAACAAACTTAGTTACTAACGCTACTGTATTAGGGTACACCTGTAAAAGTAGTTGTTAAGTGGAAATAAATAAAATAAATAAATAAATCATCATCATCATCATGGCCTATTCGTGGTCCATTCTTGGACATAGGCCACTTCTCTTCTCTTCCATTCCCTCAAGTATTTTTCTAACCCAACGGCTCGAATCCATTCTTGCAATGTGTCCGCCCATGTCCACTTCTTCTTTCCTTTACAGAAGACCATATAAAACGTGATTACCATAGAGTTATGGCGGTTTGCGCTAACCCTGTTCCCTTTATGGTGGCAAACCATTTCCCGCGCGCCATTTCCGTTCGTTTCCGCTCCGTGCAAGATGGCGTCGCGTCGTTTCCGGTTGCAACTAGCGGTATAGCCTTTTATAGTTCAGTTTGTGGTTTTAAAAATATTCTAATCGCCACTTGCGTTTGATTACGATTTGAAATACCACGCTTGGTCACGGGGGGAGGGTTAGGATTTCGTCATGTGGTCAATATCTTATATGTTATAACCGGTTTTCTCTATCTGTCTACGGAAACTAACTTGCGTTCTCGTATATTTTCAAACAATATTGTAGACAACATGTCGCTTGCGATGGTATGGCCACGTTCTGAGAAATCCACAGGAGTACGTCAGTCGCAGGTGTCTGGCCCACATCATACCAGGGGTGCGTTCCCGTGGACGGCCCAAAAAGCGCTAGAGGACTTTCTGGAGGACGATATGAGAACCAATGGTCTCACTATGGAGGATGCTCAAGACCGGGCGAAGTGGAAGCGTTTCAGTAGGAAGGCGGACCCTGGCAGAAGGCCGGGATAACGCCAGCCAAAGAAGATTGTAGACAACATCTCTCCAGTACCAACTGGAAAGGACGCACGAGGACGAAATAGCCTAGCATGCGTCTTCGAGTAATCGGGGAACGTACACAAAACTACGAATAGTTGACCTCCTCCTCATTTTTTGAAGTCGTTAAAAAAATTGAAAATAATATTCGTTCGCCCGACCTGGGATATGAAGTTATGAACCCAAGACTCACGATTCTCAGCCTATGTACGCCACTGAACCAAGAAGGCCATGAATCAGTTAACGGGACCACATATCCGTAAATGATTATTAATTGTATCCATAGACATCTTTATAACATAGCTAATATTAAAAAGATGGTGGGCGAGATTGTCTGTGACCTAGTAATTATGCAAAAAAAAATTGTCAAGTGTGAGCACATTTGTAGCACCAAGGGTTCTGTATGTAACTGACAATCTTTATACAGCCCACAATCACACCTTCTTTCTCCTGTCCTTGTCTCACAGATAAAAAATTAAGTATTTAATTTCCAAAATAAAATTACCCTTGAAGTATTTTTAATAAATTCTTATTGCACATGTTATTTAGATGATAAATCTATGTTCCTACAGAAATTCATTGATATTGGTTACTATAGTCAAGTACACAATTGCCAACGGGATTCTTTGCTAATCTTGATTCACAACAATCCAACAGAACCCTAAAAACGCATCGGTCCTCACCCGCGCACCAAACCGCGGCCCCCGCGTGGGATGCAATGACAAAAGAACACTGCACACTATAGCCACATACACCTATTAATGACAGCCTCAGTGGCGCAACAGCGAGTATGAAAAGAGGTCCCAGGTTCGATCCCCGTACCGAAACAAATGTTTATGTGACAGATACACAGTCCGTGCGTTTCTCGTGATACTCGTGATACCTGATGCCCACGACACAAGACTCGTGACCAGCCCTCATCCCACTTTAATGTGGGGTCGGCGAAACACACTTTTTCCAACATGTTGCGCAAGCTCCTCGAGAGAACCGGATGTACACTGGCTGATCCTGGAACGCGAACCACACGCGGTGTGTGGGTCACTATGGGAGATTTTAGCACCATGTGTACGGTGGTCGCCATCCGGGCGGATACGAATACTACCATCAGCATGTCTACATTATGGCACAAGCCTCTCTTATTTATTCGGCATATGGATGCTCATATAAATACATATTCACGCCTGTATCCCTGAAGGGGTAGGCAGAGACGATCTAGCGAACTACAACACCCAAATTTCGCTAAGCTCATTTCCGTCCTATGCGATAGAGGCAAGCCTATTATCAATAAATCAATAAATAACACCCAACAGTCACATACATAGCCCTGACCCCACACTAAGATCGAGTCTTGTGTCGTGGGTATCAGGAACTACGAGAGACGCACGCTCTCACAACACCCAGACCCGAAACAAATATCTGTAGGCCATACAAACATTTGTCTCGGTGCGGGGATCGAACCCGCGGCCTCTCGCTTCACAGCCGGCTACTCGCCCGACGAGCCACGGAGGCTGTCTTATATCTGCTGTCAATAGCTATATGTATGTATAATAGATATGTATATAAAACACTTGCTCGTTATTTGATATATAATACCTATCTTACTTTGAAGTCGGTAACGGACCCATATTCCTATTGTTATCAATCAATCGACTTCCAAAAAGGAGGAGGTCCTCAATTCGTCTGTATTTTTATCATGGTCTATAAACGGTGGATATCACTCACCATCAGGTGACCCAGCAGCTCGTTTGCCAGTCTCTGTTAGAAATCTTCCGCTATTACTCTTCGCGTGGGCTGCAATGACAAAAGAACAGGCAAAGTCGCCTCTAATGAGGATATGATTTCACGTATGATTATTCTATCAAGACGCGGATTCACGGTCACTCCTCACGCTCCAGAAACTTCTAAAGATTAAAGTTTTTGAGCTGTTAACCGACTTAAAAATGGGAGGGTAATCGATTCGTTCTTAGTAGATTCTTTTTGTTTTTGATGGAGCTTACTTCCATGGTCCCATAGAAATTTTGTCAGGACCTGATGAATTTTGTAGTTTTGTTTGGCAATTATCATTTTTCTGTTCATTCCTATGCAAATAGTATTTACATGGAACTAGCCCCAGGAAATGAAGATGAGTTAGAAAAGGGCCTAGCGTCCACCACGGTACTACCACTGTATCGCCAAAAATCTATCTTGCCCTTATAATCAGTGAGTTAAACGCCAAAATAGTTCCAATTTCCGCTCGTCTTGTTTGATACCAATGTCACGCAGAAGACCGAAAAAGTGGTAGCTCGTTGTTGAATTTTGTTCCGGGAGTGAGATTTCAGGTAACCCCATTCCCCTTTATTCATTTTATTCCCCTTAAAGGTTAGCAGCGCTCCCATGATTTTTCTGGTGTCATGGGTATCCATGGGCGGAGAAGATCACTTATTTATTTATTTGCGAAACAACAACATGGAATAACCAATAATACATTTTATAAGTACTATGAAGACATAGCATTATCCAAAATTAGTTTCCACAGATTACAGTATCACATTATATAGAAACAAAAAGAGTAAAACAGTGATAGGTTTATAAAAACTTACTCCCTTATTCATAATAAATTAGTAGAGCGTAATAAGACCGCAATACTACGTTTCATAAAAAATGTATTCATAATGGTTCACTTGCGTTAAAACGTTCCAACGTTCGATAGTGAAAACATGGCCGATTCCGGTCAGCTGTTTCAAATTTGATATTCTTTCTTAATGACATTAATTTTGTTAAAGTCCCTAGACTATATTGGGGGGGTCCTAACCCCATCTAATATTGATATATTTTTTTTATTGATTGTTTCCACAGCCAAGACTTCCTATTTGTTTCAAAGTTTGCCAGAGATAAAAATAATATTGTTACGACTACATACTAGAATAATCGCTAACCGAACGCGCCGCGCCGCCGATTCCATAAATATGTCGAGCGTTCTAGTGCGTTCGAGCCGCGCCGACGGCCGCGTGACGTCACGCGCCGATAAGGGATCGACGAATATAAAAGGCGTGTGTGTGTTGGCGGGACACAGTGTTTCTTCGGAAGCGATCGAGTGCGAACAACGAGCGACAAGCGAATATTCGGAGCGATTATTTCGACGCGTATTGTGTGCAGTACAGTGTTTAATTTTAAATAAAGTGCTGAGTCAGTTTTGAGAACAGTCGGCGTTTAATTGTTTGTCCTGAACCCCGTTAGCCCGTAACATTTGGTGTCAGAAGTAAGGACAAATGCCGGTGTTCCCGAAAGACGACGAAGGTATCCGTACCCGAAGCCAGCGCCAGCAAGAGATGGACCGAGGGCGTTTCGAAGATAGTCCGGCACAAGAGCCGGTTTCGCAGCCAATGACGCAGACGACTGCAGGCCCATCTGGAGTGTCGCCGACATGGGCACCTAGTGAATTATCGGCCATTATGTCGATGCTGCAAGAGCAAGCTCGACGTCAAGAGGAGCAAGCTCGACGTCAAGAGGAGCAAACTCGACGTCAAGAGGAGCAAGCTCGACGTCAAGAGGAGCAAGCTCGACGTCAAGAGGAGCAGGCTCGTGAGTTGAAGGAGCAGCTCCAACGTGACAAAGAGGAGCAAGCTCGACGTTAAGAGGAGCAAGCTCGACGTCAAGAGGAGCAAGCTCGACGTCAAGAGGAGCAGGCGCGTAAATTGGAGGAGCATCTGCAGCGTGGGCAAGAAGAGCAGGTCGTACTTATGAAGAATTTGCAAGCTACGGTCGGAAAGGAATTAAAAATCATGAAAGACCAAGTGGACCAGCATGAGCAGCGTATTGCAAAGGCCGAAGCCCAAATCGCCGACGTCAAACAACTTGTAGAAACACGTGTGTGTAGTGCCGCAAGTTCTGTGGTGGCTGCACCGTCAGGACGTGGTTTTAAAGTACCACCATTTGATGGCACATCATCTTGGTCAGCCTACAAAATCCAATTTGAGGCCGTGATGCAGGCAAACGGGTGGACCAAGGATCAAGCCAAGACTGCTCTAACCTTAGGTTTACGTGAGCAGGCCTTAACCGTCCTGGAGGCTCTTGGCGGAGATGTTACATATGACCAGCTGGTCGAGGCCTTGGAGTCGAGGTATGGTGATGCCCACCTGGAACACGTCTTTCGTCCTCAGCTTAAGGATCGAGCTCAACGTAATACCGAAAACCTACAGCAGTGGGCCCTGGAAGTTGAGAAGCTGGTTCGTAAAGCTTACCAGTCCACACCTGCACTGATTGATGGAATTCTAGTGCAGGCTTTCGTCGACGGAATCCGCGACTTAGAGGTGCGGGCTGCTGTGAGGCTTGGGCATCACGAGACCCTGAAAGATGCGTTGGCTCACGCGCTGGAAGTGGAGGCTGTACGACAAGACCATCGAGCTCACCGCATTAGAGAGGTTGTGGCATCACCTCCACCACGCAATCGTATTTAGGGGTACAGTCCGCGCTGCTTTAACTGCGGTGAAAGAGGTCACCTCCGCTTGAATTGTAGAAAACGACGGGATGAAGGAGAAAATAGACCTGAGGAGAGGGTGGTTAACACCGCCGAACAGCAGCAGGGAAACGAGTAAAGGCCAGGACTATGGGGCGGGTGCTGGCCGGGGTCCAAGAAGCCCCAAGGGTGTTGATCTCACAAGCACATGATGGGAATAGCTTAACCATTAGAGGCGAAGTCAACGGAACACCTTGTAAGCTGACGTTAGACACTGGAGCTTCCCGCACGGTTGTTAGTATCAGGCTGGCGAATCGGTTCCTTGGGGACTATAAAGGTAACCGTGGACATATAGAACTTCTAACAGCCACCGGTCAGCACATATCCGTCCAGGGTGAGAAGAGTGTACGGCTAAAACTAGGTGAAGTAATCTATCTGCATGATGTCATCGTGGCTGATATTGTTGACGATTGCATTCTGGGCCTGGACTTCATACGAAAACATGGATGTGAAATCGACGTCAAACAGGGCGTGCTGAAATGCGGCTCAGAAGAGCTTTTTATGGAAGGAGCACCAACAGGAAAAGCATACTGCTTGAAGAAGACTGTGGTTCCACCTAGATCAGAAGTCATTGTACCAGTTAGTTTGCCACGGAATTCTGGTCCAAAAGAAAGGTGTGTCCTCATTGAGAAGATTGACAATGATCATCCATGGAAAATTGCGAGAACCCTGGTAAGGTCTGCAAATAAGTCGGCTGTACGCGTACTCAACCCCAGTACCGAGCCACAAATAATAAAAAAGGGGGTGGTAATGGGTTCTTGCGAGGAAGTGGATTGGATGCGCAAATGCCAAGATTTACCCACGGTGACGAGCATGGCACCTGCGAAATTCGACGTGTCATCACTTTTGAAAGACTGTGGTGAGTTGTCTTTAGAAGAGATTAACAAGGCCAAGAAAATGTTGACACAGTACGCCGACATCTTTTCTTCTAGTGATGCTGACATAGGAAGAACTAATTTGGTCCAGCACAAGATTAACACAGGCAATGAGTTACCAATTCGTCAGCGACCACGAAGACTGCCAGTTGCCAGAGAGAAAGAAGTGGATACCATGATTGACGGGATGCTGAAGGATGGTGTCATAGAGCCTTCATCTAGTCCATGGTGCTCCCCAGTGGTCTTAGTAAAAAAGAAGGACGGCAATATGCGGTTTTGTGTAGACTACCGTCGGTTGAACGATATAACAAAGAAGGACAGCTATCCTTTACCAAGGATTGATGACACTCTAGACACGCTTACCGGAATGAAGTGGTTTAGCACGCTAGACTTGAAGAGCGGTTACTGGCAAGTGGAAATTGACTCAAGAGACAAGGAGAAAACTGCTTTTTCTACTGGTAAAGGTCTATGGCAATTTAAGGTTATGCCATTTGGATTGTGCAACGCTCCTGCGACTTTTGAAAGACTGATGGAACTTGTACTTACCGGACTGATTGGGGACGCTTGTCTTGTCTACTTGGATGACATCATAATAGTAGGCCGCACATTCGAAGACCATCTTCGCAATCTTGAACGTGTCTTATCGAAGATCCGGGGGGCTAATCTTAAACTGAGTCACAAGAAATGTTCACTTTTCAAGAAGCAGGTTAACTTTTTAGGACACATTATTTCAGCAGCTGGCGTACAAACAGACCCCGACAAAGTTGTGGCAGTCAAGGAATGGCCAGTTCCAAGAGACAAGACACAAGTTCGTGCGTTTTTAGGCTTGTGCTCCTATTACCGGCGATTTGTGAAGAATTTTGCAGACATAGCCAAGCCTCTACATAAGCTTACAGAAGAGAAGAGACAGTTTTGCTGGGATGAGAATTGCGACACCGCATTCCAAACGTTAAAAGACCGTCTGTGTAATACACCTATATTGGGTTATCCTGACACTGCAAACGAGTTTATAGTGGACATAGACGCAAGTAATACTGGTATTGGCGGTGTGTTGTCACAACGAAAAGGAGAAAAAGAGGTTGTGATAGCTTACTTCAGCAAATCCTTATCTAAGCCTGAACGGAATTACTGCGTCACAAGAAGAGAACTGCTAGCCGTAGTCAAATCACTGCAACATTTTAGTAAATATTTGCTCGGGCGGAAATTCCACCTACGAACAGACCATGCTGCCTTGAAGTGGCTACTGCAGTTCAGAAATCCAGAGGGTCAAGTAGCAAGATGGATTGAGTTGCTACAAGAGTTTGACTATGTGATAGAACATCGCAGTGGGAAATCTCACGGTAATGCAGACGCTCTATCAAGAAGACCTTGCGCAGAGAACTGCAAGCACTGCGTCAAACAAGAGGTTAAGGAAGAAGTGCCTGTGCGAATAATAAGGACAGACCTCAGCAACGAGTGGCGAGACACACTACTGGAAGCGCAGGATAGTGACGCAGATCTAAAACCGATCTTTGAGCGGTTAAAAGCTGGTACCGCGAAACCTAAATGGCATGAAGTTGCAGCGTTAAGTTCCACTACGAAGAGCTACTGGGCCCAGTGGGACAGCTTGGTTATACATGATGGAGTACTGTGCCGTAAATGGGAAAACGCAAAAGGCGATCGATGTCATTTGCAAATGGTAGTCCCTAGAGCTAAGATCCCAGAAGTTCTGCAGCTCTACCATAATGGATGCTCAGGAGCTCACATGGGGGTCAAAAGAACTCTGCTGAAGATCCGCGAAAGATTTTATTGGATCCACTGCCGAGACGATGTTGAGGAATGGTGTCGTAAATGCACAACTTGCGCGGCTGTGAAGGGTCCTCATACTCGAAGTAGAGGAGCATTAAAAATTTACAATGTTGGAGCTCCATGGGAGCGAATTGCTCTGGACGTAGCAGGACCTTTCCCTGTAAGTGACAGTGGGAATAAGTACTTCATGGTGGTCATGGATTACTTCACGAAGTGGCCGGAAGTATTTGCCATTCCCAACCAGGAAACTTCAACAGTCGCAGATAAATTAGTCCATGAAGTATTCTGCCGGTTTGGAGTACCTTTAGAAATTCACAGCGATCAAGGACGCAATTTTGAATCCCAAGTATTTCAGGAAACATGTCGAGTATTGGGCATTCACAAAACCAGAACAACCTCCTACCACCCACGATCTGATGGCATGGTGGAACGATTTATTCAAACGTTAGAGAGATACCTGGCAAAAGTTGTAGAAAGCAGGCAAAAAGACTGGGACAAGCACATTCAGCCGTTTCTCCTGTCATATCGTAGTGCGGTTCACGAGAATACGACGGTGACACCAGCTTTCGCTAACTTTGGAAGAGAATTACGACTGCCTGCTGATCTGATAACTGGTATCCCTCCTGACACCCCACGTAGTGTAACAGACTACGCGGACGATCTGCGCAAGAGATTGAATGACGTATATGAACACGTCCGAGTATCAGGTCAGCAAATGTCCGAGAGGATGAAGACCCGCTATGACCGAAAAATGAACAACAGCGGTTTCGACGAAGGTTCACTAGTATGGTTGCACAACCCAGTTCGATGCAAAGGCAAGTCTCCCAAATTACAAGCGAAATGGGACGGACCCTATAGAGTTGTCACCAAAATTAATGATGTCACCTACCGAATCCAGAAAGGCCAGCGATCTGCACCTAAGATAGTTCACGTCGACCGTTTAGCGCGTTATTATGGCTGTAATAATGCTCGGGACGAGCATGTCTTAGGAGGGGGCAGTGTTACGACTACATACTAGAATAATCGCTAACCGAACGCGCCGCGCCGCCGATTCCATAAATATGTCGAGCGTTCTAGTGCGTTCGAGCCGCGCCGACGGCCGCGTGACGTCACGCGCCGATAAGGGATCGACGAATATAAAAGGCGTGTGTGTGTTGGCGGGACACAGTGTTTCTTCGGAAGCGATCGAGTGCGAACAACGAGCGACAAGCGCATATTCGGAGCGATTATTTCGACGCGTATTGTGTGCAGTACAGTGTTTAATTTTAAATAAAGTGCTGAGTCAGTTTTGAGAACAGTCGGCGTTTAATTGTTTGTCCTGAACCCCGTTAGCCCGTAACAATATTTTTTCTGTAACCAGCAACATTGTATTCGATAAACATATTTCAGTTCTCTTTTAGCTAAAGTAGGCAAAATTAGGGTTATGCGTTCGATAAGACCAGAATTTGATTATGAATAAGGGTGGTAAACACACGTAAATCACTTACCATAAGGTGACCCAGTCTGTGCTAAAAAATTCGCCAATCGCGTTTCCCAGACACTAACTTAAAGCAATGGTGGGTGTTATAATTAACAGTATGACTTAACCATCATCTTGCATAATTACCACAATTTGCATAATGTGCAGTGGCACGTTGCAAAATAATTATTTTGTTCACACCCACCGCTTGGGCGCATGCGTAACATTTGAATTGTTTTTTATTGGCCTAAGAAGGCAGTTGAGCAGACGGACCACCTGATGGTAAGGGAACGTACCCATATTACGTGGCCCGTTTTGGGGGGGAGGCGATTCTAAAATATACCACGCTTGTTGATAGGGCCGATTTTTATTTTTATTTTTATTTTTTATTTATTATTTTTTATCCTCTAGGGAAATCTCGTGCTTTTTCGAGCTATATTCAAATATGGCGCGCAGTGTTTAGACTTTTTAAGCTCACAGGTGGCAACACGTCGTAATATATTTCTTTTTCGACAAAAAATATTTCAAATCATTTTCATAAATTATTAAGTGAAAACTAGAGGGGGAGGCGGTCATGGTATATACTACGGGTACCGAGGAGGGGAGGGGGTATCAAAATTGTGAAAATGGGTCACGTAATATGGGTTCCCATGGACATCTACTATGCCAGGGGCACAGCCAAGCCACTGCCTACAGTGAACAATGCTTTTAAGCCTCGTTTGAAGAAGGACATGTCATAACGCCGAGGGGACACCGAAAAGAGAAGTTCGTTCCAGAGTTTGCAGGTGCGTGGAAAAAATGACCTCTGGAAGCGCAATATACTGCCATGGACATCTGCAAAGCCAGGGGCACACTGCACAGCTATGCCGCTGCCTATCGTAAACAATGCTTTTTAAGCCTCGTTGGAAAAGAACGTGTCATAACGCTGAGGCAACACCGAAAAAGAAGTTCGTTCCAGAGTTTGCAGGTGCGTGGGAAAAATGACGTCTGGAAGCGCATTGCACTAGAAATATGCATATTATATTGTCCAAGATTAAGGCGTTTATGAAATAACTTCTTTTTCCCTTATCTCATACGAATTTAGAGTCGGCGAAACACTTTCTAAGTCGCGGACATGCTTAGTTTTTACCGACTTCAAACGACTCTGCGGGATCCAGTGACTGACAGGCAAATCTTTCTTTCTGTCTGTCATTATCCCGGCCTGATGCTAGGGTTACCCGGTTTCAACTTCGCCCGGTATTAAGCATCCTGCCTCTACCCGTGAGAATATATTATCTCGTATCTTCGACAACGTATCCATCGTTCTTCTGGGTGCCTATGATCATTGAAGATCATTCGCCATTCATGACCAACCTGTTTTACAGCTTCTACAAAATGTACAATGAACAAATGCTAGGGTCATTACAAAAAATAGCTTCACTCGTTAGCTTTCTGCTATAAAAAGCATACAAAACACGTATTTCCTGCCCTTTCGTCGTCCGGAACATGATTTGGCAAACCCCAACGATCCCATCATAATTGCTGTCGAAGCAGCCCTTCCCCTGCTCAATACCAATCACAATATACCTCCAAACACCAGACCTTGACATCGCACCCGCTCGAGAGTCCGAAGATCTCCCACAGCAGACCTTCGGCATACTGGTACGCAAAGACAATCTCTAATTCTAGTCCCCAGAGATAGTTCTTAAGTCTAAGCCTTCGAAAAGGCGCCTCTGTGCTCAGTCGCAGTCAAATTAATATATTTCAAGCTAGAACGTCATAACCATATAGGTAATTTCATTTTTTTTTATAGTAGCGACTGGCAAACGAGCAGATGAGTCACCTGATGGTAAGTGATCTCCACCGCCCATAGACACCTAAGACACAAAAATAATCATGGGTGCGTTGCCAACATAAAAGAGGGGAATGGAAGGGGAGGGAAAAGGGATTGGGAATGGGAAGGGGGAAATGGGGCACCGGAAATCTCAGTCACCGAACGAAACGCGACAGCAAGCTGCCACTTTACGTCGGTTTTCTAAGACAGTGGTATCAAACCGGTCGAGCCGCTTATTCGTGCTGTAGCGTTACAGTCTACAGCGTGGCTCTACCACTCAAATCTGTGTTGAAGCTGTGAAAGCAATTTTAACTAACAGCAAAGTCCATTGGAAAAAATACCTATTTGCTGAGCGTTACGTCACAATTCTGGCTACACACTAAATCAACAATATCATCGTTCACATTTAAGGAATGATCTAAGCGATGCGAGAACCACTTTATCTGGTTCGCTTTCTTGGAGCGGTGACGTCATCTCGCTATATTTAGTACTGGATTACCAATTATTGTATTTTTAATCCGAGCACGGTGAGTGACTACATCTGATGGTAAACAGTCAGTAAACCAGCGACCACCGACAAATAGGTTTATCGGTGGTCACCAGAATCATGCCAGCCTATTTATCGACCGACTTTAAAAAGGAGGAGGTCCTCAATTCGTCTGTATTTTATGTATGTTACGCGATATCTCCGCCAAATGTGGACCGATTTTCAAATTCTTTTTGTATTCGAAAGAGCTTATTTCAAGGGTGGTCCCATATATTTGGTCACGATCGGATTTGAAGTCGGTCTGTTAAGTTTTTAAACTTGTGATTATGCTTCTGCACATTCCGAAGACGGAAGAAGCAAATTGAGGGGCAACAAGACAGGCCGATGACCGATGCAGACACAGGGATGTACCCCTATACACAACCAACCATCAAATCATGTCGTAAGCCCCTCGAGATAATCGGATATACACTGGCTGATTCTGGAACACGAACCACATAGGGAGTATGGGTCACTATGGCAGGTTATAACACCACGTGTGTGACTATTTATTATTTTATTGCAAAAAAAAACCGTCCGTGGCCAATATAAAAGGGAAAAAATGAGGGGGGAAATGTGCCACCGGAAATCTCACTCACCGAACTAAACGCGACAGCGAGCTGCCAATTTACGTCATTTTTCTGTGAGATAGTGGTATGAAACCAGTCGAGCCGACCCATTCGTGCTGTACACGTTACTATCTACAGCGTGGCTCTACCACTCAAATTTTATGTAACAAAGTAATATGAAACCAAGTCGCCTCCTTCCTCTTCGCCCAGCATATGTGAGCTGTGGACCGGGAGGTCCTGGGTTCGATACCCAGGTCGGGCAAAGCGACTTTAATTTGCTCGGGACTGGATTCGTTATAGGGGGTTGACATCAGGCAGGCAGCCGGTCGTAAAAACAAGGCAAATCCTTCCTGCAACATGCTCGAAGTGTGTTGCGCCGACCCCACATTAAGGTGGGATAAGGGCAGGTAGAAAGAAAACGTATTAAACCACCAATCTCACGGTTTCCTGGAAACATTTCTAGCACGCTGACCCACTGCACTGTCGCCTAAATACAAAGACACACAGTCAAAAATACCGGCGAGTACACACAGCAAGTCTTTGCTTATTTTACAACGCCCCAGTTAGTATATTAACTGTTCAAAATGATAACAGATAGGGCTGGCGGTAATGTATTTTGAAGTTTATACTCCATAATTGGGTATTTGACTAATATTTTAAAATTGATTTTATATTAAATTTACGTCGTTTAAAATATAGAATAGAAAGAAATATTGAAATATTCTCAAAAATAAAAAAGTTGTAAGCCTTTGAAGTTTGGTGTAACCTTCAAACTGCGTGAAAGAGAAGTGTTAGTAAGATCACGTCACCGCCATAAGGGTACGTGCGTTGAAAAGGGATAGCAAGATATCACTAATATGCATCCACTCCAGAATTTAAAATATGAATTACTGCCTCATTTTTCAATCAATTTCGATGCAGTTTTTACAGAACGGTTTCTTTTTGGTTTTATTTACTTTTACATATAAATATGTGTACAAAATCAAACATAGTCAAGTACCCAATTATAAATAGTAGTGAAGCTGACGCCGTGACTGGGTTTTTCCATATCAGCCCGGAGTGTGGAATTTGTGCCCGATATGGCGATAGGCTCGCCCCCTATCACATCTGGGACAGAACTAAGTTTGGCGAAATGTGGGTGTACTAGTTCGCTAGTGAGCCTCTGCCTACCCCTTCGGGGATACAGGCGTGAGCTTATGTTATGTTTTATGTTTTTAATGGGATCATTCTTTCGCAAAGTCGTCATTTTGGTTTCGTTCCATACAATGCATCATTTTTTTTTTATAGCAGAGACTGGCAGACGAGCAGATGGGTCACCTGATGGTAAGTGATCTCCACCGCCCATAGACACCCAAGACACAGAGTCATTGGTGCATTGCCAACCCAAAAAGATGGAATGGAAGGGGAGGGACAGGGGATTGAGAAAGGGAGGGAGGAAATTGGCCACGGGAAATCTTACTCACCGAACGAAACGCGAAAGCAAACTTTACGTCGGTTTTCTGTGAGACAGTGGTATCCAACCGGTCGAGCCGGCCCATTCGTGCTGTAGACGTTACTGTCTGCAGCGTGGCTCGACCACTCCTTTTTCGTAGTTATACCCCGTCTTCTATCTTCTTTTGTCTAAGGCCCTACCATAGACACAATGAGATCGTGATTTATCTCGTGCACATGTTTTCGAGTATGCGCCGAGTGTTAATCTTTTAATTGCCTTCGCACGTACCTATCGTGTTATCATGGATGACGTGAACTGTACATATATTTTTTTTATCATTCACTGGTGCGAAAATAAATATGAATTCATTAAATACACTTTGCTTTTGCAACGCCAAGATGTAGCCAGAGATCTGTAGAGCGAACTTCGACTAAGTCTGAGTCAAAGAAACTAACTAAGTGAGGATTTGGAATTTTCAAATCGATATTCTCATCAATATATTATACCCTAGATGCACAGTTCTTTGCAAATATCCTCCTAAAAAGTGGTCTCAGGAATAAAACAAAGAAAAAGATCACAAGTTATAATTAAATCAACACAAATATAACCATATGCACGTGTAATAAAGTAGATTTTTAAACGAAATGAGCCAGCGTTCTTAAATTTGAATTTTGAAATTTAGAATTCCATCGGCGTCGGACTGTATTAAAACAAGTGCTTAAGCACTCCTTTGCTGTCCCATTTTCCGAGCGTCAACTGTGCATCTAGGTAAATAATATATCGATGGATATTCTACTTACTCCGAGCCATTTTTTACAAGAAAAACAGAGACTAAGCAAAGATTTTCTTGTAAAAAAGGGGGCGTCCATAAATTACGTGAGGTGTTTAAGGGGGGGAGGGGGTCGAGTCAAATCTCATCTAATCTTACGTTGGAGAGAAATATCACCCAATTTTTTTTCTGATTGAAACAAAAAAAAAATTATACTATTTTGGTCCATTTAATCCAGATTGTACATGCTTAAGATTTAATCTTAAGCGTGTGCTGCAGCCCACGCCGGAGTGATCTGCATATGATTCTTCACGACCGTTTTCTGCCACCTCCATACCCTATCACTCAAGTTGATGGACATTTGACAATTCCGGACTTTAAAGAGCATGACAGAAAGTCATTTGCTCCATTTCTAATACGCCACTGCCTACCGATTCAACCGCAGAAAATTTAAAAAAACACCTCACGTAATTTATGGACGCCCCCAAATGACTCAGCCTAAGTCAAAGTTCAGTTTATAAATTCCAAATCCTCACTAAGATCGATTCTTTGATTGAAATTAAACTATTTTTACGGATTCTATAACGATTTGGTTTCAATTTTTATGCCCAACGTTTCCAAAGGTTTGCATCGTGGTCACGGGTCAGACTGACAAATCGTGATAGAATCCGTAAAAATAGTTTAATTTCAATACATTCACGTAAACCTAAGAAATCATTCGATTCTTTGACTGAAACTTAGTCGAAGTTCGCTCTATAGATATATACATTTGACAGCCACCGTGGCGTAGCGGGCGAGTAGCCGGCTGTGAAGCGAGAGGCTGCGGGTTCGATTCCCGCATTGAGACAAATATTTGTGTGGCCCACAGATATCTGTTTCAAGTCTGGGTGTTGTGAGACCAAAGTCTCTCATAGTTTCTGACACCCACGATACAGGTTATACCTAGTATGGGGTCAGGACTAGGTGTGTGACTAGCGGGTGTATTTAAAAAAAAGATCTCAGCCTATGTCTCGAAGTTAGTACGAAGTTTCATTCACAGATCTTACACAATCATTGTGTAATAGATGTATTATACGGTGAATAGAAATGGAAAGTAAAAATAATGTATGCAAATAAGCTCGCTAGACGACTGTGATTTACTTTTTTTTACATATAACATAACATAACATAAGCTCACGCCTGTATCCCCGAAGGGGTAGGCAGAGGCGCTCTAGCGAACTAGAACACCCACATTTCGCCGAGCTTAGTTCCGTCCCAGATGTGATAGGGGGCGAGCCTATCGCCATATCGGGCACAAATTCCAGACTCCGGGCTGATATGGAAAAATCCAATATCACTATGCCCGACCCGGGGTCGAACCCGAGACCTCAGAACCGTAGTCGTACCGAAATACCACCACGCCACCGAGGCGTTGTTGGATGTTTTAAACCTAACTAAACTCACTTCAAGCATGTTACACAAGTGATTTGGCTTAGTTTTCACGACCGGCTGCCTGCCTGACGTCAACCCTCCTTTGAGGGATCCAGTCGCACGAATCGTATAAGAAAATTCTCAGCTCAACCAGCTCTCTTACTTTTGACCAGTGGCGAATTTACACATTTGCCGAGAGTAGGCTATTTAACTTTTGCCGCCTCTACTAAGATCTGTAATTCCAAACTTAATCCACAATTATATTAATTACATTTTTCTATCAATAAAATGCAACTTTATGATTCGTGCTCTACATATAATCCTTATTACATCAACTGTTCTCGTGATTAGTATAATTGAGGACTAGGGTACCGTTATCTCAGTTCTAAGAACTTCGAACTACCTTTGAGGGTGTTTGAAGTCTTCAGACACCTTCTTTTTTAATTTTTGTAAATCAAAACAAAAAAAAATTGGCTAAATTTGCTGCCCCTTAAAATCTGCCGCCCTAGGCTTCAGTCTACTCAGCCTATTGGCAAATCCGTCACTGCTTTTGACACTCGATTCGATTGTGATTTCGATTTGGTTTCATTTATTGACTTAAAATTCCACCGAAATCGACTTTTGCAGTTTTTACAGAAGGGATTCTTTTTTGTTTTATTTGCTATTACATATAAATATGTATATAAGTTCAAACATAGTCAAGTACCCAATTGGGTACCCAATTGGGTATTTGACTATGTTTCATTTCATACACATTTTTATATGTAGTAGCAAATAAAATAAAAAAGAAACCCTTCTCTAAAAACCGCATCGAAATTGGTTGAAAAATGAGGCAGTAATTCATATTTTAAATTCTGCAATGAGCAAGAGTGGGGGCGTAGTGGGGAGATCTTGCTATCCCTTTCCAACGCACGTACCGTTATGGCCGTGACGTGATTTTACTTATACGTCTCTTTCCCGCTGACTGAAGGTTACATCAAACTACAAAGGCTTATAACTTTTTTATTTTTGGGAGTATTTCAATATTTCTTTCTGTGTTACGTTTTAGATGACGTAAATTTCGTATAAAATCAATTAAAATAAAATTGTCAAGTACCCAATTCTAATAGTTTGTATGCAAAAACATTACCCGCTCTGAATGGCTAACAAGCCGACAGTGTATGCAACGCTTATGTCAGTGTTATGTAAAACGTTTATTAGCAGAGACTGGCACACGAGCAGATGGGTCACCTGATGGTAAGTGATCTCCACCGCCCATAGACACCCAACACACAAAAAGAGTCATGGGTGCGTTGCCAACCTAAAAGGAAAAAATGGAAGAGGAGGGAAAAAGGGACTGGGAAAGAGAGAAAAACAATGGGCCACCGGAAACGTTTATTCAATGAATTTCAATATACATTGTACTTTTTAATACTGCCTCGGTGGCTTGGTTGTATTTCGGTACGTCTACGGTCCTGAGGCCTCGGGTTCGAGTCCAGGGTCGGGCAAAGTGATATTGGATTTTTCCATATCAGCTCGGAGTCTGGAATTTGTGCCCGATATGGCGATAGGCTCGCCCCCTATCACATCTGGGACGGAACTAAGCTCGGCGAAATGTGGGTGTACTAGTTGGCTAGTGCGCCTCTGCCTACCCCTTCGGGGATACAGGCGTGAGTTTATGTTATGTCTGCTCGTAGAACAGTGGTCCATAGATAAAAAACACATGTTTTGTGTAATGTTTTGGTCGCAGGAAGTCGGTAGATGCAGGCCTCCAACAGGTCGATCTGGAAATCTTTGGAGGAGACTTATGTTCAGCAGTGGACGTCCTGTGGCTGATGATGATGATGAGGTAATTTTTTTTTTATAACAGAGACTGGCAAACGAACAGATGGTAAGTGATCTCCACCGCCCATAGACACCCTAGACACAATAAGAATCATGCGTGCGTGGCCAACCTAAACTGAGGAAATAGAAGGGGAGGGAAAAGGGATTGGGAAAGGGAGGAGGGGAAATGGGCCACCGGAAATCTCACTCACCGAACGAAACGCGACAGCAAGCCGCCACTTTACGTCGGTTTTCTGTGAGACAGTGGTATCAAACCGGTCGAGCCGACCCATTTGTGCAGTAGACGTTACTGTCTACAGCGTGGCTCTACCACTCAAGGTAATGTTTTAGTGCAGGAGACGAGGCTTAAGATATCATAACACGTTCACAAGAGTACAAACACTGACATGACATCATATCCTGTGCAATGTCGGCGTAAAACCATAATAATATAGCATAAGTGTTGTTTTATTGTCCGTAAGGCCATGAATGCACTTACGAACGGTCTAGGCTCTAGAAAATTAGATCTTTGTTTACTGATTTCTTAAGTTTACGCGAATGCTATTCATTGAAATAAAACTATTTTTACGGATTCTATCACGATTTCTATCACAAATCGCGATAGAATCCGTAAAAATAGTTTTATTTCAATAAATAGCATTCGCGTAATCTTAAGAAATCAGTATGTAAACCGGTACGGACTGGAAATTGCAAATAAAGTACGTCATCAAATACGTCATACGACAAATGTCATCCCTGAATTTTTTGAAGAGATGCCGTGATCATAGTCTCATCCCTACGTGTGTGAAGATGTCACCCAACAAAAAAATACGAGCGCTAAAATTCTAACAAATCGTGATAAAATCCGTAAAAATAGTTTTATTTAATAGATCTTTGTAGTAAAAATAGACCTATACCGTCCTCAAGCTAAAATGCCGTTAAATGAATAAACCTCATTTTGAGATTGTAATTAATAATATTAATATTAGCCCTGTAATATTACTGTCCCACTGCTGGGCACGGGCCTCCTCTACCAATGAGAGGGGTTAGGCCTTAGTCTACCACGCTGGCCTAATGCGGGTTGGTAGACTTCACGTACCTTCGAAATTCCTGTGAAGAAATTCTCAGGTATGCAGGTTTCCTCACGATGTTTTCCTTCACCGTTATAGCAAGCGATATTTCACAATGAAAATACACTTAACATAGAAAAGTCAGAGGTGTATGCTCCATTTTGGGGTTGGTCTCGAACCTCCGACACTTGTCTCGTCAGTCCGTACCATTCCCAACTGAGCTATCGCTGCTAGTGAGATTGTAATATTATAAACTATTTTATAATATAGATTAATGAACGAATGTTGCCATCGTTCTTAATCGATATAACCTATACAATGTCACATCTGTCAACAAGGATTCATAAGACAACTGATCACAAGATGTCTGACTAGCTATTTTTTTGAGTAATGGATTTATTAAACACTGTCGTTGGCAAAATCATCAAATTTTGATGGGGGCCATAATTTTTAAATAAAGAAGAAGAAGATAAAATGTCGATTAAGAATGTCTTGTTTTTGCTTTAATCAAATAAAAGCACATACATCACAGAGATGTCTCCAAAAACGTGGAAAATACTATACTTAGGGCGACTTGCACTACTATTACTAACCTACCGTTAGTCCTAACATTCATACATACACACTCACGCCTGTATCCCATAGGGGTAGGCAGAGACAATTGAGCGCCACAAGCTACGATCCTGACACATCTCTTTTGCCTCATCCACATTCATGCATCGTTTCATACATTTACGCCGATTGAGGGTACTTCGAACTTGCCCTTTACGAAGGAGATCGCTTATTTGATCTATATAGGATCGTGTCGGGCGCCCTCTTCTGGCCATGTTAAATTAAAAAAGAAATATATGTTTGACATTTAATTAAATGTCGTCATATATTATCTGTAATTACATGTAGTACAGTAGTATATTAGTAGTCATTTTTTACAAGGAAATATCTGCTTAGTCCGTCTGTCATTCTGTTTTTCGTGTAAGAAATGGCTCAGCCTTAGTCGAAGTTCGATTTAAAAATTCCAAATCCTCAGAGTTCGTTTCTTTGACTTAGACTTAGTCGAAGTTGGCTCTATAATTTTCAGCATAAGACACGAGTCTTGTGTCGTGGGAATCAAGAACTACGAGAGACTTTCGGTCTCACATTACACAGACCCGAAACAAAAACATTTGTCTCTATGTGGGAATCCAGCAGCCTCTCGCAGTCTCGCTTCACAGCCTGCTACTCGCCTACTGCGTCACGGAGGCTGTGAAGCTGATAAAATCGTGTGAAATACATGACGACCTCCTCCTTTCTTATGTCGGTTAAAAAGGAACCTACATCCATTCACCTGTTCAGAACCGAGCCTAACATACACCAAGGTGACCGGTTGCGTGATGACAACCATCATTAAAGTTTAGTTCGAGACGGGTCATTTGCGATGGTTTAATATTCAATTTCAATTGTATTTTATTGCATCTTGATGATTTATTGATTACATGATGTTTTTGCTGTAGGGTTCGATCTCCGGTTCGGGTAAAAAGATATTGGATTTTTCAGTATCAGCCCGGAGTTTGGAATTTGTGCCTGATATTTATTTCTTTTAGGTTACCAGGACCCATATTAATTTAACAATATATTCATATTTGAACACAATTAATTGGAAAGATTGTTAGATAGATGACATACCTCTATAGACTATCTGATAATTATAACATTAAAATGAAACTAAATATAAGAATTATATTAGTTTCATTTTAAATAATTCCGGTGGCCGGTGGATAGACTCGCCCCCTATCACACATGGGACGGAACTAAGCTCGGCAAAGTGTGGTTATTGTATCATTTTCATAAATAAATAACAACCAATGGTCACACACATAGTCCTGACCCCATAATAAGATGCGAGTCTTGTGACGTGGGTATAAAAAACTACGAAAGACTTTCGTTACAAAATCCTGACTCAAAATAAAAATATATGGGTCACATATTTTGTGTCGGTGCGGAGATCGAACCCGCGGCCTCTCGCTTCACAGCCGGCTAACCGCCCGACAAGTCACAATGGCTGTCAAATAAAACTGTTACTTATGTGTTGATCAACACAATGTGCCTGGTCGTGATTGAATAATAGTAACTCATTAGCTAAAGTGGACGTAGGCGACAAACGTAGACCAATACCAAAGATATTCAACAATATAGACGGGACAACAGCACAAAACTTGTGATCCAAAAGTTGTGACCTCGTGGTCATAAGTCACTCAGTCGTATTTGAAACAAACGCGCGCAAGGTCGTGCCAACGTAATAAAGTTTAGACAATATAATCACAAGTTTAAGAAATTAACAGACCGACTTCAAAATTTATATGATTGTGACCAAATTATATGGGATCAATGAAAATCAATCTTGCAATAAGTTTTATCGAACACAAACAGAATCTTGAAAATCGGTCAATATTTGGCGGAGATATTGCGTTATATACATAAAAATACAGACGAATTGATGATCTCCTCCTTTTTTTGAAAATTTCTTACGTAATTCTTGAACATTCACAACATTCTAGGGTGTCAAATGTAATAATCGCCCTCGCATTGTAATAAGTGTTAGATGGCGTTGCTGACGTCTGAGAAAAATTCTTGTATGGAAATGCCCCTCTATAGTTAGTAATATTAAATCTCTTTGACGCACACATAGTTAAAACAAATCTGTAATGGAAGATTCTAGAAACACAACTACCTACAGCTAAGACCATTATAGATCTAAGAAGAACTAGTAAATATACACCTATAGATGTTACGTAAACTTTAAATAAATAACACCCAACAGTCACATACATAGTCCTGACCTCGCACTAAGATCGAATCTTGTGTCGTGTATCAGGAACCACGAGAGACTTTCGGTCTCACGACACCCAGACCCGAAACAAATATCTGTAGGCCATACAGATATTTGTCTCTCGCTTCACAGCCGGCTACTCGCCCGCTGCGCCACCAAGGCTCTCTGACTTTGTATCGTTAAAAACTATAATAAACAAAGACTGCCATGACGAAGTTGTATTACGGTACGACCACCGTCGTGAGGTCTAGGGTTCGATTGGGTCGGCTAAAGTGATATAGGATTTTTCAGTATCAGCCCGGAGTCTGGAATTTGTGTCCGATATGACGATAGGCTCGCCCCTTATCACATCTGCGATGGAACTAAGCTCAGCGAAATATGGGTTTTCTGGTTCGCTAGTGCGCCTCTTCCTACACCTTCGGGGATACAGGCATGAGCTTGTATGTATATTGACAACCTCCGTGGCGCAGTGGGCGAGTAGCCGGCTGTGAAGCGAGAGGCAGCGGGTTAGATTCCCGCATTGAGGCAAATGTTTGTGTGACCCATATTTGTTTCAAGTCTGGGAACACCCAGGTCTCACAACAGTGAGACCGAAAGTCTCTCATAGTCTCTAACATCCACGATACAGGTTATACCTAGTGTGGGGTCAGGACTAGGTGTGATTGTTGGGTGTATTTATTTATTTATTATATGCGCATCAAGATGCTAATCAAATCAACATGAAACAAGATATTTGCTATTATGGATGATTATGGTATATCAAATCAGTAAGATAGGAAAATTCTCCAACTCATTATACTACATTAGCCCATGTATGGACCATTTCTGGCCCAAGTTTCTTCGGTCTATACAGGGTGTTTCATAAAGTCGGTACCAATAACAATTCCACATACAGAGTGAACGATTTAAAGCGCAATGGTAAATAAAAAAATAAAAATTTAACTTACTTTTTAATAATCAATTATTAGCATAGGGATTTTATAATCTGCCTCGGTGGCGTGGTGGCATTTCGGTACGACTACGGTTCTGAGGTCTCGGGTTCGATCCCCGGCGAGGGCAAAGTGATATTGAATTTTTCCATATCAGCCCGGAGTCTGGAATTTGTGCCCGATATGGCGATAGGCTCGCCCCCTATCACATCTGGGACGAAACTAAGCTCGGCGAAATGTGGGTGTTCTAGTTCGCTAGTGCGCCTCTGCCTACTCCTTCGGGAATACAGGCGTGAACTTATGTTATTATGTTATGTAGCATAGGGATTTTAAAATCGGAATGATACCTATAAATCGTCGTAATTTGCATAGGAATGGCTTTGCATATTCTAAAAGTAATTAACTACAGCATAGGTGTTTTGTAAATGTACTGCAGCTAACCCAATAAGCTGGAAAAAATGTATACGTCACAAATTCAAGTTTCCATTATTCAAAAACTATGAGCCTTACTAAATTTTAAACTTCACCGCTAGATTGCTAGACATCCCCTCTTTAAGGGTTATTATTATTGATACTAACTTTATGAAACACCCTGTATAAAGCAAACACTAGAAAACAAAACAAACATTACCATAAACAAATAGGAAATAAACTCCATATTGGGAATTACTTAGAATGGGCTAAATTACAAGGAAACTAATGTCATGAATGTAAACGCCAACTTATGTACAATTCTCATAAAATCTTAACCATGGGCCGGCCTCAACAGAGTCATGATAATGGATACTTCCATTGAAGCTTCTAAAATAACAGCTCACGCCTGTATCCCCAAAGGGGTAGGTAGAAGCGCACTAGTGAACTAGAACACCCTCATTTCGTCGAACTCAGTTGTGTACCACGTGTGAAGGGGGCGAACCTATCGCCATCATCATCATCAGCCACAGGACGTCCACTGCTGGACATAGGCCTCCCCAAAGATTACCAGATCGACCAGTTGGAACTTGGAAGTGGCCTGCATTTAGCGACTTTCTGCAACCTTCAGGTCATCTGTCCACCTAGGAGGTGGACGTCCAACGCTGCGCTTGCCATATCGGGCACAAATTCCAGACTCCGGGCTGATATTGAAGTTAACTCAATATCCTATTCGTAAAGGTAGACTATTTCTGAATGAATAGGGTATTTTTTGTAGCGGAAAAGACATAAGCGGAATCAGGAGCATCCTTGATAAATAAATTTTTATTAGTACATACATACATACATAGATTCCCGCCTTTTTCCCATAGGGGTAGGCAGACACACCGGATTTCCACTTGCTACGATCCTTACATACCTCTTTGCCTCATTCAGTCTCATTACATTCTTCATGCATGCACGTCGGTTTAGGGTTCTATTTGCCTACCTAATGGAAAATGTCTGTGCACGTCCCTGTTCATATCAATACTAAAAGCCACCAATAATAATAATAAAGCATAACATCCAATAGTCACAAACATAGTCCTGACCCCACACTAAGATCGAGTCTTGTGTCGTGGGTATCAGGAACTACGAGAGACCTCACAACACCCAGACCCGAAACAAACATCTGTGGACCACACAAATATTTGTCTCAGTGTGGGGATCAAACCCGCGGCTTCTCGCTTCACAGCCTCCTGCAGGGTTACCACCACCTCTTATAGCAATATTACTATAATCTTACTCGTACCGATTCTCGTACAAAAAAAACTAAGTAAGACTATAATAATACTACTATAAGAGGTGGTGGTGACCCTCGCTCCCAGAGGCTGTCGATTCTTCATGAATGAATTATTCAAAAGACAAAGAACCCGCATGGCACACAATGATAACGAAAACCTGTTTCGCAGCTCGCAGCCGACCGAGTTAGATCATTATGTTACGTCACTCGACTCCTAGCGACCTTGAGCACTCCATACGTGACGCCCACGTGAAATTTCACAGAGGGCGTCTGCGACTTTGAACTCCTTGGATTATGCGTGGATTGGGAATTTAAGGTCGTTGTGGATTAGCCATGAGTTGTGCCAAAGACATTCAGTAGTACGTAGACGGCACAACAGCACAAAACTTGTGATCCAAAAGTTATGACCTAGTGGCATCGATTTAATATATCCTAGATGCACAGTTCTTTGCAAATATCGTCATAAAAAGTCTAAAGTCATAAAAACAAAGGAAAAATCACATGTTCTCATTAAATCAACACAATTATAGCCAGTAATATAAAGTAGCTTTTTAAACGAAATAAGAAACACACCCGGCTGCCTACCTAACGTCAACCCCTTCTGTGAGATCCAGTCCTGGGAAAATTAAATTAGAAAACTCTCTTTGCCTGAGCTGGGAATCGAACCCAGGACCTCCCGGTCCACGCCAAACGTACTCCTATTATGACGTACACGCGTACGATACATTAAACACAGTAACTCTTTCTTTAAATCTATATCATTAAAAATCCTTGTCTTTGAAGAATAATGGCAGGTTTCGTTACAATTTTATAATCACGTATAGAATTCTAATCAACTCGACAAGCCCGTTGGCCCTTCTCTCGCGCCAGTGAAAGGGCGTGCACACTGCACACTGTAGGCCAAACGGAACGGTTAAGGTTCGATTCCGGACGAAACCACATTTTAAATTCAAATCATTTATTCTGCAAACATTTGGTATTGTACATAATTGAATGACAATGATATGTTTTAAAATAATGGCGTCGGCATTTCGTGGCTATCACTGAGATGAAATGCCGAAACAAACTCAAGGGTTATTGCCTCTTTTTTAACGTTGATTGTTAACGTTGAGATACACGCAGTACAGCCACGCTGTAGACAGTTACGTCTACAACACGAATGAGCCGGCTCGACCGGTTTGATACCACTGTCTCACAGAAAACCCGACGTTAAATGGTAGCTTGCTGTCGCGATTGGTTCGGTGAGCGAGATTTCCGGTGTCCCATTTCCCCTCTCCCTTTTCCCTCCCCTTCCATTCACTCCTTTTAGGTTGGCAACGCACCCATGATTCTGTTTGTCTTGGGTATCTATTGGGCGTATTGGGCGGTGGAGATCACTTATCATCAGGTGACCTATCTGCCCGATTGCCAGTCTCTACTATAAAAAAAAAATGCAAGCGCAATGTCTGGCATTTCGTAGAAATCGACCTATCCAAAGAATAAAGTTACATATGAAAATGAATCGAAATTGCTTTCTTATTTTTCTAAGCTTATATTTACCTATATATTTAATTAGTATTTTTTATTAAGTTATGACATAATAACAAGTTAAATTATACATATATAGACATAGCTTAAATATTTACTAGTTAAATATATAGGTAAATATAAGCTTAGAAAAATAAGAAAGCAATTTCGATTCATTTTCATATGTAACTTTATTCTTTGGATAGGTCGAAATATACTACAAATGTAGAGTTAGAATTCAATATATTTAGTAAAGGCTAACGAGCAAGTGTCGCCGAGTTCGGAATCGAACCTTAAACCTCTGCAGACCGACTGCCGTACTTGGACTACACGTAGGCAAGGTCCCTGACCTTTCCTAATTCCTATACTAAATAACTAAACTATAAAACTTGCGAAATTCGCTCGCGTATGAAAGAAGATTAAGCTAGTTCAGATTTGTCATTTTTGAGACAGTTCACATTTAACGTACATTTCTGCCTCGTTGGCACAGTGGTATTGCGCTGTACGACTATCGTCCTGAGGTCTCGGGTTCGAACCCCGGGTCGGTCAAAGTGATATTGCATTTTTCCATATCAGCCCGGAGTCTGGAATTTGTGCCCGATATGGCGATAGGCTCGCCCTTATCACGTCTGGGACGGAACTAAGCCCGGCGAAATGTAGGTGTTCTAGTTCGCTAGTGCGCCTCTGCCTACCCCTTCGGGGGTACAGGCGTGAGCTTATGTTATGTTAAGTGTATGAACACTCGGCGGTATATCTACCAAGCTGTAATGCGTGTTGGTAGATTTAACAAAGCTAATTGTAACTCATTATTGACAGGCGATAACCGACATGTCATTATTCTACAAAGTCAGCAAGTTACAGGTCGTCATTTGTTTGTCACTTTACGAGCGATAACGATTTGGGCCAGACGTAATGAAGGTCGTCACTGGCCCAGTTTGAAGGGCGTGTGACATACTTCATCATATGTAATTGGGTACATGACTGTTTGATTTTGTACACATTGTTATATCGACCGTATGCTGCCAATACCTCCTAACTAACATTTTACCAAAATATTGTTTTTTGCGCCATCTGATAGTCCTAATGGAACATGATGTAAATATTTTCTTATTAGCAATACTAAACTATTGTAAAATTAATAAACTTGGATTTTGGGTGCATAAATATCATCTATATTTTTTAATATACCTAGTTTTTATTGTCTTCTATAAACTTGATCTCAAAGCACTTAGATGGTATTGGCGGCTTACGGTCGATATGCACTAGCAAATAAAACAAAAAAGAAACTCTTCAGTAAAATCTGCATCGAAATTGGTTGAAAAATGAGTCAGTTATTCATGTTTTAAATTCTGCAATAAGCAAGAGTGGGGACGTAGTGGGGATATCTTACTATCCCTTTCTAACACACGTGCCGTTAGGGCCCTGACGTGATTTTACCAATACTTCTCTTTTCCGCAGTTTGAAGGTTACACCGAATTTCAAATGTTTATAACTTTTTTATTTTTGAGAATATTTCAATAATTCTTTCAGTACTTTAATTTAGATGGCGTAAATTTCATATAAAATAAATTAAAAAAAATTGTCAAGTAACCAATTATAGTTGAATTTTGAATACAGGAATTATAAATATAGCGGCGATAGCTTAGTTGGGTGTGGTACGGACTGCCGAGACGAGTGTCGGAGGTTCGAGACCAACCCCAAAAAGGAGCATACACCTCTGTCTTTTCTATGTTAAATGTGTTTTCATTGTGAAATATCGCTTGCTATAACGGTGAAGAAAAAAACATCGTGAGGAAACCTGCATACCCGACAATTTCTCCAAGAAATACAAAGAAAGGGGTTTTGGCGGGAATTCTGACGGTGACGGTGGTGGCTTGTTTTAATGATTTCATATTTTAGTCTCAAGGTGTGTTTGTGGTTTAAATGTGATGTGTATCTAAGCAATAAACATCAACGAAGAGGTACAGTATGTGGAAGCTTTGAAATAAGTTATTTTGGATGCTTTTTGTCGGGTGGATGGGTCGACCATGTTCGATTCCTCCGCTGCGAGAAAATCGTCTAAAAAACATCGAACTGGAAGGAATTGACGCCAAAACTCCAGCAGGGCCTTGAAATCGAACACATCCGACTTCATTGCACTTGCGAAAACTTACACGTTGGAAAACAATTTCCCTAACATGACATTGGCATAATGTATTTCAATTGCCATAAAAAAAAAATACAAAGAAGCTTTGTAAAAGAATAGCCTAAGCGACATAACCTAAGGACAAAAACTAGCCGTTATTTCCATCGCTGGTATAAACCTACTACCTAATCGTTAAATACTCATAGCCGTTTGAACGGGTCAAGGGGTCAAACGCTAATTTCGCTTTAACTCAATTATCAGTAAGTTACTGTGTAAATGGTGCCATATTTATCGCCTTGGTTCAGAAAATTGGTACTATACTGTTAATTAATTTTCAACCAATTTCCAAAAAGGAGGAGGTCCTCAATTCGTCTGCATTTTTTTTAATGTAAATGTGGACCGATTTTCAAAATTCTTTTTGTGTTCGATAGAGCTTATTTCAAGGATGGTCCCATATAAATTTGGTCACGATCGGATTTGAAGTCGGTCCGTTAAGTTTTTAAACTTGTGATTATTTCAATTCAGTATCTGTCTGAAATTTGTGTCCGATATGACAATAGGCTCGTCTATCACATCTGGGACGGAAATTAGCTCGGCGGGATGTGGTTGTTTTAGTTCTCTAGTTGACCTCTACCTACCCTTTCCGGGATATAGGCGTGAGTCTATGGAGATGAATAGACGCTAAATGAGAATATGCCCAAATGACCCACTTCGAACATTTTTCATTTACCCTGTATCTTCCAGCCTTTTTACACTCATTAGTGCCACTTGTCTTCGTGACCCATTTTATTTAGAGGGGATTGACGTCAAGCGGCCAGGAGTAAAAACTTAGCCAAATCCTTACTACAAGATCCTTTTTTTTTTACATGGGGAAAATCCTCTTGGATCCCAGCTAATAGGCGCAGGGTATGCCGGATTCGTACCGGCTAAAAACCCCATGATTTACACCATCTGCATTAAGAAAGGATTCCGGGACCTCCAAACCCAAACTCCAAACACGACGAAACCCTTTTTAATGCTATGCTTTACAGCACGTCTCGGTAAGGCATGGATGAACCTCCCAAACTAATAATGACCTCCCCCTCAGGCAGAGGAACCAGGGCGATCTCTGGTATTGCCTAGGTGTCTACGCCTCCGAGCGGGATCATTTCTCTCCCGAGGATCATTTCTCTCCCGAAGATCCTCCTGCAAGATCCTACATTGAAGTGGGAAAAGGACAGGTGGAAAAAATGATATGTCCCTAAGGGATAGGCAGAGACACCCAAGACACAAAAAGAATCATGGATACGTTGCCGACCTATAAGGAGGCAATGAAAGGGGAGGGAAAAGGGATTGGGAAAGGGAGAGGGGAATTGGGTCATCGGAAATCTCACTCACCGAACGAAACGCGACAGCAAGCTGCCACTTTACGTCGGTTTTCTGTGAGACAGTGGTATCAAAACGGTCGAGCAGACCCATTCGTCCTGTAGACGTAACTATCAACAGCGTGGCTCTACCACTCAAAAAGCTGCATCCAGCGACTTCCTTCGACCTTTATAAAATTGAATTAAAAATTTGGGAATCTTTGGGGACGTCTAAGTTGAGCAGTGGACATCCTGTGGCTGATGATGATGATGTCAGAAATAAAAAAATACTGCCAAATTAAGAAGCTCTTTCAAAGACGGTTGATTACATAATTATTTATACAAGAGGAAGTTACCAAATTCATTATGTACCTTATAATTGTGTGCATATGACACATTATCACATGGCGAGCGTCACGCACGTTCACATTGTACGGAGACACCACGCGTCCTACATTCTGATGAGACAAACGGCTTGATGACGACGCAGTACGAAAACTGTACAGGCTAGCGAATAGTATGAACTCTGAGGCTGAGATCTATAGAGCAAACTTCGACTAAGTCTAAGTCAAAGTAACGAACTCAGTGAGGATTTCCAATTGTTAAATCGAACTTTGACTTAGTCAGAGTCATTTTTATAAGAAAAACATACTGACAGATAGATAGATGTAAAAGCGGTATAATGTGACAATCAACATGTAGGTAAACTTCAGTGGGTACATAGCGCGTGATCATCGCATCCAAGTCATGGTGGCCAAGTCCGTTCATGTTTGTTATCTACAAAAGTCTTTGACTGCTAATATCAGCTGTTTTAGGTCGCCCCACGGTATCCCATGTCTGTCGTAAGAGATGGCTTATAGGGTCCATCGCACATCGCGGGCGCGCCCTGGGTGCTGTCGTAGCGCCCCTTTTAGTACTTTTGTACATGTGACCCCGGAATGGACTAGCACAGATAGTTGGCCTCGCACTTTTGTTGCGACTGGGGGCGTACTTCGGCAACGGGGGCTTATAAACTCCCCCACACTACAGACGGGCCACAAGGCGCCACTGCGGAGGAGAGGTTCCGGCTGAAGCTCGGGCACTTTTCTTATAAGGAAATAATCTACATTATCATCTACATTGAAACAAAACTAGTTTCTACGGATTCTATCGCGTTATATAATAAAAAACATTGTACTTAGAAATTAAACCCAACTTGTTACCTCTTAGCACTATATATTTTGTTTTTATTCCTACTCATTGTTGCCTGAGACATTGGCTAAATAAAGTTTATTTCATTCTTTCTTTATTTTTTTATCAACAGCATCAGACGTATCCACATACTGTATGGTATTTAATCTATGACAACACTCTCTAACATTCCATACGCCTTTCCACCGCCGTCGGGTAATTATAAACGTGATTTCTATGTAACTTAAAACTATAAGCCTTCGGTATAGAAATATATGACAGCCAGCGCTAGTCGGGCGAGTAGCCGACTGTGAGTGAGGCCGCGGGTTCGATTCCCGAAGAAAAAGTTTGTGTGACCCACAGATATTTGTTTCGGGCTAGTGTTGTGAGACCGGTACCAACTTAATACCCATGATACAGGATCAAACTAGTGTGGGGTCAGGCCTAAGTGTGTGCCTGTTGGACGTATTTATTTAAAACTTTAGACATTTCTTCCACCTGCCCTTATCCCACTCCAATGTTGAGGATGTGGGGGGTTCAGGTTCGGTAGTATTTGCCTACCTTACGTAACGTTCAATAGCAGCTTCTGGTATAAACAGTAGAATAATTACCATAATCACACTTAGGAATATTACTTCAAAACAGTAGCACAAACAAACAGCAAACACAAGCTCACACCTTATAATAAACCGATATTTACCGAAAAAACGATTTTAACGCGTATACTGTAATTAAGAAAATCGCTAGAAAATAAAATATATTATTAATTCCAATTCGCGAGCCTAAAAACTATTTATTATTTAATCACTATAAATGTTGTCGTATAAAACACATTGCTTTAATTGTACGCAATAAAATATATTATTAACTACAATTCACGAGCGTAAAATCTATTTATTATTTATATTTTTTGTCGTATACACATTTTTTATTCATTTTACGCAACAATTATTTACCGGTATTTTAACACAAAATATTAAACACGAATTCAACACTTTTTATCAGCGTTTTCAGCTATTTTATGCACGATATTTACCGGATTTTTTTAACACCATAACATCACTAGTTCTGTACACATTTTGGCGACATAGCCCCGGGGTTTTTAACATTTATCGGTTCATACGATTCGCCGCAACACGGGCGCGTCGCGCGGCTGCCGGCACATCACTGGCTAGTGGACTATAAGGGGGGAGCCCGGAGCATTACTGTCGTATCCAGTTGTGGGTATGGGTCATTATTGTGAACTGTCATATGGTTTAGATACTGCGCATTTCAATTGAAGGTCGCTTGTGTTTTTAATAAACAACTTTGAAATGTAAATAAGGAGATATCTTTTGTGGCTGGGTTTTTAAGATTTTTTACGTCAGTGTCTAAGGCCCATTACACAACGATATTCAAGAATGATCTTGATTTAAAACAAAGTTATTTAATATTACTAACTATCAAACAAGTTCCTATCTTTCTACCTGCCGTTATCGCATCTTAATGTGGGGTCGGCGCAACACACTTTTTCAAGCATGTTGCAGAAAAGATTTAGTTAAGTTTTTACGACCGGCTGCCTACCTGACGTCAACCCCTTCTGAGGGAGCCAATTCCGGGCAAATTAAATTAGAAAATTTGCCCTGCCCGACCTGGGGAATCGAACCCAGGACCTCCCGGTCCACAACCAACTTATGCTGGCCGACCGCGTAAGCATGTATGTTTCAAATGCGACAGAGTGACTTATAACCACGAGGTCACAACTTTTAGAACACAAGTTTTGCTTTGTTATCTCGTCTACGTACTACTGAATATCTTTGATTTAAAGGATCGCTAACTGACGTCATCCCCCATCTGGGGATTAACATAACATAAGCTAACGCCTGTATCCCCGAAGGGGTAGGCAGAGGTGCACTAGCGAACTAGAACATCCACATTTCGCCGAGCTTAGTTCCGTCCCAAATGTGATAGGAGATTAAATTCGAAAATTCTCTATTCCCGACATGGGAATCGAACCCAGAACCTCCCGGTCCACAGCCCATAGATGGAGCCTCTACACCAAAGATACGATATGTAAAAACAAAAAATATTTAAAACAACCCAATTTAATCATCTCAAAAAGTCAGCGTAGGTATACATTTTCATACAAGTGATGAGGAAAAAGGCCGGCCTTTGACGTACGCAAGAGCCCTTGAGCTTTAAAACTGCTCTTACCATAAGCACCCGTGTCTTGAGGCGGAAAATTTCAACGGGAAATTATAAATAACATTGTTGTTTTTTTAGCACGGACTGGCAATAGAGGAGATGGGTCACCTGATGTTAAGTGATCTCCACCGCCCATAGACACCCAAGACACAAAAAGAATCAGTGCGTTGCCAATCTAAAAGGAGGGAATGGAAGGGGAGGGAAAAGGGATTGGGAAAAGTAGGGAAGAAAATGGGCCACCGGAAATCTCACTCACCGACCGAATCGCGACAGCAAGCTGCCACTTTACGTCGCTTTTCTGTGAGACAGTGGTAACCGGCCGAGCCGGCCCATTCGTGCTGTAGACGTTACTGTCTACAGCGTGGATCTAGCACTTCTAATGTCCCACTGCTGGGCTTCAGACTCTAGAGGCAACTTGCAGCGCTATTATGTAGAGTTAAACCAAAACTCAATAATAATAATAATATTAGCCCTGTAATATTACTGTCCCACTGCTGGGCACGGGCCTCCTCTACTAATGAGAGGGGTTAGGCCTTAGTCTACCACGCTGGCCTAATGCGGGTTGCTAGACTTCACATACTTTCGAATTCTTGAGAAGAAATTCTCGGGTATGCAGGTTTCCTCACGATGTTTTCCTTCACCGTTATAGCAAGCGATATTTCACAATGAAAATACACTTATTCGAAATTCTTGAGAAGAAATTCTCGGGTATGCAGGTTTCCTCACGATGTTTTCCTTCACCGTTATAGCAAGCGATATTTCACAATGAAAATACACTTAACATAGAATTTCCTTCACCGTTATAGCAAGCGATATTTCACAATGAAAATACACTTAACATAGAAGGTGTATGCTCCATTTTGTGGTTGGTCTCGAACCTCCGACACTTGTCTCGGCAGTCCGTACCATTCCCAACTGAGCTATCGCTGCCTCAAAACACAATATTAACTCAAAAATCAGTAACGCCATCTATCACTTATTACAATGCGAGGACACTTATTACATCCTACATTATTTACATCCCAGAATGTTCTGTAAAGACAATATTATTGTCTAAACATTATGGCCCTTATAAAAACGGTTCAGCTGGGCAAATGGTTAATAATAATCTGTCATGGCTGTACCCAATGACTAAAGAAAAAAATAATAATATATAAATAAATACACCCAATTGCCTCGGTGGCGTGGTGGTATTTCAGTACAACTACGGTTCTGAGGTCTCGGGTTCGATCCCCGGGTCGGGCAAAGTGATATTAGATTATTCCATGTCAGCCCGGAGTCTGGAATTTGTGCCCGATATGGCGATAGGCTCGCCCCCTATCACATCTGGGACGGCACTAAGCTCGGCAAAATGTTGGTGTACAGGCGTGAGCTTATGTGTTATGTAAAACTGTTATTACGGATTATATCATGAGTTGGATCACGAAGACTTCGAAACGTCGGGCATAAAAATTAAAACAAACCGTGATAGAATCCGTAAAAATAGTCTTATTTCAATGTATAACATTCGCGTAAACTTAAGAAATCGAGATTATTCTTTCACAAAGTCACCATTTTGGTTTCGTTCCTTACATTAGGAATGCTTCATTTTGTCGTAGTTATGCCTCGTCCTCTATCTTTTTTTGTCTATGGCTGTAGCCTATTACAAAGTTAACGTGCATTGCGTCAATTAATTGCTCGCGGTTTGCCGGCCACCGGCAGTCGGCACAGAATGCAAGCATTTCACGGCTGGGTACTTCGATATTGCATTCCCGCATTTCTAACATACTTTATTCGATAATCTGAAGGCTGGCATTGAATTTTCAACCAACTTCAAAAAAGGAGTACTCAATTCGTCTGTATTTTTTTATGTATGTTATGCGATATCTCCGCCAAATGTATTCAAAATTATTTTTGTGTTCGATAGAGCTTATTTCAAGGGTGGTCCTATATAAAATTGGTTACGATTGATTTGAAATCGGTCTGTTAAATTTTTAAACTTTTTATTACATTTTTACCCGACTTCAAAAAAGGAGAAGGTCCTCAATTCGTCTGTAGTTATTTTTTATTCATTATATATTTTTTTTTTACTTTAAATATTAAAATTAAATATTTTTGACTGCCTTGGTGGCGTGGTGGTATTTCGGCACGACTACGGTTCTGAGGTCTCGGGTTCGATCCCCGGGTCGGGCAAAATGATATTGGATTTTTCCATATCAGCCCGGAGTCTGGAATTTGTGCCCGATATGGCGATAGGCTCGCCCCCTATCACATCTGGGACGGAACTAAGCTCGGCGAAATGTGGGTGTTCTAGTTCGCTAGTGCGCCTCTGCCTACCCCTTCGGGGATACAGGCGTGAGCTTATGTTATGTTATGTTATATTTTTTTTACCCGAACACGGCAGTGACTACACCACACCTGATGGTAAGCGTAGTGCAGTCCACAACCAGCTACCACCGACAAACAACGAGTTTATCAGTGGTCAAAAAATCATGCCGGACTATTTACAAAAAAAATAGTATTGCTTATGAAATGAAATAAATAAAGAATTATTTTATAAAAAATATTGTTTTCAGCCAGCTAAGGTCATGGCTCCGCCAAAGAACATCAAAACAACATGCTGATCAATGGGCAGGATTGAGCACTTGCAAACATTCTCGGGACGCTGTGCCACACCCGGATGTTCGTTTAACGAAGCGCTTGTTGTCCTTGGATAGGCTATCTCTACGTATAGTCATAGGTACCATAACTGGACACTGCCCCCTTAATAAACATTTATATGTTCTAGGTATGACCGACAGCCCCCTATGCAGGGGATGTCTGTCGGCCGAAGAAACAGCTGCCCACGTCATCCTGGAATGCGAAGGCGTTGCTACACAACGGGCTAAAATCCTCAACACACCGAGGTCGCTCCGAGAGGCCTGTGGAGACCCCAGGAAGATCCTGCGCTTCTGGTCGGAGCTAGGCTGGCTGAGCACATAGTCGGCACGCATGTCACGCGCAATGGCCCAATCTATATGGAGCTGAGTGCGGAAAATGGAGTCCACACAACAAACAAACAAACAAACCCCCTTATCCATAATGAAACACTGGTCTTATCGAAAGCATAACCCTAATTTTGCCTACTTTAGCTAAAATATAACTAAAATATGTTTATCTAATACAATGTTGCTGGTTACAGAAAAAACATTATTTTTATCTCTGGCATGCTTTGAAACAAATAGAAAGTCTTGGCTGGAAACAATCAATAAAAAATATATATATCAATCTTAGATGGGGTCATAGACTATAACCAAATCAATGTCAT
The DNA here is from genome assembly GCA_036417725.1 of Clanis bilineata. Taxonomy (NCBI): domain Eukaryota; kingdom Metazoa; phylum Arthropoda; class Insecta; order Lepidoptera; family Sphingidae; genus Clanis; species Clanis bilineata. The sequence goes on from CM071165.1 coordinate 2,279,777, forward strand.
TAAGAAAGAAATACAAACTTAAAACAGCTGATCGGAATCGGCCATGTTTTCACTATCGAGCGTTGGAACGTTTTAACGCTATTGAACGATTATGAATACTATGATAATGAGCTTACGTGAATATAATTTTTATGAAACGTACTATTGCGGTCTTATTACGCTCTACTAAGTTATTAAAAATGGGGGGATAGAGTTTATACTTAAATAAACTGAGACTTTTGATTATTTCAGTGCACCCTGTGAGAGTTGATTATCAGGTTTATAATGAATGAATAATGTTTCGGACTATCAATAATAGATGGCGTTGTATTATATATACACTGTACTGACAGTTGGAAACTGCACAGTGCACACATCATCTCACTTCAAATATCTAATCTGTATCACTCGTAAACATAGTCAAAAATATTTTTAAAAATTTCACTCACCCTGTCTGTGATGGCCTCCTCCATTTTCCCGCGCTTGAGTCCCGGCGCGCGCACCACATTCGCCGGTGGCGCCACCACGCTCGGCGGCGGCGCGGCGGAACCACTGCCCGCGCTCACCGGTATGAAACCGGCCTCCATGCTAACAACGCATTATCACTCACGCACAACAGATGGCGCTATATTCAACTACGTAACACTAATCAATTCACCATTGCAACAAAACACGTAAATATTATTATTTTTACACTAAAACACTCAATTCAATGTGGACGTATGCCGTTTTCGGCCATTTTTAAAGGAACTCGTTACGGATTTGAGCACTTTTATTTATGCGAACATTTTGAGCATATTTATGAATGTAATGCCGTTTTCGTATTAAAAATCACTTAAGTCGTTATTCACGTAATCATTTGCGTATAAACACTATCACAAAATCAGAATCACTCGCGAGTGCGGCAGGTTGCCTGCATTTCTTGTGTGGAATCTTGCGTCTCGCCCGCTCCTACGACCTGCGAAAGAGACGGTGATATCAATTGGCGATCGAGGCAAAATCAAAACAGGTTACGCATGCAGGTACACGTTTTTTTTATTATCAAAACATCAAGGTCATACAGATTATCAATTCTCGCTAATAAGGTATATAAATTCTTGAACATTCCGGTACGACCACGCGTGACGTGAAGCGACTGGACCGTCCTTCGCGTGTGAGGAATACGCAACGAATGGCGCCAAATGAGATGAAAAAAGCGCCACATTCTAGGGCTGTGGTTTGATTGTTTGAACTTTGGACAAATAATAATACGGAGTTAATTTTTATCGAACATAAAAATACTTAATCCAAAAAATCGACAATACGGTTTTGACAGTCGATGTATAAAACATCTGTAATTAAAAACAAAGTTATCCTTCAGAATAAACTTATCTGTACTTGTTATGAATAACAGTTGATTATAATTTTTGACAGCTGATTTAAATCATTATCATCATCATCAGCCACAGGACGTCCACTGCTGAACATAGGCCTCCCCAAAAGATTTCTAGATCGACCAGTTGGAAAAAATTTGTACAAATAATTAATACTAATCATAAGTTTAAAAACTTAACTGACCGACTTCTAACATGATCTTATCGTGACCAAATTTATATGGGACCACCCTTGAAATAAGCTCTATCGAACACAAAAGAATTTTGAAAATCAGTCCACATTTGGCGGATATCTCGTAACTTATATAAAAATACAGACGAATTGAGGACCTTCTCCTTTTTGGAAATCGGACGAAAATAGGCACCGGCGTGTGGCAACCCTGGAGCGCAGAGCGTGAAAAAAAAACGCGCATTAAACCATTTTGGGTGATTATTGAATGGCCATTTAAAAGTTATTCAGACTATAGATATGTATGTGGGATTAAATGGCATTTAATATAATATTTTGGTTGTATAATATAAGACGTGACTGCCTCGGTGGCGTGGTTGTATTTCGGTACGACTACTGTCCTGAGGTCTCGGGTTCGATCCCCGGGTCGGGCAAAGTGATATTGGATTTTTCCATATCAGCCCGGAGTCTGGAATTTGTGCCCGATATGGTGATAGGCACGCCCCCTATCACATCTGGGACGGAACTAAGCTCGGCGAAATGTGGGTGTTCTAGTTCGCTAGTGCGCCTCTGCCAACCCCTACGGGGATACAGGCGTGAGCTTATGTTATGTGTTATGTTATTAGCAATAGCACTACAAGTCGCCCTGAGGGCCCATTTAATGCTATTCTGATATAATCTTTTGGAAGGCGTCCAAAAGAAAGGACGAGCCATGTTTACATTCAAAATATTCCATCTATACGGAAGCGTATCAAAATAAACTGTAAACGAGAAGACTTTTGGAATTTGTCTATGTGTTGATGCAACTTGCATTCACAGACGTAAAAAATAGATGGACAGAGCACTAGGAACAATTATTTATTTATAAGAAAAACAGACTGACAGACTAAGGAAAGATTTTCTTGTAAAAATTGACTCGGACTAAGTCAAAATCCTCACTGAGTTCGTTACTTTGCCTTAGATGTAAAAATCAGTATGCAAAGTATCGTCTGTATTTTTTAAAAACATACACATAACATTAACATAAGCTCACGCCTGTATCCCCGAAAGGGTAGGCAGAGGCGCACTAGCGAACTAGAACACCCACATTTCGCCGAGCTTAGTTCCGTCCCAGGTGTGATAGGAGGCGAGCCTATCACCATAACGGACATAAATTCCAGACTCACTTTGCCCGACCCGGGGATCGAACCCGAGACCTCAGAACCGTAGTCGTACCGAAATACCACCACGCCATCGAGACAGTCGAGTGTTTAATTTCTTTAGCAAATTATTCTAAATGGATGTTATTTATAGAAGTTATTTGTTAACAGTTACGTGACATTTCACATTAACAACCTGTCTAACACGTTTTAAATGATTTTGCATGTCTGTTATCATTTTTGTGGTCTTTAAACGATTTTATTATCGATATTATATACCTAGATGCACAGTTGACGCTCAGAAAATGGGACAGCAAAGGAGTGCTGAAGACTTCCTTTTCCCTACAGTTGGACGCCGACTGAATTCTAAATTTCTAAAATCAATTAAATTAATGTAAATATGATTATCAATTGTATCGACAATTTGTAAATCAAATTATAAAAAAAAGGAAAAAAGACAAAAAAAAGAAATGGTGACAATTGATGATGAAAAAAATAAGCCCGGAGTTTCTTTCTGCCTTTCATCTTCGGGTCGTCATCCGTAGGTAGCTAGAGAAAGGCTGGTAGGTTAGCTAGGATAGGGCCTCATGCACCAATCCCAACTGCTTCTAGTATTTCCAGTCAATCCCCTGCCACCATTCCTGCCATATGTTATTCCCATATAACCCATTCCCTTACACTCTATTCCTATCTCCCCTTATCACCCTATCTTAGCCATCCCATCGTTATTATGTCCATACTTGCCTGCCTGTCTTCAAATTTATAGCGAGATAATGTAAATTTATTAATCTTAATTTAAAATTTACTTGTGTTGACTTGTCATAAGTGCTTTTTTACATGCCTACGTGATCAATAAATATTTTTTCTTTATAATGCTTGCACATTTCATTTAAAAAGCTGCTTGAAACGTGCGCGTTACATTTGTGTTGGTGTAATTCAAATTTATGATCTTTTTCTTTGTTCTATTTATTATGACAACCGCGATTTTTTTTTAACGATTTTTCGAGAATCGAGGAAAACTCGAACTAAGTGTACTGGGCCGCCTCGTAAATCCAAAAGACGGACCGGGGTCAAAACTAAAAAAAAGTGGCCGCCATTTTCGACCGATTTCCCAAATAGGAATCAATACGTCGGTTTTTTTATGTATGTTACGCGATATCTCCGCCAAATCTGGACCGATTTTCAAAATTTTGTGTTAGATAGAGCATATATCAAGGGTGGTCCCATATAAATTTGGTCACGATCGGTAAATTGGAAATCGGTCAGTTAAGTTTTTAAACCTGTGATTATGTTTTTACCCGATTGACTTCAAGTCGATACCTGAGTCGCTCCGTAGCTTAGACCGATTTTTTTTAGAAAACGCTACTATATTTGCGTGTTTCGACAACCGCTTATTATTGGATAGCTAGTTTCGTATCGCTAATCAAAAAAGACGCTAATGAAAAAAGGCCCTATTACCCACCGTTAGTCAATAATGTTGTTTATTATTATTATTAGAATACACACTTTTACTAAACTTGTATTACCACCATAAAAACATCAACTTTCACCGACGCTAATTCCATAATTATATACGCGATGTTTTTCTACACAAAAAGACATTGCGTGTCTGTCCGTTGTGCAACTCTTACAATATTTGCATATACCGTCTCGTAACGTGGACGTTTTTGTAACACATGAAGCAAGGTGGCCACTGTCCACTTTGATTTACCATATAAAGTGGAATAAGTTGAAACATTGCTCCGAAAAGTTAAAAGTACCCTAAACCGACGTGCATGCATGAAGAATGTAATGAGACTGAATGAGGCGAAAGAGGTGTGTAAGGATCGTAGCAAGTGGAAATCCGTTGTCTCTGCCTACCCCTATGGGAAAAAGGCGTGAGTCTATGTATGTATTGCTTCGAAAACTGGGCTAGCAAAGTTTAAAAAAAACCTCGCAAGTGCATGCTGCATATCTGATCACGAACAGTACAGGGTTCCGTAACAAACTTAAATATAATTTTATTAGACATAATTGACCGACTTCCAAAAAGGAAAAAGTCCTCAATTCGTCTGTATTTTTTTATGTATGTTACGCGATATCTCCGCCAAATGTGGACCGATTTTCAAAATTCTGTTTGTGTTCCATAGAGCTTATTTCAAGGGTGGTCCCATATAAATTTGGTCACGACCGGATTTGAAGTCGGTCCGTTAACTTAAGCAAACGGTCCATAAACTAATATTTACTACCTGTTTTACATAACTAACAACTTCATATAAGATATATTGAAAATAATTTGTAGGATTTTTTTACTTTGGTCGTCAATTACTCATAAAAAAAACAGACTGACACACAGACTAAGCAAAGATTTTCTTGCAAAAAATGTATTTATAGCAGAAACTAGCAAACAAAAATGTGGGTCACACATAACATAAGCTCTCGTCTGTATCCCCGAAGGGTTAGGCAGAGGCGACTAGCCAACTAGTACACCCACATTTCGCCGAGCTTAGTTCCGTCCCAGATGTGATAGGGAGCGAGCCTATCGACATATCGGGCACAAATTCCAGACTCCGGGCTGATATGGAAAAATCCAATAACACTTTGCCCGACCTGGGGATCGAACCCGAGATCTCAGGACGGTAGCAAATGAAAAGGTGGGTCACCTGATAGTAAATGATCTCAACCGCCCATAGAGTTACTGTCTACCAATTACTAAAGAAAAAATAAGTTTCGAGATCTATTTACATGTAAGTTGTCACCGTGTCATAAGAATTAAATAACGTGTAAATACTTATTGATTTTATTGTAAACTAGCTGACCCGGCGAACTTCGTTCCGCCTAACAGTCGATTCTTTATTAATTTTTTGTTTTTTTTTATTATGTTGTAACATGTAAAAGTGTAATGTAACAAGTGTACAGGTTAAAACAAATTAAAAACCAAAGACCGAGATGTTCTCATACAATCTATATATTATTAAAATATCACCAGTATTACAATTATATTATTTTTATTCTTATAAAATAATTACAGAGCGGGTCGTATAAAATAATTACAGAGCGGGTCGTATAAAATAATTACAGAGCGGGTCGTATAAAATAATTACAGAGCGGGTCGTGAGCCTACTGGTTTTGCTATCGTTCAATGCTCGAGTACATTTAATTTTGATGTTATGATAGTAAACTGTTACCACAAATACAAATTTAAATAAAAAACTAAAAGGGGCGCCACCAGCCTCCGGGACAGACTGGAAATAAAATACGGAGGTACCTTCTAAAGGGGTTTGCGGAGTGGAACTCGCAGCCAACTCCGAGCACAACCTCATATAAAATGGGGTGATCCACCAAACACGTGGACACCAACACGACGCGGCCACGCGCTCAGTCACCCACGCAGCCGGCCCTGGACCGCACCTCACCCAGGCAATGCAGTCCAGAACAAGGAGACCATCCAGAAAGGATAGTAATATCCAAGAAGGCCCCTGGAACCAATAAATTCCAGGTTATAACCTTTGAAACACAAAATCACCATGTGATTGGTGACTACAAAGGAAAATACACGTGTCCATACCTTGAGGGAACGCGAAGGATGCCTATAGATGGATGTCCCAAGCTGCCGACCTCAGCCTTAGGACCTTCTCGTTATCCGCTGGTACCGAAGCGCTGCATGAGAGCGCTGTCGGTGTCGAACGGTCTCTGCTGCGGCCCCCGCCTTGAGGCACCAACGAAATCGATGCTCGCAGACCGAAGCTCTCAAGAAAAAAGGGAACGCCCGATTGGGAGGCCGAGCTTTTTATACCTTTGCGCCAGGCAATAGACAAAACTCCATGACGCAAAACAAAAGTCCAAATCACAAATCGCAATTACTAACATGATTAACCATACCGATCGACATCTAAATAACTCAATAACTCATCTGTCAATCTGACAAAACATAATGTCAAATGAACTCTTTTTTTTTTTAATTACCCAAGGAACACGAGTCGTTCTGCCAACGTAGTCTTAACTAATCGATAACATTTTTTTTTTTTTTTTTTTTTTTTTATGTTACAGTACCCCCCTCCCTAGGGAAATTTTGCTTGCAAAATTTAACGCTGGTCCTCCAGCTCTCTACAACCCAAGACCACAACTCTGACCTAAAACAAGCAAAAAAAAACACAAATCAACGGACCGAGTTGCTGGCGACATAGCGAGATGATACGTACCAATCGGGCTATGCGTCCAGCTACTACAGGATACCGGATCTAAAACAACAACAAAAAACTGCCGAGCGTTAGTGAGTGTATTACCATACTCACATAAAATATAACACTCAACATTACAAAACTCGTTACTACTGAGTCGTTGGCGACGCATCGAGGCGAACAGTATCAACCGGGGTGCGCGTCCAACAACTACAGAATCAACAAGAACAAAAAAAATAATTGTATCGAGTGGTAGGTTAGCTACCACACCAATAAAAGGTGACACTCGACACAAAACAAACACCAAAATCGAACCCACGACAATGTGTCGATGGATTCCCTATGCTAACAAAAATAGTTCAGCATAATAAGGCAAATAAAAAAAACACGATACTGCGGCCAGTCACTTGCTTTAAAGCAGCAGAGACTGTATCGCATTACTACTCTCCAAGCCAATCCTAAGACACTATGCTAGCCATTTGCAAAAATACTACGAGCAAATGCTAACAGTCAGGTACTGACTTCCTTATTAAAGGCACTGAGACATTGGCGGCGCAGCGAGATATCCACAAAAATCGGGTTGCGCGTCCAATGACCAGAGAAAAAAGAGAAGAAAGTATTTTAAACTTTCTTGAGGTGCTGGATATGCCAGGACCCCAAATTTTTACCAGTTGCAACACTCTCCAGTTCATAAACCAAGGGGGAGTGTTTGAAAACAACTCTACATTTTTCATAACGAGGTGCTAATTTCGCCATGAAGAATTTCCCCGCATCACTCAAAGGGAAAGTTTTCTTCCAAACAATATCGCCTACCTGATGTTCGGCAGTACTCCGACCTTTATTGTAGTTTCTAGAACTTCGGACGTGAGCCTTTTCCAAAGCAGATTTGTAAAAATATCGTTCAGATTACCCAATTTAGTGGCATAATCGTCACGCGAAGCGCAGGTTAGGCCCACCTGAGAGTTCTTAGGATCTCCGTATACCTTTCCTGAAGCGATCGCTTCACGACCATGCACCAAATAGTAGGGAGTATAACGCGTAGATTCATTTACAGTGTTGTTTAAGGCGAACTGAACTTTAGACAACGTGGTATCCCAGGAACGATGGTCGTCCTTGACTAAAATTGACACAGCCGTCATTACGGTCTTATTATACCTCTCTACGGTGTTAACCTGAGGGCAATAACGAGGTGTTAAATGAATTTGAGGAATGTCGTACTTCTGAAACAAAGCCTTCAAATCACTACCAGTAAATTGCGTTCCATTATCCGCAATTACTGTACGTGGAATGCCGTGTTTAAGAAACACTTCATCCTCAAGACGCTGTGCAATATTTTTACCAACAGCACGTCGAAGGGGAAACAATAAGACATATTTGGAAAAACAACAAACCACACTCAAAATAAACGTATGTCCTAACCTGGAACGCGGCAAAGGCCCTATCAGGTCCATACTTACAGTTTCAAATGGACGTGAGCAGACCTTCGGGTTACCCATCGGACCAGAAGGTGGTTTCTGCGAATGCTTGTACGCAGAACACTGATCACACTCCTTGACAAATTTTATTACATCTTGGTACATGCCTGGCCAAAAGTAGTGTAGAGACAGTCGTTTATACGTTTTGTAAACACCCAAGTGTGACAATTGATCACAATGACACGACCTCACCAAGTCTGATCGTTGGTCAGAAGGGATGACTTCTTTCCAATCAAAATCAGTAGGACAACGAAACTTACTTTTAGAATATCGATAGAGTTTACCATCGGCAATACAATAATTTGGACAAGAGGTGGGAAAATTTTTACATTTTTGAAAAAGGTTGTTATACCATTCACATTTCTGGATTTCCAATACCGGAACAATACGCGATAACGCGTCGGGTACGACGTTTTCCTTCCCTTTGCGATGCACAATTTCGAAATCGTAAGGAGACAAACGACAACCCCAACGAGCTAATCTACCGGTGGGATTAGTTAAATTGAAAAACCATTTTAAGCTAGAGTGATCGGTAACTATCCTAAAACGTGGACCTCCCTCCAAATAAGGTCGAAAATGTTCAACTGCAAACACTACTGCTAGCGCCTCTCTTTCGGTAGCCGAATAATTGCGTTCCGCCCTATTCAAAGACCTGCTGGCAAAAGCAATAGGGTGTTCAAGTCCATCCTCCAAAACTTGGGTTAAAGTGCCCCCAATACCATACCCAGATGCATCACAGTGCACAGTAAAAGCTCTGGTGAAATCTGGACAAGCCAGAATAGGAGCAGAGACCAAGGCAGACTTTAATTCATGAAACGATAGATCAGCTTCCTCAGACCAAACAAAAGGAGGAGCGTTTTTTCGGGTACTAGTTAAAGCGTGTAGCGGAGCAGCTATTGAACTAAAATTCTTGATAAATCTACGATAATATGAAGCGGTCCCCAAAAACATCTTCACATCCCTACGACAGGACGGAGTCGGGTAATCCACAATAGATTTAACCTTTGCTGGATCCGTACGTAAGCCTCTTTCGTCAACCACGTAGCCCAAATATTTCAATTCGCTACGAAAAAACTGAGATTTTGAAAAATTTACAGTCAAATTGGCTGATCTTAACCTGTCCAAAACCTGGGAAAGCAATGAAATGTGATCCTCAAACGTCGAACTGGCAACTACTATATCATCCAAATAAACGAAAATGCGACCATTAAATTCAGGGCCAAACAATTTGTCCATCAAACGCTGCTGCGTAGCAGGTGCTCCTGTCAAACCAAAACACATAACTTTGAATTGGAAAAGACCGCGACCTGGCACAGTAAATGCGGTGCGCTCTCTCGAACGAGGATCTAGTGGTATTTGCCAAAATGCACTTTTTAAATCAATTGATGAAAGAAATTTCGCGTCTCTAAGGCGATCTAAAATACTAGAAATGTAAGGCAAAGGATAGGCGTCATGCTTGCTCACTGAATTCAATTTGCGACTGTCGATACAAAAGCGAAGTTCACCGTTCGACTTAGGCGTGAAAAGGGTGGGGTTATTCCAAGCACTAGTGCTAGGTTCCACCACATCCTGTTTCAGCATTTCATCTAACTGCCTATTTAGTTCCACTAGGCGATGGGGTGAAATAGGATAATAACGCTGTTTAATGGGCAGACAGTCACCCGTATCAATGGTGTGAGAAACCAACTGCGTTCGCCCTAAACCTTTTTCCTCAAAAGATATGCTATTAAATTGACTAATAATATTATCGGCAACCACTCGTTGATCCGAACTTAAATTATTAAACGAAAGCAAGTGCACTTCCGACACGGTAACTTCACAACCTCCTGGCGAGCTTAAAGAGAATTCCTGGAATAAGCGAGGAGCTATGTTAAAAGCCTTCCAGAAGTCGACTCCCAAGATAAGTGAGGAAGTTACATCCGGTACTGCATAAAATTTTATAACTCGGGTCTGGTCTCGAACTTTGACCGGTAAGAACAAACAACCGAGAACCTTAGCCTGGGAGTTGTTAGCGGTAGCGATGTGCGTACAATCGGCACAAACTTCAAGAGAACAACCCCATGATAAAAATAAATCAGACAATTCTGAACCCAAAATAGATATAGATGCACCAGAATCTAATAAACCATTAAATATCGTATCATAGATTTCTACGGATATATGTGGACGCTCATCCCTATAAAATTGACCATGCGGTACCGACGAAACACACGGCGAGACAAAAGCGTTAAGCTTCGTTACATTCGCACTACTCTCAGCTGCATTGATGGTATTCTCAGAAATACCACAATGAGAACCATTTGGTCTTTTATCGTGACGGTACCGGTTATCTAGTTTTTTGGTTTATTAGAAGTCTTTCTGAGATCAGAACCCTTCACAGAACATTCCGGACAAGTGCGACTTGTGAAACCCTTTTTGCCACAACGGAAACACACTTTTTCTCGGGAGGGACAATCCCTCAGACTATGGGTGTTAACCCTACAACGCAGACAAGGATTTGTAACACTAGCCACTTCTACTCGGGGTTTTGAACTCCCTGCGTAACATAAGTCCCTAGCCAAGGAACAAGACGAGGGTTTCGGAGGCTCAATAAAAGAATCCGAGCGTTGCCAACTATCTTCCAGGCAACGGCAAACTCTCTTCAGTGCGGGCAAGTCTTTAACGGTATGGAGAGCTAATGGCACTGAATATTTGGGTTGAATACCATTAACAATAATGTCAAATCTTTCGTCCTCAGGAAGCGGAGTGCTAAGTCGCCCGAAATAATTCTGCATGACACTTATATAGGTAGAGATTTTCTCCGTACGACCCTGGGTACGATTGCGAATCTCCTTCAGCAAACGACGATCAAAATCGTAGGGCAAAAATTCGTCTATCAAGGCCTGCTTCAATTCTTCCCAAGAAAAAATACTATCCTTAATCCCTCTGTACCACGTTAAAGCTTCTCCATCAAATAACTCGACCGCAGAAGCGAAACGGTTAGCGACTGAAATGGTACGAGCATCACAAAGTTCCTCAAGACGTTGCAGAAAAACTTTAATACACGATTTGCCATCATATTTTAAATTCAGAGAACTCACCATTTGGCTCTTATGTCTCACCACTGAAGCCTCAGGAACTGGTGCACACGCCTCAGCACTCTTAGACTGGGCAGGACCTGCCTGAAATCCAGCAACCATAGTGTCAAGTGAGGATAAGATTTTATTAAGCCTTAAGGTACAATCCCTATATGTGGCAACCTCAGAATCTATAGGTACAATACGTGACAAACGGTGGTATAAATGATGTGACAACGCTTGGGCACGGTTTAAAAATTTTAAAGTTTGTGAACGCTTAGGTTCAAAAATTGAACGAGATAGCTCTTCCAGTTTTCCATTTACAATTTTTAATTCCTCCTTAATATCACCCTCAAATGTATCAATAGAACATGGAGGTAACTCCTTAGCTAATTGCCTAATTTGAAGTCTTAAACTTTTAACATCAGTGGCCGGGGCAACATCCCGAACCATGACTTCATACTGCAATTCATCCTTAAGTAAAAGATTAAAACAAATAGGACGTTCCTCCAACATGTTGATACAATTGATTTGAAATATGTTACACAATAAACAATACAAGCTCAAATAAAATAATTAAATTAAAATTTAAAATTATTTTTTAAGTTGAGGGTAGTTATAAAAATTCTGGTACAAAATTTCTAAGTTGAAAATTATTAATTTAAATTTGCATTATAACAATTGAAATTTAATTTTATTAATACAAATCAATATTATTTTTAGATTCAGAAAAGCACAAAATAAGGTCATACAATATTCACGGACAATACACAATCATTCACAACCTGTGTAAATGATTGTGAATGATGTTATTTCACTTTTAAATATATTAACATGTGGTATAACAAATTATTTTAGTTACAAAATCATAAACATCAGTAAACGAGCAATGAACTATTCACCATAGCGGAATGACATGGCAAATGCTTCCAGTATTAAAAAGAAAGAAAGCAAGCCCCTACGTTGGGTAGCCACTGTAACATGTAAAAGTGTAATGTAACAAGTGTACAGGTTAAAACAAATTAAAAACCAAAGACCGAGATGTTCTCATACAATCTATATATTATTAAAATATCACCAGTATTACAATTATATTATTTTTATTCTTATAAAATAATTACAGAGCGGGTCGTATAAAATAATTACAGAGCGGGTCGTATAAAATAATTACAGAGCGGGTCGTATAAAATAATTACAGAGCGGGTCGTGAGCCTACTGGTTTTGCTATCGTTCAATGCTCGAGTACATTTAATTTTGATGTTATGATAGTAAACTGTTACCACAAATACAAATTTAAATAAAAAACTAAAAGGGGCGCCACCAGCCTCCGGGACAGACTGGAAATAAAATACGGAGGTACCTTCTAAAGGGGTTTGCGGAGTGGAACTCGCAGCCAACTCCGAGCACAACCTCATATAAAATGGGGTGATCCACCAAACACGTGGACACCAACACGACGCGGCCACGCGCTCAGTCACCCACGCAGCCGGCCCTGGACCGCACCTCACCCAGGCAATGCAGTCCAGAACAAGGAGACCATCCAGAAAGGATAGTAATATCCAAGAAGGCCCCTGGAACCAATAAATTCCAGGTTATAACCTTTGAAACACAAAATCACCATGTGATTGGTGACTACAAAGGAAAATACACGTGTCCATACCTTGAGGGAACGCGAAGGATGCCTATAGATGGATGTCCCAAGCTGCCGACCTCAGCCTTAGGACCTTCTCGTTATCCGCTGGTACCGAAGCGCTGCATGAGAGCGCTGTCGGTGTCGAACGGTCTCTGCTGCGGCCCCCGCCTTGAGGCACCAACGAAATCGATGCTCGCAGACCGAAGCTCTCAAGAAAAAAGGGAACGCCCGATTGGGAGGCCGAGCTTTTTATACCTTTGCGCCAGGCAATAGACAAAACTCCATGACGCAAAACAAAAGTCCAAATCACAAATCGCAATTACTAACATGATTAACCATACCGATCGACATCTAAATAACTCAATAACTCATCTGTCAATCTGACAAAACATAATGTCAAATGAACTCTTTTTTTTTTTAATTACCCAAGGAACACGAGTCGTTCTGCCAACGTAGTCTTAACTAATCGATAACATTTTTTTTTTTTTTTTTTTTTTATGTTACAATGTCTAAAATAAACGTAGCCTAAGTTACTCCTTATTACATCAGCTACCTGCCATTAAAAGTCCAGAGATTAGCCGGAACAGTCAGACAAAAATTGAAAAAAAATGTTATTTTGGTTTATATCATCATGATCATCATCAGCCACAGGACGTCCACTGCTGAACATAGGCCTCCCCCAAAGATTTCCAGATCGACCTGTTGGAAGCGGCCTGCCAGCATTGGTGTATATATACCGTAATATATTCATATACATGTAGTAAAAAACGGTTATTTCAACGTTACAAACAGACACTCCAATTTTATTTATATGTATGTATGATGTATAGATACGGTGTTTTACTTATAATAATACTAGAATATATAGAAGATGCCTAATTATTATAGATAGGATTTTTCCTTCGCAAAGTCGCCATTTTGGTTTCGTTCCATACATAAGAAACGCATCATATTTTCGTGGATATGCCCCGTCCTCTAACTTCTTTTGTCTAAGCTTGAGTGAGTGCTTTGAGTGGTAGATCCACGCTGTAGACAGTAACGTCTACAGCACGAATGGGCCGGCTCGACCGGTGATACCACTGTCTCACAGAAAAACGACGTAAAGTGGCAGCTTGCGTTTCGTTCGGCGAGTGAGATTTCCGGTGGCCCATTCCCCCTTCCTTTCCCAACCCCTTTTCCCTGCCCTTCCATTTCCTCTTTTTAGGTTGGCAACGCACCCATGGTTCTTTTTGTGTGTTGGGTTTCTATGGGCGGTGGAGATCACTTACCATCAGATGACCCATCTGCTGGTTTGCCAGTCTTTGATATAAAAAAAAGCTGTCTACAAAGTGGCTGTACCATATATCGTTTATCGCAACCGTTAACCGGTTTATGTTAAGTTTCAATCAGTGGCGTGCATTTCATATAGACAAAGATCCATGATAAGTTACTAAAATTACATAACGAAAGAAAAAAATGGTCACCAAAAAGAGTTTTTCAAACAACGCTGGGTGTATTATTTTTAATCGACCTAAAAATGATCATGATGGTTAAAGTAAAACAAGAATAAATTGAAGAAAATAATTATGCAAGATTTTTGTCTACCCTAATTTAAATGCCTGTGCACGTCACTGGTTTCAATGAGTATCATATCGCGGTTACGAGGCGCCGACATCTGACACCGCACGCTTCAGAGAACACCCATTGCAAATTCATTCATAACTTCATCATTAAACAGCCTCTTGCGAATAGACTGTCCAGCAGGCTGTGACACTGTGAGTTCGATTCCCGCACCGCGACAAATGTTTGGTTAGCATCAGTACCCCTAGTATGAGTTTATTTTGACAGTTCTCGATTCTCGAAATCGACGATAGTTTGCGTTTTGTCCATACATTTGACTAGCAGCGCCACTTTGCGGAAACTACAATGAACTAGCGAGTAGCCGGCTGTGAAGCGAGAGGCCGCGGGTTCGATTCCCGCATAAGACAAATGTTTGTGTGGCCCATAGATATTTGTTTCAAGTCTGGGTGTTGTGAGAGCAAAAGTCTCTCATAGTCTCTGACACCCACGATACAGGTTATACCTAGTGTGGGGGCAAGACTAAGTGTGTGACTAGCGGGTGGATTTATTTATTATGTATCTATATGTAATTATATAGGTACATCGCAACGATAGCTCAGTTGGAAATGGTACGGATTGCCGAGACAAGTGTCGGAGGTTCGAGACCTACCCCAAAATGGAGCACCTATGTCTTTTCTATGTTAAGTGTGTTTTCTTTTTGAAATATCGCTTGCTATAACGGTGAAGGAAAACATCGTGAGGAAACCTGCATACCCGAGAATTTCTGCACAAGAATTTGGAAGGTATGTGAAGTGTACCAACCCGCATTAGGCCAGCGTGGTAGACTAAGGCCTAACCCCTCTCATTAGTAGAGGAGGCCCGTGCCCAGAAGTGGGACAGTAATATTACAGGGCTAATATTATGTACTTATATACTTATTATTATTAATATTCCTAGCCTCCGTGGCCGACTGCCTCCGTGGCGTGGTGGTATTTCGGTACGACTACGGTTCTGAGGTCTCGGGTTCGATCCCCGGGTCGGGCAAAGTGATATTGGATTTTTCCATATCAGCCCGGACTCTGGAATTTGTGCCCGATATGGCGATAGGCTCGCCTCCTATCACATCTGGGACGGACCTAAGGCGAATGTGGGTGTTCTAGTTCGCTAGTACGCCTCTGCCTACCCCTTCGGGGATACAGGCGTAAGCTTATGTTATGTTAATATTCCTAGCTTAAAAGATGGACGGAACCATCTTTTTTTACGTCCATGCAGGTGACCCATTTGCTCGTTTGCTCTTACATAAAAAAAACTATGCCGAGGCAGGCTCAATATCTTTACAAATAAGTCAAGATCACACGACATTAGATTGCATGTCACTAGTATTACACAAGACACCAATACGCTTTGAAACTGTTCAATACATACATGCATATTCATACAATTTACACAACGTCGCGTCTGACATGTGTGCTAACCTTTACACCGTTGATCTTTGGGTTCCATATGCTTTAAACGGACTTAAAAAGGGAAGGTTTTCAATTCAATATTGTCTTTTTTTTCTACCTGCCTTTATCCCACCTTAAAGTGGGGTCGGCGCAACAAACTTTTTCAAGCATGTAACAGAACGGATTTGGGTACACGGCCACACAACCATTTGTCTCAATGCAGGAATCAAACCCACGGCCTCACTTCACAGCCGGCTACTCGCCCGCTGCGCCACGGAGGCTGTTTGGTGGAGAAGCGCGTAAATGTATAAGGGACATGGTTTTAGGCGATGTCGTAAGGAACCTCGTGCACGCAACATGTCCCTTCAAATGTAAAGTTAATGTTAATTTTAAACATTTTGTCATCGTCGGTTCAAATACTTAACTAGTGTTGCTACTATTATATTTAGCACTAGTTTTGCTGTATTTACCGCCTCCTTGGTCTAGTGGCAGCGTATGTGGGCTGAGAACCGGGAGGTCGAGGGTTCGATTCCCAGGTCGGGTAGATGTTTTCGCCCGGGACTGGGCCCCTAGATAGGTTTGATGTCGAAGCAGCCGGTCGTAAAAACTATGCCAAATCTTTTCTGCAACATGCTTAAAAAAACGGATCCGGAAGACCTCACATTGAGGTGAGATAAGTCTCGATAAAAAGAATAATGTTGAGACGAGTTATATTTGGTTTCAGAGGTTTGGAAGGATTTGGCTTAGTTTTTACGACCGGCCGCCTGCCTGACGTCAACCAAATAAGTAACGTAAACAATAAGGCTCAATTGCACCACTATTATTAACCTAGAGTTAGTCCTAACCGCAAGTTAAGTTACATGTCATTCATACATTTTCTGTCAATTTAGCTTGCGATTAGGACTAACCCTAGGTTAATAATAGTGGTCCAATTGAGCCTTAGTGTAATATCTTGTTTTCGCCCGACTTCCAAAAAGGAGAAGGTCCTCAATTCGTCGGTTTTTTTTATGTATGTTACTCGATATCTCCGCCAAATGTGGACCGATATTCAAAATTATTTTTATGTTTGATAGAGCTTATTTCAAGGGTAGTCCCATATAAATTTGGTCACGATTGAATTTGAAGTCGGTCTGTCAAGTTTTATTTTAATTTATAACATTTGCGTAAACGTAAGAAAACATACATATGTGATAACTTGTTTTTGTGTGTCACATCTCTAGTTATTGCGACCTTCACCCGTGTTGATGTGGGTACAAGGCTCATGGACACTCGTAATGGGGGCTTGTTTTAAACTTTTAACTTAAAAACATGTACCAGTTAAATTATACATGCATACTTGAAAAACTTAATTTCCAATTCATCTTTTATTCTGTTTGAGTAATTTCTATGTGGTTATAAACACAGTTTTGCAGGCACCTCTGAATTGTTTACAAGAATTCCGAATATGTAGTTTACCAACTCGCATTAGACCAGCGTGGTAGACTAAGGCCTTACCCCTCTCATTAGCAGAGGAGGCCCGTGCCCAGCAGTGGGACAGTAATATTACAGGACTAATATTATTATCATCCGCGTTGTCTATTAACAGACATACAACATGAAACTGACTGCTTCGGTGGCGTGGTATTGTGTGCACGGTACGGCTGCCGTCCGGCCCAGGGTGCCTAGTTTGTAAAACGAAATCCGCAGTTGCAGACTTCGTTTCGGACGTTTTGCTATTCTATCGCCCGAATGGTCAAACGCTGCTCAACTTTAACGACTTCTTATATTGATTTTCGCCATACAATTTTGACAGATAAGGCGGCCTTAAGTGTATGAACATTCGGCGGAATGTGGCCGATGTACGATTCACGTGTCCGACCGATATCGGTGCTATAAGTTTCGTTTCGGAGAATGCTATGCTGTAAACCGTTTGACAGCCCACTCTTCGATGTTTGACATTTATTTGATCCACGAGCATCTATATTAGTCTGTGCGGTAGAGTATCGGTCCCTTTTTTTTTTATAACAAGATGTCTGACTAGCTATTTTTGTGAGTAATGGATTTATTAAACACTGTCGTTGGCAAAATCATCAAACTTTGATGAAGGCCATATTTTAAATAAAGAAGAAGAAGAGTATCGGTCCGATATCGTTCACCCGATAACGTGAAATAAAAGACACCCTGAGGTCTCGGATTCGATCCTCAGGTCGGGCGGTGTCTGGAATTTGTACCCTACATGACGATAGGCTCGCCTCCCATCACATCTGGGACGGAACTAAGCTCGGCGAAATGTGTGTGTACTAGTTCTCTAGTTCGTCTCTGCCCACCCCTTCAGGGATACAGGAGTGAGCTTATGTTATGTTTTATACATATTTATTTTTTATCATCTGAGCTATGGCTAAGCTCTCAATGTTGTATAAGTATATTAATTGAATCTGTAATAACTTTTACAGCACAAACGGGCCGGCTCGACCGGTTCAATACCACTGTCACAGAAAACCGATGTAAAGTGGCACCTCGCTGCTGTTTCTTTCGGGGAGTGAGATCTCCGGGGGTCATTTCCTCCCCTAGTTTCCAATCCCTTTTCCCCTCTTTTAATGTTAGCAACGCATGATTATTTTGGTATAAATGTCTATGGGTGGAAATCACTTACCGCGGGCGACCCGCCTAGCCTGTTCGTTCACCAGTCTCTACTATACAATTTCAGACACAAATAAACGCAATCTGAAACGTATACAGTATACACCGTTAATCTAACCAAGTGACCTCTATACGCGAGTCTAAAACCATTAAAAACTGTACAAAATTCATATTGGATCGATATCGATTGCCAGGCCGATCGCTTCTAGCTCGATTCTACTTAGGGTTGCCACTTTACGAAAAAAAAAACGGGGCACTCCTTGGGGACTCCCGACAGAAATGAAAACTAAGTAACTTGTGAATTATATCGTCGAGCTATTAGATTATTATTTTTGATTTGTAAAGCAGCGATAGCTCAGTTGGGAATGGTACGGACTGCCGAGACAAGTATCGAAGGTTCGAGACCAACCCCAAAATGGAGCATAAACATCTGATTTTTCTATGTTAAGTGTATTTTCATTGTGAAATATCGCTTGCTATAACGGTGAAGGATAACATCGTGAGGAAACCCTGCATACCCGAGAATTTCTTCACAAGAATTTCGAAGGTATGTGAAGTCTACCAATCCGCATTAGGCCAGCGTGGTAGACTAAGGCCTGATCCCTCTCATTAGTAGAGGAGGCCCGTGCCCCGCTTCGGGACAGTAATATTACAGGGCAAATATTATATTATTATATTATATTTAACGCATTCGCCAGCCCTATTCACGGTCAATTTGTCAGAGTGCATTGTGTACGATGCGGTTCATTTGACGAGGCTCAGATGCTCTGTGACCGTGGAGACATCTCAAGATGATCAGAGTGAGGAGTGGTCGAGACTCGGGAGTTAAGGAGTGGCCACATAAAGGCTGCTTATATGTACTAGGATTACATACATACATAGACTCACGCCTTTTTCCCATAGGGATAGGCAGAGGATTAGGTACTAGGATTAAGTTTGTCTAAAACTTAAATGCAAAGGGCCTTATTCATAAAAACAGTTTAACTGAGCAAATGGTAACGAATAGCCTGTCCCTTTTATTTTCAAACAATGTGACACAAGGAACTGACTGGACTGACTGCCTCGCACAGTGTGTTATTTGGCTAAATTGGTAACATGCCTTTTTATTTTTTCATATGATAGGATGTGCCCATTGAAAGCCTAATGTCGAATCCCGATGAATTTATCTTAACTAGTTTAGGAGATATGATTTTTTTTGTGAAGGGTCAATGACCTCATAGAAAAAGGTACTTCTCTATAAAAACCCAAGTATATGAAGAATACCATAATCGACAACGAGAAATAATGAAACCAATTACAATACCCAATATATATAAAACTCATCGATGTAACTAAGAATTTAACGCAGTGATTAATGTTGGCGTAAATTATAGATTTTACGTAATTTCTCAGTTCCAAGTTAAATTCTGCATTATATTTTTACTTTACAATGTGGAAAATCCAATTGCTTACAATAGTACGAAAATTTATACGATTTAAGTGCAGGATCGTTGAGTTATTGAATTTCTTAAGTTTTTTTAAAAAATCTATGGAAACAGGGTTGGCAAAAAGAAGTTGTTAAATAATGATTAAGTTAAATTGTACAGAACTTATATTTATGTTCTCAACACTTTATTATTAGGTACATTAAACAAAAATAAGGTGACTTGGGACAATTAGGCAGAAGTTTTCTTTAATGTAATAACTAGTAATTGCTAGCTAAATTCTCCATTGACTAGTACTGGTCAACCACTGGAGGTGCAGATATATGAATGCTTCAATACGTCTTCTTGTTTTAAATGTACCTCTGTAGAATAAGATGTGGATGGTAGAATTGGGGACACAAGTTGGGTCTGCACCATTATACCTTCATTCGGTGCCTCTGTAAAGTCAAGATCAAAAGGTGCAGACAACCATGTCTTATTTTTTTTTATGAATGCAAGTTTCTTGCGATGGCAATTTTTGTAAAGCTTTTCGCATTTACTGGTAAATTTTGATATCATATCTTTATAATTTTGTGATTGTAATATATTGCTTGGGATACCTTGTGGGTAAAAAGCATCCATAATAATTGTGGTACGTTCATCTAGTGTAAGATCCAGAGGTCTTACTTTGGGTCCACGTAGGCGTGCGCTATTTTCCAATAGCTGGAAAACTTCCAAACGTGTCAAGTTAAGGACACGATTGGACAATGCGCATTCATCTCCTAATATTACTGCTGATACTCCCGGAGAGGGAAGAGTATAAACAGTTGCCACTCGCTGACCAGCATGAGGGTTGGCGCCCTCATGCCCCTCTTGCATTAAGTCCTCCGGTCGAAGCCCGGAAGGACATCCCCCAGCAGAATGGGTCGGTGCCTGCTGAGGCAAAATAGCGCCATGGGTCTTTGCCGGCTCCATGACGCCTCACCCCCGCTTCTCCAGATATCATGTTTAGATACAGGGTTTTAGCATTTGCTTAACGAGGGCGGACACCTTCCCTGTACCACATGACATCTTTCATCGAAGATTATACATACACTAGTTAAAAATATTTTGAACGTTTTAGGGTGAAATTTTTATTACTTATTAAACAAATCTTTATTCGAATAATTTATATATTATACAAGGTCATTACTCCGAAATTTTATAATATGAACGGCGACTATTATAATATATAAAATACTACTATGCTGTACGATATAAATTGAGAATTGGTATTATTTATACTGAAACATGTTGATGTGATAACCCTAACGTATAAATTAAAAATTCAATAACTCTGGTATCCTGCCCTCGTCACATTTAATATTTAGTACCGTGATAATACCCAATATAATTATAATTTTGAAGTAGAAAGAAAATGCGGAACTTGCAAGAATTTTGAGGAAAAAATATTTTTTAAAAGTTATAAAAAGTCAAATATGAAACGCTATATGCTTTTTTTTTTAATTTCTTTTAAATACAATTTATACTTTTATATGTTTTCTAATCGAAAATAACATATTTAAAAAAAAATAGAAATGCATTGACGCGCAAAATCGTTTCTATGGTTTTTTCTATGGCTTTCAGAAACATTTCTTATCTCCTGAACTAGTGAAGAGAAATTCATCGGGATTCGACATAAGGCTTTCAATGGACCCAACCTATCACATGAAAAGATAAAAAGGCGTGTTACCAACTCACCCAAATAACACACTGTGCCTCGGTGGCGTGGTAGTATTTCGGTACGACTACGGTTCTGAGGTCTCGGGTTCGATCTCCGGGTCGGGCAAAGTGATATTGGATTTTTCCATATCAGCCCGGAGTCTGGAATTTGTGCCCGATTATGGCGATAGGCTCGCCCCCTATCACATCTGGGACGAAACTAAGCTCGACGAAATGTGGGTGTTCTAGTTCGCTAGTGCGCCTCTGCCTACCCCTTCGGGGATACAGGCGTCAGCTTATGTATGTATGTATGTAAATTGAGAACCTCCGTTTTTTTAAAGTATAAATTCAATGAATATTCGATCAAAATTGATTTGGATTGTATATTTGAACCCCAAACTTCGCCAAGCCTAGACAGCTGCCACTACACCATAGAGACAGTTTATAAATTCCAATAATACACAACAATCGATATATAAAAATGCGTCGTAATGTAAGTATGTGTGTAAACAATAACACTGCGGTGAGACAATGGAAGGATACTCGTATAAATCCTCACTCATTGAGGAAGCGTCCCACTGAAAGCTATGCTATTGGCGTTATTTTATAGCACTAGTGTAGAGTTGAGACTAGAACTAACGATTACGTTCTTCGTCTTCTAATTCGACTGCACTGCGCATCAGTAGCTCAATCATGAGTTTGTTGGCGTATTTACACGAGCGAGGACGTAAAATATTTGTATGGAAAACGTCAGTTCCCCGCGTAACCGCTAGAGGCGTTCGAGTGTTTGTCATACAAATATTATACGGAGTCGCTAGCGAGTAATGTAAAAAAACTCATGGTTGGCCTACAGGTATACCTAGTGTAGTCACTCTGCCGTGCTCGGCTAAAAATAATCCCACTCCAATATCAACACACTTTTAAACTGTTGCAGAAAATATTTAGCTTAGATTTTACAACCGTCTACGCACCTTACTACAACAGTCTCTAAGGATTACGAAAAATGCTTAAGCTATAGTTGTATAAACTTATTTTGTGTGTGCTGACTACAAACAGTTTAAAATTAATAGAGTATTAAATATCGATATTATTCTGTGAACTTTTCTTCGTACTTAAGAATTTTATCTATAGAATGAACATCGACTAAGTCAAAGAAACGAACTCTGAGAGAATTTGGAATTTTTAAATCGAACTTCGACTTAGTCCGAGCCATTTCTTAAAATAAAAACAGACTGACAGACAAAGCAAAGGTTTTCTTCTAAAAGAATACTCGGACTAAGT
Source organism: Clanis bilineata (assembly GCA_036417725.1). Lineage (NCBI taxonomy): Eukaryota > Metazoa > Arthropoda > Insecta > Lepidoptera > Sphingidae > Clanis > Clanis bilineata. The sequence continues at coordinate 2,302,749 of CM071165.1, forward strand.
CAAAATTCCTTCAAAAATTCCAAAACCTCACTAAGTTCGTTTCTTGGACTTAAACTTAGTCGAAGTTCTCAGCCTTATCTCTATAGATCTCAGCTTTAGAACTGTCTGACATTTAATATAGGTATTAGAGTGGTAGTAGTAGTAGGTGTTAAATCTTTGGGGGAGGCCTATGTTCAGCAGTGGACGTCCTGTGGCTGATGATGATGATGATGATTAGAGTAGTATTGGATGCAAGTCGCTTCCAACAGGTCAATCTGGAAATCTTTGGGGCCTATGTTCAGCAGTGGACGTCCTGTGGCTGATGATGATTAGAGTATATTTAAAATTATTTCATTTGTGTCCATAGCTTGTGTATAGCATCGCATTGCTATGGGACATGACCCTGGGGCGCACGCGCGGTAGACTATACAAAACCACACACACAAACGGTTGCCACATGACAATCGCTCTTCAGTTACCTGAGACTAGTATATAAGTACATATAGGTACATAATCATAGAATATTATACCCCACAGGCTATGGAGTAGAGCGATATATGTTTTGGGTTCAATTCCCGTTTTTTATAGCACAGATTGGCAAGCCTCGCTTCCTTGATCTAGTGGTAGCGTGTATGGGCTGTGAACTGGGAGGTCGTGCTTTCGATTCCCAGGTTGGACAAAAGCAAATTTTTTTAATTTTATTTGCCCGGGACTGGTTCCCTCAGAGGGGTTTGACGTCAAGCAGGCGGCCGGTCGTAATAACTAAACCAAATTCTTTTTGCAACATACTTGAAAAAGTATTTTGCGCCGACCCCACATTAAGGTGGGATAAGGGCAGGTAGAAAGAAAAGACTGGCAAACGAGCACATGGGTCACCTGGTGGTAAGTGATCTATCTCCTCCGCCCATAGACAAGACAAAAAGAATTATAGGTGCATTGCCAACCTAACGGGAGGGAAGGGAATGGGAAAGGGAGGGGGGGAACTGGGCCACCAGAAATCTCACTCATCGAACGAAACGCGACAGCAAGCTGCCACTTTACGTCGGTTTTCTGTAAGACAGTGGTATCAAACCGGTGGAGCCGGCCCATTCGTACTGTAGACGTAACTTTCTACAGCGTGGCTCTACCACTCAACATGCTTGTGAATTTTTTGGACAGACTTCCAAAAAGGTGAAGGTCCTCAATTCGTTTTTTTATGTATGTTACGCGATATCTCCGCCAAATGTGGACCGATTTACAAAATTATTTTTGTGTTCGAGAGAGTTTATTTCAAGGGTGGTCCCATATAAATTTGGTCACTATCGGATTTGAAGTCGGTCCGTTAAGTTTTTAAACTTGTAATTATCCTAAATACAGCGGGTATGCAAATCAAACATATCTTAAGTTTATATCAAGATATATGCAGGACTCGGGAGTCATAAGTCATGACACATTGTCTAATCAAATTCACTACAATAAAGTGTATAAACAATGAATCTATGTTATGAAATGTGATACATCCTTTAGCACAATGATTTGCCCTAAAATATTCAACTAAGATATATTATGATTGATGCGTTAGTTTTTTCGAGTTCCAAAAAGGAGGAGGTCCTCAATTCGTCTGTATTTTTTGTGTTCGGTAGAGCTCGTTCTAAGGCTGAGATTTTACTCTATAGAGCGAACTTCGACTAAGTCCAAGTCAAAGAAACGAACTCGGTGAGGATTGAAATCCTTTAAGTTTCTTTTCTTTCTTTCTGCCTTTCTTCTTCGGGTCGTCATCCGTAGGTAGCTAGAGAAAGGCTGGTAGGTAAGCTAGGATAGGGCCTCACGCACCAATCCCAACTGCTTCCAGTATTTCCAGTCAATCCCCTGCCACCATTCCTGCCATATGCCATTCCCATACAATCCATTCCCTTACACTCTATTCCTATTTCCCCTTATCACCCTATCTCAGCCATCCCATCGTTATTATGTCCATACTTGCCTGCCTGTTGTCAAATTCAAATAATATATAATGTAAATTATATTAATCCTAATTTAAAAATTTACTTGTGTTGACTTGTCATAAGTACTTTTTTTACATGCCTACGTGATCAATAAAGATTTTTATTTTATTTTTATTAAACTTGTGATCATTTCAGTATATGGAAACACACCGCATCCATCCGCCATTTGATCGTTAACACGGTTCGTTTATCCACGATCCTTCCTGCCTTTATGTAGACAATGGGTTCCAGCGTAACTCTATTGTGAAACAACGAAATGCTTCTTGTGACATGCGTATACCTTGATATAAAACTATTTTTACGGATTCTATCACGATTTGGTTTTAATTATTTTTATGCCCGACGTTTCGAAACGAAAAGTAAATGTCGAACGAAACGAAACGTCGGGCATAAAAATGAAAACCAAATCGTGGTAGAAACATAACATACATATAAGCTCACGCCTGTATCCCCGAAGGGGTAGGCAGAGGCGCACTAGCGAACTAGAACACCCAAACTTCGCCGAGCTTAGTTCCGTCCCAGATGTGACAGGGGGCGAGCCCAATGCCATATCGGGCACAAATTCCAGACTCCGGGCTGATATGGAAAAATCCAATACCACTTTGCTCGACCCGAGGATGAGACCTCAAAACCGTAGTCGTACCGAAATACCACCACGCCACCGAGGCAGTCTTTCATATACCTATAATACCTTTATATTCAATACACGAAGTTTCCAAACACTAAACAAACTATGATGAAGCCTTATGAAGACAAAACGAGTGTTTAAGCCGATTGAAATAAATCGACAACGCTATGTATTGTGTTTGTATTCATAAACAATAGGCAACTTGCATGTAATTTTATTTTTTCTTTATTGTAAAGAACTAGGTCTCAAATAACACACTAGAAACAAAAAAAATAAAATATTCACAAATCCAGATCGACCTGTTGGAAGCGGCCTTCCTGCGATCTTTGGGGGAGGCCTATGTTCAGCAGTGGACATCCTATGGCTGATGATGATGATGATGATGAGGCACAAATCATTTAATTATCACAAGTCAAAATATACTTACGAAACCCCGAGCTAATAACTGACCGACTTCCAATTTACCGATCGTGACCAAATTTATACGTGACCACCCTTGAAATAAGCTCTATCGAACACAAAAAGAATTTTGAAAATCGGTCCACATTTGGCGGAGATATCGCGTAACATACATAAAAAAAAAACAGACGAATTGAGGACCTTCTCTTTTTGGAAATCGGTCGAAAAAGGACGTGATTTTTTTTTATCCGGGCACGGCAAAGTGACTACACTGCACCTGATGGTAAGCGTAGTGCAGTCCAAAAAAACTAGCGACCACTGACAAACACTGGATTTATCAATGGTCGTCAAAATCATGCCGGCCTATTTATGTTTCTTCACTCTGCCACCGCGTAGAAATGTTGAAATTGTTTCTTTAAATAACATAACATAAGGTCACGCCTGTATCCCCGAAGGGGTAGGCAGAGGCGCACTAGCGAACTAATACACCCACATTTCGCCGAGCTTACTTACGTCCCAGATGTGATAGGGGGCGAGTCTATCGCCATATTGGGCACAAATTCCAGACTCCGGACTAATATTGAAAAATCCAACATCACTTAGCCCGACCCGGGGATCGAACCCGAGACCTCAGGACGGTAGTCGTACCGAATTACAACCACGCCACCGAGGCAGTCTGGAAGAAAAATGTCAGAATATTCTTAACCATTTCCTCAGCTAAAATGTTTTATAAGGTCCTATTACGCTGGCACCACCTTGCGCGCGTATGTTTCAAATACGACTGAGTGACTTATGACCATGAGGTCATAACTTTGCATCACAAGTTTCGCTCTCTTGACCCGTCTGTGTACTGCTGAATGTCTTGAAATACTAGCGCGAGCTTACGTCATTTTGCTATCTTCACGTAAAAATACGCAATAAATTTGTGAATATTAAATTATGTAACCTCGTAATAGATAATCGTTATCAGATTATGTAACACATTTGAAATTGCTAAAAATTATGTTGATTACTGATTTGGATTTACATATAATTAGGTATTTGACTATGGTTGATTTTTGTATACGTATTTATATGCAATGGCAAATAAACGAAAACGAAACCCTTCTGTAAAAACTGCATCGAAATTGGTTGAAAAATGAGGCAGTAATTCATATTTTAAATTCTGTAGTGGGGGCATATTGGAGATATCTTGCTATCCCTCTCCAACGCACGTGTCGTTATGGCGTGACGTGACTATATGTACTGATATTTCTCTTTGCCGCACTTTGAAGGTTACAACAAACTTCAAAGGCTTATAACTTTTTAATTTTTGGGAATATTTCAATATTTCTTTCTGTTCTATATTTTAGACGATGTAAATCTATAATATAAAAATAAGTCGGGTTTTCCCTTCTGACACTATAACTCCAGAACGCACGAACCGATTTCCACGGTTTTGCATTCGTTGGAAAGGTCTCGGGCTCCGTGAGGTTTATAGCAAAGAAAATTCAGGAAAAATTTCTACAGAAAAGCGGGAAAATCTTTTTTCACATACAGCGCCATCTCTGATACATAGCATGTACTACAAACCAATATTTTAAGTAGATGGCGCCGGTGCGTGATACATTGTTTGACAGCTACTCATTGTTCTCTGCTCAGTTAATTTCATGTGACAAACCGGTATTGTGTTCACTATGAAATTGTGAAAAAAGTAAAAAAAAATAGTTATTCGTTTCCTAACATTTACCATCAAATCAATCACGTGTATTGTGAAAATTATATGTTTACATCGTTTAAAATATAGAACAGAAAGAAATATTGAAATATTGTCAAAAATAATAAGTAATAACTGACAGGCTGACTCATGGGGTGGCGGACGGGGTGACTGACGAGGTGACTGACGGGAGGACAGATGGGGTGACCGACTGGGTGACAGACGGGTGACAGGAGAGTGACAGACGGGGTGACAGACGGGTGACAGACGGGGTGACGGAATGGGTGACCGACTGGGTGACAGACGGGGTGACAAGCGGGGTGACAGACGGGGTGACAGACGGGTGACCGACGTGGTCAGACGGGGTGACGGACGTGGTGATAGACGGGGTGACAGGCGGGTCACAGACTGGGTGACAGACGGGGTGCCCGACTGGGTGACAGACGGGTGACAGACGGGTTGACAGGCGGGGTGACAGACAGTGTGACTGATGGGGTAAGAGACGGGGTGACAGACGGTGTGACAGACGATGTGACAGACGGTGTGACTGACGGGGTGAGAGACGGGGGACTGACGGCCGAAGTAGATCATCCCATTACCTCCTTTAGAATTATTGGATTATAGGTGCCTACGACTCACTCTTTCAACCCTCTCTCTCATACGCAGAGGAAGTTGCGCGGGTCAGCTAGTTTCATATAAAACTAATAAAAAAATTTAGTCAAATACCCAATTGGTACTCTCCCTTACTCTGCGTGTAATGGACGCTACTTTTTGCGCATTATCGCAATAACATAATATAAGCTCACGCCTGTATCCCCGAAGGCGTAGGCAGAGGCGCACTAGCGAACTAGAACACCCACATTTCGCCGAGCTTAGTTCCGTCCCAGATGTGATAGGGGGCGAGCCTATCGCCATATCGGGCACAAATTCCAGAATCCGGGCTGATATGGAAAAATCCAATATCACTTTGCCCGACCCAGGGATCGAACCCGAGACCTCAGAACCGTAGACGTACCGAAATACCACCACGCCACGGAGGCAGTCATATTATTATCGCCATATATTTATTAATTTTGCTGAGTCCGAAAGTCTCACAATTTTCGTAAACGTTGTTTTTTTTTTGTTATGTTTTTTGTTATTTACGCGTGATCCGGTAGGAGGCGAGCCTATCGCTATATAATGCACGTATAAAGCCGGGTCTCCTGCACTAAAACATTACACAAAACATGTATTTTTTATCTATGGTCCATTGTTTTACGAGCAGGTGACAGCTAAAATCGTTGTTTTGCGTATGTTTTCAATTTCGTCTGTATTTTTTAATGTATGTTACGCGATATCTCCGCCGAATGTGGACCGATTTTCAAAATCCTTTTGTTGAAATAAAACTATTTTTACGGATTCTATCACGACTGTAAGACCAGTGACCACGAAGGCTGCAAAGCTTTCGAAACGTCGGACATAAAAATTAAAACCAAATCGTGATAGAATCCGTAAAAATAGATTTATTTCAATGAATAACATTCGCGTAAACCTAAGAAATCAATAATTATTTTTGTGTTCTGTAGAGCTTATTTCAAGGATGGTCCAATATAAATTTGGTCAGGATCGGATTTGAAGTCGGTCCGGTAAGTTTTTAAACTTGTGATTATTAGTGTTTTATTTCGAGTGATTTCATATTTTGATAAAGATCAGATTTTTTGAATTTGTTTTTGAAGTTTTATAACTTGGAGAATGTTAAGCCACTTTAAGCAGTTTGTTTTTATGCATATAAGCTTACGCGCACACATGTACTCACGCCTGTATCCCCGAAGGGATGGGCAGACGCTCACTAGCGAACTCGAACACCCACATTTCGCAGAGCTTAGCTCCGTCCCAAATCTGATAGATCGGGCGCCATATCGGGCACTTTCAGACAAAAAATTAAACATTCTTTAACTGACACCGAATAAAAAACCCAACATCACTTCACTCGGGGATCGAACCCGAGACATCAGGACGAGAGTCTTAAAGCGCCGGCTTTACGCCAGGTTTCAATAAACAATATCAGTTCTAATGTGCAGAAAGATTACAAAAATTAGCCAATAAGAACACAGTATGAATGTGACTCCGTCAAATTACTTGATTTGATTGGTTCATAATCGCGATCTATCTGCACTCTAAACTGAGATCGTTTATTGAAACCGGCCGGTAGACTCCGGGCTGAAAATCTGATTATGCGAACTCGGGGATCAAACCCGACAGTAGTCGTACCGCGCACGACGGCACGCCACCGAGACATGCAACGCATTCTAAGTAAATTATTAACAGTTTACTGTCCTAAGGGAAATTTGGATATTACCGGAGTTAGTCGGGTAGGTTGTTGACCCAGTTATACCCCCCACACCTTTCCTCAAGGGCATCATTGGATTTTCCTTAACTACATAAAATATTAATTAAACTGAACTAAGCTCGGCGAAATGTGGGTGTTCTAGTTCGCTAGTGCGCCTCTGCCTACCCCTTCGGGGATACTGGCGTGAGCTTATGTTATGTTATATTAATTAATATTATTAGCCCTGTAATATAACTGTCCCACTGCTGAGCACGGGCCTCAACTAACGAGAAGGTCTAGGCCTTAGTCTACCACGCCGGCCTAATGCGGGTTGGTAGGGTATTCGTATCCGACCGGATGGCGACCACCGTACACATGGTGCTAAAACCTGCCATAGTGACCCACACTCCGTGTGTGCTTCGCGTTCTCTCGAAGGGGCTTGCGCATGACTTGATGGTTGATTGAGACGCGTATGGGGGTATCCCAGTATCTGCATCAGTCATCCGCCTGTCTTGTCGCAAGCCCCTCGATTTGCTTCTTCCCTCTTCGGATACAGAGCGTGAAGAAGCATAATATCCGGCATGATTCTGACGACCACTGATAAACCCATTGTTTGTCAGTGGGCGCTAGTTTTTTTGGACTGCACTACGCTTACCATCAGGTGCAGTGTAGTCACTTTGCCGTACTCAGATAAAAAGAAAGTCAAAATCAAACATTTGGAAACATAGTATAAACAAAACTATTTAAGAACTCCCTTTTTTTAGGTCGGATAATTACAATCAAGCGCGTGTACACATGTACATGATAAAAAAACATCTCTCGCACTTACACCTTCACGTTATCAGTTCAGTGATAAGCTATCACTGAATAATTATTTTTTATCAGTCAAAGCCATAATCATGGGTGTGGTGTGAAATTAATGACTCTAAATGTTAGGGCCATGGGTTTATTAATTAGAGCCTTATGTCACGTCTCCTGCACATGTCTTTTCGAAACAAAACACTATATCTATCTACACAAAACAAGGTTTTTTATTGTCTCCTGCTCATATAACAGTGTACCATAGACAACAATTTTTGTGTAATGTTTTAGTGCAGGAGATTGAAAGAAAGAAAGAAATAAGCTATATGATTACTTAGGTTTACGCGAATGTTATTCGTTGAAATAAAACTATATGTATTTGACTGCCTCGGTGGCGTGGTGGTATTTCGGTACGACTACGGTTCTGAGGTCTCGGGTTCGATCCCCGGGTCGGGCAAAGTGATATTGGATTTTTCCATATCAGCCCGGAGTCTGGAATTTGTGCCCGATATGGCGATAGGCTCGCCCCCTATCACATCTGGGACGGAACTAAGCTCGGCGAAATGTGGGTGTTCTAGTTAACTAGTGCGCCTCTGCCTACCCCTTCGGGGATACAGGCGTGAGCTTATGTTATGTTATGTATTTACGGATTCTATCACGATTTGGTTTTAATTTTTATGCCCGACGTTTCGAAAGCTTTACAGCCTTCGTGGTCGGACTGGAACGTCGGGCATAAAAATTAATACCAAATCGTGATAGAATCCGTAAATATAGTTTTATTTCAAAGAAATAAACTTTATTCAGCCAATGTCTCAGGCTACAATGAGTGAGAGAGAACAAAAAAATAAGACAGGATATGTAGCACTAAGAGGTAACAAATTGATTAATAACTAATTACGTGTACAGGACTTTATTAATTATGCCTTTTACTTAAAAACATTTTGGATATGTTAAGGCGCTTCTGCATCTGTTTTTCTCGTAACAAAACACAAAAATACATACGCAAAACAATGATTTTTGCTGTCTCATGCTCGTAGAATGGACTGTAGATAAAAATGTGTAACGAAACTATGTTTTGTGTAGGTGTGTTGTGTAATGTTTTCGTGCTGGAGACTCGCCTTAACATGCACATCAGCAGTAGTGAATGTGGCAGATAAACTGCAGGAATGTCGCTTGAAATGGTATAGTCATGTTTTGAGGAAACCACAGCACATCAGAAGCAGTTGTCTTCAAAATCATTGCCAGAGGTGAGTGGGAAAAGGCCCAAAACGCGCTGAACATTTTGGATGAAGATAACATAACATAAGCTCACGCCTGTATCCCCGAAGGGGTAGAAAGAAGTGCACCAGCGAACTAGAACACCCACATTTCACCAAGCTTAGTTCCGTCCCAGATGTGATAGGGGGCGAGCCTATCGCCATATCGGGCACAAATTCCAGACTCAAGGCTGATATGGAAAAATCGCATATCACTTTGCCCGAACCAGAGATCAAACCGAGACCTCAGGACAGTAGTCATACCGAAATACAACTACACCACCGAGGCAGTCAGGGCAGAGTTGGATGAAGATATGAGAGATAATGGTGTCACTGTGGAGGATGCTCAAGACAAGAGTGGAAGCATTTAAGTATGAAGGCAAGGACAAAGTGATAATGGAGTCTTCCATATCAGGACGGAGTCTGGAATTTGTGCTTGATATGGCGATAAGCTCGCCCCCTATCACATCTGGGACGGAACTAAGCTCGGCAAAATGTGGGTGTTCTAGTTCACTAGTGTGCCTTGGACTACCCCTCCGGAGTTACAGGCGTGGACTTACGTATGTTATGTTACGATAATGAAATGGAATCCTGTAGCATTTCTAAGAAACACATCAACATTTCATAGTCCATTTAGATAAGTTGATAAAATTGATAAACTGCTACCTAATAAACATGATTATAATTTACAGAAATACATAAGCCAAACCTGTATCCCAGAAGGGGTAGGCAGAGGCACACTAGCGAACTAGAACACCCACATATCGCGGAGCTTAGTTCCGTCCCTGATGTGATAGGGGGCGAGCCTATCACCATCATGCACAAATTCCAGATTCCAGACTGATATTGAAAGTACCATTATCACTTTTCCCAACCCTGAGATCGAACCGAGACCTCAGGAAGGTAGTAGTACCGAAATACAACTACGCCACCATGACAATTTAAGTTTATAAGTTAACTTAGTAAAGTTACAGGTGCAAGTGACATCAGTTTTAAACCTTTGACTATGAGCAATTCAAATAATTCCATACTGCTTAGTTGATTTTCAACCAACTTCAAAAAAGGAGAAGGTCCTCAATTTCCCTGTATATTTTTTTACGTATGTAATGCAATCTCTGCCAAATATGGACCAATTTTCAAGATTCTGGTTTTCGACAGATAGCTTATTCCAAGGGTGGTTCCATATAAATTTGGTCACGATCATATAAGTTTTGAAGTTGGTATGTAATTTTTTTTTATAGTGGAAAGTACTATATTTTCCATATTATTTCTTTATAATATTATGGATATGTTACAGACTGTTATTTCAAGTGGATTACAAAATAAATGATGCAACAGCAATTTTAGTCTAAAATTTGAATATTTTTGTAAGATTTGTGGTCACAGATAGCGTAATTTTGAAAGTTTTTCGCTTTCGGTTTAACAAGTGTTTTAAATTTTTATACAAGTACCTCACAAAACCAAACTGCCTTGAGTTTTATGGATATCATATACATATTTAATCATTTAACGCTTAATTAATAATTTTGAAGGCTTTGTACATATTTGCTACGTGCCTGCAACACAAGCAAATGTCACTGTGACATTCAAACTTAGACCAAAATCTAGATCACGTAGAATTCTCGGAAAATACAGGTACCTATTTTCCTCAACCAGCAGCCACGAATGCGAAACTTTATCCAATAAAACAATGGTGCCATTATGCCGAAATAACACCACGCAAATGTACTTTCACCATCACATCGACAACAATGAGATGGTTATCGAAAAATAGCAATTTTTGCGTACGAAAAAAAACGGCCTCAACTCGCTCGATTTTTTATTGCGTATTTATGTGATAAAATCGCTTACCTTAGATAAATACGCGCTGCAGGACGCTTAAAAATCGACGAAATCATATATTGCACAGATATTACTGTGATAACGGCACGATAATTACTAAAAACCGTAAAAATCTTTGTCCCAAACTCCGCGTCGGACACACACAATATGGACACTGCGTTGTGATTGTTCACAGAATATTTACCGCTGATGTGTAAAAAATGAACAAACAAACAAGCACGTGGAACAATTTGAGCAATATACACAACTAAATCGTGGTTTCGAAAAATATACTCGCTCGATCGGTTGGCAATCGACACAAGATTCTTTTGGATTGATTGATTGATTTGGCGAATTCCATTCATTGCCATTCATGCTGTACGTTCGTTGACCGAATGACTAAGCGTTCCGTTTTTGGTAAATTATTCCTAAAATGGAAAATTGCCATATTATTGTTTTATGTAAGATTTAGATACTTATGAATATTTTAAATTGTAAGCAAAATACGGCATAAATGTATCTGTAATGCAATAATTGAGGCAAAATTAAATACTGTAAAACAACCATAAGTTTTATGTTCATTCAATACTTCTTACTATGCTGGTTTGTTTCAAGTCATACAATTAAACATTTTCAGCATGATTATGCAAGGGTTTGTTCACAATTCAGCCATTCCTAAAAGTTTCTGTAAAATAGGTAAACCAAATAGAGGAAGCAACTATTGTTTACCTGCGAAAGATAAATGCATAGCCATTTCTTTAAAAAAAAGAGCCGCGAGCGAAAACTAGTTTTATATAGCTGCTTAAACATAACATTGACTTAAGCTCGCGCCTGTATCCTCGAAAGGGTAAGCAGAGGCGCACTAAACCATAAAGGGATGTTAAAATTTTGTTTTTGACTGGATTGATTTAGAAATCAATATCTGGGTCATTCTGTACTTCCGAAAGACAGGTCTGAAGTTAAAACTGAAAAAAGATTGTTTTTTTTAAGCCGGGACTCCTGCACCAAAACATTACACAAAACATGCATTTTTTATCTATGGTCCATTGTTCTACGAGCAGTTGACAGCTAAAATTGTTGTTTTGTGTATGTGTTTGTAGAGGAACGGGTGTCGGTGTTCCTCCACCAGAGGGGAGATCACCTCGTCAGGCGGGTGTAGTGCCTGACCGCCGCGGCCCCTCCGATGGTTCATCTTCGGAGGTTGTACATATTATATATGCTACGTCTGCGGTAAGCTTTGCCACCGTGATTTAGGATTCGGTGGGTCGATCTGTTGTTCCGTAGCTAAAGCCAGTACCGTTGTGCGCTGACGCTCGATGCGTGTAAGTTGGTTCGGCACGCATTGCAGAGATGTCGCCACATGTTTTTAGTGTTTTGTTTCGAAAAAGTTAGTGCAGGAGACCCGCTTTTAGACTGGATAGATAGTTCTGTTTCGCTAATTTAAAAGGTGCTATGATCCACCATTACCAAAAGTCTTCATTTGTTAGTTCGCCTTCGGTAAAACGTTTACACTCTACATTGACTTGTTGTCTTTCGTTGTCGTCTGGTTCGGTTGGTGTGGAACCGGCATTAAAACGCCAGGAAATTCTAGGTAATGCTAAAAATATTTAACTGAGACACCACTACATACGAAATAAAATCATTCGTTCATGTCAAAAACATTAACAAAATCAAAATATTTGTTAATTGTTACGATTTCTGGGAAATTTATATCATATATCAAGTAAAGTTTGCAAAAACTTTTGCAGGAAATATGTTTTAATTTTAATTATTAAGGACAAGTCTGTTGGAAACAAAAATCAATATCACAAATAACCTAAAATGGCTGACGATTCTACACAAAAAATTAAAAAGGAAGAACAGGCTGAATTCAAAAAGCCTGTCCTTATAGGACGCATTGGAAAACTTCCTAAAAAAGCTAAAAATGAGACCGACAAGCCTGTAGAAGAGAAAAAGCCTCAAGAACCAACAGAAAATGCATCGGACGATGGTTCTAAAAATGCTTTGCCGCCAGCAATTCCTATGAAAGACTACGCACCGGTACCTTATAAAGAGCCTAAGTGGTCAGGAATGTGTCCAGATGGTAGGTATAACTTTATCATGGTTTGACTAAGGGAGAAACCCAAAAAGTATTAACCTTTTTGGTGAATAAATTAGTATCCATAAGGACTGTAACTGTGACCTCCTTGGTCTAGTGGCAGCGTATAAGGGCTGTGAATACGGAGGTCCTGGGTTTGATTCCCAGGTCGGGCGGGTACCATGGATCTCCCAGAGGTGGGATTGAAGTCAGGCAGACAACTGCTCATAAAAAAACTAAAATTTAGAAATTTTGGAAGCATTCTTGAAAAATTATGGTTCTGACCCCACATTAAGTTGGGATAACGGTTGTTGTATTGTGTGGGCTCCGTTTTCGGCACTAAGCCTCATAAAAAGTGGACTATATAAGCTGGGATAAGGGTATGTGGAAAGAAAGTGGCTGATACTTATTGAGTACCAGAGATAATAATTATAGTAGGATTGCTAATTAACCCGTCGGAGATGTCACATAAATATGTTCCTTAAGCGTATGGGCCACCGGAGGCCGAGCCGCCCGTGACTATTTAAACGGAGTAAACTGACATTTCGCAACTTTTTCATGAAATTTAAATAGTGCTGCAGTAAAAAGATCAAGATTATTAATTAAACATTTCAATTCAGTGAACCATTCCATTCTATTATTTTCTACAGTCCAATTCAAAGTCGTAATTCCTACCTAATGTGTGATTGGTACTGCATGTCTATTGAATTATAGTCATAGTAAATTACTGCATCCTAAGTTATGGCATGTCCACTGGAATTATAGTCATGGTTCAATAGAAACAAAACTTACAAAAGCTATGAATGTGCCGAACGTAATTTTTCTCAAATAATAAAAGAATATTTGTAATTGCTATTGTTATCATTTCGCATATTTGTTGTGATTATTTACGCAAAATTATTTACACAAACATTGAGCCGAAAGGTGAGGCTGAAATTTCTAAAAATACACAATGAAATTCTAATTTTGCAAGCTAGTGCTGAGTTATTGTTTCTTTGAGTGATGAAAATTGAACTAGATAAATCATTATGTTTTGAAAGTAAGCAACATTATTTTGTAAAGTGACATTTCGATCTGTCAGTTTACTCCATTCAATTAGCAATCGGACTATAACAGTTTTTTTCATGGTCATAGTAGCATACTCTCGTAATTCCAAACTCCAGGCTGATATTGAATTTAATATTCCTTTGCCTAATCTGGGAATGAAACCTGAGATCTCAGGACAGTAGTTGTACAGTGAAAACAATACAAATTCGCCAGCGAGGCAGTCCTTATCCTTATTGCCTAGTGTTATACTTTCTAAAGGTGAAGTTGTTCTAATGAGTGTGCTGATGATTCATCTGTGTGACTGCAGACATCCCCACCATAGATCTTTCTTTCTGCCTGGTGCTATCCCAGCGTAGTGCCAGGGTTCTCCTTTCTACTTAAATGCTTTCACTTTGCCCAGTCTTGAACATCCTTCACAGTAAGACCATCCATCACTTCCCCACCACCATCATCATCATCATCAGCCATAGGACGTCCACTGTTAACAAAGGCCTCCCGCAAAGATAAATAAAATAAATACACCCAACAGTCACACACATAGTCTTAATACCACCCTAGGTATAACCTGTGTGGCGACATCTCTGCATTGCGCGCTGAACAAATTACAAGCATTGAGTATTACCGCACAACAGCAGTAGCTATGACAACAGATGGAGCCACGAAATTCCAAAGTTCCACAGTGGCAAAGTTTACCGCAGGCGTTCCATATATACAACCTCCGAAGATTAACCATCGGAGGGGCCGCGGTGGTCAGGCACGACACCCGCCTGACGACATGATCTCCCCTCTGGTGGAGGAACACCGACACCCGTTCCTCTACAACCTGTATTGTGGGTATCAGAAACTATGAGAAGACCTGGTCTCAACACCCAGACTAGAAACAAATATCTGTAGGCCACACAAACATTTGTTTGGCGCGAGATTCACACCCGCGTCCTCACGTTACCGGCCGCCAGCTGCTCCACGGAGGCTGTAAAATTATCCCGACTTGGTCCACTTCGAAAACTTAAAGAATTAATTATATTATTTTTCTTTCTTTTTTGTTCTTTCAGGTTCAGATTACGCACTAGAAGTTCTGAAGTCCGGCATGATAGTGGAGAAGACGGATCTGATGAGCAAAGCTTACTATGTGTTCGGTAGACTTACGAACAGTGATGTCGTCTTGGCACATCCTACTATATCCAGGTATGTGACATTCCTTATGGTAGGAGAGACTGTGGTACATCGACCTTCATTCATCTGATACCAGATGACACATATTTTTTATCATTTATCAGTTATTTACAAACACGCCTGTAGAAGCTTGCCTATCAAAATGGGTTCATAGCTATTTTTAATAAAATTAATTTTAATCAAAAAGAATTCATAACAACTCTTTTGGTGACCAAAAAAAATTAATTTGAAATGGTAGTTTTTAACATAGAGAATATGTCTTGCTAGGTTTGCCTACTTATTTTTCACGGCTACTAAGCAGGTTTGAACAGGTATGTCAATATAAGTAACTACACCAATCTGATAACCAATTAAAATTGGTATCATAAGATTGGCTTGCCTGCAAAAAATAGCTATGAACACTTTTGGATAGGAAAGCTATTATAGGGGTGTTTGTAAATAATTGAAAAAATATCTCATCAGATGAGTGAAGGTCAATGTACCACTGTCTCTTAGACCATTAGTGCTTCCAGAGCTACTACTATGTGTGCCGGGCCCTAGACATAGGCACTGTCTATCTGCACATGTTTTTGAAGTGAAACTTCTTTGTGATTTCAAACGAAAATTCACCAAATAGACAAACACAAATACAAATAGGATATAATAATAACAATATGAGATTAAGCTGACTGACTAACTGACGGACTGACTAACAGCATTGGGATTCAGTGGGAGCAGTAGGATGCAGAGGGATTCAGTGGGAGCAGAAGGATGCAAAAAAATAAAAAAAATATTTTGATTTGATACAATGGGGTGCAGTAAGCTACAGAGGGATGCAGCGGCATGTAGTGGGATTCAGTGTGGTGCAGTACGATGCAGTAAGTTTTAGTGGGGTGCAGTGTGGTGTTATGGCCCCGCGCCATAATGCTCGAGAGAAATAGAAAACATTTGGAGGATACTGGGCCGAGCCTCTAAGACATGCTCATCCTACACCGGCAATACCGACTAAAAACCTCGTGGTGGCCTTCTTCGACGCTTTAGGGACGACCCTGGGTTTCCCTAGGCGAGAATCACCCATTCTCAGCCACAGAAGACAGCATACAGCCTTGGCGCAGCGGGTGAGTAGCCGGCTGTGAAGCGAGATTCCACGAGTTCGATTGCCGCATTGAGACAAATCTTTGTGTGGCCCGCAGATATTTCAAGAGTGGGTGTTGTGAGACCGCACGTCTCTCATAGTCTGATACCCACGATACAGGTTATACCTAGTGTGGGGTCAGGACTAGGTGTGTGACTAGCGGGTGTATTTATTTATTCTTCGCCCGGAACCGACCATGCGCGGTGATGCCTTACAGTCCGTCTCTATTGTGGGGAGCCATAGTGCCACTTGGTGATTTTTTATTCAAAGTGCGGGTGGTGCTGCTACTGGTAATGGGTTTAACGGCCATTCAAGCATTACGTAAGCATTGGTGGTGGCGGAGGGGTCTTTTCTTTGCTTATTTTTTATGACAGTGGGGTTGGGGCAGGGTCATGTCAGCAGTATTTTTTTTTAAGAAACCAGAAGACATTCAAAGATGCATGTACTAATACTTGCGCAAGCATTTTAGGGGGGGGGGGGGGAGAGGTTAATAAAGGTAGAAAAATCTTCTTATGTAATACTTGAACAGCCCCTTAGCATCAGGTGAATGGTTCATATTTGAATTCTTCCATCAGGCACCACGCAGTACTTCAATACAAAGCCTTTGCCGAAGAAGGTGAGCCTCCATCTGGCTGGTACCTTTACGATCTTGGTAGCACCCATGGCACCTTCCTGAATAAGGAACCTTTGAAGGCAAACCATTACACCAGGGTGAGGGTCGGCCACCAGATCAAGTTTGGAGCCAGCAGCAGGACTTTTATTTTGCTGGTAAGTATAATAAATGCATTCCGCAGACTGCCTCAGCTGCGTGCGCAATACGACTATCGTCCTGAGGTTTCGGGTTTGATCTGGTTGGGTTGTGATATTGGATTTTTCAATATCAGCTCGGATATGGCGTTTACCTACGTGTAGATTTAAGCGCTTATACCGGTTTTACACAGTACAAATGGTGTGACATTTAGTAACCACACTTTTGCTATTTATTTTGTTCTAAAAATGTATTTTTTCAGTATTGACGTGACAGGTTTTTTTCGTTGCGTCGAAAAATAAAAATACCTGTGTTACCCATTATCAAATTTAATGTCGTTATGTTGGCGCCACTCTGTATTTTGTTATTGACTATGTAATTAGAAATTGTCAGAGTAGACGGTGTCTCCCTAAGTAATAATAAGCTCATTATCAATTGGGTACTTGACAATAGTAACCAATATCAATGAATTTCTGTAGGAACATAGATTTATCATCTAAATAACGTATGCAATAGGAATTTATTAAAATACTCCAAGGACAATTTTATTTTAGTAATTTAAATACTTAATTTTTTATCTGTGCGTCACGTGACGGTAAACACCAATCACGATGCATGATGTCAGATTACTCATTTTTCTTGTTTACTTGCTCCACAAGGGCCTAAGACCAAAGATCAAGTCATACTGGCTAGTTATTTGGTAATTATTTTCGTATTTTTATTTAAATCTCAACTTAATTTCAACGCGGATGAGATCGACGATCGATATCTGATCGACGAAATGTCCGACCCGTTTTTTTTAGTTTGAAATCATAAATGTTATTTCCTCAATATCTTTTTTAAAAGCGGTTTTTTATCTATGGTAAGAAACAATGACGTCACCCGTAGCCACAGTTAACAGGTAACGTTTTGGCGGCAAACCAAATTATACATATTAATTTTTGCTTTTTTTAACTAAATATATGAAAATAAATTACGAAATATTTTTTTACATGTCTAGAATAAATTAATAAATGGCCCAGTACTTTTAAAAAAATAGTCAAGTACCGAATTCTTCTATCTCTATTATCCAGGGTCCAGACTTCGACTGCGAAGGGGAATCAGAGCTCTCAGTAACGGAGATTAAAAAGCGAGCGCAAGACATGAAGTTAGAGCGAGATAAAGCGATACGCGAGGCGTTGGAGCAGAGGGAGAAGGATAGACTAGAAGAAGAGAAAAGAAGAGAGGAGCAGGGCATCGATTGGGGGATGGGTGAGTGGTTTTATAGTTTCAAATACAGAATAATATTAGTAAGAGTCACTTTCTTGGCAGTGACAGCATTGGGTTGTGGACCAGAAGGCCCTGGGTTCGATTCCCAGGCCGAGCAAAGCGATTTTTCTAATTTGGTTTGCCTGAAACTGGAATCTCCAGAAGGGGTTGAAGTAAGGCAGATAGCCGGCCGTAAACTAAGCCAAATCCTTTCTGCAACGTGCTTGAAAAAGTAACGATCCCATATTAAGGTGGGATAAGGGCAAGTAGAAGGAAAGAGTAAGAACGATACATAACATTGGTTGAAAAATGAGGCAGTAATTCACATTTTAAATTCTACAATGAGCAAGAGTGAGTGAGTGAAGAGGCGTAGTGGGGATATCTTGCTATCCCTTTCCAACGCACGTATCGTTATCGTGACGTATCCTGATGCTCCTCTTTCTGTAGTTTTTACACCAAATTTAAAGGCTTATAACTTATTTATTTTTGAGAATATTTCAATATTTCTTTCTGCGCTATATTTTAGACAAGAGTTTTTTCACCCTTTTCTCACCCAGAATTTCCAAAAATCCTTAGTGCTCGCCGACGTCATAAAAATAAGCTGTGCGTAAATTTCCATGTTCCATTGGTTTCGGCTGTATCTACGTTAATCATTAGTCAGTCAGTTTTCCCTTTTATAGATGACGTGAATTTCATAAATAATAATTAAAAAACATACATACATACATAAGCTCACGCCTGTATCCCCGAAGGGGTAGGCAGAGGCGCACTAGCGAACTAGAACACCCACATTTCGCCGAGCTTAGTTCCGTCCCAGATGTGATAGGGGGCGAGCCTATCGCCATATCGGGCACAAATTCTATAATTTAAAAAAAATATCAAGTACTCAGTTAGGTGCTTGACTATAGTAACCAATATCAATGAATTTCTGTAGGAACATAGATATATCATCTAAATAACGTATGCAATACGAATTTATTAAAAATACTCTAAGGATAATTAATTTAAACGCTCAATTTTTTATCTGTGAGTCACGTGACGGTAAACACCAATCACGATGCATGATGTCAGATTGCTCATTTTTCTTGTTTATTTGCTCCACAAGGATCTAAGAACTAAGATCAAAAGTCATACTGCCAGGTTATTTGGTAATTTATTTTAGTATTTTTATTTAAATCTCAACTTAATTTCAACGCGGATGTGATCGACGATCGATATCTGATCGACGAAATATCTGACTGGTTTTTTTAGTTTGAAATCGTAAATGTTATTTGCGATTTTGTATCTATGGTAAGAAACAATGACGTCACCCGTAGCTACAATTAACAGGTAGCGTTTTGGCGGCAAACTAAATTAGACATATTAATTTATGCTTTTTTTTAAACTAAATGTATGAAAATAAATTACGAAATATTTTTTTACATGTTTAGGATAAACTAATAAATAGCCCTGTATCCTTTGAAAAAAATGGTCAATACCCAATTATATTACTGATTCTGAATAAACTACTTTTGGTTTTCGGGTATACTCAAATCTGTATAAAGGTATATCTACTGATTTCTTAAGTTTACGCGAATGCTATTCATTGAAATAAAATTATATTTACGGATTTTATCACGATTTGGTTTTAATTTGGACTCCAACCAGTCCAACCCGTGACCACGAAGACTGCAAAGCCTTCGAAACGTCGGGAATAAAAATTAAAATGAAATCGTAATAAAATCCTTAAAAATAATTTTATTTCAATAAAGGTATATCTTCCGAATTTATGTAGGCGAAGACGCAGTGGAAGAGACGGATTTATCAGAGAACCCATACGCGGCGACCACCAACGAGGAGCTGTACCTGGATGACCCCAAAAAGACCCTCAGAGGATACTTCGAGAGGGAAGGGCTGGAATTAACGTACGATTGTGAAGAGAGAGGCGTCGGACAGTTTATATGCAAGTAAGTTTATCAAACTACCGTCTTGGGGTCTCTGGTTCGATCCCCGGAGAGAGTAGTGATATTGAGCTTTTGTAGTCAATGTGAGTTGGGAGTCTGGAGTGCCCGATATGGCGATAGGCTCAGCGGCGTGCAGTCCATATAGACAAAAAGGCACTGTCTACCCTACAATTTGCTAATTACACAATTAAAGAAGAAAACATCACCGGAAATCAATTTTCAAAATAGCAGCGCTCAGTTTGTTTGAAATCGTCATTGTGATGACGATGAGGGCTATAATAAAGAAAAAAATTAAAGTAAATTTTTATACAATTTTTTTGTCTACCCTAACCTGAATTCCTGTGCACGTCACTGGATAGGCTCGCCGCCTATCACACCTGGGATGGAACTAAGCTCAGCGGGATGTGGGTGTTCTCTCACTAGTTCGACTCTGCTTATCCCTTCGGCATACAGGCGTGAGCTTATGTATATGTTTCAGAGTGGAACTGCCCCTGGACGACGCTCGTGGTAAGCCAGTGATGGCTGAGGCGATACACCGCGGAAAAAAGAAGGATGCTGTAGTCGCCTGCGCATTAGAAGCCTGCAGGATACTGGACAGGGCGGGGCTGCTGAGGCAGGCCAAGCATGGTGAGTAGATACAGCTTCCGTAGCCGGCTGTGAAGCGAGTCCGCGGGTTCGATTCCCGCATTGAGACAAATGTTTGTGTGGGACAGATATTTGTTTCGCGTGTGGGTGTTGTGAGACTGAAAGTCTCTCATAGTCTCTGACACCCACGATACAGGTTATACCTAGTGTGGGGGCAGGAGTAGGTGTGGGACTAGCGGGTGGATTTATTTCATGATCTCAAGTTTAAAAACTCAATGGACTTCAAATCCGATCGAGACCAAGTTTGTATGGGACCACCCTTGAAATAAGCTCTAACGAATACAAAAAGAATCTTGTAAATCGGTCAACATTTGACGGAGACGCGTAACATACATTAAAAAAAACATACTCAGAGGTCCTGGCGTCAATTCCTAGGTCGGGAAAAGTAATTTTTCTAGTTTGATTTGTCTGAGACTGGATCCTGCAGAGGAGGTTGATGTCCCCTTTTGTAAAAACTAAGCCAAATTCTCTCTGCTTAAAAAAATCTGCTGCGTCGAAATAAAACTATTTTTACGGATTCTATCACGATTTGTTTTAATTTTTTGCCCGACGTTTGGAAAGCTTTGCAGTCTTCGTGGTCACGGGTCGGATCAGTTTCGAAGACTGCAAAGCCTCCGAAACGTCGAGCATAAAAAATAAAAAAATAAAACAAATCTTGATATAATCCGTAAAAATAGTTTTATTTCAATGTATAACATTCGCGTAAACTTAAGAAATCAGAATCTGCTGCGTTGTTCGATGGCTGGCACTTGCGTCATACTCGTGAACGGGTGCTGCTTGTGGACTGGTCTGCCTGGACTGTTGATTACTTTTGTTATTTGTATTTTGTTATTATCCGTGTAGTTTGCCGTTTATTCGCCGTGCCTGTGGAATTCGCTCGGCAATCGAAATTGTACGTTTTATTGGTTTTATTAAAATTTTACTGCCTCGGTGGCGTGGTTGCATTTCGGTACGACTGCCGTCCTGAGGTCTCGGGTTCGATCCCCGGGTCGGGCAAAGTGATATTGGATTTTCCATATCAGCCCGGAGTCTGGAATTTGTGCCCGAAATGGCGATAGGTTCGCCCCCTATCACATCTGGAACGGAATTAAGCTCGGCGAAATGTGGGTGTACTAGTTGACTAGTGCGCCTCTGCCTACCCCTTCGGGGATACAGGCGTGAGTTTATGTATGTATGTGTATGTGTATTAAAATTTTACATTGAGGTAACCTTGTTATGGATTAGCTGCTCTTATTCAATTTAATGATTTTTTTCTCATTAGTTGATTATTATTAATATCTGATTGTAAACTGCTTATAATTTTTTATATATTTTTTCGACCCACTTCCAAAAATGAGGAGGTCCTCAATTCGTCTGTATTTTTTTATGTATGTTACTCGATATCTCCGCCAAATGTGGACCGATTTTCAAAATTCTTTTTGTGTTAGATAGAGCTTCTTTCAAGGGTGGTCCCAATTTGGTCACGATCGGATTTGAAGTCGGTCCGATAGGTTTTTAAACTTGTGATTATTTTCTTAATAAGAGCCACGTCAGAATTTCTTGCCCGTTCTTCTCTGGCGAACCAGCCTTCCGAACTGGCGGTAGAGTACAATTTATGTCTGAATCTAAACAATGTGTGACATTTTATGGATTCAATAAATGATTTGATTTGTGGTAGGATAAAGGTAAGTAAAAAGAAGAAACAAATGTAATATTCTTGTAAACCTGGCTCCATTGATTCTGTAGACAAAACTATGTATAAGGATACCTGCATACCCGAGAATTTCTCCATAAGAAATTCAAAGGTATATGAAGTGTGCCAACCCGCATTAGTCCAGCGTGGTAGACTAAGGCCTAACCCCTCTCATTAGTAGAGGAGGCCCGTGCCCAGCAGTGGGACAGTAATATTACAGGGCTAATATGATGGACCTTACATATAAAAACATTTGCGTTTAACTTTTTGCTTAGAACAGCCTGTCATTTTTTTCCTCGCGTTACATTGTTTAAAAATGAAAGGGACAACGTATGGTTCAAGATAAGCCGCGCTTAAATATTTTTATAATTAAGGGGCTATATATCCTTGTTGGACAGAGTCTCGCGGGCGCAAGCGTCGCGACTGGTCCGCCGACGATTACTACGATTCCGACGACGACTCCTTCCTCGATAGGACCGGACATGTCGAGAACAAGCGTACCATGCGCATGCGCATACACGGAGCCGCACTACACGAACAGAAACCGCTCACGCACGACGACCTGGTAACTATACAGAGTGGCGCCAACATAACGACATTAAATTTGGTAACGGGTATTTTGAAATATCGTCGCAAATAGAAAACCTGTAACGTCAATACTGAAAACAATAATTTTTGAACACAATAAATAGCAAAAGTTCTGTTACTAAATGTCACACCATTTATGATGTGTAAAAACTGTAATAATGCACGAAAATTTATATGTAGGTAAACTTCAGTAGGTACGCGGCGCGTGAACCTCGCATCTACGTCGCGCCGATTTATCGACAAAAGTCCTTGACCGCTAAGCTCAGCTGTTTTAGATCGTCCCGAACGTACATCATGTGCAAAAATTTTCAAAATTAAAAATCTATCCTGTGGCGAATCTATTTCAAATTCAACTGATTTTTGATACAAAACCTTGCAACGTTGTAAGGTATATCCGGTATGATTTAATGTCGTTATGTCGGCGCCACTCGGTATACTTATGCCAATATATCAAGAGCCACTATAACTGTCGCTATTTGTAAGTACCTTATTAATAAATATTAGTTTTGAAATATAAGCTATATTCACATCAAATAGATGTTAATTACTTAAAAGTACAAAATAACAACAATTGGATACTTGATTATTTTTTTTAAAGTATACAGGGATATTTATTAGTTTAAAAAAATATTTCGTAATTTATTTTGATGTAGTTAAAAAAAGCAAAAAATATTATGTTTAATTTAATTTGCCGCCAAAACGCTATCTGTTAACTGTACAGGTGACGTCATTGTTCCTTACCATAGATACAAAATCGCTCATAAAAAATACATTAAAAATAACATTTATTATGATTTTAAACTAAAAAAACCGGGTCAGATATTTCGTCGATCAGATATCGATCGTTGATCACATCCGCGTTGAAATTAGGTTGAGCTTTAAACAAAAATAGGAAAAAATATATCAAATAACCTGGCAGTATGACTTTGGATCTTAGGTCTTAGGCCCTTGAGGAACAAATATGCAAGAAAAATGAGTAATGTGACATCAAGCA
The DNA here is from genome assembly GCA_036417725.1 of Clanis bilineata. Classification (NCBI taxonomy): domain Eukaryota; kingdom Metazoa; phylum Arthropoda; class Insecta; order Lepidoptera; family Sphingidae; genus Clanis; species Clanis bilineata. Next base: position 2,326,871 of record CM071165.1, read on the forward strand.
TCGTGATTGGTGTTTACAGTCACATGACACAGAAAATGAGTATTTAAATTACTAAAATAAAATTATCCTTGTAGTATTTTTAATAAATACCTATTGCACTAGTTATTTCGATGATAAATCTATGTTCCTACAGAAATTCATTGATATTGGTTACTATAGTCGAGTACCCAATTACCTACTGTCTTTGGAGTCGGTGCCTTTACATTTGATCAGCATCGGCCACATCACTGACTCCAAAGACAGTAAAAAATGGTTGTTATAATGATTTCTTAGGTTTACGCGAACGTTATTCATTGAAATAAAACTAGTTTATACGGATTTTATCGCGATTTGTTTTGTATTTATTTGATTTTTAAAGCTGACGGCCTTCGTGGTCACGGGTCTAAGGTATTACCTTAAATACAAAACAAATTGCGATAAAATCCGTAAAAACTAGTTTTATTTCAATGAATTGTTGTTATTTTTTACTTTTAAGTGTTCAGATTTGAAATCGTTTTGAAGTTTTGTTAAACTTTAATTATTTTTACCATAGCACTGTTTAAATTTGGTGAAAAAGTAAAGCAACTTTCATAGTGCCATTTTACTCCATCCAATTAGAAATCGGACTGTAATTGGAGAATTTGTTCCAGTTAAAACAAATATCGGAGCTAGAATCAAAGATATCATCGGAAGAGAAGTCGTTGGAAGCTCTGCGGGCGAGAGCTAAGGCACCCGAGGGGGGAGACGGGGATGAACTGGATGCGTACATGTCATCCCTTAAACACGGCACCATGGCGCAGAAGGCGGAGATATCTAGAACTAAGGTAACTGAAATATTCCTGGGTTCACAAAGTCAGGATCTTCTATGGAAAATCACAGAGTTAGACTTCAGCTGTTTCACCATGAACTTTATAACAGAACTGACATTCGTGTCAATACAGAAAAACATAATATATAAAAACCAAATCACAACCTCCTTTCGTACATTACAGTAACGTGGGGTGCTTCTACTGCTTCCGTTAGAGTACATGTTAGGCACTACTAGTACATTACCATCATCATCATCGGCCACAGGACGTCCACTGCTGGACTAGTTCATACATTAATTAATAATCAATCTAACTGTTTAGGTGGTAGGAGGTGCGGACACTTGACTACCAAAAATTTGCACTTTAAAGCTTAATATTTCGCAAACGAATTCTTGGATCGAAAAATGGTTTTAACAAACCCGCAGTGTTTTTAAACGACCTATCCAACGATATCCAATGGGATAATCGTGAAAAAAATCATCCCCCACTTTAGGCGTAGGGGAAGTACCCTAGAGTTTCTTTTTTCAAGATTTTATCCTACCATTTTGTTGGCGTGATTGATATCTATACACATACCATGTTACAGCTTTCTAGTACTGAGAGTCTCTGAGCTAAATGCGTTCAGACAGACAGACGGACATGACGAAACTATAAGGGTTCAATTCTTGCCATTTATCTTTGGAACCCTAAAAAATGTATTAAAAACATAACGCCTGTATCCCCGAAAGTGTAGGCAGAAGCGCACTAGCGTACTAAACCACCCACATTTCGCCGAGCTTAGTTCCGTCCCAGATGTGATAGGGGGCGAACCTATCGCCATATCGCGCACAAATTCCAGACATCCAGTTCTAGTTCATTAATTCTCATCTGTCTCTCCCTTCGGGGATACAGACGTGAGCTTATGTATGTAATATACCAACAGCAGGCGTCGATACTGGTCAGATAAATCAGAGTCAGATTTTTGTACATTGGTCAGTTAAAGTTTTTTCCGAAAATGGTCAGATTGTAAATTTGTTTTAGTTGATTTTTTAGGAACCTACATAAAAAAAGACATGATGCTCTATTGCAGGGATTCCCAAGCTTATTGTTGTCACATAGCATGCCTGATGACCTTTTATTATTTTTTTAGCGAACTCAGTTAATACAATATGTATGCAAAGAGCTAAAGCTCAAATCTATTAGCTTGCCTAGCTCAAAGCTAGCTTGCCTGATGACCTTTTTATGACATCTTTTTGGTTCTTATTTTCAATTTGATGTGTACAACCTTTATCATACTGCTCGGGTTTCGTTCCGTAATGGTTAGACGTCAGATTTTTAAAAATCTGAGTCAGCTAAATCAGATTTTATCGCCTATATAATTGTTTCGAACTCTACAACAGATGTCGATCCAGAAGTTGAAGTCAGAGTTGAGTAAAAGCCAGCGGCTGGCGGAGCTGTCCCGGCCAGCTGATCTGCCGCCGCTTGTCAAGAGAGACGACAACAAGATGGCCCTTAAAATGGGACAGAATTCGGTGCTGTACGGAAAGAGGTGAGGTTTAATACATTGGCGTACAAAGTGGACGAGTATCCTGATTGTAAGTGATTACTGAGGATAAAGAGGTGTGTAAGGATCATAGCAAGTGGAAATCTGTTGTCTCTGCCTACCCCTATGGGAAAAAGGCGTGAGTCTATGTATGTACTGAGGATATAGGCCAGAGCTCATTAAACTTTTTGGTCTTATAGACCATTTGCTATGTTGGTAGACCCTAGCTTATGGTCTAAGAGACCGTGGTACATCGACCTCCACTCATCTAATAACCTAGATCGCTGTAGACAGTGACGTCTACAGCACTAATGGGCGACCTGTTTAATACCACTGTCTCAAAGAAAACCGCTGCGCCTCTGCCTACCCTTTCGGGAATACAGGCGTGAGCTTATGTTATGATTAATACCAGTTGTAAAAAACTAAGCCGGAACGTTTCCGCGGCATGCTACAATTTGTTGTGCCGACCCCACGTTAAGGTGGGATAAAGGCAGATGAAAAGAAAGAAAGTAATCCCGTCATCATAAAATGGTATATTTGACAAGCAACGGTCGGTCCTTTAAATTTCTTAAAATACCATTTTTCTCAGTCGGGTCTTTTTAATCTAAATTTAATTTAATAATTTAAACATAACATTATAATAAGCTCACGCCTGTATCCCCGAAGGGGTAGGCAGAGGTGAACTAGTGAACTAGAACACCCATATTTCGCTGAGGTTAGTTCCGTCCCAGATGTGATAGGGGGCGAGCCTATCGCCATATCGGGCACGAATTCCAGACTCCGGGCTGATATGGAAAAATCCAATATCACTTTGCCCTCGCCGGGAATCGAACCCGAGACCTTAGGACGGTAGTCGTACCGAAATACAACTACGCCACCGAGGCAGTCAAGTTTAATAATTTAGTCGAAATTAAAGATGGATGTTATTAAATAAGGCTATGATAATTAAAATATGTTTGTTTATTACAGAATTCGACTCAAAAATGATGCGGAAAAACGTCCCAAAATTCGAAAAGAAACCACACAAGATGAATCTGAGTTTGTAGAAGAAATGGACTCTGATGAGGAAAAACCGAGTGAGGGAGATAGCACTACAGACAAGGACAGCATACATAAAGACATCACTGAGAATGACAAAGATAGCATGCCAAAATCCACTAGTAGTGACAAAGACAGCAAAAGTAAAAGCAAGAGTGATAAGGACAGATTTAAAAAATCTGACAGTGAACCAAGCAAGTGCGAGACCGAAGATACGAAACAGCACAAGAACGAGGGAGACAAACGAGTGTTTGGGCCGATGAGGCCTCCCGATAACTATGTGATACCGGAAGATTACTTCGATCAGGTTTCCGATAGGGATTTACCGGAAATAACGGACGAGTGATTAAATATTTAATATACGCTAGTATCAGAGCTTTCGTTTTATTAACCTACTGCGAAAAGTGGAATTTTTCATGATGGGGAACGCATTTATCGTTGCGTTCGTTTTTAACCGACTTTACAAAGGTAGGTTATTAATTTTTCCGATTTTTTAAATGTTACTAGATATCCTCCGAAAGTAGTCGCCTCTTTGGTCTAGTGGCAGCATGTATGTGGGTGTGGATCTGGAGGTCCTGCGTTCGATTCCCAGGTCGGGCAAAGCAAATTTTCTACTTTAATTTGCCCGGGACTGGATCCCTCATAGGGGGTTGACGTCAGGCTGGCGGCCGATCGTAAAAACTACGTCAAATCCTCTGCAACATGCTTGAAAAAGTGTGTTGCGCCGACCCCACATTAAGGTGAGATAGGCAGGTAGAAAGATTAACAACTAGATATCCCCCGAAATGTGGACCGATTTTTAAGATTTAGTTTTCGATAGGTCACTCCAAAGGTCCCATATAAATTTCGTCAAAATCGAATAAAGTAGGTATTATGGAGTCACGAAAGCGAACGCTCATTTTACGAAACGGAACGCCGTTACCACGCGTTCCAGTCCATTTCGGGCACTGATTAACCCACTGCGAAAGGAGGTTCTTAACTAGATGCCCATGACAAAAGACTAAACGGAGTAAACTGACAGATGGAAATGTCATTTTACAAAATAATGTTGCTTACTTTCAAAACATAGCGATTGATCTATTTCAATTTGTATCATTCAAAGAAAGATTACATCAGCACTAGCTTGTGAAATTAGAATTTTATTGCATATTTTAGAAATTTCAGCTCAATCCTTCGACTAAATGTCTGTTTAAATAATTTTGCGTAAATAATCACAAAAGATACGATGAAAATTACAAATATTTTATTTGACAGCCTCCGTGGCGCAGCGGGCGAGTAGCCGGGTGTGAAACGTGAGATCGCGGGTTCGATTCTCGCACCGAGACAAATGTCTGTGTGGCCCACATGTTTGTTTCGGGTCTGTGTGTTGTGAGACCGAAAGTCTCTCGTAGCCACGACACGACTCCATCTTAGTGTGGGGTCAGGACTATGTGTGTGACTGTTGGGTGTATTTATTATTATTATTTATTTGAGAAAAATTACGTTCTGCAGATTCATAGCTATTGTTAGTTTTGTTTATAAACCATGACTAAAATTCCAGTAGACATGCCATAACTTAGCAAGCAGTAATTTACTATGACTATAATTCAGTAGACGTGCAGTACTAATCACATATTAGGCAGGAATTACTATTTTGAGTTGGACTTTAGAAAATGGAAGAATGAAATTACCATTTCCCCTCTCCCTTTCGCAAGCCCTTTTCCCTCCTTTTCCATTCCCTCCTTTTAGGTTAGCAACGCACCCATGATTCTTTTAGTGTCTTCTTGGGTGTCTATGGGCGGTGGATATCACTTACCATGAGGTGACCCTTCTGCCAGTCTCTGCTATAAAAAAATTGTTCACTGAATTGAAATGTTTAAATAATCTTGATCTTTTCACCGCAGCACTATTTATATTTTATGAAAAAGTGGCAACATTAGAAATGTCATTTTACTCCGTTAATTAGCAATACAGTATAGTATCTTCCTGTGGAGTGAGGACTATGTGTGTGTGATTTGGGTGTTACTTATTTAACACACACTCATAAAAATAGATAATAAAACACCAATAAATTATTATACATTTATGAGACGAAAAAACGGAGTTTTAAATTATATACAACTACTGCATCACTTTTGGCTTAGCCTACGAAGTTAGCCGAAGTCTCCCGATGTTTACCGATCGATCTCCCCGAACACCACGTCCAGAGTTCCGATGATGGCCACGATGTCCGCCAACATGGAGTTTTTGCCGATTTTTTCTAAAGCTGCTAAATGGGCGAAGCCTGGAGCCTTGATTTTGCATCTGTGGTCAAAAAGGCGGGGGTTAGGTGATAGGTCGTGCACTTTAAAATTATATAGTTTTCATACTGATTTCTTAAGTTTACGCGAATGTTATACATTGAAATAAAACTATTTTTACGGATTCTATCACGATTTGGTTTTTAATTTTTATTCCCGAAGTTTCGAAGGCTTTGCAGTCTTCGTGGTCACGGGTCGGACTGAGGTGTCATTTGTCCAATCCATTTGTCGAAGGTATGTGAAGTCTACCAACCCGCATTAGGCCAGCGTGGTAGACTAAGGCCTAACCCCTCTCATTAGTAGAGGCCCGTGCCCAGCAGTGGGACAGTAATATTACAGTGCTAATATTATATCAAGAAAGTTTTCATACAAAAAAAATGATCTCAAAAGTCAGTAACGCCGTTACCACTTATTACAATGCGAGGACGCTTATTACAATTTCCACCCTAGAATGTTCTAGAATCACGTAAGATAATTTTATTGTCTAAACGTTATTACGCTGGCACGACCTTGCGCGCGTATGTTTCAAATACGACTGAGGGACTTATGACCACGAGGTCACAACTTTTGGATCACAAGTTTCGCGCCGTTGTCCCGTCTATCGTGGACCATTGTTACTAACACATTACCTGTAAGGTTTAGACCCGCCGTCAGAAACTAAATAGACTCCGAACTCTCCCTTAGGCGCCTCTACAGCCGTGTACGTGACCCCTGGAGGCACCTGGTAACCCTGGGTGAACAGCTTGAAGTGATGGATCAGGGCTTCCATGGATGTCTGTAAAGAGAAGTAACAAATGGATACTTGACTATGTTAGATTTTATACACATATTTATATGTTATAGCAAATAAATAAATAACACCCAACAGTCACATACATAGTCCTGACCCCACACTAAGATCGAGTCTTGTGTCGTGTATCAGGAACTACGAGAGACTTTCCATCTCACAACACCCAGACCCGAAACAAATATCTGTAGGTCATACAAACATTTGTCTCGGTGCGGGGATCGAACCCGCGGCCTCTCGCTTCACAGCCGGCTACTCGCCAGCCGCGCCACGGAGGCTGTCAAAAACCGAAAAAGAAACCCTTTTGTAACCGCCGAATGTTCATACACTTAAGACTCATCATGTCGTTTAAGGCCGCCTTATCTGTCAAAATTGAATGGCGAAAATCAATGTAAGACGCCGTTAAAGTTGAGTGGCGTTTGACCATTCGGGCGTAAAAACTGCATCGGAATTTGTTGAAAAATGAGGGTAGTAATTCTGGATTGAGGGCACAGTGGAGATATCTTGCTGTCCCTTTCCAACGCACGTACCGTTATCGCGTGACGTGATTATACTGATACTTCTCTTTCCCACAGTTTGAAGGTTACACCGAAATTCAAGGGCTTATAACTTTTTTATTTTTGAGAATATTTCAATATTTCCTTCTGTTCTATATTTTAGACGACGTACATTTCATATAAAATTAATTTAAAAAACTCCAATTTGTCTGTATGTTTTTACGCGATATCTCCTCCAAATATGCACATATTTCCAAGATTTATTCAAGCTTATTCCAAGATCGACATAATCTCTTATTTTGGTCACCATAGAATCAATTTTGAAGTAGGTCCGTTAAGTAAATAAATAAATAACACCCAACAGTCACACACATAGTCCTGACCCCACACTAAGATCGAGTCTGGTGTCGTGTATCAGGAACTACGAGAGACTTTCCATCTCACAACACCCACACCCGAAACAAATATCTGTGGGCCGCACAAACATTTGTCTCGGTGCGGGGATCGAACCCGCGGCCTCTCGCTTCACAGCCGGCTACTCGCCCGACAAGTCACGGAGGCTATCAAGTTATAAAACACTAGCTGACCCGCGCAACTTCGTCTGCGTATGAGAGAGAGGGTTGAAAGAGTGAGTCGTAGGGACCTATTATATATTACCTATTATATATATTAGTATAGATTATTTGATGTACCTTCATCTCCTCCCTGGAGGGGGGCGTGAGCTTCGCGTCGTCCGTCTTGATCTCCCCTGACGGCATCTGGTTGAGGCACTGCTCGATTATACGAAGGGACTGGCGCATCTCCTCCACGCGGATCAGGTATCTGAAATAAAATAAAAATGTTTATTGGTCACGTAGGCACATCAAATGCACTATGACAGGTCACAACAAGCTCTAGATACATTTATATAATAATCATGTTACAACACTATCAATTTAGAAAACAAGCAGGCAGGTATGGACACAATAACAAGGATGGGGCTTAGATAAAAGGTTGTGGTTTGTAGGAAAGGGAACGAACGGGATATGGCAGGAATGCTAGCAGGGAATTGACGGGAAAATAAAATAGGAAGCTTGTAGGATTTGACTGGAGATGTGAGTAAGGAAAATCACGCCGTGGACTATAAGGCCCTATCCTAGCTAACCTACCAGCCTTTCTCTAGCTACCTACGGATGACGACCCGAAGAAGAAAGACGGAAAGAAACTCCGGGCTTTTTTTTTCATCATCAATTGAATTTCCTTTTTTTTTTCTCAATTTTACAAGATACAACTTATTTAATTTTTACATTTTATATTTTATACGGATTTATGCATTCTCAAAATACCACTAAAAGTATAAGGTACTGTAAGTATGATAGAAATAATGGAGCATTGTAGGATGCATAAATCCATACTTACAAAATATCCTTATATCTATGTTAAAACAAATAATCATAAGCTCATGCCTGTAGCCGTGAGGGGGTAGGCAGAGGTGAACTAGAGAACACCCCCTTTTCGTTAAACTTATTTCCGTCCCAGATGTGATAGTTGAGCCTATCGCCATAGTGGGCAAACACAAATTCCAGACTCCGGACTACTAAGTGGGAAAAAAGGCAATTTCGTTTGCCCTTTCCGGGGATCGAACCAGAGACCTCAGCACGATAGTCGTACCACGTAATCCAACTAAGCCACCTAGGCAGTAAAACCATGTATTTTCACCGCATGCAAAGCAAAGTTTGTGTAAAGAGTCTCCTGCACTAAAACATTACACAAAACCACGGACGAAAAAAAAGGACACCTACGCACACATTACACGCTCAGTCGCCGCGATCCGTCCATCTTGTTTTTACATCCGTGCACACAACAGTATTTCAAATTTCTTTTTGTCTATGGTCCATTGTACTATGAGCAGAAGACAATGACAAACCATTTGTGTAGGTGTTGTCAGTGTTTTTAAGTAGCGATAGCTCAGTTGGGAATGGTACGGACTGCCGAGACAAGTGTCGGAGGTTCGAGACCAACACCAAAATGGAGCATACACCTCTGACTTTTCTATGTTAAGTGTATTTTCATTGTGAAATATCGCTTGCTATAACGGTGAAGGAAAACATCGTGAGAAAACCTGCATACCTGAGAATTTCTTCACAGGAATTTTGAAGGCATGTGAAGTCTACCAACCCGCATTAGGCCAGCGTGGTAGACTAAGGCCTAACCCCTCTCATTAGTAGAGGAGGCCCGTGCCCAGCAGTGGGACAGTAATATTACAGGGCTAATATTATTTCAGTGTTTTTTTCGAAAAAACATATTCAGAAGACGCGGCTTCGTAACACATACTTTTATTTTTTGATTTTGGTCCCACTCACCTGTCATAGCAATCCCCGTTGGTACCTATGGGTACGTCGAAGTCCACGAGATGGTATGCATCATACGGCTGTGACTTACGCAGGTCCCACTTGATGCCAGACCCTCGGAGCATCACGCCGCTGGAAATGGAACAAAATATACCAGAATTGAGTTATAGAGCAGACTGGCAGGCTAGCAAGCAGGTGGTGGTAGCACCTGATGGTAAGTGTAGACACATAGACACACAAGACAGAAAAATAATCATGGGTGCGTTGTCAACCTTAAAGAAGCAAAATAACACATAAACTCACGTCTGTATCCCCGAAGGGGTAGGCAGAGACGCACTAGCGAACTAGAACACACACATTGCGCCGAGCCTATCGTCATATCGGGTACAAATTCCAGACTCCGGGCTGATATGAAAAAAACCAATATCACTTTGCCTTCACCGGGGATCGAATCCGAGACCTCAGGACGGTAGTCGTACCGAAATACAACCACGCCACCGAGGCAGTCACCGCTCAAAAATAGTCAAAAATTCAAACCGGAAAAAATATTGCTTTCACAATGCATGTCGATAGTAACACATGACGGTATTCCTATAACATTACCTAAAGCCATAATTGAGGGCATCTTGTGCGGATACAATGCCGATGTCCTTGGTCCTCTGCACCCAGATCCTGTTGGTCGTGAGTACATCTTCCACTTCGTCCAAGCGTTCAGCGAATTTGGACGAAAACTCGTAGATGTCATCCATGAGACCTAAGGGCATGTCCTGGAGACAAAATATCACACGTAAGTTGAGGCGTGCTGTAGACAACTTTGCCTACAAAATACCGAGTGGCGCCGACATAACGACATTAAATCATACTAGATATACCTTACAATCTTGCTAAGCTTTGTACCAAAAATCAGTCGAATAGGTAAAATAGTATAGCCATAGGATTAATTTTTAGGTTTCTTCAATTTTTGCACATGATGTACATTCGGGGCGACCTAAATCAGCTGATATAGTAGTTAAAGACAATAATAGATCGCGCCGCGTACCTACTGAAGTTTACCTACATGTATATATTCGTGCATTATACCGATTTTAAACAGTATAAATGGTGTGACATTTAGTAACCGAACTTTTGGCATTTATTTTGTTCTAAAAATATGTTTTTTTAGCATTGACGTTAGTTTTTTTTATGGGTAGGTACAGCGAAATTTAAAAATACCTATGATGCTCATTATCAAATATAATGTCGTAAGGTTGGCGACACTCTGTATATTGGGTGTAACGGAAACGCTTCCGAAAATGAAGTGGAAAAAAGTATTTGAAAAATACCACACCCGACCTAGAAATATAACCCAGGACCTCCCGGTTCACGGCCCATATACACTGCCACTAGAATAAGTAAGCGACCCTCTTTATAATTTTCTTTTATAGCAGACACTGGCAAACGAGCAGATGGATCACCAGATGGTAAGTGATCTCCACCGCCCATAGACACCTAAGACAAATTAGTATTATTATTATTATTGTATATCAGGCAAGCAGTTAATTAACTGATAGTATATATATTAGTATTAATATAAAGGCGTGTACTCACGAGCGACACACCCCCCGGCCTGATGTAGGCAGCATGCATCCTGGCGCCGCTGGCCCGCTCGTAGAACTCCATCATCTTCTCCCGCTCCTCGAACAGCCAGAAGAACGGCGTCAGAGCCCCCACGTCCAGCGCGTGACACCCCACCGCCATGATGTGGTTCAGCAGACGAGTGATCTCCGCGAACAGGGCTGAGAGACAACGCATTAGGGATCATCAATGCCGGCTCGACCAGACAGATACCACTGTCTCACATAAAACCAAAAGTGGCAGCTCGCTGTTGCGTTTTGATCTATGAGTAAGATTTTTGGTGGCCCAATTCGTCCCGCCCCGTTTTTTTTTTAGGGAAACGAGCAGATGGCTCACAGTGGCGTGCATTTCATATAGACAAAAAGACATTGTCTACCCTGACAATTGAATACTTGACTATGTGTGATTTTATACACATATTTATATGTAATAGCAAATAAATAATAATAATAAATACACCCGCTAGTCACACACCTAGTCCTGCCCCCACACTAGGTATAACTTGTATCGTGGGTGTCGGAGACTATGAGAGACGCACGGTCTCACAGCACCCACACTCGAAACAAATATATGTGGACCACACAAACATTTGTCTCAATGCGGGAATCGAACCCGCGGCCTCACGTTCCACAGCCGGCTGCTCGGCCTCTCCGCCACGGACGATGTACACACACACTGTGGATGTATATCACAACACACACAACACACATAAGCTCACGCCTGTATCCCCGAAGGGGTAGGCAGAGGCGCACTAGCCAACTAGTACACCCACATTTCGCCGAGCTTAGTTCCGTCTCAGATGTGATAGGGGGCGAGCCTATCGCCATATCGGGCACAAAAATCAGACTCCGGGCTGATATGGTAAAATCCAATATCACTTTGCCCGACCAGGGGATCGAACCCGAGACCTCAGAACCGTAGTCGTACCGAAAATACCACCACGCCACCGAGGCAGTCATTTTCGATTTTGATGAAACTTGCACTATTCGCTAAGTTGGAAGATAGTTAGTCAAATAAAAAAAGATACATCGCAATCCTATTTATAGTTTCTTAGACATACGTGGTCAAACATACATACACTTATGAACTTAGCGAAATGTGGGTGTGGGCTTCTGCCTAACTCTTTGGGGATACAGGCATGATCTTATGTATCACTCACTTCTAATATACTTGGCGCGTAGAGGTATATCGATGTTCAGTAGTTTCTCCACGGCGAGGCTGTAGCACTGTTCGTTGCACATCATGGAGACGTAGTCCAGCCGGTCGAAGTACGGCAGCGCCTGTGTGTAGGTCTTGTACTCGATGAGCTTCTCGGTGCCGCGGTGCAGGAGCCCTATGTGAGGGTCGGCGGCGCGGACCGTCTGCAACAATGTTTACACTATTTGGAGATGAATCTTGACATATATTATAGAGGTATATTCCCATAACGTTTATAAAAAATTCCAACCAAAATTTCTTTTGAGAACATTCTTGAAATATATATATTTTTTTTTTATTATTTTATTTACATTCAATATTTATTTTTCTTCTAGATTTTGGATGGAAAGAAGGATAGAAAGAAATAAACTTTATTAAGCCAATGTCTAGGGGCCGAATGGTCAAACAGTGCTCAGTCATCCAAGTCATTTGAGCACTACCCAAAGTTAAGCAGCCAATAATTTTTGAGCGGCATGGTCGTACGCACTTGAGAAGACTTGGCGGAAAAATCAGCTGAGGATCAATCATTATGCTACAGATAATAAAAGTTTGTTCTCGATTACAAAATTTTTATAAAATTATATTTTTGTTTCGTTTCACGTAGAATCATTTTATTTCATTTAGTTTTTTTTAAAGATAATTATAATAAATAATTGGCAGAATACATGATTCGATAATGTTTATTTAACCTTTTTGCATTCCATGTGCCATTCCGATCATATTTCATCTGTAGTAAATTTTTCTGTAATGTTTATGTTATCTCTGTCTATTTTTTGTTATTATACATTTTTATATAATAGAAACGGAACTTAAAATGGATCTTTTTATAATTTATTAATATCTTGTTAAAATATTTACCACTTGGCAGCATGTATCTTTCGTCCATAGCCAATGATTTGTGTGGAAGAATTGAAAAAAAAAATTTGGCAAATGGCGACCTGTTTGTTTATATTTATTTTCGTAATTAAATAACTGTGTTGTTGTATGTGAAGTGATTTTGTTTTATGTAATAAACATCAACGAAGATGGAGAGATTATGGAAACTTTGAAGTTTGGATATGGAGGATATTTCTTAGAGCGTTTCAATAAAAGGAGTCTTCTCGAATTTTTCTTGCCAGGGACGCCGTCCGTCCCAAGAGAAATATTCGCCCGATCTGAGAATGGAATTCAGGACGTCCCAGTTCACACCGGCTTCATCAGAACCATCTAAAAATCATTATATTGGAGAGGAATTCGGCAACATGCAGTAGTAGTGTTGAATGGGATTTAATAAAATTAATCATTGTATTTTCGAAGTGTTTTATTTGTCTTGGCTTCTTCAAGTGCGCTATATTCTAGTTTAGATAATGATATTGAGGAAAAATACATTTTATTGAAATCAAGGGGTAGGTAAACACTACACGGAACACGGAAATTATTAAATACAAACCTATGCCCGCCATTCCGTTCGCGTGAAATGTTATTTATTTAAACAAATCTATCCTACGGAAACCATACATTTTTTCGGGGAAAAAAGTAGCCTGTGTGCTATTTCAGACTTTAATCCATCTCTGTGCCAAATTTCATTCAGATCTCTTCAGACATTCTGGTGTGAAAGAGTAACAAAACATCCATACATCATCACAAACTATACAATAGTTTCATTTGAGATTGGTCGCAGGTACTCTCAAACTAATCTCGATTAAATGCTAGTTAAGCGGGCCTTAAATAGCTGTCAAACTTTAGGCAGTTGTTGACCATGCCGTTTTATGAAATAAGCGGGCCTTAAACTGGGTCCTGCTTACATTTAATGTGAAGAGATAGGTTCTGTTTGACCATGCCAAATTGAAGAATAACGAGTGCTTAAATCGATAAGGCCCTCCTAAATATTTAGGCAGTGTTTGACCATTTGGGGGTAGATGGGATAAATTTTAGATAAAAGCATTAAAATTGCCTGAAATATTGAGTACAAATAAATAAATAAAACAATGATAACATACTATTTTGAAAATGGTTCAATATAGAAAAACGACAGGAGAGACTAAACACGAGCAAAGCCAAGAGACTGTCCCGCCCACACACCCGCTACTATAACTCCTGTAAGCCAGGATCAACAAAGGCACGCATTTTACTACACCGAGCAATGAAGCTCGGCGAGTCTCAGATAACGCAAAATTGAGTATTTGACTATTTTTTTAAATTAATTTTATATAAAATTTACGTCGCCATCATCGTCATTTATATAAAGTGAATGGTAGCATCGGCCGAGGACGTCCTAGACGTACCTTTATGGACCAAATTGGCGATATTTTAGAAAAGGGCCAAATAAGTTCTCGTAACCGACGAGCGTGCATGAAAAGACTGATGACTGTGGAAGAAGCGAAAGAGGTGTGTTTGAACTTTGAACCGAGGCAATTGGCGCTCCTTAGTCTCTGTCTACCCCAGCGGGAAACAGGCGTGCGTTTATGTATGTATGTTACGCCGTCAAAAATATAGAACAGGAAATAACATTGAAATATTCTCAAAAATAAAAAAGTTATAAGCCTTTGAAGTTTGGTGTAACCTTCAAACTGCGGGAAAGAGAAGTATCAGTGTAATCACGTCACGCCATAACGGTACGTGCGTTGGAAAGGGATAGCAAGATATCTCCAATATGCCCCCACACCAGAATTTAAATATGAATTACTGCCTCATTTTTCAACCAATTTCGATATTTATTTATTTATTTACACTTTATATACATGGAGTATAAAGGCGGACTTAATGCTATAAGCATTCTCTTCCAGTCAACTTTAGGGTGATGCAGAGATATAATAGTAGGTGCAAAACATATATAAATGATAAGAAAAAGAAAGACATAATAAAGACATAATACCTAATAATAATTCATAATAAATAATAAATACATACAAAAAAATAAATGTTAATACTTAAATGAATAAATACGATACAGTTTTTACAAAAGGGTTTCTTTTTTGTTTTATTTGCTATTACATATAAATATCCGTATGAAATCAAACATAGTCAGGTACCCAATTATAAGGTTTCGGCAAAGCCAAGAGCAAAAGCTTCAACGAATCTCGTACCTCTCCATCGAGCTCCAGCACGAGTCGCAACACTCCGTGAGCGGCCGGATGTTGCGGCCCGAAGTTCAGGATCATGTTGCGCACCTGTCTCTCACCAGGGCTTATCACACCTACAAAACAAAACACAGTCAAATTACACACATTCTTCTTTTAAAAAAACTTAACAAACCAACTTCAAATCATATCATGATTAAATATATATGGGAACACCCTTGAAATAAGCTCCTCCTTTTTAAAAATAATAATAGTCTGCGACCCTCTGTCTGCCTCTATGACATCAATCCCTAACTGGACAATCCAGTCCCGGGCAAATTGTGTCAAAAAAACAACCAAATTCATATGCAAATAATTGAAAGAAACAACCTTCTGTAAATGGCTATAAAATAAAATACACTCACTGTGGTAAGGAGGATGTTTGAGGAGTGAGGTGATCTCGTCAGGGTACATGACGGCGCCCTGGAACTGCTGTACATACTCCTCATCAGGATACCAGCGGTGGGCTTGGCGCTGAGAGCTGAAAATAGTAGCTGTTGCAGATTATAGTCCTAGATCGCTGTAATGACTATGCTGAAAGTGTTTTATTCTACCTGCCTTTATCCCACCTACATGTGGGGTTGGCGTAACACACTTTTACATGCTGCAGAAAGGATTTTACTTTATTTTTTACAACCAACTGCATGATCAAATTCATCCCCTTTGGTGATCCAGTTTCAGGCAAATCAAGACAATAAAAAATCAATAACACATACATATAAGCTCACTCCTGTATCCCTGAAGGGGTAGGCAGAGGTACATTAGTGAACTGGAACACCCACATTTTGCCAAGCTTAAGTCTATCTAAGATGTGATGTGGGGCGAAAGTATAGACATATCAGGCACAAATTTGATTAGAATTTTTGAAGCTATCTGACGAGCTATTTTTTGGACTACTGGATTTATTTAACACTGTCTTTGGCAAAATCTGCAACCTTTGATGTAGGGCATATTTTTAATGTTTAAAAAATCTAATATTACCCGACCCAGGGACCGAACCCGAGGCCTGAGGACGACAGTCGTACCGAAATAATACACCACCAAGGCAGTCAAAAAATCAATAAAATTATTACAAAACAAATAAACTGATTACAAAAAAAGAGAAATATCCTATTTAATATGAATAATGTGATTGAAACATATTAATATCCAGTGTTAAGCTGTTGGCTATGGATAAATCATAAGTTACATGTGAAATGGCTATAGATGAAACAAATAATAATGTTAAAGTATTAAATTATAAGTTTCAACAATTTCCTAGGACAATATGGTTATTGGTAACTTTAATGTGATCCAAATGCTACGTAATATTACCAAAAATATATCTGTTTTGGTCAATCAGCTGTACTTTTATACTTCACAAAAAATATCGAAAAAATCTTTTTAATTGCTTCAGTAACACGAATATAATAAGTTCTTAGCTTCATATAGGCAGTTGTATGTTCAATTACGTCCAAAATCAAAAGATTTCTAACAAAATAACAAGATTTTCATACGATTCATAACCTAAAATGTTACATAATTTTATAATCACTATAACACCGTGAATTCAACTCCAACAAAAATATTTCCACAACGAGCACTCACTTCACATTGTAAACTGCTGGAATATTCTTTAAAAGGGCGGCATTTTGGCCAATATTTGCGGATTTTCGCAGCAAAACATTCAGCAAAGAGGCCATTTTGACGGGACTACGTTCCGTTCCACGAAACTTAACGAAAGAGTGCCAGTGAAACGTCAAAATACTTTTGAAGTATTAAATTGGAATCGAATATTTACAAATTATTTTTATCTACTGAAATTATTATATATAAATATATAATAAAGGATGATATATTTAGAAAACTACCTATATAAATTAAAAAAAAAACTTGGCAGCATGATTTTCTACCTTATTGTAAACGGCAATGCAATACGAATAAAAGCGAGCGGGTAGACCTAGAGTATGTACATTGAAATTCATTGAATATACAGATGTACGCCTCTTTGGGGTAGGCAGCATCATACAGCTAGTTCATTTTTATAAATCGGTGTTTGTGTCTCATTGATGAAATTTAATAATTGCAATTAAAACGTAATTGAATGCAATTATCAGAGCCGTGATATTTCAGATGAGAATGGAAATAGGTTCGTGGATTGTAAATACTGTCCAAGTATATGAATAAACCGTTAGTCGACTGAAAAGTCTATGGAATAAACACCTCCTTTTAAAATACAGACCAATAAAGAACCTCATCTTGTTGATTAAATAAATAACGCGGGATCACTCATGGAGTGCCTAAGCTCTCTCAAACACAATCTTTAATAATCGATCTTAATTTTCCCGAGATACATAGAGTGTTTTTCACGCCTGGAGTTGGAATTTGTGCCCGATATGGCGATAGGCTCGTCCCCTACCACATCTAGGACGGAACTAAGCTCAGCGAAATGTGTTCTAGTTCAATAGTGCGCCTCTACCTTCGGGGAGGCCTGAGCTTATGTTATAAAAGATACAGACTAAATCAGAATCTCCTTAGTTGATTAAAGGTGAAATAAAACAACAAATCCATATAAAATCATAATCTTAATTCATTATTGTTCATATTAGGTGAGGTGTTCATTTAACTCGTTTTTGCTGCCGCTGGCGGTATATGTCGTTGATAGGGGGCGCCACTCCGAGGTCGTCATCATCAGAGTCGTCTCCGGCTTTCCTTCTGCGAGCCTGGACAAAATATATATTCAAATTCAAATAATTTATTCTGCAAATAGAATATTAAATATCACTTTTATATGTCATAGCTATATATAGCTTCACTTCTTATTATTTCCACCGTAAATGTCACATAATTCAGCTAAATAGAACATGATGCACCTTAATATAGCCACGTCTCCTGTACTAAAACATTACACAAAAAATGTATTTTTTAACTATGGCCCATTGTCCTATAGTAGGATTGCTAATTAAACGGAGTAAACTGACATTTCGAATGTTGCCACTTTTTCATGAAATTTAAATAGTGCTGCGGTAAAAAGATCAAGATCATTTAAGCATTTCAATTCAGTGAGCCATTTTATTCTTTAATTTTCTAAAGTCCAACTCAAAGTCGTAATTCCGGCCTAATGTGTGATTAGTACTGCACGTCTACTGAATTATAGTCATAGTAAATTACTGCTTGCTAGGTTTTGGCATGTCTACTGAAATTATAGTCATGGTTCATTATAAACAAAACTTAAAAAAGCTATGAATTTTCCCAACGATATTATTCTCAAATAATAAAACTAATATTTGTAATTTTCATTATTATCATTTCGCGTATCTATTGTTATTTTTTACGCAAAATTATTTACACAGACATTTAGTCGAAGGGTTAAGCTGAAATTTCTAAAAATACGCAATAAAATTCTAATTTTGCAAGTTAGTGTTGAGTTATTGTTTCTTTGAATGACAAAAATTGAACTAGATGAATCACTATGTTTTGAAAGTAAGCAACATTATTTTGGAAAGTGACATTTCGATCTGTCAGTTTACTCCGTTTAATTAGCAATCGTACTATACGAGCAGCAGTGCGTTCCACTTGGCGTTCACAACGATCACGCTCACGACCGCGGTTTTTCCCGTTCCACTTGCTTGTGAGCGTTACTGTCGTAAACTCAAGTGGAATGGATTATAGAGCGTTTTGAGCGTGGAGGTAAATAATACAAACGGCGAGTTAATAAAAAGAATGCAAAATATTTAAGAGGTTAGGTTATAATCTGTAAGTCTTGAAAATAAACTTAATTAATTATTGTTTAAATCGATTTATATTGAAAAAAAATATAATTTAGTTTTTTATATCCACAGCAGAAACATTCACTTCTACTAAAATATATATTTCCGCATGAAATAACGTAAGCTTAACGGTCGCCATTTTTGATGCATTGAATTTTGAAAACGCCGCTAATTTTCTCAACGACCACGACGACCCACCTTTTTAGATGGGTCGTCGTGAGCTTCGCGTGAGCGTAAGTCATGACGTCATAAGTGACGTTTTCGCCGCGACCACAACGACCGCGGTCGTCATGTGGAACGGCTAAAGGAGCATTTTGATCGTTGTGAACGCCAAGTGGAACGCACTGTATGTGACAGCTAAAATCGTTCTTTTGCGTCTGTGTTTTTAGTGCTTTGTTTCGAAAAAGTTAGTGCAAAAGTCCCGGCTTTAGACTTCAAATTTAATGTCTTATGACAAACACAGTGCAGTGCTTCGTTATTTAAAGCGGGTGGTGCTGCTACTGTTCATGAGTAGTCCTATTACGTCCCGCAGACAGTCGGTCGTCAAACTGAGTGAAATACTTTCTGCAACATGCTTTAAGTGTGTTGCGCCGACCCCACATTAAGGTGGGATGAGGGTAGGTAGTAATAGTGGCTTGCTGATCTTGTCGTGGGGTTACAATAAATATCATACCTTACTGGCCACTGTAGTAATTCCTTCATCATCCACAATCCAATGTACAGATCGCGCCAAATCAAACAGTTTCGTGTCGCATCCATTTTCTTGCGTAGGCGCTGGCGCTGCAAAATAATAATAATTATTATTATAACAAGTTTAAAAACTTAATGGACCGACTTCAAATCCGGCAGTGACCACATTTATATGGGACCACCCTTGAAATAAGCTCTATCGAACACAAAGAATTTTGAAAATCGGTCCACATTTGGCGGAGATATCGCGTAACATACATTAAAAAAATACAGACGAATTGAGGACCTTCTCCTTTTTAGAAGACTTTTGTCACCCGATTAGATTTTGACTTCGATTCGGATTCATTTATAGACTTAAAATTCCACCGAAATCGAGTTAAACAGTGCGCTAATGTCGCATTAGATTCGGGACTTGCCATTTGGTAATTTTTAACGCGACATTAGTGCACTTTTTATCTCGATTTCGGTGGAATTTTAAGTTATTGACTAAAACCGAATCACAATCGAATTGAATGTCAAATGTTACCCTACTGATCGATAATTTGTCGTAGATACCATATGATAAAAGGCGAATTGATTACCTCCTTTTTTTGGATTTTGGCGAGAATTCTGACAGGATGGGCGTCGCTTGTTAAAATTATTTCATATTTTTATCTAGAGCTGTGTTTGTTGTTTTTAAGTGATGTGGTTTAATGCATTAAACTTCAGTGAAGATGGACAGTATAATGTGGAAACTTTTTAACTGGTGATCTTTGATGAGTTTTGCTTGGTGCGTTGGCTGAATTTATTTCGTCAATTCGCTGAGTGAAGGTCATCAAGGAATTACAGCCATAATCCCAGCAGAACCTTGAGACCATCCACATCTGGGTCTCATGGGCATTGTGAAAACATAATTGCTCTATTGACCTTGACATTGTCTAAATCATCGCATATTATGCGTGGAAGCCATTTTTTTACAGAAGACCTCCTTTTCGGAGTTGGTTGTAGCTGACTCACGTTTATCCGGCAGCGATATCCTGTTGAAGAGTTGCATGAGCCTGTCGACCGCCACGAAGGGTCCGCGGTAGCAGCCCGGCGGCGGCATCAGCGTGCACAGGTGGGCTGCAGCCGGCGGCATCGGGAAAGTTCCGCCTGCGAACATTATCAAGAAACTTACTTAAAACCACTCACGGAGCAAGCTCTAGCTTTGTTTCCACCTGTCCTTATTCTACCTCATGTTATATAAATAATAAATACACCCAACAGCCACACATATAGTCCTGACCCCACACTAGGTGTAATCTGTATCGTGGGTGTCAGTAACTACCAGAGACTTTCGGTCTCACAACATCCACACCCGAAACAAATATCTGTGGGCCACACAGACATTTGACTCGGGGCGAGAATCGAACCCGCAACCTCACGTTTCACAGCCGGCTACTCACCCGCTGCGCCACGGAGGCTGTCTATGTTACAAAAAACTTAACTGACCGACTTTAAATCCGATCGTGACCAAATTTATGTGGGACCACCCTTGAACACAAAACGAATTTTGAAAATCGGTCCACATTTGGCGGAGATATCGCGTAACATACATAAAAGAACAGACGAATTGAGGACCTTTTTGGAAGTCGGTCAAAAATAATATTATTGGGATTATCAAACAGATTATCGACAGCCGCCGTGGCGCAGTGAGCGAGCAGCCAGCTGTGAAGCGAGAGGCCGCGGGTTCGATTCCCGCATTGAGATAAATGTTTGTGTGTCCCACAGATATTTGTTTCTTGTGTGTGTGTTGTGAGAGCGCGCGTCTCTCATAGTCTCTGACCCCCACGATACAGGTTACACCTAGTGTGGGGGCAGGACTAGGTGTGTATTTATTATTATCAAAATCAAACAAGAATTTCACGTTGTATGTGTGTGTGTGTACATACCAGGTATGGGGTGTTCGCCGGGTAGTGGGTTCGTTTTCGGCTTGTACGGTATCATCTGACTCGTGTCCGGACGGGCTATGTCCTTGTTGGGGTCGTTGTCTCTGCCAAATAAAATCATTGAACAAATTAGTATTATATTTCATAACAAATAGGTACTTGACTATTTGTTTTTATATGAAATATACGCCATCTAAAATATAGAACAGAAAGAATTATTGATATATTCTCAAAAATAAAGAAGTTATAGGCATTTGCAATCTGGTGTAACCTTCAAACTGCGGAAAAGAAAAGTATTAGTAAAATCACGTCAGGGCCATAACGGCACGTGCGTTAGGAAGGGATAGCAAGATATCCCCACTACGTCCCCACTCTTGCTCATTGCAGAATTTAAAATATGAATAACTGAAATAAAACTATTTTTACGGATTTTATCACGATAAATTAAAACCTAATCGTGATAGAATCCGTAAAAATAGTTTTATTTCAATGTATAATATTCGCGTAAACTTAAGAAATCAGTATGAATTCATGCTGGCTATACAATATCAGGTTACAGACATTAAAAATAAAAGAAAGTACATAATTCGTGATAGCATCTTAAATAGATACTTAAACTGTTCAACCCTAGCGATATATGTACCGTTTAATATATGGTACGGTATCAGGGCATTTGCCTCTTCTGGCCCGAAAGAGTGTCCTAGTTGGCTAGTGCGCCTCTGCCTACCCCTTCAGGGATACATGCGTGAGCTTATATTATGTTATGTTATTTACATCATGGTCCGGAAATTAGTTTGTGACTGATTGATGGTCACTGTACTGCAGCTTTACTAGTATTAGGTTATAATTTAAATATTTATTCAAATAACCCGCAAATAGACACACAAGGCAATTTAAACGAATGTACTATCGTATGTTATTCCAAAAAACACAATATTAATCAGTTTGATGCTATATTTAAAAAGATATGGACGATTGTAAAGTGCCGGTCTCAAATAATTACAAATGGACATATTTTTATGGTTACTTAATATAATTGAAAACGAAGTAAGTACATATGAACTACATCCAGGGTACATTGTATGTACATCAATAGTTCAGATCAATGCCTTGTAGTTTTTCTGTACAGAGCTATATAAATAATTTCAGCCCGGCCCTGATTTCCTAATTTTCAGATTGAATATCTCGTAAGATATTGCATTTTATTGTTATATTAAGCTGTACATATACGTAATTTGGAGAGTACATTTCTTCTGTACCATCACTTTATCAGCACGTTTTGTAGTTTTTGAGTTACAGAGGGGCCGGGCTGAAAAAGTCAGGCTGGCCCGGCCACCATAAAGCGCTTGTAATTTGAAAATTAGAGAGGTACATTGAAAATGAAAGCGGTACATATGATTTTCGCAATGAGTACATTCGTTTGGTATACCTGTTATCGCTAAAGGACGCGGGGCCGGGCGGGCCTGATATACGTGTTTTATTTGCTAGTACATATAAAAATGTGTACACTACTCTACTACTCACTTTTGCCCTAATATGACGGCGGCTAACTCCGGTGATATTCCAGCTAATGGGCCACCCAACGCCCACGACTTGTTCGACATTGATGCTACCTAAAAAGATTTTAAAAGCTTGACAGCAATGATACACCTTATCAAATGAGCTCTTAAAGCACTCTATTCCGAACTGGCGGTAGAGGAACTACGACGGAATCTAAATAATGTAGAACATTTCATGGATTCATATATTTTGATTTGATTTATATAGCGACTCACCTCTGTATATCCAATGGATTTCAACTCCGCTATACTGCACGGGTATAGATCCAAAAACTTGTACCTGTCGACCAACTGGGCCGTTTCTTTGCCTTCGAACTCTTTTATCTATGGACAAACGGTTTATTAGCGTCGCCTCGTTGGTCTAGTGGCAGTATAGGATCCTGGGTTCGATTCCCAATTATGGGTGGGAGTTTCTCTAATACAATTTGCTTGGGACTGGATCCTCCAGGAGGTTGAGGCAGGCAGTCGGTCGTATAAACTAAGCTAAATCCTTTTTGCAATATGTTTGAGAGTGGGTTTCGTCGACCCCATATTAAGGTGGGGTAAGGGCACGTAGAAAGCAAAATGACGGTCAAAATCATACCGTATACTGCCTCGGTAGCGTGGTTGTAGCGTCCTGAGGTCTTGGGTTCGATCCCCGGGTCGGGCAAAGTGATATTGGATTTTTCCATATCAGCCCGGAGTCTGGAATTTGTGCTCGATATGGCGATAGGTTCGCCCCGTATCACATCTGGGACGGAACTAAGCTCGGCGAAATGTTGGTGTTCTAGTTCGCTAGTGCACCTCTGCCTACCCTTTCGGGGATACCCGCGTATCCCCGGTAAAGTTTCATCAAAATCCATTTAGTAGTTTTAGCGTGAAAGAGAAGAAACATACTCTCTTACACACTCACAAACTTTTGCCTTTATAATAGTTTGATTAGGGACACAGAATTCCTTAGCTTTGGAGAGTCAAAGTCAAATTAATTTAACCACAGTTTCAGAAACCAGAGCTTATTACCTTCTCCAATACTGCCTGTCTTCTCTTCTCTACCTTCACAATGCTGACCAGGTCTCCAATATTGGACTCGAACTCCAGAAACCTGTTCCATATGTCCACAGAACTCTCTGGCTTGAGGCTGCCTGATGAGAGGACTCGCTCGAATAGGACTCGGGTGTTGTTGTCCTCTAAAATTTAAATTTTTTTATAGCTGAGACTGCCAAACGAGCAGCTGGGTCACCTGATGGTAAGTGATCTCCATCGCCCATAGACACACAAGACAAAAAAGGAGTCATGGGTGCGTAGCCAAACTAAATGGAGCGGATTAGGAATTGGGAAAGGGAGGAGGGGTTTTGGGCCATCGGAAATGTCACTTACCGAACGAAACGCAACAGCGTATTGCCACTTTACGTCGATTTTCTGTGAGGCAGTGGTATGAAACTGGTCGAGCCGGCTGTTTCATTCTGTAGACATTACTGTCTACAGCGTTGCTCTACCACTCAAAAGTTAGTCCACTTTAAAGTGAATTCACGAGGAGAGCAATTATTATCAAGATTTCGCAATGACCATGAGAGTTGAGACTTAGATATGGACGATCTCAGGGTCTTGTTGGAATTTTGGCGGCAATTCCTTCCAGTGCGATGCCCGCTAGACAACCGGTAGCGAATCGACAGAACAAGGACAGCCAACATGCTCAGTGTCAAAAATTAAAATGTTTGCATATTATTGTGTTCATCTTAGCAGAAATTTGGTGCATAAAACCACATCACTTTTAAACAACAAAGACAACTGTAGATAAAAGTATGTAATAATTTTAACAAGCGACTCCCGCGTTTACAGAATTCCCGTGAAAGTTCTAACACACTTTTTAAAGTCGGTAAAACAACTCACCGTTAAGATGCGACAAATAATCGATATAACACAGCACATATTCGGGTATATGAGAGAATTTCTTGAGGCCAAGCTCGAAGATCCTGAACGCAATGTTCTTGTCCTTAGAACAGTAGTATTCCATCAGGGCTGCAGCTACGAACACGTGGTATCTGGACCTGGGAGTGAGGTAGGATTGAGTTTCCGTGATGGTGAGTTTAAGTGGTTATGAGATTTAGTAGAACTGAGTTTGTTTGGAGGTGAGTTATAGTGGCGGTGAGTTTTTTTGAAGGTAAGATTGAGTAGAACCTAGTTTTAGTGAAGGTGAGTTATAGTGGATCTGTTTTATTGGAGCTGAGTTTTAGTGGAGGTGGCTTATAGTGGTGACTGGTGATAAGTTTTCTTGAGGTGATATGTTTTCTTGAGGTGATATTGAATAAAACTGAGTTTTAGTGGAGGTGAATTTTGTGGGATGTGAGTTTTAATGGAGGTGAGCTCATGGTAATAAGACTGAGTTGTTGGCAAAGTATCGTTGCTAATTTGGTTCTTCACCTAAGGCTCAATTGCACCACTATTATTAACCTAGAGTTAGTCCTAACCGCAAGCTAAATTGACAGAAAATGTATGAATGACATGTAACTTAACTTCCGGTTAGGACTAACTCTAGGTTAATAATAGTGGTGCAATTGAGCCTAAGTATTTAATACTTTGTATCTTAATCTGGGACTATTACTTAGTACACCCTGAAAGCTTTCAGCATTTCTATTAATTGAACACCAAGTCATTTACAAAATTTATATAAAATTATGATAATTTGAATCCTAAATTCGAGTTGTTTACAGCACTTTACCTGGCATCTTCCCTGGCTCTTTTGAACACTGTCCTTGCAGATTTTATTCCTTCAGCTCGTCGTGCAAACTTCATGTATTGGACGTAGGCTAGTGTTGGGTCTATATCCTCCATATCTAAGTACCTAGTGTATACTTGATGTACCTAGAAAATACATACATAAGCTCACGCATGTATCCACGAAGGGGTAGGCACTAGGGCATGCAAACCGGTTAACCGAAAACCGAAAAAACCGATTAACCTACCGTTTTTGACCACCGGTTTTCTTCGTGTAAAAAACCGGTTATTTCGGCGTTTTCGGTTTTTTTCCTCCTGTCAATCAATTGTGAGTAAATACGTATAATTAAGTACATAGACAATGATAAAGAACGCGCTTGCTGTAAAAACGGACAAGTTTAAGTATTTAGTATCTATACTTCACGAGTCCGGAGACATCGACTCCAACGTCAAGCCCCGTAGTGGCGCCGATTGTGCTAAATTGCAAGTGGTGCGATACTAGCGATTAAGATACGACTAATATGAGACTTAAAGGTCTTGTGATCTTTAATATGAACATCATTCGGCCTGTACTTCTATATGGGTGTGCGACGTAGCCTGTTCTTTTAAGCGTTATGTTAGAGAAATCCACGTCATGGACATGAAGATGATGCGGAAGATGGGCAACGATACACGACTGCATCCAATACGTAACGTTTACATCTGAGGTAGTATTGGGGTATGCAACGTGACAAATAAATTGCAGAAATATCGCTTGCAATGGTATAGTCACGTTTTGAGAAAACCACAGGAGTACGTCGATCGCAAGTGCCTGGATCAGATTGTAACAGGAGTGCGTCCCCGTGGTTGGCACAAAATGCGCTAACTAGACGTTTTGAAAGAACATATGAGAACCAAGTATCCCATTGTAAACGATACTCAAGCCGGGCGAAGTAGAAGCGTTTAGGTAAGAAGGCGGACCCTGACACTACGCCATGATATTGCCAGACAGAAAGCAAAATAAAGCAGCTACACTATTGTCATGTTAATGTACCCCAATGTGACCCCAAATAAAATTGGGACAAGGGCACGAGGTTGATGGTGGATTAACCTGTCGCGACTTGGTCTAGTGGCAGCGTTTATAGGCTGTAGAGATGAAGCGCATAGCTGTTTACTGTGTAATACGATTTACTCGAAGCTGGAGCCCCCAAAGAGGGTTGTCACTTAACATCAGACAAATAGTCTAGCCGGTTGTCAAAATTACAACTGAATCTTTTCTGCAACATGTCTGAAAAAGTGGTGCGCGGAGCATATAGTGAAGTGGGATGAGGGCAATTAGAAAAAGAAGAACAATCAGTGTTCTTCCGGCTGAAGCCTGGACGCTTTAAGTGTAGGGAAACCCGGCGCCGTTCCAATGCACCGAAGAGGACTCCGGCGGGGTTTTTAGTCGGTATTGCCGGTGTAGGGTATATATAGTGTTAGGGACTCGACCTAAAGGTCGCCTAGATGCTGTCCATCTCTCCGGTGCGGCTTAACGTTGGATCGTAAGACAGGCGAATCCGACATAACCATCACGTCTCCCCTCAGGCGTGGCGGTAGCGGTAAAATAGTTTTCCCCGCAAAAACAAAAAAAAACGTGTGTTTATTTTTACTTTTCTCGCTATCGACTACGACTGCCTATTTGTGTGACAAACATCCGAAAACCCCTAGCAATTACGTTTGTAATTAATGTTTATCATATAAATTATATATATATTTTAGGTAGTCGCTAGCAAGAAATATCAAAAACTTCATCTCGTTAATCAAGATTTAAACTAAAAAAAAAAACGAAAATACAGCCCGAAAACCGAATAACCCGAAAAAATCGGTTAACCGGTTTTTTTTAAATACAATAACCGAAAAAACCGGTTTCCAAAACCATCCGGTTTTTGCATGCCCTAGTAGGCACTGTAGGCAGAGACCAACTGTGGAACTAGAACACATATTGCCGAGTTTATGATAACTGAGCCGTAACAGGCAAAAATTTTAGAGTTCGTTCTGTTACTGAATAAATTAAAAACAATATCACCGAGCATCGAACCCGAGACTTCAGGACGGTAGTTTTACTGAAATACAATCACGCCCCCGAGGCAATCAAATCAGCAGAGGTCAGAGGCAGACTTAATAAAGGTCGCAGAAATTCGCTGAATGCAGGGCGCTTCACCAGGTCGATCTAGAAATCTTTGGGGGAAGACCAGCAGTGGAAGTCCTGTGACTGATGATGATGATATAGCAGAGTCTGGCAAACGAGCAGATGGGTCACCTGATGGTAAGTCTGCACAGCACATAGACACCCAAGATACAAACAAAAATCATGGGTACATTGCCAACCTAAAAGAAGGGAATGGAAGGGGAGGGCAAAGGGATTGGAAAAGGTAGAGGGAAATGGGCCACCGGAAATCCCACTCTCCGAACGAAACGCGGCAACACTATCTGTCAGTTTACCAGTCAAATGTGTATGAACGCCACTATTGTTACCTTATTATAATGGAGCCTGCTCTCTTCGTAGTCGGCATGAGCGAAGTGCAACAGCGTGGACTGTTTGAGAGGACCACTCGTGGCGCGTTCATATACCGCCGCCGCTTCGTCTGAGAACAGGCGGGCTGCGTTCGAATCCTGCGGAAGGAAATTTGGAAATTAAATCAGTGACTACATCTGTTGGTAGGCGCAGTGCAGTCCAAAAAACAGCGAGTGAGAGCAGAGAAATGTCGGTGTTCTACTTTTCTAGTTCACCTCGGCCTACCCTTCGGGGATACAGGCGTGAGCCTATGTATGAAGCTTCTAACAGGTTGATATGGAAATATTTGTGTTTGCTTTTGTTCAGCAGTGGATGTCCTGTGGCTGATGATGATGATGCTAGCTAATTAATAGTAAGCATGATGTTACTTGCTCGATGGTGACATCACTCTATAGCTGCACCTGTCCTGCCCCACCTGGTATATACTAGACGCCATGGCACTCACCCCCTTCTCCTGCAGCAGCTTGGCGGAGTGGTCGAGGAACTGCGCGGCCTGGTGCCACACGTCGGGGTGGTGCGCGAGGCACAGGAGACACTGCTGGATGGTGACATCACTCTACAGCTGCACCTGCCCTACCCTTCCCCACCTGGTGGATACTAGACGCCATGGCACTCACCCCCTTCTCCTGCAGCAGCTTGGCGGAGTGGTCGAGGAACTGCGCGGCCTGGTGCCACACGTCGGGGTGGTGCGCGAGGCACAGGAGACACTGCTGGATGGTGACATCACTCTACAGCTGCACCTGCCCTACCCTTCCCCACCTGGTGGATACTAGACGCCATGGCACTCACCCCCTTCTCCTGCAGCAGCTTGGCGGAGTGGTCGAGGAACTGCGCGGCCTGGTGCCACACGTCGGGGTGGTGCGCGAGGCACAGGAGACACTGCTCGATGGCGAACATCACGCGCCGCCCCACCAGCGCCGTGTCCTCGGACCGCAGCGGGTTCGAACGCTCCCATGTTATGTACTTCTTCCATAATTCCACCTGAGGATAATACGCTTTTGTTACAGCCCCAAAGATGTTAATGTAGCTGTACACTTTTTCTTTCTATCCTGCTCTTATCCCATCTTAAAGTGGGGTCGGCGCAAGACACTTTTTCAAGCATGTTGCAGATAGGATGTGACTTAGATTTGGCGATCGCCTGCCTGCATGACGTCAACCCCCTCTAGGGGATCCAGACCCGGACAAATAGTTTTAGAAAACACTCCAACCCAACCTGAGGATTGAACCCAAGACCTCCAAGAGCCTTTATAAGCTGAAATAAAGCTGTAGACTATCGTGCTGAAATTATCAATACTGATGCTGGAAGACCCACTAAGTTTATTACAACTTCCTTTCTACATGGCGTTATCCTGGCCTAACAGTGCCAGGGTCGACCTCCCCGCTCCTTCACTTCCTTCCACTCCACTCTTCCATGATAAGCCTTGTCCAGTACAGGCAGATGATGAATGCAGACACAGGGACACAAGGTACCCTAAGCCGCCACAATAAACCCTAAACTCTACTTCCACATGGTTCTTCTGGTACTGTTTTGGTTGCCTTAGAAGCTGTCATAAGGTTTTAACTTTTAAAATTGTTTTTAGTAATGGCTTAATTAAACTGTGTATGGCAAAATCATATTTTTTAAAGAAACAAGAAAATGGTATTTTTTTGTGGTTAGTGAAGATCACCTGCGTTTGCTGAATATTGCATTAGGCTACACTCCTCGAGGAAGTACTTTCTAGTACATCACCACACCACACCTTGTTGGCTAGCTTAGGCAACCACCTGCCAAGTTCATCTGCCTCTGCTCTTGTCTCAATTTTATTTGCAGTCGGCACAACATGTCTTCGAATTTCATACATGCCTATCAGCCGTTATCTCGTCATGCACCCCTTTTTCTCCATCACACACTCCTTTCACCTTTTCTTTGGCTTTCACCTCTCCATCCATGAACATTCATATTTATCACTGGCAGGTTATGAAGCTATATTACCTGCTTCATCTCCTCCCTGTCGACGGTGGGCGGTGTGGCCGGCATGTTCCTGTTCAGGCCCCTGGTGACCGTCTCCAACTCCTTGGCCACTCGACGAGCGTTCATGTACTCACGGGATCTCTCCATGGCCATTCGCTCGGCTGCACAAATCGTGGTAGGGTGGGTATAGGGTAAGTTCACGGTTTAGTGACTACACTACACCTGATGGTAAGCGTAGTGCAGTCCAAAAACCAGGGACCACCGACAACTATTAAGTTTTGGTCACCAGAATCATCTTTCTTTCATTCTACCTAATCTTATCCCAACTTAATGTGGCGTCGG
This sequence comes from Clanis bilineata, assembly GCA_036417725.1. Lineage (NCBI taxonomy): Eukaryota > Metazoa > Arthropoda > Insecta > Lepidoptera > Sphingidae > Clanis > Clanis bilineata. Next base: position 2,357,449 of record CM071165.1, read on the forward strand.
CGCAACACACTTGTCTAGCGTGTCGCAGAAAGGATTTGGCAAGTTTTTACAACCGGCTGCTTGCCTGACGTCAACCCCCACTGAGGGATTCAGTCCCGGACAAATTAGGAAATTCACTTTGCCCAACCTGGGAACCGAACCCGGTCCACAGGCCATATACGATGTCACTAGACCAAGAAGGCGACTACCAGAGGTCACCAGAATCATGCCGGTCTATTATTGCTTTTTCATATTCCGAAGAGGGAAGAACCAAATCGAGGAACTTGCGACAAGACAGGTCATCCACCTGCAAACAGGATGCCTATGCCAATGCCCCACCAACCATCAAGTCATGTCGCAAGCGCCTCGAGAGAACTGGAAAACCTCATCAGGTAATTCAGTCTCAGGCAAATCGGGTTAGTAAGAAAGAAGAAAGAAATAAACTTTATTCGGCCAGTGTCTCAGGCAACAATGACTGGGAGAGAACAAAAAGAATAAGACAAAATATGTAGCATTAAGAGGTAACAAATAAGATTAATTACTTATTACGTGGTGAATATTATTCGTAAAATGAGCACACAAAACACCATGAACATGCTCATATCTTAAACTATTCGTGCCTGAGTCATGACTAAAATGGCCACAGGCTCAGAATTCGCCAAGTAGAAGAATCTACCTGACACTGGTATTCTGCCAGGGCCAAAAAAAAAAAACCCGCCCAACCTGGGAATTTAACCTACCAGTTCACAGCCCATATACGCTGCCACAAAACTGAGGAGGCGATCCTAAGGCCGACTTGCATCGCCATTACTAAGCAAGAGTTAGTCCTAAACTAGATTTAAATATAGGAATGACATGTAAGTTAAATCAAGTTTAGGGCGTATTCTATAATAGTTATAGCGCTGCAAGTCGGCTTTAATAAAATAAATAAATAGCTTACCTATAATAGTGTTGATGCTTTGTTCGAATGCTATATAATCTTTCCACAGAGTCTCAATTCCAATGATAGGCGTTATTACTGCTCTCTGATATACCTGCAATTTAATCATTATATTTAACCGACTCCCCCAAAAGAGGGTCTCAATTCTCTGTATTCAATTTAAGTTATCGACCAGCTCGCGTAGCGCACGGACGTGTTTTACGTTTAATCGCAAAATAAATTGATAGTGTCAGTCAACTTGTTACTTAAAACTATTTAGATAAAGTCTGATTTTCGATAGCTAACAGTGCCTAGCAAATGTGAGTGAGCGCCAACATAGGACACCAAGTCGATCGACGCAGTGTGCGTGCACGCATTACTAAGGTAGTGCACACATCAAATAAGCGGAGCGAGAAGCGAGCCCAACAAGCGAAGCGGGTAACACAAACTTGATATATCAATAACATGAGTGTTCTACGGTCACCTACTAATACCCCTAATATGGAGTCAGCAGTCAGAAGCAGTACCTCTCAACCTGACTTATCAACCTTCGAGACCACTTTCTTGGAGCAAAAAAATATATCTCTACGGAAACGTAAAACACCTGAAGATGATTTTTCACATCAATTCAATGAATTTAAAAAAGAAATTATCGGTGTAATTAAAGAGTTCGGTATGTCCCAGACTGAAAATGTAAACGCTATAAGGCATGACATATCTAGTATAAAAGAACAACTGAGAGATATCATAGTCACGACAGAGAAACTGATGGTTGACAACATTAACTTTAAGACACAAATCGAAAACCTAGAAACTACAGTTAATGTCACTCAAGACAAAGTCAAACGCTTAGAAAGTGATGTCCACATCCTCCAATCCAATAAAGATACATCATCACTATCACTGGAACACCCAGCATCAGTAGGTGCTTGTAGTGAAATAATAGCAGAAGTACAAGAACGCGTAGTACGTAGCAAAAATGTGATCGTTACCGGCGTTCCCGAGCCGCATGCAGAAAACATAGAAAAAAAGAGAGAAACAGATAAATAAGAAGTCACAAATATATTATTAGCTATATATCCAACATGCCCTGAACCAGAGAAAATTATACGCCTAGGAAAATATGAAGAGAATAAAACACGACCTATAAAAGTTTGCTTTACAACACAAGAAACTGCTCAAAATATACAAAAAAAAAGAGTAAATGTTAAAAACGAAAATATTAAAATTTACTCTGACCAGACGCCACACCAGAAACAGACTATATTAAAATTGCGAGAAGAACTAAACCAACGCACAGAAAATGGCGAAAAGGACCTAATTATAAAATATCAAAAAGGTGTACCTAAAATAATTAAGCTGCACTCAAAAAACTAGGTAAGAGATTTAATATTGACAATAGTAAATATGTTAAAAATTTCATAACCTACGAACTCTTTGATAAATATGCACAATTAAAAATGAATAACAAATCACTAAAATTTCTTTATGCAAATATACGAAGCCTAGTGAAACCTGGTAAAATAGACGAATTAAGATGTATTTTAGAATCATTTTCATCTCCAATTCATGTGATAGTACTGACAGAAACGTGGATCAAAGAGGACTCTGAGGCTCAAAGACTAAAATTACCGAACTATATTCACTATTACAACTACAGAAAAAAATCACGAGGCGGTGGAGTTTCTATATATATTCACAAGTATCTAAAACATGACTTTTTAGATGAACAGTGTGACGATGGTAACCATTTTCTGTGGGTACACTTGGACGCATTTTCGTTGGATCTGGGAGCAATATACAAACAACCATCTTCAAATGTGAGCAATTTCCTAGAAAAGTATAATCTACACCTCTCTAAAAGAAATCGAGCTATTATTTTTGGTGATTTAAATATAAATCTACTAAGTACTGAAAATTCTGTGAAAGAGTATAAAATAATGTTGCAAGAGAACAATATTAAAATACTAAATAAAACTAGCTATGAATACTGTACGCGAGAAACAGCTTCCTCAAAAACCATTCTAGATCACGTGGTTACTAATTTACAGGACAATACTTTCCAAATGGCAATTATTGATTCTTCTATCTCCGATCATAAACAAATATTTCTTGAGGTAAACAAGTCCATACCAGAACGTGTACAGCGAAGACAATATGAATCAATTAACTATTCTAACCTATATACAACTATGAAGAACCTCATTGATTCTGAAATAATTTCTGATTTTACTGACCTTGAAGTATTAATATTGCAATCCATATCAAAAAATAAAATGAGAAAATATAAGATTTCCAATCCACCACGGAAAGAATGGATTAATAACAATCTTATTAACCTAATAAATGAACGTAACCAGCTGTGGTTGTATTTGAAACAAACGCCCCATGATGATCAGCTACGGAAAAAATTTACGCAAAAAAGGAACACTACATATACGTCGATCCAAAATGCAAAAAATATATATTACTCTAATGCTTTTGAAAACTGTAAGAAAAATCCTTTAAAAACGTGGCAACTTATCAATAGACTATCCTGTAATAAACATGAAACTTCCAGTAGACCTTTAAAGCTTATTACTACTTTAGGTCCAACAACAAATACCAAAGATATTTGTGATGGTTTTAACGCATTTTTCACCAACATAGGTCCTGAACTAGCTAGTAAAATACCCCAAATATTCCATACTAAATATTCTTCATATAACTCTAGTAATCATAAATATAAAGGTGGTCAATTGGCTGACATAAATCCTACTACCACGATTGAAGTTACCAAAATAATAGATAATTTGAAAACAAACACGAGCTCTGGCATAGATAGAATTAATGTAAAGTCTATCAAATGTATCAAAAATCTAATAGCAGGAAGTCTTACAAACTGTATAAATAAATGCCTAAAAGAAGGATATTTTCCAAATTCTCTGAAAGTTGCAAAAGTTACTCCTATATTTAAGTCGGGTAATAAAACGGATCCTAGTAATTATAGACCCGTATCAGTTCTACCAGTGCTCTCCAAAGTATATGAAAAAATCCTACACAGTCGTTTAAATGAATTTATTACATCTAAGAACTACTTATTCGAAAAGCAATACGGCTTCCGACCTAAGTCTAGCACCATCACTGCAGCTGTAGATTTAGTAACGAATATAAGACTTAATATTGACCAGAGAAAAACAACTTTGGGAATATTTATTGACCTGAAAAAGGCTTTCGACACCGTCAGCCATGCAATGCTTTTATCGAAACTACGAAGCATAGGTGTTACAAGTGCAGCTTATGATATTTTTAAATCTTATCTCACAAATAGGTCTCAAATTGTAGAAATTGATAATCACCAAAGTGAATCCAAATCAATCACTTGTGGCGTACCTCAGGGATCAATTTTAGGTCCACTGCTCTTTATTATCTATATAAATAATATACATGAGATTGGGTTAAAGGGAGACATTACTTTATATGCCGACGATACTAGTTTGTTTTATTCTGGTCACTCGATAGAAGTATTAGTTAATGAGGCACAATCCGATCTAAATATTCTACACAACTGGTTGCAGTCAAATTTGTTGACCATTAATGCCTCCAAAACCAAATATATTATTTTTACCGCTAAAAACAAAAAAATTGGCAATTACAGTCCCCTATTAATAAACGGTGAAAAAATTAGTAGAGTTAATATAGAAAAATATTTGGGCTTAGTACTGGACCACCGGCTAACATGGAGGCCACATATAGAGAAGATTCGTAGTAAAATATCATCTTTAGCAGGGGCTTTACGGCCTATAGTTCGATGTCTACCGAAACGTGTTAAATACACCATATATAACTCTTTAGTCAAACCAAATATTGATTATTTAATTGAAGTTTGGGGATCAGCAGCCAAAAGTCACCTAAAACAATTGCAAACCACGCAAAATAAACTAGTTAAAATATTATTTAAATATGATTACCTAACACCAACTTCAAGAATTTATAAAGAAACTGGATTAATGAATCTTGCTCAAATACATAAATATAATACTTGCATTTTGATAAGGAAAATTCTAACTAAAGATACACACTCGCAACTTACTTTCACAAAAAATCTAGACTACAGCAAACGTTCGACTAGGCAGGCCAATAATATCTACTTGAGACCTCCTAGAACAAACTATGGTAAAAATAGTATTCTTTATGAAGGTGCCCAAATCTACAATAAGCTACCTAAGGATATAAAAGAATCGGAAACTTTATTAAAATATAAAAAAATGTTAAGAAGCCATATTTTAAGGGATATTTCATTAATACACTAGCTTATATAACACCACTCGAATAGACTAGGGAAACCACTAACCAATACATAAATAAATAATAAAAAATAAAAAAATAGCAAATATATAACTACACAGATACAATATTATATTATATAGGTACGATAAAATACTACCACTAAAAGAATATGTATATACATATACATCTATATTACATATCAATACATTACGTTATATTACATAATATCATGTTTACACAAATATAGATACAATATACTTAGAATATAATTAATGTCTGCATACATAAATAGCCTAGTAATATGTATTTCATTTTTTCTCCTCTCAATATATATATATTGAGAGGAAAAAAAATGTGATCACGCCTCTCACGCGGTAGCTGTCTGTTACTAAGGCATGAGCCTTAATAAACATGTATTGTTACCGCGATCGCGCTTGCGCTCACCTACCTGTGCTTATTGGCTACACTTGGCGTGATTTAAACATTTTTTTTTTACAACTACCCTTTACTATCTACGCTAATTGGTTTAGATTAAGTTAATTCAATAATATTGTATTTTCTCTTTAAGTGATTATTGTAATCTTTTGAGAAAATAAATGTCTTTAACCGTAAGTGGTAGAGCCACGATGAAGACAGTTACGACTACAGCACCAATGGGCCGGCTCGACCGGTTTGATACCACTGTCTCACAGAAAACCGACGCAAAGTAGCAGCTCCCTCTCGCGTTTCATTCAGTGAGTGAGATTTCCGGTGGCCCAATTCCCTCCACTTTTTCCCAATTCTTAAAAGTTACTGTCACATTATATGTCACATTATACTGTCATATATACACATATATATGTCACATTATACTGTTCATCTTCGCTGAAGTTTGATGCATAAAACCACATAACTTTAAAACAACAAACACAACTCCTGGAGTTAAATTAATAATATGAAAAAAATTTAACAAGTGACGCCCACACTGTCAGATTTCCCGCCAAAAAGATCATGAATAGACTTTACCTTTCTGACAGCTGATATCTTTTGATTCTCGGCATATGATCCGACCGCGTCAACACTCTTCAAAAATGTCACATAGTCATTCCAAATCGGGTATGCGTGAATGTCTAAACCTATCTTGTCCAACGCGAAGTCGTACGCTTGAGCCATTTTTTCTCTGCGAACAAAAGTAAATACATCCTCTAGTCACATACATAGTCCTGACCCCAAACTTGGCATAACCTGTATCAGAGGTATCAGAAATTACGAGACTTTTGGTCTCATAAAGCCGCGTCTCCTGCACTAAAACATTACACAAAACATGGCTTCGCTAGTCGATACACAATTTTATCTATGGTCTATTGTTCTTTGAGCAGGAGACAGTCAAAATAATTGTTTTGCGTATGTGTTTTTGTGTTTTACACACTTTTTCAAGCATGTTGAGAAGAGGATTTAGCTTAGTTTTTACGACCGGCCGCTTGCCTAACGTCAACCCCCTATGAAGGATCCAGTCCCGGGCAAATTATATTATAAAATTTGCTTTGCCCGACCTGGGAATCGAACCCATGACCTCGCGGTCCATACTCATACATGCTGCCACTAGACGAAGGAGGCGACATGGGTCACATAAACTTTTTTCGTAGTTATGCCAAATCCTTATTTTCCTCTGTCATGCAATAACCCACACGTGGTTCGCGTTCCAGGATCAGCCAGTGTACATCCGGTTCTCTCGAGGGCCTTGGGAATTGACTTGATGGTTGGTTGAGACGGGTATGGGGGTATCCCTGTATCTGCATCGGTCATCATGTCTTGTCGCAAGCCCTTCGATTGGCTTCTTCCCTCTTCGGAGTGTGAAGAAGCATAAATATCACATGACAAGCTGTTGCCCACGACTCCGTTCTCGTGGATATTCATTTACCGGTTAAAATAGCCAAAGTAGCCATAATCAAATTAGCCTATGTGTTAATCCAGGGTGTCAACTACCACCATACCAAATTTCGTCAAAATTGGTCCAACCGCTTGAGCGTGAAGAAGTTACAAACATACACTCACAAACTTTCGCCTTTATATTAGTGATTCTGGACACCGCTAAACCTATTGCTTGTCGATGGACGCTAGTTTTGGAGTGCACTGCGCTTACCATCAGATGTACTCAATAACATAACATAAGCTCACGCCTGTATCCCCGAAGTGGTAGGCAGAGGCGTACTAGCGAACTAGAACACCCACATTTCGCCGAGCTTAGTTCCGCCCCAGATGTGATAGGGGGCGAGCCAATCGCCATATTGGGCACAAATTCCACACTCGGTACGACTACGGTTCTGAGGTCTCGGGTTCGATCCCCGGGTCGGGCAAAGTGATATTGGATTTTTCCATATCAGCCCGGATGTAGTCAATAACTAAAGAAAAAAATAAGGACCTGGCATAACTACGAAAAATACGTGTTTACTTTGAAATAGGTTCCGCCATTTTAGTTTCGCGATCTATTTACATGTAGGTTGTCACACCGTGTCATAAGACTTAAATAACGTATAAATACTCATTGATTTCATTATCAATACGGTGTGTTATTTAAAATAATACTAACTTCTAAATGTGAAGAAGATGCCTGTTATATTAGTGGGATCTTTCTTTAGCAAAGTCGCCATTTTGGTTTCGTCATTCGTCATTCGAATTAAGAATGCTTCATTTTTTCGTAGTTACGCCTCGTCCTCTTATTTTTCTTTAGTCATTGGGTTTAGTGTAGTCACTTTGATGTGCTTGGATAAAGAAACACTTACTTGTAAGTAGGCAGCATGCATTTAGTCTCCTTCACGTAATTGAGGTACAGTCTCCATAACTCAATGTTAAGGATCTTCATCAAGCACCGCTGGAACAGCTGTTGGTAGGTCAGCAGAGAGTTAACTCACAGAATTGTGATTAATACCCGGTTTCTGAGATATTTGACAGTGATTTACCTATTCGATATGGGAACATACCCATGTTACGTGACCAAAATTTCTTTTTTTTTTCTTTTCTTGCTAATAAAACACATAACGTAACATAAGCTCACGGCTGTATCCCCGAAGGGGTAGGCAGAGGCGCACTAGCGAACTAGTACACCCACATTTCGTCGAGCTTAGTTCCGTCCCAGATGTGATATAGGGCGAGCCTATCGCCATATCGGGCACAAATTCCAGACTCCGGGCTGATATTTTAAAATCCAATATCATTTTGCTCGACCCGGGGATCGAACCCGAGACCTCTCGCTTCACAACCGGCTTGTCAACCGATGCCCCACGGAGGCTGTCAAATTAGTACCATTTTAAGTTATCGAATACGTAAACCTCTGTTAGGACCTCGGAAACCGATAATTTGAGGACAGTTCTGAAGGTTTACGCCTGTACTCGTAATGACAAGAGAAGAATAAGGACTTTGCATGACTACGAAATGAAAAAATGTGGCTGGATGCAGGCCGCTTCCAACAGGTCGATCTGGAAATCTTTGGGAGAGGCCTATGTCCAGCAGTAGACGTCCTGTGGCTGATGATGATGATGACTACGAAAAAAGAATGCCTAATGTATGGGGAGAAAGCAAAAAAACGACTTGGCGCAAGAACGATCCTAGTGATATAGCAGTTAGGCATCTTCTACAATTACCAAAGTAAGTATTATTTTAAATAAAACACCGCATTTATAATAACATCAATAAGCATTTATACGTTATTATACTAGTGGCAATAAAAACATTTCTTTCTTTCTTTATTAAAGTATTTTGACACGGTGACAACTTACATGTAAATGATCGCGAAACAAAAATGGCGGAACCGGCTTCATAGTAAACACGTATTTTTCGTACTTATGCCAAGTCCTTATTTTATTCTATGTCACTAAGTTGTACCCAACCATGTATCTCCATAGCGACCATCGCATTTTTTCTACCTGCCCTTATCCCACTTTAATGTGGGGTCGGCGCAACATACTTTTTCAAGCACGTTACAGAAATGATTTGGCTTAATTTTTAAGACCGGCTGCCTGTATGACGTCAAATAGTCCAGTCCCGGTGAAATGGTGTTAGAAAAACACCTCGCCCGACCTGGGAATCGAACCCAGGACCTCCCGGTCTACATATATACGCTGCCACTAATGCCACTAGACCAAGGATGCGTTTACTAGAGCAAATCTTAGGGTTCATTATAAGTATTATTTCGCGGAACCCTGGTGTAGTCCACGGAACCCACTTTAGGAACCTCAACACGCAAATCGAGGGGCTTGCGACAAGACAGGCGGATGACCGATGCAGACACAATAATCTACCCCTATACCCACCCCACCAACCATCATGTCATGTTGCAAGCGCCTCAAAAGAACACACTGATATACACTCGCTGATCTTAGATCCTTGTCTCCGTGCGGGACTCGAACCCACTGTCGCTCGTTTCACTGACTTAAATCATAGTTAAAATAAATACGCCGGCCTTCCCTTCAGAACTGTTCTCTTTTACAATTATTGTATATTTTTTTACTTACCTGTAACACCGAAATTATAATTTTCGGCAATCCATGGAAGATTTAATTTAATTATTAACTAGCTTTTTTTTACCATACTGGTCTATGACTGTTTTTTATAACTTTATTTCCATAATGATTTAGACTTTAAAAAATCTATTTGAACAGTATAGAAAACTCTTCAACATGGAAATATTATTTTTGTAAAAAAAAAATACTACATGGCAATGGTGTATAGCTAAGGGGATTATTTACATGTCAAAAGTGAGCTTCTGTGGCAAGGTCTGGCAAAAATTGACTTAAATGTCAAAAAAATTTATAAAATTTTATTTTAAATAATTTTTTTTTTGGTTTTTTTTTTCTGTCACCCAGTGTCCCAACCTTATGTTTAGGTACACACTACACAAGTTATTATTCAAGTTATTATTTGTAAATTTGAATTAATAAAATATTTTTACAAAAAAGTTTTTTTTTTATATTACAAAAATCGTTTCGTACATCTTTCAGCGAATGTTTAAAAATATATTTTTTTTTACTTTTCGACAGTTTTATTTTACTATGCAGCATTTTAATTGAAATATAGATTTTAGACCACTTGCCGACAGAAATTCGCCTCCAATATGTCTGAACACATTTACCCTAGCCGAAAAAAAACATTAAATCATCATATCTGAGTATTTATTTCAACTTATAACTAGTACACTAAACATATAAACCATAGACATTTATTGTTCTTGTCTATGCCCTTGTCTATTGCTATTATCACAGATTACTTTTTTTTTAATTATTACCTAACCTTACATTATAATTATACTGACCTTTTCAACTTTTTCAAAATTGCGTGCCTTCATCTGGAAATACAAAACACAAAAATTCTAGAATCTTTCAGTGCTAACTATTTAAAATAACATCAGTAGGCCAACCATGAGTTGTTTTGGCATTACTCCCTAGCGACTTCGTAAAAAATATGATCACAAGTTTAAAAACTTAACAGACCGACTTCAAATCCGATCGTGACCAAATATGGACCCACCCTTGAAAGAAGCTCCATCGAACACAAAAAGAATTTTGAAAATCGGTCCACATTTGGCGGAGATATCGGGTTACATACATTAAAAAAAATGCAGACGGATTGAGGACCTCCTCCTTTTTGAGAAGTCGGTCGAAAACTTAACGGACCGATTTCAAATCCGATCGTGACCAAATATGGGAACACCCTTGAAAGAAGCTCTATCAAACACAAAAAGAATTTTGAAAATCGGTCCACATTTGGCGGAGATATCGCGTAACATACATAAAAAAATACAGACAAATTGAGGACCTCCTCCTTTTTGGAAGTCGGTCGATAAATAAAAGGACCTGCCCTGACTTTTGACCCTCAATTCAAATTTAACTTCGATTCAGTTCCATTGTTTTAAAATTCCACCGAAATCGAGTTAAAAAGTGTGCTAATGTCTCATTACATTCGAGAAATTGTTGTATGGTAATTTTTAACGCGACATTACTGCACAAACAATAATATACAAATAGTATGACAAACACCCGAACGCCTCTAGCGGTTATGAGGGGGACTGACGTTTTCCTAACAAATATTTTACGTCTTCATTCACGTAAATACGTGCAACTAGCCCACGGTTGAGCTATAGGTGACCCATCTGCTTGTTTTTTTTTGTTTTTGGGAACAGCAAAGAGACCACACTGCACCTGATGGTAAGCGTAGTGTAGTACACAAAAAACTAGTGACCACTGACAAACAATGGGTTTATCAGTGGTCGCCAGAATCATGCCGGCCTATTTATGCTTCTTCACACTCCGAATCCAAAGAGAGAATAGTTTGCCAGTTTCTGCCATAAAAAAATGTAAATTAATACACAAACTGGGACGGAACCCCAAACACTCACCTCCTGTTCAATATAAATCTTCCAGTACCGTCCTGTGGTAGGGAATGCAGTAATCAGACTCTCATACATAGACCGCACTTCACTAATGTTCCGAGTCTGGGCTTCCCTGATGAGGAGGGACCAGGAGTCCACATCATATAGGTTGCTTTCCACAGCTCGTTGGGCTCTGGTCAGGCGTTCGTTTCCCCAGTCCTGAGGAGTTATAGTACATAATTATGCCTGAGTCTAATGCGACTAGCATTTTTTTTATACACCCAACAGTCAAACACCTAGTCCTGACACCACACTAGGTATAACCTGTATCGTGGGTGTCAGAGACTATGAGAGACGCGCGGTCTCACAACACCAACACCCACACTTGAAACAAATATCTGTAGGCCACACAAACATTTGTCTCCATGAGAGAATCGAACCCGCGGCCTCTCACTTCACAGTCGGCTACTCGCCCGCTGCGCTACGGAGGCTGTCATGAATGTCAGGATCAGCTGTTGGACAGTAAATATTATTGAGCTCATTGAAAAAAACTAGTTTTTACAGATTTTATCACAATTTGTTTCGTTTTTATTAAATTTTTTGTCCTTAAATTTCGAAAAATATAAAACAAATCGCTACAAAATCCGTAAAAGCTAGTTTTATTTTAATGAATAACATTCATGTAAACCTAAGAAATCATTATTACCGGGCTGATAAACTTTCTTTCATCTTCCCTTATCCCAATCAATATGGAGTGGAGCACTTTTTTAAACATGTTGCAGGAAGGATTTGGCTGAGGTTTTTGCGACTACCTGACGTCAAGACAACGCCGAACAAATTGTTCGCTGGACCTGGGATTTGAACCCAGAACCTCTCGGTTCACAGCACATATGCACCGCCAAAAGACAATAGAGAAGACATATAGGGCCGAATGGTCAAACAGTGCTCAGTCATCCAAGTCATTTGAGCACTACCCAAAGTTAAGCAGCCAATAATTTTTGAGCGGCATGGTCGTACGCACTTGAGAAGACTTGGCGGAAACATCAGCTGAGGATCAATCATTATGCTACAGATAATAAAAGTTTGTTCTCGATTACAAAATTTTAATAAAATTATATTTTTGTTTCGTTTCACATAGAATCATTATATTTAATTTAGTTTTTTTTTAAAGATATATATAAGAAATACTTGGCAGAATACACGGTTCAAAAATGTTTATTTAACCTTTTTGCTGTTCATGTGCCATTCCGATAATATTTCATCTGTAGTAAATTTTTCTGTAATGTTTATGTTATCTCTGTCTATCTTTTGTTATAGTGAAGGTAAACACATTTTTATATAATAGAAACGGAACTTAAAATGGATCTTTTTTTAATATGTATTATTATGTTGTTAAAATATTTACCACTTGGCAGAATGTTTCTTTCGTCCTTAGCCAATGATTTGTGTGGAAGAAACGAAAAAAAAAAGAGTTTTGGCGGGAATTCTGACGGTGTAGGTGGTCGCTTGTTTTAATGATTTCATATTCTAGTCTAAAGTTGTGCTTGTGGCTTAAATGTGATGTGAATGTAAGCAATAAACATCAACGAAGATGGACAGTATGTGGAAGCTTTGAAATAAGTGATTTTGGACGCTTTTTGTCGGGTGGATGTGTCGACCATGTTCGACTCCTCCGCTGCGAGAAAATCGTCTAAAAAGCATCAAACTGGAAGGAATTGACGCCAAAACTCCAGCAGGGCCTTGAATGCGAACACATCCGATTTCATTGCACTTGTGAAAAATTAGATATAAGGAAATGTAGACAAAAAACACTTAAGACGAGGCTGTATGGGCTAGATCCCTTTGCCTACCCGAAAGGGAAAATAAAAAAAAAAAAAAACGAAAAAAAAAATATTGGCAAATGGCGACCTGTTTGTTTATATTTATTCTCGTATTTAAATAACTGTGTTTGTTGTATGTGAAGTGATTTTGTTTTATGTAATAAACATCAACGAAGATGGAGAGATTATGGAAACTTTGAAGTTTGGATATGGAGGATATTTCTTGGAGCGTTTCAATAAAAGGAGTCTTCTCGAATTTTTCTTGCCATGGACTGCAATCCATCCCAAGAAAAATATCCGCCCGATCTGAGAATGGAATTCAGGACGTCCCAGTTCACACCGGCTTCATCAGAACCATCTAAAAATCATTATATTGGAGAGGAATTCGGCAACATGCAGTAGTGTTGAATCGGATTTAATAAAATTAATCATTGTATTTGTGAAGTGTTTTATTTGTCTTGACTTCTACGAGTGAGCTATATTCTAGTTTAGATAATGATATTGAGGAAAAATACATTTTATTGAAATCAAGGGGTAGGTAAACACTACACGGAACACGGAAATTATTAAATACAAACCTATGCCCGCCATTCCGTTCGTGTGAAATGTTATTTATTTCAACAAATCTATCCTACGGAAACCATACATTTTTTCGGGGAAAAAAGTAGCCTGTGTGCTATTTCAGACTTTAATCCATCTCTGTGCCAAGTTTCATTCAGATCTCTTCAGCCATTCTGGTGTAAAAGAGTAACAAAACATCCATACATCTTCACGAACTTTCGTGTTTATAACATTAGTTTTATTTGAGAGTAGTCGCAGGCAATCTCAAACTAATTTCGATCAAATGCTAGTAAAGCGGGCCTTAAATAGCTGTCAAACGTTAGGCAGTTGTTGGCCATGCCGTTTTACGAAATAAGCGGGCCTTAAACTGGGTCCTGCTTACATTTAATGTGAAGAGATAGGTTCTGTTTGACCATGCCAAATTGAACAATAAGGAGTGCTTAAATCGATAAGGCCATCCTAAATATTTAGGCAGTGTTTGACCATTTGGGGGATAGGGTCTTACTTATAAAAATAGTTTAACTGAGCAAATGGTAAGGAATAGTGTGTCCCTTTTATTTTCAAACAATGTGACAATAGGAAAAAGTGAAAGACTATTCTTAGCCATTTGCTCAGTTAAAATGTATTTTTTATGTAAGGCCCATTATGATAGGGTTAACTGATCAGCCAAGAATAAATTAGCCTGTTGGGAATCAGAGGAGCAAGGTAAGCAAGTCGCATAAGGTGGCAACCATCACGAATAAACAAATATAAATAGTAATAGATATAATGTAGAGAATGGACGCTTTTGCCAATACAAGTATTGTGTCGCAATTAATCAAAATTATTCATCATATCTCAAATTACTATGTCCAAAGTAAAAGTTTTTCATGTTAGATGATAATATTTATGTATTTTACGATGATATAGAATGTATTTTACTCACAATTTCAGTATTTTCGTCTGTAGTCGTCATTTTGTTGAATGTTAGGTTATATTCGGTATCTTATCACTATATATCTAAAATAAAAAGTTAAAATAAAATCACATACGTCCACGCTTAATTCTTATTAATTTACTAATTATTCATTGAGAACTACAAATAAAAATAAAATCTATACAGAATCACGAAACAGACGCCAACGGCCATGAGAAACGAAATGGTGTTCAGAAATCATAACTAAACATATGTTCGCAATATATAAAAATAGATAGATTATAATTATTTCATTTGTTTTAGAGATATGTTATTTAATTTTTTTAATAAGTTAAAATTATTTTATAAACATACGAGAAGAATCTAAGAAACATACTATCACACAGACCAAATAACCATAATAATTTTAGTTTCAAAACGCACCTATTATGACATTAGTTAGCAGTGTTCCCAATTTGAGGTAAAACATCAACCTATGCGGAATCTCTGATAATTTGTGGAATTAGTGCTAAGCGGGGAAAATGCGGATATTTGAAATTTTATAATTCACCAATTAGTATCCTTTCGATACTACGAAGATTGACCCCACCGAACCTAAGTCAACCATATTGATGATCTATTGCAGGATTCCTACCCCTTTATGTAACGACGTGCAATTTTTTTTTAAATATTTAATGATGTGTTAGATGTGCCATCAAATAACTTTGACTTTGTGATTATTGGGAAAATAATAATAATGAATACTATCAACTCAAAAGTCTTTATTTACCACAAAAAAAAAATACTTTTTGCAAGGTATTTGAATTGACGAATTAAATTTTGTGATCGGCGACGTGCCCAAAATATTGTGTTGCGTGCCATTAATGGCACGCGTGCTACTGGTTCGCCATCCCAGGATTCCCAGGTCTCTTGAATAAAGGATAGGTCAAGAGTACCTACCTTAAACCCAGGAGACTGCATGAAAAATTTACGAAAAATCCTGTCTGCAACATGCTCGAACACATTTTGTGTTTCGCCGGCCACACATTAATGTGGGATAAGGGAAGGTAGAAAGAAAGAATCGTGGAATTACCGTGGAAAAAAAAAGATTGTTTTTTCCACGGTAAGCAGCATATTGGTTAAGCTCTGTCATTGCCAACATATTATATGAGTAATGATTACTACTTTTTATATTCTACTCATGTGCGATAGTAAGCCGGGTGAAGTGGGAGGCTTTCACTGGAAGCGTTTAATTAGGAAGATTTAATACGGGGGAGGATTTTGATTATTTGTTTTCCCTAATATTTACTGCAATTTCAAAAATCAGCATTGGCAACACTGATTGGCATCTGTCATGTCAGTCAATTTCAAGGCGGGCGATATTTGCAATAAATAAACAAAAATGTTATTTTATTCGTTTTTCAAATCGTTAATCAGCAAAGATGTGGTTGTGGAGTTGAAAAATGATCTGAGCATATGCGGCACGTTGCACTCAGTGGATCAATATCTCAACATAAAACTATCGGACATAAGCGTCATCGACCCAGACAAATATCCTCATATGCTGTCGGTGAAAAATTGTTTCATCCGTGGTTCTGTGGTCCGTTATGTGCAGCTGCCGGCAGACGAGGTCGACACACAATTACTGCAAGATGCTGCCCGGAAAGAAGCTACTGTTTCGACAAGATAATTCTAACCTATAAACAGCGAAATATGTTGTTTGGACTTTATGTGGGTGTTAATATTAATTTAAGCATACATTTGTCAATAAAAGCACGTAATGCATTATGCGGTGTTGTTTTATTTCATAGCAGTTTTGTTTCTATTTCTAATAAAGTTACCCTGTTACTCGAGTATTTACTGCTAGTCACTTCTTTGTTTCTTCGCAAGATCACTGAATTTTAATTACATATTACATATGCTTGTATTTGGGAGATTCAACCAGTATCTGAGTTCTACAACATACTACAAACTGGGAAATATAAATTGCAATATTTTCATACAAAACTTTTTCCATATAATTCTGCGTTGAACGAAACGTTAAAGCTTTCGTGATGTTTTTTTTGTGTATTAGTACGCCGACGTATAAAAATACTACCATTTTAGTAGAAAACTTGTACTTAATCTTAGACCAATAAGCATTTAAACTATTATTTTTAGATTACGTGATGATTGTAAATGTGTTCACATTTTCTTGCTCAAACTTGTGATTTTGAGTAGCATCTTAGAATTTTCAAAGATAGAAAATATTTAAAATAAAAAATATCGAAATAATGAACGGCTTTGGTAGAAATATGCTATTCATATGGAAACATCGTTGTTCATTTCCAACATTTCGAAGCTTTTCGCTCTTCGCGTTTGCTAATCGTCGCTGTTTACGTATTTTATCTATAGAATTTATCTCAACCGAATGAATAGAACCTTTCTACAAAGTTATTTTCGCCGCGAGTGATGCAACGGTGCCTCTTTCGTTTCAGATGATGAGTGTCGCTATGTAACATACGTTCATTGTATTCACTTATTCAGTGTTTTTTAACATGTGATCTTAAATGTAAATAATTAATTAATATAATCGCACAAAATGGACGTGAAAGGTTGTTATAGTGGGTGTTTTGTGATTTAACTGCATATAATTGAGTGTGGTGCTGTTGGGGAGAGCAAGTTTTTTTGTTCACAAATCCTCGTCAGTTGGCTCGGAGCTACAAGTAAGATTTTATTTTTTTAATACCTTTGTTTATGTTATTATGGCCAGTGTTTTATTGCACACAGCCTGTTATTACAAAGTTTATTCTATTTTTTTATTATTCTTCGTAAAACGTAATGTTTTTTTCGTGTAAATATTTGGACAAAGTCAGCCAGAGATGGATTTAGTAAAATTTTGTTTTGACTTTCGAATGTTTTAATTTATATAAATCTTGTTTCGCGCACATCTGCGTGCCGTTTAGTGCAAGAAAGTGACTCACTGTGTAATACAGTAGGTTTATTTTTTTGGTTCTGTGTAACGATCGTGGTTAATTTTGCGCGGCATTGTGCTTTCAGCACATTCGATTAACGTCAATTATCGCAATTCAAATGCATGTTCTGTAATTTGGTACGTTAAAGTACTACAACAACTGAATTCTAAACAATTTAATGACACAAACACCTGTCTTTTTGTTTTATAATAGAGTATGATATACCCTAATTCCATTTTTTTTAGAGATAATGGTATTAAAAGTACTAGAATTAAAACTAAAAGTATTAGTAGTAATTGAATTGTAAATAATTTAATTTCACAAACACCTGCCATTGTGCTTTATAATCATTCCAAAAAAGTTCTTGAGACATAATGCAGAAGCAAAGACATTTTACATTATATAGACAAGACAACAGCATGAAATTTGTGTCACAAAACATTCTAGTATTGTCCTTTGAGGTCTCCACATAAAACGTTTTTTGCCCGCTCTACATTATTCATTCTATCAATGTCTTTGATAGAGTCCTAAATTATGATTTATGATATGATCAATTTTTTGTATAAAGGTGATGGGCTTTTTGTAATGTAGGAAATTTTAATTATTAACTTTTATCAAAATACTAATAAAAATTGTCAATCGAAATTCGCTCAAAATCAACAAAATATTTTTTTTTTTTGGTACGGTTTCAGTAATAATTCTGCATTTTTCATTTATTCATTATCAAATATTTTTCAAATTATT
Organism: Clanis bilineata; assembly: GCA_036417725.1. Taxonomy (NCBI): domain Eukaryota; kingdom Metazoa; phylum Arthropoda; class Insecta; order Lepidoptera; family Sphingidae; genus Clanis; species Clanis bilineata. The sequence goes on from CM071165.1 coordinate 2,375,933, forward strand.
AAATATCATTAAAAATTATAGATTAGATAGGTACTGCGGGCTGGATATTGATCGCTTTGTTTGGTTAGTGGCTAAATCACTGACGACTCGGTGGAGCCATCAAATTAAAAGAAAAATAAACATTCTAGGGTGTAAATTGTAATAAACAACCTTGCATTGTAATAAGTGGTAGATTGCATTACTGATGTTTGAGATCAATTTTTTGTGTGGCATCTTGCAAGATACCCCTCTATAGTTAGTAATATTAGGGCTGAGATCTGTAGAGCAAACTTCAACTAAGTCTGAGTCAAATAAAGTTTTTTTTTTCAAGATGTGACTAGCTATTTTTTTGAGTAATGGATTTATTAAACATTGTTGTTGGCAAAATCATCAAACTTTGATGGAGGCCATATTTTAAATAAAGAAGAAGAAGAAGAGTCAAAGAAAAAGAAACGAACTGGGTGATGATTTGGAATTTTTAAATCGGTCTTTTTTAAACTTGCTGTCGTGTTTCATTTGGTGAGTGAGATTTCTGGTGGCCCATTCCCCCTACTTTTTCCAATCCCTTTCACCTCCCCTTCCATTTACTCCTTTTAGGATGGCAACGCACCCATGATTCTTATTGTGTCTTGGGTGTCTATGGGCGGTGGAGATCACTTACCATCAGGTGACCCGTCTGTTCGTTTGCCAGTCTCTGCTTAAAAAAAACCTCAGTGGTGGATTCGGAATTTTTAAATTAGTCCGATACATTTTTACAAGAAAATCTTTGCTTAGTTTGTCTGTTAGTCTTGGCTCGGGCTAAGTCAAAGACCGATTTAAAAATACCGAATCCACCACAGAGTTTTTTTTTAAGCAGAGACTGGCAAACGAACAGATGGGTCACCTGATGGTAAGTGATCTCCACCGCCCATAGACACCCAAGACACAATAAGAATCATGGCTGCGTTGTCAACCTAAAAGGAGGAAATGGAAGGGGAGGGAAAAGGAATTGGGAAAGGGAAGTGGGGGGAAATGGGCCACTGGAAATCTCACTCACCGAAATGAAATGCGACAGCAAGTTGCCACTTTACATCGGTTTTCTGTGAGACAGTGGTATCAAACAGGCCGAGCCGACCCAAATTGATTGATTGAAATTAAACTATTTTTACGGATTATATCACGATTTGGTTTTAATTTTTATGCCCAACGTTTTGAAAGCTTTGCAGCCTTCGTGGTCACGGGTCAGACTAAGGTGTCATTTGTCCAAAAATGTTAATATTACATTATCTTCCTTCATTTTAAAATTATACAATTTTAAATTTAAAAAGTTAGTTATTTGCGATCCGATTTACGCAGTATGAGCTCACGGTGTCTTGAGGTCTGGCAGTTGGTCTTTTGGATTCTGATTTAATTAAATGTATGATTGGGTCCCAGGTTTGTGCAAGCTTCCAACCATCTTCTCTATTGAAATTAGGGTGTTTTTTAATTCCAATAGCCTAACGTATCATCCTAGGTAGGAATCCAAATTGATTGATTGATTATGACTCTGACTTAGTCGAAGTTTCCTCTGTAGATCTCAGCCCAAGTGTCCCTTAAATCTAAAGTGTCCTTTAAGTCCTTTAAGATTAACACTAAAACATTATACAAAACATAACATAAGCTCACGCCTGTATCCCCGAAGGGGTAGGCAGAGGCGCACTAGCGAACTAGTACACCCACGTTTCGCCGAGCTTAGTTCCGTCCCAGATGTGATAGGGGGCGGGCCTATCGCCATATCGGGCACAAATTCCAGACTCCGGGCTGATATAGAAAAATGCAATATCACTTTGCCCGACCCGGGGATCAAACCCGAGACCTCAGAACCGTAGTCGTACCGAAATACCACCACGCCACCAAGGCAGTCACATTATACAAAACATGGTATTTTTACAATCTTTTGTCTATGGTCCATGCACTATGAAAAACCTTGTTTTGTGTAGGTGTTTTTTTGCAAAAGGACATGTGTAGGAGACATGGCTTTATATAATTTGAACCGTTGGAGGCGGTACATATATATGTTAGATAAACATATGGGCCACCAGAGGCCGAGCCGCCCGTCACTATTTAATGTCACTATGATTAATTCCTCACTTTCGTTCCAAAGAAAATTCTACTGAATGTGCTTTAGCCAAAGACTTCCATGTATACTACTAGACTGGCTGGTCGGTACATAAATTGTGCGCACTAAGTCTCTGTTAATCGACCTCAACTCACTATACAAATCTGCTCTTTTCCTTAGCCGTGAAACGTCAAACACTCGCCGTCATGTGCCACAATTTTACTTTGAAACAGTTTGTCTAGTAATACATATTAGTAATACATAGAAGTGTTTGATAGAAGTCAATGGCTTTAGCCATCAATATATTATACCCTAGATGCACAGTTCTTTGCAAATATCCTCCTAAAAAGTGGTCTCAGAAATAAAGCAAAGAAAACGATCATAAGTTGTAATTAAATCAACACAAATATAACCCTAAGCATGTGTTATAAAGTAGATTTTTGAACGAAATGAGCAAGCGTTTTTTAATTTGAATTTTGAAATTTAGAATTCTATCGACGTCCGACTGTAGGCAAAACGAGTGCTTAAGCACTTCTTTGCTGTCCCATTTTCCGAGCGTCAACTGTGCATCTAGGTAAATAATATATCGATGGCTTTACCAGTTTTCGTCATGCTATTTTACCAAAGACGATGCTAATTAAGAGTGTGAACACAATTACTTAAATAAAAAACAAACAACATTAAGGGCCTCGTTCACCACCCTCGAGTAAAGTGTCAAGTAGGCTAATCGTCAGTTAAAGTCACCCGTAACTGCACGTGTGAATTTCACGACGTTCGAGTAGCATGCATCTTATGATTAAACTGGGCAGTAAGCTACTTGCCACGTCGTCTGCCAAGTAGCGCGTTTACTTGACGGTTAAAGTTTAAAGTAGGCAGTTAATTGTACATTTTATCGTAGTTAAATAAACTATAAAATCAAATTATAGTAGTCATACCTTAATAACGATGTTTAACATTTTAAATGAACGTGTTAGCTGTAAAATAGCCTTTCATTTAAAACATCAAGTAGTTTCAACAAAAACAAACTGCAATTCGGGCGAAGCAAACACCGATGTCCGGAAGGGGTCACGCAAAACTCGACCTTATGGACACACGATTTAGTACCTGTGTAACTATTTATATAGCAAAAAAAGGGTCCGGTAGGTTTTTGTGTCATGTGGTGCGGACCCGCGACGAGTCACGACTGTTTTTTTGCCGTAATAAGATACTTTTGACGTAATATTGAACGAATGGGACGCAGGATTTGTGATATCATTCACTTAACCAGTAAGTTGCTACTCAGAGCTCTAATTTTGCTTGTGAAATTAACAGAAGTTACTCGGAACTCTTACTTGTCAATTAACGCTAGTCAGAAAGTAACTAATCAACACTTTACTTGGAGTTGGTGAACGAGGCCCTTACACTAATTGTTATTTCCTACAGATAACAGTATCATTAGTGTCAACACAGTTTAAAATACAGTCTGTCAAAGTGTTTGGATGTTCTATAACGAATTTGTGATAAATTACCAGAGTGGAACATTAATTTCATACTGTCTGAATGTCATAGCCATTTGACTATGAAAATATAGGAATAACATACCTAGATATTTTTTTTTTGAGTTTTTGAATTTAAAGAGACATACAATTGGGTACATGACTAATTTTTTTTAAATTAATTTTATATGAAATTTACGTAGTCTAAAATACAGAACCGAAAGAAATATTGAAATATTCTCAAAAACAAAAAGTTATAAGCCTTTGAAGTTTGGTGTAACCTTTAAACTGGTGGAAAGAGAAATATCAGTATAATCATGTCACACCATAACGGTACGTGTGTTGAAAGGCATATCAAGATATCTCCACTATGCTCCCACTCCAGAATTAACACTATGAAATGCTGCCTCATTTTTCAACCAATTTCGATGCAGTTTTTACAGAAGGGTTTCTTTTTTGTTTTATTTGCTATTACCTACATATAAACATGCGTTTAAAATCAAACATAGTCAAGAACCCAATTAACAACAACAATCAATCAATCAAGACAGCTTCGGTGGCGCAGTGGGTGAATAGCCCGGCTGTGAAAGGTCGCGGATTCGATTCCCGCACCGAGACAAATGTCTGTGTCTATTGATTGTCTATTGTCTATTGGTTGTCTATGACCGAAATTATCTCGTAGTAACTGATACGACACGTGACTCGTATTTACTGTAGGGTCAGGATTATGGATGATTTGCAGCATTACTAATAATGCAGAATTAATGTTAAACTCGATTTAACTGACACCTCATTTGTTTATTTAAATTGATTTATCTAAGGACCACTTTCAGCTCCACGATAAATCTGTATCTCAAATCCTGATTTAAAGATGAGGAGTGGACTGTAGGATAAAGTGCTGGAAGTTGCTCTAAATGTGTGACTGATGGGTGTATTTATCTTCCTCACTTGTAGTGGGCCACTGAAATTAACAGATTCAGTAGTTTTTAAACTGTGTAACATCGTTGTCAAAGCGCGTGTCAGATTAAAACTCATGCGGTTTTAAGATTTCCACTCGTATCGTATTATCTCTGTGACCTACTTTGAGATATGTGTCGGGATCAGTTACGATTTCTAATTGTGTTTTGTTAAAGTAGTTTTATAATCTGTGCATTTTAAATTTCGCGCCTTCCCAAACATCTACGTATCTATTGCTCGCTCTCTATGTTCCGACTCTGTACTTTTTGGACTGTGTGTGTTGTACAATTCCTAATATATATTTTATTAAAAGTATTTTCCAGCTTCCGCGTTATTTAATTACAACAGGTTATGGGCCCAGTAGCCCTAGTGATAAAAATAAACTTAAACTTTCGTAAAAGTGCAGAAAAATTACGATCAGTTAACCCGGCAAATTCTTAACCTCAAAAGTGAACACGCGATCTACGAAAATTACAAATCATCATAAATTATCTTTAAAAATAATGTCGTCAAACAATCCATTGGCATTAATAGAAAAATTAACTGGCCGAGACAACTACTCGACCTGGAGATTCGCCGTTAAAACATATCTTCAGCACGAGGAATTGTGGGATTGTGTGGAAAATGATGGCGTCGTTGACTCCAAACGTGACATAAAAGCAAAATCAAAGATAATATTACTGGTTGATTCAACAAACTACGTTCATATTCAAGAAGCTAATACTGCCAAAGAAGTTTGGGACAATCTAGCCAAAGCATTTGATGACTCAGGGCTTACACGCCGTGTTGGATTGCTTCGGGAACTGTGTACAACAACACTCACCGGTTGTCAAAATGTAGAAGAGTACGTCAGCAAGATTATGACGACGTCACATAAATTGAGGAACATTGGGTTTACAGTAGACGACGAGTGGTTGGGTACGTTACTTCTCTCTGGTCTACCCGAGTCTTATCAGCCCATGATAATTGCAATTGAAAGTTCAGGATTAAAGATAAGTGCAGATGCAGTAAAATCAAAAATACTCCAAGACGTCAAAATGAATGAGAATCAAACTTCAGCTTTTGCAATTAATCAAAACTTCAAAAAGAAAGGAAACAAAAAATCCTTTCAGAAAGGACCCCGCTGTTTCAGTTGCAATAAATATGGTCACATAAGCACAGAGTGCAAATCAAAGAAGAAAGGTAAAATAGAAAGTTCAAATTCAAATTATGCTGCTGCATTTGTTGCCACTGATAACCGCAGTGATGCATGGTATATTGATTCGGGGGCGTCTATGCACATGACCAAACATAGTTTTTTGTTGTCAAATCAAACAGAGCCAATTATCAAAACAATCAAGGTTGCTAATGACAAATCCTTATCTGTGAAGAGTTCTGGTCAATTAAGTCTTGATGTTTGTGATGAAAAAGGTCAGTACAGAAAAGTGTTGTTCCAGAATGTGCTGTATGTACCAGAGTTAGCAACAAATTTAATATCAGTTAGCCAAATCATAAGAAATGGTGGCCAAGTCAAATTTAACAGCAAAGGATGTCTCATTCTAAATAGACATAATGCTGTAGTGGCAACAGCTGTTTTGATCAACAATATGTACCGGCTTAACATGCACTGTGAGCATGCTTATATATCTGATGTTGATGAAAAAGATGCATATCTATGGCACCAGCGCATGGGTCATCTGAATTTTAATGACTTATATAAAGTGATGGAAAACACTGAAGGTATGAACATATTGAAGAAAAAGGATAATTTAACATGTATAACATGCCTAGAAGCAAAGCAGACACGATTGCCCTTCAAAAATAAAGGGACTAGAGCCACAAAATTACTTGAACTTGTGCATTCTGATGTGTGTGGTCCCATGGAGACGGAATCTCTCGGTGGAGCAAAGTACTTTCTGACATTCATTGACGACTACTCAAAAAAGGTGTTTATTTACTTCTTACAGAAAAAATCCGAAGTCATAGACAAATTGAAAGAATTTAAGAAATATGTAGAAAATCAACTGGAATGTAAAATTAAGTGTCTCCGCACTGACAATGGTCTTGAATTCATTAACAAGAATATATCTGAACTTTTAAAAAGTAATGGAATCACACACCAAACAACTGTACCATATACTCCACAGCAAAACGGAGTTGCCGAACGTATGAATCGGACATTAGTAGAAAAGGCCAAATGCATGCTGTTTAATGCCAAGTTATCAAAACAGTACTGGGCAGAAGCCGTACAAACGGCCGCTTACCTCATTAATAGAACTCCTACAAAATCATTGCTATACAAAACTCCTGAAGAGATGTGGTCGGGAACAAAACCAAGCCTTAGTCACTTAAGAGTTTTTGGCTGTGAAGCTATGGTGCATCTACCAAAAGAAAAAACAAAGAAATGGGATCCTAAAGCAAAGAAGGCTATATTCACCGGTTACTGTAGTAATACCAAAGGCTACAGGTTTGTTATACCTTCTTCTGGACTGGTTGTTAAAAGTAGAGATGCAGTGTTTTTGGAGTCAACTGTTTCAAGAAACTATGTTCCGGTGGACCTGACTGAACCAAAGGATGAGTCTACATGTGAAGTGTCTGAAAACCTTCCTTCCGACAGCTCAGATGAAATGTCAAGTTCCACAAACACCATAGTCGGTATTGATTCTGAATCTGATAATTCACCTAACAACAGTATTTATGTACCTGATAGAAAGGTTGAAGATCTACCAGTTTCAAACATAACATTAAGACCAAGAAACAAGCAGTTATTTACAGCGAAAGATGAATTTGAAAGTTATTTATGTTATAATGAAGGAATCTTGGATGTACCTTTAACCTACAATGAAGCAATTACATCAGCAAACTGTGAAAAATGGAAAATATCAATAAATGAAGAATTACAATCTCATAGTCAAAATAAAACATGGACATTGGTTGAGAAGCCGAAAACCGCTAAAATTATAGGTTGTAAGTGGGTGTTTCGCATAAAAGATGAACCGACTGGCCCACGGTACAAGTCCCGGTTGTGTGCAAAAGGTTATGCACAAACAAAAGGCATTGACTATGATGAAACTTTTTCACCTACTGTCAGGTATGATTCCATCCGTTCTCTTTTATCAATAGCTGCTGAACAAAACCTAGAAATTATGCAATTTGACATAAAAACAGCATTTTTGTATGGAGAGTTAAAAGAACAAATATTCATGGCCCCACCCGAGGGTTTGGAATGTGCACCAAATGTTGTGTGTAAGCTTAATAAATCTCTTTATGGCTTAAAGCAAGCACCGAGGTGCTGGAACACAAAATTTAATACAGTTTTAGAGAAATTTGGTTTTGTTAAGAGTTTAGCTGATCAATGTGTATATGTTGGTCAAGTTAAAGGAATTAAATGCTTCCTGTGCCTATATGTAGATGATGGTCTCTTATTATCAAAAGAAAAATTTGTTTTAAAAGAAGTTATTGATGAACTTAAAATAAAGTTTGACATAAAGACATGTCTTCCTACAAATTTTGTCGGTATGCAAATAGAAAGAAATAATACACACATTTTTATTCATCAAACTAAATATATTGAGAAACTGTTGGATAAATTCAATATGAGTAATGCTAATGTCAATAGTATTCCTGCTGATCCACATGTAAAGTTACAGAAAGGCGAGATGGCACCTGTGAAAACTCTACCGTACAGAGAAGCAGTTGGGTCACTCATTCACTTAGCAACTGTAAGCAGACCTGACATTATGTATGCAGTGAGTTTGGTGAGTCAATTTTTGCACTGTTATAATGAATCTCACTGGAATGCAGTAAAGAAAATACTCAAGTATTTAAAAGGGACCAAAGAATTTGGTTTATGTTATAAATCTGAATCACAAACAACCGATTTAATTGGCTACAGCGATGCCGACTATGCCAATGATATTCTCTCGAGGCGTTCCATAACAGGATATGTCTTCATGAAAAATGGAGCCGCTATAACATGGTCTAGTCAGCGCCAGCAAAGTGTAGCTTTATCGACAACTGAAGCGGAATTCATGGCTGCCTGTGCAGCCACTAAAGAAGTAATGTGGTTAAAACAATTATTGTGTGATGTGGGAGAGTATAAACAAAAATCTGTATGTTTAAATATTGACAATCAAAGTGCTATAAATGTGATTAAAAATAGTGAATTTCATAAACGTTGTAAACACATAGATATCAAGTATAATTTTGTAAAAGAAAAATATTATGAAAAGATTATTTACTTAAACTATGTAAGCACAGATCACCAATTTGCTGACATCTTTACAAAAGCTTTGTCCAGAGATAGATTTAAGTTAATGAGAAATAACATTGGTATGTTAAACTTAAATACTTAAGAATTTTAAATTTCATTAGGAAGGCTCTAATTTGAAGGGAGTGTTAAAGTAGTTTTATAATCTGTGCATTTTAAATTTCGCGCCTTCCCAAACATCTACGTATCTATTGCTCGCTCTCTATGTTCCGACTCTGTACTTTTTGGACTGTGTGTGTTGTACAATTCCTAATATATATTTTATTAAAAGTATTTTCCAGCTTCCGCGTTATTTAATTACAACATGTTTGTTTGTGATATTAAGCCTTGTCTTCCTCTAAAATACACCCGCTAGTCCCACACCTAGTCCTGACCCCAGACTAGGTATAACCTGTATCGTGGGTGTCAGAAACTTTGAGAGACTTTCGACCTCGCAACACCCACACTTGAAACAAATATCTGTGGGCCACTCAAACATTTGTCTCAATGCGGGAATCGAACCCGCGGCCTCTCGCTTCACAACCGGCTACTCGCCTACTGCGCTACGGAGGCGGTCTCGTAGTAGTCGTCGGCTGTACATGCTGGCTGTACACAAAACATGGTATTTCTAAAACTTTTGTCTATAGTCCATTGTTATGTTGCGTCTCCTGCACGTGTTTTTTCGAAACATAAAAAACACCTACACAAAACAACATATTTCGCTGTCACCTGCTTGTTTTGTTCCATGTATAGACTAGTAACTTAGTGTGGAGCCAGGAGACTCTCTGTTGGGTGTTATTTATTTATTTAGAGGTGTGAAATTACAATAATTAAATAACTTATAGATACATATTGATTTTATTATAAATCTTTTTTTCTACCTGTCCTTATCCCACCTTAATGTCGGATCCAGTTCCGGACAAATAAGAAAATTTTCTTTGCCCGACCTGGAAATCTATCCCAGTACCTCCCGGTCCACAGCCCATACATGCTGCCACTAGACCAAGAAGTCAACTAAATATTTTCTTATTTATCATAGATACGGTGTTTTATTTACAATAATACTAATTTCGGTATACAAAGATGTCTAACTGCTATATTAATGTCTTTCTTTCGCAAAGTCGCCATTTTGTTTTCGTTCCATACATTAGGAATGCTCAATTTTTTCTTAGTTGTGCCTCGTCCTCTATCTTCTTTTGTCTAAGGACTCGAGTTTCGTCTCTGGACAATCATAAGTCACTGCAAGTAAATCTAGCTAAATGTTGCCGAGTATAAAGACTTTTGATAAAGACCCCAGGATGCACGTCAATCATTCGTTAGGGTCACGAAGCAACTTCGATAACGGGTCAATGCCGCCATATACGAGGAAATCATAATAGTGCATCCAGTATAAAAGATTAGAATACCTATATAATGCGATACGAGTGGAAATCTTAAAACCGCATGAGTTTTAATCTGACACGCGCTTTGACGAGGCTGTTACACAGTTTAAAAACGTCTGAATCTGTCAATTTCAGTGCCCTACCACAAGTGAGAAAGATAAATGCACCGAACAGTCACACATTTAGAGCAACTTCCAGCACTTAGAGCGACTTTCACATAAGCTCACGCCTGAAACCCCGAAGGGGTAGGCAGAGGCGCACTAGCCAACTAGTATACCCACATTTCGCCGAGCTTAGTTCCGTGCCAGATGTGATAGACGAGCCTATCGTCATATCGGGCACAAATTCCAGACTCCGGACTGATATGGAAAAATCCAATATCACTTTGCCCGAACCCGGTATCGAACCCGAGACCTCAGGACGGTAGTCGTAGCGAAATACAACCACGCCACTGAGTTAGTCATTTCCATTCCCAGATACCCCTAAAATACAGAACAATAATTGTTTGCAAATCCATCTTGTTCATTTGGTTAGTTGAACGATGGACAGATAACTTTTATCCGAGATATAATTTGCTATTATGACATCATGTTTTATACATCAACTATCAAAATTATTTCCTAGATAAGTTTTCTGGCTATTGAAAAAAATGTATTAGCCCTAATTATTGCCTTTAGTTGATTTTATTTCATGAATTCATGATAGATAAATAAATATTTAGGAGAAAATGTATAATCATAAGATTAATCTTTTACGCCATTAAAATCGGTCTTATTTAAACAAAAATAAAAACCCAAAAAAGCAATTTGACAGCGGTGGGATTCGAACCCACGCCCTTTCGGACTGGTGCCTAAAACCAGCGCCTTAGACCGCTCGGCCACGCTGCCTTATAACGAGCGTGCTGAAATTACCGTTTGGCTTTTCATTACCATACGTCATGAGGACGTCTTATTATGTTAAACCGTGTTTATTTTTAAGCTATTGTTCAGTACGTGCACAGAATATGTACTTGTGAATTGTGACGTAAATGTAGACAATGAATTGGTTAGAATTGTACATTTTTATCGCGGAAATCGATCAACGGGTCGTCAGTGGCGTGCTGTCCATATAGAGAAAGAGACCTGACTACCCTGATAACTAGTGAATTACATAATTAGAGATAAAAACTTAACGGACCGACTTCAAATCCGATCGTGACTAAATTAATATGGGACCACCATTGAAATAAGCTCTATCGAACACAAAAAGAATTTTTAAAATCGGTCGACATTTGGCGGAGATATCGCGTAACATACATAAAAAAATAGATACGAATTGAGGACCTCCTCCTTTTTGGATGTCAGTCGAAAATGAGTAATGTGACATCGTGCAACGTGATTGGTGTTTACAGTCACGTGACCCACAGATAAAAAATAAGTATTTAATTTACTAAAATAAAATTATCCTACCTGTATCATACATCTATACATATAAATAAAATTGGAGTGTCTGTTTGTAATTTTGAAATAACCGTTTTTTACTACATGTATGTACACCAAAATAACATTTTTTTACAATTTTTGTCTGTCTGTCTGTTTGTTCCGGCTAATCTCTGAAATGGCTGGACCGATTTTGACGGGACTTTTATTGGCAGGTAGCTGATGTAATAAGGAGTAACTTAGGCTACGTTTATTTTAGACATAATAAAATAAAACTAAAAAATTAAAGAATGGACTGTTAGGCGGAACGAAGTTCGCCGGGTCAGCTAGTTTTTAATAAATTCCTATTGCACACGTTTTTTCGATGATAAATCTATGTTCCTACAGAAATTCATTGATATTGGTTACTATAGTCAAGTACCCAATATTGAAATCGAATATATTTAAGATTTTTTTTTTTATAGCAGATATTGGCAAACGAGCAGATGGGTCACCTGATGGTAAGTGATCTCCACCGCCCAGAGACACCCAAGACACAAAAAGAATCATGGGTGCGTTACCAACCTAAAAGAAGGGAAGGGAAGGGAAGGGGATTAGGAAAGGGAGTGGGGAAATGGGCCACCGGAAATCTCACTCACCGAACGAAACGCGACAGCAAGCTGCCACTTTACGTCGGTTTTCTTTGAGACAGTGGTATCTAACCGGTCGAGCCGGCCCATTCGTGCTATAGACGTTACTGTCTACAGCGTGGCTCTACCCTATGAGCTATACTATCTATCGATTATTGTAATGTACATAAGCTCACGCCTGTATCCCCGGAGGGGTAAGCAGAGGCGCACTAGCGAGCTAGAACACCCACATTTCGCCGAGCTTAGTTCCGTCCCCGATGTGATAGGGGGTGAGCCTATCGCCATATCGGGCACAAATTCCAGACTCCGGGCTGATATGGAAAAATCCAATATCACTTCGCCCGACCCGGGGATCGAACCCGAGACCTCAGAACCGTTGTCGTACCGAAATACCACCACGCCACCGAGGCAGTCGAGGTAATGTACACACATTTACTATTTGGCTAAGCAATTGGTCAGTGGTGTTTGAAATATGACTGTTGGTTCAAAAGAAAGGGTGGCGGCGTCACCGATGTACCTAAATGATTTCTAGATGTGTCATACACATACATATGTACATAAGCTCACGCCTGTATCCCTGAAGGGGTAGGCAGAGGCGCACTAGCCAACTAGAACACCCACATTTCGCCGAGCCTATCGCCATATCGGGCACAAATTCCAGACTCCGGGCTGATATGGAAAAATCCAATACCACTTTGCCCGACCCGGGGATCGAACCCGAGACCTCAGAACCGAAGTCGTACCGAAATACCACCACGCCACCGAGGCAGTCATCATAATAAAAATCATGGATTGATCGCATGGACGTAAAAAAAGATGGACGGAGCGCTAGGAACATTGAAAGTGAAGCAGGATTTTCCGTTCGATCTATCGACACGCAATGGCGGCGATGAGTTTTAATGCGCCGTACGGCTATCGTCCTGAGGTCTCGGGTTCGATCCCCGGGTCCGGCAAAGTAACCTAATATTGAATTTTTCAGTATCAGCATTCAGCCCGGAGTTTGGAATTTGTGCCCGATATGGCGATAGAATCGCCCCATATCACATCTGGGATGGAACTAAGCTCGGCGAAATTTGGGTGTTTTAGTTCGCTAGTGCGTCTCTGCCTACCCTTTCGGGAATACAGGCGTGAGCTTATATTATGTTATAGTATCGCATAATGCCTATACTACTTGACTCTGTTTGATTTCATACACATTATTATATGTAATAGCAAATAAAACGGAAAAGAAACCCTTCTGTAAAAACTGAATCGAAATTGGTTGGAAAAAGGAGGTAGTAATTCATAGTTTAAATTCTGGAGAGGAGACATATTGGAGATATCTTGCTATCCCTTTCCAACGCAGGGCCATGACGTCAAGTCGGGCAAAGCAAATTTTCTAATTTAATTTGCCCGGGACTGTATCCCTCATACGGGGTTGACGTCAGGCGGGCGGCCGGTCGTAAAAACTAAGCCAAATCCTCTCTGCAACATGCTTGAAAAAGTGTGTTGCGTCGACCCCACATTAAGGTGGGATAAGGGCAGGTCAAGAGTCAAGTACCTAATTAAAGTATCTGAGATGCATTCAACCTTGTGCAGTTAACGTACGCACCCCAATGTCACATCCATTGACCGTTACGAGGGGTGTAATAGGGCGCAGACGGGCATTAACTCATTTGAGGGCTTCGGCCGGGTCGCTGACACGGGCGGATCGATCGGTTGCGTCACCCCACGCCGTGCCCTTGGCGGCGGTCGCGGGTTCCAGTCTGTGCGAAATTTTGGACGTGCTTTTTCAATATGAAATTGTTTAGGTTGAGAGTTATTTGTTTAGTTTACATTAGCTTAGGGCGATTTGCACCACCATTACTAACTTACAGTTAGTCCTAACCTCAAGTTAAATTGAAAAAGAAATATACGAAGGACATGTAATGTACTACATGTAATTACAGATAATATATGATGACATTTAATTAATTACATGTAATGTAACAGTAGATTAATAATATTGGTGCAAGTCGCCCTAAGTGGGTGGTCTTAAAAACTAAGCCAAATCATTTCTGCAACGTGCATTAAAATAAAACAATTTTTTATGGATTCTGTCACGATTTGTTTTGAATTTTTGTAGTAAATAAATAAATTTTGACATTTTGAAATCTTTATAGCCTTTAGTTTTATTTCAATGTGTAATTATTCGCACCACAGATCCCACATTAGTATGGGATAGGGGTAGGTTTTTTTATAGCTGAGACTGGCAACGAGCAGATGGGTCACCTGATGTTAAGTGATCTCCACCGCCCATATACACCCAAGACACAAAAAGAATTATGGGTGCGTTACCACCCTAAAAGGAGGGGAATAGGGATTAGGAAAAGGAATTGGGGGGAATTGGGCCACCGGAAATATCACCCATCGAATGAAACACGACAACGAACTGCCACTTTACGTGGACCGAATTTCAAAATTCTTTGTGTTTGATAGAGCTTCTTTCAACGGTGCTCCCATATAAATTTGGTCACGGTCGGTAAATTGGAAGTCGGTCAGTTAAGTTCTTAAACTTGTGATTACATTAAATCTCTTGATCATAAGTCATGACTAAAAAAATTTCAATATTTGTTCGTCCTCTTAACGAGCTATTGACCGAATGGTCGTAAGTTCGATGACATGACCTTTTAGCTGAATTTTGTTTTGACCTCAGGGTCGTGTCGGCACGTTTTATTGCGAACTTTACGTAAATACATCGGCTTGATATTAGTGGTAGAGCCACGCTGTAGACAGTAACGTCTACAGCACGAATGGGCTAACTCGACCGGTTTGATACCACTGTCTTAAGGAAAACCGACGTAAAGTGGCAGCTTGCTGTCGCGTTTCGTTCGGTGAGAAAGATTTTGGGTGGCCCAATCCCCCCCTCCCTTTTCTAATCCCTTCCCTCCCCTTTCATTTCCGCCTTTTAGGTTAGCAACGCACCCTTGGCTCTTTTTGTGTCTTGGTTGCCTATGGGCGGTGGAGATCACTTACCATCAGGTGACCCATCTACTCGTTTGCCAGTCTCTGCTATAAAACATGACTTACGCACGTATCCCCGAAGGGGTAGGCAGAGGCGAGCCAGCGAACGAATACCCACATTTCACCGAGTTCGTTTTCGTCCCAGATGTGATGGAGTCGCCTCTTTGGTCTAGGGGCAGCTTAGGTATATGGGCTGTAGAGCGGGAGGACGGGAAAAGAGAATTTTCTAATTTAATTTTGCCGATATTGGATCCCCAGAGGGGGTTGACGTCAGGCAGGCAGCCAGTCGTAAAAACTAAGCCAAATCCTTTCTGCAACATCCTTGAAAAAGTTGCGCCGACCCCACATTAAGGTGGAATAAGGGCTGGTATAAAGAAAGAAACGTATTACGTGGCCTCCCCCCTATCATATTTGGGACATTCAACAGTACCTAGATAGGACAACAGCACGAAACTTGTGATCCAAAAGTTGTGACCTCGTGGTCATAAGTCACTCAGTCGTATTTGAAACATACGCGCGCAAGGTCGTGCCAGCGTAATAATGTTTAGACAATAAAATTGTCTTACGTGATTCTAGAAGATTAAAGTGTTAATTGTAATAAGAATGATATAGGCGTTAGTGACGTTTGAGATCATTTTTTTTTTGTATGGAAACTTGCTACATAGCCCCTCTATAGTAAGCAAAGAGATTTAATATTACTAACTACAAAGGGGCAATCAAGCAAGTTTCCATTCCAAAAAAATTGATCTCAAACTTCAGTACCGCCATCAACTATTTATTACAATGCGAGGGCGATTATTACAATTTACACCCTAGAATATTTTGTGAATGGTTAAGAATCACTTAAGATAAGTTTATTCTCTCAATATTATTACGCTGGCCGACCTGGCGTGCGTAAATTTCAAATAAACTGAGCGACTTTTGACCAACTAGGTTATAACTTTTGGGTCACAAGTTTTGTGCTGTTATCCGTCTATATGTAAGTATGTATATTAAATCTCTTTGGGACGGTATAAGCTCGGCGAAATGTGGGTGTTCTAGTGCTCTAGTTCTCCTCTGCCTACCCCTTCGGGGATACAGGCATGAGCTTATGTAGTATAATGTAGCTCAGTACATTACATTCTCATAAAACTATGTTGTAAAAGCTGTGTTTATTAACAAAGTTTGGACATGAGCTCCCGCAGGATGGAATCCAGGCTAGCGGAGTCTGTTAGTGGAAAACTGTACTATCCCGGGAGTAATGTCTGGGGAACATAGGCAGGGAGGTATTTAGATATATTTTTGGGTGGTAAAGCCACGCTGTAGACAGTTATACTACAGCATGATATGTTCAACTGGTTTGATTTATACCACTGTGTCACAGAAAATCAAGAAGAAGAAAGAATTTTTTTTTATTTGTCACAGACACAGAGAATTACTAAAAAAAGAAACTTAATAAATGAATGATCAACGTAAAGTGACAGCTCGGTGTTGTGATTCGTTAGGTTGATGAGATTTCTGATGGCCCAAATCTCTCTTTTCCGTTCCCAATCATTATTCTCTTCTCTCTTCTTAAGTTTGTTTTTGGTGATTCACGTACTCATTTTGTAGCTCTACTATAAAAAATATTTGAATTTCGGTGGCCCATTTCCCCCCTCCTTTTCCCAATCCCTTATCCCTCCCCTTCAATTCCCTTCCATTTAGGTTGGCAACGCACCCATGATTCTTTTTGTGTCTTGGTTGTCTATGGGCTGTGGAGATCACTTACCATCAGGTGACCCATAAAAAATGATTAAACTAGACTTTTTATATAAAACTTTAAAAAATATCTTCATAAACACCCCTTACTCTACTAGACTACGTAGGTACTTAAATGACGTTGACCGATGTTTCTGCGACCCCCGGGACCCAGTCCCCCATTAATCACTTCTGAGTACGTCCCATCGTTACACGTGCACAGTTAAAATTGAATTAGGCGCTCAACCGTCTGCGCTGTATAAGTGAATAATCTGATCTTCGTACACAGACAGACAGGGAAACATGTATTTATACATACATAAGCTCACGCCTGTATCCCCGAAGGGGTAAGCAGAGGTACACTAGCGAACTAGAACACCCACATTTCGCCGAGCTTAGTTTCGTCCCAGATGTGATAGGGGGCGAGCCTATCGCCATATCGGGCACAAATTACAGTCTCCGGGCTGATATGGAAAAATCCAATATTACTGTGCCCGACCCGAAGATCGAACCCGAGACATCAGGACGGTAGTTGCACCGAAATACAACCACGCCACCGAGGCAGTCTTTATTTATTTATATCAATTTTTTTATAGCAGACTGGCAAACGAGCAGATGGGTCACCTTATGGTAAGTTATCTCCACCGCCCATAGACTCTAGATACAAAAAATAACATTGGTGTGTTGGACCCCCCTTAATTGGAAAGGGTAGGTGGAACTGGATCAACAGAAATGAGACTCACTGATCGGAATGTAGCAACAGCGCGCTGCCACTTTACGTCGGTTTTCTGTGAGGCAGTGGTATCAAACCGGGCGAGCCGGCCCGGCACACGTCACAGTAACATTAAATTTTACTGTAACTTTCATAATTTAATTTCTTCCTTTCTACCTCCCTTTTTCCCACTTTAATGTAGGGTCGACGCAAAATACCCTTTTTAAGCATGTTGCAGAAATTATATGGCTTAGTTTTTTTGACTGGTTGCCTGATGTCAACCTCCCTTCTGGGGATCCAGTTACGAGCAAATCAGATTAAATAATCACCAGTTTAAAAACTTATCGGACCGACTTCAAATCCGATCGTGACCAAATTTATATGGGACCACCCTTGAAAGAAGCTCTGTCGAACACAAAAATAATTTTGAAGATCGGTCCACATTCGGCGGAGATATCGCGTAATGCACATAACAAAAATGCCGAATGCCGGCGAATTGAGGACCTCCTCCTTTTTGGAAAGTCGTCGAAAATCGGTCCACATTTGACGGAGATATCGCGTAACATACATAAACAAAAATACCGACGAATTGAGGACCTTCTCCTTTTTGGAAGTCGGTCGAAAAATTAGCGTTGCCCGACCAAGAATCGAACCCAGGACCTCCCGGTCCACAGCGCATATATGCTGCTATTAGACTAAGGGCGACTTGCACCACTATTACTAACCTACGGTTAGTCCTAACCTCAAGTTAAATTGAAATAGAAATATATGAAGGACATGTAATTCGTTACATGTAATTAATTTAATGTCACCATATATTATCTGTAATTAGATGTAGTACATTATATGTAATGAATTACATGTCCTTCACATATTTCTATTTCAATTTATTTTTATATCTAATTCATTTATTTTACTTGAGGTTAGGATTAACCGTTGGTTAGTAGTAGTGGTGCAAGTCGCCCTAAGGCGACTTCATTATTCATCATTTAATATAACCAAACGAATCAAACTTATCATTCACAAGGTCTACGACATTCTTGTTCTTCCTGTATTCCATATACGTACTTCCCATTACGAACGATGCATATACACGCACTTAAATACATTGAGTACTGCACCTGTCGGGGCCATACACCTGTAGGATTCAAATAAGTTCACGCGTGTAAACTGTAACCTCGGGGACAGGCAGAAGTGTACATGAGGCTTAAAGTATTTAAATCCGATGATATTACGTGATCTAGATGGGCGGGAGGTCCTACGTTTGATTCCCAGGTCGGGCAGGGTATTTTTCTATTATTTCATTGACTGCCTCGGTGCCGTAGTTGTATTTCGGTATGACTACCGTCCTGAGGTCTCGGGTTCGATCCCCGGGTCGGGCAAAGTGGTATTCGGTTTTTCCATATCAGCCCGGAGTTTGGAATTTGTGCCCGATATGGCGATAGGCTCGTCCCCTATCATATCTGGGACGGAACTAAGCTCGGCGAAATGTGGGTGTTCTAGTTCGATAGTGCGCCTCTGCCTACCTTCGGGAATACAGGCGTGAGCTTGTATGTATTATTTCATTGTGAAATATCGCTTGCTATAACTGTGAAGGAAAACATCGTGAGGAAACCTGCATACCCGAGAATTTCTCCATCAGAATTTCGTATGTGAGTCTACTCACCCGCATTAGCCCAGCGTGGTAGACTAAGGCCTAACCCCTCTCATAAGTAGAGGAGGCCCATATAGCAATGGGACCGAAATTACAGGGCTAATAAAAAAAATATTTGCCCGGGACTGGATCTCGGTCTCAAAAACTCAATACATATCCTATCTGCAAAATGCTAGGAAAATGTGTTGCGCCGACCCCACATTAAGGTGGGATAAGGGCAGTTGGGAAAAAATATTTTAATGACCATTATTGAAGGTTTTAGTTTTTCGACGGACTTCCACAAAAGGAGGAGGTCCTCAATTCGTCTGTATTTTTTTATGTATCTTACTCTATATCTCCGCCAAATGTGGACCGACTAAAATTCTTTTTGTGTTCGATAGAGCTTATTTCAAGGGTGGTCCCATATAAATTTGGTCACGATCAGTAAATTGGAAGTAGGTCAGTTAAGTTTTTAAACTTACATACATACATACATAGACTCACGCCTTTTTCCCATAGGGGTAGGCAGAGACAACGGATTTCCATTTGCTACGATCCTTACACACCTCTTTCGCCTCATTCAGTCTCATTACATTCTTCATGCATGCACGTCGGTTTAGGGTACTTTTAACTTGACCTTTCTCGAGCAAATCTCTGACTTGGTCAGAGAATGTTCGATGAGGTTTTCCCCTTCCAACTCTACCATTCACATTCACATTCAGTTTTTAAACTGGTGATTATGATATGACGTTCTAGACTCTAGAGAATGTGAGTGATTCAATCTATATCTGTAATCTAGGAATTCAATGATAAAGAATACAATATAAGCTATCAAAGAATGCGATGTGATCTTTTAAAGTCCGGATGTTATTATTCTTATCTTTTATGAATCAGTCAGTTACAATAGGGTACCTAACTATAGTAACCAATATCAATGAATTTCTGTAGGAACATAGATTGATCATCAAAATAACATATGCAATAGGAATTAATTAAAAATACTCTAAGGATAATTTTATTTTAGTAATTTAAACACTTGAGAGGAGACTCCTGAGAGGGGGTTGACGTCAGGCAGGCGTTGGTCGTAAAAACTTAGCCAAATAAATTTCTGCAATATGCTGAAAAAAAGTGTGTTGCGCCGATCCCACCTGAATGTGGGATAAGGCCAGGCAGAAAGAAGAAAAAAAGAAAGAATTTAAAAACTTATTTTTTTATCTGTGAGTCACGTGACGATAAACACCAGTCACGATGCATGATGTCAGATTACTCATTTTTCTTGTTTATTTGCTCCAAAAGGGTCTAAGACCTAAGATCCAAATTCATACTGCCAGGTTATTTGGTAATTTTTTTTCGTATTTTTATTTAAATCTCAACTTAATTTCAATGATGATGTGATCGACGAAATATCTGACCCGTTTTTTTTTAGTTTGAAATCATACATTTTATTTCCTCAATATCTTTTTTAAAAGCGATTTTGTATCTATGGTAAGAAACAATGACGTCACCCGTAGCTACAGTCAACAGCTAGCGTTTTGGCGGCAAATTAAACTGCACATATTAATTTTTGCTTTTTTTTTTAACTAAATGTAGGAAAATAAATTACGAAATATTTTTTACATGTTTAGAATAAACTAATAAATAGCCCTGTATACTTTTTAAAAAATATTCAAGTACCCAATTTAAGGTGGAGAGATGTAGTACTAAGAGATATGAGAGAGTGTGAGGTATCCGAAGACGACGTTATGGATAGAGCGATGTGGAAAAGAAAAACAAGGAGTGCTGACCCCACCACCATGTGGGATAACTAGCTTGGAAGAGAGAGAGTCAAGTACCCAATTCAAGCGTATTGTCTACCAAAAATGCCCGTGGAAGCGCGAATACGCGAAGACCGGGCGGAGTGCAAGCGTTTAAATATGAAGGCAGACCCTAGCATAAGGCCGGAATAACGCCAGACAATTCCAACATAAGAACATAAGCTCACGCCTGTATCCCCGAAGGTAGGCAGAGGTGCACTAGCGAACTAGAACACCCGCATTTCGCCAAACTTAGTTTCGTCCCAGATGTGATAGGGGGCGAGTCTATCGCCATATCGGGCACAAATTCCAGACTCCGGGCTGATAGGGAAAAATCCAATATCACTTTGCCCGACCCTGGGATCGAACCCGAGACCTCAGAACCGTAGTCGTACCGAAATACCACCACGCCACGGAGGCAGTGAGACAATTCCATTCGCGCGAAATGGCGATTGTGTGTTTGAATACGCTTGGTGTGTAAAAGATCTTACTTTTCAGTTTCGCATAATCTTATCTGCAACAAGTGAATCAAATAAACTGATTTGATGATATTTCTTATCGTTTGTTTGTATGTTTTGTGTATTCATTATGCCGGCATGAATTTAATTGATTAACTAAACACTGATTTTTGATTACGATTTTTTTTTAATTGATCTGATGTAGTCCTAAGACAATAACTTTTAACTGATCCATTGCATCTGATTATAGATAGATTTGCGACTGATTTCAACGCGTCCGATTACCAAATAAAAAATAAATGTTGAAAAAATAAAAATTACGGATTCTATCACGATTTGGTTTTTGTTTTTATTCCCGACGTTTCGAAGGCTTTGCAGTCTTCATGGTCAATCAACCAAATCGTGATAGAATCCGTAAAAATAGTTTTATTTCAATTATTTTTTCTGACATAAATAAGGTAAGTCTGTTTCACTTCACTCATTATATAAATCTACATAAAACCGACTTATTGTTTGGAATTATTGTCATATTTAAAACCAAAAGTCAGATTTTGTTCAGTGTTATTACCGTAGCAAATTATGAAAATTAAATATAGGGGAGTCACGGGCCCCAACCACCTCAAATCCGCGCCTGTATTCATTGCGCAACGCTGAGATACAATGGCCCATTTTCCTTCCCTTTTCTTGGCCACAATTAAAGTTTTCTTCTAAAAGCGGCGCGTCCCAGTTCGATACGAATGTGTATTGTGTATTTATATGTGGGCTTGGAGAGGTGCGGCGTGGCGTGGGCGTATTGATATGGGTTGTCGGTAATGATTAATGGATTAATAACTAGCTATATTAAACGGCACGGCTTTATTAAAAACCGTTCCACTACATCAAATCTATTGTCCTTTGTAGACTTTGTATCATCTAATATAGATTGTGGTGGGCAAGTGGATGCCATATTTACTGACTTCAGCAAAGCGTTTGATAGGATTGATCACGTAATACTTTTACAAAAGCTCCTTTTCGCAGGAATCCACGGTAATTTATATAGATGGTTTGCTTCATATATAGAAAACCGATTACAGGCTGTTGTGGTCAACGGATTCTCCTCTGCATGGAATACAGTACCTTCTGGTGTTCCACAAGGATCACTTCTGGGCCCTCTTCTCTTCAATATGTTTATAAATGATGTCGGCCTATGTTTCCAAAGTTGTAAATTTCTCCTCTACGCAGACGACATGAAGATATTCAAGAAAATTGAGGGCCCGGAAGACTCCGAGCTTTTGCAGAATGACCTGAATCGTTTTGAACGATATTGTTTACTAAATAAATTAGATTTAAATGTAAACAAATGTAATTTTATAAGTTTTACGCGTAAGTTAAAGCCAATACAAAACAACTACTTTATTCAAGGTCATAAATTGCAGCAGGTTAATGTCGTGCGTGATCTCGGAGTTTTACACGATTCTAAGTTGATGTATGATAAACACGTTGACCACATTGCCAATAAGGCTAGAAAAACTTTGGGCTTCCTGATTAGGTCGAGCTCTGAATTTACGAATGTGAAGGTGATTAAAATCCTGTATTGTAGTCTGGTGCGTAGCATCCTCGAGTATAGTTCCCAAGTTTGGAATCCGCATTATGATATTTATATCAATAGACTCGAGTCTATCCAAAAGAAGTTTTTGAGGTTTTTGCAATTTAAGGACAAGTGTTATGACGCTGCCTATGATATTAGGTGCCGTAGACATCATATTTTGCCTCTGCATGAGAGAAGAAAAATCGCAGATATTATCCTTCTTGCAAAAGTAGCTCAGAATCAAATAGACTCTCCATACCTCCTCTCAAAAATATTTCTAAAAGTCTCGTATAAACCAATTAGATCGCCTGCAACTTTAGCTATTCCACAAAGTTTTTCAAACTATGGTCAGAACTCATTTCTCATTAGATCGGCAAAAGAACTAAACAAACTTATCAATAATTCCTCGGATTTGGACCTTTTTATTTCTAAGCCTTACACTTTAAGAATTAATATGATGAATTCCTGGTTCAACGGTTCTCCAACTGGCAGTGGCTAATTAATCGATTGGTGAAAATAATGATTTAATATAAATATAATTTTTTAATAAGCAAGCTGTATAGTTGCATAATTGCGAAAACATGTATAGTGTTTCATATAGTTTAAAGACGTGTATATCATTGATCACAATATTTGTAGTAACACTTTGTTTTCCGAATAAAAATAAAATAAAATAAAAAAATAAAATATTTGATTTCGGGTTCGATTCCCAGTTCGGGAGGGTGTTTTTTTCAGTTTGTCCGGGACTGGATCCCCCAAAAGGGTGTTGAGTGCTGACGTTAGACCGGATGCTGGCTGTAAAAGACTAACATAACATAAGCTCACGCTTGTATCCCCGAAGGGGTAGGCAGAGGCGCACTAGCCAACTAGTTAACCCACATTTCGCTGAGCTTATTTCCGTCCTAGATGTGATAGGGGCGAGCCTATCGCCATATCGGGCACAAATTTCAGACTCCGGGCTGATATGGAAAATTCCAATATAACTTTGCCCTCGCCGGGGATCGAACCCGTGACCTCAGGACGGTAGTCGTACCGAAATACAACTACGCCACCGAGGCAGTCAATGTATGTATGTATTTATTTTAATTGTCGCCTCCTAGATCTAGTGGAAGTGTATATTGATCGGGAGGCCCTGTCTCTCAGTCAGAAGGGAATGATGTCAGGCCGGCAGCCGGTCATAAAAAACGATTTTTTTTTAATTTTTTTTTATAGCTGAGACTGGCAAACGAGCAGATGGGTCACTTGATGGTAAGTGATCTCCACCGCCCATAGACACCCAAGACACAATAAGAATCATGGGTGCGTTGCCAACCTAAAAAGAGGAAATGGAAGGGGAGGGAAAAGGGGAAATGGGCCACTGGAAATCTCACTCATCGAACGAAACGCGACAACAAGCTGCCATTTACGTCGGTTTTCTGTGAGACAGTGGTATCAAACCGGTCGCGCCGACCCATTCGTGCTGTAGACGTAACTGTCTACAGCGTGGTTCTACCACCTCTACCACCACCATCATTTCTACAACACGCTTGAAAAAGTGTATTGCGGCGACCTCCATATTAGAGTGCGATAAAGGCAGGTGGAAACTTTTGTTATTTAAATTCCTAACTTTTCGTGGGTTGTACCGCCTTTAAAATCTCCTTAATCCGTGCCCATTAGGCAACTGCGCCACTGATACAATGCCTCGATTTCCTTCACACGACCACAATGAAAGTTTCAGCTAAAAGCGTCGTGTTCTCGTTTGATAGCTCTTTCAAGTTACAGATAGGACGTTCTGACATGTTCAATGGTTGATGGACGTTTGAACTAATTGTGGTAACTATATACCTCTACATACATAATACATATAAATTTGACTGTTTGTACGTTTGGATAGTACGTTTTATTGGTTTTATTTTACATTGAGGCAACCTTGTTGTAGATTAGCTGCTCTAATATAATTAAATATTTTAATGGATATTGTTTGTTTATTAATATCTGATTGTAAACTGCTTACTATTTTTTCTCAGAAAGAGCGACGTCAGAGTTTCTTGGCCGTTCTTCTCTAGCGAACCAGCGTTTCGAACTAGCGGTAGAGTAAATTTTAACGGTATCTAAATAATGTGTGACATTTTATGGATTTAATAAATAATTTAATTTGATTTGTAATTTCAAATTAATTTCTCTTAATGCATATGAAAATATATTATTGCAATTCATCATCATCAGCCACAGGACGTCCACTGCTGGACAATGTGTATATTCATTATTCGGTACTTATCTATATGGATAAAATGATTTTTTTTTTATTTTTGTCTGTACCGGCTAATCTCTGAAACGACTGAACCGATTTTGGTGGGAATTTTACTGGCAGACAGCTGATGTTATAAGGAGTATCATAAGCTACTTTTATTTTAAAAAACAATTACCCCGTAAGTAAATTTCCACACGAACGGAGTCGCGGGCAACAGCCAGTGTTGAATATTAATTACACGTTTACTAGACTTCCTCGGTGGAGTAGTAGTCACCCACCACCACCACCACTGCCACCACTTGACCCACCTGCTCGTTTGACGTGGCTCTACCATTCTTCTGGTGGTAGGATATTCGTATCCGGCCCGATGGCGACCACCGTCCACATGGTGTTAAAATCTTTTTTTTGTCGTGGGGAAAAGTGTTTTACCACTGCCGCCGCGCCGGGGGTGTGGACGCGGCGGGTATGTCGGGTTTGCCGGCCTTAAGATCCAGCGCCGTGATGCCCGGGAGAGTTGGTCGCCATCCGGGCTGAGCCGCGTCCCTAACAAATGCCCCTACAACGGCAATACCGACTAAAAACTCCGCGGTGGCCTACTTCGGCGGCTAAGTGGGGCGGCCCCGGATTATCCAGAGATAGACTCGGATTGCTACCGGAACCGCAACTGCGCGGTGCCGCCTTGCGGCCCTTCTCCGAGTGGGGGGGAGGCTCAGAAGCCCCCGCCGCCGAAGAACGCCCTCGGCGTCTACGGCAGCACGAGGCCAACCGTCCGTACTGCCGTCCGTCCCGGATGGTGTTAGAACCTGCCATAGTGACCCACGCGCCTTATGTGGTTCGCGTTCCTAGATCAACCAGTATATTTTCCGTTCGTCTTGTCCATTTGTCTTGTCGCCAGCCTCTCGATTTGCTTCTTCTCTCTGCGGAGTGTGGAGAAGCATAACTAGCCCGGCACGATTCTGGCGACCACCGATTGTTTGTCAGTCGTCGCTGGTTTTTTTACTGCATTCCGCTTACTGTCTGATGTAGTGTGGAACCGTCGCATCCTAGGTTGAAATCTTAATTTGGGTCTGAAGTTGCCTTTTTATCTTAATTTGGGTCCTTGTCACAATTTAGAACAGAGAAAAAAAAGCTCGACTAGATATAAATACATTTCTGCTCACTCTTTGGGATAAGGAAATGCAAATGCTATTAAAAGACGATTAATATTTGAAATTTGATAACCAAATAAGAAAAAGTCAAACTTCCGAACTTTCTAGCGACAATAGTCGTTCTACTTTAGTGTAATTTCACCAATTGATATTTGCAACGGTTTTTATATTAATTTTGTCGTTTACGTCTTGTTGGTCGCCTCCTTGGTCTAGTGGCAGCATGTATGGGCTGTGGGTTCGATTCCCAGGTCGAGCCAAGCGAATTTCCTAATTTAATTTGCCCGGGACTGGACCCCTCAGAGGGGGTTGACGTCAGGCAGGCAGCCGGTCGTAAAAACTTAGCCAAATCATTTCTGCAACATGCTTGAAAAAGTGTGTTGCGCCGACCCCACATTAAGGTGGGATAAGGGCAGGTAGAAAGTTTACGTCCCGTTGGTCTAGTTGGTGTATGCTGAGTGAGATCCATGCGGTTTTGAGTTCGGAAAATAGACTTTAAATAAAATATTTTTGTTTCTAGTGAGGGGTTTAGGACATGATTTGATGGTTTGTTGCGACGGGTATGGGGGTACAATCCTTGTGTCGTCGTGCCAGCATCGGTCATCGGCGTATCCTGTCGCAGGCTCTGAGATTCGCTTCCCTCTTCAGAACATAAGCTCACGCCTGTATCCTGGGTAGGCAGTGGCGCACTAGTGAACTAAAACAACCACATTTCGCTGAGCTTACTTCCGTCTCAGATGTGATATGCGAGCCTATCGCCATATCGGGCATAAATTCCAGACTCCGGGCTGATACTGAAAAACCTAATATTAATGCCCGGCCCGGGGATTGAAGCTGAGACCTCAGGACGGTAGTCGTACCGAAATACAACTAGGCCACCGAGATTGAGGCTCTTCAGATTGAGGAAGCATCTATACAGGCATGATTGTGTTGACCATAGACTCATTGCTTATTGGTGGTTGCTGGTCTTTGTTTTGGTTCAATGTAGTGTAGGAACTTCGCCGTGCTCGGGAAAAAAACCAGTAGCAAGTGACTTACAAATTCACCAGATCTTGACCAATTTTATATGAGGCCACCCTTGGAGTAATTGAGCACAAAAATAATCTTAAGGGTGACCACTTAAAATCAGATGGGTCGTCTGTTCGTCTGCCTCCAAAAGCAATTAAGTTAGTATTTACAGTGCAATCAGAGTTCTACCCAGTTGTAACAGTTCCTGAACAGAAACTACGTGACAAGGGTTGTGGTGTGGGGTCGTTACTATTGTCTCTCGCGAGTAATTTGGTTTTTGAGAAATTCTTGCTACAGAAGCTGCTGCCAGGACAAACTGTAAATCTTTGGTCCATGTCCAGCAGTGGACTTCCTGTGGCTGGTGATGATAATTCTTGCTGATATTAATAGGTGGTGAGGTGTAGCATTGTAAGGGACCTCGCGACTTTCGGCGCGGTTTATTAACAAATCTTCCCATGGAAACCGCATATTTTCAAAAAGGAGAAGGTCCTCTATTCGTCTTTTTTATGTATGTTACGCGATATCTCCGACAAATGTGGACCGATTTTCAAAGAATATAGGTACATATATTTGGTCACGATCGGATCAGTTTTTAAACTTCTTCATCCAGACAACTTTTGTATAGGAAAGAAGCGGATATAGAGAAGTAAGTAGTTGTGTATAAAACACAAGAAAAAGATACACTTTCACTCAAGTTGCATAAGAGACAAAAAATAATTAGTTAAACCTTTAAAACGACTCCTAAACTCCATTTACGAATTCTACGCTTTTTGTTTATGGAGTTTACTCCGTATTTATTCATCAGATTCTGACCAAATGTTTCCATATTTACCCATGAAAGTTTTCGAATACAAACTTTTGAAAATACGTCCACATTTTCCTAAGATATACTTAAACTTAAGTAATAACCCGTATTTCATTCGTCCGGTATCAACTCATTGGCTATTTAGTCCTGGAGACTTCTCATTCGATACTCGAATCCATATAAATCTAGTCTCGTTCGAGTTTCCACAGTAAGGTATTTAACTAGGCCGTAGTTTAGTTAGTATCAACTTTGTTGGTCTGCGCCTGTGCCGAGCGGAGTCTGTTCAATAACTTTAATACAATTAGATTATCTACCAGGGCAATCTGCTTTTATACCACTGCTATTGTTTAAAAAAATACGGTGTTTTTACACTTATTTTAAGGACGACCTGATAAAGGCGCTGGAAGTCACTGGATGCAGGCCACTTCCAACGGGCTTGCGGCATGACTTGATGGTTGGTTGAGACGGGTATGGGGGTATCTGCATCGGTCATCCGCCTGTCTTGTCGCAAGCCCCTCGATTTGCTTCTTCCCTCTTCGGATTCGGAGTGTGAAGAAGCATAAATATACCGGCATGATTCTGGCTACCACTGATAAACTCATTGGTCGTCAGAGGTCGCTCGTTTTTTGGACTGCACTACGCTTACCATCAGGTGCAGTGTAGTCACTTTGCCGTGCCCGTAATAAAAAAAGACTAAGGAAAGATGTTCTTGAAAAAAAAATTACTCGGACGTCGTCAAAGTTCGATTTAAAATCTCCAAATTCTCACCGAGTTCGTTTCTTTGACTTAGACTTAATCGAAGTTCGCTTTATAGATCTCAGCCTAGTATCTACAAAAGTACGACTCATAAGAATCTCAGACGTAAGGAAATTACCATAATCACAAGTTTAAAAACTGAACAGGCCGACTTCAAATCCGATCGTGATCAAATTTATATGGGACCATCCTTGAAAGAAGTTCTATGGAATACAAAAAGAATTTTGAAAATCGGTCCACATTTGGCGGAGATATCGCGTAACATATGTACATATAAAAAAAAATACAGACGAATTGAGGACCTTCTCCTTTTTGGAAGTCGTAAATACAACTTTCAATATGAATTGGGTACTTGACTAGGTTTTTTTAGGTTTAGGAAATTTACGTCGTCTAAAATATAAGACAGAAATATTGAAATATTCTCAAAAATAAAAAAGTTATAAGCCTTAGAAATTTGGTGTAACCGTCAAACTGCGGGAAAGAAAAGTATCAGTACAACCACGTCACGCCATAACGGTACGTGCGTTGGAAAGGGATAGCAAGATATCTCCAATATGCCCCCACTCCAGAATTTAAAATATGAATTACTGCCTCATTTTTCGACTTATTTCGATGCAGTTTTTACAGACTGCCTCGGTGGCGTGGTGGTATTTCGGTACGACTACGGTTCTGAGGTCTCGGGTTCGATCCCCGGGTCGGGCAAAGTGATATTGGATTTTTCCATATCAGCCCGGAGTCTGGAATTTGTGCCCGATATGGCGATAGGCTCGCCCCCTATCACATCTGGGACAGAACTAAGCTCGGCGAAATGTGGGTGTTCTAGTTCGCTAGTGCGCCTCTGCCTACCCCTTCGGGGATACAGGCGTGAGCTTATGTGTATGTATGTATGTAGTTTTTACCGAAGGGTTTCTTTTTTGTTTTATTTGCTATTACATATAAATATGTGTATAAAATCAAACATAGTCAAGTACCCAATTGTAGACGAAAGGAAATTACCAAAATTACATAATGTGTGCGTAATCCAGTTGACTACCATTTATTTACATTCCCAAATATTTTCGCTTATCTGTTGACCCGTACTATTCAAATATTGCTTTATGATAATTCCTTCAGGCTATAGCGGTCTCTTTCTATAAACAGGGATGTACGAGAGTAAAAGGGACGGATGGTAATCTTATCACTCAGTTTTGAATAGACGTTGCGAATTTCTCAAGGGTTTGGGATGTTTCGGAACCGGGTGTTTTTGTGTTTCTACTTCAAAAGGAGCAGGTTCTTAATTCGGTAGGTCCTGGGTTCGATTCCCAGGTCGGGGAAAGTTATTTTCGACCGTCTTCCAAAAAGGCGAAGGTCCTCAAACCGCTGTATTTTTTATGTATGTTACGCGATATCTCCCTAAAATGTGGTCCGATGTTCAAAATTATTTTTTTTCGATAGAGATTATTTCAAGGGTGGTCCCATATACATTTGGTTACAATCTGATTTGAAGTCGGTCCGTTAAGTTTTTAAACTTGTGATTATTCTAATTCAATTTGCAGGGAACTGGAACCTCTAAAGGGGTTAATATCTGGCAGGCAGCCGGCCGTCAAAACATAGCTAAATCATTTCTGCAACATGCTTGAAAAAGTGTGTTGCGCCGACCCCACATTAAGGTGGGATAAGGGCAGGTAGAAAGAAAAATACTAGTCTTATTTAATATATGCATGTGATTTCACAAATAACCTATTTCTTTCTCTCTCTCTCTCTCGTAATAACTACGCCACCGAAAAAACACATTGCCTCAAAGATCAGAACAAATATCTGGCGAAATAAAGAGCTTCCTCTCAGCGTTTGTCTCAAGGCCTTGTTGTGTAATCGGGGGGTGGTCCCTGGTGGGCGGTGGAAGGGGTAGGGAGAGGGCTAAGTAAGCTATTCTTTATGACAGGATCGTTGGGAAGGTTTTGTTAAGAATTATTATTGGCTTGTAACTGTTGTTTCATGAAAAGGTTTGCTGTAATGCTACTTAACTAAGCTTACATAAGCTCACTTAAATACTGGATGAATATTGGCAAGGACAGAGAACTGTGGAAAAAAATGGAGGAGGCCTTTACCCAGTAGGGGCCCATATCTATCAAAAAAAAAAACAGCTAGTATCTAAGTAAAAAAAAATAATAATATCATTTGAAATGTAACTTAAAGATGGAATAAACAGGCTTAATAAATAAATAAAAACAAGCTCACGTCTGTATCCTCGAATGTGTAGGCAGAGGCGCACTAGCGACATAGATTCACATTTCGCCGAGCTTAGTTCCGTCCCAGAAGTGATAGGGGGTGAGTCTATCGCCATATCGGGCACAAATTTCAGACTCCGGACTGATATTGATAAATGCGATATCACTTTTTCCGACCCGGGGATCGAACCCGAGACCTGAGAACGGTATGTGTACTGAAATACAACTAGGCCATTGAGGCAGTCGCTAGGCAGACAGGCAGGCGGTCGGAAAAACGAAGCCAAAACATTTTCTGAAACATGTTTCAAATATTGTTATCCGACCCCACATTAAGGTGGGATCAGGGCAGGTAGAGAGAAATGCAGCAAAATTTATTAATACATATTACTTAAGCTATTGTGTACTATAGATATTAGGTACTCAGATTATGTAATTTCTTAAAAAAGTTGGTACTTTTAAATAGGGTAGCTTGAATTTCGGCAGTATGGATTTCAACCTTAGTCTAGCGGAATAGACGAAGTAAACAGTTCAGTTATTTTCTTGTATTCCATTTTGGAAATGAAATTACTTCGTGGAACCTCTCTATAATATTTATATTGCAATAAATCATTTTATTTTAAGCATAATTTACATAAAGTTGGCGCCACTGTCCCGCCGATAAATAAATCAATGCCGCCAACATTGACATGTGTAAAAGGAACGATACGAGCTTTGGCGCGGAATGCGTTTCAAACTTCGAAGATAACATTTTGTATAAGTTCTTTACATTATACATCGAATCGAAGCTTCTATATTATTCATGATAGACACGTCATACGCGCCTTCACTACTTGAGGGGTAAGGCGAGGGAGGGGCGGGGTTTATTGAAACAAATTCAGAACAACAAATATTTTCATTCACGACTTGGTCGTCATGGCAACGCGCTTAGACAGTTAGGGCGACTTGCAGGGATTTCACTATAATCGCCATTTTATTAGTCCCCGACTTTGTCCTAAACTTGATTAAAATCAAATGTCATATTAGTTGTCCCGAATTCACTCGCAGCTCCGCAGTAAACCACGATGAATCTTGCAATAAACCCCATTTTGGAATCATTTCAGTTTAACGTCTTGCACGTCGTCGATTTACCCCTTATCTGGATTAAAATAAACGACAAAGTTAAATCATCGGGGCCGCCGGTTTAAATGGCTAATCGCCATTATTGAATGTCAAACAACATAACATTTTCATATTATTTCTTGTTGTTTTATGAAAATAATAATAATAATAACACTCAACAGTCACAAACATAGTCCTGACCCCACACTTGTGTCGTGGGTATCAGGAACTACGAGATACTTTCGGTCTCACAACACCTAGACTCGAAACAAATATCTGTAGGTCATACAAACATTTGTCTCGGTGCGGGGATCGAACCCGCGGCCTCTCGCTTATCGGATAGCCTTATCGGCTGTGTGGTCGTCTATCACATCTGGAACGGAACTAAGCTCGGCGAAATGTGGGTGTTCTAGTTCGCTAGTGCGCCTCTGCTTACCCCTTCGGGGATACAGGCGTGAGCTTATATTATGTTTTCTACCATGTCATGTGCCTACTCCGCGATGTTCTCCTATTTTTAGGAGATAGGGGGTTACCACCACCTCTTATAGCAGTCTTATTATAATCTTACTTGTACCGATTCCCATACAAAACAAACGAAGAACGATTATAATAATACTGCTATAAGAGGTGGTGTTAACCCTGCAGTTGTTTACGAGATGATAAATTCCGCTTGAGCTAACAAAGTGCAAAGTTACTCCTAGTTACTCCTTAATAAAAATAAATAACTAGCCTCATAGTATGTGTGTTCGTATTACATGTGAACATTTGACGACTATTAACTTAAGAGAATCTATTGAAAAATCATATAAAACAAACTAGAATTCGTTTTATGCAAAATTTTTATGATAGATGTTTTGATACGGAACTTTAGATATGAATCTAATGGAACGTAAAGAATGAGTAGAAGTAATGAAATCGCGGATTAATAATCTACACTCGGATTTCTTAAATCGAACCAGAAATGTGTATGTGCAAGACAACTAATGGGACATTTGATTTAAATGACATTTAGGACTGAATCGTGTATTAATAAAACGGCGAATAGAGTAAGATGCAGTGTTGCAAAAGTGTAAAATTAAAACTCGTTAGATTTGGCATCTGAAAATCGGGAGATTTTTATACGGAATGAAACATAAGTAGTTTATGTTAATAATGCGTTAATTTATTTAATTACAATCAGTAAGTTACATATAATCATTTATAGTTTGATATATTGTACATTGATTAATCATTTTCGTCTTCTTACCACCTCTTACTACCTACTTTCGTGAACATTTTCTCATATTTATTAAAATTGTAACAACATTGATTGTTGTTTTCTATACATCATTTTGTGTGCAGAAGACCTACCATTGACTTAGTGGAAAGTTTAATCCGTTATTTTTGTGCGAGCTCTTCGTAACTAAGTTTTAACCTTGGATACTGACACCGTGCAACGTAGTGAGACTAGTGTTGCCAGATTCATTATGTGAAATATCGGAACACAAGGTTAAAATGGTCGGGACATAGGTTTTCAAATCGGGACGTTACCGGCCGGTTAGTATAACAAAGAAATCAAACTATAATAGGCGTTTTTTTCTAAAGATAATTAAAATTTATGGTCCAATCTCAGCATTGGCGAAGTTTGAATGCGTTTTTTAATCGCAGTTGTATACCCCACACTTAGACGATTCGATCCTGGGATTGAGTTCGTACTTCCACTCTACCTTTTTTTTTGTCGCGGGGAAAAGTGATTTACCATTGCCGCCGCGCCCGGGGGGGTTAGACGTGGCGGGTATGTTCGCCGGCCTTACGACCCAGCGCCGTGATGCCCGGGAAAGATGTTCGCCATCCAGGCGACGCTGGGTCGAGTCCCTAACAAATTCCCTACACCGGCAATACCGACTAAAAACTTCGGCGCTTAATGGGGCGGTCCCGGGATATCCGGAGATATACTCGAAATGCTACCGGAACCGCCCCGCCTTGCGGCCCGTCTCCGATTTGGGGGGTCTCAGAAGCCCCCGCCGCCGAAGGACGCCCTCGGCATCTACATCAGCACGAGGTCGACCATGCGTGCTGCCGTCCGTCCCGGGGCCGCATGTACAATAGTACTAAAAGGGGCGCATAGCCCTCCCGGTGCGCGCCCGCGACCACGGAAGGCCATTATTAGTCGCCTCTTACGACAGGCAGAGGTTACCGAATTCTCCAAACGCCCCTATTCCACAGGGCGGGAGACGCCGGTCAGTCATCCACCCGGCGTCTCCTACGTCTCATTTGGCGGCGGGTAGGATCGTTCCGCTCACGATACCGCTCGGCGCTCTCCTCCGCGAGATGACGCGCTCGCAGAAGGAGACCGTCATTCGCCATGACTTCCGGCTGCCGACCATGGCGGACACCACGGACGGCAGCGAGAGGTCGCCTTCGAACTTCCACTCTACCTACACTCGAAATATGCCCAGCCTAGGACAAAGAATGCACCATTCTCAGAGTAGTCACGTCGTCGTCGCAAAAAACCTCTCGGTGCCAAGCATGACCTGAACCATGGTTGAGATCCGGGGGGCCTAGCGTGCAGGGGCCAATTTTTACGAGATTATCATCTCATAGAAAAAGAGTGCCGAGAGAGATCGGGTACGATCTAATCCTTGATTCTTTGATTTTTTTTAATCTGATCCCTCCAGCCGCCAGAGGAGGCATAGCAGGCACGACTGACTCTCGTTAGAAAAATGTCATCCCAGTTTCGCCTGCTTGTCGTAAACTTCGACTTTTAGGGCCAACGGGGGTCGTAGCAGGTGGCTGTCGTAGCGCCCCCAAGATGGACAGCAGCTCCAGTGGTCAACCTAGTTCTGTCATTAACGCCAAGGGCGTCCATCGGAGGCTAGGGTATATAAGCGATCTGCGATTGGAGACGAGCCACAAGGCGGCACCGCTTAGGAGCGATACCAACCAAAGCCTGGGCGCTTCTTGCCTAGGGAAATCCGGAGTCATTCCTAATAGCCGCCAGGCTTTTAATCGACATAGCTAGTGCAGGATGTGTTAGTGATTCGGCCCAGTGGCGGCCGGATATTTTCCATCTCTCCCGGGCATTATGGCCCTGTACCATATGACCGGTGACTCCAATATAACCGTCACATATCTTCCCAGAGATGGCGTCAGGAGTAAAAGGGGAAAAGTGTCCCCGAGAAAATTTGATTTCCATGATTTTTCCGCTAGTTAGCTTCATTAAAAGTATATAAGTATATAAACAGAAAAACTTTGACGTGACGACCTGCCCGTAAGGGTCATGTTAGCTAAAACCACGCCATGGAGATGAAGATGTAGCGGTGGTTGTGCAACGTTACACGTTTAGACCGAATACGCAAATTAGTGTCAGATTAACTTCAGGAATGTCGCTTGAAAGGTATTGTCACATTTTGAGCAAACTACGGGAGCAGTCGGTCGCAAGTGTCTGAACCAATCGTGCCAGGGGTGCGTTCCCGTGGACGGCCCAAAAAGTGGCGGCTAGTCATTTTGGGAAAAAAGTATAAGAGCTGATGGTTTCATTATTTCATTGGATGTTCAAGACCGAGTGAACAACCATTTAGCTGGCAGAACGGGACACTTTTTTATCCACGGGGACAAGTTTCCTCTTTACGGATATCTCCCAGCCTGGAGGCAGTGGGATGGTTATACCAGACTCGTCGGCCTTCCGAGGACGGGTCCATTATCAAATACCTACACGGACATTATCGACTAAAAATCCCGTGGGTGCCTACAGCGTATGTGATATGGTCCCGGAGGATGCGGAGTCACCTTTGGATTGCTGCTGGAACCGACTCTGCATGTTGCCTTTCGGTCCGTCTCTTTTGGGGTGGGAACCCCACAAATTTATTCCGCCTTTGGCAAGTACGATACACGATGTTTTCGTGCCGCTGTGCTGTAAATTTCCTGATATGCAACCCTTGGGTGGCATCAATGTAATATACAAATGCCGCACATACCCCGCTGTACGGCCCTGACCCCAATCTGCAGGACTAGAGGCGCCAGTAAATAACCAGGCGCCTCCCTTATTGTTGGGCGACTGGAATCCAAGCATTCCCAATCCTGTCCAGCGCTTTCATTGTGCAACATAACACGTTCACAGAAGGAGGCCATACTGCGCCACGACCTCCAAGTTCCGACTACCGACCATGGTAGCTTCTATTGCCGGCAGAGGGAAGCCGTTACCGGGTACAGCTCTGAGAACGCGTTTTTCATCCCTGGCTGGACACACTTCGAGAGTGTGCTGGGACGTATCCTCGAGGCAGATGCCACAATGGTAGCACACGACAAATTCTTTCTATCCTATCTTACAGGAATCAACCTAAGCATCCATACCCAGTCAGTGCCTACGTCAGACTAAATGTCGGCGCGCCGTGGCGCCTGTCGCCATTCTCTAAAGATAGGACGTACTCCTGTGATGGTCCTAGAGCCCGCACTCGCGCTTTCCCGCCCGGTTAGCTATTCATTCACGATAGTATTACAAATAGGGCCTCTCTCCGCAGTATGGTTGAGCCTTTATCTACGCGGAGCCAGTCTCAACAAAAATGGTTTAACATACCACCATAATATTAACTACTTTGTTGGTAAGCGAGTACGAGCGACTATTATTTTGACTGATAGAAATTTCAATTTAAGTACATGCTAAGATGGATAGTCAGAAATCGGGACATTCGGCGTCCCGATTAAGGGTAAATCGGGACGGGTCACCAGACCCCTGAAAATCGGGACGTCCCGCGCAAATCGGGACATCTGGCAACACTAAGTGAGACAATAATGTCTCACTTGGAAAGCCTTCACGCCGCGGCCGTGTACTGTCGTTCTATGTGTTATATTTCTATGACATGTGCATGCAATTCTATGAATTTTTTTTTTTTTTTTTTTTTTTTTTTATTTATTTAGAACAATAAACAATTGTACAATGTGTCTTAAAATAAGGCTTATTACTTAATATTAGGTTATTGTACAACCCACACCATTGTTCCCAGATTATTTATAAAAACAAAAATCCACGATACAGGTTTCAGATCCTAAAAGTAAAGAAAGTTTTTTTTTTTTTTTTTAAACATGAATGGACTATAATGAACGACTAAAGCAAGTATAAGTTATCCAATTTGGGAAACAACCCGAACGAAGTTATCTTCAGAGACATTTGACAGCCTCCGTAGCGCAGAGGGCGAGCAGCCGGCTATGAAGCGAGAGGCCGCGGGTTCGATCCCCGCACCGAGACAATTATTTGTATGACTCACAGATATTTGTTCCGGGTCTGGGTGTTGTGAGACCGAAAGTATCTCGTAGTTCCTGATACCCACGACACCAGACTCGATCTTAGTGTGGGGTTAGGACTATGTATGTGACAGTTGGGTGTTATTTATTTATTTTGTATACTCACCAGACAATAATAAACTCTATTATAAGGTATTTTAGTACAATTTGCTTTAATATACCGCGAAGTTGAATGGCCGTATTTTATTGTATGTAGTATTGTCGTATTATATATGCGCCTTATATTCAATAATGGCTAACAAAAATATAACAAATGACGCACGGTTAGCCATCCATCGAGGAGTTCTGGCGCCAACACTAATGTATGGAAGTGAATCTTGGGTGTGGCAGAGGAAGCATGCAAGTAAGATAAATGCGGTGGAGATGCGATCGTTAAGAAGCATGTGTGGGCTGAAGTTGAATGATAGAGTGAGGAATAACAGCATAAGAGAGAAAGTTGGATTGAAGGAAGATGTAGTGACGAGGATTGAGAAAGGAATGCTTCGGTGGTTTGGCCACATTGAAAGGATGGATGAAAGCAGAGTGACAAAAGAAATTTATGTAGCGGAAGTGAATGGTAGTGTCGGCCGTGGACGTCCTAGACGTACCTTTAAGGACCAAATTGGCGATCTCCTGAAAAAGGGCCAAATAAGGAGTTCTCGTAACCGACGAGCGTGCATGAAAAGACTGATGACTGTAGAAGAAGCGAAAGAGGTGTGTTTGAACCGAAGCAATTGGCGCTCCTTAGTCTCTGCCTACCCCAACGGGAAACAGGCGTGAGTTTATGTATGTATGTATGTATGTATTGTCGTATAGGCCGTATTGTATTGTATTACAGGTTTCTTTTAGTTTTGCCGTATTAATAATATTATGTTCCATTTTTTATAAGAAAATTATTTTACATGAGTTGAAAATCCAAAAATTCGGCAGATAGGACTGCTACATCAGGACATCGTGAGCAATGACCAAAATCAGTAAATATCCCGATAAATCGGGAAATTTTGCAACGCGGGTAAGATGCCTACACTCTTCACTACTCCAAATTCATAAGTTCCGTTTCACAAAAAATATATAACCACAATCACAATTCCGCATAAAAAAATAATTTTTGCAATTTAAAATAAAATAAATCCCAACAATCACTCATTATTTACGTTCCGTAAATTTCATATTATTATCTATAGTGCCGTCTCGCAACATCTATCATCACAATTTCGCGTATAAAGAATTGTATTTTATTTTATATGATATTTCAATAGATTCTCTTGTGTCAATAGTTGGCAAATATTTAGTTTTAATTCAGTTTGAATACATGTAATATAAACACACATACGACGAGGCTGTATGTGGTTGCTTCCTTGGCCTAATTGATGAAAGGCATAATTGAAAAAAAATAATTAGTGTCAGTTGTCTGGATTACGACTTGTCAACTAGACATACGTATAATATTTCGCGATAAGGAATGGTCACTTTAGTTCGCGGCTCCTCAACGAACTAGTTCGTTCTATTAGTTCACGTCTCGAACCAAAGAAAGGCTAAAAAAATATTATTTGCACGAATTTTAACCGACTTTAAAAAAGGAGGAGGTTATTAATTAATCGACTTCAAAAAAGGAGGAGGTGAATTAACCGACTTAAAAAAGAGGAGGTTAACAATTCGTTGGAATCTTTTTTTATGTATGTTCCCGGATTAATTATTTTATATTCTTTCATAATATGCTGCTG
The DNA here is from genome assembly GCA_036417725.1 of Clanis bilineata. NCBI lineage: Eukaryota > Metazoa > Arthropoda > Insecta > Lepidoptera > Sphingidae > Clanis > Clanis bilineata. The sequence continues at coordinate 2,415,171 of CM071165.1, forward strand.
TTTTTTTTTTTACTTGTACATACTTGGGGAATAGTGACGGCGTCTAAGGGACAACCCTTACCAAACGAACCCAACGATGACGGTGGCCTACTTACACAGTAGGCCACCAACACCTTTAGGTTTAAGCCAACCTTATCTGCATGTGGTACACTTTTCTGAGTAACGGACTAGGTGCTGGCGAAACCTGGGTTCTTGCCTTGCAGGGTATGGGGGACAGACCAGGGACCAAATGTTTGCTATTAGATCGTTTTGCGAGGCATGCATGTTGAAAAAAAAAGCTTCTGCATATCGCTTTCCTGGATCTGCAGAAGGCTTTTAACTTTGTGTCCCGACGGGTAGTCTGGTGGGCTCTAAGGTTCAAAGGGGTGCCAGAAGCTTATGTTGACGTTATCGAAGACATGTTCTTCCGATCAAAGTCTTTGATTCGGACTGCTTTTGGCGTCACCAAACCCTTCCCGTTCACTATGGAGGTTCAGTAACCACCGTGGGTGTTCATGTACGCTGATGTCTAAGACAAACAGCGTCTAGGGGCCGCTTGAAAATGGCCGACTGAAAGGAAATGTGCTAAAGATCAAGTACATGAGTTGCGTCAACGTAGTATTTTATAAATGTTTTCAAATATTTTTTATCGAAGAAAGTAAAAGAAAATATTATGGTGTGTTCCCATCTGTGAGACTAAAAAGTGCTGCGCACCGTATTTGAATATAGCTTAAAAAAGCACGATATTTCCCTAGTGGTTATTGACTACGTTACGAAAACAAGACCATCATTTGGCCAGTACTTCTGTGTATATGTACGATACGTGGTCTGTCAGCGTTATTTTAAGGAAATCCAGACGACCTCAAAAGCGCTGGCTGGACTTTTTAGAGAATGATATGAGAACCAATGGTCTTACTTTGGACGATACTCAAGACTTAGATTCTATCTAACTTATCAAACGAACTAAAGAACGAGAGATCTGGGAACTAGTTCGTTCATTTCTTCTGTGGGAGCTGTCCTCCGCACTGGTTCGTTCGCGAACTATATAAGTCTATTGTCAACAATGGTAATTTCTATAATAGAGGTATAATAAAATTTTATCAAGAAGTAACTTTGAAATTCGTTAACTTAAGTGAAATTTGTCATCTCGAAAACAACGCTCTCCTAGAAAATAGAATAACTAATGTACTTTGTAATAGAAGAACATTGCGGAGTGCGAGCGTGCACAAGAAAACAAGGTACTCGTTGATGGTGATGAACTAAGTGTGGAGTTGCGCCAGTTACAAGGCGTTTGTGATGCGTGTGCCGAAACCTATCCTGCACCGAGGTGCGACGAGACATTGAGGAAAACTTTGGACTGCCGTGCCGGGTCGGGCGTGGTTGGTATACCACCGCTTCCAAGGACTAGTGCCACACGTGCGCACACAAATATCGTGCATAATAGTGAAGTGTTGTAATTATGTGGTTTTTCAAGAGATTATGTACATACAATGTTAGTTTGTAAGGTGTATGTATGGGTTATTGATAATTATATACTCTTCGTAAAAAAACTTGAGTTTTTATATATTTTACGAATTCATCATCCTTGTTTGATACCAAGTCATGTTCAGTGTAAAAAACAAAGCCATTTTTATCATAGATTTTCATTAAACAACAAGAAATAATGTGAAAAGGTTATGTTTTTTGTGTTTAAATTCTTTGGTTGTTTGTCAATAAAATCAAGATTAGCGACTTTAAACCGGCGGCCATGCCCATTTAAGTTAAACGTTTATTTAAATCGAGATGAAGGGTAAAACCACGACGTGCAAGACGTTGAACTGAAATGATGCCAAAATGGAGTTTATTTTACGATTAAACGTCGTTTATCGCCTAGCTGCAAGTCACCCTTACGTCTACAGCACGAATGGGTCGGCTCGACCGGTTTGATACCACCGTCTCACAGAAAACCGACGTAAAGTGGCAGCTCGCTGTCGCCTTTCGTTCGGTGAGTGAGATTTCCGGAAACCAATCCCCCCTCCCTTTTTTCCCAATCCCTATTTCCCTCCCTTTAGGTTGCCATGCACCCTTGATCCTTTTTGTGTCTTAGGTGTCTATGGGCGGTGGAGATCACTTACCATCAGGTGACCCATCTGCTCGTTTGCCAGTCTCTGTTATATAACTTTGTTATATTAAAAAAAAACAGGGGGGAGGCTATATATCCAGCAGTGGACTTCCTGTGGCTGATGATGATGATAAATAATATTTTGTCGCTCCCGAATATTATCGCGTATCACGGATTTGTATTGGCTATAGCAAGTACAACGTCCGCTGTCTATGGAGAACACGTGTGCGTTGCGTAACGCGCTACACCGTTACACGACCTATGTTTTATATTATAAATAATGGTTGCGCCATAAAACATACCATAAAATCTTAGATTTAAATAGAAAAGACATCATTTTTGTACAAGTAATGGGGTAGGGAAATATGAGGTATAGCAACTAACGGTATTAACAAAACCAAAATACTAAATAGCGACTTTATAAAGTCAAAAATACGTTTTTTATTCCTTTTGGTGTTGGTGCCAGACAATGACGTTTTAACCGCTATAAAAATCTTTGGTGCCAGAGCTAATACAGATTAAATGAAAAAGCACAGTCTCTAAAGAGTTATTTTTCATTTTTGAAGCTTAGTTTTAAACTTTAATTGTTTTAGCTTTGCATATGAGTTGGATTTTATGCCTCTCTGATTTTGTAGGGTTATATAACCATAGTTATAGAAAAATATAATTATTTGTATTTTTTAATACAGATTATGCATAGATGTATTTAGATTATGTAGGTATGAATTAATACATATTACTTTAGCTATTGTGTACTATAGACATTAGGCACTCATGAGATGTATTTAGATTATGTAGGTATGAATTAAAGAAGAAACATTTTGGGAATTTTTATCTAAAGCTTGTAAAACAAATTCAGAACTACCTAAATAGAATTCGAAATGCATTCAAAAATGAACCTTGCTCTTTTGTAATAGCCTAATAGCCAATAGAAATAATTTAAATGTAGCACCTGACTAATTCCGATCACAAATTCCACGGAAAGCGTGTGTGACGTCAACTCGACCATTGAAGATTGTTATTGCATTGTTTATAAAACGCCCAACATAATGTGGCTTCAAAATTTCATAGGGTTATAATGCCACGGTAGATAGAAATAAAAAGTCAAAAGTGCGGGAAATGAGCGCGCGCTCGTCCATAATGAAAGAGCTCTTTTCAAATTTGGAATGCGTTTTTCTATTTATACGCTGCACTGGCCGCATCATTGTTGGATTCTTTTTTAATTTTATTTCTTTTATTTTTTTCTATTTTCGTGGCCAATGTCATTTTGGCATCAATGCTTATGGCGCTTCTCCAGCTTGTGTTTTGATATATAAATACTACCCAAAACCTCTACTGCATGCACAATGCCATGTTTTGTTACATTTTTTTCTCAAAATACTTTGTTTGATATTGTTGTCTCCGTATTGTAATATCAAAAGTATAGAGGACAATGTTTATGCAATTTGTATACAAAAACTCTGCCAGGAAACCCGGCATTAGATTGTTTTTAATTATATTGTGGGTGGCGACCAATGACATAAGAAAAAATAAGACTTGGCATAACTACGAAAACAACGTGCCTGCCTAATGTATGCAAAGAAATAAAATGGCAACTTGGCGAAGGAAAGATCTCAGTAATAAAGTATAAGTTAGGTATCTTCACATTACAAAATTAGTATTATTGTAAATAAAACACCGTATTTATGCTGAAAACAAAAAGTATTTATACGTTGAAATGAAACTATTTTTTACGGATTCTATCGCGATTTGTTTTAAGAAATCATTATTTATACGTTATCTTAATCTTGTGTCACAGTTTTAACGTTGATATAAATAGACCGAGAACAAAAATGGCGGAAACGGCCTCAAAGTGAACACTTTTTTTTCTTAATTATGCAAAGTCCTTATTTTTCTTTTGTCATTGGTGGTGACAAGTGACGAACACATTTCAACCGCTAATTAAACCCATTATTAAAGTACCATGTGTCGTTAATGTCCCCCACAATGGTATTCACAATTATTTTTATCTGGAGCGTTGAATAAGTATTTCGATTTTTGTTCTTTCCTGTTTTATAGTAGGCATATCGATGTGTCGTCCATCTTCGGAGTCCGGAAAAGTATTTTAGCTTGATTCATGACCACTATGACACTATGCTCCGCAAAGACATGAAACAGTATAGTAGTATTAAACCTCTTCGATGCTTGGTAAAAAAGTTGTTCTGACGCTTATAGGACTATGCTAATTATCACAAGAAAGCTCCATTCTACCTGGAACATGGATACCATACTTCCAATGCAGCTCGCTTCAAGACTTCAATTCTACTGCTTCAAAACCCTGGAATAAAGTTCCTCCTCCGTTTTTTCTTAGTACTGAGACATTTAAAAAACTTAAAAAAGCCAATTCGCTACCTACCGTGAATTTACTTATATCCCTACCATTGTTGATGTCTTCTGGCGACGGTAACCGCTTACCATAATGTTTGTCGTCTGCTAGTCTGTTTTCGTAAGATTCTGTCTACATAACATAAATTCACACCTGTATTCCCGAAGGGGTAGGCAGAGGTGCACTAGCGAACTAGAACACCCACATTTCGCCGAGCTTAGTTCCGTCCCAGATGTGATAGGGGGCGAGCCTATCGCCATATCGGTCACAAATTCCAGACTCCGGGCTGATATGGAAAAATCCAATATCATATTACCCGACCCGGAGATCGAACCCGAGACCTTAGGACGGTAGTCATACCGAAATACAACTACGCCACCGAGGCAGTCTTTCTGTCTATTCAGAATATTATGATGTTACTTGTGTAAGTCACAGAGATTTATTATTACTAAATATAGAGCTATCAAGTAACTTTCGGTAAAAAAAAATGGATCTCAAACGTCAGTAACGCCATCTACCACTTATTACAATGCGAAGGCGCTTATTGCACATTACATCCTAGAATTGAAATAAAACTATTTTGAAAATGAAATGTGGGTGTTCTAGTTCGCTAGTGCGCCTCTGCCTACCCCTTCGGGGATACAGGCGTGAGCTTATGTTTTACGGATTCTATCACGATTAGGTTTTAATTATTATTCCCGACGTTTCGAAGGCTTTGCAGTCTTCGTTGTCAATGTATAATTATTATATTTATTATTTCAATGTATAATATTCGCGTAAACTTAAGAAATCAGTATACATCCTAGAATGTTCTGTGAATGTTCAAGAGTCACGTAAGACATCATTGTCTCTGGACATTATTACGCTGGCACGACCTTGCGCGCGTATGTTTCAAATACGACTGAGTGACTTATGACCACGAGGTCACAACTTTTGGATCACAAGTTTCGCGTTATTGTACCATTTATGTACAGTTGAATGTCTTTATTAGCCCACCTGAGATCCAAATCCGGCAAAAGCCGGGATTTACAGCGTCACCCATTTGTTTTGCGATCGTCTTGATAATTTACGAAACGTAGGCGTAAGGCTTGTTGCTGGAATGTGCTGTGATAAGGTATTTTGTGAATTGTCTGAAAATAGTATCTCAACGAATTTTATAAAATGCTTAAGTTAAATACTGTAGTTCCAATTATGAAATTTTTGTAGGGTAGGCAGTTTGATTTACAATATGTATTTTAATTGGCAATTTATACATAACATTTAATATGCAATAGTCCATGATCCTAATATCTATTCCCTTCCTGGAAGACTGGCCACGCAATCAAAATCATTTTAGTATCGTTTCCAAAAAAATACAATAAATATTCCATTTTTTTCATAAAAAAATACCAAATTGGCTCACATGCCGTAAGATATGTTAAACACGATTTAAAAAAATGTCTGATTTAGTTAAAAGTTTTTTAAAAGAGACTAGACACTTCATTAAACCGCCAATAGTACAACCTTTCCGTGACAAGGTTTCGGGTGGTCCCTATGTTGACACAACGTTAAGTTAACGCGGGACCTTGGATTTTTATGTTTTTCCCATATACTGTTACCGTATTATCGAATTATGTACGTGATACGAATTCGAGATATACTCGAGAAAGGTTGACCTTTCTCGAGTATATCTCGAATTCGGTTCGAATCGGTTTAGGGTACTTTTAACTTGAGTTAAAAGTACCCTAAACCGACGTGCATGCATGAAGAATAATGAGACTGAATGAGGCGAAAGAGGTGTGTAAGGATCGTAGCAAATGGAAATCCGTTGTCTCTGCCTACCCCTATGGGAAAAAGGCGTTAGTCTATGTATGTTCTACGAATTCCAGTTATGGTTAGACTGAAGACTCAAGCAGCTATTTTTTTTATAGCAGAGACCTTTTTTTGATCAAGATAGGGCGAAGTGGAAGCGTTTAAGGAGGAAGGTGGACCCTGGCAGAAGGCCGATAACGCCAGGCAGAAAGAAAGCAGAGACTGGTAAGATGAGATGGTGAGATGGTAAGAGCAGATGTGTCACATGATGGTAAGTGATCTCCACCGCCCATAGACACCCAAGACACAAAAAGAAGCTATGCTTGTGATAGCAAAGTTCTTGTAGTGTAAAATGTAAACTGAAGTACGGGACAGTATATGCGTACGCTATATGCGGCGTACTCGTATGTCATTCCCATACATTTATTATTTTCGACTATTCTATTCGACTAGCGCATAAGCCACTTGTCTAAACCCGCAGGTTTTTATTCGATTATGTCAGTGTTGGAGTAGTATTTGCTAACAGCAAGCTATTATCGTTGAGATGATACAAATCTGGCGCTTAACATTCTGGCGCCAATAATTAGTCTTTTGTTTTCAGGCTGAGGTTCGTAATATGAATATTTAATTATTTTGCCTGCCTCGGTGGCGTGGTGGTATTTCGGTACGACTACGGTTCTGAGGTCTCGGGTTCGATCCCCGGGTCGGGCAAAGTGATATTGGATTTTTCCATATCAGCCCGGAGTTTGGAATTTGTGCCCGATATGGCGATAGGCTCGCCCCCTATCACATCTGGGACGAAACTAAGCTCGGTGAAATGTGGGTGCTCTATTTCGCTAGTGCGCCTCTGCTACCCCTTCGGGGATACAGGCGTGAGCTTATGTTATGTTAATTATTTTGTCAAAATCAAAATCACATCGCTGCCGTTTTCAAGCTAAAATGCCGTTGAGTGAATAAACTTAAATTTGAGACATCTCCAAAAAACGTGGATAAAATCCTTAGAGGTTTATTAGACTGTGGCTTTTATATTTAATAGAGTTAATAACTTGTTTACTTTAATATTAAAAATAACCATAAGTCTGTGAAATCCCTAGGCACCATATTTTCCACGTTTTTTGGAGACATCTCAAATTTAGTTGAGGACGGCAGATCAGCACAACATACTCTTTCAAAGTTCGAATCCAACTGTTACAAGTAATCCAGTTAGTTTATTGGGGTTATTAGGATGTACCAAGGCCTTTATAAGTCAGTAGTCACTACATCTGAAGACAATAATCTCGTAATAAAACCGCAGATGACGATGTTATGATTCATCGGTAATCATCTGCATGATCTAGATTACGCAATACAACAGAGTCTAGATTCATTGTATTATAGAAATATTATAGGATTTTAAACTATATTCAAATTGATGTATTTAATTGGGTACTCGACTATGTTTCATATCATACAAATTTTTATATGTACTAACAAATAAAACAAAAAAGAAACTGTTCTGTAAAATCTACATCAAAATTGGTTGAAAAATGAGGCAGTAATTCATATTTTAAATTCTGCAATGAGCAAGAGTGGGGATGTAGTGGGGATATCTTGCTATCCCTTTCTAACGCACGTACCGTTATGGCCCTGACGTGATTTTACTGATACTTTTCATTTCCGCAGTTTGAAGGTTACACCAAATTTCAAATGCAACTTTTTTATTTTTGAGAATATTTCAATAATTCTTTCATTACTATATTTTAAGTGGCGTAAATTTCATATAAACTTAATAAAAAAAAAATTGTCAGGTACCCAATTACAGAGTTTAGTCTCATAGAAAACATTATAGGATTTTAAACTACATTCAAATTGCTTTGTCGTCTGTAAAGATGTATTTAATTATCCTTCGCAATATGTGTCAGTTAAACGGACCTTAACAAGGACCATTTTTTTTGTTATCGCGGGGAAAAGTGTTTTACCAATGCCGCCACGTCTGGGGGGAGACGTAGCGGTTATGTCGGAGTCGCCGGTCTTACGTCCCAGTGCCATAAGGCCCGGGAGAGATGGAAACGCCCGAGCGACACTGGACCGAGTCCCTAACAGTATATACACCCTACACCGGCAATATCGACTAAAAACCCCGTGGTGGCCCTCTCCGGCGCTTTAGAGACGACCCTGGGTTTCCCTAAACGAGAAGCGCCCAGGCTTCGACCGGAGCCGCCCTTGCGCGGTGCCGCCTTGCGGCCCGTCTCCAATTGTGGGAGGGCTCATAAGCTCCCACCGCCGTAGGCTTAACAGGGACCATAGTAAAACTATCATAGTTTCCGACACTCATCACACCCTGACACTTGTCTGTTTTCTGTCACACTGCGGTGATTACGCCGCGCTGTCCAAATTGCCCATTCTTAGGCTGAGATCTATAGAGCGAACTTCGACTGAGTTTGAGTCAAAGAAACGAACTCAGTGAGAATTTGGAATTTTTAAATCAAACTTCGACTAAGGCCGAGACACAAGAATAATCACAAGTTTAAAAACTTAACGGACCGACATCAAATCCGATCGTGACCAAATTATATGGGACCACCCTTGAAATACGCTCTATCGAACACAAAAATAATTTTAAAGATCGCCTACATTTGGCGGAGATATCGCGTAACATACATAAAAAAAACAGACGAATTGAGGACCTTCTCCTTTTTGGAAGTCGGAAGAAAATGACATTACGATTTGTCAACTTACTCCGTCTAATGAGCAATCAGGGTATCAGGGTATCAGGTAAAACAACCAAGGTTCACACGGCTTGTAACTATGGGCGAACATAAATGCATACATAAAAAACCGAAGAATAGAGCACGTCCCCTTTTGTAGTAGGTTAATAATTAATGTCAGACAGACGCCATGTGGCAGACGCGCTATCAAAAATGTAGGGGGGCCCGACGGCACCGCCCGGGCGCCCGCTGAATCACCCGTGAATCATTTGTGAAGGGAAATATGCAAGTTCAATGGACATTGACAGTTGTGCCATTGTTTTTAAGTACAAACCCTCATTCGCACAAGAGCTTATACGACGCGCGTTAAAAAAGCGTTGTAATGGAACAAATGAGTTCTAGTATAGTTATTCAAACGCCAGCGCTTTTAAAACGCGGCGTTTTTTTGGCTGGTATGTAGAATATACCTTATTTGATAAACGACAAGAATGATTTACAAGCAATGGTATGAACAGGCATGTTTAATTCGTAAAGCCTTATTGGCAGGAGAGCTTTTTAACGCGCGTTAAAAAACCGTTTCAACATGTCTGTTCATGTAAGTGCTTCGAAATCATTCTTGCCTTGTTCTAATAGGGTAGAGGTATATTATACATACCTTTCTTTCTACCTGCCATTATCCCACCTTAATGTGGGGTTGGCGCAACACACTTTTCCAAGCATGTTGCAAAGAAGATTTGGCTTAGTTTTTACGACCGGCCGCCTGCCTGACGTCAACCCCCTATGAGGGATCCAGTCCCTGGCAAATTAAATTAGAAAATTTACTTTGCCCGACCTGGGAATCGAACCCAGGACCTCCCGGTCTACAGCTTATATATGTATTATATATAGGTATAGGTATATTATACATACCAAAGACAAAAAAAAAACACCACGTTTTAAAAGCGCCGGCGTTTGAATATTTATTTATTACTATACTAAAATTCATTTCTCGCATTACAACGCTTTTTTAACACGCGTTGAAAAAGCTCTCGTGCGAATGAGGCCTAGAAGTGATTACAGTAGTCATCTGTGATATAGTCTGGGGGCATCGCATTTAAAGGGGCTTCGCGAGACCGTGGTGAGGGCCCACTTCGCCGACTCCCAGCTACGCCACTGTTACCACGTTTATTCCAAGCGAATAACAGTTACCAGAGCCAAAATTAAACTGCTCCATATTAAGATATCACGTATTAACGTCCCAAGGGCTCCATAACAGTGAGCGAACTTTTTAAATTGTCACTCCAGTGAAACACTTCCGTCAATTGACTATTTAAACAGGAAGTTCTTAATACAAGGAACTACGAAGGATTTCCGACTTTAATGTAAGGTGTTAAAGTAGATATTTATCTGGCTATATGTATAAGGGGGTCGTCGTTGACTTACTTCCTTATTCTTTGATCATATTAAACTTTTAAAAAGATAAGCTTGATGAAACACATCTGTGTTTTGAGTAGATGAGTTTTGACAGTACATAGATGAGACAATAGCTCGGAACTTGTGATCCAAAAGTTGTGACCTCGTGGTCATAAGTCACTCAGTCGTATTTGAAACATACGCGCGCAGGGTCGTCCCAGCGTAATAATGTTTAGACAATAAAATTGTGTTTCGTTAATCTAGAACTTTAGGGTTTAAATTGTAGTAAACGAGGGCATTGTAATAAGTAGTTGATGGCGGTACTGAAGTTTGAGATTCATTTTTTGTATCGAAACTGGCTAGATAGCCCCTCTATAGATAGTAATATTAAATCTATATCTAACATAACATAAGCTCACGCCTGTATCCCCGAAGGGGTAGGCAGAGGTGCACTAGCAAACTAGAACACCCACATTTCGCCGAGATTAGTTCCGTCCCAGATGTGATAGGGGGCGAGCCTATCGCCATATCGGGCATAAATTCCAGACTCCGGGCTGATATGGAAAAATCCAATATCACTTTCCCCGACCCGGGGATCGAACCCGAGACATCAGGACAGTAGTCGTACCGAAATACCACCACGCCACCGAGGCAGTCTACATCTACATCTGTGATTAAATATCTTTGTTCAAAAACGATAATTTTGTTTCAAAGAGTACTGATTTCTTAAGTTAACGCGAATGTTATTTATTGAAATAAAACTTTTTTATACGGATTCTATCACGATTTGTTTTTATTTTAGGCCTTACGGTAAAACGTATAAAATTGTTTTATTTCAATGTCAAACAAAGAAATTTAATATTTATCACGACTGCCTCGGTAGCGTGGTTGTGTTTCGGTACGACTACCGTCCTGAGGTCTCGGGTTCGATCCCCGGGTCGGGCAAAGTGATATTGGATTTTTCCATATCACCCCGGAGTCTGGAATTTGTGCCCGATATGATAGGCTCGCCCCCTATCACATCTGGGACGGAACTAAGCTCGGCGAAATGTGGGTGTTCTAGTTCGCTAGTGCACCGCTGCCTACCCCTTCGGGGATACAGGCCTGAGCTTATGTTATGTTATATTAAAGAGTACTGATTTCTTAAGTTTACGTAAATGTTATTTATTGAAATAAAACTTTTTTATACGGATTCTATCACGATTTGTTTTTATTTTCGACCCTACGGTAAAACGTATATAATTGTTTTATTTTAATGTCAAACAAAGAAATTTAATATTTATCACGACTGCCTCGGTGGCGTGGTTGTGTTTCGGTACGACTACCGTCCTGAGGTCTCGGGTTCGATCCCCGGGTCGGGCAATGTGATATTGGATTTTTCCATATCACCCCGGAGTCTGGAATTTGTGCCCGATATGATAGGCTCGCCCCCTATCACATCTGGGACGGAACTAAGCTCGGCGAAATGTGGGTGTTCTAGTTCGCTAGTGCACCGCTGCCTACCCCTTCGGGGATACATGCGTGAGCTTATGTTATCACAAGTTTTGTGCTGTTGTCCCGTCTATATACTTTTGAATGTCTTTGGTTTTAAAGCTAGATTAAATATCCGAGTATCTGTAATAGGGGATTAAAATATTCTTTAAAACCCTTTAGAATACTCAAACAAGCTCCAAATTTCACCTCATTCTGGAGCGATGAATGCACTATTTCAAGCGCTCTGAGTTGAAAGGGTGGTCTTTTCAAAGGGGTGTAATGGCGTGGTCAGGTCACTCATAAAAGGGCATCGTTAGGGTTTACTTCCGGCGTGTAAGCCTAGAGATGCATTTAGGTTTATGAGGGTAGAAGGTAAAATTGCAAATGATTTTTTGATATTTTAATATTTTCTTGATTGAATTTGTCCACTTGTTTGCGTGATCTGCGCGGTTATTACAGCAGAGACTGGCAAACGAGCAGATGGGTCACCTGATGGTAAGTGATCTCCACCGCCCATAGACATGACAGGGAAATCATGGGTGCGTTGCCAACCTAAAAGGAAGAAAATGGGGATTGGGCTATCGCAAATCTCACTCACCGAACCAAACGCAACAGCGAGTTGCCACTTTATGTCAGTAATCTGTAAGACAGTGGTATCGACCCGGTCGGACCGGTCCATTCATGCTATAGACGTAACTGCCTACAGCGTGGCTCTGCTTCTTCAATAATGTAGACAAATCGTAGACAGAAAGTTGCAATAACGGCCGCAAAGTAAACAGTGTTTTCGAAACTTCCAAAAAGGAGAAGGTCCTCAATTCGTCTGTTTTTTTATGTATGTTAGGCGATATCTCCGCCAAATGTGGACTGATCTTCAAAATTCTTTTTGTGATCGATAGAGCTTATTTCAAGGGTGGTTCCATATAAATATGGTCACGATCGGATTTGAAGTCGGTCCGTTAAGTTTTTAACCTTGTGATTATTAGATTTGCAAGTCCTTATTTTTCTTTTGACATTGATCAAATTCCAAAGGTGACATATATTTTTTTATGATCGTAACTTACTAAACAACATTCTCCATTGTTTCAGATCAACCATCGCTCATTTAAAAATGCATTCACACAATACCTCACCATGACCAAGTGAATAGCACTCGTTCCTCCAGCATCAACCAAAAATTAGGTTAGCCAAAGTCTAGATTAAGATGTCGAATCAGATACCAATCTACAGCCAGGTGGTGCCAAAATCTCAGTACAAAAGCAAGAATCAGAAAGCCCGCCAAAACATTCCTAGGACTGATTTTGACCCCCTAAATTATAACAACGGTGGTAACTTCGTGATGAATCCGGATAAGGATAAGGAACGTGTGGTGGAGCGGAAGGATAAGAAGGTTCGAGAAGAGTCCAAGGTTCGAAGAAGTCAGAACAGGAATGAGGCTAGCGAGGGGAAGGTTGAGGCGTATTTGAGGCAGTATCAGGTCAGCATGAGGCAGCAGCATCGACATTCCGCTGTGAGGCAGGCGGAACACCGCGTCAATTTGAGGTGAGTAAAAAATGAAATAAAACTTTTAACTTATTTTTATGGATTCTATCACGATTAGGTTTTAATTATTATTCCCGACGTTTCGAAGGCTTTGCAGTCTTCGTTGTCACGGGTCAGAAAATCATCAGTGATAGAATCCGTAAAAATAGTTTTATTTCAATGTATAATATTCGCGTAAACTTAAGAAATCGGTGAGTAAAAATTATCCCACTTCTGATGTACGTATTTATTGGGAATTAGCTTTCTATACGAAAACTTCGTGAAGAATTTCCATACCAAAGTCTTTTCTCACGGACGTAAAGAAAAAGGACACCATTTCGCCTATAGTTAAACGGACGCCACATAGAAGCAGTGGCGTGCAGTCCATATAGACAAAGAGATACTGTCTACCCTCACAATTAGCTATTTACAATTTTTTTTTACAAAAAAATTTTGATATAACAATTTTCAAAATAGCTCACCCAGTTCATATTTTAAATCAAAATGGGGATGTATTAGGACTTTAATATTGAAAAAATTATTTTACTAGCTTTTTGTATACCTTGTCTGGAATGCCCGTGCACGTCACTGCATAGAAGCCACGCACACAAACGCGCCTGTACAAAAGTGGCCTACGCACACACATGCAATTACGTGTCGATAGATAGATGAATGGGCTGACAACCCTGCTTTACTTTCAATGGTCCTAGCGCTCCATATTTTTTACGCCCGCGACTTTTCCATAAGAATTTCGCAAAGAGATTTAATATTACTTGACAGCCTCCGTGGCTCGTCGGGCAAGCAGCCGGCTGTGAAGCGAGAGGCCGCGGGTTCGATCCCCGCACCGAGACAAATATTTGTGGGCCACACAAATATTTGTCTCACAAATATTTGTGTCACAGATGTGTGTTTACCTTCACAATAACAAAAGATGAAATATAATCGCAATGGCACATGAATAGCAAAAAGGTTAAATAAAAATTCTTGAATCGTGTATTCTGCCAATTATTTCTTATATATATCTTTTTAAAAAAAACTAAATTAAATATAATGATTCTACGTGAAACGAAACAAAAATATCATTTTATTAAAATTTTGTAATCGAGAACAAACTTTTATTATCTGTAGCAAAATGATTGATCCTCAGCTGATTTTTCCGCCAAGTCTTCTCAAGTGCGTACGACCATGCCGCTTAAAAATGATTGGCTGCTTAACTTTGGGTAGTGACTTCAAATGACTTGGATGACTGAGCACTATTTGACCATTCGGCCCTTAGTCTCACAACACCCACACTTGAAACAAATATCTGTGGGCCACACAAACATTGGTCTCAATGCGACCGAACAATGCAATGCATGCAATGGAATCGAACTCGCGGCCTCTCGCTTCACAGCCGGCTACTCGCCCGTTGCGCCACGGAGGCTGTCAAACTTCAACAGTTCAACACAGATATCAAACAAATATTTCCAATAGTAGAGATGCAAATTATTTTACTGTGATGGGCGTTAAACGATGCCCTAATTCGGCATACTATACATCAGGCAGCGTGGCCGAGCGGTCTAAGGCGCTGGTTTTAGGCACCAGTCCGAAAGGGCGTGGGTTCGAATCCCACCGCTGTCAAATGTATTTTTTATTCCAGTTTGAGTTTTTTTGTTTTATGATTGTATATATTTTATCGGGGTATTATTTTAGATCATTTACTGTACATTTTAAAGTCGCAATAAAATTTCATTCATTCTTGTCGCGGATTCGGAGTATTCTCACTTGTAGAGCCACGCTGTAGATAGTTACGTCTACAGCACGAATGGGCCGACTCGATCGGTTTGATACCACTGTCTCACAGAAAACCGACGTAAACTGGCAGCTCGCTGTCGCGTATCGTTCGTTGACTGAGATTTTCGGTGGCCCAATTACCACCTTCCCAATCACTATTCCCCTCATTTTAGATTGATAACGCACCCATGATTCTTTTTGTGTTGGGTTTCTACAGGGGGGAAGATTAGTTACCACCAGGTGACCCACCTGCTCGTTTCTCTGTTATATAAAAAAAACTTCAATGAATTACAATTGGGTACTTGACTATGTTTGATTTTATACGCATATTTATATCGACGGTTCCAAGGCAAAGTGCTTTAAGCGACATTTTTTGCGATATTGAGTTATATATATATTTGGAATCAGCGAATTTTTCTGCGTTTTTTGACGCTAGTTTCATTTTTTTTTGACGACTTTTTTGGCGCTTAACACAACACGAAAAATAGCTTCCATTTTGATGTTCATTGATTGAAACGACACAAGATTTTACCATTTTCGGCCCTCGGTCACTTAAGATTTTTAGGCTTCTACTTGATTTAATTTCATTTGTCGGTTAAATCATTTTTGCAGTTACTATTTTGAACACCCAATGTATTTAAGACATTTTCGCTTTTACTTTAACCATAGTAAATAACATAGTATGTTTCATAAATATTTATCTTTTTGCTCCTTATCTGGATACTATCCATGTCTGTACCTCCAATAGGTTATGTCCTCGATCTTCGCTACATTTAGTTTCAGATTTCTACAGTCTTCATCGACTTGTATGTCTCGCCCAACGATTTAATGGCAAACACCACGCCTATGGTATCATATCTGGGTTTAAAGCTATTCATTCATTCAGCGACAGTGTTTTCTTCTTGGTGCAGCATGTCAAATAAGCTGAATGTCGCGGTACTGATCACAATCTCGAATACTGACCATACCCTCGTATATTAAGTATTTTATTGTGTGTAATGGTTGAACAGGGAGCCAAACAGCTCTACACCATAAGAGCCCAGTGCCCACCCCTCGATAAGAAAGTAATTAAAGCCTTCTTCAAGTGATGGAGATAACTAAGAATCTTGTTAGATGAAATCGGAGCAAGTAATATTTGCTTCGGGTCGCTTCAAGCTGGTCGTTCAGCAAGTTGTGCAAGAAGAAGAGAGTACTTCATCATGAGCAAATTATTTTAATGATAATGAAGGGAGGTATAGAATCACTGTAAATCTAGATCCTTTATTTTTTATATTAGTAATATAAAACTACCCACATAATACAATATTTACTAACCATAAAAAAATTGGTGAAAAATCAAATCTGTTGTAAATGTTATTATTTTGGTCATATCAATAACATAAAATCGTAAAATAATTTTGCTGCTTGTGCTAATTTCTGGCAAGTATTTTTTTATGAACATTATGATACATGGAGGATAAAGCAGTTTTGCTTTTCCTGAAACGTAATCGTATTAAGGTATGAATCAATTTCGTTTCCGCTATAATATCTGTGATGGGCACTTGAGTCACTTTGCCTCACTCTAAAAATTCTTTCAGCTGATGCATATTGGGTTAAGCGACACTTATTTTTGAAAATACAGCTCATTTAAACACAATTTATATTTAAAAAGTTGCGATATGTGCAAACGCAAGAAATATATTAATTTTGCTAAAAACCGCCAAGTACTTTTTTTATAATGAATTTTTTTTTCAAAAAATAAACTTTGAACCTCTCTCCTGTAAAGTTTCAAAAATGTCGCTTAACGCACTTTGCCTTGGAACCGTCGATATGTAATAGCAAATAAAACAAAAAAGAAACCCTTTGGTGAAAACGGTATAGAAATTAATTGAAAAATGAGGCAGTAATTCATATTTTAAATTCTGGAGTGGGGGCATAATGGAGATATCTTGCTATCCCTTACCAACGCACGTACCGTTATGGCGTGACGTGATTACACTGATAGTTCTCTTTCCCGCAGTTTGACGGTTACACCAAACTTCAACGGCTTATAACTTTTTTATTTTTGAGAATATTTCAATATTTCTTTCTGTTCTATATTTTACACAACGTAAATTTTATATAAAATTAATTAAAAAAAAATTGTCGAGTACCCAATTGCATAATGACCTTGACCTGTTGCTGCAACATCATCTAGAATCATCAGGATACCCAACTCCTCAATACTTTACAGCAGTCCGTTAATTTTTTTTTAAACTTGATTGTTTTTTATTACAGGTCCCTCCCTTTGAATGACGCGGTGGCGCCATCTCGCGGCCACGACCGAACTCCCACAGACAGACACCGTGGCTTCCCCGAAAGGGATGGCAGGGAACAGCGACGCGAGAGGGACAAGGATAGGAATAGAGAGAGGGACAGGGACAGAGACAGGGACAGGGGGGATAGAGAAAACTTTGATTTCGACGGTGAGTGAGACACGAATCCTGTGACACTGTACTCTGTTATACACACATAAGCTCACGCCTGTATCCCCGAAGGGGTAGGCAGAGGTGAACTAGCGAACTAGAACACATACATTTCGCCGAGCTTAGTTCCGTCCCAAATGTGATGACGAGCCTATCGCCATATCGGGCACAAATTCCAGACTGCGGGCTTACATGGAAAAATCCAATATCACTTCGCCGACCCGGTGATCGAACCCGAAACCTCAGGACGGTAGTCGTACCGAAATACAATCACGCCACCGAGGCGTGGTAATATACTCTGGTAGAACCAAGTAATTTGTGCTGTTCTAGTCACGATCGTTCTTTCACAATTTAAGAGACTGGTAAACGAGAAGGTGGGTCACCTGATGGTAAGTGATCTCCACTGCCAATAGACACTAAGACACAAAGAATCATCGGTGCGTTGCCAACGTAAAAGGAGGGGAATAGGGATTGGTAAAGAGGGGTCCGGATCATGAACGATACGCAACAGCAAATTGTTACTTTACATCTGGTTTCTATAAGACAGTGGTATCAACCCGGTCGAGTCATATTTGATAAACAACTGCTTCGGTGGCGTGGTATTTCGATATGACTACCGTCCTGAGGTCTCGGGTTCGATCCCCGGGTCGGGCAGTGATATTGGATTTTCCATATCAGCCCGGAGTCTGGAATTTGTGCCCGATATGGCGATAGGCTCGTCTATCACATCTGGGACGGAACTAAGCTCGGTGAAATGTGAGTTTTCTAGTTCGTTAGTGCACCTATGCCTACCCCTTCGGGGATACAGGCGTGAGCTTATGTTCATGTTCTGATTTGATAAACAAATAAATTCAAACCATGTTTTCGACCGACGACCAAAAAGGAGGAGGTCCTCAATTCGTCGATATTTTTTTTTATGTATATTACGCGATATCTCCGCCGAATGTGGACCGATCTTCAAAACTATTTTTGTGTTCTATAGAGCTTGTTTCAAGGGTGGTCCCATACAAATGTGGTCACGTTCGGATTTGAGGTCGGTCTGTTAAGTTTTTAAACTTGTGATTATTAAACTTATGTATATTGATAAGCAGCGATAGCTCAGTTGGGAATGGTAGGGACTGCCGAGACAAGTGTCGGAGGTTCGAAACCAACCCCAAAATGGAGCATACACCTCTGACTTTTCTATGTTAAGTGTATTTTCATTGTGAAATATCCCTTGCTATAACGGTGAAGGAAAACATCGTGAGGAAACCTGCATACCCGAGAATTTCTTCACAGGAATTTCGAAGGTATGTGAAGTCTACCAACCCGCATTAGGCCAGCATGGTAGACTATGGCCTAACCCCTCTCATTAGTAGTGGAGGCCCGTGCCCAGCAGTGGGACAGTAATATTACAGGGCTAATATTATTTTTATTTATTATATATTGGCAGTGTATTAACGGATGTGATTGTTTTCCAGGCACCCCCCTAAGCCCTATAGCGTCGCGGGACAAGGACTCCCGCCCCGTCCACAAATCCTCGTCATCACACAAGGTGACGGAGTCAGTGTCCACGGATAAGAGGAGGTTCTTCTGCCGCGAGTGGGCCTTCCAGAAGATAGCGCACTGTCTGGAACAGAGGCCCGTTAGCAAGACCTGCGGAGCACTAATTTTGGGTAAGATTAATTGCGCTCCAAAATTTGACGTAGATACGGAAGATCCAACACACAAAATGTCACTTTTGAACATTTAAGTTTAAATTGTATTTGCTTCATCATCAGTCACAGGACGTCCACTGCTGAACATAGGCCTCCCCCAAAGATTTCCAGATCGACCTGTTGGAAGCGGCCTGCATCCAGCGACTTCCTGCGACCTTTATCAGACGTCCTATGGCTGATGATGATGATGATGATGATGTGTTTGCTTATTAATAATATATTAATATATTTTGTGATTTTGTTATTTTGGGACATAGTTGTAAGAATGTTGTTGTCCTTTTCGACAGATTTCCAAAAAGGAGGAGGTCCTCAATTCGTCTGTTTTTTATGTATGTTACGCGATATCTACGCCCAATGTGGACCGATCTTCAAAATTCTTTTTGTGTTCGGTAGAGCTTATTTCAAGGCTGGTCCCGTATAATTTTGGTCACGATCGGATTTGAAGTAGGTCTGTTAAGGTTTTTTTAAACTTGCGATTAATATAGCTGTGATTGACAAACGAGCAGATGGGTCACCTGATGGTAAGTGATCTGCACCGCCCATGGACATCAAGACACAAATGTATCGTGGGTGCGTTGCCAACCTAAAAATAAGGGCATAGGAATTGGGAAAGGGGGAGGGGGATTGCAGTGGCGTGCAGTCCATATAGACAAAGATACACTGTCTACCCTGACAATTTGCTATTTCCATAAATAAAGAATAAAAATAGTGACTAAATACATATTTTCAAAATAGCAGCACCCGGCTTGTATTTTAAATCAAAATAGGGATGTATTATGATAGTTATATTGACTGCCTCGGTGGCGTGGTTGTATATCGGTACGACTACCGTCCTGAGGTCTCTGGTTCGATCCCCGGGTCGGGCAAAGTGATTTTGGATTTTTCCATATCAGCCCGGAGTCTGGAATTTGTGCCCGATATGGCGATAGGCTCGCCCCCTATCACATCTGGGACAGAACTAAGCTCGGAGAAATGTGGGTGTTCTAGTTCGCTTGTTCACCTCTGCCTACCCCTTCGGGGATACAGGCGTGAGCTTATGTATGTATGTATGATAGTAATACATAGTGATGTCAGAGTTGAAAAAATAATTTTGCACGTTTTTTGTCTACCCTGATTGGAATGGCTGTGCACGTCACTGAGTTACTTATACCCACTATAAAACTTAGTGTGGGATCAGTAGCCCGAGCACGAAAAACTAATGTAAATGTAAATCTATTCGAGTTCGCTGCGCACTGATGACGTTTGGTTAATATTTCATACAAATTTCATAGACGCGCATCGAGTTCGAATACATTTACGGTTGTCAGAAATTTTCCTGCTCAGGCCGCAGGACTATGTGTGTGATTGTTTCATGTGGCATATTTCTTTTGATAGTTAATTCCCTATTAATAATAATATTAGCCCTGTTATATTACTGTCCCACTGGGCACGGGCCTCCTCTACTAATGAAAGGGGTTAGGGCTTAGTCTACCACGCTGGACTAATGCGGGTTGGTAAACATACCTTCGAAATTCCTGTAAAGAAATCCCCTATTATGAGTGGTAATATTTTGCAGGTGATGCTGGTAGTGGTAAGACTGCACTGTGCCAGGAGCTCAGTGACCCTGGCCAGGGTCCGCAGGCCAGGCAACAGAGGGCGCTCAACAGGAGACTACTGGCGAGGCACTTTCTACAGGTAATTATAATCAAAGACAAGATTGACAGCCTCCGTGGCGCAGTGGGCGAGTAGCCGGCTGTGAAGCGAGAGGCCGTGGGTTCGATTCTCGCATTGAGACAAATGTTTGTGTGAGACAGATATTTGTTTCTTGTGTGTGTGTTGTGAGAGCGCGCGTCTCTCATAGTCTCTGACACCCACGATACAGGTTATACCTAGTGTAGGGGCAGGACTAGGTGTGTGACTAGCGGGTGCTTTATTATTATAATTAAAGGACCTCATCATCAGCCACAGGACGTCCACTGCTGGTCACAGGCCTTCCCCAATGATTTCCAGATCCACCTGTTGGAAGCAGCCTGCATCCAGCGATATATATAATTGGGTACTTGACTATGTTTGATTTTATACACATATTTATATGTAGTAGCAAATAAAACGAAAAAGAAACCCTTCTGTAAAAACTGCATCGAAATTGGTTGAAAAATGAGGCAGTAATTCATATTTTAAATTCTGGAGTGGGGGCATATTGGAGATATCTTGCTATCCCTTTCCAACTCCCGTGTCGTTATGGCGTGACGTGATTACACTGATACTTCTCTTTCCCGCAGTTTGAAGGTTACACCAAACTTCATAGGCTTATAACTTTTTTATTTTTGACTGCCTCGGTGGCGTAGTGGTATTTCGGTACGACTACGGTTCTGAGGTCTCGGGTTCGATCCCCGGGTCGGGCAAAGTGATATTGGATTTTTCCATATCAGCCCGGAGTCTGGAATTTGTGCCCGATATGGCGATAGGCTCGCCCCCTATCACATCTGGGACGGAACTAAGCTCGGCGAAATGTGGGTGTTCTAGTTCGCTAGTGCGCCTCTGCCTACCCCTTCGGGGATACAGACGTGAGCTTATGTTATGTTATGTTAATTTTTCATCGACTTTCAAAGGTTGTAAATTTAGTGCATATTGTTTGCTTTCTAAGGCGCGTTTCTGCACATGTTTTTTCGAAACAAAACACCTAAATAAAACAATGTTTCTCGGTGTCTCCTGATCAGTGAATGAAATAAGTCAAAATGTGTAGTGGAACCATGGTTTGTGTAGGTGTTTTTGGGTAGTGTTTCTAGAAAACCATGAGCCAATGACGCGTCTTTTTTATTTATTTATTTACACTTGTTATACACGAAGTATAAAGGCGGACTTAATGCTACAAGCATTCTCTGCCAATCAACCTTGGGGTGGTGCAGAGATGTACTTTTTATTAGCTACATCTATTTTTTTGTGGTATTTCATATATTACCTTCATCCCCAGAGTAATTCCGAGAGCAGCCTCCGTCCCGGCGAGCTGGTCCGTTCCCTGGCGATGCAGATCCTCAGCCACTCCTCGCGGCCGCCGCTCGCCAACAACCAGGCACAAGACACTGACGCGACCGGAAATGGACATAAGTATGACCATTTTCGAATGACTCCAAAAACAGAGGTCCTCAATTCGTCTGTATTTTTGGACCGACCTCCAAAAAGGAGAAGGTCCTCAATTCGTCTGTATTTTTGGACCGACCTCCAAAAAGGAGAAGGTCCTCAATTCGTCTGTATTTTTCGACTGACTTCTAAAAAGGAGAAGGTCCTCAATTCGTCTGTATTTTTCAACCGACTCCAAAAAAGGAGGTCCTCAATTCGTCTGTATTTTTGGACCGACCTCCAAAAAGGAGAAGGTCCTCAATTCGTCTGTATTTTTCGACCGACTTCCAAAAAGGAGAAGGTCCTCAATTCGTCTGTATTTTTGGACCGACCTCCAAAAAGGAGAAGGTCCTCAATTCGTCTGTATTTTTCGACCGACTTCCAAAAAGGAGAAGGTCCTCAATTCGTCTGTATTTTTGGACCGACCTCCAAAAAGGAGAAGGTCCTCAATTCGTCTGTATTTTTCGACCGACTTCCAAAAAGGAGAAGGTCCTCAATTCGTCTGTATTTTTGGACCGACCTCCAAAAAGGAGAAGGTCCTCAATTCGTCTGTATCTTTAGACCGACTTTCAAAAAGGAGAAGGTCCTCAATTCGTCTGTATTTTTAGACCGACTTCCAAAAAGGAGAAGGTCCTCAATTCGTCTGTATTTTTAGACCGACTTCCAAAAAGGAGAAGGTCCTCAATTCGTCTGTATCTTTAGACCGACTTCCAAAAAGGAGAAGGTCCTCAATTCGTCTGTATTTTTAGACCGACTTCCAAAAAGGAGAAGGTCCTCAATTCGTCTGTATCTTTAGACCGACTTCCAAAAAGGAGAAGGTCCTCAATTCGTCTGTATTTTTAGACCGACTTCCAAAAAGGAGAAGGTCCTCAATTCGTCTGTATTTTTAGACCGACTTCCAGAAAGAAGAAGGTCCTCAATTCGTCTGTATTTTTCGACTGACTTCCAAAAAGGAGAAGGTCCTCAATTCGTCTGTATTTTTAGACCGACTTCCAGAAAGAAGAAGGTCCTCAATTCGTCTGTATTTTTCGACTGACTTCCAAAAAGGAGAAGGTCCTCAATTCGTCTGTATTTTTAGACCGACTTCCAGAAAGAAGAAGGTCCTCAATTCGTCTGTATTTTTAGACCGACTTCCAAAAAGGAGGAGGTCCTCAATTCGTCTGTTTTTATGTATGTTACGCGATATCTCCGCCAAATGTGGACCGATTTTCAAAATTATTTTTGTATTCGATAGAGCTTATTCCAAGGGTGTGTCGACCTACGGACATTAAGGCTGAGATTTATAAAGTGAACTTCAACTAAGTCTGAATAAAAAAAAGAACTCAGTGAGAATTTGTAACTTTTAAATCGAATTTTGACTTAGTACGAGCCATTTTTTTACACTGCCTCGGTGGCGTGGTGGTATTTCGATACGACTACGGTTCTGAGGTCTCGGGTTCGATTCCCGGGTCGGGCAAAGTGATATTGGATTTTTTCATATCAGCCCGGAGTCTGGAATTTGTGCCCGATATGGGGATAGGCTCGCCCCCTATCACATCTGGGACGGAACTAAGCTCGGCGAAATGTGGGTGTTCTAGTTCGCTAGTGCGCCTCTGTCTACCCCTTCGGGGATACAGGCGTAAGCTTATGTATGTATGTATTTTTTTACAAGGAAAACAGACAGACAGACATACCAGTAAACATTTCCTTGTTAAAAAAACACTCTGACTAAGTCAAAGTTCGATTTAAAAATTCCAAATCCTAACCAAGTTTATTTCTTTGACTTAAAGTTATTCGAAGTTCGCTCCAAAGATCTCAGCCTAAATCATCCCAGATATACCTTATAATGTTGCAAGGGTTTGTACCAAAAATATGTTAAATAGGTGGAATCGTTTAGCCATAGGATTGATTTTTGTTTTCTCAATTTTTGCACATGATGTACGTTCGGGGCGACCTAAACAGCTGATATTAGCGGTCAAAGACTTTTGTCGATAACAAATATAATCGAACTTCTCCGGCGCGACTCGGACGCGGACGCCACGTCGCGTACCTACTGAAGTTTACCTACATGTCGATTTGCCCGCGCATATTACAGCTTTTTCCACAGTATAAATTGTGTGACATGTAGTAAACGAACTTTTATTTATTTTGTTTGGAAAATTGTTCTTTTTTTATTAAGTTCTTAATTGTTCTTATTAAGTTACTAATTTTTATCTATGGTTTTAATTGTCAAATTTAATGTCGTTAGGTTGGCGCCACTCGATAGATGTGTTTTAATTCGCCTCCTTGGTCTATTGGCAGTGTATAGGGGCTGTGGACCGGGATGTCCTGGGTTCGATTCCCAGGTCTGGCGGGGTCTTTCTAACACGATTTGTCAATGACTAGGTCCCGCAGAGGTTGTGGTCAAGCTGTTATCCGCTTGTGCCAGAGTTTCCCAGTTCCGTAACTGTGAAATTTTAACAGACAAAATATTTGGTTGTCAGAAACAGCTCTGAAGAGGATCAGCTGGTGGACCGGTTCCGAGGGCTCGGCGGTGATGATGGAGAGGAGAGCTCCAAACCCTTGCTGGCTGATAGCGAAGGTAATACGTCAGTGACGTGCACCAACATTCTGGTCAGGGTAGACAAAAAAACTTGCAAACGTCAGACCGATTTCAATGATCTTTTTTTGTTTGAAAGAGTATAAACAAGGGATTGGCATGACTATGAAAATGTATGATCATGTATGGAGTGAAACCAAAATGGAGAATTGAAAGATATATCGCAGTAATATAGCAGTTAAACATCTTCACATTCCGAAATTAGTTTTTTTTTATATCAGAGATTGGCAAACGAGCAGATGGGTCACCTGATGGTAAGTGATCTCCACCGCCCATAGACACCCAAGACACAGAATGAATCAAGGGTGCGTTGCCAAACTAAAAGGAGGAAAATAGAGATTGGAAAGAAAGTGGGGGGTGGGATTAATTATAATTTTTAATAACCTTTTTCGGAGTTAGTTTAACGATTATTTTCGGACTGCCTCGGTGGCGTGATTGTATTTTGCGTGATTGTATTTAAGGACGGTAGCCGTACCTGTATTTCGGTACGACTACCGTCCTGAGGTCTCGGGTTCGATCCCCGGCGAGGGCAAAGTGATATTAGATTTTTCCATATCGGCCCGGGGTCTGGAATTTGTGCTCGATATGACGACAAGCTCGTCTATCACATATGGGAGTGAATTAAGCTACAGTTTCTCAGTGCGGTTCTGCCTACCCCTTCGAGGACACAGGCGTGACCTTATGGATCTTGTTATGTTTGTTTTAATGATTATTTTCGGTTGCAGACCAGCGTACGGATGAGGAAGATGGTGAGAGCGGCCGCAGCGCCCGTCGAAGAACCATAGATAGGCTACACGATGATGAAAACTATATCGACATGCACGATGCGGCGCTTAGCAGAGTTCATGATGTGAGTACAATGGTTTTCCAAACTTCCCTTATCCAAGTAATGCGAGGCACAACACTTCTAAGCATTTTTTTTTTATAACAAAGACTGTCGCCTCCTTGATCTAGTGGCAGCATGTATGTCGTGGGTTCGATTCCTAGGTCGGGCCAAGCGAATTTTCTAATTTAATTTGCCCGGGACTGGACCCCTCAGAGGGGGTTGGCGTCAGGCAGGCAGCCGGTCGTAAAAACTTAGCCAAATCATTTCTGCAACATGCTTGGAAAAGTGTGTTGCGCCGACCCCACATTAAAGTGGGAAAAGGGCAGGTAGAAAGAAAGAAGCAAAGACTGGTAAACGGGTATGTGAATCACCTGGTAAGTGATCTCTACCGCCCATAGACACTCAAAAGAAAGTATCATGGGTGCGTTGCCAACCTAAAATAAGGGGAATAGATTGGAAAAGATAGGCGGGAATTAGGCCACAGGAAATCTCTCTCACCAAACGAAACCCGACAGCAAGCTGCCACTTTACGTCAGTTTTCTGTGAGACAGTGGTCAAACCGGTCGAGCCGACCCATTTACGGCCGGTTTCAATAAACGATCTCAGTTTAGAGTGCAGATAGATCGTGATTATGAACCAATCAAATCAACTCATTTGACGGAGTCATGTTCAAATTGTGTTCTTATTGGCTACTTTTTGTTATCTATCTGCACATTCGAACTGAGATTGTTTATTGAAACCGGCCGTTATTCTGTAGACGTTGTTATGTCGCCGAAATGAGTAACTGGGTATTCAAAGGTACTAAGGTAACTGGGTATTTGCTGTTCACTTCCTCTCTACCTCCCTGAGAAAACCCATAATCTCGAATGCAGCTTGCTGCGGCAGAAAAACGACTTCGTAAATAACTATAAAGTTCCAATGTTTAGGTTAAATATTGTATTTTTTACAGCTGCCGGAAATCTTGCCCCGAAATAACGCGAAGCCGACGAACCCGTTCGCGTCGGACGAAAAAGATTCTGACTTTCGGCTTTACGAGAATCACGAGAATTTGTTCCTGCGCAACATATCACAGCGGCAGTCCAAAGAGCTTCGGAACTCGCGGCTTTTGCGTCAAAGCTCAGAGCCTTTGACGGAGAAAAAGCCCCACGTTCTGCAGAAAAGCCTCTCCACCGATCAAAAGAACGACAGCGCAAGCGAAAGCGACAGGAAAGTCGAAAACAGCCCGCCGAAGTCCAGAATACCGGTCGCGAACTTCAGATACCCGAACAAAAGTGAGTTGCGGTCGAATGAGAATTCGCCGCGGAAGGGGGATAGGGAGCGGCCCCCCACGCCGAAAAACGAGGCCGAAGAGTTGCCCGAATATCAGAATGTGTTGAAGCCGAAAGTGGAGGAGAGTGTGCCGGACTTGGAGGGGTTGGAGAAGAAGGGGGAAGTGGAAGACGTACCGCCCCCTATTCCCAGTTTACCGGTTAGTCCTAGGACATTGATCGCAAACGCGTATTATGACAAGCTGTTGGCAGAACCGGAGATTCAACAGGTAATAATATTTTCTTTCTATGTTTGACACACATATATAAGCTCACGCCTGTATCCCCGAAGGGGTAGGCAGAGGTGCACTAGCGAACTAGAACACCCACATTTCGCCGAGCTTAGTTCCGTCCCAGATGTGATAGGGGGCGAGCCTATCGCCATATCGGGCACAAATTCCAGACTCCGGGCTGATATGGAAAAATCCAATATCACTTTGCCCTCGCCGGGGATCGAACCCGAGACCTCAGGACGGTAGTCGTACCGAAACACGACTACGCCACCGAGGCAGTTGTTTCTATGTTTGACTTTGTACATAATTTATATGTAATAGAAAAAATACGAAAAAGAAACGTCTCTGTAAAAAATGCATCAAAATGGATTGAAAAATAACTCAGTAAATATTTTAAATTTTTAATTGAGTACAAGTGTGCGCGTTGTAGGGATTTCGTGCTATCTCTTTCCAATGCTTTCACCGTCATGACCGTGACGTCAGTATGTTTATGCATCTCTTCTGTAATAACAACTTCTACCAGATTTCAAAGGCATATAACATTTTTATTTTTGAAAATATTTCATCATTTGTTGCTCTGCTAGATTTAAGATGAAAAAATTTAATAAAAAAAATTACAGAAATAAATAGCCACCTACCCATTTTCGTCCGACTTCCAAAAACGAGGAGGTCCTCAATTCGTCTGTAATTTTTTTTATCTATGTTACACGATATCCGCCAAATGTGCACCGATTTTCAAAATTATTTTTGTGTTCGTAGAGCTTATTTCAAGGGTCCCATATAAATTTGTCACGATTGGATTTGAAGTCAATCCGTTAAGTGTTTAAACTTGTGATTATAATATGTGGATTAGGAATTTTGATATCACTTTTTATTTTTTTACAGGCTCTCTTACCCCAGAATCTGGAGAAGAATCCTGATGAATGTTTCAAGCAGGCGTTACTCTTCCCACTGTTGGAGATAGATCCTCCGAAGCAGTGTCTGTTCCTGCTGGTGGATGCTATCGACGAGGGAACTTCCGGTGGTAAGTAAATATTGATGGAGAAATGATTGTTTGGGTGTTTGTGAACTTTGGACGTTTGTGAACTTTGGATGTATGTGAAGTTTGTGAACTTTGGACGTTTGTGTACTTTAGACATTTCTGAACTTTGGACGTTTTGTGAACTTTGGGTACGTGTGAACTTTAGGTGTATGTGATCTTTGTTGATTTGTGAACTTTAGGGGCCTCACTTATAAAAACAGAAAAACAGAAACAGAGAAAAACAGCCTGTCACTTTTTTCATTGTGTTACATTGTTTAGAAAATAAAAGGGACAGGCTATTATTTACCATTTGCTCATTTAAACTGTTTTTATAATTAAGCCCCTAGATGTCTATGAATCATCGGTGTTTATGAACATCGAATGTGTGTGAACTTTGAAAGTGTGTAAATTTTGGTTGTTTTTAACTTTCAATGTGTGTGAACTTTAGACGTTTGTGAACTTTGGACGTTTATGAACTTTGTACATTTTTGAATTTCGACGTTTATGATCTTTGGACGCTTGTGAACTTGGGACGTTTATGAACTTGGGACGTTTACGAACTTTGTACGTATAACACGAACCTAACACCTTCCCCAGGTGTAACAGAAGAGCGCGACAGCACAGAAGGGTCTCGCTCGGTGGCGGCGCTGCTGTCGCGGCACCAGCACCTGTTCCCGCAGTGGCTGCTGCTGGTCTGCACCGCCAGGAAACACTCGCGACCGCTCACCAAGATGTTCACGGGTATGATGCATCATACAATTGAGCTGCGTCTCCAGCATTTGTTTTTCTCGAAATAAAACACCAAATCGGGTTCGATCCCTGGGTCAGGCAAAGTTATATTGAATTTTTCCATCAGCCCGGAGTATGGAATTTGTGCCACATATAGGGCGATAGGCTCGCCCCCTATCACATCTAGGACGGAACTTATCTCGGCGAAATATGGGTGTTCTAGTTCACGAGTTTGCCTCTGCTTACCCAATCGGGTATACAGGCGTGAGCTTATGTTTATGTATGGAAAACACAGAAACACATACACAAAACAATGAATTTCGCTGTCTCTTGCTCGTAGCACAATAGACTATAGATAAAAATGTATAGCAAAACTACATATGCTCACGCCTGTATCCATGAAGGGGTAAGCAGAGGCACACTAGCGAACTAGAACACCCACGTTTCGCCGAGCTTAGTTCCGTCCCAGGTGTGAAAGGGGGCGAGCCTATCGCCATATCGGGCACAAATTTCAGACTCCGGGCTGATATGGAAAAATCCAATATCACATTGCCCGACCCGGGGATCGAACCCGAGACCTCAGGACGGTAGTCGTACCGAAATGCCACCACGTCACCGAGGCCGTCACCAAAACTATTTTTTGCGTACGTGTTTTGTGTTATATTTTAGTGCAGGAGATGTGCATTCATACTTAATTCTTATCTGTTTGATTTTAAGGGAGACATATTTGCATTCTCGCTCATTGCATTGTCATAATTGTATTTCGTTCGTACTATCGTCCTGTCTCGGGTTCAATCCCTGGCGCAAGGCGCAATCTGGGACGGAAATGAGCTCGTCGACATGTGGGTGTTTTAATTCACGATTCGCCTCTGCTTACCCAATTGAAGATACAGGCGTGAGCTTTATTATGATTTAATGTGGTACCCACCAGGGTTCAGGAAGATCACCCTGGACGAGCTGCAGCGTGCCCACGTGTCTGCAGATGTCCAGAGATATGTGTTGGCGAGGCTCGACACCGAACCCAGGCTCAGGTGAGGATTACAGTAGCTCAACCATGAGTTCGTTGCACGTATTTACGCGAGCGAGGACGTAAAACATTTTTATGGAAAACGTCAGTTCCCCGCGTAACCGCTAGAGGCGTTCGAGTGTTTGTCATACAAATATTTTATGGAGTCAAAAATCTCATGGTTGGCGTACAGGATTCAACGCTGTATACATTCGGTTTAATTAATAATGATATTAGCCATGTAGCCTCGCCTCCTCGGTCTAGTGGCAGCATGTATGGGCTGTGGGTCGGGAGGTCTTGGGTTCGATTCCCAGGTCGGGCAAAGCAAATTTTCTAATTTAATTTGCCCGTGACTGGACCGCTCAAAGGGGCAGGCGGCTGGTCGTAAAAACTAAGCCACATCCTCTCTGCAACATGCTTGAAAAAGTGTGTTGCGCCGACCCCACATTAAGGTAGGATAAGGGCAGGTAGAATTCAGTCAAATACCCAATTGTCTATGGTTGAGAGGTTCATACAAAGTCTGTTCCAGAGCTCGCGTGTCATCAGACGCGACGGCAGCGGCGGCCGCGGCGGCTGCGCTCGACCATCTCCGGATCAAGAGCGACGGATGCCTGCTCTATCTAGAGAAGGTAAGGCATGCGGTAACGCGCCGGCTCGACCGGTGTGTTACCACTCATACAAACCGGCGTAAAGTGAACGATCGCTGTTGCAGTGAAGCCTCGTCTCCGGCTCTTATTTTTGTATTAGCCTCTTATTCAGAATAACATGTTTTTTTATAAACGCCTTAAATGGAAGAAGGCCATCAACGAAGGCCTTGCACGGAATCACGATCCTCAACAGTCATGAGGGAACGATAAAGAAGGAGGTATATTTATAAGTTAATTACACTTTTAGTTCCATTTTTTGACTGCCTCGGTGACGTGGTTGTATTTCAGTACGATTATCGTTCTGAGGTCTGGGGTTCGATCTCCAGGTCAGGCAAAGTGATATTGGATTTTTCCATATCAGCCCGGAGTCTTGCATTTGTGCCTGATATGGCTAAGGGCTCGCCCCCTATCATTTCTGGGACGGAACTAAGCTCGGCGAAATGTGGGTGTTCTAGTTCGCTAGTGCACCTCTGCATACCCCTTCGGGGATACAGGCGTGAGCTTATGTTTTTCTGTGTGCCCTTTGGCAAAGGCCTCTTCAAACCTTTTCCAGTCTTCCCTCACTCGTGCCACTCTAGTCCAAAGCTTTTCACTAAATCATCTTCCCATCACTTAAGTTTCACTCTCTTCCTCTTTTCTTGGGTACCACAAAGTCACCAGTTTACTCCACTTCTCCTCGCCTCTTATTGGGTCTTATTATAGTCTTATAAATTTTTCCCTTAATGGTAAGGGGAATTTGGGTATATAGTTCCCGAGACCTGCTGGCACTTTATCTATCCTGCGTCAGTCCTGTGCTTCAGCGCTCGATCTCTTAATTTTTTTATAGCAGGGAGTGGCAAACGAGCAGATGGGTCACCTGATGGTAAGTGATCTCCACCGCCCATAGACACCCAAGACATAAAAATAATCATGGGTGCGTTGCCAATCTAAAAGGAGGGAATGGAAGGGGAGGGAAAAAGGATTGGGAAAGGGAGGGGAATTGGGCCACCGGAAATCTCACTCACCGAACGAAACGCGACAGCAAGCTGCCACTTTATGTCTGTTTTCTATGAGACAGTGGTATATACCCGGTCGAGGCGGCCCACTC
This sequence comes from Clanis bilineata, assembly GCA_036417725.1. NCBI lineage: Eukaryota > Metazoa > Arthropoda > Insecta > Lepidoptera > Sphingidae > Clanis > Clanis bilineata. The sequence goes on from CM071165.1 coordinate 2,446,924, forward strand.
GTGCTGCAGACGTTACTGTCTACAGCGTGGCTCTACCACTGCTAATCTATATTATTATTCCCCTGGCTGGTGATGATGATGATGTTATGTGCAGGTGCTGGACGGCGTGGCGGACGGGTTCATAGCGCTGCGGGAGATCAGGGAGATCCCCGGCACTCTCAACGGACTCTATCTGTGGCTGGCGCAGAGACTCTTCCACGGGAGGCGATTCACAAAGGTGAGCTGAAGCAATACTATATTCTTCCATATTCGATTCTGTACGTTATTTTATACGTAACTAACCAATGAACGTTCGCGAGGAAATTTATTTTGTGCCGATAAAAAGTAGCCTATGTGTTAATCCAGGGTGTTAGCTTCCTTCACGGCAAATTTCATCAAAATTGGCCCAGCCGTTTGACCCTGAAGATGTAACTTACATACAGACGAACAAACTCACAAACTTTCAAGTTTATAATATTTGTGTGATAGCATTAAAAAAATGAAAAATAAGGCAGTACAAGGCCGTTACGAGTTAGGGACCTTCAAGAAAAGAGCCTATATCTATCTCAAAGGCAGACAACGCATCCATGATTCCCCTGGTATTGTGGATGTTTATGAGCGGCTGTGATCACTTAACATCAGGTGACTCAATTGCTCGTTTGCCACCTCTTCTATATAAAAAAAAGTAATTCATATTTTAAATTCTGCAAGGAACAAGAGTGGGGACGTAGTGGAGATATCTTGTTATCCCTTTCCAACGCATACTTCGTTATGGTCATGACGTCAGTATACTAGTGCATCTCTTTTAACTGCATTGGAGGTGTAGTTGTATTGCGGTATGACTACAGTTCTGAGGTTCTTCGAATTGGACCATAGGCTTGGTTACTATCACATCTGGGACGGAAATAAGCTCGGCGAAAAGTGGGTGTTCTAGTTCGCCAGTTCGTCTGTCTACCCCATTGAGGATACAGGCATGGGCTTATGTATGTATGCTGTTGTTGAAGGTCCGTCTCCTGCTGGACGTGCTGCTGGCAGCCAGGTGCGGAGTCACCGAGGAGATGCTGTACAAGTGCCTCCTCACCAAGGAGTACAGCGTCACGCGCGACGACTTCAACAGGCGGCTGCATCTGCTCAGGAGGTATTAATCCGGCTCGACTGGAGTTGATATTGTAGTTTTGTTGGATTTTTCACCTACACCAGTGTGAAGAAGAAGAAGCATGAAAGCCGAATAAATGCGGTGGAAATGCGTTCCCTACGGAGTATGTTTGGAATCAACCTTGCTGCTTGTGTGAGGAATAGCATGTTAAGGGATCGCTGTAAGCTGAAGGATGATGTGGTGACTAGAATTGATAAAGGAATGTTGAGGTGGTTTGGGCATGTGGAGAGGATGGATAAAAGGCGACTTACGAAAGGTATTTATCGCGCGAAAGTAAATGGAAGGGTCGGAAGAGGGCGCCCGAGGAGAACATACATGGACCAAATGCGTGATCTCCGAAAAGGGCAAGTGAGGAGTACCCTCAACCGGCGGAAAAGATGCATGAGTGTGGAAGAGGCAAAAGAGGTGTCAGGATCGTAGCTTGTGGCGCTCAATAGTCTCTGCCTACCCCCATGGGATACAGGCGTGAGTGTGTATGTATGTATGTATGTATGTACCAGTGTGAAGTTCGCACAACTGTTTCATATAGAGGTATGGAGCCGTTCAAGTATTATTTTTTGAAATTAGGCACTTGACTATTTTTTTAAAAGTATACAGGGCTATTTATTAGTTTATCCTAAACATGTAAAAAAATATTTCGGAATTTATTTTCATATATTTAGTTAATAAAAGCGAAAATTAATATGTATAATTTAGTTTGCCGCCAAAATGCTACCTGTTGACTGTAGCTACGGGTGACGTCACTGTTTCTTACCACAGCTTCAAAATAGTTTTAAAAAAATTGAGGAAATAACATTTATGATTTCAAACTAAAAAAAACGGGTCAGATATTTCGTCTATCAGATATCGATCGTCGAAATTAAGTTGAGATTTAAATAAAAGTACGAAAAAAATTACCAAATAACATGGCAGTATGACTTTGGATCTAAGGTCTTAGGCCCTGGTTGAGTAAATAAACAAGAAAAATCAGTAATCTGACATCATGCATCGTGATTGGTGTTTACCGTCACGTAACTCACAGATAAAAAATTAAGTATTTAAATTAGTAAAATAAAATTATCCTTGGAGTATTTTTAATAAATTCCTATTGCATACGTTATTTAGATAATAAAATGTTCCTACAGAAATTCATTTATATTGGTTACTATAGTCAAGTACACAATTATGAACCTCCCCCTAGTTAGCAAAAGTAAGCAAAGCAATCCTTGGGGATATGCACCTGGTACGATCTGGTCGTCACTTGTGACTGACGTTCTTCTTTGGTTTCCTTTCCAAAGGCTCTAGCAGATCGCGTGAGCAAACCCCTCTATCCGCCATCCCTAATAAGTCGCTTCGTAAACCCCCAGATCCACAGATCACAGCAACATGTGTTTTTTTTTGTTATGGCAATTGAAATACATTATGCCAATGTCAAGTTAGGGAAATTGTTTTCCTACATGTAAGTTTTCGCAAGTGCAACGAAGTCGGATGTGTTCGAGTTCAAGGCCCTGCTGGAGTTTTGGCGTCTATTTCTTCCAGTTTGAAGTTTTTTAGACGATTTTCTGGCAGCGGAGGAATCGAACATGGTCGACCCATCCACCCGAAAAAAGGATCGAAATCACTTATTTCAAAGCTTCCACTTACTGCCCATCTTCGTTGATGTTTATTGCTTAGATACACATCACATTTGAACCATAAACACAACTTTAGACTAAAATATGAAATCATTAAAACAAGGGACCACCCGCACCGTCAGAATTCCCGCCAAAACTCCAAGCAACTTGTGTTTGAAAACCCCTAGCTGTTCATACTACACCATACGAATATGTGCTGAATCTCCGTTTGTCCCCAGGATCTTGGTGATGGAGAGGTCCACAGGGTTCCTGTGCATCTTCCACCACTCGTTCGCGGCGTGGCTGCTGGACGTGAAGCACTGCACGCGGCGCTACCTGTGCTGCCTCGCGGACGGACACGCGGCGCTAGCCATGTGTTACACGCTCGACGCCAAGAGGTGAGTCCAGCAGTAGCAGCACCACCAGCACCGGCACGTTGAACAACAAGCACTGCACGCGGCGCTACCTGTGCTGCCTCGCGGACGGACACGCGGCGCTAGCCATGTGTTACACGCTCGACGCCAAGAGGTGAGTCCAGCAGTAGCAGTAGCAGTAGCAGCACCACCAGCACGTTGCAAAAAAAAGGAATGCACGCGGCGTTCACGATGTAGATGACAAATGTTGATGTCAAGATGTTAGTCACCTGTCAACAGTAGTCACCAGTACTTTGAAATAGAAACACCATGTGTCTGTGGATCACTGGTTAATATCATGGCTATGGTCGCGATCTAGACGGATATCAATAAATTATTTTTCGTTTCATTATACTAGTTGCACCACCTCCGTGGCGCAGGGGGTGAGTAGCCTGCTGTGAAACGTGAGGTCGCGGGTTCGGTTCCCGCACTGACAAATGTTTATGTGACCCACAAATGTTTGTTTGGTTCTGGGTGTTATGAGACCGAAATTCTCTCGTAGTTTCTGATACCCACGATACGGGTTATACCTAGTGTGGGACTAGCGAGTGTATTTATTATTATAATTAATTATTTGTTACAGATTATCCGCATTGGAAATACACAACTATGTGTATCACATGACACAGTTGGAGCAGCATTTGTCCACGCAAAAGAAGAATAAAGGGTATGCTGATGTTTGTAACAATTGTCATCAGACATAAGCTCACGTCCGTATCCCCGAAGGGGTAGGCAGAGGCGAACTACTGAACTAGAACACCCACATTTCGCCGAGCTTAGTTCCGTCCCAGATGTGATAGACGAGCCTATCGCCATATCGGGCACAAATCCCAGATTCCGGACTGATACTGAAAAATTCGATATCGCTTTGTCTGACCCGGGGATCAAACCAATTATCATCAGACTAGATAATTAAAACTAACCCCTAGTTTCATTATTAAAGAAACATCCCAATGTTGTCATTGTTTATAGAAAAATCCTAAAACTAAAATACCTGTGATGGTACTTTGTCGATACTTAGAGATTTTTTTTTCGACTGTCTTTTATTTATACCCTCGTTATAAGACAGGGACAGAGGACTTCCTCTTTCCCCTTCCTTTTCTCCACTTTCATTATCTCCCTCGATCTCTTCCTTTCATTTATCACTCGAGAGAAGATCTTCTCATTCTCTCTTTTCTTCTGTCTTGTTCTCTATCTCATGTAGACATCTTCCACAGGGAGCAACAGGACGAAGTTCTGGACTTGCACACCCTCATCCTTCTCTGGGTGTTGGACTCCTCGTGTGACGTGGAGTCAGCTCTCAAACGGGAAGGAGACATCAGGATGCTGGAACCGGCTGCTGCAGAGGTGAGCGAGAAATGTTACCCACGTTCTTGTTTTGGATATTATTCGGGTATATAATCGCCTCCTTGGTCTAGTGGCAGCATGTATGGGCTGTGGATCGGAAGATTCTGGGTTCGATTCCCAGGTCGGGCATTTTTTCTAATTTTAATTTTCCTCAGAGGGGGTTGACGACAGGCAAGCGAACGGTCGTAGAAACTAAGCCAAATCATTTGTGAAATATGCTTGGAAAAATGTGTTGCGCCGACCCCACGTTAAGGTGGGATAAGGGCAGGTAGAAAGAAATTCGTGTAACTGTTACTTGATGGGTTATTGTTTGTTGTAGGGAACCTTTTGTTATTTTTTAGTAGTCTTGGCTATTGTCGGATATTTTTAGATGTCGTGGGATAACTTTGGCCATTGTCGGAAAACTTTTTATTTTGTAGGATAACTTTGGCTATTGTTGGGTAACTTTGGCTAGAAAACTTAACGGACCGACTTGAAAATTTATCCGATCGTGACCATATTTATATGGGACCACCCTTGAAATAAGCTCTATCGAACACAAAAAGAGTTTTGAAAATCGGTCCACATTTGGCGGAGATATCGCGTAACATACATAAAAAAAAATACAGACGAATTGAGGACCTTCTCCTTTTTGAAAGTCGGGCGAAAAGTAACTTCGACTATGTTAAGGTAACTATTACTGGATGGGTAAGTGGCTGTTGTATGACTAAACGGTTTTGAGTAAGTTTGGCTATTTTAGGCTAACTTGTTTCTGTAGGATAACTTTCACGATTTAATAAAGTTTCAAAGTCGGTTTATTTATGTCTACAGCGTTGTTTTAACCCGTCGAAGGCGTCACATATTTATGTTACATAAGCTTGTGGGCCACCGGAAGCCGAGCCGCCCGTGACTATTTAAATTGTAACTTTGGAAAGTCATTTACTTGTTTTTTTTACAGTCGAACGGAAATAACAATGAAGAAGGAAACGAGGCGGCGGCAGAGACATCAACAGGTAAATGCGATCATTAGTTAAGTAGTATCGTGCCCGGGGAGAAACCGTGACGTACTGGGTTTGAATTCCATTAACACACTTGGTTGTTTGACTCCTCTTTAATAAAAAAGAGATATTAATATTTGTGTTGTTTTTATTCGAGATTTGGGTTCTTGACTATGTTTGATTTTATACACATTTTTATATGTAACAGCAAATAAAACAAAACAGAAACCCTTTTGTAAAAACTGCATACAAATTGATTGAAAAGTGAGACAGTAATTCATATTTTAAATTCTAGAGCGGGGGCATAGTGGAGATATCTTCCTATCCCTTTCCAACCCACGTACCGTTATGGCGTGACGTGATTATACTGATACCTCTCTTTCCCGCAGTTTGAAGTTTACACCAAACTTCAAAGGCTCATAACTTTTTTTATTTTTGAGAATATTTCAATATTTCTTTCTGTTATATATTTTAGACGACGTACATTCCATATAAAATTAATTTAAGAAAATTGGTCAAGTACCCAATTATGATTGAATTTGAAAATTAAATTATTATTTTTGTTATTTCAAACAAAAATATTAATGACATCAACATTTAAGCTTCTCGTGAAGTTATCATATTTCTTTACATTTTAGCCATATATTTTTTTATTGTAATCATCATCATCATCATCAGCCATAGGACGTCCACTGCTGAACATAAGCCTCCCCCAAAGATTTCCAGATCGATATTAGATTTTATTGTAATATCTGAAGCCAATTTCTTTCATTAAAATAAAGTATTTTTACAGATTTTATCACGATTTGGCTTTAATTTTTTTGGACGTTGGACGGTCAGTCCAACCCATGACCACGAAGACTGCAAAGCCTTCGAAACGTCGGGAATAAAAATTAAAACCAAATCGTGATAAAATCCGTAAAAACAGTTTTATTTCAATGAATAGCATTCGCGTAAACTTAAGAAATCAGTATGTAAACCAATTTCTTTCTGCAACCGCCTCAGTACCGCTCAAAAACCCAATGTACATACAATAACCACTGTAATATGAGTAATATGTTAATTGCTAATATTTCCTATGTACCAATTGACGTAGTTTTAAAGGAAATGCGACCGCTCATTGTGATATCAATTAAAAACATTGTTAGTTGATGAGTCGCCTTGACTGCCTCGGTGGCGTGGTTGTATTTCGGTACGACTACCGTACTGAGGTCTCGCATTCGACCCCAGCCCGGCTAGCATGCGTGTCACGATATATCTCGATAGTCGACTGTCGAGACGTTGTCTAAAATATTGTATGAAAATAAACGAGGACGAATGGTAGTGTCCGTAGAGAAATAGAGAAAACCGGTTATAAAACTATAAAAAGCGTACACTTTGACTGCCTCGGTGGCGTCAGGCAGTAGTCAAACTGAGATAAAAACGTTACCGGAATTCAAGTCGAAATTATAGATATGTATAATTTGGTATCACTTCTGATAACAATGATAAATTGTTTTAGGAATTTGATAATGTAATAATAATATTTTTAGTTATAAATTTAAGGTACGGGATTCAACCAAATTCGGACTATTTACTATTTTTCGACCGACTTCCAAAAAGGAGAAGGTCCTCAATTCGTCTGTTTTTTTTTTATGTATTTTATTTATTTTTATTTATTACTTGAAGAAAACTTACAGCTATTACACTTTGTATGTTACGCGATATCTCCGCCAAATCTGGACCGATTTTCAAAATTATTTTTGTGTTCGATAGAGCTTGTTTCAAGGGTGGTCCCATATAAATTTGGTCACAATCGGATTTGAAGTCGTTAAGTTTTTAAACTTGTGATTATTTAACACCTACATTTCGGTTAGTCCCTTCGGCAGTCGCCTCCTTGGTCGTGGCAGCATATGTGGGCTGTGGACCGGTCATAAAAACTAAGCCAAATCATTTCTGCAACATGCTTGAAAAAGTGTTTTGCGCCGATCCCGTTAACGGTGAAGGAAAACATCGTGAGGAAATTTGCATACCCGAAAATTATTTCACAAGAATTTCGAAGGTATGTGAAGTGTACCAACCCGCATTAGTCCAGCGTGGTAGACTAAGGCCTAACCCCTCTCATTAGTAGAGGAGGCCCATGCCCAACAGTGGGACAGTAATATTACAGTGCTGATATTATTATTATTAAATTTTATCGCGTAATGACTGCTGACCCGTTGCTTTTCCACTTATTGTGCGCAGTGACACATTTCGCATTAATTTATTATCGCGTCCTGTCCACACATACATTGCAAATTGCACCTTAAGTCCATAACCGTAAGGTACAATTTAATAAATATAGGTATGTATAGGAAAATAATGATATTAAAAATGGTTTAGTTACTTCCCGACAGTGATTTAGACATGTAGCGTTGTTTATATTAGATTTTAATTGGTTTAGTTTAAGTTTTGTTGACCAGTGTTAACGTTTTTTAAAGAAATATTTTTTGTAGACCAGTGTAACTTTGTTTTTGTTTTGTTTTGTGAAAAATGACATGTTTTTTGGTGTGTTTATTTTATTTTTTGGTGATTAATATACGTTTTTGATATTTTTGGATGCAGTGAAGTGTATTTTTTGTGTTTTTTTCTAAATTCCAACAATAAGAATGCTTAATACTATACGAATAACGTATCATAAGGAAAACAATTACAGTGAGTTGGATTCTTTAGCTTTACTTATGATTATAGTATTTAGCACATAACATAAGCTCACGCGCACTAGTGAACTAGAACACCCACATTTCGCCGAGCTTAGTTCCGTCCCAGATGTGATAGTGACCCCACATCAGGTATAACCTGTATCGTGGGTGTCAGAGACTATGAAAGACGCACGGTCTCACAACACCCACACTTTAAACAAATATCTGTGGGCCACACAAACATTTGTCTCGATGCGGGAATCGAACCCGCGGCCTCTCGCTTCACAGTCGGCTACTCGCTCGCTGTGCCACGGAGACTGTCATAGGAGGATTGAAACGTTTGTTGCGCCGACCCCACATTAAGGTGGGATAAGGGCAGGTAGAAAGAAAGAAAAGAATGAAATCGGGTTTTTGTAAGGACGTCCTGTTAGTCTTAAGGCAACGCCTCATCTGACCGCCTCGGTGGCGTTGTTGTATTTCGGTACGACTACCGTCGTGACTCGGGTTCGATTCCCGTGTCGAGCAAAGTGATATTGAATTCTTCAATATCAGCCCGAAGGCCGGAATTTGTGCTCGATATGGCAATAGGCTCGCCCCCTAACACATCTGGAACAGACAATAAGCTCGGCGAAATGTGGGTTTTCTAGTTCGCTAGTGCGTCTCTGTCTACCTCTTCAGGTGTACACGCGTGAGCTGGTGTTATGTGTGCAACGCCCCCTTAATTTTTATGATGTTCACTAGCTGTGAATTTCACCATGATGTCAATTCACCTCTTACAACACCCATGTTGTCCACAGAACCAGCGACCCTCGAGTCCATAATGCCTGAGCTGGTGTCCGACTGCGGAGCCCGCTGGCCTCGAGACCGGCGCGTGCTCCGGGCGCTGCTGGAGCTGACGTCACACGCGCCAGGACCAGCAGCCGACCAGGACGCGGAGCCGGCTCAGCGGGACAGGATACGGGCGCTGGTGAGTTGGACATGGGCTGCAGCAGGACAGTACAGAGTACTCCGGGCGCTGCTGGAGCTGACGTCACACGCGCCGGGACCAGGAGTGGACCAGGCAGCGACAGACGCGAAGCAGGCAGCCGGTCATAAAAACTAAGTTAAATCATTTCTGCAACATGCTTGAAAAGTGTGTTGCGCCGACCACACATTAAGGTGGGATAAGGGCAGGCAGAAAGAAAGACTTAAAGTTCTATAGAATACAAGAAGAATTTTGAAAATCGGTTCACATTTTGCGTAACACACATAAAAAGGAATCGACGACTTTCTCCTTTTTGGAAGTCGGTCGAAAACACACTTTTTTAAGTATGTTGTAGAAAGGGTTCGGCTGAATTTTTAACGACCTGTTGCCTGCTAGACATCAATCACTTTGTAGGGAATCAAACCGTATACGCTATCTAAAGTACTATGAACTTTCTTTGACAGTTAACAGCAGAGCCACAGATAGAGTGCGAAGACCAGGGTAAGGAGAGCGCCGAGGAGCCCGAGGATGTGGTGGTGGACCCGAGCGTGGTGCACGAGCTGGTGGCCAGGGGGGATGATGAGACGCTCGTGGCGCTGTTGAAGGTATGCTTGAACAAGCTTTCATGTTGGTGGTAGTCAGACTCTGGTAGTTAGAGTTTAGCTGGGTGGCGTATTTGTCTTGCAGTATGATTATCGTCCTCAGGTCCCGGGCCCGGTCCCCGAAATGGGCAGAGTGATATTGGGTTTTCGACCGAATTCCAAAAAGGAGAAGGTCCTCAATTCGACAGTGTCTTTTTTATGTATTTTACGCGATATCTCCGCTAAATGTGGACCGATTTTCAAAATTATTTTTGTGTTAGATAGAGCTTATTTCAAGTGTGGTCCCATATAAATTTGGTGACGATCGGATTTGGAGTCGGTTCGTTAAGTTTTTAAACTTGCGATTGTGTATATATATATATATTTTTTTTTTTTCTTGCATTGATTTCTTTTACACCTGCCATTATTGATTTTATGGCAATATTGAGTTTTTACATGCTTTTATCATAATTTGTTACTTACACATTTTTTTAAATTATATCTTTTCATTAATTACAATTTATTTCTTATTTAATGATCATTATATTTTAATTATATTATATTAACATTAATATTATTATGAATAGTTTTACACTCTCATTAATCACATATATTTATACATACACACTCACGCCTGTACCCCATAGGGGTAGGCAGAGACAATTGAGCGCCACAAGCTACGATCCTGACACACCTCTTTTGCCTCATCCACATTCATGCATCGTTTCATACATTTCCGCCATTTCATACATTTATGTATTTTTTTTAATATTCATTATCAATTATACAATATTGTTATTGTAATATTTTTATTTTATTATACATGACATACATCCTATCTTATTTAAGCTATATCCCAGTACTTTCATTCCCCCTGACTTCCGCCGTCACGACCTTTTATAGCGTAAGAATATTCTGCGATCGTCGTCGTTTAGCAATTTGTGATTATATTAATTCCGTGTTTGTTATGCGGCGTCAGCGTCAGCCCGCGTTGGCGTCGGCGTCGGACGCGTCGGGCGGGTCGGCGCTGCACGCGGCGGCGCGGGCGGGGCGCGCCTCCACCGCGGCGGCGCTGCTGGCGGCGGGCGCGCGCGCGGACCACGCCGACGCGGACGGGTGGAGCCCGCTGCGCGCCGCCGCCTGGGCCGGACACGTCGACGTGAGTACAAAGCAAATCTATGACCTATCCCTCTTTAAACGAGGTTTAATCTGTAAAAGACTTGGTTAAAACGCGCCTCTTGTATGCACTATATTCGCTACACAACTTTACTGTATATCTCAAACTAGTTGTGTACACTTCGAGCTCCAAAGGGAGACTAACTCAATAATGATAGCTCCCGCTCTTTTATACCTTTTGCTTTAGTTAATAAAGAAATACCTTCCACAAATATTATGAATTACTTGGAGGGTAGTTAATATAAATATAATTAACATACTACCCTTCAATATCGTGTACTAAATCACAATAATTATCCGAATTCGTAACAAATCTATGACCTATCCCTCTTTAAACGAGGTTTAAACTATGACCTATCCCTTTTTAAACGAGGTTTAAAAAGAGTATTCACCCAACGGTAGGCAGCGGCTTGACTGCCCCTGGCATTGCTCAAGTCTATGGGCGACGGTTACCGCTTACCAACAAGCGGACCGCTAGCTCGTCTGTCCACGACGGCAATAAAAAAAAAAAAACGTTTATTGAATCCATAAAACGTCACACATTGAAATTAAACTATTTTTACAGATTATATCACGATTTGATTTTAATTTTGACAGCCTCCGTGGCGCAGCGGGCGAGTAGCCGGCTGTGAAGCGAGAGGCCGCGGGTTCGATCCCCGCACCGAGACAAATGTTTGTATGGCCTACAGATATTTGTTTCGGGTCTGGGTGTTGTGAGATCGAAAGTCTCTCGTAGTTTCTGATTCCCACGACACAAGACTCGATCTTAGTGTGGGGTCAGGACTATGTATGTGACTGTTGGGTGTTATTTATTTTATTTATTTATTGTATCCATAAAATGTCACACATTGAAATTAAACTATTTTTACGGATTATATCACGATTTGGTTTTAATTTAATTAAAATAGTAATAATAAATATCATCATCATCATCAACCATAGGACGTCCACTGCTGAACATAGGCCTCCCCCAAAAAGAAAATATATATATAAAATAGTTTAATTTCAATGAATAACATTCACGTAAATCTAAAAAATCATTATGTCACACATTGTTTAGATTCCGTCTAAAATGTTTACTCTACCGCCAGTTCGGAAAACTGGTTCGTCAGAGAAAAACGGGCAAGAAACTCTGACGTTGCTCTTTTTGAGAATAATAACCAGTTTACAGTCAGATATTAATCATCATCATCATCATCATCATCAGCCATAGGACGTCCACTGCTGAACATAGGCCTCCCCCAAAGATTAATACACAACCAAAATAAGAAAACAAAAAAAAATCAATAATTAACATTAAATTAGAGCAGACAATCTACAACAAGGTAACCTCCATGTAAAATAAAAACAATAAAACGTACAATTTCGATTGCTGAGCGACTCCCACAGGCAGTACATCGATATCGACCACGTTGAGTGATACACCCATGCTGCGTTATTTCAAAGGAATTTGTGCCCGATATGGCGATAGACTCGCTCCCCTATCACATCTGGGACGGATCTAAGCTCGGCGAACTACTTCGCTAGTACACCTACCCCTTCGGGGATACAGGTGTGAGCTTATGTTATGTTCCACAAAAGGAGGTCCTCAATTTGTCTGTTTTTTTTTATATATGTTACTCGATATCTTCGCCAAATGTGGACCGATTTTCAAAATTCTTTTTGTGTTCGATAGAGCTTATTTCAAGGTTGATCCCAAGTAAATTTAGTCACGATCGGTAAGTTGGAAGCCGGTAAATTAAGTTTTTAAACTTGTGATTTTTTTTATAGCAGGGACTGACACACGAGCAAATGGGTCATAATGGCCTGATGGTAAGTGATCTCCACCGCTCATAGACACCCAAGACACAATAAAAAAATATAGGTACGTTGCCAACCTAAAAGGATAGAATGGAAGGGGTAGGAAAAGGGATTGAGAAAGTAGATAGTCACGGGCGGCTCGGCCTTCGGTAGCCCATACGCTTATGTAACATATGTGACGCCGCCGACGGGTTAACTCGATTTCAGTGGAATTTTAAATCACTACATAAAATCGAATCGTAATAGAAATCGATTCGAGTATCAAAAGTTACCCTGCAGTTCGTATTATGGTGGGTACACATCGACCTAATGAAGGCGAAAGAATCTATGCCTGTTTCATTCACACACCAATAAAAGTTTGTTTGTGTGAATGCAACAGGCGACGATTCGCGAACATTCGTTTGGATTGTGTGTACTCACTATCAGAAGTGGGATAGTCCAAAGCTGGGGGGTGACTTCTACCACTCGATTCGAACTTGAATTCGATTCGGTTTCATTTATTAACTTTAAATTCCACCGAAATCGATTTAAAAAGTGCATTAATGTCACGTTAAAAATTACCAAATGACAAGTTCTCGAATATTATGCAACATTAGCGCACTTTAAAAGTCGATTTCGGTGAAATTTTAAGTCAATAATGAAACCAAATCGAAATCACAATCGAATCGAGTGTCAAGGGTAAGGGGGCTGATATTCCTAACGTGGTTACAGGACTGCCTCGGTGGCGTGGTGGTATTTCGGTACGACTACGGTTCTGAGGTCTCGGGTTCGATTCCCAGGTCGGGCAAAGTGATGTTGGATTTTTCCAAATCAGCCCGGAGTCTGGAATTTGCGCCCGATATGGCGATAGGCTCGCCCCCTATCACATCTGGGACGGAACTAAGCTCGGCGAAATGTGGGTGTTCTAGTTCGCTAATGCGCCTCTGCCTACCCCTTTGGGGATACAGGCGTGAGCTTATGTTATGTTATGGTTACAGGTCGTGGACGTACTCCTGGAGTTCGGATGCGATGTTGATTGCGTGGATGCGGATAATCGAACGGCTTTGAGGTAAAAAGCATTTTATTTTCCAAATATGGGAACGTACCCATACTATCTGACCCGTTCTGGGGGGCGGGGGTATTCCAAATACCACGCTTGGTCACAGGGGCTGGTGGGAGGTCTTAAGTTTCGTTACATAGTCATATCCTCTAGGAACATTTTGGCGTCGCACGACAAACGCTGTATTATATACATTATATATTATTATATAAATTATATATTATTATATATATTACATATTATTATATATATCGGCGCAAAATCGCACGCTTATTTAAAAAGCCGTTGTTATTTCACGTTATTAATTCATTTTACAATTGTTAAACTGCTGAATAGTTAAAAGATTCTAAAAAGTTAAAATAATCGTTATAATTATTTCTTTAACATTCGATATTCGGTATCGAGTAGGTAGTTGCAAATATTGCACCCTATAAAAGGAGTGTTCAGAGCAGATTCGACACAGTCGTGCTCCGGCACTCGGACTGTCCACATCCCTGACTAGACGGTGCTCTTGAGCACCGTTAATAAAGGGAATTAGTGAATCTCAGTGTTCACAGTTGATAAATAAGATGACAAATCATCTTATTGTCAAGATTGACGTCAGTCATGCTGACGTCACCGTTTTTAAAAAACAACGTTAGCGTTGGCCCTCCGACATCAGAAGTGGGATCACTATCCCACTCATTTAACTTGAACCTTTCTGCCCTGACAATGGATACTTTCAATCCGACTGATAATTTCAATCCGACTGATAATTTCAAGCCGACTGATAATTTCAATCCGACTGATACTTTCAATCCAAGATACTCTCAGTTCGATCGATACTTTCGAACTAGTTTTTCAGGGCCTCTGTGGACCACGGTCAATAATAAAGGCCTAGGCCACAGCATCGTCCTTCCCAGTTCCTTTAGAGCCCCTGTGGACCACGGCGTAAAGGACCGCTCAGAACCACAGCATCATCCTTAACAAAAAAAAAAGCATAAATGCGTGGAGCATTAAAAAAAAAAAAACAAAAAAAAAACTGTGGACCACGGCGTACGGGACCGCTCAGAACCACAGCTAAAAAAAAAAAAAAAACTGTGGACCACGGCGTAAAGGACCGCTCAGAACCACAGCATCATCCTTAACAAAAAAAAAAAAACTGTGGACCACGGCGTACAGGACTGCTCAGAACCACAGCATTATCCTTGACAATAAAAAAAGTGCATAAATGCGTGGAGCATCAGCACTAGTGCATTAATGTGTGGAACATTTGCAAAAAAAAAAAAAACTTTTCAGAGCCTCTGTGGACCACGGCGTTCAGGACCGCTCAGCGCCACAGCATCCACCCTTCCCGTTCCTTTAGAGCCCCTGTGGACCACGGCGTAAAGGACCGCTCAGCACCACAGCATCATCCCCGTAAGAAAAGTGCATAGATGCGTGGAGCATTCGCACTCTGACAACTGATTCATAAAAAGTGCATTGTGTGGAACATTTGTACAAATGTTTATAATATGGTCTGGCAAGGCTGGTCGGATACCTCCTCTAAAAACCGTATAAACTAGGGCACGAGGTGCGTCTAAACAAAACCTGATTTATGGTCAGGATTGATCGAGACGGTGTAAGTGACACTGTTGCAGTCATTTTTGAAGTCTAAGTGTCAACGTCAGTGATCAACTTGGAAAATCATAACTGGTCAATTTGAAAAATCGTGAGTGGTCATTTCGGGAAATTGTTTTGTGAACTAGGAAATTTTGCCCGCTGAGTTTGTTTCGCCGGGTCTTCTCAGGCAGGGCCGCGTTTGGATCCGGTGGTAGTTTAAAAAAAAAGTCGGAATCTTAAATTCGCAATAATAAACGAGGCCTTTCAAAATGACCGTATCGGCGTACAACCACGAGCTTTCAATAGGAGCACGTGCTATTTCAAATGAAAAGAAAGAAAGAAAGAAAGAAAGAAAAGAAAAAGAAAAAAAAAAATTTATCTACGAGTATTCACAACAAATTACAAGGCTGGTGCAGAGCACGCACCGCCTATCAGAATGGCCGTATCGGCGCAAAATCGCACGCTTATTTAAAAAGCCGTTGTTATTTCACGTTATTAATTCATTTTACAATTGTTAAACTGCTGAATAGTTAAAAGATTCTAAAAAGTTAAAATAATCGTTATAATTATTTCTTTAACATTCGATATTCGGTATCGAGTAGGTAGTTGCAAATATTGCACCCTATAAAAGGAGTGTTCAGAGCAGATTCGACACAGTCGTGCTCCGGCACTCGGACTGTCCACATCCCTGACTAGACGGTGCTCTTGAGCACCGTTAATAAAGGGAATTAGTGAATCTCAGTGTTCACAGTTGATAAATAAGATGACAAATCATCTTATTGTCAAGATTGACGTCAGTCATGCTGACGTCACCGTTTTTAAAAAACAACGTTAGCGTTGGCCCTCCGACATATACATTATTGTATATAAAGACAAATAGAGACAAATAGACAAGGGTCTTGGCATATACTACAGGTGGTCACTAATGGGGGTTAAAAATAGTAAAAATATGGGTCACGCATATGTATCTTTAGTTGTAAGATTGTGGCGCAAGAAAATACACTTTGAACTACTGAATAACTTATTTATTATAAATAACTGTAAATTTAGTTTTCACAAAGGGTACGCAACAGAGCGAAAAATAGAGAGAACAAGATTTTAGGCGGGAAAGTGACGCGCGTGACAGACGTCAAAACCACAGACAAAGGGACAAGTCTATGTTTGCGTTCCAATCACATCATTAGTGAAGAGTGACTGACATCATTAGTCGACTAAGGCTCAATTGCACCACTATTATTAACCTAGAGTTAGTCCTATAATAATAATATAATATTAGCCCTGTAATATTACTGTCCCACTGCTGGGCACGGGCCTCCTCTACTAATGAGAGGGGTTAGGCCTTAGTCTACCACGCTGGCCTAATGCGGGTTGGTAGACTTCACATACATTCGAAATTCCTTTGAAGAAATTCTCAGGTATGCAGGTTTCCTCACGATGTTTTCCTTCACCGTTATAGCAAGCGACATTTCACAATGAAAATACACTTAACATAGAAAAGTCAGAGGTGTATGCTCCATTTTGGGGTTGGTCTCGAACCTCCGACACTTGTCTCGGCAGTCCGTACCATTCCCAACAGAGCTATCGCTGCTTTTAGAGTTAGTCCTAACCGCAAGCTAAATTGACAGAAAATGTATGAATGACATGTAACTTAACTTGCGGTTAGGACTAATTCTAGGTTAATAATAGTGGTGTAATTGAGCCTTATAAGATATAGCAGATTTGAGTTACGTGTACCATCTTGAAGACTGGATCCCCCAGGGCGGCAGCGTGGTCTGGCCACCTGGGCGTGGTCTCCCGACTCCTGGCGGCCGGAGCAGCTCCAGACCGAGCTGATGCCGAGGGTCGGACGCCGCTGATCGCCGCCGCGTACATGGGACATGCGGACATCGTGAAGGCGCTGCTGGATGCTGGGGCCAAGGTGGACCATGCTGATCATGATGGTGAGTGGATGTTGAACGTGGGTACTCAGGTTTATATAACACTAGCTTTTGTCCGCGTGTGAGTTTTGACAAACATTCATCCCCCATAACATCCCTTTAGGGGATAAATTTATGCATGTATTATACATATAAACCTTCCTCTTGAATCACTCTATTTGAATTAGAAACCTACACAGTATCCCTAGTTTCAGAAGAAAAATAAAATCATTTCTCATCCATCACCAAAGTGAACAGGCGACTCTCAAACATGACACAAGCGCGTTATGATTGGACCTCCTAGTATAAAAAATGCTGTCTTTCTTTGTCCTTGTTTTCCTTCATTCTTGTTTCTCGTCACGATAGCTGTAGTCTAGTAGTATGCAATCACAGACATTAGATTCTTTAAAATTTATAATGAGAAAGATATTATGTATGGTTGTATTTTTGTATGCCGGTATATTTGCATGCACAGGCACGCTTGTATGTAAATGAATGTATGTAAGTATAATAATAAAAAAAAAAATCTGTAAGCTTGACTTCTGTTGAGTAATATTACACAATTAATTATAGTAAAATCAATGTGCTGTGACATCGTCACAAAAATAGGCTCCAATTGAAAACCAGTGTCGAGGGCTATGATGACCTCGGCTTTATACTGAATTGGGACCTTTTTCATGACTTGACAAAACACCGTTTTTCAGCACTGTAAAAATATGTTTGTACATTTTTTTGTGTTAAGTCAGAAATAAATGTTTTTTCTTTCTTTCTTTCTTTCTATTTATTTAAAAAAATCGCATCAAAATCCGTTGCATAGTTTTAAAGATCCAAGCATACATACGGACATAGGGACAGACAGACACTGGGAAGTGACTTTGTTTACGACTGACTTTCAAAAAGGAGAAGGTCCTCAATTTTTCAGTATTTTTTTTTATGTATGTTACGCGATATCTCCGCCGAATGTGGACCGATTTTCAAAATTCTTTTTGTGTTCGATAGAGCTTATTCCAAATGTGGTTCCATATAAATTTGGTCACGATCGGATTTGAAATCGGTCCGTTAAGTTTAAACTTGTAATTATAGGATGTATAGTTATCGAAGTGAGAGGTAAAAAATAAATAAAATAATAATAAATACACCCGCTAGTCACACACCTAGTCCTGCCCCCACACTAGGTATAACCTGTATCGTGGGTGTCAGAGAATATGAGAGACGCGCGCTCTCACAACACCCATTGAAACAAATATCTGTGGGCCACACAAACATATGTCTCAATGCGGGAATCGAACCCGCGGCCTCTCGCTTCACAGCCGGTTACTCGCCCGACAAGCCACGGAGGATGTCAATGCTGTCAATAATGTCAGTGTTGTGTTGTGTGCAGGTCGCACGGCGCTGTCGGTGGCGGCGCTGTGCGCGTCGGGGGCCGGCGTGGCGGCGCTGCTGCTCGAGCGGGGGGCTGACGTCTCACGAGCTGACAGAGATGGAGCTACGCCGCTGCTCGTCGCCGCTTTCGAGGGACACACGTCAGTATATACTTAATCGATAATTAATATTAACCCTGTTGTTCTGGAAATAGGCGTTTGTACACACTGGATGTCCTATGATGATGATGATGGTGAAAAATTAAAATTAAAAATAATTTATTTCAGCAAAATACAAAAGATGGTAAAACAAATTAAAATAATACAATTAGAACTGCATATTTTGCTGGCAACCGTATAGTGACAATGATTTCCATTAATTTCCTCACTAGGCAAGCCTGTATCGAGGAAATTTATATACGAACATATTTACGGCTGCCTCGGTGGCGTGGTGGTATTTCGGTACGACTACGGTTCTGAGGTCTCGGGTTCGATCCCCGGGTCGGGCAAAGTGATATTGGATTTTTCCATATCAGTCCGGAGTCTGGAATTTGTGCCCGATGTGGCGATAGGCTCATCTATCACATCTAGGACGGAACTAAGCTCTACGAAATGTGGGTGTGCTAGTCCGCTAGTGCGCCTCTGCCTACCTCTTCGGGGATACAGGCGTGAGCTTGTGTATTAACCCTGTCGATCTGGAAATCTTTACGGGAGGCCTAAGTTCAGCAGTGGATGTTCTATGGCTGATGATGAATAACCCTGTAATATTACTGTCCCACTTCGGGGCACAGGCCCCCTCTACTACTGACAGGGGTTAGACCTTAATCTACTGGACTAATACGGTACGGTATACTTCACATACTAAATTCTTGTGAAGAAATTCTCGGGTATGCAGGTGCAGTGTACTGTATGCTCTCGGATAAAAAAATACTTATTTGTTCCTCCAGCGAGATCTGCGAAATCCTGCTGGAGGCGGAGGCTGATGCGGAAGCAGCTGACGGTGCAGGGCGGTCTGCTCTGTGGGCGGCTGCAGCAGCAGGTCACGCGAGGGTGGTGCGGCTGCTGCTGTTCTGGGGCGCGTGTGTGGACGCCATGGATGCTGAGGGACGCACCGTGCTGAGCGTCGCTGCTGCTCAGGGTATGTACTTCAGCTGTCACTTAGCTCACATAAATTTTTCACAAGTTTAAAACTAAACGGACCGACTTCAAATTCGATCGTAACTGAATTTATATGACCACCTGAATATCGGTCGATTTTTGCCGGAGATATCACGTATACATAAAATAAAAAAACCCGACGAATTGAGGACCTCCTATTTGGAAGTCGGTCGAATATGTATGGGTATTGAATGTGACTGAGCTGTCACGCTCGGTTATGTAACGCTTGGGTAGAGTCAGCTCGAATCGACGAAAGGAGCGACAGAGATATAGTTAACGTGTCAATGCTATACTCGCTCGGCGTTACATGAGAGGGCATGACGCATCAGTCGCATTCGATATCAACGCAAACATGTGCCGTGCCGATATGTTCTATTTAATACGTTATTTAATATTATACGCATGCGTAAATGTGACAAAATTCATTTAAAAAGTCTCGATTACATCATGTTAGAGAAACACCCCGCTCGACCTGGGAATCGAACCTAAGAGTTCCCGATTCACAGCCCATTAATTTGTAATAAATTCCATCAGGTATAAATCGTGTTAGAGAAACACCCCGCCCAAACTGGGAATCGAACTCAGGAGTTCCCGATCCACAGCCCATTAATTAATAATTTTCATCAGGTAACGTGGAAGTGGTCCGTCAGCTTCTGGACCGGGGTCTGGACGAGCATCACAGGGACAACTCTGGATGGACGCCATTACACTACGCAGCTTTTGAAGGTACCAGGTGTCTTTCATCACAGTCTGTTTAGTAGTTCTCAAGATATGGACCCTCACTTTTCGGAGTGTGAAGAAGTATTTAGGCCGGCATGATTCTGGTGACAATCAAATAAAATCAAATCAAAATATTTATTGAATCCATGAAGTGTTACTACATTATTTAGATTCCGTCAAAGTTCCTCTACCGCCAGTTCGGAAGGCCGTTTCGCCAGAGAAGAACGGGCAAGAAACTCTGGCGTTGCTCTTTTAAATGCCAGTTGACAATAAATGCTTATAAAGTACCATATACAAAAAAGATATATAAATTAGAGCAGCTAAACCACCAAGAAAATACATACAAATGATTTTTTGTAGTAATAATTGTATATTAATGATTGCAACCTGTTTTGTATGAAATAAAAAAAAATACAAATAAAAACATACGAAAAATACAATACAATGGCTCACTGAGTGACCCCACCACATCGATAAACCCAATGTTTGTTGATCGCTGTTTTTTTACTGCACTGCGCTTACCATCAGGTGTAGTGTAACCTCTTTACCGTGTTCAGATAAAAAAAAAAGAAATCCAAATCGATACACTCGTCTTGGAGTTAAACATATAGATTAGACAAAGTGAGGATCCAAAGACATTCAACAGTATATGGAACTTGCGATCCAAAAGTTATGACCTAGTGGTCATAAGTCGCTCAGTTTATTTGAAATATACGCGCGCCAGGCCGGCCAGCGTAATAATATTGAGAGAATAAACTTATCTTGCGTGATTCTTAACCATTCACAAAACATTCTAGGGTGTAAATTGTAATAATCGTCTTCGCATTGTAATAAGTAGTTGATGGCGGTACTGAAATTTGAGATCAATTTATTTGAAATGAAATGAAATGAAAATGACATTTATTGCGTTTTAGCTGTTACACAATTAGGTACTTAGGTCTATTAAAATACACAGAGGGAAAAAAATAAAAATAAAACACTATCATGTGTATGTGCACACACCCTCATGTGTACACATGTGCATATATACACATACACACATTAAATACATACATTTACATTCCCCTCCCATCATTTGTATGGACACTTGCTTGATATCTTTATGAGGATCCCTTTTTTTTGGGGTCGGATAAAATATGACTTAATCTTCAGGTCACATCGAAGTGTGTGAGGCACTCCTAGAGGCAGGTGCGAAGGTCGACGAGGCAGACAATGAAGGCAAGAGTCCCCTGATGCTGGCAGCACAGGAGGGACACACCAGGCTGGTGGAGATACTGTTGGACGAGTGGGGGGCCCCTGTGGACCAGCGCGCGCATGATGGCAAGACCGCGTTCAGGTGAGGGTGGTGGAAAAATAGCATGAATGGGGTTCGACTGGTCTTTGCCCTGTAATTGCTCAATAAATGAATATTTCTAAGTTTTTTCCATATTTTTTTAAACTATTATATCTTGTTAAAAATGACAAAAAGAACAGCTGATTTATCTTGATTTTGCACCTCAGCGAACGAGATTTTCCCTTATTTCCATAATTTCATAAAGTAAACATTTGATTATCGCTTTATGAAATTTCTGACAAAACCACCGCTTTAGACGGTTCTGTGAGTGGGAGGAGCTATATTATCTATTTATATTGTGTTGTCTATATCTGTGTATCGTGTTGTGTCAGGATATATATCTGTGTACCGTGTTGTGTCAGGATATATATCTGTGTACCGTGTTGTGTCAGGAGCTATATCTGTGTACCGTGTTGTGTCAGGAGCTATATCCATGTACCATGTCGTCAGGTTGGCGGCGCTGGAGGGTCAGTTCGGCGCGGTGCGTGCGCTGCAGTCGCGCGGCGCCGACGCGGACGCGCTGGACGCGGACCGGCGCTCGGCGCTGTACGTGCTGGCGCTCGACAACAGGCTCGCCATGGCGCGGTACCTGCTCGCACACTGCGCCGCCTCGCCGCATCTCACTGACGCGGAGGTAAACGTGTACACTAGTCGCGTGGTGCTGAAACCTACATACACACGATGGTCGCGTGGTGCTGAAACCTACTTACCTATCTGTATATAAATAAGTAACATCCAAATTAACCGACTGACTCATAATAGAGGTTTGAAGTTTGCATGGGGAAACAATGGAAATATGATAGAAAAGTTTTCCATGCGGGCGAATTTGAGGAGAAAAAACGAGTATTTATAAATGTAATTTTCCAGGGTCGAACCCCACTACACGTGTCGGCGTGGCAGGGTCACACCGAGATGGTAAATCTGCTCATCACAGTCGGTAAGTGATTTTATAAAAACAATTGTATTATTGCTTGTGTACGTATATTACATGATTATTTGAAAGCTTAAACTAAACCTAAAGTCCGACCATGGTATGTAGTAAGAATTTGTCTAAATATTTTTATCTGGGATCCTTCGAACCGGATTTGTGGTCCTTTGAGCCGGACTCGTGACCTTTCTCTCCGATTCGTACTCCTCTTCTCCGGAATTGTGGTCCTTAGAGTAAGATTCATGATCCTTCTCACCGGATTTGTGGTCCTTCAAGCTGGACTCGTGGTCCTTTGCGTCGGATTTGTGGTCCTTCTTCCCGGACGTGCAGGAGTCAGGTCCAGTTGGACATGCAATGTATGTGTCCGTAGGCGGCGCTTCCGTGGACGCCGTGGACCGGTGCCTGCGCACGGCGCTTCACGCGGCGGCGTGGCGCGGGCGCGCGGCGGCGCTGCGGGCGCTGCTGCGGCACGGGGCGCAGCCCTCGCCGCTCTGCGCGCAGGGGGCCACGCCGCTCGGTAACTAGCCTGTTGTCTACCTACTCTAATCCCACTTTAATCTGGGATGTGCATGACGCACCTTTTCAAGCAAGCAGAAACTAAACCGAATTAGTTTTAGTGTCTGACGTCAACCCCTCTTTGGGGATTCAGTCTAGGGTAAATATGTAACTACTCAAGTTTTACCACATTCATACTTTGTATTTGTGTCATCTCTTTGACTGCTTCAATGGCGTTGTTATATTTCGTGCGCGGTATGACTACTGTCCTGAGATCTCGGGTTCGATCCCCGAGTCCAGCAAAGTGATAGGGTTTTTCTAAATAGTTTGTAATTTATGCCTGATATGACGGTAGGCTCGCCCGCTATCACATCTTGGACGGAAATAAGTTCGGTGAAATGTGTGTGTTCTAGTTCGCTACTTCACTCCCGCCCACACGATGTTTTCCTACACTTATAGCAAGCGATAAATCATAATGCATATACACTTAACATAGAAAAGTCAGAGGTGTATGCTCTTTTTGGGGGTTGGTTTTGAATCTAAATCCCCATTTGTATATTCACCATCATAAGCCACAGTACGTCCACTGCTGAGCATAGGCCTTGCCAAAGATTTCCAAATCGATGGAGAAGCTACCTAAATCCAGCGACCTTATATTAAAACTGATAAACTTGTGCACAGGTATAGCAGCTCAGGAAGGGCACGAAGAGTGTGTATTATGGCTGCTGCAGCACGGAGCTGATCCACTGCAGGCTGATCATTGTGGTGAGTTCTTACTTCAGTAACTCTTAACAGCCACAAGGCTGCATTCGCATGAGTGTTGTTACTGAAATCTTTTTATATTGAGTAACTAGCTGACCCGCGCAACTTGGTCTGCGTCACATAAGAGAGAGAGAGAGAGAAGTTTAGAAAGAGTGGGGTATGGACACCTATAATACAATTCTAAAGAAGGTTTAACTCCGGATGCGTGCTTCGGAATCTCAAAGCTACACTAGCGATTTTAATATCAATGTGGTCAAAAACAAAGAAAAACAAATTGGCGGCTGTTTTACTAATTTGACTCCGGTTCCGTCCTTCGGAACTACGGGGTGAACCAGATATCGCTTTTTAAGTCAATCGCGTGAAAAATAAAGAAAATAAAACAGCGGCCACTTTTTTTTAATTACGACCTCAAATCCATGCTTTGGAACTATAAAGCGACCCAGAAATCGATTTTGAAGTCAATCTGGTCAAACATAAAGAAAAACAATATGGCGGCTACTTTTTTTCAATTT
The DNA here is from genome assembly GCA_036417725.1 of Clanis bilineata. Classification (NCBI taxonomy): domain Eukaryota; kingdom Metazoa; phylum Arthropoda; class Insecta; order Lepidoptera; family Sphingidae; genus Clanis; species Clanis bilineata. The sequence continues at coordinate 2,471,374 of CM071165.1, forward strand.
TAAGCCCGGGTCCGCATTTCGGAACTACAAAGCGACCCAGGTATGGATTTCGGAGTCAATTTGGTCAAAATCAAAGGAAACCAAAATGGTGGCATTTTTTTTGCAGTTTTGACTCTAAATCAGTCCTTTGGAACTACGGTGCGACCCAGATATCGATTTTAAAGCCAATCGGGTCATAAATAAAGAAAAACAACATGGCCAATAAACAGAGAGGGCTTACTCTGCTCCGATGTCTGGCCATCTTAAAACTGGTTATCCCATTGCTGATGGGCGTGGGGGTATATCACAATTTTCCTTAATCTCTATAAATAAATAAATAAAATTCTTTATTAATCACGTAGGCATATAAAAGTACTTATGACATGTCAAAAAAAGCATAATTTAGATTTAAGTATTTCTAATAATATTATTATATTATATTATAGAATGCTATGAATTTGGAATCAGGGAGGCAGGTTATATAGTTAGATATAGGGTCCTATGGGGAAAGGGGAATGGAGAGGTCTGTGGACCGTGAAAAGCGAACGGGATATTGCAGGTATGCCGACAGGGAAGCGACGGGAATTAATAGAAGTTGGTGGGATATCTATCTCTTTTCAGGTCGCACTCCAGCGAAAGTGGCGTGGCGAGCCGGTCACGCGAACATCTGCCGGCTGCTGGAGCGATGGACTGCGCCCACAGCACCACCCGCGCCCACCGATGCAGCACCACCCGCCACAGCAGCACCAACGGTGCAGGCGGGCAGGCCGCCCAGTGCCGGTGAGTGGGGTCATACCAAGAGATTTAGTAAATACTTCTTTAGGCGCACTTTTTTAGTGGTAGAGCTACGCTATAGACCAGTCTTTCCCAAAGTGGGCGATAACGCCCCCTTATGGGCGCTGCATGACTAAAGGGGTGTGGTCCCAGAAAAAAAGGGGATCTCCGCTGACATAGCTCACAATAAATTATTTAATTTGAAGTTACAGTTGTTTTTAAGTATATAAAAAATTGGGGGCGCTAAAAATATTTTATTTTCAAAGTGGACAGGCAAAATAAGTTAGGGAACCACGGCTATGGATAATAATGTTTACGGCACGGATAGGTCACGACCGGTTTGATACCACTATCTCACAGAAAATCGACGTAAGGTGGCAGCTCGGTGCTCGGTGAATGAGATTTCCGGTGGCTCAATTCCCTCCTCCTTTTCCCAATCCCAATTCTCTTCCTTTTTGGTTGGCAACGCCATGGCAACGCACCCACGATACATTTATATATTTGTCTATGGGCGGTGGAGATCACTATCAGGCGACACAGCGTCGTTTGCCAGTCGCTGTTGTAAATAACACTGATCACTTTATCGACCGACTTAAAAAAAAGGAGAAGGTCCTCAATTCGTCTATATTTTTTTTATGTATGTTACGCGATATATCTGCCAAATGTGGACTTATTTTCAATATTTTTTGTGTTCGATAGAGCTGATTCCAAGGGTGGTCTCATACAACGTTTGAAGTCGATCCGTTAAGTTTTGTATTGAACGAGACTGAGCCGTCACGCTCGGCTATGTAACGCTCCTTCGGGTAAAATAGTCGCTAGTCGAGTTGATGAAGTTTTTACTTCTGTCGTATGGTCTTAAGCACACAGTTTTTTATAGCAGACATTAGTAAACGACCAAGTGGGTCATCTGATAGTGATTTCCACCGGCCATAGACATGTTATGTCATGAGACATGAGGGCGTTGCTAACCTTGATAAAACGATTAGTAACGTAACGCAAACTACCACTTCACGTAGGTTTTCGTCGTCCCAGTTGGCCATTTGTCTTGTAGCGGGAATCGAACTGACGGCTTCGTATCAGCTAGGGATGTGGCTTATTTAATTAAATGTGACAGCCTCCGTAACGCAGTGGGCGGCGGTGGAGTGAGAGGCCGCGGGTTCGATCCCCGCACCGAGACAAATGCTTATGTGGCCCACAGATATTTGTTTCGGGTGTGGGTGTTGTGAGAGCGTGCGTCTCTCGTAGTTCCTGATGCCCACGTTATAAGACTCGTATCTCAGGCTGAGATCTGTACAGCAAACTTCGACTAAGTCTAAGTCAAAGAAACGAACTTAGTGAGGATTTGAAATTTTTAAATGGAGCTTTTTAGTTCGAATCATTTTCGACCGACTTCCAAAAAGGAGAAGGTTTCAATTCGTCTGTATTTTTGAAGTTATACTTCTTTAGGCGCGTTATGAAAAAATGATGAGAGTGAAATTTTCAGATGCGAGCGCATCTGTGACACAAAATTAACAGTATGAAGTTGTCTACAGTATGAAGTTGTCTGCTTAACCGCTCATTAAGTCTCGAAAAAAAAGCTACCAACAAAATAGAAATTGAACCTCGATATTAGTCGCGCATGTTGGTACGCTCGTCACCTCTGATCACTGTTTTCATATTTATAATATTTATCAACATGTTTCTAGTTTATACATTCACAACACGTGTTTTAGTTTCATACAAGTGCGAATTATATATGTGCTAATAAATTACATTCAGTAGTGATTTAAATTGAATATTTTGATTGATATTACTTACTATTTGTGAATATTAGTGAAAAAAATTGTGATTATATACTTTTTCAAGTGCTCCAATATAATTGAGGTTAACTATCCGTATGTATTATTTATTCATATATATAAATGACAAAGAAGTATAACTTCTCACGCGCGTACGTAAGTACACGCACCCATTTTTTTTTTTATGTATGTCACGCGATAACTCCGGCAAATGTGGACCGATTTTAAAAATTCTTAGTGTGGGGTCAGGACTATGTGTGTGTTGGGTGTTATTTATTTATATTTGGTGTCCCCAGGTTCACCGGAGTACAAGCGCCGCAGCGTCCACAGTTCGAATTCGACGAAGTCGTCGTCGAACATGACGGGCGGGTCCGGACGGTCGCACGAGCATCCCGAACAAACAGACGTGCACGATAAGGTATGTATATACTTATTATCGTTTTGAGGTAGGTAGGTAGGAAGGTAAAGTGGTATTGGATTTTTCTGTATGAACCCGAAATTTTGAATTGACGATGTGACGATTGCCTTGTCTATCATATTTGGGACGGAAATGAAACCTGATAGGCTTAGGGTGTAAATGATAAAATGATAATGCTAAACTGCAATGAGCACGCGCGGTGTAACTATTATACTTACTATCGTTTTGAGGTCTCGGGTTCGATCCCCGACGAAGGTAAAGTGGTATTGGATTTTTCTGTATCAACCCGGAGTTTGGAATTTATGCACGATGCGATTGGCTTGTTTATCACATCTTGGACGGAAATGATCTTGGAGAATTTGGGTGTTTTACTTAGCTGTTTCATCTCTGCCTACCACTTCCCGGATACAGGCGTGAGTAAAGAAAGAATGGGATGGCTTAGATAGGGTGATATGGGGAGATAGGAATAGAGGGTAAGGATGTGGGTTGTGGAAAAGGGAATGGCATATGGCAGGAATGTGAATAGCGGATTAATATTATTATATTACCATTTATGCCTCGGTGATGTAGTTGTATTTCAGTACGACTACTGTCCTGAGGTCTCGGGTTCGATTCCCGGGTCGGGAAAAGTGATATTGGATTTTTCCATATCAGCCCGGAGTCTGGAATTTGTGCCCGATATGGCGATAGGCTCGCCCCCTATCACATCTTGGACGGAACTAAGCTCGGCGATATGTGTTCTAGTTCGCTAGTGCGCCTTTGCCTACCCCTTCGGGGATACAGGCGTGAGCGTATGTATGTTATTACCACTTATCCGTTTTCGGTACAGACGTCCCGTACGAACCTGTCCCTCTCGTTCGCGCAGCAAGTGGTGCGGTGTGGAAGAGGACGGCGCGACAGAGAGAGGGAGCACGTCATACCCGAACACCACGTGCTGGAGAAGGACGCCAAATTAAGGTATTGTGACGTAAAAACTGATTTAAATGTGGACAATGACAGTACCATGTAGGATATTTTGCTATCTCTTTCCGAGGCTCGCTTTGTAATGGACGTGACGTCAGTATACTGATTCTCTTTTCGATCAACTTCAAAAAAGGAGAAGGTCCTGAATTCGTTTCTATTTTCTTATGTATGTTACGGGATATCTCCGCCAAATGTGGACCGATTTTCGAAATTCTTTTTGTGTTCGATAAAGATTTTTTCAAGGGTGGTCCCATATAAATTTGTTCATGATCGGATTTGAAGTCGGTCCGTTAAGTTTTTATTGTTTCACAATTGGGTACTTGATAATTTTTTAAAATTTTATTCTGTATGAAAACGTCGTCTAAAATATACAACAGAAAGAAATATTGCCAAAAAAAGTTATAAGCGTTTGAAGTTTGGTGTAACCTTCAAACTGCGGGAAAGAACAGTATAATCACGTCACGCCATAACGGTACGTGCGTTGGAAAGGGATAGCAAGACATCTCTATTATGCCCCCACTCCAGAATTTTAAATATGAATTACTGCCACATTCAATCAACTTCGATGCAGTTTTTACAGAACGGTTTCTTTTTGTTTTATTTGCGATTACATATAAATACGTGCATAAAATTAAACATAGTCAAGTATTCAATTCCACCACATTTCAAATGCTGATATATTTTTATTTTCGAGAATATTTTGAGTATATTTCGGTGCAGGAGTTACTCGGCGAACGAGCGCGACGCGGAGCTGCGCGGGTACGCGTGCGAGCGGGACAGCCGGCGCGAGCAGCGGCACGGGTGCGAGCGGGAGAGCGCGAGCCCGCTGTACGCGTCGCCGCCGCGCAGCCCCGTCAGCGACGTGTGCAGCCCCACGCAGCCGAACAACGCATTCGGTAATGTACAACAGCAGGGTTACCACAACCTCTTATAGCAGTGTTATTATATTTTTTTATTTTTTTATAGCAGAGATTGGCAAACGAACAGATGGGTCACCTGATGGTAAGTGATCTCCACCGCCCATAGACACACATGACACAAAAAGAATGCTGGCTGCGTTGCCAACCTAAAAGGAGGGAATGAAAGGGGAGGGAAAAGGAATTGGGAAAGGGAGGGGGGAAATGGGCCACCGGAAATCTCACTCACCGAACGAAACGCGACAGCAAGCCGCCACTTTACGTCGGTTTTCCGTAAGACAGTGGTATCTAACCGGTCGAGCCGGCCCATTCGTGCTGTAGACGTTACTGTCTACAGCGTGGCTCTACCACTCAAGAATAATCGTCAATAATCGTTCTTCATTTGTTTTGTATAGGAATCGGTACAAGTAAGATTATAATAATACTGCTATATGGTGGTGGTAACCCCCCATGACTAACTAACTCATAATGTTTTATTATGGTATGCACGTGGTGTACATTTGATAATTTGTTTTACCTCTAGTTGATTATGTCGATTTCATTAATTAATGGTAGATTATATAGTTTTAATACATTTAATTCAAATAAATTTTGTATACGTTTTTTAAGTAAAATGTAGCGCACCAATCTATAAAAGTAACCTACTACTATACTTTACCTACATTTACAAAAAAATGATTTGATTTGTACACCCCGTTCCTATAAACAATTTCAGTTCGAATGTGCAGATAGATTTTTTATTTTTATTTATTTATTTATTCAACACACACACAGCCATTACAGGATATACCAAATTCGAACTGGCGGGACAATTACACAAATCTACTAAAACAAAATAACAAAAACATATAACCGGTCGTCATCCGTAGGTACCTAGAGAAAGGTTGGTAGGTTAGCCAAACAGCCAAAGTGATATTGGATTTTTCCATATCAGCCCGGAGTCTGGAATTTGTGCCCGATATGGCGATAGGCTCGCCCCCTATTACATCTGAGACGGAACTAAACTCGGCGAAATGTGGGTGTTCTAGTTCGCTAGTGCGCCTGTGCCTACCTCTTCGGGGATACAGGCGTGAGCTTATGTTATGTTATTTAAAAAGATCCGCCCGACCTGGGTTTCACAGCCTATATGCCACTAGACCTACAAAGCTCATAACAGTAATATGTCAACAGGATCCCAGCCACCCAGCCTGACAACAGTGCAGCCGGTGCTCACCGACACCCACTTCAACAGAGACACACACATGCGCATCATACTGGGGAGGGACACAAAGCCGAACCAAGACCGGGGGGACGGGTGAGTACCGGGGAGACCGGGGCGACAGGACAAATACCATCTTCAACCTATATAGACGAAACTTGTGATACAAAACTTGTGACCTCGTGGCTATGATTAAAGATAAATAAAAGGACTTGCCCTGATTTGATACTCGATTCGATTTTGACTTCGATTCGATTACATTTATTGACTTAAATTTCTACCGAAATAGAGTTAAAAAGTGTGCTAATGTTGCATTAGATTCGAGAACCTTGTCATTTGGTAATTTTTAACGCGACTTTAGTAAATTTTTTACCTCGATTTCGGCGGAATTTTAAGTCGATAAATGAAACCGATTTGTAGTTAAAATCGAATCGAGTGTCATAAGTTACCCTACTGTTACGTACTTACCATCGGTCACCTGCTCGTTTGTCAGTCTCTGTTATAAAACAACATGACTGCTTCGGTGGCGTAGTTGTATTTCGGTATGACTACCGTCCTGAGGTCTCGGGTTCGATCCCTAGGTCGGGCAATGTTGGATTTTTCCATATCAGCCCGGAGTCTGGAATTTGTGCCCGATATGGCGATAGGCTGGCCCCCTATCACATCTGGGACGGAACTAAGCTCGATTAAATGTGGGTGTTCTGGTTCGCAAGTGCACCTCTGCCTACCCCTTCGGGGATACAGGCGTGAGCTTATGTATTTTGTCATTAGGCCAGCGTGGTAGACTAAGGCCTCCCTCTCATTACTAGAGGAGGCCCGTGCCCAGCAGTGGGACAGTAATATTACAGGGCTAATATTATATTTATTATATTTTATTTTGTCATTGATCTGTATAGCATGACGTTATATACCTTAAATTTATAGATGTGTAATATAATTGTTGTTTTGCTTTGTTTATGTTGCTGTGATGTTGTCATATTTCTTTATTTATTTTCACTTTTCGACTAATTTCAAAAAAGAAGAAAATCTTTAATCCGTCTGTATTTTTTATATATGTATGTTACGCGATATCTCCGCCAAATGTGGACCGATTTTTAAGTTTCTTTTTGTGTTCGATAGAGCTTATTTCAAGGGTGGTCCCATATAATGGTACATGTGACAGCCTCCGTGGCGCAGCGGGCGAGTAGCCGGCTGTGAAACGTGAGGTCGCGGGTTCGATTCTCGCACTGAGACAAATGTCTGTGTGGCCCATAGACATTTGTTTCGGGTCTGGGTGTTGTAAGACCGAAAGTCTCTCGTGATTTCTGATACCCGCGATACAGGTTACACCTAGTGTGGGGTCAGGACTATGTATGTGACTGTTGGGTGTATTTATTTATTTATTTATTGGGTCACGACCGGTTTTGAAATCGGTCCGTTAAGTTTTTAAATTTATGATTATTTGATAACTATGTTTGATAGCAGCAAAATTTTTAGTCCTTTGGCTGTGACAGTTTTCTGAAATTAGACTGCTTTTGATGTTATTATTTTGCCTAAATAAGACTTACGATAATAATCCGTTTATATCTGAAATATTTTCTTTTATTATAAAGATGGAGCACAAAACTGTCCTAATCTTGTATTCGATTAAAATCTTCTACTATCTGCCTTTATCCCGAAATGGTGTAACGTATTTTGAAACAGGTTGCAGAAAAGTTTCAGCATTATATTTTAAAATAAAAAATTATAAAACTAAAATGTAAAGAAATATGATAACTTCACGAAAAGCTTGTTGTTCATGTTGATGTCATTAATATTTTTGTTTCAAACACAAATAATAATTTAATTTTCAAATTTAACCATAATTAAAAAAATTTGGGTCACATTGGTTCAACACAAGAAAATCTTTGTTTACAATTTAACTCAGTCTTGCATGTTTTGCTATTTGTGATTTATGGCACTTAAAAAATTACGCGCTTCTTGTCTTTAAGAATTGGGTCCTTGACATTTTTTTAAAATTCATTTTATATGAAATTTACGTCGTCTTAAATATATGTAGAAAAGAAAGAAATATTGGAAAATTCTCAAAAATAAAACATATACATAACATAAGCTCACGCCTGTATCCCCGAAGGGGTAGGCAGAGGCGCACTAGCGAACTAGAACACCCACATTTCACCGAGCTTAGTTCCGTCCCAGATGTGATAGGGGGCGAGCCTATCGCCATATCGGACACAAATTCCAGACTCCAGGCTGGTATGGAAAAATCCAATATCACTTTGCTCAACCCGAGGATCGAACCCGAGACCTCAGAACCGTAGTCGTACCGCAATACCACCACGCCAAGGAGGCAGTCCAAAATAAAAAAGTTATTAAGTCTGTGGAGTTTGGTGTAAGAATTAAAAATATGAATTACTGCCTCATTTCCTCATTCGATGAAGTTTTGTTGTTTATATGCATTTTTACATGTACTAGCAAATAAAATAAAAAAGAAACTCTTAAAAAAGAAACTGTAAAAACTGAATCGAAATTGGTTGAAAAATGAGGCAGTAATTCATATTTTAAATTCTGGAGTGGGGGCATATTGGAGATATCTTGCTATCCCTTTCCAACGCACTTACCGTTATGGCATGACGTTATTATACTGATACTTCTCTTTTCCGCAGTTTGAAGGTTAATTCAAATTTCAAATGCTTATAACTTCTTTATTTTTGAGAATATTTCAATAATTCTTTCAGTGCTATATTTTAGATGGCGTAAATTTCATTTAAAATTAATTAAAAAAAATAGTCAAGAACCCAATTGATTGTCACATTGTTTGAAAATGAAAGAGAAAACAAGTTTTAAAGTTAATGTTTTTAGTGGTAGAGCCACGCTGTAGACAGTAACGTCTACAGCACGAATGGGCCGGCTCGACCGGTTTGATACCACTGTCTCACAGAGAACCGACGTAAAGTGGCAGCTTGCTGTCGCTTTTCTTTATATCGGGCACAAATATTACTGATTTACTGTCAAAAATATTAGTAACATCAACACAAGCGATTGTATACCTTAATAATAACCCAATAGAGTACATATTAGTGTGATGTGTTAGCGAGGTGTGGACTTCAATGGGACGGCTTGCGTACAACCGTATTGTGGGCAGCCTCGGGAGAGCGAGAGGCAGGATATTTAAGAAAACGTGAGTGAGCGAGACAGATGATAACCTTTGCGTACGGAGAACAGTCTGGTACTGTGATGTTTGGGATAAAGGATATTTTGGATTAAGCATATTTATTAATTTTAATGGGTCCCTTGCAAATACTTTGCTGATATATTTATTGTTAATAGCAGCGATAGCTTATTTGGGAATGGTACGGACTGCCGAGACCAAACCCAAAATCGTCAGAGGTTCGAGACCAACCCCAAAATGGAAAATACACCTCTGACTTTTCTATGTTAAGTGTATTTTCTTTGTGAATTATCGTTTGCTATAACGGTGAAGGAAAACATCGTGACGAAACCTGCATACCCGAGAATTTCTACACAAAATTTTAGAAGGTATGTGAAGTGTACCAACCCGCATTAGGCCAGCGTGGTAGACTAAAGCCTAACCCCTCTCATTAGTAGAGGAAGCCCGTGCCCAGCAGTGGGACTGTAATATTACAGGGCTAATATTATTATTATTGTTTTATAATACATTTAAAACTCTTATATTTACCATCAGGTGACCCATCTGCTCGTTTGCCAGTATCTTCTATAAAAAAAATCTTGGTTTTGTTATAAAACCTACATAATTTTAGGTTATGTGTTATTTCTTCTTTAACCGATTTTAAAAAGGAGGAGGCTCAATTCGTCTGTTTACTGATGGTAGAAAAATAATAGGTGTCCTAATACGAATCCTACATCACAGTTGCCACGCTGTTTCTGGTGTGTGGCTGGTTTTTGGCTGTAGGATTCACAATTCACGGGTGTACGGTATCATCTAATGTTATCATCAACTCACCACGTCTATACAAACTGATATTGTGTTTAAAGGATGAGATAGAGATATAATGGATTGAATTTTGGCATTAATGAATAATACATAAAAAAATAAATAAGTATGAATTAGTCACTTCAACTTGTAGAGAAAAAATAGGTGTCCTAATACGAATCCTACATCACAGTTGCCACGCTGTTTCTGGTGTGTGGCTGGTTTTTGGCTGTAGGATTCACAATTCACGGGTGTACGGTATCATCTAATGTTATCATCAACTCACCACGTCTATACAAACTGATATTGTGTTTAAAGGATGAGATAGAGATATAATGGATTGAATTTTGGCATTAATGAATAATACATAAAAAAATAAATAAGTATGAATTAGTCACTTCAACTTGTAGAGAAAAAATAGGTGTCCTAATACGAATCCTACATCACAGTTGCCACGCTGTTTCTGGTGTGTGGCTGGTTTTTGGCTATAGGATTCACAATTCACGGGTGAACGGTACCATCTAATGTTATCATCAACTCACCACGTCTATACAAACTGATATTGTGTTTAAAGGATGAGATAGAGATATAATGGATTGAATTTTGGCATTAATGAATAATACATAAAAAAATAAATAAGTATGAATTAGTCACTTCAACTTGTAGAGAAAAAATAGGTGTCCTAATACGAATCCTACATCACAGTTGCCACGCTGTTTCTGGTGTGTGGCTGGTTTTTGGCTGTAGGATTCACAATTCACGGGTGTACGGTACCATCTAATGTTATCATCAACTCACCATGTCTATACAAACTGATATTGTGTATAAAGGATAAGACAGATATGTATATAATGTATTAAATTTTGTCATTATTGAATAATACATAAAAAAATAAATTAAAAATCTCGAGTGGTAGAGCCACGCTGTTGACAGTAACGTCTATAGCGCGAATGGGCCGGCTCGACCGGTTTGATACCACTGTCTCACAGAAAACCGACGTAAAGTCCTGACCCCACACTAAGATCGTGTCTTGTGTCGTGGGTAACACGAACTACGAGAGACGCACGCTCTCATAACACTAACCCGAAACAAATATCTGTAGGCCATACAAACATTTGTCTCGGTGCGGGGATCGAACGCGTGGCATCTCGCTTCACAGCCGGCTACTCGCCCGACAAGCCACGCAGGCTGTAGGTTTCCCTTTCATTTTTAAACAATGTAACACAAGGAAAAATGACAGGCTATTCTTAGCGAAAAAATAAGCGAAAATGACAGGCTATTCTTAGCGAAAAAATAAGCGAAAATGTTTTTATGAGTAAAGGCTGTTGTGATAAAACCTGCCATAGTGACCCACACTCACTGTGTGGATCGCGTTCTAGTATCAGCTAGTGTATTTCGACCTATCCAAAGAATAAAGTTACATATGATAATTAATCGAAATTGCTTTTGTATTTTTCTGAGCTTAAATTAACCTATATATTTAACTAATACTAGTAATTTTTTTAAATTTATGACATAATAACAAGTTAAATTATGACATAGCTTAAAAAAATATTCACTAGTTAAATATACAAGTCAATAAATAAGCTCAGAAAAATAAGAAAGCAATCTCGATTAATTATCATATGTAACTTTATTCTTTGGATAGGTCGATTTGGTTCTCGAGCTTACGAGACTTGATGGTTCGTTAAGGGGGTATCCCTGTGTCTGCATCGGTCACCCGCCTGTCTTGTCACAAGCCCCTGTGCTTCTTCCCTCTTCGGATTCCGAGTGTGAAGAAGTATATAAGCCGGCATGATTCTGGTGGCCACCTATATAACCGTTTGTCGATCATCGCTGTTTTTTTTTGTTACTGCTTTGGAATACTAGTGTACTTTGCTCGGATAAGAAAAACATTTCAAATTGATATTGTGCTTTTAATCATTAATTGAAGATTTATGAAAGTAAATAGAGCAAAATAAAGCGCCATCCGTAAAAAAGTAGCGATAGCTCGGTTGGGAATGGTACGGACTACCGAGACGAGTGTCGGAGGTTCGAGACCAACCACAAAAAAAGAGCATACACCTCTGGCTTTTCTATGTTAAGTGTGTTTTCATTGTGAATTATCGCTTGCTATAACAGTGAAGGAAAACATCGTGAGGAAATCTGCATACCCGAGAATTTCTCCACATGAATTTCGAAGGTATGTGAAGTGTACCAACCAGCATTAGTCCAGCGTGGTAGACTAAGGCCTAACCTCTCTCATAAGTAGAGGAGGACCGTGCCCAGCAATGGGACAGTAATATTACAGGGCTAATATTATTATTTATTTTTTAAAAGGCTACCCAATTTAACCTACATATCTTTTATACTCTGTCTATCCTCTCACACAGTACCACTTTCTGTATTATTTAAAAAATAACGCTTTATGGCTTATGACAGGGTGTAGTGAATTGTTTCATATGATGTTAATAGAGAAATTAATTTTAAAATGATCAGAGTAAATCAAAGACTTCAATGTATACTACTAGACTGGCTGTTCGGTACATAGAATGTGCGCACTAAGTCTCTGTTAATCGACCTCAACTCACTATACAAATCTGCTCTTTTCCTTAGCCGTGAAACGTCAAACACTCGCCGTCATGTGCCACAATTTTACTTCGAAACAGCTTGTCTAGTAAATACATAGAAGTCTTAGGAGTAAATGCATTAATATTGTATACATTCGTTAATTAATTTATTAAAAACATATGTACTTATTTTAGATTTTGGAAATGAATAATATTAATGCATTTTTAGAATTCAATCAGTGTTCATAAAAGTTGTTTCTGAATTATAAAACTTGTTTAAAAATTCCAATTTAATGTCTAAGCAGTATTTTGAGATTGATTGCACCCGGCTTGTACTAATATGATTTTGGGTTTGTGATTTGCAGTGGCGTAACTATAGGGTGGCAAAGTGCCACGGGCCCCTGCCCGACGGGGCCCCTCAACTTTATTTTAAAATGTTGTAAAAATTATAAATATAAAACAGACAGACAGAGTTAATTTCGCATTTATTATTTAGTATGGATTTACCTAAAATACCATCGATTTAATATATATTAGATGCACAGTTCTTTGCAAATATCGTCATAAAAAGTGGTCTCAGCGATAAAACAAAGAAAAAGGTCACAAGTGCTAATGAAATCAACACAATTATAACCCTATGCACGTGTTATAAAGTAGTTTTTTAAACGAAATGAGCAAGCGTTTTTAAATTTGAATTTAGAAATTTAGAATTCTATCGACGTCCGACTGTAGGCAAAACGAGTGCTTAAGCACTTCTTTGCTGTCCCATTTTCCGAGCGTCAACTGTGCATCTAGGTAAATAATATATCGATGTAAAATACACACAATATTAGTAATATTGCTGGGTAACTTTTACTGGGATCCCATTCAATGAATTTGCCACGGGCCTCAGTTGTTATAGTTACGCCACTGATGATTTAACGCTTACAATTGAACTGTGTTGTGCAGAAATGAGCCAACCCACAAATAAAAGTTTTTTTATGCCAACATGTTCTAAACCATTAATAGACCATAATGATGTAAAGATGAGGTCGCAGGAAGTCGCTGGATGCAGGCCGCTTCCAACAGGTCGATCTGGAAATCTTTGGGGGAGGCCTATGTTCAGCAGTGTACGTCCTGTGGCTGATGATGATGATGAATGATGTAAAAAAAATAGTTTGTGTGTTGGCTCATTTCTGCACAACACGGTCCAATTAATATAATTAACCTTTTTTTGTTTTACTGTCATTATTAACTATTAGTTGTTAGTACTGTACAATATGCTATCACAGAAAACTATAATTTACGAAGGCCCGTATTTTCTTCGTCTCTTTTTTTCAATATCTATGATGGGGACATGTATGGTTTTCTTAAATCGTATATTGTGTTATATGCAATTATCTGAATTGAGTTTTACTGTAAATGGAAAAATACGCTTTGTAGACATGCAAAATAAAAAAAATAACACAACCGTGAAACACGTTTTAATAACAACAACCGTTTGACAGCCTCCGTGGCTTGTTGGGCGAGTAGCTGGCTGTGAAGCGAGAGGCCGCGGGTTCGATTCCCGCATTGAGACAAATGTTTGCGTGAGACAGATATTTGTTTCTTGTGTGTGTGTTGTGAGAGCGCGCGTCTCTCATAGTCTCCGACACCCACGATACAGGTTATACCTAGTGTGGGGGCAGGACTAGATGTGGGACTAGCGGGTGTATTTATTTATTATTTATTTATACAGTTCTGACCCTACAGTAAGATACGAGTCTTGTGTTGGGTATCAGGAACTACGAGAGACGCACGCTCTCAGAAGTCACACCCGAAACAAATATCTGTGAGTCACAAACAATTGTCTCGGTGCGGGGATCGAACACGCGGCCTCTAGTTTCACAGCTGGCTGCTCGCCCACTACGCTACAAAGGTTCTCTGGCGAGACAGATGTATCGTAATCTTTCTACCTGCCCTTATCCCACCTTTATGTGGGGTCGGTGCAACACTCATTTCAAGCATGTCGCAGAAAGGATTTGGCTTTGTTTTAAGATGGACTGCCTGACGTTAACGCTTCTAAGGAATCCAGTCCCGGGAAAATTTAATTAGAAAATTCTCTTTTCCCGACCTGCCCCCTTACTCTTGACCCTCGATTCGATTGTGATTTCGATTTGGTTTCATTTATTGACTTAAAATTCCACCGAAATCGACTTTTAAAGTGCGCTAATGTTGCATAATATTCGAGAACTTGTCATTTGGTAGTTTTTAACGTGACATTAATGCACTTTTTAACTCGATTTCGGCGGAATTTTAAGTTAATAAATGAAACCGAATCGAATTCAAGTTCGAATCGAGCGTCAGGAGTCACCCCCCTGGGGATCGAACCCAGGCCCTCCCTGACTACAGCCCATATATGCTACCAAACCAAGGAGGCGACAGACGGATGTATGGTTATATTAACTTATATATATTTTTTTTGTTTGTCGCAGTAAAAACAAGAGGAATGGAATCGTCACGAACCCCGCCATGAGGCTTGTCGCTAACGTCAGAAATGGACTAGGTCAGTATTGAATATCACTCTTTCCTTTCATGACATGACATGACACGAGACGACATGACATGACACAACACGATATGACATGATATAACATGACACGACATGACATGACGACATGACATGACACGATATGACATAACATCTAGTCTCAGGAAAATCGTGTTAGAAAGACATACGGACCTGGAAATCGAACGCTGGACCTCCCGGTTCACGGCTCATATGACATGACATGACATGACACAATATGACATAACATGACACAACATGAAATAACATCAAGTCTCAGGCATATCGTGTTAGAAAGACACTCGGACCTGGGAATCGAACACTCTACCTGACGGTTTACAGCCCATATACGTTGCCACTAGATCAAGGAGGCGACTAGATTTCTACATTTATAAGAATGTAAAAAAAATCCAACACTAGAGCAGCTCAATTTATAATTTCCCTCCATTTCAGACAACGCAGCTGCCAACATAAGGCGCACGGGCGTCGCGCTGGCCGCCAGCGCCAGTTCCGCCAACCCGGCGGTCAAAACGAACGCGTTCCAATGGAGGAAAGAGACGCCGCTATAAACGAACCGCGTGCGAGCGAGACGCATGTATCGAGTGTTGCCACACGTAGCGAGAATGTACTATTTTGGTAGATATTGTTGGTAGAAGATTGTGCGAGCGTTTTTTTACGTCTATTTATCGTTAATATCGATGTGATAGAGTGTAACCGAAAAAAATAATTTGTTTTAGCCAAATTAAAGATCAATTTGGTAAATATAGATTTAAAACAAAAAAAGCATTCCAAAATACAAAAATATACAATCAAATCCGATTCTTAATGACATAATTGAAAACAAATTTATATAAAAAAAAACGCTCGTACATAAAAAAAACGGAAAATTCCGTTGGTATATAAAGTTAACTATATTAATTATAGTGGAAATATATTATATTGTGCTTAATTGTATGTATGGTTGGGTGAGACTAGCATTTCACTCGACTTCATCTATTGAACTAGTCGTATTATAAAAAGGGTGGGAGTAGGGTGGCGGATTTTGGGCGAAAACAGTGTTGCCAAACGTTGACATTTAATTTGGGAAAATAAAAAAATAAAATAATCAAAAATAAAAAAGTTACAAGTCTTTGAAGTTTGGTATAACATTCAAAATGCAGGAAAGAGAAACATCAGTATATAAGCGTCACGGCCATAACGGTACGTGAGTTGGAAAGGGATAGCAAGATATCCCCACTACGTCTCTCTTGCTCATTGCAGAATTTAAAATATGAATTACTGCCTCATTTTTCAATCAATTTCGATGCAGTTTGTACAGAAGGGTTTCTTTTTGTTTTATTTGCTATTAAATATAAAATTTTTAATAAAATCAAACATAATCAAGTCAACAATTGCGAGTTGCAGTTTTAATGCCAGGACAATCCGCCATTCTATTCACCATTATTGCATAGATTTAGTTGTAAGTTAACGAGTCGTAGTTCCTTCATTGTGAGAATCCTGACGTCATTTCCTGATGATTTTGACCATCAACTGACCTCGCGCCGTTTTTATATCAATAGCTTCAAATACGTTCCCATTATACCTCTAAATATATTGACGACCAGCGGGGTTACCACCATCTCTTATAGTAGTATTATTATAATCTTACTACGTTTGTACGGGAATCGGAACAAGCAAGATTGTAATAATATTGCTTTAAGAGGTGGTGGTAATACCCTGATAAAGGTCGCAGGAAGTCGCTGGATGCAGGCCGCTTCCAACAGGTCGATCTGGAAATCTTTGGGGGAGGCCTATGTTCAGCAGTGGACGTACTGTGGCTGATGATGATGTTCCCATTGTTTTATTTTTTTCATGTAAAAAATAAATGATTTCCATTCAAAATTACAATTCGTTGTCGGAGGTACGAGACCAACCCCAAAATGGAGCATACACCTCTCACTTTTCTGTGTTAAGTGTGAAATATCGCTTGCTATAACGGTGAAGGAAAACATCGTGAGGAAACCTGCATACCCGAGAATTTCTTCACAGGAATTTCGAAGGTATGTGAAGTGTACCAACCCGCATTAGGCCAGCGTGGTAGACTAAGGCCTAACCCCTCTCATTAGTAGAGGAGGCCCGTGACCAGCAGTGGGATAGTACTATTACACGGCTAATATGAGTTACAGAATTGATGGTTGGACACAAAAAATGCATACCTTTTGACTCTAATTCCGCTCCTCATTTTCCCAATCCCTATTTCCCTCCTTTTAGTTTGGCAACGCACCCTTGATTCTTTTTGTGTCTTGGGTGTCTATGGGCGGTGGACATCACTTACCATCAGGTGACCCATCTGCTCGTTTGCCAGTCTCTGCTATAAAAAACCTCCTTTAAAGTTGGTAAAATTATGGCTTAAGTTTCTAAAATAACCTAATTTTTTTTTTATTAACCATTATTGACCCACTGCTGGGAAAAGGTCTCCTTTAATTTTCTCCAGCATTCTCTGTTTATTGCTATTGCCGACCAGTTTTTTTCGAAGCGGTCAAGATCGTCGCGCCACCTCTTCCAAATAACCTAATCGAAAAACTTATTTTCTAAATATCTATCTATCTATCTTTTTGGGTATAAGCGTGAAGCTTATAGTTAAATAAAATAAATAAATACACCCGCTAGTCCCACACCTAGTCCTGCCCCCACACTAGGTATAACCTGTATCGTGGGTGTCGGAGACTATGAGAGACGCGCGCTCTCACAACACACACACGCGAAACTAATATCTGTGGGCCACACAAACATATGTCTCAATGCGGGAATCGAACCCGCGGCCTCTCGCTTCACAGCCGGCTACTCGCCCGACAAGCCACGGAGGCAGTCAAAAGTTTGTCAATGTCTAACGCCCGAATGGTCAAACGCTACTCAACTTTAACGGCTTCTCACATTGATTTTCGCCATACAATTTTGACAGATAAGGCGGCCTTAAACGACATAAGGCGACCTTAAGTATATGAACATTCGGCGGTTACAGTCACAGAAAATGACGTCAGGACAAACAAATAAGATATTTAATATATACGGCTCTTCAAGATTTAGTTCGTTATACGTAACATGGCCGCCATATACAGGATGGTAACTAACGTAAAAATGTAGAAAATTATATATTTTTAATTTTATTGATATTGGTGTAGAACTGTAGAGGAAAAGACGAGGCAGCCGTTCGTGAAAACTAAGCTAAACGTTTTCTGCAACATGCTTGAAAATTGTGTTGCGCCGACCCCACATTAAGGTGGGATAAGGGCAGGTAGAAAGAAAGGTGCAGAAACGTTTTTTGAGTATATTTCTATCGGTTAAATACAAGCATGAACTTCCATGTGTTTAATTGGGTACTTGATATTTTTAAAATTAATTTTATGTGAAATTTACGTCATCTAAAATATAGAACAGATAAAAACATTAAAATATTTTCAAAAATAAAAAAGTTACAAGTCTTTGAAGTTTGGGTATAAAATAGAGAACAGAAAGAAATATTGAAATATTCTCAAAAATATAAAAGTTATAAGCCTTTGAAGTTTGGTGTAACCTTCAAACTGCGGGAAAGAGAAGTATCAGTATAATCACGTCACCGCCATAACGGTACGTGCGTTGGAGAGGGATGGCAAGATATCTCCAATATGCCCCGACTCCAGAATTTAAAACATGAATTACTGCCTCATTTTTCAACCAATTTCGATGCAGTTTTTACAGAAAGGTTTCTTTCTCGTTTTATTTGCTATTACATATAAATATGTGTATAAAATCAAACATAGTCAGTATCCAATTATGTTCTTCGACTATAAATAATTAAATACACACTGTATAATGTGAGCATGTTAGTGACCACCCTGTATATACGTTTATTTAAGTATACTGACTGTTACTCATTAGTTTTTAATTAGTGGTGGAAATCGATGTGATATAATCACAAGTTTAAAACTTAACAGACCGGTTTCAAATCCGATCGTGACCAAATTTATGTGGGACCACCCTTGAAATAAGCTCTATCGAACTGCAAGGTTTTTTGTCACTCTTAAGCGTCGTCTCCTACACTAAAATATTACACATACACAAAACATGGTATTTCTACAATTTTGAGACAGTGAAAAACCTTATTTTGTGTACGTGTTTTAGTGTTTTGTTTGGAAAAAATTTATACAGAAGACGCGGCTTTATAATCGACCGAATTTCCAAAAAAGAAGGTCCTCAATTCGGCTGCATTTTTCGACCGACTTCCACAAAAGGAGGAGGTCCTCAATTCGTCGGTTTTTTTATGTATGTTACTCGATATCTCCGCCAAATGTGGACCGATTTTCAAAATTCTTTTTGTGTTCGATAGAGCTTATTTCAAGGGTGGTCCCGTATAAATTTGGTCACGATCGGATTTGAAGTCGGCCCGTTAAGTTTTTAAACTTGTGATTATTATAGTATAGCATCGCTTCCCATTTCACAATGCGATGATGGCTTTTTAAAACATTGTTTTGTGTAAACAATTACTATGAAAAATTGTAACGACAGTATTATTTGAACACTTTAAAAATACGTATTTCGGTACATTGCCACTGCATTTTATATATATTTGGCGACTTGCACCACTTATTAGGGGTCATCCACAAATTACGTCACATGAATTTCATGATTTTTTTACTCCTCCCCACTCCTTGTCACAGCTCTGCCGTTCGCTAGCTAAAATGCCGTTAAATAAACCTAATTTTGAGATGTCTCCGAAAAACGTGGAAAATCTGGGTTCATAGACTTATGGTTATTTTTAATCTTAAAGTAAACAAATTATTAAGTCTATTAAATAAATAAATCAATACACCCGCTAGTCACACACCTAGTCCTGCCCCCACACTCGGTATAACCTGTATCGTGGGTGTCAGAGACTATGAGAGACGCACGGTTTCACAACACACACACGCGAAACAAATATCTGTGGGTTACACTAATATTGGTCTCAACTGTCAATGCGGGAATCGAACTCGAGGCCTCTCGCTTCACAGCCGGCTACTCGCCCACTGCGCCACGGAGGCTGTCGAATATAAAAGCCACAGTAATGAACCTCTAAGGATAATATTTTACAGGTTTTTTGGAGTCACCTCAAAATTAGGTTTATCAAAATTAGGACGGTAGAGCTGGTCACGTTTGAGACTCCCCTGGTGTGACGTCACATATTTTACTAATTTACGTTAGGAAATTATTAAATGAAAGCAGTTTAGGCCCTAGTAAAGCAAGTATAAACTAGCCAACAAAACAATTTAATCATTATGCTCATAGAGATAGAGATGAAAACGTTTGAAAGTTATCGTTAATAGACCGAATTTCGTCTTTTAATGGATAAATATATTGGTTTTTGAAATGTGACGTCACGAAATTTAGGACCCGTCCCACTCCTTGTCCCACAATGTCACATTTCGTCGAAAACCTAACGTGTGACGTAATTTATGGATGGCCCCTAATCTAGTTAGTCCTAAACTTGATTTCACTGTCATTCGTGTATTTGAATCGAGATTTAAGATAAGTGGAGATTTATTTAAGTGTTTCAAGTCGCTATTAGCATTTTACTGCCATGTGCTTTGATTTCTATGTTGCGGAAATAATTTTAGTTGTGCCAAAAAATATTTGTTTAATGAAACACCCTATGTATAATAAATCTCTAAATTCGGTTATGTAATTCGGTACTTGACTTATATATTTTTATTAATTTTATTTAAAATTATACATAACATAAAATATAACAGTGAAAAAAATATTTAAATATTGTCAAAAATAAAAAAAGTTATAAGCCTTTGAAGTTGATGTAACATTCCAACTGCGGGAAAGAGATGTATCAGTATAATCACGTCACGGCCATAACGGTGCGTGCGTTGGAAAGGGATAGCAAGATATCCCCACTATGCGCCTACTCTTGCAATATGAATTACTGCCTCATTTTTCAACCAATTTCGACGCAGTTTTTACAGAAGGTTTTCTTTTTAATTTATTTGCTATTGCATATAAAGTATTGTATAAAATCAAACATAGTCAAGTATCCAATTGTATTTCATGTATCTGTTAATTTTGAGATTGAAGTAAAATTGAATTGAGCTTTTTTGGGGTAAGACCAGCAATAGCCCGCGAAATTATAAAATAAATAACACCCATATTATAATAAAACCAATAAATAAAACCGATAAATAACTGCCTCCGTGGCGTGGTGGTATTTCGGTACGACTACGGTTCTGAGGTCTTGGGTTCGATCCCCGGGTCGGGCAAAGTAATATTGGATTTTTCCATACCAGCCCGGAGTCTGGAATTTGTGCCCGATATGGCGATAGGCTCGCCCCCTATCACATCTGGGACGGAACTAAGCTCGGCGAAATGTGGGTGTTCTAGTTCGCTAGTGCGCATCTGCCTACCCCTTCGGGGATACAGGCGTGAGCTTATGTTATGTTATGTTATGATCAGCGATGGGCCGCGAAATTATAACATAAATAACACCCAACTAGCACATAGTCCTGACCCCACATTAAGATCGAGTCTTGTGTCGTGGGTATCAGGAACTACGGGTGACGCACGCTCTCACAACACCCAGACCCGAAACAAATATCTGTAGGCCATACAAACATTTATCTCGGTGCGGGAATCGAACCCGCGGCCTCGCTTCACAGCCAGCTACTCGCTCGACAAGCCATGGAGGCTGTCACATGATCAATACATTTTTTATGATTTACAAGTATGCAAAAATATGTAGTACTATTTAAATTGGAAAATCATGGCAGTCATCATGCTAAGTTATTTTACATAGAAACTTTTTGAAACGACTAAAAATCTGCAGTTATCAATTAATATTATTATAATTTGTTAATTGCAATAAAAAAATAGAAAATAATCATAATGCGGCCTCATTAATAACAAGTTTTGTGTAATATTCTGTGTAAAATGGTCTAACCCCTAGTCTCTTCATGTATAGCTAAAGTAAAACTAAGCTAAAAGTTGGGTAATTAATGTACAAAATTAGGGCTACTTGCAGCGCTAGAGTTAGTCCTAAACCTAATTTATCCTACAGCCCATCCCTATTTTAATTGAGATTTGGGATATATTGATATTTATCGAAGTGCTCCAAGTCGTCCTTTTAGACGCAAAAATATCGATAGAACCAAAGCTAAACCGCCGTTAAGTGAATATACCTATTTTGGGGTGACGCCAAAAATTTGGAAAATATTGTCCTTAGGGCGACTTACAGAGTAATCTAGAGTTACACCTTATCTCGGTTTATCCTACAGCTCAGTCCTATATTTAAATTGAGATTTAGGATAAATCGAGGTTTATTGCGGAGCTGCAACTATTAGCCTTATCGATGGTTATTTTAAGCTAAAAGCCAACAAGTTATTAGGTCTAATAAATATTATAGCCAAAATATATTATTTTATGTCTATATAATACCGAAGTCTAATACATTTGCACATTTTTTGACATTTCAAAATTAGATTTAAACACTTCACGGCATTTTAGTGATCAGGCGCTTAAATTTAAAGTGTCAAAGCCTTCGCTTTAATTTGATTTGCTATCGTTGAAGGCACTGGGGGTTAGTGGTCATACATAGCTAATTGTCAAAATGTTTCTATGTTACAAAAAGTTCTGCTAAGCAACTGATCTCAAATCGGACAAAGTTTTTAGTTAATTGTATTATTTGAATCGAAATTGTATTATTAAAAATTATGGATTTTGTAACGTGCTTTTTATTTCATCCCTGGGTATATACATAGGCTGAGATCTATAGAGCGAACTTCGAATAAGTCTAAGTCAAAGTCACGAACTCGGTGACGATTTTGACTAAATCCGAGTAATTTTTTACAAGAAAACCTATGCTTAATCTATCTGTCAGTCTGTTTTTCTTGTAAAAAAATACTCGGACTAAATCAAAGTTCGATTTAACAATTCCAAATGCTGATATCGGTCATAGAGTTACGCCTGTATTCCCAAAACGGTAGGCAGAGGTGAATAAGGGAATTAGAACACCGCATTTCGCCTAGCTAATTTCCGCCCCAGATGAGATGGACAAGCCTATGACCATATTAGGCACTCCAGACTCTGAGGTCATACCGAGTGGAAAACAAAATTACAAAAGAAGAATAAGGACTCGGCATGATTAAGAAAAAATGGAGAGAAATCAAAACTTTGGAAAAGAAAGGTTAGATATCTTCTTCACATTCCGAAATTATTATATTTTTTTATAGCAGAGACTGGCAAACGAGCAGATGGGTCACCTGATGGTAAGTGATCTCCACCGCCCATAGACACCCAAGACAAAAAGAATCATGGGTGCGTTGTCAACCTAAAACGGATGGAATGTAAGGGGAGCTAAAAGGGATTTGGAAAGGAAGTGGGAATTGGGCTACCGGAAATCTCACTCACCGAACGAAACGCGACAGCGAGCTGCCATTTTACGTCGGTTTTTGTGTGAGACAGTGGCATCAAACCGGTCGAGCCGGGCCTGTATTGTATTGCTGTAGACGTAACTAATTACAGCGTGGCTCTACCACTCATAGTACATAGTAGTATTCTTTATTTTTTTTTTTTCTACCTGCCCTTATCCCACATTAATGTGGGGTCGGCGCAACACACTTTTTCAAGCATGTTGCAGAAATGATTTGGCTAAGTTTTTACGACCGGCTGCCTGCCTGACGCCAACCACCTCTGAGGAGTCCCGGGCAAATTAAATTAGAAAATTCGCTTTGCCCGACCTGGGAATCGAACCCACGACCTCCCGGTCCACAGGCCATACATGCTGCCACTAGACCAAGGAGGCGACATTAAATAAATAATAGTAATAAATAAATACACCCGCTAGTCACACACCTAGTCCTGCCCCCACACTAGGTATAACCTGTATCGTGGGTATCAGAGACTATGAGAGACTTTCTGTCTCACAACACCCAAACTTGAAACAAATATCTGTGGGCCACACAAACATTTGTCTCAATGCGGGAATCGAACCCGCGGCCTCTCGCTTCACAGTCGGCTACTCGCCCACTGCGCCATGGAGGCTGTTAATAAAACACCGTCGCCTTCTTGGTCTATTTGTCGCCTCCTTGGTCTAGTGGCAGCATATATGGGCTGTGGACCGGGAGATCCTGGGTTCGATTCCCAGCCCGCCTAGCATGCGCGCCACAAGATATCTAGATAATCAACTGTCGAGATCTTGTCTACATGTTGTCTACAATATTGTATGAAAATAAACGAGGACGCATGTTAGTGTCCGAAGACAAATAGAGGAAACCGGTTATAACAGGACAAAAAGCGTTGACAAAATGTTCTCGAGGCGCGCATGCTAGGCGGGCTGGTTGGGCAAAGCTAATTTTCCCATTTAATATGCTCAGGACTGGATCTACAGAGGGCGTTGAGAGTGTTGCGCCGACTTCACATTAAGGTGGGATAAGGGCAGGTAGAAACTAACTAAAACACCGTATTTGTAATAAAATCAATAAGTAATTACCATCGATATACTATTTACCTAGATGCACAGTTGACGTTCGGAAAATGGGACAGCAAAGGAGTACTTAAGCACTCGTTTTGCCTATAGTCGGACGCCGATAGAATTCTAAATTTCGAAATTCAAATTTAAGAACGCTTGCTCGTTTCATTTAAAAAGCTACTTTATAACACGTGCATAGGGTTATATTTGTGTAGATTTAATTAGAACTTGTGATGTTTTTCTTTGTTTTATTTCTGAGACTGCTTTTTAGGAGGATATTTGCAAGGAACTGTGCATCTATGGTATATTATATTGATGGTAATTACGTTAAGTCTTATGACGGTGATTTATTTAAATTCTTATTACGCGGGCGAATGCTGATTCCCCTTTCTCATAACGCTAAATGTAAACAAAAACAACCCTCCAAAACGATCCCAGTCTAGCGTAAACCAAAAATAATTGCCGTCATGGTAAAAAAACCCACTCCTAAACGGAACATGACACCTCATAAGTCGTCCAGAATGTGTTGAGCCCTCGCCCCTTGATTAAGTTGTGAAAAACTGGGGTCGAAACAACGAGAAAAGAAAAATAAGGACTTGGCGTGACTACGTAAGAATAAATTTTGTCTAACATACATAACATAAGCTCACGCCTGTATCCCCGAAGGGGTAGGCAGAGGTGCACTTGCGAACTAGAACACCCACATTTCGCCGAGCTTAGTTCCGTCCCAGATGTGATAGGGGGCGAGCCTATCGCCATATCGGGCACAAATTCCAGACTTCGAGCTGATATGGAAAAATCCAATATCACTTTGCCCGACCCGGGAATCGAACCCGAGACCTCAGGGCGGAAGTCATACCGAAATACAACCACGCCACCGAGGCAGTCTAATTCAATAGTTATTAAATATATTATTATTAATATTCAATAGTAATTCTAAGTCAATTTTGTCTAATGTTGATTGTTTTGTTCTTTGGTAGAGCCACGCTATAGACAGTTACGTCTATAGCACGAATGGACCGGCTCGACCGGTTTGTTACCAATGTCTTAAACATGACGTAAATTGGCAGCTCGCTGTCGCATTTCGGTCGACTGAGATTCCCTTTCTCAATCCGTATTTGCCTCCTTTTAGGTTAGTTTCTCATGATTATTTTTGTGTCTTGGGTGTCTATGGGCGGTGGAGATCACTTAACATCAGCAGCCTGAGCAGGAAAATTTCTGACAACCGTAAATGTATTCGAACTCGATGCGCGTCTATGAAATTTGTATGAGATATTAACCAAACGTCATCAGTGCGCAGCGAACTCGAATACATTTACATTTACATTAGTTTTTCGTGCTCGGGCTACAGGTGACATAAAAAAAATGGAGAGAAACCAAAATGGCGACTTGGCGAAAATAATCCCAGTACCTAATAAAGTAGTTAGGTATCTTCTTCACATTTCGAAATTAGTATTATTATAAATAAAACACTGTACATAGAATGAAATCAATAAGTAGTTATACGTTATTTAAGTTGTAGCAGCACAGTGCATTCTTGTACAATGACACATATCGAAAATATGTGTGATCCAAACTTGGTTTGTTTATACCCGTGTAAATTACCTACTTGTGCACGGTACTTAATATGATTTGTTAATTGTTAAGTTTGGTATTTACAACGAGTTCTTTGTTCTCTATGCATTCCTTTGTATTTGATTTGTTATTTTAATAAATATTTGGTGAGAGCGAGAGGCACAGCGATCCTTACGGGACAGAGCAGTAAAACGATCTCAGACTAGTTACCTTAAATACGGTGTTAGAAAAATCAGTCAACAGTATTCCATTTGCATTGATCACGCACGCATAGGTTGCCTCTCTGAATCACTCACACTTTACTGGCACCTAAGTCTTTCATTCAACCAATATCATTACTCGATACAAGACGACCTGCCAAAAAGTCTTATGACACGGTGACAATTTACATGTAAATAGATCGCGAAACTAAAATGGCGGAATTGGCTTCAAAGTAAACATGATTTTTTCGTAGTTATGCCAAGTCCGTATTTTTCCTTTGTCTTTGGGGTCGAAAGATCTATCCTTT
Source organism: Clanis bilineata (assembly GCA_036417725.1). Lineage (NCBI taxonomy): Eukaryota > Metazoa > Arthropoda > Insecta > Lepidoptera > Sphingidae > Clanis > Clanis bilineata. The sequence goes on from CM071165.1 coordinate 2,497,957, forward strand.
TGGACGGGTTAACAAACATAATAACCCATCTTAGTTTGTATAATGAGGGTGTAAAACAGATTTATATGGTGTGTATAATACAGATTAAAAATAATATTTTTCTTTCTTTTCACCATAAAACACCTTAATGTGAGGTCGGCGCTACACACTTTTTCAAGCATGTTGCAGAAAGTATTTAGCTTATTTAAGTTTTATGACACGATGACATAGTAAATAGATCGCGAAACTAAAATGGCGGAAACGGTCTATACTTTGTTTCGTAGTTACCTACGTCAAATTCTATAAAACGTCCTTCGAGTAATCCAAGTTCCTTAGCCGCTCTTCACTTTAAAAAGCACTCTGTATAAGCGCGGGATTGTTGACGAGTAGTTAGTTCCGCCACTCGCCGCGTGGCGCGCGCGTGTCGCGTCTCCGGTTTCCAGTCGCTTTGTCCGACATCCTGCTCCTGAGACTTGACGTTGAGATGTGCTTAAGGAAACGAATGCTTTTGTTTTATATTTTTTGTTGCCATCTTAAGATCTGGTGACAGATTTGAAGAGACAATTATTATTACATACATAATATCAAGCCTATATTCCATAAAGATAGGCAGATTAGTTTAAATTCAATAGTGCATAGACGACACAAAATCACGAAATTTTACGCATGGCGCAGCTGGCTGTAAAGCGAGAGGCCGCGGGTTCGATTCCCGCACCGAGATAAATATTTGTGTGGCCCACAGATATTTGTTTCGGGTCTGGGTGTTGTGAGACCGAAAGTCTCTCGTAGTTCCTGATTCCCACGACACAAGACTCGATCTTAGTGTGGGGTCAGGACTATGTGTGTGACTGATGGGTGTTCGGACTCCGGACGTCGATAGAATTCTAAATTTCAAAATTCAAATTTAAGAACGCTTGCTCATTTCGTTTAAAAACCTACTTTATAATACGCGCTTAGGGTTATATTTGTGTTGATTTCATTACAACTTGTGATCGTTTTCTTTGTTTTATTTCTGAGACCACTTTTTAGGAGGATATTTGTAAAGAACTGTGCATCTAGGATATAATATATTGATGTGGACCATAGATAAAAACTCATGTTTTGTGTACGCGTTTTGTGTAATGTTTTAGTGCAGGAGATCTGGCTAACTACGTGCCTACGATGTAAGGTATAAAGGTCCGAGTCACTGACATTCCTGCAACATAAATAAGTTGGACAATCATCATGTGTCATACTCGTGAACGTTGTTTATCAAAGAATTACTATTAAATTGCATTATCCTTACTTCTATCCTCATTAGGCTTTTAGGAACTTATTAAATAATATTAACGTAATATTATATTATTATGTTGGTAATTTAAATACAGTTATACAAGATGTTTCACAAAATTGAGAGGACAGAAGGACGAAGAGGAAGCACAAGGACAGCCTCCGTGGCGCAGCGGGCGAGTAGCCGGCTGTGAAGCGAGAGGCCGCGGGTTCGATCCCCGCACCGAGACAAATGTTTGTATGGCCTATAGATATTTGTTTCGGGTCTGGGTGTTGTGAGACCGAAAGTCTCTCGTAGTTCCTGATACCCACGACACAAGACTCGATCTTAGTGTGGGGTCAGGACTATGTATGTGACTGATGGGTGTTATTTATTTATTGGTATCAATAATAACTACAATTATGACATATGCTACTACTGTGAATTTTTTCACGTATCCAAAACCCACCTTTTCGGAAATAGAGGGGGGGGGGCGCCCTACTCTACCAACATTTTTCACTTTAAAGCTTAATATTTCGAAAACAGAGCCTCCAATCGGAAAATAGTTTTAGCAAACCTTTATTGTTTTTGAAACACCTATCCAACGATATCCCACACCAAAGGACAGTCGAGAAAAATTCACCCCCACTTTACATGTAGGGGAGGTACCCTAAAAAAATCTAATCGAGTGTCAGAAGTCAGGGGTTAGTTTTTGAGTGATCTCATACCTCAGCTGGTTGGCATTTTGTTTGAGTTTTATAGCAGAGACTGACAAACGAACAGCGGCCTGTAGCCCGAGCACGAAAAACTAATGTAAATGTAAATGTATTCGAGTTCGCTGCGCATTGATGACGTTTGGTTAATATTTCATACAAATTTCATAGACGCGCATCGAGTTTGAATACATTTACATTTACATTAGATTTTCGTGCTCGGGCTATAGATAGGTCATCTGACGGTAAGTGATCTCCACCGCCCATAGACACCCAAGATACAAAAAAATGGGTGCGTGTACTTATGTACGCGCGTGAGAAGTTATACTTCTTATATTATCTTTAAAAAATAGTTTTTTAATGATAAGATAAGAAATTATAATTAATTACAATAAAATAATAGAAGGATTGGAAAAGGATAATCAACAAATAAAAACATACGCAAAACAACCATTTTAGCTGTCACCTGCTCGTAGAACAATGGCCCATGGTATAAGATGCATGTTTTGTTCGTTTAGGCGCAGAATGTCCAATTCCCACATGGTCCAATTCTCAAAATGTCCAATTCTCAAAATGTCCAATTCTCATAATGTCCAATTCGCGAAATGTCCAATTCCCAAAATGTCCAATTCGCGAAATGTCCGTTTCGCAAAATGTCCAATTCCCAAAATGTCCAAATCTCAAAATGTCCAATTCGCGAAGTGTCGAGTCCTCAAAATGTCCAAATCTCAAAATGTCCAATTCGCACAATGTCCAATTCGCACAATGTCTAATTCGCGAAATGTCCAATTCTCAAAATGACCAAATCTCAAAATGTCCAATTTTCAAAATGTCCAATACTCAAAATGTCCAATTCGCGAAATGTCCAATTCCCAAATGTCCCATTCGCGAAATGTCCGTTTCGCAAGATGTCCAATTCGCGAAATGTCGAGTCCTCAAAATGTCCAATTCTCAAAATGTCCAATTCGCGAAATGTCCGTTTCGCAAAATGTACAATTCCCAAAATGTCCAAATCTCAAAATATCCATATCTCAAAATGTCCAATTCTCAAAATGTCCAATTCTCAAAATATCCAATTCGCGAAATGTCCGTTTCGCAAAATGTCCAATTCCCAAAATGTCCAATTCCCAAAATGTCCAAATCTCAAAATGTCCAATTCTCAAAATGTCCAATTTTCAAAATGTCCAATTCGCGAAATGTCCAATCCTCAAAATGTCCAATTCGCGAAATGTCCAATTCGCACAATGTCCAATTCGCACAATGTCTAATTCGCGAAATGTCCAATTCTCAAAATGACCAAATCTCAAAATGTCCAATTCTCAAAATGTCCAATTCGCGAAATGTCTAATTTGCACAATGTTCAATTCGCTAAATGTCCAAAACGCGAAATGTCCGTTTCGCGAAATGTCCAATTCTCAAAATGTCCAATTCCCAAAATGTCCAAATCTCAAAATGTCCAATTCGCGAAATATCCGATTCGCGAAATGTCCAATTTGCACAATGTTCAATTCGCTAAATGTCCAATGGTAGCTTTTTTTCGAGACTTAATGAGCGGTTAAGCAGACAACTTCATACTGTAGACAACTTCATACTGTTAATTTTGTGTCACAGATGCGCGCGCATCTGAAAATTTCACTCTCATCATTTTTTCATAACGCGCCTAAAGAAGTATAACTTCAAAAAGAATTAGATGCGTTTGCCAACCTAAAAGGAGAGAATGGAAGGGGAGGGAAAAGGATTGGGAATGGGAGGGAAATGGGCCACGGGAAATCTCACTCACTGAACGAAAAGCTGCCATTTTACGTCGGTTTTCTATGAGTGTACATAATACGTTAACGTCCATCGTCACCGACTTTCAATTTAATCTTTTTTCTTTCTACCTGCCCTTATCCCACCTTGATGTGGGGTCGGCGCAACACACTTTATCAAGCATGTTGCACATAGGATTTGGCTACTTTTTACCTGCCGCCTGCCTGACGTCAACCCCCTATGAGGGATCCAGTCCCGGGCAAATTAAATTAGAAAATTTTGTTACATAAAAAAAAATACTGGTGATGCCATCTGTGTGCGGTATTGAGAAATGCTTGTTGAAATATTTTGTAACTAGTTCTGCGGTCTGTCGCTGACGATATTTCGAACAGCGACATTTAAAAAATTGATGAGGATTGTCTATGTTACGGAAGTTGACATATGTCGATCATAGTTTGTGGTCTTGCATCCATTGTTAGTGTATGGAACTTTTCGCCTTATTGTGTAGACATATCGACTTGCTTTCTATGGAGGATTTTAGCTGGAATGTTCTCGAATTTGAGTCGGAAATGCGTGGGCGGGACTTTGTTGGAGGAGGAATGGTTTAAAAGCCGTGACAGAGTCGCTCCGGCCTTTTTCTTCTTTTTCTTGGACGAGCTAGCAGCTAGAGAAATCTCCGAGTGACGGATCCCGGCGGGCGTAGCCTGGGCCGTGATCCACGAGGGTAGACATCAGAGCAAAACATCGTCTGCAACTCTGTTTTCCCCTGGAAGTAAGTGAAATGTTGTATTTTGAGTTTGTATTTTGAAGTGTTGTAATTTTGGGCTTGCGGTTTGGCATTTCCCAAACCGCGGCGTGGCAGTGCTTGACGAGTGATTTCTTGTGGTCCTGCAGCACACCGTGGTGACTGTTTCGGGCTGCGTCCGTTGGGGGGAGCTTCGCTGGAGGCGAAAGCTTCCACGGAGGTCAAAGGAAGCTGTATAAGGCAGTAACACCAAGCGGCCGGGGGCCGTCGTGCCTTGGAGGGCGACGAGGTAGCCGCAGATGACCTGGGGTGATCAGGGAAGCCACGTGCTCATCATCACGTGCCCAGCGTCGCATTCAGCGCGGTGAATCGTCTTCCTGCCTTTTCTTTTCTTTTATTTTAACGGCGCCCAACTTTACTTCACTACCATGAGAAGTACCGTATTTTTTTTGTAATCTATATATGATGTTCTGGCGATTCTAGACGACCGAAATTCCATTCCAATAACCCACATTCGTACCGTGATCTAGTCGAGCATTCTTTTTTTTAATTAAGAATTATACATGTACTTAGATATACTAAGTTCTTTTTAAATTTTAATTCATTAGTAGATTGTCTGGTTTTGATTGTAAAGGTAATTAATTAAGGAGCGGAGTGTATATATATTATAGTGCAGACACCAATGTAATTTAAGAAATATAGTTATTTAATATTGAAGTTGCGATTTTTTCCTTGCTCTGTAATTATTCCTAGTTCTTTCACACTTAGCCTTCTAACACACATAAATGTACATTTTCTTTGCTTGAAATACCAGATATACAAATGTCACTTGACACAAACAAATACCTATGACAATTTGTTTTGCCCGACCTGGGAATCGAACCCAGGACCTCTCGGTTCACAGTCCATATATGCTGCCTTTAGACCAAGGAGGCGACATTCAGTTTAATGGTTTGATTTTATCTGGAAACAATAATTACGCTTTAGGGAAATAAAACTATAATAGGAAACACAAATGAGAATATCTGTTAAAATTTACCTTAAAAACAATATTAGTTATGAGCGGAGCGGTTAGCGATTTAATTATTTTATGTAACTGCTGCGTTTACTGAGTCGCCTTTAGTCTAGTGACAGCATATATGGGCTGTGGACCGGGAGGTCTTGGGTTCGATTCCAAAGCGAATTTTCTTATTTCATTTGCTCGGGACTGGATCACCCAGAGGGGGTTGACGTCAGGCTGTAACATGCTTGAAAGGACGTCCTGTGTAATGATGATTTAATGTAGATTTATAGACTGCCCCCCCCCCCCTGGGGCTTGACGTCAGGCAGGCAGCCGTTCGTAAAAATTAACCAAAATGCTTTCTGAAGCATGTTTGAAAAAAAGTGTGTTGCGCCAATCCCACATTAAGGTGGGATATGGGCAGGTAGGAAGGAAGAAAGAAAAGCTGCGATTATTTCAGTGTGTTTTAAGTGGCTCCTTACATACTTACACATACGCTCATGCCTACATCTCCGAAGGGGTAGGCAGACGTGTACTAGCGAACTAGAAGACCCATCTTTCACCGAGCTTAGTTCCGTCCCATATGTGAAAGGGGGCGAGCCTATCATTATAACGGGCACAAATTCCTAACTCCGGGCTGAAACTGAATTGAAAAACCCCAATATAATTTTGTGACCTGGGTATCGAATCAGAGACCAGCCCCCTGATTCGAATTTGACTTCGATTCGATTTCATTTCATCATCATCATCATCATCAGCCATAGGACGTCCACTGCTGAACATAGGCCTCCCCCAAAGATTTCCAGATCGACCTGTTGGAAGCGGCCTGCATCCAGCGATTTCCTGCAACCTTTTTCAGGTCGTCGGTCCACCTTGTAGGTGGACGTCTTGCGAGAGGACTATGCTCGGTGTTTCTCTACGTGATCAAATCAGGAATGAGGAGATCCGTAAAAGAACGAAAGTCACAGACATAGCCCAGAGGATTAGCAAGTTGAAATGGCAGTGGGCAGGGCACATAGCTCGTAGAACTGATAGCCGATGGGGCAGAAAAGTTCTCGAGTGGAGACCACGTACCGGCAAGCGCAGCGTAGGACGTCCACCTACATGGTGGACCTATTTCATTTATTGACTTAAAATTTCACCTAAATCGAGTAAAAAAGTGCGCTAATGTCGCATTACATTCGATAACTTGTCATTTGGTAATTTTAGATGCGACATTAGTACACCTTTTAACTCTATTTCGGTAGAATATTAAGTTCCTAAATTAAGTTTTTTTTTTCTAGCAGAGATTGGCAAACAAGCAGATGGGTCACCTGATGGTAAGTGATCTCCAGCGCCCATAGACACCCAAGACACAAAAAGAATCATGGGTGAGTTGCCAACCTAACAGGAGGGAATGGAAGGGGAGGGGATTGGGAAAGGGAGTGGGGAAATAGGCCACCGGAAATATCACTCACCGAACGAAACACGACAGCAAGCTGCTACTTTACGTCAGTTTTCTGTGAGACAGTGGTATCTAACCGGTCGAGCCGGCCCATTCGTGCTATAGACGTTACTGTCTACAGCGTGGCTCTACCACTTGAAAAATCGAATAGAGTCGAATCGAATGTCAAGAGTCAGCTCCCTGATGGTAAGTGATCTCCATCGCCCATAGACACCCAAGACAAGAAAATCATGGGTGCGTTGCTAACCTAAAAGGATTCTATTAATCTAATCTAATAATTTCCAATCCCTATTTCCCATAGGGATTGAGAAAGAGGGGGGAATCGGATTTCCGGAAATCTCACTCACCGAATGAAACGCGACAGCGAGCTGCCACTTCGCGTCGGTTTTCTGTGAGACAGTGGTATCAAACTGGTCGAGCCGGCCCATTCGTGCTGTAGACGTATCTTTCTACAGCGTGGCTACCACTCAAGACTATAATACCAGCCCGCTTCCCGCTCCGCCCAACAAGATGAACATGCTCTCACCGCACGTCACTGTATTTAACAGCTTATAATAGATTATTGTACACAAATTCGTTATAATTTAGTTCATAATCATACACGGCACAGTCACCATGTTTTTCAAAAGGTTTTTCATGTTTTTTTGTGCTACTGTAACCTGCAATACTACTCCAATTGGTATGTACCTATTATAGTCTTTCTTTCAGAGTATTTTTTGTCAGTCGATTGGATTTCTATTATGATTGATTTGATTTAGACCTAGACATCTTTCATGACCGGCCAGCGACATTTAGAAAAAAAGTTGTAGCTATGTAACAAATTTCTTAAGTTTACGTGAATATTATACATTGAAATAAAACTATTCTTACGGATTCTATCACGATTAGGTTTTAATTATTATTCCCGACGTTTCGAAGGCTTTGCAGTCTTCGTTGTCACGGGTCAGACAATAATAATAATAATTAAAACCTAATCGTGATAGAATCCGTAAGAATAGTTTTATTGCTATGTAACAAGTTATTATTTACCATCTTCTGTTTATTTTTCTTTTATTCTTATAATTTTTTTTTTATTTTTATTCAAACTCTCTATTATTTACTACATACGGTGTTACTATCCGCTAATTTTATTACTTTAAATAGTTATGATTGTTCTGTTATTCACGGTAGAACATTTTCATTATCACAAATTTTAGTGTTGTCACTTGTATTGCATTAATACCATGTACCTGTTTCTTTAATGTCCTTTTAAATTCATATATAATCACTGATTACGTTGTGTACATCTAGGTAAACACTAGGCTATATAGAGTTATTGTAATGTTTTTTTTGTGTATGTTTGTGTTTGCTTTGTTGATGTGCCTAATAAATAAATAAATAAATGATTGGATTTCATTTCATCATCATCATCAGCCGTAGGACGTCCACTGCATTTAGTGACTTAAAATTCCACCGAAATCTATGAAAAAAGTGCACTAATGTCGCGTTAAAATTACCAAATGACAAGTTCTCGAATCTAATGCGACATTAGCGCACTTTTTTACTCGATTTCGGTGGAATGTAATGTCACTAACGGCCGGTTCCAATAAACAATCTCAGTTCGAATGTGCAGATAGATTACAAAAATTAGCCAATAAGAACACAGTTTGAACATGACTCCGTCAAATGACTTGATTTGATTGGTTCGTAATCGCAATCTATCTGTACTATAAATTGAGATTATTGAGACTGCATTTTCGCGTATTCTACCGCTTTTACACATTATAAATGGTGTGACATTTAGTAAATTTTGGCCATAGCTCTTAATAGATATTTGAGTGTTATTTTTTCTTTTCAGTAAAACCAACTCTACACGTCGCACTGCAGGTTAACGGCGAAGCTGTTACCAGTACAGGTAAGATCATAAAGATGATAATTGGGTATTAAGCTAATTATTTTAAATTTACGTCATCTAAAATATAGCAGAGAAAGAAATATTGAAATATTCTCAAAAATAAGAAAGTTAAAAGCCATTGAAGTTTGGTGTAACCTTCAAATAACAGAAAAATGAAGCATCAGTATATTTACGTCACGGACATAAGGGTGCGACCGTTGGAAAGGGATATCAAGATATCCCTCATGCTCATTGCGGAAATTAAAATATAAATTACTGCCTGATTTTTCAACCAATTTTAATTAAATTATTAAATTGTAAATACCTCTAGACTAGATCGCGAAATTAAAATGGCGGAACCAGCTTCATAGCTCCTTACTTATAAAAATATTTGAGCGCTGCTTATCTTGTATACCATACGTTGTCCCTTTCATTTATAAACAATGTAACGCAAGGAAAAAAGTGACAGGTTATTCGTAACCATTTGCTCAGCTAAAAATGCTGTTTTAAGTAAAGCCCATAGTAATCACGTATTTTCCGTAGTTATGCCGGGTTCTTTTATTTTGTCTTTAATAATTGGAATCAAGAAGTACAGTGGTACTGCTAATGATTGTTTCCAAGTAGTATGTAGATTCCCGGTGGAAGAGGCGGTAAAAAAATTTATGAAACATTGTTTATTTTCAGATATTTATGAATATGATGTTGGTGACCGGTTAGATTTTTCCTGTAATGTGGAAAATATGCCTATATATGGTGATAATTATTATAGCTTGGTGCATCAGCACAGTAAGTAACTAACACATTTAAATGGATTTTGAGGGGAATTCTAACAGGGTGGGCGTCGCTTGTTTATTTCATATTAATGTCTAAAGTTATGTTTGTTGTTTCAAAGTGATGTGGTTTTAAATCAAATATAATCAAATCTTCTTTTAAAAATAATGGTTTCCACTCATATGCGGTGATTTAGTCAATGTCAAGGTAAATAGAGCAATTATGTTTTCACAATGACCATGAGACCTAGATGTGGATGATCTCAAGGCCCTGCTAGGATTATGGCGGTAATTCCTTGCAGTCCAGTGCCCCTCAAATGACCTTCACTCAGCGAATCGACCGAACAAAGCCAGCCAACGCACCAAGCAAAATTCATCGAAGATCACCGGTTAAAAAAAATCCACATTATACTGTCCATCTTCACTGAAGTTTGATGCATTAAACCACATCACTTAAAACCAACAAACACAGCTCTAGAGAATAATATGAAATAATTTTAATAAGCGACGCCCACCCTGTCAGACTTCCCGTCAAAATCCTTCTAAAATCAAATCACTTATTGAATCCATAAAATGTCATACATTATTTAGATTCCGTCAAATAATTTTACTCTACCACTAGTTCGGAAGGCTGGTTCGCCAGAGAATAACGAGCAAGAAACTCTGACGTTGCTCTTCTTAAGAAAGCAGTACAGTAAGGCAATAATAAACAAACAATCAATCATAAAAAAATATTTCATTAGATTAGAGCAGCTAATCTACAACAAGGTTACCTCAATGTAAAATAAAACCAATAAAACGTACTATTTCGATTGCTGAGCGATTCCCGCACAGTAAATACACAGCAAACTGGACGGATGGATACAAATAGTAAAAGTAATAAAACTCTGAGCAGACCGGTCCCCACAAGCAGCAGTTCACGAGTATGACGCATGTGCAAGCCATCGGCTTCCACAACCATATTGCAGGGAAGTGACCGACCCGGCACACCGCGCAATGTAAAAAAATCATTAGCTTAATTGATGTCTCCGACGTGATTTGAAAACGCAATCTTCTCACAATGAACAGATAGATTAGACCTCCCGATTGGGGTTTACGTACATACATAGACTCACGCCTTTTTCCCATAGGGGTAGGCAGAGACAACGGATTTCCACTTGCTACGATCCTTACATACCTCTTTCGCCTCATTCAGTCTCATCACATTTTTCATGCACGCACGTCGGTTTAGGGTACTTTTAACTTGACCTTTCTCGAGTAAATTTTTGACTTCGTCAGAGAATGTTCGATGAGGTCTTCCCCTTCCAACTCTGCCAAGGTTTAAGGTCCGCTTTTAAACTTAACTTTATTACAGATGGAATTAACATTACGATTCCTATGGTGAGCAACTATATAACCAGCTATTTTAATTATACAATAAGAGCTGACGACTTTGACAGTGGATCGCAAGTGTATTGCGTTATACACACTTGGCACGACGCTGATGATATTGTATTAGTTGAATACGCCAGAAGTCCTCCATTGAAACTGAGAGTAAATTCAGGTAATTTTGAACCAAGATAAAACTACTTGAAAAAAGAGACTGAATTAGACTGTGTAAAATGCGTTTTAATATAATCTAATAATAATATTAGCCCTGTAATATTGCTGTCCCACTGCAGAGCACGAGCCTCCTCTACTAATGAGAGGGGTTAGGCCTTAGTCTACCAAGCTGGCCTAATGCGGGTTGGTACACTTCACATACCTTCGGAATTCTTGTGGAGAAATTCTTGGGTATGCAGGTTTCCTCACAATGTTTTTCTTCACGGTTATAGCGAACGATAATTCACAAAGAAAACACATCTCGATTTTGGGATTGGTCTCGAACCACCGACACTTGTCTCGGCAATGTGTACCATTCCCAACTGAGCTTTCGCTGCTATATCCAATACATAGTTTATTACATATGTCACATTTTGTCCTCAAACCAGAGCAAAAACTTGCAAGTTGGATACCCCAGTTTCTCTGGGATTGTAAATTGCATTCACCCGGTAGCTCACATTAGAATTGTTTATCCCCTACATTTGGTGGCGTCTATTTGTTACACTTGACTTTTGATGTTGGCTGAATTGCCCCAAACAAAGTCATTAAACAGTAGTATGTCCAAAAAATCTTAGACGTCCACCACCTAGATGGACAAACGACCTGATAAAGGTCGCAGGAAATCGCTGGATTCAGGCCGCTTCCAACACGTCGATCTGGAAATCTTTGGGGAGGCTTATGCCCAGCAGTGACGTCCTGTAACTGATGATGATGTCTGAAAAATAATACTGCGGCTAGAGCTGGAAAAATTCTGACAATTGTAAATGTATTCGAGATCGCTACGCACTGAAACGTTTGGTTAATATTTCATACAAATTTCACAGACGCGCATCGTGCTCGAATAAATTTACGATTGTCAGAATTTTTCCTGTTCGAGCTGCTGCTGTTGTAGTTTAAAAACATAACGATTAATAATTACATTTGATTTCAGGTGAAGTTCTTGATAATTTCACCCCTCAGGTGTATTTTAATGACAGTGTTATTGTCATAAACGCTTGCCAAGAATTAGGTGGTTTGGGTGAGTGTTTATACTACTTTAGGTGTTGAAAGAAGAAGAAAAACAATGCTTACAGCCCAAATGGGCCGGCCTGACCGGGTTGATACCACTGTATCTCAGAAAACCGACGTAAAGTGGCAGCTTTTTGGTGCGTTTCGTTCGGTGAGTGAGATTTCTGGTGGCCCAATTCCCTCTCCCCTTCCCAATCCTTATTCCAGTACTTTTATGTTGGAAACGCAACCATGATTCCGTTGGTAACATGGAATTCTATGTGGTGGAGATCACTTACCATCAGGTGACCCACCTGTTCGTTTGACAGTTTCTCATTAAAACACAAATTTAATTAAAAGTAGCCCGTGTCCTTTCCCAGGGTTCAAGCTGTCTTCATATCAAACATCATAAACTGTAAAGTTCTGTAACCGAAAAGTTCACAGAGTTTAACATTATGTTTCTTTCAACCTAAAAACCCCGCGGTGGCCTACTTCGGCGCTTGAGTGGGGCGGTCCCGGGGTATCCGGAGATAGACTCGGATGCCCCTTATGTGGGGTCGGCGCAACACACTTTTTCAAGCATGTTGCAGAAATGTTTCGGCTTAGCTTTGACGATTGACTGCCTGCATGACTTCAACCTCCTGTGGACGTTCCAGCCCCAGGCAAATCAAATTAGAAAAATCCAGGACCTCACGATCAAGAGCGCAAATGTTTAATAGTTTAACCTGATGGATGAATATTTTGTAACATTATTTTTTGCAGACACTGCTACGCTCAAAATGGTAAACAAAACTCATCATGATTTGCGTGAAGGCAAGTTTAAGACACCGCTAATAGCTGTTATGCATGGAAATTATTATGTGTTATCAAAAAGTATGCCACTAACATCCTCAGATATAGAATTTATTACTTTCTGTGAACGGATATATATGGATAAACCAGTCAAACTTACCTATAGTGCAAGGTTTCTTTACACACGGGAAATTGTTGACAAAACGAAATATCTGCGTGATCGAGTGGCGTCAAGTCAAAGTAAGCAATAAATACAAACATAATCAGCTTGCTGTTATCTTAATCAGATTTCAGGTGGCCCAAACCCCATTCACATTCCCAATGCCCTTTCCCTTCCTTTAAGGTTGGTAACACGACTATGATTCTTTTATCATGGGTTTCTATGGGCAGTGGAGATCATTTACCATCAGGTAGCCCATTTCCCCCCTCACTTTCCCAAGCCTTATTTTCCTCCTTTTAGATTGGCAACGCACACATGATTCTTTATGTGTCTTGGGTGTGTATAAAAAAAATCTCATGATTAAAGGAATTTAAATTCCAATAAAAATGTGTTACCACGCTATAAATTTAACCCAGAACCACCGCACCACCCAGTATGTCGTCACTAGACCGATAGGGTGGCGATATATCATTCCAGCTAGTAGTAGCCACGAATCTAAATCTTCATGAGCGTCTTTATGTACAACACGAATGGCCCGGCTAAGATGGTTTCGTTGTTGCAGAAATATGCGAAATGACAACCACGTAGAGAATATTAGCATTATTGCATCAGCTGGATTGCAGCATTACCTCTGTCTCACAGAAAATTAACGTAAATTGAAAGCTCACTGTTGCATTGTGTTTGGCAAGTAAGATTAAGAAGTGAGATTTCGGAAGGCACAAAAATATTTACTTCGCTTTCCAATTCCCCTTTCTTTCCTCTTATCCTGTACTAGCTTTTACGCCCGCGTGAGAGTCTGTCCCGTCATTGGGGTCTTAGAATTGAATTTCCAAAAATCCTTTTTTAAAGCTCGTCTCCATCGTAAAAGGAAGCCGTGTGTAAAATTTCACGATGCCTACCTCCAATAATTTCGGCTGTACTACTGTACTATATACGTCAGTCAGTTTCTCCTTTTAGGTACAGGTGTTTTTTTACTGGGACAGTATGGGCAAACCGTCAGCAACAGCAACTAGTTTCTATAAGGTGATCCGCCTCCTCGTCTACCTTCGTAATTTTTTTTTTATTATATTTGAATAATCAGACGAAATTCTGATGAATTTTCGTCCGACTTAAAAAAACGGAGATACCCAATTCGTCTGTACATTTTTATGTATGTTTACGATTCCTTTTGTTTCGATAGAGCTTATTCCAAGGGTAGTTCTATATTTGGTCACAATCGGATAAATTTTGAATAAAATAATAAATAATATGAAGTAGGTTAAGTTTTTAAATTTGTGGTAACCAAAGACATTCAACAGTATATAGATGGGACAACAGCACAAAATTTGTTATCCTAAAGTTGTAACCTAGTGGTCATAAGTCGCTCAGTTTATTTGAAATATACGCCGCGTCAGGCAGGCCAGCGTAATAATATTGAGAGAATAAACTTATCTTACGTGATTCTTAACCATTCACAAAACATTCTAGGGTGTAAATTGTAATAATCGCCCTCGCATTGTAATAAGTGGTTGATGGTGGTACTGAAGTTTGAGATCAATTTTTTTTGTATGGAAACTAGCTCGATAGCCCCTCTCTTTAACCAATAACATCTCTTCTGCAGAATTATTTCCGGCGATGGGTATTGCTATCGGCGTAGGAGTGGTCATATGTGTCGTGATGATGATGAAATTAGTGTATCAACGATACAAGAGTAAACTAAAGCTTGCTGAAGTTACGTCGCCGAGCCAACGAGTTCCACTTGACGTGAGTTATTCTTTTTCAGTGTATCTTCTATGTTATTTTGTCCTATATCCAATAATATCTATTGTTATCATGGTTTAGCTGCTCTAATTTAAGGTTTTTTGTATCTGGTGCTGTACTGTATTAGTAACTGACTGTAAATTGGTGTTAAAAAGAGCAACGTCAGAGTTTCTTGCCCGTTCTTCTCTGGCGAAACAGCCTCCCGAACAGGCGGTAGAGTTCAAATTTGACTGAATCTAAATGATGTTTGAACATTTTGTGGATTCAATAAATATTTTGATTTGATTTGATTTGACTTGATTTGATTTCATCATCATCATCATCATAGTTGAGTTGTAGAGCCACGTTATAGACAGTTACGTCTACAGCACGATTGAGCCGACGCGACCGGTTTGGTACCACTGTCTCTCAATAATCTACGTTAATTGGCAGCTTGCTTCTCACCCCCTTTCATTTCCTCCTTTTCGTTTTTTTTTTTATTTTTATTTAATTTAAAACACTTTATACATAATATGATATGTACAGGCGGACTTAATGCCTGAGGCATTCTCTACCAGTCAACCTTTGGGTGGTGCAGAGAATATACATGGCAGGTGTATAAATTGATATAGGAGAGGAGAGGTGAAAAAAATTATAAATATAAAACAATACATATTTATACATACAAGCATACATACATATACACACATATAATACATATATATATAAATATATATATACTGATTTCTTAAGTTTACGTGAATATTATACATTGAAATAGGGAATAATAATTAAAACCTAATCGTGATAGAATCCGTAAGAATAGTTTTATTTCAAAATATATATATTCATACATATGATAGATAATAAATATTACACACATAAATCATTATGTTATAATATACACATAACAGTACGAAAACATAACAAAACATAACTAGTGAAATTACTCTGCATCTCCGCCACGAAGCAGTTGACGAACTCAACAACAAAAACAAACAGTTTTTAAAAGCCAGGCGATTAGTACACGACCTAATTTCGAGTGGGAGAGAGTTCCAGAGAAGGATCGATTGGATGGCAAAAGAAGAATGGATAAAGTCTGAAGTATGAGAGGGACACTTGAGAAGAAGATTACTTGAAGAACGGAGATTTCTTACTTGGTTACTACTAAGGTATTGAAAGTGGGTAAATAAGTAAGAAGGTGGAGAAGAAGAAGTAAGAAACGAGTGGAGAGTGGTCAGCGCGCGTAAAGAGCGGCGCTGACGAATGGGTAACCATTTCAGTTGCAAGCGATAAGATGACACATGATCATACTTGCGAAGATTGTAGATGAATCGAATGCAGTTATTAAGAAGGCGGTCGAGTTTATTGAGCAGGTCTGCATTCAGGTCAAAATAGCACACATCACCATAGTCGATAATTGGGAAGATTAAGGCTTGCACAAGCATGATTTTTGTCCTAGATGGCAGGAAGTTCTTCAGGCGATAAAGGGCGCGAAGAGTACCGGTGACCCTCTGGCAGACAGACGCTACCTGGGGTTGCCAGCTCAGGGTGGCGTCTATGTGTAAACCCAGGTCTTTAACACAAGCGGAAAAAGGGATAGCGGTACCATCAAATTCAACCGGAGGAATGGTTGCCATGTCCAAGCGGTTTATAATTCTGGAACTGCCCACAATAATAGCTTGACATTTATTAGGGTTAACTGTCAAACCAAAACTGTCGGACCAGCTCTTTAAATATGCCAGGTCCCTATTTACACTAGCGACGCCCGCAGATACACAATCGACACCAAGCTGAGAATACAACTGGAGGTCATCGGCATACAGATGATACGCACATTGAAGGTTTTTTGTTAGGAGATTAATGAATATAGAAAACAACAAAGGAGAGAGAATACCGCCTTGAGGAACGCCAGTGACGATATCGCGCCAACTTGATGAATTATCATCAAGCCGCACCGCCTGCTGACGACCTTGAAGATAAGATGAGAACCAATCCAACGCCACTGATGAGACCATAAGACGGGAAAGAATAGATAGGAGAATGTCGTGACTGACGGTATTAAAGGCGTTTGAGAAGTCAACCAGAACCAGTATGGTTACTTTGGTTTCCTCCATACCCGCCCTAATATCGCCAGTCACATTACGAAGAGCGGTAGTAGTGCTGTGGCCTGACCTGAAACCTGACTGAAAAGGGCTCAGGAGGTTATTCAGGTGCACAAACCGCGCAAGCTGTTTGTGCGCACAGGCCTCCAGCACCTTGGATAGAAAAGGAAGGATAGAGATAGGACGAAAATGATTAACAAGGGTAGGATTAGAGACTTTAGGGAGAGGAATTACATAGGCTTTCCGCCAAGAAAACGGAAAAGAGCCAGAGCTGAGGGAGAAATTAATAATATGGGAGATGACTGGGAGGAGGTGGTCCAGAATGAGTACTACCATGCGACGGCTGATGTAATCGCAACCTGTAGCATTGGACTTGATAGATAGGATAACCTTTTTGATCTCACCAGATGACACCGGAGAAAAGAGAAAAGGACTAATATTAGGATAGGGAAGTCTGGCTAAGGCATCAATAGTGCGACTCCTGGTTTGGTGGTCAATCAAAGAAGATATTGTGAAATGACGATTCAGATCATCCAAACCAACAGTCGCACCCCGATAATCAATAGTTTTCCTGTTTCCAACACCTAGAGTTCCCAAGAATTTCCAGATGTTAGCAGGTGAGGATAAGGAGATATTGCTGAGTATATGACGGCGTTTAGCATTACGTATCATCTGGTTGCAGCGATTCCTTGCAATTTTAAACAAAGCCCATTTATCGACAGATCGATCCCGCCTGAACTTGCAAAAGGCTCGGTCCCTGCGCCGCATGGCCATCCGAACTCCCTGCGTCATCCAAGGTGCAGGTGGACGCTTGAGCTTAATTTTCTTAATGGGAGCATGGGTGTCGTAGAGTGCGATGATCTTATCGTTTAGGATAGTCACTTTGTCATCAGCTGTATTAGATGTTAATAAATCATCCCAATTAAGGCGTGCGGCGTCTTTGTTAAGCGAATCTATATCCATGCGTCCAAAGCAGCGCAAGTGCAAGACCTTAGGAATGGGTTTAGGAGTTTTGAGGGCATATGCTAAGAAGATGAGGTCGTGGTGAGAAAAACCAGGAGCAGGATGTTGACCAAAGTGGGAAACAAGGGAAGGAGTCGAGGTCAGAATGAGATCGAGCCATGTGTCATTGCCTTCGGTGTTGTGGTGAGTAGCTTTTAAAGGCAATACGTGCAGGCTGACTGACTCAAGGACATCAAGGAGTTTGCGGGAGCGGGGCGAGGAATAAGACAGGAGGTCAGTGTTAAAATCGCCCATGATGATGTGATGTGAATATTCCGACCCTAAAGATTCCAGAATCGCTTCGAGACTGGAGAAGTAATCAATTGTGGGTGGACAATAGATGACACCAAGAAGAACCTTAACTCCCTTGACCCAAACCTCCAGAAAGATATATTCAGCCGCAGCTGAATGCAGAAGAGTAGAAGATGCCACCAGTTTAAAGGTGAAATTGCTGCGAATATAAATACCTACTCCGCCCCCCCTCCTTCCAACTCGGTCATTTCGGATTAAAACAAAGCCAGGGAGGGGGTAAGCAGCTGAAGGCAGATGAGGTTTGAGCCAAGTCTCGGAAATTAGGACGGCATGGACGTTCGCGCTAGCAAACGCATCTGTAAGGTCGCTGTAGTGACTTGGTATACTTTGAGCGTTTATGTGGCACACATTAAAGGTCTGCGAGGTGTTTGCTTGATCAATGCTTTCGTATACCAAGTCACCAAGGCCAGCAAAATCAGTCGCCGAACAAAAACTGACATCATTTGACAGAGACTGCCTCAGTGGCGTGGTGGTATTTCGGTACGACTACGGTTCTGAGGTCTCGGGTTCGATCCCCGGGTCGGGCAAAGTGATATTGGATTTTTCCATTTCAGCCCGGAGTCTGGAATTTGTGCCCGATATGGCGATAGGCTCGCCCCCTATCACATCTGGGACTGAACTAAGCTCGGCGAAATGTGGGCGTACTAGTTCGCTAGTGCGCCTCTGCCTACCCCTTCGGGGATACAGGCGTGAGCTTATGTTATGTTATGTTATTTGACAGAGATGCAGTGTCATCTGCAGAATGAAATGATTCATTCCCAGAAGACATCACGGAAAATAATATATTCTATGGTATTATGTGTATGATATATAAAAATATAACAAAAATAAGATATATAAATTTTTTTTTCTTTTTGTGTCTTGGCTTCTTGGGTGTCTATGGTGGAGATCAGTTACCATCAGGTGACCCATCTGTTGTTTTGCCAGTCTGTACTTATTTTTGAGAATATTACAATATTTCTTTCAGTGATAAGTTTTAGACGACGTAAATTTCATTTAATTAAAAAAAAAATTCAAGTACTCGATTGCTGAATAAATTATACAGTATTTTTATCCAGTTCTACTGTGTGGTTTGGCAGTTCTGTTCCGAACCAGTCCAGCCAGTCTCGCCAGTCCAGCCGGTCGGGCCGGTCCAGCCGATGTTGCAGCCCCCCGTCGTCCTGCTGCCCCCGCGCTCCCCTCTCCCTCTATCAGCTGAAGCTACCACACTACGCACTGCGGAGACGCCCGTGAGTTGTTTTTTTTGTCTTTTTCTATCCTGGATAAGTGAAATTGGAAGAGGATTTTGACAGGAAGTCTGACAGGGTGGGCGTCGCTTGTTAAAATTATTTCATATTATTCTCTAGAGCTGTGTTTTTTGGTTTTTAAGTGATGTGGTTTAATGAATCAAACTGCAGTGAAGATGGACAGTAGAATGTGCAAACTTTTTAACCGGTGATCTTTAATGAGTTTTGCTTGGTGCGCTGGCTGGCTTTGTTCGGTCGATTGGCCGAGTGAAGGTCATCTGAGGGGCACTGCGCTGGAAGGAATTACCGCCATAATCCCAGCAGGACCTTGAGACCATCCACATCTGGGTCTCATGGTCATTGTGAAAACATAATTGCTCTATCTATCTTGACATTAGCTAAATCATCGCATATGCGTTGAAGCCATTATTTTTAAAAGAAGAAGAAGTAGTGAAATTGGCATTTGTAGCAGCAGGGTAACTTTTGACTCTCGATTCGATTGTGATTACGATTCGATTTCAGTTATTGACTTAAAATTCCAGCGAAATCGAGGTAAAAAGTGCACTAATTTCGCGTAAAAAATTATCAAATGACAAGTTCTCGAATCTAATGCAATACTAGCGCACTTTTTAACTCGATTTCGGTGGAATTTTTAATCAATAAATGAAACCGAATCGATTTCAAATTCGAATCGAGTGTCAAGAGTAAGGGGGAAGGTTGGCTAATGCATTTTTTTCTCTAATTTCTTGTGTACAAAGAGTTTTAATATTACTAACTGTAGAGGGGCATCCAGCGACTTCCTGCGACCTTTAACAGGTCGATCTGGAAATCTTTGGGGGGCCTGTTAGCAGTGGACGTCCTATGGCTGATGATGATGATGATAGAGGTGCTATCAAGCAAGGTTCCATACAAAGAATTTGATCTCAAACGTCAGTAACTATAGCTATCTACCACTTATTACAATAACATAACATAACATAAGCTCACGCCTGTATCCCCGGAGGGGTAGGCAGAGGCGCACTAGCGAACTAGAACACCCACATTTCGCCGAGCTTAGTTCAGCCCCAGATGTGATAGGGGGCGAGCCTATCGCCATATCGGGCACAAATTCCAGACTCCGGGCTGATATGGAAAAATCCAATATCACTTTGCCCGACCCGGGGATCGAACCCGAGACCTCAGAATCGTAGTCGTACCGAAATACCACCACGCCACCGAGGCAGCAGTTATTACAATACGCGGACGCTTATTACAATTTACACCGTAGAATGTTCTGTGAATGTTCTAGAATCACGTAAGACAATTTTATTGTCTAAACACATCGATGTATTATTTACCTAGATGCACAGTTGACGCTCGGAAAATGGGACAGCAAAGAAGTGCTTAAGCACTCGTTTTGCCTACAGTCGGACGTCGATAGAATTCTAAATTTCAAAATTCAAATTAAAGAACTCGTGCTCATCTCGTTTAAAAACTTACTTTACAACATGTGCTTAGGGTTATATTTATGTTGATTTAATTAGAATTGGTGATATTTTTCTTGTTTTATTCCTGAGACCACTTTTTAGGAGGATATTTGCAAAGAACTGTGCATCTAGGGTATAATATATTGATGTCTAAACATTATATGCTGGCATGACTTTGAAAGCGTATGTTTTAAATACGATTGAGTGACTTATGACAGTCAGAGGGTCAGGACTATGCCTCTTACTTAAAAGTTTAGTTAAAATTAGACGGAATCTAAATCTGCCTCGGTGGCGTGGTGGTATTTCAGTACGACTACGGTTCTGAGGTCTCGGGTTCGATCCCGGGGTCGGGCAAAGTGATATTGGATTTTTCCATATCAGCCCGGAGTCTGGAATTTGTGCCCGATATGGCGATAGGCTCGCCCCCTATCACATCTGGGACGGAACTAAGCTCGGCGAAATGTGGGTGTTCTAGTTCGCTAGTGCGCCTCTGCCTACCCCTTCGGGGATACAGGCGTGAGCTTATATGTATGGAATCTAAATGATGTTTGAACATTTTGTGGATTCAATAAATATTTTGATTTGATTTGATTTGACTTGATTTGATTTCATCATCATCATCATCATAGTTGAGTTGTAGAGCCACGTTATAGACAGTTACGTCTACAGCACGATTGAGCCGACGCGACCGGTTTGGTACCACTGTCTCTCAATAATCTACGTTAATTGGCAGCTTGCTGTCGCGTCCCCCTCTCCTTTTCCCAATCCCTTTTCTCACCCCCTTTCATTTCCTCCTTTTCGTTTTTTTTCTTTTTGTGTCTTGGCTTCTAGGGTGTCTATGATCTATTATATTTAAGCGCTGCTTATCTTTAACCATAGGTTGTCCCTTTCATTTTTAAACAATGTAACGCAAGGAAAAAAGTGACAGGTTATTCTTATATGTGTTATTGTTGGGTGTTACTTATTTATTTGCGTTTTGTTCACAGGTTTACGATTATGTGTATTCACATATTTGTCCACCAGGAAGACCACCAAAGCCTAAAAGGCTCCGAAAACTTAGAAGGCATAGATCTTTCTTATGAGCTAAGCTAAGCAAAGCAGGCTAATGCGAGCTACATATTCCTGTGGCTCAGGCCACAGAACGCAAGCTCTGTGGCTCAGTCTGATGACTGATGTGAAATGAAAGCTGTTTACACGTATTTTACTTTGAAGTAAAACTATTTTTACGGATTCTATGGATTGGTTTTTAATTTTTAATTTTTATTCCCGACCCGTGACCACGAAGACTGCAAAGCCTTCGAAACGTCGGGAATAAAAATTTAAAACTAAAAACCAAATCGTGATAGAATCCGTAAAAATAGTTTTATTTCAATGTATAAAATTGGCGTAAACTTAAGAAATCAGTACTTATTTTACTATTATTTTTATTGGTGAGTCGCTCAAACATTGAATATTCCCGCCAATTCCCTGCTTTCTGCCATGTCCCGTTTCTTTCCTGCAAATCACAACCCCTTATCTAAGCCTCATCGTCCGTGGCTTGTCGGGCGAGTAGCTGGCTGTGAAGCGAGAGGCCGCGGGTTCGATCCCCGCACCGAGACAAATGTTTGTATGGCCTACAGATATTTGTATCGGGTCTGGGTGTTGTGAGAGCGCGCGTCTCTCGTAGTTCCTGATACCCACGACACAAGACTAGTATCTTACGCCCGAATGGTCAAACGCTGCTCAACTTTAAGGGCTTCTTACATTGATTTTCGCCATACAATTTTGACAGATAAAGCGGCCTTAAACGACATAAGGCGACCTTAAGCATTTGAACATTCGGCGGTATGTGTGGGGTCAGGACTATGTGTGTGACTGTTGGGTGTTATTTATTTATTATTTATCCTTGTCTATCCTTTGACTGCCTCGGTGGCGTAGTTGTATTTCGGTATGACTACCGTCCTGAGGTCGCGTTGATCACGTAGGCCATCAATATATTATTATTATACCCTAGATGCACAGTTCTTTGCAAATATCGTCCTAAAAAGTGGTCTCAGGAATAAAACAAAGAAAAAGATCACAAGTTCTAATTAAATCAAACACAAATATTGTTTTGTTATATGTGTGTATATGTATGTATGCTTGTATGTATAAATATGTATTGTTTTATATTTATAATGTCTTTCTCCTCTCCTCTCCTATATCAATTTATACACCTGCCTTGTATATTCTCCGCACCACCCAAAGGTTGACTGGTAGAGAATGCCTCAGGCATTAAGTCCGCCTGTACATATCATATTATGTATAAAGTGTTTTAAATAAAAAAAAATATAACCCTATGCACGTGTTATAAAGTAGCTTTTTAAACGAAATGATCAAGCGTTCTTAAATTTGAATTTTCAAATTTAGAATTCTATCGGCGTCTAACTGTAGGGAAAAGTAGAGCTTAAGCACTTCTTTGCTGTCCCATTTTCCGAGCGTCAACTGTGTATCTAGGTAAATAATATATCGACGTAGGCATATAAAAGCACTTATGACATATCAAAAAAGCATAATTTAGGATTTAAGTATTTCTTATAATATTATAGAATGCTATGAATTTGGAATCAGGCAGACAGGTTATACAGTTACAAGAATAGGGTCATATGGGGAAAGGGGAATGGAGCGGTTTGTGGACCGTGAAAAGGGAACGGGAAATAATGGAAGCTGGTGGGATTGGATGAAAAAACTACAAAGCCCTATCCTATCTAACCTACCAAGAAACACTGTATAATGCTTCCTGTCTCATTTTCTCCCACGTTAAATCCTGAATCACGAATATTAGAAACACTGTATAATGCCTCCTATCTCATTTTCTCCCACGTTAAATCTTATGAATTTACATGTCTGTCTCTTTTTACTGTCGCTTTTTCGTTTCATTGCCTTTCAAATCACAACGATGCTAAAGAAGTATTCACTTCTGTTGCAGACGTCGCATATAGTATATAGTTGCATGTTAGTTATAAGTAAAACTCACCGGGCACAGAATTTGAACGCACATGATTGGACGGTCGGCGGCGGTGTCCTATTAGTTGGGACCGACCGCCGCCCCCGCAAGAGATAAAATCTGCCCGCGCCGCTCATTGACCGGAGCGGTAGAATCTTAGTCGCGCACCCGGTGAGAGTTGACATTGTTAATATTGTAGAATAGTAGACCATTTTGTGTAGTTAAGTCACATTCCGCTCTTGGCAGCGGTCGCTCTCGGACGTATTGTCACTGCACCTGCAGTGATTTTACAACCGATTACCGGCCTGTTTGTCAGGTCGGATTGCAGCCCCGCGCTGCCGTCTCGGTAATCCGACCATAAAACAAAGCTCCGCTTTGTTTTGTCGGTTACCAGACAAAGGGCCCATCCGCGTCCTTTTCAGGACAGGGATTAGCCCGAATTCTCGGTATATTATTTATTGTCCCCTTCAGGGAATTAGCTCGGTGGTAAACCTCACGGTGTCAACAAGCCGAAGCTAGCGGTGACCCGGCCCGCGCCACGCCCCCTCAGGGCTGAAGCAAGCCGGACGGGTGCGGACAAGGAATTAGTGGAGGCACACCACTCTTTCCCCCGCATATCTCCTTCCCAACCCTACCAATCCCGATTTCCATCCCGTGTATCCGGTTGAGTGTGCGGTCCCCGGACCAATACCACTTACGGTGCACGGACTGTTAGGAACCCTTTCGCACATTAAGATTGGCAAAGGGATACCAGCTTAGGGCACACCTAATTTTAAGTACACCCCCCCTCGCCTATACCCGGCGAGGAGGGTCATTCACATACTCAGCCCCGGGCACACCCACCCGGGGACGTAAATTCACGCGTCCCACCGCGACCCGCGACCCGCGATCCGCGACCGTACGTCAGTGCGAGCGCCGCCCGGTTTCTTGTGTGTTCTTTCCCGGGCGGAACGCACCCGCGTCGGAACACACTCGCGCCTTAAAATTAAAATCAATTTCCCAAGCACTCGCGATGGCCCCGCCAAAACAGAAGCTTGTCGTGGCCCTCGCGAAGGCGGCGGAAAACCCACTCGCGTGGGCTCGTATTGAATCTCTCTTTAGAGAGATTATGCCGGACCTGTTTGCCGACGAGACGGAGAGCCCGTCAACGGACGACGGACCCTCCGCCTCGCCCACCGCTCCCTCGGGGCCCATCGCTACGGCGATGGAAACCGACTCACCCGCATCCACCAAGAGGCCCGCGGCTTCTTCAACCTCCGGCGATTCTCGGTCGGAATCGTCGTCATCCGAGCAGGATGACGAAGGTTTCACGACCGTGAAGCGCGGGAGGCGAAAGAAGCCGCGATCGGCCACCGCCGTGTCGGTGTCAACTCCGGCGCCCTCTGCACCGGCCTTCGACACCGACTCGCCGGCTTCCCCCTCACCCCCGTCCTCACCAGCCGCACCCTCGAAGCCCTCCGCTCCCTCTGAGCCAAAGGGCAAAAAACCTCCCCCAATCAACATCCGCGTCCCGGATGGTAGCTCCCTACCCACCCTTCTCGCGAAAATACAGTCTCAGGGCATCACCCTGAGAAACAATAGGTGGAATAGCCTCCACAAGACAGTCACCGTCATGCCGGATACGGTGGCCGACCACCGCTCTCTTACCAAGTGGATGGCTTCCACAGAAATTAATTACTACACTTACGCCCTCCCCGAAGAGCGCACCTACCGCTTTGTTATACGCGGAATCCCCTTAGAAATGTCGACCGAGGAAGTTACATTAGGCCTTCAAGAGAAAGGCATCTCTTGCGTCCGGGTTTCCCGTATGCACCGTCCCGCCCGCGCAGACGCCACTCAGCAGCCCTACGAGATGGTCCTCGTAGAATTAGAGACCCCCGCTGATGCCAAACATCTGTTTGCCATCAGCGACATTCTTGGATTCCGCGGCTTCACCGTGGAGACCCCCCACCGCAAACGGCTAATCGGGCAGTGCCACAACTGCCAACTGTATGGCCATTCATCGCTGCGTTGTCGCATGCCCGCCAGGTGCGTCAAGTGCCTCGGAAATCATGGAACTGCACAGTGCCCACGTCCCAAAGATAGGACCCAGTGCACGGAGCCGCCTTCGTGCACCAATTGCCGCCAAGTAGGCCATCCGGCTAGTTATCGTGGGTGCACGCATGCCCCCAAAAAACCGACCCGAGCTCCTAAAGCTCTACCCCCCAAGGCCCCTCAGGCTAAATTCATCCCTGCACCCATCCCGGCGCGCAACCATTGGCAGTTGCCAAGCAAGCAAGCCGAAGAGGTAGCAGCCACCACCCAGGCCCCCGGCGGAGTCACTCCCGCCACCCCGGCCACACCTCCCGCCACTCCCAGTCAACCCACCGCGGTTCCTACCACTCCTGCTCCAGCTCCCACTCCTGCGGCCTCCCGGGCTAACCCTCCCAGGGCAGCCCAGCCGCGCCCCAAAAACCCTGCACCCCCTACCGCGGCGGGTCGCACACTCTCTAAGGCTGAAGTAGATGCCATCTACGACGCCATCATAAATCCCCCGATCGACTACTACACCCTTATCTCTGATAAAATAAGGGAAATAGCAGCCAAGGGCCACCCGGACGCAAGACTGGTGTCTGACTTAGAACTTCTGTATAGGGAACAGCGATCCTACATCGCTGACTTAATTTTACCGCCTTCCGATGGCTAACAACAATAATATTTTTTCCCCCCCGTCGCGGACCAAGCCTCGCTCCCTCAGAGTGGGCTTTTTCAATACCAATGGTATTCGCGGCCAATGTGCCGAAATCGCACACTTTGTCCGCGATAACAATCTGGACGTTTTCCTCATCCAGGAAACGTTCCTCAAACCTGCTCACCGAAACCCTAATATCCCCAATTTCAAAATTGTGCGGAACGACCGCACTACTGGCCCTTTTGGTGGCACCCTAATATACTTTAAAAGGTCCCTGCACTGCATACCTCTAGACCCCCCCGAAAACCTGACGAACATTGAGGCTTCAGTCTGCAGGCTAGCAATGACAGGACATCCGCCGATCACTATCATCTCGGCTTACCTCTCACCCAAAAAGGAGCTTCACTCCAATGAAATTTCGACCCTACTGAGCATGGGGGAGTCTGTCCTTCTGGCGGGCGACCTCAACGCCAAGAACACGCTCTGGAACTGCAACTCTACCAACAGCAGAGGTGCAGCACTAGAGCGGTGTTTAGACACTATTGATATGGAAATTCTAGTTCCATCAGAACCCACCCATTATAGTACAATTAACGACAATCACCGACCTGACATACTCGACATAGCGCTTGCAAGGAACGTATGCCTACGCGTGAGTTAAGGGTGTCCAACCCCACCAAATATGCTTTGCCAGCACTACGAACCCATAGCAACAAGCCAACGCTTGCGCAATCGGTTCATAGTGCATCGTTAGCATTTAATTCATATAAAAGCATAGGTTAATTAGAATAAGGCAATCATTTGTTTCTGATCAATAAAGCGGTTACTCTGTCCGATTAAATAGTTTTTTTTATAAAACTTCGCGATCGGTAACTTAATTGGCGCAGCCGGTAGGATCCCAGTCGGTAGATCTTTGCGCTTTTCGGTCGATAATAATTTCGGTCTTCGCGCATTCCTGAACTATCGTCCGTTTCTACGGTCAAGCTGGGATTCGAACAAACAAATTTATTAAGGAGCCACGCTGAATTGCAATTCGACGGAGGGAACAACCCGAGATCAAGGACAATATTCCGAGGACATGGACATAGCGGCGGGACTGTGAGTAAATCTTTTCACCTTCCTATAAGCTCCTGTGGCCTTGTAAAATAGTATATTTGTGTCATTATTAGGGATTAAAACGCCTAAATAATACATTGTTTTATGTTTTTATATTTAAAAACGTAAAAATTTACTTTTCCATATTTTTGTGTTTTTTTTTAGCAATATAGGTATATTATATTAGACAAGTTTATATCTAATTAATTAATTATTCCTGTATTTTTTTTTCTCTCGTTTATTTTTGTTTTTGCGTGTCTATAATATACGAAATATTTCTATACATATATAATGGAGAACGCAGCGAACGAGGAAACTCTTGTCAGAGTCCCTCAGGAGATGATTAAGATCATCCCTATTTTTGGAGGAGACTCTAGACTATTGCCATTATTCCTGAAAAAGTGCGAGTACATTTTACAAAATTTCGGAGGTGGCGTAGTACAGAATGAATATCTATATCATGTAATAACAAGTAGATTAGAAGGAAACGCTGCACATTTAGTAGGCGAAAGGGACATAATTCACACGTGGTGTGAATTAAAAAAATTACTGTGTCAGCATTTTGGAGATCCTAGAACAGAGGATTGCATTGCGTTAGAATTAGAATCCGCGAAAATAGGTAGGAACGAAAGTTACCTAGAATTTTGTCACAGATTACAACACATAAGAAGTGCATTATTTTCGAAAGTGAACGATGCTATCGAAGACGATACAGTGCGTCAGGCTAAACGAGATATTTACAATAATAGCGCATTTAACGTCTTTCTTTATAATTTACCGGCGTATATGGTTCGTTTCGTACGTTTGCGTGGGGTAACGAACCTGGAGGATGCTCTAAAAATCGTCCTAGAAGAGCAAAACTTCCAACTCGTGTACGATTCTAAAAATAACATACAGCGATACAATAAATTTCGAAACCCACAGCCTCATTTTTCTAACCATAGTACTTCGACGCAACAGTTATTAGGTACAGGTGCACCAAACAATGCCTCGTTTGTACCAGTGAACTCCCCGAACAACTCAATTCAATCGAGGAATTCTAGGCAATCATTTTATAATAACTATACAAATCGACAACCCACCAACAATAACACATCGCCGCGGCGACAACAGCACGGTCAGCATTTTTATAACAATGCACCGCGCTTGACACCGTTTAATGCACCGCGCATGCCGCCGTTTAATGTGCCGCCACCGGTCGCATCAGGTTCAAATACTGATGTTACAATGCGCACCGCCAGTTCAAGGCGCATCAATTACACGGATAGCGACAACCATTCGCAGAATGCGGCAGCATTACTGAACAATGATACACATAACATTTCCGATGACACTAACACGGTACAAAATTTTCGCATAACAGCCTCAACGTTAGAGAAAGAATAAAAGTAAATTGTAATCGTCGCTTAACTCTACCGCATATTATTATACCAGAGCTCAAAGGGATTTTTATGATAGATACCGGTAGTAGTAGGTCTTTTATAAGTCCCAGAATTGCGAATCAGTATTATAAAAAATATTTATGTAATGAACCGTTTGAAGTCGTTAGTACTCACGCTATAAGCACACATAATCAAACGGCACTTATTCCACTGCCAAGTATTTTTAAAAGCGATGAATTTCATAAGTTTTATGTCTATAGTGTAGATGAGAAGTATGATGGATTAATAGGTAGTAACCTACTAAAGCAGTTACATGCTAACATAAACATGGAGGAACAAGTCTTATGCTTAAAAAATACAAGGATACCAATTATTTATAAGCCCCCTATGAGAGAGGCATACAATCTGCCACCTCGTAGTGAGCTTAGAGTCAAGTTACCAGTTAATCTAGCAGAAGGGGAAGCTATTCTTGAATTTGTGCAATTTGCTGAAGGGATTCGGATGCCCACAGCTTTAGTGCAATGCAGAAAAGGATTCGCAACAACTGTAATTCAAAATTATACTAATGCGCTTGCGAATTTAGTAGTTACTTCACCATTCCATGTAGAGCCATTAACAGAAAACTTACCAATTAATACTAATTTCACGGATAGTCTTGATATGGACAATATGCTTAAAAACAATTTGAATAAGTTGAAGTTAGATCACATGAATTCAGAGGAAAGAGAAATGATAAACAGCATATGTCATGAATATAAAGATATTTTTTATTGCGAGAACATTCCACTGTCATTTTCAAACCAGGTAAAACATAGCATACGAACAAAAAACGAGGATCCAATAAATATTAAAGCACATAGGCTACCACCAGTACAATCTATAGAAATTAAAAAACAAGTCGAGAGAATGCTTAAAGATAATATCATACAAGAATCATATTCACCCTGGTGCGCCCCAGTACATCTTGTCCCTAAGAAGGCGGACGCCTCAGGACAACAAAAGTGGCGACTAGTTATAGATTATAGGCGATTAAATGAGATCACCACTGATGATAAGTACCCATTGCCAAATATTAATGATCTTTTTGATATGCTAGGCAAAAGTACTTATTTTTCGACGCTCGATTTAGCTAGTGGTTATCACCAAATTGAAGTCAAGGAGGAAGATAGACCTAAAACAGCCTTTAGTACTCCTTCCGGACACTATGAATTTAATAGGATGCCGTTCGGTTTAAAAACGGCACCAGCCACATTCCAAAGAGCAATGGACAACGTTCTGCGAGGTTTACAAGGCTTGCATTGCCTGGTATATTTAGATGACGTCATAATTTTTTCAAAATCATTGCCAGAACATATAGAAAAACTCAGAATAGTTTTTGACAGACTTCGCGCAACTAATTTAAAAGTTCAATTGGACAAATCTCATTTTCTTAGAAAAGAAGTACTGTACCTAGGTCATACAATTACTAGTGAAGGCTTAAAACCAAATAACGATAAGATCGATGCCATTCTAAGGTACCCCCTACCGGAAACAACAACACAAATCAAGAGCTTTTTAGGCCTCATCGGCTATTATAGGAAATTTATAAAAGATTTTGCCAAAATTACTAGACCTCTTACAGCTTGTCTAAAGAAAGGGCGTAAAATTATAATTAACGATGAATTCAAAGAAAGTTTCAACACATGTAAAAAGCTCTTGACTAACGCACCGTTGTTACAGTTTCCCGATTTTAGTAAAAGTTTTGTACTGACTACCGACGCATCTAATTTTGCTATTGGAGCGGTCTTATCACAAGGGTCAATCGGATCTGATAAACCAGTGGCGTACGCCAGTAGAACACTAAGCGACACAGAAGTTAAATATAGCACGATAGAGAAGGAATTACTAGCAATCATATGGGCTGTAAAACATTTTAGGCCATATTTATACGGAAACAAGTTTACAATCTACACAGATCACAGACCACTAGCATGGCTCTATTCCTTAAAAGAGCCTAATAGTAAACTTACGCGTTGGCGGTTGAGACTTGAGGAATACGACTTTGAGATTCGCTATAAGAAAGGCCCACAAAACACAAATGCAGACGCCCTCTCGCGAATTAAGCTTAACGCTGTAGAAGACGATAATAATTCAATCATAGTTAATGTAGATGATGATATGATGGAAGAAATGGTACTGGACTTAGAAGAGGAATTTCAGTATGATAGAGATAGTTCGACTCCTATAGAAATTATAGAACTCTCTGATTCAGAGGAGGAACGTCACTCTTCAGAGAAAATAGAAAATTTAGGAGTTGATGATGAAGCGACAGCTAATTCCGTTTCTAATAGAGAACACGATGGAATTCCTATTTTGCAGGAAGCTATCGACACCAGAAATAAACAAGTTCTAGTATTTGAATGGTTTAGAAACAAAACCACAGTTAAAGACATTTCCAACAATAAGCAGCGTATATTAGAAGTTCACATGCCAACAGACAACGAGAAATTAGTTAAAGATTTTTTAAAAGAATACGTGGATCCCAAGTACAAGTATTATATATATTTTGAAAACTCAAAGTTCAGACGAACCTTTGCGAACGTAGTTACAAAGTTATTCAAAAAGGGTGCCTTGAAACTTACAGAATGTACTGAACGAGTAGTTAACTTAACAGATTCTGAAATTGACCAACGGGAAACAATACTGAAATATCATGACGGTAAAACATGTCACCGAGGCATAAATGAAACTTTAGCTAAGCTAAAAAGGCATTATTGGTGGAACAATATGAAAGAGACAGTAACAGCAATTATAAACGCTTGCGAACAATGTAGAAAGATGAAATACGATAGAAAACCCATAAAACCTCAAATTCAGTTAACTCAAAGTCAAAACGCACCTTTTCAGGAAGTTTTCATGGATTTACTTTTTATTGAAGGGAGTTACTACTTAACTATAGTGGACGCATTTAGTAAACTTGGACAAGCTATAGCCATACCGAACAGAAGTACGCCGGAGGTAGTAAAGGCATTAATTAAATATTTCAGCATGTACGGATTACCTAAGAAAATTAACTGTGATTCTGGAACGGAATTTAACAACGAACTTATAAAAGAAATGCTTTTATTATATAAAATAGAGCTTCACATAGGGACACCAAATAACCCCAGTTCAATGGCTGCTGTAGAAAGATTTCACTCTACAATCATTGAAATATATCGCTTAGCGAAATACGACAGAAGTGATCAAGATGCAGCATCCGTAATGACGTATGCTATCATGGCATATAACCATACCATACATTCGGCAACTGATTTCGCCCCATTCGAACTAATATTTGGACACACCGATGCAGAAAATACCTTCAATATAGACAGGGAAAGAAACTTATTACAAAAGTTACTGATAGACCATAGAAAAAGGCTGAAAATACTTTATGATTACGTAACTGAAAAATTACATACAGATAAGTTAAAAGTCAAAGAAAAGAGAGGCGGCGAAGAATCGCCACCAATACAAATCGGGGATGACATTTTCATGAAAAATACAAGAACTAGAAAAGCTAAAGAGCTACCGCGCTACGAAAAGGCTAAAGTAATTGGCAAAGTAGAAAGGAATATAATCCCTGTACAATTAAAGAAAAGGTCAACACGAGTAGCAATGAAAAATATTAAACGTCCTCCACAGGTCATGCCTGGCACTTCTGGCATTGGCAACACCGGCGGAAGCTCTGTATCTGCAGAACCTCGAAGAAAACCCTGGGATAACGTCGTTCAAATTGGGAGTAGCAGCGATGAAGAATAACTGCTGGACAATATTTAGAATATTGGATATCGAATCGCTGAAAGTACAAATAGACGTTAACATCCAAGATTTCAAGATATTAAATGAAACTTTAGAGAAGAATAATTTAGGTGAAGAGTTAGAAGCATTAAGAAATCAAATACAGTATTTAATAAAAGTGACAGATAACAAATTATATCAAATCTTACCTTACAATAGTCGGAAAAAACGGGCAATATTTAAACCTCTTGGTTCTTTGATAAAAGTTATATCCGGTAACCTAGATGAAGATGACGCTATAAGATACAATAACGAAATAGCCAAGCTTCAAAATAGCGAACATTTGGTCGAGCGTAAAGTATCGTCGATGCAAAAGGCTTTCGATAGCTTAGTTAACGCTTCTGATTTAATTAACGCAAATATTCAGAAATTAGGGTCTAAGACCAACGAAATAGAGACACTTTTAGATAGTGAATTAAAATTCAATAGCTTAATACATACCATGAATGCGCTATATCATATTCTAGGCAACTTTCGAACTATCCTAGAAAACATAGAAGAAATAGAAACTGCAATAGCATTTAGTAAACTTCACACTCTACATCAGTCAATTATTAATAGTACGGAATTATTTCATACTCTTAAACTAATTGAGAAACACGCAAAAACAATATTTCCGGTGAGTAAAGATAATTTAATTAAACTAGAAAATAATATTATAGTTAAATCATATTTAGACATAGGGAAGTTAGTATTTGTATTAGAAGTTCCTCTAATAGAGGCAGACACATTTATATATTATAAGGTCATTCCGATTCCTATCCTCAATTCCCAGAAAACATTTATCATCGTTCCAAAATACCCTTACCTAGCGGTGAACAGATTGAAATACAGACCCGTAGCAAGCCCCTGTGAAGAAATAGAAGACCACAGATTCCTTTGCTCTGAAGAAAATCTGGTACAATACCCCACTGAAACCTGTATAGAACAGATAATGATGGTAAAGAATAATTACAACCAATGCGCTCAGAATTACATCAGAATTGAGAAGCTGAAGATCCAGAAAATAACGGATGGCAACTGGCTGATATATACTGAAGAAAACCTAATCGTTACAGAACACTGCAATGAAGAAGTTCACAAGTATAACATCCAGGGAACTTACATCTTAACACAGAATCAATACTGTGAAATACAAGTTGGAGAAATATACATTAACGCCGCGATGAACTACAACAAAACTATTAACAATCTACAGCTACCAGTATTACGAATACCAGACCTTCAGCGCACCTTCAAGAGAAAAGCCAAGCTGATCGACCTGACGAATGTGGATCTCAGTGACGTTAAAGAAGTTTTAAATAGTGCAAAGTTCAGTGCGATAGAAAGTGAAACACATTATTCCGAAGTGACTTTAAACGTTAGTGTCTGGACTGTTTGTCTCTATGTAATTGCAATTGTTATATGTACTTATGTAATTGTAACTAAATGTAAAGATAAGTTCTTAAATCGAAATTCTCCGAAACCGTCTGCGACAACTTCGGATAATTTCTCTCTTAAGGGGGGAGGAGTTAAGGGTGTCCAACCCCACCAAATATGCTTTGCCAGCACTACGAACCCATAGCAACAAGCCAACGCTTGCGCAATCGGTTCATAGTGCATCGTTAGCATTTAATTCATATAAAAGCATAGGTTAATTAGAATAAGGCAATCATTTGTTTCTGATCAATAAAGCGGTTACTCTGTCCGATTAAATAGTTTTTTTTATAAAACTTCGCGATCGGTAACTTAATTCGTGCGTTCCATGCAGGTGCTACAAGAGTTGGACTCTGACCACAGACCTGTGATCCTAGATCTAGTCCCTATAAACGGTCCCACAGACACAGGTCCTAACGTACCGATGAAGGTGAAAACGAACTGGCGTCTCCTAGGCACCAAGCTCGAGGACACCTCATCCCCTGATCTCTCCGCGATCCCGACCAACATAGTCACTCCTGAAGAGACGTCCGGCGCGATTCGCTCCTTCACCGCACATATCCAAAACGTCGTGAGCGACAGCTCCGAGAGGGTGCCGGAGGCTATGCTTAGCCATTGGCACCTTCCCGAAGACGTGAAATGTGTGGTGAGGAGGCGAAACGCCGCGCTGAGAGCCTGTAAGACGAATCCCTCCCCGGATCAACGGCATCTAACGCGTTTCCTCCAACGCGAGGCCAAACGTCGCATCCAAGAGGCCGTCGATTCGAGGTGGGAAACTCACCTATCAGAGCTAGATCCAACTCACCAGGCTTTCTGGCAGTTGTGCCGTTCCTTCAGGAGAAATGATACAGTCACCATGCCCCCGCTCAATCGTCCGAATCAACGCCCGGCGTTTGACGACGACGAGAAAGCGGAATTGCTTGCCGACAGCCTGGAGGCTCAATGTTCACTCACCTCAGTTCCCATTGACCCAGAGCATCTCGTTGCGGTTGACACTTTTGTCGAAAGTAGGAACGCAATCCCGCCGCCACCGATACCGGTTCCGCGTCCGCGCCCGACAAACGTCGACCCGGATGTCGACCAACCGCCCGACCCACTCGCGCCGGTGACAATCGAAGAAGTCAGTTCTCTGATCAAGGCGCTCAAAAGACGAAAAGCCCCCGGGGGTGACGGTATATCCAATAGAGTCATGAAAATGCTCCCGGAGCATCTAGTTAAAATTCTCGCTGACATCTTCAATGCAGCGTTCCAAAACAGCCTCTTTCCAGACGTCTGGAAAGAGGCGGTTGTGATAGGTATTCACAAGCCGGGGAAACCCGCTTTCGAACCCTCCTCTTACCGTCCCATCAGTTTACTCAGCGCTCTGGGTAAACTCTACGAGCGAATCGTCCTCGATCGCATCAAGATAGTCGCCCACCTTCACCATCTGCTCCCTCCAGAGCAGTTTGGTTTTCGTAGTAGGCACAGTTGCGTGAATCAGATCCTCCGCATCACGGAGCATGTCCACGACAACTTTAGGCGCGGAAACCCTACCGGTGCTCTTTTCTTTGATATTGAAAAAGCATTCGACAAAGTGTGGCACAACGGCTTGCTCTACAAGTTGTATACCTTCAATGTGCCCACACAGCTCGTGCACATCATACGAGAATTTTTGTCGAATCGCGGTTTCAAATATCGCGTGGAGGGAACTCTTTCCTCCCGACACACCATCACTGCCGGAGTCCCGCAAGGCTCCGCTTTGTCCCCTTTTCTTTTCTCGCTATACACAAGCGATATCCCTAAACCGAAAGACGCCCATCTGGCGCTCTTCGCTGACGACACGGCAATCTACGCTTCACGTAGAGACCCGGACAAAGTGATTCGCATTTTGCAAACCGCAGCCGATGAACTCGGTGAGTGGTTCCGCAAATGGCGAATCACTGTCAACCCCGCCAAAAGTCAGGCAATTCTCTTTACCAAGAGAATTTTCACCCAAAAGCCTAACGCTTCAGTCACCATGGCCAATAAGGCTATCCCTTGGACCAACAACGCCAAATATCTAGGAGTCAACCTTGATCGGAGACTGAACTTCATCACTCATGTAAATGCGGTACGCGCGCGAGCCGCAATCGCGTTAGCACGATTACATTTTCTCTTAAACCGTAAGAGCAAGTTGTCAGCCCGCAACAAGATTAGGATCTACACAACGTGTATTAGGCCGATAATGACTTACGCGTCGCCCGTGTTCGCTCACATACCGCCCGCTCGACTTAAGCGTATGCAAGTCCTGCAAAACGTCTTTTTAAGACGAGCGCTTAACGCTCCGTGGTACATACGTAACCACGACCTCCACGTGGACACCAACTTGCCGACCATCAGGCATTTTATGCAGATGGCTAGCAGACGCTACTTCGATCGGGCGGCACACCACCCAAACACGCTTGTCCGTCAAGCGTCAATATACACTCCATTTGACCGTGCGAAATGGAGACGTCCTAGATCCGTTTTGTCAGACCCTGATGACGCCATCACTCTGGCCATTCAACGTAAGATCGAGCATCTTAAATCGCTCCCACACTCCACACGACCGATGTTCCGTCCCCGCCGACGAGGACCACGCCGCGCTCCCAGTAGCAGCCCCCCCGACCCTGTTAACAATTCCGGCCCGCGTGCCGATGACAGAAATGGATAGTTAGGAAAACACGTCCACACTCCCCTAATCGTTGATGTCTTCAACATCACCCTCTCAGTGACCGCCCTGAGCCGAGGTTCGTAACCCGTTAGTGGGTTGCCCTCAGCGTGGTCACCTAACTTTATGGGTTGGGCGCACCTGCGTTCATCCCAACAGACCGGTGTGGCTGAATTTGCCGACTCGGTTAGGCAAGCAGCTGTAGGGCCAAAAAAAAAAAAAAAAAAAATGTAGTTAAGTTAGTATCGAAAAAGTATCGAAAAGAGTATCAAGAATCGTAACAAGGAAAATCGTTGTACAGAAAAAACCTACCCGTAGTTATATTGAAAATACATCTAAATACGAAGATTCTACGGCTTTTATTGGCATTCCCGCCGCGGCAGAAAACTATTAATTCATCGTCTACAACTTCAAAAATTTTAGAAATACTATATTGTGTAATGTTTTAGTGTAGGAGACGCGGTTTTACGTTTCTTTCGGTGAATGAGATTTTCGGTAGCCCATTCACCCCCTCCCCCTCCATTTCCCAATCCCTATTCCGGCCCTTATAGATTGGCAACGCATCCATTATTCTTTTTGTGTCTTGGTTGTGTGGGCAGTGGAGATCACTTACCATAAAGTGACCCATCTGCTCGTTTGCCAGTGTCTGCTATAAAAATAAATATATTTTTAATCTATATTCTTTATTTACAGATTACGTGTATTCTCACGTGCTTGGCCCTAGACGTTCAGCGAACTGTTAAAGAATTAGCGACCTGCGGCCTGAGCAGGAAAATTTCTGACAACCGTAAATGTATTCAAACTCGATGCGCGTCTATGAAATTTGTATGAAATATTAACCAAACGTCATCAGTGCGCAGCGAACTCGAATACATTTACATTTACATTAGTTTTTCGTGCTCGGGCTACTGAAGACATCTCAGATCTTTGTTATAAACTAAGCTAACTAGCTACTTGGTTTGATGTGAAATGAAAACGAATGAATATGATTTTAATGTTACCTCTATTGGTGAGTTCATTATTATTATAGTAGCTGCAACCTGCGATTTTATTTCTTAAGTCTTTTTTAGGATAGCATTATTCCTTATAAAACTATCTCCTATAGTCCGATTGCTAATTAAACGGAGTAAACTGACAGATCGAAATCTCACTTCCCAAAATAATGTTGCTTACTCTCAAAACATAGTGATTGATCTTGTTCAATTTTTGTCATTCAAAGAAACAATAACTCAACACTAGCTTGCAAAATTATAATTTTATTGCGTATTTTTAGAAATTTCAGCTTAACCCTTCGACTAAATATCTGTGTAAATAATTTTGCGTAAATAATCACGACAGATACGCGAAATGATAACAATGAAAATTACAATAATATTTGAGAAAAATTACGTTCCGCACATTCATAGCTTTTGTAAGTTTTGTTTATAATGAACCATGGCTATAATACCAGTAGATATGCCATAATTTTGCATGCAGTAATTTACTATGACTATAATTCA
This sequence comes from Clanis bilineata, assembly GCA_036417725.1. Lineage (NCBI taxonomy): Eukaryota > Metazoa > Arthropoda > Insecta > Lepidoptera > Sphingidae > Clanis > Clanis bilineata. The sequence goes on from CM071165.1 coordinate 2,536,347, forward strand.
GTAGACCTGCAGTACTAATCATACATTAAGCAGGAATTAGGACTTTGAGTTGGACCTAAGAAAATGAAAGAATGAATGCTCATTGAATTGAAATGTTTAAATAATCTTGATCTTTTTACCGCAGCACTATTTAAATTTCATGAAAAAGTGGCAACATTCGAAATGTCAATTTACTCCGTTTAATTAAAAATCCTACTGTAGTGAATTTTCGTCAAAATCGGTCCAGCCGTTTCGGAGATTAGCCAGAGCAGGCGTGACTCTTGACTCTCGATCTGAATTTGAGTTCGATTCGACTTCATTTATTGACTTAGAATTCCACCGAAATCTAGTTAAAAAGTGCACTAATGTCACTTTAAAAATTACCAAATGACAAGTTTTCGAATCTATTGCGACATTAGCGCACTTTTAACTCGATTTCATTAAGTGACGTTCTGGAACATAATTTTAGCTGAGAATCATCAGCATTTTAGCTGAGATGGGACCTTTTGCGGCCTCACACAACTGATCTTTGGGGCACCTTGTCCCTATGTATTATACTTATACTTATTCTGTCTTGCTTTACACTCTCATATGTGTGTTAGTAGTTTATTTAAGTATAACTTTTAGCATAGCATCTCTGTATATTGTGTGAGAGATCGCAATAAATTTCTTTTCTTTCTTTCTTTCTAATGTAACTTGTCATTTGGTTATTTTTAACGTGACATTAGTGCAATTTTTATCTCGATTTCGGTGGAATTTTAAGTCAATAAATGAAACCGAATCGTAATAAAAATCGAATCGAGTGACAAAAGTTACCCTACATGCATATTTACTAGACTATTTTTATCCGAGCACGGTGAACTATCGTACACTGATGGTAAGCGGAGTGCAGTCCACAACCAGCGACCACAAACAATGGGTTTGTCAGTGGTCATCAGAATCATGCCGGACAATTTATGCTTCTTCATACTCCTAATCCGAAGAGGGCAGAAACAAATCGAGACAGTCCATAGCAACACTAGACATATCTGTCCCAAACAACTATGAAGTCCTGCCGCAAGCCTCAAAAGAGAACCTTATGCCAGGATCCGCCTTCTCACTCAACCGCTTCCATTTCGCCTGGTCTTGAGCATCCCCAGAGAGACCATTGGCTCGCATGTAGAATCTTCAAAATGTCCAGTGGTTTTTACACATACATCACATAAGCTCACGCATGTATCCCCGAAGGGGTAGGCAGAGGCGCACTAGCGAACTAGAACACCCACATTTCGCCGAGCTTAGTTCCATTCCAGATGTGATAGGGGGCGAGCCTATCGCCATATCGGGCACAAATTCCAGACTCCGGGCTGATATGGAAAAATCCAATATCACTTTGCCCGACCCGGGGATCGAACCCGAGACCTCAGAACCGTAGTCGTACGAAATACCACCACGCCACCGAGGCAGTCTTGAGATGATATGGTTTTTACCATATCATCTTAAGCGACAACCTTGCGATTTATCTGTTAAGAAAACAGACGAATTGAGGAACATCTCCGTTTTTGGGAGTCGGTCCAAATAATTAATATCAATTAATGTATTTTCCACAGGTAATAAATAAGCTGTTTGCAACGTTGCGTCAGAAATCAAACGATTGAAATAAATAATTTGAACAATTATTTTTTTAGTTTTATATTTAATTTTTTTTGTATCAAAGACTGGTAAACGAGCAGATGAGTCACCTGATGGTAAGTGATCTCCACCGCCCATAGACACCGACACACAAAGAATCATGGATGGGTTGCCAACCTAAAAGGAGGGAAATAGTGATTGGAAAAGGCAGGGGGGGCATTGGGTCACCGGAAATCTCACTCACCGAACGAGCTGCCACTTTACGTCGCTTTTCTGTGAGACAGTGGTATCAAACCGGTCGAGCCGGCCCATTCGTGCTGTAGACGTAACTGTCTACAGCGTGGCTCTACCACTCAAGTCACACGGGTGATCTAGGTCGCTACTTCGCCTCTGCGTACCCCTGTGGAATACAGGAGTGCTTGTGTTGTACAAACATCCCTACCTACCCTTATCCCAACTGAATGTGGGTTTTTTTTTTTTATAGCAGAGACTGGCAAACGAACAGATGGGTCACCTGATGGTAAGTGATCTCCACCGCCCATAGACACCCAAGACACAATAAGAATCATGGGTGCGTTGCCTAAAAGGAGGGAATGGAAGGGGAGGGAATAGGGATTAGGAAAGAGGGGGGGGGGGAAATGGGCCACCGGATATCTCACTCACCGAACGAAACGCGACAGCAAGCTGCCACTTTACGTCGGTTTCCTGTGAGACAGTGGTATCCAACCGGTCAAGCCGGCCCTTTCGTGCTGTAGACGTAACAGTCTTAAGTCTACAGCGTGGCTCTACCACTCATGGATCCCTGTAACACACTTTTTCAAGTATGTTGCAGAAATGATTTGGCTTAATTACGACCGGTTATCTGTTTGACCTCAATCCTGTCCAAAAGTGTTACAAAAACACCCTGCCCGACATAAGAAACGAAAGCAGAATCTTCTGGTCCACACCCATCGATATATTATTTACCTAGATACACAGTTGACGCTCGGAAAATGGGACAGCAAAGGAGTGCTTAAGCACTCGTTTTGCATACAGTCCGACGCCGATGGAATTCTAAATTTCAAAATTCAAATTTAAGAACGCTTGCTCATTTCGTTTAAAAAGCTACTTTATTAGACGTGCATAGGGTTATATTTGTGTTGATTTAATTATAACTTGTGATCTTTTTCTTTGTTTTATTCCTGAGACCACTTTTTAGGAGGATATTTGTAAAGAACTGTGCATCTAGGGTATATTATATTGATGTCCACACCCCATAACGCAGCCTGCCAGCCATACATTATCGTCAGCCAGGACATTCGCTGCTGGATAGGCCTTCCCCAAAGATTTCCAGATCAACCTGTTGGAAGCGGCCTGCATACGACGACTTCCTGCGTCTTTATATATGTGTAGCAAACATATATACCAATTATATATACCGAAGCCATACATACAGAGGCTAATTAAGCATGTATGTTTATTTATAGCAAAGACTGGCAAATTATTTTGTATTCTTAAAATTCTAATTTAAATACTAATCGAACAATATAACAAGTATGATAATTCTTAAACTCATAAATGAACTTCATTTCGTTCTCCTGAAAACCTCAGTTTTTCATGTCGCTTTGTACGTAGGGACCGTCGAAATATTTTACGAAGTTGCTAGCGAGTAATGTCAAAAAACCTCATGGTTGGCCTACTGGGGGCTGACTATTGACACTCGATTCGAATTTGTCTTCGATTCGACTTCATGTGCCTTAAAATTCCACCGAAATAGTCAAAAAGTGCGCTCTTGGACTCTCGTCTCTTGACGCTCGATTCGAATTTGACTTCGATTCGACTTCATTTCATCATCATCATCATCATCATCAGCCATAGGACGTCCACTGCTGAACATAGGCCTCCCCCAAAGATTTCCAGATCGACCTGTTAGAAGCGGCCTGCATCCAGCGACTTCCTGCGACCTTTATTAGATCGTCGGTCGTCGACTTTATTTAGTGACATAAAATTCTACCGAAATAGAGTTAAAAAGTGCGCTCTTCGACTCTCGTCTCTTGACGCTCGATTCGATTCGATTCGACTTCGATTCGACTTCATTTAGTGACTTACAATTCCACCGAAATAGAGTAAAAAAGTGCGCTCTTCGACTCTCGTCTCTTGACGCTCGATTCGATTCGATTCGATTCGACTTCATTTAGTGACTTAAAATTCCACCGAAATAGAGTCAAAACGCGCTCTTGGACTCTCGTCTCTTGACGCTCGATTCGAATTAGACTTCGATTCGGTTTCAATTATTGATTTAAAATTCCACAGAACAAGTTAAAAAGTGCACTAATGTTTCATTAGATTCGAGAACCTGTGATTTTGGCTTTGCAGTCTTCATTGTCTGACCCGTAACAAGACTGCAAAGCCTTCGAAACGTCGGGAATAATAATTAAAACCTAATCGTGATAGAATCCGTAAAAATAGTTTTATTTCAAATCGAGTGTCAACAGTCCCCTGATTGTATAATTATAATAAACCTATTTTTAATTATTGCATCAACAAGGATAATCGGTTTTGTTTCCTTCCTGACTAATCCATTGTTTGAAACAATTTATGAGTTTTTTTCCTACACCTAAAAATGACTAGTAAACGAACAAAGCCAATTTACACGGTTACTCTTCGCAGTAGTTTTTGTTATTTTACCGCGATTTGTTTTTATTATTGTTTAGTAACGCTGTCCGCTACGACGGGACTTAAAAAAGCGATAAATCCGTAAAAACTAGTTTTATTTATACGTAAAATTCGCGTTCATTGAAATCATTCGTGAGTAATCAGTGTCGTTTTTAAAATGTGTACAAAATACCTATATTTTTTGTGTTATTGCCTGTTTGAAGACTTCATTCTTGGAGGTATTATAGCTTTATTAATACAAAAGTTTTAAATTCATTATTATGTATGTTAGTTTTCCAAAAACGGAAGGGTCTCCATTCGTCTGTATTTTAATTTTTAATTTTTAAAACACACAACAGGTTTACATAATGATTTCTTCATTGATTCATTGAAATTAAACTATTTTTACGGATTCTATCACGATTTGACCTGACCCGTGACCTCGAAGGCTGCAAAGCTTTCGAAACGTCGGGCATAAAAAATAAAACCAAATCGTGATAGAATCCGTAAAAATAGTTTAATTTCAACAAAACAGGTTACAATCAAGTATAGGTAAAATAGCTACAAACAAGGTTTTTTAACATAATTATTACCTTTATCGACCGACTTCCAAAAAGGAGGAGGTCCTCAATTCGACGGTTTTTTTAAATTTCTTTTTTATGTATGTTACGCGATATCTCCGCCAAATGTGGACCGATTTTCAAAATTTTTTTTGTGTTCGATAGAGCTTATTTCAAGAGTGATCCCACATAAATTTGGTAACGATCAGATCAAGTTGGAGAACGACTCTTACCGCCGAATGCTCGTTCACTTAAAATCGCCTTGTTATTTAAGGCCGCCTTATCTGGCAAAATTGTATAGCGAAAATCTAAGGTTAGAAGCCGTTAAAGTTAAGTAGCGTTTGACCATTCGGGCGTTAGAGTCAGCTCTATCCCACACAAAAATAATCCGGAAAATCTGTAGTGTTATTCCGAAAGTTTCTTGTAGTTCTTGATACACGAAACAAGACTCGTATCTTACTGTGGGGTCAGGACTATGTGTGTGACTGTTGGGTTTTATTTATTTTAATACACAACAAAACTCGTATCTTACTGTGGGGTCAGGACTATGTGTGTGACTGTTGGGTTTTATTTATTTTAATACACAACAAAACTCGTATCTTACTGTGGGGTCAGGACTATGTGTGTGACTGTTGGGTTTTATTTATTTTAATACACAACAAAACTCGTATCTTACTGTGGGGTCAGGACTATGTGTGTGACTGTTGGGTGTTATTTATGTTAATACACAACAAAACTCGTGTCTTACTGTGGGGTCAGGACTATGTGTGTGAGTGTTGAGTGTTATTTGTGTTGATACACGACACAAGACTCGTATCTTACTGTGGGGTCAGGACTATGTGTGTGACTGTTGGGTGTTATTTATGTTGATACACAACAAAACTCGTTTCTTACTGTAGGGTTAGGACTATGTGTGTGACTGTTGGGTGTTATTTATGTTAATACAGAACAAAACTCGTTTCTTACAGAAGACTCGTATCGTGTGTGATAGTGATTTGTTTCTTTTCAGATGTGGGGTTGTTTCTAACTGTGTATGTTTATGATCACGCTATCAGCGATAACGGTAAGACTATGTGTGTGACTGATGGGTGTTATTTATGTTGATACACAACAAAACTCGTGTCTTACTGTAGGGTTAGGACTATGTGTGTGACTGTTGGGCGTTATTTATGTTAATACACAACAAACTCGTATCTTACTGTAGGGTCAGGACTATGTGTATGACTGTTGGGTGTGATTTATGTTAATACACAACAAAACTCGTGTCTTACTGTGGGTCAGGACTATGTGTGTCTGTTGGATGTTACTTATGTTGATACACGACACAAGACTCGTATCGTGTGTGATTGTGATTTATTTCTTTTCAGAGGCGAGGTTGTCTCTAACTGTGTACATTAATGACCACGCTGTCAGTGATAACGGTAAGGCATTAATAACGTTGTGTTTTTTTCCACTTGCCTTCTTCCCTCAATGTGGGGTCAAACTTATTCAAACATGTTGCAGAAAGACTTCGGTTTAGCCCTGCCCCCTGACTTTTGACATTCGATTCGAATTTGAATTCGATTCGATTTATTTACTTAAAATTCCATAGATAGAAGTGCGCTTATGTTACCTTAGGTTCGAGAACTTGTCATTTGGTAATTTTAACGTGACATTAAAGCAGCGATAGCTCAGTTGGGAATGGTACGGACTGCCGAGACAAGTGTCGGAGGTTCGAGACCAACCCCAAAATGAAGCATACACCTCTGACTTTTCTATGTTAAGTGTATTTTCATTGTGAAATATCGCTTGCTATAACGGTGAAGGAAATCATCGTGAGGAAACCTGCATACCTGAGAATTTCTTCACAGGAATTTCGAAGGTATGTGAAGTCTACCAACCCGCATTAGGCCAGCGTGGTGGACTATGGCCTAACCCCTCTCATTAGTAGAGGAGGCCCGTGCCCAACAGTGGGACAGTAATATTACAGGGCTAATATTATTTTTTTTATTATAACGTGACATTAGTGCACTTTTTAACTTTATTTCGGTGGAATTTGAAGTCACTAAATGAAGGTAAATCGAAGTCAAATTCGAATCCAGGGTGTAAAACCGAAGTCTTGCTGCTTGTCAACAACTAGGGCTCCATTCCCAGACAGACAATCTTAGGCTGATATGTATAGAGCGAACGTCGACTAATTCTGAGGCAAAGAAACGAAATCGGTGAGGATTTGGAATCTTTAAATAGAACTCTGACTTAGTCCGAGACATTTTTTTTTATGGCAGAGATTGGCAAACGAGCAGATGGGTCACCTGTGGTAAGTGATCTCCACCGCCCATAGACACACAAGACACAAAAATAATCATGGGTGAGTTGCCAATCTAAAAGGAGGAATGGAAGGGGAGGGAAGGGGATTGGGAAAGGGAGTGGGGAAATGGGCCACCGGAAATCTCACTCACCGAACGAAACGCGACAACTAAGCTGCCATTTTACGTCGGTTTTTTGTGAGACAGTGGTCGAGCCGGCCCATCGTGCTATAGACGTTACTGTCTACAGCGTGGCTCTACCACTTGAGACACTTTTTTACAAGAAAATCTTTGCGTAGTCCATCAGTCCGTTTTTCTTGTAAAAAATGGCTCGTACTAAGTTAATGTTCGATTTAAAAAATCCCTCGATGCAACGGTAAAGTGGTGGTATTTCGGTACGACTACGGTTCTGAGGTCTCGGGTTCGATCCCCGGGTCGGGCAAAGTGATATTGGATTTTTCCATATCAGCCCGGAGTCTGGAATTTGTGCCTGATATGGCGATAGGCTCGCCCCCTATCACATCTGGGACGGAACTAAGCTCGGCGAAATGTGGGTGTTCTAGTTCGCTAGTGCGCCTTTGCCTACCCCTCCGGGGATACAAGCGTGAGCTTATGTATGAGTTAAAAAATCCCAAATCCTCACTAAGTTCGTTTCTTATTATAAATAAAGCTATAATAAGGGCAGGTAGAACGAAAGAAAAGTTGAGATGTTAAAATGGTTCCCACGCTTTTGTTTGAAAGCTATAAACAAAAATGCGGAACTGATTTTCATACAGTTTCCACCAATGGACGGAGAAGTTCATGGGGAAGTTTTAGGTGTATAATTTGTGAATCTGCGAGCGAAAAATAGTAAAAAATGTACTTCTTTTTCAGATAACCTCAATAATACCAATACAGTCAGCTATGTTGTCGGGGACAAAATAACATTTTTTTGCGAAGTTAAACCCGGTTTTAATATTTATAAATTGAAATTAATTCATACTCAAGGTAAGTGAGTATTAGCCCTCATTCGCACGAAAGCTTTTTCAACGCGCGTTAAACATCTAGATTAATCTAAGTGCTACAACGCGCCCTAAATTATTTGAAATAAATTTTAATTCAAAAGTTTCGACCGAGTTTCAAAAAAAGAGAAGGCCCTCAATTTTTGTATTTGACAGAGCTTATTCCAAGGGTGGTCCCATATAAATTTAGTCACGATCGGATTTGAACTCGGTCTGTTAAGTTTTTTATGTATGTTACGCGATATCTCCTCCAAATATGGACCGATTTTCAAGTTTCTTTTTCTATTCGATAGAGCTTTTATTCCAAGGGTGGTCCCATATTTGGTCTCGATCGGGAGATTATAAGCACCTGTTGTCTTTCCTTGGGTGAGGCCTATGTTCAGCAGCGGATGTTTTATGGCTGATGATGATGATGATGTCTTTCCAGATGGATATAACTTGACATTTCCAATCAACAATACCATTCAATATGTGTCGTACACAATGACAGCTGATACCTTCGACAATTACTCCCTGGTCGACTGTCATGCAGAGGAGTTTGATGCAATACGTCAAGAGTATTTTCCTCTAAGTACTTCCAAGAAGCTCATCATGACTTCAGGTTTGATTTCTTTATATTCTTTTTATTTTAGAGCATCTACTGGCAAAGGAACAGATGGGTCACGTGATGGTGATCTCCACCGCCCATAGACACCCAAGACACAATAAGAATCATGGGTGCGTTGCCAACCTAAAAAGAGGAAATGGAAAGGAAGGGAAAAGGGATTGGGAAAGGGAAGGGGGAAATAGAACACCGGAAATCTCACTCACCGAACGAAACGTGACAGCAGGCTGCCACTTTAAGTCGGTTTTCTGTGAGACAGTGGTATCAAACTGGTCGAGCCGACCCATTCGTGCTGTAGACGTAACTGTCTACAGCGTGGTTCTAGCACTCTCTCTTAAGGCGCGTCTCCTGCACTTGCCCCCTAAATCTTGACATTCGATTCGAGTTCGATTCTGGAGTCAAAAAACAGTATACGTTATTAATCATTGGAAAAAAAAAGAATGTGACTTCGATTTGACTTCATTCGAGTTAAAAAGCGAGTTAATGTTGCATTGGATTCGAGAACTTGTCATTTGGTAATGTTTAAGGTGACATTAGTGCACTTATTAACTCTATTTCGGTGGAATTTTAAGTCACTAAATTAAATCGAGGTCAAATTCCAATCGAGTGTAAAGAGTAAAAGGTAACACTTAATATATTCTATAATTTCAGGTGGTCATTATTCTACAACAAATGGATCTGGAGATCCTATATATCCTGGGGCTGATGATGATTATGGATCACGTGTTCAATATACTGAAGGGAGCGGATTTAATTATACTTGTGAAGACGCAGGTACGGACCCAAAAATATTTTCATTAATAAACATAACATAAGCTCACGCCTGTTTCCCCGAAGGGGTGGTAGAGGCGCACTAGCGAACTAGAACACCGACATTTTGCCGAGCTTAGTTCCGTCCCAAATGTACACACAACACACAAAGGGCACAAAATCCAGACTCCAGGCTGATATGAAAAATCTAATATCACTTTGCCTGACCCGGGGATCGAACCAGAGACCTCAAGATGCTAGGCATACCGAAATACAATGACGCCACCGAGGAAGCCAATTTTTTCGTTAATTTTATATAATATTTACGTCATATAAAACATAGCAGAGAAAGAAATATTGAAAAAATAATAACGTTACAAACTTTGAAGTTTGGTGTTACCTTCCAACTTTGACAGCCTCCGTGGAGCAGCGGGCGAGTAGCCGGCTGTGAAGCGAGAGGCCGCGGGTTCGATTCCCGCATTGACACAAATGTTTGTGTGGCCCACAGATATTTGTTTCAAGTCTGGGTGTTGTGAGACTGTGCGTCTCTTTTAAGTCTGGGTGTTGTGAAACCGAAAGTCTCCCATAGTCTCTGACACCCACGATACAGGTTATACCTTGTGTGGGGTCAGGACTAGGTGTGTGACTGTTGGATGTATTTATTTATTATTCCAACTGTGGGAAAGAGAAGCATCAGGATATTGACGTCACGGCTATAATGGTACGTGCGTTGGAAAGTGTTAGCAAGATATCCCCACTACTCTTGCTCTATATGAATTACTGCCTCATTTGTCAATAAAACTCGATGCAGTTTTTACAGAAGGGTTTATTTTTTGCCTCGGTGGCGTGGTGGTATTTCGGTACGACTACGGTTCTGAGGTCTCGGGTTCGATCCCCGGGTCGGGCAAAGTGATATTGGATTTTTCCATATCAGCCCGGAGTCTGGAATTTGTGCCCGATATGGCGATAGGCTCGCCCCCTATCACATCTGGGACCGAACTAAGCTCGGCGAAACGTGGGTGTACTAGTTCGCTAGTGCGCCTCTGCCTACCCCTTCGGAGATACAGGCGTGAGCTTATGTTATGTTATGTTTATTTTTTGTTTTATTTGCTATACAAAATGTGTATAAAGATAAACATAGTTAAGTACCCAATTAACTGGAATCATACTACTGGAAAGCCTATATCTAGTGGTAGTATTATAGCTGTGGACGGAAGGCCTTGGGTTCTATTCCCAGGTCGGGCAAGGCGATTTTTAGAAATTGTTCTCCCAGGACCCGCATACCCTTGGCATAACTACGAAAAATACATGTTTACTGAAGCCGATTCCGCCATTTTAGTTTCCTGACCTATTTACATGAAAGTTGTCACTGTGTCATAAGAATTAAATAACGTATAAATATTATATTATAATTATATTTATTGATTTTATTGTAAATAAAATAATATTAGCCCTTTAATATTACTGTCCCACTGCTGGGCACGGGCCTCCTCTACTAATGAGAGAGGTTAGGCCTTAGTCTACCACGCTGGCCTAATGCGGGTTGGTAGACTGCACATACCTTTGAAATTCCTGTAAAGAAATTCTCAGGTATGCAGGTTTCCTCACGATGTTTCCTTCACCGTTGTAGCAAGCGATATTTCACAATGAAAACACACTTAACGTAGAAAAGTCAGAGGCGTATGCTCCATTTTAGGGTTGGTCTCGAACCTCCGACACTTGTCTCGGCAGTCTGTATCATTCCTAACTGAGCTGTCGCTGCTAATGTTAATTGAAATTATTATTTTTTTATAGCAGAGATTGACAAACGAGCAGATGGGTCACCTGATGGTAAGTGATCTCCACCGCCCATAGACACCCAAGACAAAAAAAACATGGATGCGTTGCCAACCTAAAAGGAGGGAATGGAAGGGGATTGGGAAAGGGAGTGGGGAAATGGGCCACCGGAAATCTCACTCACCGAACGAAACGCGACAGCAAGCTGCCACTTTACGTCGGTTTTCTGTGAGACAGTGGTATCTAACCGGTCGAGCCGGCCCATTCGTGCTATAGACGTTACTGTCTACGGCGTGGCTCTACCACCTGGAAATAATACGGTGTTAAATTTCAATTTTTAATTTCGGTGTATGAAAAAGATGCCTAACTGCCATATTAATGGGATCTTTCTTTCGCAAAGTCGCCATTTTGCTTTCTGTCTGTACATTAAGCATGCTTCAATTTCGTAGATATGCCTAGTCCTCTTATTATTCTTATTGATGCATCGATACATTGAAATAAAACTTCTTCGTGGTCACGGTGGTCAGTCCGACCCGTGACCACGAAGACTGCAAAGGTTTCGAAACCACAAAAAATTTAAACAAATCGTGATAGAATCCGTAAAAATACTTTTATTGCAATGTATAAGGGGGCGTCCATAAATTACGTGAGGTGTTTTTTAAATTCTCTGCCCCTCCCTCCCCCCCTGGTGAGATGTCGTGAGATTTTATTCAACCCCCTCCCCCATCCCCCAATCTCACGTGAGATTTTTCAAAATGTGAGTTTCTTACGTAAACTCATGTACAATCTGGATGAAATGGACCAAAATAGTATATTTTTTTTTTGTTTCAATCAGAAAAAGTTGCGTGATATTTGCCGAGACCCCCCCTCTCTCCAACGTAAGATTAGATGAGATTTGACTCGACCCCCTCCCCCCCTTATACACCTCACGTAATTTATGGACGCCCCCTAACAGTAAACTTAAAAAATCAGCATAGATACATGTGGGAAATATTCGATATAGGCCGAAGTAAACAAATGATTTCTTCTCTAAATCTTGCTTTTATTATTAACACTTTTTACGTCTTCCATAAAACACTTTCGTCCTGTCGCCCTTTCACACTATCTAATATTCCCTAACTTCCGTAATCATACCTCAAGCCTCCATTCACTCGCTATCTCTTTCCCTCTCCGTGTTCATACTTCATCTCTTTCATTCAGTCACATTCCACATCCATCATTAATCCTTACGTTCCTTTGCACTCATACTTCCATCCTACATACATACGTAAATAGCTTTTGTCTTCAGGACTAAACACAGAGACCAAAATACGTGTGCTAGTCGGTACCAGTTATACTGCACCAGAGAATTTGACCCAAGAGATGTTCATAGCACAATCTGAAAATGGGACTACTTTGTACTGCGAAACCATATATAACTACGGAGTGACCAATAACACAATCATAGATATTATGTCATGGAATTACACGAGGGAAATTAACAACAAGAGAGTTTATTTTTACACGCCAATCGTGGCTCAAAGTAAGTGCATTTTTTTACCGTTTTCAAAAAGGAGAACGTCCTCAATTCGCATGTTTATTTAATGTATGTTACGCGATATCTCCGCCGAATGTGGACCGATTTTCAAAATTCTTTTTGTGTTCGATAGAGCTGTTTCAAGGGTGGTCCCATTTAAATTGGTCAATGGGATTTGAAGTCGATCTGTTAAGTTTTTAAACTGGTAGATTATATAGCAGAAGTTGCAAACGAGCACCTCTTGACTTATGACACGATTCGACTTTGATACGGTTTCATTTATCGACTGACTTCCCAAAAAGGAGGTCCTCAATTCGTCTGTATTTTTTATGTATGTTACTCGATATCTCCGCCAAATGTGGACCGATTTTCAAAATTCTTTTTGTGTTCGATAGAGCTTATTTCAAGGATGGTCCCATATAAATTAAGTCGGACCGTTAAGTTTTTAAACTTGTGATTATTGACTTAAAATTCCACCGAAATCGAGTTGAAACGTGCGCTAATGTTGCATTAGATCCGAGAACTTGTCATTTGGTAATTTTTAACGTAACATTAGTGCACTTTTTAACTCTATTTCGGTGGAATATAAAGTCAGTAAATGAAGTCGACCGACAAGGTGGACCGACGACCTGATGAAGGTCGCAGGAAGTCGCTGGATGCAGGCCGCTTCCAACAGGTCGATCTGGAAATCTTTGGGGGAGGCCTATGTTCAGCAGTGGACGTTTTATGGCTGATGATGATGATGGTGAAGGGCAGGTAAAAAGAAAAGAAAACCCTTCTGTGATATATGTATAACGGCGGTAGTTTCTTGGCATGGAACAAATGACAAGCAATGGCCTCTTCTCGCTCAATACAGTTTTGAAAGTAACGGCTGTGTTTCATTGTGCTCCTCGAAATAATTAGTTATTACCATCAATATAATATACCCTAGATGCACAGTTCGTTGTAAATATTCTCATAAAAAGTGGTCTCAGGAATAAAACAAACAAAAAGATCACAAGTTCTAATTAAATCAACACAAATATAACCCTATGCACGTGTTATAAAGTAGCTTTTAAAACGAAATGAGCAAGCGTTCTTAAATTTGAAATTTAGAATTCTATCGGCGTCCGACTGTAGGAAAAAAGAAGTGCTTAAGCACTCCTTTGCTGTCCCATTTTCCGAGCGTCAACTGTGCATCTAGGTAAATAATATATCAATGGTTATTACACTCTCTAATCGGACTTATCACCTTCGTAACATATTGCAGGTTTGTCACGCTACACAAGCATTGCTATAGGTATGGGTGTACTGATATGTCTCATTCTATCTGTACTTATGAGTTTGCTGTATAAAAGGTACAGGAAAATGAAGGAAAGGTCCGCTGACGTCATGGCGTCAAACCAAAATGGTGGAGTTCGTGTAAGTACATACATACATAGATTGGCGCCTTTTTCCCATAGGGGAAGGCAGAGACAACGGATTTACAACGGGGGTATCCCTGTGTCTGCATCGGTCATCCGCCTGTCTTGTCGCAATCCCCTCGATTTGCTTCTTCCCTCTTCGGATTCGGAGTGTGAAGAAGCATAAATAGGCCGGCATGATTCTGACGACCACTCATAAACACAGTGTTTGTCAGCGGTAGCTAGTTATTTTGGACTATACTCTTACCATCAGGTGCAGTGTAGTCACTTCGCCGTGCCGGGATAAAAAAAAAATCCACTTGCTACGATCCTTACACACCTCTTTCGCCTCATTCAGTATCATTACATTCTTCATGCATGATCGTAGGGTACTTTTAATTTGTCCTTTCTCGAGTATTTCTCTGACTTGGTTAGAGAATTTTCGATGAGGTCTTCCCCTTCCAACTCTACCATTCACACTTGCCATATATATTCGCTTTGTCAACCTCCTTTTTTCATCCTTTCTAATATGCCAAACCACCGTTTATTTTCTCAATCCTAGTTATTATTTCCTCTTTCAAACCACACCGCTCTCTCACCACACTATTTCTTACACTATCTCTCAGTCACACCACACATACTCCTTAAACACTTCATTTCTACTGCATTTATTCTACTTTCATTATTTTTCTGCCACACCCAACTTTCACTTCCATACATTCGCGTAAGTCATTCGAAATATCTATTTTCGACCGATTTTCAAAGAAGTGGTATTGGATTTGCGAGTGACTTCCAAAAAGTAGGAGGTCCTCAATTCTTCGTTTTTTTTATGTATGTTACGCGATATCTCCGCCAAATGTGGACCGATTTTCAAAATTATTCTTGTATTGGATAGAGCTTATTTCAAGAGTGGTCTCATATAAATTTGGTAACGATCGGATCAATGGAAGTCGGTCATTTATTCCATATCAGCCCGGAGTCTGGAATTTGTGCTTGATATGGCAATAGGCTCGCCCCTTATCACATCTGGGACGGAACTAAGCTCAGCGAAATGTGAGTTCTAGTTCGCTAGTACGCCTCTGCTTACTCCATCAGGGATACAGGCGTGACTTATGTATGTTTATTTTGTTTCAGGCTATTCCTAATCAAGTGATCTACGCTGATTTAGAACTACTTCAATCTGCTCCCAGAGTTGCTGCGATAAGGGGTGATGATAATTCCCCATATGCAGAGGTTGTGGGGTTCCTTGGAAGAAAATAACTAGTTCTTAGGATGAAAACCATAACCAGTACATTCTAGGACGGATATAAGTAGAGTTTCCAAGTACTATTGGCAAGAGTAGGAATTACAGTTAGAGCAGTGTGAAAACTGACTGCCTCAGTGGCGTGGTGGTATTTCGGTACGACTACGGTTCTGAGGTCTCGGGTTCGATCCCCGGGTCGGGCAAAGTGATATTGGATTTTTCCATATCAGCCCGGAGTCTGGAATTTGTGCCCGATATGGCGATAGGCTCGCCCCCTATCACATCTGGGACTGAACTAAGCTCGGCGAAATGTGGGTGTTCTAGTTCGCTAGTGCACCTCTGCCTACCCCTTCGGGGATACAGGCGTGAGCTTATGTATGTATGTATGCAGTGTGAAAAACTAGCGATCAATGTGACTAGAATCATGCCAAACTCCGAAGAAGCAAATAGGCTACCGATAGGGAAGTTCAAGGCTTATGACCATGGCTTATATCAGATACTAGGATATGATCTCCAACCACCGTAACAACGTCAGTTGGCAAGAGTTGAAATTGTAGTTTTGTATCAGTCCGGAGTCTGGAATTTGTGCCCGATATGGCGATAGGCTCGCCCCCTATCACATCTGAGATGGAACTAAGCTCGGCAAAATGTGGGCGTTCTTAGTTGGCTAGTGCGCCTCTGCCTACCCTTTCGGGGATACAGGCGTGAGATTGTGTTATTTTATGTATGTTATGTAAATGTGGCATCAATCCGCATTAGGCCAGCGTGGTAGACTAAGGCCTAACCCCTCTCATTAGTAGAGGAGGCCCGTGCCCAGCAGTGAGACAGTAATATTACAGGGCTAATATTATTATTAATGTTATTAAATGAGGCCATTCGTAGCATCGTGGTTGCTTAAGCCTACCTCTTGATGGATTGGATAGATGGAGGCCGGCATGATTCTGACGACCACTGAGAAACTAATTGTTTGTCAGTGGTCGCTAGTTTTTTTTGGACTGCACTACGCTTACCATCAGCAGATCGATTCTCTAAGAAACGCCACAACGTTGCGATCGACGACGAGCTCGCGCAGTGCACATCGTTGAGATCGACGGAGCGTTCAGCGTCGTTAGGTCTTAGAGAATGCCATTTTCCATACATTTATGTCAAACGCCTCGCTCGAGAGCTAGTTCGCATAAGCGCCGTCATCACGCATAGCGCTATTGCGTGCGATTTGTACCTTGCTGAATACAAAAATGACAACATCGTTGCCGCAACGATGTTTTCACAAATGAAACCTTAGAGAATTGATCTACAGGTGCAGTGTAGTCACTTTGCCGTGATAAAAAAATGACATGATTGAGCTTAATATGCGCGTTAATAATAAACTATGTTAAAATGTCCAAATATTTAGACCTGGCACATGAGGTTACTCGCATGTGGGATGTGGATTCAACAATCATTGTTCCGATAGTCATTTCTGCCCATGGTTTAATACCACTGAGCCTCGACCAACACCTCAAGAGGCTCTCGGTTGGTGTTTGGATCAAGAGCCAAATGCAGAAGGCAGTATTACTGGATACGGCACGAATTGTGAGGAGGTTCCTTACTCTGGGGTCCTAACCGCCGGTGGCTTGGGTCCCGAGCCTCGCCACCGGAGGGGAATATTTTTATATTTTTAAATGTATTTATTTTTCTAGCATATATTTAAAAATGTAGAAAAAACTTTTAAAAATAAAGAGTACTGTACAACTATGTTATATTTTTTCTTTATTTATGTCCGAAAATCTATGTAGTAAATACTAGAAAATAAAGTTAATATTAAATTGATAAAGGTCGCAGGAGGTCGCTGGTGTGGCCGCTTCTAACAGGTCGATCTGGAAATCTTTAGAGGAGGCCAAAGAGATTTGGGGAGGCCTATATTCAGCAGTGGACGTCCTGTGGCTGATGATAATGAAAGTTAATATTATTGACAATAAACATAAACATGTTTATTAAATTATAATAAATGTCAATAAAGTTAACGAAAATTTCAATAAACAATGAACATTGAGCTGTTGAGTGAGTTTTGTTTGGTATTGTTGAGTGGTAGAGCCACGCTGTAGACAATAACGTCGTAATAATGGGCCGGCTGGGCGGGTTTGATACCACTGTCTCACAGAAAACCGACGTAAATGGCAGGTTGCTGTCGGGTTTCTTTCAGTGAGTGAGATTTCCGGTGGCCTAATTCGCAATCCCCCCTTTCGCAATCCCTTTTCCCGCCACTTCCATTCCCTTTTTTTAGTTTGGTAACGCACCCATGATTCTTTTTGCGTCTTGGGTGTCTATGGGCGGTGAAGATCACTTCATCAGGTGACCCATCTGCTCGTTTCCCAGTCTCTGCTATAAAAAAAAAGTTTTTTTTACTGTTTAATTTTACACCCAAAATCCTATGCATACAAAAAGGCGCGTCTCCTACACCCGTTTTTCGAAACAAAAGACGAAAACACCTACACAAAACAAGTCACTATCTCCTGCTCATAGAACATTGAACCATAGATGAAAATGCGTAGCGAAACTATGTTTTGAATAGGTGCTTTGTCCAAAGACTTCCATGTTTACTACTAGACTGGCTGTTCGGTGCATGGAATGTGCGCATTAAGTCTCTGTTAATCGACCTCAACTCACTATAGAAATCTGTAGCCCGAGCACGAAAAACTAATGTAAATGTAAACTCGCTGCGCACTCATGACATTTAATTAATATTTCATACAAATTTCATAGACGCGCATCGAGCACGAATACATTTACGGTTGTCAGAAATTTTCCTGCTCGGGCTGCTGCTCTTTTCCTTAGCCGAGAAACGTCAAACACTCGCCGTCATAACACAATTTTACTTCGAAACAGCTTGTCTAGTAAATACATAGAAGTCTTTCGCTTTGTATAATGTTTTAGTGCAGGAGACGTGGCTGAACACAAACAAGCGCAGTGAAAAATCAAAGCTGCCCCCTAATTTAATCAATTTGGCTTGTCAAAACAGACCGAGCGCGCGGCGATATTGGAGGCACGCGCCCTTTATCGAACGGGAATGTAGCAATTTGTACTAGAATGTACCAATTACGTATTGTTTGTGTAATTATTGGGGAATTTAATAGTGTACTGGGTTAAATGCGCTTTGGCATCTTTCCGAATAGTATATATGAATATTCCGCAAATTAAATTTTGGCATATAAAATTATAAATATATAAAACACCCAACAGTCACATATATAGTCCTGACCCCACACTAAGATCGAGTCTTGTGTCGTGGATATCAGGAACTACGAGAGACTTTCGGTCTCACAACACCCAGACCCGAAACAAATATCAGTAGGCAATACAAACATTTGTCTCGGTGCGGGGATCGAACCCGCGGCCTCTCGATTCACAGCCGGCTACTCGCCCGCTGCGCCACGGAGGCTATCGCCTTTTGTATCCTCCTTAGTCTAGTGGCAGCATCTAATTTAATTTGCCCGGGAATGGATCCCTCAGAGGGGGTGACGTCAGGCAGGCGCCGGTCATAAAAACATAGTCAAATTCTTTCTGCAACATGCTTGAAAAGCGTGTTGCGCCGACCTCAAATTAGGGTGAGATAAGAGCAGACAGAAAAATTGTGTTAAATGCGCTTTGGCATCCTTCCGAATAAAACAATAATATTAGCCCTGTAATATTACTGTCCCACTGCTGGGCACGGACCTCCTCTACTAATGAGAGGGGTTAGGCCTTAGTCTACCACGCTGGCCTGATGCGGTTGGTAGACTACGCATACCTTCGAAATTCTTGTTGGATAAATTCTCGGGTATGCAGGTTTCCTCACGATGTTTTCCTTCACCGTTATAGCAAGCGATAATTTACAAATACTCGACTTCAAAATGTATCCGATCGTGACCAAATTTATATGGGACCACCCTTGAAATAAGCTCTATCGAACACAAAAATAATTTTGAAGATCGGTCCACATTTGGCGGAGATATCGCGTAACATACGTAAAAAAATACAGACGAATTGAGGACCTTCTCCTTTTTTCCAGTCGGTCGAAAATAATCACAAGTTTAAAAACTTAACTGACCGACTTCCAATTTTGTGATCGTGACCAAATTTATATGGGACCACCATCGATTTAATATCTACCTAGATGCACAGTTGACGCTCAGAAAATGGGACAGCAAAGGAGTGCTTAAGCACTTCTTTTGCATATATTCGAACGCCGATAGAATTCTAAATTTAAAAATTCAAAATTTAAGAACGCTTGCTCATTTCGTTTAAAACCCAACTTTATAACACGTGCATAGGGTTATATTTGTGTTGATTTAATTAGAACTTGTGATATTTTTCTTTGTTTTATTCCTGAGACTACATTTTAGGAGGATATTTTCAAAGAACTGTGCATCTAGGGTATATTATATTGATGGGGACCCCCCTTGAAATAAGCTCTATCGAACACAAAAAAGAATTTTGAATCGATTGATGGGTTCACATTTGGCGGAGATATCGGGGAACAAACATAAAAAGTACAGACGAATTGAGGACACATAAGCTCACTGTATCCCCGAAGGGGTAGGCAGAGGCGCACTAGCGAACTAGAACACCCATTTCGCCGAGCTTAGTTCCGTCCCAGATGTGGTAGGGGGCGACCTCCTCCTTTTTTGAAGTCGGACGAAATTTAAACCCCGTTTCGACTATCTCAGATCAGTAACATGTAAGCATTTTGAGAGTGCGGCAATTGACCACGTCCCGGCACTGCAATTAGCGACGCCGGCGCTTCAAGAGACAAGAGCTTCTGATCGATGATACAACACGCTTTGTGGGGAAAATATTGTGCTTGGGAAATTGAGTGGGGAAACGTGGGAATCTTTGAGTAGCCTGTGCTGTGAAGCGAGGCTGGTTCGATTCCCGCACCGAGAAATGTTCGTGTGGCAGATGTTTGTTTCGTGTGTGTAAGATCGAAAGTGTCATGTTTCTGATATGGTAGTTTGAGTGGTAGAGCCAATAACAATTGATATTTGTTAAAACATCTGGTTATCAGATAAGTGAAGGTAGATTGACCACGGTATCTTAGACCTCTAGTGAAAAAATGTCATCGCTCATAGTCGAGCTACAATAAAATTATTAATACTGTATTATTTTATATTTAGCTTATACTATACACTATTTTTTTTTTGTTGTCGCGGGGAAAGCGTTTTAACGCTACAGCCACGTCTGGGGGGAGACGTGTCGGTTATGTCGGGTTCGCCGGTCTTACGACCCAACGTTGAGCCGCCCGGGAGAGATGGAAATCATCCGAGCGACCGTTGGGCCGAGTCCCTAACACTATGTACACCCTACACCGACAATACCGATTAAAACCCCGCGGTGGCCCTCTTCGGCGCATTGGAACGGCCCCGGTTTCCCTAGGCGAGAAGCGCCCAGGCTTCAACCGGGACCGTCCCTGCATACTATACTATAACTTTAGCTTATAGCTAATTAGTCTTGCTCCCATACACGAAATGAACGAACTAGTTCCCACTTCCTAGATTTCTCGCTCTTTAATTCGTCATACCTATTACCTATTAGCTAAATACCATAGACGAAATGAACGAACTAGTTTCCAGTTCCCACTTCCTAGATTTCTCGCTCTTTATTCTTTAATTCGTCATACCTATTACCTAAATAGCTAATTAGCTATGCTTTAATAAAAGCCAAATTGTTTTATAAAGCTGATTAATGCCTCGCACACGATGACGTGGGAGACACTTTTCAAAAATGCCTGATGGTAAGTAGGTCATATAGACCTAAGCAGAACGTTTCTTCCTCTCAAGAGTATACATACTAAGGACGTCGTGTGAACCATATCGCGATGTATATTTGAAGTGGCGCCATCTGTTGACTGGTTCCGTCAACTTGTCACTAAAGAATTTATTTCAAACATTAGTGTCGATTCAAATTTTAGTGTCATTAAATTAAAATCAAACTAAACTTAATTCGAGTCTTTTAAGGTGGTCAAGTTTTAATTCAAGACACTTTTAAGATACTTTTTTATTGTCTGGGAGTCTGGCAAATGGGTCGAGCAAATGGGTCGCCTGATGGCAAGTGATCTCCACCTCCCATAGACACCCAAGACACAAAAAGATTCACGAGAGCGTTGCCAACCTAAAAGGAGCGAGGGATTAGGAAAGGGAGGAGGGAATTGGGTCACCGGAAATCTCACTCTCCGAACAGCCACTTTACGTCGTTCTGTGAGGAAGTGGTATCAAAGTGGGGGCGGACTCTTGTCTTGACACTCGATTCGAATTTGAATTCGATTCCATTTCATTTAGTGACTTAAAATTCCACCAAAATAGAGTTAAAAAGTGCTCTAATGTGACGTTAAAAATTACCAAATGACAAGTTCTCGAATCGAATGCAACATTAGCGCACTATTTAACTCGACTTATATGGAATCGATTTCGGTGGAATTTTAAGTCAATAAACTTCTTTCGACTCGACTCGACTCGAATTTTTCGTTAAGTAATCGCCCGAATGGTCAAACGGTACTCAACTTTAACGGCTTCTTACATTGATTTTCGCGATACAATTTTGACAGATAAGGCGGCGTTAAACGACATCAGGCTACCTTAAGTGCATGAGCATTCGGCGGTATGTCTGGTATATTACAGTATTAAATGATTTAATGGTAAAGCCACACTGTAGACAGTAATGTCTACAGCACGAAAGGGCCGGCTCAACCGGGTAGATACCACTGTCTTACAGAAAACTGACGTAGAGGGGTACCTCGCTGTGGCGGTTCGTTCGGTGAATAAGATTTCCGGTGGCCCAATTCCCCCCACCCTTTCCCAATCTCTATTCCCGTCCTTTTCCGATGCCAACGCACCATGATACATTTGTAACACTATAAGGTGACTCACTTGCTCGTTTGATAGCAAATATTATAAAAATAATCAAATTTAAAAACTTTCAGACCGACTACAAAATTTATCCGATCATGACAACATTTATATGGGACCATCTTTGGAATAAGAAACATAACATAACATAAGCTCACGCCTGTATCCCCGAAGGGGTAGGCAGAGGCGCACTAGCGAACTAGAACACCCACATTTCGCCGAGCTTAGTTCCGTCCCAAATGTGATAGGGGGCGAGCCTATCTCCATATCGGGCACAAATTCCAGACTCCGGGCTGATATTGAAAAATCCAATGTCACTTTGCCCGACCCGGGGATCGAACCCGAGACCTCAGAACCGTAGTCGTACCGAAATACCACCACGCCACCGAGGCAGTCAATCTTTGGAATAAGCTCTATCGAATACAAAGATAATCTTGAAATTCGATCCACAATTGATGGAGATATCGGGGAACATTAAAAGAAATACAGACGAACTGAGGACATTCTCCTTTTTTGAAGTCGGTCGAAAAGGAATAGAACCCAAGACTCAATTCACAACCCATATGCTGCCACTAAATCAACAAAGCGACTAACTTTAACAGCTAAAATAATTTCTATGCCTCCCAAATGTTCCCTTCCGAGTGGTAGAGCCATGCTGTAGACAGTAACGTCTATAGCACGAATGGGCCGGCTCGACCGGTTAGATACCACTGTCTCACAGAAAACCGACCTAAAGTGGCAGCTTGTTGTCGCGTTTCGTTCGGTGAGTGAGACTTCCGGTGGCCCACTTCCCCTCTCCTTTTCCCAATCCCCTTCCCTCCCCTTCCATTCCCTCCTTTTAGGTTGGCAACTCACCCATGATTCTTTTTGTGTCTTGGGTGTCTATGGGCGGTGGAGATCACTTACCATCAGGTGACCCATCTGCTCGTTTGCCAATCTCTGCTATAAAAAAAAAAAAATGTAACGTTTAACTCCATCGAAAGCCAGGTCTAAAGCACTAGTCCAAAATAACCGTGGATAGGGATAAAAAACACAAATAGCGAAAAGCGACCCCAAATCTCTGACGATGGGTAATTGGAGCGCGCGGATTGGTTGAGTGTGGGGTAGAGCGCGGCCCGCGTTGTGATTGGTCGGCTGGTGAAGGCCACGCCCCTTACCGGATTAGGGGGTGAGGGCGAGGGGTTCAGTATTCATAGTAGGATGGTCTTGATACTTGTACTAATTTTTGTTTCATGAATTATTTTAAATGACTGACTGCCTCGGTGGTGTAGTTGTATTTTAGTACCCATCCGTACTGAGAACTCGGGTTCGATCCCCGGTTCAGGCAAAGTGATATTGGATTTTCAATATTAGCCCGGAGTCTGGAATTTGTGTCCGATATTGCACGGCACGAACGGGCTGGGACGAAAATGAGATTGATGAAATGTGTGTGTTCTAGTTATCTAGTTCGCCTCTGCCTACCCCTTTGGGGATACAGGCAGGAGTCATGCAACTAGCCTGTGTTAGGTAGTACCCAATTTTGTTGTTAGTTTGTACCCAATGCGGCAATAGACTCTCCTATGACATGAGACAAAAATAAGCTAAACAAGATAACAGCCTTACTCAATGGTTAATATAAAAAAGGTAGATTTTTTTCCCAATTCCTCCTTCCATTCCCTATTTAAGGTTAACGCACCCATGCGACCATGGTTCGTTTGATGTCACGGGTGTCTATAGACGGTGGAGACCACTTATCATCTAGCAGCGATGACGGTTTTTTTTTGCAAATTTCTTTCTTACTTTCTTTCTATTATTTAGCAATCAGCTTCTCTCTCGTTGCTTCACAGACGCTTTTTTATTAGTATTTATTCAACTAAAAAAATATGCAAGTATCAAGACTATACAATCGTGGTATGTCCTATTTTGCATTCAGCGGATGATCTCTGTGCGTTAGAGCATCTTACGCTCCCACTTATGTGTATACACCCTATGATCTGTATACCATATACATTGTACATCTGTATATACCATATACACAATAGCTGTATCTTCATATGCGAGGGGGTACGGGTAACTCAGAAAATCTATTACCACTTATTTTTCATCACTTCTTTTCCTCCTGTAATTATCGCTTCCTATAACAGTGAAGGAAAACATCGTGACGAAACCTGCATACTCGAGAAATTCTCCACAAGAATTTCAAAGGTATGTGAAGTCTACCAACCCGCATTAGGCCAGCGCGGTAAACTAAGGCCTAACCCCTCTCATTGGTAGACGAGGCCCGTGCCCAGCAGTGCGACAGTAATATTATAGGGCTAATATTATTATTTGTTTTCCTCGCTTAAGACGAAGTTTGCTACTATTGATAAGGTAAAGAATTTATATTGGCGAGGAGAGCAGCTGTGATACAAAAGCCCATAACATTAGTGGATTCGCGTCCCGAGACAAATGTACCTCTACATAGGTGTGATCCACAGTTTGTGTTGAAGTTGTTGAAGTTTCTGATACCCATGAACTCAAGAAACTTATTTTAGTGTAGGTTCAGACCTATGTGTACAACTGCTGGAGGTAATAAGCATTCACTTTTATCGTGTTTGGGGTAATTCATAAAATCTTTTACCCCATTTTTTTAGTTTAGAGGCTCATGTTTCTGAGTTCCACTATTTAGATCAATTCTGCTGTTGATAACACGCATGGTCTTGGATATAAATGCAGGTTAATGAGCAAAAGTGTCAAATCGACCATGGTTTGCGCTTTTTAGGATATATAGGATTATTAAGTATCCTATTAATCCTATTAATTCCCGTCGCTTCCCTGTCGGCGTACCTGCCACATCCCGTTCCCTTTCCACGGTCCACAAACCTCTCCATTCCCCTTTCCCCATAGGATCCTATTCTTCTAACTGTATAACCTGCCTACCTGATTCCAAATTCATAGCATTCTATAATATAATAATATTATAAGAAATACTTAAATCTAAATTATGCTTTTTTGACATGTCATAAGTGCTTTTATATGGCTACGTGATACAAAAAAAAAAAAAAAAACCTATGACGGATTAAGTAAAGCGAATATGTTGCTGTTTACACCTTTTTAGTGGTTTTTGCGCTTACCAACGCAGATGGCCTATCTAACGGTAAGTGGGTACCTTTAATGGACAAAGGCAATATCAGTATGTGCAGTTGTATATCCGTAGAAAGGAAATAAATAGAGATTACGATGGGGATGGAGTTTCTGTGCCTGAGAAAAATACTTACTTATGGCTAAAATATTGTAGTAAAAATTGTATGGTGATTATGGGGTATTATCGATTTCTTGTATTTCTTTTGTTATTTATGGTAAAACATTTGTTTTCTGTAAAGCGTGAGGTCCCGTAATTGATCTTAAGATCCCAGAATCGATCTTATACAAGTGATCCGGTTTCGCGAAGGACCAATTTTAAAATAATCTGAACGTCTCATGTGCTATATTCGACAGCCTCCGTGGCGCAGCGGGGGAGCAGCCGGTTGTGAAGCGAGAGACCGCGGGTTTGAACCCCGCACCGAGACAAATATTTGTGAGGCCCACAGATATTTGTTTCGGGTCTGGGTGTTGTGAGACCGAAAGTCTTTCGTAGTTCCTGATTCCCACGACACAAGACTCGATCTTAGTGTGGGGTCAGGCAGGACTATGTCACACACATAGTCCTGCCTGACCCTGGGTGTCTGACTGTTGGGTGTTATTTATTTATTTATAAGTATTTTTAATATTCAACCTATTGAGAGTTGTTTTTCTCTTTTTTACGCTGTCGGCTTTTTTGTTTCTTAATAATTTATTCAACTTGCTATATTTCACAGCTGAGAAAAAAGATCAAAAAGAAACATTAACAAATCATTATTATATACTGCATAATATAATAAATAATAGTTAACAAAATAATTAATCAGACCCATAACCGTTAAAATGTAAAAAAATAATTTTTCATGTATCTAAAAATACCCCAATAATTTCCTACCCCGATAAAATTCAACAAACACACAAACGCGCCCTTAACATCTGACATCCAGTAATCCGCGCGCCACCCCCACCACCCCTCCACGGGGCGGGTCGACCCACCCTCAGTCAGTCGGCCGCTCACAGCAAATCATCTCGTTTCGGGCCAAACAACTGCCGATTAACACATAATCGATTCTCATTTAACGCTGTGTAAACGTTCCGATTTTTGGTGACATCAATTAATAAATCAGTGTTTCAAATTATGGGGTATTGTTTCAAACTGTGTGATTTAGTGATGTTTTTTATAATGTGAAAAACAATTTAAAAAAGTGTGCTTCGGATTTTAATTCAAAAATTAGTGTCAATTTTAAAAGTATTTCAAGTTAATTCTTTATTTAAAAAACAAATCACTTTTTCAAACCATAAAATATTTAAAACATTTTTAAAATTCAGTGTCTGTGAATTCTAGAAGTTCTAAAGTTAAATAGTCCACCAAAACATGCAATTAAAAAAATCGCCGTTCTAAAACCAGGCAAAGGAAATTAAATCATGGAGCATGAGACACGCAGCGACTCACCAACAGACACAAACCGGCAGGAACATTCGAAAACCTCTTTCTTAATCGAAGACATACTTTACAGAGGCCAAGAAAGTAGGTTTAAATCGCCAATGACGGTTGAAAAGAGGTTGGAATATGAGCCTAAACCTTTTTTCTCAGTGCCCAATGCAATAAGGCCGCATCCACAAGCGAGGGAAGGGTCGTACCTTCAAGTTATGGGGGCTTTAGGGGCATATTTACACACGCCAAACACTTACAAGGCTATGGAAGCACCTTATTTTTTATCTCAAGGTAAGTTTCAAAATTGTTATAGCAGCGACTGGCAAACGAGTGCGTGACCTGATGGTAAGTGATCTCCATCGCCCAACTAAAACTAAAAGTAAACTATTGGCAAACTAAAAGTAGGGGAATTGGGCCACCGGAAATCTCACTCACCGAACGCAACAGCGAGATGCCACTTTAAGTCGGTTTTTCTGTGATCCAGCGTATCAAACCGGTCGAGCCGGACCGTTCGTGTTGTAGACTTTACTGTCTACAGCTTGGCTCTACCACTCAAAAATTTCAAAGGATTCCAAAAATCGGAATTTAGAATCGTAATGCATTTTTTTATTCGAGCGCGACAAAATGACTACACTACACCTGACGATAAGTGTAGTCCAAAAAAAACAGTGACTATCAACAAATAATGATTTTATAGTCACTAAAATCATGTCCGCATGCATGGATGCTTTAGGCTTCTTCACACTCCAAAAAGGGAAGAAGCAAATAGAGGGACTTAAGACAGGCGGTTGACCAATGCAGACTCAGGGTTACAAGAATACAAAAAAAGAAAGAAAGAAAAGAAGAAAGTTGGAGAGATCGGATGGCTGATCCTAGACTGTGAGCTTCACAAGCTGTGTCACCGTGACAGATTTTAACATCATGGGCGTTACTTATAAAAATATTTTCGTTTAAGCAGCGATAGTTCAGTTGGGTATGGTACGGACTACCGAGACGAGTGCCGGAGGTTCGAGACCAACCCCAAAATGGGGCGTACACCTCTTTTTCTATGTAAAGTGTGTTTTCTTTGTGAGTTATCGCTTCCAATAACGGTGAAGGAAAACATCGTGAGGAAACCTGCGTACCCGAGAATCTCTCCACGAGAATTTCGAAGGTATGTGAAGTCTACCAACCCGCATTAGGCCAGCGTGGTAGACTAAGGCCTAACCTCTCTCATTAGTAGAGGAGGCCCGTGCCCAGCAGTGGGACAGTAATATTACAGGGCTAATATTATTATTATTTGTTGGTTATCAGGTGTTCCGTACCACGCGTTGTTCACCCCGTCGGATCTCTCTCTATCTGCGTTAAAGCACTGCCGACGAAGGAAAGCCAGAACCGTGTTCTCTGATCCACAACTTACTGGTAAGTTTGGTTAAGGCGAAAGCTTAGCTCGTAGAACTGATAGCCGATGGGGCAGAAAAGTTCTCGAGTGGAGACCACGTACCGGCAAGCGCAGCGTAGGACGTCCACCTACAAGGTGGACCGACGACCTGATAAGGGTCGCAGGAAGTCGCTGGATGCAGGCCGCTTCCAACAGGTCGATCTGGAAATCTTTGGGGGAGGCCTATGTTCAGCAGTGGACGTCCTATGGCTGATGATGATGATGATGATGATGATGAAAGCTCAGAACAGCGAAATTATTTGTTGCGTTTTTTGGTAATTGGGTACTTGACTGTGTTTGATTTTATAGGGAAGTTTCTTTCTACCTGCCTTTATCCCTTAATGTGGGGTCGGCGTAACACACTTTTTCAAGTTGCAGAAAGGATTTGACTTAGTTTTTACGACCAACTGCCTGTCTGACGTCAACCCTCTCTGAGGGATCCAGTCTCAGATAAATTAAATTAGAAAAATCTTTTTGCACGAACCCTGGACCTCCCGATCCACAGCATATATCGACCTATCCAAAGAATAAAGTTACATATGATAGTTAATCGAAATTGCTTTTATATTTTTCTGAGCTTAAATTAACCTATATATTTAACTAATACTAGTATTTTTTTAAATTTATGACATAATAACAAGTTAAATTATGACATAACTTAAAAAAAGATTCACTAGTTAAATATACAGGTCAATAAATAAGCTCAGAAAAATAAGAAAGCAATTTCGATTCATTATCATATGTAACATTATTCTTTGGATAGGTCGATATATGCTGCCACTAGACCAACGAGGCGACCAAACCCCCCTGCGGGCTTAGACAAGTGGCTTATGCCCTAGTCGAATAGAATAAATGTATGGGAATGACATAAGAGGACGCTACATGCGGCGTACTCTTATGTCATTTCCATACATTGATTCTATTTGACTTTTCTATCCGACCAACGCATAAGCCACTTGTCTAAACCCGCTGATCCTTTACTAAACATAAAGCAATATTAACAACTAACTAACTAACTGAACCGCGCAACTTCTTCAATGAATGAATCAATCAAAATTTACTTTATTCCATTGGCATAAAAGGCACTTGGCCCATTACTTATAAAAATATTTAAGCGCGGCTTATCTTTAATCATACGTTGTCCCTTTCATTTTTAAAGAATGTAACGCAGGGAAAAAAGAGACAGGCTATTATAAACAAAAACATAACACATAACATAAGCTCACGCCTGTATCTCCGGAGGGGTAGGCTGAGGCGCCCTAGCGAACTAGAACACCCACATTTCGCCGAGCTTAGTTCCGTCCCAGATGTGATAGGGGGCGAGCCTATTGCCATATCGGGCACAACAAATTCCAGACTCCGGGCTGATATGGAAAAATCAAATATCACTTTGCCCGACCCCGGGATCGAACCCGAGACCTCAGGACGATAGTCGTACCGAAATACAACCACGCCACCAAGGCAGTATAGACAAAAAGTTAAGCGAAAATGTTTTTATGGCACTTGAATTCTGCGTCACATATTCAAAGACTTCTATGTATACTACTAGAGTGGCTGTTCGGTACATAGAATGTGCGCACTAAGTCTCTGTTAATCGACCTCAACTCACTATACAAATCTGCTCTTTTCCTCAGCCGTGAAACGCCAAACACTCGCCGTCATGTGCCACAATTTTACTTCGAAACAGCTTGTCTAGTAAATACATAGAACTCTTTGCACATATGCGTCACTTTAACCGTTTACGCAGCGCACGCAATGGAAGCTCTCGAAAGAAATGTTGCCCGTTATTGCAACATTTTTCATTAATGTTTCGCTCCTATTGGTCATAGCGTGACTATGTCTTCCTCGATAAATGGGCTATCCAATAATAAAGGAAATTTTTCAATTCGGACAAGTAGTTCGCGACATTAGCGCGTTCAATCAAACTTTTTAGCTGTATACTATTAATAAGTAGAGATTTCCATTGCTATTATTTCGCGTGGCTCTCCCACTTAAGATTATGTAACGTATTGCATTTAATAATTAAATAATTATAAGTTTAGAAACTAAATCGACCGACTTCAAAAGTTTATATAACAAAAAATGTATCCGATCATGACCAAATTTATATGGGACTACCCTTGTAATAAGCTCTATCGAACATAAAAAGAAACTTCCAAATCGGCCCACGTTTGGTGGAGATTTCGGGGAACATACATAAAAAATACAGACAAATTGAGGACCTTCTCATTTTTTGAAGTCGGAACGGAGTTAACATTACTATTGTCATATTATTATCTTCTATGGTATCTGTGCCCGATATGGCGATAGGCTCGCCCCCTATCACATCTGGGACGGAACTAAGCTCGGCGAAATGTGGGTGTTCTAGTTCGCTAGTACGCCTCTGCCTACCCCTTCGGGGATACAGGCGTGAGCTTATGTTATGTTGTGTTATGTTATGTTATTATCTTCTATCAGGTCTAGAGAAGCGCTTCGAGACCCAGCGGTATTTGTCAACGCCGGAGAGGGTTGAGCTGGCTGGTGCCCTCAACCTCTCGGAGACGCAAGTGAAGACCTGGTTCCAGAACAGACGCATGAAGCACAAGAAACAGTTGAGGAAACAGCAGCAGCAGCGAGGTAAATATTTGTTTTAAGCGAGTTGAAAATTATTTTTTATGTATGTTACGCGATATCTCCGCCAAATGGTGGACCGATTTTCAAAATTCTTTTTGTGTTCGATAGAGCTTATTTCAAGAGTGGTCCCATATAAATTTGGTCACGATCGGTAAATTGGAAGTCGGTCAGTTAAGTTTTTAAACTTGTGATTATTAACTAATTTTACTTTTGTTTTTCATCGACTTAAAAAAAACGAAGAGGCCCACAATTCGTCTGTATCTTTTGTATATATGTACATACATAGACTCACGCCTTTTTCCCATAGGGGTAGGCAGAGACAACGGATTTCCATTAGCTACGATCCTTACACACCTCTTTCGCCTCATTCAGTCTCATTACATTATTCATGCATGCACGTCGGTTTAGGGTACTTTTAACTTGACCTTTCTCAAGTAAATCTCTGACTTAAATCTATATATGTATATTACGAATATTTATGTATATCTCCGCCAAATGTCATAGTCAATACTTAGCTACATACATAGACTTACGCCTGTTTCCTCGAAGGAGTAGACAGAGACGCACTAGCGAACTAGGACACTCACATTTCACATTTCGTCCCAGATGTGATAGATCAGACTCCAGACACAAATTCCAGACTCCGGGCTGATACTGATAAAAAATTCCGATATCACTCCACCCGGGGACCGAACCCGAGACTTCAGGACCGAGTCGTACCGTGCCATCGCGGCAATCTTGTAAATTAGCTACACATAAGCTCACGCCTGTATCCCCGAAGGGGTAGGTAGAGGCGCACTAGCGAACTAGAACACCCACATTTCGCCGAGCTTAGTTCAGTCCCAGATGTGATAGGGGGCGAGCCTATCGCCATATCGGGCACAAATTCCAGACTCCGGGCTGATATGGAAAAATCCAATATCACTTTGCCCGACCCGGGGATCGAACCCGAGACCTCAGAACCGTAATACCACCACGCCACCGAGGCAGTCAGTTCGAAATCTTAACCTAACACACAACTTCCAAACTTTGGCGCTTTGTTTAAAGTTGAACCAAGTTTCCGATAATTGATTTAATAGTTCGCCAATACCTGGCATAGTTCGGTTCCGTAGGTATCACGGTGAAATTAGGGATCCCTGTTCCGTGGAATCCAAAATTAGTTTAGTAAAGTTCCAAGTTTTGATTTCAAAAATCGGCGGAATACATAACTAGTTCCGTAACGTGATTTCGGCGATATTTTTAACATGATTTTATTGTGTGTGTGTGTTTTTTTATGGCAATTGAAATACATTATGCCAATGTCAAGTTAGGGAAATTGTTTTCCTACATCTAAGTTTTCGCAAGTGCAATGAAGACGGTTGTGTTCTATTTCAAGGCCCTGCTGGAGTTTTGGCGTCAATTCCTTCCAGTTTGATGTTTTTAGACGATTTTCTCGCAGCGGAGGAATCGAACATGGTCGACCCATCCACCCGACAAAAAGCATCCAAAATCACTTATTTCAAAGCTTCTACATACTGTCCCTCTTCGTTGATGTTTATTGCTTAGATACACATCACATTTAAACCACAAACACAACTTCAGACTAAAATATGAAATCATTAAAACAAGCGACCACCCGCACCGTCAGAATTCCCGCCAAAACTCCTATTGTGTGGTTGTTAATGTGTTAAATTTTTTTTTATATATCAGAGATTGGCAAACGAGCAGATGGGTCACCTGATGGAAGTGATCTCCACCGCCCATAGACACCCAAGACACAAAAACAATCATGGGTGCGTTGCCAACCTAAAAGAAGGAAATGGAAGGGAAAGGAAAAGGGATTGGGAAAGGAAGGGGGAAATGGACCACCGGAAATCTCGACAGCAAGCTGCCACTTTACGTCGGTTTTCTGGGAGACAGTGGTATCAAACCGGTCGAGCCAGCCCATTCGTGCTATAGATGCACTGTCTACAGCGTGGCTCTAACACTCAAACACTGATCTTTGCTTAGTCTGTCTGTCAGTCTGTTTTTCTTGTAAAAAATGTCTCGGGCCAAGTTGAAGTTCGATTTAACAATTCCAAATCCTCACTAAGTTCGTTTCTTTGACTCAGACTTAGTCGAAGTTCGCTCTATAGATCTCAGCCTAAGACTGCCTCAATAGCGTACAGTATTTTGATACGACTACTGTCCTGAGATCTCGGGTTCGATCTCCTGGACGGGAAAAGTGATATTGGATATTTCAGTATTAGCCCGGAGTCCGGAATTTGTGTCCGATATGGCGATAGGCTTGCCTCTTATCACATCTGGGACGGAACTAAGCTTGGCGAAATGTGGGTGTTCTGGTTCACTAGTGCGCCTCTGCGTACCCCTGCGGGGATATAGGCGTGAGCTTATGTATGATTTTATTGTATGTAACATAGGTACTTTAATAATGTGTGTAATGTAATTTTTACCGATTTTAGTTTTTTTTTTCAAATTTTTCGTACATTGTTTATCAGTATTTGTTGATTAGTATTGCTTTATATAACTAAGCCAAATCCTTTCTGCAACATGCTTGGAAAAGTATGTTGCGCTGACCCCACATTAAGGTGGGATAAGGGCAGGTAGAAAGAAACAGTATTGCATTAAATGAATTGGGGTGTTTGGCGAAAATAGTTCCTACACAAATGAATTTAAGTACTTCTACTGGTTTCTTTGTTCTGTGGCCTATATGCCTCTCACTATATCTGCCCCCTTGGAGGGGGCCCTCTCCCTCCCACTCCTTAAATGACAGGGCACGAAACTGCGTAATTGGCCCATGAAACCTCAAGGAGCGCGGAATTCGATTTTCGAATGTCGCTTTCGCGCCACAAGTCAAGACGTTCCAAAATTGAATTACGAAGACAAGATGGCCGACGTCTTGGTTGCTAGGCAACGGGCCGCCACAGATATCGATTGAGACAGTTGATGTTTTTTAAACGGATCAACAGGCATGGGAAATATGCATCGCACAGCGTCGGTAGGTTTGAAATTTAGGTTTATATTACCTCTATGTCTACAATTTTAGTTATTTACCATGTAAGAGATAGGTACACAAGACGAGTGTGGATGAAAAAGTCGGTACAGGGCGACAGCATCGGATTTATATTAAGCGAGTCGATGATATATTATATAAAGGACAGGTCAAAAGTACCCTAAATGAAACACCGATTTGCACATAGCCAATACTATATTGATACAAATATATGAGTTCTCTTCTTCTTCTTCTTTTAAAACAATGGCTTCCATTTGATGATTTTGCCAATGTCAAGGTAAATAGAGCAATTATGTTTTCACAATGACCATGAGACCCAGATGTGGATGGTCTCAAGGTCCTGCTGGGATTATGGCGGTAATTCCTTCCAGTGCGATGCCCCTCAGATGACCTTCACTCAGCGAATCAACCGAACAAAGCCAGCCAACGTACCAAGCAAAACTCATCAAAGATCACCGGGTAAAAAGTTTCCACATCATACTGTCCATCTTTACACTTAAACTTTGATGCATTAAACAACATCAGTTAAAAACAACAAACACAACTCCAGACAATAACATGAAATAATGTTAACAAGCGACGGCCACCCTGTCAGACTTCCCGTCAAAATCTCTAATGACCATTCTTGAAACGAGCTCTATCAAATACAAAGTCGTAGATATCGCGTAACATAGATAAAAAATTACGTATTCGTTATTTTGAAGAAGGTACTAATGATTTTAATAGTACTATGCGATTCAAATAAGAATAGGAACGTCAATGACCTGAATGTAACCAATGTTATGAAAAGTAAGGTTTGCAACGCAAAACAATTTTGTTTTTGTTTTACTGTTTCAGTTACTCAAAGTGAAAAAATATCGATATATTATTTACCTAGATGCACAGTTGATTCTCGGAAAATGCAAAGAAGTGCTTAAGCACTCGTTTTGCCTACAGTCAGACGCCGATAGAATTCTAAATTTCAAAATTCAAATTAAAGAACGCTTGCTCATTTCGTTTAAAAACCTACTTTATAACACGTGCTTAGGGTTATATTTGTGTTGATTTAATTACAACTTGTGATCGTATTCTTTGTTTTATTTCTGAGACCACTTTTTAGAAGGATATTTGCAAAGATCTGTGCACCTAGGGTATATATAATATATAGATGTGGAAAAAATGACTAAATTTATTATAAGGTTTCGTTGCAAACTTTACTTTTTAAGTGACATTTGACAGATAGAGGTCACTGACGTTCCTATTCTTATTTGAATCGCACTGTAATTATTACTTACAGGTGCAACGACGCCAGTAGATTTTACAACCAAACAGCCTCCAATCGTCGAGTGTCGTAAGGTATTTATAATATAACTTATAATAACTATGTATATACTGCCTCGGTGGCGTGGTGGTATTTCGGCACGACTACGGTTCTGAGGTCTCGGGTTCGATCCCCGGGTCGGGCAAAGTGATATTGGATATTTCCATATCAGCCTGGAGTCTGGAATTTGTGTCTGATATGGCATTGGCTCGCCCCCTATCACATCTGGGACGGAACTAAGCTCGGCGAAACGTGGGTGTACTAGTTCGCTAGTGCGCATCTGCCTACCCCTTCGGGGATACAGGCGTGAGCTTATGTATGTATGTATGTAACTATGTATACATATAACTAATATACCTCTATAACTTAAAGATTTGAGTAGTAGAGAGAGGTACAGAGCCACTGTGGGCCGTCTCGACCGGTTTGATACCACTGTCTCGCAGAAAACCGACGTAAAGTGCCATACGAGCTCGAATACATTTACGATTGTCAGAAATTTTCCTGCTCGGACCGACGGGAGTTGTACCAAAATACAGCTACGCCACCGAGGCAGGCTTATTTCTTGTTTTATATATGTAGAGGTATAAGTATAATAAAAGGAGCGATAGTTCAATTGGGAATGGTACGGACTGCCGAGACGAGTGTCGAAGGTTCGAGGCCAACCCCAAGAACATACAGATACACCTCTGACTTTTCTATGTTAAGTGTATTTTCATTGCGAATTATCGCTTGTTATAACGGTGAAGGAAAACATCGCGAGGAAACCTGCATACCCGAGAATTTCTTTACAAGAATTTCGAAGGTATGTGAAGTGTACCAATCCATTAGGACAACGTGGTAGACTAAGGCCTAACCCCTCTCATTAATAGAGGAGGCCCGTGCCCAGTAACAGTGCCCAGTAGCACAGTAATTTTACAGGGTTAATATTATAATATTGTATAGAGTATAAGAGAGATACCACCTTTTGTAACATTTTGTAGTCTAAGATTCTTGTTTTTACTCTTTCCGCATTGGGTACTTGACTATGTTTGATTTTATACATATTTTTATATCATATGGCAAATAAAACAAAAAAAAACCCTTCTGTAAAACTGAATCGAAATTGGTTGAAAAATGAGGCAGTAATTCATATTTTAAATTGTGCAATGAGCAAGAGTGGGGGTGTAGTGGGGATATCTTGTTATCCCTTGCCAATGGACGCACCGTCATGACCGTGACGTGATTATACTGATACTTCTCTTACCCGCAGTTTGAAGGTTACTAAACTTCGAAAGCTTATAACTTTTTATTTTTGCGAATATTTCAATATTTCAGCGGCCTGAGCAGGAAATTTTCTGACAACCGTAAATGTATTCGAGCTCGATGCGCGTCTATGAAATTTGTATGAAATATTAACCAAACGTCATCAGTGCGTAGCGAACTCGAATACATTTACATTTACATTAGTTTTTCGTGCTCGGGCTACTATGTTCTATGTTTTAGATGACGTACATTTCATAAAAAATGAATTTCAAGTACCCAAATTATGGTGTTCAATAGAGTTATCTATCTATATATCTATTTATAGGAGATACTTCTTTCCAGGCCCAAGAAGATTCTAGAATGTCAACGACTCAGACATCCGATTCAGACTCAGAGCACAGCGATAGTGATATAGATATCGTCGGGGAATCTAATTATTCACATTATAATACGTAAACTGTACTCGACGTCAAGTGTAATGAGACCAATCAAAAACCGACTTCAAAAACGAACACTTACGCCCGAATGGCCAAACGCTGCTCAACTTTAACGGCTTCTATATTGATTTTCGCCATACAATTTTGACAGATAAGGCGGCCTTAAACGACATAAGGCGTCCTTAAGTGTATGAACATTCGGCGGTTAAAAGTAAAAAATAATTGTGAGATTAAACGAACTTACCTGAAGTGAAGTTCTATCTTAATTGTATTCGCTCATTATCTGAGACAGATTATAATTTAACTAGCAGCAGCGTCGATTTCGTCTGCGGGAACCACAATATTTAAAGCTAAAAAAACAAAGCCAACGATTTCTTACTCTCTTTGGCGTCAGTGCTGAGGCCGAAGCAGATTAAATGAAAAGGCACCGACTCCAAAGAGAGTAAAAAATCGTTGTTATTTTTTACTTTTAAGTGTTAGTTTTTGAAGTGGGTTTTCAGTTTTTGTTATATTTGTTTAAGAACCCAAATGAGCTCATACGTCATAACTTTCAAAGGCTTTGCATTTATTTCGTTAAACCATTATTTGTTGGTCTCTTTACACTTATACCATCTAAATAAGCTAGCATGTATGACAATTATTTGGAATTGAGTGTAAATGTAGTAATATTCAATTATTCGACAGCCTCCGTGGCGCAATGGACGAGTACTCGGCTGTACCACGTGAGGTCGCGGGTTCAATTCCCGCACCGAGACAAATGTGGCACAAATATTTGTTTCAGGTCTGGGTGTTGTGAGACCGAAAGTTTCTCAAAGTTCCTGATACACGACACAAGACTCGATCTTAGTGTGGGGTCAGGACTATGTGTGTGACTGTTGGGTGTATTTATTTATTATTTGTTATTCGTTATGTAAATATAGTTACGCACAAATAAATAGTTGATTAAGTAGCTATAAAACAGTATGGTATGCAATTTCGGTGGTCGCTGGTTCAAATCTAGGGTCTTATCTATAATATAAAAATGAATCGCTGAATGTGTTGCTAAGCGCAAATCTCGAGAGCAGCTGAACCGATTTCACTAACTCTTTTTTTAGTATATTCCTTGAAGTACGAGGATGGTTCTTACGGAGAGATTTAAAAAGTCTAAAACAACACTTTTCTATACTCCCATACAATCAATTCGTAATAATACTTAAGTCAATTTGAACTTTAATACCATACCATAAAGTTTAAGTGTTAGTGGAGAGGTTCCGGGAAGGCATAACAATTGAGTGACGTTAGTATCGTTAAATATTAATGTCAATATTTGTCATACGCAGACGAATTTGCGCGGGTCAGCTAGTTCATAATAAAACCCTTATAGTAGGGGAGCCCAAGCGGGGATTTCTGGATTTACTAAAGCGCGACAGATTAATATACAGGGGGATACCTTGTACCCGGTTCAGTACCTCCACAAAACATGAGGCCCATATATAAGGCCGCCCGTGAAGGATACAGGATCAGATTAGTAAAAAAAAATTGACCATCAGAAATTCTCGAGCGCGTCAGATTAAGGTAGGGTGAGTTAATTACATCCTAAAAAGTGTATATTCCACTAATCTGACAATTTGAGAGTGACGTAAAAAAAGGGGAGGGCAACGAAGTTGTAAAAAAAAAACGTCATCTCGACATTCTCGAGCGTAGCTAAATTTTTTTTTATTTTGAAGGAAATAATTCAAGAATAATGAAAAATATATAATCTGACGATTTCCGCAAGCCGAAATAACAAAAATTCGTCGATAAAGTTAAATGCGTGCAGTTGCGTGATGCCTACATTTCTTTCTCCGCGCTTCTATTCCTCTCTCACTCTTTCTCTATCTATTACTCTCTCACTCCGTCCCCACTCTGGTTTCTGCTTCCTGAGCTTTTCAATTAATTAAGTTCAATGATTTAAAAAAATATTTTTTTTTTTTTTAAAGTGGTTTTTTTGGAATAACTTTTAACCGGCTTTATCGATCAACTTCAAAAACTAATCCGCCTTTGAGCTTGAAAAACCACGTCGATCGCCACCAAGCTGGTCAAAAGCGGTTGATTCGTTCGAGAGATATCGTGAACGAAAGAAACCCGAAAAAGTGTTTTTTTGGGATTACTCCGAAATTTGTGGTTCGATCAATTAAAATTACTTATGAGGATGATAAAACTGCGTCGAATGCCGCCAAGCGCGTGAAAATCGGTTGATCCATTCAAAAGTTATTGCGGTTTGAAAATTCCAAAAATAGTGTTCTATGAAACTTCTATCAGACTTTCGAGCTGGGAGAGCTCAAATGCATGGAAACATTATTTCTTTGAACTCAGCGAGCTCAAAATATCACATAAATTATATTTTGAGCTCAAAAATGTCATAAGTACAATTTTAAGAGCCCAAGAATGGAATTAGCGGGAACTTGCAGGGATGGCTTTTAAGGTGAACCGTTTTTCTAATTTTTTTTTGTCAGATCAGGCCAATCCCTCTAGATAATCGTCAGATTATGAGACAGTACGTTTAGAACATAAAGATGAACCATATATATCTTAATCTGACGCGCTTGAGTATTTCAAAATGGCGAACTTTTTTTGCACATTATGAAAATGGCCGCGAGTTTGCGTCCCATCGAAATCGTCAGATTAGTGAATGAGAGCTTTTTTTTGGTGCACTTAACACTCCGTTAGAAAATCTGACGCGCTCGATAATTTTTTTTTTTTTTCATTTTCAACCCTTAAATACAACCACTCGCATCATGCAAACGATCAGATTAACATACGTACATTATTAAAAATACGTAGGGCATTGATGCTATCAATATCTGACGCGCTCGAGGATGTCCATGCAACAGTTTTTTTTTACATATTTAAAAATCTATAGCCGCTTCCCCCACCGATGTAAAGGTATATATCATATAACATTTTTTTCTTCATATCATCTAAGCTTTGCATCCCAATAGGTCTCTACGACGCTCGAGTAAATCCCCATTTAGCATCGTGGGCTCCCCTACTATTAGCAAATAAACCTATATTCTTAGATTAATAACCTATATTATTTAAAATGCATTTTAAATCTATAAAAAAGAACTTCAAACTTGAAACAGCTGATCGAAATCCGCCATGTTTTATTTATTTTTAACTATTATTATTATTTTTTTTATTTTTTATTATGGCAATTGAAATACATTATGCCAATGTCAAGTTAGGGAAATTGTTTTCCTACATCTAACTTTTCGCAAGTGCAATGAAGTCGGATGTGTTCGATTTCAAGGCCCTGCTGGAGTTTTGGCGTCAATTCCTTCCAGTTTGATGTTTTTTTAGACGATTTTCTCGCAGCGGAGGAATCGAACATGGTCGACCCATCCACCCGACAAAAAGTATCCAAAATCGCTTATTTCAAAGCTTCCACATACTGTCCATCTTCGTTGATGTTTATTGCTTAGATACACATCACATTTAAACCACAAACACAACTTTAGACTAAAATATGAAATCATTGAAACAAGCGACCACCCGCACCGTCGGAATTCCCGCCAAAACTCTATTTTTAACCATAAAATAATTAAGTTAATTAATTATTGTAGTATTACTTTCTAGTCACAGTGCAATAAAGATGTAAAAATATCTAGTCATTTTAGTCATTTTGTAGGAAATATAATTTTATATTACTTGTACATAATAATTGTTAGATATTACTTGAGTAGGTAAAGTACTTGTTAAGCTGTGTGGATAAATCTTAGACAAAAGAAGATAGAGGACGAGGCCTAGCTACGAAAAAATTAAGCATTCCTAATGTATGGAACTTTTCTTTAGTCATTGGGATAAATACCTTATTTTAGTGTTTTTTTATATTGAGTGTAAGGGAAACGCTTCCGAAAATTAAGACAGGGGGCTGACTCTTGACACTCGATTCGGATTTGACTACGATTCGATTTCATTTAGTGTCTTAAAATTCCACCAAAATCGAGAAAGTGCACTAATGTCATGTAAAATTACCAAATGACAAGTTCTCGAATCTAATGCAACGTTAGCGTACTTTTTAACTCTATTTCGATGGAAAAGAGGGCATGCCTGCATTTCTTTACACTCTGAAGAGCGAACAAGCAACAATATCGTCAGTTTTTTGGTTTCACAGATATTTTTCTTTATTTATTTCTGATTTTCATTATTTAATTCTTTCTTTATTTCTTTTTTCTTTCATTCTATCATTCTTTATTTCTTTATTTTTTCATTATTTCATAAGCTCACGCCTGTATCCCCGAAGGGGTAGGCAAAGGCGCACTAGCGAACTAGAATACCCACATTTCGCCGAGCTTAGTTTCGTCCCAGATGTGATAGGGGGCGAGCCTATCGCCATATCGGGCACAAATTCCAGACTCCGGGCTGATATGGAAAAATCCAGTAACACTGCCCGACCCGGGATCATTTATTTTTATTTATTAATTATTTCATTCTTTCTTTATTTATTTTTTCTTTCATTCTTTATTTATTTTTTCATTCTTTTTCTATCTAGATAGATGTTATATATCTTTATTTCAAGCAAATCGAGCCTGCAATAGAACAAGATAATGGCCGATGAAGGCACAAGGACACTGTTATATCCCCGTAATATCCGCCACAACCAACCTAGTCACAGACGTAGAAAAAAGAGGATGTGGCGCTAAGAACATTGAAAGTGAAACAGGGTTTTCTGCCGATCCGATGTATACACACGTAATGGCAGCGACTGAGTGTTAATATGTGTAGGGCATTTCTGCCGTTCTCAAGCTAAAATGCCGTTAGATGACCTAATTTTGACATCTCTTCAAAAATGTGAAGAATATGGTCCCTAGAGATTTCATAAAAATCAAAATAAAATCAAAATATTTATTGAATCCATG
This sequence comes from Clanis bilineata, assembly GCA_036417725.1. Lineage (NCBI taxonomy): Eukaryota > Metazoa > Arthropoda > Insecta > Lepidoptera > Sphingidae > Clanis > Clanis bilineata. Next base: position 2,577,945 of record CM071165.1, read on the forward strand.
AAATGTTACTACATTATTTAGATTCCGTCAAAGTTCCTCTACCGCCAGTTCGGAAGGCCGTTTCGCCAGAAAATAACGGACAAGAAACTCTGGCGTTGCTCTTTTTATTGATTATAGACTTATGGTTATTTTAAATCTTAAAGTAAACAAGTTATTAAGTCTATTAAATATAAAAGCGACAGTCTAATAAACTTCTAAGCATAATGTTTTCTACGTTTTTGGAGACATCTCAAAATTAGGTTTAATCACTTAACGTCATTTTAGCTTGAGTACGGCAGATTTGCAGAGGTGCGTTTGTGTGATTGGCTCATCTGGGCGTCCGTTTAAGTGTAGGCGAGACGGTGTCCTCTTTTTTATACGTCTGTACATCTATTATACTATAATTAAACTGTATTTTAAAGCCGGGATCTGTAGCAATATTACAATATAATTTACAGAGAAGTCTTTGATAATTTATGGTTATTCTTTAGTCCGCCATTTTGTAGAGATTTAATAGAACTGATATTGAGTAAAAATAGAAAAAATGTAAAACGATAAAGATTTAGTAAATGAGTTTAAAATAAAATATTGAAATATTTTTCAGTGTTTTTTCTCCTATGTGTTTTTATTGGCTAAGTAATGGCCGATTCCAATAAATGATTTGAGTTCGAGTATGCCAATGATTAAAGAAGAATAAAGACATGGCAATAGCGATAGCTCAGTTGGGAATGGTACGGACTGCCGAGACAACTGTCGGAGGTTCGAGACCAACCCCAAAATGCAGCATACACCTCTGACTTTTCTATGTTAAGTGTACTTTCATTGTGAAATATTGCTTGCTATAACGGTGAAGGAAAACATCGTGAGGAAACCTTCATAGCCGAGAATTTCTCCACAGGTCTTAAGAAGGTATGTTAAGTGTACCAACCCGCATTAGGCCAGCGTGGTAGACTAAGGCCTAACCCCTCTCATTAGTAGAGGAAGCCCGTGCTCAGCAGTGGGACAGCAATATTACAGGGCTAATATTATTAAAGACTCGGCATAGATACAAATTGCTGGATACAGGCCGCTTCCAGGTCGATCTGGAAATCTTTAGGGGACGCCTATGTCCAGAAGTGGGCGTCCTATGTCTGATGATGATGATGATAAATACGAAAAAGTTAGCCTAATTTTTTTTTATAACAGAGACTGGCAAAAGAGCAGATGGGTCACCTGATGGTAAGTGATCTCCACCGCCCATAGACACCCGACACAAAAACAATCATGGGTGTATTGCTAACCTAAAAAGAGGGAATGGAGGAGGGAGAAGGGAATGGGAAAGGAATGTATGAAGATAAACGAAAATGGCGGCTTGGTGACAGAAATATCGTAGTAATATAGCAATTATGAATTATCTTTACATTCTGAAATTAGTACATACATACAGGCGATTCTTACTTAATTTGTTTTTGCGAAAACATCCGTTTGATAGAGCTTATTCTAAGAGTGGTTCCATATCACACTCCGAAGAGATAAGAAATTAAAACCTAACGGACCAATTCAAAATTTATCCGATCGTGACCAAATTTATATGGGACCACCCTTGAAATAAGCTCCATCGAACACAAAAAGAATCTTGAAAATCCACATTTGGCGGAGATATCAAGTAACATACATAAAAAAAATACCGACGAATTGAGGCGCTTCTTTGAACACACAACATAACATAAGCTCACACCTTTATCCCCGAACGGAGGTAGGCAGAGGCACACTAGCGAACTAGAACAGCCACATTTCGCCGAACTTAGTTCCGTCCCAGATGTGATAGGGGGCGAGCCTATCGCCATATCGGGCACAAATTCCGGGCTGATATGGAACAATCACAAGTTTAAAAACTTAACGGACCGATTTCAAATTCAATCGTGACCAAATTTATATGGGACCGCCCTTGAAATAAGCTCTAGCGAACACAAAAAGAATTTTGAAAATCCACATTTGGCGGAGATAACATACATAAAATACAGATGAATTGAAGAGCTCCTCCTTTTGTGGAAGTGGGTCGAAAATCCAATATCACTTTGCCTGACTGGGGATCGAACCCGAGACCTCAGGACGATAGTCGTACCGTAATACAACCACGCCACCGAGGCAGTCCTTTTCCAGTTCCTTTTTTGAATTCGTCGAAAAATCCAAGTGCATTTAAAATCATTGTGAGTACAGACTCAGGGAGACTCATAACAACATTTACGCGCCAACGGCCGACATAACCTTGTTACGACGTTCTCAGGCGAAGCGTACGCACAATTTACCCCTAATTCGCGTATTGTTTGCCCCCATTACAAGCATACGCATGGGGTATCCAATTTTATTTGCCGATTGTAATTATTTGTTATTTATTTTGATTGATGTAATTATTTTTAACTAGTGCCCAGTGGTCGAAATTCGACCTCATGCATTACAGTTTTAAGATTGAACTTTATTAGGGTTTTTTTGTCAAAGATAAATAAATTTATACAATGCCTGCTTGGTAACTGAAAATTCAGGCTTCTATTTTTATCCACAACAAAGTTATAGGGGGCGAAAATGGCCTGAACTGTTTGGAGAAAAGGATTTTTTTTCAATAAATAACGCCCAACAGTCACATACATAGTCCTGACCCCACACTAAGATCGTGTCTTGTGTCGTGGGAATCAGGAACTACGAAAGACTTTCGGTCTCACAACACCTAGACCCGAAACAAATATCTGTAGGCCATACAAACATTTGTCTCGTTGCGGGGATCGAACCCGCGGCCTCTCGCTTCACAGCCGTCTACTCGCCCGCTGCGCCACGGAGGCAGGCTGGAAGGTACGACCGTGCCGCTTTTTTGCTCGACATAGATAGCTTTATGCATTTCTTCTTGTACAAACTTTAACTGTGTAAAATTTCACTTTTAACCGTTCGTGCAATTCTCTTGAAAGGGGTACAAAGATTTCGCTACACGTATTAATAAGATAATAATATACTAAAATATATTCATTTCTGTAGATGTCGCTTCGTTGGTTTAGTGCGTCATATAGGGGCTGTAATTGCTGTAAACTTGGTCTTCGGTTCGATTCCCAGGTCGAGCGGATGTTTCTCTAAAGCGATTTGCTCAGGTCTGTATCGTCCAGAAGTAGTTGACGGCAGGTACGCAGTTGATCGTAAATAGTAAATCGAATCTTTCTGCTTGAAAATTTGTGTTGCGTCGACCCCATATTAACTTGGAATATATTTTAAAAATAATCACTAAAGACTGCTTCGGTGGCGTGGTGGTATTTCGGTACGACTTCGGTTCTGAGGTCTCGGGTTCGATCCCCGGGTCGGGCAAAGTGATATTGGATTTTTCCATACCAGCCCGGAGTCTGGAATTTGTGCCCGATGTGGCGATAGCCTCGCCCCTTATCACATCTGGGACGGAACTAAGCTCGGCGAAATGTGGGTGTTCTAGTTCGCTAGTGCGCCTCTGCCTACCCCTTCGGGGATACAGGCGTGAGCTTATGTTTATGTTAATCACTAAGTTTAAAATTGATTTCAAAATTTAACCCCACCCCACATTGAGGTGGAATAAGGGTAGGTAGAAAGAAAAAGCAATGGAAGTAAAAGCATGAAAAAAAGCTATAAACTGAAAATCCCGAAGTATTTTTTTAAAGCAAAGACAGGCAAACGAGGTGGGTTACCTGATGGTAAGTGATCTCCAGCGACTATAGACATCCAAGACACATAAAGAATCAAGGGTGCGTTACAAACCTAAAAGGAGGGGAATAGGGATTGGGAACGGTAGGGGGAATTCGGCCACAGGAAACTTACTCACTGAACGAAACGTGACAGCGAGATGTCACTTTACGTTGCTTTTCTGTAAGACAGTGGTATCAAACCGGTCGAGCCGGCCCATTCATGCTCTAGACGTTACTGTCTACAGCGTGGCTCTATCACTTAACTGTGTTTTAACAGGTGTGTCAAAGCCAATTCACTGACAATTGAATATTATTTAACTATCTTTTCAGAAATCAAGGATTAATCTTTATTTTTAGTACACCATACGGGCATTCAATGACAGATGCTAGAATATCCTAAAATACCTCAATAAAGGGCCTCTTAATCTGTAAATTTGGACTACCTTTGTAATAACGCCTTATAAATGGATCAAAGCATACCTTAATAAGTAATAACTCGTAATATCCAGTACAATCCGAACTATGGGGTAAATACGCACGACCTTATCACGATGGGGTAAGGTGGGAAATCGAATGTCATTTTATGGGGTAAAATGGCGCGAAGTATATTAAATTTGGCGGGGTTAGGGGACGAAAGGTACACAACTCTTTTAATTTCACAGAAGCTTCAATATTGAAGTGATTTGATTAGTGAGGAAGGGTTTATGCGATAGCATTCTTTTATTTATAAATAAATATTGCAAACCATAGACTATGAAATGTAAAGCTACTGCTTACAATAGAAAGGAATAGTGGTACAGTGTATATACACCTCTAACAATTTCAATCAACGTACGGAAAGCAACAGCAAGCTAGCACTACACTATGTTGTATTATGAGATACCCAATGGAACCGGCTTATTGTTTCTGTAGGCATAAATAAATTATTCCAAAAAGTGACTGATTTTCGACTGAAAATAGATATTTTGTTACTCTCTATTTTATTATAATTACGTCATAAGAAATCAATCGCGAGTTCTAGCTGTGGTTCATTGAAGAATTTACACCGTGTCCTTGAAATCCTAGCCAAAATACATTATGAGACCACTCTGGGATTGTTTTAATAAAACCAATGACGAAAGAAAATGGAGTACTTTAGTTGACCAATAAAAAAAATCGACAATGTTACTGGTTCCCTCTTACGTTAACCATCTCTCCCTTTGTCAATGAATGGCACTCACAAAAGCGCCTTTTTTGGACGGATGAGGTGTGGCAATTTTGACTTAACTCTATTGTAGTTTAATAAGACCGTGTGCCTTTTGATTTGATGAACCTTTGATATTAAGTGCTGTGATAAGGATTATAAGGGACCTAATAATTGGTTTACATCTGATATGATTTTTTTTTGCTCGAGTATGGCAAAGTACACATTATACTTAACGGTAAGCGCAGTTTAGTAAAAAACGGAAAACCACGGACAAATTAGACCTTACTTATAGAAATAGTTTAGCTGAGCAAATGGCTGCCTCGGTCGCGTGGTGGTATTTCGGTACGACTACGGTCCTGAGGTCTCAGGTTCGATCCCCGGGTCGGGCAAAGTGATATTGGATTATTCCATATCAGCCCGGAGTCTGGAATTTGTGCCCGATATGGCGATAGGCTCGCGCCCTATCACATCTGGGACGGAACTAAGCTCAGCGAAATGTGGGTGTTCTAGTTCGCTAGTGCGCCTCTGCCTACCCCTTCGGGGATACAGGCGTGAGCTTATGTTATGTTATGTCTACCATTCGAATATATGATGCCACTAAACCAAACACGCGAAATACTTTTCTTTTATCATATAATCGGATTGTCCGTCCGTACAATCAGTTCCATTGAAGCACCCCTTTATAATAATACATGTCAAAACTATTACACGATTAATTTCATTTATTATTGTCTATTAAAGGGAGTTAATATGGGGATTGAACCCGGGAAGGGAAAATGAAGACAGGATTTATTGACAAAGCACTTTTAATTTATTTTTCTTTTTGTCTTAAGCTGAGACTTCAGCAAAAGCCGAAAAAAATGCTTGGTGCGTTGGCTGGCTTTGTTCGGTCGATTCGCCGAGTGAAGATCATCTGAGGGGCATCGCACTGGAAGGGATTACCGCCATAATCCCAGCAGAAGCTTGAGATCCCACATTTGGGTCTCATGGCCATTGTGAAAACATAATTGCTCTATTTATTTTTAAAAGAAGTAGAAGAAGAAGAATGAGTTGCTGGAAGATGGGTCAATAGTTCATCTCCTCACTTAATTCTTCTTTATTTAACGAAATATGGCCCCTATCAAATGTTGATGATGATTGTTTGCCAACGACAGTATTTAATAAATCCATTATTCAAAAAATAGCTAGTCCATCCTAACTTAATTCGGAACCTCGTAGTAATTTGACAGCTGTCAAAACCATGCTCAGTCACTTTTTAATTTGGTCACCCTATCAGAAATCACGACTTAATATCGCTAAACGTGTACCAATTAGCCAAAATGTCATAGCATCCCTCGACGCCGTTTAACCTTTTTACCCCGTTTACTAAATGTCAGCCACTTTACCCCATAGGTAAAACTATTAAGTAGATAATAGTAAATATATGATTAAACATCTGGAAACATCAATATAATATACCCTAGATGCACAGTTCTTTGCAAATATCCTCCTAAAAAGTGGTCTCAGGAATAAAACAAAGAAAAAGATCACAAGTTCTAATTAAATCAACACAAATATAACCCTATGCATATTATAAAGTAGCTTTTTAAACGAAATGAGCAAGCGTTCTTAAATTTGAAAATTGACATTTAGAATTCTATCGGCGTCCAACTGTAGGCAAAAGGAGTGCCCAAGCACTCGTTTGCTGTCCCATTTTCCGAGCGTCAACTGTGCATCTAGGTATATAATATATGGATGTCTGGAAAGCATAATTTATTTGTAGGTACCAAAGATTTCTATGTATACTATAAAAGGTGTTTAGAAGTAAAATTGTGTCACATTACGGCGAGTGTTTGACGTTTGACGGCTAAGGGAAAGAGCATAGATCTATCAGAGATCTCTATAGTGAGTTGCGGTCAATTGATGGAAACTTAGTGCGCAAATTCTATGTACAGAATAGCCTGTCTAGTAGTATAATATATCTTTGGTAGGTACATACTCATGTCGGATTTTGACGGGAAGTCTGACAGGGTGGGCGTCGCTTGTTAAAATTATTTCGTATTATTCTCTAGAGCTGTGTTTGTTGTCTTTAAGAGTGTGGTTTAATGCACCAAACTTCAGTGAAGATGTACAGTATAATGTGGAAACTTTTTAACCGGTGATCTTTGATGAGTTTTGCTTGGTGCGTTTGCTTTGTTCGGTGGATTCGACGAGTGAAGGTCATCTGAGGGACACCGCGCTGGAAGGAATTACCGCCATAATCCCAGCAGGACCTTGAGATCATCCTCATCTGGTTGTCACGGTCATTGTGAATACATAATTGCTCTATTTACCTTGACATTGGCTAAATCATCGCATATGCGTGGAAGTCATTATTTTTAAAAGAAGATATTCATGTCTGTTTTGGGTCACAAAACTATTTAAAATAACTATGTACACAAGATTAACTACTTTGTAAGGCGAGGCGGTGCTATTCCGGTGCTGAAATCAATAAACAATGGCCTTAAGTCTTGGTTATTAAAAGTGACGGTTGTTATATAAAGTGGGAGTGAAGTAAAGTTGTAAAGCAAGTAAGCAACCCTACACGACTCCGTTGACGGGCGGGTAATGAGCTGTGTTAGGGTTGCCACTCGTTAAAAGAGGTAAATTAAATGTATTAATGTTTCGTTTGTACGATTTTGTACATTGTTTTTATGAAATTATTATTTATTTATGGAGAGAAAACCTTGACGAAGTTGCAAAAAATTATAATATTATTAGCCCAGTCATATTTTTTTGGGGAAGACCTATGTCATTGTTGGGCACGGGCCTCCTCTACTAACGAGAGGAGTAAGAGAATAGCAAATAATACGAACAAATAAGTTTTTCTTCAAAATTTGTATCTTAGTTGGATAATGACAGTATTTTCAATTAAAAATTTAACAAGAGTGGGCGGGTAGTGGGGATATCTTGCTATCCCTTTTTAATTCACACACTTTTCAATAATTTGAAAGTTTATTCTTCTATAAGATTTTAAAGGTTCAATTATTTTATATAAAATTTCAGTATTGCTCTCTCTGCTAAATTTTAGATAACGTAAATAATAATTTAAGTTATTTAAAATAAAATACTCAACCATGTGGAATGTCGGATATGGGTAGGTACTGTGGCGACATCTCTGCAATATGTGCCGAACTAACTACAAGAATCAGGCGCCAACGCAATAGTTACTAAGCAACGGACGGCCTACAACAAAACCACCAATCAACGCATCCATCCTAAATCGCGATAGCAAAAATTGGCATATACCGAACATCCAACATCGGAGGAGCCGCGGCGGTGAGGTCGCGGTCTCGAACTCAGCGGGCTGGGAGCGGCGGCGGCGGCCAGGCCAGCAGCGCGTTCCAATGCATAGATTTAAATGGAACTGGCCTCGAAGGCAGCGGCGCGGCGAGCGACGCGCCGACTGGTTTAACAATACGTTGCTGCGCCGCTCCCCGCGCCGCCGCCGCCGCCTCTGAGTTCGTGTCCGCAGCCTAAGGCCCGACACCCGCCTGACGTGGAGATCTCTCTGGTGGAGGAACACTGACACCCGTTTCTCTACAGTACGTTCTAATATATTTATGTTTGTTTAATCATTAAAATATGCAAGTGGCAACCCTGAATCAAGGGTGTGCGAGTATCGTGTTACAGATCCTCGCCAGCGACGACCATTGTTGTAACAACTCTCAGTCATCTTAACAACACTTTTTATAAACTACGTATACTTAAGTTTATAGCCATATATTTGAGAGACTCCGTTGTGCAAAGGGCCACTAGCCGGCTGTGAAGCGAGGCCGCGACTTCTACCCCAGAGAAAAAATGCGCTAACGTCGCATTAGATTAGAGAATTTGTCATTTAGTAATTTTAACGCGATACGGCCGAATGTTCATACACTTAAGGTCGCCTTAAGTCGTTTAATGCCGCCTTATCTGTCAAAATTGTATGGCGAAAATCAATATAAGAAGCCGTTAAAGTTGAGCAGCGTTTGACCATTCGGGCGATAGTGCACTGGATGCGAGTGCGATTTTTCAAAAATATTTTTGTGTTCCATAGAAATAGGCCTAACCCCTTTCATTAGTAGAGGAGGCCCGTGCCCAGCAGTGGGACAGTAATATTACAGGGCTGATATTATTTTATTATTTATAGAAACTATTTCAAGGATGGTCCCATATAAGGTGACGATCGGACAAATTTTAAAGTCCGTTAAGTTTTTAAACTTGTGACTTTTGAAGCCGTCTGGAATTTGTGCTCGATCGACATGCTAGCCCCCTATCACATCTGGGACGGAAGTAAGCTCGGAAAAATGTAAGCGTTCCGGTAGTAGCCCTCTGTCTACCCCTTCGGGGATACAGGCGTGAGCTTATAGTAAGTCACCTGTGAATTCTTCACAAGATTTTTTTTCATAGCAGTGTTTGGCAAACGGGCAGGTGAGTCACCTGATGGTAAACGATCTGCACCGCCCATAGACACCCACAAATGTATCATGGGTGCGTTGCCGAAAAGGAGGGGAATGGTAAAAGGAGGGAGGAATTGGGCCACCGGAAATCTCGCTCACCGAACGAAACGCAACAGCGAGCTGCCACTTTACGTCGGTTTTCTGTGGTATTCAACCGGTCGAGCCGGTCCATTGGTGCTGAAGACGTTACTGTCTACAGCGTGGCTCTACCACTCAATGTGACGTGTACCGGCATTACAGTGTGGTAGACTAAAGCCTAACCCCTCTCATTAGTAGAGGAGGCCCGTGCAGACTGTGTATTAAACGTCAATTATATTTTATCTTTAACCAATGACAGAAGAAGGACTTGGCATGACTACGGAAAAAAGATGTAACTATGCCTAGTATATGAAGTGAAACCAAAATTGCGACTTGGTGAAAGAAAGATTGTGCCTCTGTGATGCAGCGGGCGAGAAGCCGGCTATTTACCGAGGAGCCGCGGGTTCGATTACTGCACCGAGACTAATATTTATGACTCACAGATATTTTTGTTTCGGGTCTGTGTGTTGTGAGATCGAATGTCTTTCGTAGTTTCTGATACCCACGATACAGGTTACACCTAGTGTGGGGTCAGGACTATGTGTGTGAATGTTAAAAAAACAGTTATATACTAGTTAGGCATCCAAAAATAATAATAATAAATAAATAAATAACACCCAACAGTCACACACATAGTCCGGCCCCACACTAAGATAGGTACTAGTCTTGTGTCGTGCGTGGGTATCAGGAACTACGAGAGACGCACGCTCTCACAGCACCCACATTCGAAACGAATGTCTGTGGGCCACACAAATATTTGTCTCGGTGCGGGGATCGAACCCGCGGCCTCTCGCTTCACAGCCGGCTACTCGTCCGCTACGCCACGGCGGCTGTCAAAAATAAGTATTATTCTTAGAATTATATCTTAGAATTATTATAAATAAAAAACCTTATATATAATATGATCAATAAGTTTTTATACGTTAAGTCTAAAGTCATCTGCATTAAAACACTACACAAAACATTGTATTTCTAATTTTTTTTGTCTATAGTCCATTGTTATATGAGAAGGAGACAATGAAAACCCTTTTTGTGTATGTGTTTTTTGAGTTTTGTTTCGAAAAACATGTGCATAAGCTTCACATGTAAAATACATATTTATTTAAATATATAAATTTAAAATCCTGACGTTTAATGTACGAAGTATTCAGAAACACTTTGATGAGTTCCTGGTGGTACTGGGAAGATTGAAATCTCATTTCGATGCCATTATTTTGACAGAATGCTGGCTTAACGAGGACACAACTATACCGCAAATTGACGGATACTGTAATTATTATACAAAAACCTTTATTAATAAGAGCGGTGGAGTCGTGGCCTATGTCTGGAACACATGGGTTGCAACTGTCACAGAGCCTCATATATTAGACTGCAATTGTTTGGAAATTAATCTAAATCCAGATATAACAATTTTTGGTATATACCGCTCGCCATCTTTTATATCCGTGGACAACTTCTTGAATACTTTATCCCAGACATTGAACAAAGTCTCTCATAAAAACACCCTTATACTCGCTGGAGATATAAATCTCGACATTTGTGACAACCCTCTTGGTAAACAATGTGCAGAATATCTATGTATTTTAACTGAGAATCAATTATTACCCGCAATAACAAAGCCAACTAGGAAGGGCGCTTGCTTAGATCATATTTTTGTAAAGAACGGAATGTCTGGCGTTGGCTTAATTACCCACACTGACGTTACTGATCACGACGTCTGCATACTAGCTATTCCTGGCCGGATCACTGATAAAAAAGGAGAAAATAGACGAATTAGGACTATAACTATAACAGACTATTCTGCTGTCGCTAAAACACTCGAATCCATTGACTGGCAATTCGTATTCAACCAAATCAGCGCTAATGCAGCAGCTACCATGTTCATTAACGTTCTACTTAAAGTTATACAACAAAATACCAAAGACATCATAGTACCACGCTCGAAATTTAATCTTAAACCTTGGATAACCACAGGTATCATGAGATGTCAAAAACATCGCGATTTCCTTCATCTCGAAGCTAAAAAGAATTTGTCAAACTCTGTCTTGCAGACATCATACAAACGTTACCGAAATTTCCTTCGGGGTTTGCTAATAAAACTCAAACATGACTACGAAAGCAATTTAATATCGAATAACTTGCATAAGTCGAAAAGGCTATGGCAGTCTATTAAAAATATTTGCAGTTTCCCAAAACACCAAAACGATTCCACCGAATTAATAAATAATGATGACCACCTCAACTCTATTGATTCCTGTAACAAGTATTTTTCACAAATTGGCAAACAATTAGCGGATGAAAATTTACTTAAACTAAACACAACAGAACACGATCTTGCCACAAACATCAGTACTACTAACGGACCCTCACACTCGCTCTTCCTACAACCTACTACTGTCGAAGAAATAAGTGATTATATTGACGATCTAAAAGACGGTAGTGCTCCTGGCTCTGACCGTTGTACCCCTCTCCTAATTAAATTGCTAAAAACATCCATATCAAAACCTCTAACACACATCTTCAATTTAAGCATAGCTACAGGAACTTTTCCCGACATATGGAAACTGGGCGTTGTATCCCCAATTTATAAAGATGGCATTAAATCCTTAGTCAACAATTATCGGCCTATCACACTATTAAGTATAATATCAAAATTATTAGAAAAAATAGTAAACAAACGGCTAACTTCATTTATCGAAGATTTCTCTCTCATATCCCCCAATCAATTTGGATTTAGACGAAACAAATCAACTGAGGACGCTGTACTTTCTTTAATTAATCGTATTTCTACTGCCCTTGACCAAAATAAATGCTGCCTTGGCGTTTTCCTAGATTTAACCAAGGCGTTTGACACGGTCTCCGTCCCCATTCTTCTTCAAAAACTTGCAAATATGGGTATTAGGGGCATAGCCCACGATTGGTTCCGCAGCTACCTGACGGACCGAAGGCAGTGTGTTAAAATTGGGTCAATATTAAGCCACCAACTTCCTATAAGCTATGGGGTTCCGCAAGGTAGCATACTTGGTCCTACGCTGTTTCTGATATATATGAATGATATCTTAAATATCACACTTCAGACAGCTGACACCATATGCTACGCAGATGACACAGTAGTACTATTCTATGGCTTCTCCTGGGATGCAGTTTTAAATGCAGCTGAGTCGGGCATGGCTAAGCTAGCACATGTATTAAGCAACAGTTTGTTAACACTTAATACCAGGAAAACTAAAAGTATAGCATTTTTTAAAACTCGAGCTTCAAAACCTCTAATGCCTCTTAAACTTAGTATCCACACATGTGCACAATATCCAAGTAACTCTGCTTCAACACCATGTAATTGTCCCTATATTGAATACGCCAGCTCAATTAGATATTAGGTGTTCTTTTGGATGAAAATCTCTCCTTCAAAAACCACATAGCTTCTCTATCAGCCAAAATAAGAAAGTCCATATATATAATGAAATCTTTACGTAACGCGGCGTCTATATCGATTCTAACATTAGTTTACAAAGCTATGTGTCAGTCTTGTCTCTCATACTGTATACTGGCTTGGGGTGGCGTCGCAAAAACTACTATGCTTGAATTAGAGCGAGCTCAACGTGCGGTACTGAAAGTGATGTTGCGCAAACCTTTTCGATTCCCTACTGATGAGTTGTACAAAGAAAGTAATGTCCTACGGGTGCGCCAACTATATATAAGTAAAGCTGTCATCTCTATTCATAGACGCACACTAAACTCTCAAGACTACGAAAATCTTATTTCTCGACGAACCTACAGCATTCCCCTTCCAACGATCCACACTACTTTTGCCAGACGTCTCCCACAATACATGCATTCCTTTGTATACAACAAAATATGTCGGTATTTGAACATAAAACTTCTAACTTGCAAGAGCGCCAAATCTGTGCTGGAGGAGTGGTTGAAAGATCGCAATTATCAGGAAACAGAGGAAATCCTCGAAAGCTACGTATAAACTATCTTAATAAACACACAAAAAAACACAAACGCACGCACGTACACACACACACACACACACACACGCACACGCACACACACACACACACACACGCACACACACACACACACACCCATACGCTCGTATGAGCATACACGTTACAACAAACACACACGCGAACACACATGCACACACACACACGCACACACACACACACACCCATACGCTCGTATGAGCATACACGTTACAACAAACACACACGCGAACACACACACATACACACACTAAATATGTATTTATATTACTTACCTTTATCTATATCCTTTTATTATTAATAAATAATTAGTCCAAGCATAAATATTTGTAACGTGAACCGAACCTGTCGCCCTAGCAACATGTTTTTCGGTATTTTATCATTGATCTCTGCGATACAGGCCTAGAGCCTAGTGCAGAATCGCCGTAAATTGAAGACCTATCGATAATTCTTTTGTTTAAATGTTGTTTTGTTTATGTTTCAAAATATTGTAATTTTTATGGTAAATAAATAAATTATAAATTATAAATTTATTTATTTATTTACAATCACAATCCTTGATTACAATCACATCATTACAATGAAACTAAAATTATTGAAACTAAAATGGCGGAACCGGCTTTAAAGTAAACACGTTTTTCCGTAGCCAAGTCTTTATTTTTCTTTTGTCATTCTCTGCAACTCGCCAATTCCCGCCATTTTGTCAGCGCTCATGTCAATTATCTAGTGATTATCTTGACGATAGATGGCGCGCATCGGATTTCTCTCATGGGACTTGTTAAAATATAACTAACGTTAAGCCCCTTAACTAAAACAACATGACATGATTGACTTTGGGTTTCTCGAAGCCTCATCAAATTATATAGATTTTTATAGTACTCTGGTAAACGAGCTGGTTACCTTTTTCGACCGACTTCCAAAAAGGAGAAGGTCCTCAATTCGTCTGTATTTTTTTATGTATGTTACGATATCTCCGCCAAATGTGGACCTTTCAAAATTCTTTTTGTGTTCGATAGAGCTTTTTTCAAGGTATATAAATTCATATAAATTTGGTCACGATCGGATTTGAAGTCGGGCTGTTAAGTTTTTTTTTTATAGCAGACATTGGCAAACGAGCAGATGGGTCACCTGATGGTAAGTGATCTCCACCGCCCATAGACACCCAAGACACAAAAAGAATCATGGGTGAGTTGCCAACCTAAAAGGATATAATGATTGGGAAAGGGAAGGGGGAGTTTGGGCTATTGAAAATCTCACCGAATACAACGCAACAGCGCACGCTTTACGTCTGTTGTCTCTGAGACAGTGGTATCAACCCGGTCGAGCCGGCCCATTCGTCTCGTCGCGTCTCCTGCACTAAAACATAACACAAAACATCTACACAAAACACGGTTTCGCTACACATTTTTATATAGTCCATTGTCCCATGAGCAGGACACAGCGAAAAACATTGTTTTGTGTAGGTGTTTTGTGTTTTGTTTCTAGGAAAACACGTACAGGAGACGCGCTTTTACCTCTACATTCATTAACCGAGTTCCCTTTTAAATAAAATTGAATCTTAAACTAAAGATATTTGAGTTGATATTCGATTGATTCATGAGGACATGTTATTTTCAATGATGGGAATTGAATCTTGTTTCTATGTACTTAGGTTTGATATTAGAATGTATTTATATGTTATCTAGAGATAAAAATATTGATTTTGCTCTAATGATAGTATTCATACTTATTTACACTTAAATGTGCTGGATTTATTAGAATTTGACGTAAAAGGTAGTATATAAGCTCACGCCTGTATCCCTGAAGGTAGGCAGAGGCGAACTAGAACGCCCACATTTCGCCGAGCTAATTTCCGTCCCAGATGTGATAGACGAGCCTATCGCCAAATCGGGCACAAATTCCAGACTCCAGGCTGATACTGAACACAATAATCACAAGTTTAAAAACTTAACGGACCGACTTCAAATCCGATCGTGACCAAATTTATATGGGACCACCCTTGAAATAAGCTCTATAGATCACAAAAATAATTTTGAAAATCGGTCCACATTTGGCGGAGATATCGAGTAACATACATAAAAAAATACAGACTGTTGAGGTATAGATCCAATGCCCATGTTACAAAGAGTTAAGTCCTTATCTTATGTTGTCATTGGTTTATAAGTTTATGGTAAGAAATGTCAAAGAGGTTATTGAGCTTCTTCCGCTAACCAAAATGTAGCCGCCATGTATGTGTAAAGTAATTAAATAAAAGTGAAGTAATATGTTATAAATATTTTATTAAAACTACATAAGTCTCCCAGCACACACGATCCAAACCTCGACAGTGGTAGCAGAGCGTGGTTCCCGTGGTTACCGTGCTTACTAGGGGTGGGTAATAGCGGGATTTTTGATTAGCGAAACGAAACTAGCTATTGGGCTCCAATAGCGGTTGTAGCAACGTGCTACTATAGTAGCTGCTGTCCAAAAAAAAAAAAAAAAAAAAAAAAAAAAAAAAAAAAAAAAAAAAAAAAAAAAAAAAAAAAAAAACACATTTGTTGTTTGTAACTAAGGCGAAACCCAGATATCGATTTTGAAGTCAATCGGCCCATAAACAAAGAAAAACAAAATGGCGCCCACTTTTGACAGATTTGACATCAAATTTGTTGTTCGTAACTAAGGCGCAACCCAGATATCGATTTTGAAGTCAATCGGCTCATAAACAAAGAAAAACAAAATGGCGGCCACTTTTGACAGATTTGACACCAAATTTGTTGTTCGTAACTAAGGCGCAACCCAGATATCGATTTTGAAGTCAATCGGCTCATAAACAAAGAAAAACAAAATGGCGGCCACTTTTGACAGATTTGACACCAAATTTGTTGTTCGTAACTAAGGCGCAACCCAGATATCGATTTTGAAGTCAATCGGCCCATAAACAAAGAAAAACAAAATGGTGGCCACTTTTGACAGATTTGACACCAAATTTGTTGTTCGTAACTAAGGCGCAACCCAGATATCGATTTTGAAGTCAATCGGCCCATAAACAAAGAAAAACAAAATGGCGGCCACTTTGACAGATTTGACACCAAATTTGTTGTTTGTAACTAAGGCGAAACCCAGATATCGATTTTGAAGTCAATCGGCCCATAAACAAAGAAAAACAAAATGGCGGCCACTTTTCACAGATTTGACATCAAATTTGTTGTTCGTAACTAAGGCGCAACCCAGATATCGATTTTGAAGTCAATCGGCCCATAAACAAAGAAAAACAAAATGGCGGCCACTTTTGACAGATTTGACACCAAACTTGTTGTTCGTAACTAAGGCGCAACCCAGATATCGATTTTGAAGTCAATCGGCCCATAAACAAAGAAAAACAAAATGGCGGCCACTTTTGACAGATTTGACACCAAATTTGTTGTTCGTAACTAAGGCGCAACCCAGATATCGATTTTGAAGTCAATCGGCCCATAAACAAAGAAAAACAAAATGGCGCCCACTTTTGACAGATTTGACACCAAATTTGTTGTTCGTAACTAAGGCGCAACCCAGATATCGATTTTGAAGTCAATCGGCTCATAAACAAAGAAAAACAAAATGGCGGCCACTTTTGACAGATTTGACACCAAATTTGTTGTTTGTAACTAAGGCGCAACCCAGATATCGATTTTGAAGTCAATCGGCCCATAAACAAAGAAAAACAAAATGGCGCCCACTTTTGACAGATTTGACACCAAATTTGTTGTTCGTAACTAAGGCGCAACCCAGATATCGATTTTGAAGTCAATCGGCCCATAAACAAAGAAAAACAAAATGGCGGCCACTTTTGACAGATTTGACACCAAATTTGTTGTTTGTAACTAAGGCGAAACCCAGATATCGATTTTGAAGTCAATCGGCCCATAAACAAAGAAAAACAAAATGGCGGCCACTTTTGACAGATTTGACATCAAATTTGTTGTTCGTAACTAAGGCGCAACCCAGATATCGATTTTGAAGTCAATCGGCCCATAAACAAAGAAAAACAAAATGGCGGCCACTTTTGACAGATTTGACACCAAACTTGTTGTTCGTAACTAAGGCGCAACCCAGATATCGATTTTGAAGTCAATCGGCCCATAAACAAAGAAAAACAAAATGGCGGCCACTTTTCATAGTTTGACACCAAATTTGTTGTTCGTAACTAAAGCGCAACTCAGATATTGATTTTGAAGTCAATCGGCCCATAAACAAAGAAAAACAAAATGGCGTTAAAAATATATCGCACCCCATTTTATTTCTGTCATACCAAATTTGATCAAAATCCATTAAGCAGATCCAGAACTCCCATACAAATTTTCATCCCCTATTTCATTTCTTTTAGGGGTTGATTTAAAAAAATAAAGTACCCTATGTCGGTCCTTGGGGTTAAAGGTACCCACATACCAAATTTCATCAAAATCGGTTCAGGGTCAAGCTAAAGGTTAAACGCAATGTGTGTGCGCATGAACCAACAGGCATGGCTTTCGACAACGCCACGCAACGCCACGCCGCAACTATTGGTTGCTCAGTACTCACGAATCACGATCGTTGCCGAGTACTCATGATCGTTGCCGCGTTGCCGAGTACTCATGATCGTTGCCGCCGTTGTCGTGATTCAGGGTCGTTGCCGCGTTGCCGTGATCACTACCGTTGCCAACGTTGTCGTGATCGCGATCGTTGCCGCGTTGACGGTTGACGGCTATTATAGCCGCGCGGTCGTTATTAGCTGTTAGCTCGTTGCGTTGAATTCCAACAACTAGCTACAAGTGATTCAGCCGTTAGCCGTTGCGTCAACTAGTTGCGTTGCGCAACGACCACTTCTAGTGCTTACCGTGCTTATTGTGGTTCGCCGTGTTTGTTCGTCCACGCGGTATTTGAAGATGGCTGTCGCATCGTAAGAAATTAAAGTAAGAAACTCATAATTAAACTGAATCAGTATGATGAAGGAAAAATATTCAGTCGAGCCCTTCAAAGGCACTAATTTTAATACTTGGGCGTTTAGAGTACGCAGTATATTAAGAGAAAATTTGGTATTGGACGCCATTGAGAATGAGAGTTATGGCGCGAAGGAAGAAAATAAGGCATCTGAAGCGAAAGCACAGGCTATTATTATTGCTTGTGTGGCGGATAGCCATATAGAGTATGTAAAGAAAAGTAGTGCCCATCAAATGTTTCACAATTTAGAAGAAAATTTTAAGAAAAAAGGTGTGAGGTCAAAGTTATATTTGAGAAGACAGTTGTCGGATATGAAGTTCAAGGAGCACGAGTCTCTGATGAAACATTTAGTAGAAATGGAGCAAATCTTTACTGATCTTAAGGAATCTGATTCAGAATTAAGCGAGGAAGAAAAAGTAAATTATGTCTTGTTGTCAATGCCAAGGTCATATGAAGGAATTATTACAGCATTAGAGACACAAGAGGATTTGAAACTAGATTTTGTGAAAAATAGGCTGCTGGGAGAAGAAGAAAAGAAAAAGAAATTTAACGGAAAAGAAAATTATAGAGAAATTAATTGTGGGAACGCATTTAACTGTTATACATGTGGAAAACCTGGTCATAAGAAGTATCAATGTACAAGAAATGTGAATTATATGCAAAGGAGGAATAACTATAATCAAGGAAGAGAAAATTATAATCAAGGAATGGAAAATTATCAAGAAAGAAAAGAAAATTATACAAGAGAAAGAGGATATTTTAATAACCCGAGGGGACGTGGTAATAACACCCGAGGACAAGGATATAGAGGAGCCAGGAATTCAGGGAGAGGACACCAGTCATATACAGCGGAAAATAGTACAGCAAAACATGGAGCGGCTAATAATTGTGAAGTGAATAAGTGTGATATGGACATTAAGGATAAATTAGTGTGGTATATAGATTCTGGCTGTTCGGATCATTTAATAAATACTAAAGATATGTTTTCTGATTATAAAGAGTTAAATAAACCTAAAAATATAGCATCGGCAAAAAATGGTGTAATGTTAAAAGCGGTAGGAATAGGTAATATACAGGCAAAAACATATGTTGGGAAAAAGCCTTCTAATTGTACTATTAAAAATGTTTACTATGTGCCAGACTTAAGAAAAAACTTGTTATCAGTTCATAAATTAGAAATTAATGGTTTAAAAGTTTGTTTTCAAGGAGGTAAAGTTAGAGTTTATAAAAATAATGGCTTATTAATGATTGGGGACAGTGATGGTTCATTGTATACTATAGAAATGCAAGCGGATTTTTCGAAATGTAATTATACAGAGTCAAACAGTAATATGACAGAATTATGGCACAGACGTTTTGCACATTTGGGTATTAATAACATTAATACATTATTGCATAAAAATATGGTAAGTGGTTTAAATGATATGAAAGGTAATAAAATTGAACATATGTTGTGTGAACCATGTTTACTCGCAAAAATGACGAGACAACCATTTAATAAGCAAGGTTACCGAGCAAAGAAACCTTTAGAGTTAGTACATACAGATGTTTGTGGACCTATAACCCCTACAGATAGAGAAGGTCATAAGTATTTTGTTACATTTATAGATGATAACACACATTTTTGTATGGTATATTTAATGCATCACAAATCAGAAGTTTTTGATAATTTTAAGAAATATTTTTATTATGCAACTAAACATTTTAATGCAGATTTATTAAAATTACGATGTGATAATGGTAGAGAATATATATCTGGGGAATTTCAAAGATTTTGTTCAAATAATGGTATAACATTACAGTATACAGTACCGTATAATCCTGAGATGAATGGGGTAGCAGAAAGAATGAATAGGACACTTGTAGAAAAGACTAGGACAATCTTATTGGAATCTAAATTAGCAAAAGAATTCTGGGGAGATGCAATTTTGTATTCAGGATATGTAACTAATAGAAGTCCAACTGTAGGAAAGGATAAAACTCCAAGTGAATTGTGGGAAGGTAGGAAGCCGGATGTTTCAAATTTTCGTGTATTCGGATGTATAGCATATAATCATGTACCTAAAGAACATAGACAGAAATTAGATAACACAGGGAAACGAATGATAATGGTAGGTTATAGTAGAACAGGGTATCTATTGTATGATGAGGAAACCGATAAGTTAGTTCATGCTAGGAATGTAATATTTGATGAACGTCAAAAGGAAGAACCCTTAGTTCACTTACCAGCTGCATCCACAGATATGTATACACAGGAACAACAGAGAGAAAAAGTTACATTTGAGGATGAAAAGGAGTCAGAGAGAGAAGATTATGAAACAGAAAATGAAGAGCAAGAAGTAATAAATATATCAAATACAAAAGGAAAAGAGCAGAAGAATACTACAGAAGATGAAAAGAATAAAGGATATAAGCAAAATAATAGAATGAAAAGGCAAACAAGAAAACCAAAATGGCAAGAAGATTATGAAGTCAATATGGATGATGATAATGATGATGCATTATTTGCTCTACTAAGTATGAATCAAGAGGTACCATTATGTTATGATGAGATAAATGAAAGACCGGACAAGCTAAAATGGGTAAAAGCAGTACAAGAAGAATTAAAAGTATTAAAAGAAAGTAAAACTTGGAAAATAGTACCAACACCGAAGAAAGAAAAATTATTAGACAGTAAATGGGTATTTACAAAGAAAAATATAGGAAATGAAGAAATATATAAAGCAAGATTAGTAGTACGTGGATTTCAACAAAAGGATAATTTAGAAGATATTTACTCACCTGTTTTAAAATTACAAACGTTAAGAATATTATTGTCAGTTGCAATGTATAGAGATTATGATGTACACCAAATGGATGTAAAAGGGGCCTTTTTATATGGTAACATTAATGAAAACGTTTATCTAAAATCGCCACAAGGCTTAAATGTACCTGAGGGATATGTTCTAAAATTAACAAAATCACTATATGGGTTAAAGAAATCACCAAAGTATTGGTATGAAAAATTTCATGAAACTATAACTAAATATGGGTTTAAACGTTCTGTAAATGACTATTGTTTGTATACTAAAGGGGAATTGTACTTATTATTATATGTTGATGATTTGTTAATACTAGGAAAAGATAATTTGCAAATTGAGAATGTTAAAAAGTTTTTATCATCACAGTTTAGAATGAAAGACTTGGGAAATGAGAATTTAACATACTTGGGAATTTCAATAATTAAGAATCAAGGGGAAATTCATATTAATCAGATAAATTATTTGCAAAGCATTTTACAGAAATATGGTATGGAGAATTGTAAAGGTAGTGACACGCCTATGGAACTTAATTTTAAATTTGATGAAGATTGTAATATTGATATGAGTTATGAACACAAATGTAGATCATTGATAGGATCTCTTATGTATGCAACAGTGGGGTCACGACCTGATTTAACAACTGCTATATGTTATTTAAGTAGATTTCAGTCTAAACCATGTGAAAATTTATGGATAGCTTTAAAAAGAGTGTTGAGATATGTCAAGAAAACTGTTAATTATATGTTAGTTTATTCAAAAGATAATAACTGTAGAGTAATGTCACCAATTTTAGGATATGCAGATGCTGATTATGCTAGAGATTCAGATAGGAAATCTACATCAGGATATATATTTCAAGTTTATGGAAATACTGTAATTTGGAGATCTAAGAAACAAACTACAGTAGCATTGAGTACAACTGAGGCAGAATTAATTTCTTTATGTGAGGCTTCTATGGAGGCATGTTGGATTGTAAAATTATTATCAGATTTAAATGTAAATGTAGACTGTGTAACTATTTTTGAAGATAATCAGAGTACTATGAAAACGGTAAAGAATCCAGATCAAAAGAGATTAAAGCATTTAGATATAAAATATAATTTTGTTAAGCAAAAGGTAGAGGAAGGACTTATTAAGGTAGAATATGTAAACACTAGATATCAGCTCGCAGATGTATTCACAAAACCTGTTAGTAGAGATAAGTTTATTCAATGTATGTATGAATTAGGTTTGAAACATGGACATTGAGGGAGAGTGTTGAGGTATAGATCCAATGCCCATGTTACAAAGAGTTAAGTCCTTATCTTATGTTGTCATTGGTTTATAAGTTTATGGTAAGAAATGTCAAAGAGGTTATTGAGCTTCTTCCGCTAACCAAAATGTAGCCGCCATGTATGTGTAAAGTAATTAAATAAAAGTGAAGTAATATGTTATAAATATTTTATTAAAACTACATAAGTCTCCCAGCACACACGATCCAAACCTCGACACAGACGAATTGAGGACCTTCTCATCTCATCTTTTTTTTGGAATTCGGTCGAAAAATTACTGACTATTGAGACCCTCCTCCTTCTTAAAATCGGCTAAAACATTGCGTGAGTAAAAATAAGTGAGTAAAAATATGCTTTCAACGATTTCCGGCTTCATTTTCAAAGGAAAGAGTGAACATCCGTATTGACTCATCCCAGTAAAATTACTTAGAAAAATAAATTAGATAAACAATATTATAATATAAAACGTAGTATGTAGCGTTAGTTACAAGGTGAATTAGGTACCATCGACAAAAGAAAAATAAGGACTTGGCATAACTATGAAAAAACGCTTGACACTCGATTCGATTTCGAATTGGATTCGGTTTCATTTATTATCTTGAAAATCCACTGAAATCGAGTTAAAAACTGCGCTAATGTTGCATTAGATTCGAGGACTTGCCATTTGGTAATTTTTACCGTGACATTAGTGCATTTTTTAACTATATTTCGGTGGAACTTTGAGTCACTAAATGCAGTCGAATCGAAGTCAAATTTGAATCGAGTGTCAAAGGCAGTCCCCTGTTCCGCCATTTTAGTTTCGATCTCATCGATTTAATATATCCTAAATGCACAGTTCTTTACAAATATCGTCATAAAAAGTGGTCTCAGCAATAAAACAAAGAAAAAGATCACAAGTTCTAATTAAGTCAACGCAATTATAACCCTATGCGAGTGTTATAAAGTAGCTTTTTAAACGAAATGAGCAAGCGTTCTTTTATTTGAATTTTAAAATTTAGAATTCTATCGGCGTCCGACTGTATGCAAAAGTAGTGCTTAAGCACTAGCTTGGCACTTATTTTCCGAGCACTATTTTCCGAGCGTCAACTGTGCATCTAGGTATATAATATATCGTTGTTCGATCTATTTATATGTAAGCTGTCACCATGTCTTAAGAGTTAAATAACGTATAAATTTAATCATAAATACCGTGTATTATTTGTAATAATACACATTCCGGAATGTGAAGAAGTTGATTAACTATTATATAATTAATATTACTGGGGTCTTTCTTTTACCAAGACCTCAATTTGGTTTCTCTCCGTACATTGAAATAAAACAATTTTTACGGATTCTATCACGATTAGGTTTTAATTATCATTCCCGACGTTTAAAAAAATATTTAATATTTGTTTTAAAAATAGTTTTATTTCAATGTATAATATTCGCGTAAACTTAAGAAATCAGTATTTCTCTCCGTACGTTAGGCATACTTAGGAAGGCGCTGGATGCAGGCCGCTTCCAACAGGTCGATCTGGAAATCTTTGGGGGAGGCCTATGTTCAGCAGTGGACGTCCTGTGGCTGATGATGATGATGATGATGACAAGTCCTTCTTGTTCATTTGTCATATATCCTAATATTAAATGGTAGGTTTGAAGGACGTAATCTCTCGAACTATTCAATCGATTTTGAAAATTTGAGTGGTAGAGCCACGCTGTAGACAGTAACGTCTATAGCACGAACGGGCCGGCTCGACCGGTTTGATACCACTGTTTCATAGAAAACCGACGTAAAGTGGCAGCTTGCTGTCGCGTTTCGCTCGGTGAGTGGGATTTCTGGTGGCCCATTTCCCCCCTTCCTTTCCCAATCGCTTTTTCCCTCCCCTTCCATTTCCTCCTTTTAGGTTGACAACGCACCCATGATTTTTTTGTATCTTGGGTGTCTATGGGCGGTGGAGATCACTTACCATCAGCTGACCCATCTGCTCGTTTGCCAGTCGCTGATAATAAAAAAAAATCACCAGTACAAAGCGACGTTATTCCCGAGCAGCATAGGCTCCTTTTTACCCCTAAAATCTATGGTTCATACGGGATATCCACGGAAACAAATTTGCCTTCATAATTAGTGTGAATATTATTTCTTTATCTCCGCAACGGGCAAGTTCGGAGTACCCTCAACCGGCGAAAACGTATGAAAAAATACATGAGTGTGGACGAGGCGAAAGAGCTGTCAGCATCGTAGCTTGCGACGCTCAATAGTCTCTGCCTACCCCCATGGGGTGCAAGCGTGAGTGTGTATGTAATATTAATTTTGGGGATATGTCTCTGTCCCCTGAGACAATTCTGCTATCATAGGGCCGTACTTATAAACACAGTTTAGCTGAGCAAATGGCTAAGTATAGTCTGTCACTTTTTTCCTTGTGTCACATTGTTTGAAAATAAAAGATACAGACTATTCTTTACCATTTGCTCAATTAAACTATTTTTAAAAGTAAGGCGCCAACAAATGAAGAGCATAAACAACTCAAACGCGAGATGTTTTAAATATTATAAATGCAAAATAAACGCATGTCATTAAGGCTCAATTGCACCACTATTATTAACCTAGAGTTAGTCCTAACCGCAAGCTAAATTGACAGAAAATGTATGAATGACATGTAACTTAACTTGCGGTTAGGACTAACTCTAGGTTAATAATAGTGGTGCAATTGAGCCTTAGTTATTTGAACAGATGTCAAATAATTAAATACAATGTTTATTATTAAAGTATTATTAACAAAATTATTGTCTTTTTTATGCAATAATACTAAAGTTTTACCACCAAGGAGTTTGAAATATAGACAAAATTTGTCTTCTAGTACCTAATTCTTTTAACCCGGTCCAGTTATTGCCCGACTGCCCAAAACGAGGGTAATATTTTCGTGAGATATCGGAGTCTCCGAGTCACATGCCGTATTCTGTAATTCAGTGAAGTGATAAACAATGATAATGATAAGATATAGGCCGCCATTTTGCTGTGCTTCCACTATCAGTACTCGACGTAGTGTGATATTGTGATGTGTTTTGTATAAAAAAGGTAATTGAATCAACTATAAAAATACAGATTTTGTAAAGCTTTTATAATCAACTTGTTTAAAAATAGAGTCAACTATTAAAATACGTTTTATGCATGTGTGCAGAAGTAACTTATTTAAAAATAGAATCAACTATAAAAAGTATAAAATCAATATTATTTGAAAACAGAATCAACTTTTTATTATTTTAATTTATTGCAAAATCTATTTGTGTGTCTAAACAAGAATGTGCTTTAATGTAATTGCGTAAAGTGCATTTCAGTTTTGTGAGTATCTTATTGAATTATAGAAATGATTCATCAAAGTGGTTCCATTGTTGATTCAAAAAGTGATTTATTATTGATTCTAAGTTAATATTACTGAATATGGGACTTATAAAAATTAAGCTTAAACATTTCTAGGTAAAATATCTTATTATTCATACTTTGGACAAGATCGGACGAATTTTGTGATCGGTTTTACGTACGACTATCGTCCTGAGGTCTCGGGTTCGATCCCCGGGTCGGGCAGAGGGATATTGGGTTTTTCTGTATCAGTCTGGAGTCTGGAGTTTGTGCCCGATATGGTGATAGGCTCGCTCATATCCCATTTGGGACGGAAATGAGTTTGGTGAAATGGTGTTACAGTTCGGCAGTTCGCCTGTGCCTACCCCTTTGGTATTTTTTTATAGTACAGACTGGCAAACGAACAGATGGGTCACCTGATGGTAAGTGATCTCCACCGCCATAGACACCCAAGACACTAAAAGAATCATGGGTGTGTTGCCAACCTAAAAGGAGGGAATGGAAGGGGAGGGAAAAGGGAATCGGAAAGGGAGGGGGAGAAACGGGCCACCTGAAATCTCACTTACCGAACGAAACGCGACAGCAAGCTGCCACTTTACGTCGGTTTTCTGTGAGACAGTGGTATCAAACTGGTCGAGCCGGCCCATTCGTGCTGTATACGTTACTGTCTGCAGTGGCTTTATCACTCAAAAAAGGGTATCTGGTATACAGGCGTGATGTCTTGACACACCTAATTTCATTGTTTTCGTTTAACACCCTACGTCCATAATCTTATCATTAGATAACGATTCATTGTAATTTACTCAGCGCTCTACTTTTTAGAAAATGTGGGGAGCGGTCTTTGTTGCGATTCTTTTTGTGGCCGGAACCAACTGCGATGAAGGTAAGTTCTTAATTCAATATGTAATCGAAACGATGATGAAAAATACAAGCCCGGAGTTTCTTTCCGTCTTTCTTCTTCGGGTCGTCATCCGTAGGTAGCTACTAGCTAGAGCAAGGCTGGTAGCGGCCGGTTTTAATAAACGATCTCAGTTTATAGTGCAGATAAATTGCGATTATAAACCAATAAAATCAAGTCATTTCACGGAGTCATGTTCAAACTGTGTTCTTATCTATGGTTCTTATTGGCTAATTTTTGTAATCTATCTGCAAATTCGAACTGAGATTGTTAATAAACAATCTCAATTCGAATTACAATACGAACAATGTTCCAATAGGAACAGGGCGTAGGTTAGCTAGGATAGGGCCTTATAGTCCACGGCGTATTTTCCTTATCCACATTTCCAGTCAAATTTTCCTTCCTATTTTAGAGGTATTTTTCCGTCCATTCCCTGCTAGCATTCCAACCATATGCAGTTCCCTTTCCTACAAATTACCACCTCTTATCTTAAGCCCCATCCTTGTTACTGCGTCTATACCTGCCTGCTTGTTTTCTAAATTGATAGCGTTATAATATGATTATCTATACATATAAATAAAATTGGAGTGTCTGTTTGTAATATTGAAATAACCGTTTTTACTACATGTATATGAATATATATATAGGATATACACCAAATTTTTTTTTTTTATTTTTGTCTGTCTGTCTCTTTGCTTCTTCCCTCTTCGGATTCGGAGTGTGAAGAAGCATAATTAGGCCGGCATGATTCTGGCGACCACTGATAAACCCATTGTTTGTCATTGGTCGCTAGTATTTTTTGGACTGGACTACACTTACCATCAGGTACAGTGTAATCACTTTGCCGTGCCCGGATAAAAAAAAACACAGAATCCCATGTCTGCTAAAAATATAAATTATCTATAAACAAATAGTACTGTGGACCGGGAGGTCCTGGGTTCGATTCCCAGGTCGGGCAAAGCGATTTTTTAAAATTGATTTGCCCGGGACTGGATCCCCC
Organism: Clanis bilineata; assembly: GCA_036417725.1. NCBI lineage: Eukaryota > Metazoa > Arthropoda > Insecta > Lepidoptera > Sphingidae > Clanis > Clanis bilineata. Next base: position 2,605,553 of record CM071165.1, read on the forward strand.
CGAGTTGATGTCACGCAGGCAGCCGGTCGTAAAAACTAAGCCAAATCCTTTCTGCAACATGCTTGAAAAAGTGTGTTGCGCCGACCCCACATTAACCACATTAAGGTGAGATAAGGGCAGGTAGAAAGTAATAATTAGTTAACTAACGCCATCTATCGGCGAATAGCTAAACCTCAGTTTCCATTTTCAGCCACCCCAGCGCCATCGAACAACGTCGCCAAAGAGTCGGGAATTTGCAGAAAATGCATTTGCAAAGATGATAAAGTGAATTGTTTTGATCAGTCCATCACACAGTTCTTTAGTTTAGAAGAATGGAAAGGTAAGTAACAATTTTCTTATCGAAATATGTCTCATTCTTGTAATTAAATTAGATTTATATTTATATAGCCCACGGAATAACTACATAAATTATGTTCAGTACTCTTTATTTTTAAAGATTTTTTTTTAATTTTTAAATAAATGCTATAAAAAAAATACATTTAAAAATATATAAAAATATTCCCCTCCGATGGCGAGGCTCGGGACCCAAGCCACCGGCGGTTAGGACCCCAGAGTGAGGAACCTCCTCACAATTCGTGCCGTATCCAGTAATACTGCCTTCTGCATTTGGCTCTTCACCCAAACACCAACCGAGAGCCTCTTGAGGTGTTGGTCGAGGCTCAGTGGTATTAAACCATGGGCAGAAATGACTATCAGAACAATGATTGTTGAATCCACATCCCACATACGAGTAACCTCATGTGCCAGGTCTAAATATAAATTATTATTATTAAAGAAAGTATGCCCCTTACTTATAAAAATATTTAAGCGCTGCTTATCGTTAACCATAGGTTGTCCCTTTAATTTTTAAACAATGCAAGGAAAATAGTGACAGGCTATTCTTAGCGAAAAGATAAGCGAAAATGTTTTTATAAGACCTAATATGTCCATAATTCCATTAAAAGCTTACAAACAAAAACTATTCCACACAAACGCAAAAGTTATGTCATATTTTCCCCCCAAAAAGGCAATGTTTAGGGAAACATAAGCATTATTTCTTATTATATTTACTTTCGGAGTATCATTTTCTCATCATGTTGAACCTCTGTACTTGCAATAATACAAATAAACAGGTAACTGTATACACGTTTGTATTTTACTAACGATATTACAGCTCTCGCGGAATTGAAGCCAAAACACGTGGATCTGAGCGAGAATTCGTTCACAAATGTGACCGTGATGGGAGACCTGCCCATCGAGGTGCTGAACCTATCCAGATGCAGCATCGAGACCATCGAGAGGGCCAGCTTCAGGGACCTGCAGGAGATGAGGGTCTTAGACCTGAGTCATAACGAACTTACGTCTGCCAAGCTGAGTCCGCACGCTTTTGAGGTAACAAAGTAATGCGTCATACTCGTGAACGGGTGCTGCTTGTGTGGACTCTTGATGCTTTATTCGAATTTGATTTCGATTCGGTTACATTTATTGACTTAAAATTCCACAGAAATCAAGCTTAAAACTGCATTAATGTCGCGTTAAAAATTATCAAATGACAAGTTTTTTAATCTAATGCAACATTAGCGCACTTTTTGATATATAATATATTTATAACATATAAACTTACATTCTGTATTTCGTTCTACCTGGCCTTACCACCTTAATTTGGCGTCGGCGCAACACACTTTTTCAAGCATCCTGCAGAAAGAATTTAGGTTAATTTTTACGAACGGCTTCCTGCCTGACGTCAAGCCCCAATGGGGCGGAGTCTATAAATCTACATTAAATCATCATGACATAGGACGTCCACTGCTGGATGTAGGCCTCCCCAAATATTTCCAGATCGACTTGTTTGTAGCGGCCTGCTTTCACCGACTTCCTGCAACCTTTATCAGGTCGTCTGTCAACTTAGTAGGTGGATGCCCAAAATTACATCATCATCATCATCATCATCATTATCAGCCACAGGACGTCCACTGCTGGACATAGGCCTCCCCCAAAGATTTCCATATCGACTTGCTGGAAGCGGCCTGCTTTCAGCGACTTTCTGCAACCTTTATCAGGTCGTCTGTCAACCTAGTAGGTGGATGCCCAAAATTACATCATCATCATCATCATCATCATTATCAGCCACAGGACGTCCACTGCTGAACATAGGCCTCCCCCAAAGATTTCCTGATCGACCTAATAAAATATTAAATATTACATTAAATATTTTTAATATTTTTAGGGTCGTTTCTCCCCCGAAGAATACGAGCCGCTTGCGTCGATGCGGGTGCTAAATCTCGCGCACAACAACCTGCACTCCCTAAACCAGGACCTGTTTGAGCATCTTCCAGAGCTTGAGGAGCTGGACCTTAGTGGAAACCCTCTGACAACTCTTGACCATGTCACTATTATTGCTATATCCAGTCTGCCATTACTTAAGGTAAGTCATTTTATTTCGGACCGAACCTATGTAGAAACTAAGCTTGCCGCCTTTCTCTTTCATTCGTTCTCAGTCGTATAGAAATATGACTCAATTCGGTACTTGACTATGTTTGATTTTATTCTCATATTTATATGTAATAGCAAATAAAACAAGAAGAAACCCTTCTGTAAAATCTGCATCGAAATTGATTGAAAAATGAGGCAGTAATTCATATTTTAAATTCTGGAGTAGGGGAAAAGTGGAGATATCTTGCTATCCCTTTCCAACGCACATACCGTTAAGACGGTGACGTGATTATACTGATGCTTCTCTTTCCCACAGTTTGAAGGTTACACTAAACTTCAAAGGCTTATAATTTTTTATTTTGAGAATATTTCAATATTTCTTTTTCTTCTATATTTTATTTCATATGAAATTATAAAAATATAATAGTCAAGTACCCAATTGTCAGGGTTTTGGACGGCATTGCGCTTAGCAGTTGTTGTATACAGTGTTTCAATAACAATGCTCATTCCAGGTCCTCCGCATGCGTTCCTGCCAGCTCTCGGAGATTCCTGAGAAGTTCCTGCACACGCCCAGGTTCCTGGAGCATTTGGACCTTAGCGACAATCTCCTGAAAGCAGTTCCCCAGGAGTTGGAAGAAACCAAAAACCTGGTCTACCTGAACCTAAACCAAAACCCGATTGTGGAGATCATTGTGGACTCTGAGGATTATCCGTAAGTTTTAAAATGAATTTTTGTTATACTAGCTGTATACAGTTACGTCTACAGCATAAATGGGCCGGCTCAACCGGTTTGATACCACTGTCCCACAGAAAACCAACGTATATTGAAAGCTCGTTGTCGCGTTTCATTCTGTGTGGAAGATTTCCGGTGGTCCAATTCTCCCTGCCGTATTTCCCTCCTTTTAAGTTAGCAATGCACCTATGATTCATGTGTCTTGTCTTGGGCGGTGGAGATCACTTACCATCAGGTGATCCACTAGTTTGCCAGTCTCTGCTATAAATAATCACAAGTTTAAAAACTAAACTAACCGACTTTTAACTTGATCAGATTGTGACTAAAATATGGGACCACCCTAGAAATAAGCGAACACAAAAAGAAAATTGAAAATCGGTCTACATTTGGCGGAGATATAACGGAACATACATAATAAAATACAGACGATGAGGAACTTCTCCTTTTTCGAAGTCAGTCGAAAAAACACACTATTTTCCAGCGGTTTCCCTCGCCTCCGCAAGCTTCAGGAGCTCCACATGTGCAACATGAAGTCTCTCCGTCGGATCGGAGCTGGAGCTTTAGCAGGTCTGGAGACTTTGACCAAGCTTCACCTCAGCTTTAACCCTTCGCTGGAGTACATCGATCCTAAGGCCTTGGCGAGGCCTGATGACATCGGAGAGACGTATGACTGGCCGCTTGTTAAGGAGGTAGGGGGGAAATGAAATAAGACACATTAAAAACCTATTTCCAAATCAGAGAGCTGACTCTTGACATTCAATTCGAATTCGACTTCGCTTCTGTTTCATTTATTGACTTAAAATTCCACCGAAATAGAGTTAAAAAGTGCACTTTTTAACTCGATATTCGGGGATAGATTAGATCAAATCTATTTTTCAGTATAAAACCAATTCTGGAATTTGTGCCCGATATGGCGATAGGCAGGTGGTCGTCAGACGCTGCGCTTACGTGGTACCCACTCAAGAACTTTTTTGCCCCATCGGTTATCGGTTCTACGAGCTATGTGCCCTGCCCATTGCCACTTCAGCTTGCTAATCCGCTGAGCTATATCAGTGACCTTCGTTCTTCTGAGGATCTCCTCATTTCTGATTTGATCGCGTAGAGAAACACCGAGCATATCCTTCTCGCTGAGTGACTGTGAGCTTTCTAATGCGGCCCACAGTCAAACTGCTATGCTGCTAGGTGGACGGACGACCTGATAAAGGTCCCAGGAAGTCGCTGGATGCAGGCCGCGTCAAACAGTTCGATCTGGAAATCTTTGGGGGAGCCCTATGTCCAGCAGTGGACATCCTGTGGCTGATGATGATGATGATGATGATGGCAATAGGCTCGCCCCCTAGCACATCTGGGACGGACCTAAGCTCAGTGAAACGTGGGTGTTTTAGTTTGCTAGTGCCTATCTCTTCGGGGATACAAGCGTGAGCTTATGTTTATTATAATTTCCAGCTGTACCTCCAATCGAACAATCTATCAGAAGTGGATTCAAGGATGCTCTCCCGCTGGGACCTGCTGGTGAAAGTGGATGTGTCAGACAATCCGTTCCTCTGCGACTGTTCTACACAGTGGATGGTGGACATGCTGGTGCCGCTGGTGGATGATAAGGGAGCCAACTCTTCGTTCATGAGGTGAGTGAACACCAAAATAGTGTGTAAATGTGCTGTGCATACGAGTGTCTTTGGTATGTAAACTTGACGTTTTCTGCTTCTGTTTTGAAAGAATCAAACATAAAAACACATACGCAAAACACGGTTATATAATATGATAGAACAATGGACCATAGATAAAAATACCCTCATGTTTTATGGTAGAATGACACTTTACCGGACTCGGCGTTCGAACCCGAGACCTCAGAACGGTAGTCCTATAGCGCACAACGCGACGTCATCGAGGCAGCACGAAACCTTTTATTATCCAAAATAACAATTAACATACTGATTTCTTAAGTTTACGCGAATGCTATTCATTGAAATAAAACTATTTTTACGGATTCTATCACGATTTGGGTGACCACGAAGACTGCAAAGCCTTCGAAACGTCGGGAATAATAATTAAAACCTAATCGTGATAGAATCCGTAAGAATAGTTTTATTTCCATAACAATTAACAGCCTAAAATAATTTAACGAATCAATAAGTAGAATTTCGTGATACTTTTGTGATTTTTCCACGGCACTCCTTTTAGTACTCGCAAATTTAAATTGTGTAGGTAGTTGTTCCACTCGACGCTAGATGACGCTGTAACGAAATTCACTTTACAGATGCCAAGAACCGATAGAGATGCGAGGATACACCATGAAACACCTGCATGACATCCACCGTCACATGCGTTGTGTAGACAAATATGGCCACAGGCCTGAGAAAGATGGCGCCATACTGCTCGGCACTCTTATAGGTAAGACTAATAGCTTTTTAACCGACTTAAAGAGCTGGTAATCAACCGTCTGTTTTGTTTATGTATGAGGGAAACCAGACAATGTGAAATGCTTTTACAGGTGTATACAACGTTTAAAATTACGAAATAGAGAAATTTAGGTAATAGGTACAAATTATTAAGCAAAAGATTGGCTACAGACTGCACAATTAGATACATGACTAATATTTTAAAATTAATTTTATATGGAATTTACGCCATCTAAAATATAGAACGGAAAGAAATATTGAAATATTTTCAAAAATACAAAGTTATAAGCCTTTGAAGTTTGGTGTAACCTTCAAACAAAAGAGAAGTATCAGTATAATCACGTCACCGCCATAACGGAACGTGCGTTGGAAAGGGATAGCAAGATATCTCCAATATGCCCCCACTCCAGAATTTAAAATATGAATTACTGCCACATTTTTCAACCAATTTCGATGCATTTGATACAGAAGTGTTTCTTTTTTGCTATTACATATAAATATGTATATAAAATCCAACATAGTCAAGTACCCAATTAACAAAATAAAATACATAAACTTAATTGTTATTAAAATACTACTTATGCTAAAACATAACATAACATAACATAAGCTCACGCCTGTATCCCCGAAGGGGTAGGCACAGGCATAGTAGCGAACTAGAACACCCACATTTCGCCGAGCTCAGTTCCGTCCCAGATGTGATAGGGGACGAGCCTATCGCCATTTCGGGCACAAATTCCAGACTCCGGGCTGATATGGAAAAATCCAATATCACTTTGCTCGACCCGGGGATCGAACCCGAGACCTCAGAACCGTAGTCCTACCGAAATACCACCACGCCACCGAGGCAGTTATATTATGCTAAAAATTTATGCGATATCTCCGTCAAATGTATTATCCTCTTCAAAAGGGGAGAAATAGTTTCATAAAAACATTCTGTTCGACCTGGAACCCAGGAATCGAACCCAGGACATCCCGGTCCACAGCCCATATACGCTCCACAAGACAAAGGAGGCGACAGGATTTCTCATAATTCCACTGACTGCTTCGGAGCGGTTGTATTTCGGTATAACTGCCGTCCAACTCGGGTTCGATCCCGGTCGGCCAAAATGGTATTAGTCTTTTTCAATATCAACCCGGAGTTTGGAATTTATGCCCGATTTGGTCATAGGCTCGTCCCCGTAACATCTGGGACGGAACTAAGCTCGGCGATGTGTGTGTTCTAGTTACAAACTAGAAACAGGCGTTAGCTTATGTTAAACTTCCTAAATCATTTTTGTTTCTAGGGGTGCTGCTAGCTGTCCCCATCATGCTGTCGCTGGTGCTGCTGTGGCGTAGAGGGTACTGCGGCTGGCTGGGACTGCGAGGACCCTCGGAAGCTTCCAGAGCTTTCTACAAGCGGGCTCCCGCTGACGACAATTATTTTTAAGTTAGTTTACCTAATTATTGTATAGTTATAAGTATATTAAAGTTATTTTAAGTTATGTGGAGTTTTATTGTAAAAACCTTACGTGAATTACAGGCCTTATGGCTATTGATTAAATAATGAATAGGTATTACAACCATCGATATATTAATTACCTAGATGCACAGTTGACGCTCAGAAAATGGGACAGCGAAGGAGTGCTTAAGCACTCGTTTTGCACACAGTCCGACGCCGATGGAATTCTAAATTTCAAATTTAAGATCGCTTGCTCATTTCGTTTATAAAGCTTCTTTATTACACGTGCATAGGGTAATAATTGTATTGATTTAATTAGAGCTTGTGATTTTTCCTTTGTTTTATTCCTGAAACCACTTTTTAAGAGGATATTTGCAAAGAACTGTGCATCTAGGGTATATTATATTGATGATTACAACGCATAAACGTATTAGCAAGGACGTAAAAAAAGAGAAGGACACCATCTCGCCTATAGTTAAACGGACGCCACAGAGAAGCCACGCATACAAACGCGCCTGTACAAAAGTGCCCTACGCACATATTTAGACTCATAGCAAGCTTAATCGCCGCCATTACGTGTCGATAGATGCAATGGGATCCTGCTTCACTTCCAATGTTCATAGCGCTCCGTCCATCTTTTTTTTACATATTAGATGTTTTTTGTTATTTTATTTAGTTTCCAAAATAAAAATTTTGCCTTAGGTTCAGCATACATTATACGAATCCATCCATTAATCATCAATATATTATACCCTAGATGCACAGTTCTTTGCAAATATCGTCCTAAAAAGTTGTCTCAGGAATAAAACAAAGAAAAAGATCACAAGTTCTAATTAAATCAAACACAAATATAACCCTATGCACGTGTAATAAAGTAGCTTTTTAAACGAAATTATCAAGCGTTATTAAATTTGAATTATCTTTAGATTTCTATCGGCGTCCAACTGTAGGGAAAAGGAGTGCTTAAGCACTTCTTTGCTGTCCCATTTTCCGAGCGTCAACTGTGCATCTAGGCCATTAATAAATGTTGATGCGATTTGCAACGAAACCCAAAATTAGGCTTCTAAGCTTGTATTTTGGGTCACATGAGTACGGGATAACGAAATACGTATATGTACATTAAAAGTAGGTACATAATGGTCAGTTAGGGTTATACATTTAGCAAAATTGATAATAAGAAAGAATAAGAGTATTTTTTTTGTTTTTTCACCCGGGCAAAGTGACTACACTGCACCTGACGGTAAGCGTAGTGCAGTCCAAAAAACTAGCGACCACTGACAAACACTGTGTTTATCAGTGGTCGTCAGAATCATGCTGGACTATTTATGCTTCTTCACACTCCGAATCCGAAGAGGGAAGAAACAAAGGGGCTTGTGACAAGACAGGCGGATGACCGATGCAGATACAGGGATACCCCCATACCCGTCTCAACCAACCATCAAGTCATGCCGCAAGCCCCTTGAGAGAACCGAAAGTACATGGCTGATCCTGGAACGCGAACCACACGCGGAGTGTGGGTCACTATGGCAGGTTTTAGCACCATGTGTACGGTGGTCGCCATCCGGTCGGATACGAATATCCTACCACCAGCATAATAGAGTAATATAGCATGTGTGTGTATCTTAGAAAAACAAGAGTGAGTACATTCTACACAGTATTTTTTCCTGCCTCGGTGGCGTGGTTGTATTTCGGTACGACTGCCGTCTCGATTCGATCCCCGGGTCGGGCAAAGTGATATTGGATTTTTCCATATCTGCCCGGAGTCTGAAATTTGTGCCCCATATGGCGATAAACTCGCCCCCTATAACATCTGGGACGGAACTAAGCTCGGCGAAATGTGGGTGTACTAGTTGGCTAGTGCGCCTCTGCCTACCCCTTCGAGGATACAAGCGTAAGCTTATTTTATTTTTACCTGATTTCAAAGATATATGCAAAAATTATGCCCATTGCTTCGTTGATTTGAGGAAAACTGATAAACCAAAAACCACGCTCCCGCATTGATATTCTAAAGATAACCAAACGGTCACACAAAACCCCAATAAGATGTAGTTTATCGAGTTATCGCCTGATAAGATAGTGCAAAGATTATAAAAATATTACAGAAGGTAGACTTGGGTACTTACCTAATTTTTTAATTAATAATGTGAAATTTACGTCGTCTTAAATATAGAACAGTAAGAAATATTGAAAAATTCTCAAAAATAAAAAAGTTATAAGCCTTTGAAGTTTGGTGTAACCTTTAACCTGCGGGAAAGAGAAGTATCAGTATAATCACGTCACGCCATAACGGTACGGACGTGTGAAAGGGATAGCAAGATATATCCACTTCACCTATACTCTTGCTTATTGCAGAATTTAAAATACGAATTACTGCATTTTTCATCAAATTTCCATGCAGTTTTTCGACAAAAGGAGGAGGTCCTCAATTCGTCTGTATTTTTTTTATGTATGTTACTCGATATCTCCGCCAAATGTGGACCGATTTTCAAAATTCTTTTTGTGTTCGATAGTGATTATTTCAAGGTTGGTCCCATATAAATTTGGTCACGATCGGTAAAATGGAAGTCGGTCTGTTACGTTTCTAAACTTGTGATTATTACAGAAAGGTTTATTTTTGTTTTATTTGCTATTACATATAAAATATGTATAACATAAAACATAGTCAAGAACCCAATTGTAGACAGTTTTCTTTGCAGCACGTTTGGATAGGTCCGACCGGGGTAATGTCAAGCACATCATCGAAAGTTTAAAAAGTTAAACTTTCTTGATTGTTTGATGTGTGGGCTCCATTTTCCGCAATCAGTCCATTCCAATAATAGACCATTGTGCGTGACGTGATGCCAGCTAAAAGTTTAACCATTTACCAACCTAGCTCCGACCAGAAGCGCAGGATCTTCCTAGGGTCTCCGCAGGCTTCTCGGAGCGTCCTCGGTGTGTTGAGGAATTTTGCCCGTTGGGCAGCAACGTCTCCGCATTTCAGGATGATGATGAGATGATAAGGATGAAGAAAGTTAGGTACTTTGAAAGGAGGATTCTTTTTGTGTTCGATATAGCCTGATCCAAGAACGCTTTTATATAAATTTCATCAAGATCGGATACATTTTGAAGGCGGGTTTTTAAGCTTGCAATTATATTGGGAGGTATAGAATGAAGAAGCATAAATAGGCCGGCATGATTCTGGTGACCACTCATTCTTTGTCGCTGGTCGCTGGTTTTGGTATGCTTACCATCAGTTCTAGATTATTCACTTTACCGTGCGCGAATAAAATAATCACAAGCTTAACTGACCGACTTCCAATTTACCGATCGTTACCAAATATCCTTGGGACCACCCTTGAAATAAGCTGTATCGAACACAAAAAGAATTTTGAAAATCGATCTACATTTGGCAGAGATATCGAGTAACATACATTAAAAAAAATACCAACGAATTGAGGACCTCCACCTTTTGTGGAAATCGATCTAAAAGTTAATGCATTTGAAATATATCAACGCATCTGTTATTGTACAATCTATGATCATATTTTTATCATGTAAATATTTATCATTCAACGTAAAATATTTTGCTTTAAATTATGTGTGTCCATGTAGAATTTTGGAGAATATGTAATATTATTTGCGACAATTTTCCAAATATTCCTGAATTATAGTCTCAAAAGAGATAGGACTGGTTTGTTGAAGATTTAACGAAATCTGGATTTAGTTTCAATTGATTACACATTAGAGAATCTTTAATTACCGTTTTTAAATATAACGAATATCGTATTAGAATTTAGGCCTATATTATTAATAAATGGACTATGAATTGACATAAGTGATCGATTTTGGTGATATAAAAATAAGTATGGTTTTATCGGATGAAAAAGATAAGACCGAGGAATGATTTCAGCGAATTTGGATTTTAGAATAATTTTGAAATATATCTATTTTTGGCGATAATGTTATAAATAGACAATGCTTAGTGTCGCTGAGTGTTACAGTGTCTATTGTGAGTGATAAAATGATTGTTTTCGTGTTAAGTTTGGTAGTGTTATGTAATTTGGGTGTTATAGAAAATAAATCAAGTAAGTTTTGAAATGATATTTTCTTCTGTACTAATATTAGCGAAATTATCAGTCTTTGAGTTTGTAGTTCTATCTTGAATTAGTGAACCAAGTGATTTTTTAAGTTTAGTCGCACGTTATACCTCTACATTGATATAAAACTGTTTTATACGGATTCTATCACGATTTGTTTTTATTGTTAGGGCCTCACGACGTTTCGTTTTGACACCTCTGTCCGACCCGTGACCACGAAGGTTGCAAAGCCTTCGAAACGTCATTCCTAAAAAATAAAAACAAATATAAAATAATTTTATTTTCATCATCAGCCACAGGACGTCTACTGCTAGACATAGGCCTCCCCAAGTTTTATTTTAGTGAACCAAATTTGGAAATTCTTCCATTATTTGAATGTTAAACGACTTATCCAAAGAATACATAATTACATAAATGATAATGAATCCAAGTTGCTTTTTTATTTTTCTGAGCTTAAATTAACCTATATATTTAACTGGTAATTATTTTTGAAGTTATGACATAACAACAAGTTAAATTGTATACTGATTTCTTAAGTTTACGCGAATATTATACATTGAAATAAAACTATTCTTACGGATTCTATCACGAAGACAACGAAGACTGCAAAGCCTTCGAAACTTCGGGAATAATAATTAAAACCTAATCGTGATAGAATCCGTAAGAATAGTTTTATTTCAAAGTTAAATTGTGACAAAGCTTAAAAATATTATACTTAGACATAGGCCTGTTTACGGAAATATTTCTATGGGAGCAAAGTCAGGAGTAAAATCTAGTGTTATAATTAAATATTTCTTTCCAGTGACCTCAAAAGAAATGCTTATAAAAGTACGTAATGTAAGAGACGTAAATTCGGAAACAGACGAAAATATTATTTCGCATCAAATAGAACTCATAAACAGTGTTACTGAAACAAACTTAGAAGAAACAACAATAAATCCTATAGAATCTGTTACAGAAAATATAGAACCGCCCCTTTTGGTAGTAAACACAGACTTCCATCAAGATGAATCAACCGACGAACGAATAAGAGACGAAGAAACTATTAAATTTAAAACTTTTAACGTAGATGAGAGAGCTACTAACACAGGAAACGTTGAACCCACAGAACATAACGTTGTAGAACCTAAAACAGAAATCAATACTGAGAACCTTCATAAAGATTCAGAAGCTGGTAATGTTCCGCCAGAAGATAATGTAACTTCTACAGCAGCTACTTTCGAAACAACTGAAGTGGATGTTTCTGTGATTTGCGTTGTTTGTGAATGCAAGGACCGAGCGGTGGACTGTAGTAACAGACATTTGAGGGAGCCGTTTGAAATGCCTGATTGGGATGGTAAGATATTTATATAAAAAGAAAGAAAGATAACACATCAACAGTTAATTTTACACAAAATAATAAAGATATTAAAAGATACAGTCCAGTCTGCTCACTAATGGGGTTCATGATTGATCGATGCGTACAAAATTTAAGAGGCGATGTAAATATTACAAAAATAATAACACTGGTGTGATCAGTTTTCAAAATTAGTTACAAAAATTGCTGGTTTTCCGGGACTGAACTAACCTAAAAGAGTTGAGGTCAGGCAGACAGCCAATCTTAAAAACTAAGCTAAATCGTTTCTACAACTTGAACGCGTGCACGTTTGAATTAAAGGCAGTTGGAAGAAAATACCACGGAACGAAACAAATACAAATAAAATTAAAACTAAATCTAAAAAACCATGAATATTTAGGGTGTTAAGGTCATCGAAAAGCAAAAGTTAATGTGTTTAATCTATTTCCAGGTTTGGAAGACTTCAGGCCACTATCGGTAGACCTAAGCCAGAATCCTTTCACAACCCTCACCAGAATATCGAATGTGTCCACGCTGCAACATCTAAATATATCGAACTGCAGGATAGAGAGCATAGAGCCAGCCACATTCAGCTACTTGAAGAACCTCATCACCTTAGACTTGAGCGGAAACATGCTGGCTACTTCTTCAATCAATAAGAGGGCTTTTGTTGTAAGAAACGATTTCAAGAAGTAATCAAATTAGTTATTGACAAGCTATAATAGGTTATAAATGCCTGGCGGATACAGGTCTTCTATGACTCTTTCCCACAAAAGTCTACGTTATTTTGGCATATCAGATTTGATAAAGATTAAAACACCAGAATTATAATTGGAATCGAATCACGAGACGAACAAGTCACTCGTTTAATACTAAGCGATGACTGATCATCAGTAGCACTAATACCAGTAGCCCGAGCACGAAAAACTAATGTAAATGTAAATGTATTCGAGTTCGCTGCGCACTGATGACGTTTGGTTAATATTTCATACAAATTTCATAGACGCCCATCGAGTTCGAATACATTTACGGTTGTCAGAAATTATCCTGCTCAGGCCGCTGCACCAATAATAACAAAACACTGCGTGGTACTGCGCTCATGAGACTTTAGATATCAAGTTTCATTCCAGTAATTACACTGGCTACAATATCACAAGGCTTCTCAGAAGAAATATAAATTATAGTAGTACATACAGGGGGGTTACCACAACCTCTTATAGCAGTATTATTACCGATTCCCATACAAAACAAACAAAGAACGATTATAATAATACTGCTATAAGAGGTGGTGGTAACCCTGCAGAAGTACTTGGGCATGAGTTATTAAAACACTTTGCTTAACCTGAAATTCGAATCATGTGCTAATTTATAACTATTTCAGGGCATCCTGGATCAAAAACTGGGCATCCTACCCTACCCGAACCTTAGGTACTTAAGTCTGGCTAACAACGATTTACATTCCTTGTCCCAAGATATTTTTGCGTTCATGCCTGAGCTAACAACGTTGGATCTAAGTGGAAATCCTTTGGGATACATCGACCAGGTGACGATGGGCGCCATCGCTGATTTGGAAAATTTGAAGGTTAGTAAGAAGACGCAGGTTTGATTCCTGAACAGACCAATGTTTTAGATTGTGTGTGAGTGTTGAGATATCGAAAGTCTCAGGAAGTAACACATGACACAAAACTTCTTCTTCTAAATCTCATTGTGGGGTCAGGACTATGTTTAAGACTGTTTGGTGTTATTTATGTTGATACACGACAAGACTCGTATTTTACTGTGGGGTCCGGACTATGTTTAAGACTGTTTGGTGTTATTTATGTTGATATATGACATAAGACTCGTATCTTACTGTGGGGTCAGGACTATGTTTAAGACTGGTGTTATTTATGTTGATATATGACATAAGACTCGTATCTTACTGTGGGGTCAGGACTATGTTTAAGACTGTTTGGTGTTATTTATGTTGATATATGACATAAGACTCGTATCTTACTGTGGGGTCAGGACTATGTTTAAGACTGTTTGGTGTTATTTATGTTGATATATGACACAAGACTCGTATTTTACTGTGGGGTCCGGACTATGTTTAAGACTGTTTGGTGTTATTTATGTTGATATATGACATAAGACTCGTATCTTACTGTGGGGTCAGGACTATGTTTAAGACTGTTTGGTGTTATTTATGTTGATACACGACACAAGACTCGTGTCTTACTGTGGGATCAGGACTACGTGTGTGACTGGTTGGTGTTATTTATATTGATACACGACACAAGATTCGTATCCTACTGTGGGGTCAGGACTATGTTTAAGACTGTTTGGTGTTATTTATGTTGATATATGACATAAGACTCGTATCTTACTGTGGGGTCAGGACTATGTTTAAGACTGTTTGGTGTTATTTATGTTGATATATGACATAAGACTCGTATCTTACTGTGGGGTCAGGACTATGTTTAAGACTGTTTGGTGTTATTTATGTTGATATATGACACAAGACTCGTATTTTACTGTGGGGTCCGGACTATGTTTAAGACTGTTTGGTGTTATTTATGTTGATATATGACATAAGACTCGTATCTTACTGTGGGGTCAGGACTATGTTTAAGACTGTTTGGTGTTATTTATGTTGATACACGACACAAGACTCGTGTCTTACTGTGGGATCAGGACTACGTGTGTGACTGTTTGGTGTTATTTATATTGATACACGACACAAGATTCGTATCCTACTGTGGGGTCAGGACTATGTTTAAGACAGTTTGGTGTTATTTATGTTGATACACGACAAGACTCGTGTCTTACTGTGGGATCAGGACTACGTGTGTGACTGTTTGGTGTTATTTATATTGATACACGACACAAGATTCGTATCCTACTGTGGGGTCAGGACTATGTTTAAGACTGTTTGGTGTTATTTATATTGATACACGACACAAGATTCGTATCCTACTGTGGGGTCAGGACTATGTTTAAGACTGTTTGGTGTTATTTATGTTGATACACGACAAGACTCGTATCCTACTGTGGGGTCCGGACTATGTTTAAGACTGTTTGGTGTTATTTATGTTGATATATGACATAAGACTCGTATCTTACTGTGGGGTCAGGACTATGTTTAAGACTGTTTGGTGTTATTTATGTTGATACACGACAAGACTCGTATCTTACTGTGGTGTCAAAACTATGTGTGTGTCTGTTGGGTGTTATTTATGTTGATATACGACACAAGACTCGTGTTATACTGTGGGATCAGGACTACGTGTGTGACTGTTTGGTGTTATTTATATTGATACACGACACAAGATTTGTATCCTACTGTGGGGCAGGACTATGTTTAAGAGAGTTTGGTGTTATTTATGTTGATACACGACAAGACTCGTATCTTACTGTGCGGTCAAAACTATGTGTGTGTCTGTTGGGTGTTATTTATGTTGATATACGACACAAGACTCGTGTTATACTGTGGGATCAGGACTACGTGTGTGACTGTTTGGTGTTATTTATATTGATACACGACACAAGATTTGTATCCTACTGTGGGGCAGGACTATGTTTAAGAGAGTTTGGTGTTATTTATGTTGATACACGACAAGACTCGTATCTTACTGTGCGGTCAAAACTATGTGTGTGTCTGTTGGGTGTTATTTATGTTGATATACGACACAAGACTCGTGTTATACTGTGGGATCAGGACTACGTGTGTGACTGTTTGGTGTTATTTATATTGATACACGACACAAGATTTGTATCCTACTGTGGGGCAGGACTATGTTTAAGACAGTTTGGTGTTATTTATGTTGATACACGACAAGACTCGTATCTTACTGTGGTGTCAAAACTATGTGTGTGTCTGTTGGGTGTTATTTATGTTGATATACGACACAAGACTCGTGTTATACTGTGGGATCAGGACTACGTGTGTGACTGTTTGGTGTTATTTATGTTGATACACGACTCAAGACTCCTATCTTACTGTGGGGTCAACACTGTGTGTGTGGCTGTTGGGTGTTATTTATATTGATACACCACGAGACTCGTATCTTACTAGTAAAAATAAATCTATGTAAGGTATGCCATGTAGGATTCTCTTCTTTTTTCTACATATTTTGTGATGCGTCAAGGTAATTTACTTGGCGATTATATTAACTACCAAAAATGATTTCAGGAATTGAACCTAAGTGGCTGCGAGCTGGAATCTCTACCAGTTGGTATGTTCAGGAGGCACAACAGACTAAAATACTTGGATCTGAGCAACAACAAATTGACAACAGTGCCTGTAGCACTAGGAGAAGCAGTTAGGTTAGAGAACCTGGACTTTGGAAGAAATCTTGTGGAGAGTTTTAATGGAACTAGGTATGACTTTCCAATCATTATTTACGAAGATCTTTCCTTACCTGCCCTTATGCCACTTTAATGTGCGGTCGACGTAACACTTTTCCAAGCATGTTGCAGAAAGGATTTGGCTAAGTTTTTACGATCGGCTCCCTATCTGACGTCAACCCCGTCCGGGGATCCAGTATCGGGTAAATTAAATTAGAAAATTCGCTTTGCCCGACTTGGGAATCGTACCCAGGACCTCCTGGTCCACAGTCATTATTGACGAAGATGAGCAGTCGATGTTTTTATAACATAACCGGCAAACGAGCATGTGGGTTCCTTTTTAGTGATCTTCATCGCCCATAGACACCCATGATCCCAAAAGAATCATGAGTGCGTTGCTTTAAAAAAGGGTATAGGGTTTGAAAGGGAAAGACATTTGAGCCATCGGGAATCTCACAAAACGAAATGCAACAGCGATCTGTATTTTATGTCAGTTTTCTACAAGACGGTGGTATAAAACCAATCGAGCCGGCCCATCCATTCTGTAGACATATCTGTGTACAGCGTGGCTTCACCACTTACAGCTCATAGTGGTCGTGATATCTCTTCAAGTGATCCTCACTCACCATCACCAGTATCCAACTGCTCTTGTCCTACCTTAATCTGGGGTCAGCGTAACACACCTTTCAATTGTCTATGAGATAGTTTCAAACCAGTCGAGTCGGCCTGTTTTTACTGTAGACTTCTGTCTACAGCGTGGCTTCACCACTTAAAACTTATTGCGGTGGAGATCAAATATCAAGTGATCTATTCACTACTTCATTAGTATCTAAATGCCCTTATTCCATCTTAATGTGGAGTCAGCGCAACACACCTTACAAGCATGTTGTAGGAATAATTTAGCTAAGTTTTTACGACTGGCTGCCAGCCTGACTTAAACCTGATCTGGAAAAACCACTTCACCAGCCTTTGCTGTACATATTTTGGATTTTCCAGCCCTATATCAAACTTAAAGAAGTTGAAAGAGCTACGGCTGAGCCGCTTAAGCAAGCTACATACCATAAAAGATGAAGCTCTTGGTGGTCTCGAGAACTTGGAAGTACTGGATTTATCCTTCAACCCAAGACTGACTAACCTTGAAGATGGTTTCCTGATATGGACCGATGATCACACAGAGCAGGAGAAGTGGCCTCAGTTGCGAGAGGTAAGGCATTTTATCGATCACGACAGTGACTAAACTTCACCTGATGGTAGACACAGTGCAGTCCAAAAACCGGTGACCATAAGTTTATTGGGGGGCTACAGAATCATCATCATCATCAGCCATAGGACGTCCACTGCTGAACATAGGAAAAGGAGGATAAAGATAAAGAAAAAAGAAACTGATAAAGGTTGCAGGAAGTCGCTGGATGCAGGCCGCTTCCAACAGGTCGATCTGAAAATCTTTGGGGGAGGACTATGTTCAGCAGTGGCTACAGAATCATGGCTGCATAAATGCTTCTTCACGCACCAAAAGTAGCATAATCGATGCAGGTACAATGACACAAGGAGTTACCCCATACCCGGCTATCCGCCCTACCAACCCGCATGTCATATCACAAGCCTCTCAGAAGAACCCGATAGCTGATCTTGGAACGCGATCCTCACAAGACAAGTAGCAGATATTTTGTTTTTATTAACTCATTTATCGACGTATAATATCAGTGTTTCATTAGTCTACGAATTAGACTGCTCACCTGATGGTAAGTGGCCACTGGTCATCCATGGACATTGTTAAAGTTAGGGGATCTTGATCTGGGATTTGAACCCAGGACCTCCAACCCCTGATCCGATATATGCCACCACCAGACCAAAAAGGTGACAATAGATTAAATTACATTACAATTTCATTTCAGTTATACCTCAACAACAACAATTTATCCAGGATGTACTCTGGATACCTGGAGCGATGGGACATCCTCATCAGGGTTGATCTGGGCAACAACCCTTATCAATGCGACTGCAGTAACCAGTGGATTGTGGACGTCTTCGTCCCTCTGATTAGAGCTTCCCCCTCAAACAGCACTTTGGGGAATATGATGTGAGTTATCTAAACATCATTAATATGATCACCATAATTTTTGAGTGGTAGAGCCACGCTGTAGACAATTACGTCTGCAGCACGAATGGGTCTGTTCGACCTGTTTGATACCAGTCTCACAGAAAACCGATGTAAAATGGCAGCTCGCTGTCATATTTGGTTCGGTGAGTGAAATTTCCGGTTGCCCAATTTCCCTTTTCCTATACCTATCTCCTCCACTTCCATCCTTTTAGGTTGTCAATGCATCCTAGATTCTTTTTGTGCCTTGGGTGTGTATGGGTGGTGGAGATCACCTACCATCAGGTGACCCATCTGCCCGTTTGCCAGTAGATACCATAAAATTATACATAATGCCACGTCTATAATGGGCAGAGGCAGCTAGAGAACTAGACCAACCACATTTCGCCGAGATAATTTCCGTCCCAGATGTAATAGAGGGCGAGTCTATCGCCATATCGGGCAGTGGAGGTCCAGGGTATAGAGCACCACTTTTTATCGGAATAATAATAATAAATAATAATAAAAAAAAAAAAAAAAAAAAAAAAGGCAACACTTCAACGTCATCTGGTACAAGCAGAAAAAATATTTACAAAATATTATTTTAAGAGCAATTAAATTTAAAATTTTACTTTTATATGTTGTCACGAAAACCGTCCTATTTCAACAATATTTTATAAAAACTGCAATTGATACTCTCAAAATGTGTAAAATATGTGCAATGACAATGACAGTGACATTTAACAAGAAAATAAAAACCACTAAAATCATAGTTTTGTAAAGAAATAATGAAAGAAGAGCTGAAATTACCGGAAATACCTAAGTACCAAGATGATGTTACGAGCCAGGACACGCGCACGCTTAATATCTACCTCCAGCTCGTCGAGCTCCGCGTCGTGGGCGTCGGCTTCGGAAATATTCGAGCCGTCGCCGGGTAACGACGCGTCGAGCCTACGCGACGAGCTGCAGTCGCCCCCGCCGCCACCAACACCTGCGCGGCGAAGAGGACGACGAACCCCTCCTCCGGTGGGCTTGGGATCAGTGGGGCCAAGTGTCCCGCCTATGGTCCCCGCTACCGGTGGAGTAGTGCGCCGCATGAGATGGACGAAAAATATTAATGAAAATGTCATGCGGGCCTACTATGGGGCCACAAAGGGGGGAACTAACCTCACAGCGTATCGATCTAGGATGCTGTCTCTGTTTCAGGCTTTGGAACCAGACACCAATGTGTCAGCACAGCGATTGTCGGATCAAGTGCGCTACATTCAGCGGCGTAAGTTGTTGGATGATGGAGTGCTTGACCGGTTGCGTGCAGACTTACATGTTGTTCGAGATGCCGTCGCGTCGGAAGCTACTCAACGAGCGGCTTCACCTATCGCTCATGACGTTGAGGACGTGACGGTGGTAAACTTGGATAACTCTGTAAGTTCCCAAGATGAAGAGCATTTGAGAAGGACTTTGGAGGGTGCGATTTTGCAATTCAAATCTGTACCAACCACCTGTAGACCGCGAGTGCCGCGCTTGCCAACGCATAGACGGAATTTGGCACTGGTGGGAGCATTGGACTCCATGTTACCTACGTATTTGGAGTCCAGTCGGGACCTTGTTGACACGCATTCGATCCTATATTGCGCGGCAGTCGCAGCATGTCGTGTGGCTAATGTGAAGTTCCCAAACGGAAATGGAACCACACGAGATGCGGCGATTGTACCCGCTTGGCAGCGTAGGATCGAGGACCGTATTGACAAGGCTCGAACTCTCATCGGAAAGCTAATCTGCTTCAGGGATGGCAATACCAGACCAAGAGTCATGCGTTTTGTGACGCAGGCCTTTTCAGGGACTAATATCAGGCCTCGAAATTACAGGCTCTGTGTCACAGAACGCATAGACTACCTGAAGCAGAAAGTTTATGCGTGGGCGAGCCGCATTCGTCGCTATAGGACTCGGTGGGATAGATTTCAGCAGAATCGCGCTTTTCAAAGTGACCAAAAGAGAGTTTATAGGTATTGGGAACGTACTCAACAAGTTGTGGGAGATGGGCGGCTGCCGGATGTGCGCAGTATGCACGCATATTGGTCCAGTATCTGGTCGTCGCCAGTCTCTCATACTGATGGCACCTGGTTTAGTGTTGTTGAACGGGCGTATGAGGAAATACCGGCAATGGAAGCCATTTCAATCAGACCAGAGGATATCCTTAAAGCAATCCGTCCGGCCCATAATTGGAAATCTCCGGGCCCGGACGGACTGCATAACTTCTGGTTGAAATGGTTTCCAAGGTCTCATGCTCGTTTGGCAACACAATTCCAGGAAGATCTTGGTATGGGTTCGTTGCCAACATTTATGACATCAGGTGTTACACACCTCCTCTATAAATCTGGAAGTACCACAGACCCAAAAAATTATAGACCAATTACATGCCTTCCCACACTATACAAACTTTTGACCTCAATAATTAGAAACAAAATTACAGAACACATCACCACATTTAATATTCTTTTTCCCGGCCAAACTGGGTGCAAGACAGGGTCTCGTGGTACAAAGGAACTCCTTCTCATTGACATGACTATCTGTCAGCAAGCTCGTCATAATCGTAGGAACTTATCTGCTGCCTGGATCGATTATAAAAAGGCCTTTGATTCGGTGCCTCATACTTGGCTCATGAGGGTATTAAATTTGTATAAAATTGATACAAATTTATGTGCCTTTCTTGAGGCATGTATGAGGCAGTGGACCACTGTCCTTAGGTATCCAGGTGGTGCGGGTCCCGGTGATTGTGATGAGCCGATTAGGATTGAGCGGGGTATATTCCAGGGTGACAGTTTGAGCCCTTTATGGTTTTGCCTAGCCCTGAACCCTCTCAGCACTCTTTTGCTGCATTCAGGGTTAGGATACCGCTTACGTAGAGGGAGTCAGCCTATATCTCACTTGCTCTACATGGATGATCTCAAGTTATTTGCATCAAAAAAATCTGAATTGATTGATTTGTTAAAATTAACTGAAAATTTTAGCAACTCAATCAATATGGAATTTGGTGTTGATAAGTGTGCGGTTATCCATGTGGCACGTGGGGAATCTATAGTCTCTGATGACATATCGCTCTCAGAGACTATACGGCTCAGGTCCCTCTCGGAAACGGAAACCTATAAATATCTGGGTATGCCCGAGGCTTTAGGTATAAAGGTTGCAGACGTAAAACAATCGGTGAAAGTACGTTTTTTCAGTCGCCTGACAAAAGTACTTAATAGTCTTTTATCAGGTGGGAACAAGATCCGTGCTTTCAACGGTTGGGTTATGCCTGTACTCATGTACACCTTTGGCGTACTCAGATGGACTCAGACTGAGTTAGATGCCCTGGATCGAAAGGTCCGAACCCTAATGACTGCACATCGTATGCATCATCCACGATCATCGGTGATGAGATTGTATATCCCGCGGAGATGCGGGGGCCGAGGCTTACTTAACGCTAAGGACCTCCATAACCGCGAGATGTGCAATCTCAGGGATTATTTCCTTCACAGTGATGTGGATATGCATAGGGTTGTAGTTATGGTGGACAAAGGATTCACTCCGCTCTCCTTGGCGAACGGGAATTGGCGGAGACCTGTTGTATTGGGCACTAGGGAGCGCAGGGAGATATGGAAGGGCAAAGAGCTACATGGGCGGTTCTACCGTGCTCTTCATGGGCCAGATGTAGATCTGACCGCCTCAGTGGCTTGGCTACGTTTCGGTAACCTTTTTGGGGAGACCGAGGGTTTTGTCTTTGCAATTATGGACGAAGTTATCAAGACGAACAACTATAGGAAATACATCATGAAGGACGGCACGGTCGACATTTGTCGAGCATGCCACCGTCCCGGAGAATCTATCAGGCATGTTATTTCCGGTTGTTCGTATCTTGCTAACGGCGAGTATTTGCATAGGCATAACCTTGTAGCCAAGATCCTACACCAGCAACTTGCTCTTCGATATTGCCTTGTGGCTTCTGAGGTGCCTTACTATCAATATGTCCCTCAACCAGTTCTCGAAAATAGTCATGCAACGCTCTATTGGGATCGATCTGTTATCACGGACAGGACTATTGTGGCCAATAAGCCTGATATTGTGGTAGTAGATCGATTGACGCGCCGGGCGATGCTTGTTGACGTCACGATTCCACATGATGAGAACCTTGTGAAAGCCGAAAAAGACAAAATGTCGAAATATTTAGACCTGGCACATGAGGTTACTCGCATGTGGGATGTGGATTCAACAATCATTGTTCCGATAGTTATTTCTGCCCATGGTTTGATACCACTGAGCCTCGACCAACACCTCAAGAGGCTCTCGGTTGGTGTTTGGGTCAAGAGCCAGATGCAGAAGGCAGTATTACTGGATACGGCACGAATTGTGAGGAGGTTCCTCACTCTGGGGTCCTAACCGCCGGTGGCTTGGGTCCTGAGCCTCGCCATCGGAGGGAAATATTTTTATATTTTTAAATGTATTTTTTTTTATAACAGTATATTTAAAAATGTAAAAAAAACTTTTAAAATGAAGAGTACTGAACATAATAATAATAAATTACGGACAGGACTATTGTTGCCAATAAGCCTGATATTGTGGTAGTAGATCGATTGGCGCGCCGGGCAATACTTGTTGATGTCACCATTCCGCATGATGAAAATCTCGTGAAGGCCGAATAGGACAAGTTGTCCAAATACTTGGATCTGGCACACGAGATTTCCGACATGTGGGATGTAGAATCAACAATCATTGTCCCGATAGTCGTTACCGCTAATGGGTTGATAGCAAAGAGCCTCGACCAACACCTTAAGAGGCTCTCAATCGGGCGTTGGGTCAAGAGCCAGATACAGAAGGCAGTGTTATTGGACACGGCCCGCATTGTGAGGCGGTTCCTCACTCTGAGCCCCTAACCACCGGTGGCTTGGGTCTCAAGCCTCGTCATCGGGAGGGTGATATTTATTTATTTTTATATTTTTAAATGTATTTATTTTTATATAATTTATATTTAAAAATGTAAAAAAAAGTTAATTGAAATAAATGATAAATAATAAATAACACCCAACAGTCACACACACACTAAGATCAAGTCTTGTGTCGTGGGAATCAGAAACTACGAGAGACTTTCGGTCTCACAACACCCAGACCCGAAACAAGTATCTGTAGGCCACACAAACATTTGCCTCGGTGCGGGGATCGAACCTGCGGCCTCTCGCTTCACAGCCAGCAATTCGCCCACTGCGCCACGGAGGCTGTCAAATCACCTCCATATATGTTCCGAGATTATTCAAAGTTTTCGAGTTATGATTATTGTTCTTGAATTTTTAAGTATTTTCAGAGTGAGTGAGAGAGACAACAATAATTCGGTCTTTTATCCTCTCAGCCCTCTGTTTTTGCAGGTAAAAGTGTTTTGTCAACTTCTTTTTAAAACCCAGTTTTCTTTTCCAGCTGTAAGAAACCTAAAGAAATGAAGGGCATATCGTTCACGCAGCTTAATAACGCTTCCAAAGAGCTGGCGTGTTCAGACCCTCAGGAGCTCACTCTACCAGTTCCAGACATGGCTATCATACTAGGAATAATAATAGGTATGTATTTTTTAACGGTGACGGAAAACATCGTGAGGAAACCTGCATACCCGAGAATTTCTCCACAAGAAATTCGAAGATATGTGTAGTCTAGCAACCCGCATTAGGCCAGCGTGGTAGACTAAGGCCTAACCCCTCTCATTAGTAGAGGAGGCCCGTGCCCAGCAGTGGGTCAGTAATGTTACAGGGCTGATATTATTAGTATTATTTATTTTTTTTGCCATGACGAAACGAGTGTTTTTTTATAGCAGAGACTGGAAAACGAGCAGATGGGTCACCTGATGGTAAGTAATCTTCACCGCCCATAGACCCAAGACACAAAAAGCATCATGGGTGCGTTGCCCACCTAAAAGGATGAAATGGAAGGGGAGGGAAAAGGGATTGGGAAAGAGAAAGGGAATTGGACCACCGGAAATCTGACTCACCGAATGAAACGCGAGAGCGAGTTGCCTCTTCACATCGGTTTTTTATGACAGTGGTATCAAACCGGTCGAGCTGGCCCTTCGGGTTGTAGACGTAACTGTCTACAGCGTGGCTCTACCACTCTAATGTATAATGAGGATTTCAAATTGTTTTTGTTTAAGGTATCTTCGTGACGTTCCCACTCGTTCTGGTGGTGGTCCTGCTCTGGAGAAAGGGCTTTTTCGCCAGGTGCAGGTCCAGGAGAATAGAATCAGAATCGGAAGACGAAGAACAGAACGACGCCTTCGTGAAGTTGAATACATTGAAATCAGATTCCAGAATCAAAAGTCAAATAAAATAGGGTTTACTTTTGAATGCCTTTTATTTGATAAAAAATATGTATATTATGATAAGCAAGCAACCTTTGCAAGCAACCTTACTTTTTAAGTGACAATTGACAGATAGAGTCCTATTCTTATTTGAATCGCATTGTACCACTATAGTCTGATTGCTAATTAAACGGAATAAACTGACAGATAAAAATGACACTTTCCAAAATAATGTTGCTTACTTTCAAAACGTAGTGATTGATCTAGTTCATTTTTATCATTCAAAGAAACAATAACTCAGCACTAGCTGGCAAAATTAGAATATTATTGCGTATTTTTAGAAATTTCAACTTAACCATTCGACTAAATGTCTGTATAAATAATTTTGCGCAAATAATCACATTAGATACGCGAAATGATAACAATGAAAATTACAAATATTTGAGAAATATTACATAAGGGACATTCATAACTTTTGTAAGTTTTGTTTATAATAAACCATGACTATAATTTAAGCAAACATGCCATAACTTAGCATGCAGTGGTTTACTATGACTATAATTCAGTAGACATGCAATACTAATCACACATTAGGCAGGAATTACGACTTAGCGTTGGACTTTAGAAAATGAAAGAATGAAATGGTTCACTGAATTGAAACGTTTAAATGATCTTGATCTTTTTACCGCAGCACTATTTAAATTTCATGAAAAACTAGCAACATTCGAAATGTCAGTTTACTCTGTTTAATTAGCAATCCTACTATAATGATCAACATTACATACATACATACATAGACTTACGCCTTTTTCCCATAGGGGTAGGCAGAGACAACGGATTTCCACTTGCTACGATCCTTACATACCTCTTTCGCCTCATTCAGTCTCATTACATTATTCATGCATGCACGTCGGTTTAGGATACTTTTAACTTGACCTTTCTCGAGTATATCAACACTACTTAAATAAAAGCCTATTTAGTTTCCAATATCTATTTGGCTTGTTTCTGAACATGTTTTTTTTATAGACTCTCCGTCGTGTGTGTCACTGCCGCAAGCTTTTGACATCATCAGGGCGTATCTCTTATCTGAAATAATGATAATATTAGCCCTGTAATACCGGTGACTGCCTCGGTGGCGTGGTGGTATTTCGGTACGACTACGGTTCTGAGGTCTCGGGTTCGATCCCGGGTCGGGCAAAGTGATATTGGATTTTTCCATAAGTCCGGAGTCTGGAATTTGTGCCCGATATGGAGATAAGCTCGCCCCTTATCACATCTGGGACGGAACTAAGCTCGGCGAAATGTGGGTGTTCTAGTTCGCTAGTGCGCCTCTGCCTACCCCTTCGGGGATACAAGCGTGAGCTTATGTTATGTAATATTACTGTCCCACTGCTGGGCACGGGCCTTCTCTACTAATGAGAGGGTTTAGTAGGCCTTAGTCTATCACGCTGGCCTAATGCGGGTTGGTAGACCTCACATATCTTCGAAATTCTTATGGAGAAATTCTCGGGTATGCAGGTTTCCTCACGATGTTTTCCTTCACCGTTAAAGCAAGCAATAATTCACAAAGAAAACACACAACATAGAAAACTCGTCGGTGTATGTTCCATTTTGTGGTTGGTCTCGAACCTCCGACACTCGTCTCGGCAGTCCGTACCACTCTCAACTGAGCTATCACTGCTTTTATTTATAAACCATTTTAGTTATTAAAAGTCTTACTATACGCAATTAAGTTCTTGACAAAGTTAGGTGCCACGGCATTCTTGATTTTTCCTCTGAAATCTGCTAGCCTGAGAAACAAGAAAACTTTAATATTTTTTTATCCGATGGCTACACTGCACTTGATGGTAAGTGTAGTGCAATCAAACCAGCGACCATCGGCAAACAATGTGTTTATTAGTAGTCAACAGAATTATGCCGGCATATTTATGCTTGTTCACAATCTGAAGAGGGGAGCAGATTTCTGTGCTTGCGACAAGAGTGGTAGAGCCACGCTGTAGACTTTTACGTACAGCACTAATGGGCCAGTTTGATACCACTGTCACACAGAAAACCGACGTAAAGTGGCAGCTTGCTGTCGCGTTTCGTTCGGTGAGTGAGATTACCGGTGGCCCATTTCCCTCCTCCCTTTCCCAATCCATTTTCCCTCCCCTTCCATTCCTTCCTTTTAGGTTGGCAACGCACCCATGATTCTTTTTGTGTCTTGGGTGTCTATGGACTGAGGAGATCACATACCATCAGGCCGTTCTGCTCGTTTGCCAATCTCTGCTATAAAAAAGACCGGATGACCGATGCAGACACAGGGATACCCCCATACCCGTCCCAACCAACCATCAAGTCAGCCCCCTGACTCTTGTCATTCGATTTGGATTTAATTTCGATTCGGTTTTATTTATTGACTAACGCCCGAATGGTCAAACGCTGCTCAACTTTAACGGCTTCTTACATTGATTTTCGCCATACAATTTTGACAGATAAGGCGGCATTCAACGACATAAGGCGACCTTAAGTGTATGAACATTCGGCGGTTAAAATTCCACTGAAATCGAGTTAAAAAGGGCGCTAATATTGCATTAGATTCGAGAGCTTGTCACTTGGTCATTTTAATTGTGACATTAGTACACTTTTTAACTCAATTTCGGTTGAATTTTAAGTCACTAAATGAAGTCGAATCGAAGCCAAATTCGAATCGTGCGTCAAAAGTCAGCCCAAGCAGTGACGTGCATAGACTTTCCGATCAGGATAGTCAAAAATCCTACACAATTATTTTCTTCAATTCTTTCGATACCATCATAATTATTATCATATCTGTGTCGATTTAAACATAATCCGAGCGTTGCTATTTTAAAAATTTGTATTTAGTCATAATTTTATTATGTATTTCTAGAAATAGCAAATTGTTAGAGGCCTCAGAGTCTCTATGTATATATGGACTGCACGCTACTGGTTGCAACCACCTCGAGAGAACCAGATATACACTAGCTGATCCTAGAACGCGAACCACACAAGGAGTGTGGGTCACAGCAGCAAGCAGTGGCAGGTTTTAAAACACCATGCACCGTGGTCGGTATCTAGGCGGATATGAACATCCTACCACTAGCAATAAAAGAAAACGGACTCTGGCATTGAGTGTAACGAGCGATAGGAAAAACGGTTTATGCTTAAGACCTGACGACAGAAGTGAAAACTTCATCAAGAAGAGGTTAATTTTCGCTATTAGATATACATACAAAGAATTTCGTATCTAACATTTTAAATAAATAAATAAAAATCTTTATTAATCACGTAGACATAAAAAGCGCTTATGACATGTCAAAAAAAGCATAATTTAGATTAAAGTATTTCTTATAATATTAAAGAATGCTATGGATTTGGAATCAGGGAGGCAGGTTATACAGTTAGAAAAATAGGGTCATATGGGGAAAGGGGAATGGAGCGGTTTGTGGACCGTGAAAAGGGAACGGGACATGGCAGGTACGCCGAGAAGGAAGCGACGGGAATTAATAGAAGTTGGTGGGATTGGATGAAAATACTACAGAGCCCTATCCTAGCTAACCTAATTATTTATATAATATGGATACAGTTAATTTAAAAACATATTAAATAAACGTATTGGCACAGCACATACCGTGTTTACGTCGATATTGAATGCGACTAATGCGTCATGGTCTCTCATGCGAGTATAGCAGTGACGCTTAAACTATATCTCTCTCGCCGTAAACCGACTTCACCCGAACGAGAGTTACTTAGCCGAGCGTGACGGCTCAGTCTCATTCAATATAAAATAAAGTGCTCAGGACGCCTGAAGTGTTCACTCCAAAAGGTACTATCTCACTCACTCGCTTCTAGTAGGTCCGGCCAATCGCATCACCTTAGCTCTCATGCAGCGATAGCTGTGTGATCTTCTGAAGTGTTTACATCTAGCAACAAAAAGAAGAAATCTTAAGGCTGATATCTATAGAGCGAACTTCGACTAAGTTTAAATCAAAGAAACGAACCCAGTGATTTGGAATTTTTAAATCGAACTTTGACTGAGTAATTTTTTACAAGAAAATCTTTATTTATTTTTTCAATAGACAATGCAAACTTACAGTGATTCCCAAAACGTCTACATTGTTAATTTGATGAAAGACACTGATAATACAATAATAATTACAAACAATAATAAAATATAATAAAGACATCATAATTTACAATAGTTATAGAGAATTACAATTATTTTGATTCAAATATTTGCATAGTTTGTTTTCTGTTTCTTTGACTCAGACTTAGTCGAAGTTCGATGTATAGTTCTCAGCCTAAGTAGAGCCACGCGGTAGACAGTAACGTCAAAAGCACGAATGGGGCGGCTCAATTGGGTACTTGACTATGTTTTATTTTATGCTCATATTTATATGTAATAGCAAATAAAACAAAAAAGAAACCCTTCTTAAAAAATTGCATCGAAATTGGTTGAAAAATGAGGCAGTAATTAATATTTTAAATTCTGGAGCCCCCCGCTCCATAGTGGAGATATCTTGATATCCCTTTCCAACTCAAGTACCGTTATGGCGTGACGTGATTTTACTGGTACTTCTCTTTCCCGCAGTTTGAAATTTGAAGGTGACACCAAACTTCAAAGGCTTATAACTTTTATTTTTGAGAATATTTCAATATTTCTTTTTGTTCTGTATTTTAGACGAAGTAAATTTCACATAAAATTAATTTACAAAAAATTGTCAAGTACATAATTGATACCACTGTCTCACAGAAAACCGACGTAAATACCTCAATGTTACATTTCGTGCGATGAGAGAGGTTTCTGATGGTCCAATTCCCGCCCTCGCGTTCCCAATACCTATTTTCCTCCTTTAAAGTTGGCAACGCACACATGGGTCTTTTTGTATCATGGGTGCCTATGAGCTGTGTCGCCTCCCTGGTCTAGTGGCAGCATATATAGGCTGTGAACTGGGAGGCCGTGGGTTCGATTCCCAGGTCGATCAAAGCAAATTTTCTCATTTAATTTGCTTGAACTAAATCCCCCAGAGGGGGTTGGCGTCAGGAAGACAGCCGTTCGTAAGAACTAAGCCGTATCCTTTCTGCAACATGCTTGAAAAAGTGTGTTGCGCTGACCCCACATTAATGTGGGATAAGGGCAGATGAAAAGAAAGAACTAGCCCGGAGTCTAGAATTTGTGCCCGATATGACGATAGGCTCGCCCCATCACATATGGGACGGTAACAACTAGATATAATGCGATATAAAATATGTTAACCAACCACTGCTTCGGTGGCGTGGTTGTATTTCGGTACAACTACCGTCCTGAGGTCTTGGGTTCAATCCCCGGGTCGGGCAAAGTGATATTGGATTTTTTCATATCAGCCCGGAGTATGGAATTTGTGCTCGATATGGCGATAGGCTCGCCCCCTATCACATCTGGGACGGAACTAAGCTCGGCGGAATGTGGGTGTTCTAGTTCGCTAGTGCGCCTCTGCCTACCCATTCGGGGATACAGGCGTGAGCTTATGTTATGTTGTGTAACCAACCAAATAAAAATCTTTTATATTTTTACCTTCTGCGGTGTTTTGATTCATTAGGCCTGTAAATAAATATGGGAGTCATCAAACGTACGAATATTTATTATTAATAAAGGAATATCCCCTGGTCGAACGGCCTCGATTTGGCATGACAATTTGGCTATGCCGACTGAGTATAGCAAGTAGCTAAGCTTATGCAAGATGATCGAATATTGTCGACGAGACGATTGAGGCGGATCGACAATATCGAGGTGGACCGACAAGATCGAGATGGATCGGTAAGATCGAGGTGGATCGACAATATCGAGGTGGATCGACAAGACGTTCGAGGCGGATTGACAAGATCGAGGTGGATCGGTAAGATCGAGGTGGCTCGACAAGATCGAGGTGGATCGACATGGTGGATAAGTATCTTATTACGGTCGCGGTGGGGCAGAGATTAGAGCCATTGTGTTGTGAGTAATATTACGTATGCTTATGTCAATCATCACTTACTCTATGATACGCGACATTTTCATCATCAAATGTAACCTGAAAAATTAATGTATTATTCTGTATAAGTTCATATGAACCTCTGTAATTATACGATGCTTTAATGCATCTATATATAGCACAGCAGCGATAGCTCAGTTGGGAATGGTACGGACTGCCGAGACGAGTTTCGGAGGTTCCAGACCAACCCCAAAATGGAGCATACACCCCTGACTTTTCTATGTTAAGTGTATTTTCATTGTGAGTTATCGCTTGCTATAACGGTGAAGATAATCATCGTGAGGAAATCTACATATCCGAGAATTTCGCCATAAGAATTTCGAAGGTATGTGAAGTCTACCAACCCGTATTAGGCCAGGGTGGTAGGCTAAGGCCTAACCCCTCTGACTAGTAATATTAATAATGCATCTAGGTTTCCTTTTTCTACTTAATTTTTCGGTAGTTTTTATGTATGTCACTCGATATCTCCACCAAATGTGGACCGATTTTCAAAATTATTTTTGTATTCTACAGAGCTTATTTCAAGGGTGGTCCCAAATAGACAATGGAGTACAGAGCAATCCTTAATGAACAGCATAATCGTAGCGATATTGGTTATGAAGTTGATTATTTCGTTCTTTAACTTTATGAAGACTTAAGACTTTATTTAAGAAATCAGTATTTATGAAGACTTACCATCCCATTTTGTATGGCTTTTTACGTCTATTTATTGTAGGATACAATCTTTTCATGCCACGATCTTAAAACAAAAATAAGTATTGCTACTTTTGTTATTCTATAAAGTTTTACAAACATAATATAAGCCCTTTTATCCCCGAAGGGGTAAGCAGAGGCGGACTAGCAAGCGGCTTGTTTTCGTTCCAGACGTGATAGGGGGCAAGCCTATCGGGCCTGTTTCGACCCCGCTTGATACGGAGTAGTATACGAATATCAGCAAGTTCGCCTCTGCCTACCCCTTCGGGGATACAGGCGTGAGTGTATGTATATTTTCTACTCACGTTGGTGGTCGGTTATTTCTTCTCTAAAAAGAATTTTTAACTTCTTCGACATACATCTGAAAATATAATATATGAAGAAACATCGGCTGTCGCCTCCTGGGTTTAGTGGCCACTTATGTGGACTGTGGACCGGGAGATCCTGGATTCGAATCCTAGGTCGAACAAAGCGACTTTTTTATATGATTTACTCGGGACTAAATCCCCTAGAAGAGGGTTGACCTGACAGGCAGCCGGTCGTAAAAGCTAAGCCGAATCCTTTCTACAACATACTTGATAGTAACGGTAACGGCAGGTGGATAAAAGGATTGAGCTGTAATTTCTAAAAAATTGCAAAAATTTTGTTAGTGCTGCGTAAACCAAGGCGAAGACACGAGTTAGCTAGTGCAAAAGAGATCTTACGCCCTTTCCAGTTCACTAGTACTGCTATAAGTCATCAGGACGCTGATTAAGGAGCTTCTGTTTAATATGCTTCTTTTAACTGAAAAGAAAAACAAATTAATGCTTAATAATCAGTTTTCTCAAGTTTAAAAACTAAACAGAACGACTTCAGATCCGACCGTGACCAAATTTATATGGGACCACCTTTGAAATAAGCTCTATCGAACACAAAAATAATTTTGAAAATCGGTCAATATTTGCCGGAGATATCGCGTTAAATAAAACTGCTGGCTCGACCGGTTTGATACCACTGTCTCAGAAGAGCGACTTAAAGTGGCAGCTTGCTTTTACGTTTCGTTTGGTGAGTGAGGTTTCCGCTGGACCAGATTTCCCCTCCCTTTCCGCATCCTTGTTCCTCACCTTTAAGGTTAGTAACGCACCCATGGTTCTTTTGGTATCTTGGGTGTCTATGGGCGGTGGAGATCACTTACCATCAGGTGACTCACATCCCCGTTTGCCAGTCATTGCAAAAAAAAATAAACTTCCCTAACTAAAACACAGCCTTCTTGTTGAAAGTAATAAAATGTCATGTAGTGCCATCTGTTGTCACTCTGCTTAAACACAGAAGTGTGAACTTTAAAAAACAAAAGCCTTACTCTATGCCGAGATTCTGCTGTTTCATTATACTCCTCGATACTCTTTTCTACTCTATCATCAAACCCTGATCATCTAATCTATAACCTATTCATTCTGACCACTCCAATGAGCCCAAACACGACATCTCTGCTGTAAATTAGTGAGGAGTTGGGTATCCTCTTGATTCCAGATGATGTTGCAGCATCAGATCAGGTCACGTTATTGTACTAATGTCATTGAAGTTACAGAATACTCGGAATCTGAGGGAAAATGCTCGCTGTAGACAGTTACGTCTACAGCATGAATGGGCCGGCTCGAACGGGTATATACCACTGTCTCCATAGAGCGACATAAAGTGGCAGTTCGCTTCTGCGTTTGGTCCGGCGAGGGAGATTTCCGGCGGTCCAAATTACCCCTCTCTTTCCCAATCCCTGTTCCCCTTCTTTTAGGCTGGCCATGCACCCATGATTCATGTGTCTTGGGTGTCTATGGGCGGTGGAGATCACTTACCATCAGGTGGACAGGTGACTCACCTGCTCGTTTGCCAGTCTCTGCTACAAAAAACCTAAATACTTGGTACTCACAACATTTGTACGGCATTTTCAGGATACTGCCGATGGTTCTGTCCATAAGTCGCCTAGAAATAAAGAAAACTTAAAAAGGAAGAGGCCTCGTCTGTATTTTTTTTATCCGGGAACGGCAAAGTGAGCGAAAGTAGTGTGTCAGAATCGGGCGAAGTGGAAATCCACAGTCTCAGCCTACCCCTATGGGATACGGGCGTGATATTACGTATTATTATGTAAATTATATATAACGTACCTTTTGGAGTCGTCCCGAAGAGTGCTATAGGAAGAACCGCCCCACGCTTCGTTCATGTCTCCAGAAATATCTAAAAAATATAATCAGCCCTGTAATGTGCTCGAAATGGACGTGAACGCAAAGGAACGAAATTCCTTTTCAGAAAAAATTATCTTACGTCGTCCCTTCCCTATTTGAAGTTGGTGAAATTAATGGTCAGACATCAAAATTTATTCGATCGTGACCAAATTTATACGGGACCACCCTTGAAATAAGCTCTATCGAACACATAATCTTGGTAATCAGTCCACATTTGGCGGAGATATTGAGTAATATAGAGATACATAAAAACTACTGTCGAATTGAGGACGTTCTTTTTTTTAAGTCGGTCGAAAAATAAAGCTCACGCCTGTATCCAGGAAAGATAGGCAGAGGCGCACTAGCGAACAAGAACAACCACATTTCGCTGAGCTTAGTCCCAGATGTGATAGGGGGCGAGCCTATCGCCATACACAAATTCCAGAGTCCGGGCTGATATTGAAAAATCCAATATCGAACACGGGACCGCAGGACGACAGCTGTGCCGCCCAAGTAACACCTTTTTTTTCTCTATAGCAGAGATTGACAAACCAGGATATTAGTCAACCTTCTATGAGGGATCCAGTCCCGGCCAAATTAAATTAGAAAATTTGCTTTTCCCGACCTGCGGAGCTATTCGCTATTTTTGACACTTCGAGTGAGCAACAAAGTTTAGTTCGCAACTGAACTTTGATGTCAACTGAGATTTAAGATAAATCGGTATTGCGTATCTCATTGTTTATATATGCACCATGAGTGCCTATCAAGTTCCTTTCAACGATCACTTGACATCTCTATTTTTCTATCGACACTGTGTGACAGAGATAAATATACGCGTTGAATTAATAAATGAAAGGGATAGTAGATCGCCTTTATACTTGAACAAAATGTTTGAAATTGACGCAAAAATAATTTATGCGAGAATTGTGTGTGAGAATCGTATTGTGATAATTCAGGATTTATGTTTATAAATTTATCGTGAAATAATTACTTCGACTGGCATGAGGAAAGTAGCTAAAACCATTTGATCTAGGTACATCTTAATTGTGTGTTATAATCTATATTTTTGTATGATTTTAACCATTTTTGCCATCTAAAGCCATGCTCTAAAATAATATTTAAAATTAGTTTTATAACGAATTTATTGTGTTTTATTTTACAATAAGTATTTATTACTAATTACATGTACTTTCGTGCTACAAATACTATCAACAAACTTCACAATGTGATCTAAGTATTCATTACATGCTTCAAGTATTCACTTATATACTTATTTATTGCTGTTGAAGGTAGGGTTATTAAAATAGTAAATGCTATAAGTTTGTGAACCCCTCCGTCGTGTCACAGTCTTGTCTGGCGGACGTTGAGCACTGTCTTTGAACACCTTGCCGAAATCCAACGTTATTTATGTGAAATATTCTCAAGTGATCACTTGCATGATAGGTACATTGCGCAAACTAAACGGCGGCACTCATATATAGGTACTAATAATATATTAGTCTTTCTATTCCAAAATCCTTCTTTTTCTCTCTTCATAAAGCCTCAACAAAATCAATCCGAACACATGTCGGAACATAATTTGGAAACAATCACACTGCCTACAGCACACAATCACGCGATTATGATTGTTTATAATATGGAATCCTTAGAATGGAATCATAATATTATTATGTGTTGATTAAGGTGTTGATTATATAATTTATTTAAATAACACAAATCTAATAAAGCACACACTCGCGCAGTCTCACAAAAAAGAGTTTTGTAATGACCCGTTAGGGTATTGGTGTTCTGTGGTAATGACTAAAATCCTAACAAATTCAAAATCTGAAATATTTCAATGTAACAATCCACAAAACTGACTAATTTATCTAGCCGGATTATAGTGGTAATCACTTTGCATCTCAAAAAC
Source organism: Clanis bilineata (assembly GCA_036417725.1). NCBI lineage: Eukaryota > Metazoa > Arthropoda > Insecta > Lepidoptera > Sphingidae > Clanis > Clanis bilineata. The sequence continues at coordinate 2,641,471 of CM071165.1, forward strand.
ACTCCTCCGAGGTTGTGTCTTTCAAAACTCTTTTGATAGGCACAGTTACTTTCGATTTGATGTCCACTTTGCTTAGCCAATACCGATTTATCTTTTTCGATATACACTCACACGCTACGAAAGTCACCGTGACTTCACGGGTGCCAATCAATGTTCAAAGGCACTCGTGACGTCATTCTAGTTGATAACCGACGTTAGCCGATACCAAATTAGCAATATGACAGTTATTTGTTGTACACTTTGAAGAGTGGATATCATTTTCAGTTGCCAACTAAGATACATAATCGCCCTGCTGGGAATCGAACCCAAAACCTCTCGATCCACAGCCAATAAAATATTATAATAACATGAGGGTATTTTTTTATCTATGGTCCATTGAGCAGATGGGTCACCTGATGGTAAGTGATCTCCACCGCCCATAGATACCCAAAACACAAAAAGAATCATGTGTGCGTTGTCAACCTAAAAGGAGGGAATAGAAGGGAAAAGGGATTGGGGAGGGAAGGGATTGGAAATGGGCCACCGGAAATCTCACTCAACGAACGATACGCTACATTGCTGCCATTTTACGTCGGTTTTCTGCGGGACAGTGGTATCAAACCCGTCGAGCCCATTCGTGCTGTAGACTTTAATGTCTACAGCGTGGCTCTACCACTCAAACATTCATACACCTTCACGCCACCGAGGCCGTCTGCAGTAAGAATTTTTTTTCTTAATTGCAGTTGTTTTAATATACCTGACTCTTGTTTCAACGTTGACAGACTCAACGATTCTTCGCGGTGCAAACGTGATCTGGAAGTTACAAAAACATTAAATTCGCGCCTGTAGGGGTACATGTACACATGGTGCTAAAACCTGCCATAGTTTTTGGGGACTTGAGGTGTCTTGTATAGCCTCTATAGGGGCTGGTTTAAAATAAACTTGCGATGAAGATTAGCGACATTGCAGCTTCGTTTATTGCGACTTAAAAAGAGAGAGTTGTAAGTATAAAAATAAAATGTTACAATTTTATTAGCAGATGTGTCACCTGATGGTAAGTGATCTCCACCGTTTAGACACTAACTTATAGACACCCAAGACAAAAGAAATCATGGGTGCGTTGCCAACCTAAAAGGAAGAAATGGAAGGGAATAAGGGATTGGGAAAGGAAGGGGTGAAATGGGCCACCGGAAATCTCACTCACCGAACGAAACGCACAGCAAGCTGCCACTTTACGTCGGTTTTCTGTGAGACAGTGGTATCCAACCGGTCGAGCTGGCCCATTCGTGCTGTTGACGTTACTGATTTACGTTATATTACGTTATTCGTGTTTTTCCGTCTATGTACAGTTGAATATCTATACTAATATTATAAAGCTGAAGAGTTTGTTTGTTTGTTTGTTTGTTTGTTTGATTGAACGCGCTAATCTCAGGAACTACTGGTTCGATTTGAAAAATTCTTTTTGTGTTGGATAGCCCAATTATTGACGGTGGCTATAGGCTATATATCATCACGCTATGACCAATAGGAGCGGAGCAGAAATGAAAAATGTTGCAAAATCGGGAAAATTTATATCTCGGACAGAAACTACTGGTTCGAATTGAAAAATTCTTTTTGTGTTGGATAACCCAATTATCGAGGGTGGATATAGGCTATATAACATCACGCTATGACCAATAGGAGCGGAGCAGAAATGAAAAATGTTGAGAAGACTATATTTCAGAAACTACTGGTTCGAATTGAAATTTTTTTTTTTTGAGTTGGATAGCCTATTTATCGAGGATGGCTATAGGCTATATAACATCACGCTATGACCAATAGAAGCGGAGCAGATATGAAAAATGCTACTAGCGGGGAATTTTATATCTCAGAAACTACTGGTTCGATTTGAAAAAATATTTTAGTGTTGACCAAGGGGATGAATGGTAGGGTGACTAAGGGGTGACTGACAGGCTGACTGATGGGGTGACGGACGTGGTGACAGACGGGTGACAGACGAGGTGACAGACGGAGTGACAGACGGGTGACAGAAGGGGTGACAGACGGGGTGACGGACGTGGTGACAGACGGGGTGATAGACTGGGTGACAGACGGGGTGACCGACTGGGTGACAGACGAGGTGACAGACTGGGTGACCGACAGGGTGACAGACGAGGTGACAGACGGGGTGACAGGCGGGGTGACGGACGTGGTGACAGATGGGTGACCGACTGGGTGACAGACAAGGTGTCAGACGGGGTGACAGGCGGGGTGACAGACGGAGTGACAGGCGGGGTGACAGACGGAGTGACAGACGGTGTGACAGAGGGTGTGACTGACGGGGGATAAAAGCGGGGTGACAGACGGTTTGACAGACGGTGTGACTGACGGTGTGAGAGACGGGGTGACTGACGGCCGAAGTAGATCATCCCATTACCTCTTTTAGAATTATTGTGCTATAGGTGCCTACGACTCACTCTTTCAACCCTCTCTCTCATACGCAGACGAAGTTGCGCGGGTCAGCTAGTCTCTACATAAAGTGAATACCTAAACACTGGCTAAATTGTGAAGACTCGTTGCCGATACGAACCTACTTAAAGATCTTTTCACCATTTTTACTAACGCTATATAATTAAAAACATACATCTGATAACTTACTCAGATTTTATGATGACTGGCATTTCAGATTTCTTCCTTAGCGCCATATTGGCTATCTCAGTTGAGGCACCGAGTTCTGAAACAAATTCAATAAATAACACCAGTCACATAGGCCAATCTTATTCAACCTGCCCTTATCCCACTTAATGTGGGATGCGCACTTTTTCAAATATGTTGCAGAAAGGATTCGGCTGAGTTTTTACGACCAACTGCCTACTTGACGTCAACCTCTCTTTAAGTCTAGGCGCAACACACTTTTTCAAGTAGGTATGTTGCAGAAAGGATTGGGCTGAATTTTTACGATCAGCTTGACGCCAACCTCTAAGTCTAGTGCATTCAGTCTCAGGCAAGTGTGATTTCTATTACTATGCCGGTTTTCCCGACCCTGTACCTACCAGAATATCCACCATATTATATAGGATACCAGGATATCAGGACCAGAACCTAGGACCTCTTCGTCCATAGCCCATACACGCTGCAAATAGACCAACGAGACCAGTATAAAATAACATAACAAAACATAAGCTCACGCCTGTATCCCCGAAGGGGTAGGCAGAGGCGTACTAGCGAACTAGAACACCCACATTTCGCCGAGCTTAGTTCCGTCCCAGATGTGATGGGGCGAGGCTATCGCCATATCGGGCACAAATTCCAGACTCCGGGCTGATATGGAAAAATCCAATATCACTTTGCCCGACCCGGGGATCGAACCCGAGACCTCAGAACCGTAGTCGTACCGAAATACCACCACGCCACGGAGGCAGTCAAAAAGTATAAAATATAGCGAAAAATTGTATAGAATAAGGTTGCCATTTTTGTCTAATTAATGTATATGTCGGAGTGATGGTAATATCACAAAATTGAATGTCAAATTGACTACCTGTATTCAACAATCTATGCTGATAATATTAAATAAGTTGCTGATTTGTCTAATATGCCTTTAGACAAGAGTTATTCAAATATTGTAAAATAAGTTAGTGATTTGACAACCGGCACCTTTATTTGTTGTTGCTAATGTTTTATACTAAGTTGCTGGTTGGACCTATGTACTTCATACTTTATAATATCACTGACTTGATTACTGGTGCTTTTATCTTGTCGAAACGTTTTGAGATCCATGATTGGGGACGTTTCGACATGTTATTACGTTGCTGCTTTGACTAATGCAATTTAAAATAAGTCACTGATTTGACTGGAAGTTGTTAAAATAGAATTGCTGTTTTGATCTCGATTTAATGGATATGGATTTTCTGTTGACTTGTGGTGGTGCGCAGGAGGAAGTGGAGTGACCGAATCTTAATATAAGGAACAGACGGGCACGCCTTCGGCGCACTTTATTGTAGTAAAATCCATTGTAATTACATTTGATTGATTGTTGTAAGTTTAGTAGTGATGAAGTGATAATTGTATTCATCGTTATTATCTTCCTAACTACACTTTGTGTTGCTGAGGGAGTTTCTTTCGCCGTTTCTTCTTCACAGCTATAACACGTTGCGAAACGGTAGTAGAGATTAAAATATACAGATTTGGACAGAAAAAGCAAATCTATTATTAAAGACTCCTACCTCACTCCGAAATCAGAAGTGGGATCTGAAGCCATAATATCATCGATATAAGTTATGTGGAGTGATATATAATCGATAACTATGACATGCAAAAGGATTTTTCGGACGGAATAAGAAAATGAATCCTACCTACCTGTTGTCGCACAAATTTTTATATTCACATCGTTGGTGTGCTGCGTAAACTCATAATGCCCTAGCCCTCTCATTGTGGTGAAACTGCAAGAAACTACGACTATGGGATAGTTGAATACCTGCAGGCACAGGTTTTGTTTAGAGATCTGCAGATTTTGGTGAGTCGCTTCTGGTTTATTATGATGTACAGATTAATTCTCACTTAGAATTATTGATAAAGGTTAAAACTAGTGGTTGGTTTGAGATATTTAGATTTGTGTCACTACGTTAAAAAAAAAAATCTACCTGCACGTTGATATATCCATATAAATTAAATTGAATGTTTTCTGGATACAAAATGTTGCGACCAATAACAATTATAAAAATCGTAACCAAGTATCATGGAATAAAATCAATGAGGTGTATTTAGATTTACACCAGACTGTACAGAGTAGGTAATAATACAACTTGGTAGTTTTATATGATCGATTCGTTTTCGAGATTTATTATTGCAATAACGTGTAATAGAATGCGTTGTGTATCTTTTAATATTACTGATTTTTATAAAATAATGTTTTTGCAAACCTATTTCAAATATATCAAAAGTTTTTATGCAAGCCTACATTTCGGTTATTCTGAAATATTTTGTTTGTTTCTGACGATAATTGAACTCGAACGTCGGTAGCGACGTCTGCCACTTATTACAATGCTGAGACGCTTACTACAGTTTATACCCTAGAATGTTCTGTGGATATGCAGGAGTCCCGTAGGATGATTTTGTTGCCTAAACATTGTTTCTAAACATTGCGCTGACGCAACCTTGCGCGCGTGTGACTCAGGTGCGACTGAATGATTTATGACCATGAGGTCGCGGCTTTTGGGTCACAAGTTTCACGTTGTTGTCCCGTCTATGTACTGTTGAATGTCTTTGTTTATAGTCAAAGCCATAATCATTGTAACTACCTGCATCTAAAAAGAATAATAATTTTATTCATTCGTTTATCACCAATTGTCGTAAACAAGCGCGAGAGCAGCGCGCAACCGAGGTTCATGATGTGAATGATGTGTTCCTAAGATTATTAGGGCGGGGGTTGCGTGACATTTCTCGTTTTCAGTATATATAAAGGACCTTGTGGTTCTCGTGCCATTGATCAATGGACTGCGCGTAAAAATGCGCAGTATTTGTAATTACGTTTATCCTTTAGTTATTTATACCCACTTTCACTATAGTCTATTCACGAGCAACTTAAATAGATAACACCTGATATCGCATAATTGTTGACATTGGGTGTGTGGGGCTCTTTGGAAAAGTGCGTATTAGAATACACACACAATTTCGAGATCGTGATCATGAAATATGGGTTAAATACTAAATTTCCCTTCTGAAATTGATAAAGTAATTTGAAAATATCCGTGTAGTAGTAGTAGTAGTAGAAATCACGGAGATTTTGTCTCAAATCTGACTCAGACTAGTCTCAACAAAAAATTGGTATTGAAAAATTTGAATGTTACGTGTTTACGATTCTAGAGCAATAAAATTTTTGTGTGTGCTAGTGTTGGGGTGTCTGTGGAGAGATCAATTGCCATAAAATTACCCACCTGATTCACTGCAAATAAAAAAAAAAGAGTCGCGATTATTGTCTTTTGCTATAATTGTGGTGTATTTTATAAAAAAAAATACATAGTAAAGAAACTATGAACTTGTGAATTGAAATATTTGTATATTTTTCTACTACAGATATACAGTTTGGCATTTGGTATTGCAATGGAATATTTACTATTGTATCAACCCGGTCCAACATTTTTAGTTTTTCTACAAAAATGGAACTACATTCGCTGGACATCGAAAATTCGAGATAAATTTGAATGAGACAAACCAGATAATGTCAAGAAAGCTATTGTCAGAATTGACCGAGGAATTTTAAATTCATGATACTTTTGAAATATTTTCTCGATTACAGGTGATGCACATAAATACATCGGATAAGCAGTATGTATATCTACGAAACTGATGGAAAGGATACTGTCTACTCATGGATCAATGATGTTTATACACTCCAGCAGCAAACCTGCTATAGCGTCGAGTATTACACCAGAATATGATGTGATCTGACCAACGAGCACTGTATACTTGTCAAGCATACCTGCCTACTATCTATCTGGGATATGGCGAGATGTTGGTGTTCTAATATTATTTTGTTACTTTTATTTAACGTAAGCAATTAATGTAAAGGTAACCACTTCAGGATGTCACAGCTCTTTATTTGTGGTGAAAAGTTTGATTGGTAATTAACAAATTATTGAAGTGAATTTTGTACGGCAGTCGGTTTGTTACTATCCAAGAAAGGTCAGTAGCAGAGCATTATGTTTATTAATGGCATAACACATCTAAGTATAATAAAGTGGTCCATTATTTAAATATGGAAGTTAAATAATCCGATGATAGCTTCAAACTCGACATATGTTCATTGCATTTTCATTGGAGTAATGATGTTACCTTTGTAATTGTCGTGATGCATTGGAAGTAGATGTATCTACACGGAATCATTGTTGATTCACAAACTGTTGAAGTTTAGTGATGTGTCATGTTGGTGCGAATCATGTAGTCGATTCGATGTTTAGTGTTCTTTATTTATAGGAAAATTTGATAAAAGTAGATTCAGAAGTTTTCTGAAACTAAAAAATATCTGGTCAATGCAAGATATTACTCATAAATGTTTTCATTGTCTATTAAAATATTGGTCCCACATAAACGCAAACTGTATAAATTTCGAGTACGAAGTCGTACAATTCAAGTTCTTGAATGGTTGATATTATGATATTAATTTGCAAGTATCATCTTATGTAACAATATGAAAGTCTCGTATATAAATAGTTGACATTTGTATTTTATACGCAATGCATTTTGTTTGTATTATGCTTGGTTAGCAAAAATTGAGGGACGCGACGTCGAATGTTTCGTTTACCTCAATTAGTTAAATGCTTCACGTGTTATACAGTGTGTGAGCTACGAACGAGCAAAACTTTCCACGAGTTGCAACTTGTGGGTCGCGAGGCGACGCAAGCTTATGAAATGTGAGTGGCTACTGGTTCGATTCCTCACGAGTCATGATTCGAAAGTGAGTTCAGCGTTACCTTCAGGTGTATCCAAGCATAGAATTGCAATGTAAATTTTTAGATATCGTATTCGATTTTTATTCACAGTCTTATTATTATTTGAAAATTTGAAAGATGTGTTGTTGAGGCACGTCATTATTGAATTCGAGTGACTCCACTATATTGCCGTGATGAGGAACTTAGAGTTTACTCACGAGTGAGGGATTCGAGTCTGTGATTTGCGAATTAACGATTGATTTCGTTAGATGCAGCTATTGTAGAGAGTTGGAAAGCACGGAAATTATTCTTGGTTGCTTCCACAAACAATACTTCTGTTCTTGTATCAAGATCTCTGATTTGGATAGTTGCTTATATTTGATCTTTTTTTAAAAAAGCGTATTGACAGCAATTCATATTGTAATGAGCAAGAGTGGGCCCATAATGGGCATATCATGCTATCCCTTTCCAATGCTCGCACCATTATGGCCCTTGAGTCAGTATACGGAGTATCTCTTTTTGTTGTTTTGTAATGTAGGAGAGTTTGAGTAGACGTGTACTTCGTTTAATACTTTATTATAGACTGTGCTAATTATGTTACACTTCAACTTACAAGTTACTATCACTTCCGTTAGATTTCAAAGGTTTATAACTCCTATTTGAAAGAAATTTTGATTTTTCGCTGCGAGATTTTAGAATACGTAAGTCTTAGATAAATTTATTAAACATAAATAAGTCCACTACCCAATTGTGTCGCGAATTAGTCGAGGTCGGCATCTTCGGAATTGTGTTTTGTGAATTTGTCAAGGATAGGAACCTCTGAATTATGTCGTGATGTTGTCGAGGACAGGGGCCTCCTAATTGTGTTATGAATTTGTCGAGGACAGGGGCCTCCTTATTGTTGTGACTTTGTCGAGGACAGGGGCCTCCTTATTGTGTTGTGACTTTGTCGAGGACGGAGGCCTCCTAATTATGTTGTGAATTTTTCGAGGATAGGGTCCTCCTAATTGTGTTGTGAATTTGTTGAGGACAGGGGCCTCCTAATTGTGTTGTGAATTTGTCGAGGACAGGGGCCTCCTTATTATGTTGTGAATTTGTCGAGGACAAAAGACGCAGAATTGTGTTGTGAATTTGTTGAGGACAGAAGCCTCCAAATTGTCGTGAATTCGTTGAGAACAGGGGTCTCCGAATTAAGTGTATTAATGTTGCAAAATTGTTGAATACACGTATCTTGGATTTGTATCCTTCATTCATCGAGGACTGAGGCCTCTGAATTAACAATTTGTTCGTGGATTGTCGGCAAATAACTGCAGACAGTAATAGATTTCTATGTACTTTATGCAAAGTACCTTGTGGTTAAATGCAAACCTTTCGGCTGTGTCGGAGGGTTGATAGTAAATTTCTTTAAAGGTCAGAGGCGACCTTTTTGCAGAATGGCCGTGTCGGAGTGATGGTAATATCACAAAATTGAATGTCAAATTGACTACCTGTATTCAACAATCTATGCTGATAATATTAAATAAGTTGCTGATTTGTCTAATATGCCTTTAGACAAGAGTTATTCAAATATTGTAAAATAAGTTAGTGATTTGACAACCGGCACCTTTATTTGTTGTTGCTAATGTTTTATACTAAGTTGCTGGTTGGACCTATGTACTTCATACTTTATAATATCACTGACTTGATTACTGGTGCTTTTATCTTGTCGAAACGTTTTGAGATCCATGATTGGGGACGTTTCGACATGTTATTACGTTGCTGCTTTGACTAATGCAATTTAAAATAAGTCACTGATTTGACTGGAAGTTGTTAAAATAGAATTGCTGTTTTGATCTCGATTTAATGGATATGGATTTTCTGTTGACTTGTGGTGGTGCGCAGGAGGAAGTGGAGTGACCGAATCTTAATATAAGGAACAGACGGGCACGCCTTCGGCGCACTTTATTGTAGTAAAATCCATTGTAATTACATTTGATTGATTGTTGTAAGTTTAGTAGTGATGAAGTGATAATTGTATTCATCGTTATTATCTTCCTAACTACACTTTGTGTTGCTGAGGGAGTTTTTTTCGCAGTTTCTTCTTCACAGCTATAACACGTTGCGAAACGGTAGTAGAGATTAAAATATACAGATTTGGACAGAAAAAGCAAATCTATTATTAAAGACTCCTACCTCACTCCGAAATATACGTACTTATAGTTCTTATAAAAGAGTAGCTGACCTAAAAGATAATAAAGATTATTTACCTGCTATTCGAAGGTCGCTGCACGATACTTTTTTCTGAAAAAAAAGGTAAAAAAGGAAAAAATAAAGTTAAACTGACTGGTTTATCAACGCCCGTATGAAACCGCTGGGTAATAAATTACACGTCATTCGTATATTACTTTTTCAATTTAACTTGAGGGTAGGACTAACTGTTGATTAGTAATAGTGGTGCAAGTCGACCTTAAAGGGGTAACAAAAAAAATTAAGAACATTATTTTGACATAGATATAAGGATATTTTGTAAGTATGGGTTTATGCATCCTTCAATACCGCTGCATTATTCCTATCATACTTACAGTACCTTATACTTTTAGTGGTGTTTTGAGAATGCATTAATCCGTATAAAATATAAAATGTAAAAATTAAATGAGTTGTACCTTGTAAAATTGAGAAAATAAAAAGGAAAGTCAATTGACGATGAAAAAAAAGCCTGGAGTTTCTTTCCGTCTTTCTTCTTCGGGTCGTCATCCGTAGGTAGCTAGAGAAAGGCTGGTAGGTTAGCTAGGATAGGGCCTTATACTCCACGGCGTGATTTTCCTTACTCACATTTCCAGTCAAATCCTACAAGCTGCCTATTTTATTTTCCCGTCAATTACCTGCTAGCATTCCTGCCATATCCAGTTGGTTCCCTTTCCTACAAATCACATCCATTTATCTAAGCCCCATCCTTGTTATTGTTTCCATACCTGCCTGCTTGTTTTCTAAATTGATAGTGTTGTAACATAATTATTATTGTTATATAAATGTTACTAAACCTTGTCGTGACCTGTCATAAGTGCATTTGATGTGCCTACGTGACCAATAAACATTTTTATTTTATTTTTATTTAATTGGAAAAACCAAACTGTTTACCAAACGATACATCAATACGGGCGGAGACGGGAGTGTAAAGCTAATCTACAAATAAAATTAAATTACACTCACAGGTTTTTCATTCCTGTGTTTAATGGAATATATTTGAACAGGCGTAGGTTTTCTGTAGAAAAAATACATTCAATCAGTCAAAAATTCAAAAATTATATCAATATTAAATATCATAAATAAATAAACATCATCATAGGACATAGGACGTCCACTGCTGAACATAGGCCTCCCCCAAAGATTACCAGATCGACCTGTTGGAAGGACCTTATGGAGGTAAAGTTTGTAATTACGGATGTAGAGGTTAAATTATAGAACTACCGAGTTGGTACCGAGTGGGTATTAAAAATGTAAAGCTCACTGTCTCTATGTGAGAAACCACTTTTTATTTTGGGAGAAGACTTAATAGGGGAGCCAAGGTGCAAGCTGAAGCTAAGAATTAAGTTCATCATCCATTACCAATGCATCAGCATCAGGCGGGTGACTCCTGACGCTCGATTCGAACTTGAATTCGATTCGATTTAATTTAGTGACAAAATTCCACCGAAATCGAGTTAAAAAGTGCATGTCACGTTAAAAAATATCAAATGACAAGTTCTCGAATGTAATGCAACATTAGCGCACTTTTTGACTAGATTTCGGCGGAATTTTAAGTCAATAAATGAAACCGAATCGATGTCAAATTCGAATCGAATATCAAGAGTTAGGGGCCTGCTTCAGCACTCAATCAGTATAGCCACAAATGATAAGGGAACGTCACACTACCCACTCACTGCACATCATTTTTATTTCATCATCATCATCTGCCATCGAACACCCAATGCTAAACATAGGTCCCCTCCAAGATTCCCACTTTCACACTTCTATTGTCACTTACAAATCTAAAATGTATGCCACCCAACTTAAGGTCCGTTTTTCGTTAGTGATTTGTGAAGTGAGTGAGTGCTGCCCCCTGACTCGTGACACTCGAATCTAATTTGACTCCGATTCGGTTTTATATTGACTTAAATTTCCCCCGAAATCGGGTTACAAAGTGCGCTAATGTTGCATTAGATTCGAGAACTTGTCATTTGGTAATTTTAAACGTGACATTAGTGAAGTTTTTAACTCTATTTCGGTGGAATTTTAAGGCACTATATGAACTCGAATCGAATTCAAATTCGAATCGAGTATCAAGATTCAGCCCCCTAGTCCAGTGCTGAAGCGCTATATTGATGATGACTATAAAATACCTAGAAAAAACTTACTAATTCAGTTAAAGTTGAAATTAAGATTTTGACGGGAAGTCTGACAGGGTGGGCATCGCTTGTTAAAATTATTTCATATTATTGTATGGAGTCGTGTTTGTTGTTTTAAAGTGATGTGGTTTTATGCACCAAAGTTCAGCGAAGACTGACAGTATAATGTGAGAACTGTTTAACCGGTGATCTTTGATGATTTTTGCTTGGTGCGTTGGCTGACTTTGTTGGGCTGATTCGCTGAATGATGGGTATCGCATTGAAAGGAATTGCCGCCATAATCCCAGGACCTTGAGATCATTCACATCTGGGTCTCATGGTCATTGCGAAACCTTGATAATTGCACTTATCACCTTGACATTGGCTTAATTGTCGTTAATGCGGGAAGCCTTTATTTTGAAGAATAAGAAGACTTACTTAATGTCTGTACATTCCAGATGTGTTAACAATAATTGAGTGACGTCTGTTGTTGTGCCCATTTCTGGAAATACGTTATTATAAATTTAAAATGTACCTAACATTCACACACATAGCTAATCATCATCATCATCAGCCATAGGACGTCCACTGCTGAACATAGGCCTCCCCCAAAGATTTCCAGATCGACCTGTTGGAAGCTAATCCCACACTGGATTTAATAGGCCTTACAGTGCATTTGCATATCTTAATCTTGATAATTATTTGGATACTAGCTGACCCGCGCAACTTCGTCTGCGTAGGAGAGAGAGGGTTGAAAGAATGAGTTGTAGGCACCTATAATCCAATAATTCTAAATGAGATGATCTACTTTGGTCCGTTTTCGTCAGTCACCCCGTCAGTCACCCAGTCAGTACCCTCGTCAGTTACCCCGTCCATCACCCCGTCAGTTACCCCGTCAGTCACCCCGTCCATCACCCCGTCGGTCACCCCGACAGTCACCCTGTCGGTCAACCCGTCGGTCACCCCATCTATCTGCTCGATTGTCACCCCGTCTGTCACCCGTCTGTCACCCAGTCTGTCACCCCGTCTGTCACCCGTGTGTCACCCGTCTGTCACCCTGTATGTCACCCATCTGTCACCCATCTGTCACCCAGTCTGTCACCTGTCTGTCACCCGTCTGTCACCCAGTCGGTCACCCCATCTGTCTGCTCGATTGTCACCCCATCTGTGAAATCTCTAATATCTGGAAAATCTTTTTTCCCGCACCGGCGCCATCTACTTAAAATATTGGTTTGTAGTACATGCTATGTATCAGAGATGGCGCTGTATGTGAAAAAAGATTTTCCCGATTTTCTGTTGACATTTTTTCTGAATTTTCTTTGCTATAAACCTCACGGAGCCCGAGACCTTTCCAACGAATGCAAAACCGTGGAAATCGGTTTGTGCGTTCTGGAGTTATAGCGTCAGGAAGGAAAACCCGACTTATTTTTATATAGTAGATTACAAGAGGCCCCTAAGTTTGTTCCAGCATTTCCTTTCAGGATAGCTATGAAATGTCGACGTCATCATTGATATAATGGTTAATTGACACGTAAAATTGATATAAATTATTCTGTGATAAATTATTTTAGTTTGAATATATAGGTTGACGGTTTCGGCGTTTTCTACATTTGACCCCTTAAAAGGGGAGTTGGGGTGGACATTTTTTTTGGTAAGACGTTCAAAGCCGAGTGCGGGAAGCTAGTATAAACTCAAATATACTCACCAACGCTTTCTTTCTTCATGCTGGCTGTATTCTAAAAACAAGCAAAACAGATAAACGGTCTTTATTTCTTCCTTTCCATTATCCCACCTTTACGTGGGGTCAACGTAATACACATTTTTCGGTAAAACGGAATGGATTGCATACATACATAAGCTTACGCCTGTATCCCCGAAGGAGTAGGCAGAGGCGCACTGGCGAACTAGAACACACACTTTTTTTAGTTCCATCCCAGATGTAGATGAGTCCCTGACGTCAACCCCCGTCTGGAGATGCAGGTCCCGGGCAAATCAAAATAGAAAAATCGCTTTGTCCGACCTGGGAAACCCAGGGCCTCCGGATTCACAGCTATACACTGCCGTTAGATCAAAGAGGCGACACAATAAGTAAAAATTTAAATAATAAATGCATGCAGCGATAGCTCAATTGGGTACTTGACTATTTTTTTTAATTTATTTTATATGAAATGTATGTCATCTAAAACATAGCACAGAAAGAAATATTGAAATATTCTCAAAAGTAAAAAAGTTATAAGCCTTTGAAGTTTGGTGTAAATCTGCGGGAAAGAAAAGTATCAGTATAATAACGTCACGGCCATAACGGTGCGTGCGTTGGAAAGGGATAGCAAGATATCCCCACTACGTCCCCACTCTTGCTCATAACAGAATTTAACTCTGCATCATTTTTCAACCAATTTCAATGCAGTTTTTTATTTGCCATTTCATATAAAAATATGTAAAAATTAAACATAGTCAAGTACCCAATTTACGGACTGCCGAGACGAGTGTCGGAGGTTCGAGACCAACCACAAAAAAGAGCATACACCTCTGACTTTTCTATGTTAAGTGTATTTTCATTCTGAATTATCGCTTGCTATAACGGTGAAGGAAAATATAGTTAGGAAACCTGCATACCCGAGAATTCTTCACAAGAATTTCGAAGGTGTGTGAAGTGTACCAACCCGCATTAGGCTGGCGTGGTAGACTAAGGACTAATCAATGGAATCGGGCCGCTAGTCGGCACCGCGCAGAGACGGTTCCGGCTGAAGCCTGGGCGCTTCTCGCCTAGGGAAACCCGGGACCGTCCCAATGCACCGAAGAGGGCCACCGCGTGGTTTTTAGTCGGTATTGCCGGTATAGGGTGTACATAGTGATAGGGACTCGGCCCAACGGTCGCCTGGTTGCTTCCATCTATCCCGGGCGGCTTAACGTTGGGTCGTAAGACCGGCGAATCCGACATAACCGTCACGTTTTCCCCCCAGGCGTGGCGGTAGCGATAAAACGCTTTTCCCCGTGAAAACAAAAAATAAAGACAGGGCCAACCCCTCTCATTAGTAGAGGAGGCCCGTGCCCAGCAGTGGGACAGTAATATTACAAGGCTAATATCTTATATTATTAATAATAAGTGCAAACCTTATGACACGACTCCTTTTCAACTTGCGAAACAAATTCTTTTGATAATGCGGGCGTTTTGCTGAAAACGATTGTTATTAGGGAAAGAATGAAAGAAAGAAATAAACTTTATTCAGCCAATATCTCAGGCAACAATGAGTGGGAGAGAACTAAAAGAATAAGACTGAATTAATAAGAACGTTTTTTAATAGCAGAGACTGGCAAACGAACAAATGGAATGAAAATATACTAAACACATTATGGGTCCCTATAAAATTTGATGGTTGTCCTCGATTTTTTGTTGGATTTTGAGTGGTAGAGCCACGTTGTAGACTTTTACGTATGCCGGTTTGATACCACTATCTCACAGAAAACCGATGTAACGTGTTTCGTTCGATGAGTGAAATTTCCGGTGGTACATTCCCCCCTCCTTTTTCCAATCCCTTTTCCCTTCTTTCCCATTACGTCCTTTTAGGTTGTCAATGCACCCATGATTATTTTGTGTCTTGGGTGTCTATGGGCGGTGGAGATCACTTACTACAGATGATGCCTCTCTGCATCTGCTATAAAAAAATCCCATCAGATTCTGACTTGGTGCCAATAGGATCACCTGGGAAGTATACCCTTTTAAACAAAAAATGAATTTCTCGAATCGGCCCAGGCGTCTGAGTACTCGGGGAACATACATAAAAAAAAGATTCCGACGAATTGTTAACTTCTTTTTTGAAGTATGTTAAAACAGGAATGCAGGAAAGATGCTTTTCTAGGACCACCTGGAAATTATACCCTTTTAAACCAAAAAATAATTTCTCGAATCGGCACAAGCGTTTGAGTAATCGGGAAACATACATAAAATAAAGATTTCGATGAATTGTTAACCTCCTCCTTTTTTGAAGTCGGTTAAAACTCCTGTCAAACGCAGACTTCAAATTCCTCTTTTAAACGCAGGAAAAAATGCTTTCCCTCTCGTAAAAAGATTTAGAGCACTGTTTGTAACCAAACTTACCCCGTCGTGGTCTTTTTAGGGTCATCGGAGAGACTCTTGCTGTCTGAGCCTGTAGATCCAACCAATCCGGCCAGCTCGATCACTCCAGTCAGCCGCTCGCGGTTCGATTTCGGTGATCTTCGTGACTTCCTACGTGACCTTTAACAGCAAATTTAATTACTTTAGACATCCTCTCTGTCCCTGGATCCCTCAGAGGGGGTTGACGTCAGGTAGGCGGCTAGTTGTAAAAACTAAGCCAAATCATTTTCGTGACATGATTGAAAACTATGTTGCGCCGACATCACATTAAGGTGGGATAAGGGCAGGTAGAAAGAAGACATCCTGTCTCTCCCCTCCTGAGAGGAAAGTTATTTGAAGGATTATGGGCCCCATCCAGAATGTTGACAGAAGCTGGAGAGTCCGGATAAATTAAATAGAAATACTTCTGGTCAACCCCAACATCATCGGAGAGATAAAAGGTCATAGACTCCGATGGCTTGGCCATGTCGAACGAATGGGAGAAGATCCAGGGTTAAGAAAGCCTACCTGGGTGGACCAATTGGTTGTCGCCCAGTCGGTCGAGGCATCATTGGAAGGATGCAGTGGAAGCGGATCTCCCTGACCTTCAAACCAATGATTGGCAAGAAGCCGTAGGAGATCGTGAGAAGTCGCGAAATCTCGTTTCGCAGGCCAAGATTCATTTTGGGGCGCGGAGCCATCAGAGTGAATAAGTAAGTACATAGGTAAGACATCTGACATACATAGGTTCCCGTGCATATTGAACCAAGACGTCCCAGGTTCGATTCCCAGGTTGGACAAAATGGATTTTCGAACAAGATTTGCCTGGAACTGGATTCCACAGAGGCTGACGTTGACAGAGAGCCGATCGTAAAAATCAAGCCAAATTCCCTTTGAAATTGTGTTACGCCTACCCCGCATGAAAATGAATACGGGTAGGTACATAGAAAGAAAAAGGGACTGGGAAACTTTTATTTATTTATTTATTTATTTACACTTTATATACACGATAGTATAAAGGCGGACTTAATGCTAAAAGCATTCTCTGCCAGTCAACCTTAGGGTGATGCAGAAATGTACATGGCAGGTGTAAAAATAATGAAGCCCATAAACACCCAAGACACAAAAAGAATTATGGGTGCGTTGCCAACCTAAAAGGAGGGAATGGAAGAGGAAGGGAAAGGAAGGGTGGAAATGGGCCACCGGAAATCTCACTCACCAAACGAAACGCGACAGCAAGCTGCCACTTTACGTCGGTTTTCTGTGAGACAGTGGTATCAAACCGGTCGAGCCAGCCCTTTCGCGCTGTAGACGTTATTATCTACATCTCTACCACTTAATACAGTTTAATTTGAGCTAGTCCTTTTTGGTTTCAATTTACGTTGGTTTTCTATGACAGTAGTATCAAACCGACCGAGCCGGCCCATTCGTGCTGTAGGCGTGCCTACAGTTTACCTTGAGCTGGTCCTCTTAGGTCGTAATGCCTTCGTCTGTCTTGCAGTGGAGCATCCTTGGAAGATGCGCTGTGAGCAACTCGAACAGAATATGACTCCTTTAAACACCTCAGCGTTTATCAGGTTTGTTTCGCTGCACACGTCTGTGGAAGAAATATTCATGGTTAGGGCACACAGCTCATAGAACTAATAGCCGATGGGTTTCCGAGTGGAAACCATGCACTAGCAAGGTCAGTGGACCTCTACCTGCAAGAACAGACCTGATAAAGGCCGCAGGATGTCGCTGGATGCAGGTCAATATTGTGAAGGGCACATAGCTCATAGAACTGATAGCCGATGGGTTTCAGAAGCGAGTAAATATTTGACTGCCTCGGTAGCGTCGTTGTATTTCGGTACGACTACCGTCCTGAGTTTCGAGTTCGATCCCCGGGTCGGGAAAAGTGGTATTCAATATTTCCATATCAGCTCGGAGTCTGTAATTTGTGCCCGATATGACGATAGGCTCGCCCCCTCTCACATCTGGGACGGAACTAAGCTCGGCGAAATGTGTGTTCTAGTTCGCTAGGGGGCCTCTGCCTACCCCTTCGGAGATACAGGCTTATGTTATGGTGTGTTTATGTTATTTTACTGAAGAGTTTCTTATTTGTTTTATTTGCTAGTACATATAAAAATGTGTACAAAATCAAACATAGTCAAGTACGCAATTACGCCGTTAGAATTAAAATAATACTTACAGCACTTATGACACTGCTTGTGGTAACTGTACCCTTCTCGGATGGAGACACTGTCTCCGCGACTAACCGGACTCTGGCAATGCTCACACACACCGCAACTGACAAACAAATTCTACTGGAAAACTAATTAAGGCTGTGATCTATAGACCGAGCTTCGACTGTCTAAGTCAAAGAAACGAACTCGTGATTAGGAATTTTTAAATCGAACTTTGACTTAGTCCGAGCCATTTTTTGACAAGAAACAGACTGTTATACAGAAAAGAGTGGTAGAGCCACGCTGTAGACAGTAACGTCTACAGCACGAATGGGCCAGCTCGACCGGTTAGACACCATTGCCTCACAGAAAACCGACGTAAAGTGGCAGCTTGCTGTCGCGTTTCGTTCGGTAAGTGAGATTTCCGGTGGCCCATTTCCCCCCTACCTTTCCCCTCATCTTCCACTCTTCCATTCCCTTCTTTTAGGTTGGCAACACACCCATAATTCTTTTTGTGTCTCGGGTGTTTATGGGCGGTGGAGATCACTTACCATCAGGTGACTCATCTGCTCGTTTGCCAATCTCTGCTATAAAAAAAAACAAATCCTCACGGAGTTCGTTTCTTTGACGTAGACTTAGTCGAAGTTCGCTCTATAGATCTCAGCCTAAGTGGTAGAGCCACGCTGTAGACAGTAACGTCTACAGAATGGGCCGGCTCGACCGGTTTGATAGTTTTGACTTTTTGTGTCTTGGGTGTATAAAAAATAATTAGAACTAATAATAAGTGGTTGTATTTCGGTCTGTCCGGTCGTAGTTGTATTGGCAGCTATCCTGAGGTCTCAGATTCGTTCCCCGCGAGGGCAAAGTGATATTGGATTTTTCAGTATCAGCCCGGAGTTTGGAATTTGTGCCCTTGGCGATAGACTCGGCCTCAAAGACATTAAACAGTAGAGTAGTCTCGGCCCCTAGTCGCCTTTTTGTTCTAGTGGCAGCATGTATGGCTTGTGGACCGGGAGGTCCTGGGTTCGATTCCCAGGTCGGGAAAAACAAATTTTCTAATTTAATTTGCCCGGGACTGGATCCCTTATAGGAGGTTGACATCAGGCACGCAGCCGGTCGTAAAAACTAAGCTAAATCCTATTTGCAACATGCTTGAAAAAGTTTGTTGTGCCGACCCCATATTAAGGTGGGATAAGGGCAGGTAGAAGTAGTCTCGGCCCCTATCACAACTGGGACGGAGTGCACCTTCGCTAGTTCGCCTCTGCCTACCCCTTCGGAGATACAGGCGTGAGCTTATGTTAATTCTCAAAAAGCTACAATACTTACGCCATTTTTGTATTTTATATTTTTTTACATTTTTGAATTCACAGTTTGCTTTTACATTTTTGACATTTCTAATGAGTTTTTTTAAAGCTGACATTTACGACAGACCCTTTTTTTGACTTTTTTTCAAAAAGGTCGGAGCCCCAGACCTCTTTTATAGAGATCAGTGGTTGGGGCACATATGGTTTGAGGTCATCGGGGTGCTAACGGAGTCGCAGGCAACAGCTAGTCTGCTAAATAACAAAAAATGAAAACCGACTTCAAAAACCAACACTTAAAAGTAAAAAATAACAAAAAAATAATTTCGGTGCTAAGGCCAGCAAGCGCAGCGTAGGACGTCCACCTACAAGGTGGACTGACGACCTGATAAAGGTCGCAGGAAGTCGCTGGATGCAGGCCGCTTCCAACAGGTCGATCTGGAAATCTTTGGGGGAGACCTATGTTCAGCAGTGGACGTCCTATGGCTGATGATGATGATGATGATGATGAGGCCAGCAGATTAAATCAAAAGGCACAGACTCCAAAGAGAGTAAGAAATTGTTGTTATTTTTTACTTTTAAGTGTTCGTTTTTGAAGTCGGTTTTCAGTTTTTGTTAAACTTTAATTATTATTTATCTATTTTTAGTGTAATATTGAAAGAATTATCCACCAACTCCTAAAAGTTAAGGAGTTGTATTTTCCATCATCAGCTCAGCAACATGAGATCATGTGTACCAGACGGAAATACCTGAATAGTTTAAGTTAATATATAAAACACACTGTGTTCCTAAAATTTGAGCGCTGCCCTCGATTTTTCTAGGATCCCATCATCAGATCCTGACTTGGTGCCAATGGGACCACCTGGGAAGTATATCCTTTTAAACAAAAAAAGAATTTCTGGTATCGGCCTAGGCGTCTACGAGTAATCGGGGATCATACATAAAAAAAAGAATTGACGAACGACGACGAATTGTTAACCTCCTCTTTTTTTGAAGTCGGTTAAAAATAAAGAAAACACACAAAAAAACTTTTAACACTTTATTGCCATATAAAAACATGAAATAGGTACAAAAGTGAACTCTAACACTGTAAAATAGGAATCATTTTAATTCGTTACATTACTTATTACATCCAGCACCATGTCGAATTTCACTGAAAAAAATGTGATATTGCAAGAAAAGCCGCAAGTGGCCGAAATTGGAACTAATTTCCCGTTATAGTTCGGCAGTTTTATCTGTGCGTGTAGCGGAGACGTGTAGCAAGTAATTTGTCAAATAAACATGTAAACAATTTTAGCTTTTTCATAAACAAAAAACATCAAATACAAATAGTGATTGACAATTTTTTTTTTTTATAACATATACTGGCCAACGATCAAGTGGGTGGGTAAGTGATTTCCACCGCTGGGGTTTGGACTTCCAGAAATTTAACACACCGCGAAAGAGTGAGAGAAAGAAAAAGAGAGAGAGAGAGAGAGAGAGAGAGAGAGAGATAGCGCTACTAATTGACGTTAGTTTACTGTTAAAGAGTAATAAAATAAAGCTATTATATAATTATTTATACATCACATTTTGAAATGAATTTTTCGCAGAAAATCATGCTTATTTCCCAATTACACTGAAGTCACAGAAAAAATTGCCAAGCTATAATTTCAAATTTAAATTTAATAAAGGATTTAAGTATTTTTTTGCAATATCACACACATAATAGAATCTCAAAAAACATATTTCCTTTCTCAATAGGGATAATAAATCTATAGATACTATAAAAATACTTAATTTTAAGTCATTTATAAAAATAGGTGTCTTAGAAATTAAATCGAATAAGAGACGTCACTTCATTATAGTATCTTACTTATGGCATGAGTCTCACATGCTAGAGTCCTTCTGTACTCTGTAGGTACTATCAAGATGTCTATTACTACCAGCAAGCTATATTGTTCCCGTTTGAAAATTGTAGCCGAATTTTGATAGGAAATCTGACAATGAGCCTCGCTTGTTAAAACTATTTCATATTCTGGATTTTGTTTATTGAAAGTGATGTGGTTTTATGCACCAAAGTTCAGCTAAAGCCGCGCCTCCTGCACTAGTTTTTCTCGAAACATTACACAAAAACACATACGCAAAACAACGATTTTAGCTGTCTCCTCGTAGAACAATGGATCACAAATAAAAAAAACATGTTTTGTTTTATGTTTTAGTGCAGGAGACGCGGCTTAAGATGAACAGTACAATGTGGAAACTTTTTAACCGATGATCTTTGATGAGTTTTACTTGGTGCGTTAGCTAGCTGTTCGATTCGCTGAGTGAAGACCATCTGAATTGCCGCCATAATGCCAGCAGGACCTTCAGAATCTTGACAATAACTGCTCTATTTACCTTAACATTGGCTAAATCATTGCAAATGCGTGGAAGCCATTATTTTTAAAGAAGATATTGTAGTCAGCGTAATTGGAAATTATGAAACTTATCTAATGTCTCATGACGAGCGCAGTGCAGACACTCAGTGCGTTCTTCTAAGTGGTGGTGTTGCTATTGTTCATGGGTATTCCTTACCATCAGACATGAGGCTTGCGCGTCTCGTCATTTAATTGCAATAACCCCAAGTTTAAAAACTAACTTCAAAATGCATCCGATCCTGAGCAAATTTATATGGGACTATCATTGGAACAAGCTCTATAGAACACGAAGAGAATCTTCAAAATCGGTCCATATTTACCGACAACCTTGTCGAGCGAGCCGGCTGTGAAGCGAGAGGCCGCGGGTTCCATCCCGCATAGACAAATGTTTGTGTAACCTACATACATTTGTTTCGAGTCTGGGTGTAGTAGGACCGAAAGTCTCTAGTATAATACCCTCGATAAAAGTTAAACCTAGTGTGGGGTCAGGACAATGTGTGCCATTGTTAGCTGTATTTTCTTCCGACTTACAAAAAGGAGAAGGTCCTCAATTCGTCTGTATTTTTTTTATGTATGTTACGCGATATTTCCACCAAATATGAACCGATTTTCAAAATTCTTTTTGTGTTGGATAGAGCTCTTTTCAAAGGTTTTTTAACTAGTTATTAATTATATTATTTTCAATGCAGCATATAGGTCCTATAACACTATACATGTAAGATACTATATCAATTGATGTCTCCTAAACGATACAGATCGCGTGTATTACTGGCCGGCGAAATGCTTGTAAACATTATAATAGATTTAATAAACTGGCTTAAGAAATAATCAGTTATCTATTAGAAGAAATTACCGTTTATAAGATTTTGATTTTGAAGTTATGAGAGTGTAG
Source organism: Clanis bilineata (assembly GCA_036417725.1). NCBI lineage: Eukaryota > Metazoa > Arthropoda > Insecta > Lepidoptera > Sphingidae > Clanis > Clanis bilineata. The sequence goes on from CM071165.1 coordinate 2,664,049, forward strand.
ATACTATAAATGATAATACATCTGATTAGGTATGACATTATGATCATAGAGTACTGACGGATATGACATAAAAGAAAATTGTTTCCATCAGCACCTATCCCACTTCTGATACACATAACACAGAAGTGGGATAGGCGCTGATAAAAACAATTTTTTCCCACTTCTGAGTATTAACTCACAACACTAAGTTGTGAATTATCATAACTTAGTGTTGTGGGATGTAAGGATTTGGCTTGGTTTTTACGACTGGCCGTCTGTGGGCGATCCAGTCCCGGGCAAATCATGTTAGAATCACGATGCCCAACCCATGCCCGAAATTAGAGTCAAGAAATATTTTTAAAATTCTATATTTGATTTGGTAATAATTAAGCCAAATATTTTCTGCGACATGCTTGAAAACATGTGTTGGGCCGTCCCCACATTGAGGTGGGATAAGGGCAGAAAGAAATTTAACTCAAATCCCGAAGTAAATTATTTTTTGTGTCAAAACCGTCACTATTTTACAATGACGACGTCACTATGTTCTACGATCATGACGTCACTATGTGTCAGTAATACAGATAAGAAATAACTGATTATAGTATGTATGTATGTTAGTTTTTGAGATCAAATTTACATAAACACATAGAGAGAATAACCAATGTGAGATCAATCAATCACCTTTTTTTTATATTTTCCATTGATTTAGTTATAAAATATAATATGTATTGAGTTATGCACTATTTTTTTATTTTTGATTTACCAATGAAAAAAACATGTTTTTTTGTTGAAAATTAACCATGATGAAATAATAAAACACAAATATGGGAATATTTTTTTAAATAATTAAATATCTGTAAATTTTATGCGCAGCAAAAGTCATAATTATAATTATTTCGACATCGTGGTCGATTTTTCTTTTTTTCTCTGACCACCAAAAAATAAAAAAAATAGTACACAACCCAAAAAAAACTTAAATAAGTAGTATTACTTAATAATTTCAGGTATACTGGCCCCATACTTAAATCTAACCTAACCTAAATAGAATAAAAAATGACACTAACGCCCGAATGGTCAAACGCTACTCAACTTTAACGGCTTCTTACATTGATTTTCGCCATACAATTTTGACAGATAAGGCGGCCTTAAACGACATAAGGCGACCTTAAGTGTATGAACATTCGGCAGTTAATCATAAACATTTGAAATAAAACAACCATAATTATAACAATATAAAATACTATAGTATTAAGTACAAAATTGGACGAAAATATCTTTTTAACCACTAATATTGCCACTAACGCCCTGTATGGATTTTTAAACCTCGGAACATTTTTATAGTTTTTTATCACCTCATCTATGCCATATAGCTTTCATTTATGAAAAAGTGAAAAAATAAAATTTTTAGAAATTTAAATTAAAATAAAAAATTAAAAAATTCCTTGTAAAATTAATATTGATTGAATTAAAACTATTTTACGGATTCTATCACGATTCGGCTTTGATTTTTTTTTATGCCCGACGTTTCGAAAGCTTTGCAGCCTTCGTGGTCACGGGTCGGACCACACGGCACGCAGGCTGCAAAGCTTTCGTAACTTTGGGCATAAAAATTAAAACCAAATCGTGATAGAATCCGTAAAAATAGCTTCATTTCAATGAATAACATTCACGTAAACCTAAGAAAGCAGCGATAGCTCAGTTGGGAATGGTATGGACTGCCGAGACAAGTGTCGGAGGTTCGAAACCAACCCCAAAATGGAGCATACACCTCTGACTTTTCTATGTTAAGTGTATTTTCATTGTGAAATATCGCTTGCTATAACGGTGAAGGAAAACATTGTGAGGAAACCTGCATACCCGAGAATTTCTTCACAGGAATTTCGAAGGTATGTGAAGTCTGCGTACCCCCATTAGGCCAGCGTGGTAGACTAAGGCCTAACCCCTCTCATTAGTAGAGGAGGCCCGTGCCCAGCAGTGGGACTGTAATATTACAGGGCTAATATTAAACCTAAGAAATCATTAAATAAGTATTAGTAAAATATACAGAATGGTACCCCACATAACGACATTAAATTATCTCAGATATACCTTACAACGTTGCAAAGCGTTGTACCGAAAATCATTCGAATTGGTGAAATAGTTTACCCACAGGAATATTTTTTTTCAATTTTTGCACATGATGTACGTTATGGGCGATCTAAATAAAACAGCTGGTATTAGCCGTCAAAGACTTTTTCGATAGAAAAACATGAACGGAGTTGTCCGGTGTTACTCGGATGTGAAGACCGCGCGCCGCGTACCTACTGAAGTTTACCTACATGTATATTTGCATTTAATAACCGAACATTTGCTATTTATTTTGTTCAAAAATTGATTTATTTAGTGTTAATTTTATAAACCTACCTATGTTACTAATTATCAAATTTAATGACGTTTAGTTGGCGCCACTCGGTATACTTTTTAAGTGATTGTTTTCAGCGTGAAAAAAAAACATTTTTGATATTCCTGCTTTTTTATCTTTCCACTCTTTCATAAAACTTCATATTAACTCGTGAACACATGTGGTATGCAGAATACCTTAATAAAATAATCCCTCAATTAATGCTTCCTTATTATACACGGTTTCACTATACGCGTTAAAATAAACATAACCTTAGGGCCTTAATATATAAGATAGCTACCGATTAAAAGCGCAACATTTAATTTAAATACAAATAAAGTTTTTAAAAATATTCATTTTTTTATTAAGGACCTTTTATGGGATATATTATCAAAAATATATATAACATATTACATGTATATAAAGACGGTATTTCCTTTTTTATTTTTTATAAAATATACATCAATATAATATGCTTGTGACCTTTAATATCAATTTAAATCAGACTAGCCTATTCAAATATGGTTTAAATTCATATAAAATTGCATCACATTTCGTGCAGTCTACATTAAACATAGAAAAAAAAAGTATTATTACTGGCCTTAAGTTCAATTTAATGCCTTTATTAATATATATTAACTTAACAACTGCAACATGTTTGAATAAGTGTTGCGCTGACCCCACATTAAGGTGGGATAAGGGCAGGTAGAAAGAAAGAAAGAAAGATAGTTGCACTGGAATAAAGTATTACTCTTACTTTTAGCGCTACATGGCTGAAGTGAAGTGAGCCATATAGTAACGCATACTTAGAATTCCTGACAATATTCTTCTCTCTCTTTCTCTTGTATGCAAAAAAGAAAGCTGTATTTACTACGTTCACTAGTCTCTTATGCCATAAAACGGTCATTTTACTATTTACTAATATGACAAAAACATCATTTTTTAAAAGAAATTTTACCTCTGTGAGACATAAATTGTAATACTAACTTAAAATTACCTTAATTATTAATTAATATAACTTAAAATCATGTTATTGCAATATGATGACGCATAATATGAATACAATGAACTCTAATAACGCGGTTTTTTAAAAAATATCGGACTGAACTAGCCCATGATAGAGAGCAGTGGTAAAATATGGGAGAGTCCTTTGCCCAGAAGTGAGACAATATAGTATAGACAAAAAATCTTAATAAAATAAATCCCAGTCAAAGTATAATTGATATTTAGAAGGCACAAAACTATTACATGAAGTCAAAAACTAAGTTTTATTAATAAATATACCGAATTGAATACTTATAGCATTATAATCAAATCAAATCATTTATTTGTAAAGGTAGGTTTATACATTTGGGTACTTGTCTATAGTAACCAATATCAATGAATCTCTGTAGGAACATAGATTTATCATCGAAATAACCAGTGCCATAAGAATTTATTAAAAATACTCCAAGGATAATTTTATTTTATTAATTTAAATACTTAATTTTTTATCTGTGCGTCACGTGACTGTAAACACCAATCACGACGCATGATGTCACATTACTCATTTTTCTTTTATATTTGTTCCACAATGGCCTAAGACCTAAGATCCAAAGTCATACTGCCAGGTTATTTGGTGTATTATTTTCGTATTTTTGTTTAAAGCTCAGCCTAATTTCAACGTGGATGTGATCGACAATCAATATCTGATCGACGAAATATCTGACCCATTTTTTTAGTTTGAAAACATACATGTTATTTCCGCAATATTTTTTAATGAGCCATTTTGTATCTATGGTATAGAAAGATGACATCACCCGTCTCTACAGTTAACAGATAGCGTTTTGGCGGGAAATTAAATTGTACATAATAATTTTTGCTTTTTTTACTAAATATACGTAAATAAATTATAAACTAATGAATAGCCCTGTATACTTTTAAAAAATAGTCAAGTACCTAATTACCTGAAGTCAAAAACTGAGTTTTATTAATAAATATACTGAATTTAATACTTATAGCATTCAAATCAAATGAAATCATTTATTTTTCAGGTATTATACATTAGATGTTATTTTTATATGATTGTTTTTTTTTTAGATTTATGTTATTTTGATAGTGTTTAGGGTGTCGAAATACGCGGATTTCATAATCACGATGCGCAGTTTTTTTTTACCCGTTTTTACCACGTTACCAGAGTTCACTGTAAATGGAATGTCTCTCCAGTCTAAAATAGAAAAAATACTGCCTAAGCATTTTAATATATCGAAAATAGGATATTTAGTATCCCCAGGGTGGGGTTGACGTCATATTTTTAATGTAATATTTGATTTCGTAAAAAGTCAAGTAAACCGAATCCTTTCCGCAACAACAAATATGTAGAAGAAAGGATTTCCGTTAGTTTTTACCAGGTGCCTGCCGTAAACCCCCCTCTGCGGATAAATTCAATATTAAAAAATATATTTTAGTCTGAAGGGAGTAGTGCGTCATCAAGTTTCTCTATCAATAAATATTGTCATTTTTACTGTCATTATTATTGAGCAAAAATATTAACAAATCACATTGTGTAATGCCCTTATGTTTATTTGAGATTTTTACGCCTCGTTTGATGTACAGCTATCGGAGTACCTGCGAATGTAATTTTTTATTTTTTTGTTCAGTGGCGCCATCTACATAATGTCACGAAATGCAACCCAACTCAGATATCATTGGAGGCGCATGTGCAGCACAAGATGGTCGGAGCACGCGACTATCGTAGCCATTGGCGCCATCTACATTATGTCACGAGGTGCAACCCACCTCAAACATTAGTGACGGCGCGTGTGTAGCCCGGTGGTCGGAGCAAGCGAAGGAGCGCGCGACTAACGTATCCACTAGCGCCACCTACATATCACTAGGTGCAACCCACCTCAAACATCAATGGCGGCGCATCTGCAGCCCGAGTTGTTCGGAACGAGCGAAGGATCGCGTGACTAACGAGTCCACTGGCGCCATCTACATATCACGAGGTGCAACCCACCTCAGACATCAATGGGGGCGCATCTGCAGCCCGAGGTGTTCGGAGCGAGCGAAGGATCGCGCGACTAACGAGTCCACTGGCGCCATCTACATATCACGAGGTGCAACCCACCTCAGACATCAGTGGCGACGCATGTGCAGCCCGAAGTCATCGGAGGGAGCGAAGGATCTCGCGACTAACGAGTCCACTGGCGTCATCTACATTTCACGAGGTGAAACCCACCTCAGACATCAGTGGTGACGCATGTGCAGTCCGAAGTCATCGGAGGGAGCGAAGGATCTCGCGACTAACGAGTCCACTGGCGTCATCTACATTTCACGAGGTGCAACCCACCTCAGGCATCAGTGGTGACGCATGTGCAGCCCGAAGTCATCGGAGGGAGCGAAGGATCTCGCGACTAACGAGTCCACTGGCGTCATCTACATTTCACGAGGTGCAACCCACCTCAGAATCAGTGGCGGCGCATGTGCAGTCCGAGGTGGTCGGAGCGAGCGAAGGATCGCGCGCAGAGCGGGCACGTAAATGGTCTGTGTCCGGTGTGCTTGCGCGTGTGGCGAGTTAGTTCGTCGGAGCGAGCGAAGCGCCACTCACAGCCCGCCCAACCGCACGAGTAGGGTTTTTCTCCTGAAATAAAAACATTTTATTGAGTTTTTTTCCACCTGGGCCTATTCCACCTCAATGTAGTCGACTCAATACGCTTTTTCATGAAAGGATTCGGCTTAGTTTGCCGACTGCCTGCCTGAATTTTAGAGACTTAACATCAACCCTTTTCTGGGGATCCAGTAAAGGGAAAATCGCTCGACCTGGTAATAGAACCCAGGAATATGTGATTGAAATTTTATTACACGTTTTTTTTTTGTTTAACGTAAATAGGCCGTGAACCGGGTGGTCCAAAATTCGTATCCAAAGCCGAACAACTCGTATTTTTCTCAAAAGATTTGTTTATGACATGATATCCAAAATTCTATGATACGCTTTAAGTGTATTGCACCGATCCCAGTATAGAGGGGATAACGGCATGAAAAAAAAACAAGCACCTACATCCACTCACCAGTAGATGGCGCTAAACTCAACTCACCCGTATGCGTCCTCTTATGCGCCTTCAGATGCGAACTTTTCGTATAAACCTTGTGACATCCAACCACGTCGCATTTATGAAGCCTCCTCCGATTCTGAACCTCATCGTTATTATATTCTTTAACACTTTCCGTAGCTGTCTTCGCAAACGCACGCCTTTGTGTCAACTGGCTAAGAGAGCCTGTCAAAGCGTTTTGTAACGCCGTGTTTAGTAGAAAGTTTTTTATGTGTACATCTGTCGGTTTGTGTGTTTGTGGTAGGGGGAAAGGCAGCATCGGTTGGAGGAAAGATTTCGACATTTCGAGGTGTGTTAAGCTTTTTGACAGGTCGAGTGATGGTTGCGTTTGCGAAGCCTGTTGCGGTGAGATCTGTGTTGTGGGTTTGAGCCTGAAAAATATTTTTTTTATTATTATCTTATTTGACGAATAGTTCAGCAATTGGGTATTCGACTGTGTTTGATTTTATACACATTTTTATATGTAATAGCCAATAAAACAAAAAAGAAACCCTTCTGTAAAATCTTCATAAAACTGGTGGAAAAAAGAAGCAGGAATTCATATTTAAAATATTGGAGATATCTGGCTATCCTTTTCCAACGCACGTACTGTTATGGCGTGACGTAATTATACTGATACTTCTCTTTCCCGCAGTTTGACGGTTACACCAAACTTCAAAGGCTTATAACTTTATTATTTTTGAGAATATTTCAATATAGATTTGTGCTATGTTTTAGATGACGTAAATTACATATAAAAATAATTTTAAAAATTAGTCAAGTACCAAATTGTCGCCTCCATGGTCTAGTGACAACATATATGGGCTGTGGACCGGGAGTTCCTGGGTTCGATTCCCAGCTCGGGCAAAGCGAATTTTCTAATTTAATTTGCCCGGGACTGGATCCCTCAGAGGGGGTTGACGTCAGGAAGCCAGCCGGTCGTAAAAACTAAGTCAAATCCTCGACCAAATTATTATGTCAAATTAACCAATACAAATACAGTTTTACCTGTTCACTTGTTTCGGTTTCCTAGCGCTGCGGAGGTCTGGACCCACTTTAATTTTAGGCACTTGATAGTTAGATCTGGAAATTGAAAAAATAATGTTAACAAAGCGACAGTTCAGTTGGGAATGGTACGGACTGCCGAGACGAGGGTCGCAGATTCGAGACCAACCATAGGAGCATGCACTAACCAATTTTCTAAATGTCTGTACCTCAGAGACATACATCAACCGCCAAAATCTATACATATAAATAAAATAGGAGTATCTGTTTGTAATATTGAAATAACCGTTTTTACTACATGCATACGAATATAGTATATACGTATACACCAAATATATAAATATATATACACCAAAATAACATTTTTTACAATTTTTGTCTGTCTGTCTGTATGTGCTCAGAAAAAAAATTTGTAAAACTAAGCCAAATCCTTTCTGCAACATGCTTAAAAATGTGTAGTGCTGATCACACTGCGGAAAGGGATAAAAGATGAGAAACGTGGTAATACTCACTGGAATATCATATGCGTGGATGTGTTTTCATAATCTCTTAGTTTCGTCGAAGTTGGGGTCACTCCACCTTGAAAGAGCGAGAAAAACATCATAAGTAAATAACATAACATAAGCTCACACCTGTATCCGCGAAGGGGTAGGCAGAGGTGTACTAGCGAACTAGAACACCCACATTTCGCCGAGCTTAGTTCCGTCCCAGATGTGACAGGGGGCGAGCCTATCGCCATATCGGGCACAAATTCCAGATTCCGGCTGATATGGAAAAATCCAATATCACTGTGCCCGACCCGGGGATCGAACCGGAGACCTCAGAACCGTAGTCGTACCGAAATACCATCACGCCATTCGTGGCAGTCCATTAGTAAATAATTACAAGTTTAAAAACTTAACGGACCGACTTCAAATCCGATCGTGATCATTTATATGGGACCACCCTTGAAATAAGCTCTATCGAACACAAAAATAATTTTCAAAATCGGGCCACAATTGGCGGAGATATCGCGTAACATACATAAAAAAATACAGACGAATTCAGGAACTTCTCCTTTTTGGGCGTCAGTCGATAAAGAAGACTGGCCCAGATCGTACCAGGGGTGCGTTCTCGTGGACGGCCCAAAAGCGCTCGCTGAACGTTCTGGAGGAGTATAGTGGGGTCACTCAGTGAGCCATTGTATTGTATTTTTCGTATGTTTTTATTTGTATTTTTTTATTTCATACAAAACAGGTTGCAATCATTGATACACAATTATTACTACAAAAAATCATTTGTATGTATTTTCTTGGTGGTTTAGCTGCTCTAATTTATATATCTTTTTTGTATATGGTACTTTATAAGCATTTATTGTCAACTGGCATTTAAAAGAGCAACGCCAGAGTTTCTTGCCCGTTCTTCTCTGGCGAAATGGCCTTCCGAAATGGCGGTAGAGGAACTTTGACGGAATCTAAATAATGTAGTAACATTTCATGGATTCAATAAATATTTTGATTTGATTTGATTTGATTTATATGACAGCCACTGGTCTCACTATGGAGGATGCTCAAGAACGGGCGAAGTGGAAGCGTTTAAGTAGGAAGACGGACTCTGGCAGAAGGCCGGGATAACTCCAGGCAGAAAGAAAGTAAATAAAGAAGACATATAATAACATACGCTCACGCCTATATTCCCCAAGGATGAGATGCGGACTAACGAACTAGAACACACATTTTGCCGAGCTCATTTCCGTCCCAGATGTGACAGCGAGCCTATTGCCATCATCATCAGCCATAGGACGTCCACTGCTAAACATAGGCCTCCCCCAAAGATTTCCAGTTCGACCTGCTGGAAGCGGCCTGCATCCAGCGACTTCCTGCGACCTTTATCTCGCTCCACCTTGTCCTTCCTTTATTGCCATATCAGGCACAAATTCCAGACTCCGGGTTGATTCTGAGCAACAAACGCAATATCACTTTACCCGACCCGGGCATCAAACACAAGACCTTACCACGGTAGTTGTACCACGTACGCAATACAACTTCGACATCTATTCCACCTCTGCCTGCGTCTTAGGTTGAAATCTATAGAGCTAACTTCGACTAAGTCTAAGGCTGAGATCTATGGAACGAACTTCGACTAAGTCTAAGTCAAAGAAACAAACTCAGTGAGGATTTGAAATTTTTAAAATTCGAACTTAGACTTAGTCCGAGCCATTTTTACAGGAAAAACAAAAGAAACAGACTAAGCAAAAATTTCTTGTAAAAAATGACTCGGACTAAGTCGATTTTCGATTTATAAATTCCAAATCCTCACTGAGTTCGTTACTTTGACTCAAACTTAGTCGAAATTCGCTCTATAGATCTCAGCCATAGTGTTATCAATGAGTATAAATTACACTGCATTGTTATCCATCGATTTATATTTTATTATACAAATTAATCAGATACATTGGGCGTGGGCCGTGCCGTGCCGCCGAATGCTACTGAATTACGAAGCAATTTTCCAATTGTGTCGACACAAAATAATCAAACGCCTTGAAAACGAGGTCCGATTACCCCGTCCCCTTCCCAATATATTTTTTAATTGGTAGAACCACGCTGAAGACCAGTCATACCCAAAGTGTGCTCCGCGGACCCCTAGGACTCCACGAAGCATCTGTAGTGGCTCCACAAGAATATTAATAATAGTGGTAGTAGATCGATTAGCGCGTCGGGCAATACTTGTTGATGTCACCATTCCGCATGACGAAAATCTCGTAAAGGCCTAAAAAGACAAGATGTCCAAATATTTAGATCTGGAACACGAGATTTCCGACATGTGGGATGGGAAATCAACAATCATTGTTCCGATAGTCATTCCTACCCGTGGTTTGATACCAATGCGCCTCGATCAACACCTCAAGAGGCTCTCGGTTGGTGTTTGGATCAAGAGCCAAATGCAGAAGGCAGTTATGAACAGAATATTACTGGATACGGCACGAATTGTGAGGAGGTTCCTCACTCTGGGGTCCTAACCGCCGGTGGTTTGGATCCCGAGCCTCGCTATCGGAGGGGAATATTTTTATATTTTTAAATGTATTTTTATTTTTATAGCATATAAATAAAAAACGTAAAAAAATAAAGAGTACTGAACACATAATACACACACAAACATAATATCGAAATACACTGGACGCTAAACCTAATGAGACTTCAACTCTCTTCTATCAAACCTGATATCACCCAATTGATTACCATTTAACATCAGGTGACCCACTTGCTCGTTTGCCCCCTCTTATATAAAAAAAAAGAAATCGCCAAACAATGGGTTTATCGATAGTCAAAAGAATCATGCCGGACTATTTTAACTGATTTCAATATTCGATTCCACCTGCCCTTATCCTCGTCCAAAGTGATATCGTCATTTTCAAACGCGTTGCAGAAAAGATTAAGCTTAATTTTTACATCCTACGATGATATGCTCCTGAAATCTCATTCACGCAACAGTGAAACGCTATTTCACTTCGATTTTTTTTTGAGACACTTATCTGGTAATAGTGCAATCATTCTGTAGACATTATCGTCCACATCATGACTACTTATAATTCATACCAGTTTCTCAAAACGAAATCGCAGGACATTGCAAATTGTCGATACATGAGCATCATACATGAAATTAATATTAATAACAGTCCTTAAACGATATTTGGCGGCCGATGACCATAAATACAATATGTACATACACACATTATCACGAAACTATATAATTAGTTGTTTCCAGTTTTACATAACTCCGTGTTGAGTTATTGGATCTAACCGTGCACAAACGAATGGCCTCTATGACCACGAAGTGTTATAAATAATCACAAGTTTAAAAACTCGACTGCCTCGGTGGCGTGGTTGTATTTCGGTACGACTACCGTTCCGAGGTCTCGGGTTCGATCCCCGGGTCGGGCAAAGTGATATTGGGTTTTTCCATATCAGCCGGGAGTCTGGAATTTATGCCGGATATGGCGATAGGCTCGCCCCCTATCACATCTGGGACGGAACTAAGCTCGGCGAAATGTGGGTGTTCTGGTTGGTCAGTGCGCCTCTGCCTACCCCTTCGGGGATACAGGCGTGAGCTTAAGTTTAAAAACTTAACGGACCGAGTTCAAATCCGATCGTAACCAAATATATATGGGACCTATGGGACCACCCTTGAAATAAGCTCTATCGAAGACAAAAATAATTTCAAAGATCGGTCCACATTTCGCCATGACATCGCATAACATACATAAAAAATATAGACGAATTGAGGACCTTCTCGTTTTTTGAAGTCGGTGAAAATCAAACCATAGTCTATTACATAGTTTGCTTTGACGTAACCGTTACTATTGCTGCATCAATTTTGATAAGGTTTGCTAAACAGACAGTTTATCTGCAACACACGCTTCCTGTTTTATTAGAATTTTGAAAATCAGTCCACATTTGGCGGAGACATCGCGTTACATACAGACTTCCTAATTCTTTTTGGCGCTCAGATGGACCACTTATAGATCGACGTCGACCTCTAGGGGTGTAAGGCAGAGATCTACAGAGCGAACTTTGACTAGGCTGAGATGTATAGAACGAACTTCGACTAAGTCTGAGTCAAAGAAGCGAACTCAGTGAGGATATGGAATTGTTAAATCAAACTTCGAATTCCCAGCTATTTTTTACAATAAAAACAAATTGACAGATAGACTAAGCAAAGATTTTCTTGTAAAAATAATAACTCGGACTAAGTCAAAGTTCGATTTAGGAATTCCAAAACCTCACTGAGTTCGTATTTTTGACTCAGACAGGCTGAGATCTATATAACGAACTTCGACTAAGTCTAAGTCAAAGGAACGAACTCAATCTTTGAAACCCAAAAGAAAATCTTTGCTTAGTCTGTCTGTCAGTCTGTTTTTCTTTTAAAAAATGACTCGGACTAAGTCAAAGTTCGATTTAACAATTCCAAATCCTCACTGAGTCCTCATTGAGTTCGTTACTTTGACTTAGACTTAGTCGAAGTACGTTCTATATATCTCAGCCTGAGTCAAAGAAACGAACTCAGTGAGGTTTTGTTTTTTTTAAATCGAACATTGACTAAGTCGGAGTAATTTTTTTGCAAGAAAATCTTTGCTTAGTCTATCTGTCAATTTGTTTTTCTTGTAAAAAATTGCTCGGAATCGAAGTATGATTTAACAATTCCAAATCTTCACTGAGTTCGCTTCTTTGACTCAGACTTAGTCGAAGTTCGCTCTATAGATCTCAGCCTAAGACCAGTGACCACTTTGGGTATCACCGATACAACTACCACCGAGGCAGTACAGCATGTGTTGCGTTGAATCTTAGGCGGTCTCTAAGACCCACTAATGTCTGTAATAGGTTAATGTAGATGTTACACGACTCACGAGACCTTTGTTATTACGCATCGCGTGCGGACACTTCATACATTGGTAATAATAATAATAATAATAATATTAGCCCTGTAATATTACTGTCCCACTGCTGGGCACGGGCCTCCTCTACTAATGAGGGGTTAGGCCTTAGTCTACCACGCTGGCCTAATGCGGGTTGGTAATATGGTAATATAATTGATATGTGAAGAGAAAACTTCTGACACCTTTTTAGGCATTTTGCGCGCGGAGGAGTCTCTCTGGCATAAAGTTAATAGAAGTGCAAAAATGTATTATCATCATAGGACGCCCACTGCAGGACACAGGCCTCCCCCAACGATTTCCAGATCGACCTGTTGGAAGCCTGCAGCCAGCGATTTCTTCCGACCTTTATTAAGTCGTCGGTCCACCTTGTAGGTAGATTTCCTACGCTGCGCTTGCTGGTACGTGGTCTCCACGTTTTCTGCCCCATCAGCCCAATAAAATTACGGCTAATTTATAATCTATACAACTCTTACATCACACTAATATAAAGGCGAAAGTTTGTGAGTGTGTATGTTTGTTACTTCTTGACGCTCAAACGGGTGGACCAATATTGACCAAATTTTTGAATAGACCACATTTTATCCCGGAAAATAAATTTCCACGCGAACGAAGGCGCGGGCAACAGCTAATAATATTTTCATATCAGTCCAGAGTCTGAAATTTGTGCCCGATATGGCGCTAGGTTCGCCCCCTATCACATCTGGGACGGAACTAAGCTCGGCGAAGTGTGAGTGTTCTAGTTCGCTAGTGCGACTGCCTACCCTTTCGGGGATACAGACGTGAGCTTATGTATGTACTTAACTTTATCTTCATTGTCTATCCTTGCTAGTAATATAAATTACTTCCTGGACCTTACATAAAAAGAAAATTGCATTAAAATCAAACCAAATCAAAATATTTATTGAATCCATAAAATGCTCAAACATCATTTCGATTCCGTCAAATTTTAACTCTATCACCTGTTCGAATGGCGGAGCCAGAGAAGAACGGGCAAGAAACTCTGACGTTGCTCTTTTTAACACCAATTTACAGTCAGCTACTAATACAGTACAGTACCAGATACAGAAAGACCTTAAATTAGAGCAGCTGAACCATAATAACAATATATATTATTAGATATAGGATATATTAAACATGCAGTCAAGAGATTGAAATACTAGCCTTTCATCCAATTTAAATAAACTTTTCCCTTATACGATACCTATATCGCATAACGATGGTTCTAAAACTTTAAACTTTAATTTTAACAACAGTTTTAGAAAATGTGCTTATGTATATCACTTTCCTTTCTATCTGCCCACCTAATGTGGGGTCGGCGCAACACACTTTTTCAAGCAGGTTGCAGGAAGGATTTGACTAAGTTCGAGACCTTGTGAAGAATGAGACCTTTTACAAATAGACGATAGGCCCAAATCACGTGAAAGAAAATTCGCTAATGTGGATGACTTAAATCTCTAAGGCTAACGCCCGAATGGTCAAACGCTCCTCAACTTTAACGGCTTCCTAAATTGATTTTCTCCATACAATTTTGACAGATAAGGCGCCCTTAAACGACATAAGGCGACCTTAAGTGTATGACCATTCGGCGGTAAGATCTATAGAGCAAACTTCGACTAAGTCTGAGTCAAAAAAAAACTATTGCATAGCATCCAAAATCAATACACCTATATACTTTCTCACAAACAGCTGCTCCGAAATCGGACGAATACGTAAGTATTCGTCCGATTTCGGAGCAGCTCGTCTCGATTCGTGCGAGCTTCGTAGAGTCGTACCATGAAGTAAATACTAAGAGGAGGTGCCCTAACGCCGAAACTCTAAGCAGGCATGAGTCACGAGATTGCGGGGCGAAGAGGGGGATTACGCATGCGCAGTAACGCCGATGCAACCAATGCCACCTAGAGGCGAGTCGCTGAACTAAAGAGCCAAGCGTGATATTTCAAAAAAGTCATTAAAAGTTTTGCTATTCATCGATAGATGGCAAAACTAAAAAGTATCACCACTGTGCCGGTCGGAGTGGGGGTGTTAGGTTACTTTCGTTACAGAATTTCTGGATTCGGTGTCCACGCTCAGGCCCGCGATAGAAGCTATGCTATAGCTTAAAAACGAACTCGGTGTCAATTTGGAATCCTTAAATCGAATTTCGAGAACTAACACGAGTCATTTTTTTAAATAAAATGCTTAGTCTGTCCATCACTCTGTTTTCTTTGTAAAAATAGCCCGGACCAAACCGAAGTTCTATAAAAAAATTACAAATCCTCACGGAGTTCGTTTCTTTGCCTCAGACTTAGTCGAAGTTCGCTCTATAGATAGCCTAATTCACGTCTGTTTACCCTCTTGGTACAGGCCCGAAATGTTAACAATCACTGGACGACACCGCATCTGTCACCGCGGTGAATGTAAACGGGACAGTCGGCCCAGATTCCCACGGCGCGCGCCGAATTTGCATACATTGAAATGCTTGAGCGCGATGTCGGACCCATTGGAAAACAACATCAAATTAGCAAGCTTTGGGACGGATTTGGGAGAATATAGAGGGGGTCGTTTTTTTAATATCCCTCTGGAAGGGGAGAAGCTATCAAGCAAGTTTTCATACAAAATAATTGGTCTCAAACTTCAGTACCGCCATCAACTATTTATTACAATGCGCGGGCGATTGTTATAATTTACACCCTAGACTGTTCTGTGAATGCTTAAGAATCACGTAAGACAAGTTTATTATCTCAATATTATTACGCTGGCCGACCTGGCGTGCGTATATTTCAAATAAACTGAGCGACTTATGACCACGAGGTCATAACTTTTGGATCACAAGTTTTGTGCTATTGTCCCGTCTATATGGTTGATGACAGGCAGCCGGTCGTAAAAACTAAGCCAAATCCTTCTTTCTTTAAAACATAACTAACTGTCTTCCAACTTGATCCGATTGTGACCAAATTTATATTGGACCATCCTTGGAATAAGCTCTATCGAACAAAAAATAATCTTGAAAATCGGTCCACATTAAAAAAAAATACATATGAACTGCCTCTGTGGCGTGGTGGTATTTCGGTACGACTACGGTTCTGAGGTCTCGGGTTCGATCCCCGGGTCGGGCAAAGTGTTATGGGATTTTTCCATATCAGCCCGGAGTCTGGAATTTGTGCCCGATATGGCGATAGGCTCGTCCCCTATCACATCTGGGACGGAACTAAGCTCGGCGAAATGTGGGTGATCTAGTTCGCTAGTGCGCCTCTGCCTACCCCTTCGGGGATACAGGCGTGAGCTTATGTTATGTTATGTTACATATGAACTGGGGGGTTACCACCACCTCTTATAGCAATATTACTATAATCTTACTTGTACCGATTCCCATACAAAAGATTATTATAATAATACTGCTATAAGAGGTGGTGGTAACCCCCTGAGCACCTTCTCTTTTTGCTTTTTTGAAGTCGGTCGGAAATTAGGGGGTCAGACCTCCTCAATATGTCCCCAAGTGCGTGCCCGCTCGCAGACCGGTGGTCTGGCTATCTCGCATCGAAGGGCATTGGACCGGCGCATATTGTCAGACTATTGCACTCCTTTCTAATGACCATAATTTTACGGGCCCCGCGTTTTACTACTGGATGCGGCCATGTTTATTATTTGCCTTTTAAAGGATGGGTATTTTATTTGTCAGTATTTTGACCAACTTCAAAAAAATAAAGTAATAAATTTTTCATGTTACTGAGTTGATGATAGAAAATATAACTTACCCGTCGGAGGCGGCACTTTTATGTTACATAAGCTTATGGGCCACCGGAGGCCGAGCCGCCTCTGACTATGTAGATAGTCAGATATTAGGAGTTGGTGGATATATTATTATGCTTATATAGACCACTTCTTATTTTCCTTTGAGTTATCGGCCGCCTTCCCAAAAAGGAGGAGGTCCTCAATTCGTCGGTAGTTTTTTTTATGTATGTTACTCGATATCTCCGCCAAATGTGGACCGATTTTCAAAATTCTTTTTGTGTTCGATAGAGCTTATTTCAAGGGTGGTCCCATATAAATTTGGTCACGATCGGATGGAAGTAGGTACGCTAAGTTTTTAAACTTGTGATTACCGAAAATATTTTTATGTTAGATAGAGCTTATTTCAAGGTGGTCCCAAGTCCAGATGTGAGGAAGTTTTGAAGATATATATTTTTTGGTTGTTAGTTTTCATTTTAAATTATCGCTTGCTATAACGATGAAGGAAAACATCGTGAGGAAACCTGCATATTACAGAATTTCTCCACAAGAATTTCGAAGGTACGTGAAGTCTACCAACCCGCATTAGGTCAGCGTGGTAGAATAAGGCCTAACCCCTCTCATTAGCAGAGGAGGTCAGTTCCCAGCAGTGGGACAGTAATATTACAGGGCTAATATTATTATTTTACTATATAGAGGTATATTTTTTTTTACCACATCCAGTGTATAAATCACATTATACACACAGTCTGTCTAACAAGCGCCGAGCGTTGTCAATCGTTCACATCTGTGTGTCACCACTCAAGTCAGTATAATTGGTGAATACTGGGTTGATAGACTGTTAGATATGACTGGCTCCATTAGACGTGTTCCTTGGTCTAGGGGCAGCGTATATGGGCTGTGAACCGGGAGGTCCCAGGTTCCGACAAATGAAAATCCGATTTTTAAGATTCTTGTGTTTGATAGAGATTACTCCACGGGTGATCTCATATTTAATCACGATCTTGTTTGAAGACGGTTAAATTTTATTACATAACCTCAAGGCTGTATCCCCGAAGAGGTAGTAGGTAGGTAGGCTGAATCGCTCTAGCGAACTAGTACACCCACATTTCGCCGAGCTTAGTTCCGTCCCAGATGTGATAGGGGGCGAGCCTATCGCCATATCGGGCACAAATTCCAGACTCCGGGCTGATATGAAAAAATCCAATATCACTTTGTCCGACCTGGGGACCGAACCCGAGACCTGAGAACCGTAGTCGTACGGAAATACCATCACGCCACCGAGGCATTCAAATCATTTATTAAATCCACAAAATGTCACACATTATTTAGATTCCGTCAAAAATTTTACCCGCTACATCTCTTCACTTGCGACGTCGTATCAAATCGGTTCTCACACCGTGGCCGCTACAATTACGCGTCAATTTATACATTCGGTAGCCATTGTTACCGTACTGGCTGTGCGTTGCGAAAGTAAGGTATCGGTGTAGTGATAAGCAAAGCGGATTTAGGACTTTATAAGTGAAATACTGTATTGTATTATATGCCTACCTCGGGGCGTATTTGTATTGCGGACGACTACCACCCGATTGGGGTTTGATCACTGGGTCGGGCAGTGATATTGGATTTTTCCATATCAGCCCGGAGTCTGGAATTTGTGCCCGATATGGCGATATCACATCTGGGACGGACAATAATAATTAGTTCATCGAAATATGGGTGTTCTAGTTCGCTAGTTCGTCATTGCCTTCCCCTTCGGGGATACAGGCGTGAATCTATAAAAGCGTTTATATTATAATATTGTATCGTATAGACTACCACGTGTACTATTTCCAACCGACGACGAAATAACGCTCTCAATTCAGTAGAATTTTTTGTATGTATGTTACACGATATCTGTGGTAATTCCGGAGTAATTTTCAAGATTCTGTTTTGTTCGATAGAAAAAGCCAAAACATTTTCTAATTTGATTTGCCCGGGACCGCCGGTCGTAAAAACTAAGCCAAATCATTTTAACATGCTTGAGTGGATTAGGACGACTCTATATTGAGGTGGGATAAAGGCAGATGGAATGAAAAAAGGTGATGTCCCTTATCACAGCATGGGACGGAAATAAGGGATAGTAGGCGCACTAACACGCTTCTGCTTACCCATTCGGGGATAAAGTACACACAGCTTAAATATGTGTATTGTTTTTTCTGAGTGGTAGAGCCACGCTGTAGACAGTAACGTCTACAGCACGAATGGGCCGGCTCGACTGGTTTGATACCACTGTCTTACAGAAAAGCAACGTAAAGTGGCAGCTTGCTCCCTTTCGCAATCCCCTTTCCCTCTCCTACCACTCCCTTCTTTTAGGTTGACAACGCACTCATGATTATTTTTGTGTCTTGGGTGTCTATGCGCGGTGGAGATCACTTACCATCAGGTGACCCATCTGCTCGTTTGCCAGTCTCTGGAAAAAAATATACCCTCTACCGCTTATCACCATAACCTCAGTCGAATGCAGAAATTCGCGTATCTCACAGCTTACAGTATCTATCGATCGTTTTGTATATCGATTTCCAACAAATGCATCGAATTTATAGCGATGTTAATCTCAACATATTGCGTGTCGGGTGAACGCCTTTCTCTTATGGCTTGCGACACCGACCCATATATAGTCTGAGACGCGGATATTGTGCTTAGGCCGAAATCTACTCGTATAAAGGAAATTTCAATTGATACTAAGGCGTGCATTAAAAAATAATAAACATACATACTGTTTAATATTTACACACCTTTACATTTTAATACAAATATTATTTTATATATTTATTATAAACCTTTTTAATATGGGGAAAAGAGGTTTATTACTAACGCGGAATACGAATATTTGAAAAAAGAGAAATGAAAGTAGTTGACAAGTTGGCGTCAATTATTATCACAATAAGAACCAAGGAAAAAGGAGCAGAGAAAAACTATAAAATATCAGCGGCCCTGAAGCAAATTAAAGAATTTATATATACACATCCAGGAGATGTAATTATTGGACTGCCAACCTTTCCACGGGTTTAAGGGTGAGCTTAGTTAATATATATATATATATATATATATATATATATATATATATATATATATATATATATATATTATATTTTATTTTTAAGACTTTTATTCACAGGAACGAGACGCCAGGGCTGAATTCCAATCGCGGAGTAATATATTAACACATACATAGAACATAACATAACATAAGCTCACGCCTGTATCCCCGAAGGGGTAGGCAGAGGCGCACTAGCGAACTAGAACACCCACATTTCGCCGAGCTTAGTTCAGTCCTAGATGTGATAGGGGGCGAGCCTATCGCCATATCGGGCACAAATTCCAGACTCCGGGCTGATATGGAAAAATCCAATATCACTTTGCCCGACCCGGGGATTGAACCCGAGACCTCAGAACCGTAGTCGTACCGAAATACAACCACGCCACCGAGGCAGTCATACTTTTTACTATTTTTTATACTTTGTTTCCTACATCTAAGTTTTAGCAAGTGCAATGAAGTCGGATGTGTTCGATTTCAAGGCCCTGCTGGAGTTTTGGCGTCAATTCCTTCCAGTTTGATGTTTTTTAGACGATTTTCTCGCAGCGGAAGAGTCGAACACGGTCGACCCATCCACCCGACAAAAAGCGCCCAAAATCACTTATTTCAAAGCTTCCACATACTGTCCATCATCGTTGATGTTTATCGCTTAGATTCACATCACATTTAAACCACAAGCACAACTTTAGACTAGAATATGAAATCATTAAAACAAGCGACCACCCACACCATCAGAATTCCCGCCAAAACTCCACAATATTACGAAATATGTCAGTGTTGTCACTTAACAAAAATATAGAAAATAGTAGAATTTTTTTGCAGAATGTTAAATTGTTTTATATACCACCACGCCACCGAGGCAGTCATACTTTCTCGTTAATACAAAACCTAAAACACCTTTGCGAGTCCGACAGTTGCCCAACACGCCCAAACAGAGCAATCTATTTAACCATGATTGTTCCGTTTATGCTAAGTGAACGCTACCACACTGCCGAGACCGCTTTATACTTAAATTATAAGTTACGACCTTGTTAAACTTACTGCAGACTTATTTATAACTTAACTTATGGTGCGGGTTGCAGATTGTATATGAGATAGCGATTTTGGTATTTTTAGCCATGACAGCCCGGAGTCTGGAAATTGTGCCCGATATGGCGATAGGCTCGCCCCCTATCACATCTGGGACGGAACTAAGCTCGGCGAAATGTGGGTGTACTAGTTCGCTAGTGCGTCTCTGCCTACCCCTTCGGGGATACAGGCGTGAGCTTATGTAGCCATGACAGGAGTTGGGTCCCAATTAAATAAATAACACCCGACTGTCACATACACAGTCCTGACCCCACACTAAGATCGAGTCTTACCATATCATAGTTTCTTTCTACCTGCATTTATCCCACTCCAATGGGGGGTCGGTCGAAACTCACTCTTTAAGCATATTGCCGAAAGAATTCGGCTTAGTTTTTATATCCATCTATATATAAATAACACCCAACAGTCACATACATAGACCCTACACTAAGATTGAGTCTTGTGTTGTGGGTATCAGGAACTACGAGAAACTTTTGGTCTCCAACACCCAGACCCGAAACAAATAAATAAATAAATACACCCGCTAGTCACACACCTAGTCCTGCCCCCACACTAGGTATAACCTGTATCATGGGTGTCAGAGACTATGAGAGACGCGCGCTCTCACAACACACACACAAGAAACAAATATCTGTAGGCCATACAAACATTTGTCTCGGTGCGGGGATCGAACCCGCGGCCTATCGCTTCACAGCCGGCTCGCCCTCTGCGCTACGGAGGCTGTCAAATAGGCTTGGCTGTCAAGGCTACATATTGGACCAGATTGTACCAGGGATGCTAGCCATGAGTGGGTTAAGCAGTGACGTGCAGTGCATATACACAAAGAGACACTGTCTAAAAAAATATCACCAAAAACCGATTTCAATTTTTTTTTCTATAGCAGAGATTGGCAAACGAGCAGATGGGTCACCTGATGGTAAGTGATCTCCACCGCCCATAGACACCCAAAACACAAAAAGAATCATGGGTGCGTTGCCACCCTAAAAGGAGGGAATGGAAGGGGAGGGAAGGGAGTGGGGAAATGAGCCACCGGAAATCTCACTCACCGAACGAAACGCGACAGCAAGCTGCCATTTTACGTCGGTTTTCTGTGAGACAGTGGTATCTAACCGGTCGAGTCGGCCCATTCGTGCTATAGACGTTACTGTCTACAGCATGGCTCTACCACTGTGAAGAAATAACAAGTTCTCGAATCTAAAGCGACAGTAGCGCCCTTTTACTAGATTTCGGTGGAATTTCAAGACAATAATCACAAGTTTAAAAACTTAACGGACCGACTTCAAATCCGATCGTGACCAAATTTATATGGGACCACCCTTGAAATAAGCTCTATCGAACACAAAAAGAATTTTGAAAATCGATGCACGGCAGAGATATCGCGTAACATACATAAAAAAAAAAACAGACGAATTGAGGACCTCCTCCTTTTTGGAAGTCAATCGATAAATGAAACGGAATCGTAGTAAAATCTAATCGAGTGCCAAAAGTCAGGGGGCTATTTAGCACCACCTAAATATATGAGAAGTGTCCACAGAAAAGTGTCGATGTAAAACATCGTTTTCTATCATCAACTATCTGTGCCAGCTTTGACGTCATTATCGCTGACGTTTGGGTTTTTCTCGCAACCAATTCATTATGATTTTTTGCCGCGTGCTTATAAATGGATGAACTGGCGGTCGTCATTATTAGATTTAATTCGTTGTGTTACTACATTTAACTTAAAATCTATAATTAAAGAGCGCCCGAGAAGAACATGCATGGACCAAATAAGTGATCTTCTCCGAAATGGGCAAGTGGTACCCTCAACCGGCGGAAATGTATGAAAAGATGCATGAGTGTGGGCGAAGCAAAAGAGGTCTGTCAGGATCGTAGGTTGTGGCGCTCAGTAGTCTCTGCCTACACCCATGGGATACAGGCGTGAGTGTGTATGTATGTCTATAATTAATACGTGGAGCGAAAACTTTGTACACCTTTTTAAGAGAATTGATTGAACGGATGAACATAAATTTTGATCCAGTTAAAGTTTATATGGAGATGAAGTGCAGAAAGCTATTTTTTATATAAAATGCTTTATAAAACCGGTCGCAAAAACTAAGCCAAAGCCTTTCTGCAACATGCTTAAGTGTTTTACGCCGACCCCACATTAAAGTGGGATAAGGGCAGGTAAAAAGATTACTTAAAAGTAAAAAATAACAAAAATTTCTTACTCTCTTTGGAGTCGGTGGCTATACATTTAATTTGCTTGGGCCTCAGAACCGACTCCAAGTAAGAAATTTTTGTTATATTTTACTTTTAAGTGTTCGGTTTTGAAGTCGGTT
Organism: Clanis bilineata; assembly: GCA_036417725.1. NCBI lineage: Eukaryota > Metazoa > Arthropoda > Insecta > Lepidoptera > Sphingidae > Clanis > Clanis bilineata. Next base: position 2,687,090 of record CM071165.1, read on the forward strand.
TTCAGTTTTTTAGTCCCGACGATTCACTTCAGTCCGACCCGTGACCACGTCGGCTGTAAAACGTTGGGTACATTTTTTGTAAAATTCACCAAATCGCCTCCGCTCATGACTTCAACCACACCGCATCTGTATATGGCTCGCGTCTCAAAAATGGGCTCAACGCAAATTTTAATCAACTTTATAATAATTAGCCATGATTTTGACAGTTCGTTTGAACCATTTCTGTGGGCGCCTTGTATAGTTTAATATTAACATTTAGATTAAGCAGCGATAGATTGGGAATGGTACGGACTACCGAGACGAGTGTCGGAGGTTCGAGACCAAACACAAAAAGAGCATACACCTCTGACTTTTCTATGTTAAGTGTATTGTGAAATATTGCTTGCTATAACGGTGAAGGAAAACATCGTGAGGAAACCTACATACCCGAGAATTTCTTTACAGGAATTTCGAAGGTATGTGAAGTCTACCAACCCGCATTAGTCCAGCGTGGTAGATTAAGGGATAACCCCTCTCATTAGTAGAGGATGTTGAAATAAAATTAAGAAATTAAAAAAAAATGTGTGCGAGCGTGACTGTTGGAGTGCCTATTATTATTAAACAGAGTTCCAAAAAGGAGGAGGCCCTCAATTCGTCTGTATTTTTATGTATGTACCTCGATATCTCCGCCAAATGTGGACCGATTTTCAAAATTCTTTTTGTGTTCGATAGAGCTTATTTCAAGTATAGTCTTATATAAATTTGGTCACGACCGGATTTGAAGTCGGTCTGTTAAGTTTTTAAACTTGTGATTATTCTATGTTAATTGTGTATTCATTATAAATTATCGCTAGCTATAACGGCGAAGAAAAACATCGTGAGGAAACCTGCATATTATGATAAAAGAGAATAAAAAAATAAAATAAAAAAAATTGTGCGTATGTGACTGTTGGTTTTCTTTTTTCCAGACTCCAAAAAAAGGTCCTCAATTTGTCTGTATTTTTTTATGTATGTCACTCGATATCTCCGCCAAATGTGGACCAATTTTCAAGATTATTTTTGAGTACGATAGAGCTTATTCCAAGGATGATCCCATATTGGTCAAGATCGAATAAGTTTTGAAGTCGGTGACATTTTTTCAACTTATGATTATCCATGCAGGCCGCTTCCAACAGGTCGATCTGGAGATCTTTGGGGGAGGCCTATGTTGAGCAGTGGACGTCCTGTGGCTGATGATGATGATTATCCATGCGAAGTATTTGGGTGTGGTAGATGCAGTGATGTATTGAAGATGGTATATTGCGCCACTTGGACGTCATGTGCAGTTCGTTATAATATGTAGGTCGCATCGGTGCGCCTCTCACGACCGCTAGTGATGCGATTATATCTTTATCGATAATTCGATAGTTCAAATTTTTTGTGAATTTTTCATTTACTGCCTCGGTGGTTGTATTTCGGTACCACTACCGTGCTGAGGTCTCGTGTTCGATCCCCGGGTCGGGCATCTGAAACGGCGAAAGGCTCGCCCCCTATCACATCTGGGACGGAACTAAGCTTAGCGAAAAGTGGGTGTTCTAGTTAACTTTGCCTACCCCTTTGAGGATATAGTCGTAAGCTTATTTTATGTTTCAAGATTTTTTCTAGTTATCACAAACTTAAATATCTGTAGCCATTTCGTTCAGTGAGTGAGATTTCCGATTGCGCAAATTATCCCCCCCCCCCATCCCCTTTCCAATTCCTGGTCCAAAAGGTTCGCAACATACCGATGATTTTTATGTTATCATGGGTGTCATAAGCGGTGGATATCCCTTACCAGCCTAAGATTACTTTGACAGCCTCCGTGGCCCAGTAGCGAGAAGCGTAAAGTATTTTCGAATATTATTTATTTCGATTATTATTTTTGTGTTCGATATACCTTATTTCAAGGGTGGTCCCATATAAATTTGGTCCAGATCGATAAATTGGAAGTCGGTCTGTTAAGTTTTTAAACTTGTGATTATTAAATTTAAATAAAAGGCCAACGCTGCCTTTTATTTAAACCTAAAAACAACCATCATACAAAAAAAATAAAGCAATACACAGAATTTAAATAAATTACAGTCTTGGTCAAGCCAGATTTCAATTACAAAATAAGGTTGAGAAGCGAGAGGCCGCGGGGTTTACTCCCCAACCAAGTCACGTTTTTGTGTAACATATATATTTATTTCGGGCCTGGGTGTAGAGTCTAAAAGTCTCTCGTATCTTGATACTCACGACACAAGAATCGTACCTGACTGTGGGGTCAGGACTATGTGTGTGATTGTTGACTGCAATTTTTTAATAACTAAATATAAAATATATCGACATCGATAGAGTCCCATCGCAGCACGATGCGGACGAACGGTAACAAGCCGGGCGCGGCAGATGTACCACGAGATCACGATTATACCGTCATGTGCACACTACTTATTTGATTTAGATTCTGAGCTTATTAAAGCTTTTATACTTGTGATTATTAAATCACAAGTATAAAAATTCAACGGACTGACTTCTAAACATATCCGATCATGACCAAATTTATATGGGACTACCCTTGGAATAAGGTTTATGAAACACTAACCCCCTTATTCATAATAACTTAGCAGAGCGTAATAAGACCGCAATAGTACGTTTCATAAAAACGGCATTCATAATTCCAACGTTCGATAGTGAAAACATGGCCGATTCTGATCAGTTGTTTCAACTTTGATATTTTTTCTTAATGACATTCATTATGTTATAGTCCCAAAACTTTTCTGGGGGGTTCCTAACCACATTTAAGATTGATATACCTATATTTTTTATTTATTGTTTCCAATCAAGACTTCCTATTTGTTTCAAAGCTTGCCAGAGATAAAAATAAAGTTTTTTCTATAACCAGCAACATTGCATTCGATAAACATATTTTAGTTCTCTTTTAGCTAAACTAGGCAGAAGTAGGGTTATGCGTTCGATAAGACCAGAATTTCATTATGAATAAGGGGGAAAGAATCTTGAAAATCGTTCCACATTTGGCGGAGATATCGCGTAACATACATACATAAGCTCACGCCTGTATTCCCGAAGGGGTAGGCAGAGGCGCACTAGCGAATTAGAACACCCACATTTCGCCGAGCTTAGTTCCGTCCCAGATGTGATAGGGGGCGAGCCTATCGCCATATCGGGCACAAATTCCAGACTCCGGGCTGATATTGAAAAATCCAATATCACTTTGCCCGACCCGGGGATCGAACCCGAGACCTCAGAACCGTAGTCGTACCGAAATACCACCACGCCACCGAGGCAGCCACGAATAAATACTTATGGCTCAATTATAATATCTATAGCCTGATTCGCGAGACGGTAGTACCGTGTACCCAACACAATGCATCCGAGGCAGTCTCATCATCAATAAAATAATTAATTATTTCTCTCTACCTTCCCTTATACCACCTTAATGTGGAGTGGGCGCTACACACTTTTTCAAGCATGTTGCAGAACAGATTTGGCCTAGTTTTTACGACCAGCTGCCTGTCTGACATCAAACCCCCTCCGAGTGATCCAGTCCCGGGCAAATTAGATCAGAAAATTCGCTTTGACGGACCTGGGAATCGAACCCCGGACCTCCCGGTTCACAGCCCATATATGCTGCCACTAGGCCAAAGACGACAAAAATATTTTAAATTAAATTAAAATATTTTTTTTAAACTGTGAAAACCCAAATAATACTAGCACTCTATTAATACAAAATATAAAACAACTAAAGATTAAAATCTTATAGTTTTATCTTATATCCTTTGACATTTAAAACAAAAACAATATCTCGCATTACATTTAACAAATTCAATTAAAATCGTTTTATAAAGCATTTAAACGGCTTGCGTTAATGAAAAAAACAATATGGCCGCCATTAAAAAGCAAAATGGCGGTCGTTAATATCCAATATGGCGGCGATGGGTGGAATGATAATTATTATCGGTTAATATTTGATGCGTTCAAATTGTCCATTAAAGGTCGATGTAAACGAGATGGGCTTAAATATTTTAAGTACATATTAATATGTTATATTTTTTTGCTAAATGCGTTTGAAAATGGCTATCTTTGGTTCCTTATTTGATATCATAATGGTGAAACTGTCGGTTGCCTCCTTGGTCTGGTGGCAGTGTAATGGACTGTGAACCGGGAGGTCCTGGGTTCGATTCTCAGGTCGGGCGGTGTGTTTTTAAAAAACAATTTTTCCGGGACTAGATCCTGCTATGGGGGTTGGCGTCAGGCAGGCAGCCGGTCGTAAAAACTAAGCCAAATCCTTTCTGCAACATGCTTGAAAAAAGTGATGCAACGACCCGACATTAAGGTGGTATTAGGGCAGGTGGAAAGAAAGAAAAATGGTGAAACGGTCATGGTTATACCATCAAATACATATGAATATTTTGATAAATCCATTTGTATCAAAACTGGGATGTATTTAGAATTTTAGGTGTGTTATCGTGAAGTTGACGTTAGGCAGTCGGTCGTAAATAAAAAGCCAAATCCGTTCTGCTACACACTTAAAATAATGTGTTGCGCCAACCCCACATTGTAGTGGGATAAGGAAAAATGGGCAAAAACATAATATCGTTGAAAAAATATGCACCGTTTTTGGTAATTTATTCGGAAAAACTGGTCACACAAAAAACCATTACCAACTCTCTAATGCACCTCCCAGGTCATGAACCTGCGATATTTTTGACATTTCCCAATGTAAAACTGTTTTTACTGTAAACAATTTGTCATTACATAGACCAAGTCCTTGATAACTTGAGGTTAATGCATTTTTAAATGAGGATAGTAGGGTGGCCATGATGCGGAAAATTTTAGGAATTGTATGTTATTGTGTTCTAGCCGCCATTCATTGATATTATTAACCCTTGAGTTTGTTTCGGCATTTCTTCTCAGGGAAGAAAGAAAGAAAGAAATTAACCTTATTCAGCCAATGTCTCAGGCAACAATAAGTGGGAGAACAAAAAAAAATAAGACAAAATATGTAACACTAAGAGGTAACAAATTTGTTAATTATACTTGGTGAATATTATTAGTAAAATAAAATGAGCACACAAAACATCATGAACGTGCTCATATCTTAAACCATCCGTGCCCGAGACATGACTAAAAAGGCCACAGGCTCAGTATTCGCCAAGTAGAAGTAGTTATCTACCTGACACTGGTATACTGCCAGGGCCAAAAGAATGCCCCACGGATCCCAACAAAGACAATTACATATCAAACATTACATAAATAAAAATAGCCACGAAATGCCGACGCCATTTTTATTTTATCAATATCTTAAAATCAATATATACTCGTAATTGACATGTGAAAGTTGTATAAAATATCCTATTTGCAGAATAAATTATTTAAATTTACGTAGGACTATTGTTGATAGTTTATGATCCCTCCCCCCTATATAAGAAAAAATAAGAATAAACCGACCCCCTCCCCCATTGTTTAATATTTATTAAGTACAAGTTTAAAAACTTATCGGACCGACTTCAAATCCGATCGTGACCAAATTTATCTGTGACCACCCTTGAAATATCTCTATCGAACACAAAAAGAATTTCAATATCTATATTTGGCGGAGAAATCACATAACATACATAAAAAAAATACAGACGAATTGAGGACGTTCTCCTTTTTGGATTCGGTCGAAAAGTATCTCCGCTCGCATCGACAATATCTCCGCTTTTCTTCCATCATGGTCACCTGAAGCCAAGCGCCCAGAGTCGTGACATCGTGATTGCAGGCTGATTTTTTGCCGTCCAGCCCGGCATGCGACCCAGCCCGCCGAATACCTAACGTCATTAGCGACCTTGGGATGGTACCATCACTTATAATTGATGCTTCATAGGCCAGTCTAGCGAGCGATTTCATTCGTCGAACGTGACAAGCAAATAGTGTATGTTTTTTTTTCTACCTGACATCCCGGCCTAGTGCCAGTAGAGTCACGCTGTAGACAGTTACATCTACAGCACGAATGGGCCGGCTCGACCGGTTTGATACCACTGTCTCACAGAAAACTGACGTAAAGTGGCAGCTTGCTGTCGCGTTTCGTTTGGTGAGTGAGATTTCCGGTGGCCCACTTCCCCCCTTCTTTTCCCAATCCCTTTTTCCCTCCCCTTCCATTTCCTCCTTTTAGGTTGGCAACGCACCCATGATTTCTTTTGTCTTGGGTATCTATGGGCGGTGAAGATCACTTACCATCAGGTGACCCATCTGCTCGTGTGCCAGACTCTGCTAATAAAAAAAATAAAAAAAAAACTTTTTTTTTTTTAAAGGTATGAATGTGCGGAATGCAAAGATAATTAATATTACTAACTATAGAGGCTATCAAGCAAGTTTCCATACAAAACCAAATATCTCAAACTTCAGTACCGCCATCAACCACTTATTACAATGCGCGGGCGATTATTACAATTTACACCCTAGAATATTTTGTGAACGGTTAAGAATCATGTAAGATAAGTTTATTCTCTCAATATTATTACGCTGGCCGGCCGGGCGCGCGTATATTTCAAATAAACTTCGCGACTTATGACCACTAGGTCATAACTTTTGGATCACAAGTTTTGTGCTGTTGTCCCGTCTATATACTGTTAAATGTCTTTAGCGGAATGTAATTTTTCTCAAATAATAGAAGTAATGTATGTAATTTTCCTTGTATTCATTTCGCGTATCTATTGTGAGCCACGGAGGCTGTAATAATCACAAGTTTAAAAACTTAACAGACAGACTTCGATCCGACCGTGACTGAATTTATACGGGGCTACCCTTGAAATAAGCTCTATGGAACACAAAAAGAATTTTGAAAATCGGTCCACATTTGGCGGAGATATCGCGTAACATACATAAAAAATAGAGACGAATTGAGGATCTTCTCCTTTTTGAAAGTCGGTCGAAATAAAACAGACGAATGGACCTCCTCCTTTTTTGAAGTCGGTTAAAAAATCAACACCAATTTTATTCTATTCATCTGCGGGTTTCTCACTACCATTTTAGGTAACTATGTTTTTGCTAACCCTCCTCAATCCACGTAATATATACGGCTCGTGACAAAATTATCAAGAAAGATCATACACGCCAACTAAATAATTCATTTTACATCTAACGAATTAATAAAATTCAACTTTTTACTGAATCAATTTGAATTATTTCATAAAATATTTAATTTTAATCACAAAAGCATAGAGCAAAAATGCGTCTTAGAGCTAACAGATAAAGTTAATTTTAAATTGCACGGATTATTTTATGATTCGAACATAATTCAATAAAAATCGTAACTCGTGTTAAAAATTTGTTGTAATTGATGAAATTATTCTGAAAATGGTTGTTTTTGGTATCCAATTAGTGGCATTGCAACTTTTTGATTGATCATAATTTATCAAAACGTGATGAAGCGAAATATGCTTTTTTGCTCAGGAAAGCTTACCCGAGAATTTCTTCACAGAAATTTCGAAGGTATGTGAAGTCTGCCAACCCGCATTAGGCCAGCGTGGTAGACTAAGGCCTAACCCCTCTCATTAGTAGAGGAGGCCCGTGCCCAGCAGTGGGACAGTAATATTACAGGGCTAATATTATATTATTATATTATAAAGCTTATAAAAGCTACCGTCTCGGTAGCGTGTTAGTGTTATGACGTGCGCTGTGCGACTCCCATCCTTAGGTATGTTTGTTACTTTTTCATGCTTAAATAGCTGGACCAATTTTGATGAAATTTGGTATGAAAGTAGCTGAAACCCTGGATTAACATTTAACATATAGGTTACTAGGCTTTTATACCGGAAAATAAATTTCCACGCGAACGAAGTCGTGGACAATAAGCTAGTAGCAAATAAATCGAATCCAATCAAAGAAACACAAACAGTTATACAATGTTTAAGGCTGCGGACACGAAATCAGCGGTAGCGAAGCGGCGCGGCAACATATTGGTAGTCCGGTTATCGTGCCACTCGCCGCGCGGATGCCTTTGAGGCCATGGGGGTTACCACCACCTCTTATAGCAATATTACTATAATCTTACTTGTACCAATTCCCGTACAAAAAAAACGTAGTAAGACTATAATAATACTGTTATAAGAGGTGGTGGTAACCCCCCAGTTCCATTTAAATCTATGCACTGGAACGTGCCGCTCGCCGCGCCACCGCCGCTCCGCTCCCGCTGAGTTCCTGTCCACGACTTAAGTATCGACTCGGTGTATTTATGTGTAGGTCGCTCGTAATTCTAGATCGTACACTAAATCTAGGCATTTCATGTCCGCGCATGTAACGGCCTTTTAACAACCATTAGAATACACCGTCCTATCTGTTTGTGGTCAAAGATTAAGTTACAGAGAGGCTAGTATGAGCCAAACGTTGTAGACAATTTTGCCTACGAAATGGGCCGGCTCGATTAGTTTATTTTTCCGGGCACGGCAAAGTGACTATTGCACCTGATGGTAAGCGAAGTGCAGTCCAAATTACTAATGAACACTGACAAACAAAGGTTTATAAGTGTTCGCCAGAATTATGCGGGCCTATTTATGCTTCTTTACCAACCGAATCCGAAGAGGGAAGAAGCAAATCGACTTGGTTGCGACAAGACAGGCGGATGACCGATGCAGACACGGGCATACCCTCATACCCGTCCCAATCAATCGAGTCATACCGTTTCATCGTCATCATCAAGTTTTTTTTATATACCAGAGGGTGGCAAACGAGCTGGGGGCTGATTCTTGTCACTCGATTCGAATTTGTCTAGGATTCGATTTAATTTAGTGACTTATAATGCCACCGAAATAGAATTAATATGGGCAGTCAGGAGGCAGGTGTGCCATACCTTGCGTGTTGCCCAGCACCCGCGCGCGGGGTCGCGTGTTTCCTGCATGTAGGCGCGTTTTCTGTGCTTGAATACGTTTTCTGTGTGTTGAACTACGCGTTTTTCAATTCAGAAATACACTTACAAACAAAATAACGCTGCGTAATGCGGAGCAGTTTGCGAATCGCCTTAGGCATTATAATCATGTAGCGGCTGCATGCAACTGCATACCCCGTGACCTTCGTAATAGGGAGAAAGAGGAACACCGCGGGGTTTAATTGTTAGGATGGCTTTAGGGCCGGCGAGTCCACATACCTCCATGCTCCGGCATGGAGAGATCTGTAAATAGATTTCCCGAGGAAAAAAAATAGGCATTATATTCATCGGCACTATGTGACGCCTCTAAATTCACATCTATGTCCCTGTGGACACAACGAAGCCGCTTCCCTTTCACTTGCACCTCTTTTCAGTTTAATTAACCGGACGAGTATTTAGCAAGGGAAAGGTTTACACAGCCTTCGAGATAATGTTTAAACAATATTAAACTAGAGATTCCTTTTGTAGATATGGAAAATTTTATTATAATATTAGAATAAGTTTTTAACTCGTGATTATTTCAGATATGTTCAGCATAATCACAAGTTTAAAAACTTAAAGGACCCACTTCAAAATTTATATAGAGGTGTATTTATAATGAGTCGCCTCCTTGGTCAAGTGGCGGAATGAATGGGCTGTGGACCGGAAGGTCGTGGGTTCGATTCCCAGGTGGGGCAAAGCGAATTTTCTAATTTAATTTGCCCGGGACTGGACCCCTCAGAGGGGGTTGACGGCAGGCAGGCAGCCGGTCGTAAAAACTTAGCCAAATCATTTCTGCAACATGCTTGAAAAAGTGTGTTGCGCCGATCCCACATTAAAGTGGGATATGGGCAGGTAGAAAGAAAGAAAGAATGGGACCACCCTTGAAATAAGGTCTTTCGAACACAAAAAGAACTTTGAAAATCGGTCCACATTTGGCGGAGATATCGCGTAACATACATAAAAAAATACAGACGAATTGAGGACCTCCTCCTTTTTGGAAGTCTGTCGATTATTGGTGGCTGCCTCGGTGGCGTAGTTGTGCGGGCGGCACGACTACTGTTTCTGCGATATCGGATTTGATACCCAGGTTAGGTAACGTGATATAGTATCAGCCCGGAGTCTGGGATTTGTCTCTGTGTAGTAAAGCCACGCTCGACCGGTTTGATACCACTGTCTCATAGAAAACCGATGTAGAGTGGCAGTTCGGTGATGCGTTTCATTTGGTGAGTGAGATTTCCGGTGGCCAAATTCCCCATCTTTATTCCCCTTCTTTTCGGCTGGCAACGCACCCATGATTCTTTTTGTGTCTTGGGTGTCCATGTGCGGTGGAGATCACTTATCATCAGGTGTCCCACCTACTCGTTTACCATCTTCAACTATAAAAAAGTAAAAAACACATAACATAAGCTCACGCCTGTCTCCCCGAAGGGGTAGGCAAAGGTGAACTAGCGAACTAAAACACCCACATTTCGCCGAGCTTAGTTCCGTCCCAGATGTGGTAGGATGAGCCTTTTTTTATTTACGGGACGGGCAAAGTGATATTGTTATTTTCCATATCAACCTGGAGTCTGGAATTTGTGCCCGATATGGTGATGGGCTCGCCCCCTATCACATCTTGGACGGAACTAAGCTCGGCGAAATGTGGGTGTTCTTGTTCGCTAGTTCACCTCTGCCTACTCCTCCGGGGATACAGGCGTGAGCTTATGTAATGCTTATTTTTCTACACCCACACCAACTACGAAGATCCGCTTCGTTCGACTAGCATCGTGATTTCCGACGACCTTTTCGTCAAAATTGATGAGAGATCATGATTATCCTCTTATCACGACTCTGTATCATTATTTGACAGCGGGCGAGAGGCTGTGAAGCGAGAGGCCGCGGGTTCGATTCCGGCACCGAGACAAATATTTGTGTGATCCACAGATATTTGTTTCGGGTCTGCGTTATGAGACCGAAAGTCTCTCGTAGTTGATTCTCACGATACAGGTTATACCTATCGGGCCTTACTTATAAAAGTACTTTTAGCTGAGCAAATGGTGAATAACCTGTCACTTTTTTCCTTGCGTTACATTGTTTAAAAATGAAAGGGACAACCTACAAAGATAAGCAGCGCTTAAATCTTTTTATAAGTAAGGGGCATCGTGGGGGGGCTATGTGTGTGACGAGCGGGTGTTTTTTTTTTTGTTTCTTTCCACTGACTTCTAAAAAGGAGGAGGTCCTCAATTCATCTGTATGTTTTTTACTCGATATCTCCGCCAAATGTGGACCGATCTTCAAAATTATTCTTGTGTTCGATAGAGCTTATTTTAATGGTCCCATATAAATTTGGTCACGATCGGATTTGAAGTCGGTCGGTTATTTTGATACCAACTTTCAGAAACACCGTGTATATTGGTTTTCTGTGATGCCTACAGAACCCTAAGCGTAAAGATCGTCGTGAGGCTGGTGAGAGGCGCCCGAGGTCGGATACGCGGATGTTCATGCCGGATCTATCCGCTTGATAAATAACCATCGGTTTATTGTCAAGCATAAATTATTATGTGGTTCGTTTATTTACAGGTCAAGTGGCAGATAAGGGCTGTGAACCGGGAGGTCTTGGGTTCGATCCCAGTTCGGACTTTTTTTGCCCAAAACTGAATCCCCCTGAAATGGTTGGCGTCAAGCAGAACCAAACCGGATCCTTTCCGCCACATGCTGGAAAATTATGTTGCGCCGAACCCATCTTGAGATGAGGGCAGGTGGAATGCGAGCAGTAGGTACTCACCCAGGGGTCGACCACGCTTCCTGGGCGTCGGAGGTCGTCTCTTCACGCTCAGATCCACCGGCTCCAGCTGGACTGGCGGGACACACGCCTGGAACAATCCAAATAACATAAGTAAAGCAATTGATTATCTATTCAGCATCATACAAAAAAGGCGAAGGTCCTCGATTCGTCTGTATTTTTTATATATCATCATCAGCCATAGGACGTCCACTGCTGAACAAAGGCCTCCCCCAAAGATTTCCAGATCGACCTGTTGGAAGCGGCCTGCATCCAGCGACTTCCTGCGACCTTTATCAGGTCGTCGGTCCACCTTGTAGGTGGACGTCCTACGCTGCGCTTGCCGGTACGTGGTATACGGTATTTTTTATGTATGTTACGCGATATCTCCGTCAAATATGGGCCGATTAAACCACATCAAAGTGGGATAATGGCAGGTGGAAAGACTGCTTACCTTCAGACAAAGTGTAGTTTTCTTGACGTGATTAGAAAATAAAAACATAGCGAGCTTTACAAACTGATCTTATATATGTATCCACTAAGAGCGACTTTTAGCATTTAAATCTCAATTTAAATAAAAAAATGGGCTGTAGGATAAATTGCGTTTAGGACTAACTCTAGATTATTAATAGCCCAGTCGTCCTAAAAGTTAATACATACATACATAAACTCACGCCTGTTTCCCGTTGGGGCAGAGACTAAGGAGCGCCAATTACTTCGGTTTAAACACACCTCTTTCGCTTCTTCTACAGTCATCAGTCTTTTCATGCACGCTCATCGGTTACGAGAACTCCTTATTTGGCCCTTTTTCAGGAGATCGCCAATTGGTCCTTAAAGGTACGTCTAGGACGTCCTCGGCCGACACTACCATTCACTTCCGCTACATACATTTCTTTCGTCACTCTACTTTCATCCATCCTTTCCACGTGGCCAAACCACCGGAGCATTCCTTTCTCAATCCTCGTCACTACATCTTCCTTCAATCCACATTTCTCTCTTATGCTGCTATTCCTCACTCTATCTTTCAATTTCTTATTTTTAAGTAAAATATCTATTGAAAATTGATTTTGAGCCTCCGTGGCATAGCGGGCGAGTAGCCGGCTGTGAAGCGAGAGGCCGCGGGCTCGAACCCCGCACCGTGACGAATATTTGTGCGGCCCACAGATATTTGTTTCGGGTGTGGGTATTGGTATTGTGAGACCGTCTCTCATAGTTCCGGATACACGACACAAGACTCGATCTTAGTGTGGGGTCAGGACTATGTGTGTGACTGTTGGGTGGTATTTATTATTATTAATTTGGTTGTTATTTATTATTATTAATTTGGTTTGGGCAATGGAGAAGATGGATGAACGGCGACTTACGAAAGGTATTTATCTTGCGAATGTGAGTGGACGGGTCGGAAGAGGGCGCCCGAGGACATACATGGATCAAATAAGTGATAGATGCATGAGTGTGGAAGAGGCAAAAAAGGTGTCAGGATCGTAGCTTGTGGCGCTCAATAGTCTCTGTCTACCCCCATGGGATACAGGCGTGAGTGTGTATGTATGTCTTATTAAAAAATGTATGAACAATTTTCACTTCACTCAAATTACTTCGCGACGCCCAGTAATTAACGAGGTGCAAACTTCACTCATATAATACATCAAATGTTTGTAAAAAATCGGTCAGGTGCGATAAGTAGAGTACTCTACGAGAGTTCCGTACCAACAATATCACTTACTTATAAAAATATTTAAGCGCTGATTATCTTTAACCATAGGTTGTCGCTTTCATTTTTAAACATACATACATACATAACATAAGCTCCCGCCTGTATCCCCGAAGGGGTAGGCAGAGGTGCACTAGCGAACTAGAACACCCACATTTCGCCGAGCTTACTTCCGTCCCAGATGTGATAGGGGGCGAGCCTATCGCCATATCGGGCACAAATTCCAGACTCCGAGCTGATATAGAAAAAGCCAATATCACTTTGCCCGACCCGGGGATCGAACCCGAGACCTCAGGACGGCAGTCATACCGAAATACAACCACGCCACCGAGACAGTCATTTTTAAACAATGTAACACAATGAAATAAAACTATTTTTACGGATTCTATCACGATTTATTTGATAGAATCCAAATCGTGATAGAATCCGTAAAATAATAATATTAGCCCTGTAATATTACTGTCCCACTGCTGGGCACGGGCCTCCTCTACTAATGAGAGGGGTTAGGCCTTAGTCTACCACGCTGGCCTAATGCGGGTTGGCAGACTTCACATACCTTCGAAATTCCTGTGAAGAAATTCTCGGGTATGCAGGTTTCCTCACGATGTTTTCCTTCACCGTTATAGCAAGCGATATTTCACAATGAAAATACACTTAACATAGAAAAGTCAGAGGTGTATGCTCCATTTTGGGGTTGGTTTCGAACCTCCGACACTTGTCTCGGCAGTCCATTCAATGTATAACATTCGCGTAAATTTAAGAAATCAGAATGTAACACAAGGAGAAAAGTGACAGGCTATTATTAACGAAAAGATAAGCGAAAATGTTTTTATAAAGGCCTAATAAAAATAATGGGCCTCACTTATAAAATTAAAAACAGTTTAGCTGAGCAAATGGTTAAGAATAGCATGTCACTTTTTTCCTTGTGTCACATTGTTTGAAAATAAAAGGGACAACTATTCTTTACTCTATTTTATTGACAGCCTCCGTGGCGCAGTGGGCGAGTAGCCGGCTGTGAAGCGAGAGGCCGTGGGTTCGATTCCCGCATTGAGACAAATGTTTGTGTGGCCCACAGATATTTGTTTCGCGTGTGTGTGTTGTGAGAGCGCGCGTCTCTCATAGTCTCTGACACCCACGATACAGGTTATACCTAGTGTGGGGTCAGGACTAGGTGTGTGACTGTTGAGTGTATTTATTTATTTATTGTATTTATTTACCATTTGCTCAGTTAAACTGTTTTTATTAGTAAGGCACATAAAGTACATCGTGTATTGCTTAATTAATATTAGTTTTGAGTGGCTCTACCACTCTGTAGACAATTACGTCTACAGCACGAAAGGGCCGGCTCGACCGGTTACCAATGTCCCACAGAAAACCGACGTAAAGGGGCAGCTCCCTCTCTTTCCCAATCCCTTCCATTCCATTCCATCCTTTTAGGTTGGCAACGCACCCATTATTATTTTTGTGTCTTGGGTGTCTGTGGGCGGTGGAGATCACTTACCATCAGGTGACCCACCTGCTCGTTCGCTAGCATTTGCTTAAAAAAAGACTTCAGTTTTAAATTATCTTTGGTTTTGGTTGCATCTTATAAAAATTTAGTGTTAAATGATCTATGGTTTCGGTTCATTTTAAGGAACCCTAAAACCGGTGAATACATGCATAATCATAACGTGAAATCGATTGTATCGCATTACCAAACTCACCAATCAGTTATCAAAAAACTCTAGTGAAATACACTTGCGGACAAAAAATCGACACACTGATTGCGCGTACACACCTACCGAACGAAGGCGAAAGAACGTTCGCGAAGGGCCATCGGCGATGAAGACCAAACAAACACAACAACAACCACAAACAAACCTTCGCTGTGTGTGAACGCAATAGCGAAGATTCGCGAATGATCGGGAACGTTCGGTCTTCATCACCGATGGCCCTTCGCGAGCGTTCTTTGTGTGGACGTGCCATCACAAGTACCGTCTTTTTTCGCTAAGCTATTTATTTAACCTACAGGGCAGTGGTGAAGCCATTTTTTTTAAAGTGAAAGCTGGTTGAAGCCTAATTTATCTTTTCAAATTCTAATACACTAACTTTTCCTCGCGACTCCGCTAACATGAAAGATTTTGAGAACCCCTTAAAGGGCACCGAATCCAAAGACAGCACCCACGAATACTCAAACGCAAACTCAATCACATGAGGCGCGTTAAGCCATTTGAGGTCCCTTACTGTCAAAAATGTATAGCGCAAAATAATGCAAGTGGATAAATAACTCCCAATAACTTTTAAACCAAAAACAATAATCGAAATTGATCGATACACGTCAGAGTTATCGGTGAACATACAAAAATATACGAATTAAGAACCACTTTCTTTAAATCAGTTAACGAACACGAAAATAATCTTGAAAATCAGTCCACATTAGGCCATTATATTTGAGATACATAAAAAATACATAAGAATTGAGGACCTCCTCCTATTTTGTCCCTTTATGGCAAGATAATGTAAATTATATTAATCTTAATTCAAAATTTGCTTGTGTTGACTTGTCATAAGTGCTTTTTTGCATGCCTAAGTGACCAATAAAGAAATTTATTTTTATTTTGCAGTCGATCGAAAAGATGCCTCATTTTTATGTCCGAAACTGTACAATTGAAGCAAATTATGAAACATTACACTATTGATCGACAATTTACACGCTTTTTATCTCGCGACGTGCGATGAATAAATCATTAGGGGCTTGTTGGAATCTGTACACAACGCGGATTATATTACACTAGGCTTTGCACGCGGCTGCGCTCGCGTTTTTACGTTTTAAGTCCAATTGCCAAGGTTTTGTGAATATACTAGCACGAAAAAGCGACTACAATAAAGCTGAGATCTATAGAGCGAACTTCGACTAAGTCAAAGAAACGAACTCAGTGAGGATTTGGATTTTTTTAAACCGAACTTTGACTTAGCCCGAGTTATTTTTTAAAAGAAAACCTGTAACGGCTATAATGCAATGTAAGCACATGCGTGCTTAGTTGTTACGATGAGTAGTTTGTAGAGTACTGTGGAGTCCGGCACTGTGTTCACGCGTATTGTCTGTCTTATTAATATGTGTTCTACACTTTTACCTTTTACAATAAACATTATTTCTATACGAACTTTGTGGACTTATTGTGTTGTCTAAATAATTTCCCCATGTGGTATTTCACTCTAATAATAATAACCGAACAGTAAGTGATACGGGACAAACCTTTGCTTAGTCTGCCAATCAATATGTTTTTCGACCGACTTCCAAAAAGGAGGTGCTCAATTCGTCGTTTTTTTATGTATGTTACGCGATATCTCCGCTGAATGTGGACCGATCTTTAAAATTCTTTTTGTGTTCGATAGAGCTTCTTTCAAGGGTGGTCCCATATAAATTTGGTCGCGATCAGATTTGAAGTCGGTCCTTAAGTTTTTAAACTTCTGATTATCTTGTATAAAAAAGGCTAGGAATATATAAGTTCGATTTAAAAATTCCAAATCGAGGTCGTTTCTGTGACTCAGACTTTGTCGAAGTTGGCTCTATAGATCTCAGCCTAAATCCCTCAGAAGGGGATGACGTCAGGCAGGCAGCCGGTCGGAAAAACTAAGCCAAATCTTTCTGCAACATGCTTGAAATTGTGTTGCGCCGACCCCACATTAAGGTGGGATAAGGGTAGGTAGAAAGAAAGAAAGATTTTTGCACGACCCGAGGACGAACCCGAGACCTCAGAACGATAGTCGTACCACGCCATACCACTGCCACCGAGGCAGTGGCGTGCATTTAATATAGACAAAGAGACATTGTCTACACTGACAATTTGCTATAATTACATAATGAAAGAAAAAAATTGTCACAAAAACAGTTTTCCAAACAGCGCTGGGTGTATTATTATAAATCGAAGTGGGAATGATCATGATGGTTTAAGTAAAGCAAGAATAAATAGAAGGAAATACTTTTGCAAGATTTTTGTCTACCCTAATCTAAATGCACTTCACTGCACCGAGGAAATTCAAGAGATGTAAACATCAACATGGTACATCTCCGTTCCACATCTACTGTTTGCTTGTGTGCAACCAGCAGGGCGGTATGTGTGTGCACAAGTGATGTATCCTCGTATGACCATGGTTACTGCAATAGAAACTTGTGGTCAAACTGACAGCGGGTTGGTTTCTTAATAACCAAAAGTTTAAAAAGTGAATAATCACAAGTTTAAAAACTTAACCAACTCAAATCCGATTGTGACCAAATTTAGATGGACCACCATCGGTATATTATTTACCTAGATGCACAGTTGACGCTCAGATAATCACAAGATTAAAAACTTAACAGACCGATTTCAAATCCGGTCGTAACCAAATTTATATGGGACCACCCTTGAAATAAGCTCTATCGAACACAAAAAGAATGTTGAAAATCGGTCCACATTCGGCGGAGATATCGCGTTACATAAAAAAAAATACAGACGAATTGAGGACCTTCTCCTTTTTGGAAGTCGGTCGATAAAAGAACGCTTGCTCATTTCGTTTAAAAAACTACTTTATAACACTTGCATAGGGTTATATTTGTGTTGATTTTATTACAACTTGATCTTTGTCTTTGTTTTGTTCCTGAGACCACTTTTAAGGAGGATATTTGCAAAGAACTGTGCATCTAGGGTATATTATATTGATGGGGTCCACCCTCGGAATAACCTCTATCAAACACAAAAAGAATCATGAAAATCAGTCTACATTTGGTGGATATCGCGTAACATACATAAAAAATACAGACGAATTGAGGACCTACTCCTTTTTGGAAGTCTGATGAAAATGTCGCCGATCGAGACCTTTCTATTGGACCACCCTTGAACTAAGGGTGGTCCATATAAATTTGGTTACGATCGGATAAATTTTGTTTAGTGGTAGAGCCACGCTGTAGTAAGTAACGTCTACAGCACGAATGGGCCATCTCGACCGGTTTGATACCACTGTCTTACAAAAAACCGACGTTAAGTTTCAGCATTCCATTTAGTTGGTTCCCCTTCTTTTCGGCAACGCACCCATGATACATATGTCTTGGGTGTCTATGGGCGGTGGAGATCACTTACCTGGTTTTGACAGTCAGTCATAAAAAAATATAATTTCCCCGCCAACACTCGCACCACACTCCGTACACTATAATTGCAGACGAGTCGTGCAATCGCTGTTACGCAAACGGCTCGTCTGTCGGCGCCACGCCCGATCCGTATTTCTATTTACTATACACTGCCTTTTTAACCGACGTAAAAAAGAAGTTATCAGTTCGTCAGTTTTCATATAATTGGATACTTGACTATGTTTGATTTTACACACATATTTATATGTAATAGCAAATAAAACAAAAAAGAAAAACTGCATCTGTTAAAACTGCAT
Organism: Clanis bilineata; assembly: GCA_036417725.1. Taxonomy (NCBI): domain Eukaryota; kingdom Metazoa; phylum Arthropoda; class Insecta; order Lepidoptera; family Sphingidae; genus Clanis; species Clanis bilineata. The sequence goes on from CM071165.1 coordinate 2,705,846, forward strand.
CGAAATTGTTTGAAAAATGAGGCAGTAATTCCTACTTTAAATTCTGGAGTGGGGGCATAGCTATCCCTTTCCAACGCACTTACCGTTATGGCGTGACGTGATTATACTGATACTTCTCTTTCCCCAAGGTTACACCAAACTTCATAGGCTTATAACTTTTTAATTTTTGATAATATTCCCATATTTATTTCTGTTCTATATTGAAGACGACGTAAATTTCATATAAAATTAATTTAAAAAAAGTAAAGTTCCTAATTATGTATGTTACTCAATATCTCCGCCAAATGTGGACCGATTTTCAACACGGTTTTGGCGGGAATTCTGACGGTGCGGGTGGTCGCTTGTTTTAATGATTGCACATTTTAGTCTAAAGTTGTGTTTGTGGTTTAAATGTGATATGTATCTAAGCAATAAACATCAACGATGATGGACAGTATGTGGAAGCTTTGAAATAAGTGATTTTGGATGCTTTTTGTCGGGTGGATGGATCGACCATGTTCGATTCCTCCGCTGCGAGAAAATCGTCTAAAAAACATAAAACTGGAAGGAATTGACGCCAAAACTCCAGCAGGGCCTTGAAATTGAACACATCCGACTTCATTGCACTTGCGAAAACTTAGGTGTAGGAAAACAATTTCCCTAACTTGACATTGGCATAATGTATTTCAATTGCCATAAAAAAAAAAAGAAGATTTTCAACACTTTTTGGTTTCGATAGAGCTGATTCCAAGAATGGAAGATCCCTTTTTTAAGTCATATGACATTCATACATAGACTGACGCCCGTATCCCCTCAAAGGGTAGGCAGAGGCCAAATAGCCAACTCGAACACCCACATTTTTCTTTATATCAGAGTGGCAAACAAGGAGATGGGTCACCTGATGAAAAGTGATCTCCACCGTTCATAGACACCCACGACACAAAAAGAATCACGGGTACGTTGCTAACCTAAAAGGAGGGAATGGAAGGGAAGAGGGAAAACGGATTGGGAAAGGGAGGAGGAATTAGGCCACCGGAAATCTCACTCACTAAACGAAACGCGAAAGCAAGGTGCCACTTTACGTCGGTTTTCTATGAGACAGTGGTATCAAATCGGTCGAGCCGGCCCATTCGTGCTGTAGACGTAACTGTCTACAGCGTGGCTCTACCACTACAGCTCAACAATTCGCTAATTTATCTTTTCACAGCCTACTCGCCCGACCATCACGAAGGCTGTCATTTGAAACTCCTTTTTAAAAGTCGGTTAAAATGTCGGGCCCAGCCTACCTAAAACCTATCGAACATTCTCGAAGCAAGCATCCTAATATGTCAACACATTTACGCATTTTACCAAGCGTCTTCAACTGGTGCTCTTTATAAGGCAGTGGACATTTTGAAGATGGCATGGCATGTTACCGGTATTGCCAAGATGGCCCGACACGCCCCTGCCTTTCGCTGGATGAGTTAGGAAATTAATCGTGAAGCGATGGCTCAGATGTGAGGACGAGACGAGTGTCGGAGGTTCGAGTCCAAAGAGATTCAACGGTACATAGACAACAGCACGAAACTTGTGTTCCAAAAGTTGTGACCTCGTGGTCATAAGTCACTCAGTCGTATTAGAAACATACGCGCGTAAGGTCGTGCCAGCGTAATAACGTTTATACAATAAAATTCTCTAACGTGATGGTAGAACATTATGGTGCAAATTGTAACAAGCGCCCTCGCATTGTGATAAGTGTTAGATGGCGTTACTGACGTTTGAGATCAATTTTTGTATGGAAACTTGCTTGATAGCCAGTCTACAGTAAACTATAGTAAATAATGTACAATCTCTTTATAATGCCACCGTGGCGTGGTGGTATTTCGGTACGACTACGCTTCTGAGGTCTCGGGTTCGATCCCCGGGTCGGGCAAAGCGATATTGGATTTTTCCATATCAGCCCGGAGTCTGGAATTTGTGCCCGATATGGCGATAGGCTCGCCTCCTATCACATCTGGGACGGAACTAAGCTCGGCGAAATGTGGGTGTTCTAGTTCGCTAGTGCGCCTCTGCCTACCCCTTCGGGGATACAGGCGTGAGCTTTTGTTATGTTATGTGTCTTTATAATGCGGAGTGCCTTTCGCTTGATGTTAGGAAACTAATCGTAACGCGATGGCTCAGATGTGAGTACGGGCGAGACGAGTGTCGGAGGTTCGAGGCGAAGAGTATATAGGGCGCAAACTCCGGGCCGATTCTTAATAGAAAAAACCCAAATCACTGCTTGACCCGATAATCGAACCCGAGACCTCAGCACAGTAGTCGTACCGCACAAGCAATGCTTTCTTTCTTTCTACCTGCCCTTATCCCACCTTAATGTGGGGTCGGCGCAACACACTTTTTCAAGCATGTTGCAGAAAGGATTTGGCTAATTTTTACGACCGGCTGCCTGCCTGACGTCAACCCCCTCTGGGGGAACCAGTCCCGGACAAATTGTATTAGAAAATTCGCTTTACCTGACCTGGGAATTGAACACAAGACCACCCGGTTCACAGCCCATATATGCTGCCACTAGACCAAGGAGGCGACAGTCATTATATTTTGCAATAAAACAAAACCATTGCGATATAAACCTTTTATAATCCAGGAGAGCCTAAACTATTTACCATAATGTTACCTAACATCTCAAGGTACCCCCATCAACCAATAAACGCAATCCATTGACAGTAGAATGCCTTCACCACGCAGCCGTTACAAAACCGTTCCAAATTCAAATTCGAATTTCGATCACAAACATTCTAAATTCGAAATCCGTAACGTTCTAAAATTAAACACCATATTTGAATGGCCGGCGTTTGAAATACATGTACGAATTTCGAATCGCACGGCGACGTTCTCAATTCGAAATTGTAACGGCCTAATTTGACAGCGTTTTGAATGTGGAACGCGACTCCCGCGCACCAATGGCGTATCGCGCCTAATTGATCTATTGATTTGTCACTTAAATTATGGTAGGAAACGGTAGCTTTCGGTAGAAATAATGTTGCCTAACGGTTTTTATTGAATAAGTCTTTAGATAGAGAGTTAAGATTTATATCCACTGTATATTATAATTAAGGGATTGTTTGTAAAATGACTGCCGAAAACGTCAGCACAGTTAAATTTTTGTTCGAGATGAATACACCCAACAGTCACACACCTAGTCCTGACCCCACACTAGGTATAACCTGTATCGTGGGCGTCAGAAACTATGAGACACTTTCGGTCTCACAACACCCACACTTGAAACAAATATCTGTGGGCCACACAAACATTTGTCTCAATGCGGGAATCGAACCCGCGGCCTCTCGCTTCACAGCCAGCGACTCGCCGGACAAGCCACGGAGGCTGTCAAACAGATGCTTTTCAAGATTTACTTTAATCAGCTATAATTGTACCTACTTATATGCCATCTTCATCATCATAAGCTGAACATAGGCCACCTCCAACGACTTCCAGACCTCTATGTTAAATGTATGAATTATGCTTACCTCCATAGCGGTCAGCACGGGGCCTTCCCGACGCCCCGCGCCCTCCCTCTCATCCTGGAACAATATTTATATTAAGTTTTGTTATATTTTCAAGATTTCCTATACAAAGTGTACGATCCTGACACACCTCTTTTATTTATTTATTATATGAACACCCAACAGATTTGCCTCTTCCGCACTCATGCATCTTTTCATACATCTTTAAATACCAAGTAGCCCCGACAATCTGCTTACATCAAAAACGTATTTATGGCATTTTTAGGGTTCCGTACCTCAAAAGGAAAAAACGGAACCCTTATAGGATCACTTTGATGTCCATCTGTCTATCAGTCTCGACCCTTTTTGTCAGGAACACGTGAAAGTATCGAGCTGAAATTCATATTAAATACTCAGGGCTACTATTACTTGGAGGTGTGAAAAAAACAAATTTCTAAGCCAACGCAATCAAAAGATACAGCCGTTTATGCCGAAAATTTTCGACACTCGCAAGGGATTCAACACCTATCGAGTACTTCCCGTGAACTCAGAAATCTTGAAATTTGGTACGAAAAACGTCTTATAGCACAGATAAAAGAAAAATTGCGAGTCATTATATACCTACAGGTTTTTTACGGAACCCCCAGTGCGCGAGTCCGACTCGCACTTGGCCGTTTTTTTTTAACTGAGCAGCAGTAAGTAAACTACCTGATGGTAAGCGCACTGCAGTCCAAAACTACCAGCAATCGCCATACAAGATGTTTATAGGTGGTCACCAGAATCATATCGGCCTTTATGCTTCTTCACACTCCGAAAAGAAGCTTTTTATCCGGGCACGGCAAAGTGACTACACTGCACCTGATGGTAAGCGTAGTGCAGTCCAAAAACTAGCAACCATTGACAAACACTGTGTTCATCAGAATCATGCCGGCCTATTTATGCTTCTTCACACTCCGAATCCGAAGAGGGATCCGAAGCAAATCGAGGGGCTTGCGACAAGACAGGCGGATGACTGATGAAGGCACAGGAATGCCCCCACCGCGAGAGTAATAGCACTTTTTAATGATATGCTAGCTCAACACCCAGAACTGGACATATTTTATGATAAGATCGGCACATTTAGAGTACTACTGTTGGCCTACCTTAGCTTTGCCTTGTAACGAATTGGATTTGTCTGTAAGTTACTTGTGTAAATGAATAAATAAATACCCCCATACCCGTCTCAACCAACCATCAACCAAACCAAGTCATGCCGCAAGCCCCTCGAGAGAAGCAGTACACTGGCAGATCCTGAAACGCGAACCACACGCGGAGTATGGGTCACTATGGCAGGTTGGCACTATGTATACGATGGTCGCCATCCGGTCGGATACGAATATCCTACCACCAGCAATAATATCATCCTCAGACTACAAACATGCATCCCAGCAAGATTGCGCCACCGCTGGTGACTTGCCGTCGATGGTGAGCGGTTATGGTGTGCCGATGGTCAGCGGTGAAAGCACAAATGCTACGTTCCCACGATACAGTTACCGTTGAGAAGTTCGCACGCGCACCTTCTAATGCGTGCAGATGGTACGGGCGGCGAGCAAGTTGGCCGACTTGTTGGGAGTACATTCTCAAAATTTACTTGACTAGCTGTTTTTGCTAGTCCGAGGCCGGCGGGAACCGTACATATTTACCAGATAAAAGTAGACTGTGTCACTGAGGAATAATCTATCTTTCTACCGGTGAAAGAATTTTCAAAATCGGTTCAGCAGTTCCAGACATTACTTCATATAACCACAAGTTTAAAAACTTAATTGACCGACTTCCAATTTACTGATCGTGACCAAGATTATATGGCACCACCCTTGTAATAAGCTCTATCGAACACAAAAAGAATTTTGAAAATCGGTCCACATTTGGCGGAGATATCGAGTAACTTACATTAAAAAATAATACTAACGAATTGTGGACTTCCTCCTTTTTGGAAATTCGGCCGACAAAACAGTGATCAACCAATGCTATAATTAATAGTTATCGGGGTCTATGGAAATACGCCCATCCTATGCTTCATTAACCTGAGCCAACTGACTGTGATTTTCGACTGACTTCCAAAAAGGAGAAGGTCCTCAATTCGTCTGTATTTTTGTGTATGTTACGCGATATCTCCGCCAAATGTGGACCGATTTTCCAAATTCTTTTTGTGTTCGATAGAGCTTATTTCAAGGGTGGTCCCATATAAATTTTCGATCGGATTTGAAATCGGTCAGTTAAGTTTTTAAACTTGTGATTATTTTGACTAGAATAGGACGATTAGGTGACCATTCGAACAATACCAAATACTTTCCCGAATTGGAAGTATGGTAAGAGACATGATTTATTTATTTATTTAACAATTTTAGAACGGTTTGTTAACCAATTACTCTAAAATGAACAAATTCGTACAAACTAATACTAATTTAGTCTGTTTTTTGAGGCTATTTATAATTAAGTGTCATCTGGTACTCATTAATCAGTTACATTATTATTGCAGGTACCAGCAGAATTACCAGCGCTTTGTTCTTATGGGACAAAGCACATTGCTGAGCTGGGGCCTGATTGTGGCTACAATGTATCGACTTATATTTTACATGTCTTTCCAATGTATTTTGTTATATTACCTACTGTGTTCTGGATTGTGTATGGCCATGTGTATGTAGCCAAAATAAACTTTTTATCTATCTATCTATCTATTACAAAAACATGATGGTATAGATTCATTTATCTCTTCATCTGAAAAAGTAAAAGTGATTTGCTTGTCATCCAATACGCACGTGTGTATCACGTCTAAGTACAAACAAGGCCGGTCACAAATCGTTGATGCCACAGGGTCGTGGATGCACGAGTGACTAGCAAGTTATACATCTTTAACCGATCTCAAAAAAGGAAGGAGCGTCTATAAAAGATATACTATACCTATAATATATCTCAAGCTAAGTAATCATTGACATAGAGAACGGATTAGTAAGAAGAACTGGCAGTGGGCAGGACACATAGCTCATAGAGCTGATGCAGATGGGACAGAAAAGCTCTCAAATAAAAAAAAAAAATGCAAATATATACCTCTTTTTACATGTCAATAATTGACATATAAAAAAACATGACTGACAAATTATATAATTCCAGCGAAGCAGAAGATTCCAGAGGAAGAAGAAGAAGATGCCAGAAAAGCGGCGATAGCTCATTTGGGAATGGTACGGATTGCCGAGACAAGTTCGGAGTATCGGAGGTTCGAGACCAACCACAACATGGAGCATACACCGACGACTTTTCTATGTTAAGCGTATTTTCATTGTGAAATATCGCTTGCTAAAACGGTGAAGGAAAACATCGTGAGGGAATCTGCATACCCGAGAATTTCTTCACAAGAATTTCGAAAGTACCTATGTGAAGTGTACCAACCCGCATTAGGACAGCGTGGTAGACTAAGGCCTAACCCCCCTCATTAGTAGAGGAGGCCCGTGCCCAGCAGTGGGACAGTAATGTTACAATGCTAATATTATTATTATATAATTCCAACTTGATCTAATAATAACCAAATTTATATGGGACCACCCTTGAAATAAGCTCCATGCTGGTTGTAAAAGTGTGTTTTCCCCACATTGTGGGATACGGGCAGGTTGAAGAAAGATAATTATTATATCCCAACCTGACTGCATCGGTGGCATTATTGTATTTCGCTACGACTACCGTCCTGAGGTCTCGGGTTCGATCCCCGGATCGGGCAAAGTGATATTGGATTTTTCCATATCAGCCCAGAGTCTGGAATTTGTGCCCGATACGGCAATAGGCTCGCCCCCTATCACATCTGGGACGGAACTAAGCTCGGCGAAATGTGGCTGTTCTAGTTCGATAGTTCACCTCTGCCTACCCCCTTGGGAATACAGGCGTGAGCTTATGTGTGTGTGTGTGTGTGTGTGTGTAATACCAACCCGGATAACCGAACACAACACCTTTGTCCAAATTAATTAAACGAAACAAGTTTAATAATTAAAAACTAATTACCAATACATGAAATTATACGCGAAATACCATTTTCAACGCAAGTTTTTGTTGAAAATACCTTTTGGTTGGATGTACCTTACTTATGTTTAGTTCACTGCAATCACGCCTCTGGTATAAAACTCGGCGCACATGTAGACGTCGCAAAACAGCAGTCTTAAAACGACTATCAGGGGCCCGAGTACGATGATTACAATTCTAAGGCCAATCCGGCTGGAAGGACCATAAAAATGTTGCATAAGTCTGGCACGAAGGACCATAACAATATTACCTAAATCTGTCTGGAAGGACCATAACAATGTATATAATCACAAGTTTAAAAACTTAACTGACCTACTTCCAACTTGTTCCTATCGTGACTCAATTATTTGGGTCTACCCTCTTGAAATAAGCTATATCGAACACAAAACGAATTTTGACAATCGGTCCACATTTGGCGGAGTTATCACGTAACATACATAAAAAAGACGAATTGAGAACCTTCTCCTTTATAGAAGTCGGTCAAAAATCCAGTTCAAATTACTATTAAATGGACTTCGAACTGTATACATCCTTTTTACGATGGGCGGTGGCTGGGCTCTGTACCTGACATTACAATGTCTATGACCAACGTTATTTGCCTTAGTGGAGTTTTAAGGGGGGTTCTGATAGGACGGGAATGGTTTATTAAAATGATTGTCTAAAGTTCTGTTTACTGTTTAAAAGTGATGTGTAAATCAGCAAAGATAGACAGTACAATAATAGATTTTTTACTGCTGAATTTGATTTACTTGTCGTAGCGTGCTGGGTTTTGCAGGCGATTCGCTGTGGGAAGGTCACCTGGTATGTACATAATGGTATTGGAAATAATTCGCTTCACAATACCAGCAATATCTTGAGATCCTGTCCATCTGCGTCTAATGATCTTTGCAAAAGCTTGATAATTGCTCTATTAAAAATATACTATCTACTACTTGACATTGGCACATAATTGTAGCGATTTTTTAAAACAGAGCAAGAAATACCTTAGCTTTCACAGTTATCACTTCTCGAAGAACAAATGTCACTCTGCTATTTCCAAAGAAACACAAAAATTGAAATCTCAAAAATAAACTGAAGTAACAAGTAACATAGCTCTTGTCCTGAAAATGGCTTTAGGGTTCTGAAGCCCGACCATGAGTTTTTTTTGACATTCCACGTTGCGATATCCACAATATTTGTGTGACAACACCCGAACGCCTCTAACGGTTACACGGGGAACTAACATTTTTCATCGTAGTCGCAAGCGTCAATTGGGTACTTGACTTTTTTTAAAATTAATTTTATATGAAATTTGCGTCATCTAAAATATAGAACAGAAAGAAATATTGAAATATTCACAAAAATAAAAAGTTATAAGCCCTTAAATTTTTGTGTAACCTTCAAACTGCGAGAAAGAGAAGTATCAGTATAACAAGTCACGGCCATAACGGTGCGTGCGTTGGAAAGAGATAGCAAAATATTTCCACTCCAGTATTTAAAATGAGAATAACTGCCTCATTTTTCAACCAATTCCGAAGCAGTTTGTTAAGGGTTTCTTTTTTGTTTTATTTGCTATTACATATAAATATGTGTATAAATTGAAATAAAACAAGTTTTTACGGATTTTATCGCAATTTGTTTTGTATTTATTTGATTTTTAGTCCGACGTTTCGAAAGCTTTGCCTTCGTGGTCAATCAGTTATTTTAGTTTTATTTCAATGAATAACATTCGCATAAACCTAAGAAATCATTATGTTATAGGGTATATTTTATAATTATACACATTACACAAGTTGTGAATTAGGCGGTGTACTGAATACAAATCGGCCGCCTGTACAAAAAAACGCGTTATCGGAGCTCTGAGTTCAAAGTGTGACTGTCGCGGCGCGTTGGTTGGCGAGGCGCGCGGACCACCGATGGCGGGGGTGAGAGGCGCGGGGAAGAGGGGTGCGACAAGTACTTGCTATAATGTGTATAAAATAAGACATAGTCAAGTACCCAATTGTCGAAAAACCTCATGGTCTAGCTACTGTTAGCTACGTGTAGCGGTGTAGCTACGCGCCGACCCGAACCCATTATGTATAAGACACAAAGGATGGTCCGAGTCTATGCTAGTAGGTGAAGGTAAGCGATGCTCGGCCACTTGCCTAGCCGGTAGCCTCCGCTTGTAATTATTGTACATATATTTCGTACATTAGACCTGTTTGTATCATAGCTTGGTTGTTCTTCTTCATACATACACACTCACGCCTGTATCCCATGGGGGTAGGCAGAGACTATTGAGCGCCACAAGCTACGATCCTGACACACCTCTTTTGCCTCTTCCACACTCATGCATCTTTTCATCTTTTCTTTCTGTTCTTCTTGTTCTCTTAAAAATAATGGCTTCCACGCATTTGCGATGATTGAGCCAATGTTAAGGTAAATGACTGCCTCGGTGGCGTAGTTGTATTTCGGTATGACTACCGTCCCGAGGTCTCGTGTTCGATCCCCGAGCAGTGATATTGGGTTTTTTCAATATCAGCCCGGAGTGTGGAATTTGTACCCGATATGGCGATAGACATTTAGGGCGGAACTAAGCTCGATGAAAAGTGGGTGTTCTAGTTCGCTAATGCGGCTCTGCCTACCCCCTCGGAGATACAGGCGTGAGCATACATATGTAATACCAAGATCAATCAACATCATGTAACATCACGCACTTCCGGGATCCACCGGAAGCGAGGCAAACCTTCATACAACCTTCATTACGCCTTTAATGCTCATAAGAAACCATTTTAGATGGACCATAAATAACGATGTTATCTTTATCTAAGATACGACCTCGTTTTTGTATGGTTGTATCTTCACGATTTCGACCGACTTCCACAAAAGGAGGAGGTCCTCAATTTATCTGTATTTTTTTTATGTATGTTACTCGATATCTCCGCCAAATGTGGATCGATTTTCAAAATTCTTTTTGTGTTCGATAGAGCTTATTCCAAGGGTGGTCCCGTATAAATTTGGTCACGATCGGTAAATTGGAAGTCCGTCAGTTAAGTTTTTAAACTTGTGATTATTACAATCTAGAGGTAGACAGTTTATTGAGTGGTAGAGCCACGCTGTAGACAGTAACGTCTACAGCACGAATGGGCCGGCTCGACCGGTTAGATACCCCTGTCTCACAGAAAACCGTCGTAAAGTGTCAGCTTGCTGTCGCGTTTCGTTCGGTGAGTGAGATTTCCGGTGGCCCATTTCTCCATTCCCTTTTTCCTCCCCTTCCATTCCCTCCTTTTAGGTTGGCAACGCACCCATGATTCTTTTTGTCTTGGGTGTCTATGGGCGGTGGAGATCACTTACCATAAGGTACTTCTCTTTCCCGCAGTTTGAAGGTGACACCAAACTTCAAATGCTTTAATTTTTTTATTTTTGAGAATATTTCAATATTTCTTTCTGTTCTGTATTTTATACGACATTTTCATATAAAATTGATTAAAAAAAATCTTCAGCGATAACTATGAAATACCAACGCCATGTTTTTGTCAAATTACTGACTTAACGACAGATGTTAAGTTAATTTTGATCATCCTTCGAGAAACCGTCAATCGTTTACGCCCTATTTAACAGACCTAGGGCTCAGTTAACAACGCTCACGAGGCACGCCTTTTTATTGCCGGAAATTAAGTTCCTTTACATAGTTTCTAATAATAATAGATTCAAAACAATACCACTGTTCACTTTAATTCGTTACATAAGCTCACGCCTGTATCCCCGAAGGGGTAGGCAGAGGCGCTCTAGCGAACAAGAACACCCACATTTCGCCGAGCTTAGTTCCCAGATATGATGGGGGCGAGTCTATCACCATATCGGGCACAAATTCCAGACTCCGGGCTGATATGGAAAATTCCAATATCACTTTGCCTGACCCGGGGATCGAACCCGAGACCTCAGGGCGGTTGTCGTACCGAAATACAACCACGCCACCGAGGCCGTCGATTTTTATAAAAAATAATAAAATAAAAATCTTTATTGATCACGTAGGCATGTAAAAAAGCACTTATGACAAGTCAACACGAGTAAATTTTTAAATTAGGATTAATATAATTTACATTATATATTTGAATTTGAAGACAGGCAGGCAGTATGGACATAATAACGATGGGATGGCTAAGATAGGGTGATAAGGGGAGATAGGAATAGAGTGTAATGAATGGGTTGTATGGGAATGGCATATGGCAGGAATGGTGGCAGGGGATTGACTGGGAATACTGGAAGCAGTTGGGATTGGTGCATGAGGCCCTATCCTAGCTAACCTACCAGCCTTTCTCTAGCTACCTACGGATGACGAACCGAAGAATAAAGGCAGAAAGAAACTCCGGGCTTATTTTTTTCATCATCAATTGTAACCATTTCTTTTTTTATAAACAACTATGTATTTATAAAATATATAACTCACCATAAACACCATTAAGCAACCTTTGTTCCAATCCCACTATCTCTATCTTCTGGATGTATAATCTGTGAAGAAGAAAAAATACTTAAAGCCGACATCAAAACCAAGGCCCAACACTTAATCCCCAAAAGAGGGGAGGGCGTTGACGTCAAGCAGGAGGCATTCTGGAAGAACCACGCCAAATCCCTCCCTTAGAAGAGTGTGTTCCCCCATTCCCATATTCATAAACATACATAAACATAAGCTCACGCCTGTTTTCCCCGAAGGGGTAGGCAGAGGCGCACTAGCGAACTAGAACACCCACATTTCGCCGAGCTTAGTTCCGTCCCAGATGTGATAGGGGGCGAGCCTATCGCCATATCGGGCACATATTCCATGCCCATATTGGAGGGGAAAAAGGAGATAAAATGTATTTTGCCCAACTTTGGTGTTTAATGTGGTACATACATAGGCTCACGCCTGTATCACCGAAGGGGTAGGCAGAGGCGAACTAAAATACCCACATTTCACCGAGCTAGGTTCCGTTCCAGATGTGGTAGACGAGCCTATCGCCATATCAGACGCAAATTCCAGACTCCAGGCTGATACTGAACAGAAATACCCAATATCAATTTTCTCGATCCGGGGATCGAACCCGACTCCCGAGACCTCAGGGCGGTAGTGGTACAGTGCACGCAAAACAACTACGCCAGAGAGAGTATGGTATTAAAATGGTAATAATAAAAAAAAAATTACGTATATAAAAATATAAGTAAAAAATACAGTCGAATTGAGGACCTCCTCCTTTTTGGAAGTCGGTCTATAAAAGAGACCTTTTCCAGTAGTTTTTTCCCACAGTATAATGGGATAGGGGTGTATAGAAAAAAAAAGATATAAAAGATAAAAAACCATACTCACATATAAAAACAGTCTCCATTCTTGAACTCTTATAAAATATTAACATTATAACATTTTTAATCTAATACTGGCCTTATTAACTAATAGTTAACTATCTCACATAACTAATACATTGTTTAACTGCAATCTACTGGCCGTTAGTAACCATATTAATAAAGTTACATCACTGCGTTAGTCTTCTTTTGTTTCATAAATCTGTAACAAAAAGAATTCATGATAATTGTCTATTAATCTACACAAATAAATAAAATAGGTTAGTGTGTTTGTAATTTCAAATTAACAGCTTTTTAGTACATACATATTATGAAAGTATATCATCATCATCATCATCATCATCATCATCATCATCAGCCATAGGACGTCAACTGCTGAACATAGGCCTCCCCCAAAGATTTCCAGATCGACCTGTTGGAAGCGGCCTGCATCCAGCGACTTCCTGCGACCTTTATCAGGTCGTCGGTCCACCTTGTAGGTGGACGTCCTACGCTGCGCTTGCCGGTACGTGGTCTCCACTCGAGAACTTTTCTGCCCCATCGGCTATCAGTTCTACGAGCTATGTGCCCTGCCCACTGCCATTTCAACTTGCTAATCCTCTGGGCTATGTCGGTGACTTTCGTTCTTTTACGGATCTCCTCATTCCTGATTTGATCACGTAGAGAAACACCGAGCAGTATATACAGTAATTATATAAAAAAAAAACATTTTTTATTTTATTTTTGCCTGTTTGTTTGTTCCGGCTAATCTCTGAAACGGATAAATAATCACAAGTTTAAAAACTTTACGGACCCACTTCAATATATATCCGATCGTGACAAAATGTATATATGGGACCACCCTTGAAATAAGCTCTATCGAACGCAAAAATAATATTGAAAATCAGACTACATTTCATAAAATAATTACTGAACAACTGGGTACTTCACTATGTTTGATCATACACATTTTTATATGAGTAAGATCACGTCAAGTGGACCCCCCATTTACCACTTGATCATAAAAATTTAATCTATATATATTTTTCATAAGTATTTATGATGGAAAAATGATCCCCCAAACGATTTTTAAAAATTTTGATTTTAACAACATTTTTTTTTACAATGAAAATTTTAAGCACTTTTAATTAAAAAATGGATTAAAAATCAACCGTAAGAGATAAATTCAAGAAATTTTCAGCATCCATGGTCAAATGTCTATACTTTAAGAATATATTAACGACTTAAGATTATTTGTTTATTTTCGTATTTTTAACTAACTTTTAAGTTAACAAATGGAAATTTAACTCATTTCTTGGTAAAAAAATGCATTTTTTTTTCATCGGTCACATGCTTTATTCATTTAAGTTTAAGATTCCGGAAGAAAATTTCACTGCTCGCCATTAGTTTAAACAAAATGAATTTATTTATGACAGCGCGCCAGCCGCCGAACGCTGTGGAAGCGCCGCGCTACCGAGCGTCTCGTACTGCATTGAAGCTTTTATCAGTGATAATTTAAAATAATAATACAAAATATTATTATAAAACAAATTTTATTATTATTTACGTTATATTATTATAATTATTATCAATAAAATTTTATTTTTTGTTAACAATACCATAAAGAATATAATCAATTTTTTTTATTATTTTTACCAAACAGCGTAAATTTAAAAATAAATAATCAATTAAAAATTCGCGAAATTAAATTATTTTTCGGATACGCGAAAAACAAATGAAAATCGTAACGGAGCGGTTTTTCTTTTGTTAACTAAAGATGGAGTGTTGACTAGAAAATTCAAAAATAATTTACTGAATGACCTAAAAAAGTGAATACAGACCATAACAGTTTTAAGAACTTTTAATTGATTATTATTTTTAAATTTACGCTGTTTGGTAAAAATAATAAAAAAAATTGATTATATTCTTTGTGATATTGTTAACAAAAAATAAAATTTTATTGATAATAATTATATTAATATAACGTAAATAATAATAAAATTTGTTTTATAATAATATTTTGTATTATTATTTTAAATTATCATTGATAAAAGCTTCAATGCAGTACGAGACGCTCGGTAGCGCGGCGCTTCCACAGCGCTCGGCGGCTAGCGCGCTGTCATAAATAAATTCATTTTGTTTAAACTAATGGCGAGCAGTGAAATTTTCTTCCGGAATCTTAAACTTAAATGAATAAAGCATGTGAACGATGAAAAAAAAATGCATTTTTTTACCAAGAAAAGAGTTAAATTTTCATTTGTTAACTTAAAAGTTAGTTAACAATACGAAAATAAACAAATAATCTTAGGTCGTTAATATATTCTTAAAGTATAGACATTTGACCATGGATGCTGAAAATTTCATGAATTTATCTCTTACGGTTGATTTTTAATCCATTTTTTAATTAAAAGTGCTTAAAATTTTCATTGTAAAAAAAATGTTGTTAAAATCAAAATTTTCAAAAATCGTTTGGGGGATCATTTTTCCATCATAAGTACTTATGAAAAATATATATAGATTAAATTTTTATGATCAAGTGGTAAATGGGGGGTCCACTTGACGTGATCTTACTCATATGTAAAAGCAAATAAACCAAAAATAAATTGATTGAAAAATGAAGCAGTTATTCATATTTTAAATTCTGCAATGAGTGGGGGCATTGTGGGGATAGCTTGCTATCCCTTCCAACGCGTCTACCGTTATTGCAATGACGTGAATATACTTATGCTTCTCTTTCCTGCAGTTTGAAGATGTAAAATACATTAAAAAAATACAGACGAATTGAGGACCTCCTCCTTTTTGGAAGTCGGTAAAAAATACAAACAAATTGAGGAACTTCTTTTTTTTTGACGTCAGTCGATAACAAGCTTGTCAAGAACTCTAGATCCTATGATTAAATTGTTAAATGTTAATATTACACTTGTCTTGTATTACTTTGTATGATCATACATAATATATTAATATTCATACACTACCATACATGTTGAATCCTTGATATGATTTATGAACATGTTATGTATTAATAACATAGCATTCACTATATAATTGAATTACTTAGATTTTTTTTGAAGTTATACTTCTTTAGGCGCGTTATGAAAAAATGATGAGAGTGAAATTTTCACATCTGTGACGAAAAAAATTAACAGTATGAAGTTGTCTACAGTATGAAGTTGTCTGCTTAACCGCGTACACGTACACGCACCCATTTGACTTCGATTGCAATTTAATATTGTTTAAATTCTTTGATAATCCTTACTAAATAATAAAAGCGAAAGTAACTCTGTCTGTCTGTCTGTCTGTCTGTCTGTCTGTCTGTCTGTCTGTGGCGTTTTCACGTCTAAACCGCTGAACCGATTTTGATGAAATTTGGTATATGGGTACTTTTAACCCCAAGGACGGACATAGGGTACTTTATTTTTTTTAAATCCACCCCTAAAGGGATGAAATAGGGGATGAAAGTTTGTATGGGAATTTTGGAACCGCTTAATGGATTTTGATGAAATTTGGTATGAGGATACATTTGACCCTAGGTATTAAAATGGGGTACTTCATTTTTTTTCATCAACCCCTATAGGGATGAAATAAGGCTTAAAAGTTTGTATGGGGATTTAAGGTCCAATTAATGGATTTTTTATGAAATTTGGTATGGGACAGTGGATACCTTTGAGTTTAAGGATACAAATGGGCCACTTTTTTAAATCAACCCCTAATGAGATGAAATAGGGGATGAAAGTTTTTATGGGAATCCAGAAACCGCTGAACGGATTTTTAAGAAAGTTCGTATCAGGATAGTTTTAGCCTTAAGGACAGAAATTGGGTGCGATATATTTTTATCCTACAAAGGGATGAAATAGGGGTTGAAAATTTGTTTCTTTGTTTCTGGACCGATTGACTTCAAAATCGATATCTGAGTCGCCCCATGGTTCCCAATGACAGAACCGCTGTCAGACCTGTCAAAAGTGGACGCCATTTTGTTTTTCTTTGTTTTTGGGCCGATTGACTTCAAAATCGATATCTGAGTCGCCCCGTGGTTCCGAATGACAGAACCGCTGTTAGGCCTGTCAAAAGTGGCCGCCATTTTGATTTTCTTTGTTTTTGGGCCGATTGACTTCAAAATCGATATCTGAGTCGCCCCGTGGTTCCGAACTACAGAACCGCTGTCAACCTGTCAAAAGTGGCCGCCATTTTGTTTTTCTTTGTTTTTGGGCCGATTGACTTCAAAATCGATATCTGAGTCGCCCCGTGGTTCCGAATGACAGGACCGCTGTCAGACCTGTCAAAAGTGGCCGCCATTTTGTTTTTCTTTGTTTTTGGGCCGATTGACTTCAAAATCGATAGCTGGGTCGCCCCGCGGTTCCGAATGACAGAACCGCTGTCAGACCTGTCAAAAGTGGCCGCCATTTTATTTTTCTTTGGTTTTGGGCCGATTGACTTCAAAATCGATAGCTGGGTCGCCCCGTGGTTCCGAATGACAGAACCGCTGTCAGACCTGTCAAAAGTGGCCGTCATTTTGTTTTTCTTTGTTTTTGGGCCGATTGACTTCAAAATCGATATGTGGGTCGCCCATATTTGGACTAAAACGACACGGCGGATCGACAAATCAAAAGTTTTTCCGTTTGCCCTACAAAATACGCGTGCGGAGCCGCGGGCAAAAGCTAGTATTAAATATATAACAATAATTAATTAATATACTTTACTTGTGACTAATGTAAGGATTGGACGTTCTGCGAATTGGACGTTTTGGGAATTGGATATTTTGAGATTTGGACATTTTGGGAATTCGACATTTTGCGAAACGGACATTTCGCGAATTGGACATTTTGAGATTTGGACATTTTGGGAATTGGACATTTTACGAAACGGACATTTCGCGAATTGGACATTTTGAGAATTGGACATTTTGAGATTTGGACATTTTGGGAATTGAACATTCTGCGAAACGGACATTTCGCGAATTGGACATTTTGAGAATTGGACATTTTGAGGACTCGACATTTCGCGAATTGGACATTTTGCGAAACGGACATTTCGCGAATGGGACATTTGGGAATTGGACATTTCGCGAATTGGACATTTTGAAAATTGGACATTTTGAGATTTGGTCATTTTGAGAATTGGACATTTCGCGAATTAGACATTGTGCGAATTGGACATTGTGCGAATTGGACATTTTGAGATTTGGACATTTTGAGGACTCGACATTTCGCGAATTGGATATTTTGAGATTTGGACATTTTGGGAATTGGACATTTTGCGAAACGGACATTTCGCGAATTGGACATTTCGCGAATTGGACATTATGAGAATTGGACATTTTGAGAATTGGACATTGTGCGAATTGGACCATGTGGGAATTGGACATTCTGCGCCTAAACGAACAAAACATGCATCTTATACCATGGGCCATTGTTCTACGAGCAGGTGACAGCTAAAATGGTTGTTTTGCGTATGTTTTTAGTTTTTTTAATATAATTAACACTAAATATTATTAAACTTGGGCTGCGTTCCACTAGGCATTCACAACGATCAAAATGCTCCTTTAGTCGTTTCACTTATCGACCGCGGTCGTTGTGGTCGCGGCGAAAACGTCACTAACACGTCACACGACACACGACACACGTCATGACTAACGCTCACGCGAAGCTCACGACGACCCATCTAAAAAGGTGGGTCGTCGTGATCGTTGAGAAACTTAGCGGCGTTTTCAAAACTCAATGCATCAAAAATGGCGACCGTTAAGCTTACGTTATTTCATGCAGAAAGATATATTTTAGTAGAAGTGAATGTTTCTGCAGTGGATAAAAACAAATAAATTATATTTTTTTTCAATATAAATCGATTTAAACAATAATTAATTAAGTTTATTTTCAAGGCTTACTGGCTTAGAGATTATAACCGAACCTGTTAAATATTTTGCACTCTTTTTATTAACTCGCCGTTTGTATTATTTACCTCCACGCTCAAAACGCTCTATAATCCATTCCACTTGAGTTTACAACAGTAACGCTCACAAGCAAGTGGAACGGGAAAAACTGCGGTCGTGAGCGTGATCGTTGTGAACGCTTAGTGGAACGCAGCCAAAGAAGTATAACTTCTCACGCGCGTACATAAGTACTCGCACCCATTTTTTTTCTTTCTACCTGCCCTTATCCCGTCTCAATTCCTTATCTCATCTCAAGCATGTTGCAGAAAGGATTTGGCTAAGTTTTTACGGCCCGCAGCCTGCCTGATGTCAACCTCATCTAGGGATCCAGTCCCGGGTAAATTAAATTAAAAAATTCGCTTCAAAACCTCAGGACGGTAGTCGTATCGAAATACAACCACACCACCAAGGCGGCAAGTAAAAAACAGCCAAGTGCGAGTCGGACTCGTGCACCCAGGTTAGCATTTTTTCCTTTATAACATAACATAAGCTCACGCCTGTATCCCCGAAGGGGTAGGCAGAGGCGCACTAGCGAACTAGAACACCCACATTTCGCCGAGCTTAGTTCCATCCCAGATGTGATAGGGGGCGAGCCTATCGCCATATCGGACACAAATTCCATTTTTCCTTTATCTGTGCTATAAGACGTTGCTTCGTACCAAATTTCAAGATTCTGAGTTCACGGTACCCTGTAGGTTTTGATTCCTTTGAGTGTTGAAAATTTGCGGCCTAAACGGCTGTATCTTTTGATTGCGTTGTCTTAGAAGTTTGATTTTTTCACAGCCCCAAGGGACAGTAGACCTGAGTATTTGATATGAATTTCAGCTTGATACCTCCACATGTTCCTGAGAGCAGAACAGACAGAGATGGACAACAAAGTGATGCTATAGGGGTTCCGTTTTTTCCTTTTGAGGTATGGAAATCTAAAAATGAGGCAGTAATTCATATTTTATATTTTGCAATGAGTAAGAGTGGGCGCATAGTGGGGATATCTTGCTATCCATTGATGCTTCTCTTTCCTGCAGTTTGAAGGTTACACCAATCTTCAAAGGATTATATGTTTTTTATTTTTGATAATATTTCTTTCTCTGCTATATTTTAGATGACGTAAAACCTCTATAAAATGAACAATTTCACAGAAACTTCACAATACTTATTAAAAGTATAATTAATGAGTTTCAAGCAATTTCCATTGACCGAGCCAACAATTAAGTAATAATAAATGAGAATTAATCAGACAAATTGGTTCTTAGATATTCTATGATTTAAAATTGTGATTTTTAACCTACTTATACAGGAGGTTCTCAATGTTATGCCGGTATCAGGATACAGGCATAACAGTTGACATGACAGCCTCCGTGGCGCAGCGGGCGAGTAGCCGACTGTGAAGCGAGAGGCCGCAGGTTTGACTCCCGCATTGAGACAAATGTTTGTGTGACCCACAGATATTTGTTTCAAGTCTGGGTGTTG
The DNA here is from genome assembly GCA_036417725.1 of Clanis bilineata. Lineage (NCBI taxonomy): Eukaryota > Metazoa > Arthropoda > Insecta > Lepidoptera > Sphingidae > Clanis > Clanis bilineata. The sequence continues at coordinate 2,726,024 of CM071165.1, forward strand.
TGAGACCGAAAGTCTCCCATAGTTTCTGACACCCACGGTACAGGTTATACCTAGTGTGGGGTCAGGACTAGGTGTGTGACTGTTGGGTGTATTTATTTATTTAGTTGTACAAACTGCCTGCATGATAAATAATAATAATAATAATAAATATTGACAAATTGAGAACCTCCTGTGTAAGTAGGTTAAAAATCTAAATTTTCTGATTTATAATACTTAATTGTTGGCTCCGTCAATGGAGATTGCTTGAAACTCATTAATTATACTTTTAATAAGTATTGTGAATTTTCTGTGAATTTTTTTTTTTATGGAATGGCGTAGCAAACGAGCAGAAAGACCACCTGATGGTAAGCGGTCACCTTCGCCCATGAACATCCACAATACCAGACGAATCGTCGATGCGTTATTATTTGTTTTTTATAATTTTATTTTTGTTATTTTATAGAGGTAATGATTTCTTAGGTTTACGTGAATGTTATTCATTGAAATTAAACTATTTTTACGGATTATATCACGATTTGGTTTTAATTTTTATGCCCGACGTTTTGAAAGCTTTGCAGCCTTCGTGGTCACTGGTCAGACTAAAAAAAACGAAAAAAGAAACGTCGGCATAAACATTAAAACCAAATCGTGATATAATCCGTAAAAATAGTTTAATTTCAATTTTATAGAGGTTTTACGTCATCTAAAATATAGCAGAGACAGAAATATTGAAATATTTCTGAAACCTCAAGAGGTTCTCTATCTTGTTTTTATTTGGAGTATAGGAAGTTGTCATGTCGGTTTTTGAATTGAGACACTTTCTGCTGAGACCACATCTTCATTTTTTATCTATAATAAGATATCTCCAGTAAATACATACATAAGCTCACGCCCGTATCCCTACGGGTAGTCAGTGGCGCACAAGTGAACTAAATCCCCCACATTTTGCTGAGTTTAATTCCATCCAGATGTGATAGGGGGAGAGCCTATCGCCATATCGAGCACAAATTGATAACTTTTCATCACTGAGCTTTATATTCATAATATCTAGATGTCTGACTAGCTATTTTTTTGAGTAATGGATTTATTAAACACTGTCGTTGGCAAAATCATCAAACCGATGGAGGCCATATTTTAAATAAAGAAGAAGAGCACAAATTCCAGACTGGGCTGATACTGAAAAATTCATGCATGTTATAGCATGTGATATTTCACAATGAAAATACACTTAACATAGAAAAGTCAGAGGTGTATGCTCCATTTTGGGGTTGGTCTCGAACCTCCAACACTTGTCTTGGCAGTCCGTACCATTCCCAACTGAGCTATTGCTGCTTTAAATGACTATAGAGTAAATTTAACAAAACTGCAAGAACATCTGAATTTTGGGTTTCTTCTTTATTTAAAAAATATGACCTCCATCAAATGTTGATGATTTGCCAACGAGTGTTTAATAAATCCATTACTCAAAAAAATAGCTAGTCAGACATCTTGAAAATATCGGAATTTTGGATTTAATCTTCTCAGGTTTTAAAGTCTGTATTTATTACTTATTAGATTCCAACAGTTCGGTCTAGAAATCTTCGGCATATGTTCAGCAGTGGTTATCCTGTGGCTGCCAATAATGATGATTTTAATTTATAAACTTCTGCTTGTTTAATACGAAAGAATATCTCTAAGAATTTAGTGGTTGGTTTACCCCACATTAGGCCAGCATGGTAACACATAATCCCTCTTAATAAATAGGAGGATCATGCCCAGGAGTGGAATTACATTATCACAAAGCTGTAAAGTATAAGCTTATATCATTGTTTTCATTCATGTTTTGACCCCTAAAAACGGAATAGTGTTCCAAGTTCGACCAATTAATGGGAAAAAGTTCGAAAGTACCAACCTGGTTAAATTATGCAGACACATAACACCTTCATAGCACAGTAATTAACTATCACAACACTCAGCGTTTCTTATTTTAATTAAATCTTAAACAGTCTTTCTGCATTTCCCTCACATTTCACACGAAAACAAATAAAACTTTTCCGAAACTGCACCCTACGTAAATATTTTCATTGGACTGTCAAAATTTATTAACCGGATAAAAGTGAAACCGTGACGAGATCGCTCAAACGCGCGCGTGAAAGTGACATTTTAAATCGGTCGGTTTATATAAAAAAGTGTTGAAAAAAGTTGGCGGGTTTTTTAAGGTGCGTTCGGAAATTGCAAATGAGTGGATGGTGAGACCGCTATCCGGCACACGCGGCCTTCTAACACTACTCGTTTTACGAGGCGGGATGCTAAATATCGCCAACCATTCGCCACAACTTGCTTACTTTATGTACAATGCCATCATTATTATCACAATTATGCACAAAATCTGGCTACCGTTTGAACAGTTGCGTGATTTTCTACGATCGACGGACGTTCCACTTTATTAAAATACAATTGAGATTGAGATAGTGATGAATTATTGTGTTTAGGCACACAACGTGAATAATTATTTTGATTGTAACCGTATATTTTGACTAGCGCCATCTTTTGACGAATAGCAGAATCTATTTTATAATTTCTAGTTTTTTTTAAGGGAGTATTTACTTACGTATCCTAAATGAGATTAAATACTTTATTATATCATATCGGAATTGCGTTAACTATGAATTACCTTTTCTTAAACAAAAAATATCATTTATAATATTCTTGTAGGATAGACATCGTACAGGGTGCCTAGCGACATCTATTGTCGAATAGGAAAACTATGTTTTTAAGTTTTTATTCCTTATGTAAAATACTATAAAAGCTATAATAATCCTATTTGCATCTACGAGGTCGTACCAAGTGAAGTGATTCAACCCGTATTAGGCCAGCGTGGTAGACTAAGGTCTAACCCCTCTCATTAGTAGAGGAGGCCCATGCCCAGCAGTGGGACAGTAATATTACAGGGCTAATATATTATTATAGACAATGGTTCTAAGCGGATTATGAAGAAGCATTCATGCAGGCATGATACTGGTGACTACCTCAGTGACGTAAAACTATCGTCACAGGTTCGATCCCCGGATTGGACGAATATTGCGTTTTCTATCAATATCAGCCCGGAGTTTGGAATTTCTGATATGGCAATAGGCTCGTCTATCACATCTGGGACGGAACTAAGCTCAACGAAATGTGGGGGTTCTAGTTTACATATGCGCCTCTGCCTACCCATTCAAGGATATAAGTGTGAGCTTGTATTAAAAGACAAAATACTATTTTCAATTTTTATTGACAATTATTCCATTTTCTCCGTGGTATCATCAATTTTTCTCTTCTTTTTGTAATATTCTATTCTTTCGTCTAAGCTAGCTGAAATAAAATTTGTTCGCATTAAAATGGTCATACATACATAAGCTCACGCCTGTATCCCCGAAGGGGTAGGCAGAGGTGCACTAGCGAACTAGAACTCCTACATTTCGCCGAGCTTAGTTCCGTCCCAGATGTGATAGGGGGCGAGCCTATCGCCATATCGGGCACAAATTCCAGACTCCGGGCTGATATGGAAAAATGCAATATCACTTTGCCCTCGCCGGGGATCGAACCCGAGACCTCAGGACGATAGTCGTACCGAAATACAACCACGCCACCGACGCAACCTTGAAATGTATTCAATAGTATAGATGTAATAGTCCACCAGTAGTATATGCCAAGACCCCCCCCCTCCCCCCTAGTTTTCAAGTAGTAATTTATAAAGGTCAAGGTCACCTACAAGGTGGACCGACGACCTGATAAAGGTCGCAGGAAGTCGCTGGATGCAGGCCGCTTCCAACAGGTCGATCTGGAAATCTTTGGGGGAGGCCTATGTTCAGCAGTGGACGTCCTGTGGCTGATGATGATGAATTTATAAATATGGTTTTAAATCATTTTTTGTCGAAGAAACGTTAGTTTTTCCCGGGACTGGTCCCTCAGACGTTAGGCAGGCAGTCGGTCGTAAAACGTAGCCAAATCCTTTCTGCAACATGCTTGAAAAAGTGTGTTTGACCGACCCCACATTAAAGTGGGATAAGGGCAGGTAGAAAAAAAGAATAACAAACATTTATATAAATAGAATTTGTGCCCGATATGGCGATAGGCTCGCCCCCTATCACATCTGGGACGGAACTAAGCTCGGCGAAATGTGAGTGTTCTAGTTCGCTAGTGCGCCTCTGCCTACCCCTTCGGGATACAGGCGTGAGCTTATGTTATGTTATATAAATAGATACATAAATTATCTTACAGCATGTCTCTCTTTTTAATAAAGGCGTATAAACCTTCGCCTTAACACCCTGTGTAAGGCAGTCTGTGTGCGCCATCACTCTGTCTCCTTCACTCTCGGTACCGTTTGAATCTTGCGTCTCACTCGCACTTATTAAGGCTGCGTATTTATCTTCCAAATCACGTAATGCATCTTTTATCATTGTTGCTCTGAAAAGTAGTTCAATGGTTAAATGAAAATGTAGTTAGCTTGTAAAATCGTTTTAATAATATAATAATAATGGTAAAATTGCTTCGGTGGCGTGGTTGTATTTCGGTACCCTACCCCTATGGGATATAGGCGTGATTTTTTTTTTATAGCAGAGATTGGCAAACGAGCAGATGGGTCACCTGATGGTAAGTGATCTCCACCGCCCATAGACACCCAAGACACAAAAAGAATCATGGGTGAGTTGTCAACCTAAAAGGAGGGAAAGGAAGGGGAGGGAAGGGGATTGGGAAAGGGAGTGGGGAAATGGGCCACCGGAAATCTCACTCACCGAACGAAACGCGACAGCAAGCTGCCACTTTACGTCGGTTTTCTGTGAGGCAGTGGTATCTAACCGGTCGAGCCGGCCCATTCGTGCTATAGACGTTACTGTCTACAGCGTGGCTCTACCACTTGTAAAAATGTTATGAATGTATGTAAAAATCATACTCACTTAACGTTGAACATAGTCCATTCCCCTTGTAGATGTGATATTACAGTTTTTAAGTCCTCTTTGTCATAGATCCATTTATTCTTGTCTTCTATATCATAAGAACAGCGGAACAGATTCAGTGGCACGTCCGAAGCCATGTGGTATTGAGGTTTCCTGAAAACGTGGACACGCGTCATACTCGTGAACGTTTTAGTAGGAATGTTAAAATTAATTCATGTGTAATAATAAACTTATTTCAACTTGCTATTCCTCTGGGCTATGTCGGTGACTTTCGTTCTTTTACGGATCTCCTCATTCCTGATTCGATCACGTAGAGAAACACCGAGCATAGCCTTCTCCATAACTCGCTGAGTGACTGAGCTTACTAATGCGGCCCACAGTTAGAGGCCACGTTTCAGTGCCATAAGTCATCACTGGTAACACACACTGGTCGAAGACTTTTGTCTTCAGGAAGTCGCTGGATGCAGGCCGCTTCCAACAGGTCGATCTGGAAATCTTTGAGGGAGGCCTATGTTCAGCAGTGGACGTCCTGTGGCTGATGATGATGATGATAAATAAACTTATTATTATCGACTGACTTCCAAAAAGGAGGATGTCCTCAGTTCATCTGTATTTTTATGTATGTTCCTCGATATCTCCACCAAATGTGGACCGATTTTTAAAATTCTTTTTGTGTCCGATAGAGCTTATTTCAAGGGTGGTCCCATATAAATTTGGTCACGATCGGATTTGAAGTCGGTCTGTTAAGTTTTTAAACTTGTAATTTTTTCGTAAAAACTAATAATTAGTTTAAAAATAGAACTCTGCTGTTTTGAATATTTTTAGAAATTTCTAGAAGTACTTATTCCTTTTACTTTACTCTAACAAAAATTATTTTAAATCATATTTATAAATGACTACGTGAAAACTAGAGGTTTTGAAATCTTGTATGAATATATACACTGGTTACCTGAGTAATTTGTCCACATCCAGCAACTCCTTGACAATATCCGGGTCCTCCCTCCCCTGCCCCACCAGTAGCAGCACCCCCATGATGCATCGTATCTGATGCCAGAGGAAAGCGTTGCCTTCTATCACTAACGCGTACATTGATGTAGCTATAAGATAATAATCACAAGTTTAAAAACTTAACTGACCGACTTCCAATTTACCGATCGTGACCAAAATATGGGACCACCCTTGAAATAAGCTCTATCGAACACAAAAAGAATTTTGAAAATCGGTCAACATTTAGCGGAGATATCGAGTAACATACATTAAATAATACAGACGAATTGAGGACCTCCTCCTTTTGTGGGAGTCGGTCGAAAAAACAGCTGTCATGAAACGCCTGGCACATGTGAAACAAGGAAAACTATTGCAAATTTTACATACATACATAAGCTCACGCCTGTATCCCCGAAGGGGTAGGCAGAGGCGCACTAGCGAACTAGAACACCCACATTTCGCAAAGCTTAGTTCCGTCCCAGATGTGATAGGGGGCGAGCCTATCGCCATATCGGGCACAAATTCCAGACTCCGGGCTGATATGGAAAAATCCAATATCACTTTGCTCGATCCGGAGATCGAACCCGGGAACTCAGAACCGTAGTCGTACCGAAATACCACCACGCCACCGAGCCAGTCTGGGCTTATAAATTTGTATTTTTGAGAATATTTCAATATTTCTTTCTGTCCTATATTTTAGACGACGTAAATTCCATACAAAATTAATAAAAATAAATAATCAAGTACCCAATTGAGGACCTTCTCCTTTTTTGAAGTCGGTCAATAAAACTCACGTAAATCAGCGTCGTTTTCATCCACAGGCACCACGTCCGCGCTGAAAATGTTCCTCAGAAACGCCATGACGCCATTGCCGACGTCCATCTTGCAAAGATGGCGGAAATCGTGCGAGCCAATCACGTGAGAGCACGCTCGACGCATGGCGGGAACGTCGAGACGTGAGCGCGGGAAATAATATCTGTACGCGCGTTTTTTACAGTCGAATCTGCGGGATATAATACATATTTTTTAAAACCGTGATACAAGATTGACGCCTCCTTGGTCTAGTGGCAGCATGTATGGGCCGTGGACCGTGAGGTCTTGGGTTCGATTCCCAGGTCGGGAAAAGCAAATTTTCTAATTTAATTTGTCCGGAACTGGCTCACTCATAGGGGGTTGACGTCTGGCAGGCGGCCGGTCATAAAAACTAAGCCAAATCCTCTTTGCAACATGCTTGAAAAAGTGTGTTGCGCCAACCCCACATTTAGGTGGGATAAGGGCAGGTAGAAAGAAAGAAAATACGAGATTGTCGCCTCTTTGATCCAACCAAGTCCTTTGGTACACCAAGAGATCCTGGGTTCGATTTCCAGGTTGGGCGGGGTGTTTCTACTATTCGCCCGGGACTGGATAACCCAGAGGGTTAACTTCAGGCAGGCAGCAGGTAGTAAAGACTAAGCCAATTTTTTTCTGTAAGATGCTCGAAAAAATGAGTGTTGTGCTGACCCCACATTATGGTGGGATAAGGGCAGGTAGCAGGTCTGCTGAACCTCAAAATCAAAATATGAAACTGATACGAACCTGGCACTGAACTCTGGCATGTCCTTTGGTATCGCCATCCACCCCACAACCCTGATATCCTTCGGCAATAACCGGTTAATTATCTTACTGTACTGCATCTCAGACTGTATGGATTCAGGCAATTCTTGCTTTTCTGGCGGGTGTTTACTGCGCAGAGTTATTGATATTACCTAAAATCAAATCAAAATCAAAATCATTTATTGAATCCATGAAATGTTCAAACATTATTTAGATTCCGTCAAATTTTAACTCTACCGCCTGTTCGGAAGGCTGTTTCGCCAGAGAAGAACGGGCAAGAAACTCTGACGTTGCTCTTTTTAACACCAATTTACAGTCGGCTACTAATAAAGTACAGCACCAAATACAGAAAGAGCTTGAATTAGAGCAGCTAAACCATGATAACAATAGTATAGGACATCTAATAATATAACTAAAACAGGAATAACAAGTTTAAAACCTAAATACCATCTTCAGATTCATCAATCAATATGGAGCAATAATTCTAACAAACTCTATTGATCACAAAAAAATATTTTCCACATTTAGAGATATTGCATAACATACATAAAATTACCAAATTGAGGACCTCCTAAATAAATAAATACACCCAACAGTCACACATCTAGTCCTGACCCCACACTAGGTATAACCTGTATTGTGGGTGTGAGATTATGAGAGACTCTCGGTCTCACAACACCTAGACTTGAAACAAATATCTGTGGGCCACACAAACATTTGTCTCAATGCGGGAATCGAACCCGCGCCCTCTCGGAGGCTGTCAAACTAGATGACCCATATTTCGCCGAGCTTATTTCCGTCCCAGATGTACTGAATTACTACACTATGATACTCTAGTGCAGCAGTCGGCAACATGCGGCCCGTGGATGTCATATTTGCGGCCCGTGATTGTTTTGTAAATTAGTCATAAATATATATAAAATGTTATAGATTCTAGACAGAAAAGATGAGGTGAGGCCCACCTTTACTATATTTTGTCACCTTATAGCCCCTGCCTGCCATAAGGTTGCCGACCGCTCTAGTGTTATTCTTAAATACTCTAGTGTTACAAAATATAACCTAATTATGTTAAAACTATAGTACTGGAGTATGTAGTACTGTTTCAGAACGAATTTCATAACATAACATAAGCTCACGCCTGTATCCCCGAAGGGATAGGCAGAGGCGCACTAGCGAACTAGAACTCCCACATTTCGTCGAGCTTAGTTCGGTCCCAGATGTGATAGGGGGCGAGCCTATCGCCATATCGGGCACAAATTCCAGACTCCGGGCTGATATGGAAAAATCCAATATCACTTTGCCCGACCCAGGGATCGAATCCGAGACCTCAGAACCGTAGTCGTACCGAAATACCACCACGCCACCGAGGCAGTCGAGGCACTGAGGCAATAAAACATAATTATGTTAAAAACTATAGTACTGGATTTTGTAGTACTGTTTCTGAACGAATTTCGGTTTTCTGGTATACTAACCCCCAAATGGTCAAACGCTGCCTAAATATTTAGGATGGCCTTATCGATTTAAGCACTCGTTATTCTTCAATTTGGCATGGTCAAACAGAACCTATCTCTTCACATTAAATGTAAGCAGGACCCAGTTTAAGGCCCGCTTATTGCGTAAAACGGCATGGTCAACAACTGCCTAAAGTTTGACAGCTAAAGTTTGTGAAGATGTATGGATGTTTTGTTACTCTTTTACACCAGAATGGCTGAAGAGATCTGAATGAAATTTGGCACAGAGATGGATTAAAGTCTGAAATAGCACACAGGCTCCTTTTTTCCCCGAAAAAATGTATGGTTTCCGTAGGATAGATATGTTTAAATAAATAAAATTTCACGCGAACGGAATGGCGGGCATAGGTTTGTATTTAATAATGTCCGTGTTCCGTGTAGTGTTTACCTACCCCTTGATTTCAATAAAATGTATTTTTCCTCAATATCATTATCTAAACTAGAATATAACGCACTCGAAGAAGCCAAGACAAATAAAACACTTCACAGATACAATGATTCATTTTATTAAATCCGATAAAACACTACTGCATGTTGCCGAATTCCTCTCCAATATAATGGTTTTAAGATGGTCTGATGAAGCCGGTGTGAACTGGGACGTCCTGAATTCCATCCTCAGATCGGGCGGAGTATTTTTTTTGGGACGGACGGCAGTCCTTGGCAAGAAAAATTCGAGAAGACTACTTTTATTGAAACGCTCCAAGAAATATCCTCCATATCCTTACATATATTATCATACTTCAAAGTTTCCATAATCTCTCCATCTTCGTTGATGTTTATTACATAAAACAAAATCACTTCACATACAACAAACACAGTTATTTAAATACGAAAATAAATATAAACAAACAGGTCGCCATTTGCCAAAATTTTTTTTTCGTTTCTTCCACACAAATCATTGGCTAAGGACGAAAGAAACATTCTGCCAAGTGGTAAATATTTTAACAACATAATTTTAAACATTTTAAGTTCCGTTTCTATTATATAAAAATGTGTTTACCTTCACAATAACAAAAGATAGAGAGATAACATAAACATTACAGAAAAATTTACTACAGATGAAATATGATCGGAATGGCACATGGAAAGCAAAAAGGTTAAATAAACATTATCGAATCATGTATTCTGCCAATTATTTATTATAATTATCTTAAAAAAAAACTAAATGCAATAAAATGGTTCTACATGAAACAAAACAAAAATATAATTTTATAAAAATTTCGTAATCGAGAACAACTTTTATTATCTGTAGCAAAATGATTGATCCTCAGCTGATTTTTCCGCCAAGTCTTCTCAAGTGCGTACGACCATGCCGCTCAAAAATTATTGTCTGTTTAACTTTGGGTAGTGCTCAAATGACTTGGATGACTGAGCACTGTTTGACCATTCGGCCCTAAGAATCATGTATAGAAATATACCTGTCCAAAAGCACTGACTCCTTTGTCTGTCCGTCCGCATCTATGATACTGTGAACTCTCTCGACTCTCTATTAAGCAGGATTTGGTCATAGCGTTGAAGAGATGGTGCTCTATGGTTTGTGTGGTGCCTTCCTGTACCACAAAGCCTTGGTAATCCCATCCGAAGTACATTATATGGAGGAGTACACGGCGGTAGTGGCAACTGTAAAAACATAGTAAAACTGAAAAGCCATTATCTATAAACTTCCAAAAAGCAAAAGGTCCTCAATTTGTCTGTATTTTTTTATGTATGTTACGCGATATCTCCGCCAAATGTGGACCTATTTTTAAAATTATTTTGTGTTCAATAGAGCTTATTCCAAGGGTCGTCTCATATAAATTTGGTCACGATCTGATTTGAAGACGGTCCGTTAAGTTTTTAAATGTGTGACTAAAATTGAAGTAAAGTTGAAATAACATAACATAAGCTTACACCTGTATCCCCGAAGGGGTAGGCGGAGGCGCACTAGCGAACTAGTACACCCACGTTTCGCCGAGCTTAGTTCCGTCTCAGATGTGATAGGGGGCAAGCCTATTGCTATATCAGGCACAAATTCCAGACTCCAGGGTGATATGGAAAAATCCAATATCACTTTGCCCGACCTGGGGATCGAACCCGAGATCTCAGGATGGTAGTCGTACCGAAATACAACTACGCTACCGAGGCAGTAAAAATATCAAGTAATTAAAAATCAAGTAAGCCCTTTTTATTGCAGCAAAACAGGGGTTATCACACATTGGTCTCGGTACCGGAATCAAACCTGCGGCCTCTCAATTCAAAGCCGGATACTGCCTCAACTACAGAGGCTGTGATTATAAAAAAATTACTTACTTTGCAAAGTTGAATGGTTTCTTATTCCGATCATCATTTTTCTTATCAACTGTCAAATTCTTGTTTATTATACATTTCAGTTGTGTGGTATGCGCCTCTAAACGTAATATTCTATCAACTAACTCCTGTAAATACAGCAAAATACAACAAAAACAAGATTTATAGGTTATGTATGAAAACACAAACACAAATCACCCTAAAACAAGATAAACACACCTCTTTATCCAACATTAACATTTCTTCACGAGTAGCGGCCTTATTTTTTTGCCTTGGAGGTATTTTATCTGTTTTTGAATCCATTATTGTTATTGTTTTTAAAGAAAAACTCAAAAAACATTTATTATTGTTTTACGTCATTATTTTTTAGAGATGAACAACACATCGCTGTGTGAAACAATCGATGAATCGATTATAAGTATCAATGTTAAAGCTCAATGAACAGTATATCGATCTTTATGAAGGATGTTTTATAATGTTATCATCTCTAAACAGTAATACTGTAAACACATAACAAGACATAGAAAACAAGGATTCATCTACCTCAGCCACACCGCGCACGTGAAAATTCTTTTTTAATTGGCATCATCTCAACGACCTCGAAAGTTTTTAACACTCACCGACGTGACGCGATGGCTTTTGATTAGGTTTGATGTCTGTTAGGCCACTATAGGTGGAGTAAAATTTTGATAAAAAATATCTCAGATACAAACTAAACACATTATTAAACTACGGAATACTACAGATGCAAAATCTGTGTTTGTTCAAATGAGTGTGCATGTTAGAAATTTCAGAAAACGTCTTCCAAAAACGGTCAGAAATCTTCGATACTCGACCCATAATGGATGAACTATTTGCTTTCTGCTCCACTCGTACTTAATTAACTTAATGTGATTTTTAAACAGTAAAAACAACATGTGTTTTAGTTTAAATAGATTTTTTTAAAAACATAGAAAAAATCGAGTATTTATCGATTCGAAACATCGATATATTATAATCGTTTTTTTATGGGTTATGTTGCATCCCTATTCGTTTCAGTTTTATTTTTTTAATAATTAGTTATCAAAACTTGACAAGGCGCGGTTTGCATATTTGCCGGTGAAAAATAAATAAATAATAAGAGTATTTCTTTATCCGAACACAGCAGTAAACCACGTCCTTGAGTAAACCTGATGGACTCTCCTAAGCGTGTAGCGTGTAGTACATTGTGTACTCCAAAAATACTAAGAGAGTCCCCTAGTCACCAAAATCTTGCCGGCCTTTGTAGGAAGGAACAGCAGGTGGGCAGTGGGCTAGCATACTAGGCCATAGGTAGTATAAAATATTAGCATTGTTCACAGCCCAATAAATTATTATCGAACTTCTTGGGTCGAAATTACATGGAAAATATCACGAAACGGTTTAGAAGAGTATCGCATAAGTTGAAAGGAAAAAAGAAATAGACTGTATTTAGCCAACAAAGAGTGGGAGAAAACAAAAAAGAATAAAACCAAAGCTAGTAGAGGCTCCAAGACGTTCGTAAATGCAAACAGCATGAACTCCGAAATCAAAACCGAGTGTCAGACACTGGAAGCCAGTCGGTGACCGAGTGTCAGACACTCGACTCGAGACTTTGTGGTTTGGTAGCATAACCCTAAAGGTACGTTTAATTTGAAGCGACGTTTAGGGGTTTTTTTTTTAGTGGCAATTGAAAAAAATTATGCCAATGTCAAGTTTGGGGTTTGGATATTGTTAAAATAACAATTTCTAAGAACAATATTAGTTCTACCCAGAAAACACCGCAGTTAAAAGACATTTTTCGTTTGCTATAAATACTCTACGAAATAAAAAAAGACTTCATTTTAAATTAATTGATATACTACTAAAGGTCATGAAGTCCAGAATTAACGTGTGGATTCTTTATGTGACGACATAGGTGTCGATCGTCTACTGGTAACCATAGATATACTACTAAAATAGACACCTGCGATGCAGCTTTACAATATATGGAGAAGTATTCGTTACCGCAGTTCTCTCAAGGGGATTGCAACATGATTTGATTGTTGGTTGGGGTGGGTATGGGGGTAGGTACATCCCTGTCTGCAGCACTCATCCACCTGTCTTGTCGGAAGCCTCTCGATTTGCTTCTGCCCTCTTCAGAGCGTGAAGCATAAATATGCTGCCATGATTCTGATGACCACGGTCGGTAGTTTGTCGGCGGTCGCTAGTTTTATTGGACTACACTACGCTTACCTTAAAAAAAACACAAGCCTGTGTTGCCAACCTAAAAGTAGGGGAAAATGGATTGGGAAAAGAAGGGTGAGGAATCGGGCCACCGGAAATCTTACTCACCGAACGAAACGCCACAGCGAGCTGCCACTTTTTATCGGTTTTGTGTAACAGTGTACCAAACCGGTCGAGCCGGCCCATTCGTGCTGTTACTGTCTACAGCGTAGCTTTAGTCTCTAACACTCAAAAAGTATGAATCACTGATATTTATTTCGAGTCTGTGTTCTATGGTATTATCTCTGTGGTCGATCGCACGAGTGGTGTCTATTTTCGGAATGACGTAAGCAATCGTCATATGAAGATTGCGTGTGTTATATAAAATTCATGTCCAATGCATGATAACTAGTGACGTAATCAATGAATGACGTCAGAATACTTTGATGAAAGTTTTAGATGGCTAATAATACATTTTCATGACTTTATCGTAAGCGCGCGCTGTATTCTCATAGGGGTAGGCATAACAAATAATTAATTACGAATGTTTAACGGCCGGTTTCAATAAACAATCTCAGTTCGAATGTGCAGATAGATAACAAAAATTAGCCAATAAGAACACAGTTTGAACATGACTCCGTCAAATGACTTAATTTGATTAGTTCATGTTCGCGATCTATCTGCACTCTAAACTGAGATCGTTTATTGAAACCGGCCGTTAGACATAAGTACCTACTCCAATCCACGAGCTAATTTATTTTTATAACAGTAATGGCAGCGAGCAGATGTGTCACCTGATGGTGATCTCCACCGCCCATAGACACCCAAGACTCGAGAACAAGAGTAATCGAGCCCAGGACCTCACGGTTCACAGCCCACGCTGCCACTAAACCAAGGAGGCGACTTTGAAGTCCTAAATTATGAGTACAAGTCAGAAAATACGTTTTAAGTCTCAGTTATTCTACCCATGATTGGAATTTGCGCCCGTCATGGGGATAGGCTCGTCCCCTATTATATCTGAGGTATAAGCTTGGCGATATCTAGTTTTCTAACGCTAATATCTATAGAGCGAACTTAAATGAAGTTTGATTCAAAGAAACGAACTCAGTGAGGGTTAAAATTTTTTAAATTGAACTTTGATTTAGTCCGAGACATTTTTTACAATAGAAAGAAACAGAAAGACTGACTAAGCAGGGATTTTCTAGTATTAACATAAACTGAAAACCGACTACAAAAACGAACACTTAAAAGTAAAAAATAAGAACAATTTCCTACTGTCTTTGGAGTCGGTGCTGAAGCCAAAGCAGATTAAATAAAAAGGCACCGACTCCAAAGAGAGTAGGAAATTGTTTTAAGTGTTGGTTTTTGAAGTTAGTTTTCAGTTTTTGTTAAACTTTAATTATCATTTGTCTATTTTTAATCTAATATTGAAAGAATTATCCACCAACTCCTAATAGTTAAGGAGTTATATTTTCCATCATCAGCTCAGCATCATGAGATGATGAGTACCAGACGCAAATACCTGAATAGTTTTAGAAAATATAAAAAACACACTATGGGTCCCTATAAAATTTGAGGGTTGCCTTCGATTTTTGTAGGATCCCATCATCAGATTCTGACTTGGTGCCAATGGGACCATCTGGGAAGAATACCCTTTTAAACAAAAAAATAATTTTTCGCATCGGCCAGGTGTCTTCGAGTGATCGGGGAACTTAGATAAAAAAAGGATTCCGACGAATTGTTAACCTCCTCTTTTTTTGAAGTCAGTTAAATAAATGACTCGGACTAAGTCAAAGTTCGATTTAAAACTTTCATATCCTTACTGAATTCGTTTCTTTGAGTTCGCTCTATAGATCGCCGTCTAACTCTTCAAAGATATAGACGTGATCTTGTGTATATTTTACGCTACTAGTCATCGTCAATCTATCAACAGTTATTAGTCACGATTCTCTATGATCATACTGTTAAAAATCTTTCATAAAACCGTGAAATAAATGGCACGATCCATCGTCACCGCTTAGATTTCCACTGGTAATCTATTTCAGTGACATACTTATGTATGTATGTAATACATAGCATAGTGAGTGACGTGTCACAGAATTACATGCAGCTGACGACACGCATGCGCTGGGAAGCTGTCGATATCGATGTATTTTTAAACTTCGATAAAAATATATAAAGTGTTTCCGAAAATGTAAACAAATATATAATTTTCCGTTGAATATTTATTTTCAGAACGTATTATGGTATGGATAAGTGACTTTACTAAATCTGATGGTAAGCGGATAAATAAATACATACATAGCCTGTATCTCCGAAGGGGTAGGCAGAGGCGAACTAAAGAACCAGGACACCCACATTTCGCCGAGCTCATTTAAATAAATAACACCTAACAGTAACATAGTCCCACAGTACAGTAAGATGGATGGATCTAGTATTTGTACGTCACATAAACATTTATCTAGATACGAGAATCGAACCCGCGGCTACTCGTCCGCTGCGTGACGGAGGCAGCCACCAATAATGAGATTATCGGTGGTCACCAGAATCATGCCTGCAGCAATGATTTTTCATACACCGAAGATGGAAGAAATCAAAGTTTGGGACTAAACAGCCGGATGACCGAAGCAGACACAAGACCGGTTTCAACAAACGATCTCAGTTTAGAGAGCAGATAGATCGCGATTATGAACCAATCAAATCACGTCATTTGACGGAGGCATGTTCAAACTGTGTTCTTATTAGCTAATTTTTGTAATCTATCTGCACATTCGAACTGTGATTGTTTATTGAAACCGGCCGTTAGAGATACAAGGATTTACCCTCATACACGCCACAACCAACCATCAAATCATGTCGCAAGCCCCTCGAGGGACCCGGATAAACACTGGCTGATCTTGGGACGCAAACCACACAAGTAGACCAACCGTGAGTTTTTTTGACATTACTCGCTAGCGACTCCGTAAAATATTTGTATGACAAACACCCGAACGCCTCTAACGGTTACGCGGGAATTGACGATTTTCATAGAAATTATTTCACGTAGTCGCTAGCGTGAAATGTCAAAAAAACTCATAGTCGGGCTCAAGGTGTGTACTGTGTAGGATACGATGGCAGGTTTTAGTACCGTGTCTACGGTGGTTGTTATATATCTCCAAACTTCGGGCTGATACTCAATAGAACAACCCAAAATCTTTCGAAAAATCGAACCCGAGACCGCAGGACGGTAGTCTTATCGCGCATCTAATACAACTTGCACCGATGCGAACAGTAGTAAAAAACTGTTAATGTGGAAAAGGATTATGCCGTGTGTGACAGTTTTGTTTATTAATTATTAATTGCGTACATGACTATTTTTTTAATTAATTTTATATGAAATTTACGACATCTAAAATATAGCACATAAAGAAATATTTAAATGTTCTCGAAAATAAAAAACATATAAGCCTTTGAAGTTTGGTGTAACCTTCAAACTGCAGGAAAAAGAAGTATGGGTAAAATCGCGTCATGGCCATAATGGTACCTGCGTTGGAGATAGCAAGATGACCCCACTACGTCCCCAGTCTTGCTCATTGCAGAATTTAAAATATGAATTACTGCCTCATTTTTAACCAATTTCGATGCAGTTTTTACAGAAGGCTTTCTTTTTTGTTTTATTTGCTAAGTATTACATATGAAAATGTATGTAAAATCAAACACAGGCAAGTACCCAATTGTACGAAACCAGTATGTCAACAGAAATCTATTTTCACTGTTTACACGTGTGTGTCAAGTGTCAACTGTCGACGTAGTGATGTGATGTGTCACCAAATTATGCCGGTTAGTGTTGGAAAAGTATTGGTATCGATAAATGTTTTTTTCTTCTTCTTCTTCTTTTAAGAAATATGGCTCCACCGCCCTGGCTGTGATTTTGCCAGTGTAACAGTAATTTATTTTATTTTATTCACCTTTTGAATAAGCATCCGGCCCGTAAAAAGATTATAAAAAGAATAATAGTAAAATAAAAAAAAATATTTAAGGAAGAAAATAAGAAAAAATCTGTTATAATTCGCTAGATTCGGACCAAGTAAAATTTTAGACAAACGGATAAGGAAAGGATTGTTATTACGGGTTTTTTTGTTAAAAATAGCTTGTTAAAAAAATCATAGAAAAACCTCTTCACCAAATATTAAAAGGAATTTAAGACTTATTTTTAAAAACTGCAGAATAAAGAAAGGGAGGGGTAGGCTAATTGAAAATAAAGAAGAGTACAATTGACTAAAAACACATAAAATGGTTTTTTTAAGGAAATATACTTTTTATGAACATTTTTAACATACCTACATTACTCAGTGGTTAAGGAGACCAGCTACTAAGGCTCAATTGCACCACTATTATTAACTAAGAGTTAGTCCTAACCGCAAGCTAAATTGACAGAAAATGTATGAATGACATGTAACTTAACTTGCGGTTAGGACTAACTCTAGGTTAATAATAGTGGTGCAATTGAGCCTAAGACAGTGGATTAGATAGTTACCCTCAGCAGAGCAAAGTACTATGTGTTGTGACAAAATGTATTTATGATTTATCCAGGTCATCCTTATTAAATATATTCGTGTTCTCTATTTATTCATCACATCATGGGATTTCATCTTGGTTTCTTATTGCTGAAAGTACAGGCATAAGTTTTTATTGCGCAGTTTCTATAAAATGTATTTATAGGTAATAAAATAGGTACAATGCCGTGAAAGATAATAAAAACAAATGGTGTACAAACGTAACCCATACATATCCGAGAAATATCAGCAATTACCTACACAGTGTAATATAGGTAAACGATTTATGAAACATTAACTCTTACAATTTTATTAATTGTTATCGACAGATATCCTCCACTACCTATTAGTGTCACTCAAGCGGCCATCTTGGATAGTTTATTCGAAAATCGAACGCTGACGGAAAAGCGCGCGGTGTCGGTGCAATGGCGCGCGGGAAATAGAAAAAAATAAATAGTATCGGCCAGTGTCGTGTCCTTGTTATAATGCCAGTTTTATTTTTTTGTGCAGTGCATTATGTATTGTGACCTTTGCCTCAATTATTAGAGAATTGTGAGTAACTTTTCAATGATTAACTACGTTTAAGTTATTTTACGGTGCCCGTATTGGTTTTTGTAGGTGTAATTACGATTAAATGACTAATATTGCACACTGTTTTCGCTAAGCATGAAAAATATTGTGCCCTTTTCATTACTAATTCATCACTGCGGAATTTATGTATGAAATTATGAAACATTCGGTAGGAAGATCAACCATCTGGATATTTTTTGGAATTTCAATTTAAGACATCTAAAAGCTATGTGGACAGTTTAAGTAGTTGCATAACGATATGTATACTTAGTTAATAAAACAATATTAATTTTGTATATGTACATAATATAATTACTCACTTTATTTTTGTTTACATTTCTTTTGGCAAATTCCCAACTAGGATCTTTCTATCTTTAGCACCTTCAAGTCAATAT